>OX104037.1:36253925-41253925 GCA_944470415.2 Schistosoma rodhaini
ATAGAAGTGTATCCTACGTGACTTTTATGACCATCATTTATTCAAATTTATTATTAAACTAGGAACTAGAATCCTGCATATTTTTTAATACAAAGTTTGTTATTCATGTGAATATATATAGTTGATTGCACATTGACCTCTATAGACTAAAATCATTATTGCACAATGGTTTGATAGATCTAATGTTTCATGTTCATTTTTCATTAAATTTTATGTCATAAATTTTTCAGATATTATTTTTTAAATGACTAGATCTTATGTTGGATGCCGGTTCAGTGGTCTAATGGTTAAACGTTAGCGCGCAAGACTGATAAATCCTGGGTCCGAATCTCGCGAGGTGGGATCATGGATATGCACTGTTGAGGAGTCCCATACTAGGACGAAACGGTTGTTCAGTGTTTCCAGGTTTTCCTTGGTGGTCTAGCTTTAATTGACTGATGAATTCAACTATAAACTTACTAAAATCTCCACGAAACCCCTTCTGAAAATAATTTGTTTCTGAATTTTTTATTGTGGTTAAATGAGTACTTTACTTTCTTACAAGAAAAACATAGATATATACATAATAATAAGTAATGTTTTAAATGGATTTCAGTAGTATTAAAAATTCAAAAATGGTTGAATTTACAACATACTAAGATTCCTAATATTATTCTTAATCACTGTGAATCATTAAACGCTGCCCACTTTGTTCAATAATAACAATTATTTTATCTAAGCAAAGATGGATAGTGGCTAGTAGTGGAATACAGGACGTGCGTTTCATCCTATTTGGGACTCGTCAGCTGGATGTACCTGCATCTCAGTGTTGATGTTCACTCTGAGAGAGAGGATTCAAACTAAGTTCCTTTCTCTTCAAACGCCATCGCATTATCCACTCGGCCACTGAGTCCTGATAGCCACTTGCTTGTTCAATGAGATGAAGTTTAAATTCACTTAGTATTGTTTGTTTGAGTCTTCCCATTGTACATATACCAAGTAGAGACTGACCAGTTGCAGTCCTAAACATCAATAAGAAGATTCAAACAAACAATGCTAAGTGAATTATTTTATCTGTTTTCTTCATTCTTTAACAATCTTTGTTTTACTTAAAGTGATCATAAGTGAATATTTATGGTAGCTATCAGTAACTTAAGACAATATCGAGGCAACCTATACAGTATGCCAATAAGAGACTGATCAATTGTAGTCTTCAATATCAGTGGAAATATTATTCAAACAAACAGTACAAAAATGAATTAAAGTGATCAAAGCTTATCAAATGAAGTATAATAACAATGCAGAAATAAACATCCATTTGTTCCATCTAAACATATATTGGTCATTTTATAGGTGAATTCATAAATCAATTAAAGCTTGACCACAATGGAAAACCTGGAAGTATTGAACGGCCATTCCGTCCTAGAATAGAACCCCTTAGCACTATGCATCCACGATCCCACCATACAGGATTCGAACCCAGGACTTATCAGTCTTGTGAGCGAACGCTTAACATCTAGACCACTGAACCGGCACCCAACGGTGTTAATGTCCAATTTCAAGCGCTCGCGAGAGAGACTGATAGGTCCTGGATTCGAATCTCAAGAGGTTGGATCATGAATATGCACTGCTAGTGAGTCATAAACTAGAACGAAACCACCTTCCAGTGCTTCCAGGTTTACCATGGTGGTCTACCTTTAATAGACCTATGAATTCAACTATAAAATTACTAAAATCTTAACAGAATTCCTTTTGATATATTGGTCAATTCATTCATTCATTTGAGAACTTTTTTAAAATCAAATTTCACTCTTATTCAAGCATCTATTTGATTTAAGCAAAAATAATCAAAAAGAAAAACAAAAACTGGGTGTTTTTGACAATAGTTTTTGTGAACATATTAAAAGAACCCCTATTAATAGTTTATTTGTATTTAAATAAAAATTGAAATTGATTTGATTGTCAAAAACAGAAAAAAAGAAGAAAACTTTCTCATTAGAAACAAGAATTGATTAGTATAGTAACAAAAATAAATTACATAGAAACAAATCAAGTGTAATTGTTTTGATTATGTTTGTTGTATTTATTGTGTGTCAATGATATAGAGTATAATCTTTAGTCAAAAATTAAGTCATTTTAATTCTAACATCGATACAAGTGAAAAAAAGAATAAGTTTTTGGTTCATTTGTTAAGAAACAACAATTGAAGCTAGACCATCAAGGTGAAACCTGGAAGCGTTGGAAGGCTGTTTCATCTTATTGTGGGACTCCTCAGTAGTGCGCATCCACGACCTTGTCTCGCGAGATTCGAACCCAGGACCTACCAGTCTCACACAAGAGCACTTAACCGATAGACAAATTTTGTTTATAAGTATAAATAGATGACATAGTTATACAAAGTGTACCGTCAGGTAAAGCAATTATTAATATTCAAATGTGATTTCTTCATCTAGCAACAAATGGATAACGTAATGGTGTTTGAAGCGAATGGTTCTAGGTTCGAGTTCCAGAATGAACATCAACTGTGGAGTGCGGGAGTATCTAACTCACGAGTCCTAAAATAGGAAGAAACATGTGTTCTGGATTTGATCGCTAATTATCAACCATCTCTGCTTATAATGATATGAATTGTTAATTCAACTGTGGTTGAATAATTACTATGATTAAACAAACTGATTGAGTTTTTCAAGTAACCTTGCTTGTTTGCACGATATCGAGGTAAAATGTTTTACGGATTCTATTGTAATGAGACAATGAAGAAAGTCCTTATTTTACCAATAGCACTTTTGCAAATCAAACGGTTTAGTTGAGTAAACATTAGAAGTCTAAGGGGGTTTACCTCTCAAATGTCACTATTCAATGAAGAAATACATCACATACGTACACATTTTTTAACAAATGGAAATCAATGAATTGCTAGTAATTTCAAAATTTTTACTCATCATACATATTTTCCATCCACTTTGGTCTGCCCCTCCAATGCTTGCTTTCATTACTGACTCCAGTGAATCCCTGAGTATTTTACTGTGGGTTACCGCCATTCCTTATACTTTCTAATTTATGAAAATATTTGTTACTTACTATGTGAGGTTTGAATTAATTTCCTTCTTCATTTATTTGCTGTTGGGATAAACAGTATGAACTACCGTTTAATCTTCCTTTATTCACTAAATATAAGACATTTTGAAACGATATTCTTTCGGTAGGCAAATCGACACTGTTTATCTTTGATTTCTGCTTTATTTATTTTTCGTCGAATTCTCTAATTCAAAGATTCACTTTATTTTCTGCTTTTCTATTTTTGTCATTGATATTACATCAAATGGATTTAAAATATGTGACACTACATTATGTGTACAAATAGATCAATAAAAAGATAAATCAGAGGAGATTTTGTGGATATAATAGTAATTTTTTAAAAATGTTGAATTCATAAGTCAATTAAAGCTATACCACAATGGAAAACTTGGAATCACTGCACAAGTGCTTCGTCTTAGTTGAAGCTAGACACTAACAACGTTGCATGCCGGCTAAGTGGTCTAGAGGTTAAGCGTTCGCGCACAAGACTGATAAGTCATGAGTTTGAATCTCAAGATGCGGAGTCGTGGATGCTCACTGATGATCAGTCCTATACTAGGATGAAACGTTCTTCCAGTGCTTAGGTTTCCCATTGTGGTCTAGCTTTAACTGACTCATGAATTCAACTATTAAAAAAAGAAAAATATCAATTAAAAATTATATAACTAAACGCCGGTAACATTAGTGGCTTTAACTATTGAAAATATTACAAATATATAATTTAATTTTATCTTGGGACCAAATCAAAGAAAACGGCATGTTGAAAAGCCGTCTAGTTTTTGGTGCCATTTCGTAACTTGTCGGGAGTTTTTATTTTTCTAACCAATCTGTCATCTGATAGGTGGAAAAGTCCGTATTTTATGCTTGTTTTTATGGGTCATAAGTAACATGTTGCCTACTTGCTTACTTACTTACGCTATCCTCCAGCATTCTACATCCAACCCTGTCATGAGCAATCCTCTCCAGTTGTTTATAGTTGCTATTCATACTTTTCATATCTGCTTCCAATTCCCGACGTGGTGTGCTTTTCGGACTTCTTATTTTCCGTTTCCCTTCACGATTCCATGTTTGATGATTTGCTCAGTGTGTGTCCTATCCATTTCCAACATCTTATCCAAATTTCCTCTTCGAGTGGAACCTAGTTTGTTCTCTCCCAAAATAGGCTTTTTCTGATGGTATCACAAATCCTTCTAATTATAGTTATACTGTATGTACGTCATGGAATGCTAATTCAAAAGTTTTAGATTTGAACCATGAAAAATTATTTAATTGAAATTAGCTCAATAATGAACTAACTAAAATTCATATTGGGTTTTATTGTTATGAACCAAATTGAAGGACGAGAACCGGTGCTTTCAACGTGGTATGGTCTGTGGCAACCAACCAAGTTGGAGAGTGTAACTATTTTTCTCAAGATTATTTAAATAGGAAGAATAGAAATAAACACACTTCTAGGAATTATACAATGAGCTAATTGCACTTATTTAAAATATCTAATGAAGAATACCTAATACTAGATTTTATATAGGTATTTTGTTTTTGGTTAAGTAATCGAATTTCACCTATTACTAATGTAGAAAAAGTCGAAATCATGAGTCAATTGAAGCTAAACCAACGGTATAAATGCCAGCTCAGTGGTCTATCTATTAAGTGCTCTAGTGCGAGACTGGTAGGTCCTGGGGTCGAATCTCGCGAGGCGGGATCGTGGATTCGCACTGCTGAGGAGTCCCATAATAGGATGAAATGGCCGTCCAGTGCTTACAGGTTTTGCATGGTGGTCTAGCTTCAATTGACTCATGATTTCAACTATTAAAATACTGAAATCACCACAAGACCCCTTCTGAGTAGGAAAAGTCATTTTAAGAATAAATAATAAATGTAACCTATATTTTCAGTATAAACGAGCTACCAGCTGATAAGAAAATTAGGAAAGGACATCTGAAGTGGATAAGGCACACATTGAGGAAATCATCAAACTGCATCACGAAGTAAGCACTAACTTGTAATATTGAAGCCAAATGGAAAAGAGGAAAACCGAAGAATACATTATGTCACGAATTGGAGGCATACATGAAGATCATGAATAGCAACTATAGACAACTGGAAAGGATTGTCCATGACAAAGTTAGATGGAGAGTGCTGGTGGACGGCCTATACTCATGTATAAGTAGTCACAGGCGTAGGTGAGTAAGTAATTTTGTGAGCGTACATGTTTATAGATAGGAATAGATAATATATTCATTGAATTCAAATCATAGGTGGGTTTTAAGGAAAAAAAGATAACCTTAGATAAAATGTATATTTATATTAATATTCATTCATAGCCAGCTTTTTTTATTAATGGTTCACATCATTAAGTGAATGAATATATAGTTGCATTAAATTATGCTTAGGGAATACACCCAAGGTCTTGACGTACATTGATAGATATTTTCTGTTTTTCAATTTATTTGTTACACCCCTTATATTTTGTTTTTATTTATTATATCATTATCATGCATAATTTTATTTACGAATGAATCAATCAGTAGTCTTTTGTAGTTTTCATGGATTATAATTAAATTCATTTAGTATTGTTTGTTTGAATCTTCCCATCGATCTGTTAGGACTGCAACTGGTCAGTCTCTAATTGGCATTTCTGCATACTGTGCTTATTGTCTCGATGTAGTCTTAATTCACAAGCATTGTAAGCAAAGATGGATAGTGGCTAGTAGTGGAATCCAGGATGCACGTTTCGTCTTATTTGGGACTCGTCAGCTGGATATACCTGCATCTCAGTGTTGATGTTCACTTTGAGACGAAACGCGCGTCCTGTATTCCACTGCTAGCCACTATCCATCTTGGATTATAATTAGTTCATTAATGATAGGTATGAGTTTATCTGATCGAGAATGAATTACTCTTTAAGTTTATACAGTCTATGAATTTTTGTTTATAATTTTATACAAACGTTTTAATTTTCTTCAGCGGTAAATTGAAGGTATTAAAGAAAAAAAACAGGTATTGGTTTGAAATAATGGACAGAACTGTTTTGACGTATAAAGTAGTGAGAGTATTTTAGGAGAATATAAACTAATGAATGACGTGAATTTGTAATTAATATTGACTAAGTTTGTAGATGAAAGTGTGTGGGTGAAGCTTTATCTGTATAGTAGGATTCATATAACCACTAGTATAAATTTCTGATAATTGAAACTACTTAAAGTGTGCATCCTCGATCCGTTACGTGGGACTGGAACAGCTTATGTTGGCTTCGCACAAGCCAATTTATTCATTTTTCCTGAGTCACATTTTAGCGTTGTTAATTATTCACTTATCGACTTTGACCGTTTTTATATAAGTATATGTGTGTAAACTTCTTATTTTACTTATCACATGCCTGTTACCTATTTTATGTGACTATAAATATATATTTACGCTTGGTTAAATCAAGTTGGCTAACATACCTTCTCCATTGCGCGTCATTTCGCCTCGCTCTCTTTTCTTTGCTACCCTCGCTTCATCCCTCTAATTATTTGTCCAGATCAATGAGTGTACAAAATACATGTATTCAAAACTTCATTCTCGTATTTGACTTATTTAATTCTGTTACTCACCAACGTGATTTAAGTCGATAATTATATACGAGGATTGGAGACATGTATATTTCTTACATAATCATTCGTACGATCTACTTAGATTCATGTATTTGAGGGCCACTAAAATATTCAATTACCATACTTATTGATTATTTATTGGATATAGATAAATTGTCCTGTTAAAAAAACAACAACATAACACTATTTTCAATTAGTCAGTCAGCTATAACATATGAACAGGCACATTTATGCATGGATCCAAGTTGCCATACCTCGTTAGCACAACGAGATGAACACCGGATTCATAAAAGTAGTTAATCTAGCGGTGTTATTATATATATAAGAAAGGTTTTATTTAAGGATATAGAACAGGAAGAAAGACAGATATAAAGCAATTTCAATCTCAACGTTTAAGGGAAGATGTATACACCTCCGCCATTGTGATCGATTCTGAGCCATGTCACCTACAGTCTCCAATTATTGGTTACGATAGTCACGCGGACTTCAACCAAGTAGTCTGCATCTATCAACATGGCTCAGACAATAAGTTAGTGATTTCAAGCTCTGATGCCATGTTTTGGTTTGGCCGCCCCTAACTCTCATCCAACCATCCTCAATAATTGTCAGCGTTGCGCGTCGTGGTAATTGGTGTTCAGGCATATGTAACACGTGGCTCACCCATCTTAGTCGATGAAGATTCACAACCTTATCATTCCCTAATACGCTGCTTCTAACCTCACCATTACTTACCAAGTGATCCCAACAGATGCGAGCAATATTTCCAAGGCTTTTGTGATCAAATACTAGTAACCTACGAGTATCTTCTACCCTTATGGCCATATTTCGCAGCCGTAAAGTATGACAGAACGAACTGCTGCTCAGTATACTCGTCCCTTAATTGATAGACGGATATCTCGTCTTCTTCATAGGTGACGTAAGTTGGCAAAAGCCAAACGAGGTTTTTGAATCCGTGATGAGATTTCGTCAGAAACCAACCCATTAGGACTGATCAGACTTCCAAGATAAGTAAAGTTGTCCACGCGTTCAACTAGTTCATTTTCTATCCTTAATTCAGGTATTGACTCAAACCAGTCCTGAAGCAACCATTTGCATTTACTGAGAGAGAAGTGCATTTCAAACATCCTAGCATTGTTGCTGAGAATCAATTTCACTCTTCTATCCTCAAAAATTTATGATGCATTTTTTTCAAAGATTCATAATCATTTACTAAATTGTTGAAGTTTTTCTTTTTGTTTCCAAAGGCTAAAAAAATGGGAAATCATGAAAAACGAATAAAAACTTTCAAATTTTCTTTTTTTTTTATCCAAAGAAAAACAAAAATGAAACAACCAATTGTATATCATTCAAACAAGAATCCTTTAAGTTCTACTATTCAAATTTGACATTGAATTTTATCAGATTATTTTAATTCACTCTATTTATGGTTTATAATCTTCTAAGACATGCAATTATTAGAAAAAATAAATAGAATAAAATGAGTAGGGGATTAAAAAAATGGTTTAAATGTATAATAAGATCAAATTTAGACATTCCCCGGTTTTTTGTTACCCTGTAAAAAAATAAAAACAATAGGAGATCATTTATGCAGGTCTATTTATGATATATATATAAAACAAATCATAATAAAGATATTAAATAGGAAGAATATATTTGAGAAATCTTAGCGAATGAATTTGAAGTAAATCTAACGTTTCGCTTGACGATCTGGTTCAAGACTTTTCAAGGACCAGATTGTCAGGTGAAACATTGGATTTGTTTCAAATTCATTCGCTGAGATTTTATAAATATTGTAAACCATCAACGTCGATGATATATGTCGAATGATTGGAGGCCTACTGGAGTTAGACAGGAATGGTGTAACCAAGTCACACCTTGAGATCAACACCCTACGTGGATTGCTCCATCGACGTACCAAGGGACCATGGATGCTCTGAAGACTGTACAACACAAAGGACGTTATTACAGAAATATATTAGTTAAAGTAGATACAAGCGAAAGTAGAACCACTGCCACATGGGCCAGTTCATGGAGTATGATTAACTGATGCGCGTCGATTATCCTTGACCTTGACGGAGATTGATGATCTTTTTGATATTTAGTTACCCGATTGCCGGATGATTTGGCTAGGGTTCAGTGACATTTCACTGTCCCTACAATATATTATTCCTATTTAATGTCATACATCAATTCGGCGCTTAAATATTGTGAAACTATTTGCTCTAATTTAGATGAAAGTTCTTATAAATAACAATGAACAATGAATTCAAAGATGTTATATGTATATGAAAGATCAAATAAGAACTTTTTTTATTATAATTAGAAATTCTATAAAGTTCAAAGCTATTTTTAATGACAACTGATAGTAGACTCCTGATGATGTCATATTTTTTAAGTTGTTTATTTTAATTGTCGAATGTCTTATTGTGGGACTCCTCAGCATAGCGCAAATGTAATGGGAACTAACAATGCAGAGTTTTAACACTAGTTGAACATACTATATAAACCAATAAATTTACCTTACTTACTTACTGACTTACTTACTTACTTACCCCTGTTACTCCCAATGGAGCATAGGCCGCCGACCAGCATTCTCCAACCCACTCTGTCCTGGGTCTAAACAATGTAAATTATTAAGTTGACACTTAACTATGCTGTTTTCGTATCACATACAAATAAATACACAAAATGATTCATTTATTTGACTAGTATATATATATATAATTAAAGAGTAATTATTTTTTTGGAAACCTAATAATAACATCACTGATAACATAAGGTACATTACAAAACAGTAGCACAGAAACATCAAGTCAAACATCAAAGATGTAATCGTTCAAAAATGACTAATCTAAATGACATTTTCTATATGTCCATTGAAAAGAACATATGTATATTATTTCTGATGTTTATGATTATAGTTTAGAAAATGTTAACAACTTCCAATCATATCGTAATCATTAGTAATTTACACATTGATGTTTGAATTTACAGTAGGTACATATTATTATTAAATAGTTCCTCCTGGATGACGATTGAAATGACCTTAGAACAAGTGTTCATCTTATGTCAGTTGTACTTAAAAAAAACTAAATAAAGGTAACTACAAAGATTTAAATATGTTTGTTCCTTAGTATTACAAATGTCAAGAATATTTATAACTGTCATGTATTATGTTGATACAATTGAAGTAACATGAAGAGGTGTAAAACAAGAAAACATAAAATCGATTATTTGGGAAAAATTTATGTTTTAAATAATAAGACTCATTGTGTGTACAATGACGTTCTAACTATTCTTAGCATATTTAGAATAAAAAAATGTATACTTTAATTCACAAGCATGGTAAGCAGAGATGGATAGTGGCTAGCAGTGGGATCCATGATGCGCGTTTCGTCCTATTTGGGACTCGTCAGCTGGATGTACCTGCATCTAAGTGTTGATGTTCACTCTGGGACTCGAACCCAGTACCCTTCACCCCATCGCACAAGCAAGTGGCTATCAGGACTCAGTGGCCAAGTGGATAACGCGATGGCGTTTGAAGCAAGGGTACTAGGTTCGAGTCCCAGAATGGACATCAACACTGAGATGCAGGTACATCCAGCTGACGAGTCCCAAATAGGACGAAACGCGCGTCCTCCATTCCACTGCTAGCCACTATCCATCTTCGCTTACCATGCTTGTGAATTAATGTATATCGAGGCAATATGCACAGTATGCAGAAATGCCAATTAGAGACTGACCAGTTGCAGTCCTAAACACATCGATGGGAAGATCCAAACAAACAATACTAAGTGAATTTAAATGTATAATTTATTAGAGTTTTTGTGGAGAATTTTAGTAATTTTTCATATATAGTTGATATCATGAGTCAATTGAAGCTAGACCACCATGGAAAACACGCGCGAGACTGGTAGGTCCTGAGTTTGAATCTCGCGAGGCGGGATCATGTATGCGCACTGCTGAGGGGTCCTATAATAGGACGAGATGGCCGTTCAGTGCTTCCAGATTTTACGTGGTGGTTTAGCTCTAGTTGACTCATGAATTCAATTATTAAATTACTACAATCTCCACAAATCCCCTTTCTGGAAATGTATATTTCATAATGTTTGTCAAGGTATAATGAGGCATGTACAAAAATGAATCGTTTCATAGGAATAGAATCAAGATCGAATCATATTGTATTATTGTAATTATTGAAAGTTATTTCCTATAAAGTGATAAAAATAATAAACATAAAATATAAGCATTAGTTAGATTCGTGTTCGTATTCATTATATAAGGGAAATGTGTTTTATTCATATTTGTTAAACATTTAATTAACATAATCCTGACAAGGAATTCTAGTGTCATGAGATCATTCAACTGATAAACATGATTTTTTAATTGAACGCGGTCTTGTACTAATCGTTCACAAAAAAATCTATTCAGTGGATAACAGAGGGTAAACCATAAGTAATATGTCGATAAACGAGATTTTGTATCAAAGCAATGTTACTCCTATCTAATGTTCAATGAGGTACTTTAGGCAAACGCATTTTGGCATATTGTTTTGAAATCATGATATCGACAATGAATACTGTAAATCTGTGATTTATAAATGAATTAAACTGCTATTTTCGGAAATGATATATGTGTTCAGAAATCCAATTTAGCTGTTCAATTAAATGAATTTATTGTTTATGGCAAATATTTTTTCAATATGAGTATTTAGGTAAATTGTGGTATTTTGACAATTGAAATTATGAGTTGCTCTAAGCTAAACCAGCACTGAAAACCTGGAAGTAATGGACAGTCTATTCTTCTTAGTATGGGACTTTCCTAAAGTGCACACGCACAATCCCGAATCCAACACGTCTAACTTGTAGACCACTGACCCGGCATACAACGGTGTTAATGTCTAACTTCAACCAATCCACGAAATTTAGCAACCATTCATCAATGTCTTCAGTGAGTTGATATCTCACAACAGACCTGGTTGAACTCCACTGATCACTGCTTCTCACTAGAACTCCAGGAAATACCTAATGGAGACAGTCTTTAGTGAGCACATGATCATTATTATAAATGGGTTTTGTGGAGATTTTAGTAATTTTATATAATTGAAATCATTAGTCAATTGAAGCTAGACCACCATGGAAAACCTTGAAAAAACCACATATCTACCTTATATTTGATTGTCTTGATGTGTACAATGCTTAAAGCAATTAACCGTATTTTCCAAAATCACTCTGTAAGATTATGTAAACACCATTTTCTACTCACAATTGATTGATCACCGGGTGGTGATCAATTTCATGCGTGTCAATTCCTTCTTAATGCTGATCGAATGCTATCGATCAAGTTACAATGTGGCCACTAGTCTAGGTGGCTCGACATTGAGTGCACTATATATATTGAGATTCAGGTCCAGGGTTTCCTGTTGACCACTTACAACCACCATCTTACCATTTTCTACTTTTAATCATAAATAGGATACCAGGTATACATTAAACTCAATTATAGTTTTAATCTATTTGAAGATTGAATCCCATTCTGCCTTAAAAAGTAATTCAGCATTTATGTTTCAATTCATTGTATGATGATTATTTCTTCAATGATATTCAATGAAGATTTCTTACTTATTTACGCCTGTTACTCCCTATGGAGCATAGGCCGCCGATCAGCATTCTCCAACCCACTCTGTTCTGGGCCTTCCTTTCTATTTTCTTCACCATTAATGACATTTATGATTAAGAAAACAACAACAACACAAATCCTTAATCCAACTCATACTCAATCCCTAATGATTTTATCTATTAATTCCATTCAATATTATGATAGGACTTTAATCAGTGAATTATCAACATTCCTTGTTTACTTATAAACTGAATAAACAAATTATTTGAGTCATTCTTACAAAATTTATATTCATTTAGGTTACATTTCCGTTCTTCTTAAATGATCATAATAATAATAATAATAAGGAAATATGACCGAAATGAGAATTCAATATACAGAATAAAGCATTTGTTGACAAAATAACCATGTTCAGATACAATTATATGTCAACTCAATCACCTTTTGACAACTCTATGAATCAGTTTTTTGTTTCCAATTCCATCCATTGTGAATGTGTTTGTGTAAGTATTCACCATTTTCTCTTTTGGTTTTTGGTTTTTGAGTTTGACTTTTGCATAACAAACACAACGGAAAGTGATAAGAAATTGTTTTCCTTTTAAAGTTGTCATAAGTTGATTTATCATGAGAAGAAGAAGAAGAAGAAGAAGTCAAAAGAACATACATTCAATGAACTAGGTCAAGCATTGGAAAATTAATGTCCTTTATTATTTCTTTAATTTGATATAAAATCTTTTGAAAAAAGGTATATTCAACGTTATTAGAATGTAAAACCTTTTAGTAACTTGAGAAGTACATTAAGTTGTTATGTTATTTGTTTCATTTCAAGAATAATTCAAAGATCGCAAAAGTGTAAAGTCCACTTCACTGTTGGTATACATCTTAACGTTCTGTGAGATATTTAATTCATTATTTGACTTAATCATTGAGGTTTTAGTTCAAGTGTTTAGGTGAGATCGGTAAGAATCTTATGATTGATGTCTTTTCAGCATTTGTAAGAATGGCATATTATAATTCAGAGAGAACTCAAACTTTCCATATCTAGAGTGACGCACGGGATACAGTGGGCTGCTAGGATGCAGCTGGACGATTTAGACTTCGCAGATGACCTGGCTCTTCTATCACACACGCAACAACAAATTCAGGAGAAGACGACCATTGTAGCAGCATCCTCAGGAGTAGTAGGTTGCAACATACAGAAAGGGAAAAGAAAGACTATTCTGTACAACACAAAACCCATCAATCGAATCACACTTGACAGAGAAACGTTTGAGGATGTAAAAGCCTTCACAAATGTGGACAGCATTATTGATAAACACGGTAGATCTGATGCAGATGTGAGGACGCGGATCGGCAAAGCAAGAGCAGCATATTTACAACCGAAGAACATCTGGAATTCGAAACAACTGTCAACCAACAGCAGGATCAGAATTTTCAATACAAATGTCATGACAGTAATACTGTATGGAGCGGAAACCTGGAGAACTATGAAAGCCGTCATCCATCAGATACAAGTGTCTATTAACAGTTGTCTACGTAAAATACTTCAGATCCGTTGGCCATACACTATCAGCAACAACATACTGTGGGAGAGAACAAACCATATTCCAATGGAAGAAGAAATCAGGAAGAAGCTCTGGAAGTGGATAAGACACACATTGAGGAAAGCACCCAACGGCATTACAATACAAGCCCTCACATGGAATCCTGAAGGCCAAAGGAAGAGTGGAAGACCTAAGAACACATTGGACCGAGAAATGGAGCCAGACATGAAAAGAACGAACAACAACTGCATAGAACTATAAAGGACGGCTGAGGATGGTTTTGTTTTCAGTTAAAGCCTCAATAGACTTTATTCCAATACCCTGTGATATTTAAATGTATATTCAGAAAACAATAAACTGCTTGGGGCATATGGTAAAGTAAATTATGGAGATTTTCGCTAACAACTATAGTCTCGAAAGAAATTCATGGTGCCTTTCTATTCCATAGACGTGTGAAACTTAATAAATGATTTTAACAGCTCGTCGCACCCACTTTTGACTGTTTTTTCCCATCTTCTTCTCGTATCTTTTCTTGACTGTTTATGGATCTAAAATGTTTATAAATAAACTTATTATTATGTAATTTTTACCTGTCATCATATTGACGTCATTATTCACATATTAAGACGTACTGACCATGTTAGAATGTTTATTCAAACTGGTGCGACACTCGTTGCTACTACGACATACCTCATCGTATTATCAACTTATACTGTTTACTTATTATAAACCGTTATGTAGTCTATCTTTACTACTTTCACTGACTCACAATTACTTTATTTGGTATCATACATTTCGCTTATGAATATAAATCTTATTTCATATTGAAGTGAGATGAAGATTTGTCTGAAAATAATATCATCTGTTTCTATATCAAATATTATCAAATATTTCTTATTGAATCAAGTGAATAGGTTTCCGAGGAAATTAGGAAAAGACGTTGGAAGTGGATGGGATATACATTTAGGAAATCACCAAACTACATCACGAAGCAAGCCCCATCTTGGAATCCAGAAGGAAAGCGGAAAAGAGAAAGGCCAAGGTACACATTACGTCGGGAAATAGAAGCAGATTTGAAAAGGATGAAAAACAACTAGAAGGAACTGGAAAGGATTACCTAGGACAGGGTTGGATGGAGATTGCTTGTGTGCGGCCTATATTCCTCCACGAGGGGTAGCAATCGTAAGTAAATAAGAATAAATTTTTAAGGACAATAAAAATGTTCTGAAATAAAAACTTTATTATGTAATCAACTCACCCGAATAAGTTTTTCAAATGTGACTAACCAATCACATTCTTAAATCGAATCGAAGTAAATTTCATCATTAAGTAAATTTTGAGTTCATAAGAATTTTTTGAAAATTAAAATCGATATGCCTTAGATACTTAATAATCACTCAGTTTAGGATGAATTATTAAAAAAGAAACAACCTACACTTTATAAAACCAAATAACATATTGGATTAAATGAAGAAGGGGTGACTATCTGACATAAACAAATATTGCCTGAAGCTATAATAAAATAATCTTCCTTATGGAAAAAAATAATTTTAACACTTCCTGTAATTGTATGTTATAATCTATTATTTTTAATGTATGTTTTAACATGAATGGAATGTTTAGAAATTTTTGGCAATGATTTGTTATATTTTCGAGTTGATATTTAATATGCCCTATTTTAGGGGAGATTTTATTCATTTTAGGGAAATTTTTGGGATTTCAGAGTACTGTAGTAAAAGATACTTTCAGTTTTTTGGCTGTATAGTAGTCATCTGAAAACAATGAAATTAAAATGATTACAATTTACCACAACGATACATTACTATGCATTTTTTCAAAGAAAAGTGACTGTCGCAATCGATACTATCAAGAATATAGGTTGCAGTAACATCATCTCGATAAACAAAATTTACGTTGTTCAACAGCCATTTGCTAGGGATGATTAAAACTTGCTTTGTCTCCTTGTCGTGAACCGAGATGTACTATCTTGATTTATGCTAAAATTCAATTACATAGTGTTAAAAATTATAAATTTATTACATTCATGGACATTCGTTAAAAGTTCCTCGCGAACGAGGTCGAAGCACTTACTATCAGGCATACTTAGGCGATGGAAGTTTCTGTACATTGGTAATGGTAATATCATAAACAACTAAAAGAAATAAGTATAATAAAAACAACTGACATTCAGTTGCTTACCATACAAAAACTTCATGTAATAAACGACATTAACTTTTAAAGTTGCATGTAGTGTGTTGTCTACATAAGTCTAGTGTTACACTGATGGATGCGAAAATAGATTGATTCATCCAATTGTGGGACAATACTGCTACACTGTTCAGCAGCTATGGCATTCCCCATTTATTCTACACCAATTCAACTGTAGTTTCCATAGTCAATGATTGTCAACTGATACATCATCTTAAACTCAGATGTTAACTTCCTAAACCTTCTGTAAAAGATTGATTTGGGACAGCCCATCAACTCTATTGCCTGTAACCCGTCTTTTATCACTTTCATTATGCTCTACATTTTTAGTCTTAAAGAAACAATTATCTGTAGTCAGAGTGAACAGAAGCATTAATCGAAGTTGTGGACAGTGCAAATAAACTCACCTGAATAGCGTGAGAATTTTGAAAAAAATGGTGTAAAGCCGATAATTCATTGTCTCGTATCTATTTGACATACTAAAACAAAACCTTAACATAAGTAATATAATCGTGACCGAGGTTCATGATAATATTAAAAATCATATTTATTCATTGTAATTTCACCTTAAAAAATGTTTAAAAAATGCACTGGTTATAAAATGTTTGTCCTGAAAACTGAGCAATACAGATCTCGAAGTTTTTCCCTGAAATTCCCTTCAAATGGGGAGATTGGGATATCACAATGACATATGAAATGATCACAAAACAATAACATTTTGTATGAGGTCATACAAGGGCTAGTACCAATATGTGTTTTGATTTCAGTTTTGACTAGATGTAATTATGTCTTAAATTTATATGAAATCTATACAGAATCATTATTTTTAAGAATATGTTACTTATTAATCTTTTATCACGCTGTAAGATGATTGTGAATCACATGGGGTTAATTCATATCGAAAAATTGTTTTTTTAGTGAAAGAGGAAACAAGTGGAGACTATGGAAACTATACAGTAAATACTTCATTTGAAAAATGTCAATCAACTGTATGAGACATCATTGTTCTTTCGTTTCCAAAATAATCATTCTTTGTTCTCGTTCTCATTCCTATGATCTTCTTAACCTTCTACCTTCATGCGTTTCACTTTTGATTGATGATACATACTACTTATATCTGTCAATATCAGTAGCATATACCAGTTTTATTATTCAGTATTCAAATTGTAGTAACTTCTTAAATATAATAAATTGATAATTAAAACGTGAAAGTCAAACACTTTAGCGGTTTATAAGCTAAAATTGTTTGATAGACTATTTTTATATAAGTAGTAAACTGATTATCACATTTAGAGTTTACATGATATCAGTTCGCTCTGTTCTTCTTTACGGCTGTGCAACATGGCCATAAGGAGTAGAAGATACTCGTAGGTTACTAGTATTTGACCACAGATGCCTTAGAAATATTGCTCGCATCTGCTGGGATCACCGGGTAAGTAATAGTGAGGTTAGACGCAGGGTATTAGGGAACGATGGTAAATCAGTTGATGAGGTGAGGAATCTTCATCGACTGAGATGGTTGGGCCATGTATTACGTATGCCTGAACACCGATTACCACAACGCGCTATGATGACTAGTGTAGGGGATTGTTGGAAGAGAGTTAGGGGCGGCCAAACAAAAACGTTCTATCAGAGCTTGAAGTCACTAACTTATTGTCTGAGCCATGTTGATAGATGCAGACTAGTTGGTTGGGGTACGCGTGACTATCGTAACCAATGGTTGGAGACTCTAGGTGACATGGCTCAGAATCGATCACAATGGCGCAGGTGTATACACTCTTTATCTTCCTTTAAACCTTGAGACTAAAATTGCTTCATATCTCTCTTTCTTCCAGTACTATATCCTTATATACAACCTATAATTTATATACTACTACCACCACTAAATTAACTATTTCTATGATTCCGGTGTTCATCTTGTTGTGCTAACGAGGTATGGCAACTTGGATCGATGCATAAATGTGCCTGGTCCTACGTTGTAGCTGACTGACTGACATGATATCAGACATTAACAAAATAAATAAACAGGTTTTATTGATCTTAGTATAGTAAATGTGTATTTTGCACCAGCTACGTGGGTGGTATTTAACAAATTTTATTTTTAACGTTTATTACCTTAATTTATGATCTGAATGAAAGAGGATATTAATCTCTTGAAAATTTATCCGTCACCAATTCTAGGTTACTTACTTACGCCTGTTACCCCTCGTGGAGGAGCATACGTCGTCCACCAGCATTCTCCATCCAACTCTGGTAGGTAGTTTTGTAATAAAGTTAAAAGTTTCATAGCAGTGTAAACTTATTTGTTATTTCCTATTAAATATAAGCAAGTAAGTAAATAAACTGAATGTTATAGTGGGAAAGGTATTCTCATTTGGGAAAATATGAAATATATAAATAATCTCATAACTAAGAATTGTCTTAAACTGAAGAATGAAAGATACATACTGTAATTTACTGATTTCTGGAAAAGGCATAGATCCGATTTAAATGTTTGATAACTTATAAGTTAATTATATTTGAAATCATTTGGTGAAAAACAATTTCCGTCTTGTTGTTGAAACTTAATGGTCGGTGCATTGCTTGGTAGTATCATGATACAATGAAACAGCAGTCAAGTGTCCCTTAGTTTTTAGTGGTGATCTTTCTAAGATTAGTTTGTCAATCGAACTATGGAAATTCTATAATCTCCACTACCCTGATAAAATATATTGGATTATGTTTTCAATAATGTTTGGAAGTTTAATTCAGAATCCGATATTTAAAACAGTTTAGATTTAATATTTGAATATACCTGTATTCCAGTTTCATGTTCATGCTGAAACTTGAGGTTAGTATCCATCATCTTAAATTTCTGTAGCCTTATGAATTATCATAACCGCTAATTGAGTTCAAGTTCGATTTGCATTATGAAAACTTTGTTGTAAGCACAATTATCAGATGACTTTCAGATATGAAAAAACATACATTTTAAATTCGATAACTAGGAACTATTCAACATAAACTCACCTCATATATCGCACAATTTTATTAAGCTAACAATTTGTTGTTATCAGGTTTTCATAGTTGAACTCATTAGTCGATCTAAGTTAGTCCACTACCAAAAACCCTGAAGCACTGATTCCTCAGAAGTGCACGTCAAATTGTGAATTCAACCCTGAAAATACAACGATCTACACAAATTTCCATGCGGATGATATCAGTTTAATTACTTACGGATAAGTAATTCTTGTTTGTTGCTCACATCCATGAACAGGAAAAGTTTGACTTTGATAAACATCCAAATAGATGAATGACTGTGTTTAATTCATTGTTTGTTGAAAGTGCGCACATGATAATAAAATAGGTCAGTATTATTGTCATAAAATAGACTTTAATTGTTTTTCGTTTTTCGCATTTCTAAACAATTTTAAATTAAATCGAGACGAAATTGTGATTTTTTTAAAAACTTTTAACATCTGAATATTTCGCATTGGAGAAACTACGTTTTGTGAAGTAAAACGTTATTTTTTCGATTTTCTTGCTAATCACACTTAGCATTGTCTGTTTGAATCTTCCCATTGATGTTTAGGACTGCAACTAGTCAGTCTCTTATTAGCATATGTGCATACTGTGCGTATTGCTTCGATATAGCCCTAATTCACAAGCATTATAAGCAAGCTGAGAGGTTAGCGCGATGGCGTTTGAAGTGAAATGTACTGGGTTCGAGTTCCAGAGTGAACATCAACTGTGAGATGGAGGTACATCCAGCTGACAAGTCCCAGATAGGACGAAACGCGCGTCCTATTTTCCACTGCTAGACACTATCCATTTTTCCTTATAAGTTCTTGCTAATGGTTTTAGGGTTCAAATATTTGCTAACCATAAAAAACGGGAAAAATAAGTTTTAAAGTTCATATCTGTATTCAAATAAAATGAAAATTATATTCATAAACCTTACGGAAAAATCCGATTGAACTATTTTAACCGTGGTTATTGTTGACACGTTTTTAAGTGTATTCTGCAGAAAAGCTGCATATTTCCCCAGATACGTGTTTAAATGTTAACTTGAATTCTTCTGAATAATATATTTTATATAGTTCAGATCATAAGTCAATTGAAGCTAAACCACAATGGAAAACCTGGAAGCACTGAAAAGTGGTTTTGCCTTATTGTGGGACTCCTCAGCGCATCCACGATCTCATCTCGCGAGAATCAAACACAGGACCTATTAGTCTCGCACCTGAGCGTTTAACCGATAGACCACTGAGCCGGTTGGCATCCAACGGTGTTAATCTCTAACTTCAATCAATTCGCACGTGAGACTGATTGGTCTTGGGTTAGAATCCCGCGAGGCGAGATCATGGATTCGTACTGCCGAGGAGTCCCACAATAGGACGAAACGGCCGTACAGTACTTCTAAGTTTCCAATGGTAGTCTAGTTTCAATTGACGCATGATCCCAACTATATAAAAATACTAAAATCTCCACAAAACTCCCTTCTGATAATAATATATTTGTTTAGTTTCAAAATAAGATGATAAGATGGCGTATACCTGAATTATAACAGAAATGATTTACGTTTTATTTAAGGTTTAATGTTATTGGTACACAATATAAAAATATACATAACTTTTTTTAAATGATAAAAATAAACGTGTCACTTAAATGGGAACATACTGGTTCATAAAATTTATTATTGAAAGGTATAAAAATTTTATGAAGGAAACGGAAATGGCGGCGTATTTATGATAGTTGTGAATGAATCTATATTAATTTAATGACAATTATATTTTAAATGAAAATTTCATTACACTTAAACTGTTATAATGTGTTGATTGACATAGTGAAGTTATCTATGGTTATTATTTATGAGTTACTTATATTTTAATATTCACTAGGAAATCATTGTAAACCAGTTAGAGATCTGATAGGTATTTCATTTGCAAATGGAACTTTTCGTTGATGTGCATGTACTATCCTTTCCGAGGAATTGAATCAGGACTTTGATATCAGTTAGTACGAAGTCTTCACTAAATCTTCACCCATTTATTTGGTCATTGTTCTGACTTACATAAATAATATGATATTTGATTCAATTGCGTTTGGTAGCCTGTTGACCTGGAACATCAAGTCCCCAAGATTTTTTTTTGAATAACTAGCTAAGGGAGGACCGTAACGACAGATCATATTATCTGTATTATGATCTATGATATAACAGGTTGTAAGTTACAGTACCACAAAATCTCCAACTAGTAATCAAATAATTAATTCAATTACTGGGAAAAAAATTCTGCGGTTAAACATTTGGATTACCTTGTAATTATAAACAGATATGGAAACCAGATATTTATATACGCTTTCAATATGGAGGCTGGGATTCAACCGATATTATGATTCAATTTCTTGTGTTTATAGTCATCTAAACAATCAGACTTTGACCTAAATTTGGTAGGTATATACCGTGAATTTTTCGTTGAAGACTTCAGCATCATTCAAACTAGGATAGATGTTCAATTAATGTGACTTGAACTAACCAAAATAAATGTTTATGGTCCTAATAGTTACTGATGTGATAATAGAATGTAGTTTGAAATATGACTAGAAATCCATATCTTTTATCTTTTTAGTGCCTGGAATGTTTTAAGCAACATTTATTGGATAAAAATGGTTGATCCATATGAAAAACATTAACCACCTACCACGTTGTTTTTATAAAACTAACGTTTCACTAAAAACAAGTGCCAACTTTGCAAGTAAATTATGTAAGCATACTTACTAATTATCATAATTATTTACACAGATTTGATACAAAATGGTCTATTTACATTTATTTATTCAATATCAGAAGGGTTTTGTGGATATTATAGTAATTTCAATGGTTGAGATCATGAGTCGATTGAAGCTAGACAACCATGGCTGCTCAGTGGTCTAGAGGTTGAGACTGATAAGTACCGTATTCGAATCTCTGGAGGTGGGATCACAGGTGCGCACTGCTGAGGAGTCCTACAATAGGTCCAGTGCTTCCAGGTTTGCCATGGTGATCTAGATTTAATTAACTCATGATCTCAACTATTGAAAACTATTTATTTTTCAAGATTTCTTTTAATTTGATTTTGTGAAGTCAATTGGTTTATCGTTGATTCGTTTTTTCAAATTGAACATTTATAATAGATAATACAACTAGTTGAGAATTATGCAAATAATTTGAAATATTTATCAACCAACCTAATGAATAATTATAAGCAAAGATGGATGTTGGCTAGCAGTGGAATGTAGGAGGTGCATTTCGTCCTATTTAAGATTCGTCACCTGGATAAGTCTGCATCTCAGTGTTGATGCTCACTCCGGGACTAGAACCCGGGAGTTACCCCACTATAACCTAACGAATAGTTTTATGTCAGTTTAAAAAAATTACCAGTTTGTCAGAATATGGAAAAGAAGTAACTTGATAGAAACACGGCTGATAAAACTCAACTAGATATTAATTTGTAAAAATAGGGATAAAATAATTTACACTGTTGGGTGTTTCATTGTGATATTCTGATTTAAAATAAAAATGAAATCAAATGATATAACTACTTATTCCGTAATTAGATGAGTTTCCACTTCTATCTTGTCTAATTTACATAATTAAAAATAAAAAATTGATAGATCACAAATATTAGTTTAATACAAGAAAGTGTCCAAACAAAACAACATCATTCTCAATTTACTTACTTTAGTTACGCCTGTTACTCCCAATGGAGCATGGGCAGACGACCAGCATTCGCTAACCCGCTCTGTCCTTGTCCTTCCTTTCTAGTTCTATCCAGTTTTTTTTCATTATTCTCATGTCTATTTTCATTTCTCGGCACAATGTCTTTTTTTTTATCTTCCTCTTCTCCTTTGGCTTTCAAGATTCCATGTGATCGCTTGCCTTGTGACACAGTTGGGTGACTTCTTCAATATGTGTCTTATCGACTTCCAATGCTTCTTCCTGATTTCTTCCTCCACTGGAATCTGGTTTGTTGTCTCCCACAGTAGGTTACTGATCATAGTGTATGGCTATCGGATCCGAAGTATCTTGCGTAGACAACTGTTAATAAATACCTGTATCTTCTGGATTATGGTTTTCGCATTTCTCCACGTCTCCACCTCACACAGTAGAACTGTCTTGGCATTTGTGTTGAAAATTCTGATCTTGGTGTTGTTTGATAATTGTTTTGAGATCCAGATGTTCCTCAGTTGTAAATAAGCTGTTCTTGCTTTGCCGATTTGCGCCTTCACGTCTTCATCAGATTCACCGTGTTTATCAATGATGCTGCCCAGATATGTAAAGGTTTCCACATCCTCCAAAGCTTCTCCGTCAAGTGTAATTTGATGCATGTTGTATTGAATCGGAGTCATAAAATTAAAGTTAGCCAATCACAGATCTAACTTTGTGAAATATAGTGAAATGGGTTTATTTTTTAAGTTTGTGTAGATAATTGTATCGAATGCATTGTTAGGCTAAGTAATTAAAGAGGTTATCGATATTTTTCTTTGTAGGTCGGAAGGCGTTGTAAATAATCGATATGTAGGCTGTTTGTATTGTATTCGTTTATTAATTCCCCTAGGGAATTGTGTTGAAAATAAGTATGGCTAGAAATATTTGAATAATATCCTATGAAGCTCATCCTATCAAGCTGGTCAATGTTAACATCATCAAGTTGGGAATCTTTTAGGTTTGATTCCTCACGACGAATAGTCTTAACTATTTATTTGAAAGTACCACTTTTGATTATAATTTTCAATTCATTGCTAAATGTTTTGTTAGATATAAAACAAAACCTTCTTCAGTTTCAGTTTGGAAAGGCCAGGAGGCTTGATAGCCTGTGTTAGTCCTGGTAATGGGGGTTTCTCAGTTGATCTAACTTTCTTTTGAAAGAGTTAACAGATGAAGTCTAAAACACATGCATAGGTAATGAATTTCACTCGTTGATGAATTGGTGAAAAAGTCAATAGTCAGCTGACAAGTAATTTGTCCTGGGTTGATGGACTTTTTTGGAGTGTCCTCGTAAATTTTCTGTTTTGGAAGACAAGAAAAATGAAGGCATATCAGGTGCAAATTTATCACTAAGTAATTTGAAAACTGCAATCAAGTCGCCCCTAGTTCTTCGATATGACAGTGGTAATATGTTTAGCTTGGCCAGCCGAGCATCATACATGAGATTCGCTATTTCAGGAATCAGCTTAGTTGCTGTTCTCTGAACCTTTTCCAAAGCTCACTGTCTTTTTTTAAGCAGGAGCTAGCCGCTTGTATGCAGTATTAAAGTTTAGGACGCACAAAAATTGTATACAAAATCAAAAACGTTTTAGCGTCGACATGACTAAAAGCCCTACATATTGACCATAAAATTCTAAAACCTTTGGCGGATATTGAACAGCAGTGTGCAGTAGTCTTTAGGTCTTGGCTAAAGATGACTGCTAAATCATTGTGTGTCTGGACAATAGGTAGCTAAGTGTTATTCATTTTGTATGTATATGTACCTTGATGACCGATATGCATCACAATACGCTTGGAAGTATTTTTCGGTAACTGCCAGATTTGAGACCATTCAGATGATTTCTCCAGGTCATTTTGAAGTTCTAAGCTATCATCCTTACTTTGTATCGCTCTCCATATCATGATATCGTCATCACATAGAAAGACCGATGATAATGGTAGACGAGGAAGTATATTTACTTACAAGAGGAATAACACGGGCCCCAAAACTGTACCCTGGTGGACTCCACTAAGCACAGTTTCCCAGCTAGGTAACTTTTTTGTTCACCCATACTCTCTGTCGGCGCCCAACTAGGAAGTCTTCTAACCGAAAGTTTTTCAGAGTATCGTTTTACATATTTCCAAATTCATTTGGAAAATATACGAAATAAAATCATTTTTGGCCGATGATTTAAAATCGAAACTTTGTGTCACACCATGATTTAAACAAAAATTCCAGACCCACTTAAGGAGTTGTTGTTGAACAGGATATATCAGTCCTAAGTCTCTGAATAGTTTAAATCGGTATACTGCATTTTATATATGAAGCTACACGCAATTAAGCTAAATAAACTTTGTTCAAATAGTTTTTAGATTAGTGATTTCATTTGCCTTGACTACTGCAATCATTAAAGTTAACAGGAAATGATTGTATTTCAATTACTGTATCTAAATATCTTGGTTGTTCTTGTTTAACATGAGATTTAAAATCCCTCTTATGTGATTCAATTATCATTGAATGCAATTAAACAGTTTATTATTCATCGAACTTCCCATAACATATTAGCAAGATAGTAGGTTATGCATCTATGTATATAGATGTAGGTCATCTTGAAATTCATTCAAGATGTTGTAACTACCATCGAACAATATGCTGTGTAAGGTCTTACATCCTTTGAAAAAACACTAAACAAACATTAAAGTTATGTTTAAAAATTACTGAAAGCTATTCATTACGGTAAGAGAAAATAAATGCTCTCGCTTGACACCTACCTATTCGACTGTCAGATCATTCATTCATGACATACCGCTGGATAATACTGAAAACATTTTTTATAATATCTCATTATTATGACAAAACTATTATACATTGAATATGTTATCAGTTCACGGTCTGTCAAAATATCTCAGCGAATGATCAAACGATAATTGGGTAAATCTCAATCATCACTTATTTAGTTGATTCTGTTTTAAAGTAAGTAGTTCTGATCATCAAAATTTTTGTCTCCATTGGGTTGAAAAACAAGCAAGGCAATATCAATGAAAATTCATGCTCAGTTTTTTATTAGAGTTGATTCAACAGAAGGAATAGTATCATATCGCGGCAAAGTGACGAGAGTGAATGGAAAATGGTTATTTATAAAACGGTATTTGTAAATCATTGCAAGAAAGTCTATATTCATTTAAATAGTATATTAAATAAATACTTTAAACACGAGAGTCAGAAAATTAACTTTAATAAACGTGTGATAAATTCCTTTCTCAAAAATCTTTCGAAAGTAATCTGATGAGTCTGTGTTTCGGCATCTCTGTATAAGCCCAGTAGTATTTTTATACCTGATCATTCACTTACATAGAAATATAAACTTGTAGTGACCTACTTTTATGACGAGAACATGGTTGGTATAATGGAAACAATTATTATTATAACCAATTGTACCAGTGATTGTTTTAATGTACCTGTTTGTCTGTGTGTATAACACACACACATTCTTCCGTTGTCTGTGAACTTGCACGAACTCCAGTACGCTCAGTAGTTCCGCTTGTAAACTTTGGCACAATCTCAGTATTCTTTCGATACCACAAGATCGCCAACAAATATATCACATTACAACCGTCAACTATCTTTTGATTTTTGACCTACGGAGGGATCTAACTTAATAGCTGGCACGTAATCTTCCTGTAGTGGTTATCATAGTTAGTCGCGACTCAACGCCGACTACAAACTCATGTATCCAATCATTTTTTTTCCATTTCAGTTGTCCACTATTCATGGTTGGTGAACAAATATTTCATTCACAAATATTACCGTTTTACAGAATCTTGTAAATCTATACAATAGGTACAGAATTAGTCTAATACAATTTTTAATTTGTTGATACACATGAAAGTAAGATATTTATTTTCTCTGTTTAATGATGAATTATACACTACATTAGATTTTAACATTCCTGATACTCTTTTTCATGACTCTTATAGTTTAGTATTCTAATATTCAACTGGTAATTCCGTTAGCTTATTTAGTTACTTACAAATATTTTAAATGGTAAGAAAATAAATTCATAACTTAGTGAACGAGAACACAAGTGGAGACAATGGATTGTATTTCAATAAGACATTACAGAACAACTTAATAAAATCTGAGAACTTTACACTAAACTCTTTACTTGCAAAATGTCAAGCAACTATCGCAAACTTGACTGTTCGTTTTACAAATATCAGAAAATCGTCTCAGACTTTATTGTTCTTTTGTTCCCACACCAATCATTCTTTGTTCTCTTTCTCTTTGAACTTCTTCGCCTTCTATCTCTATGCATTTCACTATTGATCGATGATGCATACTACTTAGATCTAAAGTATTTGCGGGACCCTTATCTGACTCCATTTGAATCGTATGAATGATTGACATTGCGATATACATATCGTCGATCCTCATATATAATCATCGAC
Organism: Schistosoma rodhaini; assembly: GCA_944470415.2. Classification (NCBI taxonomy): domain Eukaryota; kingdom Metazoa; phylum Platyhelminthes; class Trematoda; order Strigeidida; family Schistosomatidae; genus Schistosoma; species Schistosoma rodhaini. Next base: position 36,281,105 of record OX104037.1, read on the forward strand.
TTAACTAGCGTTAGTGAATAACGGAATTAAAATAGGTCAAACACGAGAAAGGATTTCGTATACGTATATTTCGTAAAATTATTGATCCAGGCAGACGATCAATGGGACGAAGCGAAACGACTCCATTTAATCAAGCGTCAATCATTATTTATCGCCAAATGGAAATAATTTACAGACCTGTTATAAATGAGATAAGAAGGACACACATATACCCACACATAAAAGCAGTCAAGGTTGATAAGCGAATAACTAACAAGGTCAAAATACGACTCAAGAAGAAACGATAAATTGGCCTGTCCAGAATCTAGAATAAGTTATGAAGGCTTGACATAGCAACCGACACTACATATTATAAAATACCCTTTTTGTAATCTATTCTAGAGAAGTCTACCAGAGATTATGCTCAATAAGAATTTCAGTACACTAGGTAACATGTTTAATGTGAAATAAGATTCATTTTCTATTATGTAGAGATTATGTTTCTGATATAAACTATTAATACAATTACCTTATGAAAAATTTTGTATATAATCAATATAGTACTAAAAAAATCAAGATATTATTAAAACCTATTAGACATACAGTCATCTAAAGTTAACTTATCGGATTTTAAATAATACGTAGACTACTATGTTATATCCTGACAAGAGTTATGAATGACAACCTTTGAGAACTATTAATGGACCAATACTAAACATATATTTTTATTGTATAATTGTTAAGTAACTAAACTATACACATTCATGTTCCTCTTATTATAAGCTTTATTTTGACCCATAGACTATTATTATACGATTTACAGTTCTTGAGTTATGCTTAGTCTATTAATTACAGTCTCCCATATTCACAACCACTTTGCCTAGATCTTGTACGAATATTATTTTCTATTTTATGGCACGATGTGGTCTGTTTGGTTTGTTTATAAACCCACTATGTTTGAAATACATGATTCATATCGCAGAGGCTGAAACTGGTGTTCTGGACCCTAACAGGCAGGGTCAGGCAGGGAGAAGGACCGATAAGAAATTCAGACTACTCGTACAGGTTTCCACGTCATTGGTCCGGTCGACAAGTTACTACTCTCTAATTGGCAATATCATATATTAATAAGGCACAAGTTATAACACACTATGAATGAATGATAATTACCGTCGATTTCAGAAATCCTAAGTACAATTTCTCCACAATGTGACAATGAGCTCATAACTCTGGTCAAATCAATGTTCTGTAAAAACAGAGAAGCGTAAATGAAAGTTCGAGTCATAGTAATTTGAGTTCCTAACTTCACTCTACGAGTTTGAAATACGTTTCTTTAATCTCTTTTCTTCTAATTTGGTTCCATTCTTCAGTGTTGGAAATCCTATAAATATATCTGGTTACTCTATTATAAGACTGATATCGAATGATTTTACATCCTGATGGCTTATATTTTCACCTATCTCGTGCTTCTATATTTGTAAACTTGTAATTAACAGGCATAACATTTTTGGTCATATACCACCAGTCTATAGACGATATCTTTATTACAAAAGGGTTTCGTAAATCAGTTGTAATGGTTTGGAAGTCTATGTGAACAATTCATTTCATTAAAAAATATTTCCTGGACCTCATATCTAAGCTGCAGATATAGGAACAATAGTTGAACTCACACGTGCTTCTTTAAAAAACACACTTATTAACTTTCCTTCAATCTGATTACAGGTGACACTTTGTTCACCTTTATTTTTGTAATTAACTTATCATCCTAATGTAATGTTAAAAGCAGTACACTCTGTAGCAAGTCAAAATTTCTCTTTCGAACGATCAATAATTTTGTCTTAAAAGTAGGAGGTGATCTACCTAGTCGTCATACACTGCTTATCTTGATACTTAGGAAAAAGATTATCAGGACAAAAGGAATTGCTATTTTATTCCGAAGCAGTTAATATTCTTAACTTCTAACCAACAATAGACTTAAGATTTAAGTACATTCTTGTAGAAGTTGAGATATCAGTTAGATACGAGACAATGAGTTGGCAGAACAAGACTGAAAAATGACATTACATGTTGTTGTTCAAATCAATGCATTTTTAAGAATGGAATATCTGACTGTATGAGTAAGGAGAATAAAGAGACGAAAGTTGAGGTAAGATGGTGGTTGGAGGTGGTCAACAGGAAACCCTGGACCCAGGTCTCGTGCTACTTGGCACTCGTCGGCAAGGTGTACCTGTAATCTTGAGGGAACTGATGCTCCCTGACGGATTCGGTCCCGTGTCACATCTCAGTCCTACAAGAGGTTGGTAGCGGCCAGAATAGCTCAGTGGTAACGTCTCTAACTGTGAAGCTGAGTGACACGGGATCGAATCCATCAGGGAGCATCAGTTCCCTCAAGATTACAGGTACACCTTGCTAACAAGTGCCAAGTAGCACGAAAACCGGGTTCAGGGTTTCCTTTTGACCACCTCCAACCATCATCTTACCTCAATACATATATAGTGCACGCAGTGTCGAGCCACCTAGACTGGTGGCCATATCGCAACATGATCGATAGCATTCGATCAGCATTAAGAAGGACTTGACACGCATGACATTGGTCACCACCCAGTGATCAACCAATTGTGAAAGAGACGAATGATTTGTGTATATATTTGAGAAAAAGTTCTTATTATGATTAATGTAACACTAAAATAGTGATTTAAAGTCAGTGAATGGAAAAAAACAACCAGAAAATGTAAAATATAAAAATGTTTCAGGGTAATCGATTTTACCAGGTCAAATTGAGGTTAAACATGGCTATGTATAGGTCAGGCTGAATATGACAGAGACCTTTGCAAACTAAAAACATTTTGATATATATAACCATTGTCAGGAAAATGGTAGGGTGATAAAAAGTGGATAGACCAGTTTTCTGATTCGAACCATTATTGTACTTGATAGAAAGAATACTAAATTCATCTCAATTGTCTTCAATCATAATAATATGTTAATTTTATTCATATCTAAATATGTTGATTACGGAAATGAGGATGTATTTCTTTAAGTTCCAACTTAAACAAGATCTAAAAATTTCAGAAATTCGTTAGATTGCACATTCATACGATACGTCATAGCAGCTCACATACAATTGAGTTTGTTCACATCTAGTTTGGTTAAACCCTTTTGTTAACTTATTTAACTGATAGAGTCATTCACAGAATTACAAACTATCTATACTATTGTACATTTATTATGTATGCTTGAGCATTGTTTACTACCTACTCATATACTCATTCTGCTAATCTTACTATTAATCGCTTAATTGATTCAATGATTCATGCATTTCCATTTGTATGTGTACATCTTAATCCTGTTCACTGAAGTCGATTACTCGCTTAGTTGAACGCTCGCTTGCTTATTCGACTTGCACGCTCAAACGCTTGTTTTACGGCACTGCTCTTTCATGCTTGCTTAACGTGCCTGTAATTTTGGATAACTGTGCATGGTTCAACAATAAACCCAATTAATACTTTGTATTGGCTTTCTGATTGATACACCGTTGGGGCGTTATCAAGTCACGGTAATCAGGACGAACAATATACGAAGCTTAAGGATAATATCGAATACTAACCACCACAAACTACTATATATATTATTATTATTATTATATAATGCTCCGTTAAAATTAACAAAATTATACTGAGATTCCTGATAAAAATCGAGAGAATAATTAAACACGATCATTTTTCTTCAATAAAAAGTTTGAAAATTGAAATGATTCCATTGAGATTCAAAATGAATTTCAGAATTTTAACCTGGTTCTGATTTTATTTCCTGACTCAGTCAGTCACAACTTAAAATTTTGTACGTACGTACATCAGTTCGAGTTGCCATACCACATTAACACAGAGATCCAGTTGTCGATTCAAATCTCATAGTGGTAGAAGTAGTAAGAGTATAAGCATTAATGTGAAAGATTAGGGTTTGAAGATGTTATTGAAGGAGTATAGTCCAGTGAAACAAATTTGCATGGATAAAAGGATAGAGATATGATGAATGCAGAAGGTTAGAATTTGGTAGAACACAAAGAGTGGATGCAACTTCGCCATTGCAAACGATTTTGAGCCATGTCATTCAAGGTCTCTAACCATCGATCGCTATCATCTCATGGATCCCAACCAGGTAGTTTACACCTACCAACATGCCTCAGTCCACTTGTCGGCGACTTCATGGATTTATGCCACGTTTTGGTGTGGCCGCCCTAGCTTTCTTCCAACCTACTCCTACACCATAAAGCATTGCACATCGGGGCAGTCGGTGGTTGGACATACGTAACACGTATCCCAGCCATCTCAACTGATGAAGTTTCACTACTTCATCAATCGATTTGCCATCTTTACCTAATACCCGTCTCCTAACAACTGCATTACTTACCCGGTGGTCCCAGGATATAAGAGCAATACTTCGAAGACACCTATGATCGAATACTAGTAGCCTACGAATATCTTCTACTCCTATCGGCCATGTTTCACTGCCATAAAGTAGGACTGTTGAATCAATTTTTTTCTAAACTATAATCTTCTCATAACATCTCACGACTGACCACAACAAAGTATATCTGTATTTGCGAAAAACAAAACCAATGCAAAATTGTTTATTCTATGTACATTTTAGACCTTATAATATACATACATACTATAAGTTCATTGTCATTCAAACTAGTAGTATATAGAAAACAATACAAACTTTTCACCTACTCATCAATTATATTTATTCTCTATTAAATAAATGATGATAGTCAGTTAGTTGTATTCTTTTCAAATTCTTGAAAAAAAGAAAAGAAAAGGAATACTTTGGCGTCATTCTAAACCAAACAGAAAAATGTAACAATATTGTTTCCCTACAAGTCAAATATCTTATAGTTTATCAGTCATTAAGTGTATCCTTATGGAACCTTTTACCTCTTTAAAAGATGATAAAAATTATTTGAAAAAAGAGAATAATGAGATGAGTAAGATAATTTTATCGTTTGTTGCCATAGTTTATATTGACTTGATTGTCAATTAAAATGAAAATAGTAGTTGATGGGTAATAGTTGACATATTTAAGACAATGTCTAGTAGTTTTACTCACATGAGACTAAATATAATAAGTCATTGTACTTAATGAAATAACCAAAGTAAATATATATATATATATATATATATATACATAGATTAATGACAAATATATCATTATATGCATGATAGGAGAAAGAGAAGACAATTAAAAGAATGCAACTATAAAGAAGAATAAGAGTTTCTCTTTTACAAAAGGGATAGATTTACCAGTTAATGATGTCAATCATATACATAACAAACGTTAGTACAAAACCATTTTAATCAGTAAGGGGATATTTTGTTTTATTTAAAACGCATCCACGATCCCTCACTTGCGAGATTAGAATCCAGGACCTACCAGTGCGCGATCGTGGATGCGCACTGCTGAGGAGTCCCATAGTAGGACGAAACGGGCGTCCAGTGCTTCCAGGTTTTTGATGGTGGTCTAGCTTCAACTGACTCATGATTTCAACTGTGAAAATACTAAATTCTCCACAAAACTCCCTCTGATTTATTTAAAACGAACAAAGGACTCTCGGAATAATTACAACAAAATATTTTCTAAAACATAGATTTATATTTTCTGTGTAATGAAGGAACTACGATGAATTTCACTCTTCAAACTAATTTGCCGAATACTTAACATTAAACATCTCACCTAAGTACAAGGAAGAAATGAAATGTTATCTTTGTATAGGGGTGATTTTACTGTGGTGTGAGTTACTGATATCCACATATGTAGTATATGGTGATGGTCGGACATTGAATGTATTTCAGTAGAAGATCGACAAGAGGAGAATGGGAACGGCACGCAATTGTTACAAAAATGAATGAACAATTATAATCGGAGAATATGAACTGATATTTACAGAAGAACTAGTCAAATTGAGACAATTGATTGTTATTTTGCAAATTAACTATTCAGTATATGGTTCTCATATTTTAATGAGATATTTTGTAATGTTTTGCTATAATACATTCGATTGTCTCAATTAGTCCTATATTCACTATATTACTTCTTGCACGTCTGATTACGAATGAAAGATAGCCATAATATATTTTGTTTGATGATCCCGTGAAGAGGTTTCTACTGAGATGAGTACAAGTAGATGGAGTTATTTAAACTGATATTGTTAAATTAACCTGTATAGAGTTGATAAAATGACTTACAAAAGTATATATTGAGTAGAGATCTCTTCTTTCCAACAGACTAAAATATTACTTTGCGGTAGCCAAACAATATAACCATACAATATGGAAGCAACATTCATTATCAAATATAGTTTCAGATAGTATTCAGTTAATTAATAAAAGAAGAATGAGTAGAGAGAGGAATCTCTTTTCAATCAGTTTTTCACCATGAGTCTACATTAACTTATATATATATATATAACACTCATCAAGTAGTTGTGTTGAGTACTAATTTTATAATGTCACAATGATTATAAAAGATTATTAGGTAGTTGAAAGGAAAAATGATTATAATAATATGCAAAGCAATGCTTGAAAAAAAATTACACAGTTGCTACACTGTCCAATTTTTGAAAAGAACTAACAAAATATCTCAATATCATGATAGTTATATGAGGATCAGGAGACAGATGTCGAGATTATGTAAAATACAAAGTGGAAGAAATTGGAAAATGGATTGTATATTTTTGAATGAAAAGATTTGATCAAAGTTCGGGTAAAAGCTCACTCATATTCCTATGTTTAAGGTAACGAGACTAGTTGTATAAATTAATTTTGAATGCAGAGGTTAGGTTTGTGTACATAGATTCTGATAATTTCAGCAATATTTAACAGATGAACTCGTAAACCATGTGGTAAGTTTAATGGAATGTGGTGGATAACCTTAGAAAGTTTATTCAAATCAGGTTAATGACCTGTGTTTACCAAGTGAAACAGGATAGAACTCCGAATCGCCCTAACATGTCCTTGGCTCAGTCAGGACCGATAGTTTTCTGCTGTAAGATGACCGAACCATACTCCTTAAATAGCTGGCTCTACAGGAGCAGTCGAATAGGTAGGCGCATATGATCATGAAAAATTCAGATAATCTGTCGTTATTTGCAGTATTCATTATTAGACGGTTGTAGAAAGCCACATCCGGTTTGGCTGCGATAAATATTTTCCCCACTGAATTTCTTGACCTTTGAGTTACAATTTCTTCGGTAGAATCATTAGGAATTGTACTTTTACAAACAGTACTTTTTTTCGGAATAGTAGGTACATTTGATCTTCCTTTCATCTTATTCATTTATATTAAACAGGTTGTTAATATTATATAATTCGTCTACAAAGGTATCATATAAATTTACAGTCACTGTGACATTATAAAATAATAAAACATACAACCACTCGATGATTATAATTGCGGTGTGTGTTACTAATTTCTACAGATATAAGTAGTATGTATCATCAATCAAAACTGAAATGCATGGAGATAGAAGGTTAGGAAAATCGAAGAAAAGAGAACGACAACAAAGAATGGTTGGTGTGGAAACGAAAAATCAATGAAGTCTGAGACGTCTGACTGATATTTGCAAAAGGGACAGTCAAGTTTGCGACAATTGATTGACATTTTGTAAATGAAGTAGTTACTGTATGATTCTCAGATTTTACTAGGGATGCTCTGTAATTTTGTATTCACATTCCATTGTCCTCACTTGTGTTCTCGTTCACTACACAATTTGTTTATTATAAACCACATTTATATATATTAATGTGGTCATGATGAAGAACTAATTCGAAAGAAATTTCCCTCTAATTATTTTGTTGATTAAATGCCAAAATGGGTTTCCGTTATTATTTAAAGATACATAATCATATCTTAGTCGGTACTTTGCCATGTCAAAAATGATTATGAAGGTTCGTAAAAAAAATTACATATGGCTTCTTTATTTAATTTCTAGTAAATTTCCTTCATCTACACTTCATTACTTACTTACTTACGCCTATTACCCCTCGTGGAGGAAGCATAGGTCGCTCACCAACATTCTTCATCCAACTCTGCCATGGAAAATCATTTCCAGTTCTTTCCAGTTAACATTCATCCTTTTCATATCTGCTTCTATTTTTCGGTGTAATGTGTTCTTTAGCTTTCCTCTATTCCTCTTCTATTCCGGATTCCAAGTTGGGGCTTGCCTTGTAACGCACATTGGTGATTTCCTTAATGTATGTCCTATCCACTTCCAACGTCTTTTCCTAATTTCCTCTTCAGCTAGAAGCTGGATTTTCCTCTCCCATAAAACGCTTTTGCTGTTAGTTTCCGGCGAGTGGATGTTGAGTATTTTGCGTAAACAACTGTTTATAAATACTTGTACCTTATTGACGATGGTTGTAGTAGTTCTTCACGTTTCAGCTCTCCGTACAGTAAGACTGACTGTCTTGACGTTCGTATTGAGGATCTACATGTCATGCTTTAATTTAAATGATAAATTTAATGATGATTTCAAATAAAGATCTGGTCAACAATGTGTTTTCGCTTTAACTGAATACTTAAATGGGTAATTTATTGAAATAGTTTAAAATAAATCGCATCATATTGAATGTGGATATGTAATACATAGTAGACTGAATATCTGATTAATCTGTTTGGATCACATTCTAGACACTATCCTGAATCATAACAAAGAACATTCAGGTATAGGTTAATCCTTATGACTTTAAAACAAAAACCAAATCATATTTATGATATGATTAAGATTATTTTTATTAATCTAACAGTTATATGACTTTTCTAAAGAAAGATTCGGGTAGTTACCAAACTAAGATTATTTGTTACTTAGATTTGAGTTAACTGTGAACATTAATCTAGACATGGTGTCAGAAAAGGTTTATCATTTCCAGTGTTTTGATGTTTAATTCTTAAAAGTAAACTTCGCCGAGTTTTTCAACACCAGTTGCCAAATAAATAATATATCTAGAATGTCTGGAGCCATCAGTAATTTTACTGCTATAGGTTTTATCAAAATAAGTAGTCCATCTCTTAACAGAATATTTTCTTTTATTAGTTCATTAGTCAGTTGGTGATTACATAACATTTTAAATAGATAACATTTAAATGAATAAATCTTAAGTTTATGAAGGTCTCTTTTGTCTGATTCTTTGTTTGTTTACTCTGTTGTCATTAATTTTTAAAATGTAAAATAAACACTTTAAATTTGATTTATATTAACCAAAACATCAATCGGAAGGTTCAAACAAACAATACTAAGTGAATTTAAACGTCACCTCGTTGCACAAACAAGTCACTATCAGGACTCAGTGCCCGAGTGTATAACACGATGGTGTTTGAAGCGGACGGTACTGGGTTTAAGTCTCAGAGTAAACATCAACTCTGAGATGCAGATACATCCAGCTGACGAGTCCCGAATGGGATAAAACACACGTCCTGGATTCTACAGCTAGCCACTATCTATCTTTGCTTATAATGTTTGTAAATTAAGACTATATATAAGCAATACGCACATTATGGACATATGCCAATTAGAGGGTGCATCCCTGAAACGTCAATAACAAGATTCAAACAAACAATACTAAGTGAATTTAAATAAATGTTTTGTTCTAAAGGAATGTCTTTGATTTCTCAAACAAAAAATTCTTACATACACAGTATGGGTGTCTTTTATAGGATAATGTGGCCCGGTTCTATTTGTATTCTTATAATTGTTAAAAGCCTATTGATAAAGCTGTATGAAACATTCACCATAGATTCATTTCGGTTAAGGGACCATAAAGACCACATAATCTTCAACAAGTGTTTCTTGGGTAGAAAAACATTCGTCATCGGTCTTACGCTCGAACAATGAACTCCTAGATCACTGTTGGATTCCTTCTCAGTGGCTTGAACATAAGGTGTTCGTGCGTGAGGATGAAGGTCCTAAGATTGAGTCCTGCCTGTGGAATCATGGATGCACAATGTTGAATAGCCTCATACTAGATCAAATCAGCCATTCGGTACTTCCATGTTTTCAGTGGTGATTTAACTTCAAGCGGTTTATGGTTTCAATAAATTTTGAAAGATATCAATCTTTCTATTATCATTGATTCATTTAAATTAACATCAAATCGAATCTATTCATTATTGTGTATAGTTAAGAAAACTGATGGATGAAAAACTAATTTATTATTAATAATCAATCATCTAAAACAACTGTTACTCGTCATTTACCTTGATAGTCTCTTCACAGAACCAAAAAATTGAACCAGAGAAATAAATAAGGAAATATTGCTTTAGTATCTCAAAAAACCCATAGTTTTATTTATAACATCGATATGCAAATGAAAACCAAAATACGATTTATGTATGGGCGAATGGATACATCTCCCACGTTTATATCAGGCTACATTTGAGACTGAATATCATTTTAACAGCACATTACTCTGTATACAGGCTTTTATGGTATTCAACTCTACATATTTGATATATAACAATAACCGTGATTTTAAAACATTAAGATGGTAATAAACAAGTGGTAAACCTTTAGATTAAAACAAAAGAAAAGTGAATTTTTAATCTTTAGAAAAAGATTAAAAAAAGAAACAGTTGGTCAAATGAAATTTACGATAAGATCTTGTATAAATGAAGAGTGCTGGTGGGCCGCCTATACTCTTCCGCAAGGAGTAACAGGCGTAAGTAATTAATCTTGTATTAGTCATTTTTTTAAAATGCAGTTATTGGTATTAGTGAAAAACAAAACAAAAATTTTTCGAATTACAAAACAAAGTGAAAAAAAGGTTACATATGTATATATATATTACTTTCTAACAGTTGCTCTCAGTATATTCCTAGGGGTGTTTCCCAAGCTATTTGCTACTCAATGGCTCGATGTACCTCCAACTTTGGGTTAATTGTCATATTCAGACTAAAGTCCTATGATTTTTGAGCCCAAAATATTGACATATAATCGAGTAAGCTGCTGAGTCATGGTGGATATTAACATATTTAGACAATAGGTTATTTATTATCCATCAAGATATATGTCAATTTAGTGAAATATGTTAATTCAAGCAGTATAGAGATATAATCTTAAGATTTACTAATTTTATAAAACAATTATCGAAATTCAGCTATAAATAACAAAAATACCCCTCTCCAAAAATAAAATAATGTCAGAAGAAAACATCAATAAAAATCTACTTCGTCGTAGTATGAAATTCCACAGCAGTGCGCACCCACTATATCGCCCGCGGGATTCAAACCCAGGGTCTGTCGGTCTCGCAAGTGAACAGATAACCTGTAGACTACTAAGCGGGCATCCAAAGGTGTTATGTCGGCTCCAGGGTATGAAGGTTAAACGTCCTTGAGCGAGGGCGATAAGTCCTATATTCGAATACTGCAGGGCAAGTTCGTGGATACGTACTGCTGAGGAGTCCCATACTAGGATGAAATGGCCATCCAGTGCTTCCAGGTTTTCCATTGCGTTCTAGGTTTAATTAACTTATAATAAGGTGTAATACGAGTTTCGATCGAAAATGACATTCAGATGCTAAAACTTTTTAACTAAGAGGTGTTAATGGAACAGCAATACGTTTTTATCTCTCATTAATGGTTAATTCATGTAAGGAATTCAATCAAAAAGCGTACATGAATACAAGTACTGTAACCGGATTTTAACATATTTAGAGTCATTATTCACATAAACATTTAGCCACTGGTAGATATTTTAAGTTTAATTAAGTTCTATTAGTTCCACTGTAGAACTATGACTACTTTAAATTGTTTGTGCCCACATGAAAATAAAAAATTCGTCTCATCTTTGAGAAAAAAAACTAACTGCTGAATTCTAAAGTATAGTAGTGTAATGTTATATATTGTAAACAGTTTCATGTTTCTAGATGTTTGTTTTTTCCACTATGCTAGTTAATTACCTTCAAAATCATTGTGATGTAAAACAGGGTGAAAGTTGTGTAGCTTAAAAGTGTCATTCTTATTGTACTTAGTGTTTTGATGTGTTCTTTTACATTGAAGTGAAATTGATTTGGTGAATTGCATATACATATACGTAGTAACTTTTCAAACACGGTGAATCAATAAATGATCTTTTGGTCGACAAAAAAATATGAATGAAAGCAAAGTATTTCATATTTCCTGAAAAAAATAAAACGCGGAAAGTTCGATTTATTGGTGTGTACATCAAGATGGTTCACCGGATAACACTACGCAGAACCAAATCGACCATATCTGTTCAGAGGGACGATGGAGGATGTGAGAACCAGGAGAGTAGCTGATATAGTATCAGATCATCATTTGCTGGTCACCAAGATGAAATTAAAACTTAAGAAGCACTGGACAACGAGGCGGATAACATCACAAAAGTTTAATACGGCTTTTCTTCGAGATACTGACAAACTCATCAAATTTAAGATAGCCCTCAACAATAAGTTCCAGGTGTTTCATGATCTACTCAATTGAGAGTGAACTACTATGGAGAGCAACTGGAAACGGACAAAGGAGGTAATCACATGTCATGAGGTTCTGGGCCGCAAAAACCACCACCACATTTAATGGGTCACTATCGATACACTGGATAAGATTGAAGGAAGGAGGAACAAGAAGGCAGCAATCAATACCAGATGAACAAGAGCAGAAAATGCCAAGGAACAAGCTGAATACACAGAAGTTAACATGCAAGTAAAGAGGAGCATTAGAACGGACAAACGTAACTATGTGAAAGATGCAGCAATGTCGACGGAAAAGATTGCAAGAGAAGGAAACATGAGACAATTGAATGATATAAAAAAGAAACTCACTGGAAATTACGTAAACCAAAACGACCAGTGAAAAGCAAGGAAAGACGATCTCAACATATGTGATAACTACAGGGGCATCATACTTCTCTCAATACTAGGAAAAGTCTTCAATAGGGTATTGTTAAACAGAATGAAGGACTCCGTAGACGCCTAATGCCGAGACCAAGAGGCTGGATTCCGTAAGGTTCGATCATGTACAGACCAAATAGCAACTCTACGTATAATTGTGGAACAACCAATCGAATGAAATTCATCACTCTACATTGACTTCATTAACCAAAGGAAAGTATTCGATAGCGTGGACATGACACCATTATGGAGGCTTCTTCAGCGTAAATCGGCAAGGCAAGAACAGCACATTTACAACTGAAGAACATTTGGAATTCAAAACAACTGCCAACCAACACGAAAGTCAGACTTTTCAATACAAATGTCAAGACAGTTCTACTGTATGAGGCGGAAACCTGGAAAACTATGGAAGCTATCATCCATTAGATACAGGTGCTTATCAACAGTTGTCTACGTTCGCCAGACACTATCAGTAACAATCTACTGTAGAAGAGAACAAACCAGATTCCAATGGAGGAATAAATCAGCAAGAAGCGTTGAAAGTTGATAGGACGCACATTCAGCAAATCACCCAACTGCCTCACAAGGCAAGTGAATGAGAACTCAGGTGGGGACAATCAATTCATTGTCTGATAAGAAACTACAGAGTTCTTTTGTAAAATGTGAGAATCACACATTAAGTACTCCGTTTACAAATCCTCCATCAATTGTCTGAAAATTTATCATCTTTCATTGCTACTACAATCGCTCACTATTTCCATCCTAGTTTTCTTCGATTCAATTTTCTCAAATGTCTGATACCAGTTATTCCACTTCTAACTGGTGCTACATACTACTTATATCGACAAACATAAGTAGCATACATCACAAAATCACTCTACTATTCCTTATTTGTTTATGCATGTAGTTTCCAAAACCAATTTCTTCCTCTTATGTAGACATTTATAAGCCAATTCAATATCCCGTGAAGAATGGAAGAAACAGTAAATCATCTGAGAACTATGGGTAGACATTTAAAAAAGAATTTAAATATTTAACTGTCTACGTTATCTGTGGTTTCATTCAGCCATCATTTTGTTATTGATAATCACTAATTCTGTCAACAATCAAAACAATGATACTTCAATAAATTAACTGATAATATCAAGAAATAAAATGGACACAATAGAATATTAGTTAACACACAATTTACACGAGGATTTAAAATTTAGTAACAGTTGGATTGTTTGTTTGTTTTTTTTCTGTTCTCTTTTTTAAACAAACATAATCATTGACGATTTAATCTAAAAAAAAATTAGATGTTATGATTGTATCAGGAAGTTATTCATCTGTCAGTCACTGATGTTTCTACATTTTAATATTGTATTTACATTATGGTCACGAAATTAAAAAAAATGATTCGCAAAGGTTTTATTGTTTGATATCTTTTATTCACTGTATTTTGAAATGAGGTATATTCCATGAAGAATAGTAAACATGGAGATGATGTACAAGTTTACTGAATTTATAACTCATACATACGGAACTCAAAACAACTATCAACTAATTTGAAAGTCACAATCTTCAATACGAACGTTAAGACAGTCCTACTGTAAGGAGCTGAAACGTGGAGATTTACTACAACCATCGTCAAGATGGTATAAGTACTTATAAATAGTTGTCTATGCAAGATAGTTAACATTCACTGGCCGGATACTATCAGTAACAACCTTTTGTGGGAGAGGATAATCCAGCTTTCAGCTGGAGAGGAAATTAGGAAAAGACGTTGGAAGTGGATTGGATATAAATTAAGGAAACCACCAAACTGCATCACGAAGCAAGCTGTTACTTGCAATCGTGAAGGGAAATGGAAAAGTGGAAGGCCGAAGAACATATTACGTCGGGAATTAGAAGGAGATATGAAAAGGATGAATGTTAACTGGAAAGAACTGGAAAGGACTTCCCAACACAGGGTTAGATGGAGAATGCTGGTGAGCGACCTATGCTTCCTCCACGAGGGGTAACAGGCGTAAGTAAGTAAGTAAGTAATAATTCATACGATATGAGGTGTCATGTAAATATTTGAGATAAACAGTTATGTGATAATATGATTTGAACATTCATATACATCTTTTGCCTTAATATAAAACGGCTAAAGAATTTTCAGCATGAAATAAATTACTCTTATAGTGTTGTTAATAAAATAGGAAATTCCTTCAAAAAGCTACATAACAGTGTTAACGTTTACTTCCAGTTGATGTTGAGAAATTAAACATTCTATGGCGTTATTTGTTGGCTTTGGTGTTCTATAATAAACTTTCGCATTGTAATAGAAACTTCGTGCAAGCTGTATAAATAATGGACATAGATATCTGAAAGCATGTTAACGTATATAAATAACTTAATGGATCATGAAAAATAAGGAATTTAGATAAAATAGCCTTTATTGTCTCAACCAAAATAAAGAAATAAACAATGATAGGTTGAAGGTCAACAAAAACTAATCGACATTGAGATCTACAGAACAAGCTGTGAGCCATATGTGGATAAATTTGAATACTTCACTTTTACATGAATTTTTTGCTAATGATGTCGTTAAAAAGAACGATGAAAGTTCTACCATCAAACCATCCAGTTCAGACAACAAAACTCATTAAAATCATTCACCTGAGATACAAATCTTCTCGACCATCTCAATATTAGAAATAGGTATTTGGGTTCTAAAATAGGAAGGTTGTAGTGAATCAGATCAATGTGAGAGATGATTAAGGTTAAGTATGCTTACATTGAATTTTCTATTATAATGTTTACTTCTTAGCCAACATATTAAAATTTATTGTGTACCATATTTGATTTCTGATTTGTAAGGTCATTTTACAGGATTAATGATATGTGTTATTAAGGGTCATCAATATAGCATATGAGTAATGCCAGAATAAACAATAATGCAGAGTAGTATATGAATTCATAATATTTCATGGTTTCTCATTAGAT
Source organism: Schistosoma rodhaini (assembly GCA_944470415.2). Lineage (NCBI taxonomy): Eukaryota > Metazoa > Platyhelminthes > Trematoda > Strigeidida > Schistosomatidae > Schistosoma > Schistosoma rodhaini. The sequence continues at coordinate 36,296,959 of OX104037.1, forward strand.
GCTTACAACCATGCATGTATTAAAAGTTAACACTGAGGTAAGATATAGTGTGAAATAATTGGCATAGATGAACGAAAAGAATTAGAATGGCAGATGTTATCATTAATAACTATTTATATAGACAAGAACAGGTTAGATGTCATTTAGAGTTGGGATTCAAAATCATGAGGGGTGGCTGCGGCAGTAATTAAATGAGGTCTGGAAACAAATGAAATAGATTGTGATATAATTTTACAAAGACAGATAAATTCCATGAAGTTTCAAATTAGTCAAACACCACATCCAAAACGCTTGTCTTATCCTATATTGAACTCGCCAGTTGAATATATCTCAATTTTAATGTTAATTTCTCTGTCTGAACATCAACGCAAGACGGGAGTGCATTCAGCTGACGATTCCGAAATGGAATGAAACAGGCGTCTTGAATACCTCTGATACTCACCCACCATCCAGCTTTGACAACAATTAATTTTACTCATAAAAACCATATAAGATAAGCAAATGACTATTCAGTCATAAATAAATTTCCCTGAATTATAAAAGTTAAATAAAATGCGTATATAGTTTTATATACCTTAGTTAAACTGAGTTTAAAAAAATGATTTATATGTATAAATAACTGATTTCTCCTAAACAATACTGACATAACTTACTTTTCAATCTCGAAGGATGACTCTTTTTTAGACGCATATACGATTGTAAATCAAATCTGAAGTAAGACGATTGATAATAGTTAATCCAAAGTGATTGAGACATTATGTAGAATAGGGGAATGTATTTGAAAAAAAAAATCTTTGATCATGTGCTTGTGTTCTTATATATGTAAATATACATCATATACCTGAGTATATACTCAGATTTATAAATATATTATCAAACTTCTAACATACTTCAAGGTATGCTACATATGTACTCAGTTTATGTTGGAATGTTTCCCAGTGGAAAAATCATTCCACTACAATTGATAAGATCTCAAATTGAACAATGACTGAAAATTAATAATTCATTATTGATACTACTCTTAAAAAATGTCGAAAATTGCAAAGTAACTGACATCTTCATATATATCTGTGTCTATGTAAGTATTTCTAATCTCTTTCATGTCATGAAACTATAGACATACATACAGTTATTTGGATTCTTCTGTTTGTTTCATAGGTTTCCACTACAATAAATATCGATTCTTTGTATTTCATTTTCAAAGTTTCCATCCATCACTTTAGTTGGTTTAGGTTAAGCTAAATCTAATTACGGTCATTATTCAGTCAAGATTTAGATTATGCTTTTATGAAATCCTCTGGAATGACGAGTGTAATGAATGCGTCGTAATTTGTAAAAATCAATTATTCATGAATGGATCTAAATCATTGGAGTTTATATTTCAAGGCTACTATGTTTAAGTTAAGAACCGAAATTAGCTGATATTCTTTATATCTGAAAATCCAAGCACTCGAAGCCAGGTAGATAGGATTCTCGAACTAGTTTTTGAATTAGACGTTTGCATATTGAATTAACCAGCCTTAGCTATAGTATATGTCTTTCCCTCTATGTGAATGAATATTCTACAATGTTTCAACTGTTTAAAAAATATATTCAGACCTTCAGAAATATTTCCTACAAATTCTTTATTAAATTTTTTATGACTGAGTTTAGCTTATTATCTGGATTTTGATGGAGTTTTGTTCTATGAGCTGGATGATTTGGTCATGGAGCTTTCATCTTTCTTTTGAACGATGTCATCAGGTAGAAATCTCCTACACCATCCAGCTCAGAGAACAAGACTCCATCAAAATCATCCATCTAAGCTACAAATCTTCTCCACCATCTCTTATTATATTGATATCTACAATAAATAAATAATTGAAAACGTTAATATGAAAAGTTTTGTAATCAAAATGTAAAGAAAGGCTCTTCTACTCATACTGTTTATTTGAATATATATCTCTGGAATTAGGATGAGATACTAGATCTTTCAAATTTGAACCAACGTCAGATCGTGCTCAAAATGTATATTTATTCTGTACAAAAATGTAAGGGTATTATGTGAAACGATAATGGGAACAAGTGTGTAAAGATTAAAGTAATATTCATCAATCATCTATTTATTTACTTGCGCTTGTTACTCCACATGGAACATAGAGAGCCAACGAGGGATCTCGAACCAATTCTATCCTGGGCTGGCCTTTCTAATTTTTGTCAGTTGTCACTCATTTTTGGTTTACCGTTTCTCATTTTACTTTGAGGATTTCAAGTTAAGGCATACTTTGTGATTCAGTTTGATGATTCTCATGAAGTATGACCTATCCACCTACAGAGTCTTTTCTTAATATCATCTTCAGATGGAATCTAGTTTGTTCTTTGCCAAATAAGATTATTGCTGGCAGTGTTTCGTGAACCGTTATGGAATATCTTACGTCAATCACCATTTAAATACACCTTCGTTCCCTCTGGGATAGAGTCAGTTACCGCATCCAGTAAAATACCTTGCTCTAAATTGCTAACCAGAAACAGTTATATAGAGAGGCAAAATTATGTTAAGGAAAAGGTATAACAAACGAATAATACTGAGTTCACGTTAAGGTATTGGCAAATATACAACAAACCATTCGGATACACTTAAGTCAACATTCTTCTCATGAGTAACAAAGACATCTGTTAACTGGAAGAGATGTAAGTATCTTTAAGCATTTTGACAAATCCTGTAAATGATACTAGTCAAATCATGAAAGTAACTAAAATTTTAGATAATCAAAATCCCATACGAATATTCATTAATATTATAACGAATAGTTTGACGAAAATTGGGAACCGAATATTAGAGAAGTCATTATATGTGTAAATTATATTTGAAACAATCTCAGAGATTAAAATTTGAATAGTTCCAACGTTTCATCCACCAAACATGTCTGAACATATTCAGGGCAATAATAGAAATCAAAATTATTAGAGAAATATCTAGTGTTTAACAATCAAATATATACTGCGCGCGAAACTGATAAGTCCTGGGTTCAAATCTCGTGAGATGGGATCGTCTATACTCACTGCTAAAGAGTTCCACAATAGAACGAAACGGCCATCCAGTGTTTCCAGATTTTCCATTGTGGTCTAGCATCAATCGACTTATGATATCAACTATACTGTGCTAATTCAATGGTATTTAGATTCTGAATTGAGTAAATAGGATAATCTGAGTCAGTTAAATACTAATCCCATATAACTTTTACAATATTCTTTCAATCGTTTCAGACAGATGGTTAACAAAATGAAAACAATTATACTTTCTCCGTGGATAAACAATTTCTAATTTCTTTTTTTCTTTTGAGTAAATAATTTATACTTCTACTTAATAAGTAATATATGTTCTTATTAAGAAAATATTTTATTGACTTTCATTAGTCACGCAAATAGTTTCCAGTTATATTTACTTTAACTGATTAAGAAAACTGATTACTAAGAGATTTTTAAACGAGAGGTACCCTTTGAAAAAAATCCAATAAGGAAGAATATTAGAATGGTTTAATTAAATAATTCTTTTTAAAAATTCATTGAAAAGCTTCAAAGATAGAATGATATCTTGAAATGAGTATTCTTTTGTAAAGATAGTAAATAGGTAAACAACACGCTGATTGTTTTAATTTCAGTTTGGCTAAACAAAATTAAATGTTTAATTGATGAAAATAAACATGATTTGTAATGAATTATAGTGAATCATCTAACGAATTCACTTGGTATTGTTTGTTTGAATCTTTTCATTGATGTTTAAGACTGTAATTGATCAATCTCTTGTTGGCATATGTCCATAATGTGCGTATTACCTCGATATAGTCTTAATTTACAAGCATTATAAGCAAAGATGGATAGTGGCTAGCAGTAGAATTCAGGACGCGTGTTTTATCCTATTCGGGACTCGTCAGCTGGATGTATCTGCATCTCAGAGTTGATGTTTACTCTGAGACTTAAACCCAGTACCTTTCGCTTCAAACGCCATCGCGTCGTCTACTCAGCTACTGAGTCTTGATAGCCACTTACTTGTGCAATGAGGTGAAGTTTGAATTCACTTGGTATTGTTTGTTTGATATCGCAAACTTGTAAACTAACTTTGATTCAGTGGTTGTAACAAATAATATCATGTTTAGGTAAACACCTTACAGTATGAATTTCACTACAGTATGTATTAATTTTCTGATGAATGTCAAACATTTTAAGAATAATGTAACTAATATCAAAATTTTTTTCCCATCGACACTGTCTGGTATTCAATTAAGATGTTCAACATTTTCACGAAGGGAAATTTCGGACTTCTCCTTTATCTTTACATTGCCGAAATTTATTTAACATATTGTTGCTTCAGGACTGCCTACATCAACACCTGAACTAAGGATAGGAAGTGAATTAGTCGAACGCGTCGACAACTCAACTTATCTTGTAAGTGTGATCAGCCCTAATGAGTTGGTGTCTGACGAAACCTTTCAACGGATTCAAAAAGCTCGTTTGGCTTTTGCCAACTTACAGTACCTATAGTAAAGACGAGATTGCCATCTATCAATAAAAGGACGTGTATATTTTGTAGCAGTTCGTTCTGTTCTACTTTATGGCGAGACGTGGCAATTAAGAGTAGAAGATACTCGTAATTTATTAGCATTTGACCACAGATGTCTTAGAAATATTTCTCGCATCTGCTGGGATCACCGAGTAAGTAATAGTGAGGCTAGACACAAGGTATTAGGAAATGATGAGGTTGTGAATCTTCTCAGCTAAGATTTTTGAGTCACGTGTTACGTATGCCTGAACACCGATTACCACAACGCGCTATGCTGACTAGTGTTGGGGATGGTTGGAAGAGAGTAAGGTGCTGACAAACCAAAACGTGGCATCAGTACTCGAAGTCACTAACTCCTAATCTGAGCCATGTTGATAGATACAGTCGACTTGTTTGGGGTCGGCGTGACTATCGTAATCAATTGTAGGTGACTCTGTGTGACATGACTCAGGATAAGCCACAATGGTGTGGGTGTATACAGTCTGTCTTCCTTTGAACCGTGAGATTAAAATTATTTTATACCTTTCTTCCTATCAACTAATTTTTTCTGCCTGTTTTATATCCTTATACGCCATCTTTATTTTATATATTACTATCATTGAAGTAACTACTTTGATGAACCTGGTGTTCATCTTGTTGTGTTAATGAGGTGTGACAACTTGGACCGATGCATATATGTGCCTTGACCTACGTTGTAGTTGAATGACCGCCTGACTGACTGACCACTTTTCAGAAACCTTTAATTTTTAGACCTAATACCTTTTGAAATTAAATAGATCAAACAAATAACTCTCAACAAAAGGTGTTTTAGATAATGCTTTTGGTTATCAAAAAACTGATAATATAAATCTAGTTGGTCACATAATGAGGACTGGTGCATGATATTGAAATAAAGGTAACATGCAAAATCAAATTCCGAAAAATAATTGCTTATCTAATAACATCATTCTGTAAAAGATGACCTGGGTTTCACGAAGCTGATTTTTCTAAATGTGTGATTAATTCACTTTCTAGTGTTCTAAATAGAGATGCTTATATAACAACATTCGTTTAAATTAGAGCGAATAGTTTCACAGTATTTAGGCGCCGAATTGATGTAAGACATTAAATAGGAATAATATATTTTGTAAAATCATTCGCTGAGATCTTACAAATATATTATTCCTCTTTAAATAGACATGCTCCTAACGTAAATTCATTTGCTTATTACTATCAAAAGTAATATCATATCATATAAGCATCATACCTTTTTAATCACATATTCCATGGTAACTTCAATAGTTGAAAATAACATTATACATTTACGCATACCTTTCATTTAAGAACCGATTGATTAAGTTGAGTTTCACTTTCACAAGAAAACTTTCATTGAAAAATATTGGGTTAACTGTGAATGGTTTCTTTGATTTGTCAAGATTTACATACTCATGAAGTATCCATTTTTTACAATACTTCATCTAAGATAAGACTTGACTTGCTTTGATTTATGTCATTATGACATTTTAGTGAACTAATTTTATAAATCACAAATTATAAGGTTAAAAAAGGAAATTACTTCATTCATTAGAAAAGACCAATATGCAATAGTCACTAAACGATACATGATCATATCACTTAATCATAAGAGATTGAGCACCACTCTTTTATACTTAGTTGACTTACTTTCTGGGATTTCGTCATCCTTAATATCGTAGTAACACAACAACAGATGAAAACTAAAAATGTATAACTTAAGAATAAGAATAACCCTTTACCCTTAAATGTGCATAATAACATGGAGATATTCAATTATTGACATTTTAATAGAAACATACAACGTAAATCGAGTGCACTGTAAGATTCAATCACTCGTTTACAACTGTTCTATTCACAGCCACGTTTAAAGTAGTAATTGTAAGCAATATGTTAATATAACATTTTTTCCGCCCGACTTTCCCACTACTTCATACTGCCTTGAGAAACGTAAATGATGAATTACAAATAAGTTTTCGTTTCATAACACTACTGACATGCGAAAAAAAATCAGGAAAAATGAAATCCTTAATATACAAGATATTTATAAAGATATAAATACTCCGCAATTGGGATCGTGGATAAGAAATTCTAAGGAGTCCTATACTGAGACGAAACGGTCGTCCAGTGCTTTCAGATTTTCCATGATGGTCTAGCATAATTGAACTCAACTAATAAGTATTTTAATATTTATATATTTATAAATAACAATCATAAATTAAAACCTTATATGTCATTATGAACAAAGGATAAGTAATTAAGATACATTTGTACTCGAATTATTTACGATCATCATTAGCTGTCATTTCAATGATGTTGTAAATGATAAAAGGAAACCGGATAGTTTAATCGATGTGTACTATTTACATCAATTTGCTTACTGGCTTGAAACGAATAATACTCTGTACAAAATAAAAATGGAAAGTTTATTAAAAAGCTTGGTAAAAGTTACTACAAGCAACTCTGACATATTAAACGTTTACTTTATATACTATTGTACGACCTGTGAATTATGATGAACTAAGTTCCAATATATAATGTAAATTGAAAAAGATGGTAATATTAAGAGTACAATAAGGTAGGTTTGATATAGTAAAATGTTGAAGACTATATGAAAAAAACGTGTAAAAGTGGTATTTGTCTAATCCACTTTTCACCTTACTTACTTATGTCTGTTATCACCAATCGAGCATAGATCGCCGATCACCATTCTCTAACCTACCCTGTCCTGGCCCTTCCTTTCTAGTTCTATCCAGTTGTTGTTCATTCTTCTCATGTCTGTCTCCATTTCTCGGCGTAAATCTACGAAGATTTATAATATGAAAATAACTATTACTAGTATGATGTAAAATAAGTCAGAATAAGAGAAACTATTTACAATCTGTTATTGAATGAAAATTAACATAAATAACAATGTTCCATTATTGACCTTAACTAGTTCAAATTGACTGGATTGACATGACATTTTGACAAAACATGCTTTCAATCCTCATATTGATTTCCATATCTTCTGTCTTAACAGTTATTGAAATTAATTTTTTACATCTACAATGTGGATGACAGTAGGACAAAGAGGAGAATTTTTTTCATCACAGATCAACAGATTCAAATAGGATTTAACATTACAGTATCATGGCGACCTATGCTCCTCCACGAGGGGTAACAGGCGTAAGTAAGTAATTATTACAGTATCATAGAAAGAAGTTACACATTAATGAGGCGAACTATTGATTTAACTTATTCAATATTCAAAATTTGCAAGGAAGCATAATTTAAGTTAAATTTTTCATAGTTGAAAGTTAGACAGTTGAAGTTAGACATTAACACCGTTGGATGCCAGCTCAGTGGTCTATCGGTTAAGGGCTTCGGCTCGAGACTGGTAGGTCCTGGGTTCGAATCTCGCAAGAGCGGGTTCGTTGGATGCGCACTGCTGAGGAGTCCCATAATAGAACGAAACGGCCGTCCAGTGTTCCCAGGTTTTCCATGGTGGTCTAGCTTCAATTGACTCACGCTTTCAACTATGAAAAATACTAAATCTCCACAAAACCCCTTCTGATAATTAAGTTAAATTTGTTCCTTATTTTTATGATTCTATGAATAATTAATATGTTACCGTGAGAACATATAGATGAACAATATACTTTAAACGTTATTTAAAATACCGGATAACTAAATGAATAAATAAATAACTTCAACTTATTTGTAAAAGGGTGATTTAGTCAGTAATGAGGAAAGAAAACATTTCACCTAAACTACACAGCTCAATCCAACAGATAGTAGCTTAATGAATTGATTTAAAATTTTGGTTTGACCACCCCTAGCTTTCTGTCTGCCTGTTTTCACATCAAAAAACTATTTGGTTGAGGTTGAAGTTGATTGTAGATACGTAACCTATTTGATGAAGGTTTACTACCTCACAGACCAATTTCCCATCTTTATCTAGCTCCCCTGAGGCTAAATTCAACATTAATGAGATATTAATAAATTTGGGATGTTACGGAAAATAATGCAGTAATAATATTATTGATCACTTTATTTAATACAATAGTTATTAGACTAGAATTCGCCGTATAGCAGAAAGCTCTTTTCTAGTGATATCTTTGTCGTCTCATATAAGTTTGTTGCATAAATTTAGACATCACTTGTTGTTTGTGCAATGAACAGGGTTAAGAGAATGATAGAGCAACCGCTGAGGTAATTTTAGTCAAATTTTTCTTTGTTTCGCTTTATACTGACTAGAGCTTTACGATAAAATACACATTTAATTGGTTACAAATGTAACACAGGGAAATTGATTGCAGTGTTTTAACAGTTGGAAAGTAGATACCTCAGAGGTTTGAGAAGATTGCCAACTCTTACCAAACATTAGCGATTGAAATAAATGTTAGAATTGGCTCATTGACAGATAATTGATAATTAAAATCCTGACATAAGTTGAGTAGAAATCTCCAGAAATACTGCATACTTGTTTCCAAGGCTTACTAACTGTGACTATGGTTTCACTAAGAGATAATGCTATTATTATCATTATTATTATGACAACACAAAATATCAAACCATCTATTCATTTGAACGGCTTGAACTAAGTTTTTTCCCAGGGATATTTTCTAATACACCGTTGATATCAACTTGTTTTTAAAAGTTGGCATTATTTAAATAAAATATGAATTTAGCTATCCAAACAACAGTCTAAATTATCCTGTTAAGACTAGTAATATTTAAGTAATCAATTACAAATAAAATTAATTTTATATGGTTGAAATCATGAGTCAATTGAAGGTAAACCACCATAGCAAACCTGATAAACCTGCTCACTAGTGACTGGCTCCATGAGGTATTTCCTGGAGTTCTGGTGAGAAACAGTGACCAGTAGAGTCCAACCAGGTCTGTTGGGAGATATCAAATCACTGAAGACATTGGTGAATGGTTGCCCAACTTCATGGATTGGTTGAAGTCAGACATCGAAACCGTTGGATGCCGGCCGGCTCAGTGGTCTATTGCTTAAGTGCTCGCGCGCAAGACTGATGAGTTCTAGGTTCGAATTTCGCGAGACGGGATCGTGGATGAGCACTGTCGAGGAGTCCCACAGTGGGACGAAACGGCCATCCAGTTACTCCAGGTTGTCCATGGTTGTCTAGCTTCAATTGACTCATGATTTCAACTACATAAAATTATTAAAATCTCCACAAATACCTCTTCAAATCAAATTATTTCTAGTCATTTACATATTTCTAGGGTTAATTTTGTCAGATTTCTATCGAGAAAATAATTTCAGGCTGATAACTATTAATTTTAACTATACAATGAGAACTAACATTATTATTTAAGACAAAGATGTTTGTTCATTCAACAAAATACCGTAAGAATTTTAATTGACCTCCTGTCGAATAAGTTTGAGAATTTTATGTTGTTGAAAAACTTATAACCTTAAAGATTATTACCAGACATTTGTTAATCAACTCAAAACTAAATATTCAGTAGAGGTGTTCCATTCATGAAAAACTACTTCTAATACTTTTCATGCTTCAACATGAATTAAACACCTTCCAAAGTACCTTCAATTTAAGCTGCCTAATTTTGTCTTACTATAGTACATATATTTGATGGGCAAAAACTGTTATTATATAGGTACACTACGAAGACGTATCATAACCTAGGAATCAATTTGTTGGGAAGTCCTTTTATATGAAATTTGAATGATAAGTTATTCAAAAGTTTATTGTTGGTCATACAAGTTACAATTAGCAAATCAGATGATTCAAATATACAATAAATACAAATATAGATTCAAGTATATAAATGTAGACGTTTACAGATATAGCAACTATGAGAGAGCTTTAATTGAGTATCTGAATGGAGAAAGTCAACTATTTATCTTCTTCTTTAGCAAATATTTAACTTTGGAAATAAATACCAAATACGTTGATATTTAATTCATTTATATTGGTTGATTGCATTTTCCATCTGATATTCCTGATTGCAATTGATCAGTCTCCTTTGAAATATTTTCATCCTGTACATTCTGCCTAAATATTGTAATTAAACTAAAAACATAATGATCAGAGATGGATGATAGCTAGCATTGGAATTTAGGGTGCGCGTTTCGTTGTTCTTGGGACTTGTTAGCTGGACTTATCCATTTCCCAGTGTTGATGTTCAAACTGGGACTGAAATCCAGTACCTTTCTCTTTATAAGCCTATCTGGTTTCTAACTAAGCTATTGAGTTCAGATTCAGATCGCTAATACAGATGGATCCAAATCCACCTCTGTGGACAATTCAGCGGCTCACTGTACCCAGTGACTCAATGGATAATTCGTCTGCAGTTGCATCCAGCTGATCAATCCCAGAAAGAACGAGACGTGCACCGTAAATTCCAATGCTAGCTATCATTCATCTCTGATCATTATGTTTTTAGCTTAATTACAATATTTAGGCAGGATGTACAGGATGTAAATATTTCAAAGGAGACTGATCAGTTGCAATCGGGAGTATCAAGGGGAAGACACAAAACAACCCATGCAAGTGAGGTCGAGTTAATCAACCACTTTCCAGCAAACTGGATTAATTGAGGTACTTAATTTAGGCTCCCCAAAAATCTTGCGTGCTGACCGATGTGTATGCTTATGTATATGAATTGCATGAGTTTCGGCTTGTGTGGTTTATGTAGGTAAAAATATGCGTAGAGTACGCTCATGGGTTAGCACAAAGAACATAAGTTGAAAAGTGTCTGAACTACGTCTAATAAAATCAGTGGCTTAATCTGTTGGGTCGAAGACAGTATAGAAAATATATTAGTAAATACTAGGGTGAGATGACCCTGGAAAAGTGGTTATGCTTATCTATATGTCATGTAGTGAAGTGGTGAATGGGTTTGTACCAGTGATATGCATGCAATGTGTGAGTGACAGTCAGCTGCAGCGAATATGTTCAATGGGAGAGTGACCATTTTCCCTCTCAGGTGGATGGTTGTAACTATATGTATGTCAAGGCATGCATGGGTGAAAATTGCATGTTACCATTATGCATGTTCACTAAACTTGCTCCTGATGTGACGCTTGCACTTTAAGACCTGTGTGTAACGCTTTATTCACAAGTTTACATCCACGTGGTGGATTTGTGTGCCTTGAGAAACAGAAACCATTTCCCCTGGATAATGGTTGACCAATTTTAACATGGCTTGAACATCTCACCTCCCAAGTAAACTAAACTATCTCCCCAAACAAACACAGCAACATGTTCAAATACTATAGCAGTAAACTACTTGAACAATTTTATCCGTCTCCGTCACAATTTTCACGTTCACTCACATATACACAAATACACAAGCCCATTTTTCACAGGCAACAACCTTTAACCTCTATGACATGACATTAACATTATCCGACTTATTAGTATTTACTTATACAATTTTAGCTTTTTCCTTGAAAAAGCTAGAACCAGATTGCCAGGCCAAACGTTAGATTTACTTCAAATTCATTCACTGAGGTTTTACAAATATATTATTCCTATTTAATGTCTTACATCAACTCGGCGCTCAAATACTATGATACTATTCGCTCTAATTTAGACGAAAGTTCTTATATTTTAGCTTATGTTAAGACAAAAAAAGCTTTTCATCCGCCGAAGAATTGACTAATACTAAATCAAGAAATGTGAGAATCTTATTTTTCTCACTACTGTAATATCTGAACAATATTTATAAGCCATCTACCCAATGATCAGTATATTTAAATGAAACACCCCAAAGCATAAATAAACACATAGCAATAACAGACTGATCAATTGAATCTCTAAACATCAATGGGAAGATTCAAATGAACAATACAGAAATGCAATACATAAACAATGTCATTTTGTAAACCACGTGAAATTTGTAGTATTTTTATGTTTGACCTTTTAATGATACCGGTGTATGTTATTATCATTTATTTATCTGAATGACTCACAATATTTCATTAGTTTCCGGTATATGGACAATTCTTTAGGGAATGAGGAGAACAAATTCTTATAATAGAACATACTTAGGGATAAACATAATTATTTTAAACTAAATGTATGTATATGCATTCATTCCCAATGTATGCTAATAAATCAGCCAACAGACGAATCCTGGGGAATTTAGATGGAATTCTGATTAGTTCATACAATATGTAAATATAATCTGTTGCTTTGGCATGTATTTTTTAGTAAAAAGGAAAACCATATTTATATTTCATTGAATGTGAAATAAGTAATTTTATCCATATATGACAACCTAGCATTTCTTTTGTATAGATATGAATAATTTATTGCACTTTTGATTAATAAATACATAGGATACTTACTATTCATTATTTGGTGGCTGTCACAAAAGTACTCACTAATTTAGATGTGTTCTCAGTATAGAGTTGTGGAGATTGTTGAGTTTTAATTGAAATCGTTAATCGATCAATGTTAGATCACTACTGAAAACCTGGAAACGTCGTACAGCTATTTCGTCTTAGTGTGGTGTGTGCTACTGATGTCGACAGATATAGGTAGTGTTTACCATCAATTGAATGTGAAATGCCTGGTGGCACAAGGTTAAGAGGGTCGAAGAAAAGTGAAGGAGAACAGAGAAGGATTGGTGTAAAAACGAAAGAACAATCAAGTCTGAGACAATTGATTGATATTTTTCAAATGAAGTATTTACCGTGTGGTTTGTTAAGATATTCTGTAATGTCGAATTGAAATACATTCAGTTGGCCCCACGAGTGTTTTTGTTCACTGCAATAGTATGGGATTCCACGGACGCATCCACGAACCTGCACCCTGAACTCTGACCCGAAACCTCAGGTTACGAGCGCGGACGCTTAACCTCTGGATCACTAAGCTAGCATCTGACGGTGTTAATGTCTAACTTCAACGAATCCTTGATATAGTTCGACCATCTTACATTGTCTGCGGTAGGTACTGCCGCACACTCGACGTGGATTAGACCCAATGGACACGACTTTTCACAAGAACTCCGGGAACTTATGTATGAACAGTTTTAAAATACCAATCCATAAACAGTATCTTAAATATTAGTGTACTAGGCAGTTTGTTTCTGTACGGAGCTGAAAACGTAGCATAGTGAACAACAACACATGCGGGGACAATCGAATGTATCCGAACTCAAGTTACAGAATGTCTTAGTAAAATCTGAGAACTATACAGTCAATACTTAATTTGCAAAATGTGAATAAATTATCTCAAACTTGACTGTTCCTTCTGCAAAATGTTAATCAATCGTCTCAGATTTCATTGTTCTTTTGTTTTCACACCAATCATTCTTTGTTCTCGTTCTCTTTTCGTTGATCTTCTCAGCCTTCTACCTTCATGCATTTCATATTCGATTGATGATACATTCTACTTATATCTTCCAACATCAGTAGCACACATCACAGTCGTATAGGATTTATTCAGACTGGTAGAATATATAGTATGAATTCTACATCATGGAGTTATGATAAAAATGTATGTATGTATGTATGTATGACGAAACGTAAAATACATTTTACGTTTTTTTATTAGCTTATCGAACCCTTGGATAATTTCATGTCATTAACCGAATTGTTCATGTTTCTGAGTCGAAAACATGATTATATATTCTGATGCAGGTCTATATTTTCAGATGACACTTTTCTAACTACTAATATATTTACTAGTCTCTGAAAGTCTTAATATGTATTCTAATATTACAAAGTGTTTCTATCTTGAATAGATCTTGATTAACAGTATAATCTTTCATGTAATCTTTTTCTGTAATCGCTAGAAAATAAACCGCCAAAAGGTTAGTCGTGATGTGAATGAAACACACTTCTCATTCAATACGATAAAACTAGAACCTGAGCCGTGAAACAATGGCTAATGTAGAAAAATTACTATCCAGAATAAATATCTCTAATAAAAAAACACCGGTAAAATTAAAATAATTTTGTTGATAACTGACGTCACCATAAAATCTTTGTTTGAATTGCCACGGTAACGAATATGGGGTAGCATCCGGTGTGTTATCATTAAATTGACAATGTTTGTTCCTGAAAGAGACATTTGTAGCATATGACGAATAAGGAACAAATGTAAACAGAACTGTTTGAACAGACTTATTGAAATATAATCGTAGAGTATGTGATTGATGCTTGATGACGTTATTAATTAACCGATAATCATAAGCGTGATGAAAATCTGCTGGAAGTAATTTTGATGTTTTTTATTGTAAGCTGATAATCATCAACCTGAAAATAGATTGTCGCTTATTTTCCATCTTTGAATAATTAATCCAACCAAGTTGTAGGATTTTGACTAAGAACAGTCAGCCGGAGACCATTGGTTTCGTGATATCTTCAATTATGAGGAGTTTAATGATCCAAGTGAGATTTCAACATTGGTCACCAAGTTTTATAGTCTGAAGCAACATCACTGAGTTAGTCAGGCCACAACCAATATTCCGTAAAACTGATACATTTACGTTGATTGATCAACGAATTGTGATCAGTGAAATTCAATCAACACCAAGGAACTAGACAAAAACATCACTATTCACTTTTAGTTAATATCAACTCCAAATTTATCGATCTAATTAATGCTTATAAATTTCACTGAATAGTTCATAAGAATAATAAAATGAGTGTTCGTAAGCCGTTAATAAAAAAATAAAATGGTTTTGTGTACCAGTTTTATTCTTTTAGACACTATTGACTAAACTAGAACAAGTTATTCAAACTATCTGTAATCAAATACGCTTATTTATCACAGTATCCGAAGAATTGTGTACACTAAGATACGAAAGAACGTTTATCCATATAGGTGTTTATAAAAATTATTAGACACCATTTAAGTCATGAACTACCATAAGTTATACATTCATTAAAAAACAAGCAAGTACTTAGCAAGTGTTTCGTACAAATATTGGACTCATCAGCCATACACATCCATGGCACAATAAGTGACTGAATTCAAGACCTCTAGATCTCCTCCAAAGAGGTTAACCTTTAGACTACAGATAATGTAAATTTCTAATGAGGAACAGATTGTAGTTAATAAAAACTTAAAACGTTTTATTTATTATCTTAGTTTAAATATTCTGTTTCCACCCAATATACATTTATACTATAATTTTTAAAATTGTATTCGATATTTTCAAACCGACAAATTCAGTTTCTTCGCATACTAGAAAATTTTATAAATTAATTTTCCCGCTGAATTCTAGACAACCCAATTCCCAAGTGAATTTAATAGTTTCATCCATATTTTTCATGAAATTAAAATAAACTCATTTGTCTAAAACACAAACCCAAAAATCAAGACTATTCAATGGATCATATGAGCCTAACGTTTATTTACAAAAAACAGAAGAAGTTATGATTATTCTCGACAGTCAGTCAAAATGTTTTTGATTCTCTATGCAGTGGCAATGTTTAAAAAAAGATATCAAACGATGCAAGTATGAAGTTAACTTTTGTTTATACAAAAATGATGAAGAAAGTTTTAAATATTTGTATATCACTTCAAGCTATAGACTCTAAATTATACTTCAACTAATCAAAGTTATGAATTATACCATATAAAATGTTTATTTTCGCATGTTAGAAGTTAGTAATGATTAGCTTGAAAACAATACGGAATTCCTATGATGGATTAAACTGCAAAGTCGTGCATGGAGGATAATTCATAGAATAATTTATGGTAATGAGAGGTGTCAGGCAAGGTTCTTTACTGAGGTAAGATGGTGGTTGGAGGTGGGCAACAGGAAACCCTGAACCCGGGTTTCGTGCTACTTGGCACTCGTCAGCAAGGTGTACCTGTAATCCTGAGGGAACTGATGCTCCCTGACAGATTCGATCCCGCGTCACTCAGCTTCACAGTCAGAGACGTTACCACTGAGCTATTCGGGCCGCGACCAACCTCCTGTAGGACTGAGATGTAATCACCATCTTACCTCAATATGCATAGTGCAAGCAGTGTCGAGCCACCTAGACTGGTGGTCACATTGCAACTCGATCGATAGCATTCGATCAGCACTAAGAAGGACCTGACACGCATGAGATTGATCACCACCCAGTGATCAATCAATTGTGAAGGTTCCTTACTCTCAACCATTCTCTTTCTTTCAGTGATCAACTGGATCATGGAGATGTGAATATCTGAGGGTGTGGAAGCACGGGATACAATGGACAGCTGGGAAGTAGCTAGACTATTTAGACTTCTCGGATGATATGACTTTTCTATCACACACGCAACAACAAATTAAGGAGAACACGATCAGCGTTGCAGCAGCCTCAATAGCACTAGGTCGCAACATACACAAACGGAAAAGCAAGATTCTGCGATACAACACTACACCCATGAATCAAATCACATTTGACGGAGAAGCTTTGGAAGATGTAAAAGCCTTCACATATTTTGTCAGCATCATTGATGAACACGGTGAATCTGATCAAGATGTTAAGACGTAAATCGGCAAAGCAAGAACAGCATATCTACAACTCAGAAACATTTGGAACTCAAAACAACTGCCAACCAACAGCAAAGTCAGAATTTTCAATGCAAATGTCAAGATAGTTCGATTGCATGGGGCGGAAACCTGGAGAACTATGAAAGCCATCATCCAGAATATGGAAGTGTTAATTAACAGCTTCCCAAGCAAAATACTTCAGATCGGTTGGCCAGACACTATCAGCAGCAAACTAATGTGGGAGAGAACAAACCAGATTTCAGTGGAAGAAGCACTGGAAGTAGATAGGACATACATTGAGGGAAGCACCAAACTGCGTCACTAGGCAAGCCCTCACATGTAGTCCTGAAGGCCAAAGGAGAAGAGGAAGATCAAAAAACACACTGCGCTGAGAAATGGAGACAGATATGAGAGAAATGAACAAGAACTGGATAGAACTAGAAAGGAAGTGCTAGTACAGAGTGGGTTGTAGAATGCTGTTCGGCGGCCTATGCTCCATTGGGAGTAACAAGCGTAAGTAATTAAGCAAGTAAGCTTGGAATCCATCAGTCACGAAAAAAAATTTGATGTTTTCGTACGATATGGCCAATTTTCTTCAAAACCACTGTACAGAGAATTCACCGAATAATCGTATCTACTCAGGTTGATACTAGCATTGTTCTTTTGTTGTTTTACGCCAAAGATTTGTTATCAGTACCACAGCTTCTCTCAGTAAATGTTTCCAAGAAATAGGTGCATTTCTATAGAGGCACTGTCATAAGCTAACAATCTAGTCTTTATACATTTTAACATCATACCATATTTCTGTATAGATCTTAAATGTATGTCTAAATCTAGTTTATTACGAAGTAGTTTTTATGGTAATTATTACCAGTATCTCAGTGAATTATTTTGGTTTTCAGTGGATATCTGATAACAAGTGAAGTCTACAAAAAAATAACTAATCGGTAAAAATTTTTTATCTGACAACTAAACTTTAAATTGATATTATCAAATGAGGTTGTTTAACATTACAACTACTAATAGTTTTTTTTGCAGTTTGAATAACTTACTGTGTATATGCATCAGGTAGAACTATTATTATATTTATATTGTACATACAAACTATTCCGTTTGCTATTCAATAAATATTCTTGAAGATACTGTTTGTCCATGTAATGCCAAAGTTATAAAGATATTTACTTACTTACACCTGTTAACCCCAGTGGAGCATAGGCCGCCGAACAGCATTCTTCAACCCCCTCTGTACTAGCATTTCCTTTCTAGTTCTATCCAGTTGTTGTTCATTCTTCTGATGTCTGTCTTCATTTCTCGGCCTAATGTGTTCTTTGGTCTTCTTCTTCTCCTTTAGTCTTGAGCACTCAATGTTAGGGCTTGCCTTGTGGTGCAGTTGTGTGATTTCCTCAATGTATGTCCTATCGACTTTCCGTGCTCTTTCTTCATTTCTTCCTCCACTGGAATCTGGTTTGTTCTCTCCCACAATAGGTTGTTGCTGATAGTGTCTGGCTAAAGGATCTCAAGTGTTTTACGTAGACAACTGTTAATAAACACTTGTATCCTCTGGATGATGACTTTCTTAGTTTTTCAGGTTTCCGCCTCATACAGTAGAACTGTCTTGACATTTGTATTGAAAATTCTGACTTTCGTGTTGGTTGGCAGTTGTTTTGAATTCCAAATGTTCTTCAGTTGTAAATGTGCTGTTCTTGCCTTGCCCATTTACGTCTTCATATCTGCATCAGATCCACAACTGTTAATAAACACTTGTATCCTCTGGATGATGGCTTTCATAGTTTTCCAGGTTTCCGCCTCATACAGCAGAACTGTCCTGACATTTGTAATGAAAATCCTGACTTTGCTGTTGATTGATAGTTATAAAGATAAAGAAGAATACATTGTACTTCAATGAAGTAAATGCATAGTTTTAATTTTAAATTATTTTAAACTTACTTACTTACTTACGTCCGTTACACCTCGTGGAGGAGCATAGGCCGCTCAACAGCATTCTCCATCCAACTCTGTCCTCGGCAATCCTTTCCAGTTCGTTCCAGTTGTTGGGTATTTTTTGTAGACAAGTGTTTATAAATACTTGTACCTTCTTGA
Source organism: Schistosoma rodhaini (assembly GCA_944470415.2). Classification (NCBI taxonomy): domain Eukaryota; kingdom Metazoa; phylum Platyhelminthes; class Trematoda; order Strigeidida; family Schistosomatidae; genus Schistosoma; species Schistosoma rodhaini. Next base: position 36,316,070 of record OX104037.1, read on the forward strand.
CGATGGATGTAGTAGTTCTCCACGTTTCAGCTCTGTATAGTAGAACTGCCTTGACGTTCGCATTGAAGATTCTCACTTTGAAGTTATTTGAGAGTTGTTTTGAGTTCCATTTGTTCTTCAGTTGTCCTTGCTTTGTCAATTCTCGCCTTTGCATCTGCATCCGATCATCCTTGTTTGTCAACGATGCTTTCCAGGTACTTGGATGTTTCCACCTTTTCCAGGGTGTTGCTATCAAGTGATAATATATATAGTAGTGAAAAGTATCCTTCGAAATGCTTTAAATCTTAACAACTGTATGTTAGTAGACAAAATGTTTAATTATGAGATTATGGTTAGTGTAAACTTCATGCCTACAGTTGTACTTCATCTTAAGTAAATCAATAAACGTAGGAATACTATGATCTATTTCAGTTTCCCCAAGATCAGTTAGACGGTATTTAAATGTTTGCTGTCGTCAGTTTTTTTTCAGAATTAATAATAGAAATGTACTTTTTCGCCTACTTTTTGAATTGTTTACCTATCTCTACTTAATTTAGTAATGAATCTTGATTCTAAGTATTATTTATAAATTCGAACGTATGTCCAAACATTTGTAGTCATCATATATCATAAGGGGTTTTGTGGAGGTTTCAGTATTTTCATAGTTGAAATCATCGTGGATTGGTTGAAGTTAGACATTACGATCGTTGAATGTCGGTCCAGTCATTTATTGGTTAAATGCTCTGGTGCGAGACCGGTAGGTCCTGGGTTCGAATCTCTCTAGGCGGGATCGTGGATGAGCACTGCTGAGGAGTCCCATAAAAGGACGAAATGGCCGTTTGTTGCCTCCAGGTTTTCCATGGTTGTCTAGCATCAATTAACTCAGTTTATCATATATGTCGATAAGATATTAGATGAATTATATTATTAATATTTCACAGACGAGTTATCTGTGCGTAAAATATTCAGAACCAGTGAGTAGTTGCTATATAGTTTCGCTTATGTTTGAATGTTTCTTTTTCACTATCTGCAAAACGGTTATTACGTAAATATACCAAAAATGATCATCCTTTCGTTATCATTTAGGTTCGACAAAGAGAATTGAACATTATTATCTCATTTTCAATTAAATTCTCAAGGGAAATCAAAATATTCAAAGTGGAAGTTTCTTAAAATACATTTATTTACTTTATTTGTCTGATTCTTATTTCAAAGCTCATTGGTCCGTTAAATATATGAATAGATAATCATAGTAAATCTGCAAAGTTATGATGAATACTGAAAAGCTGTGGGGAAATAGATTCCAATAAAAACATTTATAATTACAAAAAAAAATACTACGTATCTATTCAAAATATGTGTTGTTTACTTACCTACTTATGCCTATCATCTCCAGTGGAGCATTGGACACCAACCTGCATTCTCTAACCCACTCTGTACTAACACTTCCTTTCTAGTCCTATCCAATTGTTGTTCATACTTCCCACGTCTGTCTCTATTTTTTCAGCGTATTGTCTTCTTGGGTATTCTTCCTCTACTTTGGCCTTCAGGATTTTATGTGGGGGCTTGCCTAGTGACGCAGTTGGGTGATTTTCTCAATATCTGTCCTATCCACTTCCAGTGCTTCTTCCTCATTTCTTCTTCCATTAGAGACTGATTTGTTCTCTCCCACAGTAGGTTGTTGCTGATAGTGTCTGGTCAATGGATCTGAAGTATTTTGCTTGGGAAGCTGTTAATTAACACTTCCATCTTCTGGATGATGGCTTTCGTAGTTCTCCGAGTTTCTGTGTCATACAGTGGAACTTTCTTGACATTTGTATTGAAAATTCTGACTTTGCTGTTGGTTGGTAGTTGTTTTAAGTTCCAAATGTTCTTCAATTGTAAATATGCTGTTCTCACTTTACTAACTCGCGTCTTCACTTCTGCATCAGATGCATCGTGTTAATCAATGATGCTGCCCAGATATGTAAAGGTTTTTACATCCTCGAAAGCTTCTCCGTCGAGGCTGATCTGATTGATAGGTGTTGTGTTGTATAGGATACTCTTTCTTTTCCGTTTGTGCATATTAAGGCCTACTGCTGTTGTGTCTGCTGCTACATTGATCGTTTTCTCCTGGATTTGTTGTTGCGTGTGTGATAGAAGGGACAGATCATCTGTGAGGTCTAAATCATCCAGCTGCATCCTAGCTATCCATTGTATACTATGCTTCACCACCCCGGGTATTGACATCTTCATGAACCAGTCGATCACTAGGAGGAGATAGGTTGAGATTAAGCAACTTTTCTTGACGCCGATCTTTACTTCGATCGAGTCAGTGAGTTATCCTCCATGCACGATTTTGCTATTCAATCCATCATAAGAATTCCGTATGATATTGACTATCTTCTGAGACATGTCGCAGTTTCGAAATTTTGTAGGTTAATATTTTGAGAAATATGAATTTTTTCTATGTAAAAGTATAATTAATGTTTTTGGTGGGGAAACCGAGTCATCTGGCATATTTAGGTTTATATTTAATGTAGCCGTATGTTATATTATTTTTGTTAAGTAACTCAGTTTGGAGTATGTTTTCTTTGTACCTTTTAAACTTGCAACAGTTAGGAAGAATAGTATAATGTTTCTATATTATCACGTATGAGTTACAAAGACCTAAACTTATAAAGCATCGTATACTAATAGAACAAAGCTTTCTCTAAATATAAACCACAGACAAATCTGTACATATACTTTTGTTGTGATTTGAAAGTATTGTTTAATAAAAATTAGCCACATGATTATCAGATAGAGTATTGAACATTAATAAAGTTTGTGAAATAACGAAACGCGCGACCTGGATTCCACTACTAGCCACTATCCATCTTTGCTTATAAAGTTTGTGATAAAGCAATATCGAGGCAATCCGCACAGGACACATACATGTCAACAAAATACTGATCAATTATATTTCTAAACAGCAATGGGAAGATACAACTAAACAATATTAGGTAAATTTAAACTTGACCCCATCCCAAAAGCAGCTGGCTATCAGGACTCAGTAGGTAGGTGGTTAACGCAATGGCGTTTGATGCGGACGTTTCATTTGGATTTCATTTGGATTACTTTATTTGATGATGATCTGTAGATTGAAATTCTATTTTCACGTGTCATTATTTGATTCCAGTTAAATATTGTTCTTTTTATTAGTTCCTACTAAATCATCCAATCCTACAAACCAATCTTTCATAAGCGAAATTCATTTAGCTTCATTGAAATACAATTACAACTCAAATATTCTTATGTCTGGTATTCGATTACAGCCAGTAAGGCACACGACTTCAGCAATTGGAAGTGTAGTAACCGAAATTGCAAACACAAAGGCAGATGAAATAGAAGATTTTACTAAAATAATTGTTAAAATGTACAGAAAATTATTGGTATAGGCTGTCACAGCATTAAAATTCGGTCAATTTGCAAGCAGGAAGTTTATACAATTGTCTAACCACATCATTCTATGTTGATATTCTAGAAATTCTGTCAACTTGCAAATGAATTAAATCTCTTCGATTCCCCAGGAGGCTTCGTTGAACTTTTTATCCTCAATATAGTTGACAATAAAAATTACATAGTTATACGGTACATTTTGCATTGAATATTACTGCTATACAATTCATCATCATAAAATGTCATATAATGTCCCACCATTGACATCAATAGATTTGATAAAAAAAGACATCATCCATTGGCATCTTTCATAACTGTTTATACTTGATTACCATATTTCTAATCTTATCATCTTAATTTATAATATGTCTTATTCAACAGTTGTTACCTAATGTTAAAAATCAGGGAAAATCATACAAAACTCAATAACACATGTCACTGATGAGTAATTCTTAACCTGAAGAAAAACAGTAGCAGATTAATCACATCAATCGATTTGACTTAAAAAGGAATATATAAAAAGAGCAATGTGAACGCCAAGGGTAATAAAACGAATATTTTTATATATAGCTGAAATCATCAGTCAATTGAAGGTAGACCACCATGGAAAACCTGGAAGAACTGGACGGCCGTTTCGTCCTATTGTGGGACTCCTCAGAAGTGCGCACCCACGATCCCGCCTCCCGAGAATATTTCATAAGAAAAAATCAAGTTTAAAATAACTAGTCAATATAGTTTGGCATTTGTCAGGTTATATACGCTGTTGATTACAAAATCTGCAACTCTGTCCATGGGTACTTTTTGAACTTCTCCGCATCTTGAATTAAAACTATCTACAATTAACGCATATTGTTCAAAAGTATAATTCAATTGATTTTGTAAGAAAAGTATCAAACAATGATGTACCACAGTTTTTCTAACAGATATATAACTTCACTCCACGCATGATCTTACAACAATCTCTAAAAGTCACCATTCTGATAATAATGGACATGTGCTCACTGGTGACTAGCTTCAAGACTTAACTCCTAGAGTTTTAGTGAAAAACCGTGTCGAGTGTGAGATAGTTATCCATCTCAGACAATTGATAAAGGGTTCCGCAAGATCATAGGTCTATTAAAGTTAGACACTAACACCGTTGGATGTCGACTCAAATGTCTTGAGGTTAGGCGTCGGCGAACAAGACCGAAAGTGTTGGGTTTGAGTCCCATGTATGGGATCGTGGATGCTCACTGATAAGAAGTCCCACACTGGGATGAAACGGTCGTCCAGTGATTTTAAGTTTTCAACGGTGGTCTAGCTTAGATTGACTGATGAATTCAACTATTAAAATTACTACAATCTCCACAAACCCCCATTCACATATATCACAACACAATTTTCCGGCGGAATACTTTATATCCCACAAATTATCCGCTGACTTTTCATTTTGATCAATGAATTATATAGAAATAATGGATTTCTAAACTATATAAAATGCCATGACATCAGCCGGTCTAAATACAATACAAATGCACCATATTTTCTTACTATCTTATGTTTTCAACTGTTTAAGTTTAAAATAGTTCTTTTGGTTATTCGTTGATGATTTGCATGCTATTCATTAAATCATTTCAGTAGGTTTTTTATTCAGAGGAACTGAATGCTATGACAGGGATCATTCATTCTACTTTGAATTAGTTAAAGTACACAGAGGAAATGTGCAATTAATTCAGATAAGCTTCTGAGATTATAATGATTTTCGAATAATCCACTTTTAAGTGGATTAAATAAGGTATACAGTTGCGATATAGAAATGGAAAAATATCAACGTTAATCTCACTTGTAAATCATAAATAAAATCTCAAAACAGACAGATATATGACAAAAAAAGGATCAATCATTTTCAAAAATTCATCATGATAGCAATAATCTCCCAATTTCAACTAGGCTCAGAATCATTTGAATGACAGAAATAATTCTAGGTCCATGCACCCAATACGTCTATGTCTGCTAAGTTATAAAATTACCTAATACATTTCATGTGTTTACTTCTTTTTCTCTTCATTTTCGCAACTTAGATCTATTTCATTTAATTAATTTATTGAATTAGTATTACATATTTGAAAAATTTAGTTTGTGCTTATACTATATTGATCTCTCACTTAATCCATACTTTCATGTATTGTATAGTCCCGAATTGAACATTTTCGTCCACTAACCTTTTTTATTACTATTTCTAGACGCATTACATATAGAGTTGAGATCATGAGTGAATTGAAGCTAGACTACTATGGAAAACCTAGAAGCACTGGATGGCCGTTTCGTCCTATTATGGGACTCCTCAGCAGTGCGCATCCACGATCCCGCCTCAAGAGATTCGAACCCATACATGCATATAGTTATTCTTATTTTTTTGTTCTGTTATATTTGACCTAAAAGCTGGTCAAAATGTACAGTGGTTGTAGGCCACCTCAATATTAACAAACAATTTTAAATTTATGAACTGGATTTTTCAAACCATACTTGTCTAAACATAGGATATACCCCTTTACAATCAACTTGGCTTAGTAATTGTAGAACATGATGAAAAATAAATATGTACTGAAGAAAATAAGATGCCATTCATATTTATTTAGTATCATTATGCTTAATATTGACCATAACATATCGAAAAATGCTTATGAGGATGCATTCACAGAGACGTTAGTCCTGTTTGCTTCCTGTATTATTTTGTTGTATGATTAAATTAAGGGTTCTAGACATTTTGTTATGAATGAACTACTCAGTTCCTAAGATATGAGGAGTTTTAAAGTCTTAATCCAATAGTGAAATTACTTATTAAATGTCGGTGTATTTTTATTGAGTTGTAGAGAAATGGTTAACTTCTATCTATTAAAACTTTACATTCATCAGAAGGGCTTTTGTGGATGTTATAGTAATTTTAATAGTTAAGACCAAGAATCAATTGAAGCTAGACCACCATGAAAAACCTGGAAGCACTGGACGGTTATTTCATCTTATTGTGGGACTCCTCAACAGTGCGCATTCACGATCCCGCATTTATATTTATTTTTGATAGCTACAAACGTAAAACTTGTTTCATCATATATAGTGCAAGAACTGGTCAGAGGTTATTAGGTGTTAGAATCGAGGAAACATAAAAGATGGGTAGTGTAAGGGTTGAGTAGAGTTCAGAGACATAAGATAAAATGTGTGATAATTTTAGAGATTAAAAAGGATTCATGGAATTAAAAACAAATACGATGGGTTACGTAATAATTGAATAGAATTTGAAAAGTTCATATAATTTCAGATAGTCAATTGAGCAGAAATATGTGAGTGCAAGGGTGGTTCAAGAATCGGGTCATGGAAGAGGAATATAATACAAACCAAATATTAACCAAAATAAAACTAATTACCAAGAGAAAAACAAAAAAAGCACAAAAATTTAGGATACCAGGGTAGCAATAAGTTTATTACTGTCTCTTTTTGAATACATAGATCTCTTAACCAAATTTTAAATCCAGTCATCGTATAGTGAAAGCCAATTTAAAAAATATAATAGTAAAAATCGCTTTCATAGATCCAATTCATTAGATGAAATTTTACTGTTTAAGTGTTATCGTTCTTACTCAATTGAAGATATGAGCTGAAATGACTACCTTTTGCTTTATCGTCTAACTAACTTTATCATAGCCCCGTTGGTAAATAATATTCTCTTCCCTTAAAATAAAATACATATGAAAATGATACCTATTCTGTAAACTGTAAAGATAACTTCAATCCAGAGAAAAGAGTTCATACTATGCAATTATATCTATGATTTCACACACATTCATCACATAATCATGACTACTGTTATGTTGGTTGATCTCTATCAGGAAACTTTTTTTTTATCTATTATTCTTTTTAGGCACTCATTTTACTCAATCGACATCTTTCTCTGACATTTGATAATGAACATCATTTAGGTACATACTTGTTGCTATCATCAGATTACACTTACAATAGTTAATTGACCTGGAATTTATCAGTGTTGTAACATTTATAACTAACATTGTTTTAGGGAAAGTACTATCTTTTCGGTTAAATAAAATCTCAACTGTACTGAATATTACCAATCAAAATGGATACTAGATTCAAAGCCACCTACTGATTGCTATCAAACATATTATATTTAGTTCAGTTTACTATACACATATTATGAATTTCAATATATCATAAAACGGTTGTTTTAATTATCCATATATGAAATGGATTATAGTGGAATATAAATTTTAAAAGAGGTTACTTTGAACATATGGGAGAACATCTGTTCCATACAAAAAAAGTTTCATGATGTTTTCAATGACCTGAATAATATTCTTTTTTGTCATTATAATCATAATTAGGCAAACATTTTCATATCCCATTTAATGAAATATTATTGATATATGAATTATATTCAATCAATAATTTCTATTGCAATTTGATAAACTATTGAAATCATAATACTGAGAAAATAAAACATTTACTCACTTACTTACTCCTGTTACCCGTCATGGAGGAGAATAGGTGGTCCACTAGCATTCTCCATCCAACCCTGTCATGGGCAATCCTTTCCAATTATTTGCAGTTGTTATTCATCCTTTTCATATCCGCTTCTATTTCCCGGTGTAATGTGTTCTTCGGCCTTCTACTTTTCTGCTTCCCTTCCGGTTTCTAAGTAAGGGATCTCCACGTGATGCACTTTGGTGATTTCCTCAATGTATGTCCTATCCACTTCCAATGTCTTTTACTAATTTCCTCTTCAGCTGGAGACTGACTTGTCCTCTCCCATAAAATTCTGTTGCTGATGGTATCCGACCACAAAATAAAACATTTAACAAACAATTATTTTTGTTCAATCAAAATCACCTATTAAAGCATGTATGTTACGCTAATAAATTTATACTTGGTGAGTATTCTCTTTTTAAATACAGAAAAAAAAACTGTTAGTTTAATTATTCGAGTACAAACCAGTGTCTACTGAAAAGATACATAGAAGAATAACAAACTGTAGTCCACCTCCGTCTAACTAATCTCACCAATTAATGTCTATTAGGTATACTTTAGATACTGAATCACGTATTCCAGACCATAACTATATATGTTTTTATCCAATGTACGATTCCATAAACTTACTATCTATTGGTAATAGATTGAATATTATATTCCAAAGTAATATTGTAAATTATAAGAAGGGGTTTTGTGGAGATTTTAGTAATTTTATAGAGTTGATATCATGAGTCAATTGAAGCTAGAACACCATGGAAAACCTGGAAGCACTGAACGGCCGTTTCGTCCCATTATGGGACTCTTCAGCATTGTTCAACCACGATCCCGTCTCATGAGATTGGAACCCAGAACCTACCAGTCTCGCACCAGAGCACTTAACCGATAGACCACTGAGCTGGCATCCAACAGTGTTAATGTCTAACTTCAACCAATCCACGAAATTGAACAACCATTCACCAATGTAATCAATGAGTTGATATCTCCCAACAGATTTGGTTGTAAATAGAAGTGAATATTGTAAAATCTTAAGTCTTAGTAATTAATTTTTACCCATATTTGAGTTCGAAAATTTAAGAATAGAATATACATGGCTAAGTGAATTCATTTTGTTCTTTTTAAGTCTCAATATATACCGTCTTTAATCTGTATATCGATAAATGTATAAGATTATTTTTGTCTTCATATTCAGTGTGTTACTTAAATGTCTATTATAAGCATTTGTATACGTGTAACCATTTTTTTTCTTATATCAATACAAATTATACATAGACTTACATTACAGATTCATTAATGGAAATCGTTAGAAATTACATTTTCCTATTAAAATCTTGGTTAAACTTTTATAGCTGTTCAATACCTATGTTAAGAGTTTCTTATATTTTCTTGGTAAAAATGAATGCTTTTCACTTTAACTCTTCCAACATTAAACTTAGATCAGTATGGAGTCGTAGAGATTGCTAAGTTTTTGGTTGAACTTTTGGATCGATTGATGTTAGACAACCATTGAAAACCTGGAAGCACTAGACGATAGTTTCGTTCTATTATGGGACTCTTCAGCAGTGCCTATCCACGGTCCCGTTCTCATTGCTCAATAGTCCCATATTATGACGAAACGACCATACAGTGCTCCCAGTTTTTCAATGATGGCCTAACATCAATCGATTCATGATATCAATAAACAAAATTGAGTGTGATTTTGCCCTAACTGCAGTAACCTATCAAGATTTGAGTATGATGTGGAAATTTCAATGGAACTGAATACTTTTTTTATATAAATAGAACAGTAAACTGAATATATTGTAATTGGGTTAAAACAATAATTGTTAAACAATTAGGATGAATAAACTCTTATCAATGTATTCACAAAATAATTAATACGGTAATCACCTTCGTCTTTTAGTGAGAAATACATATTCAAAAATTTGCAAACAAGGTAAAAAAATTTCTTAAAATGAAATGGTACATTAATTATTCTACAGTGATGTGAACCGCAAAACAAGAAGCCTTAATAAATTACCGAAGCTATTTTTGGGGACGTTAATTCATTTAATTCAAAGCTCGTAAAACTGTAACATTTACTTTTGTCCCTAACCTATTCTACAGATCATATAATTCATTGCCATAGCATTTTCTGTTCTAAAGCTATTGTCATTTAGACGTAGTCTTTTGTACCCTATTTTCTACTATAATCCCCCAGTTTTGGACATAATTGTATTTTTCTAATTATTGAACGTTGTGGTCAGCTTAGTCATCTATTTATTCACCCTAATCTGAATTGGGAATTCGAGTGTTAGATCGGGGTTGGAATAAAGTGATTAGTGTTCCAGCTGTCTTTATATTCTCTCTCTCGTGCTTGCCAGCCAATCAGGGATAGAATAGTTTTCGTCTCTCTACCCCCACTTCGAACTCACGCATATTAGCCTCAAGGTTAAGCCAGTCAGCCGATCGTGTCAAGGTCTTAATCTACCATTAGACAAGTCATACTCGGCACCAAAGTGGGTAGACAGATTCAAGGACGTAACATACACCATTTGACAACTCACACACTACTTAAATGAAAATGATAAAAGTAGTAACAATAAACAGAAATGTGAACAGTTAAAGACTCTTTGCTGTAGACTCAAATGGGAAAATTTTTTACTAATGCATAGTGAATTCGCTTCACGAAATTCTGTTTTTTTATTATTTATAAACCACCCAATGTGCGTACAAAGAAAGCTGTTTGTTCGACAAATATTCAAATAAACCCTTTTTGATCTAGATGTTTATTTCATTGTTAAAGGATACTAGGTGTATACTTTTATCAAATAATGTAACTGACACAAACGTTATGTTATTAATTGTAGGCTACATTATTCAAGTAGAAGACTGATTCATTTATTTTTTTTTATTTAAACACATAAATATTGGTACAAAGAGGCTCCAGATACATATGCACCGCACAAATCTCATTCGATTTGTGTGAGGGCTGTGATACTGTCCAGGTGCCCAAACTGAAACACGTGGTTTTCTTAGGGGGCCACACCCAGAGCCTTTGACTTAAAGGTCTGATCCACAAGGCAGTGGAGCATCGTGAGGAGATGCATTCCCATGGTAGCCGGTGACCAACAGTTGGTTCATACGCCATTTGTTCCCTCAGGATACTGGAGTCCATGTGCACCATTGGTTTGGAATCACGGTTTTCCAACTCCCCTAGGTGGACTTTCCATGTCCACCAACCGGGTTAAAGTGCCGGACATTCACTTTTCTTCCTCTCAATTTCGTAAGCAACACCCCTGCTACGAGAAGACAGTGAGTAAGACTTCCGTGGCAGAGGCTATATACTCTTGGCCATGTGAGCATTTCGAGAGAGATGGTGGCCCTCCCTCCACTCTCGGCCGTAGCAGGGCATTTGGGGGAGATTCATTGTTAAGGAATACAAAATTTCATACTTAACTTTTAGTTATGTAATGCATGATTATTACGTAAGGACGATTGCTTCAAAGTAACTGATAAGATATTTAAAAACATTTATCACATCAAATTATACTGTCCACACTTCTGAAAATTATCAATCGGAGTAGTCCCGAAGTAAACCTACTATGAAAGTTCTACTGTTTATATATATTAAGTTTTTCGTTACGTGTCAAATGTCTACCATTTCAAATATGCTATTGATCACGGGATCACATTGTGCATAGTACTCCACTTTTCTTCGAGTATAATCTTATTTACCAACTAGACTACATAAGAACGTAATTTTGATTACGGCTACCATAGCTTTTGTGCTGTATATTGTATCAACTAAAGACAGGGTGGACTTATGAAACGATAAAAGAAAATGAAACATTACTAGTTAGTCGTTGCATATTTCCCTAACCGCGAAATACAATCCTACAACTGTCGTTTTCAAGAAATTCGTTTTATAACACAATTATTAATTGAATACTAAATAAAATCTGAAATTACAACCAATGATAAAATAACGAAGCAATAGATCTATTCAACTTACATCACTATTTTAAAACATAATTTAAAATGCCTAAAGCGAAAGATATGAAAAGGAAGAATAACAATTGGAAAAAACTGGAAAGGATTGCCCAGGACAGAGGTGGATGGTGAATGCTGGTGAGCGGTCTATGCTCCTCCACAAGGGTTAACAGGCGTAAGTAGTAAGTAAGTAAGTAAAGCGAAAGGCTCTATGTCCGAGTCTAAACGTAAATGTTGATACTCCGATACAGATACATCTGACTGACAAGTCTTAATTAGGAAGAAACCCAGATTGAGTATCCACCGTTAGCCAAAATTTCATTTATCTTATAAAGTATTAGTGAAAAATGTCTAGATCAAGGAAATCCACATAGGTTATACAGGTATCTACCATAACTGAACTAAATTCAGTTCAAACTCTTAACAACAGTATAGTTCAAATACTTTTTGATAATCAAATAATCAATTTACTTAGTTTCAAAACAAGCTTATTCTTTTATTTCGTAACAGTGTACGGTTTTTGTTGGAAACCTTTAAACAATTTTACCAATGTCCATTTGCCGAAATATCATAACCCCCCCCCACAAAAACATGAATTCAATTCATCATAACATCTTATGTATAAAAAAAACCACGACTTAAAGTGGATTTACTTACTTTTTTTTAAAACAAAATGGTTTTACATTGTTTTATATTTTCTTAAGTTGTTACTTCAAAACTATCAAGGGAATATGGTCCTAGTCAGGTAGTAACATAAAACTTAAAAGAGAAAATTCCTATTCCCTTTTTTTGGTGAAAGGGAGGGGGAGAATAAAACGAGTCAAAAATAAAATAGTTTTTCTTCATGTTGTTAACAAAATAATTTTCGTCTTTTTTTTCCTTTCTCACCTACACGCAAAATAAACTTCATGGGAATTCTATTTAAGAAAGTAATAAAAAAAATAATATTTATTAAAGGCATATCCCCCCTTTTTTATTTTTCATATCCAACTAGTAACTGTCTGAATATTCAAAACAATTTTTTTTATATTTGTAAAACATTATGCCGAAAACTATGAGTTGCCAATTTTAATAGTTAATAAAGAGAGATTACTGACAATTATAATCTAATGTAAACATTGTTGATTTATTGATTACAGAATTTCAATAAAGGAACATACAAAAAGAATCATCTTGTCTAATTAGTAAAGCTAACTGTATAAAAATTGAATAGGATTCTAGTGTAAAGATCAATGAATGTGTTAGACAAGCTTAGAAACTATAAAAAGATGGAAGATATTGTAAGTAGATGCATATGCAACTCAATTTTGCTTAATATAGATTTACTGTCATTATCTTCATCACAGAAAATTCTGGTTTTTTTCAGGATCTAGGTTTTAGAAATGTTTACACTAAATAATTTCATATTTAAATAAAGACAGAGTTCAACTATTGATTATTAGATATGATATAATGGGTATTTGTCTGGTGCTTAGTATTGATTAATTTCTCTCAGTCCTTTGAAATGTTTACTAGTCTAAGTATTTATGATATAATATGGATTGTATATTGACTTTATATAGTTAAAAGTAATCAGCAATCGGTAAATCATGCAAATATGATACTTGATTTTGTGATGTCGAATACCACTAGGATCACCAATTTTCACTTGGCTGTAGGTACGTTTTGTTGACAGGCGCCAAGTAAGACAAAACATTTTCCAACCGCTTTTAACCATATGTAATGTAAGTGAAACAAGTTAAAGCATAATGAAGTAATATAATCATTTGTGAATGCACAAATAAATCCAGTCTATATCAATAAAATACACTTTTTTATGTGTATCCTTCTAATTGGATTCATACTTTATTTGTTGATACAAGTAATTAACAATTCCTTTTTTTTTCAATTACACTGATTATTGTGAACATTTTGGTAGTTTATTCGAAAATAAAATACTACTTATTATATAAGAGGGAAGTATTATATCAATAATAAAAGGACTATTTGCGGTTCCAATGGATTAACAAATCAAGGCGTTTATTGTTTAATTGAATCACTTGTTCAAAAATAATCAATCAGAAAATTTTATACTAATTTTAAATATCGAAGACGCATTATGACACAAACAAAGTTGACGTTTTTACCGTCTGTAAAATCTAAGCGTATGTATGCAGTTTATTCTAGAGCATTTACTAATTTTTCAATAAGTGGTAGATATTATCATTCAATTTAGCCCGTAATACCGATTGAATATCCTCAATGGTTTTTCAAGATTGCTGTCAAATCTGTTTGTCTTTGAATCAATTCGTGTGAGACATCTCTATGATGTCACTTTTGACTATGAATTCGAATACTATAGGAAATATCAGTTTTTTCAAAGTTTTAGATGAAGAATTTTGATTTGTATCAGTTAACACGAACTTTTTATTCAAGGGATTAAGCTTATTGCCTGAAAATATTTTACATATCATGTGACTTATAAACTATTAGTTATTAAATATTTACAAATACCAATCCTAATAGTTAACTCATCAGTCAATCTAAGCTAGACTACAATTGAAAACCTGGAAGTACTGAATGAAGGGCTGTGCAAGATCATGGATCGATTCAAGTCATACATTAACACTTCTGGATGTCGACTCAATGGTCTAGAGGTTAGGCGTTCGCTCACAAGACCGATGGTGTTTGGTTCGAGCCTCACGATTGGAATCGTGGGTGAGCATCGGTGAGGAGTCTTATACTGACGCAAAACAGTCGTCCAGTGAATTTGGGTTTTCAATGGTGGTCTAGCTTAGATTGACTGATGAATTCAACCACTGAAATTGCTACAATCTCCACGAATCTCAGTCTTGATAAATGCTAGTTTGACTTCACAAAATGGACGTTGATTTTGTTTTAACTGGAATATTTCATTGGTATAAAATCGTTTACTTTTCAGTAAAGTATGATTATCTAAAGAAACCAAACGTGAACATTTTTTCTCGTTTATTCATAGACTGAAGAGCTTGAAAATTTGGTTTTTCATTAAATTTTACATTATTAATGGTAATCTTGTAATCGTTTTTATACAGAATTCCGACTGTCTTAATAAACCATTTACAGATAGATATAGACAAATTCGGATGAATAGTCGAGATCTGAACAACTTAGAACATTTCCATTTTGAATAAAACAAAAAGTAGAAGGTTAAAACAATAAATATTTTGGCTCGCAATAACAACATTGCCGAGACTTATATATTAGATAATGGTTGGCAATAAGATGAATTACATTGTGTTGGAAAATGGAAGCAGACTTCAGAAGGATGAATAGAAACTGGAAACAACTGGAAGGGATTGCCTAGAACAGACTTCAATGGAGAATGCTGGTAAGTGGCCTATGCCTATCCACGAGGGGTAACAAGCGTAAATAAGTACTAAAGATAATCTGAATGTAATGTCTAAATTAATCACTATTTTGAGTTTATTTGAAGTGGCTTGATGAGAATACTACAAACATTGAGATGTGTTGAGAACTTCTTTAAAAAAAAATTTACAAGAGCTTATAACTTTATTTTCAATGCAGTGAAGAACCTAATATACGTTATAATGCTTTGCAACACGGAAAGATATTGTAGTTGTGTTCTTCTCTGAATATAACCGAAAGATAGGTTTGCTTACATATAAACAATGGGTGCAACAATATGACTTACTCATTTCTTAATTTCAAATAAACAGCTAATTTGGCGTTATTTTCGGAGCCATACTGTCATTTATGTCTCATACTTAAGGAAAAAGATTTGTCAGTAAATATTACAAATGATGTAAAACTTTGATCCTTTATCAAATTATATATAGGGCAAACAAGTGTACAAATTATTCTAAAACTATACTTTCAATCCACTTCATCAGTTAGCTCTTAATGTAATTACATAAATGTAAACAAAAAGCTAACACAAAACAGTTTACTTTCACATTCATTGTTCACGTTTACAATAAATGATTCAAATCCTCCTCTGATAACCACAGCTTCTGCTATTATAGCGTTTAAAATATTAGCCTCTATAATCACCTAATACTTATCGAAAGCTAGGAAACAACGAGCTAGATAAACTCAAACTGATATCAGAGCTTGACGTAGTTAACAAATAATCACATTTTGTTATCCTTTAAAACATAGGTATATTGAAATAGTTAAGATTTTTGGCCTACAAACTTAATTCACCTTCAAATTCACTTGGTATTTTTCGTTTGAAAGTTCCCATTGATGTTCAGAACTGCAACGGATCAGTCTCTTACTGGCATATGTGCATTCTGTCAGTATCGCCTTGATATAGCCTTAATTCACATGCATTATATGCAAATGAATTTAAACTATACCCCATTGCAAAAATAAGTGGCTATCAGGAGTCAGTAGCTGAGTGGATGATGCGATGGCGTTTGAAGCGAAAGGTAGTGGGTTCGAGTCCCAGAGTGAACATCAACTATGTGATGTAGGCATATTCAGCTGACGTGTGCAACATAGGACGAAAACTGTGTCCTCGATTCCACTACTAGCCACTATCCATCTTTGCTTTTAATTCACCTTCGTTAAGTGAGATTTCATTTGACCGTATATGACATTGAAAATTGTAATAAAGATGTACATATACACTGTAAAGTAAATCTATGTAATCAGTATCAGTGAAATTAGATTTTCTAACAAAATGTTATCAGAACTTTTAACTCCATCTATTCTTCATTATAGTTCATCATTTCACTCCCTTTAATTTTATTTCTACATAAATAACCTGCACAACATTATAAATGCACTAAAATGTTAACATCTTCTAGATCATGAGTTTCAATATTCATTCATACATATCTATCCATTCCATTTCATTGTACCAGATTTTGAGGATTTGATCTTCATCATCTAACCCACAATTTTGTCAGTGTGTACGTTGACTGACTGACTGACTATCCAACTAATAGACTATCGGACGATTAATTCCTTCTTATTAGTTTTGACAACTATTCAATGTCTGTTAGTTGATTCATTCAAGTTTTATTATTACAAAATTGAAATAAATACCCATTTCTTTTAATTTGCCTTTTCATTCAGATTTCATTTAATGGCTATCTTCTTTTTTTTTAAATTACTAAATTAATTAGCCTATAAATAATGAAATAGATTTTCCATTGGAAGAGTAATTAATTTAGTAATGACCTAATAAATTAGGTTTGTTCCGTATATTTTAAATCTGATTTTAGAGGGAAAATAAATTATTGAATTCGGAACTGTTTTAGTTAAAAATCAAATATGAATAGGGTTATATTTGAAGGGCGTATTAAAACAGTAAGGTGAAATATATTTATTTGTTAAAAGAAGTTAACCTTATTTTTTTATAAAGTTGAAAATCATGGGTCAATTGAAGCTAGACCACTATGGAAAACCTGGAAGTACTGAACGGCCGTTTCGTCCTATTGTGGGACTCCTCAGTAGTGCTTATCCACGATCCCGTCCCACGAGAATCGAATTTTTTTAATAAATTAAAATTGTTCATCAAAATTCTGAGAATAACACCTTGAATACAGCGGAATCTGGGAGCATAAGACTTTGCAGTTGAGTAATGTACTAAATAAAATTTCAATGTCGATGAGAAATAGTTAGTGATCATTTAATGATCCGATATCTGACTCCAGTAACATCGGACCAACGAACGTTATTGAGATATATATATGTCGCCTATCCTCATATATTATTATCGACTTGATCGTGTTGGTGAATAACGGAATTAAATAAGTTGGAAACAAGAATGGATTTCGAATACTTACATTTTGTACAATCATTGATCTGGATAGATAATCAGAGGGATGAAACGAATAGAAGAGAGCGAAGTGAAATGAAGCGCGGTGGAGGCGTGTTAGCCAATTCCATTTTATCAAGTGTTAATCATTATTTATCGCCAGATAAAAATAAGTTACAGACATATAATGAATAGGATAAAAAGTGTAAACACACATACGCTTATATAAAAGCAGTCATGATTGATAAGTAAATAATTACCAATGTCGAAACGTGACTGAAGAAGAATTGATAAATTGGTCTGTCCGTAAGCTAGAATAAGGTGCATGGGCTTAACATATCAACCGACACCACAGTGTTTGACAAACATCACAGCAAATAGTACTATTTAAGATAATTTTAATTTAGAAGCCTGTAGAATTGGATAAAATCAGATAACGAACTCGGGAATATATGGCTGTAAATTTTTGAGCTGAATAATTAACATCATGCCTCAGAATTTACTTGTCATTTAAATATTTAAGTATTCCAAGAACTTCTGTGCTAAAAAAAAACATTTTTTTATTGTTAAGTTTTGTAGCTAGATGTTTTATTCTTGAAGCTTTCTTTGTCATTATTAACGACGTCGTTAGCGTTTACTTCACAAAATATTCACGCAAATTGAAAAGAATCTGCTCCAATCATTAACTGGAATGATATACGAGAATATGAGTGATACTATGGTATGAGCCCAGTATAGTTCACAATTTTTTGTTAGCTGCCTGTAGTTTTAATTGAGTTTAGAAGTTTGCCGACAGGAATTGGGATGATTGAGATGTTACTCACACTATTATAAAATAAATAAACATCACAAAACACATGTGTAATGCATATACAGACCATAGAGTAATCACAGTATAAAACTAATGGTTTGGTAAACAGACACTTAAAATTCATTTATTTGACTATAGTAGTCATAATTGTTAACCCGTTACAAAGAACACTCTAAATAACCCTAAGCTTATTGATCGATTTAGACAATCGACCTGTAGTTTAATTTATTGGTGAAGGTTCGAATTAAGGTGACGTAACATGGTTTGCCTAATCTCTATTCAATCAGTAAGAATGAATATGGTCTAATAAAAACTTCCATGTCTTCAGGAGCTTCTTAGAACAATTTCCGAATCCGTCGGCAAATTCAGTTGCCCAATGGTGCATCAAACGTCCACTAAAATCCAAAGTCCTCATGTATCACTACATCATAGAAGAACGCTCAAATTATGACATAGAATACCTAAAACGAAGGAAACAAAAATATACCGAGGCCTGTTAAATCAATGTTGAGGTAAAAAAACACACATAATTCTAATAATAAAATCAGTAAATTGAATTTTTCATCATCAGTTAAATCTTACACAATCTTTAAGCGATACATGTCATTCATCTAAGTAATTATAGCGGGAATTCGTTATGATCTAGATATTTTCAAAACAGTATTGTCGTACATACAAAACGATTTTTGACAAAAAACTAGTGCACATTAGTCATTTAGTAAAACCAACTTAATAATTTAGTGCTATTTAAATCAATATTATATCATCATGTCAGTAATCGGTGAACGATAGATGTTTTCTGAATAACCTTAATCAATAGATTTGTATGTTACTGCCTCACTGAATTATCATACCCTCTTCAGAAAAACAAGTAAAACTAGTGAAATTATAAATGAAAATTGAACAGTAATTTGAATTTCCTCATCGGTTCCTTTTTCTTTTATTGCTTGTTCTAAAAAAGTGATTGAACCTATTTAAATGTTACTTAAAAGGAGGCGGAATGGAATGCATAAACGGCAATGCTGTAGTGGTGATTGATATGTTAAGCCCATATACCATATTATAAGTTTAGGACAAGTCAATTTACTTATCCATCATGAGCCCCGTTTTGACCTTGTTAATTATTCACTTATTAACCCGGACTATTTTTTATATAAGCGAATGTGTGTGTACATGTCTTATCCTATTCAGCAAATGTCTGTAACTTACTGTTGTCTGACGATAAATATTGATTAACGTGAGTTGACTTACCCACCATCTCCAATGCGTGTCATTTCTGTTTCGCTCACTGATATTTACTCATATGCTTATAACTTTCTGGCCTACGTTATTTGTCAATAAAACTGTAGCTGCCGCTTCTCTTTGCCTTTCGATTTTTATGCACCGTTAAGATTGGAATTATAACGGTTATCAGGATGAACGATTAGTGAACCACAGCACTACAATGCCATTAAAAACATCTTCCAAAAGCAAAAGTAAAAAAAATCCAAGGGAGCAAATCAGTCATTTTGTTTTGTTATTTCCTTTATTTGTAGAACCAACTTTGCTCAAATTTCAAAATGCAGAATATGATACATAATGCAAATATAGTTAGAGTATTAACAGTATAGTTATCACAAACATGCTGTAATTCGGTTTAACAATACAAATCATATTTGAAGACTAAGTTGTAATGACTGAACTAAATATTTTAATTTGGGTTGCTACACATAATATCAGGATGGTTCAAATTGTTTGTGGAGAACTTCACATTTGGTAAATAATCACCCATGTCAGTCCCATTAATAGATACTAACTTTTGATAGGTATTTGGTGTGGTGCAGACAGTATGTAGAAGCAAAACTTATTGCATTCGCTACTCATTATATTTTCTACAGTAAGCCATTTTGTTTTTGCTTTATCATGTTACTTTTGGACATTACATAACAATGCTATTAATTCCCTTCAAATTTACTTTTGTTAACATATTTACTGCCACTTGAAAATCCAAACGTCCGCTCTATGCATAAGTGATAAGATTATTGTACAAAAATTTGAGTTTCTCATTCTTGACTTTTTTCTAGAAATAGGTGGTTTCAAAGTTGTTTTGATAATTTAAAATGTGGGTCTCCAAAAGATGTAAACATGTTTTTTACAGGAAATGTTTAAAAAACAGGCATAAACTACGTTGACCTTGCCTAGTGTGTCGTCAAAAAGCTCTTCTTTGACTAAAACGTTTTGCATATTGTGGTTTGTATAGTTGTAATCATTAGTCAATTGAAGCTAGACCACCATGGAAAACCTTGAGGCACTGGACGGCTGTTTCGTCCTACTGTTAGCACTTCTGAGGAGTCCCACAGTAGAACGAAGCGGTCGTCCAGTGCATCCAGGTTTTCCATAGTGGTCTAGCTTCAGTTGACTCATGATTTAAATTATATATTATGATTTGGTTAATTATTTACAAAATGGCAAAAGTCACAATAACTTACATTGTTTTAACCAAAAACTATTCATCAGTAAATAATTTTCTCTACTGACTTTAATTGACCCACTTTTATGTAAAATAATCTTTCTCACAAAATAACTGGTAGATATTTATCCGAACATTGGAGGCAAACTGAAAATGCTTAACAAATCTTTATTAGATGAGGGCTTTTGTGGAGATTTTAGTAATTTTTTTATTAAATAGTTGACATCATGAGTCAATTGAAGCTAGACCACCACCTCGTGAGGTGGGATCGTGGATGCGCACTGCTGAGGTGTCCCACAATACGACGTAACGGCCGTCCAGTGTTTCCATTGATGCTTCAATTGACTCATGATTTTAACTATATAAAAAGAAGTTATTTATTAGTTCAAACGTTTCATGCTGTTAAAGATTCACAATTTCTATCAGGAGAATATTGATACCTGAATATGGCTAACCCTTTAAAAAACTCATTAAATTCCTAAATACATTCTGGTTGTCTTTATTTATTTTATTACTGATACTTCATTAAACTTGGTTCTGTTTAGAAATCTAATCTCTTCACACCACCTTTCCATACACTAAAGCAATATTAATGGCAGTTAGTTAACATTATACAAAAACGTTATGTGAAAAGCCAAATTGGACTATTTAATAGTTGAAATGCTTCATATTTTAAAATCCCCATGGTATTGCAGTTATTTCACATTTTGGTATATTCTTAGCAGCTCAGTTGCAAGTGAGTTTGTTTATTAACTTATTTAACGGACAGAATCATTTGTACAATAACAACTTATCTATAACATTGTACCTTTATTAATGTTAGACTTGTATGAATTGTATGCTTGAACATTGCTTACCACAAACGCACATATTCATTCTGCTAGCTTTAATGTTAGTTGCTTAATTGATTCGATGACTCACTCAATTCGCTATGTATATATATGTACATTTAAATCCTGTTCATTGACTCGCTCACTCGCATTAGATTTTCATTTGCGTGTCTATGGTTTTGATGATCTGTGCGTCGTGCAACAGTAAACGCGATCGAAACTTCGTGCTCGTCTTGTGATTTATAAACCATTGGGGACATTATCTAGTAACGGTTATCAGAACGAACTGTTTACGAAGTTTAGGGATTATATCGAATACCGACCACTACATATTATAGGGTATTATGAGCTACCACTTTTCTTACCAATGATAACTTTGTGATGAGAAGATTTATGATAAATATTGACTGAATTCCATCAGCTTTGATGATGGTTAATCTATACATCTCATGCTTTACATTATCAACATCTGTTTTATAAGTGTTAAATAAATATAACTCATCAGCCACATTATTCAATTAGAGTTCTTCATAGTTGTTGCTTGTATAAATCACACACACATTCATACAACTGCTAGATCTTCTTTTATTTCATAAGAAGCTGATAGCGCAAATGAGAATTTCTGAAACACGGGGTATAAATTTTCAAAGGATCTGTAGACCATTAGAACTAGTGTCGCAAACGAGAGAACAAATGAGGACAATCGAATGTATTTGAACACTAAATTACAGAACATTTCAGTAAAATCTGAGAAGCATACAATAAATAATTCATTTGCAAATGATCAATCACTTGTTTCAACTTGACTGCTCCTTTTGCAAATATCAGTCAATCGTCTCCGACTTCACCGTTCCTGCATTTTCATACCAGCTGCTTTCTGTTACCGTCCTTTACTCCTCGATCTTCTTGAGCTTCTGCAGCCAGGCATTCTATTCTACTACTTATGTTGACATAAGCAACACACACCACATTAGTAGATTCATTACATTTGTATTTCGTAGACGAACCATTTATTTGGTTAATTTTCTTTAACATTAGGTTCTATGTATTATATAATTCACTTAGTACTCAAACTTACTATTTTTTTGATATTAACTCGCATTTCAAACTGAAATCAGTTGAATAACTGCAAGAAATAAACAGATATAACGTTTTACTCTGAGAATACTCAATAGATGGTGGAGAAGATTTGTAGCTCAGGTGGGTGATACTCAATAGAATCCATCCACGAACTTAAACAATGAATTTCAAGCCATTCAGATTTCCCAATTACATAGAAGTTTCTCATCAAATAACCTATATTATGACTCAATATAATTATAAATATCAATAATAGAATAATACAAACTGTTACAAACAATAATGAATAGAAATCGTATTCACAAAAGCTTTAAAACCTCTTATATTTTATTCATTTCAAATGCAACATTGATATTAATGGAATAATCAGTTCCTAGGTATTATATTCAATTTAAATACAAAATGATCAAAGGAACAAAATGAATACAGTTTCAAGTTAAGAGTAAAATTTTATCTCATATATGTATTAAAAGAAGTGTCAGAATTTCCTTCTAAGAAAAAGGGATAATAAAGCGGAAATGTCTCACAAGACTGCTTTGAATGACAGTTTCCCTTTTATATACGACCTACATTCTTTAATTGAATCAAAATTACACAGGACTGTGATACAATAATTATTGCATATTTTACATTCCTTGAATCTTCTGGATAATGTTTCATTCAGTATTAATGGTATTAAAGATTCCCATTTTGAAAATTATAACAACAGATGTAAGCGAGCAATTGTTTTCAGTTAGATCGTCATCAGGTTTAACTCTTAATATACATGAATATTTATACGAAAATTTTAGACCGATCATAGCTGTTTAAGTCAGTAATCATAATGAAGTAGAATATGTCACCGAGCTATTATGCTCGGTTAAAGTACAAGTTGATAGTGGGAAAACAAGTGTACTGATAGTAGTAAGAATATTAAATTACGGTAATAAAAGACTTATCAATAGTTGAACATAGGAGATAGGAGGTCAAACGTTTGTATCCCGTTTGTATTGTTTACTATCTAATTACTTACATACTTCTTATTACGTAATGATTTTAATGTTTTGTGATCACTATTGTAAGTCTATTTACCCACTTTTGACCTCCGATTTCCTATGTTTAATGATTGATAAGACTTTTATTACCTTATTTTAATATTCTTACTACTATCAGTACACTTAACTTCCCACCATCAATTTATACTTTTAACTATTATGCTCGGTGATGTATTCTATTTCTCATTGTGATGATTGACTCAAGTAGCCTTGATTAGTTTAACATTTTTGTATAAATATTCATGTATATTTGAGTAATGCCTGATGACGATCTAACTGAAAACAATATTGTTCGCTTACATGTGTTAATGGTATTATCTATAATGTTGACAAAAAGGGCTTCTCAACTAGTTTAGGATTAGGTATTAGAAAGAAAAGTTAAAAACGACACTTCGACACTTCAATCTTCTTCAGTGGAACAAGATATAACAAAAGTAAACCATATTTCTTCATTTCTGTTCTTGTTTTATTTAATTATGGAATGAATATTAGAGAATAAGATAAATAACCTTTATAAATAATAATAATAATAATAAAACAAAATTAATAATAATAAAGAGAATTTATATTAAAATTAAAATAATTTGAAAATAAATGAAAATACTGGAATGTGGATTTGACATGTCATTGTAGGTAGACTGACTAGGTCATCCTCCAATATATATATATATATATATATATATATATATATATATATATAGGTTATAAGTACAGAACATGGCAAGATAATAATAGAGTTAACCAGTATAGATCATTATGTATTCTTCGTTCTTTAGCATAATGTTCATTTGGTTAGATCGATATGAGGATTTGTTGAATGACTTTGTTGATAGTCATTATTACCAGTTATAAATGTTTTATTATTTAATGGAAGTGTTAATGAATGATTTTTAGTAGATATTTTTGTTAATGGAAATTCATCAAATAAATGATTATGATGACCTAAATCAGTATTACTAAATAATGGTTTACGCCATCTAGGTTGTAGGATATCATTTGAAACTAATGATTGACGTTGTGAACTACCATTATGTAATGCATAAATAAATTGTTTATTTAATGATGATCGATGATTTGTAAATGTATTCATAGTAGGTAAAGTAGGTTGTGTACAAAGGATTGATTCATTTATAGAACAATGATTCGCATTTTTATTCGTAGGACTATCAATCAAGCAACCATTAGATGATGATATTGGACTGCATTGTGTTTTGGTAAGTAATAGTTCTTTTGAATTATAAGGACGTGTATATTTCAACCGAACTGAAATGTGAATAAAAAGAATCAATCAATAACTTTATAGGTGAAATCAATGAGTTTTATCTGATAATCACTGAACATTATAACGTATTGTCATTCTATGGCCTGGAAAGCCGACGATATGTGTTGAAAATGGTGTTAAATCACTCTTTATTCCTAAATCACGACGTACTATTGAAAGTGAGAACGTACACGCTTGTTAAGAATTTTCAGATCATATTTCGTAATTTCTCAAAACTCATCATGGTAAATAATTTAGTTAACACATTCGATTATGATGGTTACCTTGACTTCTTTAAGTTTCTGCTAACGAAATCAGTCATGTTGGGCTAGAGACTACTGGATTCCTTACAAGCTTACTTTATGAGATGCTTCCTGTTGTAGCATTTGGATGTTCGACTTAAAATTATGGAGTTTAAGTTCGGGATGACATATTTTTTCATTATTCAGATCTTTGAGTAACTGTAAAAATGGGAGCAAGCGCGTTATTAAAAATATCGTCAAAATGGATCATTATTTAAAACAATAATTATGAATACGAATTTTCTGACTCAGTCACTAAAACTAAGTAAAATTTACAGTTATAAGTGGATATTTCTTTGGTTTTATTATAAGAACCGTTTTATCTCTCCATCATGAAAATAAATGTTTGTGAACAATAATACTAAGATGCAATTGAATACAGCTGACAAATTCCAAATAGAATGAAATGAAAGTTCTAGACTTCATTATTAGCTACTCTCCAACTACATTAACTAGAATAAAGTTTTAATAATACGGATGAAGATGAAAACTTATGTAAGGTCTATTTGTATATCGGAATACAATGAACATCTTAGAACCAAATGAATGATGACCTAGCCCTCCTATCTCAAACACACGAACAAATACAGACGAAGACAGCAAATGTAGCAACAGCCTCTACATCAATAGGACACAACATACACGAAGGAAAAAGCAAGATCCTCAAATACAACAAGGAGAACACCAACAAACTCAACTACACTGGATGGCGAAACTCTGGAAGAGGCGGAAACATTCACGTAACTGGGAAGCATCATTGATGAACGAGGAAGATCGGATGCAGATGTAAAGGCAAGGTTTCACAAAGCAAAGGCAGCACTCCTTTAATTCAAGAATATTTGGGATTCAAAACAACTGTCAACCAATATCAAAGTGATAATCTTTAATACGAACGTCAAGACAGTCCTACTGTACGGAGCTGAAACGTGGAGAACTATTACATCCATCGTCAAGAGGGTAAAAGTATTTACAAACACAATTGTCTACGCAAGATACACAATATTCACTGGCTGGATACTATCACCAACAGCCTTCTGTGGGAGAGAAAAAACCAGCTTTCAACTGAAGAGAAAATTAGGAAAGGACGTTGGAAGTGGATCAGACAGACATTTCGGAAATCACCAAACTGCATCATGAGGCAAGCCTCAACTTGGAATTGTGAAGGGAAGCGGAAAAGAGGAAGGCCAAAAAACACATTACGTCGGTAAATAGAAGCAAATGTGAAAAGCATGAAATTTAACTGGAAAGAACTCGAAAGGATTGACCAGGACAGGAATGGATGGGGAATGGTGGTGGGAGGTCTATGCTACTTCATGAGGGGTACCTGCCGTAAGTAAGTAAGTTATGTATATATGCGAAATATCAGATGATAAACTTCTCCAAGATTTATATACAACTCTTACTCAACGTTATTTTATTTTCGTTGATTACTGTAGATTAACTAGAACTGTAGTAGAATTCATAATTTGTACTCATTTATGGCTCCTTTCAATTCATAATTCAGAGGCCATCGCTCATCAATTCGTCTACACATAGTTCATACTTCTTTAAGTCAATTTTCATTAAAGTTTCGTTAAGTAAAAGTCAAGTTTATAGAAGTCAGTACTACGATGATGATGTTAGAAACGTAGTATTATTTATCACTTTAATCAATCATCACTCCTTCACTAAGAAAGACAAAAACGTGTTCCTATTATAAAAGGAACAACATCTCCATATATATATATGTCCTGTTCCATAACTATCCCTTCTAAGCAATCAATTTCCTTTCTTTCCATAATAAACATTAAATCTAATTCATTTATACATACAAATGAAACAATCTTATTATTCTGTCCAAAAGAAAAATAAAGAAAGAAAAATCTGTACTTTAATTATAAAAAAATTTCTGTTAAAACTTTGGAAAGAAAAAATTTTTTTCTGTCAACTTGTAAAATTTTCTTACAAATAAAAATTCGTAGTTCATTTGTGACAAATTTTATACAAGAAAAAGAAAAGGGGGGTTGTAATTGATGAATATGACAACAATAAATGAAATTACAAATGAGTCGAAAGAAGAAGACATTCAGTTTTTTTTTCTTTATGAGAAAAAAATCGAAATAATATTAGGAAAAATAATTAAAATAATTTTTCACCAGTTTGTATTGTCAGTCAGTCAATGTCACAATGTAGAACTTCGTACATATGTACATCAGTTCGAGTGACTATACCACATTAACATAGAGATGCAGTTGTCGATTCGAATCCCATAGTGGTAGAAGTAGTATGAGTATAAACAATAATCGGAAAGATCAAGGTTTGAAGATGTTATTGAAGGAGTATAATCCAATGAAATAGATTTGGAAGGAGAAAAACAGGGAGGGACAGTTTCTGCAAAATATTTTCTTGAAGGAATTTATAAAATCATCCATACAAATAGATAGTTTATAACAAATGCCATTCTTCATAGAATCTTATTTAAGCGATTAACAGAATAACTTGAAAGTCATATCATTCTGTTATGTGTTATGTATATTTTTAGTATGGGTGTACATTGTATACATTATTCATGAAATGTTACAATACAAGAAATCAATAGATGTTTTTGACTTTAAAAGCAAAGATGCATGATGGCTAGCAGTGGAATCCAGGACACACACATTTCGTCCAATGTTGCATTCGTCAGCTGGACTTACCTGAACCTCAGAGTTGATTTTCACTCCGGAACTCTAAATAAGTACCGTTTTCTTCAAACTCCATCGCCTCATCCACTTAACTACTAAGTACTGATAGCCACCTGCTTGTACAATAGGGTGAAGTTTTAAATTCACTTGATGTTGTTTTCTTGTGTCTCCACATTTTTATTTAGGACTGATCAATTTCAGCCCTAAATAACAATGAGAAGATACAAATAAACAACACCAAGTGAGTTTTTGACATTAACTTATTAAATAACTCCGTGAAAAACGTAAAATAATTGGTGCGTTTATATACTAATTAACTAAAAATCACTGTTAAGAGTGATTTGAAAATAATATTTTAGGCGAAACTATTACTTATGGATGAACCAATTAGATTTACGATAACAGGTCTTGGATTTCGGCTTCAAAACTTTTTTATCCATTTGGCTAAATATCGTCTTGACATTTTAGCTGATGTCAGTTCGTGATGAAAACTATAAATCTAATCCGTATCCCTAACCGTCAACTCTAAGTCATATTCCTTATCCTTCACACTGGTTTAAAACCCTCATTTAGCCCAAGTCAGTAGGTTGATATTTTCAAGTTTACCTTAGCGCAGCTGAAAGGTCGTCCATAAATTATATTCTAAACATATTTTATATGAAGATTTATAATACCTATTTGGTATAATTATGTGTTATGTTTCAACTAAGAGACTATATTTATATAGGAAAGAAATTATAATGTTAACTCACACTTTGATAAATCATGATTCACAGGTTCTTCTTCACTAGCTCCCTGTCCGGAATCAGCACTTCCTCCATCAACTTCTGAAACTGCTACATTCATATGAAGTTGCTACGGAAAATTAAAAAAAGACCAAACAAATTAAAAACATTGTGAATATTCGTCAGCTAAGCTACACAAAAGTTTAATTCTAATCATGCTGTTTATTATAAATCTTTATTATAATTAATAGTTGTTAGGCAGTTAGAGATAATTACATAAATCTATGCTCAACCTGGGTTTGGTGCGTATCTCTACAGTATTCTTAAAATCCTGAGGGAAGTAATGCTCCCTGATAAATTTAAAATAGTATCATTTATTTTACAACTTGAGACGTTGCTGTTGAACTATTCTGATAAATACTAAATTCATGAAGTACTGAAAGATTTGTAATTGACTAGTCCCAGTGTAGTGACTAACGTCTTGTTTGAAAATCGAATTCTATCAAGCATTATACAGCAAAAACCTAAATTCAGGGGTTCCTTGTCAACTACTTTCAACATACCAATAACTCAACATATTACAAACAGAGTGGAGTCAGTTAAACTAGAGTTCGCGTTACAACGTAACTCATAGAATTACACCACGACATATGACTAAACAAATATGTAGTCATCATTGAATAAAAAATCAACTAAAAACTATCCAATAGGTATTCAATTAAAAATAATCTATTTCCCAGATAAAAGCATTATCACAGTCTCAATTGATCCCCATAGAGAAATAAACTTTAACATTTTACTAAAACTAACAATTCAATGAATATTTCAAGGGAGTTTTTGTGGGGATATTAGTAATTTTTTTATATAGTTAATGTCATGAGTCTATCGTTTAAGTGCTCTGGCGTGAGACTGGTAGGTCCTGGGTACGAATCTCGTGAGGTGGGATAGTGGATGCGCACTGCTGAGGAGTCACACAATAGGACGAAATGGCTGTTCAGTGCTTCCAGGTTTTCCATGGTGGTCTAGCTTCAATTGACTCATGATCTTAACTATATCAATGAATATTTCTCTGAAATGATGGGAAACATTATCATAATAACGTGAAACAGTATATCTAACAAAATTTGTTTTTTTAATACTTCCCATAGTTTATTGATTAGTATATCCAGAAAAAAGAAAATTGGAGTCACGTGACTGCGATGAATTACTTTGGGATTTTTTCTTAAGCTTTTACTTCCCTCCAATTTGTGAAAAATTTTACCATGGAGATAAATAGAGTTAAAAATGATTTTCATTTAACTTCATTAATTTTCAAAATGATCATTTTCTGAAGTCAGTTTGATGTTTAGTGAATCTGTGATTCAAAACTGAGTAATATCTAGATATTTCAGGAAGGTTGATTAAATACTTATGGAATATAAATAGTTTAATGTAATAAGAAGACGAAGATTATCAGAACTATATTAGCGCAATATATTTCGAACAATCTGATCACACATATACTTGTTAAGAACATTTATATAAAAAAAAATAAAAGGTCATCTAGACGGGTAATAAGGTTAAGAAATAGACAAGGATAATAATGATAAAATAATGTGAAAACAACTTGACACCTAATCACTCTGGATAATAAGCATTTATTACCAGGGTAGGTTTAAGGAGAGAACAAACTGTTTTTGAATACACAAAGGGGGTTTGAATTTTCGTATGGCTAAGGCTTCAATAAACCTTAGTACACGTCCTTTTACACTTTTAAACAACACAACAAAAGCTGAGTTAAGATCAATCTTATGACCTGTTTCGATTATATGTTTAGCAACAGAGGATGATGGGTGTTTATCCTCTACTCTTATTGGGTCATTCGACTGTATTTGTTTTTGCAACCATTTTGGCACATGTTCACCCACCCTAATTTTCAGATCACCATTGCTCCTCCCTATGTATGTGTGACCACACACACACACAAACAAATTTAAATTGGTAAACACAGTGGGATGTGACACGATCGTGTCGTCTAGACGACACGACCAATTGCTACAAATAGTTTAAGCGAACCGACTAGCATAATTAGAATCAATAGTTATTTATTATAAAAGTAAAAAAAATACTTTTCAGTATTGTTCAGTGAGATGAAATGTATCCCAAATTATCACTTGAAAAAGTACAAAATAATCATACACTATCTCATAGGGGTGTATAGGTTTATGGACGAAACTGGTTATATACTTACTAATTTAAGTAATTTAATCTTAAAACAATTATATGAACGAAGAATATTCTTTTCAATAATTTCTCATCAGGTTCTACAATTATAAATTAATAATCCATAAAGAAGATTGGCCAAGTTTAAGGCAGAGTACATCAATTGAAGAAACTGTAATATGTGAATCAAGGATTGTGTGGTTAAGCAAAGGTGTAGTCAGAACGGTTAACAGCTCTGTTTTAGCCCATTTAGTTCAGACGGGACATAGAGCCGACATTGAGCAATCCTTCACAGTAATATATCGTGTAAATAGCAGTCTACCTAATTCTGTCAGACAGAGAATCCTGCAGACGGCTGAGGCAATTGCTATTCGGATCAAAAAGCCAGAGCTCTGCATCCAAAAGAAATATGTACAGCCACTCCTTTTACCCTGGCCAACTTCAGGGTCAACTTGTTAATAATCAATTTTGTAATATGGTGACATTAATTTGATTAATGTTCATTTCTATATCTTAAACTTAGTTTATCTACACATCTTATCAGTCATTATTCTTATTCTTATTATTATCTTTATTATTATTATTATCACACCTGCTAACCTTTTATAGAAATTTATTTATCATCCACCCCCTATCTACTATATCTGACCTAATTTATATAATTCTACATATTACGTAATTTCCGATTTGTAATCCCATTGTTCTATCTCTCACCCCCATGTCAACTATATATATTCTGATAATTTATCTTACGATTTTAATTCACCTATAAACTGATTCAAGTTAACACTTCATATTAGTCATCCCAAAAACATTAACGATTCGATCTTATTTTATATGACAAACAATCCTTGATTCACATATTACAGTTTCTTCAATTGATGTACTCTGCCTTAAACTTGGCCAATCTTCTTTATGGATTATTAATTTATAATTGTAGAACCTGATGAGAAATTATTGAAAAGAATATTCTTCGTTCATATAATTGTTTTAATATGATGGGAATTTTTCAGCGAATTTAATCTTATTTAATGTTTGAATACATCAGACGGTTTAAAAGTAAAGCCTGACCTATATATATTTTAAGCATTTGACAACATAAAAGAATCATTTAATTTTAAATTAAAGAATCAGTTACATCAGAATAATTCAGCAGTAATTTCTATGACTCCGGATCTGGGTGACAATAATTCGAATTTATATACGATCATTAATAACCTAAGCAGACGAAAATGTATAGCTAATGAATAGCATGCATCACAAAAATCATTCTTAGAGCATCACGTAAATATCTTTTGTAGTCCAGCATCTGGCTCCCATCTGGATGGATGTATGAAAGTTCTATGAACTTTTTTTAATTTTGTATATTACCTACGCTAACCTCATTTGTGTGACAGCGGTGACAAGAAGCCAACTTTAGTTTGGGTTAGATGGATTTACTTCAGGCATTCATTTGTCCAGACAAACATTCAGAATAAAAAGCAGGAAAACAAAGCGAGGTAGAGAATGTGAATGACTCAACTCGTTTTGTTAAAGCGCGACTCAATATTTATAGTAAGACAAAAATAAGCTACATACACGTAATGAATACGATAAGCGATAAAAATACATGTTCAGAAGGGGTTTTGTGGAGATTTAGTATTTTCATAGTTGAAATCATGAGTCAATTGAAGCTAGACCACCATGGAAAACGTGGAAGCACTGAACGGCAGTTTCGTCTTATTGTGGGACCCCTCAGCAGTGCGCATCCACGATTCCGCCTAACGAGATACGAACTCAGGGTCTACCGGTCTCACGACAGAGAACTTAACCAATAGACCACTGAATCGGTCAATATCCAACAGTGTTAATGTCTAACTTCAACTAATCCACGAAGTTCAACAACCGTTCACCGATTTTCTCCAGTGACTTGATATCTCACAACAGACGTGGTTGAACTCCACTGGTCACTGCTTCTCACTAGAACTCCAGGACATATATCTTGAAGTCAGCCACTAGTGAGCATATGATTATAATCACAAGAGGTTTTATAGAGGCGGGATCGTGGACGTGTACTGCTGAGGAGTCACACAATAGGACGAAACGGCCGTCCAGTGCTTCCAGGCTTATCATAGTGGTCTACCTTTAAATAACTCATGATTTCAACCGTGAAAACACACATATGTTCACATAAAAACAGTCCAGATTAATAATCAAATAGTTATTAGGGTGAAAATGTGACTCAAAATAAATGAATAAACTGATCTATCTGGAAGCTACAATAACCCGTTTAAGCTTGACATAGTACTAGACATTGAAATGCGTACTCCATCTAAATAGATAAAACTAATGGTACTTGATAGCCCTATTTCATCTTCTATTTCAGACAAATAATCACTTATAGTTATCGGTAGTTCCCTATCGGGCAGCTGATAAATCATTGTAAAAAGGTCAGTTCATACATGAAATTTGTTTTTATTAACATCTTAATAAACTTGTTAATAAAACTTGATTTAATTAAAATTTATTAGTTTTTTTTTCTTTTTTTTTTAACAGAATAAACTACTTATTTCTGTCTAATTAGTAAGCTATTCATCTAAATTATATAGATTATTGGATTTAATACATATATAAAGCCTTATACGCACACACACACACACACTAAGCACCCTAAATCATTTCCCTTTTCTCTTTTTTAAATGAATAAACTTTTCAATTAAAGTGCCCTTAATTGTTTTTAATATAGAATCATTATAGGTGGTCTCTAATTGTAATATTAAAAAAAATATATAAAGATATAAGATAACATCAGATTGTAATTAAAGAAAATTTATCAAAAAAGAAAAATAAATTAAGAAAAAAAGTCAGGTTAGATATAACTATTGGGAGAATAAGGGAGAGAAATAAAATAACAACAAAGTGATGTGTTAAATAAAACATTGAATAGGTTTTAGTTGTGAATTAGGTTAATAGTAAACTGAATAAGAAGAAAAAGTTTTTCTAATGTATTTTCTGTTTAAGTATTTGTTCATACCTTAGATTATTTCGTGGATGTTTTAGTGCTAAACATGCTCATGTTGCCTCCGAATGCCCTGATAAAGCCGAGAGTGGAGTGGGGCGGCACCCTCTCTCTCTAAATGCTCACTCACAGCCACGCGTATACAGCCGTTACCAGGGAAGTCCTACTCACTACCTTCTCGTGCCACGGATGTTGCTTACGAAACTGAGAGGAAGCGAATGTTCGGTGCTATAATCGAGTCAGTGGACACGGTGAGTCCACCTAGGAATGTTGGGAAACCGTAATTTCAAATGAGATGTTGCACATGGGCTCCATAACCCTGAGGGAACAAATGGCGTATGAACCAGTTGTTGATCACCGGCTACCATGGGACTGCATCTCCTCACGATGCTCCATTGCCTTGTGGGTGTAGCACCCTAAGAAAACCACCAACTTCAGTTTGTGTACCCGGATAGTATCATAGCCCTAACACAATTGTGTGGCGCATATACATCTGATGCCCTCTTGTACCAATATTAATATGTTCAAATAAACAAAAAAATAATAATAAATAAACATGCTCATGGAGAAAAAATAATATCGGTTAAGGGCTCTGGCTCGTAACTGGTAGGTCCTGGGTTCGAATCTCGCTCGCGAGAGCGGGTTCGTGGATGCGCACTGCTGAGGAGTCCCATAATAGGACGAAACGGCCGTCCAGTGCTTCCAGGTTTTCGATGGTGGTCTAGCTTCAATTGACTCATGATTTCAACTTTGAAATATGCTGAAATCTCCACAAATCCCCTTCTGAACATAATATTATTGACTTAAGTTAATTTTAAACAACTGAATGATAATCAGTAGTTTCATACTCATATTGACATGGATTCTTAGGAGAGTATTTACTAAAAAATCTATTCTTTCGACCATTGAATACTGACGGAAAATATATTAATTAACATGTAAATATATTTAATAAGAGTCAAAATGTAAACTTCTAAATGGAATTTTGTTCTCTGAGCTGGATGGTTTGATCTTAGAGCTTTTATTGTTCTTTTGAACAACATCATCAGTACAACTTTCATATGAAGTGAAGTATTCGAATTTCTCAAAGTATGATTCACAGCTTGTCCTGTCAACCCCTTTAATTTACATAATTTTCAGTAGTTATTGAGTTTAAATAGATAATGCAAGATAGTTTAGAGAAATGCTATATTAGATCATCTCTGAAAAACATCTTTCTATTATGCAATATTTGAAATCTAATTATAGACTGTTATCCTTAATACTGGAACGAGAAGTCGTTCCCCTAACATTCTCTCAATCGTAACATTTTCACTACATAGGAAGTTAAGATTATCGAATTGTATATTCAACATCACAGATTATAGAGTTTAAAAATCAATGGAAACCGGAAGCCGTTGTACAGTTGTACAAAGTTGCTTAACTAAGATTAGTTCATGATGTTAGCAACATAAACATTGTGATTAAGTTCTATTATGGGACTCCATGAGATTCAAACACAGGACCTACTAGTCTCGCGTCCTATAGGACGAAACGGCCATCCAGTTCTTCCACGTTTTCCATGGTGGTTTCATTTCAATTGACTCTTGATTCCAACTATATATAAAAATTACTGAAAATCTCCACAAGCAACCCAATATTCATAATAAATAAATTCAATGTGATATGAAATGTGTATTTTTAAAAATTAATTGTTAGGAAAATGTTTATGGCATCTTTTTATTCCTCCAATAATTTAAACTCAATCTGTCAATTTGTAATGGTTTGTTAAGAAAAATAATTGCATGGTTTCATAAGATAGGAGAAAAATAAGAACCTTATAAAAATTGTGGATTAGAATGTTACTCATCAAACAGTAGAGTTTTGTTAATTACCAAAATGATAAATAGTTGTAGACGGTGTGCAACAATCTTGGAACCTATGTTTCATGCTTTTTAGTACTTATCAGTCGGGCCTGTCTTACGACCTTGATGAGACTGTTGTTTTACCAACGATTACTAACAATATTTCCTCGGTGAGACAGTTGGATTTGTTGTCAATGATCTATGTGATCTGTGACTCATATGGAATAAGACTTATGATGATTGGTTAACAAATTCTGGAGTTATAAAATAAACGGGTAGAATCCTTATAGATGAGCATTAATACGCTGCTTCTGTTCGAAGACTGTCCACGAGATGATATCAAATTCCAAAATGAACTGTTATCAAGGATAAGACTGCTAAGCAGAACAGTCGATCTTTTATCTCCTGTAATTATAGACTTATCTACAATTTATTACTAAGAAGGTAAATATAAATATATGTCAAAGATGATTAGGAGAAATCAGTCTTGAGGTTACTCCTATATTAAAAACTTAACTAACTCAATTCTTCATCATCTTATCAAAGGCTGATCTCTTGGAATCTTACAATGTAGCTACCAAGTTCTCTGGATATCAGTGAGAACTTTCCTTGGTGTTTACTGGTCTCAACTAGTTGGTAGGAATTTTGAGACCTAAGTTTTATGGAACCTAGTAATTCCATTAAATTGTTTTGAATAAGATATTTACCAGAGGTTAACTACTTTTTAACTTTAGCTAAATTTGCTATCGTGCTACATAAAATTACGAAGTACAATTCCACACTTAGAAATGATTATCCAGACTATTCAACAATATAGCCTAATAATCCGCATAAAATCAAAACTATGGTATTCAACAGTCTTGAAAGTTACAATTTCATCCAGTCCTTTACTTAGCAATCAAATATTCTCATTTTATAATTTCTAATTACGTAACAACTAAAATATTTCAGCACTCACATAACCAACCATTCATGAAAAAATTTTTTATTTTGAACTAGAGCACATCACTGAAATGGACACTATGTGTTTGGTTAGTTATAGATATTAACTAACTATTTAGACAGTTTTTGAATAACTCGTCAAATGAAGTCATTTTGTAACAATAATGATTTCTAAATAAATATTATTCAACCAACAAATAACTTTTAGATATCTTCTATACAACTATTAGGACTTAGTAGCTGACTGGATAACGCGATGGCGTATAAAGCTAGAGGTACTGGGTTCGAGTCCCATAGTGAACATCAACTCTGAGATGAAGGTACATCCAGCTAACGAGTCTCGAATAAAACGGAACGCTCGTCATGGATCTCACTGTTAGCCACTATCCATCTTTGCTTCTCTACAATTGTTTATTTAAATAAACTATCAGTCTATATAGGAACAATTATATACAGTTATTATTTCTATTTTCCCATAACATTTAATTATCTTCTATCAGTTTATTGAAAACTTGCCATTACTTCAAATGATAGTCATTGCATTAAAAGTAACTTATAATTATGTTTGTTAGACACAAGAAAATATTGATGATTTTTGAAAAAAAAAGAAAAACAGTGAAAAACCTGAGTTGTTATTTTAATCCCTGAGAAAAGTTCTCTTCACTTTCTTTGTATCTGATAATCAACTAATACATTGTTATTATTATTAATAATAATAAAAATTGAATTTTCAACTGAAAGTATTTCATATTTGAAAGCGTGAGTCAATTGAAGCTAGACCAACATGGAAAACCTGAAAGCATTGGATGGCCGTTTCGTCCTATTATAGGACTCCTCAGCATTGCGCACCCACTATCCCGCACTCGCGAGATTCAAACACAGGACCTACCTGTCTCACGCCAGATCACTTAACCTCTATACCACTGACTCGGCCGGCATCCAACGGTGTTAATGTCTAACTTCAACTGATCCAATTGGTGAACGGTTGCTCGACTTCGTAAACATTAACACCGTTGGATGCCGGTCGAGTCAGTGGTCTATCGGTTAAGTGCTCTGGCGTGAGACTGGTAGGTACTGGGTTCGAATCTCGTGAAGCGGTATGGTGGACGCGCACTGGTGAGGAGTCCCACAATAGGACGAAACGGCCATCCAGTGCTTCCTAGTTTTCCATGGTGGTCTAGCTTCAATCGACTCACTTTTTCAACTTTGAAATACTGAAATCTCTACAAATCCCCTTCTGATAATAATAACTGAAAGTATGATAAAAACTTAAACGTCTTTCATCAAGTTAAAAAAATATCACATTATATGGTTTAAGTATGGTACAAGATCCAATAATATTGTGTTAGTTAATAATACATCTTTAAACAGGATTTTATTACTAAGTCAAGTAGTCGTAATAGTAGTAGTAGTAGTGTAGTGTGGGTTGCTTATATCCACATAAGTAGTATATAACGATGGTCAGGCATTGAATGTATTTTGGTAGATCAACAAGGAAAGAAGGGAAACGGAACTCAATTTGTATGAAAACGCATGAATAATAATAATAATAATTATTATTATTATTATAATTATAATTGGAGACTATGAACTGTTATTTGCACAAGGAATGGTCAAGATTGAGAAAATTGGTTCATAGTTTGCAAATTAACTGTTTACTGTAGACTTATCAGATTTTACTGAGATGGTCTGTAATTTTCGTGTCAAATACAGTTGATAATCCACACTCGTGTTCTCATTCACTACGGTAGTAGTATTGGTAGTAGTAAATGTAATGTCATTTACTTCAATATAAGTATTACATGCCAGGAACATTACAGTGAAACATTATGTTATGTTTTGTTATGTCAATGAGCATGATGCTCGATAAGATGAATTTGAATTGATTACTTGAATTGTTAATCAATATATGACACATTTTCATAATTATCTGGTCTTGAAATAGACTCCTTGACATTCTAGAGAAAAGTCATGACATGTAAAGGTTACAAAAATAACTAGAATACAGCGAATCACCAATTACTATGAATGAGAATCATATTGTATTACCATTTCGCTAAAATTTGAAAAAGTAAATCATTCAAAATGATATCAACAGTTTAAATATTTTGGCACCACCATGAACGATGATTTGCAGAGCATGATTCATTTTAGTGATTGTTATCTTGTATTTCTAAAAGGTAGAAAAGAGTGAATATATAACAGTTTCGTGTACTTCACATTCCTATGCTTCTCCAATTAACGTCAGTTCATGATGTAAGTCGGTAATAAGTATTGTGGTAATATTGCAGTGAACACAAAGACGAGTAGGGACAATCGGATGTGTTTTAGCGCATTACAGAATATCTAATTAAAATATGTGAATCA
This sequence comes from Schistosoma rodhaini, assembly GCA_944470415.2. Taxonomy (NCBI): domain Eukaryota; kingdom Metazoa; phylum Platyhelminthes; class Trematoda; order Strigeidida; family Schistosomatidae; genus Schistosoma; species Schistosoma rodhaini. Next base: position 36,355,213 of record OX104037.1, read on the forward strand.
TAAAGCATATTGTTAGTTTGCAAACTATCAATCGGTTGTTTCAATTTGACTGTTCCTTCTGCATATATTCGTCCATAGTCTCCGATTATAATTGTTCGTACTAATCGCGTGCCGTTCACGTTCTTTCCTTATTGATCTTTCACCGAAATACATTCAATGCCCGACCACCACCATATTCTACTTATATGGATATCAGTAACCCACACTATAATATTTCTAATTCAAATATCGTTTCATTTATATTTATCCCTATCTAAATAGATTGAAAGAACAACTTAGCGATAAAATCTTTCTTCATAAAAAATACTCTTGAATACGACGATTTTAATCCTTTTAACTTATTACCTAATAGTCATACATGAAAGTGTAGTCGTTGCCAGACTATTGGCAAATATAGATAGTGAAAAGAAATGATTCTTATTTATAAGTATCGTATCTTTTTCATATTATGTGTATGGGTAGAGATCAATAATTATTCTTACCTATCGTCTAATAATCGTAGTAATTTAGATCATAAAATTTGGCAAATATTTTCAAATGGCGTTACATAAATACAAATTGTTCATCTCTATTATCTAATAAATAAATCAATATTCTCAAAATAAAATTAAAATGGAAGCTACTAGAAATAAGCAGATAAATCGACCAAAAACAGAGACGAGGCCAGTTACAAAATTGAAATTACCACTAAATAAGGAAGAAGAACGAATGCATATTTTAACCGGTATATTTATATTTTACACTGAAATGTCAGATCATTTCTGCATACTACTGCATTAAATGATGATAACACTAAATAATACATTCTTATTGTTATCTATTCAAGATCTATTATCACAATGCGAATAAAGATTATGATGAGAATGATATGAGATCTATTATCTCAGCGCACTACTGAAAAGTCCCACAATAGGACGAAACGGACGTCCGGTGCTTCCAGGTTTTTCATGGTGGTCTAGCTTCAATCGACTCATGATCTCAACTATATACAATTAAGGTGTTTGTGTTAAACTGTATGTTTAAACATATTGTTTAATGTTGCTTTTAATCAATTTGTATCCATTAATAAAATGTTAATGATTAGATCTAAAACTGATATATATATATGTATATATGTATATGTATATACTTTCTACAGATTGACGTGACTCAGTCAACCAAGTTTACTGTTCTGATATACAGAAATCTCAGTAATATCATTCAAACATACTTCATCTATCAGTTAATAAAAAACATTAGGGGTCAAGTCACCTACAGATAAGCATAGACATTTAATATAAATTATACTAAAACAACACAAACGAATGCTTTTAAAACGTAGAAATGTATGACACGTGTACATAATAGCACTTAGAATAATAGTAAAATGCATTGCTAGTGTATTCAGTAGTTCAAACCATTTTCATTAAATGATACATTCGATTCATTCTTTTGTTTTCTTTTTTTTTGTGATTTGTAGACCTATGCTAATGGAGATAGCGTAAAACCAATGTGCATTATTTATAGTATCAAATGAATATAAATTGATGAAGCTATTCATAAATTATGTAGATTCAATCAGAAGACTTTATTTTAAAACCTTCATGAACTGCAAAGCTTAGTATATATTCAAAGGTCACCTAGTATTATAACCAAAGACGTCACCATATAGTCGATCGAGGCTTTGACTAAATATCTGTGAGACTGAGATATTCAAATCTATTTATCACTTATTAGTAACCAAGATCAATCTTGTCTAGTTCTTTCAGCTAGTAGATCAAGTATCGATCAAGTATAATGTGATCACTAGTCTATGCCCATAAAGTTACTAACGATATTTCCTTTATCTTCATTACCTTATTTTCTTTCCTTGAATGTTCCATTAATACTTACTTTATACAAACCTTAACAGAAGGTCAGAATAACTAGTTTTAAAAAGCATTAAATAACGACACTGTCAAAATTAATGTATATACGACATTACCGAAAGGCTAAACGACCGCAAAATCTTCAGAATGTAATAGCGAACCTTTTTGTGTTTAAGAAATGATCATGTAATTAATCAAAGATTTATGAATTTATGACCCTTGAAAGCTTTTTAATCCATAATTATTTTTAAATAAGTTCCTCTTGTTATTGTTTAGGTCCAACTGTGGTGTGGTCTACTTATATCCATATAAGTAGTATATGGTGTGGGTCAGACATAGAATGTATTTTGGCAGAATACCGATGAGCAAAGAACTGAAATGAAGCGCAATCGTTTGGAAAATGCATGAGCAATGGAATAAGAGAAGAAACAGTGAAGATTGAAATAATTGGTTGTTAATTTGCAAATTGACTGTTCATTGTTTGGTTATCAGAATTTACTGACATAGTCTGTAATCTTTGCTTACATACATTTGATTGTCCCCAACCAGTGTTCTGTTCACTACACAACTATGTATGGATTGTTAATTAACAACAAAATTGTAAATGATTTTAGCTGTAGTGAATCTTTAGGTTACAATAGTTTATAATGAGAATAACATTAAAAGAGAGTTGGTCACTGAGGATCATTAATTACAAATCACAATAATTTTTTCGAAAAATCTTTCCACGTAAAAATCATTTGTAACTATGTCATGTGTACCTAACATTCACTATAAATTGATATTGGTTGAGATTGATATTCAGAACTGCGGAGTGCACTATGGATGGGTATGGATGGGACTAATCAGCATTAGACATTCATAAACTTGAGGTATCGTAAGATATTATTAACTCTTAGACCAACGAGTCCAAATACGTTGATTTATATTTTCATTTTCAGTCAGATTTCTGTATAAAGTGGTAATTGTTCAACATCATTAATAATACCTGACTAACTCCTCATAAGAGTTAAATCTACTATTTAATATGCAATGAGAACCATCGATGAAATTAAATCCACTTCAAACCTATAAACAAAATTATCGACATTTTTCAGTCTCGACTTATGTTTACCATAAATTAGGTAGGTAAGTACATTATTGAGTTATGACAAGTTTTATTTCATTCCATTATCTAGCGGCAATAAGATAGTGATGTTAATCATATAAGCAAAATCTATTAATTTGATATCATGTTGTTAGAATGTAATTTTCATAGTTGAAAGCGTGAGTCAATTGAAGCTGGACCATCAGGGAAAACCTGGTGGATTGGTTGGAGTTAGACATAAACACCATGGGATGCCGGCTCAGTGGTCTATCGGTTAAGTGCACTGGCGCGAGACTGTTAGGTCCTGCGTTCGAACCTCGCGAGATGAGCCCGTGGATGCGCACTGTTGAGGAGTCCCATAATAGGACGAAACGGCCGTCCAGTGCTTCCTAGTTTTCCATGGTAGTCTAGCTTCAATTGAGTCAACTATGAAAATACTAAATCTCCACAAAAAACCCTTCTGATAAGAATGTAATTTCTCAAGAAGGATAAGATTAGAAAGAAAGCAAACACTTGAAAGAAAGAAATGAAATTAGAAATTGAATCATGAGCCATATCATAAATTCTGACTACAGATTCTACAAAGATAACACTGACTCAGTTCAAAACTATAAACGAGTATCTTTTAAAAGATTTGGTTAGATCTTATGAATACCATCGAACGATAATTCTAATAATCAATGATATCACATAACTTCATATTGTAAAATTTAATGACTACGTAGTTATATCTTGTCATTTACTAAATCACACTAGAAGATTCCTTTCTTCTATTTGTTGATAAATGACTTTTGTGTTCAGTTTTAGTGTACCAGGTTATCAAGTATAATCGCATTGAACAAATATTCAGTTTTACTGGTACGTCTAGTTATATACTCATTAAGTATCAACATCCCCCATTTATATTAATAAAGTAATTTTTTCATCCCCACTTTCATTTGACAATCAAATCATGTCACCAATTCTTGTCTATAAAACATTTTTCCTATGATATCTTTAATTCTCAAAACTAATATTTGATAATACACCTAATATCAAGTAATTAATCTTGATAAATTCAACATTTAAGAAGTAGTATGTAATGAATCACTTAAAAAAAAAGATACACAAAGAAAAATACGAATGAAACAAATGAATTGGTAATTTATAATCTAATAATAATCGTTAATGCGAATTTCATTTTGACAACAGCTTGTCTAGTAAACTGTTCATTTATAGGTATAAATCTACTCACACCTTTTTTCTAACCGCATACAAATGAATATGCATAGAATTAATCTTAATTGTAATACATGAGTACTCTTACTAAATAAATTACATATTCAGGTATTTGAAGATCATGAATCAATTGAAGCTAGACCAATATGGAAAACCTGGAAGCACTGAAAGGCCGTTTCGTCCTATCATGGGACTTTCGAGTAGTGAGCATCCACGATCCTGTCTCGCCCCCAAATGCCCTGGTACAGCCGAGAGTGGGGAGAGTCTACTCTCCCTCGAAATGCTCTCATATGGCCAGCGAATATATAGCCTCTGCAAGGGAAGTCCTACTCACTGCCTTCTCGTGGCGGGGGTGTTGTTTACGAAAGTGAGAGGACGAAAAGCGAATGTCCGGCGCTATGACCAGATTGGTGGACACGGAGGGTCCACCTAGGGGAGTTGGAAAACCTTGATTCCAAACCAATGGTGCACATGGACTCCAGGATCCTGATGGAACGAATGGCGGAAGAACCTGTCATTGGTCAACGGCAACCATGGGATTGCATCTCCTCACGATGCTCCACTGCCTTGTGGATCAGACCTTTAGGTCAAAGGCTCGGGGTGTGGTCCCCTAAGAAAACCACCTGCTTCGGTTTGGGCACCCGGGCAGTATCACAGCCCGCACACAAATGAATGAAATGATGAACTCTATTGACGATAATATCCCTGCTCATACTAAAAGCAAGACAATTTACATTAATATTATTATTACCTTTATTATTATTATTATTATTATTATTATTATTATTATTTACCATATCGCTAACTCACCCTCTTTTATCCCAAATTTGTGTAACCTTACTTTCCAACTTATGCAGCAGCTCGCCCATGGTGGAAAATCTGTCCTATCTAAACGATCTCCAGTCACTGTCTGGTTGAAAGTGAATGCTTCCACTGATAATGAATACTGAGGCAGTCTTTCTGAAACCACGTACGCCGTTCAAGCTGGCTTCCTTCAACGTTCGCACACTAATGCATATCAGACATCAGATAGGGCTGGCTATGTCTTTGGAAGTTCTTAATGTTGATGTTTGTTGTCTATCCGAGACCCGTATTCAAGACTCTAGTGAAGTACTACAAATCCGCTCTCCATCTGTCGCCTCGAAGTGCTTGTTCCACGTGCGCTTATCCGGGGACTCTGTGGCATCTTCGTCTGGTCTTGCTGGCGTTGGTGTCGCACTAAGCGCTAGAGCTGAGGCAGCACTAATCGATTGGATCCCCATTAACAGTCGATTATGTGCTGTTAGATTAGAAAGTTCCATCAAAGTGAGAAGAAATCGGCGTGAGAAACGGTGTCTTTTCGTCATCTCCGCCTATGCCCCGACAGATTGCAGCCCGGATGCAATCAAGGATGAGTTTTACCACCAGTTAACAGTTCTTCTCCAGAAAGCGCGTTCGACAGATATTGTAGTACTAGCCGGAGACTTGAATGCACAGGTCGGGCGTCTAGGTGGCCGATGGGGACTAGTTGGTCGCAGGACAGATAACGGGGACCGTTTGCTGCAACTGTGCACAGACCACAACCTGTTTCTGGCCAGCACTAACTTTCGGCACAGTCATCGCCGGTGTGCCACCTGGCGTCCTCACTCTGCATCCCAAGCCTGGACTCAGATTGATCACATCGCGATCAGCTACCGCTGGCGTGGTTGTGTACAAGACCGCCGCTCCTTTTGGAGTACCTATCTGGAGCCTGATCATGCCCTGTTCTGCGCCAATCTCACCTTACTTTTCAGTGGCCGAAGGATTGACCACCACCAACAGGTTGATGTTAGTAAACTGGCTGCAACTTCTGTTGCAAGTAAGTATCGAGTGGAGCTAGCTTCTAGGCTAGCTACCATCCCACCGAAAGTATAGATGAGCATTGGTTGCATCTTCACGACGCCATGAAAATGGCGAGTAAAGCCGCTTGCGGCTTCGCGAAACGTCCCTCTTACAAGCACTGAGTTTCTTCTGGCTCCTTACAACTGATGGAAGCCCGTCGGTCTACTCCGGGTGACGAAGGCTGTTACGTAATGAAATCGGGCAAAGCTTGCGTAAGGACCGGGAAGCCTGGTGGTCGGAGCGTGCTAATGAGATGAAGCAGCAGCTGCATCTGGTAACTGCCGGAAGCTCTTCCAACTCATCCGAGCCACTGGCAGCAAGAAGTCTGGTGTGAGTGAAACAATCTACGAGGATGACGGGATGCCAATCACTAACATCTCTAAACGTCTTCGACGATGGGCGGAATTTTTCGAAGGGCAGTTCAACTGGCCTGCTGCTCCGACAACATCAACCAGCTTGTCCTGCCCCCATGGCCGGTGACGACTGATCCACCAAACGAGGCGGAAGTCCTCAAGGAACTCCAACTCTTGAAACGTTACAAATCACCGTGCCCAGATGACTTACCTCCGGCTCTTTTGAAAGATGGTGGTGACTTTCTGACTAAGGAATTGACTGTGTTGGTTGAAAATGTTTGAGAGCAAGAAAGTGTTCCAACATCTTGGAATGCGTCAATGGTCGTCCGTATCTTTAAAAAGGGTTCACGTTGTTCCTGTAACAACTATCGGGGGATAAGTCTACTTCCGATTGCGTCCAAACTATTGGCTTCTATCATTCTTCGTAGGTTGTTTAAAACCCGAGAACGATTGACTCTTGAGGAGCAGGCTGGTTTTCGTTTTGGTCGAGGATGCATTGATCACATCTTCACCCTCCGCCAAATGTAAGAACACCGTCATACTTATTGCAGACCAACAATCGTAGTGTTTCTTGATATCAGGGCGGCCTTCGATTCGTTGGACAGGACTGTTCTCTGGGATTGTCTATTGAAGAAGGGTGTGCCTGAGAAGTTCATTAACATCCTAAAGGCCCTCTACACGAACACCTCATGCAGAGTGAGGGCATACAACCACCTTTCTCTCTTGTTCCAGCACTGGGGTTAGGCAGGGTTGCCTGATCTCACCATTCCTCTTCAACTTTGCCATCGACGACATCCTGGAAACAGCTCTGATGGATGTAAGTAATGGCGGTGTGGATATGTTGCCTGGAGAACGACTTCTCGACTTCGAGTATGCGGATGATATTGTCTTACTGTGCGATAATGCCCAAGGCATACAATCAGCACTTAATCAGTTGGCAATCAGTGTCCGCAGGTACGGCATGTGCTTTGCACCCTCCAATTGCAAAGTACTCCTACAAGACTGGCAGGATTCTCATCCTGTACTCACCCTGGATGGTGAGGAGATCGAAGTAGTTGAGATGTTCGTGTATCTAGGTAGCTATATAAGTGCTGGTGGTGGCGTGAGTGATGAGATCGATGCACGTATAATGAAAGCCAGAGCGGCTTATGCCAATCTGGGCCATCTTTGGCGCCTTCGTGATGTTAGTCTGGCTGTAAAAGGTCGGATCTACAACGCGTCGGTGAGAGCAGTTTTGCTCTATGCTTGTGAAACCTGGCCTCTCCGAGTTGAGGATGTTAGACGTCTCTCTGTGTTCCATCATCGTTGTCTCCGAAGGATTGCTGACATCCAGTGGCAACACCATGTTAGTAATGCAGAGGTTCGGCATCGTGTGTTCGGGCGCAGAGACGATAATTCAATTAGTGTCACCATCTTGAAACACCGACTTCGGTGGCTCGGACATATTTTACGAATGTCGTCCCAGAGGCTTCCACGTCGTGCATTATTTGCCGACCCTGGGACTGGTTGGAAAAAGCGGAGAGGAGGTCAGTGTATGACATGGTGTCGTGGCATGAAAGAAAGCTGCAAAGGGCTAGCTTCCGTTGGACCTTCACTACTCCCTGGTTGGGGTCCGAGAGTTGGTGCAACACAGTGGCTAGAGACGTTATCGGATATGGCTCAGAATAGAAACCAGTGGCGATGCTGCTGCAACCTTCTTTTACTTTCTACATAAAGAATGGTTCTAACTTACCTAACTGAAAGAGTCTTCTGGTTGTACATTTCAGTCCGCCTTATCTTTTCATTCCTTCCCTTCCTACTTTCATTATTTTGTGTGGCGCATATGTATCTGGTGTCCTTTTGTACCAATATATATGTGTTTAAATAAATTATAATAAATAAGATTCGAACCGAGAACCTATCAGTTTCAAATACGAGCGCTTAACAACTAGACCACTGAGAAATCCGACATCCAACGGTGTTAATATCTAACTTCAACTGAAACGGCCGTCCAGTGCTTCAAGGTTTTCCATGGTGGCCTATTTCCAATTGATTCATAATCTCAACTATCAAAATTACTATTATATCCACAAAACCCCTTCTGTTAATATTCAGGTATGTTTATCTACTAATGTTTAATCATTACTGACATTCAAACTAAACACTATATATAATTTTTGTCTAATAATATTCTACATTTTAACTTTCAGGTGTCGAAGACGTTTACATTACTTATCGAATGGTCTCTTATTTCTTTTGTCGGTGATAAAGATTAGCTTATACAAAGTGTAGGTATATCACAGTTAGTTATATCACATGTAGTACAGAGACAATGTATTTCTCCATTTTTCTCTTGTCCCAAATGTTTTTAAATAATGTTGAGAACCCTGGCAAAGGTGGGATACAAAAACTAGAAAGAGAAGTAATTTTGTAATTGTGAACATATTAATGGAATCAATTTTTTCAGACCTCAGGAAACTACTGTCTGGAAATCATAAAAAGATGGAGGAGAAAGTCTAAAAGCTATGTGATATTACATCCCCACCTAGAAGTACTTAACACCGACTAACTCACTAGATAATGGATGGATACTATTTTAGTGTCACAAATCCCTTTGTATTTCATCTTAGAATAAGCTTTGTTTAAATTCTAACGACTAGTTTCCAAACGTTGGACTTTGAATTTACAGAAGACATTGAGAATATCATTACATAATTGTAAAACATCTCAACTATGGTAACTTTGGAGTTATTATTCGCTTCGATCGATATGAATTTTAAAACAAAAAATAATTTTCTGTTTCATAATTTCTGGTGTTTTTTGTAATTATAGTTTGTTCATATGAGTAGTATTGCATTGATCTGTAGCAAAAGATATCGGAGATAAATATCTAAATTTTAGTAGGATTTAATTTCATATTTATCTACTGGATCTTTTTAATCAGATTTAGTTGCTAAGCGAAAATTGATATTTGATAATTTTATGTAAACATTATTAGATGAATGTTTAGAAATGTTTATAAAATTCGTCCTACATGATTATCCTAAAAATACCTCATTTTACTTTTTACTTTTACTTACGCCTGTTACTCCCAATAGAGCATAGGCCGCCAACCAGCATTCACCAACTCACTCTGTCCTGGGCCTTCTTTTCTAGTTTTATCCAGTTTTAGTTCATTCTACTCATATCTCATTAGTTTAATGAAAATAATCTCCTTTGTAATGATGAAGTAAATTCTTTCGATATATATATTTTATACTAATGTTTGATACATAAGAGAACCTATGTCTTTAACATATCTGTCATCGCGGATATTTATTGTATTTTTATTAGGTCGGATTAAATAACAGTTGTGGTAATCACAGCAGCCAATAATCAATTTAAGGTCAATAACCATCTCTTTTGATAAAATACTATGCTTTCTTATCATTTAGTAATCTATTGGAAGAATAAATGATTAGCAACATTGATTTCGCTTAGGTATTTGTTATAATTGAAGAAAACTGAAATAAATCCATGCACAGAGTAGGACAAAAAAGACAGATAAAGATTCATTAGACAGCAAAATTAAGTCAGAATATGTTGTGTTAAACTACATGGCGATATACTACTCAAAAGTCAGACATGAGAGTTTAAATCCCAGTTTAGGCTAATTTTAACTACATTCCAATAAACTGACAATCTGAATAATATCCAAAAAGCATAAAAATTATGTATCAATACAAAGCTTTAGGAATGTTCTATTCACACTACAAACAAGTAACTTATTTAATCAAAATAGCTTGCAAATATCGTTAGATTGAAATTTCATAACAAATATATATTTGACTAACTTAGCCATAAGTTTACTTCTTTCTAACAGTACCCGTGACACATAATATTCACTCTAAAGGTTGGTGCCAATATTGGAAATCTATAACACAAATTTCTGTTATCAGTTAAGCTGTTCAAAAGTTTAATTTTCTCATGTTACCCTAACGACATTACATTTTTGTTTTGAAAAGATCAAATACCTGATTATTGAGAAGGAGGTCCATCTACGGTATAATGGTGGGAAAAATCGTTACTAATGAAAATGTATTTACAAACAGTTACAGACATTGTATAAGTATGCAGTGTGATACAATGAAAAGGAATTTTTTTGGAATTCAATGTTTTTATTTCATTTAAAAATTGTTATATGCATTAAGATAACTGTGTATTGGATATATTTCGACAGGCATTTCAGACTGCGAAGGTTAATATTACTTACAGTCTGGTGAGGGCTCATTCACCTAGACACTAAGTATCATTTATAATGAATAAAGTCACAGAGAAGTTAGAAGAATAGCTTGTTTTTACAACATAGATAACCTTTCTGGAACATTAAAATAACGAAATACCTATTGTAGTAACAAGAACACGAGTGGGGACAATCGAATGTATTTAAGCTCAAATTACAGAAGAAATCACTAAATTTTGATAACCATACAGTCAACAGTTAATTTGCAAAATAACTATCAATTGTCTTAATCTTAACTGTTCCTTCTGCAAATATCAGTCCATCTTCTCTGATTTCATTATTCAGGCATTTTCGTATCGACTGCGCTTCATTCCTATTCTTTTCTTATCCATCTTCTACTGAAATACATTTTATGTCTGACCATCATCATATACTACTTATGTGGATATAATTAAACCACATCACACTATATAGGCTAAGAATCACTCATGAATTACCTACTAATCCACCTATTTTCCAAGTTTCAGTCTATTACACTTTATATGTATTATGGTTTTAAATAAATAAATTTCGGTTTCATTAGAAACTATATTTCATTCTTTTTTCTCAAAGCAAAAACTGACTGTCTATAATAAAAAATGTGAAGGTTTTACAAATGTCAACCCTTAATAAAGATTTAACTTCATAGACTAATTTTGAAAGACAGTTGGTTGACATAATGTCAATGTCCCACAGAGCACTGAATAAGAATTATTTCACAGGATTTCATTTGGTAAAAAGATGAACAAATAAGTAAGTAGTGTATAAAATTACTAAAAAATTATTATATCAATCTTTTGCATTCACATTTGGAAAACTATCCGTTAATTTTAATTGAATAGGGATTCTCAAAATTTGTATAAGTCAAATGTATGAAAAAATTACTAACAACAATGGAATAAGTAACAATAATGGAGATGAAATACATTTCATGTTAACAGTTATATTGTAATGAACGAGAACACAAGTGAGGACAATCGAACATATTTGGGATAAAATTACAGAATATCTTAGTAAAATCTGAGAACCATATAGTAAATATGTCGTTTGTAAAATGTTAATGGATTGTTTCAAATTTGACTGTTCCTTTTGCAAATATCAAACAATCGTCTTAGACTTCACTGTTCTTTTATTTCGACAGCGATCATTACCTGTTCTCATTCTTTCTTCTTAACCTTCTACCTCCATGCATTCCACTTTCGATTGACATACATACAACTTCTATCTGTCAACATCAGTAGCACTCACAACAATATATACTTTGTTTTATACCTATCTTTTTTATTATATGAGACGTACAATACTAAACAATTATCGTAAGTAATCATGATCAAGTGTATCCTTTACTTTTTAATCAATTCAGAAGCCTAAAAATCAGATATTCTTTCTTTTGAAATGAAAAGGTTACATCACTTTAACAGAAAATACTACTCATAACAATTTTGATAAGACTGAGTAAAGTTTCTACCTTAATGTGAAATTTATTGTGACGAATATAGTTCAAGTAACGTATTTAATGTTTACGTTAAATGCAAATACTTAAATTTAGGAACCACTAGTATGAACTCTAGTTGGTGTGCTAACGACCGCATAAGTTGATGTGATTAGTAAAGCTGAGTAATGATAACAAAGGAACTCTAAACATTGGATATTAGAAGAAAGGACAAATAGAACACCGTTGAATTCAATGGCTAAAATACTACAATCCCCACAAATTTCCATAATGATAAGATGTTTTTGTTGTAGATGTATTAGTGAAATCATTCCATGAAATATAAGTAAAGGGTCTTGTACTACAAAATAGCTTAACATACGGAACTCATTTCTACGTGCATAACAAGGTTATTCGTACTTGTATTATTAGTTTACTGCAAATAAACTAAAATTGTAATGTGAAATCATAAAGCTCAACAGTTAGCAATTTTTCTTCAATGAAAAAAAATTACTAAAAATTATTGAACTTCTGATTAAGTCAAGGTTAACATTGTCCTACTTACTGTTGAACTAAACAGCGTGGAAACTGTATTTGAAATATTTTTATCTTCCCTATAAGTATATTAAGTGATTTCCATTGACTAATATAACAGTTAGACTTAACTGATGATAACCATATTCTCTATGATTCATAACAAATTTTAGGTTTCAAAGAAACATACAATTTATCAGCAATCTTGAAATAAATGAGCGATGAAAATAATGTCAATTTTTAAACTTATTACGAGGTTAGATTCTTGGTTTGAATATTAACTCTAGGATACAGGTGAATTCGGTGGATTATTACCAGGCAAAACTAAATGAAAGACATATATTTCACCCCTATCCACTATTCAAATTTATCTACTCTTCATTTGTACATTATCAATTTCATGTGTATGTATTTCAAATTAGGTTATTGATTACCATATATTTGAAAATGTCTTGAAATAGGTCTAACTACTATTTTGTCATATTTAAAAGTGAAAACTAAAAAAGTGGTTAGTCAAACTATGCCATTTATTTTATGGAGAAAATCACCATATACATTAGGATACAAACCGAAAAAAAAAACGTTTCTAGTAACGAAAATGTACTCTCTCAAATTGTCTAATTATCAACAATGATTATTATATGAAATGTAATAATTTGTCCATCAAACGGTATTTGATGTCAGAAAACAATTTGATTATTATAGTCAGAATACTTTAATCAAAAGAAGTGGTTTATATTTATTTAATTTTAATTATGAAATAATTACGAACTCCCAGATGTGTTCATTAGTCATAATCATGGAACTTTAATAAATCTACATTATTATATGCTCACTAGTGAATGGCTTGGAGATGGATTTCATGGAGTTCTAGTGAGAAGCTGTGACCAATGTAGTCCGACCGTGTCCAATGTGAGGCAGTTACTCACTGAAGACAATGGCGGTCGAACGTGCAATATTGTGAATTGGTTGAAGTTAGACATTAATAGTGTTAGATGCTGGTTCAGTAGTTTTAAGGTTAAGCGTTCGGATGCGAGACTGAAGATCCTGGGTTCGAGTCTCACTTACAGTATTGTGGATACACACTTCTGGGCATTATCACACTAGGACGAAACAGCAGTCCAGAGCTTCTAGGTTTTCAATGGTGGTCTAACATTGAACCATTCATGATATCAATCCGAAATCAACATTGAACAGAAGAATAAATTACTTATCAAAGTGTACATGAGTGTTATTATCTGACTTACTTACACGTGAAAATTATATTTGAAATAATCTCAGCGATTAAAATTTAAATAATTCCAACGTTTCGTCAAGCAAACCTATCTGAACTTCTTCAGGGTAATAATCAAATTCAAGCTCATGATGATCTTGACAAGATTGCTGGAAGAAACATTGAAATTATTTAAATCTCAATCGCTGAGATTATTTCAAATATAATTTTAACATATTATGACTTCTTTATACTCGACGCTCAGTTTTTGTCAAACTATTCATTCTAATATTGACAAATATTCGTATGACTTATTTACAATACTAGTTAGGATTTAAATGATTATTTCTCAAACAAAGGGTTAGATATTTTGTTTACATGTACATATAATTGGACTTTCGATAATAATCAACAGTAAGCTCAAGGTTGTTTATAAAACTCTGGAATTGAAGTCAACGTTTAGTGTTTTAGTTTCAGTAGAAGCACCAAAACTTAGATGGTGCTATATTTAGTTGACATGTATAGAGTAAGATAAATAGTGTTCTATGAACTTTTCTACTAGCCACTATTAAAAATAACAGCAAGCTTAAAAACAAATAGATGTATACATTAAAGTTATTGTTAATTTGAATGTTCGAAAGCATTGAGAAAGATTTTTATCGATCTATTTATTTCTAACTTCGTGAATAAAAAGAATTTTTATGCGTATTTTAGAATTTTTAAGTAATCTACATTACAGACCCGACAGATTTTAAGATTAGGATTGAGTTTCCTGTCAAGTATTCTATGGGTTTTTATATAAATTCAGATGTGATGAAAGCTACCTCCATACAGAACTGTTATGTTTACAGTTTATGTCACGAACTAATCTTAGCTAAACCACCAGTGAAAACTTAAAGGCACCAGTATCCAATGTTTCCAGGTTTGCAGTGATGGTCTAACTAAAATTAAATGGTGATTTACACTGTGAAAATTCTACAGTGTTCACAAAACCAGTTAGTGAATTTGAGTAATCGAATCTGAAGTTTAATCAGTAAATTAACCAAATTATTTGCGTGAATACTTTAAGAAAACAATTTAGTCTAATGAATTTGTCCTTTGCATTTTCATCTTTTCACTAAAGTGTTTGTGGAAATCGATTGACAAGTAACTTAGTAATATTGTGAGAATTATTTTATCAACATCCTCTGAATAATTGCAGAATAAGAATATTGTAATACACAAGTGCTGTTATCATGTCTTAAGAAGAAATGAAGTTACTAAGTGAATATAGACGAATTTATATCCAATTGAAAGTTTTACATTAAACAGACATCGTACTGAAATACTATGATTGTTTAGTTACAGGTAAAACGTTTACATTTTTCGAGACAAACGTACTAACACTGTTTAATAACCTTTGTAAAATAATTCATGTTTACAAACAATCAGTTAACATATTTTTATTGAAATGACCCAAATTAGAAGTGTCACTTCATAAATAATGAAGTAGTATGTTTTACTCGAAAGCACTTTTTCCTGCCCATAAAGATGCTTGCTTCCTTGCTTTATAAAATAGGAACAATAACCATCGGCTCATTAAGTAGGCAGGTATTATCCAAACAGATAACTTACATTGATTATATAAAACTTATATATAACGTGGAACTGTTTTCTGTTAGAATTATATGGTATTAATCTTTCTAATAAATTTAATAAGAGAAATCAAAGCGGAATACCTAGAAAACGTTATCTTAATGGAATCATTAAATACTGAAAATAACATAGATATTTAGCCTAACACATTAGGCCAACTAAAAAACTTGTTACAACAACATAACATATGAGTAGATAGTGGAGAAGATTTGTAGCTCAGGTGGATGATTTTGATGAAGGTTTGTTCTCTGGGCTCAGAGGACAAACCTATATGAGTAGATAGTTATATTTTATCAAAACCTCTATGCAAAATCTATGTTCTCTTGAAATACATATTCACTAGTTTTCTCTATCCTTAATATAATCTATATGATATAGATTGAAGTTTAAATAGTGCTGAACATTGAGTATCATCATCTGTAAACAATATTCGTCAAACTAAATCATGATCTTTTTTTAAATCTTATTAGTACTTAAATGTTACCGTAGCAACTCAAATTGGAATAAACTAAGCTTCATAACAAAGGAAATCAATTATTAACCATTTAAGACACTTGAAGAAATTCACAAATGTATTAACCAGTTTATTAACAAATCAGGAAACATTGATTTTCCTAATAATAACCATATGATCTGTAGAAATGTGTCTGATAAGGACTCATAAAAATTTAATCCTGAAGGCATGACTAGTAAAATACAACCAAATAGATCGTTTAACAGATATCACTAGTTACAATGAATAAAGATCAATCATCATTACTATCTGGTCAAAGATGGAAGCGTGTTAACTCTGTGATTTAAAACATCTTTATAAATTCTATATCTTAATGAAAATTTTCAATTCAGTAAGGTTTCTTAAGCCTTTTCAAAGTTATATTCATCTCTTTACGTGACAACTCGTTTCCCTAATAGAACAAATCAAATTAAGCAAGTTGTTTAAGAGTCCTCTACTGGTAAATTATTTTTCTTAAATAAAAAACTCATTTGCCGAATCCCATAACCCCCCCCCAAAAAAAAACCCTAGTAAATAAGAAGTACAGTAAAAAACTCAGTAAAAATAAGAAAAATGAAACAAGACAAAACCAATTTACTGACTTATCACATTTTATTTAATTATTTTTCAATAGGAGATGGGAAAATTAAATAAGAGAATTCATATTCATAATCATTACTACTACTCTATTTAAATGGCATATAGTTTACCAAGTTGAATAAATTATTTTTGCTTTTCACTTTTGATATCTATGTAATTCCTCTTTATCATAAAGAGGTTTTGTGGATGAAATCATGAATCAGTTGAAGCAAGACCACATTGGAAAACCTGTTCATTAGTGACATGCTCAATGAGATATTTCTTCGAGTTCTAGTGAGAAGCAGTAATCAGTGGAGTTCAACCAAGTCTGTTAGGAGATATCAACTCACCGATGACATTGGTGAGTGGTTGCTCAACTTCGTGTATTAGTTGAAGTTAGACATTAACACCGTTGGATGCCGACCGGCTCAGTGGTCTATCGATCAAATGCTCACGCGCAAGATTGATAGGTCCTGTGTTGGAATCTCGCGAGTCGTGATCATGGATGTGCACTGTTGAGGAATCTCACAATAGTACGAAACGGCCGTCCAGTACTTCTAAGTTTTCCATGGTGGTCTAGTTTCAATTGATTCATGATTTCAGCTATATTTTCCTCCTATTTTTTAATTTAATTTTTTTCAATGATTATTTTGAATTATATTCTTCACAATTGACTTACTTTGTAGTTTCACAACTTTTCCTCACTTTATACACTAATCTAGTTAAACTTGAATGCTTGTTCACCTTTTGTTGTTGTTGTTGTTGTTTATTAATATTACTGCTATGATGAACATTACAGTTAAGTTTATTCAAATAGAAATCTAAGATATTTGTGCTTTTACTGTCTAGTCAATAACAAAATAAAACAACAAAACAACCAAATTTCTGTTAATGATTTATGACAATGTTTACAATTTATTTACTTTATTATTATGATTAGAAAACAGCAGAAATCCAGGTACCCAAGAGGGGGAACAATAAGAATTGTAGTGATATGATAAAAAAACAATCTACCATAAACAAAAGTGTAAACTATCACACTATAGAGCATAAATTAATTCAATTTCATTAGTTGACATAAATTTATTCATATAAATATAGGTGTAGTATAGATGGTTTGCGTTTATATCCTTGATTGACTGTATTTAGTGAATCTAAGTTATACAGCGTATGTCTGGTTGAAAATCTGATATACATTTTGATTGTGAAGTCGAAGTACATTCACCTTGTAATAATTATCTCGGCCTTTCTATTATTGTATAATTATAAATGTAACTGTCTAATTATATCTGTTCTTTGAAGAACCGACATAGTAACTAGTCATCAGTAAATCTTAAATAACCATATTGTAATCATGGTTACGTTGTTTTATTCTAGTAAGAACATGATGTATTGTGGAACATAA
The DNA here is from genome assembly GCA_944470415.2 of Schistosoma rodhaini. Classification (NCBI taxonomy): domain Eukaryota; kingdom Metazoa; phylum Platyhelminthes; class Trematoda; order Strigeidida; family Schistosomatidae; genus Schistosoma; species Schistosoma rodhaini. The sequence goes on from OX104037.1 coordinate 36,373,109, forward strand.
ATTAATTTAATTGATTTAACTAAAAATACTACAATAAAGTGGTACAACTGTTTCAAAATAAGTTTTCGAAATGTTTACCAGGCATTTACTCCCTTTCAAGCTATCTTAACAGGAAACAATGAAAAACAAGCATGATGGAAACTGATTAAACACTTGCGTACTACTTCATGAGTATGTAAGCAAATATTTGAAGAGTTATCATTATGCCAAATGTCAGCCAACATCAAAGTCAGTATCTTTTATATAAATGTCAAGATAGTTTTATTGTACGGAACTGAGACTTCGAGAATTAATACAAATAATACCAAACAAGTAAAGGTATTTCTAGCCATTTGTCTACTCAAGATACTCAACGTCCGTTGTCCGGATACCATCAAAAAATGATCTACGGTGGCAGTAAGCAAACCAATTTCCAAGTGAACAGAGAATAAGAGAAAGATGCTGGAAGTGGGTAGGACATATATTACGTAAATCATTAAACCATTATCATGGAATTCTGTAGACAAAAGGAAAAAGTGAAGACATGCGAACACATCGCGTTGGAATTGTAGGCAGATATTGAACGAATGGATAGCAACAGGGAAAAACTGGTAAAGAAAGGCAAGGACAGAGTTGGTTCTGGTCGGTAGCTTATGCCCTCACGAGGCGATAACATACGTACGTAAATAAGTAAGGATTTATCTATTTTCACCCCGTAGGAAACTGTAAAATACGTTGATTAAAATGTCGAATAGTTTACTACACATAAATCTAATTTCCAACTATAGGGCTTGTCCCTCATTTTTACAATTCGTGAGAAGTTATAGTGCAATCAAATCGGCAAAATAGAATGATGAAAAAGGGTCACATAATTTCTCTTAAAATTATTTTATATAAACTTACACAATTCAGTTCTGATTGTATTGTTTTAGGAATCAAACATGTTTCAGTATAACTATTGGGATTTTTAAATCCTAATCCATCAGAATTTGGTATTGTTCTAAGTGGAGATGTAAATCCATAATTAATTGTTTGTTCCCCATTCATCATTGGTCTTTCTTCACAATAATGATTAATCGAACATGGGAATTCAGTTGACATTAATGCTGAACTGCTTTTATCACTATCAGTATGACTAGATCGCATTTTATCTAGTGTTGTATTTAATGCACAAAAATTATAAATCGGTGGTGGACCAAAATTTCCCATTGTATAACCACATTCTGGATTCCATTTGTATAAACTTTCACCATCACCCGGACATATTGTATTTATAATTGGTGAATGGTATAATTTACCATAATTACTAATTGTACCGCCTAAATTAATATTTTCTTCAACAATTAATTCACCATTCAAATGTAACGGATAAGAGTTTTTATCATATTTTAACAATTTTCTACTAGCTTGACGTTGTTGTTGTTGTTGTTGGCGACTTGATCTTCGTCGAATTGAAATGAATACAATAATAAGGCATACTGATGTAAGGCACATAATTAACAATAGAATTATAACTAACATAATACCTAAATGACCATTTGTCAATAAATATCCTAGAAAGCCTTTTTCTCCAAATTTATCAGCAAAAGCTGAATTTAATGATTGATGCGCTTTTAGAAATAAACGTGCATTTGAATCTAAAGGAGGATTTCCATTATCACATACACGTAGATATAATTCGTATATTCCACTATCAGTTAATCCAATGCCTTTTTGACCCGGGCCAGCAATTAATTCACCGGTTTTACTAACTACGACAAAATATGACGAATCCACTGATGATGTGGCGTAAGATTTGGTAGAATGAATTTTATTCTTGTATAAAACTTTATCTTCACTTTGCATATAATCATTCTTAAGAAAATGGACCTTAATCAGTTGAAATGTTAAATTTGCATTATGCGCATCGTCAGCATCTTTAGCTGATAAAATAAGGATTTGTTGTCCTCGATAAATTGGTGCTGTTATATTCATAATTCCCAATTCTGTTACTGTACTTAAACCGATCATATGTGGTCGTTTAAGAAGGTCAGTTTGTTGAGGAGATGAGAATTCAGAAGCTTGTATGATTTGTTCCCACTGTGGAATATTATCATTTTCATCCAATACATTAACAATTACAGATGCCGTTGAACTACGTTGTATAGGTGTTCCAAGGTCATGCAGTAAGATGATTAATTCGTATTGACTATTCTCTTCCCTATCAAGTTTCTTTGTAGCGAATATTTTCCCAGTATCACTATTAATCATAAACAATTCATTAGGGATTCGTTTATTTTTATTATCACTGACTGATATCAACTTATAATGCACTGTTCCATTATTTCCATCATCTTGATCAATTGAAGTGAGTTGGCCAACTAAGTCAGAAAATCCTGGACGATTTTCGACTATTTGGAAAGTTTTACTACCGATAAGTTCTGGACTGTTGTCATTTTTGTCAGTCAGGTGAACAGTAACATTTGCTACAGCTACATGATTGCCTTGTAATGTTTCAGGTGAATATTTGTCAGTGGCATAAACAAGAAATCTAATTTGAGGCATAGTTTCTCTATCTAATAAAGCTTTTGTAATTATCACACCGGTGTCAGGATCTATATGAAAATACGATTGGGCTTCGCTTGATATATGATATTGTATCTCCGGAGTAGAATCTGCATCACTGGCATGGACTTGTAATAAAATAGTATCTATTGGTTGGTTCTCCGGCATAATGTGATTGATAACTCGATTTTCTTGAGTAAACATTGGTCTGTATTCATTTAAATCCATTATATTTAATAAAATTGTTTGTTCGCTTGTTCGACTTGGTCTGCCATTATCTTGACATGTGATAACAATCCTAATAATCCCATCTATCACTGTTTCACGATCAAGTGATTTAGTTGTACTTAAACGGTATATTTCCCGTCCTTTCGCAGAATTAGCGTGTTCAAGTTTAAAATCTTCAGTTTTCGATTTTAAACCACAAGATACTATGCTATTTTCACCAACATCATCATCTCCAGAGATAATTAAACCAATATTTGTTCCAGCTGGTTGATTTTCACTTATTGATAACTGAACTTCTTGATTACTATAGTTGACTTTATTAAGACTATTATCAACTGATGTTTTTTGTAAATTACCCTCTTGTATTGATCGGGTTTCAATCCATGGATCATGATCATTGGTATCTTTAACAGTGATACGAACTATTGTCTGACCAACTAATGGTAATATACCATTATCCTGTACTATAATAGGTAAAATAAATGCACTATTTTCCTTAGCATTTAATAATGCTTTTAAATAAATCTCACCAGTATTACTATCAATTATGAAATGTTCTAAAGATGATTGACTTATAGGTCGACCAAATTTATAAGATAATTTAGCATTTTGATTAGAATCAGCATCCGTTGCATTCAATTGAATGATTATTGAATTCATTGTAATATTTTCTAAAATTTCAATATCATAAACTGATTGATTAAATATTGGCTTATTATCATTTACATCCGTAATATGTACTTGAAATGGTTGATTAAAACATTTCGGAATGATTTGACCACCATCACATGCTATAAGTTCACCAGTATAATTATTCTTCATTTCGGCATCTAATTCACCTAGAATAACAAGATTTAAACTATATGGTGGTCTATATGATAATGAAAATAATGTAGATTGAAAATCATTACCACGTAATGAATAAGATTGAACAGAATTAATACCTTTATCTGGATCTTTAGCAATGATCAATGGTATTTCATAGCCGGAACTGACAGATTCCGATACATTTACAATATATATTAATTTTTCTGATATATTATTATTAGATGAAGTTAATTGAAAATATGGGGTATGATCATTGATATCATGTATAGTAATAATAACATTAATCCAATGAATACGTGATATACATACAGTTAAATGGATTTGACATTCTTTTGTTGAAATATCATTGAATGTATTATCCATCATTATAGATGAAGATAACGATGATGATGATGATGATGATGATGACGCCGACGACGTCGATGATGTCATTAAATATTGATTATTAGTGAATAATTCATTGAATTCTTCTTCTGGTTTTGGACATATAGTTTCACGATCAATACGTGATGCAACAAATAATTTGCCTGTTATTTCATCAATACGAAATAAGTTTTTATTATTATTATCATTATCATTATATAATTCAAATATACCTAAATTAGTATTATCATCATTAATAATAGAAATGAAAAATTTCTTTTCAAAATCTAATTTAATATTACCTATATATGAACCAATTTCAGATTCTTCATTAATAGAATAATATAATTCTTTTAAATGAGATGAATTTAATAAATGACAATTTATATTTAAAATGAATTGGATAGAAATAGTAATTAAATGAAATTGTATATAATACTGATAATAATTAATAAGTAGCATGATTACATAATGATTATAGGTTAAATGATCTGATCTGATCTGATCAATTAGATCGTTCTATTTCAATATAGAGATTAGTAGGTGTTTATATTGATTAAATATTGATAAAGTGAGTTTTTATATTGATTTATAATGTGTATACCTTCTCTTTTTTTCATTATCATCATCAAATAACATGATAAACATTTTAAATTTTTTTTTGTTTTACATTCGTTTCGATGGGGTATTAATAATAGATAAATAATGAAATAGGACTTGGCAATTAAACTTTTAGTATCTATGTACGTATATATATATAAAATAAATAGTAACTATATAGGGAAATATAGATTGAAATGGATATTATTATTATTATTATGGGATAAAGTTAAATCACCTATTATAGGATTGTATGTATGCGATTTTCTGTATATGTATATATATGTATGAAATATGAAGGTGACTAGAAAATAACAAACAATAAGAAAATAAAACAAAAATTGACTAAATAAATAAAAAAAACATTTGAAAAAAGGAAAACAATTTTTATCAGCCAATCGGATGATGACTTTAGCTTATTTGATTTGTTGTAATTATATATATATATTTTTTTTTTCTTTTTCTTTTTTTTACATTTCCTCAGATGGTTGTACCAACACACTAGGTGGTTCAATGGATATCATTGGGAAGATGGATAGATGTTGAGCCTAAATAGACAGATTTTAAAAATAAATAAATAAATAGATAGATAGATAGATAGATAAATGATACATAGATCGATGTACAGACATAATGGTGTTGTTCTCATTTACATTGGGTTTCTCTGTTTTGTATTCCAACAAAGTGAGAAAAATCGGTAAATTAAAAAAAAATTCATCTTTAATCTAGTGTAAATAATAGTAATAATAATAATAATAATAGCCGTTAGATGAGAATACGTGACAAAACAAATGTTTACTCAGTACCACTTTCTATGTATGATGTATGATAGTAGGTAAGCTATTTTAGATTGATCGTAAATAAATATAAAGTTTTCAAGTATTGTGAAATGGATAATTTTTTTACACCATTGAAAACAAATGAAAACATCTAACAGATGATAAAAATCGTTAATTGAAAATAGGTCACAATTGAATGAGTTGATTTCATCCTCAAATTTTTTTTGTAATCATGATATGTTTAGATCAGTGAACTAATCACTAACATTTCCCGTTTCAGTCAGTCAGAGATATCAAATTGTTATTCGATGCTAACAGAGATATCTGCTTTATTATTAATAATGACTTTATTCAATATTATATTTTGGTACAATACAGAATTAGAAAGGGTTTTTTTGGAGATTTTAGTAATTTTATATAGTTGAAATCATCAGTCAATTTAATCTAGACTACCATAAAAAAACCTGAAATTACTGGACGGCCGTTCCATCATCCTCAGCAATGCGCATCCACAATCCCGTCTCCCGAGATTCAAATCCCGGACCTATCAGTCTTGCGCGCGAGCACTTAAACTCTAGACCACTGAGCCGTCCGGCATCCAAAGGTGTTAATGTCTAGCTTCAACCAATCCACGAAGTTGAGCAACCATTCATTGATGTCTTCAGTGAGTTGATATCTCACAACAGACCTGGTTGAACACCATTGGTTACTGCTTCTCACTAGAACTCGAAGAAATACCTCATGGAGCCAGTCACTTGTGAGCATATAAAATTCTCAGCACAAAGTATTTCAACAAACAAAACATAAAAACATGATTACACTCGAACCTAACCACTACTGACAGTAATGTGAAAGCATGAATCTTATTCACTCTAAGATTTATTTTCATTATGCACTATTTATTAATGCTGATTCTAGCACAATAACTATATTTGATCGCATTGCTACTCAATCCAATTTGTTTGAATGTCGAAAATATACTCATAAAAGTTGTGTTCACTATGTGGAAGTAATTACATGTAATAAGTTAACAAATAAAAGTGAACTAAATGTATACTTTAAAAAAATTAAACAGTCAGTTGACGAAGAACCATTGGTTAACTTTGTGATCGAAAAAGCACAACATCGATGATCATCTAATAGTGTGTTGACTTAACTTTTTCTATTAAAAATCAATACTGGTATGAATGTCTCAAAGTGAATTTGTATGGTATAGATACAGAATTTACGATCAAATATATGATTGATAATTACCAGATAAACATTAATTATACGAATCTTACAGAAGTAACACAACCGTTCATTTTCAATAGTTACACCATGTAATATAATATTACAATCTTTCTATTACGTCATTGAGTCGACTGATTATTTATATTTCCTCAAAAAAACTAATGCCTAAAATTCCATATATATATATATATATATATATATATATATATATATATATATATATATATATATATATATGACTGAATGGCTTCATTATGAATTCGTTGAAAAGAGATTGCTTTGTAGAATTTCGTGTATTTAACGTTAGCGTATTATATACATTGGGTGACAAAACATATTGTTATTTTCATTACCAGCAAATATCAAAGGATGACTTATAATCTATATACCTAGGTAATATTGTAGTGAATAGAACACCGGTTGGGGACGGTCGAATGTATTTTAGCACAGTATTACAGACTATCTCACTAAATTCTGATAACTATACAGTCAACAGTTAATTTGCAAAATAACTATCAATTGTCTCAATCTTAACTGTTCCTTCTGCAAATATTAGACTTCTTCTCTGATTTCATTGTTCATGTATTTTCGTACCGATTGCGCTTCATTCCTGTTCTTTCCTTATCGATCTTCTGTCAACATACATTCTATGTCTGGTCATCACCATATACTACTTATATAGATATATGTAGACCACAATACACTCTACTGTTTGATGATTATTAATTGTTCTTGATTTCTACACAGTTTTATGCATACAATATAATTGGATTGTGTTGTATTGTATTGTGTTTCCTGAAGATAATATATTATACAACGAATGCACATTCACAGCAATATAAAAGAATGTTATTAAGTTCTACACAACTAAGAGCTCAACATTGAAATAACTAAAGTACAATGTATTCGAAACACCATGTTGCTAACTTCTGGTTTCGATTGCCGTATTATTTTTTTCTTTACATCATTCAGGTATTATCGATTACTTTGATCATAAAATGGAAGCGCTTATTAAATAATAAGACGAAACGGCTGTACAGTGCTTCCAGGTTTTCCCTGGTGATCTAGCCTCAATCGACTCACGCTTTACAATATGAAAATACTAAATCTTTACAAGCAACCCTCTATTAAATAATCGGTTTTTGTTTTCTCTTATTCCTTTTTCAGCATCTCATTGTTGTAACATGCAACTGTACTTTAAGGTTAGATGTTAATCAATCATAAGCTCAATGTTATTAGTTCATCATCTAGTATTTAGTAATTGGAGAGTTTTAATTTTATTTTTGTTGTTCCCATGGATATATCATATCTCTATTATTGTTAATTCTCATAATTGATTCAATTATTGTATATATTCTTCCGGTCAAATAGTTAAAACAAGGGTTAGATTATAGTTACCATTGTTTCGTTTATTCATTTCTTTTTTCAGAAAAAAAACTGCTTAAATTATCGAAATCAACTATGCTCATTTGTAATATCCTAAGGAGTAGAAAAATTTAATTTTTGATGTTTCATAACTCAGCGTAAGCTACCTCTTCAGAGAATACAAAACCAAATATACTAATTAGTTTATTCATGACAATCTACCCTGATGATTAATTTATTAGTAATTATCAAGTCAAATCTTGGTAATGATATCTATGTATTCATTATTCATTATATTAACAAGATTCTATCTTATTCAAAATCATAAATACTTACTTACTTACTTACGCCTGTTACCTCTCCTGGAGGAGCTGAAGCCACACACCAGTATTATCCATCCAACCCTGTCATGGGCAATCCTTTCCAGTTATTTCCAGTTTTTATTCATTTTTTTCACATCTGCTTCTATTTCCTGACGTAATGTGTTCTTTGGCCTTCCGTTTTTCCGCTTCCCTTCAGGATTCCAAGTTAAGGATTGCCTCGTGATGCAGTTTGGTGATTTCCTCAATGTATATCCTATCCACTTCCAACGTCTTTTCCTAATTTCCTCTTCAGCTGGAAGCTGGTTTGTCCTCTTTCATAAAACGCTGTTGCTGATGGTATCCGGCCAGTAAATATTGAGTATTTTGCGTAAACAACTGTTTATAAATACTTGAACCTTCTGTACGATGAATGTAGTAATTCTCCGAGTTTCAGCTCCATACAGTAGGACTGTCTTAATGTTTGTATTGAAGATTCTCACTTTGAAGTTAGTTGACAGTTGTTTAGAGTTCCATGTGTTCTTCAATGGTAGATTTGATTTGCCAATCTTTGCCTTTACATTTACATTCGATCCTCCTTTTTATCAATAATGCTTTCCAGATACGTGAATTTTTCCACCTCTTCCAGAGTTTCACCATCAACTGTGATTGGTTTTGTTGATGTTCTCCGTGTTGAATTTGAGAATCTTGCTTTTTCCTTTGTGTATGTTGAGGCCTATCAATTCAGAGGCTGTTACTAAATTAGCTGTCTCTGTTGAAAACTTTCCCTGGTACCGACAACAAACTGATGCCTCTGTAATTCTCACATATGCTCAGATCTTCTTTTTTGGCTTCTTGATGAGGTATACCTATTCAAACCATAAATAATGAAACAAAACAAATTTTAAAATGTGGTCAATTAAATATAGAAAAAAAGTTTGTTATTCAAGATCATAAAATAGATGGAAAAATGTTTTGTCTTCCATCTCAATAGATGTGAACATTAATGTTGAGAGAATAAACAACCTTTGAACTTTCAAATATATATTGGATTTACCGAAGAATTCTATTGTGTAACTAATGCTCACCTCAAACTAACATCTATAACAGATGGTTATCTGTGTATAAAATTATACGGATGAATAAACATTTTTTGGTAATTACCAGTCTAACTCAAATAAGACACAAAATATTTAGAGTGATCATTGATCAAATTGAATGTCTGTGTATTTTATGGATGATTCATTTGTATGTAATCACTTTTTTTATGCATAGTGATAGCTAAGAGAACACTTTGCTGCATCTTTGTATTATTATATAAATAAATAAAGCACTCATACAATTCTAGTACAAAGTCTATGTTGATCGACTTGAACTACCATATATTATTAATACGTTTATGGTAGCTCATGAACTTCAAGTTATAAGAAATTAATCAATCAGTACTTAAAGTTATCAACCATGGACGACAAGTGAATACCAAAATAAGAAAACCAAATATGCTGATAAGGAATCCTTGTAGTGTCTGTTGTTATTTCAAGCCCACATAGCTTATTCTAGCTTCCAGACAAATCAATTTATTCATACAAATTTAGTCACATTTCGACATTGTTTATTATCCGCTTTTCAGCATTGACTACTCTCATGTAAACACATGTGTGTTTAACTTTCAACTTGATCGTTTTTAAATTTCTTTCTTTCTGATGAAAACTAACAATGAATGGTTGATAAATACAAACTAACTAAAGACAAATTACTTGGTATATGAAGTCCAAACTTATGCACTTCATATTTTTGAAGTCTATTGAGATATTGAGTATGTACGACTGAGGAATTATACATAATAAGTTTTTATTGTCTAGTACCATATCGAGCCCATGTAGGTTATTCCAGCTTCTGGGCAAATCGATTTACTCATTCAACTTCAGTCGCATATCGACACTGTTAAAATATCCGCTTTTCAGGATTGACTACTCTCATGTAAACACATGTAAGTGCACTTCTTATTCTATTCATCACATATCTGTAATTTATCTTTGTTTGACTACAAATATCGATTCACTCTCGGTTAAATTAAGTTGGTTCCCTTGTCTTCTACATCACGAGTCATTTCGTTTCGTCTCAATCTCTCCTCTTATCTTCTGTCTCTCTGTTTCCCTGATTGTCTGTTCTGATCAACGATTGTGTGAAATATATGTATTCGAAATTCATTCTCGTATTTGACTTATTTTATATCAGTTATTCACTAAGGCAATTTAATTCGATAATTTTGTACAGCGATCGGCGACAAGTATATTTCAATTACAATCAATCATGCGGTAATCATACGATCAAACTGGAACCAGATACATGAGAGTATCAAAATCCTGACCATTATTTGTTTTAATAAATTCTCAGTGCTAGGCGTCATCTATTTCTGCTTATAATGCATGTCATTTACTGGAAATATCGAGGCAATTGTCATAGCATGTATATACACGAAAATTGATTGATCATTTGCAGTCCTAAATATCAATAAGAAGATTCAAAAATCAGTACGTGATAATTAAAATTCACTCCATTGCACAAACCAGTGGTTATCTGGAATCAGTAGCTAAGTGGATGACGTGAGGGCTTAACAATTTTTAACGGTTGTGTCCTCATTAGATTAATCATATTATGAATGTTAGTACAAACTAGATGAAAATGTTTTATGTCATGTTCTTATTAAAATTTATAATAACGGAGTAAACAAACCAGATATTTGCAAAAAATATACTAAAATCATTAAAACTTGACAATCTTTTTCCTCAGTAGAAATTAACATCCGTTGGAAAACGTATACTACATATTTGTTTGTTCTGGTTCACAACTTATCAACGTGTCTCAAATAGAAAGTCACACATTACTTAACTAAAGACCTCTTGATATTGTTATAATAAACAACCTAATTTGACCTTTGAGTATGAAGAATACAGTTTACATTTTTCAGTTATCGTAAGTTTGTGATTTAGATTATCGTTGATGTATTTGAACTGTTAGTTCGATTGCAACTTGATTTCGGATTACGAACATAGATCGGTAAGAAATTTGGAAACCTCACATTTCTCTACTAATTGTAAACTAGTGAGAATCGTCTAATTACAATAAAACCTTCAAAAATGATTATGTTTTCAAGCATTAGCTTTCCTTGAAATAATCACAAAAATCTCACAGCTGTTAAACATATAATCTTTACAGAGAATGAGGCTAAACCTCATTCATTTTCTATCAAATATGAACCGATTTACAAAACATTTTATTAATCATACCATCTCAATTTGTGTGAACATTAATATTGAAAAAATAAACAACTTTTGAACTGACAAATATATATTGGATTTACAGAAGAATACTATTGTGTAACTAATGATCACGTAATTTCACCTTTGATTATGAAGAATACATTTTACATTTTTCAGTTATAGGAAGTTTGTGATTTAGATTATCGTTGATGTATTTAAAGTACTGTAATGAACAAGAATACGAGTGGGGACAATCGAATGTATGTATCGAATGTACATTCTGACAATCATACAGTCAATAGTTGATTTGCAAAATAAATATCAATTGTCTCAATCTTGACTGTTTCTTCTGCAAATATCACTCCATCTTCTCGGATTTCATTGTTCATGCATTTTAGTACCAATTACCCTTCGTTCCTGTTCTTTCCTTATCGATCTTCTACCAAAATGCATTCTATACCCGACCTACAACATATACTACTTATGTGGATATAAGTAGACTACACCACACTACTAGTTTGATTGAAACTTGATTTCAGATTAAGCACATAGATCGGTAAGAAATTTGGAAATCTTCTATCTCTCTATTGTTTGTGAACTAGTGAGAATTGTTTAAATACAATAAAATGTTCAAAACGATCAAAACGAAACATGTAATCTTTACAGAGAATGAAGCTAAATCTGACATTATTGACTTCCTATCGAATATGAACCGATTTACAAAACATTTTATTGATCATACCCCTTATTCTTTCATTAAGAATCTTATCTCTCGTAAATTATTTGTTTAACATTACTTTTAAATTCAATATGATACTATCTAGTTAATCATTTATGCATATAAGTCTAGTAACCAAAGAAAAAAAAATCTATGCATACATAAATTTATTCAATTCCCTATATAATGCTAGGAGACTTCCCATAGACGATATGGTCCTTTGTTTGAATTGTTGGTTCCTTCCATGAAAATCGAAAAAAAAAGAAAAAAAAACAATAAAAGAAGACAAGCAATAATATGATTTAATGAAACAATGTACAAAATTAAAAAAAGGAAAAAATTTTTATTGAAGATAGAAAAAAAATGGTAGGGGAAAACAAAACAACGACAATAAAAGAGAATTATTCTGTCACCTAATTTGCATTTTCTATTTTCTCATAAAGATGTTTTGTTTACATGGTTTCACTGGATTTTTGTTTGTGTCTATCTACATTTGGCTGTGTGTGAGTTTGTATGTAGAACATTACCCATCTTTATACTATATCTACATACATTTTATTCTATTCTAATCTTGATTAAATTGAAATTAGTCTGAAAATTAGAATAAAAACACTTTTTATTACAAATGTAAATTATAATTGTCATTAGTATGGTATAGTTATACATTTGATAATCAACCAGAATAATTTATTTGAGTATTAGGAGGGTAAAATTCTGAAGTACTGGTATTGGTACTCTTCAGAATACAAGAAGTAATGAACAAAAATACAATTGATGGGGGCAACCATATGTACTGTAATATGCTGATGCAAAAGGTCTGAATAAAATATGAAAATCATACAGTAAATAATTCATTTGCAAAATGCCTATCAATTGTCTCAGACTTTATTGTTCTTTATTTTTCATGCTAATCATTTTTTATTTTCGTTCTTTTCTCTTTGATCTTCTCAATTTTCTACTGTCAGGCATTCTACTTTCTATTGGTAATACATACTACTTATATCTGTCGACATTAGTAGCATACATTGATTAGTAGCATACATGGATTTGAAATCCTTTTGTCACTTACTTTCCAGTTTTATAATAAGTGAATAAAATAATGAATGATATGAATGAAGAAGTATTTCAATAATTCTTAAGGTCAGGTTTCTTTGAAATTATCATACATGACACATTTACTCAGCTAAATGTTTCTACACAGTAGTTCAAGTTTCTTACGACTTTGTTTTCAAAGATACCTGCCTACTTTTAAGATTTTAAGATATGTGCTTAATCCTGGAATTAGACTGCAGTCAGTAATCCAGTGATCATAAGTTGTTTTGAGAAAATCTGTTTATTATATACTTGATTGTAGTGCATTTTTATAAGATAAATTTATAATGAGCATTTCAAGCAAATCAGTTAACTTAATGATTAACAAGGAATTTAAGACAGTCGAATAGATTTATAGCTCATCTGGATAATTGTTGTGGAATTTTATTCTCTGATTTAGGTGCTTTGGTCAAAAGGATGCTATTGTCCTTTTGTGCATCATTATCAGAATAAACTCCTTATAGAAGCAGTCTGTTCAGATAGTTCAGAAATTTAATGAAAGTTATATGACTAAAGCACATAGATCAGAGATTAGAACTCCGCCAGAGTTAACAAGTAATCTAGGAAGCAATGACAAATAAAATGGTAGCATAAAATAGGTCTTATTGACAACTGGGACATGTATGTTCAATACTTTCATCAGTAATATTAGTCAAATATTTGCAATGAAATCGGTAATTAGCTGAAAGATCTGAAATAGTTGTCATTTACTCCATATATAGACTGTTAAATCATCAACCAAGCAAGTATATGTGTATGATGAACATGATAAGTTAAAACTAATGACATCCACAGAAACCCAAACTAAATAGAATAAAGATAGAAGTTCAGGGAATGAAACAACGCTTCCCAGCTTCTCTCTTTTGAAAACATGGATTTAAAGACATAAACTCAATCAATATAGTCCCTTCGATAAATTTAGATAATTCAATGAAAGATAAAGTTTATGCTAACAGTATGACATAATGGTTAAACATATCTCCAGCAGTATGATAGCATATTTACATTTTAAGATATTCAAATATGAAGATTAGTGTTACATGTGAAAGTAATCAGATTTCTTTCTTAGACATACTAAATTGTTAAAGCCTAGATGCTTTAACTAAATACTATGTTTTTAATAACCTTACATAGTTTTCCTCCAGTTCAATAAAATCGAGGTGTGACAATGGAAAATTTTCAACTGGATGGATTGTATTTGCACAAATAATATTAATACATACAATGTACAACTACTATGCGAAACATTTCTGTGGAATGGATATCCACTAGATTTTACAAGCGTCGAAAGGCAGCAATATATTGAGACCGCATATACCTCCGACACCATCTATAACCCTACTATCTAAAGATGAATCTAGTAGCCTTGTGTTGAAATGTAAGCTTAAAACAGTTATCGTAACTATTATTAAAAAATTAAATACAAAGTTTAACAGAAAATTCAAACACAATATAAATAATCGAGTTGCATTCATCTGTGTTTATCAATTTACATTTGTGTTTGAACGCATATAAATATAATATCTTTGTTATCCCTTAATACATCTAATTCAACCTTTATTTCAAAGTTGAAATCATGAGTCAATTAAGGCTAGACCACCATCGAAAACCTGGAAGCACTGGACGGCCGTTTCGTCCTATAATGGGACTCCTCAGCAGCGCGCACCCCTTCTGATCAACCTTTATTTTTCATAGATAAGTGACTTTATGTATAATTTTGTGAAAAGATTGTTGGAAATGTATTATCACATAGAACTGACTCACTTTGTCTTCACATTGTGAATGAGTTAAATTTAAGAAAAACAATAAATCATTATGAAGGAAAAATGTGAAAAATAAAATTTAAAATGTGAAAATTTAATGCTTTTTTTGAAGACTAAAGACAATAAATTCACTTGGTATTGTTTGTTTGAATCTTCACAATGATGTTTAGGACTGCAACTGATCAGTCTCTAATTAGCACATGTGCATACTGTGCGTATTGCCTTGATATAGCCTTAATTCACAAGCATTATAAGCAAAGATGGATAGTGGCTTGCAGTAAAATAAGGCTTTATCGAGGCAATACGCACAGTATGCATATATGCCAATTAGAGACTGACCAGTTTCAGTCCTAAACATCAATGGGAAGATTCAAACAAACAATACTAGGTGAATTTAAAACTTCACTCCATTGTACAAGCAAGTGGCTATCAGGACGCAGTAGCTGAGTGGATAACGCGATGGCGTTTGAAGTGAACGGTACTGAGTTCGAGTCCCAGAGTGAACATCAACTCTGACATGCAGATACATCCAGCTGACGCATCCCAAATAGGACGAAACGTGCGTCATGGATTCCACTACTAGCCACTATCCATCTTTGATTTAAAGACAATAAAGTTGACAAGATCAACGTAAACTAGCTACTACAAATATCAATAAGGTTTTGTGTTGAAAAACATTTAAAGTACATATTTAACCTTCTGGAAATGTTCCCAGCTGTACACATTTACAACGAAATAAATTCAAAAGATCCACTTAGTCAAAAAGAATGCTTTGAAATATGAATTATATACAGTAGTTACTTGAACAGATATAGAAGAAACTTTGTTAGGGATTATTTATTTTTAAATATGGCTATAATATTCTTGGATACAACTAAAGTTTAATTGTCTAACGGAAATTCCTTGAACCATATTATACAATATTTATTTTTAAATTGAGCTCTTCTCCTTTCGTTTTGTCAAAATGCATTGAGTCATTCTACTAAATCAATACAACTTTCATATGCTCACTTCGATTCACTAATAAATTGGCTTTTTTTCTAGAGTTTGATCACAGTCTTGTCAATTAATTAATGTGGAAAACTCATCATTTGATCATTTACTCCTACTCTACCTGATATTCATTTGTATGTCGTATTATTGCTCAGCAATCAACAGTTACGATGTTGCTTTCCAATTCTCTGACGACTCAATCATAGAATCTTTAAAACAAAACATTCATCACGTGGTTGCTATCAGAATTAGTTTGTTTCGCTGTTCAATTTACATCTCTATCAATCATTGAAAATGTGGTGTGGGTTACTTAGGTAGTATATGGTGTTGGTCAGGCATAAAATTTATTTCGGCAGGAGATCGATAAGAAAATAACCGAAACGGAACGCAAATGGTAGAAAATTGCGTTAACAATGAAATCAGAGAAGATGGACTGATATTTACAGAAGAAACAGTCAAGATTGAGACAATTGATTGTTATTTTGCAAATTAACTGTTAACTGTATGGTTATCAGGTTTTAGTGAAACAGTATGTAGTTGGTGCCTAAATACATTCGATTGTCCCCAGTCGTGTTCTTGTTCACTTCAGAAATACAATTATGATTAAAAAGACGTTTTTGTTTGCAAATGTTCACTGAATCTTCGTTGACTGAAAAGTGAGACAGATATTTAACAGTACCTCACAATTTGGCAAATGGGGAAATTTAACTCCTAATAGAGCATTTAGAGAAATTTTCCATGAAACTTGTTAAACGTTTATTAAAATTATCAATGAAGAATTTGATTTCAAGTAAGACACTAAAAGGTAATCCTATTGGGAAGTTGCTTACAACTTTAAGAAGCCCTTGTATCTGACAGCAGTTAGATCATATAATGATTGTTATTAAAATATAAAGAACCCAACAGTCGTATATGATCATCGACTGAAATCGCGTTAGCGAATAACAGAACTAAAATACGTCAAATATGAGAATGAATTTCAAATACATATATTTCACACAATCGTTGATCAGAACAGACAATCAGGGAAACGGAGCGAAGGAAGAAAAGTGGTGAGACTGAGACGAAACGAAATGACGCGTGATTGAGAACAGAGTGAACCAACTTAATTTTACCGAGAGTGAATCGATATTTATAGTCAAACAAAGATAAATTACAGATATGTGATGAATAGGATAAGAAGTGCACTTACATGTGTTTACATGATAGCAGTCAATGCTGATATGCGGATAATTAACAATGTCGACATATGACTGAATTTGATTGAATAAATTGATTTGTCCGGAAGCTAGAATAACCCATACGGGCTTCACATAGCAACAAACACCACAAGGATTCCCTATCCGCATGTTTATTTTTCTTATTTTGGCATTCGCTTGTCGGCCATGGTTGATAACTTTAAGTAGTGATGGATAAATTCGTATAACTTGAAGTTTATGAGTTTCCACATATATTTATTAGTAATATATGGTAGTACCTATTCTTCAGTCGTACATATTCAATATCTCAATAGACTTTTAAAATATCAAATGCATATGTTTGGACTTTACATACCAAATAACTTGTCTTTAGTCAATTTATATTTATCAACCATTCATTGTTAGTTTTAACCAGATAGAAATAAATCTAAAAACAATTAGGTTGAAAGTTAAACGAAGTTGGTATTCTCCAAACCGCATGATTTACATTACCATTACAAATTTTGAACCATTATTTTTTGAATATGATTCAGTATTAAATCGCTATTTGTTTCATTTAAGGATATAGATGTTCAAAGTTCAAACTGTTTTGAGTAAACGTAAGGAGAATACTGAAGCTTATACATAAAACATGAAAACCATCTACCTGTAAAAGGAACAATATCTATTTACCTTGTTTTCGCTTAAATAATTAGTTATATACATACACTAACAATATGATTGATTAATTATAATGTACCTATATAAATATAATTACCTACATCCGTACTCATAAAGTACCACGAGTGATAAACTCGCCGGTTGATTTAAAGACCGACTGAAATACATACAACTACAATTGTAAATATATAACAAATTAGTAATACATAAATAATGACATACCCAATTGATGGTATAACTATTCATTAATTATCTCATATATTTCATCGGTAATGACATTGGTTTACTTTGTTCGTTGTGTGCATTTTACAATGTTTCCCGTTTATAATTACTATTCTACTAAAATGTAAGTGTACATGTTTATATTACAGTATCCAACTTAGTCGGAATAAAGTAATATCTAACTTTGTTTTGTTTTTTGCGGTTCCCTCTCACTTATCTGTTGTATATTTTTATTATTATGAATTTTAACCATTATCTTTTATATAGTTGAAATCATGAGTCGATTGAAGCTAGATCACCATGGAAAACCTGGAAGCACTGGACGGCTGTTTCGTCCCATTGTGGCACTCCTCATCACTGCTCATTCACTATCCCGCCTCGCGAGATTCGAACCTAGGACCTACCAGTCTCGCTCGCTAGCACTTAACTTCTAGACCATTGAGCCGGCCGGCATCCAACGGTGTTAATGTCTAACTTCAGCCAATCTTTTAATTAGATAATTAGCTTGAAATTTTAAACTAGTATGTATATTGCATAAAATTCAACGAGAAATATTTCATGGCTTTACTTTATATCAGTAGGTCCATTATATTTATTGTTTATAAATGAGCTTGAAAATTGGTAGATGTATATCATTCAGATAAGATTTATTCATTTGAGAGCTGTATTGATATCTAGTAAACCAACCATTTTTTTAATGACTAAATTTGTTCTACAAAAAGTTGTTCGAAAGTTTGTCCCGTACATGAACATATATTATAGGCTTGTGAAAACGTTATTGGCTATTTGGTGTTAAGCATCCAAATGTTTGGCTTATAATTAAGTTTACTTCAAGTGTTATAAAAGTCATCAGCTTGGTAAATTGTTTTTAAAATTGTCTGAATATATACATATTCCAATAGTTGTAATTTACTCCAATTAAGATAAAGCATGCAGCTTTCCAAAATAGATCTCCAAGTGCTTCATTGAAATAAGTGTTCAAACCTCATAAAACAATTAATTTAAATTCTGCATACTTCTAGCGGCTAACGAACTTGAATGGAGTATAATAAGTTGAATCTTAACTTTACTATTCACCGATATGATCTAGCAGATATTCCTTTTTGTCAGAAAATCAAATCACTACTTCAATAACTCGCTTTGATTTCAAATACATTATGTAGACGGTCGTATATTAACATACCTCTGTTGAAGCTGAAAATGTAAACCGCTAAATTCCGTCTTTGTGGGTTAAATATAATACTTTTACCAGATAGTTTAAAAGGTCCTAGGTCGAATCTCCATTGACGTAGGCAGTAAGCACCACTGAAGAATTCTATACAAACTAGCAACTCCCTGGTTTACAACAGCTAGCCATCCAAAGTCATCTAGTTTGTTAACTGTATATCTCACATATATATACTTTCAGGAAACTAAAGTAGTTTCGTCTATGTTTGAACCCTAAATCTACAGACCGAATATAAAGTTTGTTAAGCAACATGGTGTTGTTTTACCAGTTTTCACCGTACGATATTAAACTATTGATTAGTAAACATTAGACTAAAATATTTTTCTGCTGTACACTACGTTAATGTTACAGGTTTGTATTCCTTTATTTTCATAAAACTGTTAATTACTTTATGTTTCCAACGAAGAAAAGACAAACTTTTGAGTGAATATGTGACTATTGTAAACCGATTCAATTTTAAAGTTGGCATTGATAAGATAACATTGTATATAGTAATCAAAACTAATGAAATTTAAAAGGCAAGACTAAAATTTATGGACGAAACAGTCACGTATAAGAAAACAGATCTCGGATTTTGGTGAGAAATTCTTCATTAGAAGAAGGGGCATCAGTCTCGTGACTTCCGAAGGATCTTGACTTCATCAAGAGGCTTCATAATTCTTTCTTCAACTCCCAGGGCAAAGTTTAAATGGTTTGAATTATTTTTTTCTGGTTAGCGTATTTTTAGCGAGTTAGTTTTCTAAGGAATGAGGTCGCTAGCCCCATATCCAACCCTCCCTCTTTATCCGGGCTTGCGACCAGTAGTAACTCTAGAAGAGCTACAGGCAGAGTTATAATTTCTTCATCCATTTAGTTAAATAGACTTTTGGCATTATAATTGATGTCAGTTCATGATGAATGAATCTGATTTCTAACCTTAATCATCAACTATAAATCATAATTCTAATTCCTCACACAGGTTTATAACCCTCATTTGGTTCTGATTATTAGGTGGACACTCTCAAGATCAGTCTAGCGTTGCTAAACGGTCGTCCATAAATTATAATCTCACCGTTTAAAATTCTATTTGTATCTTCCACAAAAACCTTTATTTGATATCTCATTAGTAAAGCAGTTTTTCAAGCTAATAACTCTATGAGAAAAAAGTATCTTAAATACTTTCCAAAAAAAATAAAATTACACGAATAACTTGATGGAGCGTGAAATTACATTTGTCTAAGAAATTTTACTGTCTGAAGTGTTTCCATCTATCTATCTATCTATCTATCTATATTATACACTTGACTAATTTCGATACCTCATTCTTTGCTGTCAAGTTTTCAAAAATTCCGTTTCACCTAATTATCATCTCACTGGTTAATTTCCCCACTATTTGTTTCTAAGTACAAGATAACGAAAGTGAACAACAAAAAACTACATATATCTAACATATAATTTAAGCTTCAGTAAACATTCGAATCAATGATTATTTATTATCTTCATAAGATAGTAAGTTTTATGGAAGAGATTATTGTTTCTTCTCTGGATGAATGTAATACTTTGTATTTACTCAATGGGTGTAATGACTCATTTTGTTTGGTTTTCATTTCATTTGATTTAGTGAAAAAATCTAATTTTTCTTCTCAATATTTGTATCATTTTTCTCTTTCAATGAAATTTGACTGCTCCTGTGGAGCGATTGGTTGAAGTTCTAGGAATTTACATTTTCGTGCTCGTGAACACCTCCCAGCGTGACTAAGTAAGGGTCTGGTGGAGAAAGTAATCAGCTCGGTATTGGCCTATTTAGTACAAACTGGTCATAGTGCCAGTATAAACCAATCCTTTTCAATTATTTATAGGGTCTGTAATTTCTACCAAAGCTTGTCTGGTTTAAAGTCCTTCAAACGACGTAGGCAGTATCCATCAGGATGAAGAAACCGGAGCTATGCGTACAGAAAAAATATCTCCAAAACCCCTCTTCCTCCCTTGGCCAACTACGAGGCCAATTAATCAATAGTAATCTTAGTTATTGGATGACCTGATTTGACTATGTACTTACGACCTTTCGTAGTAAAATGTAATTGTCTCTCTTATCTTTATTCACAAACCTTCGCATTATTATTATTATTATTATTATTATTATTATTATTATTATTATTGGTTAAACAACATCATTAATCTCCCCTATACATGATTCATTTACTTCGCATTGATTCCTCCTTATTACGTCTTACTAATGTTTCACACATTTAGTCTTCCACTTGATCGAATTGTAATTTCACTATCATATCTCTCTCACCCTATCTGACCCATATTTATTCTGATCATGGATCTTAACATTTTCACTTAACATGTATACAGATTCAAGTTGACTTTCTATATAAGTCATATCTAAACAAATCATATTAACAATTTTATTCTATTTGGTTCGACAATCCTAAATTTACATGCTATAAATGATATACTTTGACTTTAACGTGGCCACTTTTTCGGTTTATTAATTTGGATGCATAATTATAGAACCTGAAGAGAATTTATCGAAAAGAATACTCTTTGCTCAAATATTAGTCTTTGAAATTGTATTCGATCATCTGATTGTGGGTCATGTTGCATTCGAAGGATGTTTACGCCTTATTGTGAAATCGGTAGATTATCTTTTAATGAGTGAATGTCTATGTTCAAACAATAAATAGTCTAAGATGTTTAATTTTTCCTCTCTAGATCAGTATCATTGAATAAAGATATATATTACTTGTATTGTGATTTCTCACAGCTTAACGGAATTGTCGACACCGAACTTTAGTAAACGAGGGTCTGTATTACTTAATCACTGTATGACATCTTCACAATTCAAAGCTGCACCATGATACATAACATTCTTCACTTACATTTATTTATCAGTTTAAATGTTGAAGATCCAAACGAGTCTGTTTACGGAACCGAGTTTTTAGAATTCGGCTGAAGTTTAATTTTTCTATTATTGGTCTCAATATCTGTGACGTCAATTCACTTGAAATCAATTGGTTGTGCTCTGGTATTGACGTGTGCTGATTTCTAATTACAGAAGATTAAGATTTTTTAAATAGGAAAGAGATCTAATGCGAACTTGATGGATCCGATAACTGATCAACAGAAATACAGCATTTTTCCTCAAGACGACAAAAGACTGGGAGAGGTCAGGAGTTAAACAGAAAATTAATATTAAATGATACAAAATTTGTAGTAAAATAACCTTGAATATACAACAACTAATAATAACAGTAGAACGGATAATATGAAAACAACCAATTGAAAAATAGCAACGGTCAATGAGGAAACGTGAATCAGAAAATTTTTAGCACGATTATAGCTTCAGGAATGAGCTGTTATTATTTGTTAGCAAGAAACTAAATTACCTGTCAAGCTAATGAATAACTAACCTATGAACTATCATCTCAAATATACTGCTGAGTCTACTGATAGACCGTTTTATATTTCAAGTTGTGCAGTTATATTATGTATTTTTTTATAAACTGGTATTTCGAATGGATACCTAAAAACTGAACTCACTCAGTGTGTTTAATCTGTTCAGAAGGATAAAAGAAACTTTGCACACTAGACTGTTCAAAATGTAAACTCTGAAACCACCATCTTTGGTTAAAATAATGAGTGACATAACCCCATGCTTTATCAACAAGTTCAGTAAATGAGGCACAGATAACATTGATTACTAAGCGTCTGAACATTCGAAAGATAATGTAGAGTAATTGTTCGGCAATCTGACATGTTATACAAAACGTTTTCTAGCTTAATTTGTTTCATTACTTTTCTATTGGGATATCAATGATTCATAATTTACTTATAATGCTAGCTTATAACACTTGTCTGATAACAGTTTTCATGGAAACATGGCACACATCGTATTATTTCCTTTTATTTGAGTCAACAAGTTACATTTCATTATTTACTTTTGGAACAAACGGTCTATTATTCATACAACCATATGTAAATATTTCTTTAGGTTTCCTTCTCCGCCTTGTTCTCTATTAATACTCAAACAGGGAACAAGTTACATGAGAATTCAATGAATGAAGATTTCAATGAATATATGGTGATATATCACGTATCTTTCATACTATAAAAAAAAATCTTTGAAGTCAAACATAAGTACTTGAATAAGTAAAGAAAGATTGGTAACTTCATACAATAATCCAGTCAATAAGACCACTTTTTGAAGATATTAGTGGTAAGTATCATAGACCACATACGAATGATAGCAGGCAGTTTATTCTGTAATAACTGTAAGTTCTGTATATTAACTAACTTGAAGGCGAAGACTTTGACCAAGCTACTAATGTTCTCACAAAATCTTATTTGGTTTCAGAATATCTTGATAACCGCGTTCAAAATTAAGTTCCATTCACTAATCTGAGTTCTTTTGTGATAACTATTTATGATAGAGAAGTAAAACTTACTTGCCAATCATGAAATCTTTCGTTTCCATCCAGATACAAGTAATTACTACACAGGTGACCTAATTTATTTCAATAAAATGAATAAATATTTTACATCATAAAGTTGGGATCATGAGTCAATTAAAGCTAGACCAGCATCGAAAACCTGGAAGCAATGAAGATATCAACTCACTGATGACACTGATGAATGTTTGCTCAATTTCGTGGATCCGTTGAAGTTAGACATTAACACCGTTGGATGCCGACCGGCTCAGTGGTTCTAGAGGTTAAGCGCGAGACTGATAGGTCCTGAGTTTGAATCTCGTGAGACGGGATCGTGGATAATCACTGCTGAGGAGTCCCACATTAGGACGAAACAGCCTTCCAGTGCTTCCAGGTTTTCGATGGTGGTTTAGCTTCAATTGACTCTTGATCTCAACTATATAAAATTACTTAAATCTCCACCAAACCCCTTCTGATAAATAGTTGATAGTTAACTTCGACTCATAATAACATGGTATTGATTGCATAATTCCATAAAAAAAGGTGACATTTTTGCCTGAAACTCTTAAAACAATGTTATAATACTTGTCTCCCATATTTTATTGCTCAGAAAATTTCGACAACAACACCCAAATCAATAAAAATACATAAAAAAATAGACTTACATCCACTTACCTTAATTGTATAAAGAATTAGAAAGAACAAATTCCCTTATGGGAGAGACAACTATAAAGTTATCAAATAACATTTGATGTAAGTAACTGGTCAAAAATAATTAAACTTGAGTTGCTCTTTTTTTTACTGCAAATAAAGGTTGACAGCAACAAAACCTGTAGTGGCCTAGATTTGTTAGACAGAAAATAAAGTTGAAGTTACTAACGTTAATATTTATGAACATAAATTTGTAGTGATGTACTTATCCTATTCCCGATTCAATTGTTTATAACATCCCTGGAGGCTCTTGAAATTCAGTCAATATAGAAACTTTATCGTTTCGAATTTCGTCTCTTAAATATCATCTATATAGAATCTTTATGAGACGTTGATGCTATGTCACTTTTTAATATATGTGAATCTACATAATTAACATACAGACAATAAATAAATATAGTCTCTCAAAAGAAATTTAAGTAGTAATGGAAGTTAAAGTAAAAATTAGCAATTAAAGATGACAATTTCACGTAACAAAAATTAAAAACTTCCATCTAGTAGCACATGAATAAGGAAGGATGAGCACAATTAAAGTGACTTCCAATGATATAGATTTAGATACAGGGTGAGTAGTCCTTTACTATATTATTAAACAGTACCTTTAGACCGTAGTATGAGTAACAACTAAATAAATAGTGTATATGAATAATTAAATGCTGATTAGTCTAGGTGGAAATCATTTGGATTAATAATTCAAATACATCATTGCATCTACTATGCTTACTTTTAATTCGAATACAACTAGAAATGAAATCTCATCTCATGATAAGTTAACAGTTCAAATGGGATAAGAGGAAAGTTCAAAATATATTTGACTTGTTTACAACAAAATAAATGATAACCCCAGTCAACAATTCAACAGAAATCTTCGTAGTAATGATAAAGACTTCAAGTTATGAAAAGATTTTCACATTACTTGTCACTAGTAATCACTTTCAGAAAAGAATTAGAAGTTTCATCATAATAAGATAACTTTACCATTTGTTTATCAGTTGCCTAGTTCTACTTAAGACATTAAATAAAACTTATGATTGTTTCATTTCATTTTAATTCCGCAGAGGCAGTTGCGATCAAACGTTCCCAAACTGACCAGTGTGTTTAAAAGAAAACTGAGATAAGCCTCTGTTTGTCATAGTGGTCACAATTGTAATCATAAAGCGTTTCATTCCTTATACGATCTTATTGATGGTTGTATTTTGATCGGGTTTTGGTTCTAATTTTCTTGGACAATTAATTAATCTTTATTAAACTAATAAGTCCTTTGATAAATGTGGATAGTGTACGAAGTGTATGGATATTAAACTGGTCAGAAATATGTGGTATATTAGTGCAGTACATTTCGGACAATCTGATCACACATATACCTGTTAAGGACACTTACACATTAAAATAGAAGGTCAACTAAACAAATAGAGGATAAAAAGGAAGCAAAGATAATAAGGCAAATAATGTGAAAAACAGTACAAAACTCGCAACAGTGTATAATAAAATAATATTATCAGGGCAAGTTTTAAGTGTTTTTCGAATACATAAAGAAGGTTTGAATTTTCGAGAGGGCGAATCTTCATTAAACCCTAGTATACACTGAGTTACGATCAATCGTATGACCTGTTTCAACTATGAGTTCGGTGATATAGGACGATAGGTATTTATAATCTAATATTAGTAGATAATTCGACTTAAGTTGTTTTTGCAATCATTTAAGTACATATTCAGATACCCTAATATGGAAATCAATATTACCCCTCCCTGTATATAAGTGGCCATACACATCTAAATTAGAATGCAAGGCAACCATTTTCATGCCTTTTATGTTTTGGATGAAGCATTGGCCTTTTATTCTCTGATAATGACTTTTCCTGAGTAGTACGTTTTAAAAATAATTGATTCAATAAAATGCTATTTGATTCACGTCTGAACGGTCGAGTGATGTAGACACGCACTTTTTGTCCCACACATGTGGTAAGTTTCACTATACTGCGACCTTTCCATCGATTTATGAATTTTGTCACGTGTTGCAGTTTGATGATTTCCGAAATGTATGTCCGATCCACTTCTAACGTATTTTCTTAATTTACTCTTCAGCTGGAAGCGGGTTTGGCCTCAACCATAGAAGGGTGACCAATGGAAGTTGAGTATCTTTCATTAAAAAATTATTTATAAATAATTGTACCTTTTTGATGTTGTACGGCAATATTTAGATGAATTCATTCATTTTATTCATTTTTATATCAACTAATTATTTTTAGAATGGTTTAATTTACTTCCTTACTTACGCCTGTTACCCCTCCTACGGGAATAATACTCTGACCTGGCTTCTCTAACCGACTTTATCCTGGCTTTTCTTTACTAAATGTTCCCAGTTTCCATTCATTCCTTTTATGTCTGCCTCTAATTCAAATGTGTTAGCATGCCTTCCTCTTTTCCACTTTTCCACAGGATTCCACGTTACGGCTTCCGTCGTAATGGAGTTTAATGATTTCCGCAATATACGTCCTACCCACCTCCAAAGTCTCTTCCGAATTTCCTCTTCAACTGGAAGTTAATTTGTTCACTGCCACAGTAGATTGTTGCTGATGGTATCCGGCCAACAGACATTGAGTACCTTGTGAAGAAAATTGGTTTTAAGTACTTGTACTTGTCTGATGATAGTTGTAGTAGTTCTCTTAGTTTTAGCTCCGTAGAATTCTTACTTATTTAAGAAAGTTCTACATACTTTTTTGCTTTTTACAGCCAGTGAATCCTTCTCTGTATTTTTGCAAATTAATTTTACACAATAGTAAAATATGCTATCTGTATGCATTCTACAATAAACATTGTATTTATTGTTATATCAATTGAGTGCGTACGTGCCCTGTTTAATATATGACGTGAATTATTGATCAGAGCAATGATACACGAAAAACCGTATTAGCAGTCTTGAGTACTTATCAGTCCTGCTTTCTGCCTAGCCCAGCCAGTTAAGTCCAGAACACCAATAACAACCTCTGCATATATGAATCATTATTCTCAAACGTACTGAGTTTATATACCAGTCAAACTGACCACATCGTACCATAAAATAGAAAATAATATATGTATTATATTTAACCAAATGTGGCTGTGAATAAGGGGAACAGTAATCAATAGACTCGGGATAACTCAAGAATGGTAAATCGTATAATAATAGTTCATAGGTCAAAATAAAGCTTATAATAAGAGGGACACGAATTTGGATGCTTTAGTTACTTAACAATTACACAATAGGAAATATACATTTCATATTGCTCCATAAATAGTTCTTAAAGTTACCATTCATAAATCTCCACGAGTATAACAGTTATTTGAAATGCGTGAGCTTTTTAAACTTCGAAATTAAAGTTCACTGACCCAATAATGAGTGAGAAAAAGAAAGTTTATCAATTTTTGAGTTCCATCCAATTCTCTTTTTTTCCAATGTCGTGTTTTTCGGCTCTAAAATAACTAAAACAAATGAAAAGCTTTTAATTTCTTTTTAAAAACAAGTTGAATCCCTACTGATTTAGTTGAAACCATTTCCCATTTGTTTTATTTGAATGAATTCTTTGGGAAAATGTTACAGCTGTCTGAAATTGGTCACATGAAAATTAAATTTTATAAATAAATATGTTTATATTGGTTTAAAAAAAACAACTAAGGACTTTGTCTTTTTTTGGCGGGGAAGTGAAACTTTGTAGGTCGTAACTAAAGAAAATTGTTTTTAGGTATTTTGATCATATATTTACTAAGGTTAAATGTCATTTTGTGTGTTCTCCAAAACATCAAACTCCTTTATTATAATAGAATACTGCCGTTAGGATATAAGATACAATAAACTGTTTGTACTCTGGCTGTACCTCATACTCATACATCTACATTTTTTAATTGTACCGATTTTGTTCAAAATTTAACTGTACTTTTTTCAATCAATCAAGTGTCGTATATATATAATGAACAAAGACTTAGTCTAGATAATCAATATAGTCTTTCATGCACAATAATTTAGTAAAATATGAAAATCATACACTGAGTACATCATTTGTATATCTTCTTTTAATTGTTTCTTACAGGTTTCATTGTTCCTTCATTTCTGTTATAATCTTGACTGCTTTCCTCTTCTTTCTGTTTTCTATTGATTTCGATCTTCTGGACCTTCTGCTTGCAGATGATACTCTTCCGACTGGTATTATATATTACTTATATCTGAAAACCTAGGCAGTATACACCATACATATGTATAATGAGTAATTTTGTAATTTACAATACAGACTGACCTTCGTTAAACAATTAGTGGAAACCAGGGAACCTTCGATAGGTGCTTTATTCCAAAGTGGGAATTCTTAGAAGTACGCAAACAAGACAGCATGAAAGATCAAACGCAGAAAATTGAGATATAGTGGTGAACGTTTTGCTTTTAGATAGATTAGTCGGAGTTTGGTTGTCTGCATTTTTAACTTCTGCAAATTGTTTTTATCGCCTAACCATAATTGTATGTTACTGATAAATAAGTACTTTATTTACTCACTTTATCGATCACAACTTTTCATTGGAAATCGTGCACTAACCTTTCAAAACTAGTCATCGTTGACCAGATACTGTTTGGTGGTATACGGGGCCTTCAGAAACTTTTCATTTCTACCAGAATGATCGGTCCGTGATGTACAACACAAAAATCTCAATAATATGGACAATCCTCTTGTACTATCATCTATAAATTTTCTAGTTTCTGAATATCACTGAAAATTTTATTACCAGAGGAGGAAAATATAGATACCTCAGATTAAGGTGTCAGATTGAATTTTTCGAAAATAATAAGGATCAGCCTAAATTATTTCATTAGCCCTATAATTAGAAGGATTGCGTCAGCTATTAGAAAAACTTTCTAGAGTAAAGCATAATTTATGTTACTTTACATTCAAATATGTTGACAGTGATGCCAGCCCAGTAGTCTAGAGGTTAAGGGCTCGAGTACGAGAATGAGAGGTCCTGGGTTCGAATCCCACAAGGCGGGATCGTGAGTGCGCACTGCTGGTGTGTCCCACAATAGAACGAAACAGCCATCCAGTGCTTTCAGGTTTCCCATGGTGGTCTAGCTTCAATCGACTCATGAATGCAGCTATAGAATAACAAAACTTACTTAAACGTATTTGTCACTAACTTCTATCGTTAATACAGATCTGACAGTTACTTACTTACTTACCCTGTTACTCCCAATGGAGCATAGGCCACCGACCAGCTTTCTCCAACCCACTCTGTCCTGGGCCTTCTTTTCTAGTTCTATCCAGTTCTTGTTCATTCTTCTCATGTCTGTCTCTATTTCTCGGCGTAATGTGTTCTTTGGTCTTCCACTTCTCCGTTGACCTTCAGGATTCCATGTGAGGGCTTGTCTTGTGACACAATTAGGTGATTTCCTCAAACTGTGCCCAATCCACTTCCAGCGCTTCTTCCTAATTTCTTCCTCCGCTGGAATCTGATTTGTTGTCTCCCACAGTATGTTGTTGCTGATAGTGTCTGGCCATCGGATCCGAAGTATTTTGCGTAGACAACTGTTAATAAACACTTGTATTTTCTGGATAGTGGCTTTCGTAGTTCTCCACGTCTCCGCTCCATACAGAATAACTGTCTTGACATTTGTATTGAAAATTCTAACCTTGGTGTTGGTTGACAATTGTTTTGAGCTCCAGATGTTTTTCAGTTGTAAATATGCTGCTCTTGCTTTGCCGATCCTCGCCCTCACATCTGCATCTGATCCACCGTGTTCATCAATGATGCTGCCCAGATATGTTAAGGTTTCCACATCCTCCAAAGCTTCACCATCGAGTGTAATTTGATCGGTGCATATTGTATTATATCGGTGAGTCTTGCTTTTCCCTTTGTTTATATTGAGACCTACTGCTGCTGAGGCTGCTGCCACACTGGTCGTTTTCTCCTGCATTTGTCGTTGCGTTTGTGAAAGAAGAGCCAGATCATCCGCGAAGTCTAAATCGTCAAGCTGCATCCTGCCTGTCCACTGTATCCCGTGCATTCCTCCAGATGTTGACGTCTTCATAATCCAGTCGAAAGAGAAAGGGTGAGAGTAAGCAACCTTGCTTAACACCGGTATTTACTTCAAACGAGTCGGTGAGTTTTCCTCCGTGGACGATTTGGCAGTTTAGTCCATCATAGGAGTTCCGTATGATATTGACTATCTTCTCAGGCACGCCATAGTGTCGAAGAAACCTCCATAGTGTCGTTCTGTCCACACTATCAAATGCCTTCTCGTAGTCGATGAAGTTGATGTACAGTGATGAATTCCATTCGATTGATTGTTCCACAATGATACGTAGAGTTGCGATTTGATCTGTGCACGATCTGTCCTTACGAAATCCAGCTTGTTGATCTCGAAATTGAGCGTCCACGGAATCCTTCATCCTGTTTAACAATACTCGATTGAAGACTTTTCCTGGTATTGAGAGGAGAGTGATGCCCCTGTAGTTGTTGCACTTGCTGAGATCGCCTTTCTTTTGTATCTTGATCAGAAGTCCTTTTTTCCAGTTTTTTGGTACTTGTTCTTCATACCAAATCTTACTTACTCCGCCTGTAGCTCCTCTGGGGGTTACTGCCTGTCCCAAGCCCGGGTAAGGAAGAGGGTTGGGCATGGGGTTAGCGACCCCATCCCGTATAAAATCAACTCGCCAAAAAGCGCTAACCAGATCTGACAGTTAGATAGTTATATTTACTTATCAATCTCTTATAAGTAACATTTACTAAAACAGTTTTGTCTCATTATTTATGTTTCTCAAATGTATATAAAAAGAAAATAAACTGAGGTTTTTTCAACACTTACAAATGTAAAAACATTAGGTGAGAAAACTATTCAGTAAATATTCTTATCTATACAATCTAAACTTTGTTTACATAAGACAATCTAATGTAAATATACAAATTCAATTTATTGTCCAAGTACTTTTAAAAAAAAATATAACTAGTATTATTTACGTTTCAATAGTCTGTGAGAACAGGAAATGTACGTAGTTAGTATATCCATGTATCAGATCTTTGAAACTTACTATTAGATAAAGGGTAAAGAAAACTATTTGAAGGATAGTGGCTAGTAGTGGAATTCAGGACGCGCGTTTCATCCTATTTGGGACTCATCAGCTGGATGTACCTGCATCTCATAGTGGATGGTCACTCCACGACTTGAACGCAGTACTGTTCGCTTCAAACCCCATCACGTTTACCACTTAGCTACTGAGCCCTGAAAGCCACTGCTTGCCACTATCCATCTTTGCTTATAATGCTTATGAATTAAGGCTATATCGTGGCAATACGCACAGTATGCACATATTCCAATAAGAGACTGATCAATTGCAGTCCTAAAAATATTAATGGGAAGATTCAAACAAAACAATACCGAGTGAATTTAAAACTGTTTGACATTCTAAAAACTGAGATTCTGTTGTTGTTTTTTTACCGTAAAAAGTTATTACACAAGATTTTCAGCATTTCTTGAGGTTATTCTAATTACCATGAGAAATCAGCTGTCACATCTTAGTTGATAACTTTTCAACAAAACCAGATTCTGATCCAACAGAATAATATTGACTTACTGTGCCATTGATGATTTAACTAGGAATTCCAAATATCTTTTCAGTTCTTTTGACCGTCTTTACATTAAACCTCTCAAGTAACTACATAAAATTAATTCGGTCATGTATTATTTGAAGGTCATCATTGAAAATTTGAGTTGTCAATTTTTTTTGAAGAAAGTCTAGATATGACCTTCTATACAAGTATTCGAAGAATAAAACGTCGAAAGTTATCGTTGGCATTCTTAGTCTAATTTTGATCAAAAACTTCTCCTCATTATCTATACCAAATTCCATATAGATGATATTCAAGTAAAACTTTTTCCTACTATAATATTTAGTGTTTATGTTTTGTTTATGACCATACAATCTGATAATGTTCTTAAAAATAACTGCATTCTCAAAACACCTTTTAAAATACCTAATCACATATATAGCAGTTATATTTAGTTATACAATCAACCTATGGATGTTTTTTCATTATATAATAAATCATGGAGGTTAGACATTAACGCCGTTGAATGCCAACTCAATGTTCTAAAGGGTTATGTTTTCGTACGCAAAATCGAAGGTCCTAGGTTCGAATCCCGCGAGCGGGATTATGGATGCGCACTGCTGAGAAGTCCCATAATGAGACAAAATGGAGGCCTAGTAATTCCTGGTTTTCAATGGTGATCTAAAATCGATCGATTCATGATCTCAATCAAAAAAATCATGGATAATTTCAAAGTTATTTCATGTCTAAGTTCATGGATAAAATAATTGAAATATATATAATTAACTTTTTAATTTTACTAACCTCTTTGAAATAACTGAATGATTTCGTAAGTTGTTCGTTAATTAGTTTCTTAAAAGAACTACGTTATATTTATAACATATCACTTAAGCTATTATGTCTCCCATTATCATGTTTTCTTTGACCGAATTGAAAATAAGTTCGTTGTTGTTTTCTATTATGAAAAACATGTTTAAATCATGTTGTACAGTGTATTATCTGGTATCTTATTGTTTATTTTAAGAGTTAAACAATTGTACACTGAATGTTTAATTGCAATTTATGTATTCGCCATTGTTTAAAAAGACCACTGTAGATACTAGTGTAAGATATTTAAGGTAACATATGCTAAATAAATCACGTTAACTACATCTAAATTAATATAATACTGTAGGGTAACAATTGTTTGTTTCTCAGATTAAACGAATAGTTTATTTTCTAACTATAGTAATGAATAACTTGGTATGTATAGCAGCAATTCAACCTTAACAACTAGGTCCGAATTTGTTGACAAATGACCTGTAGCTAATATGATATTCGAAATTTTGTATGTAGATATGTTACTACTGAAAACTAATTCTGATGTCTAATTGTTTCATCATTCCATTTCATTTCATTCAAGTGTTTGAATCAGATAGTCGATATCATTAGAAAATATTACAAATAAGTTCGTATTAACAGTTATCAATCGGTAAGTTGTTAATCTATCTGATTTTCTTCCACAACGAAGACTTGGACAACTTTTTTACACAATCATATTCTTCTCACTCATACTTAATGTTTACTCAACAGTAGTTTTACAGATACCACCATTGAGTCAATTTGATTGTTGAAACGTGGAGAACTACTGCATCCATCGTCAAAAACGTACACGTATTTATAAACAGTTGTTTATGCAAAATACTCAACATCCATTTGCCTGATACTATCAGCAACAGCGTTTTATGGGAGAGGACAAACCAGTTTCCAGCGGAAGAGGAAAATAGGTAAAGATGTTGGAAGTGCATAGTACATAAATTTCGGAAATCACCAAACTGTATCACAAGGCAAAACTCAACTTGGAATCCCGAAGAGAAGCGGAAAAGAGGAGGGTCAAAGAACACATTTTGCCGGGAGATTGAAGCAGATATGAAACGGATGAATATTAACTAGAAAGAACTGGAAAGGAGTGCCCATGACAGAGTTGGATGGAGAATGCTGGTGGTCGGCCTATGCTCTTCCACGAGGGGAAGTAATATCACATTCTAAGAAAGCAAAATTAACGTAAAAGAGACCATTAGTTTAAGTAGATTTTTTCATTTACTTTTTTATCATGAACACATGAGAGAATCGAATATGAACAACGAAATTTTTTTTAAAGATGATCAACCGGCATGTAAAAAGAAAGCATCATTAATGGTGAACACGAAAGACCACATCATAACGATAGGTCAGACACTCAGAAATTTCGCATCAAGTTCTTTAGATATATAGCACGTAAAGTTGCAATAATTTGTGGATACATAAATTCTAACTAAATAAAATGCATTATAGGCAAAGATAGATGGTGGATAGTAGTGGAATACATGACGCGTGTTTCGTCCTATTTGGGATTTGTCGGCCGGATGTACCCGTGTCTCGGAGGTGATGTTCACCCCGGGATCTGAACCCAGTACAAAATAATTTTAAATAAAATTAAGTTACTAAATTAATTCCATTAAAAAAACTTACATTTTACAATTTCTTTAGATTGTCAGCCTAAACATTGAACTGTGAAGATCAAATATAATGATCAGTGCAATTTAATTAGATCAAAAATAAGTATATCCTTTCTTATCTTATATTATATCAATCATAATTTGATAATATGGTCGATACCATATATGATAATTGTTGGACACTTGATGAGTACTTTGAAGTCCATACAATACAACAATACTAACGATATGTTTCATTTATATAAACAAGTCAAGTCTTAAATGGTCAATGTTAATGGGTTCCGTTTAACAAAACGAAGTTAATATTTGTAAGCAAAGATGGATAGTGGCTAACAGTGGAATCCAGAACGCGCGTTTTGTCCTATTTGGAACTCGTCAACTGGATGTACTTGCATCTCAGAGTTGATGTTCACTCTGAGACTCAAACCCAGTACCTTTCGCTTCATGCGCCATCGCATAGAGAGACCGACCAGTTGCAGTCCTAAACATCAATGGGGAGATTCAAACAAGTACTACTAAGTAAATTAATAATTATTTATTTAAATTTATCCATCTCACTTTCACAAACCCTTTGATTATTAAGAATAACTATAATTAGGCGATACAGTGAATGAACAAACATATGTATTTAGTTAACATAAAGTCAAAAAAAAACTGAACAAAACTTATTTAGGTAGTAATATAAATATAAGACACTACATCACTTGAATTATAGGTATGTTGCACATAGAATCATTTGATTTTCTAGAGACAACACATAATTTTGCTTCGATAAAGAATTTATTTGTTCGATAGAGAAGCCAGGCTGCCCATGTTCCTCCACGAGGGGCAACAGGCATATGTAAGTAAGCCAACCTTATGATAATATATCGTTTAACAACTCATTTTAAAAACCATTCTAATTTGTGGAAAAGCCTCTTTTCTTTCATCTCATCTTAAAGTATAATGTATACCAGTGTACGTTTAATTTAATAATCCATGTGATTAAATGTGTTGTTGTCTAAAACATTAAAGGTCCTATGTTGTAAAAATTCGACCAGTTTTATCTCATCATATAAACCATGTTATTGATAAGAAAAAATTAAAATGTTGACTTCAAAGTGTATAAAATAGATACACATCATCGATTTATTTATTTATTTAAACACATAAATGTTGGTACAATCGGGTCACCAGATATATATGCGCCACACAAATCTCATTTAATTTGTGTGAAGGCTGTGATACTTCCCGGGTGTCCACACTAAACCAGGTAGCTTTCATAGGGGGCGAGTCCCCTAGCCTTCGACCTAAAGGTATTATCCACAAGGCAGTGGAGCATCATGAGCAGATACAGTCCCATGGTAGCCGGTGATCAACAATTGGTTCATACGCAATTTGTTCCTTCAGGATGCTGGAACCCATGTGAACCATTGGTTTGGAATCAAGGTTTCCCAACTCCCCCAGGTGAACTCGCTGGTTCACCAACCAGGTTAAAGAGCCGGAAATTTGCTTTCTGTTCTCTCAATTTCGTAAACAACACTCGTGGCACGAGAAATCAGTGAGTAGGACTTCCCTGGCAGTGGCTATATACGCGTGGCCATGTGAGAGTATTTCGAGGGGGAGAGCGCACTCTCCCCGATTTCAGCCGTACCAGGACATTTGGGGCCACATACATCATAAAAGATATAGTTGTAAGTTTTGATACCACAGACTCTAGTTGAGCATTCACAATTTTTGTCATTATCATTATCATCATCATCATCATCATCATCATCATCATTTTTATCACTACCGCCTTCTATAAGACTATCATACGGACAGAAATTAGTAGTTATAAAACACACAGGAATTGAACTATGAGAACCTTCAATTTCAAATGATCAGTCATATAACAGTAACAGAAACATAAGGCACAATATCAACTAAGCCAGAAATATAATACCAAAATGAATTAACTTGCTTTAGATATAAATTGAATAATAATTATAGTCTTATATAGTTGAAATGATGATTCAATTGAAGCTAGACCACCTGGAAGCAGTGGACGGCCGTTTCATCCTATTGTGCGACTCCTCAGCAGTACGTGTCCACGGTTCCGCCTCACGAGGTGGTGGTCTAGATTCAAGTGACTCATCATTTCAAGTATATAAAATTACTAAAATCTCCACAAAACCCCCTTCTAATAATGATCATATGCTCACTGGTGGCTGACTCCATGAGGTATTTCCTGGAGTTCTAGTGGAGAGCAGTAACCAGTGAAGTTCAACTGGAGATATCAACTCACTGAAGACATTGGTGAATGGTTGCTCAACTTCGTGGATTGGTTGAAATTAGACTTAAACACCATTGGATTCCGGTTCAGTGGCCTAGTGTTTAAGCACTCGCGCGCGAGACTGATAAGTGCTGGATTCGAATCTCGTGAGGCAGGATCGTGAATGCGAACTGTCCGTCCATTGCTTCCAGGTCGTCTAGCTTCAATTGAATCATGATATCAACTATCAACTATATAAAATCTCCACAAAGCACCCTTCTAATAATAATTGTAATCAATGTACGAGAATTAAAATTATTGTTTTCCCATAAATTATTTAATTTAATTAGTATTTTCTTCATTATCTCGCCTTCAGATTTGTTAATCAAATCATACTTTATCTTCCAAACTTCTTTATCATGAAATCTCATTTCCATAACTTCCATCCATCTAGTTTTATTCGCTAATAATAGTTAAACACGCAATGGAATCATCAATCAATTACATAATGACTAATTAAATCATTAGCTTAGTTATCTCCACTATAACTATTCAAGTTATGGTGATATATAATTCATTCTAATAAGTAATACATTTTGGTATAAATTTCAATTAACCTGACATATTGAAGTATTCTTGATTATCTTAAATTTGTCATATCCAACTCTAAAATTCATCAATCATTCCTAATATCTAAATGATAAATATATTGGTTGCATTTGATACAATAATGAAAATAAGCTTTATACTGTACTGTTTACTGAACTGACTACTTTCTAAAAAT
The DNA here is from genome assembly GCA_944470415.2 of Schistosoma rodhaini. Lineage (NCBI taxonomy): Eukaryota > Metazoa > Platyhelminthes > Trematoda > Strigeidida > Schistosomatidae > Schistosoma > Schistosoma rodhaini. Next base: position 36,410,648 of record OX104037.1, read on the forward strand.
AGTAATATAAGGGAGAAATTATACAAAAACGTATGTATGATCCGATCCAACTACATTTTTCAAATCTTATGTGACTTTACAAAAATATGAAATGTTATATAACTAGGCTAGAATAATCTTTCTTAATTGACTATCCTATCTTATCTTATTTGTTTTTTAATTAACTTTGTATATGAAAGTCATAGAATGATGTTTAGTACTAAAAAGCACACTAGTCCCAAAAAGGGAGAAACGTGCGTCCTGGATTTCATTGCTAGCCATTATCCATAATTGCTTGTAAAACTTAAGTATTAAGGCTATATCGAGGCAATACGCACAGTATGCACATATGCCAATAACACATTGATCAATTGCAGTGCTAAACATTAATGGAAGATTCAAACAAACAATATCAAGTAATTTTAAACTTCACCCTATTGCACAAGCAAATGGCTATCAGGACTCAGTAGCTAAGTAGATAACGCGATGGTGTTTGAGGCGAACGGTACTGCGTTCGAACATGAACATTCAGCTGACGAGTCCCGAATGGAATGAAACGCATGTCCTCGATTCTACTGCTGGCGACTATCCATCTTTGCTTATAAAGTTTAACAAACTTATAAAATTAGATCTAGCCCCGTAATTGATGTGACATTATATCATTGTACAGTCTAGTAATAATTGAGATGACGATAACTGTGAACAATGAGAATTAAGAATAATCATTCAATACTACGGCTTGGTTTGAAAAGCAATAAAAGGCAATGGATAGTTATGTAATATGTAAGGATAATTAAGTAACCATTTCATATTTCAGTATTGTATCGCTTACACAAACTTGCCAATAAGAGACTGACCAATCGCAGACCCAAATATAAATGGAAAGATTCTAAAACCAATATAAAAATGAATGATTCCTAAATTCTTTTTAAAGTTCACAACATAATGTTTCATCTTCTTCCTTTCATTACTACCAGTTCGATTTTTGCGTTATGATTACATGGTACCTTGAATAACAACCATACATTACTTTGTTCTATATTTTCCTAATTCTTCTCATAAAATTAAGTAAAAAATTATGATTTCTGTATGATCATCTGTTATAGAAATAAGGATAATGACCACATATTTTATTTCTTTGTTTTATTCTTAGAATTACACTTTGATTTTAATAATGTTTGTATATAAGACAATATGGATAGTGTCTAGCAATGGAATCCAGGACGCGCTTTTCATCCTATTTAGGACTCGTCAATTGGATGCAACTGCTTCTCAGAATTGATGTTCACTCTGGGACTGGAAACCCATCATCAATCCCTTCAAAGAGATTGATTAATTGCAGTCTTATATAACAATGAAAAGATACAAGTAAATAACACCAATTGAATGTTTGTATATATATTTTTTCTCATTATTGTTTATTTACAAAAGAAATGAAGAAGAAGAAGAAGAAGAAGAATGATAAACTCTAATATAAACCACCGATGAATAATCATTTCTTAAAGAAAAATAATAAAATAAAATTCTTTTCTTCATAAATTGACTTCATCATGATTGGATTCAAGTAAGCTGACTCACTTTTATTTGAGTTTAGTTTATATGGAATTCATTGAATATAATTTAGTTATTCTATATAAAATAATTCCCATTTCTTTCTTCCCTTTCTTTACTTTTTTCTTTTCTTTTCTTTTCTCTTTTTTCTTCTCTAATGTAATTGTTATTTATTTATTTATTTATTTGTTTATTTATTTGATGCTTTCATCTATGTCTATATATACCACTTTCAAAGAGAAGTCGACATTTCTATTCCATATATATATTAAACTGAACTAGTAATCTTCTCATGAGACAAATTGATAGAGTTAAGGTCAAAGATATAAACTTTAATAAGAAGAAGGAAAAAAGATTCAATTTATCTTATTTTTATTGGTTTATCAATGATCTATCACTTGAGTAAATGTTTATATATATAAAAAAGTTTCGAAAGAGTATTAAATTTATTTACAGAGAAGTTATTACTTATTTACTTACTTACGCCTATTACCCCTCGTAGAGTAGAGAAGAATGTTGGAGAAGATTTATAGCTTAGATGGATTATTTGGATGGAGTTTTGTTTTCTAAACTCAAAGAATAAAACTCCATCAAAAGTACAGAATAATAAACGATCCAAAATTTTAGAAACTTTTTAGTTTATTGAAAAGATTGTTACATGTTTAAGGCCTGAACCTGATTCCAATTAGATCAGATGAATAATTGTTGTGTGATGCTTTATATAAAACTTTTGATATAGATTAAACAAGACCTATAGTTAGGGTAATACAATGATATAAATTATGAGGGAACTTTAATAAGCTTGTTAGTTTGTTGTGGAAACTTTCACAAATGCTTTCAAAGTTACAGAAGTAAATTAATAAGGGTTATCAGAAAGGAGTAGTCTTATTTATTAATTTATTTAAACACATAAATATTGGTACAAGGAAGCATCAGTTATATATGCGCCACACGAATCCCATTTCATTTATGTGAGGACTATGGTACTGCCCGGATGCCCAGACCAAAGCAGGTGGTTTTCTTAGGGAGCCACACCCCGAGCCTTTTACCTAAAGGTCTGATCCACAATGCAATGGAGCATCGTGAGAAGATGCAGTCCCATGGTAGTTGGTGACCAACGATTAATTCATACGCCATTTGTTCCTTCAGGATACTGGAGCCCATTTGCACCATTGGTTTGGAATCAGGGTTTTCCAACTCCCCTAAGTGGACTTTCCGTGTCCACCAACCCGGTTAAAGCGCCGGACATTCGCTTTTCGTCCACTCAGTTTCGTAAACAACACCCGTGGTGAAAGAGGGAAGTGAGTAGAACTTCCCTGACAGAGGCTATATACGCGTGGGCATGTGAAAGTATTTCGAGGGGGAGAGCGAACTCTCCCCACTCCCGGCCGTACCAGGGCCCTTCGGGTTAGTCTAGCTTCAATTGACTCATGATTTCAACTATAATAAGGGTTATTCTTTTGCCACATTTTAAAATAAAACAAATTTCATGTCATAATATACATTTCCTCAGGTTGAGAAAACACCTCGTTTACATTTAGATGTATGACAGTGAAAAGAAAATTCTATCGAAGATATTCACAGTCTATCTTACTCATTAAAATAAAATTATGTAAAACAGTATAATGATTCATTTGAGATGATCATTTTTGTTTTAGGTTGTTTTCTGTCTTATTGTATAAAGGATTAAATCTGACAACAAAAACATTTCATCGATTATAAAAAGAAAAAAAAAGTATCATAGGAAATGAGGGAAATATTTCAGTACCTATCTGCTGTAATTAAATTACTTTTTTGTACCCACCCACCACCCTCCTTCCTTATTTCATGTCATTCAGATAGCAAAGGTCCTGTTTGATGTATGCAGTTTTCAATGAGTTTTTCGACAACAATAAAAATACTTGTAAATATGAAGTGAATTAATTATATATTCAAAACTTTTTGTTTGAGCTACCTTTTTTCCTCTTTTTTTTCTTTTTCATAAGGATATTGACAAAACACTTTCCTTATAAAAAAGGGGTTTTGTGGAGATTTTAGTAATTTTATATAGTTGAAATCATGAGAAAATTGAAGGTAGACCACCATGAAAAACCTGGAAGCACTGTGGGACTCCTCAGCAGTACGCATCCACTATCCTGCCTTGCGAGATTCGAACCCAGGACCTACCAGCCTCTTTCTAGAGCACTTAACCGATAGACTACTGAGCCGATAGCCAACGAATCTCGCAAGGCGAGATCGTGGATGCAAATTTCTAAGAAGTCGCACAATAGAACGAAACGACCGTTCAGTGCTTTCAGGTTTTCCATGGTGGTCTAGCTTCAATTGACTCATGATCTCAACTATATAAAACACCATCCTATTAGCTATAATCAATGTTTTTGACATAAAACATTGATTACTTCAAAATAAAATAATTTTTATTAGTGAAGCACTGAACAGAATCTAAATCTTTCCTTTCTTTTTATGAAATTGTGATAAAATGTTATTTACTTACTTACTTACGCCTGTTACCCCTCGTCGAGGAGCATAGGCCGCTCACCAGCATTCTCCATCCAACTCTGTCCTGAGCCTTCCTTTCCAGTTCTTTCCAGTTGCTATTCAGCCTTTTCATATTGGCTTCTATTTCCCGGCGTAGTGTGTTCTTTGGCCTTCCTCTTTTCCGCTTCCCTTCCGGATTCCAAGTTAGGGATTGAGTCGTGATGCAGTTTGGTGATTTCCTCAATGTATGTCCGATCCACTTCCAACGTCTTTTCCTAATTTCCTCTTCAGCTGGAAGCTGGTTTGTCCTCTCCCATAAAACGCTGTTGCTGATAGCATCCGGCCAATGGATGTTGAGTATTTTGCATAGACAACTATTTATAAATACTTGTACCTTCTGTACGATGAATGTAGTAATTCTCCGAGTTTCAGCTCCATACAGTAGGACTGTCTTAACGTTTGTATTGAAGATTCTCACTTTGAAGTTAGTTGACAGTTGTTTAGAGTTCCATGTGTTCTTCAATGGTAGATTTGATTTGCCAATCCTTGCCTTTACATTTACATTCGATCCTCCTTTTTATCAATAATGCTTCCCAGATACGTGAATTTTTCCACCTCTTCCAGAGTTTCGCCATCAAGTGGGATTGGGTTGGTATTCTCCGTGTTGCATTTGAGAATCTTGCTTTTTCCTTTGTGAATGTGGAGGCCTATCGATGATAAAATGTTAATGAGATATATAAGAACTTTTGTCTAAATTAGATCAAATACTTTCACCGTATTTGGGCACCAAGTTGATGTAAGACATTAAATAGGAATAATATATATTTGTAAAATCTCAGCGAATAAATTTGAAGTAAATCCAACGTTTTGCCTGGCAAGCTGGTCCAAGCTTCTTCAAGGAAATAATGAGATACTTAGTGAGATAGTTTAAGTGAAGATAATCTAAAAATATTAAACTTTATCGGTAGAAGTAATATGCTTTATTCTAGCTATTCATGATTTCTCTTAACTAGGAAATATAGATAAGATTGAATAAACAATAAACTTACCGTAAGTATATCCACTTTCTAAGTTAAAGTTTTTTATTTATTTCACTTATTTATAATTTAGATTGATCAGATCCGTTTAAACAATTCTAACTATCAATGAAATTGTTACATTAACACAGTTAAAAGCCTACCGTTTAATGGTAAACACTTAAATAGAAGTTAGCTTCGTTTTCTCATAACTTTTAAAACCTTTCAATTATAATACATAGTTTTGTAATATTGAAAGTTTTTCAGAATTAGAAACGTCAACTATTGTATGTTCACTCTATTGTCTTGAGACTTAAGGGTCGTTTTAAATGGACAGAGCTGGAGAGCCAGATAGTTTGACGAAACAACTATCTCTTGATATCTGTAATCCTATGATTGTCCAACCGAAATCAGTCTATTATAAGCAAAACTCAAGCACACAAATAAGTCAGTATATATTGTGAGCAAAAACTGATTTCTTTACATGGTATACATCAATTATTAAAATCAACAGATCCACATTTTTGTTACTGAGATGAAATGTTATACTGTTTACGTTCTAGTCAATGCTATTACACAGAACGTTTCATTTGAAATGTAGGTTAATTCGGGTATGGAAAAAGAGGATGATGTTAAAAAATGAACCACGTAAAGACAGTTATCTCACTAAACGTAATTGCCTGAAATCAAGGTAGACGGGCGGCCTGCTTAAACATCTGGGCTACCTGTTTCCCGTCATCTATATATTTCAACAAGTTATCTAATATTGTTTGTTTTAATACATCATTATGGCTATTAAGCACACAACCTACTCCGGTGCGTTTCTGAAAACTGAACAACCTTTCGCTGTAAAAGTTAGAAAAGGTCTAATCAGAAATGTCGTGTTTGCTGGGAACATGCAGCAAAAAGAATATACATTATTCATATGTCGATTGACTGAACTGCTGACATCCAACTGGCGATCACTGAATGTTTATCATCAGGAGCAACGAAGAAATAAGAAACGTAAACATGTTGAAATACTTTATGCTGAGAATTCGATTTTGTACCAAATAATATAATATTGAATCAAGCTAACAATAATAATAATAATAATAATAATAATAATAATAATAATAATAATAAGGTATTATTATTCATTCGCTTTTCTAATTCTTTTTTTACAAACAATAAAATCTACTGGCAATTTCATTTTTGCATTAGTCTGTAGAATCGGCTTGTACAAAAAATAGTAACATTTACGTATATACTCACTGAATTGAAAGACTCGAAATTCAAATTAAGTCTAAAAGGTGTCTTTTTTCTTTTGTCAGTCAGCTATCTACGAGACGTGGTTTGGTTGAAGTTAGACATTAATACCATAGGATGCCGGCTAAGTGGTCTATCGTTTAGTGCCCTGGAGTGAGACTGGTATGTTCTGGGTTCGAATCTCGCGAGAGCGGGATTGTGGATGCTCACTGCTGAGGAGTCCCACAATAGGACGAAACGGCCTTCCAGTGATTTTAGTTTTCCATGGTGGTCTAGCTTCAATTGACTCAGGATTTCAACTAGGAAAATATCTACGAGACATTTAGGAAACCAGATTTATAATAAATACGCATAAATAAATTTAATTTTTAAAAACTAGCAAAAGTTCCTTCTATCTAACCATGATATTTAATCTGACTTCAATCTTCAGTAGAATAGTTTGTCAAACAACTTTGTCAATTCAAGTTTTAAACACAACTAACCTTCTTTGATTATACATTCAACAAAACCTTCTCAAAAATTTACAAGTAATAGTGTAGTGAACATGAACACGAGTAAGAACAATCGAACAAGCTTAAGCACAAATTACAAACTGCCTTACTGAAATCTAATAACCATACAGTGAATAGTTAATTTGCAAATTATTAATCAATTGACTCAATCTTGACCATCCCTTCTGTAAATACCAGTTCATCGTCTTCGATTATTATTGTTCATGCATTTTCACACCAATTACGCTTCGTTTCCATTCTTTCATTGTTGATCTTCTATACCTGCCCATCACCTTATACTACTTATGTGGATATAAGTAACACACACAACAATATTTTCTAATATTTCTTAATATGAATATTTCTCTCTTCTTTTTTGTTTGACTTGAATTTACTATGTTTTTCTGACTCATATCCCTAATTAATTCATTTTTGTCAAATTCCGGAAATAACTGTTTAATAAGTATTGAAGTTATATATCATTCAATAGGTAAAATCTACAACGAAAATTGAAGAATTCATTTGTCTTTTTATATCCGGTACCTTAATTCTTCTATATCTTCCGTTAGTTCCTCTACTAAAGTACACCTTCATTTTACATCTTGTACACTATAATTTTCATTGGAAAATACAAAATACATTCTGTTTTAGAAGGGGATTTGTGGAGATTTCAGTATTTTTCAAATTTGAAATCATGAGTCAATTGAAGCTAGACCACCATGGAAAACCTGGAAGCACTGGACGGCCGTTTCGTCCTACTATGGGACATTAACACCGTTGGATGCCAGCTCAGTGGTATATCGGTTGAGGGCTTCTGCTCAAAACTGGTAGGCCCTGGGTTCGAATGCCGGAGAGTAGGTTCATGGATGCGCACATTACGTTTTATTGGAACTTTCAGCAAAGATAATAAAAATAAAGTGTTCATGTTTCAATCGATATAAAATTTTTTTAACATAAATCAATATACTATTGATATGACAAGTTTCTTTTTCTTTCTGAAGATTATATTTTATTGAATAAGATTGTGTAGTTCAAAAAACGAAATGGATCCATGAAGTAACTTCCGTTGAATACTTAGATATACTGATTACCATTGTTTCATGTTAATATGATCTGTGTTTAATACTAAGAAGATAAAAGATAAAACAATCTGTCATATCTAGAACCTTGATTCTAACTATGCCGCGTACTACTGGACTACTTGAACAATAGAACCCGCAACGTTGCAACAGAGAAAACAAAAGACTAGTAAGTAGGAACTTTTATTCCCCAAAAGAGTGTCAAAATATAGTACAGAAATCTAATGTATTTACAGTTATTGGCTGAATGTAAATCACCATTTTGGTCAACTAATAGACACGTAAGGGTCATTCTTATCCATCCAATGGAGAAGCTACACGCTGACATTCTAGAATATTCCCATAGCAGTGATTGGATGGAATTTGGATGGAGTTTACCAACGAGCTGTCCTTACACAACCATGTAACGTAATAACGGTGTATGTTTCATGGCTATTCAAATTAATATAAGGATTATAGAATATAAATTAATACTTAAATAACCATGGTTTAACTTGGTAATTTCGAATAAATTGAGTATTGGGTAAATTACTATCACAAATAAAAATAATATATTTTTATTATCACAATGAGCAGAAAAAATTAGATTTTCAGAGGTTTCATGACTCCGTCAGTGTAAGCCACTTCTTCAGAGAATAAATAACCAAATCAAAATTGTTACGTCGTACTATTTAAACTTGGAATAATAAGTGTAACCTTAGCTACCAGCTCAGGAGAAAATTAGGCAAAGACGTTAGAAGTGGATAGGATACTGTTATATCCCCTGGTGAATTATGATTGGTAAATCTGAGGTCTATTATCGACCAATGTATAATGCCTATTTCTTATTGTACAATTGTTACGTAACTAAACTATTCATATTCGTGTTTCTCTTATCATTAGCTTTATTTCGATCTTTGATTTATGATCATACGATTATTGAGTTATAATCAGTTTATTGATTACTTTGGTTTGTATAAAAACCCAGTATGCTTGTAAATAATGATTCATATTGCTGAGGCTGTATTTGTGTTCTGGACTTAACGGCTGGGCTAGGCAGATAGGAAGAACCGGATTGCACCCAAGACTGCTCGTACGTATTTCCTGTATCAATCGCACGTCCATATATATTACAAAAATATACGTTATAACAGATACATATTGAGGAAATCACCAAAGTGCATCACGAGGCAAGCACTAATTTGGAATCATGATAAGAAACTGGAAAGAAGAAGGCCAAAGAACTCAGTGCGTCTGTAGTTGGAGGCACATATAAAAACAATGGATAGCAACTTGAAAAAATTGGAAAAGACTGCCCATGACAGAGTTCGAAGGAGAATACTTATGGGTGGCCTATGCTCCTCCATGAGGGGTAACAAGCGTAAATAAGTAAGTGTTAGCACCGTCGTTATGCGACAGAGGGAAAGTGTATAAAATAAAGAGAATGATTTCTTTTCAACTAATCTATATTTCTTAATGAATGATTTTAATCAGTAACGTTAGTTACTGTTTCAAACACATAAAAAACAGATAACCTTATGTAAAGAAACTAAACCAAAGTATATATGAATCAGAGATATGTGTTCATATCACATAGCTAAGTTTGAATGAAAAGGTTGAAATAGTAACTCTAATAAAAATGAATAACTTTAGACATTTACACAAGTGCGGTTTATCTGAACACATGACAAAAGTATTTTACATGATTAAAATATAATGAAAATTACACTTTCGTAGAATACCCAGAACAGTCTAAAAGTATTACCACTTTTAATTGTGGTATCTATCGTTTACCAGGTTACATAATAATCTTATTCATAATGTGATCGGAAACTTTAAATACGGAAATAAACGACATAATTCGGAACGTCATTAATTTCTACAATTTCTATAATTCTTTACTGAATAGTTCAAATTCGTTAATGGTTTCATAAAATCGCTTCTTTTGGTATAAACATCTATCCCTGAAAAGTCAGTGATTTATTTCCCGCCGTCTTAATCTTCGACTTTATAAACACAGAGATAAAAACTAGTATATAGGAAATTCTTTATATTTCCCAATGACCTTTCACTGATTGAGTTCCCATTATGCTTGATTTCAATAAAATTACATAAATTAAATTTAAATAAATAAATTCGTTACCTTTTATAAGTTACCTAACCTAACCTAAATTAATGAATATACAGATTCGTTTAGTCGGCTGATCATTATATCTAGTATTGTTATAACAGAATTCCTGTATAGATCTCCATAGGAAACCTTTGCAAAATATAAATTAACAAACAGCAACAGACAATAATAAGAGAAAAGAAAAAGATAAGATAAATTAGGTTAAAAGGATGGACTAAATTACAGAAGATATCTGTATCATAATTTAGAGAGAACAAAAGGAGAATGAGCTTGATGTCAAATAATAATCATTCAATAATAACTAACCAGTTAGGGAATTAGGATGAACGTTTATATTGTATAGAGCCAAACAAATAAGTAATGAGTCACAATGATTTGTTCAACCAAGAATCTCATTGAAAAGAATGTGCTTTTAAAAAGAACTAGTTCTTTTTAGAAAGATTTTAAAGGGTACATGTATGTAAAATGTAGGTTGAATTTCTTGTAGATCTTGTAGATATAGAACGGTGTACGAATGATACAATGTTTCAACAGGTTACAGAGAACCATGGAGTATGGTTTACCAGGACTCATCACATGTAGTTGAATATATATGAAATCAAACCGACTGTTAAACATTATTTAAAAGAATTAACCTAATCTATTAAAGTAAACAAATTTCACTGGCTTTATTATCCTTCTTATCTTATCTACTTTGATTGAATCTTACAAACCTTTATTTTTCTCCTTGATTTATCGTACTATAGTCTTTCATATCATATCATACTTGTGTTACATTGTATTTAAATAGGTAGTCAATCTCATTCACATTGTGATGCGGGTTACTTATATCCACATAAGTTGTATATAACAATGGTCGGGCATTGAATGTATTTCAGTAGAAGATCAATAATGAAAGAACGGGAACGAAACGCAATTGGTATGAAAATGAATGAACAATAATAATCGGTGACGATAGACTAATAATTGTAGAAGGAACAGTCAAGATTGAGACAATTGATTGATAGTTTTACTATTTACAATATGACTGACCAGTTGCAGTCCTAAACATCAATGGGAAGAAGAGATGGATAGTGGCTAGCAGTGGAATCCACGACGCGCGTTTTGTCCTATTTTGGACTCGTCAGCTGGGTGTACCAGTATCTCAGAATTGATGTTCACTTTGGGACTCGAACGCAGTAACTTTCGCTTCAAACGCCATGGCGTTATCCACTCGGCCACTGAGTCCTGAAAGCCACTTGCTTGTGGAATAGGGTGAAGTTCAAATTTACTTAGTATTGTTTGTATGGATCTTCCCATTGATATTTTTAAGAATGCAACTGGTCATTCTCTAATTGGCATATGTGCATACTATGCGTATCGCCTCGATATTGCCTCAATTAGAGTCTGACCAGTTGCAGTCCTAACACATCGATGGGAAGATTCAAACAAACAACACTAAATGAAATCAATGGGAAGGTTCAAACAAACAAAACTAAGTGAATTTAAACTTCACCCCATTGCATAAGCAAGTGACTATCAGGACTCAGTAGCTGGATGGATAACGCGATGAGGTTTGAAGCGAACGTTACTTGATTCGAATGGTGGAGTGAACATCAACGTCCAGCTGACGAGTCCCAAATAGGACGAAACGCTTGTCCTGGATTTCACCGCTACCCATTATCTATCTTTGCTTATAATATTTACTATATGGTTCTCATATTATACTGAGATATTTTGTAATTTTATTCTTAAATACATTCTATTGTCTCCACTCGTGTTCTTGTTCACTACAACGTCAGTAAAATTTCTGTTCATTTAGGTTATCTTAGGAATTCCATTCAATAATATACAATCATTAGAAAACATACTCTTCAGTTGGATTGCGGATTTATTAGTATTTATAGTTAAATATTAATGAAGTTATATTATTAATTAATTATAAATAATTCAACCATTAAAAGTAATTTATCATCTAAAAATTGATAAAAAAATATTTAATTCACGTGAACTGTAGTAGACATTTTGACCTAGTAACCCTGGTATCCCTCTCATTAGTATATACATATATGAATTAAAAAAGCGTAATGCATTTGGTTTATTATTCCTTCTATGAAGATAGGCTTTCATAAGTTTCATATGATTGACCTGATAAATTTGCTGTCGGTGACATGATGGTGAATGTATGAATGAACACATTGCTTCGTTCATATTTTTTTCTTATGTTTTCAATGAGTTTTCATGTTGCTAATTAACCTTCAGTAGAAATTACTACGAAACAGAGTATATGTAATTTAATGAATCAAAATGACGTGTATTGTAACTAAGGAAAAACAAATAAACCTATTCTCTTTCAAACAGAGGTTTTGTATAAACATTGTTAATATACTATTTAATGTATGATAATCTTAAACAGAGGATCCACAATAAATGACCATAGATTAGTGAATAAGTAATACAATGAAGATTAACTGCAAAATAATTTTACTCATATTAGTATACTTGATATACCCTACCTGTTCCTGTCATCTATATATTTCAACAAGTTATCTAATTTCGTTTGTTTTAATACATCATTATGCCTATTAATCGCACAACCTACTCAAGTGCATTTCTGAAAAGTGTAAGACCTTTCGCTGTAAAGGTTACAGAAGGCCTAATCAGAGATATCGTGGTTGCTGGCAATATGCAGCGAGAAGAATGTACATTATCCAGATGTCGATTGAATGGGCTCCTAACTTTTAACTGGCGATCACTTAATATTTATCGTCAGGGTGGACGAAGAAGTAAGAAACGGAAACTTGTTGAAGTACATTGTGCTGAGAATTCTATATTGTACCGAAAATAAAATATTGAATAAAGCTAATAATAATATATCATTTACGTTATTTCTTCAATACTCAATAGTCCTGTATTCAATGCCGAGTTCAATTAATAAGCGCCGAACGATGAAACAAATAAAGAGCATCCAGTTTTATCTAAAGAAAATAAGTTATATCAAGCCATACGAACTCTAAAGCACCACGTGAAACTAGCTCAAACTCTAAAGGTATTATGAATCCTCTCAAGATTACAGAAACATCTCAGCAATAAGTACGTTGAAACATGCGTTAACAAAGTATTTATCGACTGATCTCGATCATTTAACAATAAAATAAATCAGAAGGGGTTTTGTGAGGATTTCAGTATTTTCATACTTGAAATCATGAGTCAATTGAAGCTAGACAATCATGAAAACCTGGAAGCACTGGACAGCCAACTAGTCCTATTGTGGGACTCCTCTGCAGTGCTCATCCATGATCCCGCCTCACGAGATTCGAACCCAGGACCTACCAGTCTAGTTCTAGAGCACTTAACCTCTAGACCACTGAGCAGGCATCCAAGTTTGATAAATACTGATCTACGATTTGTCATATTACAATAATTTTTTTTTCTAAATGTTCTAAATTTCATTCAACTCAATGTCGACATTGAAATGATTCAATTCTGGTGATAATATAATTTTGATTAAAAAGTTAATAATCTAAAAAAATCTAATTTAATTATTCAAATCAGTTACTTAACAAATAACTTCTATGTAAATGAAGCAAAATTTAGATCTACATTTAAGTATATCCCATAAAAAATTACCGGAAATTTACAGAAATTGTTTATTTAAACTGATTTGATGAAGCGCGCACAATTTAAAATTGTTAGTTTATATTTTAAAAATTGCATATTTTCATTAAATGATTAAGGAAACTGATTTTACATTTAATTAAATTTAGTGAAACATTGAATTTCACAGTAGATATAATTGACTTTTTGAATAAATAAAGTTTATCTTGATAATGAAGACTAGACAATACTAATATGATGTAAATTAGTTCCATTATAGATTACATAGGGGGGGGGTCGTGTTCGGATAAATTATTCATAATGTCAATGTTCTCAAGCCCTCACATGGAATCCTGAAGGTCAAAGAGGAAGAAAAAGACCAAAGAACATATTACGCTGAGAAATGGAGACAGACATGAGAAGAATGAACAAAGGTTGGATAGAATTAGGAAGGAAGGCTCAGGAGAGAGTGAGTTGGAGAATGCTGTTCGGCTGCCTATGCTCCATTGGAAGTAACAGACATAAGTAAGTAAGTAATGTCAATGTTCTAATGATTCAATTTTAAAAAAACAAAATATTATCTACTTCGTATCTGAGATACCTTTTATTTCGGCGTTAAGATCAGTGGAATATGTCATATGAATTAAACAGTTCATTATTTCATTCGACTTATTGACATATTTTTAAATAAAAAAAACGAATTATTGAATAGCATATAAGCAAGTTAATGTAAATAAGTAACCAAGTTTGAAATTGGTTTAGATCCACATCACTATTATACATCAGAAGTACAAACACTACTGAACTAATCAAATCTGGTTTCAAACATGTTATAGCAGCTCACGTACAATTGAGTTTGTTCACATCTGATTTAGTAAAGCCCTTTTGTTAACTTATTTAACGGATAGAGTCATTCGCACAATGACAAACTATCTATACTATTATACCTTTATTATGTACGTTTGAGCATTGCTTACTGCCTACGTATGTATTCATTCTGCTAGCCTTACTATTAACTGCTTAATTGATTCGATGATTCATACATTTCCATTTGTATATATATACATCTTAATCGTGTTCGCTTACTCGCTGACTCGATCACTCGATCAATTGGTCTTTCTCTTGCTCATTTGACTCGTGCGCCCACTCGCTTGCTTTACGGCAATACTCTTTCATGCTTGCTTAACGTGCCTATAATTTTGGATATTTGTGTATGGTGCAAAAACAAACGCAAACAACACTTCTGATTTATACACTGTTGGGGCGTTATCGAATAACGGTAATCAAGACGAAGATGGTGATGATGATGAATTATATGTGACAGATATAAATTGATTTTACTGAATGAAAATGAGTAGATTTGTAAATTAAAATAAATGTTCATTAAAATTTCGTTTTCTAATTTAATAGTCAAATTCGTGAATGAGATCGAAGCTAGACCACATTGGAAAAGCTAAAAGTACTGGATAGCCGATTCGTCGTACTATATGACTCTTCGATAGTGCGCATCCACGATCTCACACGCAGGATTCAAACACAGAACCTTCGGTCTCGCGCGCAAACACTTAACCTCTAGACTACTGATCCGGCATCCAACGATGCAAATGTCTACTAAAATTCTGAATCTATGGCAAGACTATAATTTATGGACGAGCCAATCAGAAGCGTTTGAGGTATTTCAAGGTCACAGTGCCAATTTCAGTACCTGATACTCATTTGCAATCGAATCACAGAGGATTTTAGAGAAGACGTGACAATTAGGTGGCTACAATAAAAGGGACTACTAGGAAGTTCCTTTACTTGTAATCGCGGCAATCAATTGACTTGCAGACCTTGTGCAGACTACCCTGATGATGTTATCTTTCGATGTAATATATGTTAGAGGAAGAAGTCTGCTAGAACACGAACTTTTTTCTCTCTATCCAGATTGAGACTAAGGCAAATTATAATAATTGCTGAGAACTGTATAATAAAAGCACCAGTATTATTAGCTGCAATATTCGCTGATTTTACTGAAACTTCGGCCGTTCAGAGGTATGAGTATTTTAGGGATATATGTGCAATAAAAATGACAAACTTACACAACCGAAGTACATACAAACAATGTTGAAGCTATGTGATCGAGGCTGAGAGGGTTTTTGTGACCTTATCATGGCTCCAGAGACCGAGTATTATGGAGCCAAATGGATGAGTTCATCTACCTTATACAATATGATTTTAGAACCTTTGAAACTTTTTTAACCTTGACAAGTTTTTGAACCATGTAAAAGAAGTGTATCCACAATAATTCTTCGGTGTTGTATCATATATTTTACTCTCTACCAACTGTTACCTGATTGGCTAATATTTCCCAAGATCACTTGAGATTCGTTCAAAGATCGTCCATAAATTATAGTCTTGCCGAATCTATTCCATATAGAAAAATGAGGTACCTTGAGCAATACGATTAAAGACTTCTTTCAATTTATGAAATGAAAGTCACGAGGGTCAGTGAATAAAGTTGCATTAATCTTATGATAACCTAATCACAAATAGTTTTTTAAATAAATAATCAAAAGTGAAACAATTGTTTAGAAACAATATTCACAGAAAGGACTGAATGGATTCGAATAAAAAATCCCATAGATTTTATTATCTAATCTCTTACTAAGACGTTTTCATGATTTGTAATTTGTGAATAAAAACAACAGAACTGGTAATTCATCTTATCATTAACTTGAATGGAATTTCTTAAAAAGAGAGTTTCTTAATTATAAAGTCAATTAACACAAATCACTCATTCATTCTGCAATAAAGGAGTATGGATTACGTAAGCACACTTAAAAAAATAAACTGAAGATCAAAATAAGCCTAGTGAAGTGACATAAAATGGTATATTCTGAAATTGTAAGAAAATCATTATCTGTATGCTAATAATATTATTATTATTATTATTAAATATCTTAGAACACAATATTATTCTGATTTTTGAGACAGTTATGTTACTTGATTCAAGATCAGAACTTTCAATACAGATGTCAAGACAGTTCTACTGCATGGGATGGAGACGTGCAGAACTACGAAAGCCATCATCCAGAAGATACAAGTGTTTATTAACAGTTGTCTACGCAAAATACTTCAGATCCGTTGGCCAGACACAATCAGCAACATTCTAGTGTAGAGAGAACAAATCAGATACCAGTGGAGCAAAAATCAGGAGGAAGCGCTAGAAGTGGATATGACACACATTTGAGGAAAGCACCTAACTGCGTCAAACAGCAAGCCATTAAATGGAATCCTGAAGGCCAAAGGGAAAGTAGAAAACAAAAGAACACATTACGCCGAGAAATGGAGACAGTCATGAGAAGAATGAACAAAAATTGAATTGGACTAGAAATCAAGGGCGAAAACTGAGTGGGTTGTAGAATGCTGTTCGGTGGCCTATGCTCCATTGGGAGTAACAGGCGTAGGTAAGTAAGTAAGTATGTTACTTGATTAACATACAATTAAAATATGATTTTTCCTTACAGAAACTCTTGTTCTATAATTTAATTTTCTAATCATGATAATAAGATATTGATAGATGCTGAAATATTTACTTATGATTCTGGTTACTGTTTCTTGTTTCATCTTGAATGATGGTTTCCAATGATTTATTGGTTATCGTTCATCAATTGAGTGAACAAGGCATACTTTCACACATAATTCTTTTAAAGTTACATATCACTAAACATTTATATTACTAACTGAAATTATATACAACTACTTAAATAAAAGGTTGAATAGAGTAAAACACTCCATAGAAGTTTCAAATACTACACTGAAACAGTAAAATTATATTACTACTAGAAATATTGAAGAAGTGAGTACAATAAAACAAACAAGTATAACGAAATGACTGAACAAAAGCAGAAAAAACATGAAAAAGTGAGGACGAAAAAAATGAATTAGTTCAATTTTAACAATAAGATGAATATAAACATACATATTTGAATTATTATAACTGCCTTCCAGAAGTGCATACTAAAGTAGTTATTGTCTTTCTTTCCACAAATCCACCAAATGAACCTTTATCCTAGGTCCACTAACCTTTTGAATACGTAATCTTTCTACGTTGTAAAGTACTTTAATGCTAAGACTATTAGACTAAAATAGAAACAGTTTGTTCATTACTAATGTTTTGTTTAGAAACGAAGATCCATATCCATTTTGTATTGTTTGTTTGGATCTTCGCATTGATGTTTAGGACTGCGATTGATCAGTCTCTTATTGGCATATGGGCATACTGTGTGGATCGCCTCGCTATTGCCTTAAGTCACAAGTATTGTAAGCAAAGATGGACTGATTAATTGCAGTTCTAAACATCATTTGGAGAATTCAAACAAACAAAATGAATCTAAACTTCACCCCATTCCACAAGCTATTGGCTATCAGAACTTAATAGCTAAGTGGATGACGAGATGAAGTTTAAAGCGAACAGTACTTGATTCCAGTTCCGGAGTGAACCTCGACTCTAGAAAGCAGGTACATCTTGCTGATGAGTCTCGAACAGGAAAAAGCGTGCATCCTGGATTAAATTGCTAGCCACCATCCATCTTTGCCTTTGAAGATCCGTATCACCTATTAAGTCAGATTCCTTATCTTTATCTAAACGTTTGTAAGTCAATTAAACATAATCCCATTTCTCCTATTCACTTTAAATTCAAAGGTAGTTTGTGTTATCAATTTCCGTTGTATTCATGAGCTAAATTATGTTTTTGAACCATATACAGAAACTATAACTCATTTTATAGAGTAATGGTCTTTACAACTAAGTATATAGTTTAACAAAAACCAAACAGCGAATATGAATTGATTTGATATCTCTGTCCCTTTAATAATAATGATTTTATCTTTATAGTTGTTATTATCAACAATATCTGAGACTTAAAAAACAACATCATATACTTCAGTAATATATATTTCATTACTTCAAAAATATTGGCGTCATGAACTATACTTAATATCAGTTCAACGGTCACCCCATTTCCTTTCGGTTTGTTATTAAAATTCCTGGCCGGTTGTTTCACCTGTATGGAATATATCTCCATATAGATATATATAACTAAAAAGTGTTACATATCCGTTTGATTGACCTCAATATCAAACTATATTTTCTAAACATTCTTAATTAAATATAGTCTAAATATTCTTTCATGGTTTGAAACTTAATCCCAAGAATAGGAATAATAAATATGAAACGTTACTTGTATTATTGAAATAACAATGGATTTATAATTATTGTTGATTAACTGCACACCGTTTGTCGGATCTAAAAAAAGACTATTTCACTGATTATTAGCATAAAAGTTGGTTTGACTATACATAGATTCACCGTGGTGAAAGAGAATACCGTTGGGGACAATCAAATGCATTTTAATATAACATAACAGAATAACTTGGTAAAATCTGAGAACCATACAGTAAATACTTTATTTGCAAAATATCCATCAATTGTTTAAGACTTTGTTGTTCCTTCATTTCCATAACAATCACTCTTTGTTCTCGTTCTCTTCTCTTTGATTTTCTCAACCTACTTCCTCCAGATATCCTATTCTCGATTGATGATACATACTAGTTAAATCTATCGACATTAGTGGCACACACCACAGTGCAAATAAAACGTCTGATCATGTAAAACGTTAAGCTGTTCATTTTACATTTGTATATGAAATTTACAGTTGGATTCGCTTCAAGTTTATTAAGGTAGTTTCACGTAATTATCATTTCACTACCCCACGGTTTCAAATCCAAGACAGGCAGGATTTATCATAACTTAAAGATAATGTTATTGTATACTGTCAAAGTTTTATAATGTTTGAGTATTGAAATTAAGTGCTCATCTATTTCGCTTAGCTAACCTCTAAGTTGTTTATGTGTCGTCTTATTTTGGCTTGATTAGTTCTAATATTCATAATGAATGTAACTTTGTGATTTCGTATTTTTTCTAAGCACGCCTTGTAGTGGACCTCAGCAAAAGAGCTTAGTTAAAATATAAGAATACGCAACGTTACCAACAATATACCAAAAGAATTAACACTACGAACCTAAGCGTGTGTCTATGATTAACGCAAAAGGTAACAAATTACAGTTAAATTATAAAAAGGTATATTGAGCAACAAAATGGTAACAGTGTTATGAAATGAATGTTACTTGTAAGCTGCTTTCTGAGATAACAACCACAAATAAGTTCACTTGGTTAACAAAGATTCCTCTGCACGTGATAGCACAAACAGCAAAATAGAGAAGATTAGATCCAGTAGTATTATTCAGTAATGATCCGGGCCAAAACACCAACGTAGTGTGGAATGGTCTAAAAAGATGTTATAATACTATTATAATCTTCAATCAAAGGCCGTGGCCGTTAAAGCAGAAGAATAGACGGCGGATACAACGTTTATATTTTAAGAATCGCGGCAGTGAAGAAGTGTTATATATAACCAAACAAAAGTATTCATTTCTTTACCATTGGTACAGAAAAACAATAGATATCGAATATAAGTGTGATTACATAAAAAGTGTGACAACTAGGAAAAATATGTGACCTTTAATTTTTTGTTACAAAAAATCACTAGACATAAATGTCACTATAGCCTACAGAGAGTAAACCTAGATGATGTACAAAATGACAATCAAAACTTCCTAATGAAACCTTTGAGCTCAGTAAATATAATGAGAAACAATACATTCAAAACTCACTCAGTTTGCCTGATATGGAATATGGAAATTGTTACTATCCAAATGACGATGTATGTTAAGTAAGTTAATAAAAAGGGCTTAGCCAGATTAGGTGTAAACAAACTCAATTATATCTGAGTTGCTATAATATGACTAATTTTCTCGCATCGATCTAATACAACAATGTACCAGAAAATTTTTTAAAATGTATTTTCCCTTATATTGTAAATACTTTTCATCACTTTCTTTAGTCGGTATTTAAACTTCACCCCATTGCACAAGCAAGTGGCTATAAGGACTCAGTAGCTGTGCGGATAACGCGATGGCGTTTGAAGCGAAAGGTACTGGATTCGAGTGGTCGAGTGAATATCAACTCTGAGATGCAGGTACATCCAGCTGACGAGTCCCATATAGGACGAAACGCGCTTCCTTGATTCCACTGCTAGCCGCTATCCATCTTTGTTTACAATGCTTGTGAATTTAGGCTATATCGAGGCAATACACACAGTATGCACATGTGACAATTAGAGACTGACCAGTTGCAGTCCTAACACATCGATTGGAAGTATCAAAGAAACAATACTGAGTGAATTTAATATTAATCATAGTTATGCAGTCCTAAACACATCGATGGGAAGATCCAAACAAACAATACTAAGTGAATTCAAACTTCACCCCATCGCACAAGCAAGTGGCTATCAGGACTCAGTGGCCGAGTGGATAACGCCATGGCGTTTGAAGCGAGGGTACTGGGTTCGAGTCCCAGAGTGAACATCAACTCTGAGATGCAGGTACATTCAGCTGACGAGTCCCAAATAGGACGAAACGCGCGTACTGGATTCCACTGCTAGCCACTATCCATCTCTGCTTACCATAGTTATAATTACTTTTTATAATTTGATAACTTACTCTGAAACCTATATAGTATTATATTATATTTGGGTGTTACCATATGTAAAGCACCTTAGCCTACATACACTTAAAGAAAATTTACACTGATAATATTAGCAAACAATCATACAAATATGAGTGTTAACATATAATTACTAAAGTAGTGAAATATTATTTACAAAGAATACACCTTTATTAACTAGATGATTTCCAAGAAAACTAGTACTATCTATTGTTTTCCCATTTTCTCATTTTATTATTTATCTTACGGTATAGGGGTAAAGTATGTGGCATAAGAATTATCATAACTTTTGTTAAAGTTAATTGAGTATTAAATGAAATAATTAACCTTAATAGTATAGTAATTAAAAGATGTTACTCATCATTATCAAACTATTGTTCATATAATCTGCTTGAGATATATCCATCCAATCAATGATCTCACTATAGAATCAATAATCTTTGTCTCGAAATATGTTGTAAAGAACAACTTCTTTAAACTTTTGTTGGGGATGTCAAATCACCAAAACTTACTTGGTAAATAGCTTAATTACGTTATTTTGTTTTTAAAATTTGAATTTCCTTGTTTTCGCGCCAAGGGCGCTCTTTTCACCTTCAAGTTGTATTTCCCACTTGTAAATATCTTAAATGCTATTGGTCCGTTTTAGCTTTGAGTGTGCTATTTTGCAATGCTGCCCATGGACAAATTATCGTTGTATATATACGTTTGAGTTTTTCCCCTTATAACTTACTTGTAATCGTCTGCTTATGGAATATATATTCCCCTACTTTGCCTTGGACTTCTTCATCTAGTTAGCGGGGCCTGGGACAACAGATTAGATTAGCTTATCGTGTCATTGTATAATTGGCCTTCGTTCGTTACCGCGAAATCGACTTAGTTCAAGCATATCAACTTTGTTATCACAATGATATCTTATCATGGTTTAATGCTAATTTAATTTAACATGCTCATCTTTTCTGTTTTATTGATTTTCATACCAAAAATTTAAATTTACAAGGAAACAAAGCAGACAACGTGTATCCATGCATTCCGATAATTATATTAAAGATAATGACTTAATTATACCTATTTTTAGTATTCTGTTTTCTAAATTGTACCATTTTGGAAACGCACTAAGTTGCTTGGTTTAGACTGAATAGTAAGTCTCAAGAAAATTATGAAATATTGAGATCTATTTGTCGATATAATTCACTGAAGAAAACAGGTCATTTTATTGTAACATGAGAAACATGTAAACAACGACTACTAACATCTTGTGAGTGGTCTGTTAAATTTTTCTAGCGTCTATTTTATACCCGAAAAGTTGCACACCTTCCAGCAAAATTGGGAAAACTTATTCAACAACACAAACGGATCATAGAATAACCAACATTTAAGACCAGGAAGCGCTGAAAACACGTTCTTTTCTGGTACGAGACATATTGCTAGGTATTTAGGAAATTTTCTGTCAAATTGGATTAGTAAATCATACACTTTGGATTTGACGTCTGCTCCTGTTATTACTATACATTAGTTTATATATAACTTTAAAATTTCACAGTTATGTTGGGTTTTTTTTAAAATGGACGTCTGATTTCAACATCGATTTACATTCAGCTGTTACACTTCAACATACTTGACACTTTAATTAACGTTTTTGAAAAAGTTTGAATTATCACTTAAGAAAGTGTCGAGTGATAATTATAATAAAATGAAACGGGAAAAGATTTAAGTCTCGACAGAAGGTAGAGTCAACTGTCGTTCATCATGATTGATGTGACGAATTCAAACTCTTATTCACTTTTAGTAAAAAAATGACTATCTCATTTAGTGTCTTATGATCATTGTTAGTATAGAGAGTTTTCTGGAGGTTGTTGAATTTCATAGTCAATATCGAAAACTGATCTTAGTTAAACAATCAGTAAAAATCAAACAACGTTTGTGGTTGCCTAGTCTTTTTAAGAAACCTTTCAACAATTTACATGGATGTCCTCAATAAGGATCGAACAACGGGTATTAGGCTTTCGTGAAAAGCAATCAATATTTAGACTACTATTTTGTCTTTATTTGGTCTGAGTGCATATCATTTGTAAAAATAATTTAATCAGTTATTGAAAGTCTTAACATCATGAATTCCAGAGGTTCAGACCACAGTTAATGAAAACATAAGTGCATTTATTAATTAATGTCTTACATCAACTCGGTGCTCAAATACTGTGAAACTATTCGCTCTAATTTAGACGAATTTTCTTATATAAGTGCATTAGGATGACATTCTTCTTGATTACATTTGAATAAAGGTTATAAAGATTTTACCTGAATGCATAAATATTCTCACCCCATAACTTTAATATCAAAAGGCAGTTGTTAATTTATAATGATCACTTAACATGAAACATTTGAAAATTAAGAAAAGCTCTACACATGCTAATTTAGTTTTTCCCCCTCAACATCCACTTGATACCATGTCTACAATCAAAAGAGTTATATTCACCTGGAAAAGTGATACCATAATAAAAGCTATTAGTCAATTAACGAATGTAAACTATTCGAAGAAATTAAGAATAAATTAATATTTTACTAAATCAAGAATTACCATCATAGTAGACTAATATAAATTGATTTATTTCTTGCGATCTCTTTTCAGCTTTCTACAACCTAGGTACAATGTGATATAAATCATTACAAGTAAAATGAACATATGTACTGTATTTCAGGGCACTATCAGCAACAACCTACTGTGGAAGAGAAAAAAACAGATTCCAGGAAGAAGCACTGGAAGTGGATAGGACACACATTCAGGAAATCACCCAACTGCGTCACAAGAAAAGCCCTCACATGGAATCTTGAAGGTCAAAGGAAAAGATGAAGACTAAAGTACACATTACGCCGAGAAATCGAGACAGACATGAGAAGAATGAACAAAAATTGGATAGAACTAGAAAGGAAAGGTTAGGATAGATTGGCTTAGAGAATGCTGTTCGGCTGCCTACGATCCATTAGGAGTAACAGGCGTAAGTAAGTAAGTAATTGTATTTCAGAAAATCCTGGTTTAAGGTTGACTGTGATATGTCAATATCGACTAATAAAAGACAACTGTTATGCAAGAGTTTAGAAAAAATAATCCTTCAAACAATTGATTATTTGCAACTTAAATATAAGAAAAATCTCGATAATAAAACTGAGGAGAGAATGGAAAAGAAATTTGAGGAGTGGAAAATTAATGTCATATATTGTATATTACTTGAAATGATTCAGTAAATATTGAATAAGGAATTATATTCAAGGTCTTAGAAAAGAAACATTACGTAACGAAATCTTGAATGTAAGATTACTTAGGTCATATAAAACTGATTTTTTTCTCCAAATGAATGAATTTGACTTCTAAATGATTAATGATTGATAAGATTGGTTTTAGGTTTTAAGCAGCTGAAAATCTATCACAAAAATAAATGGATCCATGTTATTCTACTATTACTATTCTTTTCTTTACTAAATTACACATACACGCCATTATTTGATTCGAAATTACTTCACCTAATTTTTGACAGTTATCAAAGATAAGTTTGTAGAATTAACATCGAAGTATATACTTACTATGTAATGGCTGATCTTATGTCAAGCCCACATAGCTTATTCTAGTTTTCGAACAGATCAATTTATTCATTCATTTTGAGTAACATTTTGACCTTGTCACTTATTGACTTATTAACCTTGACTGTTTTTATGTAAGTGTATATGAGTACATTTCTTATCCTACTCATCACATATCTGTAGTCTACTTTTAGTCTGATTACAAATATCGATTCATGCTTAGCTAAATTAAGTTGACTCACAAGCCTTCTCCACCGCACATCATTTCGTCACTATTCGCTCTCTTCTCTTCTCTTTATTCGATCCATTTCTTTGGTTGTCTGCCGGGACTAATGGTTGTACGAAATATACATATTCAAAATTCATCCTCGTGTTTGACTTATCTAATCCCATCATTCACTAACGCAACAATTATATACGACGATTTACGATATATAAATATTTCAACAACATTTAAAAACAATCTAACTGTCGTCAGATACCAAGCTACTAAAACTTTATCAAAACAATTTGAATAGTTGAAATCTTTTAATTATCTGAAGAAAATTGGCAGAAAGCCCAACTTGAAAATTTCATAATTTTCATATTCTCTTATTAAAATAAACACCTGATACTTATTAAATAAATTAATCATTGTCATAAAATAGTCCTATTATGACTAATAATAATTAGATTTTCATAAGTAGTTGATGTAATTCGTATATTAGAGAATACAAGGCAAAGAAGAAAGAGAAAAAAAAACAAAACTAATCAATCACTTTAAATAATTAAAAAAAGAGAAAAATTAACAAATAATTGTTTTCTTTCTTTTTCTTACTTTTCTTTCTTTTTTTCTTTTTTCTGTTTTTCTTTCTCTGTTTTTTTTCTTTTCACTTATTCAGTTCTAATTTTTAGAAATAAATTTATCTTAAATAAATTGTGTAATAAGAAGTAAAAATTGAAATTGGGTAATGTTTCGGTTTTCTTCTTATTTAACAATACAGAATAGATGAGTTAATGTAAAAGATCGGTTTTATATCAAAGACTATTAATATCTTGTTGGTTATATGTACGTTAAGTTAAATAGATGAAAGCTAAATTTCTGTGATGGTCTGTATTCTATATTATCCCTAAACTTCGTATATTGTTCGTCCTGATAACCGTTAATTGATAACATCCTAACTGTGTATAAATCAGAAGGCGGATACGAAGGGTTGATTGCGTTTATTATAGGACTACACACAGATATCCATAATTTAAGCAAGCATGAAAGAGTAGTGCCGTAATACAGGCGAGTGAGCGAGAGATCAATTGATCGAGTCAGACAGTAAACGAGAACAGTAAAGTGCAGTGAACAGGATTAAGATGTACATATATATACAAATGGAAATGCATGAATCATCGGATCAATTAAGCTATTAATAGTAAGGGTAGCAGAATGAATGCATGCGTAGGCAGTAGGCAGTGCTAAAGCGTACATGATAAAGATACAGTAGCATAGATAGTTTGTTGTTATAAGAATGTTCGTTAAATAAGTTAACAAATGGGCTTAATCAAGTTAGATGTAGACAAATTCAATTGTATGTGAGCTGCTATGTATCTTGTTAAATACTATTAATCTTCCCTTCATTTGGTGATGGTTCGCCTATTATAATGTGTATGCGAATGTTTGAAGCAAATGAATGTACTGTAGTAAAATACGTCTTCAGAGTATCAGTTTTCAATTTATATTGTCTCTTATTTAGTTAGTCACGGATGTTGGTCTGATTGTTAGGAGTATCGAACTCGCGACTTTTGAAGAATCTCGGCTTCTTCATGAGGCGTCATAATTTTTCCTTCAATTTGTTTAATCCGCCTGGTGTTTTTTAGCAAAATCTTTTTTCTGCGAAATGGGGTTGCCGATTTCATTTTCAACCCTCCTCTTTCACAAGGTCTTGGGACCGGCAATAACTCTAGAACAGTTACAGGTGGAGTTATGTTGTCAATAACTAGATTAGTATTCTACTACTAATATGAATAACAATAAAAGACGCTATTTGAAGTAAAACAAAATAAATTGTGAAAACTTTAGCTACTGGATTTGAAAGGGAACGTATTGGTTAGAATTTAAATAGGTTTGATATTAGTCATTATAAAAATTAAAATATGTAAGAAACACTGATAGACATATATATTTCCATTGACTTTTGTCATATGTCGACCAGTAACTATTTGTTAGTTTATGATTTAAACATTTTCCCATACTAATGTGTTCAATATGCAAAAACACCAATGCGTTATCAATCTAACAGAAGTGAACAATATTACCAACCAAGTAAACTAAGAAAGAATATCAGAAGGGGTTTTGTGGAAATTTTATTAATCTTAGTAGTGAAGATCATGAGTCAATTGAAGCTAGACCATCATAGAAAATCTGTAAGTAACGAACAGCCATTTCGTCCTATTGTGTGACTCCTTAGCAGTGCGCATCCACGTCCTGAATTCCACTACTAATAACCATCCATTAATGTAATGTTTGTTTTATTTTAAGTGCGATATTTTATTTGGTATAAGACTGACATAAAAATGGTGTTTATTCAATATACGATACATTGAATCAACTTGAACTACATTCAGAATAACATACAGCATGCAATTTTGTTGTAATTTCATCTGTGTGAACTTTTCCTAATCAATAATAAAATGATGCACAAATTAATATATGAGTGTATTTTTAACTACAGTGGTTGTATTTTGGTGTCAATAAAACTTCATCTGTACCAGGTTTTATGTTCTTACTTCGCGTCGTGAGTATTGTAGTGGTTCTTCTTCTTTCAAGTATAAATAATAAGTGAGGCGAATATATCAAATATCGACGGGGACTTTAGAAACTATAGAAATATAACAATATCAGATAACGTAGCTGATTAAGAACCTAATTAGAGTTGACAGTATGTGTTCATCAATAACCAGTGACTTCTTCTTATGCTGTTATTTCGTATCACTCTACAAAATATACTAGAGAATTTAGATTGGATTTTAATGATAATAAGTAGTCCTTAAAAATGTCATTTTAAATTTTTAGCAAATCACCTGAAACTTTATTCTTACTTCTTCCTACACCTGTGAGAAACGGAAATGTATAAGATTCACTTAACAATTTTAAAGTACGTTTTTTTGTTTATCTTACAGTTAAATCATCATGTCCATACTATCAGAAATTCATTTCACAATGCTAAATTACAACTTGGGTATGACAACA
The DNA here is from genome assembly GCA_944470415.2 of Schistosoma rodhaini. Lineage (NCBI taxonomy): Eukaryota > Metazoa > Platyhelminthes > Trematoda > Strigeidida > Schistosomatidae > Schistosoma > Schistosoma rodhaini. The sequence goes on from OX104037.1 coordinate 36,438,578, forward strand.
AAATTATCATAACTATTACAACTAGTTAATAAACCCTTATTTTTGTAAATGGGTGATAACTTCTTACTGAAATACTGATCATACTACTGAAAAACAAATACCTTATTAATATAGTGCATGATGCATAAAATCATTTAGACTAGTGATCACAGTGCAACTAGATCGACAGAATTCGATCAATACTAAAATTACTCTATAAACATAACCCTGATCTTGTAGTTAAAATCATGAGTCAATTGAAGCTAGACCATGATGGAAAACCTTGAAGTACTGGACGGCCGTTTTGTCCTATTGTGGGACTCCTCAACAGTGTGCATCCACGATCCCTGATCACTACTCAGTGACTAATCAGTTGTAAATGAAAAGAATGAAACTGACTAACATACTGTTTACCTAATGAATTTGTTTATTCTCTTTTTATAAATGAATCATACCGACTATTATGAACCATTCAATCGAAAATACCAACAACATAAAAGAACTCACTTAGATCAAATTAAATGTCAACAAAACAATGAATTTAGGTCTCTATTTATAAACAACTTATTTATTTGTTGTCAGTTTTCATTTATGTTAACTAGTATTACCCTTATAGCAACTCAGATACAATTGAGTTTGTTTGCATCTAATTCAGTTAAGCCCTTTTGTTAACTTATTTAATGGACAGTCATTCATACAATAACAGCCCATCTATACCATTGTACTTTTATTATATACGCTTGAACATTGCTTACTGCCTACGCATATATTCATTCCGCTAGCATTATTATTAATCGCTTATTTGATCCGATGATTCATGCTTTTCCGCTTATATATATATGTACATCTTAATCCTGTTTACTGCTCTACTGCACTTGCCCTGCTTGCTCTCTGCTTTGCTCTGTATTACGCTACACCGTACTGTACACGCTTACTCATTCATCCGGCTCTATGGCACTGCTTTTTCATGCTTGTTTGACGTACGTGTAATATTGGATAACTGTGTGTGGTTCAGTAATAAACACGATCAACCCTTCGTATTCGTCTTCTGATTTATACATCGTTAGGACGTTGTCGAGTAACGGTTATCAAGATGAACAATATACGAATCTTAGGGATAGTACCGAATATCGACCACCACACCCTATTCTACTGCTTTTTCTTCAATAAGATTCTTTTTAGAATCCTTGAATTAAGTCAGTTTACATTTCAGTGTCACTTTAAGAGGTTATTTCTTATCACCACAAAATTTATTCTCCATGTAAGCTATAATTTCTTGAATAATAAAAGCAGTTGGTTATAAGACTATAATATTCTTATTCAGATGATAACAATGAAAATTGATTCATTATATTTGAAAAAATTTATATTTGAAATAGTCTCAGCGATTGAAATTTAAATAATTCCAACGTTTCGTCCAGCTAACTTGTCTGGACTTCTTCAGGGAAATAATCAAAATCAAAAACATCAAAGAAATATATAGTGTTTTTACAATCATATCAAAATCTCTACTACTTTTTAATCCAATCATATTTGGATGTCGAAGTTTTTGTACAACAGGATAATATGAGTCAGTTGAATGAGAATCAAGTGAAAAGTTCAACGATGTGAATTAAACGAGACTGCATAAATTGTGTGTATGTATGTATGTGTAAGATGAGTTATTAATGATGAATGATATTCAGTGTTGATATGTTTCTATGTGAAGTAAAATAGGAATAAAAGTGCAAAATGAAGGTTGAAAAGTTTTTTTCTCCTTTCTGAATAATCGAAGTTGCAAATAAAATGAGAATCATCATCAAGTACATAATTGTAATGTTAAACATAACTCATATTGATTTCAGTCTTAATAACGATTCATGTGAAGTGAACAGGTTGAATAAAAGAAAAGGTCAAATTACTTGTTGATGAATATTTGCCAAGTGGTAACTAGCTGAATACCATCCTTTCTGTTTAGGCTGTTCTTATTCGCCCATATATACAGCGCTTCTGCTGTCAATCTTTCTTTGTGAGTGTTGAAACCTTTCTGAAGTATTTTGGCCCCTTCAAAATTAATCATGTGTCCCGTTTCCAACGCATGTAACGCTATTGCAGACTTATTCTCAAGTTTCTTTAAGTCAACTGAGGTTTTGGGAACGTTTTTTAAACACTGTTTGTGTTCCTTCAACCTTACCTTCAATTGTCTGGATGTTTCTCCAATATAAGCCGCATTACAATCATGACAATTGATCTCATAGACAATATTTTGTTGTTCTTCCTTTGGTAACCTATCCTTAACCTTCACCAATGACGATCTTATAGTGTCACATGTTCTAAAATACACTCTTATATCATGTTTGTTTAAAATCCGTTTGATTTCTTCCGATGTTTCGCTACGGTATGGTATGACTACAGTGGACTTCCAATCTTTCTGTACATGTTGCAGTTTAGCTTTTCTTTCCTTTCTAACAATCTTCTTTAAAAACTCTTTTGGGTAGTTGTTATCCCTAAGTGTAGCTAAAATCCTATTCAATTCAAATTGTTGGTCTTCTTCATCTGTAACAAGCTTCAGACTTCTGTTAATTAAATTTTTAACAACTGTGACTTTCGTACATAAAGCATGCGCCGAATCAAAATCTAAGTATCTATCTGAATGTGTTGATTTTTTGAAAACATTTATTTTCAACTTCCTATTATTAAGTCTTCGTTCAACCATACAGTCGAGAAATGCCAGTTTGTGGTCATCAGACTCTATTTCCTTCGTTAGATTAATTTGTTCCGAAATGTTGTTAACATTTGCAAACAATTCTTCCAATTAGTCCTGTTTAATGATAACAAAAATGTCATCTACATACCGTAGCCAGACCTTTGGTGGACAAACACTTCTTGCGATTGCACTAGTTTCGAGTGAATGCATGAATAAATTCGCAACAATCGGAGAAACTGGTGAACCCATAGCTATACCTTCTTTTTGTCTGTATAGATCCCCTCGAAATATGAATAAGGTGGACCTTAAACATAGTTCCAAACACTTGATAAACTCAGATGGATCTAACGGGCAACGTAAATGTAAATCCAAATCAGATTCTAAACAAGCATAAATAATATCCAACGCTCTGTTGATAGGTACGTTAGTAAATAAGGAAGAAACATCAAAACTTGCCATTACTTCTTCTTCTTCTATGTCGATGGTATCAATAATATTTTTAAATTCCATAGAGTTTTTAATTCCATGATTAATCAATTTCTCATACGGTTTTAGTATTCTAGCTAAGTATTTCGCTAGGTTGTAAATCGGTGAATTTGTGAAATCGACCACTGGTCTTAGTGGAGTACTATCCTTGTGAATCTTCGGGAGTCCATAGAATCGACAAGGGTTACAACTTTTTGGATTTAGCATAAACCATAAAGGCGTTCCGAGCTTGATCTTTAACGAATGTAAGATTTTACTTGTTTCCGCCTTAAGTTTATTAAGCGTAGTTCTGCTTTTTTCAACTTTGATTAGTTCATATGGTCCCTCTTGTAGATGTTCCTTTGCTTTTTTCTCGTAGTCCAATTTGTTCATGATGACTGTAGTGTTACCTTTATCTGCTTTTGTAATGATAATTGTCTTATCATTTCTTAGTTGCTTTAATGCATGCAACTCATTTTTAGTCATATTAGATTTTTGTGATTTTTGACGTAATAACACGGACATTATCTTATTCCTCAATTCATTAGCTGTTTCATTAGGAAGTATGTTCAATGTTGGTTCGATTGCTGGTATAATATTGAAAGACGATAAATGTGATCTATTTATATTGAAATTGAGACCCTTTTTAAGTAATGAAATTTCATGGGAGTTGAGAATTCTATCAGATAAATTAACTAACACTTTGTTAATATCTACTGTGTTCGATTTATCTCTAGTTTGTTTCACTTTGCTGTTTGACGCATGTTTCAACATTTTTTCGAACTTTCTAATCTGTCGTAGTTTTGATGATTGATGATAAAACTGTTCTCTAAGTTTGAAAAATTCACTTACATTAGATATTATTTCTTTCGGTGTGATAACGGACAGAATTTCATCGATATTCTTTACCCTTGAACGTAGTGACTCCAAATTCATAGTGGCTATGTGAATACGTTCCCTGATAAAAGTTCTAGTGGCTGTGATCGCCGCTTTGATTGAACGAATAGATTTGTCAGGAGATTTGACCAACAAATATAAATTTTTTCAAATATAATGAATTCTCTATACTCGGCGCCCAATTATTGTCAAACTATTCGTTCTAATCTTGACGAATATTCATATAAATGAAAATTGATGTTGTAAAATTTTGACATTCTCACTAATTCGTTATGCAATTATACAAAGTTTTATCATCAAAAAGGGATATTTTATGGATATAAAGCTTGGACACTATGGAAAACTTGGTATAATAATCATATTATGCTCACTAGTGACTGGCTCCAACAGGCATTTCATGGAGTTCTAGTGAGAAGCAGTGACCGATGGAGTTCAACCGGGTCTGTTGCCAGATAGTATTTCGCTGAAGATGATGGTGGACTTCCTTGAGAATATCTTTCCTTTGAATCATAATCTTTAAAGATTTTTATTTATCATTTAACCACTTGATATGTTTGATCGATTTCACGCTAAAACTCATCAATAATATGGTAGATAAGTCTTAAAAATTCACGTTCAATTAAAACAGGTTACTCATTTAAATATCAGTTAGCATTTTAGAGTAAGAAATGTTGCAAATAACAATGAGTTTATATAGTTGAGATCATGAGTCAATTAAAACTAGACTACCATGGAAATTCTGAAAGCACTGGACAGCCATTGCGTCATATAGTGGGACTCCTCAGAAGTGCGCATCCACGATCTTGTCTCGCGAGATTCGATGATAACTATTTTACTTTCCAGTGTCAATTACATACACTTCGATTTATCAATGTACTTCAAAATCTTAATCAACAATCGTTTAGTAAGTTCACTAAATGTTAAAGAATGTACTCAATACTTCTAAGCATACGAAAAAAAATTTTTTCTATATAACATTCATACACACACCAAAGTGAAAAGATTTAAAAAAGGAAATCCCGTAAATGATAGCTGTCTAAAAATATCCCTTTTAAATCATTAGAAAAAGTAATTGTGTAAAACAGAACACAAGAATAGATCAAATTTTTTTTTTGGAATACCGTCATCTTGTGCCGTGTTTCATGTTTTATTCAGTAAGAATTGATTGAAAATGTCACCTTACCGACTAACTCTCTATTAGTTTCCTGACAATAAAAATTTTAAAAAAAATTATTTTTTTAAAAATATGACATGATCCATATAGTTTCCCACCTCTTTTTTGTATAAACGTTCTTAAATTTATTCTTAGTTTTCACACTAAAATCAATTTTATTATTAAATGCCGCCTAACTAGATAGAAGATATGAATATTTTGCAATGATGGAATTGAGAAGCCTTCATTGCCCACCTGGAACAAAATCAGTTCCTACTTCACGTAGAAGTAGAAACAGTATTGACTTTGTTTAAACTTTAATTTGTATCACATTCCTGTAATTCTATATGTTCGAACAAAAATAATTAATTGCTCCATTGAGAAAATTAAAATTTAGTGTATCAACTTCATTTAAAAAAAGTTATTTACTACGATGAAAGAATGCTATTTACAGATACTTTACAGAACACAGAGAATAATCAAATACGGAATTACGATACGTCTTCAATAAACTTATCACAACTGTATCGGATACATTTTTGAAGTATCGACTGATAATTTCATAATAGATCAGAAGGGGTTTTGTGGAGATTTCAGTATTTGCATAGTTGGAATCATGAGTCAATTGAAGCTGGACCACCATTGAAAACCTGGGTGTACTGGACGGCCGTTTCGTTCTGTTGTGGGACTCCTCAGCAGTGCGCATCAGTTCCCTTCTGATAATGATCATATGCTCACTACTGACTGGCTCCATGAGGTATTTCCTGGAGTTCTAGTGAGAACCAGTAATCAATGGAGCCGATCCAGGTCTGTTGGGAGATATCAACTCACTGAAGACAATTGGTAAACGGTTGCTCGACTCCGTGGATTGATTGAAGTTAGACATTAACACCGTTGGATGCCGGCCGGCTCAGTGGACTATCGGTTAAGTGCTCTGGTGTGAGACTGGTAGGTCCTGGGTTCGAATCTCGTGAGGTGGGATCGTGGATGCACACTGCTGAGGAGTCCCACAATGGGATGAAACGGCCGTCAAGTGCTTCCAGGTTTTCAATGGTGGTCTAACTTCAATTGACTCATGATTTCAACTATGAAAATTTCATAATAGTCAAGAGTTAATCAAAAGAATAAAACTATCTACATTAATAAGGGGCATTAACGCAGTTACCTACTTAAAAGGTGAACATAAGATAACATGACAATGATATGAAATTGTTGTATATCTTATTAAATATATACCACTAATATACAGGGAAATAAACTTAATTGCTATTTGTTGAAGATTAAATCCTTTGTTTCCCTGATCTTAATCATAAGTCTTCTGAAAGGTAATTCAACTAATTCACCACTGATTGTGATCTTTATACATCGATTTGGTTAGATTGTATTTGAATGAATTCACTACTATCGACATTTAATTAATATTCAACAATAAACTTTGAGGTGGTCGATAAAAATTTGTATTTCCTTAAAAACATTTTATACTCAGCAAACCTAGAAATAATGTTTTTATTGTTTTACCATAATCCTTATCGATAATATAAATAATCAAAGTAAATAGGCTTATCAAGCTAATGTCAGTCAGCAGACAGTTAGCTACAACGTAGGACCAAACGCATATATGCATCGGTTCAAGTTGCCCTACCTCATTAGCACGACAAGATGGACGTCAAATTCATAGAAGCAGTTACGAAACTATACTTTTCGAGATATGAACAGATAGACTTGAATTAAAACTGATCTATTGAGCAATCAAACAACTCAGCAATATGGTATTACACTAGAATACTAACCTTCTATTCAATCACCTGGAAAACATTCTTGGAATACACTAGCATGATATTCTCTTTGTTGTTCATAAATATTTCTCTCTTTAAAATACTGAATTATATAAACAATTACAAATGTTCTTATGATTGTAAAACGAATGAAACAATCAAAAAGATTGACACTTGACTTATAAAACATTTACCGTAACTTAATAAAACATTTAATGTGTAATAAAACCTGTTTTATATAACTTAAACTTAGGAAATAATTATGTAACCATATGATTGAATAATGGAGATATTTCTAATTAATATCAGATGGGGTTTTGTGGATATCATAGTTATTTTAACAGTTGAGATTATGAATCAATTGAAACTAGACCACCATCGAAAACCTGGAAGCACTGGATGGCGGTTTCGTCTTATTGTGGGATTCTTCAGCGAAACTGATAGGTCCTGATTTCAAATCTCAAGAGGCGTGATCATGGATGCGCACTGCTGGGGAGTCCCATAATAGTACGAAACCGCCGTCCACTGCTTCCAGGTTTTCCATGGTGGTCTAGCTTAAACTGATTCATTATCTCAATTGTTAAAATATTTCTAATTATTTAAAATGATATTTATTACCTAATACCGATTTTGTTTTAATCATATTTACCTTTTAAAAGTTACAATTCATTTCATTTGTTCATTATTTTGTTTAAAAGCACATTAGTTTGAAGTTTATGATTTTTTTAAAATAAAAAAAACAAGCAATTATGGATAGTGGCTAGCAGTGGAATCCAGGATGCGTGTTTCGCCCTATTCAGGACTCGTCAGCTGGATTTACCTGCATCTCAGAGTTGACGTTCACTTTGGGATTTGAACCAAGTGCCACTCACTTCAAATGACATAGCGTTATCCATTTAGGCACTGAGTCCTGATAGCCACTTGCTTTTGGAATGGGATGAAGTAATATTCACTTGGTGTTGTTTACTTGTACCTTCCCATTGTTATTATTTAGAACTGCAATTGATCCGTCTCTATTGGCTAAGTGGATAATGCGATGGTGTTTGAAGCGAATGGTACTGGGTTCGTGTCCCAGAGTGAAGATCAACTCCGAGATGCATGTGCATCCAGCTGACGAGTTCCAATTAGGACGAAACGCGCGTCCTGGATTCCACTTCTAGCCACTATCCATGATTGCTAATAATGCTTATGACTTCAGGCAATATCGAGGCAATCCGCACAGGATGCACATATATGCCAACAAGCGACTGATCAATCGCGGTTCAAAATAACAACGAGAAGATACAAGTAAACAACAAGTGAATTTAACAAAATAGTTCTTCTTTTCCCTTATTTTAATTAAATACCACATAAAGAATGTAAACTATAATGTCTATTATATTTCATTTGAAAGAATAATGGTCAAAATTGTTTTTTTTAATTAAACTTTATACAACATATTGGCATCAATCAACATAAAACAAACACTGATTCACCACATGTGGTCAGTACATTTTAATAAATATCATAACACTAAAACAACATGCTGATCATGTTTCGTACAGAGGAACATTATTTATACTAGTATTATATTAAATAATCTTTATGATGTACTACATTTGACATTTGAATAGAAACTTAAGGATAGATTACTATGCATTCATTCCTTTAGTCAATATTGGTATAGTTTAATATAGAAAACCCTTTTTCCAATATTTCAAATGCCCATAATATAATTTCACGATTAAATTGGATTATCAAAACGTTTAATATGGTTCTTTTCAACTGATTGTTTTGTTTTAATGTTTAATGAAGTTAAATTATTTTAACATTATATACCATTACTGGACATTTTGAGTCCCACAATAGGACAAAACGGCCGTCCAGTGCTTCCAAGCTCTCTATGTTAGCCTACCTTCAATTAACTCATGATTTCAACTATATAAAAAAAATTACTAAAAACCTCCATAAATAACATTTGTTTAGACAAGCGGTTCAAATTTTAAGTGTAGTAGGTGACAACTTAAGTGGGAAAAACCAATTTATTGATCAACACAAAATTACAGGGTTCAATGGTAAAATGTGACAACCATACATTAAATACATCATTTGCAAATATTTCATCGAATTTCCTTTACATCGTTCATGATTCTTCTACTTCCCGATTCCTTTCTGTTACGCTTTCTGTTTTTCTCCAGTTCAATCTTCTCAACCTTCTTTTGATAGCCATGCCACTTCTGATCGGTATTCAATATTACTTATGTTTGTTAATATAAGTGGCATACGCTACATAAGTATTGATAGTTAGTACTTCATAGTCATATTTATTCCCTGGAGGGATCAATTCAATCTGTATCATATTGTACGTTGTAATAAAACAGAAAAAAATAGGAAAACATAACAGGAAGTTATAAAGGGAATAAAACTGATTTTAAAGATATTCACTTGGTTCACACTCTAATAATTCGTTACGTATAAACAAGATTTCCTCTCCACCTCATTTGGATGGATATCTATTACAAAGTTTTTATGTTTCTGGGTATGTAGAGTTATAAACTAATACATAACTTTATTGCTGTAATAATAACCAACTTTAAAACATAGTAGATGGAACAATATAACAGATAACTATCTATTATCAATTAAGTGTAAATGATAAGTTGTTGATAGATGAATAGGTGATTTACATTTTTATACAATTTTATCTCAAGTATTACACATAATAGTAATCTTTATAACATATGTCTAACATATATCCATATAGGCATGAGTATACCTGGTAACTTCTCAATGTATCTCAAAATATGTAAACAAATCTATTAAACATTTGACGGGCAGGTTTAAATTACATTCCTTATTTATAATTTAGTTAAACTATATGAATTCATCAAGTCGGAAATAGAAAATAAAGTTTGAACATCTACATGTTTCCAAATTTCACATGAATAAAGAATAAAATTTAGTTTGAAATACACTTGAGACTAATTTGTAACGAAACTAAGTTCTTTTTACTTTAAACTGTTTAAAACTGAATATAAATTATACATCATACATGATAATAACGGGGCGAATTCGCAGGCATATAGCATACCATTCTCTTTGATCCTATCATACAACAATACCGTCATGCACTGTCCTATCGCCTTTGGCAGATCAGGAAACCTGAAAGTCATGAGAACATAATCAGGACATACGACAGTCTAGGTACCCCAAATTATACATTACAATATGAATAATGAAGGCACAGATTGTTATATCCCGTGGATATTTATGAGTGGTAACCTTGAGAATTGTTTATGAACCGATATGATATGTATATTTCCTATTTTATAATTATTTAGTAACTAAAATATTCGTATTCACGCTCCTCTTATCATAAGCTTTATTTTGACTTATGAACTATTATTATACGATTTACCATTCTTGAGTTATACCCAGTCTATTGATTACTGCTCCTCCTATTCACAGCCACATTTGACTGAATCTTGTACAAATGTTATTTTCTATTTTATGGTACGTAGTGATCTTTTTGATTGGTATATAAACTCAGTATGTTTGAGAATAATGTTTCATATATGCAGAGGCTGTTATTGGTGTTCTGGACTTATCTGGCTGGACTAGGCAGATATCAGGACTGATAAATACTCAAGACTGCTCGTACGTATCATTGCTTTGATCGATAATTCACACCTCTCTAGTTGTTGGGAATCATCACTTCATATATCAAGCAGAACATACGTACGCACGCACACAATATAACATATATAAACATATCTTTAACATTAATTTTCTAAGAATAATGTTGACAAGATGTTGCTTACAATAAACTTTACAGTCTTATTGTGGTGTGGTCTACTTATATCCATATAAGTAGTATATGGTGTTAGTCAGATATAGAATGTATTTTGGCAGAAGACCGATAAGGAAAGAACTGAAACGAAGCGCAATCGGTAGGAAAATGCACGAAAAATGGAATTAAAGAAGAAACAGTGAAAATTGAGACAATTGGTTGTTAATTTACAAATTAACTATCCATTGTATGGTTATCAGAATTTAATCAGATAGTCTGTAAGTTTTGCTTAAATACATTTAATTGTCCCCAACTAGTGTTCTGTTCACTACAATATGACTTCTTCAGTTACAATGATAGAAATACGATAACATTTTGTAATTAAGAATTAAAATGAGACTGCAAGTTTTGTAAATATTTAGATCCGTTAGAAATCTCGATTTTTCTCCTACACGTAATTCACAATAGTTAAAGCAGATTTATTTAAATTTGGTAAACGATTTGAAAAGTACCTCGAGATCTTAAAATCTTTCCCAACATATTCGATTTTAGCCCATGGTATTGCTCAGTTTATGAATCTTGGTCAAATGTTGTTCCATATTCCTTGAAGTTGGACATCATTAAAGAAAAGCATAAAAGTACTATTCGTTTTTAATTTACAGTTATTTGATGAATAATTGCTGATAAACTTCAAAAGGTTGATTTTGCTAATGAAAGGATCATAGCTGTACGCAATCTACCAATATAGCTTCTATCCCATTTAATACGGAAAACAGGCTTCTCTGAATATGCCTAAAAATTAAAGTAGTGTAGATCTAAATGTCAAATTATAAGTTTAAGCAGTAATTTACCCGGATATTTTCCAAGAAAACATCTAATGAATAAAAAAAAATATTTTCTTTAAAGTCTGTTTTCAATTGAAGATTGTGTAATCGGTTTATTTTGAAGTGTTTTCTTAGATAGATTGCTTTCATTAACTCCGAAAATTTTATGCTATATTGTTGCATGTAGAATCAAAACCTTCACTAATTTATGAAATTATTGTCAATCAGAAGAACGGAGGCACTCGCTTTCATTTAATCTAATGATGGATTGATTTTACAATAACAAAGAAATATTCCCTTGGGGTTTTTTAGATACCCTTGATAAGTTGTTCTATATTTATCAAATAGAATACTGACATGTTCTTCATGGATTCAAACGTTCTTGGTTGCGCCCAGCTGTAAGACCTAATACTCTTCACAACAAATACATTCTACTACAGTGATGGTCATTTAGATGACTGAGATGAAGTGAATAAACGAGATAATAATATTCCAATATTTAAATCATTTAACAAAAAACAAACTTTTGATAATCAATTAACCAGGCATTAGTTACCGCTGAACTTTGTACCAATAATAGTTACATATTTTTCAGTCAGAAATAACTTCCATCATTAAAATAATGACATATTTCAAAACTGAATTCCCATATTGTATGTTCGGTTAAACGAGAAACGTATGAACAAAAAGGATAACTTCCTCCCGATGGAGTTTGTTGAATACATATATGGTTGATTTCAACGAGTTATTTACTTTAACACACTTATTTCTAGCTTGAAAGGTGAAATATTGAAACTTATGCTTCAACCATAAATTCTAGTGAGAAGCAGTAACTAATGACATTCAACCAGGTCAGTTGTGAGATATCAACTCACTGCAGACAATGATGGATCGTTGCTAAATTTCGTGGATTGGTTGAAGTTAGACATTAACACCGTTGGATGCCGACTGGCTCAGTGATCCAGTGGTTAAGCGCTAGCGCGAGACAGAAGTACTGGGTTCGAATCTCGCTAGGCGGATTCGTGGATGCGCACTGCTGAGAAGTCCTACATTAGGATGAAACGGCTGTCCAGTGTTAACAGGTTTTACATGGGGATCTAGCTTCAATCCAATCATGATTTCAACTATAAAATTCAAAATCATCATTAAGTATGACACAGTTTATAGGAATTATCTTTTTAACTAAAGGTTTTTAGCTTTGATTTCTTTCTTCCGAAAAATTTTCTATACTACTAAATTAAGTTTTACATTTAATTTAATAGTTCTTGATAACAAGTAAAACATAATTTAATTCGGGCAATAAAATAAATGAAATCTATAAATTGTTTTCCATATTGTTTCCTACGTAAAATTGGCTGTTTTTTTAAAAAACAAATACCCCTTCAGTTTTATTCTTTTATTTTCTGGATAATAGAATTTCATAAATAAATCAAATTTTCGATAATATTATATGGTTAAGATTATGAGTCAATTGAAGCTAGACCACCGTGGAAAACCTGAAAGCACTGAACGGCCGTTTCGATGATAATTGAAAAATAAAATTATCATTGATTCTAGGTTTAAAATCTTATTACCAGAAATGTACAATGCTACAAATGTTAATGCTATAGATCTAGATTTGTTTAATGTTATTCATTTGCTTAAAAACCGATGAGAGATGCTCAAACTTAAAACTACAACTCTGTGGCAATAAATGTACTTTCTTCAATTGAACTCAAATATGAATGGTTTTACTGAAAATTGTTGAAAAGGTGTAGAAACAAGACAGGTGTTCGGTAACAAATACACTGTATGAGCTCAAACTCATAGTTTGCTTTGAGAGGAGTTTTCAAGTCATAACATGTGACAGTCAATCATATTGTTGAGACATATATAAAAAAAACACGATGGGATTCCAAAATGAATAATAGGTACCCTAACGCTGAAATACGTAGAACCCATCCTTCACTAAAAACCCTGACAAAATAGCAACACACCCAGCAACTTATTCAAAGTTTATGTTACCGCTAATTGCGACATAGAACCCCTGTCAAAAATTTGGGCAGGGTATCAAGTAGCATCATTAATTTTACTGTAAGATTTCTCAGTAGTCCTTGTTTATGACAACATCAATAGCTTACGGTGCAAGATATCACAATTTTCATAACTTCAATTTTAGTATTTTTCAAAAATATCTCTTTTCATAGGTATAAGATTATGAAAGTAATCAAATAAAGTTTTCTTACATCATTAAGCTAGACCAATTTCAAAGAATTATCTTTAAAATCAGATCACTCCTAGTCTGATCACAGGTGAAATAACATCAGCCTGAAGTTCAAATTTTGAACGAAATCTCTATTTGTCAAAAGGGGTTTTGTGGAGATTTTAGTAAGTTATAGAGTTGAGATCATGAGTCAATTGAAGCTAGACCACCATGGAAAACCTGGAAGCACTGGACGGCCGTTTCGTCCTATTATGGGGCTCCTCAGCAGCATGCACCCACGAACCCACTCCCGCGGGATTCGAACCCAGGACCTACCAGTTTCGAGCCGAAGTCCTTAACCGATAGACCACTGAGCTGGCATCCAACGGTGTTAATGTCTAACTTCAACTGATTCACGAAATTGAGCAACCATTCACCAATGTCATCAGTGAGTTACTATCTCACAACAGACCTGGTTGAACTCCACCAGTAACGAACAACTATCAGTTTTAATCATAAGGAACACTGTTTAAATTCCTGAAGACGGGTAAAGTTAATGTAATGTAGTTCACCTCTTAATGGTAGACATACTAATTTGATCCGTCTGCGGTTAAAGGTAAATTATCAGCAAGACAAATGAAATAAACATTTTTATCAAAGTAATAAATATACTCCGATGATGTACAAATGAGTAGAAAAATCTTATTCCTGGCATTTTGCGACTTAATGTAAATCACTTCCTCAGATTAAATAAAAATAAGTCGGAGGTATAAATTTCTAGTCATGAGGATATCACAAATATATATTTATCATTTATTTATTTATTTAACTTGAAAGCATCAAGTTCAACCTTGATAATGTCAAAGGCTTTTATCAGGAAGGTTACAAAACATTCGATCTTCTGGCAAATTGGAGATGTGCAACAAGTCTCATACTGAAGCTAACTAATTGTTCAATTACACTTCTTTACAATAGTTCATTAGTTGAAATTAGTCATTTACGAAAAACATCTGAAATCACATATTTTGAGTGTAGCTAACAATAAAATTCAAAACACTCATTTCATCCCATATGAGTCCAATCAGCTTACTTAGTTACTTACGCCTGTTACCTCTCGTCGAGGAACATAGGCCGCTCACCAGCATTCTCCATCCAACTCTGTCCTGAGCCTTCCTTTCCAGTTCTTTCCAGTTGCCATTCAGCCTTTTCATATCTGCTTCTATTTCCCGGTGTAGTGTGTTCTTTGGCCTTCCTCTTTTCCGCTTCCCTTCCGGATTCCAAGTTAGGGATTGAGTCGTGATGCACATTGGTGATTTCCTCAATGTATGTCCGATCCACTTCCAACGTTTTTTCCTAATTTCCTCTTCAGCTGGAAGCTGGTTTGTCCTCTCCCATAAAACGCTGTTGCTGATAGTATCAGGCAAATGGATGTTGAGTATTTTGCATAGACAACTATTTATAAATACTTGTACCTTCCTGATGATGGTCGTAGTAGTTCTCCACGTTTCAGCTCCATACAGTAGGACTGTCTTGACGTTCGTATTAAAGATTCTGACCTTGAAATGGTTTGAGAGTTGTTTTGAGTTCCATATCATCTAATTGATTCTGAGAAGTCCATTGTATTCCGTATTTCCCTTCAGATGTCGAATTCTTCATAATCCAGTCAATCACTAGAAGGAAGAGGAATGGGTAGAGCATAAAGCCTTGTCTGACTCCGGTCCTTACTGGAAATGCATTTGTCAGCTGTCCTCCATGCACCACTTTGCACTGTATTCCATCGTATGAGTTTTGGATAATGTTGACAATCTTTTCAAGAACTCCATAGTGTCGAAGAAGTTTCCATAATGTTCTCCTGTCCACGCTGTCAAACACCTTCTCATAGTCGTTGAAGTTGACGTATAATAATGAGTACCACTCAACTGACTGTTCTACGATGATCTGTAGAGTCGCAATCTGGTCTGTGCACGACCGATCCTTACGGAATCCAGCCTGATGATCCCTCAGTTCGGCGTCTACTGCGTCTTTCATCCGATTCAGCTGCACTCTGTTGAAAACTTTTCCTGGTACTGATAACAAACTGATACCTCTGTAGTTCTCACATAGGCTCAGATCTCCTTTCTTTGGTATCTTGATGAGATATACTTCTTTCCAGTCCGTTGGCACTTGTTCCTCTTCCCAAATCTTCTTGAATAGAAGGTGAAGCATGTTTGCATTTATTTCAATGTCCGACTTCAGTGCTTCAGCTGGTATATTGTCAGGTCCTGCCGCCTTCCCACTTTTGATTTGTCTGATGGCCATCTTGACTTCTTCGATCGTTGGTGGAGTGACATCTATTGGAAGGTCTGTGTGGACTGCTTCGATGTTCGGTGGATTCAATGGGGCTGGTCTATTCAGCAGTTCCTCAAAGTATTCTGCCCATCTTTTCCTCTGTTCTTGAATCTCAGTGATTGTCTTTCCTTCTTTGTCCTTGACTGGTCTCTCTGGTTTGCTATATCTCCCTGCCAATTTCTTCGTTGTATCATATAGTTGTTTCACATTCCCTTCTCTTGCAGCTTTTTCCGCTACCGTTACTAGTTCTCCCATGTATTTCTGCTTGTCGGCTTTAATGCTTTTCTTCACTTCCCTGTTTGCTTCTGCGTAGTCTGATTGTGCTTTGACTTTCTCTGCTCGTGTTCTGCTGTTGTTAATTGCTAGTTTCTTGTTCTTCCTTTCTTGAATTTTGTCCAGGGTTACTGTAGAGATTCATTCCTTGTGATGATGCTTCTTAGGACCAAGAACCTCCTGACACGTTGAAGTTAGTGCTTCTTTTATCCCTCTCCAGTTGTCCTCCAAAGTAGTTTCTTGTTCATTCAGTAGATCCTGTAGAGCTTGGATCCTGTTGTTGAGAATTATCTTGAATTCATAGAGCTTGTCAGTATCTCGAAGGAAGGCTGTATTGAACCTTTGTAGTGCTGTTTGTTCAGTTGTCCAGTGTTTCTTTAGCTTCAGTCTCATCTTGGCTACAACCAGGTGGTGATCTGAAGCTATGTCAGCTCCTCTCCGGGTTCTCTCATCTTCCATTGATCTTCGGAATTTTTTGTTGTTACAGATGTGATCCATCTGGTTCTCTGTGATTTGTTCCGGTGAGATCCATGTAGCTGTGTGTATGCGTTTGTGTGGGAATATTGTGCCGCCTATAACCAATTTGTTGAAAGCACATAGGTTCGCAAGTCTCTCCCCATTTTCATTTCTCTCTCCTAATCCATGTCGTCCAATTACATCTTCATATCCTGTGTTGTCCACTCCAACTTTAGCATTTAGATCTCACATCAGGATGGTCAGGTCCTTTCGTGAGCACTTCTCTATAATTGATTGCAGCAATTCATAGAACTGATCTTTATCATCGTCGTTGCTATCATTGGTGGGTGCATAACATTAGATAACTTTCATTGTGATCCCTTGCTTCTTTGTTCTGAATGATGCTTTGATTATCCTGAGTTCATGAGATTTCCATCCCACAAGTGCATTTTGTGCTTATTTGGACAGCATTAAAGCAACTCCCTGAGTGTGAGGAGCATTTTTTCCCCTCATGATGGGAGTACAGCAGCATCTCTCCTATACCTAGCCTTTGTTGTCCAGTTTGTGTCCAATGGGTTTTGCTGATTCCGAGTACCGCCAAGTTGTATCTCCTCATTTCCATTGCTATTTGACTGGTCTTTCCTGTTTCCCACATTGTCCGGACGTTCCATGTACCTATAAAGAGTGTTGCTCTGGTTGTTAGAAGGTGCATCGGTCTCGTGACTTCCGAAGAATTTCGGCATTCATCATGAGACGTCATTATTCCTTCAACTTCGAGGGCAGAGTTTAAATGGTTTGAATTATTTTTTCTGGTTAGCGTTTTTTTAGCGAGTTAACTTTTCTACGGGATAGGGTCGCTAACCCCATGCCCAACCCTCCTCCTTTACCCGTGCTTGGGACCGGCAGTAACTCTAGAAGAGCCACAGGCGGAGTTGAGTCCAATCAGCTAGATGGACCTAAATCCAAGCACTAATTCAAACTATTAAAAAATTAAGAACAAAATCATCATATATGTTGGTTTATATGTGTGTAGGTTTGTTCTCTGAGCTGGATGATTTGGTCGTGTAGCTTTCATCGTCCTTCTGAAGGACATCATGAGCACTAACAGATTTAAAGTGAATAATAACCAATCAACGTAGAGGTGCACATGTGGAGAAATTCAAACACTTCACTTCTACCTCAAGTTTGTGCTGATGTCGTTCAGAAGGACGATGAAAGCTCCACGACCAAACCATCCAGCTCAAAGAACAAACCTACATCGAAATCGCCCACCTGAGGTATATATATGTCTTCAAATCTATTCAAGTATCTCACTATAATTATATTTATAAGACGATACAGTAATTATTTGTGAAATTTAGTCATTTTATCAAAATTGATTAATCTGTTGTCAAGAGAAAATTATCTTACAAAATGTCAAAAATGTGAGAAACATTTCTTATTTGACGTTCGTGAATCAATCCTCTACACTCAATGAATTATACTTAGTTGTCTAACGAGTAATGACCTAATAGCAAACAATATAAATTAAAATTGTGGGTGTTCAGATATGATATTTTTATATATAATAATACCTAGTAATATATAACTAGGTTACGGGATGGGCGAGCGGTCCAAAACGCTGAGTTCAGGTCGCAATCCACTTTGCGGGTGTAGGTTCGAATCTCACTCCTGACAATAGACCGATTTACTGCAATAAATAATCAATTTCAAATCACTTAGCTTCCTTAAACAAAAACTCAGATTAATGAGATTAGAATAATACATTTAGCAATCAATAAGTTAACTCCTTTATTTATTTTAAAGTTGTTCAGAGCATTGCTTTATGTATATTAAAGATGAAAGAAATAAAGATTATTTCATTTAGTTATATATTTCTTATATGTCCCGATAAGGATAATTAATGGTAACTTTGGGATCTATTTATGAACTAATATAATGCACATATTTTTACCGCATAATTGCTGAATAACTAAACTATTCATTATGATGTCCCTCTTATTACAAGCTTTATTTTGACCCATAGACTATTATTATACAATTTACCATTCATGAGTTACACCCAGTCTACTAATTACTGTTCCCCATATTCACAGCCACATTTGGCTAAATCTTGTACATATATTATTTTTTATTTTATGGTACGATGTGGTTAGTTTGATTGGTATATAAACTCAGTATGTTTTAAATATAAAGATTCATTCTCCAGAGGTTGTTCTGGACTTAACTGGTTGGGCTAGGTAGAAGCACGACCGGCAAGTAGTCTAGACTGTTCGTACGGTTTTCGTGTGTCACTGTTCCAATCGATAATTCGCTGCTCTATGATTGGTGGTCTTATCATGTTATACTTTAAGAGGGCATCCACTCGATCACAAGTTATAACAATTTCCTATCAAGTTACCTATGAAATTTAACATGTATACTAAGAGAAACAGGTCTATATGGAGAAAACCATCTTTATATTAAAAAAATGTGATACCGATGTTGACTAAACATGGAATTACTGGGGAAAATTGTCTTAAACTAAGATATTGAACATTTTCTTGATTTTTTTCACAGTTAGATTATGAATATTTCAGTCGTATTAAGTTCTAAGTAGTTCTCATCAAACTTTTTATTGGATAGGAATTTGCACCAATATGTTAGGTAAAAATTGGCTCGCTTTAGAGTATAGAATACTCTTTTTCACTGACTCAACCATTTTGATAGTTCTTTTAATAATGGTTGCTGTTATTAACGTTTTCTAGATCGAACTCCCTCTAGCTTCGGATTATTATATACGTTTTAAACAGTTCACAAGGATCAATCGACTACTAGTAAACAAAGTTGTATCTGATTAGTTCTTTATCTTTTTCAAGTTTTATTGTTTACGTTGTATTATGGTCACCAGTCCAAATGATTTTACATTTCGTTAACTTTTTTCAGATAGTAAAAATTTGAAGGTAACCAGCTTGAATCTCACAAAGCTAATCGATTCTAAGCCCCCCAAGTTTACAGTTACATTATGCTAATAGGAGTATCAAGAAACTAAGTACCAGACTTTCTACTAATTACTCCTGAATACTTAACAATAAAGTATATTACATAATAGTTCTACAATATAGTTAGTCTCTATTTGTAATGTAGTTGCTTAAATACTTTATTTAAAACATTTTACGACGATCTCCCACTTATGAAAACACATGTTAGCTAATTTGAAATATTACCAAAATAGAAGATTACTAGAGAAACAAGGTTATTAAATTCTAATGTATGTTACCACATAAAGTATAATGTATTTTGCATTTTAAGTTTACAATTTTCTACGTATATTTGCCTTCATACAAGATATAGTCATGAATCTCCACTCTGTCTCTCAAAGTCGAACTCTCCAGATAATTATATAGTTTTAATACATTCAGATTTATAACTGTCCATTAATCATTGTAAGCAAAGATGGATAGTGGCTAGCAGTGAAATCCAGGACGTGCATCACTTTGTCCTGCTTGGGACTCGTCAGCCGGATGTACTTGCATCTCAGAGTTGATGTTCATTCGACCATACGAACCTAGTACCTTTCGCTTCAAACCCCATCGTGTTATCCACTTGGCCACTGAGTCCTGAGAGCCACTTGCTTCAGCAATGGGGTGAAGTTTAAATTCACTTAGTATTACTTGTTTGAATCTTCCCATTGATGTTTAGGACTGCTAGCCACTATTCATCTTTGCTTATAATGCTTGTGAATTAAGGCTATATTGAGGCAATACGCACAGTATGCAAATATGCCAATAAGAGACCGACCAATTGTAGACCTAAACATCAATGAGAAGATTCAAACAAGTAATACTAAGTGTCTACTAATCATCTCTAATAAAATCTATAAAAACCAGCTAATCACCTATGAAAGAGAAATAGATGGGATTGTCAGGAAAAAATGAACTAAATTAAATCATATCAATGATTTCTTAAATATTTTATTACAAACTATGTATTCAATTCATCTAATCTTATGAGAAATACAAATAAACAACAATAAACAATCAGAGAAAAATAGGCGATAAAATCAAACAAACCAACAAAACGAAAATTACATTGAGATTGAATAATAAAGATTTAATGTATCCCATGGATCACAATGACATAATGGTTTAAAGGAAAATAGACCGTTTTGTAAATAAAACGATGATGATGATGATGAGGATGATGACGATGACGATGAATCACTTCCAACTGGTCGATATCAAATCTCTCTTCAAATTGAAACAAACAAACAAACAACAAAAATTGTTTATTATTTCTAAATAAGAAAACAAAAAAATATTTAAGATTAATTTTATATGTTTACCAACTCATGAAAATTTGAATACTGTTTCTACTTTTGTTTTCTTAATTCTTGGATATTTTGATGATAAATTTAGTTATGTGACTAATTTTCCATTTGAGTTAAATTGAAATGAACGAATGAAATTTCATCAACTAGATTATATATTGTTGTTTGAAGGGAATGTTTTTTTTAACAATATTGTTAAATAATTAATTTCCATAAGAGGTTCTTTTCTTTGGGGAGATTTTTGAGCGAGACTAATACGTCCTGGGTTCGAATCTCACGAGGCAGGATCATGGATGCGTACAGCTGAGGAGTCCCATAATAGGACGAAACGACTGTCCAATGCTTCCAGGTTTACCATAGTGGTCCAGCTTCAATTGACTCATGCTTTCAACTATGAAAATACTGAAATCTCCACAAAGCCCCTTCTGATTTTAAATTATTTATTTATTCATTTACAAACAGTAGTAATAAATAAATTAATACATAAGAACTCTCGTCTAAATTAAAGCGAATATTTTCACAGTATTTGATATATTTGTAATATCCCAATCAGTAGAAAAAAATAGATTTTGTGATGTTTCGTGACTCAGTGTCAGCCACTTCTTCAGAGAATAAATAACCAAATAAAAAATAATCCAAATTTAAATAGTACAAAGGAACAGCGCAAGAATATTATGTACGATCAATCAAAAAACAGGTCTGAACAAGTCAATGTTATGTTAATACAGCCAAAATGATTTATAAGCGACATGTATGTAAATTTTTGTGTTTATGTATGCAAGGTTACGGATGAAAAAAGTGACCTTTATGGTGAGAAAGGATAGAGTTTGTTTTGTATGTAAGACAATAGTGTGAAATGTGAATAATATCAGACATGGTAGCTTAGATAGATAGTCCAAGTTGAATGTATGGTGGGGCCTTCTTTTCTATTGAGAGCAGTAGGGCTTCAGTTACTCTCCTTCCTATGTAGTTGGAAAAATCTTTTTGTAATATTTTGATGTTTTTGAAATCGATTTGGTGGTTGCTGAAAATGAAGTGAACTTCTATTGCCGATTTCATTTAAAGTCTATCCAGTTCTACAGGATTATTAGGTGGTTTCTTTGTGTACCTAATATGTTCATTGGCTCGAGTGAAGATTTCCCAAGATGACTTTTCAATATGGAAGGCATCACAATCGACAATTTGTAGACACAATTCCGTGTTGACATAAATGGTAGTTAATATTTTAAACGAACTAAAGCATTTCAAAGGGTGTTCGTTGTTTTGTAATATACTTTAATTCTATGTTGTTTCAAAATCCTTTGGAGTTCTTCTGTTGTACCATGACGGTATGGTAAAACTTCAGTACCAATCCGTGGTATTTCATTCAAATTATTATTAAGCAATGAAACATCTTGTTTTAATACACTTCTAATAATCTTCATAGGAAATTTATTGAATTGTAAGATGTTAATTACATTTTTTTCTTCTTTTTATTTATCCTCTTCCAATGTGCTAATCTTGTTAGCTCTTCTAAAAATCTTTAAGGCTAACGAGATCTTTACCAGCTTTCAGCTGAAGAGGAAATTAGGAAAAAACGTTGGAAGTGGATAGGACATACATTAAGGAAATCACCAATGTGCTTCATGAGGTAATCCCTAACTTGTAACCCTGAAGGGAAGAGGAAAAGAGGAAGGTCAAAGAACACATTACGCCAGGAAATAAAGGCAAATATGAAAAGGATGAATGTAAACTGGAAAGAACTGAAAAAGATTGCCCACGACAGAGATGGATGGAGAATGCTGGGGAATGGCCTGTGCTCCTCGACGAGGGGTAACAGGCGTAAGTAATCAAGTAAATAAGTAACAAGATCTTTTCTTTGAATGGATATGCTGAATATAACAATTTAAGTGTGTAGATTTTTGGTGGCATCTCACAACATACTAATGATTCAATTGTTAATATACATTAACTTTAATCATCATTATATATATCAAAGCATGACATCGATGATAAATTTATCATAATCAGTGAATGATATCGAAAACATTCAATAAACAATGTTGATAAATCACTCTATTAACTTTGTAGTGGAAAAAAATAAGAAAAAAAATAGCGAAATTCATATCCCATGAGTGATGAAAAACAAAAAAAAATAACAATAAATCTAATTCAAACAAACTTCAGACAGTATTTTATCTTCTGATAATATATCTACCTTGTTTTTCAGGAGAGGGGAGAAGAAGGGGAGGGGAGGTTTTCGTTGCTTTTTTTTGAACATTTTCCCGTAAAACCAAATTTAATATAAAGTGTGAAAAAAAAAATTGGTTTGTTCCTATTTACTATGATTAATCATGAACAAAAATTGAACATAATTTTTCATTGGAATAATAAAATAAACACATCAATCATTTTTATAAAGACAAAAGTAATGTATACTAATGAGATACTATGAAAGGTGGGAAAGATTGGTTTTAGTTGTTGACAGTTGAAATAAGAGAAGAATTTTAAGAATGGTAATGTTATTAACTTTTAAATATATATATATATATATATATATATAACTATGCAGCAGGAATGCGGTTAGCCCTTAAACGTAGGTGCGGTGTACTAATCGACAATGAATGGATCTATATATGTATATATATAGTCTCACAAAAATATAAGTTTGACAGGAACTTCATCAAAGAATAACTAATCATTCAGTATTCCCATATAAAATTCGTTTGATAATTATTTTCATCATTTTACTCTTGTATGAAACACTAATTATTATGTCATATTATTTCATGCAAACACGTTATTAATTATTAAATTCATTTAGTATTGTTTTGTTTGAATCTTCCCATCGATGTGTTAGGACTGCAACTAGTCAATCTCTAATTGGCATATATATATAATGTGCGTATTGCCTCGATATAGCCTTAATTCACAAGCATGGTAGCAGAGATAGATGTGAAGAATATATTAGCTAAAGTATAAATGAAGTCTCCCTAAGTTATCATTACCACGGTTTGACATGATAATTTTGAATAAATTGAGATATTACAAATACTTTATTTTATTTAGAAGTTTTCATAAGTTCTACTGAAAAACCAATGTTTCCATGATGATCTTCTAATGGTTTTGATTGTTGCTTCTACTACCTCAAATGGACTAGTCAATAGAGGTATTCTACTCTTTGTTGATTTTTTTCAGTTAAGTAGTTGATTCGGGAATATAAGATATGTAAGTATCAGCAGTAGATAAGGATGACCGCTGCCAGTTACGTACATCAATAACACATCAAGATTATATGGAACATTATTCAAAGATGAAATTATTGATTAGTGATGATTGAGAAATGACTAATTGGTTTTTCTATTTCAGATCAGTTGAAAAGATCAAAGTTCCTAATTTATAATCGAATAATCATATCTTTATTTTCATGTTTCATTAGGATTATCATTTATGGACAGTATCTTCACTAATAAAGTCAATAACAAGATGGTAACTTAGTGTTGTTTCTTTAAGTACTTATTCTTCAAACAAATTCTTCACAGCTGTATATTTCTTTTACGTTCTTAATTAAACCTACAAATAAAGTTCATGAAGTTACTATGTATATATATATGTTATGATGTAAGTTATTTTATCTTCTCGATACTAATTTGAATCCAATTCTTGACCCCATAAAAGATATTTCATGTAAAATTTAACTGATTGTATTAATCAATTTGGACCACCGTGTAAAACCTGGAAGCACTGGATGTCCGTTTCGTCCTAGTGTGGGATTCCTCAGCAGTGTGCATCCACAACTCCGCCTCGCGCGATCTGAACCAAGGACTTATCGAACTACCTCTAGACCGCTGACCTGGCCGGGCATCCTACAGTGTTAATGTCTAACTTCAACTGGTCCACAAAATCGAGCCACCGTTCGTCATTGTCTTCAGTGAGTGACTATCTCACAACAGACCCTGTTGAACTCCACTGGTCACTGCTTCACACTAGAAATTCAGGAAATACCTCTTGATGCCAATTACTAGAGGTTAAAGCAATCGCGCGCGATCAATTGGTCCAGGGTTCGAATCTCGCGAGGTGGGATCATGGATGCGCACTGCTAACAAGTCCCACACTAGAAAAAAAATCGGACATCCAGTGCTTGCAGGTTTTCCATGATGGTCTAGCTTCAACTGACTGATAGACTTAAGACTTATTTATGTTTATGTCGGAAAATATGACATAGACCATTTGGAAGAATAAAGTTAAAAATATTCACATGTTTTTTTAGTGGTATAAAATGTGAACAGAATAGAATGTATGGATACTTGGACAAATAATCCATGTTGGATGTATCATTAGACCTTTCTTTCTACTGAGCACGATAGAGTTAGGCAATATATGAAACATTTCAGTCACTCTTTCTTTAACTTGAAATTTAATCATCTACTAATTGGTATTTTATGAATACATTATCTTTATTATGTAAGGTCTTGTTTTTTTAACTTAAGAATAAATTTGATTTTAACACCTACTATCTTCTTCTCATTCAAATTCTCTTATTTTGTTTGTCTGTTTCTACTTTCAACTACTCTGATTACTTACAGATAACCTAATTAGATTATTTAAAATAAATTAATTTAAAATTATCAGAAAGGGGTTTTGTGGAGATTTTAGTAATTTTATAGTTGGAATCATGAGTCAATTGAAGCTAGACCACCATGGAAAACCTAGAAGCACTGGACGGCCGTTTCGTCTTAGTATGGGACTCCTCAGCAGTGCGCATTCACGATGCCGGCTCAGTGATCTAGTGGTTACGCGCTCGCGTGCGAGACTGATTAGTCATTCATGATTTCAACAATATAAAAAAATGATTTAAAATTGTCAAATAATTTTTTAGGGACAATTTAAATGTTTGACTATGCTGACTATATACAAAATGGAAAAATGAAACATGTTTTTCGCTCATGGCTAATAGCAGAAACAAAAAGGAGAGTTTGGATTTATTTTGTTGTTATCAAGTGAATATATCTAGATTGATGTTTCCATTTAAACAAGTATTCAAAGCAAGAAGATACTGTAAACCTAACTTCCCTTACAACCACTGTTACAAATTTAATCCATGTGTAAATTTAGGCGATTTCAAGTGATTTCGATGCAGTTTCGTTCTCTGAGCTGGATGGTTTGGTCGTGGAGCTTTCATCGCCCTTCTGAGTGAAATCAACTTCTGCCCAAAGTTTGTGCTGATAATGTTGACCAGAAGGGTGATGAAAGCTCCACGACCAAACCATCCAGCTCAGAGAACAAAACTCCATCAAAATCATCCACCTGAGCTACAAATCTTCTCCACAATTTCAAGCGATTTATTCTAGTTAACTTTGTATCATCAGTGACTGATCAACTCAATTCGAAATTATTAAAAACAACAAAATTCTAGACAATCAACAAAAAAATAAACTAATTACCTTCTAATAATAAAAACTGACTACCTTGTTTTAATTAAACGGAAATTAAATTAAGAATTTTTTTACCTGTTCGTGTAAATTTTGATTTTTCGGATTATTTTTTTTGGCCAAACGTTTCTCCATACCTTAATCTATAACTATACAAGAAAGAGATCAATAAATTGATTTATAGATGAATAAGTTTTACTTTTTTTTCAAATATATTTGAGCAATGCTAAATACCACCTTATTATGTAACGGTAAATTAAAGAGAACACATTTTTACTTTGCTGAATTTTTCAATGTCAATGTAAGAAAGATGTTCAATTCAATGCGTATGATTTCTTCCTACTTGGTAAGAATATAGGAAATAAACATACGAGTGAACATTTATCTATCCAAAAAATCTATAATCACAGGTTTATTTCAACTGGGATATCAATAAAATACCAGAGAGTATTCACTGTTTCGTCTTAATATATGTACATTACAGTTGCGCGCTACCACAAACTCTCCAGGGCTCGAAAATGGAATCTTTGGTGACCTTTATGAACATTTAGGTATTAGAACTACCGTGTTAGCGTTCAGTAATGCAATTCCAACTTAAGTTTGTTGAAGATATAACGTGACAATCACTTAATGTCATCAGAGATGAAAATCCTCTATAAGTTAAACCGATCTCTATAAAATCCCGTCAACTATGTTTATAATCAGTTGCATGTCATTTGCATATAATAATAATAACAATAAAGCTTATGTAATGTCTGTATGAACAGTTTGAGGGTAAGAATCATGTTATTATCAAACGAAAGAGTAAAAAATAAAAATACTCTAAGCTCAATAAGAAAACAGCGATATGAAATATGTATTATGAAATTAAGTTTCATCTCATTAATAATCAACATCCATTTCAAGAAATCTAGATGAGGTCTATAATGAGGTCTACAATATAAA
Source organism: Schistosoma rodhaini (assembly GCA_944470415.2). NCBI lineage: Eukaryota > Metazoa > Platyhelminthes > Trematoda > Strigeidida > Schistosomatidae > Schistosoma > Schistosoma rodhaini. Next base: position 36,466,030 of record OX104037.1, read on the forward strand.
TGTTAATCCATTGGTCAAATACATGAGTTCACTCAGTAATAGAGCTCCTGATTGTTTTTAATTCACTTTTGAAACATTATTCTGGATCTAGATCTTCTGTGGTGCATGCTACTTATACAGATATATAAGTAGTATATATCAAGAATCGGAAGTATGATTCTTACTGACAGAAGATAAGATGAAGAGAGAAAAATAAAAACAGTCCAAGTAGCGACAGCAATGAATGAACAATTTATAGAAGATGTACAAATAGTGTGCTCAAAATATTGTTACCATATTTGAAATGGATAAAGATCTAAATTGATTCACAAACGAGACTAACTTCAGTAACTCAGAAATAGAGTTATCATTTCCCCTCGTCATAATCTCCATACTTTACCAAAATTAACATCCTAGGACACATTCAGTCATTGATTACCAGTTGCTTATCTTGCAATCCAACGGAAGTCAGTCAGCTTTGAGGCACTGGTTTGTTAGTGAAAGGACTTAACTTCCGATTACTGGGTCGCTACTTCAAACTCTTGTTCTTGTTATTTCAATTTGGGAAAACTTGTAAAGCCCAAATATGTTATTCTAGTCTCCGGGAGGACCAAATCATTCATTCTTCTCAAGCCATTGTTTACCCTGTCATTTATTCGCCTATTCACCCTGATCGTTTTTTATATTATTGTATGCGTGTCAACTGCTTATCATAATCATTACATGTCTTTAACTTATTTTTGCTTGACTATAAATACTGAATCATGCTTGGTTAAATCGAGTAGGCTCACTCACCTCCTACATTGAGCGTCATTTTGCTTCGCCCTCTTCTCTTCGCTTCATCCTTCTGATTGTCTGTCCAGATCAACGAGTGTACAAAATATAGGTATTCAAACTCTATTCTTGTCTTTGACTTATTAAATTCGGTTATTCACTAATGCAATTTAAGTTGATAATTATATACGAAGATTGGTGGGATGTATATTTAGACGACAATCATTCATTTATCTAGCTGGAGTCAAATTTTAGGACATTAAAAACTCGCACACAAAAAGAATGAAAACTGTGTGCAAACTTTAAATGAATTGCATTAAGAATATATATATATATATATCAGACCAAATTTATTCATTAAACTATTCAAATTTGTGTTAATTTGAAGACATAAAGATCCAACACACCACTTTATACACATCATTATGGTTTTAACTTGTGGATACCTATAGGTTCTTGTGATGATCAGAAGTATGTGAACAACTATACGAACTAGAAATCCCAAAAATATCGCGATTTAGACCAAGAACAACTAGGTGAGCATGAACGAACGTATTATATTTAGAATCAGGCAGCCATCAAGTAAAAAAGAATCATTAGTTCATACAAATACCAAATCCGCTACAGCTTAAGTTGGAATCTCAGTTTCTATAATCGATTTTACGTCTTCTCCTTAAGTTCATTATTTTTCTGTTAGACTGTGTATTAGATGTAGACTCTGTATTATCTAGAATGTACTCATTATTATTAGAATTAACAACCGAAATTGAAACAGACTAACATGGTTCCTGGAATTGTATTTGATGAGCATGTCAGTTGTGTACTGAAACTATTGATATCTAGAATTTGAACCATCGATTTTCCAACACTATCCTCCCCCACCAAATAATGTTGGATCTTCATATCCTCAAATTATAAATGATGTGGCTTCATTTATAACATATTTTTCACATTGATTAGAGGATTCATTAGAAGTGACTTCATGATAAGTATTTCCACAAGGGACAAATGCATTAGGAGGACAAATAACATTTAACATAACATCATCAAAATTTAATACTTCCGAAATATGTCCCCCAAATTTATTAAGAGTTTCATTAGAAAATAATGGATCATTAGAAAAATCAGTATCTATCAAAACTGAATCAGATTTTCGATCATAATTTGATTCATTCAACATATTTTCTTCAGATTTACAAGAAATTCCATCAGAATTGTATAAACCATTAGGACAAACGATATCTGGTACAATAACATGAGAAATCCGATAAGAAATTGATTGACTAGAAGCTTTTGTCTCACAATGATTCTGAGTTTCATTTAACTCTGGACTTCTACATGACTTTATACTGTTTTTCGAAGTCATGGACAAAGATGAATGTTCAATAAAAAACCCTAAACTTAATAGGACCAGAATTACAAATTTTAGCTTTAGTTGCAGCAAAATGAACCTTAGTATTACAAACTGGCTGAACGTGTTCAATCTCACCACATTTAAAACATTTACCACTAATAAATACATATGAATTGCATGAGTGAAACTTGCTATAGGACAAACATTGACCAAACTTGTGTCCAACTTCATGACCTGCTTCGCAACTCCCCAATGAATTGTTATCTGCATAACCTTGCGTACGCATTGCATTGGGATGACGCAGTAATGTAGTGGAATTCCTGATGTCCTGACGAATCATCTTATGAAATTTTCGAAATCTGTGCACCTCACACGATCTAGTAGTAGTTCCTTGAGAGTTGCATAAGGAAGTGAAAAAGTATTTTCTGGGAATTCCAGCTTTAATAAAATGTAAGCTTCTTTTCCGATTAATTTAAGGAAATGAGCCACAATACTGACATCCTCAAAACCTTCCTTAATCATGGTCCAGATTTCGAACCTTTCCATATAATTCTCAGGAGCATATAAATTTGAACGTATGTCCAACTGTTCCATCACAGGCTCCATCGCGACGCCAATGTAATGATTAGAAGTATTTGAATTACCAAATGAACTAGGAATCCGATAAATAACGCGATTTAGACCAAGAAGAACTAGGTGAGCACAAACGAACGTATTGTATTTGGAATTAAAATCAAGGAGTTATCAAATACAAGGCAATCATTTGTTTGTACAAACACCACAGTTCTACAATGTGAGTTAAGGCTAAGGTATAAATCACTAGAAATCTTCGACTGAAGTTTGTGAATGTTATCAAAGGGTGACTCTTGGGTTGAGTCCTAAATCAATTAATTGTCAAAAGGTGGTGAATAAAGATCTACAGTTGTTAAACTTCCTAAAATAGGATTTCATTATGTTAACGTTCAAATTTTTTGACAGAATCGCAAATATACTTTGGGTCTTTAACAATCGATTCTTAATAGCATAAACAACCCGGTTCACCTCCAAAAACCTTAAATTTTGCATCTTAATTGATTTGTGAGCATAATACTTCTAATAGGAGTTTGACTTCTCACAAACATCAGGCTCACAGTTACTCGTCATCACACGACTTGATTATACTGAAAAAAAACAACTGTAGAATCCACTCAAGCAGAAATAAAACTACAGAGAATGGTAAGAATCATTTTTTAGAGGATAGTTAGTCTATTAGCACACTTTCTAAATACTCCTTATTAGTTTAGGTGAGCTCACAGATATATTCATGATGCAGTTTATAAACGTATAGACAGAAATTTAAAGTAGGTAATCATTATAATTGTTCTATAAATAAGTGTAATTTTTCACCGGCATGTCTAAATCAGACCAAAATAAGTGAAAACATACTAAAACTGAAATACCGAAACTTCAAAATATTTGCGTTGATACCCACCTTCAAATGATCGTTAATTTGTGAACAACTAATCGTATAAAATCATTCAGTATTATTTGTTTGAATCTTCCCATTGATGTTTATCACTGCAACTGGTCAGTCTCTAATTGGCATATGTGCATACTGTGCGTATTGCCTCAATATAGCCTTAATTCACAAGCATGGTAAGCAGAGATGGATAATGGCTAGCAGTGGAATCCAGGACGCGCGTTTCGTCCTATTTGGTGCTCGTCAACTGGATGTACCTGCAGTTGCAGTCCTAACAAATCGATGGGAAGATTCAAACAAATAATACTGAATGAATTCAAACTTCACCCCATCGCACAAGCAAGTGGCTATCAGGACTCAGTGGCCGAGTGGATAACGCGATGGCGTTTGAAGCGAGGGTACTGGGTTCGAGCGAGTCCCAGAGTGAACATCAACTCTGAGATGTAGGTACACCCAGCTGACGAGTCCCAAATAGGACGAAACGCGCGTCCTGAATTCCACTGCTGGCCACTATCCATCTCTGCTTAACTAACCGTATAATTTTGTCGCGTATACTCTTTTCTAGTACGAAAAGTTCTACTCCTTTTATCACAGAGAACTCATGAAAATACCCATTTCAAGGGTCTGTTATTTGTCTAGTTTTTAAAAATTGTGCATAAAGCTGATTGTTGGAATAAACTTCTGTCGGAAACTATCTTTCTCTTGTATCTAACACTCTACTGTTTCTTGTTTTTTAAGTCTATGATCTTTTAGTAGCTAAGTAAGTCTTTGATCTACCAAAAAAAGAGAAACTTTGTAGCTTAGTTTGTTATATAACTTTTAACATTTTTACTATTTTAAATCTAATTTAATTTAAAAACCGCCTTTGTGTTACACATATTCTGTTAAAGTTATCTGTATGGTTAGACGTCAAACAGACAAAAAAAATATCAATGGGTTTAATTCGGTCTGCTCATCAAGAGTAAAGTTCAGAAAGATAGTTTTTATTAATACAAAATTATGCAAAACAACATTTTTTCCCTTCACAAATAATTCACTTTTTTGTTACTGGTTTAATACTATGTACGTTTGGTTATTTACATCGGATTTCGTTTTTATTCACTCATGAACTTACATATTGATTACTACTCGTTATGCATCTTATTTCCTAACTGAAAGGGTTTTGTGGAGATTTCAGTATTTTACATAATTGAAATCATGAGTCAATTGAAGCTAGACCACTATGGAAAACCTGGAAGCATTAGACGGCCATTTCGTCCTATTGTGGGGCTCCTCAGCAGTGCGCATCCACGATCCTGCACTCGCGGGATTCGAACCCAAGACCTACCAGTCTGGAACCAGAGCACTTAACCGATAGACCACTGAGCCGTCCAATGCTTCCAGGTTTTCCATGGTGGTCTAGCTTCTATTGACTCATGATTTCAACTATGAAAAATATTTCCTATCTGTTTATATTCAGGAATATATTTGATTATAAGCTATTAGTATATGTGAACTATCTATTAAATTTTTATCACCAAAGACGATTATTATTATTGTCGTCATGGTATACTTCTACTGAATTTCCTATTTACCCATTAATAAAAAGTTATTGAAAACAGACTAATGGATTTGCGCAATAATCGAATAAACGACTGATCACATCGAACTTCACTCATTCGTCAACTTACTAAAAACTCATCAATTATATTATTACTGCACTGTGAAAATTCAAGCACAACTCAATAACTAAGTACAAGTTCTTGTACTCAGCTTGTATTCGAGGTAATTGATACAACCCAGAGATGGAGTAAATATAATTGAAATTTAAGTTTCATAGCCTTTCAAGTACAACTTAAAAATCAAACAAAGATAAAAGTTAACTTGCTTTAAAGTTTTATTTATTGGACAAGCGATCTTAAGTTCTACCACAATTACTTAACCTATATACGTGAAGAAAGAATAATAGATTCACTTCTTAAAAGCTGATATTATATAGTATGTTTTAAGTATTAAACATAGTTGGTGAATAACTATATTACAGTGATTCAACAATCAACTATACAGGCTTTTGTCTAATATAAGATTTGCAAATTTATCATTCATTATAAGGTATTTCATTTACATTAGTGTTAACGCATAAAGCAAAATGAATGTATTAAACATAAAGGAACTCCCGTAGATTAAATTATATAACAACAATAACAATTAATTTATGTAGTTGAGATCATGAATCAATTGAAGCTAGACCACCATGGAAAACCTGGAAGCACTGGACCGCCTTTTCTTCCTATTGTGGGACTCAGCAGTGCGCATCAACGATCCCGCCTCGTGAGATTCGAACTCAGGAGCTACCAGTCTAGCGCGCTATCGCCTAACCTCTAAACCACTGAGCCGGCATTCAACGGTGTTTATGTCTAACTTCAACCGATCCACAAAATTGAGCGACACATCCACCCATGTTTTCATTGAGTTACTATCTCACAACAGACCTGGTCGAACTCCACTAGTCACTTCTTTTCACTAGAGCTTCAGGAAATACCTCTTGAAGCCAGTCACTAATGAGCATATGTTGACTAATATCAGAAGTAGTTTTGTGGATATTATAGTGATTCTAATGGTTGAGATCATTAATCAATTGAAGCTAGACCACCATGGAAAACCTGGAAGCATTAGACAGCCGTTTCATCTTATTGTTTTTATCTATAATCAAAATGGTACCACTAACCAAGTTATTCTCATTGAACACTAGACATAAAGTACTAGAATAGAAAGGTATATAAAACCATTAAAATCTAATAAATAATCTCAAAAATTTAGCCTTAAGTTCTTCAACTCTTTTGTTTGTTTGTTTTTGACACAAATTCATTTAAATTATATTAAAAATGTTTCATCTCAAATTGAGATACTTCATTTTAGTAAAAAGATTATCTTATCTTTCCATTCATAGATTTGATAATCATGTCGCTTGTTTTAATTCTCTATTCAGTAGTTTTGTTTTATTGAAATGTTTTCTTTTCCAGCAACCGAATAAAGTGTTCTTTTAAACTTAGTGCTGTTAATTCAAGCATCTATAAGTAACTCCAGATTACCTTTATTTAATTTGTCTAAAATAGTTTTTTTAAAGGAAATTCACTGGGAATAAAAATGAGCAAGATCAATTTCCAAATTATTTACTTCAGAAATTCAACTTCGATAGAATTGATACAACATAGAAAGAAGGCCACATGATGGAAATGAAAAGATTTCTCATAAATGTGTAAAAACCATTTCACAATCTTGTTCTTTAAGCAGAGATCGATAGGGTCGAGCAGTGAAATTCAGAACACGAGCTTCATCCTATTTTGAACTCGTTAGCCGGATGTATCTAGATCTGAATAGCGTTCACCATGGGACTCAAACCAGGCACCATTTGTTCTAAATGCTATAACGTTATTCACACCGCTACTGAGTCCGGGTAGCAATAGTCTCGTGCAATGGAGTGAATTTTCATTTATTTGTATTGGTTGTTTGAATCTTCCTACTAATGTTTAGTAATCCACTTGGTCAGTCTCTTTGAAATAGGATGAAATGCACGTCCTAGATTCCATGACTAGTTACCATCCATCTTTGCATTCCGCACTGGTTGCACATATGCCAAAAAGGGACCAATCAATTGAGGTCTTAAATATCCTTAAATAGCCTTCAAGCAACCAATACAAGTGAATTAATTTTATTTTTTGTTTGTTAAATATAATGTAACATTATATTGCGTTTTGCCATGACGTGTTCACATTGAGGGTAGATTTTATCACTAAGTGATATCCGTCAACGCACTGTTTAAATTAAAAGGCTCTAAAAGAAGGTTTGGTCCTTCAACATTTAGTACTTATTCCCTGTCACGGAATCGAACCCATGGTTTAACGGTTACCAATAGACTACCAAATTAGACTCCGATGAAACCTATTAGAACTTCAGTTATGTATTGGTATAGTATGTCAATTACCAGTGATGATAACCGTCTCACAACAATCATAGATAACTTCAGAAATCCTAGGTTCTCAGTTATTACTTGGTTGTGATCTTGTTTCTTTCAATATTGCATCAATAGCCTTTAATGTTCGTCAACAGCTTTCCGGATTTTAGTGTAAATTAATAATTATAATCCTCTGGTCTATCAATCTACCATTCATTTATTCTTTTTACGTCATTAGCTACCAAAGAAAGTGAATTTTAAGAAGACATAAAGTTTGTAGAGACTTTTCTCAGAAATTAATTAAATTTTTGAATAAAAATGTAATGAAGAACACCTTTTGAAGTAACTTTAATTGAACTACTTTTAACTGATACAAGTTAATTAAACGCTTCATCAGAATGAATGAATAAATGAGCCAATTGATAGAATGGTAATGAGGATATGACTTTGGAATGTTCAACATTATCTGTAACAATATAAAGGGGTTAACTAATAACAAAGGATTAAGTTAAGGTCATTTGCATGATAAAATCAATTTGATAAGATCTCATCTTTATCCATATAATTTGATTCAATCTATCTGGGTTTATTTTAAATATTTCTCTCGATGATCATAGATTACAATTCAGCTAATAGGAAACAAGCATTGTCTCATTCATTGAAAATATAATTTCATAAAAGTTTCGTTCAATCGCTAGTTTTGAATCAGTAGTTACCGATAAAAAGGATATTGTAAGCGATTTTCCAAATAAAGAATAATAACTTAGATATATTTCCATTTGTGAGAACTTACTTAACCAGCAGTTTTAACCTTTTTTATATGCCTTTATTAATCAAATAAACAACACGTTGTCATTTGCGAAACTACAGTCAAATATTTTGTATCAAAAGAGAGATTTGTGGAGAATGTAGTAATTTTAATAGTTGAATTCATGATTCAGTCTAAGCTAGACCACTAATGAAAATCTGGAAGCAGTGAACGACTATTTCATCCTAGTATGGAACTCCTCAGCAGTGTGTATCCGTGATCTCGAACGCGGAACTGGAACCTAGGATCTTCAGTCTCATGCGCGAACGCTTAACCACTGGATCTATGAGCCGGGTAACGAAAGATCGTGGATCTATCGAAGTTGCACATTAACACCGTTGGATGTTGGCTCAGTGTTCTGGAGGTCAAGCGTTCACGTGTGAGATCGAAAGTCCCAGTTTCGAGTCCCATTGGTTCGAAATCGTGGATGTGCACTGCTGAGGAGTCCTATAATGGGACGGAACAGTCTCCCAGTGCTTCTAGGTTTATAATGGTAGTGTACGTTTGATTGATTCATGAATTTAATCACTAAAATATTTATTGGCTAACAACTAACAAATGTCGTTTTCATTAATTAGAAGTCGTAAATCGAAGGAATTAGATTATAGAAGCTACAATCAGGATTTGATTTTGGTCTCCCCATAATCAACCTTTAAAGTAAAATCCATAACTTACTGTTGGTAGTTTCCATCTGTATTCTAAAGAATATCTTTTTGCATTTTATTTAGTACTTTTGGTGAGCACCTGAGAAATCTGCTTTGTGAAATACACCAAGCTACTTATATATAAAGAGTAGCTCATATTTCCAACAGAAAATATTTTCTTAAAAGATAAAAAACGACTAGAAGAAACCGATCCGCTTTATTTGTAGAAATCGGAAGAATGATTAACAGTTACTTTATAATGATTAATAGCGTTTGTGTATTTTCTAGTGCTAACGTGTTTGCATACAGTGGATCTCTCATCAAATATTTCGAATCATAATATATAATCAAATGCATGAAGTCTTAAAAGTATTAACACGAATGAACTGAATTCAGCCGTTACCTTGTAGTGACCGGCCAGTCTCGATAAGAACACGATTGGAATAACGGAAAAAATTATTATTATTGTAACCAATCGTACCAGAGATTGTTTTACTGTATTTGTTTAACTGTATCAGTTTCACTTCTTGTTTCGCTCTCCGCCTTGTTTGGTTCGAACTTGCTCACGCACTGCCTCTTCGCCTGTACTCTTTGGCACGTCTCGGTATTATTTCGATACCACGAGATCGCCAATAAATACAATTGATCTGGATTAATAAAGTCTTCTGATTTATGAGCTATCAAAGGAACCAAGTCGTTTTTTGGGCGCGTAAACGAATTGTAGTGGTGATCATAGTCCGTCTTGGACTCGACATCCACTACAACCTAATTATTATTTTTACTGTTGATTTTCATGTATAAGATTGGATGTGACATTACATTACTTTTGAATGGACTCTTTTGAAGAACTTTATTGCTTACAATGGTAACTGTCACTGGATTTTACAATGAAAATATTTTCGCTACTGATATGACAAGATAAAAAGGTGAGATCACAGTTTTTCGTAATGCCATGTGATTGTTGCTGGATGTTACCTTCCTATTTCAATACAGTGCGGTAACTGCTCATAATGGTATTCGTCTTATCTTCAGTGAATTCATTCGATGAACATAGGACTGGTTTCATTTGCAATGTGAATTTTAGCCAGTATAATATTCTTTGTGTTAAATTAGCGTGAACTATATTTCACGTGACATGCAGCATCTTATTTTGTTAGAATTCTCGACATTTTTCATATGTGACTTTCTTCAAATGAATAATCAAGTGGGTTTATGAACCAATTTATAAATAAGTGTAATTCTGGCTAGCGTTGTCATGTTTTTAAGTGATAAATCTTCAGTTTTACCAGTCTTTCTTGTTCTTACTTCACACAAATTATTACATATCTCATTTATTTGCATGCTATAAAGCATAACTAAAACTCCCATCCATTCCATATCAAACACTAGCCTGTAGAGATCATAGTCAACTGAGACTCGACGTTTTCACACATCACTGGTGCTATCAAGATACGTGAAACTTTCCACAACTTCCAGAGTTTCTCCTTCAAGTGTGATTGATCGAACGCCTTCTCATAGTCAATGAAGTTGATGTATAGTGACGAGTTCCACTCAACTGATTGTTCGACGATGATCCGATTTGGTTTATGCAGAATCCAGTCTGTTGATCTCCAAGTTGGGAGTCTACTGCGACTTTCATCCGGTTCGACAACACTGTCGACAGTAGTGTGATGCCTCTTTAATTCTCACATTTTCTCGGATATGCTTTCTTTGGCATCTTTATGAGGTATCGTTCTTTTCAGTCTGTCAGTGGCACTTGTTCCTCCTCCCAAAACCTCCTCAATAGAATGTGGAGCACTCTCGCAGTTGTTTCTATATGTGATCTGTTGCTTTCCTGTTGCTTTCCCATTCTTGATTTTTCTTATGGCCATCTCGATTTCTTCGATCGTTGGTGTAGTGATATCCATAGGAAGGTCTGTGTGCTGCTTCGATTTCCGGTGAATTCAATGGGGCTGTTCTATTCAGTAGTTCCACTGAGCATTCCACACATCTGCTACTTTGTTATTGCATCTTCGTGGCTGTCTTGTCTTTTTTGTCCTTAATGATTCACTCCGGTTTGCTATATCTCCCTGCTAGGTTCTTCGTTGTATCATATAGTTGTTTCATATTCCCTTCTCTTGCAGGTTTTTCCGCCATTCTTGCTAGTTCTCCCATGTATTTCTGCTTGTCATCTTTAATGCTCTTATTCACATGCTTGTTTGCTTCTGTATATTTAGCTTGTGCCTTGAATCACTCTGCTCTTATTCGACTGTTTGTACATGACGTCGACTCCTGGTTGACTATGATCACCACTACAGAAAGATTACGTGCCAGGTGCCGAGTTGGATTCTTCGGCAGATTAAAAACCAAGAGGCTGTTGATGGTTGCAATGGGATATATTTGTTGACGATCTCGTGGTATCAAAACAATACGGAGACCTGCCAAAGTTTACCATCAGAACTATCAGCGTACTCGGGTCCGTGCAAAGTCACAGGCAACGGAAGAAAGTGTGTCCTTGGTACACTTGAACAAACGAGTATTTTAAAATAATCACTGGTACAACTGGCTATTATAATAATTGCCTCCATTATGCCAATCGCGTTCACGTCACAAAAGTGGGTCACTACGTGTTGCTAATCGCTGTCTTCTTATTCTTCCTTTCTTTAATCATGCTCGGGGATCCCAGAAACATCCATTCCTTGTGATGATACATCTTGAGACCCAGAACCTCCTGAAATGTTGAAGTTATTGCTTCTTTGACCCCTTGCCAGTTTTCCTCCATCATAGTTTCTTCTTTCAATGCATTCTGTAAAGCTCGGAAGCTGTTGTTGAGAGTTACCTTGAAATCGTTGAGTTTTTCAGCATATCGAAGGGAGGTTGTATTGAACCTTTGTAATGCTGTTCCTCCAGTTGCTCAGTGCTTCTCTAGCTTCTGTTGAATCTTAGAAACCATTAGGTGGATGGTGATCTAAAACTTCGTTAGCTCCTCTCCAGGTTTTCATGTTCTTTATTGACGATCTGTATATTTTAGCGATACAAATATAATCTATTTGATTCTCTGTAGTTCGAACTGGTGAACACATGTAGCTTTGGGCATGCGTTTGTGGGGGAATATTGTGCCGCATATAAACAATTTGGTGAATGCACATAGATTTGCAAATCTCTCTCAGTCCATGTCGTCCCATTATATCTTCATATCTGGTGTTGTCCTCTCCGACTTTGACTTTTAGATCTCCCATCACGATGGCGAGGTCCCTTCATAAGCACTTCGTTATGATTATTTGCAGTCTCACAGAACTGATCTTTAATTTCGTCGTTGCTATTATTGGTGGGTGCATAACAACAGTCCATAGCATTCACCGTGATCTCCTTCTTTGTTTTGAATGATGCTTTGATGGTTCTTGATTCGTGATATTCCCATCCTACAAGTGCATTTCGCGCTTCTCTGGACAGTATCAGAGTGATGATGCAACTGATGTTCTAATTTTACAACTAGCCACCAGTAGCACCTTCTAAATTTTATCGTTCCCAGTCAGATAGAAATCAGACGAGAAGAGGCAGGAAATATATATTTGATTCGTTACCAATATATCGAGGACCTTTTCTATGAGCTGGCTAATGAAACGTAGGAGCTGTGTCCCACGCAGTATTGAAACGTGATCTGGTGCGGATGCATGACCGAAAGCCTTCAGCTAAACAAGTCCACTTAAACAACGTGGTCAGCATCCAATGTCGAACACTTAATGAGCTATTGATTTTGGGGAATTATTTACAGCTACAGATCACTCCCCCCCTAGTGAGGTAGTGATGCCCCTAAGACGTGACCAGCCAGAAGTTTAAGCCCAACGAGTTTGTCGCTGGTAAACACTCTTCTGATAGCTTGCTTCGTTTAGCAGCGTCTGGTCGTCTTTCCTTAAACTATGGGACCAAAATGTACAACGTAGCAAATAAAGAAATATAGTACAATGAAAATTTCTGTTCCTTGCGAAACTTCGTCGTTCTTTTCCAGCCGTCCTGGAAAAGAGGAAAAATAAAACGTGTGAGTGCATGTCAAAAATACACTCGTACTTGCGTAAGGACACAAGATGAGCGGAAAAAAATAAACTGATACACTTACAAACAGCGTAAAAGCGATCGGAAAAAAGGTTTTCTTTTGGTTTTTTTTCAATATATAAATATATATATATATATACGCTCAAAAAAAATGCTTTTTTTTGTTTTTTTTACATAAATAAAAAAATGAGCATATTAAAAAAATTTATAATAAACTTTGAAAGGGTAATTCAAGATAAAGCTTATGTCCTACGTGCAATATTCGTTAAGATGTTCTGGAAATCTTACTCGTCTTCCAGAACGCGTTGTTTTAGGTTTTTCTATCAACGTTGACGAAGTATCAAGTTGTGTGTCGGTTGTCGTGTAGGGTACTACGAGTGTAGTAGCTGTGTCGTTTGCTTGCACCGAAGGAAAATCGACGTAGCTAGGGTTTCCTTCTAAGTACGCAGCTTTGAGTCGATCGATACTGATGCTATCTTTCGTACCGTTCTTATCAACTACATAGTACTTAGGTTCGCGTTGAAGAACTTTGAAGGGTCCTTCGTATGCTGATTCGAGGGGTCGTCGATGTGAGTCTCGACGAACGAAGACGTGTGTACTATGTCGTAGTTCGGGTTGAACGAAAACATCAGTTGATTGAGGTCGAGTGTGAGCAGGTTTAACTGAACGCATAGCGTTTGTAAGCCTACTCGTGTAAGAGTTTAGATCCATGTTCAATGAAGAAGCTGAAGGATCCACGAATTCTCCTGGGAGTCGGAGTGTCGTTCCGTAAACGAGTTGAGATGCCGTTTATCCAATGTCAGCTTTCACTGCATTGCGGATACCTAGCAAGACGAGTGGAAGAGCGTCTGTCCACTGTGAAACGTTTGAAGCTGATAATGAAGCTTTTAATTGTCGATGAAAACGTTCTACCAACCCGTTTGCTTGTGGGTGGTAGGCGGTCGTTCGGAAGCGCGTGATTCCTAATAGTGAGGTCAGACAACGGAAAAGTCCAGATTCGAACTGGCGTCCGCGGTCTGTAGTGATTGTGGAAGGGCAGCCGAAATTTGCTACACATCGTTCGACGAAAGTGCGAGCCACTGTTTCAGCAGTAATGTCCTTAATCGGTACTGCTTCTGGCCATCGAGTAAAACGGTCTACGCATGTTAGGAGATATGAGTATCCGTTCGAGTCGGGTAAGGGTCCTACCAAATCTAGATGGACGTGGTCGAAACGAGCGTCAGGGGTTTTGAAAGAACCTAAGGGGCATTTGTTGTGTCTGATCACCTTAGATTTCTGACAGCTTACACAGGAGCGTGACCACTCCCTCACGTCTTTATTCATACCAGGCCAACAAAAGCGTTCGGCTATAAGTTCGATTGTTGCACGAGCACCTGGATGAGAAAGATTGTGCAACGTATTGAAGACGTTGCAGCGATAATGTTTTGGTACAATTGGACGATCCCTACCTGTAGATGTGTCACAGAGTAAGGTTCCCTTACCTGTTCCCATCTGCTTAATACTTAGTTTTAGAGTTGTCGAGGATAACTCATGCTGAAGATCAATGTCTTCTTTTTGAAGCTGAGCGAGTTTAAGAAGGTCGATTCCTTGGAAACTGTTCAAGGAGCTAATTCGAGACAAGGCGTCTGCGACTACATTGTTAGCTCCAGAAATATGTTGTATGTCTGAAGTAAACTGCGAAATGTATTCGAGTTGTCGAGACTCTCGCGGTGAGTACTTGTCTGAAGATGAACTTAAAGAGAAGGTAAGAGGTTTGTGATCGGTAAAAAACGTGAATTCTCTTCCTTCGATGGAATGTTGAAAATGCCGTACAGCACAATACATAGCTAGGAGTTCCCTACCGAACGTGCTGTACCTAGATTCAGCGTCTAGCAACCGTCTCGAGAAAAATCCTAAAGGTTGCCACGAGTTGTTAACCCATTGTTGTAAGACTGCTCCGATTGCTGAGTCGGATGCGTCTACGGCGATACTAATGGGCGCTTGAGTGTCCTGATGAGCAAGCAAGGTTGCTTTAGCGATGTGTTCCTTAACTGTGGAAAATGCTTTACGGGCTGTGTCGTCTAAACTAATTGATTTCGCGTTTCCACGAAGCTGATCGGTCAACGGTTTCATTAGAGATGCGCATTTAGGTATGAACCGTCTATAGAAACTTACGAGTCCGTTAAAAGTTCGTAACTGCTTGATCGTGGTCGGTTCTGGGTAATTCAGAATGGCCGCCACTTTGCTCCTAAGGGGTCGGATGCCTTGGGCATCAATGGTGTGTCCTAAGAAGTCTAAGCAGTTAGTTCCGATTTGGCATTTCTGAATGTTGACAGTAATGCCATGCCTTTGAAGTCGATCGAAAACAATGTCCAGATGCTTGAGATGCGATTCTCTGTCCGGCCTTGCTATTAGACAGTCATCAACATACGCATGTACGAAGTTGAGACCTCGGAAGACGTCGTCTATAAACCTTTGGAAGGTTTGAGCCGCGTTTCTTAAACCAAAAGGCATTCGTAGAAATTCGTAAAGACCGAAGGGAGTGATGATGGCGGTTTTAGGAATGTCATCAGGTGCCATCGGGATTTGGTTATAAGCTTTAACCAAGTCGATTTTCGAAAAGACAGTTGTACCTTTCAAGGTAGCTGTCAAATCGTGAATATGAGGCAGCGGGTAACGATCGGGAATGGTTTTAGCATTCAGACGCCGATAATCACCAGTTGGCCGCCAATCATTGCTGTCCTTTTTAGGGACCATGTGCAATGGGGATGCCCATGGACTATTCGATGGTCGAATTATTCCTAGGTCCATCATGTGGTTGAATTCGTTTTTAGCTAACCTAAGTTTTTCGGGAGCGAGTCTTCGGGCTTTCGAAAATACAGGTGGTCCTGTAGTCGAGATGTGATGTGTAACATTGCTGGTTACACAAGGTAATTTCGATTGCGATTGGTATATCCCGGGGTATTTGTCGAGTACTGCTTGGTACAAGGAGTCTATGGCGTGCTTAATCGTGACTGGGGATAACCTGCAACCAGAACAAGGAGTTACGCAAACGGACAACTTAGTGTTTCCTTCTATTAACCTTCGTGCGCGTGTGTCGATGAGTAGATTGTGGTGTTGTAACAGGTCAATACCAATGATTGGCATAGAGACATCTGCAACCACGAAAATCCAGTGTATGGGTTTACGTAAACCCACGTTAAGGTAGACGTACCTTTTACCGTAAGTAGCGATCGGCTTTCCGTTTGCCGCCTGTAAACTTAAAACAGACTCGCGAAGTCTGTCGTCGAGATTTGCTGGAAGAACGCTAACTTCTGCGCCAGTGTCGACGAGGTAGCGAACTTTCGTAGTCACATCCATGACATATAAGAGGCGGCTGTGTTCGCCGGCTACGGTTGCCGTTAACGCGTGCCGGCTGGGAAGTTTCCCGAACTGTTTTTCGTGTCACTCGATTTTGGGGTCGGATAATTGCAAGGTTTCCTGCAGTTTCTGGAAAACTTACCGTACTGGTTATGATACCAGCACCAGTCATGATTGTCTGTCTCTCGTGGTCGAGAGCCAGATCGCTTACGTGATGCGCTTCTACGCGGGGTTTTTGACCGACTACGGTCATTGCGAACTCTAAGATATCGTGTAAGCGTGTGACATAGTTCGGCCATGTCAGTCGAGGTCGATTGGGGTTTTTCTTTGACGGAAAAAACCTCGGCCTTAGAAGATCTAGTGATTTCCAAGATTCGATCGGCAGATGCAGCTAGTTCATCTATGGCATTGTTTTGAAATGAAACAAGCACTGCCTGCACCTGTTGAGGGAGTTTAGACAAGAAAAGTTGTCTAAATAGGCCATCATCGAAAGTTCGTTGGCCGATGACTTCTCTCATTCTAAGCAACATGTCCGTCGCAGAACCATGTTGCAAGTCGATGTTATAGAAGAGTTAGTCTAACCGTTGTCGATCAGTTAGGTCTCCTCGTTTTAAAATCGATAGCTTAAGCGATTCGTAAGGTTCGGAAACATCACTAGTAGACATACTAGGTGTTACGTACCTGTTAAACTCGCGCGGTAACGCCTTAACTACCGCGAGGAAACGTATGCGCGAGTCCGTGATTCCGTGCATGCAAAAATCGGCTTCTGCGTAGCAGAACCAGGACTCGATATTGTCGGGCCAAAATGGCGTTAACTGAATCGAAATAGGGGGAATAGACTTTAACTTAAGAACCTTAGGAGAGTGTTCCGTCATAGTAATATAGATATCGAAAAATGTCTAAGTAAAATATATCCGAGGAAAAAAAAAGGTATATCACAATATATAAAATTCAAATAAAGAATAACAATAAATAATAATATTAAAAAATGGAACAGACTCACGGTATATTGACTTGGTGTACCAGATCACGTCGGTCTCACCAATGATGATGCAACGGATATTCTAGTTTTACAACTAGATACCAGTAGCACCTTCTAAATTCGGTTGTTCCCAGTCAGATAGAAATCAGAAGTCAGACGAGAAGAGGCAGGAAATATATATTTGATTCGTTACCAATATATCGAGGACCTTTTCTATGAGCTGGCTAATGAAACGTAGGAGCTGTGTCCCACGCCGTATTGAAACGTGATCTGGTGCGGATGCATGACCGAAAGCCTTCAGCTAAACAAGTCCACTTAAACAACGTGGTCAGCATCCAATGTCGAACACTTAATGAGCTATTGATTTTGGGGAATTATTTACAGCTACACCCCTACTTCGATTCAGTTAACGCCATTTTGGCCTGACAATATCGAGTCCTGGTTCTGCTACGCAGAAGCCGATTTTTGCATGCACGGAATCACGGACTCGCGCATACGTTTCCTCGCGGTAGTTAAGGCGTTACCGCGCGAGTTTAACAGGTACGTAACACCTAGTATGTCTACTAGTGATGTTTCCGAACCTTACGAATCGCTTAAGCTATCGATTTTAAAACGAGGAGACCTAACTGATCGACAACGGTTAGACTAACTCTTCTATAACATCGACTTGCAACATGGTTCTGCGACGGACATGTTGCTTAGAATGAGAGAAGTCATCGGCCAACGAACTTTCGATGATGGCCTATTTAGACAACTTTTCTTGTCTAAACTCCCTCAACAGGTGCAGGCAGTGCTTGTTTCATTTCAAAACAATGCCATAGATGAACTAGCTGCATCTGCCGATCGAATCTTGGAAATCACTAGATCTTCTAAGGCCGAGGTTTTTTCCGTCAAAGAAAAACCCCAATCGACCTCGACTGACATGGCCGAACTATGTCACACGCTTACACGATATCTTAGAGTTCGCAATGACCGTAGTCGGTCAAAAACCCCGCGTAGAAGCGCATCACGTAAGCGATCTGGCTCTCGACCACGAGAGACAGACAATCATGACTGGTGCTGGTATCATAACCAGTACGGTAAGTTTTCCAGAAACTGCAGGAAACCTTGCAATTATCCGACCCCAAAATCGAGTGACACGAAAAACAGTTCGGGAAACTTCCCAGCCGGCACGCGTTAACGGCAACCGTAGCCGGCGAACACAGCCGCCTCTTATATGTCACGGATGTGACTACGAAAGTTCGCTACCTCGTCGACACTGGCGCAGAAGTTAGCGTTCTTCCAGCAAATCTCGACGACAGACTTCGCGAGTCTGTTTTAAGTTTACAGGCGGCAAACGGAAAGCCGATCGCTACTTACGGTAAAAGGTACGTCTACCTTAACGTGGGTTTACGTAAACCCATACACTGGATTTTCGTGGTTGCAGATGTCTCTATGCCAATCATTGGTATTGACCTGTTACAACACCACAATCTACTCATCGACACACGCGCACGAAGGTTAATAGAAGGAAACACTAAGTTGTCCGTTTGCGTAACTCCTTGTTCTGGTTGCAGGTTATCCCCAGTCACGATTAAGCACGCCATAGACTCCTTGTACCAAGCAGTACTCGACAAATACCCCGGGATATACCAATCGCAATCGAAATTACCTTGTGTAACCAGCAATGTTACACATCACATCTCGACTACAGGACCACCTGTATTTTCGAAAGCCCGAAGACTCGCTCCCGAAAAACTTAGGTTAGCTAAAAACGAATTCAACCACATGATGGACCTAGGAATAATTCGACCATCGAATAGTCCATGGGCATCCCCATTGCACATGGTCCCTAAAAAGGACAGCAATGATTGGCGGCCAACTGGTGATTATCGGCGTCTGAATGCTAAAACCATTCCCGATCGTTACCCGCTGCCTCATATTCACGATTTGACAGCTACCTTGAAAGGTACAACTGTCTTTTCGAAAATCGACTTGGTTAAAGCTTATAACCAAATCCCGATGGCACCTGATGACATTCCTAAAACCACCATCATCACTCCCTTCGGTCTTTACGAATTTCTACGAATGCCTTTTGGTTTAAGAAACGCGGCTCAAACCTTCCAAAGGTTTATAGACGACGTCTTCCGAGGTCTCAACTTCGTACATGCGTATGTTGATGACTGTCTAATAGCAAGGCCGGACAGAGAATCGCATCTCAAGCATCTGGACATTGTTTTCGATCGACTTCAAAGGCATGGCATTACTGTCAACATTCAGAAATGCCAAATCGGAACTAACTGCTTAGACTTCTTAGGACACACCATTGATGCCCAAGGCATCCGACCCCTTAGGAGCAAAGTGGCGGCCATTCTGAATTACCCAGAACCGACCACGATCAAGCAGTTACGAACTTTTAACGGACTCGTAAGTTTCTATAGACGGTTCATACCTAAATGCGCATCTCTAATGAAACCGTTGACCGATCAGCTTCGTGGAAACGCGAAATCAATTAGTTTAGACGACACAGCCCGTAAAGCATTTTCCACAGTTAAGGAACACATCGCTAAAGCAACCTTGCTTGCTCATCAGGACACTCAAGCGCCCATTAGTATCGCCGTAGACGCATCCGACTCAGCAATCGGAGCAGTCTTACAACAATGGGTTAACAACTCGTGGCAACCTTTAGGATTTTTCTCGAGACGGTTGCTAGACGCTGAATCTAGGTACAGCACGTTCGGTAGGGAACTCCTAGCTATGTATTGTGCTGTACGGCATTTTCAACATTCCATCGAAGGAAGAGAATTCACGTTTTTTACCGATCACAAACCTCTTACCTTCTCTTTAAGTTCATCTTCAGACAAGTACTCACCGCGAGAGTCTCGACAACTCGAATACATTTCGCAGTTTACTTCAGACATACAACATATTTCTGGAGCTAACAATGTAGTCGCAGACGCCTTGTCTCGAATTAGCTCCTTGAACAGTTTCCAAGGAATCGACCTTCTTAAACTCGCTCAGCTTCAAAAAGAAGACATTGATCTTCAGCATGAGTTATCCTCGACAACTCTAAAACTAAGTATTAAGCAGATGGGAACAGGTAAGGGAACCTTACTCTGTGACACATCTACAGGTAGGGATCGTCCAATTGTACCAAAACATTATCGCTGCAACGTCTTCAATACGTTGCACAATCTTTCTCATCCAGGTGCTCGTGCAACAATCGAACTTATAGCCGAACGCTTTTGTTGGCCTGGTATGAATAAAGACGTGAGGGAGTGGTCACGCTCCTGTGTAAGCTGTCAGAAATCTAAGGTGATCAGACACAACAAATGCCCCTTAGGTTCTTTCAAAACCCCTGACGCTCGTTTCGACCACGTCCATCTAGATTTGGTAGGACCCTTACCCGACTCGAACGGATACTAAGTCTATTCCCCCTGATGATGCAACGGATGTTCTAATTTTACAACTAGCCACTAGTAGCACCTTCTAAATTTTATCGTTCCCAGTCAGATAGAAATCAGAAGTCAGACGAGAAGAGGCAGGAAATATTTATTTGATTCGTTACCAATATATCGAGGACCTTTTCTATGAGTTGGCTAATGAAACGTAGGAGCTGTGTCCCACGCCGTATTGAAACGTGATCTGGTGCGGATGCATGACCGAAAGCCTTCAGCTAAACAAGTCCACTTAAACAACGTGGTCAGCATCCAATGTCGAACACTTAATGAGCTATTGATTTTGGGGAATTATTTACAGCTACAAGAGCAACTCCCCGAGTTTGCAGAGCATTCTCTTCTGCTTTAGAAGTTAGATATCTTTGCTCTTCTTTATTTCAGATTGGAAGGTAGTCTGATTTGGATGTACGGAATTCTTGAATGTGGTTTTTGGCTTGACATATTTCCTCTATTCCTTTCTACTAGATCAGTAACACTCAGAAGATATAGCAGGCAACTTTAATAGCCAAGACCGAACACAATGTACTTTACGGGTCTTCACAACAAGTTATCAACTCTCAGAACCTACGCCTTCAACTGACTCATTCAAGAGAGCACTAGACACTAAAATACGCCTAATAAAAACAACTAACATAGACCGTCAGCTTTCTGTCATCTGTAGGCAAATCTAGACTAAAACTGCGAATTTCTGACCGAAATATTACGAAAATCATATATGTGGGTGGCCAAGAATATTCTTCTTCTACATAGATGCATAGTTCTACGAACGCATAGTCAGTTATTTATGTTGTGAAAAGTTTGGAGTTTGAACATTGAAAAATCAACTAATAGCCAGCGACCAGGACGAAGGTACGCATTTCGAAATTTCTTTGACAGTTTCATTCCCACTTGAGTACACACGCAAGTGAGTTATCAGAAGTAATCAACTGGTATCCTAAGCATATAAATACTTTAAGCTCGTGTTATTTTCAGTGATCAGTCAAAATGACCTTTCAGAAATCTTCAGTAATCTTAATAAACTACTATATAGTCTTCCTAGTGATGTTATAACATAAGCAATTTTTAAAATGATATTTTGTCCATCTTAACGAGTTGTTTTTAAAAAAGGAAAAAAGGCTAGACAAAGTTCGGTTTTAAGATGCTTGGTTTTCGCAAATGCTAATTATTAACATCTGGACTGTTTTTTTAAAAAAATAATACTGCGAACTATAAACTAATCTGCATGGTTGTATATCCTGTCCTTAACTATCTGCCAGAATTTCTACACTAGAGTGAGCTACAATAGGATACTGAAAACCAATCCATGGAGATTTGACAGTTTCTGCAGTGCATAAATTAGTGTAGTCTTTTGTATAAAGGCATATAATATATTATATGATAACGGCGAGACTATAATTTATGGACCTTTGGACGAATCTTAAGTGACCCTGAGAAATATTAGTCAATGAGACGACAGTTAATATAGAGTAAAAATATACAAAGTCAAAGAATTAGGGTGAGTACACTATGGTTGTCATTATCACCAGTTAATGCAAATAAGAATGACCAAATTGTCGAGCTATAGTTAATTGTAGTATGCACAAGTCTTGAGAACAAGTGCTCGTAACAAGTCTTTATAAATCAACGGATAATTTTCGTTTCAACATTTATGTTGGTCGTCTCCGTTGTCAAAAGCAAAACAAACTTCCTTCGTCTCCACTTGACCCAATACTTTACTGATTCTTGTAGTGCTGATTAACGATATTTGGTTGAAAAATCCAACCATACGTTTTTCATTGTTTTTGTGGAAACTACATGATAACTGAGATTTGATCATATTAAGTATTCGAATCTAGCTTTAGTAATGTTGACCTGGTCATTCTCCGATTTTATGGTTAGTGATCATCCCAGCTGATATTTCATCTTTGAAATTTACGTCAAGTGCACAACTAAAGTAATTACCTTATTCCAGATGCTTCGCCCACGTGCCCTTACTTCTGCCTTGAGAAAGATGAATACTGGCGGAATACAATCAGTTATGCTATTTAATCCTGAAGGTGTTCTTCTTGCCTATACGAGCCTTGCTGGTGATAGTGAGCGATCTAAAGCCGCAATTGCAGCTAATGTCTGGAATATATATCAGCGCCAACTAGAGTCCAGTGAATCGGTAATTTTTTCATATAATTACTTTGTTCATTCAAACACGTTTCCTGGTCTGAAAATACATCTATCCTCCTCTAAGTCTTGAGTTAAATGTCGTTCCCAAATTCTCATTCTCAAGTCCCGTTCTTTTGAAATGAATTTCTGATACTTAAAACTCGATTTTTCACACCCTTTGCTTTTCATCTTGTTGATTTATTCTCGGAACTTTGATGTGATATATGTTGACTTGGATTTATATATACTCATGCTATATCTTACGTTGACGATTTGACTGTCTAACTACATGTAATATACTTAATTAACAAAGAATCCATGTGGTTGTTAATAATAGTTTATACTAGCTCGTCCTTTTTTGTTTGCCACTACCTTTCTTCCAAACTCATTCATCTCCGCAGCTAGTGACAGTGAATGGACTAAAGAATAGCTTTAACGGACTTTTGAAACCCACTCCTCATTGTGTCCTAGTTTTCTATATCTACATTGAATATCTCATCAGGATTCAGACTTCCTTGCAAAAATATCGGACAACGCTCCAGCGAACGAAATATAAGACTAGTTTAGCTACTTAACCGTTCTGATCCAATGTTTAGGACGAGACTGATATTCCTGTTTCATGTTTCAGTCAGTCAGTCAGTCACAACGTAAAACTTCGTACGTACGTACATCAGTTCGAGTTGCCATACCAAATTAGCACAAAGATTCAGTTGTTGATTCAAATCCTATAGTGGTAGAAGTAGTAAAAGTATAAGCATTAAGGAAAAGATTAGGGTTTGAAGATGTTATTGAAGGAGTATAATACAGTGAAAGGAAATTGGGAAGAGGAAAAGGATAGGGACATGAAGAATTCGAAAGGTTAGAATTTGGCAGAACACAAGGAGTTTATGCACCTTCGCCATTGCAAACGATTTTAAGCCATGTCATTCAAGGTCTCTAACCATCGGTTGCTATCATCTCGTGAATCCCAACCAGGTAGTCGACACCTACCAACATGGCTCAGTCCACTTGTCAGTGACTTCATGGATTTGTGCCACGTTATGATCTGGCCGCCCCTAGCTTTCTTCCAACCTACTCCTACTTTATTGATTTCAACACATAAATATCGGTACAAGGAAGCACCAGATAAATATGCGCCTCACAAATCTCATTCGATTTGTGTGAGGGCTGTGATACTGCCCAGGTATCCAAACTGAAGCAGGTGGTTTTCTTAGGGGGCCACATTCGGAGCCTGTGACCTAAAGGTATGACCCACAAGGTAGTGGAGCATCCGTGAGGAGATGCAGTCTCATGTTAGCCGTTGACCAACGATTGATTCATACGCCATTTGTTCCCTCAGGACACTGGAGTCCATGTGCAACGTTGGTTTGGAATCAGGGTTTTCCAACTCCCCTAGGTAAAAGGCGAAAGCTTTATCCGCAAATGCCCTGGTACGGCCGAGAGTGGGGAGAGTCTGCTCTCCCTCGAAATGCTCTCATATGGCCACGCGAATATATAGCCTCTGCCAGGGAAGTCCCACTCACTGCCTTCTCGTGGCGGGGGTGTTGTTCACAAAAGTGAGAGGACGAAAAGCGAATGTCCGGCGCTTTAACCGGGTTGGTGGATGTGGAGGATCCACCTAGGGGAGTTGGAAAACCCTGATTCCAAACCAATGGTGCACACGGGCTCCAGTATCCTGAAGGAACAAATGGCGTATGAACCGACTGTTGGTGACCGGCTACCATGGGACTGCATCTCCTTACGATGCTCCACTGCCTTGTGGACTGGACCTTTAGGTCAAAGGCTCCGGATGTGGCCCCCTAAGAAAACCACCTGCTTCAGTCTGGGTACCTGGGCAGTATCACAGCCCTCACACAAATCGAATGAGATTTGTGAGGCGCATATTTATCTGGTGCTTCCTTGTACCAATATCTATGTGTTTAAATAAATAAATAAACTCCTCTAGGTGGATCCTCTATATCCACCAACCCGGTTAAAGCGCCGGACATTCGTCTTTCGTCCTCTCAATTTCGTAAACAACAGTAATGCCACGAGAAGGCAGTGATTAGGACTTCTCTGGCAGAGTCTATGTACGCGTGGCCATGTGAGAGCATTTCGAGAGGGAGAACGGACTCTCCCCACTCTCGACCGTACCAGGGCATTTGGGGGCAATAAGTGTACCAGTGGAACGAGACGAGGCGATGTGATTAGATTTGCCAATGAGTATCAGTGTGCTATGAGCAAGTGTATGAGTGTGGTTCGTCGATATGGATAGTGGGACGTAAGGGAAAAGTGACGCACGAGCGCGATTTGAAAGCGCTGGGTTTCGAACCCTGGTTCTCTCGCATGCAAATCGAGGACTCTACCACTGAGCTACACCCCCACATGGCTACACTCCTACACCATGGAACATTGCACGTCGGGGCAGTCGGTGGTTGGGCATACGTGACACGTGTCCCAGCCATCTCAACTGATGAAGTTTCACTACTTCATCAATCGATTTGCCATCCTTACCCAGTACCCGTTTCCTAACAACTACATTACTTACCCTGTGGTCCCAGGATATACGAGCAATACTTCGAAGACATCTATGATCGAATACTAGTAGCCTACGAATGTCCTCTACTCTTATCGGCCATGTTTCACTGCCATAAAGTAGGACGGAACGAATTGCTGCACAGTAAACCCGTCCTTTTGTTGCTAGACGGATATCTGGTCTACGCCATAAATGACGCAAGTTGGCGAAAGCTAGACGAGTCTTCCGTATTCGTGCTGAGATTTCGTCACATACCAGACCACAAGGGCTGATGAGACTCCCAAGATAAGTGAAGCTGTCAACACGCTCAACTACTTCACTCCCTATCATTAGTTCAGGTGTCGCTGCAACCCAATCCTGAAGTGACATTTTGCACTTCGAGGGAGGGAATGGCATCCCGAACATGCCTGTATAGTTGCTTATGGTGGTCAGAAGACTCTGCATTTTGTCAGCGTCTTCACCGAGTAAAACTATGTCGTCGGCGTATTCTAAGTCAGCAAGTGAGCCTCCTGGTAAAAGTTCAACTCCTGGAGATTGAGATGATGAAAGTGTTATCTCTAAAAGCATGTCAACGACAAAGTTCTGATGACATGTTTATGGACTCTGTTTTCTACTACCAGGGGTGATTATTTAGTCACTTATTCGCTATCAGGCTTGGTAATTTTCAAGTTTTGGGAATGCTTATGTGGTTAGTTACATATGCAAAGCAGCATGAGGAAGGGATTTCTATTCAGTCACTATCCCTTGTTTATATGAACTGTGGTTTATAACAAAATATTAAGACATTAAAACATAGGTCAGAAAGTTTAAATTCGGAGTATGTTGTTTAGACTAATTTAAACTGTTATTAATTTTGGTTGACAAAATAGAGTAAATGTTAGTCTGGTATTTTTTGAAAATTAGCTCTAAATTTAAGTTTATCCAGATGGTTAATTTAATAATCCAAATACAATGATTATCCCGACATTCTATGTAACAGTTGTCGTATAAAATACCTGACTAAAACAATAGGTTACAATAATCAATATGTACATTTATATTTCGTAGTGTGTGCATTGAATAAATATTATATCTATTTAACAGATATTCGATTGATGTGGCTTATGTAACTGCTGTTTATTTATTAAATAGTCATTTTTCAAATTAACTTGACCTTTCATCTGGTTGTTACTCCATTCAGTCATACCTATAACCAGTGTTTTGTAAATAATTATATCATTATTATTTATTCATTTCAACACATAGATATTGGTACAAGGAAGCACCAGATAAATATGCGCCTCACAAATCTCATTCGATTTGTGTGAGGGCTGTGATACTGCCCAGGTACCCAGACTGAAGCAGGTGGTTTTCTTAGGGGGCCACATCCGGAGCCTTTGACCTAAAGGTCCAGTCCACAAGGCAGTGGAGCATCGTAAGGAGATGCAGTCCCATGGTAGCCGGTCACCAACAGTCGGTTCATACGCCATTTGTTCCTTCAGGATACTGGAGCCCGTGTGCACCATTGGTTTGGAATCAGGGTTTTCCAACTCCCCTAGGTGGATCCTCCACATCCACCAACCCGGTTAAAGCGCCGGACATTCGCTTTTCGTCCTCTCACTTTTGTGAACAACACCCCCGCCACGAGAAGGCAGTGAGTGGGACTTCCCTGGCAGAGGCTATATATTCGCGTGGCCATATGAGAGCATTTCGAGGGAGAGCAGACTCTCCCCACTCTCGGCCGTACCAGGGCATTCAGGGGGACAGAATAACAATAACGTTTTTACAGTAAACCGATGATGAGTTTGTGAAGTGGTGAACCAGTGATACGTGAACCTGGACTTGGATATTTGGATCCAATACCTATCCCCCAGCAGATTCTGTAACGCACACCTGATTTCCGACGTCCGACAATGGTTATATTCCTTGACCTTAAGGCGGCGCCTGACTGTTGATCATGAGGTTCTATGGTAGTCTCATTGAAAGGTGTGCCAAAGAAGTACAATAACCTTTTACAGACTCTATTTAAGCATTACTGGTCAATTCACAGCTTATGACGGACTTTCATGGGAACTGATTACTTCAAGTGATATTCCTCAAGGTTATCCACTTTCCCCATTTTTACCTTACTTTGTTATCGACGTACTTTTAGAAATAGTACTGTAATCGTAAACCTTTTAGGGATTGATGCTGTACCAGAACACTCATTTTCGACTTAGAATACGTAGATGATGTAGTTCTGTTTAGTTAAGACTGAAAAAACTCAGTCTTAAGTAATAATGCAAGCATATTTTTGATGTGGTTCTCTCCCTCCAAATGCAAAATGTCACTTCAGGATTGTCTTGTGGCATTCCCTTAATGATTATTTATTTATTTAAACACATATATATTGGTACAAAAGGGCACCAGATACATATGCGCCACACAAAATAATAAAAGTAAGAAGATAAGGGATGAAAATATAAGGCGGACTGAAATGTACAACCAGAAAACTCTTTCAGTTAAGAAAGCTAGAACCACTCTTTATGTAGAAAGTAAAAGAAGGTTACAGCAGGTTCGCCACTGGCTTCTATTATGAGCCATATCTGATAACGTCTCTAGCCACTGTGTTGCACCATCTCTCAGACCCCAGCCAGGCAGTCGTGAAGGACCAACAGAAGCTAGCCCTTTGCAGCTTTCTTTCATGCCACGACACCATGTCATACACTGACCACCTCTCCGCTTTTTCCAACCAGTCCCAGAGTCGGCAAATAATGCACGACGTGGAAGTCTCTGTGACGGCATTCAGAAAACATGTCCAAACCACCGAAGTCGGTGTTTCAAGATGGTGACACCAATTGAATTATCGTCTCTTCGCCCGAACACACGATGCCGAACCTCTGCATTACTAACATGGTGTTGCCACTGGATGTCAGCAACCCTTCGGAGACAACGATGATCGAACACAGAGAGACGTCTAACATCCTCAACTCGGAGAGGCCAGGTTTCACAAGCATAGAGCAAAACTGCTCTCACCGACGCGTTGTAGATCCGACCTTTTACAGCCAGACTAACATCACGAAGGTGCCAAAGATGGCCCAGATTGGCATAAGCCGCTCTGGCTTTCATTATACGTGCATCGATCTCATCACTCACGCCACCACCAGCACTTATATAGCTACCTAGATACACGAACTTCTCAACTACTTCAATCTGCTCACCATCCAGGGTGAGTACAGGATGAGAATCCTGCCAGTCTTGTAGGAGTACTTTGCACTTGGAGGGTGCAAAGCACATGCCGTACCTGCGGACACTGATTGCCAACTGATTAAGTGCTGATTGCATGCCTTGGGCATTATCGCACAGTAAGACAATATCATCCGCATACTCGAGGTCGAGAAGTCGTTCTCCAGGCAACATATCCACACCGCCATTACTTACATCCATCAGAGCTGTTTCCAGGATGTCGTCGATGGCAAAGTTGAAGAGGAATGATGAGATCAGGCAACCCTGCCTAACCCCAGTGCTCGAATGGAACAATAGAGAAAGGTGGTTGTATGCCCTCAGTCTGCCTGAGGTGTTCGTGTAGAGGGCCTTTAAGATGTTAATGAACTTCTCAGACACACCCTTCTTCAATAGACAATCCCAGAGAACAGTCCTGTCCAACGAATCGAAGGCCGCCCTGATATCAAGAAACACCACGATTGTTGGCCTGCGATAAGTATGACGGTGTTCTAACATTTGGCGGAGGGTGAAGGTGTGATCAATGCATCCTCGACCAGAATGAAAACCGGCCTGCTCCTCGCGAGTCAATCGTTCTCGGGTTTTAAACAACCTACAAAGAATGACAAAAGCCAATAGTTTGGACGCAATCGGAAGTAGACTTATCCCCCGATAGTTGTTACAGGAACAACGTGAACCCCTTTTAAAGATAGGGACGACTATTGACTCATTCCATGATGTTGGAACACTTTCTTCCTCCCAAACCTTTGCAAACAACACCGTCAGTTCCTTAGCCAGAAAGTCACCACCATCTTTAAAAAGAGCCGGAGGTAAGTCATCTGGGCACGGTGATTTATAACGTTTCAAGAGTTGGAGTTCCTTGAGGACTTCCGCCTCGTTTGGTGGATCAGTCGTCACCGGCCATGGGGGGCAGGAAAAGCTGGTTGATGTTGTCGGAGCAGCAGGCCAGTTGAACTGCCCTTCGAAAAATTCCGCCCATCGTCGAAGACGTTGAGAGATGTTAGTGATTGGCATCCCGTCATCCTCGTAGATTGTTTCACTCACACCAGACTTCTTGCTGCCAGTGGCTCGGATGAGTTGGAAGAGCTTCCGGCAGTTACCAGATGCAGCTGCTGCTTCCATCTCATTAGCACGCTCCGACCACCAGGCTTCCCGGTCCTTACGCAAGCTTTGCCCGATTTCATTACGTAACAGCCTTCGTTTGTGGTCAAACTCACGGTCACCCGGAGTAGACCGACGGGCTTCCATCAGTTGTAAGGAGCCAGAAGAAACCCAGTGCTTGTAAGCGGGACGTTTCGCGAAGCCGCAAGCGGCTTTACTCGCCATTTTCATGGCGTCGTGAAAATGCAACCAATGCTCATCTATACTTTCGGTGGGATGGTAGCTAGCCTAGAAGCTAGCTCCACTCGATACTTACTTGCAACAGAAGTTGCAGCCAGTTTACTAACATCAACCTGTTGGTGGTGGTCAATCCTTCGGTCACTGAAAAGTGAGGTGAGATTGGCGCAGACCAGGGCATGATCAGACTCCAGATAGGTACTACAAAAGGAGCGGCAGTCTTGTACACAACCACGCCAGCGGTAGCTGATCGCGATGTGATCAATCTGAGTCCAGGCTTGAGATGCAGAGTGAGGACGCCAGGTGGCACACCGGCGATGACTGTGCCGGAAGTTAGTGCTAGTCAGAAACAGGTTGTGGTCTGTGCACAGTTGCAGCAAACGGTCCCCGTTATCTGTCCTGCGACCAACAAGTCCCCATCGGCCACCTAAACGACTCTCTTCTGTGCCTAGACGCCCGACCTGTGCATTCAAGTCTCCGGCTAATACTACAATATCTGTCGAACGCGCTTTCTGGAGAAGAACTCTCCCCACTCTCGGCCGTACCAGGGCATTTGGGGGCAAGTTCGTCCCGAGCAGGATTATTTACTGCAGGCTAAATCTCCTAGTAGAATTACGGGTTTACTCGAGATTATTCAAAAACCTGAACACCAGTTGTAGAGATAGTTTATTGTTGAAACTCGGTAAAAATCCACAGGCGTACAGATAGCAAGCACACCGGTAAAACAAGCGTGTGTGTGTGAGAGTGTTAAAAATCCATATATATTGATGAGTGTTAATGGTTGTGGATTAATTATTGATTGTCTTTGTTCACAACCAATGAGGGAACAGATTAAGGATTGATGTGCATACATGCGCTCAATCAGACTCACACATAAATTTACATAGTAGATTAAATATCAAGATTACAGAGAGCACACAAAAAATACAATAGTTGAATGGGCTTGCTACATAAGCTCCCATCCAGAACGTAGATGTTTTTTTCTATAAAAAAGATATTTTTTATTAACATCTATGTTCGACAAAGTGATAAAAAAAATAAATGTACAATCCGATGTGATTAGTAAGCGTTAAGTTGTAATAATAGTTTGTATGTGCTGAAACATTTTATGTATGTGTATAAGGGTTGCATGAAGTTAAAAGTAAGTATAATGAAAATCCGTGGGGTCGATAAAGAACAGTTAATAAAAATAGAGAACAATTTGTAGCATTTGGGCTAGATAAGTATGGTTGTTGCTACGTTCTTATCCGGAAAGTGTATTCTCCTACCTGATCTTGTTGTAGTTTCTGTAGCCGTTGAACTTCCGTATAAAGTATTGATTGTTACAGGTGGTTTGTGTAGTGCTTGATTTGATGTGGATTTGGATGGTTTCGTTGTCTGCTTCTTGATGTGCTCTGAAAACGCTGGTTTTATTCTGTCGATGCTAACAGTAGCATGTTTACCAGCTTTTTCTACTGTAATACCTTGATAGTTTATATCATGGATTGAAAAGGTATTAATATTTAATCTAGATAGCGCATCTGCTGCATCGTTTTCCATGCCTTTTATATAGCGTATGTCAGCTGCAAATTGCGAAATGAATCCTAGTTGACGAATTTCACGTGGACTGTATTTATCGTGGTTTTGCATCAAGGATTTAGTTAGCGGCTTGTGATCAGTAAATATTGTAAAAGAATTGCCTTCTAACATATACCGGAAGTGTTTGATTGCTAAATAGACGGCAAACAGTTCTCTACTGAACGTGCTATATTTTGTTTGCGTCGCATTTAGGTTTTTTGAGAAAAATGATAGGGGTTGCTATTGTTGATTGACGCGTTGCTGAAGTACAGCACCTACCGCTACATTAGAGGCGTCGGTCATTACTGCTAAAGGTGCGTTAACCTTCCGTGGGACCAGCAATGCCTCAGTGCTTAATGCGATTTTTAAACTGTTCGAAAGCTTGAATTGCTTGCGGTGTCATCATCAGTGATTTGGCGCGTCCCCTTAATAAATCCGTTAGCGGTTTTGCTATGTCAGTGGCCTAAAAAGGTGAGGGATTGCTTTCCAAACTCACACTTGCCGAGATTGACTGTTAACCCATACTCGTTTACTTACTTACTTACTTACGCCTGTTACCCCTCGTCGAGGAGCATAGGCCGCTCACCAGCATTCTCCATCCAACTCTGTCCTGAGCCTTCCTTTCCAGTTCTTTCCAGTTACTATTCAGCCTTTTCATATCGGCTTCTATTTCCCGGCGTAGTGTGTTCTTTGGCCTTCCTCTTTTCCGCTTCCCTTCCGGATTCCAAGTTAGGGATTGAGTCGTGATGCACATTGGTGATTTCCTTAATGTATGTCCGATCCACTTCCAACGTCTTTTCCTTATTTCCTCTTCAGCTGGAAGCTGGTTTGTCCTCTCCCATAAAACGCTGTTGCTGATAGTATCCGGCCAATGGATGTTGAGTATTTTGCGTAGACAACTGTTTATAAATACTTGTACCTTCCTGATGATGGCCGTAGTAGTTCTCCACGTTTCAGCTCCATACAGTAGGACTGTCTTGACGTTCGTATTAAAGATTCTGACCTTGAAATTGGTTGAGAGTTGTTTTGAGTTCCATATGTTCTGCAATTGTAGAAATGCTGCCCTTGCTTTGCCAATCCTTGCCTTTACATCTGCATCCGATCCTCCTTGTTTATCAACGATGCTCCCCAGGTACTTGAATGTTTCCACCTCTTCCAGAGTTTCGCCATCAAGTGTGATTGGGTCGGTGTTCTCCGTGTTGCATTTGAGAATCTTGCTTTTTCCTTTGTGAATGTGGAGGCCTATCGATGCGGAGGCTGCTGCTACATTTGCTGTCTTCATCTGCATTTGGTCGTGTGTATGAGAGAGGAGGGCTAGGTCATCTGCGAAGTCCAAATCATCTAATTGATTCTGAGAAGTCCATTGTATTCCGTATTTCCCTTCAGATGTCGAATTCGTCATAATCCAGTCAATCACTAGAAGGAAGAGAAATGGGGAGAGTAGACAGCCTTGTCTGACTCCGGTCCTTACTGGAAATGCATCTGTCAGCTGTCCTCCATGCACCACTTTGCACTGTAATCCATCGTATGAGTTTTGGATAATGTTGACGATCTTCTGAGGAACTCCATAGTGTCGAAGAAGTTTCCACAATGTTCTCCTATCCACGCTGTCAAACGCCTTCTCATAGTCGATGAAGTTGACGTATAGTGATGAGTTCCACTCAACTGATTGTTCAACGATGATCCGTAGTGTCGCAATCTGGTCTGTGCACGACCGATCCTTACGGAATCCAGCCTGATGATCCCTAAGTTCGGCGTCTACTGCGTCTTTCATCCGATTCAGCAGCACTCTGTTGAAAACTTTTCCTGGTACTGATAACAAACTGATGCCTCTGTAGTTCTCACATTGGCTCAGATCTCCTTTCTTTGGTATCTTGATGAGATATCCTTCTTTCCAGTCCGTTGGCACTTGTTCCTCTTCCCAAATCTTTTTGAATAGAAGGTGAAGCATGTTTGCAGTTATTTCAATGTCTGACTTCAGTGCTTCTGCTGGTATATTGTCAGGTCCTGCCGCCTTCCCACTTTTGATTTGTCTGATGGCCATCTTGACTTCTTCGATCGTTGGTGGAGTGACATCTATTGGAAGGTCAGTGTGGGCTGCTTCGATGTTCGGTGGATTCGATGGGGCTGGTCTATTCAGCAGTTCCTCAAAGTATTCTGCCCATCTTTTCCTCTGTTCCTGAATCTCAGTGATTGTCTTTCCTTCTTTGTCTTTGACTGGTCTCTCTGGTTTGCTATATCTCCCTGCCAATTTCTTCGTTGTATCATATAGTTGTTTCATATTCCCTTCTCTTGCAGCTTTTTCCGCCGTCGTTGCTAGTTCTCCCATGAATTTCTGCTTGTCGGCTTTAATGCTTTTCTTCACTTCTCTGTTTGCTTCTGCGTAGTCTGCTTGTGCTTTGACTTTCTCTGCTCGTGTTCGGCTGTTGTTAATTGCTAGTTTCTTGTTCTTCCTTTCTTGAAGTTTGTCCAGGGTCCCCATAGAGATCCATTCCTTGTGATGGTGCTTCTTAGGACCAAGAACCTCCTGACACGTTGAAGTTAGTGCTTCTTTTATCCCTTTCCAGTTGTCCTCCAAAGTAGTTTCTTGTTCTTTCAGTAGATCCTGTAGAGCTTGGAACCTGTTGTTGAGAGTTATCTTGAATTCATGGAGTTTGTCAGTATCTCGAAGGAAGGCTGTATTAAACCCTTGTAGTGCTGTTTGTCCAGTTGTCCAGTCTTTCTTTAGCTTCAGTCTCATCTTGGCCACAACCAGGTGGTGATCTGAAGCTATGTCAGCTCCTCTCCGGGTTCTCACATCTTCCATTGATCTTCGGAATTTTTTGTTGATACAGATGTGATCAATCTGGTTCTCTGTGGTGTGGTCCGGTGAGATCCATGTAGCTTTGTGTATGCGTTTGTGTGGGAATATTGTGCCGCCTATAACCAATTTGTTGAAAGCACATAGGTTTGCAAGTCTCTCCCCATTTTCATTTCTCTCTCCTAGTCCATATCGTCCAATTACATCTTCATATCCTGTGTTGTCCACTCCAACTTTAGCATTTAGATCTCCCATAAGGATGGTGAGGTCCTTTCGTGAGCACTTTGCTATAATTGATTGCAGCCTTTCATAGAACTGATCTTTATCATCGTCGTTGCTATCATTGGTGGGTGCATAACATTGGATAACATTCATTGTGATCCCTTGCTTCTTTGTTCTGAATGATGCTTTGATTATCCTGGGTCCATGAGATTCCCATCCCACAAGTGCATTTCGTGCTTCTCTGGACAGCATTAGAGCAACTCCCTGAGTGTGTGGCGCATTTTCCCCTTCGTGACCGGAGTACAGCAGCATCTCTCCTGTACCTAGCCTTTGTTGTCCAGTTTGTGTCCAATGGGTTTCGCTGATTCCGAGTACTGCCAAGTTGTATCTCCTCATTTCCATACTCGTTTAGCTTCTCAAAAAGCAATTTTAGATGAGTTAGATGTTCGTTTTCGCCTTTGCTGGCGATAAGTAAGTCATCTATATAAGCATATACAAACGGCAAGCCACGTACGACTTGATCAATAAGACGTTGGAAGCTTTGTGCAGCATTCTTTAATCCAAAAGGCATGCGAACGAATTCGTGTAACCCAAATGGGGTAGTGATGGCTGTTTTAAGAATATCATCCGGGTGAATTGGAATGTAATAATAGGCACGGACGAGGTGAACCCTTGAGAAAAACGTTGCATCAGATAGACTGAGTAAAGTCATGTAAGTGTGGAAGCGGGTATCTATCTGCTATAATCCTGCTGTTGAGAGCTCTGTAATCGCCACAAGGTCTAACTTCAGAATAGTTTTTCTTAGGTACCATATGTAGCGGTGATGCCCACGGACTATCGGAGGGGCGTATGATACACAACTCTATCATCTTGTTGAATTCATTATTTGCGAGAGCCAGACGAGAGGGGTCAAGGCGTCTTGGACGTGCGAATACTGGTGGTCCCTCTGTCTTAATGTGATGTACGACAGTATGTATCAGTTTGTCACGTTTGAAACACGGTCTTAATAAGTCTGGGAACTGTTTAAGTAAATTGACGTACTTGTCATTCTCGCGATGAGGTTCGACCAATAAATGTATAGACTTCTCATTAGATAGAATTCCTTTGATTACGCTGCTGTGATCGGCAAGTACCAGTTTCCGGTTTCTAACGTCTACGAGTATTTTATGTGATTGCAGGAAATCAACACCGATTATGGGAACAAGGACATCAGCTATGGTGAAGTTCCATGAGAAGTTGGATTTGGGACCGAAATGCAATTGTAAATGTCTTTTACCGTATGTCTTGATCTCGGACCTACTCGCGGCTCTTAGTTTCAGTATGGGGTCAGGTGTCTTTTTCTCGAGTGCAGTAGGTGGTACTACACTAACCTCTGCCCCTGTGTCGACTAAGAACTGTGTTCCGGTTCTTCTGTCCGTGACATATAACAAACGACTTTCGTGTGAGTTGTGGCCGGTGACCGCAGTCGTCACTAATTGTCGGCCTTGATGTTCCCTTTTCCGTGTGCTTGCAAAATTACAGGGAGGAATACACTTTTTAGCTTGTTTACCGAACGTTTTATGGTACCAGCAAATGTTATATCGGATGGTGCTTGGACTACGACGTGCACGACTTCTGGACCTTCCTCTACACTTGCAGTGGTGCGCATTCGAAAGTAGTAGCTGAGCTATCTGTTTAGTGAGGGCGTCGACTGTCTGTCGTAACTCGGCGATCTCGTCGGTTGAGTTTATTTGTACGTGTGATACCGAGTGAGTCCTGGTCCGCTCGTAAATTCGATCGGCTATGTCTGCCAACTTGTCAAATTCGACATCCTCGTCTCCAATCGCGAGTATCTGCTGTATGTTTTGTGGGAGGCGTCTGAGCCACAATTGATATAATAGGCGTTTATCAACTATACGATTCCCTAAAACACTTGTCATGTGGCGTTTTAATTGGGAAGGTGTGTTATCACCTAGCCCTACATTGGCTAAAAGTTAATCGATAGTCTGTTGGTCAGAGAGAGATGTAACACGTATGACCTCTCTTTTTAGGCAATCATATGGTGAGTCAGGATCCGGTTTAAAAATGACGTCAGGCACTTGCTCAATAACGTCATCCGGCAGCAACGAATTTGCGTAACTAAATTTCGTGATCTGGCTTGTGATTTTGTTTGTAACAAAAAAGCTTTCTAAGCATGCGAACCAGAGTTCTGCCTTTCGAGGATTAAAAACAGGTAAAGGTACAGAGATGGCACCCACGGAAATAGACTTAGATGAAAGGCTTTGTGAATTATCGAGTGGCATGATACCAGGAAATAATAACAGTAGCAATAATAATAGGCTGTGGATTGAGGTATACAATATGAAGAAATAACCAATAACAACAAGAAATATATGGGAGACTCACCGAATAAAAAAACTGTCACTTTGGGTACAAATATGTGAATATATCGATATAATTCCAAAGGAACAAAGTTATGAGTAAATAGATTATGACTGTCAATGAATTGTTAGTATTTGTAACAGTAATTCCAATGTGAAGTTCTTTATGATATGATTAGAGAATGTTCAGCAGACTTGTAGAGAAATGGTACGCGTTCAAAAAGCGGATTACCAACTTTGTGGAATAATTGAGCGCATGTATGCACATCAATCCTTAATCTGTTCTCTCATTGGTTGTGAACAAAGACAATCAATAATTAATCCACAACCATTAACACTCATCAATATATATGGATTTTTAACACTCTCACACACACACGCTTGTTTTACCGGTGTGCTTGCTATCTGTACGCCTGTGGATTTTTACCGAGTTTCAACAATAAACTATCTCTACAACTGGTGTTCAGGTTTTTGAATAATCTCGAGTAAACCCGTAATTCTACTAGGAGATTTAGCCTGCAGTAAATAATCAGTTAGCGGGATGTTATTTATTTATTGGAGTCAGATATAGAGGAATTAATCCACTCCAGAGTTTGTTAGCCGCATTTTCAACACGCACCATTCTTTAATAAATTTGGTGAGCCGCATTTTGAACACGCACCATTATTCCACAAAGTTGGTAATCCGCTTTTTGAACGCGTACCATTTCTCTACAAGTCTGCTGAACATTCTCTAATCATATCATAAAGAACTTCACATTGGAATTACTGTTACAAATACTAACAATTCATTGACAGTCATAATCTATTTACTCATAACTTTGTTCCTTTGGAATTATATCGATATATTCACATATTTGTACCCAAAGTGACAGTTTTTTTATTCGGTGAGTCTCCCATATATTTCTTGTTGTTATTGGTTATTTCTTCATATTGTATACCTCAATCCACAGCCTATTATTATTGCTACTGTTATTATTTCCTGGTATCATGCCACTCGATAATTCACAAAGCCTTTCATCTAAGTCTATTTCCGTGGGTGCCATC
The DNA here is from genome assembly GCA_944470415.2 of Schistosoma rodhaini. Taxonomy (NCBI): domain Eukaryota; kingdom Metazoa; phylum Platyhelminthes; class Trematoda; order Strigeidida; family Schistosomatidae; genus Schistosoma; species Schistosoma rodhaini. Next base: position 36,503,947 of record OX104037.1, read on the forward strand.
TCTGTACCTTTACCTGTTTTTAATCCTCGAAAGGCAGAACTCTGGTTCGCATGCTTAGAAAGCTTTTTTGTTACAAACAAAATCACAAGCCAGATCACGAAATTTAGTTACGCAAATTCGTTGCTGCCGGATGACGTTATTGAGCAAGTGCCTGACGTCATTTTTAAACCGGATCCTGACTCACCATATGATTGCCTAAAAAGAGAGGTCATACGTGTTACATCTCTCTCTGACCAACAGACTATCGATTAACTTTTAGCCAATGTAGGGCTAGGTGATAACACACCTTCCCAATTAAAACGCCACATGACAAGTGTTTTAGGGAATCGTATAGTTGATAAACGCCTATTATATCAATTGTGGCTCAGACGCCTCCCACAAAACATACAGCAGATACTCGCGATTGGAGACGAGGATGTCGAATTTGACAAGTTGGCAGACATAGCCGATCGAATTTACGAGCGGACCAGGACTCACTCGGTATCACACGTACAAATAAACTCAACCGACGAGATCGCCGAGTTACGACAGACAGTCGACGCCCTCACTAAACAGATAGCTCAGCTACTACTTTCGAATGCGCACCACTGCAAGTGTAGAGGAAGGTCCAGAAGTCGTGCACGTCGTAGTCCAAGCACCATCCGATATAACATTTGCTGGTACCATAAAACGTTCGGTAAACAAGCTAAAAAGTGTATTCCTCCCTGTAATTTTGCAAGCACACGGAAAAGGGAACATCAAGGCCGACAATTAGTGACGACTGCGGTCACCGGCCACAACTCACACGAAAGTCGTTTGTTATATGTCACGGACAGAAGAACCGGAACACAGTTCTTAGTCGACACAGGGGCAGAGGTTAGTGTAGTACCACCTACTGCACTCGAGAAAAAGACACCTGACCCCATACTGAAACTAAGAGCCGCGAGTAGGTCCGAGATCAAGACATACGGTAAAAGACATTTACAATTGCATTTCGGTCCCAAATCCAACTTCTCATGGAACTTCACCATAGCTGATGTCCTTGTTCCCATAATCGGTGTTGATTTCCTGCAATCACATAAAATACTCGTAGACGTTAGAAACCGGAAACTGGTACTTGCCGATCACAGCAGCGTAATCAAAGGAATTCTATCTAATGAGAAGTCTATACATTTATTGGTCGAACCTCATCGCGAGAATGACAAGTACGTCAATTTACTTAAACAGTTCCCAGACTTATTAAGACCGTGTTTCAAACGTGACAAACTGATACATACTGTCGTACATCACATTAAGACAGAGGGACCACCAGTATTCGCACGTCCAAGACGCCTTGACCCCTCTCGTCTGGCTCTCGCAAATAATGAATTCAACAAGATGATAGAGTTGTGTATCATACGCCCCTCCGATAGTCCGTGGGCATCACCGCTACATACGGTACCTAAGAAAAACTATTCTGAAGTTAGACCTTGTGGCGATTACAGAGCTCTCAACAGCAGGATTATAGCAGATAGATACCCGCTTCCACACTTACATGACTTTACTCAGTCTATCTGATGCAACGTTTTTCTCAAGGGTTCACCTCGTCCGTGCCTATTATTACATTCCAATTCACCCGGATGTTGTTCTTAAAACAGCCATCACTACCCCATTTGGGTTACACGAATTCGTTCGCATGCCTTTTGGATTAAAGAATGCTGCACAAAGCTTCCAACGTCTTATTGATCAAGTCGTACGTGGCTTGCCGTTTGTATATGCTTATATAGATGACTTATCGCCAGCAAAGATGAAAACGAACATCTAACTCATTTAAAATTGCTTTTTGAGAAGCTAAACGAGTATAGGTTAACAGTCAATCTCGACAAGTGTGAGTTTGGAAAGCAATCCCTCACCTTTTTAGGCCACTGACATAGCAAAACCGCTAACGGATTTATTAAGGGGACGCGCCAAATCACTGATGATGACACCGCAAGCAATTCAAGCTTTCGAACAGTTTAAAAATCGCATTAAGCACTGAGGCATTGCTGGTCCCACGGAAGGTTAACGCACCTTTAGCAGTAATGACCGACGCCTCTAATGTAGCGGTAGGTGCTGTACTTCAGCAACGCGTCAATCAACAATAGCAACCCCTATCATTTTTCTCAAAAAACCTAAATGCGACGCAAACAAAATATAGCACGTTCAGTAGAGAACTGTTTGCCGTCTATTTAGCAATCAAACACTTCCGGTATATGTTAGAAGGCAATTCTTTTACAATATTTACTGATCACAAGCCGCTAACTAAATCCTTGATGCAAAACCACGATAAATACAGTCCACGTGAAATTCGTCAACTAGGATTCATTTCGCAATTTGCAGCTGACATACGCTATATAAAAGGCATGGAAAACGATGCAGCAGATGCGCTATCTAGATTAAATATTAATACCTTTTCAATCCATGATATAAACTATCAAGGTATTACAGTAGAAAAAGCTGGTAAACATGCTACTGTTAGCATCGACAGAATAAAACCAGCGTTTTCAGAGCACATCAAGAAGCAGACAACGAAACCATCCAAATCCACATCAAATCAAGCACTACACAAACCACCTGTAACAATCAATACTTTATACGGAAGTTCAACGGCTACAGAAACTACAACAAGATCAGGTAGGAGAATACACTTTCCGGATAAGAACGTAGCAACAACCATACTTATCTAGCCCAAATGCTACAAATTGTTCTCTATTTTTATTAACTGTTCTTTATCGACCCCACGGATTTTCATTATACTTACTTTTAACTTCATGCAACCCTTATACACATACATAAAATGTTTCAGCACATACAAACTATTATTACAACTTAACGCTTACTAATCACATCGGATTGTACATTTATTTTTTTTATCACTTTGTCGAACATAGATGTTAATAAAAAATATCTTTTTTATAGAAAAAAACATCTACGTTCTGGATGGGAGCTTATGTAGCAAGCCCATTCAACTATTGTATTTTTTGTGTGCTCTCTGTAATCTTGATATTTAATCTACTATGTAAATTTATGTGTGAGTCTGATTGAGCGCATGTATGCACATCAATCCTTAATCTGTTCCCTCATTGGTTGTGAACAAAGACAATCAATAATTAATCCACAACCATTAACACTCATCAATATATATGGATTTTTAACACTCTCACACACACACGCTTGTTTTACCGGTGTGCTTGCTATCTGTACGCCTGTGGATTTTTACCGAGTTTCAACAATAAACTATCTCTACAACTGGTGTTCAGGTTTTTGAATAATCTCGAGTAAACCCGTAATTCTACTAGGAGATTTAGCCTGCAGTAAATAATCCTGCTCGGGACGAACTTGCCCCCAAATGCCCTGGTACGGCCGAGAGTGGGGAGAGTTCTTCTCCAGAAAGCGCGTTCGACAGATATTGTAGTATTAGCCGGAGACTTGAATGCACAGGTCGGGCGTCTAGGCACAGAAGAGAGTCGTTTAGGTGGCCGATGGGGACTTGTTGGTCGCAGGACAGATAACGGGGACCGTTTGCTGCAACTGTGCACAGACCACAACCTGTTTCTGACTAGCACTAACTTCCGGCACAGTCATCGCCGGTGTGCCACCTGGCGTCCTCACTCTGCATCTCAAGCCTGGACTCAGATTGATCACATCGCGATCAGCTACCGCTGGCGTGGTTGTGTACAAGACTGCCGCTCCTTTTGTAGTACCTATCTGGAGTCTGATCATGCCCTGGTCTGCGCCAATCTCACCTCACTTTTCAGTGACCGAAGGATTGACCACCACCAACAGGTTGATGTTAGTAAACTGGCTGCAACTTCTGTTGCAAGTAAGTATCGAGTGGAGCTAGCTTCTAGGCTAGCTACCATCCCACCGAAAGTATAGATGAGCATTGGTTGCATTTTCACGACGCCATGAAAATGGCGAGTAAAGCCGCTTGCGGCTTCGCGAAACGTCCCGCTTACAAGCACTGGGTTTCTTCTGGCTCCTTACAACTGATGGAAGCCCGTCGGTCTACTCCGGGTGACCGTGAGTTTGACCACAAACGAAGGCTGTTACGTAATGAAATCGGGCAAAGCTTGCGTAAGGACCGGGAAGCCTGGTGGTCGGAGCGTGCTAATGAGATGGAAGCAGCAGCTGCATCTGGTAACTGCCGGAAGCTCTTCCAACTCATCCGAGCCACTGGCAGCAAGAAGTCTGGTGTGAGTGAAACAATCTACGAGGATGACGGGATGCCAATCACTAACATCTCTCAACGTCTTCGACGATGGGCGGAATTTTTCGAAGGGCAGTTCAACTGGCCTGCTGCTCCGACAACATCAACCAGCTTTTCCTGCCCCCCATGGCCGGTGACGACTGATCCACCAAACGAGGCGGAAGTCCTCAAGGAACTCCAACTCTTGAAACGTTATAAATCACCGTGCCCAGATGACTTACCTCCGGCTCTTTTTAAAGATGGTGGTGACTTTCTGGCTAAGGAACTGACGGTGTTGTTTGCAAAGGTTTGGGAGGAAGAAAGTGTTCCAACATCATGGAATGAGTCAATAGTCGTCCCTATCTTTAAAAGGGGTTCACGTTGTTCCTGTAACAACTATCGGGGGATAAGTCTACTTCCGATTGCGTCCAAACTATTGGCTTTTGTCATTCTTTGTAGGTTGTTTAAAACCCGAGAACGATTGACTCGCGAGGAGCAGGCCGGTTTTCATTCTGGTCGAGGATGCATTGATCACACCTTCACCCTCCGCCAAATGTTAGAACACCGTCATACTTATCGCAGGCCAACAATCGTGGTGTTTCTTGATATCAGGGCGGCCTTCGATTCGTTGGACAGGACTGTTCTCTGGGATTGTCTATTGAAGAAGGGTGTGTCTGAGAAGTTCATTAACATCTTAATGCAATTAATCCTCTACAAAGGCAGTGAGTAGGACTTCCCTGGCAGAGGCTATATATTCGCGTGGCCATGTGAGAGGATTTCGAGAGGGAGAGTGGACTCCTACCACTCTCGGCCGTACCAGGGCATTTGGGAGCCAAATCCGCCTGCTGTGAGTGGGTTCGAACCCACACAGGGATACACTTCAGGGGATCTTAAGTCCACCGCCTTATGCGCTCGGCCATCCTAGCTGATAGGGAGTGAAGTAGTTGGATGCATCAACCGCTTCTTTTATCTTCGGAGTCTGATTAGTCCTGATGGTCTGGTGTCTGACAAAACCTTGCCACGTATTCAAAAGACCTGATTGGCTTTTGCCGAATCCCATCAATTGTGGCGTAAGAGAGATATCCGTCTTTCAACCAAAGGATGGGTTTACTGCTCAGTAGTTAGCTGTGTTTCATTTTATGGGCGAGAAACATGGCCATTAAGGATATGACATTTTCAGGCTACTGGCATTATACTGTAGGTGTCTTTGAATCACTACTCGTGTATTTTGGGACCACCGAATAACCAATCTCCTGGTTGAGAATTGGATTCTAGGTGAGGAAGGCCAATCGATTGATTATGTAATAAATCGTCATCAACTGAAGTAGTTGGGACGTGTGTTACATATATCCAACCATCGCCTACCTCGACGGTCGATATTGTCTTTTGTAGGAGTAGGTTGAAAGAAAGTTAAGGGCGGTCAAACCAAAACATGGCACCAGTCCCTGAAGTCGCTGACAACCGGACTGAGCCATCTTATTAGGTATGGACTACCTGGTTGGGGTCCGCGTGATTATCATAATCAGTGTTTAAAGACTTCGAATGGTATGGCTCAAAATCGTTTGTAATTGCACAAGTGCATCCATTTTCTTTCTTCCTCCAGGTTCTAAGCTTCTGAATTCCACAAGTTTTATTAAACTAATTTTTGTTTTCTCGGATTATATCTTCTATGTTTAATCTTCCCTATTACCACTGATACTGTTACTACCTCTATTATTCCGGGATTTGGTCTGAAAATTCTGAAAAATCTCAATGCTAATTGGGATATATCAACTTGAACCAATGTACATGCGTACTGGATTCTACGTTGTGATTGGCGTAAAGTATTAGTCTTCTACTATTCGCCATTTGAGTAGCTTATTCGTGGATTGTCTAATAGTCGGTTGATGTGTTTGTGAATTTTGCCGTACCAGATATTTCTAGACATGCTGTGCCGTGAATTGAAGCTATCAGTGCTTCAAAAGTTAGTTCTCATAACTCTACTACTCATAAGTAAGTGAAACATATTTTTTTAGAAACTTGACGCTAATTATATCATGAATTTTTCATGTTATGAAATTATTTAAAACACAATATCTGTCTTATTTACTTTTAGGATACTGTCCAGGAAATAATCCTGAAATTGTCTGAAGGCAAACTAATAATTACACGTGTAGCGTCAGTTCTTCTTTGCCTCCATGCCTCCAAAGATGTGGGTTTGGGAATGTTACGAGCTAAGATGAATGCTCTAGTACAAAATTTACAAGAGCCATTAAGTGTTATTGCAGCTTCCTGAAGTCATTCAATTAGTTTACACATTATTATGTTCTTTTCATACTTTTGTAAATATACATTTATTTTCACTAGATGTTAATGTTTTTCTTTGTGATTTTTTCTGTCTTGTGGTTTACTTTTGTGATGCTGTTTTTTATACTTATTTGTTCATCCTAGATTCCTTTGTTGATAGTTTACCTTTTAATTAGATATGTTATAAGGTTGAATTAATATACCACATAAAAACGTGCAACCGACTACCTATATATTTATGTGATAACCTATATAAGAAACCTGCTTTTGAGTTTAGTTATATTAACTTCCTCCTTAAAATTTAGTAATTAGAGCCCTGGGTACATTTTTCTAACTCAGTAATTGTAATTTAAACACAAAAACCAATGAACTGCAGTTCCAAATGTGACTTAGTAGATTCTCAGAAACCCGAGTCGATTGATAAAAGGGGCGTATTGCATTTTATCTTTTAATTGTTTGAATTGCCCCATTGTTGATATTTAAACTAAAGTCTGATCAGTTGTTGTTGTTGGTATATGTGCATCTTGACGAGTCCCATGTAGGACGAAACGCGTGCTCTGGATTCCACCGCTAACCATTTTCCATCTATTCTGCATACATATTATATTTTCGTAGTGTTATTTTGTAAATACCGGTCATTCCTTAACTAATTATTTAACAATGTTCATTTCCAAAATCCTTCTACAATATTTAAGGTTGACCTAAGGTTATCAATAATACTTGACCCATACTTGACTGTTATCTAGTTTGTCGTTTAGTTCTCGTTCTTAAAAAAGCGATCGCAATTGTAAACATATATTCTAACTAACCGTCCAATATCTCAGATACAAAATTCATATCTGTAACTGGATAGCCATAATCTTAATTTTACACACTATTGAGTAAGAAGTTTACACATTTTTTTTATAAATGTCATTTGTATTGAATAGTGCATTTCTCACTGTTCAAAACATGTCTATCAGTGATAATGATTTTGTACATATTTCTTACAATTGCAATGCACTTGAGTTCAATTGTTTACTAATACATAAGTTGTATATTCTTACTGGATTTAATCTCACTAAGTTCATCGTATCTTAATCGATATCAATGTTTATATTTACTCAAAAAATTCAGTAAATCAACATTTATTTAAACACTAATTGAATTGTAATAATTTAAACAAGTTATTTTTAACTAATCAGATCAAATTTATGCAACTGATAAAGCAAAAAACCAACATCATATTATCTTCCACATCAATCTGTAATACATATATGTGTGTTAATAACGTAATTAAGATAAAAGAAATCTTCAATCAATATTAAATGATGTAAGACTTATTTCTTTAGACATTTAACCTTGAAATAGCATTCTTTTGGTTATTGCTCCTTCTCCTCCTCCTCCAATGATTAACAACTCAGATAATCTCACCTCTGTAGTATCGTATTAGTGTAGAGTACCAATTGGTATTTTTTGATTCATTCTATGGATTTGTTGATTGTATGTAGTTTGAGTGTAATATAATTTGAGTACAACACTAATATAAATTATTATTTTTAATTATATAGACCTTTTCAATCCAACCAAGTTAAGAAGACTATTCATACTCAGTTATTTCCTTCATAATTTAGACACCGTTTAAATACTTGGCTTTTATTATCATAAAATGATCCCTATCATATCAACTGATCACGAATTATCTGTTGAAGCTACAAATGGTAGGAAATATAATTACAACGGGACATACCTTAGTGAAGAATTATCCGTTCAAGACTCAAAAGATAACTTGACAATTTCTGAAGTACTAGAAATCACAGAACAAACACAATCTAATTCATTTCAGAATAATGAAAATAACATACATACATCTGAAGTATCTTGTGCTACTACATCATCAAATTTGGATAATGTTACTACCAATGAAACTAAGGTTGAAAATCGTTCATTAATAACTGATAATAATTTACTACCTCAGTCAACTTTGGCATATCGTTCCCCTGCTCCGTTTTGGTATGAACCATTAGCTATGGCCACAAACCAGGCTTGCGATTATACAATTAAAATTACTTTAGAAATGGCTAAATCTGGTCAAGGTAGAGTTACATTTTCATTAATTTTCGTTATCTGAATATATATAACTTTTATGTTTAAATTCATACAAATACATTCGCCTTTGTATACACTGCTAATAAATATTGCATCTGTTCAATTTTAATTATTTTGCACATTTATCTGAAAGTTTTAATGATTAAATCCATGAGTCAATGTAAGCTAGACTACCATTGAAAACCTGAAAGCACTAAACCGCCGTTCCGACCTAGTATGGGACTCTTCAACAGTGCACATCCACGATTCCGTACGCAGGACTCGAATCCAAGACGTTCAGTCTCGCAAGCAAACGCTCAACCTCTAAACCGCTGAACCGGGATACAACAATGTTAATATCTTACTTCAGTCAATCCATGATCTTGTACAATCATTTATCTATTGTTTGAGGTATACGCCTGTCTCTACCCGACACGGAATGTACTCCACTGGTCACGACTTCTCATAAGAACTCCGGTAAATCCGTTTCGAAGCCAGTCACTTCTGAGCTTACTTACTTACGCCTCTTACCCCTCGTGGGGGAGCATAGGCCGCACACCAGCATTCTCCATCTAACACTGTCCTAGACAATCCTTTCCGGTTCTTTTCAGTTAACATTCATTCTTTTCATATCTGCTCCTATTTCCTAACGCAATGTGTTCTTTGACCTTCCTCTTTTCCGCTTCCATTCTGCATTTGAAGTTAGCGCTTGCCCCGCGATACAGTTTGGTAATTCTCTCAATGTATGTCCTATTCACTTCCAACGTCTTTTCCTGATTTCCTCTTCATCTGGAAGCTGGTTTGTTCTCTCCCACAGAATGTTGTTGCTGATGGTATCCAACCAACGGACATTCAGTGTCTTACGTAGAAAACTGTTTAGAAATACTTGTGCATTCTTGATGATGGTTGTAGTAATTCTCCAAGTTTCAGCTCTGTACAGCAGAACTGTCTTGACCGTTCATATTTATGACCCTGACTTTGATGTTGGTTAACAGACAGTTGTTTTGAGTTCGACATGTTCTTCAACTGTATGAATGCAGCTCTTGCTTTGCCAATCCTCTCCTTAAACTCTGTATCGGACCATCCACTTTCATCAATGATGCTATCAAGATACGTGAAACTTTCCACAACTTCCAGAGTTTCTCCTTCAAGTGTGATTGGTTTTGTTGGTGTTCTCCGTGTTGTATTTGAGGATTCTCTACCCTTGTGTATGTCGAGGCCTATTGGTGCAAAGGTTGTTGCTACACTAGTTGTTTTCATCCGCATCTGTAGATGCGTATGGGATAGAAGGGTCAGGTCATTTCCGAAGTTTAAATCATCTAGTTGCATCCAACCTGTCCATCTTATTCTGAGCATTCCGTCAGACGTCGAGGTCTTCATAATCCAGTCAATCATCAGAAGAAAAGGGAGTGATGAAAGTAAGCAGCGTTGTCTGATTGCGGTCCTCACTTGCAATGCGTCTATCAGCTGCCCTCCATTCACGACTTTGCACTGTAGTCCGTCGTATGAGTTCTGGATAATGTTGATAATCCTCTCACGAACTCCATAGTGTCCGAGAAATTTCCGTAACGTTTCCCTATCCATACTGTCGAACGCCTTCTCATATTCAATGAAGTTGATGTAAAGTGACGAGTTCCACTTAACCGGTTGTTCGACGATGATCCGATTTGGTTTATGCACGACCTATCCTTACAGAATCCAGTCTGTTGATCTCGAAGTTGGGCGTCTACTGCGACTTTCATCCGGTTCGGCAACACTGTGGAAAACGTTTCCTGGTCATGACAGTAGTGTGATGCCTCTTTAATTCTCACATTTTCTCAGATCTCCTTTCTTTGGCATCCAAAATGCTTTTAGATTATTTTTATTATAATAATAATATAAACTTCAAATAAAACACTTCTCTGATATCTCAAATATATTAATCTAAACGAATAACCTGAGATACAGAAGCAAAATAAATAAGGAGCTAAACAGAATCTGTTCCTTAACTAATGCTTTCAAAGATTTTTGAAATTTTCGAACTGTCTTACATTTTATGTTAGATTTGCAACTCTTTTCAAGTTTCATCGCATCGGTATGTAGTATTGACGTAGGTGAAACTAGGTTGGAAGAGAGAAAGAAGATCGCCCCCTAAAAGTGTCATTAGAGTACAAAGCAACCGGTTGATTGTTTCTAAATGTAAATTTTCTTGCCACAGTCCTCGAAATGTTAAGAACTGATTAATTCTTATACTCATTTCTACATATTCGCAACTACTAGCTCCAATATATATTAACACATGCCCTGTCGTTCTTTATCTTTTCCTAAACTTAAACATACTTACGGTTTATGTATGTTTATCTCTTTTTACTAAAATATTATTTGTTTTCATATACCTTCGTTCTTTTGTTGGGTTTTTACTCTGTGATGATTAATCAGTGCAGTGCATAAATTTTGACAAAGCCTTTATGTATGTAATCCAGTTTTAGTTAACATCTTTGTAGTAAACCTACGTTGGCAAATCGTGCTTAGAAACATGTTAAACTAGATGACTAATTACCATCAATTCGTTATGACTTACGATGCGATTTACGCTTCAGCTCACGGATTTGTTATTGCTTTTATTTACATGTATGCCTACTAGTTATAGTATCTCTAGCAAGTATTTGGTAGTATTTCATGAATTAAATTAACAGTATTCATTTTAACTCATTTACGAAGTGCAGATAAGTGTACTTGGCTTCAAACCATATTGTAAAACCTAGTAATACCACATTAATGCTGAAAGCCAAAGTAGATGAAGCAGGCTTCGAGCCTGAAAATCAATGACTTAACGTTGAATGCCTTAACTACTGAGTCAGTCAGCCATACGCAACATAGAGCCTGATATATATACATTATTTCAAATTGCCACACCATATCAGTACAAGATACGATATTGGAGTAGTAGAGGTCGCAACAGTATTATTGGTAGTAGAGAAGATTGGATATGGACAATATAATTCGAACAGAAAATGCAGGTCCATGGAGAAAATTTATAAAATAAGTCAAAACCGTAGGATCAAAGCGAAGATAAAGAACCACCACTTCGTTAAAATTAATGGTAAAGTTTTTATATTTTGCAGTCAACTATACGCATATATGCACAAACCTCGATACTCCTCCTAAAAATCTCAACTAGAACTCATACATTTTTTACTGTCTTATTATTTTAGCTCCTAGACAAGTCCGTGTGTATGCTGATGGAGCATATGATATGTTTCATTCTGGCCATGCTCGTCAGTTAATGCAAGCGAAATGCGCTTTCCCTGATACATACCTTATTGTTGGTGGTAAGTTTGATTTGATTATTGCTAATAAAACATCTTGAGAAATAATTTTAAAATGACAATCATAATTCTTTATAAACTTTGTTAGCATTTAATCATAATTTCACTTAGTCATATCAATAAAATCAAGTTTAATTTCGATAGTAAGCTGTTCTTTTCAATCTACGTGTTAGGTATGGCTTAAAGTTTAGGAATAAAGTGACATGTAAGACTACCATGTTACGTTTTGTAACTTATTTTGTTTATTTCTAGTAAACAAATGACACCGTTTCATTTTTTTCAGTAAATATCTTTGTACTGATTAATCTTTACTTTGATTCACGTGCTTCAATTTTATCTCAGTCTCTAATGACGCAGATGTTCACCATTATAAGGGTCGTACAGTCATGAATGAGAAAGAACGTTATGAAGCTATAAGACATTGTCGTTATGTAGATGAAGTTATAAATGATGCTCCTTGGTCTATCACTAATGAATTTTTGCAGAAACACAAGGTAATTAATCCAGTGATATTGTGATATCTTTGTTATTGTTTTTTGGAATTATTTTACTACATATTTCATTAATCTCATTTTGTGCTGATTTGGTGTGACAACTTGAAATAAGACATTCATGTCCAGGCTCTACGTTGTTTATGATTAACTCAATGAATTTTAATATTTAATCGTTCTGCTACTTCTGTGGATTTATGATTAACAGCACTTAACTTAAAACCAGTACGTCACATATTCGTAATTCACTTCATCTACTTCCATTTGGGGAGCTGCATAGTATTACTGGACCTCATAAATAATGTGACTCATAGCCGAGCACATAAATCTGTAGTTAATAAAGGAGTTATGCAATCACAAGTATAGTTTTTTGTATTTTCGTCGATTTAACTTGTCAAGTATTTTTTCCATTATTATTTTCATATTCTCTTTACCTAATACTCAACATCTAACATCATCATTACTCAATAGTTTCATCATATGCCAGTAAATACTAATAACCTGCAAATGTTTTCTACTTTATATATATATATATATATATATATTTCACGGCCATGTATTAGAACAAGGTGGATCACCATTCGTTGATATATGAATAAATTCTATGAGATTATGCAACTCCAAAGCATGAAGCATCAGATTAAATCAAAAACTGAAATCATCAGCATAGTTTGTTATATTTTTTTGATCTGTAGCCCCCAAATGCCCTGGTACGGCCGAAAGTGGGGAGAGTCTACTCTCCCTCTCGAAATGCTCTCACATGGCCAGCGAATATATAGCCTCTGCCAGGGAAGTCCTACTCACTGCCTTCTCGTGGCGGGGGTGTTGTTTACGAAAGTGAGAGGACGAAAAGCGAATGTCCGGCGCTATAACCGGATTGGTGGACACGGAGGGTCCACCTAGGGGAGTTGGAAAACCTTGATTCCAAACCAATGGTGCACATGGACTCCAGGATCCTGATGGAACGAATGGCGGAAGAACCTGTCATTGGTCAACGGCAACCATGGGATTGCATCTCCTCACGATGCTCCACTGCCTTGTGGATCAGACCTTTAGGTCAAAGGCTCGGGGTGTGGTCCCCTAAGAAAACCACCTGCTTCGGTTTGGGCACCCGGGCAGTATCACAGCCCACACACAAATGAATGAAATGATGAACTCTATTGACGATAATATCCCTGCTCATACTAAAAGCAAGACAATTAACATTATTATTATTATTACCTTTATTATTATTATTATTATTATTATTATTTACCATATCGCTAACTCACACCCTTTTATCCCCAATTTGTGTAACCTTACTTTTCAACTTATGCAGCAGCTCGCCCATGGTGGAAAATCTGTCCTATCTAAACGATCTCCAGTCACTGTCTGGTTGAAAGTAAATGCTTCCACCGATAATGAATACTGAAGCAGTAATTCTGAAACCACGTACGCCGTTCAAGCTGGCTTCCTTCAACGTTCGCACACTAATGCATATCAGACAACAGATAGGGCTGGCTATGTCTTTGGAAGGTCTTAATGTTGATGTTTGTTGTCTATCCGAGACCCGTATTCAAGACTCTAGTGAAGTACTACAATTTCACTCTCCATCTGTCGCCTCGAAAAGCTTGTTTCACGTGAGCTTATCTGGGGACCCTGTGGCAGCTTCGTCCTTTCTTGCTGGTGTTGGTGTTGCACTAAGCACTAGGGCTGAGGCAGCACTAATCGTTTGGATCCCCATTGCCAGTCGGTTATGTGCTGTTAGATTAGAAAGTTCCATCAAAGTGAGAAGAAACCGGCGTGAGAAACGGTGTCTTTTCGTCAGCTCCGCCTATGCCCCGACAGATTGCAGCCCGGATGCAATCAAGGATGAGTTTTTCCACCAGTTAACAGTTCTTCTCCAGAAAGCGCGTTCGACAGATATTGTAGTACTAGCCGGAGACTTGAATGCACAGGTCGGGCGTCTAGGCACAGAAGAGAGTCGTTTAGGTGGCCGATGGGGACTTGTTGGTCGCAGGACAGATAACGGGGACCGTTTGCTGCAACTGTGCACAGACCACAACCTGTTTCTGACTAGCACTAACTTCCGGCACAGTCATCGCCGGTGTGCCACCTGGCGTCCTCACTCTGCATCTCAAGCCTGGACTCAGATTGATCACATCGCGATCAGCTACCGCTGGCGTGGTTGTGTACAAGACTGCCGCTCCTTTTGTAGTACCTATCTGGAGTCTGATCATGCCCTGGTCTGCGCCAATCTCACCTCACTTTTCAGTGACCGAAGGATTGACCACCACCAACAGGTTGATGTTAGTAAACTGGCTGCAACTTCTGTTGCAAGTAAGTATCGAGTGGAGCTAGCTTCTAGGCTAGCTACCATCCCACCGAAAGTATAGATGAGCATTGGTTGCATTTTCACGACGCCATGAAAATGGCGAGTAAAGCCGCTTGCGGCTTCGCGAAACGTCCCGCTTACAAGCACTGGGTTTCTTCTGGCTCCTTACAACTGATGGAAGCCCGTCGGTCTACTCCGGGTGACCGTGAGTTTGACCACAAACGAAGGCTGTTACGTAATGAAATCGGGCAAAGCTTGCGTAAGGACCGGGAAGCCTGGTGGTCGGAGCGTGCTAATGAGATGGAAGCAGCAGCTGCATCTGGTAACTGCCGGAAGCTCTTCCAACTCATCCGAGCCACTGGCAGCAAGAAGTCTGGTGTGAGTGAAACAATCTACGAGGATGACGGGATGCCAATCACTAACATCTCTCAACGTCTTCGACGATGGGCGGAATTTTTCGAAGGGCAGTTCAACTGGCCTGCTGCTCCGACAA
The DNA here is from genome assembly GCA_944470415.2 of Schistosoma rodhaini. Taxonomy (NCBI): domain Eukaryota; kingdom Metazoa; phylum Platyhelminthes; class Trematoda; order Strigeidida; family Schistosomatidae; genus Schistosoma; species Schistosoma rodhaini. The sequence continues at coordinate 36,519,092 of OX104037.1, forward strand.
CATCAACCAGCTTTTCCTGCCCCCCATGGCCGGTGACGACTGATCCACCAAACGAGGCGGAAGTCCTCAAGGAACTTCAACTCTTGAAACGTTATAAATCACCGTGCCCAGATGACTTACCTCCGGCTCTTTTTAAAGATGGTGGTGACTTTCTGGCTAAGGAACTGACGGTGTTGTTTGCAAAGGTTTGGGAGGAAGAAAGTGTTCCAACATCATGGAATGAGTCAATAGTCGTCCCTATCTTTAAAAAGGGTTCACGTTGTTCCTGTAACAACTATCGGGGGATAAGTCTACTTCCGATTGCGTCCAAACTATTGGCTTTTGTCATTCTTCGTAGGTTGTTTAAAACCCGAGAACGATTGACTCGCGAGGAGTAGGCTGGTTTTCGTTCTGGTCGAGGATGCATTGATCACATTTGGTCACTGTTCGTGTTATCATTGTCATTTCTTTTTATGTGGTTGACATCTTCATGCGTAAGCTCATCAGTCTTATTAATTTGTCATACACAATTTCTAAAAGAAATATTTTCATTGTTAATTTGATTTACATTTCTCACAGATTGATTTTGTTGCACATGATGACATTCCATATGCATCACCTGATAGTGAAGATGTGTACAAACCACTAAAGGATGCTGGCATGTAAGTTTGTAACTCTTGAATAAAGTTAGTTTAGTTCTTCGAATCATTTTATCTTGCATAGAAAAGTATTCCATTGTGTTATCTAGTTAAATGTAAGACTACATAAGTACTGATTATTACTAGAATAAAAAATGAAAACATTAAAGTGATTTATATTTTGCGATAAGTATAGTATCAGTTAAATAATTCTTAAATTAAGAAACCTACTATTAATGTAATTGTTATTTAAAAGTTTAGCGTTTGATGAAAGTTTCAGTGAAAGTAATGCCTTTATTGATGTACAAATCAATTATTCACTTCTAAACAAGAATAAAAAGATCTTAATTCAATCATGATTTTTTTTGATAAAAGTTACTTATCATCTTACTTAATATTGATTTTTCAGTGTCACTACATTAACAATGAATATATGTAATTGTTGTAAGCATAGTTACTTCATTTATCAATAGGTTTGTACAAAGTTTTCCCTTTATAAATTGAGATAGAATACGAATAGTATTTAAAACAAACTAATGTTAGGTGATTAAAATAGTCGATTGTAAACCCTAGACCTAGTTTTCCTGTTGTTTAGCACTCTTCGGGAAGGTGTATCTATAATGTAGCCGCAACCCGAACAGTTCAATAATGACGCCTCACGCTGCGTAATTGGATGACGTGAAATCATATAATACAGGTGGAATCCATACTCTCAGGGTACGTCTTGTCAAATATGAATCTATCAGATATCTTAAATATATCTCCATTAATTTTGACCTGAATAGGGTTAATTAGAGTTTAAAGTATGGGACACACCCCGATTCAGTGATCTTGATGTACCCTTTTCAGGTGGAGTTTCGTTCTCTGAGCTGGATGGTTTAGTCGTGGAGCTTTCATTGTTATCTTGACTCAGTACCTAAGTGAATAACGTGATGGCGTTTGAAGCGACAGGGATTGGGTTCATGTCCTGGACTTAACATCGACTATGGGAAGCAGGTACATCCAACTAACGAGTCGCAAATAGGACAAAATTCGCGCTCTGAATTCCACCGTCAGCTATCACCCTATTTAAACCTTTATTCTGTTTTAAATCTACATTTTAAAACTGTCCGTGTCTTAATCATTTCCTTGGTTTAGAGTTTTGTTTTATTAGCTCAATTGTTCTATTTATATTTACTCCTACCTCTCCAATGTCCTTCTGTTTTATTATTTATTAAGTTGTTTCTACTCAGATTTCCTGATTTACATTCACACATATTGTTTGTTTCACTTTAAAAATAGTCGACTGATGAAGCTGTGTATCTTCGGTGACTGAGATGTCTGAGACGTATGTGAGGCATGTCCACAATGACTCACTATGTTTCCTAAAATAAGAAAAGGTTGAAAGAAATTAGTGTTTACTAAAACAAAATATGAGCTCAGTCTGTGGAATTATTGACTGTTGAGTTGAGCCTTGTTGGTAGGCGCACGAAAAAAGGGAACTGGATTGGAAGTGGACTTGACTACTTGGGAGCTTGACCGTATAATAGGTGGGCAACTCATTGAGGCGCATGCTACCTTCTCGAAGCATATTTTAAATTTTTAGTCTTTCTCAATATCACTGCTACTACAATTATTCTGACCCTTTTAGTATGTATTTTGTTAATTTTATCTATCTGTTCTGATTTGGCATGGTGATTAGGTCTAACTCACATTTATACCAGGCTATATTTTAAATAGCATTGATGATTGGCCAAAGCTGGTGTTACATTAATCAAGTTAATCTTTAGAGTCTTTCCCTAAAATTGACCTTGTTTTTTTTATTTCTTTTGTTTTCTGTTTCCTTCTGTGTACTTATAAAAAACTTCTAACTATTCAAGAACTTGAAAAAGTACAAAGATGAGTTTTTTGTAGAAATGTTTTCTTCCCAAATCCTATTATATTCGTTTCAATAGGTTTTAAGCTGTAATATATATATATATATATGTACTACTCTGAGAGTTTTCATGCATTTTACCGATAAAAACGAGTAACTAAAAGAAAACTAATGAGTAAATGTTAATTCAGAATTCAAAGAGGCTGAAGAGATCAAGGAATGTAAAGTGTTCATAATAGTGTCAATTTTAAAATTTAGTACAAAATGTACTAAAGTAATTCACACCGGTTATGGAGTTTCCACTTCCTTAGAGTCAGTAATCTTATAAATTGATAGTTTGTTTTGATATCCCCATATGTTGTAATTTTTTGTACGACTTCGTAATTTTCTCATAACTTCAATATCACTCAGTCAATGATATCATTAAGTTACAATACTTTTCCTAATCTAACAGTGCTCTCTATTATTACTAAACATTGTTCGATCACTGTTCCAAGTGTTAAATTTGCTTTCATAATTCTCAAATTGATTAATTATCTTTGGTAGCAAATAAATCTTAGGATTGTAGTGTAGTCAGGCTAGTCTTAAGTTCAATACTTGTTTCACTCACTTGAGTGTAAAGAGTCTAACTAAAGTTTACCAATCTTAAAACAATAAAATATATCATAAGATAATATGTTTCTACGTCGACTGTATTGTTCAATGATTCAGTTTTTTGCATTAGTAACCCCTTAGTATGTAGAAATGAGTGATTTTACGTTAATTTGATGAATGAAGTACATTTATCATTTATAAGATGGGATAAAAAAATCAGTACTTTTTATATCAATTCAATGTGATATTTATACTTTCTACCAGTTCAGTGAACCACATTATGTGTTTCTGAATTAACTATGCATTTTTCCTATATGTAATATTGTTATCTAATCATCTATATTGTGTAATGGTCACATATATAAATTATAGAAGGGGTTTTGTGGAGATTTAGTATTTATCGTTGTTGAAAGCGTGAGTCAATTGAAGCTAGACCACCATGAAAAACCTGGAAACACTGGACGGCCGTTTCGTCCTATTATGGGCCGTCCAGTGTTTCCAGGTTTTCCATGGTGGTCTAGCTTCAATTGACTCACGCTTTCAACATATATAAATGATTGTTTTATTTGGTCAAGATGACGTGTTTTGAAAACCTTTAAAATCTCCATTTACACCTGTCTTCGTATTCTTAGTTTACTTCATGTAGAGTGTAGTGGCTCATGGTTTCAAACATTAGCAGTTAGACTGCATCTTTTCAGGTTCTTCGTTTTCCTTCTACTTTTTTTAGTCAGTTGAAAAACTACCGTATCAAATAAAATTAAATCAAATAAATATTACTTTTGAGAAGTTCAAATTTTAATGTGTCAGACACTGAAATCTTTGGATACCGGCTTAGTAGCCTAGACGTCAAGCATTCGCGCTCGAGACCGTAGTTTCTGTGTTTGGTTTCCGGATGTGGGTTCGTTGGTGCACACTGCTGAGGAGTCCCGTGCTAAAACGAAGCGGTCATCCAATGCTGCCAGGTTTTCAGTGGTGGTTTTGCTAAGATCAGTTCATGAGTTAAACCAGCAGTAGTATAAAATGTTAAGCGTTGTCTGCATACTTCAAGAAGAAAGACTAAATAACCAATAAATCTTTTGAAATCTAGGATCTGAAAGAAGACAAGTAATGTATATGCTGGCACCGTTGCCACCAATTCAAAGCTTACGTCTACCAACATGTTTAACCATTGATTACAATATTCCCCCAGATCCCAAGTACGTATTCTTCACTTACCAACAAAACTGATTTACCTTAGTGAACTTAATACCATGACCAACAATCGTATCAGATTGCTTAAATTGAATTAACCGTAACTAAATTTGAACCTCTGATTTAATGATTAAAACCAAGTTAATTAACCTATCAAATTATTCAGCCACGCTAGTAGTTATATTGTTATGTAAATATTCTTTGTTGTGTGCTTACCAGACATTCATATTCAAACATTTTTTTATAATTTACTATTCTTAGGGTCTTTTGAAAATATTTAATGCATTTGTGTAACGATTAACTTTTCACCTGATTATCAGTCTTTAAAATACTCAAACAATGTCGTTCATTTACTGCCATGCTTATAAAATCTCGTTTTTTTACATTCTTCAGACTCTCCGTGTCATATGAAATTAATCAATGATCTAATCACTGCCTTTATTTTTACAGTTTGGGCACCTGGGCAGTATCACAGCCCTCACACAAATGTGTTTAAATAAAATAAATTATTTATTTAAACGTAAATATTGGTACAAGGAAGCACCAGATAAATATGCGCCTCACAAATCTCATTCGATTTGTGTGAGGGCTGTGATACTGCTCAGATGCCCAGACTGAAGCAGCTGATTTTCTTAGGGGCCACACCCCGAGCCTTTGACCTAAAGGTCTGATCCACAAGGCAGTGGAGCATCGTAAGGAGATGCAGTCCCATGGTACCCGGTGACCAATAGGTTCATACGCCATTTGTTCCATCAGGATCCTGGAGTCCATGTGCACCATTGGTTTGGAATCAAGGTTTTCCAACTCCCCTAGGTGGATCCTCCACATCCACCAACCCGGTTTAAGCGCCGAACATTCGCTTTTCGTCCTCTCACTTTTGTGAACAACACCTCCGCCACGAGAAGGCAGTGAGTAGGACTTCCCTGGCAGAGGTTATATATTCGCGTGGCCATATGAGAGCATTTCGAGGGAGAGTAGACTCTCCCCACTCTCGGCCGTACCAGGGCATTTGGGGGCAATAAAATAAATAAATAACCTTATAACGACTGTTGTATCTCATTCCAACAGTATTTACAAGTCTTCTGATCACTGACGTTAATTTAATTCACTAATTAAGAATTTACTAAAGAACACTCAAATATTAAATCTTTTTATTATCAGAAGGGGGTTTTGTAGAGATTTTAGTAATTTTATATAGTTGAGATCATGAGTCCTGCATTCGAATCTCGCAAGGTGGGATCGTGGATGCGCACTGCTGATTTAGTCCCACAATAGGACGAAATGTCCGTCCAGTGCTTCCAGGTTTTCAATGATGGTCTAGCTTCAATTGACTCATGATCTCAACTATATAAAATCTTTTTATTGCCTATAAAGATTTTTTGTTCAGTTTAATCCTCTATCACTTAAATGTTACCAGTTCATTCAATTTTTCCTATTGTTATTTCATTTACATAGCACTTACGTGTTATAGTGTAATGAATTCATTTTGAAAGTCTTTCTAAGGAAATTCATATTTATATTATTTCATTAAGGTTTCTTGTAACTCAACGTACAGAAGGAATTTCTACTACTGATGTAATCGGACGTATTGTACGTGATTATGATGTTTATTTAAGAAGAAATATACGACGTGGTTTATCCAGAAAAGATTTAAACATTAGTTATATGAAAGTAAGTTCATTCATTCTATATTTCATTGTGTTTCTAATGTTCATTATAGCAGTTCCCATTTTAAAGATGTTATTTCATTTCCCCAGTAAAATGAAGTGTTTATGTAATATGTTAAACTTTTCCTGATGTTTATTCTCATTATATCTGTTAAAATTCTTTGGGAAAAATTGTATACTAATTAGTGGTGTTACATCAATAACTAAATTTATCAAAGAAATATATTACCTATTGAAGTCATCTTGTTCCCTGTTACACTAATATATACCACTGAATCAACAAAATCAAACGACTCAGCCGCGGTGTATCTATTGAGTTGACTTCTAACTGAACGTAGAATTTCAGTTAGCCATTTAGTGATAACACAAGTTATTCATATCTAATATAGAACAAAAAGGAATATCAGTCGTCTTCAATTTAGGGAGGTCATATAATTATGGAATAACAGAACCAGTTGGTCTACTTTTCCATTAATTCAGTTATTGAATGCTGCATATAAGACCACAGTTTTCACTGATGATTACATTTCAAACTCTAAATTTCATCCTGTTAACTTTCTTCATCCAAGAAGTTGGAATGCGCCACTGTGTTGTATTCATAGAAGATATAGATGACTGAAGTTAAATGTCCAGTAAAAATCACGCTCTTATATGCAACACTCATCCACTAAACGAGCGGAAAAATGCTCAAAAAGAAAGCAGGCACATAATGAAATCGTAGTAATTTACAGATTAACAGTCCGGCAAGATAATATCTCAATGAATAGCCTTCGTGGTTTGTCATTTTCTCCATTCTCCTCTTCACATCAAATAAGACAATCATTGACATTTACAATTTGTAGATATGTTCTAGATGAACACGATTTATATGAATGTGATCACTTTGAAATGTTAGAAAAGATTTGTAACTGAGGTAAATGAATTGAGAGGTGTTTCGTTCTCTGACCTGGGTAGTTTACTTCCGCCTCTTTCATTGCCCTTGTGGACGACACTATCGGCAAAATATAAAGTAAAAGTTAGGTATTCGAGTTTCTCTCAGTCTTCATTTTGGTTGGTTGTTGTTGACACTTGTCCTGTCATTTTTTGCACATTAGTTTTGATTGTCACTCTTTGACCTGATTTCTGACCTTAAATTTTTTCCATGAGTTTCCTAATTGGTAGATAAATTGGGTTGATTTTAATATGTTTATTGATTGTTGCGTGACTTTGAGTGCAAAGCTCATAAATATCCTCAAATCTTCCTAATATTTTATCTGTCCGAGATTAAACATGTGTCCTTAATTGTTTCTGTGTATTGATATGAGCAAAAATACTCTTGATTTTTGATAGGTAGTTAGTTTTCATACGATAAAAAAGGTATCCACTTTGTCCAATACGGTGTTCTCAGTTGGGGCAGTTTATCTTATAGATGATGTTTGGCTTTTCTCCTTTTGGTATCCATAAGATTCAATGAAGTGATTTGGCTAGTTTATGTCCTACGCTTACTTCAAACTATCTGAATAATCGTGTAATTCCCGATGTTTGCTTCATATATGACAGAATGATCTATTTGTTGGTTTCTGTTGCTTAGTTTTATCAAATCAGCCATTATCTACATTTTCATATATTGAAGTAACTCATTTGCCAAGTATTTACAAATACAGACAAATGTACTTGTCTTCCGACCATAATTTAGGCATAAAGGCTAGTACTACTACCCGGTTGCCCAAACTAAAATGGACTGAGTAGGATCCCGTAGAAATTATGACAAAATACTTAGATGTGTAGGATTAATTTATCTAAGAACAACTTATCATTCCTATGATTTTTGTATCTTATACAAAATGGTTATTTTTGATATATCACAACAGACATTTACATAAAAATGTATCATTAGGTTTATTGAGTGTGAATCATTTTTATACCTTGTAATTGCGAATGTCCTCAAGTAGAAGGAAAAAATCCAAAACTTTTTTTCTCAGTTAAATAAACATAGTTTTGAAATAAAAAAACCTAAGTCCATTCTCTTTTGTTTACTTTTTCATATAGTCTTAAAACCCAGCAAATTACTATTCATTAAAATTATGTTATACACTATTTACATGCTAATCCTTGTTCCATTCTATTTCGTACTTATAATCAAATTTCACATGAATCTTGACACATTCCTAGTGTAAAATGCTTTATTTGTAAATAATGATATCTATGCATTGGTCCTTGGTAATTCATGCAGAATTGTCCTACTCATTTGTTGTTAACATTTAAATGTATATGTGCTCTGAATCCCTCTGAAAATGACAACACAGAGGTCTGTGTTGAGTTCATAAAATTATACATTTATCTTTCAAGCATTTCTACACCAGTACAATTCCTCTCTCATGTGTTTTAATAACAGAAAACTTCTTTGGAAATAAAATCTAAGGTCTCCCCATCGGATTTTTATTTGTTTTGCCGATATCTAACAGTATTATGGGTATGTTGGGGATGTCAAATCCCCAGAACTTACTTGGTAAATGGCTTAATCTTGTAGTTTTATTTTGAAAATTTGAATTTAGCTGTTTTCGCGCCAAAAGCGCTCTTTTTACCTTCACGTCATATTTCCCACCTGTAAACTATCTTAACCGCTATTGGTCCTTTGTTTCTTTGTGTGTGCTATTTACCAATGACGCTCAAGGACAAATTGTTGTTGTATAAATGCGCTTGACTTTTTCCATTATTCGATTGCTTGTACTCGGCTGCTTACGGAATACATATATATTCCCCTACTTGCCTTGGACTTCTTCATCTAGTTAGCGGGGCCTGGGACAACAGATTAGAATAGCTTATCGTGTCATTGTGTCATTGGCTTTCGTTCGTTACCGCGGAATCGATTTAGTTTCAGGCATAACAATTGGCGACGGGGACAAAAGTGAAAAATGACGCTCCCTTCTGACCGCTTACAGTTGCTCTTTGACCGACATTTGGAGTTCATGGTCAAACTACGTACACAGTTTCTTGATCATCAATGCTTCACATATGCGTCAGAAGTGGATGTATTAATCTCTGAATTGCACACAGAGCTAGCAAATGATCGCAGCCCCCATGATTCCTCAACAAGCCGCAACCTAAACGAAACTGCAGTATCACAAGACATGCCCGGTTGTCCATCACTATCCGTTTCAGCAACATGCCCGGTAGTGGATTCAAACTCCACTATCCTGGAATTAGCAGGTCCTATCAATGACGCTTTCAGCTCTCATCAACACGATGCTATGTTAAAAGCTCATGAAGTGGTCGCACCAATCACCTACGAAGTGCCAGACATCATATCGAGCAGCACACCGAGCGAATCGCATTCTGCAATAGAAATTTTTACCGAATCTAATGCCAAAGATTCCCAAGCTTGTCCAGGAAATTTGTTACATGCATCAAATCCGGAACCTAGCGCAGTTTTGCTGGACACTGTTTTTCATAGTGATCCACAACCTGCCAGTGATGTTTGCAATAAGTCTAATGACTACATTTCTGCAGAATCAAATTCTGACCTCACATCAAGTGTCGATCCTCACCATCCAGTCAATCTTAGCAGGTTCCCTATTGAATGCCAGAAACATGTTATAAATAGAATCGCATTAGTAGAAAATTGGGTATATGAGGATCCAACACTATTTCGTGGGGGAGGAGGAGCTCGGATTTCTTAAAAAGGGGAGGTGTTGGGGATGTCAAATCCCCAGAACTTACTTGGTAAATGGCTTAATCTTGTAGTTTTATTTTGAAAATTTGAATTTAGCTGTTTTCGCGCCAAAAGCGCTCTTTTTACCTTCACGTCATATTTCCCACCTGTAAACTATCTTAACCGCTATTGGTCCTTTGTTTCTTTGTGTGTGCTATTTACCAATGACGCTCAAGGACAAATTGTTGTTGTATAAATGCGCTTGACTTTTTCCATTATTCGATTGCTTGTACTCGGCTGCTTACGGAATACATATATATTCCCCTACTTGCCTTGGACTTCTTCATCTAGTTAGCGGGGCCTGGGACAACAGATTAGAATAGCTTATCGTGTCATTGTGTCATTGGCTTTCGTTCGTTACCGCGGAATCGATTTAGTTTCAGGCATAACAGGGTATTCTGTCAATTCATAACATTCTTATTTTAAAAGTAATTGTTTCTCAGATAGTAATTATTTGTGGAACTCAGCTAAAGTGAACTATGGATACTGTTAACTTTGTATAGTGATACCTTTTTGGTGTACACATCCTCTTTAAACAAATAATTAAAACTTGGATTGTGATGATTTAAGAAGTAGGAATATAAAGTTATGACTGTTAAAATGTTGTGAACATTGCTCGGTCTTGTTATTGAAGGTTTGGATATCGAGTGTTGTTCTGTCGCTGTTATATTGAGCCAAATCTACGTTTTCATAAAGAAACCGACAGTAATCCATTCTTGTTTTGAGTGAAAGAACTTCATGGGAAATTAAGTGAAGAATATTTTCTATCTCTAAAAAGGTATCTAAATAATGTCGAAAGCACTTAGTAACTATCCGTAGGTTGGATGACTTTCAGCTGGCTTTTCCAAGGTTTCATCAAGAGACCGTAACCAATAGAATCAACCATTTCTAGAGTAAGGCTGTCACTAAACGACTGATAATAATGAATAACACTCGTGCCCCATTCCTAATTGACTGACGTTGGAAATACAAGCTATTGAGCAATGAATCAATAGATTTAATGTATTTTACTGCGATATTTAGAGGTTCTAAGGTCCGTTGATTGCACACTATGAAAGATTCTCCAGCTGTGACGGAACCGCTTGTTGATTTCTTTCTGATTTCCAATAATTGGTGTCAGTCTCAGGTTTGGAACTCTCTTCAAACTAATATATATATATATATATTCTGAAAATAATAATTGCATAATTCACGCCAGTTTACAGGCATGATCAATTTGATATAAATAGTAAGATTAGATGTAAAGAACAACTTTGATAATATCTTACTATAGATCATCGCTTGATTGGATATATTCTAGCTATAGCATGAGAATAATGCCTAATAAAGAGCTAACAGTTAGAATAGTTTGAGCTTCAAATGTTCCTCTTCGTATTTGTGGCTGTTTGTTTAATATAGCATATACCACGTGGATCATCATTAAAGCTGTTTAATCTTTCACTATATAACTGATACTACTTTAAAATTAATTAGTAGCCAATAGATTTATGTATGGTTTGTTATGCATTTCCATTCTTTTACGCACCGTCAAACATAATATGCTCAATATCGTACGGTGTTGTGTTTAGATCAGTTTTCAGTGTAAATATGTTGACTATCAATATAGTTTTTACTTTATATTCAATAACTGTCCTCCACGTAATGCGTAATGTGTATTTACATTTCTTTCACATGTACGACTAAATGTATAGTTTCATTTTTAGTCTTCGTCAATTTTATCAAATCGGATCAATTCAAACAGATACCTTATTTTGCTAGATTACCAATGTATATGTTTTTGTATGTAAGGCCTTATCAGTTCACAATGTTCATAGTCACGTACGCTTCACTTATACGCTTATCTACCTAATTAATCTTTCAATATTATACTCACATTTACAATTGTGTACATTTGGCTTGATAACCGTGCAATTTAAGCAAAATGCAATAATGCCATAACTATAAATAGGCGTTTGTGATTTCTTTTTAATCACATTAAACTTGAGTTAATGCTGTTTTATTAAAATGTCATTGCTTCCTGTTTTGAATAATATTGTTATCGCTGATAATTTGGTTGAATTGGTGGTCGATCTACTGACAGAAAATGGTCTAACTGTTTATGATCTTAAAGAAAGTTGTGTTTCCGAAGATCGTCTCTTATATATTTTACAATCATCTTCTGCTAGTGTTCTAATTATTAGTTCAACTACTCTAATTACTGATCGGATTTTAAAATTGGCATGTAAATTCGGTCTACGAATAATTGTTCGAACTGGTGGGAATATGGATACTATCAATTGTATCACAGCACAAGAGCATGGAATTCTAGTTATTAATGCACCATATGGAAATATCATATCAACAACTGAATATACTTGTGGATTAATATTAGCTTTAGCTAAACATATTCCTCATATTCTATTAAATTCCTCTTCTGAATGGTTCAATATTAAAAAGAAATCCACTGAAAGAAATGCTGCATTCCATATTACTGAATTATCTGGAAAAACTTTAGGTATTATAGGTATTAATAATGAGATTGGTTCAGCTATTGGTCAGCGAATGAAAGTATTCGGTATGCGTATCATTGGTTATGATTCAAATCATAATTTTGATAATACTAATTTACCAGATTGGTTAGATGCCGTTATGGAATTAGACAATGTACTAAGTGAATCAAATTATCTCACATTACATATTGATTTAACACCAGAAACTAAACATCTTATAAATTCTAGAACATTGTCTATTTGTTCACCAGGCGTAAGAATCATTAATTGTTCCAATGGTGGTATTATTGACGAAATAGCTTTATTAGAAGCATTAGAATCTGGGCATTGTTGTGGTGCAGCATTAGATGTTTTTGAAAATGAACCACTCATTCGTTCTTCATCAATAAATCCCATTATGGATAAATTATTACAACATCCTAATGTAATTGCTTCACCTCATTTAAATGAAATTAGTTGTGAAGCACGAATTCATGTCGCTATACATATTAGTCGTTTACTATTATTACTAAATGGTAAATTATCTAATTGGGATTTAAGTTTAGAAGGTGCAGTAAATCTAAATAAATTAGGTGAATTATTTCATAATGTAATCAAAACTAATTGGTCTAAATGTTTATCTTCTAATGACATTAAAAATCTTTTACAATTACCTTATATAATACATTTATTAATGTCAAAATTACTATCGGATATGTATAAAAATATATTAAATAGTTCATTTAATTATACTGTAACTTATCGAATAAGTGTTGTTGTACCACAATGTATCATTGATTGTTATCAATCAAAAAGTGTTCTTTGTAATTTATTTGCAATTAGTTGTCAATTAGCAATGCATAAACATTGTACTATACCATCAGATAATAATACTATTCATCAATTGATAAATCATTTCGATATATTATCTTGTTTAATTTATCCACATTTTGTAAGAACTAGTCATTTTAATCAATTAACTAATGCATATGAAGTGAATTGGTCTTGTACACTTCATCCATTTATACATTCATCTTGTTCTATTACATTTTTATCACCACAATCAACACTGAATACAATTGATAAATTATTTGAAATTCATTGTAATACTACTACTACTAATCAACAACCATTAACATTATGGTTATTGAATGTGAATATTTGTATATCATCGGTACATTCATTATCAACATCACAATGTTTAATTGGTATTTTAAAAGATTCTGGCTTTTATTTATTAAATGGAAATAATATTACTAATAATAATACTAACAGTACTTCTTCCGATAGCAATACTAATGATAATTCTGTACCATTGATTACGTTGTAAACAAACTAACTGTACACTATTGAGTGTCGGCTTTTCTCGGCCAAATCAGTATTTTTTTTAATTAAAAAAAACCCGATTTTTTTCCTCTGATTCCAGTTTATCCAACTACTGATGTAGTGTGTTTTAATTACATGTTTTTTTTTCTTGTATAGATTTATATCTACTTAATTCTATTATTATTATTGTAATATTTTACATTTAAAATACGTTAAAATTTACATATTGCTTAAACAATTCAATCAGTGTTCATTATTATAATTTTATGGGTCGGATTGTAATTTGTGGACGACCTTTGAGCAGCGCTACTAACCTTGAGACAAGTCACCTACCTACCAGGATCAGAAGAGAGTTATAAATTAATATGAGGAATTAGAATTTAGAGTTAGAATTTAAGGTTATGAATTAAAGTATGGTATTTCATAATGGACTAGCATCAGTTATAATGCCAATATGCTATTTAACAATGTTTGTGAATGAATTTCGCGCTAATATCCAATGCTTGCTATCCTTAACTTCATTGGTTTGTCCATAAATTATAGTCTCACCACTTATTATGTTCCATTGATCAAAAATTCATTTTCTTCTGTATTTACCTTCAATTCTATACTAATATTACTTTCGAATGTGTTTCCGTGTGCAAACTTAAGAGATATTATCTACCTAAACTAAATATATCGTTTCCAACAGACTTGAAAGGTGTATCCTAATATTCCGTAAGGTGCGTAATAACTATCGTGTTTTAAATTTTAGAATTTCCCATTTAAAGTTAAAACATTTATTAAAGAAGAGTCAGTTTGTGAACAGTCATCCAAATAATGTTTTTATTCTTGTTCTTTAGTTTGTTGTTTGTTTTTATGGAAATAAAAACTATGCTAAAAACATTAATAATGAAAATTCGTTTGGTTTCAATTTATCATAAAATGCTAGTTGGTTCAAATTAGTCGACATAAAACCCTGGATCTAGGTTTCGTGCTGATTAACACTCATCGTTGAGATGTATCTACAATATTGAGAGGACTGATACTCCCTAAGTCCAGGGTCTCCAGCTGACTAGCTACAATCATCTAACTTCTCAACATAGTACAAGCAAAGTTTAGTGACTACATTGCAAACTGATCAATAGAATTCAATTATCACGAAGTTACTAAACAAACATAACATTGTGCTCTACTTGGTGATTAGTCGTTTGTATTCTGTAATAACCTCATTCATTATTTCCTCCACATTCAAAATTGTCGAATTAATTCTGATAGATTTTTTTGCATATCATGAACTAGAATTACCTATTCAATATTTTCTTGTCATTTTATGGTGGGTTTTTCACACATCAGCATTGTTTTCGATATCTTAAGATATTTCCTTACGTAAGAGCCAAATATTCCCGCTAGTTAGAACCTGGATTTACCTTTGTGATTTTGAGATGCATGTTCGAAACGAAATCGAAAGTTATAATACAAGGAATAACCTCAGCTTTACCCTTCATGGCGTTTTTCCAACATATAACTTTTTATAGCACATTTTCTATCCTGTTCCACTTACTATGATTCCTGTTCTTGATAGCTATCTCAAACGTACTAACTCAGGTATCTCAACCTTTTGTTCCTAACTGTACTTTAATTTTAGGCTCCTTTCAGGCTCTTAGTAGCAGTGAAACAGAATAAATTGAGTCTACACGCCAAACCTTGTTGTTTTTGCTTTGTTCACAACTTAAAGCTTCCTATGAATCAGACCGTCTCCCTATTGGAGAAAATGGTTGATTAACAACATTAACACTGTCTATTTGTATTTCCTTTTACATGATACTTTCTATTAAACGTCAGTAGAATGCAGCTAGCAAGACCACGGGTTATCTGATTTTTGCTGATAAATGGTTATTTTGGGTGGTTAGGGTAACTTCAAGAACATTCTCCTAATCCTTATCTCCGCGATGATTTTTGCTGTTATCTAGCGTGTTGTTAGCACTCTTTGCTATTTCTTTTGTATTTCAAGGTCATCATCCGTTACTATGTACACGGAATTCTCCCATTTCATTTTTAACTTCTGCAATATTAAGTTGTTCATGTCTCGTGTCGGCTTCTTAATTTTCATCACTTTGTCCTTGTCAGTCGCCATACTATCAAGTTCACATCAATTCCCATTCATGTTCTAAAGATCTCAATCATTAATAATCAGATATTGTTCTATGTCGAATCGTAATCTTTCCCAGAAATGTGACGAACACAGTTCATATTGCAGTTCATCTCTAATGTAGTTGTTTGATATCCAATGTTGACCACTATTCTAGGTATTCTATACTATATTTTTCTATTGTTTGACCAGAAAGAATATTATCTAAGGTGTTAAATGGTGGAAGAAGACAGTTATAGTGGCTCAGACAAAAATGAGATAAGCTATGCGACTCGTAATTCCAAGATATTCTTATCATAGTATAGTGAACAAGAACACGATTGGGTACAGTCGAATGTATTTGACACGAAATTACAGAATATCTCACTAAAATCTGACAACCATGCAGTAAGCAGTTAATTTACAAACAATCAACCAATTGTCTGATTCTTGACTGTTCCTTCTGCAAATATCAGTCTACTGTCTCAGATTTCATTGTTCATGCATTTTCATACCAATTGCGTTTCGTTTCCATTCTTTCCTTATCAATCTTTTAGTGAAATACATTCTATGCATACTGCGTATGTGGATATAAGTAACCCACACTACAACAGTTCTTTTGTGATGTTAGTAATTGTGATCTTTCACATTTACCAATGTACTTGACCAAGAATTATTTATGGTGACATAGCTTTGTTCCATTTTTCTTCTATCTCCGAAATATGAGTAATCCTTTATGCCTATAAAGTCATCGACTTTTGAACTGAACTGTACAGATAACGTGGTTGGGGTCCGCTCAATTAGTAGTTGATGCCGCTCAGAATCGGTCATAATGACTCACGTATTTACTCTAGCTTCCTTTAAATCTTGAATTTTAAAATTACCTCATACTTTTCATTCCACAAGTCCATTCTTTCTTCCCAATCATATTCTTTATACCTGATGTTTTCTGATGTAGTTACTTGTTCTAATACTCCAGCCTTAGCCTCGTTAATTTCATTTCACTATACTGATATAGTGTGATAACGTGAAACGATACAGGTGTTTGCCAGGTTCTACGTTGCTTATGGTTGATTGATTTTAGACCTACTTCACTTCATAGTGTTTATTTTTTGAATAATAATAAGTTCAACAACTTATACAATTAAATAGTCATGTATTTGATAGACTGGATTGCCAGCTTCTTCTGAATTCTACGGTTTTAATATTGATCACAAGCATTCTAACACAGTCTGTAAAATATTATTTCTTGAAAAAAGGAAACATTACAACTAATAAAGCCGTTTGTCTGATCAATTTTTTTTACTTTTATACTTCATACAGTAAATTCATAATTTCTAGACGAGTAATTAACAAGTGTTAATCAGCACTGAAATGAGTTTTGTATAATGTTTTTTACTTGACAACGCGAAAAAAAACTTGTGTTGGTTTGTTTTGGTTCACTGTTTATTGAAATATTTCAAGCAAAGTTAGCTCAAATTCATCAATATTTTATCTGGTAATATTGAATTTTTCTCCTAGTAGTCAGTAATTTATATGCAACTTTACGACGTTTGTCTGGTGTCGTCATATTGAATTAAAGAGGTGTTTCATCGTATTAGGCAACAACGAAAAATAGGTTTTACTAAACACAAATATATTCACACAGTCATTCGTTTTGCTTTTGTTAATAATCACTGTAATTTTACAATCGATTGAGCACTGAGTGGGTAGTGATCAATGTCATACTGACGATTGAATCATGCCCATTAAGTGGTGGTGTGGCTTGATATTGCGTACTTTATTTCAAGGTTTTAAGTAACTGAAATTAATGGCTCTTCCATTGGTTAATCCTATATCAATTATTCAAAGTCGAACTAACTTTCACGTTTGAATGTAATGGTGAATTTCTATGTATTACGTATCTTAAATTATTACATCCTCTAAGTTCTGTTTTACGATATTTGAAATGTGTAATTTCATCGCACTTTAAAAAACCTAGTTTTTAAAATTTAGTTAGTACTCATTTATTGTCGCTTAATGTTATTCACTTTGCTGCTGAACTGCTAAGATGCTATAAAGAAACGTTTGGTGATATGACTCCGAATAGATTATAATTGTCCACGTGTATTTACTGTTCATCTAGATCTTGAGCTCCGATATTCCTTCATACATGCCGTCTTTTCTGCCTTTAAAAACTGTATTCTCTGGATCCAGCTTTCTTCACTATCATCGCTACTACAAATATGTCTTCAATGATAAAAAATTCACAATGAAAAAGGTGTCAAACAAAAAACTACCATTCTTGCATATACTGATCAACAGAACCAACTCAGAGAAACCGTAAACTCAGGTTTATTGAAAACAGATCCACACAGATCAAATTCTCAATTACAGTAGCAACAATCCAGGAACTCACAAAATCAATTACGTGGTAACTTTACTTAAGGAAGCGAGGACTCTCTTGCAGCTCGGAAGAATGATGACAAATATCTTAAGACTATCTTTCAAAAGGACGGCTGTCTACGCAACTTCATCAAGAAATATCAACCCAACTCAGCAGTAGAAGCGAAATCAAGTACAGAAACCACCAAATGGATCATCCCACCATAGTTAAAAAAAACTTATCAGAAAATACAATGAGATTATTGAAGCCTTTTGGAATAGATGTAACACATAAACCATCAAAATCACTTCAACCAATCCTATACAAACCAGAGGACGAAATGACAAAACAGAAAAACCATCTGCAAAATAAACTGTTTCAACTACGAAAAACACCACATCGGACAAATTGGATACTTTCATTTTCGCCTGCACGAAAATCAATTAGCGGTCAAACGCCATGACATATCTCAGTTTAAATCAATGTATGTGGGGACACACTGGACTGGAAAAATGATGGAATCCTAGATAGAGGGAATATTAAGAACACCAAAGGATTTTTAGGCTCTTGGCACTCTGAGTTAAAATTCACCCCATTGCATAAGCTAATGGCTAACTGGACTCAGTAACTAACTGAATGATGCGATGACGTTTGAAGCGATCGTTACTGGGTTCAAATTCGGGAGTTAACATCAGCTGTTGGATTCAGGTGCATCGAGCTAACCAGCCCCAAATAGAATGATTCATGCATCATTGACTCTACTGCTTGCCACTATATACACCTCTTTAAATTTCTAAAAATAATTTTTCTGCGTAAGTATAAAGGTACTTTATTAATCTATTCGAAATTCTATTCCATTATTCATCTATTTTAGTGTTTTTAGTTGACCTGAAATTAAAATTCAGCTTCACAAACAAGTAATCCAGAAATACTTTTTCGTCATGATAGTAATGAATTAATAATCCTATCACATGTATAGACAGCATGTGACAATACACATTATTATTATTATTATTGGTAGTAGTAATAGTATTAGTACTTAATGCAAACATCATTGAATCATATTTCTCAGAGTTTTGTGTTTTCATTCAGGTCAAATGAAGTTACCCTATTGTTACAATTTATAGGTGATATATATATATATATATATATATATATATATATATATATATATATATATAAACGGATTATACTTCCATAAGTAAACGTTTAATTTCTTAAATCACGTATCACGATAAAGCTTATTTCAGAACATTTTTTAATTAACATATATGTATTTCAAATAGTAAGCAGGTTTACGACACATATATAAACTTCAAACTGATATTGGCGCTTAGTGAATTATAGCAAAGATTTGTCTCAGATGAGTGATATAATGAGGGTAAAGTTCCTGATTAGCTAGCTATATCCTAAGAGGTTCGTGATTTGTGCTTGTGACAAAGTTAAAGCATAAAATAGTCGTATAAAGGGAAGTTTTATTAGATAGAGTTAATTAAGGCAACATAAAATAGATGAATTATGACTAGCAGTTAAATTCAGGACTTGTTAATAGAATGTACCTACACCTCAGTGCTGATGTTCATGTTAAGACCCGGACTTAGCACCTTTCTAAATTTCCAATGCATTATCCACTAAGCTATTGATTATAAATGATCATTAACTTGTTTAATGGAGCATAATGCCTTTATCATTATTAGAAAAGGTTTGAATTATCCCTTTGTTTATATTGAGGACTGAATTTTGATCAGTCCTAGTTGACATATATGCACCTTGTGCAAATCACTTCGACATAGCTATTCAGTCACAAGTTGTTGACATGGGATACAACTCAAAATAAGAAGATAGGACGAAACACGTATCCTAGATTCCACTGCTATCCACACTTCATCTATATAGTATAGATGAAGCTTATGAAAGCTTATGAAAAACGACTTTATCGAAGTTTATTCTTACAGGATGTACGTATGACAAAAAAGATTGACCAAAATTCAGTCAAATATATCAACAACCAAATAATTCAAACATTTAATATTGACAGTGTTTACTCATTCAATATCCCCATAGTTTCACCAGCGAATTGTTCTTCAGCGCGTATCTAAGTCAGTATTAGAAGAGAAATGTTCAATCTGTCAATGTTAATAAATTAATCTTAAGATTTCTTCAATGCTGTTACCTAACATTCCTCTTATCGAAAAACGTATGTTGCATCAGTCACTACTTGTTTATACTGAAATAACATCCTAGAAATTAGGTATTTCGAACACTCCTCAATCATTAGTAATAAAGTAACAAGATATTTTAATAATATGTTTTCGAACTAAAAACACATACTGTTTTCACTACTCATTGATGTAGAAGATTTTTGGTAGAATTACTTCAGGCAATATTGAGGCAGTCCGCACTGGATGCACATATGCCAACAAGAGACTGGTCAATCGCAGTCCTAAATAACAATGGGAAGATACAAGTAAACAACACCAAGTGAATTTAGGATTACTTTCTGTTTGAAATAAGATGGTTTAATTGTCAAGTTTTCATTATTCCTTCTGGACAATAACATCATCCTCAATTGACAGAATCATCCTCCAGAGTTGTCAATCTTCACGATTTCAAAATGGGGAAAATTTAAATACCTTACGATTACACTAAGTTAACTTTTTTATGACCATATCACTCTATTTCATTTGTAAGTGTCGTTTAAATCTTTTTGTTGTTATTGTAAAAGACTACAATTGTTGGTCTTATTCATATTGCCTCAACACTGCCATTAAGTCGCAACTATTTTAAGTTGAGTTAGATAGTAGCTAGTTGTGGAATTCACGGTGCATGTGCTCTCCTTTTTTGGATCTTGTCGGCTGGATATACATGCAATTAAAATTTTTATAAATACCTTTAAATTCTGTTTCTTGAAATGATTATTAGTGACGTTGTATGATTTCATATCTTCTTTTTTCCTGAATTAAATCTATGTAGGAAAAAAGTATTCAATTGCAATATAATCTTGAAAACATGATGAAACGTGGTTCTACTTTTATTCAAAATTTTGATAGTAAACGTCGTGAATTTGTCGATCAATTAGAAGATATTTCACATGAAGTTGTTCGTTCATTTATGCGTATTTTTGGTTCTGATGGTCATTTACGTCATTGGTGGTCATCACGTCGTTGTAAAAGACCTATATCATCATTGAATTCAACTTTTTATACACTCCAAACATCACCAACATGTAGCGCTAGCGAAGATGATGACGATGATGATGATTCAGAAGAACCATATAGTAAAAAGTCAAGAAAATGTTGTAGTATGACAATGTATGGGTCACATTCCAGTAGTCCATTTACTGATTCTGATGAACAGATAAATGAACAAAGAATGTACGTTTTAATGGCTTTTAGCCTATGATTATTATATTACTTTCAATTAACTTAATAATGATTTTTCCATTTTAGAAATTTCTGTTTTTGTAACAGGTTAATATATAAAAATGATCTTTGAGCAGTGAGGAATACTTGTTGTAAAGTCTTTTTATGAACATTAGACAAAGGTGCACTGTAACTGTAAAATTAGAAATTTGTTAGAATAGAAAAAATATGTAATCTTATCGGACTTCTGTCACCTCTCCATCTTACTGGCTACTTAAGATCAACATGTTTGATCTACGTGAAATGGTAATGATTTTTCATCGAAATATATTAATATTAGTAATGAATAAATAAATTCAACTACTCTTGTCTATATTTCTTTTTGAGAAATACTGTATATTTTAATAGTTGAGATCATGAGTCAATTGAAGCTAGACCACCATGGAAAACCTGGAAGCACTGGACGGCCGTTTTTTCCTATCGTGGGACTCCTCACCAGTGTGTATCCATGATCCCGATAGGTCTTGGGTGAAACGGCCTTCCAGTGCTTTCAGGTTTTCCATGGTGATCTAGCTTCAATTGACTCATGATTTCAACTATTAAAATTACTATAATATCCTCAAAACCCCTTCTGATATAAATATTCTATATGTTGATTAATTTGTCAACTCATCTATTTTTTTAAACGAATATTGTATGAAGTAGTATTATCAGGCTACTAAAATGAAAATAATGTGAAGCTCAGTCGTCTGAACGCCTATATGATTGTTATACAAGCATTATGATCACTTAAATTGATGAATTCATTCCATCTTCTACTAGTGATAATCATGTCAGGTTGTTTAAAGCAGTCGTCACAGTACCCTCGACCTAGCTTTCGTATTAGTTGACACTCGATTTACCTGCACATATCGAAGCATAGTCCATACGATATCCAGACTTGGCTACATAGCAATCGAATCAAAAAAACTTGATCGATACTACAGACTAGACAAACATGGCATTATTCACTAATCAGTAATTAACCAAAGTAAATGGTATTATTATCAAACCCCATTATTGTCATATAAAAAATATATCATCACCTACATTGAAATAACGTGATCAAATGTAATTGTAGTGATTATGTTAGTAAGAGGTTAAATGTTCCCTGTTTGTTGCTAAGAATTGGAATTCCTATCCATCTCTATTGGTATATGTAGATCGTAAATAGTATGGTCTCCATATCATCATTTAGTCAAAAAAGAATTTAATATGGGAATATCAACTGGAATGAAGTAATAATTTAACAGATTTAACAGAAAAAAGTGGACCCAATCACTCCACTATACTCACTTTGTTTCACTTATATCACCTATGGTCTCTAAACACATTGAAAACAATTATTTCATATTGATCATCCACCTATAGATCATCTGTATGTATATAGCAGTATGCATTGATCTTAATAATAAATAGGTAAATTTCCTAATTTCTACTTTTATGTTTCTTTTTCTTACACAACAATAGATTATTATGTAAAAAACGACCACGTGCCAATGGTGATGATGATTACCTATCAACATTCCAAACTGAAACTACCATAAGCAAGAATACTACTACTATAAACAGATTTACGAGTGAAACTCGACGTAATTCCTTCTCTCGACAAGGATCTAAAAGTGAACCTAGGTCACGTAGAAATAATTATCGCAGTCTACGTTATTGCACAGAAAG
Source organism: Schistosoma rodhaini (assembly GCA_944470415.2). Classification (NCBI taxonomy): domain Eukaryota; kingdom Metazoa; phylum Platyhelminthes; class Trematoda; order Strigeidida; family Schistosomatidae; genus Schistosoma; species Schistosoma rodhaini. The sequence continues at coordinate 36,542,054 of OX104037.1, forward strand.
AAATTAAATCATTTACCGAAAAGAAATGATCTTTTAAAAGTGATCACCATTCAGGTCTCTTTTTTACATAATGCTTTCGTGTTTAGTTCATTCTGTCCATTTTTTGCATATCAATAGCCATAGTGGTGTGGTGCAATGTGATTTCAATAAACAGTTTGTGCGTATCATATCGAATAAATTCACCATTTATTTTTCAATGTAATGATGATCTTCATGATTACGGATCCTTATTGTCTTTACGCAGATAAATCGATGACATAATTTCTGTAAGGAAATATAACCAAAGTTTGTGGTAATAAATTTTCACCTTTGTATATTTAATTTGTATGTGTGTAAAACTGTTTGTTTTAATTGATATTTCTTGTTCAAATTGTAAGTCCCTATGTAAACGGGATGAAAAATTTTGTCTTAAGCTAATAATTTAGATCACGTTTAATTTTAATTCCTTCATGTAAAAGCAAATTGTTTGTGTTTTGTATGCCTACGGGGAATGATTCGCTTGTACACTTTTTTGAAAAGAAAAAAAAACAAACATTTCACTCAATTGTTATTAAATATGACTGAAAATTGTTTCAAATAATTTTAGCGAATTAAATACCAACATTTTGCTCGAGCTACTTCAGGAAAATAATCAAAACCCTGAAATTATTCAAACCTAAATCACTGAGATTATTTTTATTTTTAATACCTTTTACCTACTCGGTGCTAAATTTCTGTAGAACTTTTCTTTCAAATTTTGATGAATGTTCTTATAAATGATTACCACATAAAGCAGTATAGATTGTCTTTATAAGTAACACAGTCTCCTACTTTCATACGACTGAGTATATCAATAGAATCACAAGTAGGAATTGTAATGACTGATACAAATGAACAAAGCAAAACTTATACTTCCTCTCTTAGTACCTTAGTTCGTATAGGAATATTAAAAGACAACACCTAACATATGTGTAACTGTGACTTGACAGCTTTTTAGGTAATTGGAGGCAGTCATCAGAAAACCATGGACCCAGGGGTTGTGCCATTTGACACTCTTCGGCAATTTGTATATCTAATCAGTGGTAACGTCTCGGACTGTGAAACTGGGTGATGCACAATCGCATCTCTCAGGAAACATCATTTCTGTCAAAATCACTGGTACGCTTTGCTGATGAGTGCCAAACAGCACGAAACGCAGGTTGATAAAGATTTCCTATCGATTGTATCAAACAACCTAACTACTCAATATAGTTCATGTGATCCCAGTTCACTTAGACGCATTGCAATTTGAACGGTAGAATTCAAGTAGTACAAACAGGATGTGATAAACACCACACTAGCTACTACTGAATCAGTGATCATTCGATTGTAATCTAGATTCTAAAAATTATAATCCAAAGACTGTTGAGTCACGTGCAGCGATTAATTTAGTAACAGCGTCAACTAACCAATAAGAGTACTCAAATTACAAATATACATGTCAGTGAGCAGCTTAAAAGGTCGGCCTATAGATAAACAATATCTTTTTTGTAATAGACACCATTTAAGTATGACGTGTAAACTTCAATCACTCACAAATAATGTAGGACCCGAAGCCAATCAGTCATCATCAATTTAAAGCTTGGTACGAATGTTCATTGGCTCAATTTACCATACTGCTTTACAATGACGAGATGAAATCAACAAAATTTATGCCAGAAGAGATCGAAATAATTTAATTGTAATAACAATAAAGACTAATTATTGAGAATAGTCTTCGAAAAGACGGAGTGAAAGTATGTATACGTTGTAACACCTCACCTACGCTTGAGTTTGTATACGTTTAAACGCACTCAGCTTTTGTGGCCCAGTATCTGACTCTGATTTGGACGAACGTATAAATATGCTATGTACATAGATCTTCTATTTAACTTCGTATATTACCTAGTCTAACTCCGTGTGTGAGGCGATGATAAGAAGCCAAATACGAGTTACGTTCGATGAATTTATCCCAAGCTTTCGTTTATCCAGACAGACATTCAGAACAAAAAGCGAAGCGGATAAGGCTAGTAAGCCAACTGGATTTGATCAAGCGTGACTCGATATCTTCTGGTCGGACAAAAATAAGCTAACGGCATAAGATTAGTAGAATATGCGATGCCCACATATGGGCTCATATAAAAACAGTCAAAGTTAATAAGCAAATAATTGACAAGATCAAAATATGGCTGAAGAGGAATGAATAAATCGATCTGTCCGGAAGCTAGAATAACCTATGTGGGCTTGACATTGTTCTAGTATCTACAATCCCCTTCCATAAACTCATTTAGTAGGTAGTGCTATTTATGTCGGTAAGTTTGCCCATATCTTTGAGCCATTATCCCCATGCTTATATCGTCATGTATGCTTGATCACGTTTTACAGCCTACTCTATATTCCTCAAACTGGCTTAAATGGTTCAATGACTCATTCGCCTACTTATATATATGTGCTTCTTAAATCCCATTTATTCTCATTTTGTTCGTATTCTCTATGTACTCGTGGTCCAATAAACTGATCGTCGCTCTGTATTGCCTTCTGAAATTTATGCACCGCTAGGAGTTATCTAATAACGGTTATCACCATTACTGATGTACAAATCATAGGAATTTTTCAGAGATATTGCACTACAATATGAGGTAGTATTAGAATTCAGGACCCATAGGAAGATAAAGAGATAATATAGCTGGTACATTGTTGTGGCCCATTCTGAGTCATGTTACCCAAAGTCTCCAGCCAATGATCACCGTTGTCGTGCTAATCTCTACCAAATAGCCTGTCTATCAGCATGACTAAGTTTAACAGTCGAACACTTCATGGACTAACGCTACGTTTCAGTTTGGCTGTCCCTGAGTTCCTGTCATCTTACTCCTTCGTCAGAAAACACCACATGTAGGCGGTCTCTGAGTGTATGTAATATATATTCTAACTACCTTACTTGACGAGGACTCACAATCTTACCAGCTGATTTACTACCTTTCCCTAGTACTCTGCGTCTAATTATCTGGAGGTCCTAAGATACACAGGCAGTGCTTCAAAGACATTTTTGATCAAGCATTAGTAACTTACAGATGTTCTCTATTTCTAGAGACTACTTCTCAGTCATAAGGTAAAACAGAGCAAAATACTGAACTGTATAGTCGTCCCTTGGCTAGCAGACAGATAGCTCTCCTTCACTGTGGATGGTGAAAAATACAAAGCCACACCAAGATTCCTAGATCAGTGTCGAGACATTCTGTCAGACCCACTAGGAATTATGAAACTGCCAAGATAGAGTGGTCGACGCTTTCTGTTACTTTATTCCTCATCTTTGGTCTAGTTGTTGAAAGAAACCAGGCTTCAGGGAACATTTTGCATTTAGAGAGAGAAGCCTATTTCGAACTTCCGTACATTGTTGATTGAAAGGAAATGCATTTTTGCAGTCTTCACTGAATAGAACTGTGACACTTTCGTATTCTAAGTCCACAAATTTGTCTCCCAGAACAATCCCTGAAGTTAGAAGTGTTGTTGCCATAAGTATGCATATGGTGACGCTTAATAGAGATAGGGGGAGCTGGTATACCTGACGAACACTACTTGAGGTTGACAATGCTAATAGCAACTCCCCATAAGATGTGACTCAAGTAGAGAGCTTTCACAAATTTTATGTGCCTCCTCAGTCCACCTTTTTATTACAAATTTTGCAACAAGACATTCCAGCCGACATAATCAAATGGTACCTTCAGATCGACAAACACTACTCTTTTTGGATTTCAATAAGTGTCACTGTCCCAAAACCTGATAGAGGGTGTAAATTTGATTGATAAGTCCATGTCTCAAAACAACCTAGTTCCTCCGAGCTCGTTCACAAGCCTTACTTAAGCATTGAATTATTAATAAAGACACCATACTGTTCAAACTGCTCTCTCTTCAGCTATCAAAAGGGGTTTCTGTTACTTCCCATAAAATCAGACAATGAGCGGTCAGAACAAGTCAAGTGAAATTACCCCTCGGACAGCTAAAAGTAGACCACTATTATCAAGGATTTTCGGAGTAAACCCATTTGGCCTCTGCTCTTCCTGGCTTCACCCCCTGGTACGGGCGAGAGTGGAGAGAAGAGTACGTCCTCCCTCTCGAAATGCTCTCACATGGCCACGCGTATATAGCATCTACCAGGGAAGTCTTACTCACTGCCTTCTCGTGCCGGGAGTGTTGTTTACGAAATCGAGAGGACGAAAAGCGAATGTCCGGCACTTTAAACGGGTTGGTGACACGGAGAGTCTACCAAGGGGAGTTGAAAAACCTTGATTCCAAACCAATAGTGAACATGGGTTCCAGCATCCTAAGGGAACTAACGGAGTATGAATCAATTGTTGGCCACCAGTTACCATGGGACTGTATCTCCTTACCTTGTTCCACTGCCTTGTGGATCAGACCTCTAGGTCAAAGGCTCGAGGTGTGGCCCTCTAAGAAGTCCACCTGCTTGAGTTTGGGCACCTGGGCAGTATCACAGACCTCACACAAATCAAATGAGATTTGTGCGACGCATGTGTATCTGGTGCTTCCTTGTACCAATATTTATGTGTTTAAATAAATAAAACAATAATAGGCTATATTTTGACCCACAAAGACGTTGGTGCATCTACTGAAGTTATCCTACTTTCACTATCCAAAGGCAACCTATACAATCACATGTTTTGAACTTGTTATAAAGTTTAAAATCACATCAAGGTTCGATCAAATGTAGTGTAAAAATGAGTCATTATGGCTTGATGCTAGGTTCGTAAACTCTCCGGTTGATACCTACACTTATCCCGGTTAAAAGAAGAATAATTTGGAAGATATGGTGTTGCGGCTTCCCTATACTGTTATCCACTTTATTTGGACGTTTCAAATACGACCCGTGTACAAAAAAACAATCTAAAACCTCGAATGAGGCAAAGTACGAAATGGAATGTCTACTTTCACTAGTTATGGGCGGTATTTAACCGAAACTTACGTAACTTAGGATTTCATATGGACCAGGAAAAACTATCTGCAATGCGTCTGTATTGCATTTAAAAAATGTTTTTAGGTTTAAACGGAAATATGATACGAATATACTAGTTGAAATAGCATTAGTATTTGTCTATAAAGTCACACTCTTAGGACTAACAATGGGAATGAAGGTTTCAGAATATTAGGATTTTAAACACCATTCGGAATACACTGCAAGCTCGTTGGACACTGACGCCTCACGCACTGATGAAGAATCTTATTCATTAAGGTATAGTTTATTAACTATTTGCATCATATGAGTAAATCAACACGAATACCCGGACCATATACACCATGCTTGAAGACATTCTAAGTTGACGTACATCTATCACAACAACAGTTGGTCTTAACAAGATCAAATTTATTAGTTACTTATAAATGAGTAAAATAATAAAGGAATTGAAAGACAAAATTGTAAGTCAGTCCGTTTTCTTGCTGCTTTTAGTTTCTTCATGATACCAGTCAATAGGATTTTTATGGTAACATGGCCACGGTGGTAGTGCAACAAGGGCAGCGAATAGACAGCCAAACAATACTATTAAGACGCTGTCAGACAACTGTTGTTTGTAATATCCAACTGGAAATGCAATGATCTACAGGCAATTACTTATAAAGATGAAATTAAAAAACCTGACCAGGAATCCAATAACCAATAGGTTCATACATCTCTCAGCGTTTTTCTGACCCACAAAGTCCTTTGGAAATATTCATAAGGTATTAAACACTACCATATACATATTGTGTTTTTCTGCCCATACTCTTACGTCCCGCATAGATATCATGACGTCGAATAGTAACGCAATATTTCAACCTGCGACAAAGTAGAGAAACACTAAAACTTTGTTGAGCAAGTGGTTCTGGATGAAATAAAAGAAACATTCACTTAACGAGCTTCACTGTCTTGTAACAGGGCATCACCGATGTCTTCAAGTGAAAACCCATGCATATTTAACGTCAAAAAGAAAAAATAATAATAATGAGATACTGTTTTTAGACCTTAAGAATATATCAAGTTTCCTTTTGAAGCACTCCTAGGTAGTCTGTTGGACCAGCTCAACCATTAGCAAACTCCAGAATTTGACTACTCGGAAAAAGTAATGGGTGAGCTTAGTTTGTTCTGCTATGTTGTGTCTCTAATTCTCAGGGTGTTACCTCTGAGGTTTGTGTGGGGACTGAGCTTAAGTAGGTATGTAAGAGGATGCCAAAGAGTGTTTAGGTCGCCATTAGGTCACCTCTGAGACGCTTATATCCCACCAGGACATTCCATAGCCCAAGAAAAAGTGAACTTTACCCTGACCTTCAAAAGACGGCATGAAATCAGTCAGTTAGTTGTGACTTTATACCTGGTTGTGTGAGCTTATTGATATGACATATGATTGACCCTATCAAATGCTTTTGAGAAATCAGTTTTTAAGGGTTTTGGGAGAGGTGCTACCGGTTGGTAGCTTAAAGATTCGCTGCGTTGACGTACTTTGAAGGTTGCTGTGGTGTGAGCCATCTTCCAGTTTTTCAGAACTGTGCCTCAGTTTGCCGAAAGTGAGAACATCACACTAAGCGGTTTTGTTAAGGGTGAAGCCACTTCCCTCATTATAACAGGGTGAGTCATATCCGGGCTAGGAGAAGTGTCCTATTGAAAACGTTTCCTAGTACTGACAGCAAACTGATGCCTCTTTAATTCTCACATTTGCCCAGATCTCCTTTCTTTCGAATCTTGATGAGGTATCCTTCTTTCCAGTCTGTCAGTGGCACTTGTTTCTCTTCCAAATCTTGCTCAGCAGAAGGTGAAGAATGGTTGCAGTTACTTCAATGTCTGAGTTCAGTGATTTAGCTGGTACATTGTTAGGTCTTGCCACCTTCCCACTCTTGATCCTGTGACCATTAGTGGCTCAATTTACCCTGTTTAACTCTCACTAATGCCAGCTATCATTTTTGTCTTGCAAACTTAGGAAAAGGTCAGAGCTGTCTTTAGGGTCCGTGATAATAAGAGAATCATTGAAAACCGTGATCCCAGATTTTCAGCTACGCAGGGGTCGGAATCCTTATTGTTTGGCATTTGTACTACGATCCTGATTACCATGCATTTCGGTGACTGTTTGTTAAATCTTTGAAGTATATTGAACTGCTGATTCATTTGCTAATTTTATTACGAGACCTGAACTGTTCAACATCTTCAACAGTGACTTTCGATCCATTTTAACTCTGTAGAGGAAGGTCCATTTTTCTACAGTAGACGTTTTCGGGGACTGTAGGGCTCGGGTGGTTAGCACAAGCTTGCCAAGAGAGTCTGACACTGTATATTTTATGGCGGTGCCAAGTTTTGGCATATCCTCACCAGTTTTGGTACGTGTTCCATCGATTCTAATGTTATCAAAGACCCTTTTCTCTACATCACTGATTAGCTTTGTTTATTTATCCATTCCAGAAATTTCTTTTTTCAGGATCCCCAACAACTTAATCCACAGACCTGTCAGGAAAATGGTGGTGTTGCTCAGTAAATCCTTAGTATTCGTGTCACTCGTGCCACATACCCACTTGCGACCTGACTTAATAAGTCTGTCGTAAGCAGTTACTTTGAAATCTGTACATGCTTCTCGAAGCCAGCATTTGCATTTGTCACACTGTGTACCACAAGTGACAAAAACATGCTATTTAAGCCGCCTACATATGTTCTTGATGACCGTGGTGAAATATAAGTTGTTAAATAAATCCTGGCAAACGTTTGCGGCCGTGAAAACAGTGATTATTTTTTTGTTGATTAGGCTACGATCTTGGATAAGAGGATAACACCCTTAGGTACGGTAACGAAAAATCCTTTTTTTGTTCCATTTGAGTGTAAAGGACTGAAACACAAGTTATTAGTGGCAGGAGTAACACAGTGTCTCCCTCAGTACGTACTGGACCAAAAGAAACGTCAAGTATTTTCTACCATTCAGGTTGTAAGTTCAAAGCAACTAAGAGAATTTGGTAGGTTTCATTTTTGGCCAGAGCACAATACTTCTGTTTGAGCCTGGTCAGTGAGAGTGACATCACGCTTAAGGTAATAAGGCAGAGGGTATGAATTTCTCAATATAATATATTAACCAAATGCAGAAAATCATATTCAGTAGATAGTATTGAAATGCTTTCGAGATAATCCCTATGATTTGTACATCAGTAATGGTGATAACCGTTATTAGATAACTCCTAGCGGTGCATAAATTTCAGAAGGCAATACAGAGCGACGATCAGTTTATTGGACCACGAGTACATAGAGAATACGAACAAAATGAGAATAAATGGGATTTAAGAAGCACATATATATAAGTAGGCGAATGAGTCATTGAACCATTTAAGCCAGTTTGAGGAATATAGAGTAGGCTGTAAAACGTGATCAAGCATACATGACGATATAAGCATGGGGATAATGGCTCAAAGATATGGGCAAACTGTTACGGACATAAATTACACTGTCTATTGAATGGGTTAATCAGGGTGCCTAAGACACTTTATCGTGTACAAACTCAGACATAGATAGGGGTGCTAAAAGTTTGGAGACCTTGTTCGCACAAGTTCTAGAGGGAAACTATAGAACGGTACGGTTTGTTGTTTTCGGTGTCACTGTGAGTCGAATTACAGAATATTACGTAGATTGAAAGCCGAGATTCTTCGGCAGTCATGAGGCCGATGCCTGTTTTAACCACCAGAGTAACACTCTTTATAGGTACATGGAACGACCGAACAGGTAAGGGAAACTCGGAACACCAGTCAAATAGCAATGGACATGAGGGGATAAAGATCGGTAGTAAATGAAATCAGCGAAACCCATTGGACCCAAGCTAGACAGCAAAGGCTAGATACGCGAGAGATGCCATTGTACTCCAGTCACAAAGAGGAAAATGCTCCACACACTCAGAGAGTTGCTCTAATGTTGTCCAGAGAAGCACGAAATGCACTTGTAGGATGGAGATCTCATGGATCCAGAATTATCAAAGCATCATTGAAAACAAAGAAGAAAGGAATCACAATGAATTTTATCGACTGTTGTTATGCATCCACGAATGAAAGCAACGATGACGATAAAGATCAGTTCTATGAGAGGCTGCAATCACTCATAACCAAGTGCCCAAGAAATGACCTCACCATTCTGCTGACAGGTCTAAACGTCAAAGTCGGAGTGAACAATCGGGAGAAGGAGAAATGAAAATAGGGAGAGATTTTCAAATCTGTGTGCATTCAACAAATCAGTCATGGGCGGCACAATATTTCCATGCAAGCGGACAGATAAAGCTAAATAGATTTCGCCGGATCACATCACAGATAATCAGATAGATATTATTTGAGTCAACAAATAATTCCAGAGGACAATGGAAGATGTGAGAACCAGGATAGGAGCTGCCGCAGCTTCAGACCATCACACATGGCCAAGATGAAACTGGAACTACAAGAGCATCAGACAACTGGACAAACGGAATTAAGAAAGTTCAATACAACCTTACTTCGAAACGCTAACAAACTAAAGGGATTCAAGATAGCTCTCAACAACAGCTTCCAAGCTCTACAGAATCCACTGAAAGAAGAAAGTATGATGTAGGACAACTGGAATGGGATCAAAGAAGCATTAACTTCAACATGTCAGGAGGTTCTGGGTCACAAGAAGCATCATCATAAGGAGTGGATTTCTGTAGGAACCCTGGACAAGATTGAAGAAAGGAAGAACAAGAAGACAGCAATTAACAATAGTCGAACAAGAGCAGAGAAAGTCAAGACACAAGCTGAATATACAGAAGCAAGCAAGCAAGTGAAGAAGAGCATTGAAGCTGACAAGCAGAAATAAATAGGAGTATTAGGGCTACATACGACAGTGTTATGATCACTATCTGAAAACTTTTTTCCAATATACACAGTATTGGGGGTGAGGCCACTGGTAAAGACTAAGTCCAAGATATTTTGATGTCTGGTAAGGCTACTAACATATTGAGTCCACTGTCCTAGTTCTAGACATTCAATAAATGATTCATAACGTTTCGGAGCTTTGACTGGAAAACAAGAAATTTCAGGCATGTTGAAGTCACCACAAATGAGCTTGCCTGTGAATGGAAAGGATGATGCCAGTGTGAATACCTCTGATAATACTGCTATTTCACCTATTGACAAGTTAGGTTTCTGGTAGATATAGCCGAACAGTAAGGTAATGGAATTTGATGGCTTTAAAACAATCCACACCGAGTCCTTCAGTTTGTTTAGTTCAGGCATATCGCATGGTAGTGAGTTTAAGCTAGATTGAGTACTGGCAACAATGGCGGAAAAGGCTGCAAATGAAGGGGATATGAGACAACTATATGATACATCGAAGAAACTAGCAGGGAGATATACCAAATCAGAGAAAATCATTAGGGACAAAGAATGCAAGACAGCCACGGAGATTCAAGAACAGAGGAGCAGATGTGTGGAACGCTCAGTGAAACTACTAAATTCACCGGAAATCGAAGCAGCACACACAGACATTTCTACAGATATCACTACACCAACGATCGAAGAAATTGAGATGGCCACAAGACAAATCAAGAACGGGAAAGCAACAGGACCTGACAATAGGCCGGCTGAAGCACTGACATCACATATAGAAACAACTGCGAACATGTTGCACATTCTATTGAGGAAGATTTGGGGAGAGGAACAAGTGCCACTGACAGACTGGAAAGAAGGATACCTTATCAAGATTCGAAAGAGAGGAGATCTGGGCAAATGTGAGAATTAAAGAGACGTGGAGTTACTGACCAGCAAACACTGATGGTGTGGGCGATGATTTCAATCCACCCGTGTTTGTGGGGCAGAAAATTTTGTTTGTATCAGGCTCTTTATGGTTGAGAACAAGTCAATAGATCTGTGATATTGAGATTGTTCACCTACACTCACCATTAAGACTCATGTTTCTAATTTTTGTGCTGGATTAACTATTCTACTAAGACAACCTTTAACATGCTAACTCGGACTTTTACATGAACACTGTGTGGCAGGCATCGGATGAGAAAAGAAAAAAAACTGACTGTAAAGGATATGGTTGCTATTTTACTTAACACTACTCTCTGTATGCACTCTCTGTTCTTCCTCATTCCAACCTTGACTTCCCTCCTTCATTGGAACCTACTCCACCTTGATAAATATCACAACTCATTGTTCTTTATTACTGCCTTCTCTCTTCTGGAGCCCCTAATCGCAGTTTACTCTTGCAACATGAGCTAATATCGATTTAATCTAATAATTTATCATACCTCCATCTGTTCCACTAATAAATGTTGAGCATTGATTATCGCTCATATCCAAATGCCTTGCTGCTCGGTTTCTTTTTCTTTTTTTTCTCTTCAGAATCTTGCTCTGAGGGTGAAGCTATGTAACTTCTGACATCTGGAACAAGCTTGACGAACGCGCTTTCCCAAGGTCATAGCTCGAACCAGGCGCTCCACAAGCCTACTTTATATCAACTATAAACTTAAAAAGCTGCATTACATAAATACTTAGAACTACCGAAACCCTATTACACTTTTTGTCGAGATTGGATCTGGTATATAACGTGGACGCTATGCCCCTTTGGAAACTATTCTTATGAAAACACATTATATGTGAACGAATGAACTGCTATCAACTTTTATAGATTATAATTACTAAACAAGCTTGCTTGGGATGCATACTGTGAACCAGTATATGTTGTAAATTGTAGATCATGCCTGTAAAAATGGCGTGTACCTGCTAATGCAGAAATATACTATTATTATTATTATTATTATTATTATTATTATCAGTTTGCTGTCAGTACCAGGAAACGTTTTCAATAGAGTGTTGCTGTACCGGATGCAGTAGACGCCCGACTTCCAGATCAGGCTGCATTCCGTACAAGTATTTATAAATAGTTCTCTGCGCAAGATACTCAACACCCATTGTCCGGATACTACCAGCAACAGCCCTATGTGACAGGTGACAAACCAGCTCCCAGATGAAGACGAAATCAGGAAAGGACGATGGAAGTTGATAGGGCATACACTACGGAAGTCACCAAACTCAATCACGAGGCAAGCCTATAGTAGTATTTGATCCGAACCACACGACTTTTGAAGCCGAGCATAGAGTTACTGAAACGACCTTAATCCAACCATTGACACTAAGAGAAGGTTAATTATGAAGAACTCGGGAACATTGATTGAATTTATCGGATGGCATGACTCAACCTTGCAGGCGTGGTCATTCTTGTGTAACTTATCTCTTTTGTCCATATTAAATATATTGTTCTATCTCCAGCCTAAGTGTGTTCACTATCACATGTTGGTGATGATTACAATTGGATGAGTCAATGTAGACAATAATGTGACCTTTACGTTAAGATCTTATGGATTAGGCAGTCATATCATTACAACTTTGTAAGTGGATAGGGCACACATTGCATCACAAAACAAGCCCTCACACAGAGTCCTGGAGGTCAAAGGAAGAGAGAAAGAGATGGTGGAGAAGATTTGTAGCTCTGGTGGGTGATTTTGATGTTGGTTTTGCCCTAACATGGAATCCTGAAGGTCAAAGAAGAAGAGGAAGACCAAAGAACACATTATGCCGAGAAATTGTGACAGACATGAAAAGGATGAACAACAGTTGGATAGAACTAGAAAGGAAGGCTGAGGACAGAGTGGGTCGGAGAATGCTAAGACCCCCCGATGCTATGGGTGTTGTGGAGATATCTAGCGCACATAATAACATCGGTCTTCAGCAACAAATGGCTCAAATTAACGGCTGCACTGGCTAGGAACAGTCATCCCGTTTTATTGTTGCATTACCGCTGGAATGAAAGGTACTTACTTACTTACTTACTTACTTACGCCTGTTACTCCCAATGCAGCATAGGTCACTGACCAGCTTTCTCCAACCCACTCTGTCCTGGGCCTTCTTTTCTAGTTCTTCCCAGTTCTTGTTCATTCTTCTCATGTCTGTCTCTATTTCTCGGCGTAATGTGTTCTTTGGTCTTCCTCTTCTCCTTCGACCTTCAGGATTCCATGTGAGGGCTTGTCTTGCGACACAATTGGGTGATTTCCTCAAGGTGTGCCCAATCCACTTCCGATGCTTCTTCCTGATTTCTTCCTCCGTTGGAATCTGGTTTGTTGTCTCCCACAGTAACTTGTTGATGATAGTGTCAGGCCAACGGATCCGAAGTATCTTGCGTAGACAGCTGTTAATAAACACTTGTACCTTATGGATAATGGCTTTCTTAGTTCTCCACGTCTCTGCCCCATATAGTAGAACTGTCTTCACATTTGTATTGGAAATTCTAACCTTCGTGTTGGTTGACAATTGTTTTGAGCTCCAGATGTTCTTCATTTGTAAATATGCTGCTCTTGCTTTGCCAATCCTCGCCCTCACATCTGCATCTGATCCACCGTGTTCATCAATGATGCTGCCCAGATATGTAAAGGTTTTCACATCCTCCAAAGCTTCTCCGTCAAGTGTAATTTGATTGGTGCATATTGTGTTGTATCGGAGAGTCTTGCTTTTCCCTTTGTTTATATTGAGACCTATTGCTGCTGAGGCTGCTGCTACACTGGTCGTTTTCTCTTGCATTTGTTGTTGCGTGTGTGATAAAAGAGCCAGATCATCCGCGAAGTCTAGATCGTCAAACTACATCCTGCCTGTCTATTGTATCCCGTGATTTTCTCCAGATATTGACGTCTTCATGATCCAGTCGATCACCAGAAGAAAGAGAAAGGGTGAGAGTAAGCAACTTTGTCTAACACCGGTCTTTACCTCGAATGAGTCGGTGAGTTGTCCTCCGTGGACGATTTGGCAGTTTAGTCCATCATATGAGTTCCATATTATATTGACTATTTTCTCAGGCACGCCGTAGTGTCGAAGAAGCTTCCATAGTGTCGTCCTGTCCATGCTATCAAATGCCTTCTCGTAGTCGATGAAGTTGATGTACAGTGATGAGTTCCATTCGATTGATTGTTCCACAATGATACGTAGAGTTGCGATTTGATCTGTGCACGATCTATCTTTGCGAAATCCAGCTTGTTGATCTCGAAGTTGAGCGTCCACGGAATCCTTCATCCTGTTTAACAACACTCTGTTGAAGACTTTTCCTGGTATTGAGAGAAGAGTGATGCCCCTGTAGTTGTCACACTTGCTAAGATCGCCTTTCTTTGGTATCTTGATGAGAAGTCCTTCTTTCCAGTCTGTTGGTACATGTTCTTCATCCCAAATCTTACCGAAGAGGATGTGTAGTATCTTGGCAGTTGCTGCTACGTCTGCTCTCAGTGACTGTGCTCGAATATTATCTGATCCAGCTGCTTTGCCACTCTTGATTTGTCTAATGGCCATGATGATCTCCCCAATTGTTGATGGGCCAACATCAAATGGGAGGTCTGTGAGTGCTGCTTCGATGTTGGGTGGGTTCAGTGGAGCTGGTCGATTCAAGAGTTCTTTGAAGTGTTCTACCCACCTGTTTCGTTGTTCCTCAATGTCGGTGATTACTTTGCCTTCCTTGTTTTTCACTGGTCTTTCTGGTTGACGGTAATTTCCAGCAAGTTTCTTTGTTGTACCATACAGTTGTCTGATGTTTCCCTCTCTTACAGCCTTTTCCGCTGTCATCGCTAAATCTTCCATATATTTACGTTTGTCGGTTCTGATGCTTCTCTTCACTTGCTTGTTTGCCTCTGTGTATTCGGCTTGTGCCTTGGCTTTTTCTGCTCTTATTCGGCTGATATTGATTGCTACCTTATTGTTCCTCCTTGCTTCAATTTTATCCAGTGTACCAACAGTGATCCATTCCTTGTGATGGTGCTTCTTTTGGCCCAGAACCTCCTGACATGTTGAAACGATTGCCTCCTTGATACCTTTCTAGTTGTTCTTCATGGTAGTTCCCTCTCCATTGAGTAGATCATGAAAGGCCTCGAACCTGTTGCTGAGGGCTATGTTGAATTTGTTGAGTTTGTCAGCATCTCGAAGAAAAGCCTTATTAAACTTTTGTGATGTTGTCCGCGCCATTGTCCAGTGCTTCTTGAGTTTTAGTTTCATCTTGGCGACCAGCAAATGGTGATCGGATGCTATATCAGCTTCTCTTCTGGTTCTCATATCCTCCATCGTCCTCCTGAACTTTTTGTTGATGCAGACATGGTCGATTTGATTTTGTGTAGTGTGATCCGGTGAAATCCAAGTGGCTTTGTGTATGTTTTTGTGTGGGAATATGGTGCCACCTATGACCAGTTTATTGAAGGCACATAGGTTTGCAAATCTCTCACCGTTTTCGTTCCTTTCTCCCAGTCCATATTGTTCCATGACGTCTTCGTATCCAGTGTTGTCCTTTCCAACCTTGGCATTGAAATCTCCCATCAGAATGTTCAGGTCCTTGGTTGGGCACTTCTCGAAGATCGACTGCAGCCTATCGTAGAATTGGTCTTTAGCGTCTTCATCGTAGTCGTTGGTCGGCGCATAGCATTGGATGATGTTCATTGTAATGCCCTCTCTCTTTGTTTTGAAGGAGGCTTTGATGATCCTCGGTCCATGAGATTCCCATCCTATAAGTGCATGTTGTGCTTTTCTAGACAGCATCAGTGCCACTCCTTGTGTATGTGGGGCATTTTCTTCTTCATGACCGGAGTATAACAGAAGTTCCCCTGAAGACAGTCGTTGTTGTCCAACCTGCGTCCAATGTGTTTCACTGATTCCAAGCACTTCCAGGTTGTATTTCCTCATTTCCGCAGAAATTTGGAAGACTCTGCCGGTCTCCCACATTGTCCGGACATTCCATGTACCTATAAAAATTGTCGCTCTGGTTGTAAGAAGGTGCATCGGCCTCATGACTTCCGAATGAACTCGGCTTTCATCATGAAACGTCATAATTATTCCTTCTACTCCCAGGGCAGAGTTTGAAAGGTTTGAATGATTTTTTCTGGTTAGCGTTTTTTTAGCGAGTTGATTTTCTACGGGATGGGGTCGCTAACCCCATGCCCAACCCTCCTCCTTTACCCGGGTTTGGGACCGGCAGTAGCCCCTGGAGGAGCTACAGGCGGAGTTTGGAATGAAAGGTGTGTCAAACAAATGCTCATATAGACGTCCGAGAACACCCGTATACACTTTAGAGGGGAAAGAGAGGAGCGAGCACATTAATATTAACGTCAGGTGGTTGAAGCTTTTACTTAGCTGCCTGGGCTTATGTGACGATAGTTCTAGACTACTGTGGAAGCTGGACACTTTTGGAAAAAACTGGGGTAGCGAGACCTTAATAAATCGTCTTTGTCATCTTCAAAGACATTTTTGCCATACCTCCAACTTAGTATCCTAGAATAGTTTATCTGTGTGTAAAAGCGATTTTGGTATTTACATGTGCGAATATGGAAAAAATCACACAATGTTTGTTCCAATGAGTAGTCTTTTAGAGTTCTGCATCTTTTATTGTTATTTGCACCTTCTTATATCTAATTTCCTTCCGGGTTCGATTGTGATTATCACTGCCATATTGGTTAAGAATTCTGACTCCTAACTAACTCCTTGATAATGTCGGATTTGTAGTAACCGTTTTATCTTTACTTACTTACTTACTTACTTACTTACTTACGCCTGTTACTCCCAATGCAGCATAGGTCACTGACCAGCTTTCTCCAACCCACTCTGTCCTGGGCCTTCTTTTCTAGTTCTTCCCAGTTCTTGTTCATTCTTCTCATGTCTGTCTCTATTTCTCGGCGTAATGTGTTCTTTGGTCTTCCTCTTCTCCTTCGACCTTCAGGATTCCATGTGAGGGCTTGTCTTGCGACACAATTGGGTGATTTCCTCAAGGTGTGCCCAATCCACTTCCGATGCTTCTTCCTGATTTCTTCCTCCGTTGGAATCTGGTTTGTTGTCTCCCACAGTAACTTGTTGATGATAGTGTCAGGCCAACGGATCCGAAGTATCTTGCGTAGACAGCTGTTAATAAACACTTGTACCTTATGGATAATGGCTTTCTTAGTTCTCCACGTCTCTGCCCCATATAGTAGAACTGTCTTCACATTTGTATTGGAAATTCTAACCTTCGTGTTGGTTGACAATTGTTTTGAGCTCCAGATGTTCTTCATTTGTAAATATGCTGCTCTTGCTTTGCCAATCCTCGCCCTCACATCTGCATCTGATCCACCGTGTTCATCAATGATGCTGCCCAGATATGTAAAGGTTTTCACATCCTCCAAAGCTTCTCCGTCAAGTGTAATTTGATTGGGGTCGTTAACCCCATGCACAACCCTCCTCCTTTATCCGGGTTTGGGACCGGCAGTAGCCCCTGGAGGAGCTACAGGCAGTGTTAACCGTTTTATCCTCGTTTTATTTATTGTTGCTTGATGAGACTTACCACACTGGACTGATGGACTTTGGTTGATGTTCAATGAACTGATTGCTTTTCTTTCATGGGGCCGGTCTTGAAGCATGCCTTTGTTTGTTTATAAATATTTCGTATTAATAACCATTAATCGCTGATCTTTGGAACAAAGTGAATTAGTATGCCTTTTTCATTATGTAAGATATTATCCCTTGACTGATAGTGATATTTTTCCCATTGTGATATTTTATTACGTTTATATACTTTTGGGAAAAACATCCTTAACTACCCTTATTATATCTCTTTTGTACTTTTTTGAAAGCTGGTTATAAGGAAGTTATTGGTTATTATTGTGTTTTGAATTGTTGGACTTGAAAGTAACTTTCTTACAATTAAAACTGCGCAGATACTCTGAAGCAATCCAGAATTTGGATAATTAAAAGTGGTTGATTTGTCAGATCTCCCTGATCACAACCAGTCCTTTTACGTGACCTATGTAAATAAGAATTAAACCATGTAGGCCTAATTTGTGGTTTCACTCACAAGCATGCGGATTTTTGAGCTTCAGACAGCCACATCAAGCTCAAAGAAACTCTGGAAGCAGTATAAGTACATCTGAAATATTTGCATACTTGTCACAACATCCGCAGACAACTCTACAAATATACATATTTGGAGATAAGGCAACTGTATTAGAGTCAGTGATAATATCGGAGGTTACTACAGATACTTTGCTTCCGTCATTTCAATCCAGTAGAGTTTTTTGGTTCAGGCTTTTGAAGCATTAATACAACGATCATACTTCTTTGACGTTAACTTCAGTGTTAATCGCATGAAACTGTTGGTCCGTTACATTTCTCTAGCAAGTTAAGTGTTTGCTTCGAATCAAACTTCCCCTTGTACCCAAGAGACCTAGAACGCTACAATAGAGACGAATTATAACACTAGACCGAATGTGTAGAAAGCATATACTTGAACAATAATACTGAGGATACGATGGATATTCTAGTTTATCAACTATCGACCAATAGTACCTTCTATATTCGATTGTTCCCGGCCAAAGGAAATCAGAAGTCAGACGAGAAGAGGTAGGAAAGATATATTTTATATGTTACCAATATATCGAGAGGCGTTCGTTAATAACTGACTATGGAAACGTAGGAGCTGTGTCCCACGCCGAGTTGCAACATGATCTGGTACGAATGCATGACCGAAAGCCTTCAGCTAAACAAGTCCACTTAACCAACGTGGTCAGCATCCAATGTCGAACACTGAGAAAGCTATTGATTTTGGGGAATTATTTACAGATCACTCCTCCCCTGATGAGGTAGTGATGCCCCCAAGACGTGACCAGCCAGAAGTTTAAACCCAACGAGTTTGTCGTTGGTAAACACTCTTGTGATAGCTTGCTTCGTTTAGCAGCGTCTGGTCGTCTTTCCTTAAACTATGGGACCAAAATGTACAACATAACAATAAAGAAATAAAATACAATGAAAATTTCGGTTCCTTGGAAAAATTCGTCATTCTTTTCCAGCCGTCCTGGAAAAGAGAAAAAATATAACGCGTCAGTGCATATCGAAATTACACTCGTACTTGCGTAAGGACACAAGTTGAGCGGAAAAAATACACTAATACACTTGCAAACAATGTAAAAGCGATCGGAAAATACGTTTTTTATGTTTTTTTATACATATAAAAAATATAAATACGATCAAAAAATAGAAAATGTTTTTTCCTTTTTTTTCTTAATTAAATAAAAAAATGAGCATTTTGATAGAAAAATTATTTTTTATAATAAACGATGAAAAGGGAATTCGAGATAAAGCTTGTGTCCTACGTGCAATATTCGTTAAGATGTTCTGGAAATCTTACTCGTCTTCCAGAACGCATTGTTTTATGTTTATCTATTGACGTTGACGAAGTATCAAGTTGTGTGTCGGCTGTCGTGTAGGGTACTTTGAGTGTAGGAGCCTTGTCGTACGATCGTATTGAAGGAAATTCGACGTAGCTAGGGTTTCCTTCTAAGTACGCTGCTTTTAAGCGATCGATACTGATGCTATCGTTCGTGCCGTTTTAATCGACTACATAGTACTTGGGTTTGAGTTGAAGAACATTGATGGGTCCTTCGTATGCTGATTCCAAAGGTCGTCGATGTGAGTCTCGACGAACGAAGACGTGTGTACTATGTCGTAATTCGGGTTGAACGAAAACATCAGTTGATTGAAGTCGAGTGTGAGCAGGTTTAACTGAACGCATAGCGTTTGTAAGCCTACTCGTGTAAGAGTTTAGATCCATGTTCAATGAAGAGGCTGAAGGATTCACGAATTCCCCTGGGAGTCGGAGTGTCGTTCCGTAAACGAGTTGAGATGCAGTGTATCCAATGTCAGCTTTCACTGCATTGCGGATACCTAGCAAGACGAGTGGAAGAGCGTCTGTCCACTGTGAAACGTTTGAAGCTGATAATGAAGCTTTTAGTTGTCGATGAAAACGTTCTACCAACCCGTTTGCTTGTGGGTGGTGGACGGTCGTTCGAAAGCGCGTGATTCCTAATAGTGAAGTCAGACAATGGAAAAGTCAGGATTCGAACTGGCGCCTGCGGTCTGTAGTGATCGTGGAAGGGCACCTGAAATTTGCTACCCATCGTTCGACGAAAGCGCGAGCCACGGTTTCAGCAGTAATGTCCTTAATAGGTACTGCTTCTGGCCATCGAGTAAAACGGTCTACGCATGTTAGGAGATATGAGTATCCGTTTGAGTGGGGTGAGGGTCCTACCTAATCTAGATGGACGTGGTCGAAACGAGCGTCAGGGGTTTTGAAAGAGCCTAAGGGACATTTGTTGTGTCTTATGACCTTAGATTTCTGACAGCTTACACAGGAGCGTGCCCACTCCCTCACGTCTTTATTCATACCAGGCCAGCAGAAGCGTTCGGCTATAAGTTCGATTGTTGCACGAGCACCTGGATGAGAAAGATTGTGCAACGTATTGAAGACGTTGCGTCGATAATGTTTTGGTACTATTGGACGATCGCTACCTCTAGATGTGTCACATAGTAAGGTTTCCTTACCTGTTCCCATCTGCTTAATACGCAGTTTAAGAGTTATCGAGGATAACTCATGCTGAAGATCAATGTCTTCTTTTTGAAGCTGAGCGAGTTTAAGAAGGTCAATTCCTTGGAAACTGTTCAAGGAACTTATTCGAAACAAGGCGTCTGCGACTACATTGTTAGCTCCAGAAATGTGTTGTATGTCTGAAGTAAACTGCGAAATGTATTCGAGTTGTCGAGACTCTCGCGGTGAGTACTTGTCCGAACATGAACTTAAGGAGAAGGTAAGAGGTTTGTGATCGGCAAAAAGCGTGAATTCCCTTCCTTCGATGGAATGTTGGAAATGCCGTACAGCACAATACATAGCTAGGAGTTCCCTACCGAACGTGCCGTACCTAGATTCCGCGTCTAGCAACCGTCTCGTGAAAAATCCTAACGGTTGCCATGAGTTGTTAAACCATTGTTGTAAGACTCCCCGATTGCTGAGTCTGATGCGTCTACGGCGATACTAATGGGCGCTTGAGTGTCTTGATGAGTAAGCAGGGTTGCCTTAGCGATGTGTTCCTTAGCTGTGGAGAATGTTTTACGGGCTATGTCGTCTAAACTAATTGATTTCGCATTTCCACGAAGCTGATCGGTTAACGGTTTCATAAGGGATGCACATTTGGGTATGAACCGTCTGTAGAAACTTACAAGTCCGTTAAAAGTTCATAAGTGCTTGATCGTGGTCGGTTCTGGGTAATCCAGAATGGCCGCCACTTTGCTCCTAAGGGGTCGGATGCCTTGGGCATCAATGGTGTGTCCTAGGAACTCTAAGGAGTTTGTTCCGATTTGGCATTTCCGTATGTTGACAGTAATGCCATGTCTTTGGAGTTGATCGAAAACAATGTCCAGATGCTTGAGATGTGATTCTCTGTCCGGACTTGCTATTAGACAGTCATCAACATACGCATGTGCGAAGTTGAGACCTCGGAAGACGTCGTCTATAAACCTTTGGAAGGTTTGAGCCGCATTTCTTAAACCAAAAGGCATTCGCAAGAAATGGTAAAGACCGAAAGGAGTGATGATGGCGGTTTTAGGAATGTCATCAGGTGCCATCGGTATTTGGTTATAAGCCTTAACTAAGTCGATTTTTGAAAAGACAGTTGTACCTTTCAAGGTATCTGTCAAATCGTGAATATGAGGCAGCGGGTAGCGATCGGGAATAGTTTTAGCATTCAGACGCCGATAATCACCAGTTGGAAGCAAATCGTTGCTGTCCTTTTTAGGGACCATGTGCAATGGGGATGACCATGGACTATTCGATGGTCGAATTATCCCTAAGTCTATCATATGGTCGAATTCGTTTTTGGCTAACCTAAGCTTTTCGGGAGCGAGAAGAACGCCAACTTCTGCGCCGGTGTCGACGAGGTAGCGAACTTTCGTAGTCACATCCGTGACATATAAGGGGCGGCTGTGTTCGCTAGCTACGGTTGCCGTTAACGCGTGCCGGCTGGAAGTTTCCCGAACTGTTTTTCGTGTCATTCGATTTTGAGGTCGGATAATTGCAGAGTTTCCTGCAATTCCTGGAAGATTTACCGTACTGTTTATGACACCAGCACCAGTCGGGGTTGTCTGTCTCTCGTGGTCGAGAGGCAGATCGCTTACGTGAGACGCTCCTACGTAAGGATTTTGACCGACTACGGTCATTACGAAATCGAAGATAGCGTGTCAGTGTATGACATAGTTCGGCAATGTCATTCGGGGTTGTTTGAGGTTTTTCTTTGACTGAAAACATCTCGGCCTTAAATGATTTTGTGATTTCTAAGATGCAGTCGGCAGATGCAGCCAGCTCGTCTATGGTGTTGTTTTGAAACGAGACGAGCACTACCTGCACCTGTTGAGAGAGTTAAGACAAGAAAAGTTGCCTGAATAGGCCATCATCGAATGTTCGTTGGCCGATAACCTCTCTCATTCGTAGCAACATGTCTGTAGCAGAACCATGTTGCAGGTCGATGTTATGGAGGAGTTGGTCCAACCGTTGTTGATCAGTTAGGTCTCCTCGTTTTAAAATCGACCGTCTGAGAGTTTCGTACGGTTCCGGAATATCACTAATAAACATACTAGGTGTTACGTACCTGTTAAATTCGCGCGGTAACGCCTTAACTACCGCGAGGAATCGTGTGCGCTAGTCCGTGATCCCGTGCATGCAAAAATCAGCTTCTGCGTAGCAGAACCAGGACTCGATATTGTCAGGCCAAAATGGCGTTAACTGGATCGAAGTAGGAGGAATAGACTTTAAATTAAATACCTTAGGTGAGAGTTCCGTCATAGTAATATAATTAACGAAAAATGTCTAATTAAAATATATCTGGGAAAAAACTCGCGAAGAAAAAGTATATCACAATATATAAAATTCAAATAATCAATAACAATGAATAATAATAATAATCCAAAAAGGAACAGACTCACAGTTTATTGGCTTGGTGTACCAGATCACGTCGGGCTCACCACTGAAGATACGATGGATATTCTAGTTTATCAACTATCGACCAATAGTACCTTCTATATTCGATTGTTCCCGGCCAAAGGAAATCAGAAGTCAGACGAGAAGAGGTAGGAAAGATATATTTTATATGTTACCAATATATCGAGAGGCGTTCGTTAATAACTGACTATGGAAACGTAGGAGCTGTGTCCCACGCCGAGTTGCAACATGATCTGGTACGAATGCATGACCGAAAGCCTTCAGCTAAACAAGTCCACTTAACCAACGTGGTCAGCATCCAATGTCGAACACTGAGAAAGCTATTGATTTTGGGGAATTATTTACAGCTACAATACAGGCGGAGTATTCAGTGGGGTGATTTGTGGAATCCAAAGTTCCGAGGTATCGTGGGGTTTGAAATATTATCTCACTAGCTTCCATGCGAGATAAGCTGCACGAAGTACCCAAATTTTATCTAGTAAGAAAGGAAGACCAACACCTTTTTGCTGAGGGTGCATCCAGCAACAGTAATTAGGTTATCATCTTTGTCAAAGACATAGAGCCATTGGAATTTTGAGAACTCACCATTAAAGCCCTCTCCGTCCCAGTGAGATTGTGAGGAATCTAAGATATCTAAACTTAACAGACTGTCTGTATGTAAGCACTTGGATTTTTAAGAAGCTCAATTGTATAGGACAAAACACAGGTTTTCAAGGGTTAAAAACCAATGACTGAAACTCTTTGATTTCATCATGTTGTTACAGAACATTCATTAGATGCATTCAGGTGAGGTGTGCCAAATGAGTACTAACACAGTCCTTTTAGTCTTCTATCCTTCCAAAACTACTGTTAAACACCAGATGCTTTCAGGTATAATTTTAGAACCTGCTTATAAGAATCCTAACTACACGTAAAGAGATACCCTAAATAAAATGTATTTCCGATTTCATTCTTCGCAAAATTCTTATCAATGATCATTTGGTGATTTAAAAGAACCTGGCGGTACTGTCAACATAGTTTCGATTTTCTCGTGAGACAATGGCAGGGGATGATAAGGTGAATATTGATAGTGTCATTGGTAGACTGCTAGAGGGTAAGTACTCACAACACGAATGTTATGTTTACACAATCCTAACCTTACCTAGTTCTTTATGTTCTACAAAACGTAATGTATAACTATATGTAGCCTTCAATTGTCCTCACCTATCATTTTCCTACCTTCTCAGACTTATAGTTCAGTAAGGCCTTTTGGTGTGCAATAAAAAGAATGGGTTAAATTTTGTGCAACGACTCATTCCTTCTGCCTGGATCTTTTATACGTGATATTCGCACTTGCAACACATTTGTTGTGAAGTGTTCTGATTCGACATCTAATAACTGATGTATGTTACGCAGCACTGCTTTATTCACACAGTTTTCTGGTGTTTATGGTGTTGGAATACGCTTGTCTATACTCTCCCTTGAATTTTAGCACCACGGTAGTCCTATAGATACTTTGACTTCTTCAAGTGATGCCTTTTTATTAGTTAATACACCTCCCAAACTTTGCTTTGTGCAGCCTAGACCTCATATTTTTTGAATCACTCGAGTTTCCTTGCTCTTCCGTGTCTGCCTTCAATTGGTGTTTTGAGAAGCTATCAAATAAGGCTGAAATGCACATGTGGGTACACATTTAAGCATTAATGCTTTTTAACTCTCATTCTAGGTAAGTTGAATCAAATTCGCTTCACTAACCCATCAGTTACAAGACAACTGTATACACTACCTAGTCAGCCCCGTTACAACTGTGCGCAAATCATATTACTCGGCTCTAAATTAACAGGTCATACATTGTACAATAAAGTGAAAGGCAAAACCCGGCACAAATTACGTATTAGCTCAAGATTTTCACTCGAATCAGCTGCTCCAAATACGTCTGACTTAATTTGGAGAATGGGGTCAAGTCGGCATTTGACTTTACAGAGTTCTGATTATCCCCGTGAATGTACTGTGCATACTTAAAGAACATTTTGAAAATAGCTCCATACATCGTTAACAGAAGTCTAAATGTTCAGTGGAATGCGAGTGTGCAACACGAGTAGGTTTTAAGTTGCTCTGCTGCTGCTAGATATGCTCGCCAAGCATAAAAGTCGACTACAAATACCCATTTATTTGTTATTTCATTCGAAAAATAATTTTTTCATTAGTTATAATTTGACTTATGTGAAGGCTGGGGGGTACTGTCTAGGTGCCCAAACCGTAGCGGGTGGTTTTCTTAGGGAGCCACACCCTAGCCTTTGATCTAAAGGTTTGATCCACAAGGTAAGGAGATACAGTCCCATGGTAACCGGTGACCAATACGTTCTACTCCATTTGTTCCTTCATGGTACTGGAGCCCATGTGCACCATTGATTTGGAACCAGGGTTTTGCAACTCCCCTAGTTGGATCCTCTGTGTCCACCAGAAAGCAGTGAGTAGGACTTTCCTGGCAGATGCTATATACGTGTGGACATGTGAGCATTTCGAGAGGGAGAGCTCATTCTCCCCACCCTCGACCACATCAGGGCATTTGGATGACCTTCTGGAAACATATTTGGTGGATGTAAGTATTGATGATGTGAATCTGTTGCCTGGAGTAAGATTTTTTGACCTTGAGTTACTTACGCCCCTTACTCCCAGTGGAACATAAGCTGCCGACCAGCATTCTCCGACCCACTTTGTCCTTAGCCTTCCTTTCTAGTTCTATCCAATTGTTGTTCATTCTCATATCTGTCTCCATTTCTCGGCATCAGTCAGTCAGTCAGCTACAACGTAGGACCAGGCACACATATGCATCGGTCCAAGTTGCCATACCTCATTAGCACAACAAGATGAACACAGAATTCTTAGAAGTAGTTAATTTAATGGTGGTAGTATATGAAAGATAGGTTGTATATAAAGATGTAGTACAGGGAAAAAGATAGATATGAAGCAATTTTAATTTCACGGTTTAAGGGAAGACAGAGTGTATACACCTACGCAATTGTGATCGATTCTGAGCCATATCACTTAATCCACAACCATTGGTTACGATAGTCGCGCGGACCCCAACCAAGTAGTCTGCATCTGCCAACATGACTTCAAGCTCTGATGCCACGTTTTGGTTTGGTCACCCCTAACTCTTCGAACCATCTCTAATAGTCAGCATCGCGCGTCGTGGTAATCGGTGTTCAGGCATAATGTGTTCTTTGATCTTCCTCTTCTCCTTTGGTCTTCAGGATTCCATGTGAGAGCTTGACTCGTGACGCAGTTGAGTGCTTTCCTCAATCTGTGTCCTATCCCTTTCCAGCGCTTCTTGATTTCTCCTTCCGCTGATATCTTGAGTATGCGAATTATATTGTCTTACTGTGCAATGGTACCCAAGCCATGCAATCTGCACTTAGTGTGTTGGCAGTCAGAGTCCCTAGGTATGACATGTGCTTTGCACCTTCCAAGTGCAAGAACTTCCACAAGGCTGATAGGATACTGAACCTACACTCACCCTGGTTAGTAAGAAGATGGTAGTCGAGAAGTTCGTGTATCTGTGTAGATGCTGGTTGTGGCGTGAGTGATGAAATCAATTCACCTATAGCGAAAGCCAGTACAGCTTATGTCAATCTGGGTCATCTTTGTCGCCTTCGTAATGTTAGTCTAGCTGTAAAAGGTCGGATCTACAACGTGTCGGTGAGAGCACTTTTGCTCTATGCTTGTGAGCCAGTGATGATTCTGCTGTGACCTTTTACTTTCCTCATGAAACGTGATCGTGTATGGTAGTAAAAAAAATAATATTAGTAGGAGAAACAGAAAGGTACAACCAGAAAGAATTCTTTCAATTAAAGAAGTTACGGCCACTTTTATGAAGAAAGTATGAGAGAGTTACGGAAGGATCGCCACTGGCTTTCATTTCGAGCCATATCTGATGACGTTTCTAGCCACTGTGTTGCACCATCTCTAAGACTCCCTACCAGGGAGTCGTGAAGGACCAACAAAAGCCAATCCTGTACAGCTTTCTCTCATACCACGGTACCATGTCAAACACCATCTCCCTGACTTTTTCAACCAGTCCCAGCGTCGGAAAATGATGCACGATATGGAATTCGCTGGAACGTTATTCGGAAGGCATGTCTAAGTCACCGAAGTCGATGTTTCAAAATAGTGACACTAATTGAATTATCGTCGCTGTGCCTGAACACACGTTTCCGAACCTCTGCATTACTAACATGGTTGTGCCGCTGGATGTCAGAAATCCTTCAGAAACAACGACGATCGAGCAAAGAGAGTCATCTAACATCCTCAACTCGGGGGGCCGAATCTCACAAGCATAGAGCAAAAGTGCTCTCACCGACACGTTGTAGATCCGACCTTTTACAGCTAGACTAACATTACGAAGGCGACAAAGATGACCCAGATTGACATAAGCTGTTCTGGCTTTCGCTATACATGAATTGATTTCATCACTCACGCCACAACCAGCATCTACACAGATACACGAACTTCTCGACTACCACCTTCTTACTAACCAGGGTGAGTGTAGGTTCAGTATCCTATCAGCCTTGTGGAAGTTCTTGCACTTGGAAGGTGCAAAGCACATGTCATACCTAGGGACTCTGACTGCCAACACACTAAGTGCAGATTGCATGGCTTGGGTACAATTGCACAGTAAGACAATATCATCCACGTACTCAAGGTCGTAAAGTCTTTCTACAGGCAACAGATCCTCACCGCCATTACTTATATCTATCAGAGTTGTTTCCAGAATATCATCACTTACAAAGTTGAAGAGGAATGGTGAGATTTGGCAGCCCTGTCCAACCCCACTGCTTGAATTGAACTGTGGAGAGAGGTCAGTCAATCAGTCAGTTACAACGTAGGACCAGGCACATATATTTTCATCGGTCCAAGTTGCCATACCTCGTTAGCACAACAAGATGAACACCGGATTCATATAAGTAGTTCATTTATTGGTGGTAGTACATAAAGAAAGATTGTATATAAGAATATAGTATAGGAAGGAAAAGAAGTTATGGTTGTATTCCCTTCACTCTGCCTGAGGTGTTTGTATATAGGGCTTTTAGGATATTAATAAACTTCTCAGACACACCCTTCTTCAATAGACAATCCCAGAAAGCAGTCCTGTCCAACGAATCAAAGGCAACCCTAATGTCAAGAAACACTACAATTGTTGGTTTGTGATAAGTATGACGGTGTTCTAACATTTGGCGGAGGGTGAAGATATGATCAATACATCCTTGATCAGAACGAAATCCAGCCTTCCCCTCACGAGCCAATCTTTCTCGTGTTTTCAACAACCTACGAAGTATGACAGAAAGCAATAGTTTGAACGCAATCGGAATTAGGCTTATCCCCCGATAGTTGTTACAGGAACGACGTGAACCCTTTTCAAAGATAGGGACAACTATCGACTCGTTCCATGATGTTGTAACACTCTCTAGCTCCCAAAACTTTGTAAACAACATAGTCCGTTCCTTAATCAGAAAGTCACCACCATCTTTGAAAAGAGCCGGAAGTAGGTCATCTGGGCCCGATGATTTGTAGCGTTTCAAGAGTTGGAGTTCTTTGCGGACTTCCACCTCATTTTGTGAATCAGTCGTCATAGGCCATGAAGGGCAGGACAGTCTGGTCGATGTTGCTGGGACAGCAGGCCAGTTAAACTGTCCAGATCTCTGCCCATCGTCCCAGACATTAATGGATGTTAGTGGTTGGCATCCCACCATCCTCACAGATTGTTTCGTCCACACCAGATTTCTTGCTGCCAGTGGCTCAGATGAGTCGAAAGAGCTTCCGGCGGTTACCAGATGCAGTTGCTGTTTCCAGCTCATTAGCACGCTCCGACCACCAGCCTTCCCGGGTGCCCAGACCGAGGCATGTGGTTTGCTTAGGAGGCCACACCCCTATCCTTTGACCTGAAGGTCTGATCCACAAGGCAGTGGAACAAGGTAAGGAGATACAGTCCCATGGTAACCGGTGACCAATAGGTTCTACTCCATTTGTCCCTTCATGGTACTGGAGCCCATGTGCACCATTGGTTTGGAACCAGGGTTGGATCCTCTGTGTCCACCATCCCAGTTAGAGCTTCTGAAATTCGTTTTTCGTCCTCTCACTTTCGTAAAGAACACCCGTGGCGCGAGAAGTCAGTGAGTAGGACTTTCCTGGCAGATGCTATATACGTGTGGACATGTGAGCATTTCGAGAGGGAGAGCTCATTCTCCCCACCCTCGACCACATCAGGGCGTTTGGGGGTGCCTCATTGATATTGTATGGCGCATATGTATTTAGTGAGGCAGTAAAGTAGTCGAGCGCGTTGACAACTTCACTTATCTTGGAAGTCTGATCAACCTTAATGGGTTGGTGTCTGACGAAGTCTCCGCACGGATTCAGAAAACTCATTTGGCTTTTTCTAACTTAAGTCACCTTTGGCGGAGACGGGATATCCGTCTATCAATTAGGAAACGAGGCATCAGTCCATAACGTCACTAACTTCTGGTCTGAGTCATGACATAACTCAGAATCAATCACAATGGATTAGGCGTATGCACTCTTTGTCTTCCCTTAAACCGTGAGATTATAATTGCTATATACCTTTCTTTCTCCTTGTATTATATCATTATCTGTAATCTTTCTTTTATATATTACTACCATTGAAGTAATTGTTTATATGAATTTGGTATTCATCATGTTGTGCTAATGAGGTATGACAACTTTGACCGAGCCCAAGCTGATCATATCAAAATACAGTACCAATGTATGGGGCTGACGATTTGGCATGGATTATATATTTCGCTACGCTCTTGCTAGTGTGTCCATGAAAATATTTGGTCGTCTTCAGCCAGAAGTTTAAACCTAACGGACATTGCTACTAGTCGTTTATTCTTGTAACCAAACGACAGCAGTGTCATAAACACCAGGTAGTCTTGTGGTTTGTTATGCCATTTTCATTTCAAGTAGACATGCAATTGCACATTTGATTGCATTCATGGAGTGTCTATGGAAAGGTGTCATCAACTTTGCTTGTGGTCAGTCTACCTTGTTAATATCTTCCCTGATTTGATTACGTAATACATTTTCGTTTTAGAAACTTTAAGCACCTATTGAGTTTGGAAGTCGATAAGACTGACCGAATAATGTCACAACCAGAGGGAAATTTTAACAGACCACACAGTATGGGATTGTTCAGCTCATCAATAGTATCGTTATGCAGAAGGTTGTTTGTAACTGCGTATAATTTCCCTCTGGTATTTTAATGGCACAAAACTTTGGTGGTTGAGCTTAACTTAATGCATTTGGATTATTCCACTCCAAATATGCTATAAGAACAACAAGGGCTTGCAAGCTTTACAACCCAAAGTATTTTCTATATGGCCTCCAAGTTTTTAACCGACCCAAATTCCTTGTAAAAAGTACTTCCAGGAAGAAGCTTTATTTGACAGACCAATCAGTCATGATTTTGACAACCATAGGCAAATTTAGCTTATTATAATTTAATTATTCGACTCATTAGAAGAAAACTTCACAGCCTTCGTGCCTATCTCAGATTAGAGACCATATACTGTCGTATATTAGAACACGTATGAAGGTAAAATACTTGATATTGTATGCGTTAGTAACTACGTCTTATTCACTGATTAATAAGCTTCATTAAACACTTTGGGACAGTTTCCATTAGTCTGCGCGTAGTGAAATTTAATCTTACATTAGAACGTAAATATCGCCACATAGAAGTTACTAAACCGCTTTATCAAATGAGTCAGTACAGAACACCATTCGCTAAGATAATAGGATATAAAATTAATTGTTTTGTAAGTTTTCACTATGTTAGGATCATCTCACTAAAAATCTGACCAAAGAATAATCTTCCTAGATCCATGTGATATTTAATTACTTTTATATTTGAAATCTTTTGGGACTGAAGTGACTTAATTTTAAACGCTCACATTTTGTGATTTGAATATTGTCATGTTTTTATTTCTATTTCATGTCATCCAGTTCGACGCACTCGTCCTGGCAAAAACGTTCAAATGAGTGAAACAGAAATCCGCGGGCTGTGTCTGAAGTCTCGCGAAATCTTTTTAAGTCAACCTATTTTACTAGAATTGGAGGCTCCCCTCAAAATATGCGGTGATATTCACGGACAATATTACGACTTGCTCCGACTTTTTGAGTATGGAGCATTTCCTCCCGAAGCAAATTATTTGTTCTTGGGTGACTACGTGGATCGAGGAAAGCAGTCTCTTGAAACGATATGCCTGCTGCTAGCTTATAAAATTAAATACCCAGAAAATTTCTTTTTGCTAAGGGGTAATCATGAATGTGCCTCTATTAACCGTATATATGGATTTTATGATGAATGTAAGTGTTTAGTTGGGGCTTATTTGACCTACAGGCAAACGTCGATATAATATAA
This sequence comes from Schistosoma rodhaini, assembly GCA_944470415.2. NCBI lineage: Eukaryota > Metazoa > Platyhelminthes > Trematoda > Strigeidida > Schistosomatidae > Schistosoma > Schistosoma rodhaini. The sequence continues at coordinate 36,573,298 of OX104037.1, forward strand.
AATTATGGAAGACCTTCACAGATTGTTTCAATTGTTTGCCGATTGTAGCAATTATAGACGAGAAGATTTTCTGCTGTCATGGCGGTTAGTTTCTCATTTTATGCCATATTCCATCATAGGTCTTTCACCAGATCTTTCAACAATGGAACAGATAAGACGCATCATGCGTCCTACAGATGTTCCTGATCAAGGACTATTATGTGATTTACTTTGGTCAGATCCAGATAAAGATGTAACTGGTTGGGGCGAAAACGATCGCGGTGTTAGTTATACATTTGGTCCAGATATTGTGGCCAGATTTTTACATAAACATGATTTGGATTTAATATGCCGTGCTCACCAGGTAACGTGCAAAAAAATTCTCACTCACAACTACAGGTTGTCGAAGACGGTTATGAATTCTTCGCCAAACGTCAACTAGTTACTCTTTTCTCCGCCCCGAATTATTGCGGTGAATTTGATAACGCAGGAGCTATGATGTCCGTAGATGATACGTTGTTGTGTTCATTTCAAGTAAGGTTAAAATTTGTGTTAATAGTATTCTGTTCTTATTTTTGATATACTTGAATAAGTGGTGAGCAAAGATAGATACGACATAGGATCCGCCTCTAAATTTCTGCTACTACTTCATTCTCACTAATAGTGTCAGGTAGACTTTCTAAAAAACTAGTTCAGGCCCAGATGTAAACTTCTGTCATTTACCAAAACTCATATAGTTCCATTTATTAACGCTAAATGAACAAAAGCAACATTATAAGCAGTAAAATTAATTTATTTTATGTTTTTACCAGCTGCTTACATCTAAGAGTTTCTTCACAATGATAAAAAGGACTGACAGTTTCTTCCCTTAAATACAGTTGGTACGTATTTTAAAATTATTCACCTAACTAAATTGGCTATATACTTGTTATGAAGATTTAATAACGCCTTTTTAAAGTAGAATTTTGTCTTTGATAATTTAGGAAGCAGTGGTTTACTGGTTAAAGAACCCAACTTTTGGTAGTTGGCTTCAGGTAGTCAACTAACCCCCATGCCAAAAATGTGACTCAAAACCAAGTACATTGACCTGTTATTGGTGAATGACTAACAATAATAATTAAGATTACTGTTTATTTGTATTAATATTTCCTGTAGACTATTACTGTTATTAATTAGCAACAGTTATATTAATGTCTGCCTACAATACTTCAACACAGCAATTATTTTTACAGCTAATTACTATACTTGAGTATGACAGTGAATTAAGCTTGTTATATACGGTTTACATTTATTCATATATATATTACCAAAAAGACAAAAGGCATTTCCTCCGAAAGGTATCATGTTTGTTTATTATCACTGTTGAGAGGACAGTCAGTCATAGTCAACCTAAAACTAACACATATTATCTATCGTACCAATTTGCCGCACAGCGATATAGAATTTAAAAGCCCAATGGTAAGGAAGTCGAATTAATACCAGTATCAGTCATAGTAAAAACTAAATCTAGAAAAAAGGTTTATAAAGAAAGAGAAACTCACTGAATAAAGAAGTATTAAATAGTCGAGGAATTCTGAGTAATCAAAAATATAATCAATAAATGTATCTGTAACACTAACGGATTTTGAACCACTATTCTAACTAATATATTGACAAATACATTTACCACAAAGGGTAGTAATAATTCTTATCAAACGTTGGAGTATATTGTGATATTTCCTTTCTCCGAATATTACTGGGCACTCAAATTACTTATTATTAACTCCATAAGTCGTATATCACATCAAGGATAAGCGCAGTCAAATTATACATGGAAGATTGTCTTGAGTACAATATGGCATAAAATTGTTACAAATAATTCATAAACAACTTGTGTGGACTGCTATTATAGATAATCCTCTTGTTGTTTTATCATTAATTCATTTGATCTTCGTGCTTGTTTCGTTTGTAGATTTTGCGTCCAGCTGAAAAGAAAAAATATTACGTTGGCGTCCCAACTGGCAGCCGACCAATTACTCCACCTCGTGGGGCTAAAGCGAAAGGAAAATTATAAAAATCTTGACATACTGCATCTCCAATTTCTTTGCTTTTAAGACTATAATTAAAGCGTCAGGTAAATGACTTTATGACTACTGTCCCCTGTTCATTGCTGTCATTTATCACAGTTTTTCAAAAAAATCTCTTTCTGCGTCGAAAAGTTTAGATTTTCTTTATACATGTCTTTTTGTGGAAAAAAGCAGTTGTATTTCGTCCTATATCATTCAGATTGGATTAATCAGTGTGAACTCTACTCTTTGAAATCCTTTGTTTCTAAGTTATTAAACAGCTTTTATTCACTTTCCTACTTACAAGTCTTGTTATTCAAAAGGCTTGTTCTCTTTTTTTGCATGTCGTAGAAGCATACACAATACATTGGTTGTCAATTCTATTCTGTTGGGTACCACTTTACTATTGTTATTGCTATTACCATAATTGTACATTTCTTTTTCTTCTTCTTCTCATGTCTAATTGTTATTTAGAAAAATCAAACAGGAGAAATGAGTAGTTTTCAGTTGTTTTGCTCAATTGCTCCTTTGACTGATCACTAGTGTTGTTAAAAAAGAAAAATAATTTAACGGTAGAAATTACCTTTACTAATTTTGATACATCACAAACCTATTGATTCGGATGTCAAAATACTTAGTTCATGTATGTGATGAATGTGTGTATGCTATCTTCTTATTTTGTTTTCGAAATTTGATTGTTTACATTAATGACTGAGTTTCAGGTTTTTTACTTTTTTTGTTTTCCAATTTACTTGTATTGTACAGTTAGCTACTTTCTGTTGTAAAACTTCATATTCTTTAATGAAACAGTATGTTGGACTGAATAAAATATAACTTCGCCTTGCTGTATCAGTGTTATTTTTTAAAATAAATATAGGTCCTTGTATTATTTAATTGTCCAGTAATCTCCATATAAAGATAATAGTTTGACCATTCCATTGCCAATTTCACAGTATAGTTATCTGACTGTTGTACCAAATCTTATTTTATAAAATGTCACTTTTATTATGTATTTTGAGATACGACTATCAGTTTAAGTTGAAAAAATATGGTGGATTATTTATTCGCAAACATTATTTGTATTACTAATAAACAACCTAATGTTTACACAAATTACGGTTGGCTATTATATTCTTAGATCTGAAAACAACCAATGGTTGCTGTAAAAATATTTATAAGTGAAAGTAGTTCTACCTCAGTATATTTACGTGGTTTTGTCTTTCTTATTGACGAAGACTGAATTAAACGTTCATTTGAACTCAAATGAATGCTTGTAGAGGTGGTTTCTACTATTTTGTTTAGTTATATCGATTTATGGAGATGAGTTTCTAATTCCTTGATAAAAAGTTAGTCTTCTACTAAAAAAATGCGGTGAACGTATTGCAACATATGGACGTGATCCTTCCAGGTGGAGATCCTGAAGAAAGTCAGCTTCTGAACTCACGAGGAAATGAATAATAATCGACTTGTCTTTTAAACATTCAGAAAGTGGGATTATACTTTAGGATCGGTTTGCACTCTCAAGCGTAGTACCATAGTAAACTGCGAACTTCATTTACATCCACAGACTCACCATTATCAGTGTAGTCGCAGTGAAGGAGAGCACAGGTAGAGACAGTCGGATGTACTTCAACGCGAAATTATAGAATATCTTGGTAAAATCTGGGAACCATGCGGTAAATACTTCATTTGCAAAATGTCAATCAATCGTCTCAGACTTTATCGTTTCTCCAGCCATTCTCTGTCCTCGTTCTCTTTTCTTCGATCTTCTGCCGCCAGGTATTTCACTTTCGTTTGATGATACGTACTACTTAAATCTGTCGCCATCAGTAACACACACAACATAGTGACCCTAGAGAGCAAAATGGACAGCGACAATTTTAATCCATGTGTATAGCCAAGAATACTAATGTCCACGAAACCAATGAAGCATCAATGATTAACGTGCTAAGCTCATTATATCTGACAAATAAGTTCATCAGTTGCACTTTACGAACCTTTATGAAATCCTTCAATTCGATTCAATCATACAAGTTAGATAAGTTGGAAATTTGATACTATGAAATCCTTTAAGGAAGAAATGTTTTCTGATAACGACGTCTTAAAAGCGATAGTTAGAAAATTGTGATTAAACTATTCAACTGATAGAATATAACAATAACTAAATGTCAGACCTCAGCCACTATATTTCGTTAAAGCATAAAGTTCAATCAGTGAAAGAATATTCCAGTATTTTTTGGGATAAAGGTTATCCAAGAAATCAAGCCGATTCTATTCTTTATAACAGTTTACATGATGATTCCAGCATTAACGTATCTTATTTCGTTTTAATAAGTAATCTTGAAATCAAGTAAAATAACGCATAAGAAGACATTAGATAGGAATTGGAGCGTGTATGAGGTTTTATTTTAAACAGTGAAATAATCCACAGTTCATTACAGGTTAGGCGTTCATGATTTCATCCCTAATGAGAATGTAGTTATACTATCCAGTTCACAGAAAACAAAGAAACATATTTTGAAAGAGTTACCAGTATTTGAAATACTATACTGTCTTCAACCCTTGAAGTAAGGCTAGTATGGTGAATGTATTCATTGAATTTATCTTATTAACCAAACCAAAATCTTATTACAATTTTCTAAATGTAGTGAAATAGCATAACATGTACTGAGTGTGCATTTGTTTTGTTCATACGTCAGCTTTCATTGATTTATTTTAATAGTAAAAGGCAATAATTTTACACTACGTTGAATTACAAATAACCTTGGAACAAAAATTATATTATCCTTCCAATTTTAACAAAATTCCTCAATCAGAAGGGGTTTTGTGAAGATTTCAGTATTTTCATAGTTGAAAGCGTGAGTCAATTGAAACTAGACCACCAGGGAAAACCTGGAAGCACTGGATGGCCGTTTCGTCCTTTTGTGGGACTCCTCAGCAGTGCGCATCCACGATCCCGCACTCGTGAGATTCAAACCCAGGACCTATCAGTCTCGCGCGCGAGCACTTAAACTCTAGACCACTGAGCCGGCCGGCATCCAACGGTATCTATGTTTAACTTCAACCAAACCACGAAGTTTGAAATCACGAAACCCCTTCTGATCATAATCATATGCTCACTAGTGACTGACTTCAGGAGATATTTCCTGGATTTCTAGTGGGAAGCAGTGACCAGTGGAGTTCAACCACGTCTGTTGGGTGATATCAACTCACTGAAGAAAATTGGTGAACGTTTGTTCAAACTGCGTGGATTGGTTGAAGTCAGACATTAACACCGTTAGATGCCGGCTCAGTAGTCTATCGATTAAGTGCTATGGTACGAGACTGGTAGGTCCTGGGTTCGAATCTCATGAGGCGAGATCGTGGATGCGCACTTCTGAGGAGTCGCACAATAGGACGAAACGGCCGTCCATTGCTTCCAGGTTTCTCATGGTGGTCTAGCTTCAATTGACTCATGGTTTCAACTATGAAGATTCCTCAAATCTAAATTATTAGGTTATTAAATTGTTGCTTCAATGATAAAACTTATTCTAAATTACTAGTCTATAGTCCGTTGAACTTTATCAATGGAATATGATATAAATCATGATTTGTATCTATGATTATTGTTTCATTTATTATATACATCATATAGGTTGTTTTTGAATTCGAAACTTGATAACCAAGCCTATTTAGAATAATATTTATCCTTAAATAGGAATAATATATTTGTAAAATCTCAGCGAATGAATTTGTAGTAAATCCAACGTTTCGCCTGGCAATCTGGTTCAAGCTTTTTCAAGATAATTCCTTGAAAAAGCTTGGACCAGATTGCCAGGCGAAACGTTGGATTTACTACAAATTCATTCGCTGAGATTTTACAAATATATAATTCTTATTTAATGTCTTACATCAACTCGGCGCTCAAATACTGTGAAACTATTCGCTCTAATTTAGACGAGAGTTCTTAAATATTTATCCTTAGTCAAGTTTTTAAACATATACCTACTTACCGACACCTAGACTATAGTTGTATTTCTTGGCCTTAAGATTGTATCTGAGTCTATTCAATAACAGATTTTATGTATTTGTTTAGTAATATGAACTGATGGATATTTGAGCTAGATCTAATATTGATTATGAATAATTGAACGGTATATATCTTATATTTGCTGAAAATTTTGTAACTTTTAATTAAAAGAAAGAAATGACTTAACGAATATTTTAATCAGATTACGTATGGTTATAATGTTCAGAGTGGGTTGGAGAATGCTGGTCGGCGGTCTATGACACATTGGGAGTAACAGGCGTAAGTAAGTAATAGTTATAATGTTCAGTTTCCTATCGTAAAACATTGTCTATATTGTGAAAAGATTTGATTTCTGTTGACGATTATTTAAGTAATTAATTCAAAAGGGTAACTGTGTCCTATTTTAAGAAATAACTACAAAAATTAATTTACTAATGTACATAACACTTAGTCATTTAGTTTATAAGGGTTTGACTAACAAAGTTATTTAGAAATTTGTTGTTTAGATAATGCGGTGCGAAAAAATAAAGTCTATCAGAACCATGTAATGTATTAGTCTAACTTATTTCGAACAATCTGACCACTTATTAAGACATTTATTTAAGAAAAATAGTCAACTAGATAAATCTAAGAGAGAAATAAAGGTAATAGGGAAAAACAGTGTAAATCCTATCACTGTGGATAATAATTCGACGTTAATAAGGTAGAGTTAGAGTGAGTACAAATTGTTTTTGAATATGAAGAAGGGGTTTAAACTATTGCACAGCCATGACTTCAATACACATAAGTATTCGGCCCACACACTTTCTATGCAAAGCCACAACTGTGTTTAGAAATGGGTAGAGATGGATGATTATCCTTCTCTGTTGTAAGGTCATTTGATTTTGTTTACTTCTGTTACCTTTTTGAAATGTCTATAGCTACCCTTAATTGCGAATTGCAATTACTTCTCTCTATGTATATGTGACCGTGTACATATGTAAATTGCGTAACAGTTGGACATGAAGCAACCATGTACATGATCAGGCTTCTGATGAAAAACGTTGAGTTCTCATTGCATTATCGAAATCTACTAATGGGACTAACTGCTTTAAATTTGTTACCTTCTAAAATCTCAGACAGTTTACCATAAAAATGAAGTTCTCGAATAGCTCACTAAAACGGAAGCCAATCCCCATAAAATAGCAATCTCTGTGACTGATCCTGAAGGATACAACAAACTGCTCTCTACATACCTTCACTTCCCTCACTGGTAGCGGCAAAATTCAAATGCTTCAACGCTTAATTTTCATACTAAACGTTGATAACTAGGATGGAGTGTAAAGCTGGATAGTCCAAATCGAAGTTATCAGTTATCATGTTTCTGGAGTCATTCAGTTTAGTTGCATAGTGACTGGTCAGTACATAACATTAGATATAATGGGTTGATTGAAAAGAAAAATCATATATATATATATATATATATATATATATATATATATATATCGTTAGTCAATATTATGAGACTTATCATAAATAAGTTGGGTCAACTTTTCATAGGATAAGCCATACAACTTTCCATTGTTCTAGGAAACCCGCTGCACTTATATCTTTGAGTTGGAGTTACTTTTAATATATAACTTTTGCACATTACTTATTCTGAATTAAAATAAAGGGTTTAAAGGAAAACACTAACCCAATCCTTTAGTTTTTCTGTGTTTTGTGCTTGTATTTCTAGTAAGATTGACGAACTACTAAAAATATTAGAACTGATATACCGTGAATAGATAAGTTGAGTGACTAATATACGATAGCAGTTCAATGGCTACACAAACTGCACACAAATAAAAGAGAAGAGATTGAATCTTATAAGAGAACATTCGTGTCTCGAGAAAATTCGATACAATAAAAAAACGGTATGTGGTATTGTGGTGTGGGTTACTTATATCCACTTAAGTCGTATATAAAGATGGTCAGGTATAGAATGTATTTTGGCAGAAGATCGATACGGAAAGAACCACAACGAAGCGCAATCGGTATGGAAATGCATGAACAATGAAATCAGAGAAGATGGACTGATATTTGCAGAAGGAACAGTCAAGATTGTGACAATTGATTGTTATTTTGCAAATTAACTATTTACTGTTTGATTATCAGAATTTAGTGAGACAGTCTGTAATCTGCGTTTAGTTACCTTCGATTGTTTCCACTCGTGATCATGTTCACTACAGTATTTATATGGAATTCAGAAATAGTCAATCGATTGAAAAGTCCTTTTCGCACAGCGTTTTATAACAGATAACATTGTCTATTTGACCAACATACATATTAATTTGATATAATGATAGAAATAATAAATTCAATGTTCGCTCAATAATTCAAACAAGTTTTCCCAGGTTAGTCAGTTTTTGAATAAAATAATTTCAGTTGAAAAAAACCTATTTGAAAATTTGTTACAGAAAGTCATTAATAAATACGTCACAAAACAGAAAATGAAATAGCACTATTGTAAGGGAATAGATGTATCTAAGTATTTAAGTGAGAATATTACTAAAGTAGATTTAACTCATTTCGAAGGTGAATCTCAATATTATAGGTGAATGGAATAAAAAAAATTGAAGTAGAATATCTACTAACTTGTGTTTCGAGCCATTTCTGATAACTTCTGAACGTATTGAGGCTACAACGTCTCCAGTAACCTTTTTCAAAGATTTTTGATGATCAAATAGACACTAATCCAATGAAAATACTGTTTGTTCTTCGTAAGCCATATCACAAACTGACAATCTTTCCGACTTTTCCTCAGAGTTCAGGTATAGGTAAATTGTGAACATAACGATAGTCCCGTTCAGTTAATACACAGTTGTAGATGGTGCAACGGATTATTTATTCAGTAGTACAAAATAGAAGTATACTTGACCTAAATTTCAATGAGATTTAATATACCGGGTTAAGGGCTCCAATTATTGACTGAAATCCAATGGGAATTTTTAATATTTTGAAGTCCAAATGTCAAAATACTTGATTATTTAAACCTCGACAGATGGATGTGTTGTACGAAACTCTGACTGATTTGTTAGATGCAAAGTACATGAACAGATGAGTTACATCTCTATTAAAAAAACTATATTCTACAAACTTCTGAATAAAAACCGGTTTGCATTCACCACAAAGCCGTCGTAGATAAAACATGCAAAGGTTCATAGGTGATTCATGAGGCGGCCTGCTTGAATATCTGGGATACTTGTTCCTGTCATCTAGATATTTCAACAAGTTATCTGTTTCCTTGTTTGTTTTAAGAGATAATTATATCAATTAATTACATAACCTATTCAGGTGGGTTTGTGAAAAGTTTACGATCTTTCGCTGTACAAGTTACAAAAGAGCTCACTCAGAGTCATCGCAGTTGCTAGGAATAAGCATCGAAAAGAATGTACATTATTCAGATGTCGATTCCTGAACTGCTAACATCTAACTGGCGACCACTCAATATTTATCGTCGGGATAGGTCAAGAAATAAAAAACCGCAACCTGTTGAAATACTTCGTGCTGAGAATTCTATATTGTTTCAAAAATATAACGTTGAATAACAATACTAATACTACTAATAATAATAATTCCAAAAATATAAGGTAAAACTTCATCATAGGCGGATTTCACCTACGGAATCATTAGAAATTAGTGGGCACTGAGATTTTTCGTAGTATGTAACTTCTCAGTATTGAAATCGACTCCTGGAACGATCGAACCCAAAGTCTCTAAGCTTAATAGGGATCAGTATATCTTTGAACCAACTAGTTACAGTACCATGATCGGTTTATCTATTTTTAATTCCGAGACTTATATTTCAGTCACATACTGACACTGCCAATAAACAGTATCAGACAACATTATTCTTTCTTATCTTTGAAAGATTTTGATTATAGTGAAAATACAGAGATATTAACAAAAATTATTCCATTCAATAAGTTCTCATCACTTTCTATGGTTATAAGTCCAAGGTCCCAAAGGAAATATGCAAGTCCATTTTAAATTACAGTATATTAGATTTAAGATTACTGGCGAAGTAAAATGAAGTTAAGATTAGTATAATAGATTTGTGGATATTTTAAAATTTTTAGTTTAAATCATGAACTGACGTTGGTCAGACCACCATTCAAAACTTAAAAACGATAAATAGCCATGTCATCCTGGTATGGAACTCCTCAGCAGTGCACATCCACGACCCAAACACTAAGGTCGAATCTAATACCGCCAATCTTGAGCGTGAACATTTAACCTCTAGACCAATAAGCCGATATCTAGCAGTGTTCATGCCTAATTTTAATCAATTCAAAATATTCCACAACGATCATCCATTGCTTATAGTAAATAACTGTCTCACAGTCAACATGTTGAATTCATCATTATCTTCTTACTTAATTAACATGATAAATTTGATAATTTCACATTGAATATCAAGATTAATTACAGAAAAACAAACAAACAAACAGAAACAGTAACTTTGCTCAAGAAAACTCTAAACTTAATGGCTGATTTTCGAAATCATTTAATCAGAGGTGTTACAATGAGTAAGAATGCAACCCTTGCCTTGCCAATCCTCACCTTTACATCTGCATCAAATCCTTCTTGTTCGTCTATGATGCTTCCCAGGTACGTGCACGTTTCCACATCTTCCAAAGTTTCGCAATCACATGTGATCGGTTTTGTTGGTGTTCTCTGTGTTATATTTGAGGATCTTGATTTTTCCTTTGTGTATGTTGAGGCCTATTGATGCTGAGGCTGTTGCTACATTTGCTGTCTTCATCTGAATTTGTTTATGTGTATGGGATAGGAGGGTTAGGTCATCTGTGAATTCCAAATCATCGAATTGATTCTGAGATGTCCATTGTATTCCGTGCATCCCCTCAGATGTTGAAGTCTTCATAATCCAGTCAATCATCAGAAGAAAGAGGAAGGGGGGAGAGTAGACAACCTTGTCTGAATGCGGTCCTTACTGGAAATGCATCTGTCAGCTATCCTCCATGCACCACTTTGCACTGTATTCCGTCGTATGAGTTTTGGATAATGTTGACAATCTTCTGAGGAACTCCATAATGTCGAAGAAGTTTCCATAATGTTCTCCTATCCACATTGTCAAACGCCTTCTCATAGTCAATAAAGTTGATGTATAGTGACGAATTCCACTCAACTGATTGTTCCACGATGATCAAATTATATATAGATGACCAAAAATAGAAATAATTTAATCTATAGAGAATATTATCCTTTCCCATTTCATTACTGGAGAACGTTACATTAAAATAAGCAAAGTATTTTCAATCTTCCATTAGCTTTCAATTAATTTTCGAAGCATTAAACTACTGAAACTGTTAAAATTGTAATCAAAGTGGCAATAACGGTAAAACACTTAAATGAACGGATGTCTTTTTATCCCTAACAGTGTCTTTTATTCTAACTCTGCTTACTTCTTTTGTCTTCTATGAAATATCCATATTGTGTATAACATGCCTGCATCACGTAGTATTCTTATTATCAAGCCTATTAGACATTTTTTGTATATTTTTACTGTGTTCACACTCTTACTACATTTGCTCCCATTTTGACATAGTTACTGTAATCATTTACTTATATGACCTTACATAACCTTACAATATGACTGACTGCTCAATTCAATTGTATACGACCAAATGAAAATCAATATTAAATTCACTATCTTTCTGTTTTTGTCAAGTTTATTTAACTACTTAGTTCTACCCAAGCATGACATTAGTTTTCATCAAACTATTCGTCCAAATGCTGAAGAATATTCGTATAACACTAACTGATTGAATTATGCTTTCAAACATGCTTTCAATGGCCTATGGTAAAATATGACTTGTAAATGCGCAAGTACAAGGCTTAAATAATAAGCTGTGGCAAGCAAATGTTTCTTCAAACATTCTCAGTTGAAATACTTTTTATGAATCATCTTCCAATTGTCTATTGATATACGTAACTAAACAAATAGTACAACTATCGAGAGATTCCATGTCTCTTCTTGCTGTTTTATGGGAAAACATAATAGTTTGTCTATCAGAAACATATATTTGCTTTTACAAACTAATTCATGTTGAAACAAATAATCCGTAACGTTCTTGTTCGGTGTCATACCTGTCCCAGACATGTTATGAAATGTTGCTTTCTCAATATTGTTTGCTTTTTAAACACTTATGTGTAGTTCTGTGATGAGATATAAACTAATCTAGACTTCCATTGGTTAATTTTCATAACTAACGTATGCAAACTAAGGCATAATTAAAACGCCAACGCGTTATCCACTCGGCCACTGAGTCGTGATAGCCACTTGCTTGTGCGATGGGGTGAAGTTTAAATTCATTTAGTGTTGTTTCTTTGAATCTTCCCATCGATGTGTTAGGACTGAAACTGGTCAGTCTCTAATTGGCATATGTGCATACTATGCGTATTGCCTCGATATAGCCTCGATATGCAATTGCAGTCCTAACACATTGATGGGAAGATTCAAACAAACAACACTAAATGAATTTATACTTAGCCATAGTTTGGAACTCCACTGAAGTACGTGTTCTCAACATCTCAAGTAATAGAACCTTCATGTTTTTTGGTAAGCACAATACTATGTATCTAACTATGTAACTTTGATTGGTATCTAATCTCAAACTGAACGTAATCAATTTTATAAACAAAGAATTATCACATGCAGGAAATAGATCAATAGGTAGTAATTTCCAAACTTATTCAATGCATACGAATGAATAAACAGAATTTCTTTTTGTTAGTATGAGGTTGTAGAGATCGTTAAATTTCATTAAAATCACAAACCGATCTAAGTTAGATAATCATGGAAAACTTAGAAGCAATGGATATCTGTTTCTTCCTAAAATGTGACTCCTCAACAATACTCATCCACAACCCCGCATCTCAATATCGAACCCAGGGAACTAGTTAAAACTAGATTGTAAAACTTATCTTTCATTGCATCAGTGACTCATCAGTTAAATCTCTCCAAGTTCCTATGAGCTTTAGACATTTTATTCAGACAAGAACTAAGGTGAGATCAGCAGATGATCAAGATATCACTATCAATTTATGCTTCATAAAAACCAATATAATCGATAAAAAGTATATTTATTCTCATCTGCCATATCAACAATTATATATAAATAGGAAGTATCAAAGAGTTAACTCAAGAATTCCATAATGTTTTACTCAATCCACTTTCTTTAGTTTGTTTCATGGATTATACTATAAGCTCACTTTAAAGTTAATCATTTTGAAAATTCTACCTCGTGACAATAATTCCTTTGACTTCAATAAACATAACGACCTCATTCTTAAAAAAGGTATGATCAATCAACGCATATTTTCATCATCTCAATCTAACAAAAGTTCATTTGTTTACTTCTTAAGTTTATAATCATGTAAGTTTCTCGCAATGGAGAGAAATTCGGCATAAAGCTGATAAATAAATTAGTGATGGAATAGAGCTGTGTAATATTTAATAAATGAAGATTATTCAAAGGATTATCTGTGTGACCTAGATTTTAAATTAGTTGGAACCCTTCAAGATGACATATTATTAACCTTGAGGTAACAGATGGTTCCAATGTGATTCGAACCCACTTCAGTGGATTGATAGATTATTATCAAAGCTTCGAACCAGACAAACACACATTCAATAACCAACCACGGTAAAAATCTCAGTCCAAAAAAGGTGTGTAGTGACTTCATTAATTTCCTTGTAACGTATCTAGCCGTTACACTACGTGATACATATATAAATCTCACTATAGACATTGACCTTTCAAGATTTAAGTTAAAATTTGTTAGTGAGTGACAAATACGATAAATCCTGGGTCATGCAGAGCTTACTATCGATTATCTCTAATAAGTTGATATTAAAGCGCAGTAAACGTACTGCTCAGTCATTTAAACTGTCAGGTATATTGCAACTTGATCGACAGAACTAAGCGATAAGAGAACAGATAAACTTGACTCATGGCTAACTAGTGTGATGTTCATTAACTGTTATACAACAATATAAAGAATAATATTACATAAATGTGTGTTAATAAGCTAAAAATATTATCCAAAAAGAAAAGAATTTGCACATTGACTGAATTCAATGTTTCAACCCTTTCACGCCTTTGTTTATTGTGAAAATATAAATTCTGAGCAGAAACTTTTAAGAGACGGAGCCAAGAACAATAATAATATAATTTGGTATATTATTGAATTAGTTCAAATGATTGCATATGTAAATGGAAACAGAAAAATAATGGAAAGGATTGACTTTAAAAAGGAGGATTTAAATGCAAACAAATTATAAGAAATAAATAACTGAAGTTTATGTGAATAATAATAATCAGAACTTTGACATCAGATATAGCGAAGAAGTCAAATGTGAAATTCATGTATCAAATAATGCCCGAGAGTGTGGAAATTCAGCTATCCCTCTCGAAATACTCACATGGCCACATGTATATAGCATCTGCCAGGGAAGTCCTACTCACCGCCTTCTCGCGCCACGGGTGTTGTTTATGAAAGTGAGAGGATGAAAGCTGAATTTCAAGAGCTCTAACTGGGAAGGTGGACACAGAGAGTCCACCTAGGGGAGTTGCAAAACCCTGGTTCCAAACCAATGGTGCACATGGGCTCCAGTACCATGAAGGAACAAATGGAGTAGAACCTATTGGTCACCGGTTACCATGGGACTGTATCTCCTTACCTTGTTCCACTGTCTTGTGGGTCAAACCTTTAGGTCAATGACTGGGGTGCGGCTCCCTAAGAAAACCACCCGCTACGGTTTGGGCACCTAGACATTATCCCCCAGCCTTCACATAAATCGAATGATTTATGTGGCACATATGTATTTTGTGCCTTCTTGTACCAATGTTTATTTGTTTAAATAAATAAACTGACAGGTCCTGGGTTCGAATGTCACGAGGCGGGATCGTGGATGCGCACTGCTGACTAGCTTCAAGATGGATTTCCTGAAGTTCTAGTGAGGAGCCGTGATCAATGGAATCTAATCCATGTTGGATGTGAGACAGTTACACACCGAAGATAATGAGAGATAGTCGTCCAATTGATTTGAGTTAGACATTAACACTGTTGGATGCCGGCTCAGTGGTTTAGAGGTTAAGTTTTCATGCGCAAGACTGAAGGTCCGGAATTGAAATCCCCAATTTGGAATCGTTATGTCCCATACTAGGACGGAACGGCCATCCAGTGCTTCCAGGTTTTCAATGGTGGTCTAGCTTCAATTGACTCATGATTTCAGCCGTAAAATTACTCAAATCTCCACAAACCCCCTTCTGATTATTATTATTATTATTATTATTATTATTATTATTATTCTGCTACGTTTATTAACTGTTCTTACCTAATTGGAATTCATGATTGGAAAAAAGTATGTAATATAAGTAAAATTCTTGAATAATACAATTATGCGAGATTTGAAGTGATAAGATTATCTGAATTCCTTAAGAATTACCTCTTAAAATTTAGCTAAATATATTCCTTATCCATTTTGGTAAATAATTTTTATAGAAGGGGTTTTGTGGAGGTTTAGTATTTAATATAGTTGAAAGAGTGAGTCAATTGAAGCTAGACCACCATGGAAAACCTGAAAACACTGGACGGCCGTTTCGTATTCTTTGACCTTCCTCTTTTCCACTTTCCTTCACAATTCCAAGTTAGGGCTTGCTTGGTGATGCATTTTGGTGATTTTCTCAATGTATATCCTATCCACTTCCAACATCTTTTCCTAATTTCCTCTTTAGCTGGAAACTGGTTTGTCCTCTCCCACAGATGACTGTTGCTGATGGTATCCGACCAGTGAATGTTGAGTATTTTGCGTAAACAATAATTTACACCGTTGGATACCGGCCGGCTCAGTGGTCTACATAGCAATTTCAACTCCGTTACACCGCCCCCTCTCTTAAATAGGCACTGTCCACAGTGCCTGGTCTCGGACATGGATATGCTGCCCCCCTTCTGATGGTACCTCATAAAACGTTGTGGCAGGCGGTGGATTGGCGAACTGGGCATCCGAGGAGACTGTCATCCTATCTGGTTTTATTTGGTTATAGTGTACAATTATCACGTCATCCTGGGGTCGTTGCAAGTTACGTAATACGAACGTAGTGAGGGATCGGATGAGGACGATTTCAAAGGGGCCTTGCCATGGCTGGTGGAATTTACTGCAACTCCCTGACGATGTCATGGGACGACGTAGCCAAACGCGATCACCAACCTTATACACTTGTCTGTGCACACGACTATCGTACTAGTCCTTTTGATGTTCACTAGCTTTGCGCAAAGTGCTGTTGACCAAGCGGTATGCATCAGCTAAGCGGTTACGGAGAGTACGTATGTACGGTACATGCTCTTGTTCTTCGCAGGGCAGCAGGGGCGTCTGTATCTCCACTGGTAGGCTTAATTCATGCTCGAATAATAAAATAGCAGGTGAAAATCCGGTGGAGCCATGTACCGATGTACGATATGCTAAAAGACACTGAGGAAGGACATCATCCCATAACTCCTGCGACAATCTGCTCACAAACGCTTGCAATATGGCTTTAATGCTTCTGTTTGTTCTTTCTATCAGCCCGTTACCTTCTGGGTGATACGCAGTGGTTCGTGTCTTCCTGATTCCCAAAAGCTGGCATATCTCAGCGATGAGGTGACTTTCAAAGGCTGGACCTTGATCAGAATGAAGTGAGAAGGGAGCGCCATAGCGGGAAACCCAATGATCGATGAAAGCTTGGGCAACCGTAAGAGCGTCTTGCTGGGGAAGGAGTACTGCTTCGCACCATTTAGTAAAGTAATCTACCATAACCAGTATGTAGCGATTCCCTTTCTTTGTTGTTGTTAATGGTTCCATGATATGTATGCCGACCCTCTGATGTGGTCCTGTGGTCATCATCGGAGTTAACGGTGCACGAGGTGTCTGTCGAGGCGATTTGAAACGGCAATACGTGTTACAATTTTTGCGAATTTGCACTACATCTTCATGCATGGATGGCCACCAAAAGCGCTGGAGGAGCGCGTATTCCGTCCTTCGTTCTCCTGCATGACCTAGTTCGCGGTGCACCTGCTCCACAATGCTCTCAACTTTTATCCGTGGTACTACCAATAGAGGTTGTCTCTCTTCGTTAATTAAGAATAACGTGTCACCATATAATTTTAGATTACTCCATTTAGTGCAAGTACGACGAGTTGTTAATGATTGATCCTTTAACTCTTTCATGGATGGTTTATTGTTTCCCTGTAACTGTCTTTGATATATAATCTGCATGTCTGGGTCTGCTGCTTGCAGGGAAGGCCAATCGATCTCTAGGGCTGTTCTAAGAACTGCATTAACAGTACCTGCAGTTTGAGGTATGCGGGAAAGAGCGTCTGCGTTTGTATGTCGGCTTCCAGGTCGGTACTCGCATGTGAAATCGAACTCTTGCAGTCGTTCTTGCCAGCGTGCCACTTGCCCCTCTGGTTTGCGGAAGGAGCGGAGCCATTGTAATGCACGGTGGTCTGTGCGTACACGGAAAGGTTTACCTAGTAAATAATGGCGGAAGTGTTGTAAGAATTTTACTAATGCTAACATCTCTCGACGCGTTGTCCAATATCTTGTTTCGCTCTTATTCAGTCGACGGCTAGCGTACGCAATGACTCTTTCTTGCCCATCTGGGGCCACTTGTGATAGAACTGCTCCAATAGCGGAGGAACTGGCATCCGTATCAAGTATAAATTCTCCACCGCTTGCTGAGGTATCCGGAACGGCTAATTTGGGTGGAGAGCTTAGTAGTGTCTTCAAAGCATCGAACGCCTGTTGACACTCTGCAGTCCATAAAAAGTTTCGTCCTTTGTGCGTCAAACGGTGTAAGGGTGCTCCTAACGATGCAAAGTCACGAACAAAGCGCCTGTAGTAAGAAGCTAGGCCCAGAAAGCTACGAACGTCTTCAGGTGATTTGGGCTGTGGCCAATTAACAATGGCACGTGTCTTTTCTTTATCGGTGCCTACTCCATCTGCAGTGATACGATGTCCTAAGAAAACTACTTCTTTCTGCAGCAGGAGACATTTGGACGGTTTCACTTTTAAGTTGTGTTGTTGAAGGCGATGGAGAACAGCTTTCAGATTAGCATTATGTTGATCGGGTGTGCTACCATACACAATAATGTCATCAAGATAAATCAAACATTTATGAGGTACTATATCTTGTAAAACTGTTTGCATTAATCTTTGGAAAGTAGCCGGGGCATTCGTTAGACCGAAAGGCATTACTTGGAATTCGTATAAACCATTTGGCACTACAAATGCGGTTTTTTTCTATCTTGTGGTCTGACTTCCACCTGCCAGTACCCTGATGCTAGGTCTAACGTTGAAAACCAACATGCGCCACTCAAAGCGTCTAATATAGCATCGATTCTCGGAAGAGGAAAAGAGTCACGCTTAGTTATAGCGTTAAGGCGTCGATAGTCTATGCAGAGTCGCAGAGAGGAATCTTTCTTTTTAACCAGGACGATAGGTGATGTCGAGGGGGATGATGAAGGTACTATAATATTTTTGTCAAGCATATCCTTTATCATCTTATCCAGTTGTGGTTGATAACGTACTGGCACTCTACGAGGCGGTTGCCTAAGTGGCCTGTGGTCCCCCGTGCAAATGGTGTGTTGCACCGTACTCGTACGATTGCCAGAAATACTCTCTTCGAATACCGAACTAAACTGTTGAAGCACGGCAATCGTTGCATGTCGACCTTTCTCTGTTAGTATTCGGTTGCCGTTTACTTGCCGCACCAGGTCTGAGATTCCCACATATGACACAGCTTTAAGTGACGTGTCAGTATGGTGCAGGCGTATTCTAGTCTCTCCAAATTTCGCTTCCAAGCTGTCCATGAATATACCAGCTTTATGTTCTAACATGAAATCGACTCCCAGTATCATACTCCAAGTCAATGTCGGACAAACTAAAAATCCATGACGGAACAGATGTCTATCTATCGTTTGGTTCAACCATACCTTAGAGTTCACTTTCAATGGGTCTCCGCTCGCTGTGAGTAGTGTGGATGGGTGTCGCGTTTGTTGGACTTTATGGTTGAGCCTTCCTAAAAGGTCGTTCTTAATTAGGGATGCTGACGCTCCGGTGTCTAATAAAATTTTGATATCAATACCCTGTACTCTACCCTTAATCGTGATGGGACGCACATGATTAGCATAAGAAGATAAATGGAAAATGTGCGGCTTACTTGTGTTACCAGGATGATTATGGCCACATTTCTTTGCATTTTTGCCAAACCTTCGACATTACGGACATTCGGATTGACGACCGTGATAACTATTCGTTGATCTTCACTTTTTCTCAGCGGGACTGAATTGTCTTCGACTGCTGCTCCAGTGGGAAGACTGTGTAACGTCGGATATATGTTGAGGGTTCAGTGGGCGGCTTGCTTTTGTGGGTTGTATTACTGCCATAGCCGTTGGCTGGTGCATGTCAATTGGGCTTTTTAGCCATGAACCGGAATGTAGTTCTTTTTAAGGCACTTATATCTGTTGGAGTGTTTAGTAGGAAGTGTTCCTTTAAGGAACTGGATATTAACCCTTCCACGAACCGAGACTTAATCAATTCATCTCGTCCAGTGGCATCAAGACAAGGGAACGCTTGCACAGCCATTTGTTGCAAAGAATTAAAATAATCTATTGGATTCTCGCCGGGTGTTTGATGTCGTGACAAAAATCGGATGGCTGCTTGTTGGGGATCCACCGGCATCGAAAAACAATCGTCGAGGATCTTCCGGTTCTGAGCGAGAGTGTTGTCCGCCGCAAACCCGTTCACCATAGCTCTCTTGGTAGCTTCGTCGCTGAGGTAGGACACGAGATAATCGAAATGTTCCGAGGCTGGAACTTTACGAAGATATGCTGTGACTTTGAACTTCCACACTGTATAGTCTGACGAGTTTTCCAGGAGTGGCGGTTGACGGGGAGCTGAGCCAGTTGCTGGCTTGACTGGAATCACCGGTGGTTCGTTCAGGTTTTCATCGCATTTTTTAGTGAACACCTCCATCACCAGTTGTAAAACGTGGAATCAGCAGTTAGAGAACAGCAGTACAGATCTGAAAAACAGCACAGCACACAATGTTAAACGAGGACTTCACACCAAGAGAGAACACAGTGGGAATCACGAGCCTCTTTATTTCAAAATCAAAAAGCGCGGTGCACGAGAGTACAGCGGGAAGAGTCAGTTTACAAAGTAGTCTTATAAGTCATCCTGTAAGCTTAGTGTACATAGGGCTTGCTCTTCTTCCTCTAAAGAGTTTATGTTTGGTCGCCCTGCAATAGAAAGAAAATAGAATGCATTAGTATATCATACATAGCAATTTCAACTCCGTTACATTAGATTACGTATTTCATATATAATCACTTTAGTCAAGTTTGGACAATTTTTTTCTTCTTTTGCCTGATCTAATGTTTTGATAAGGTTTTCTTTCTTTAAAAAAACAATGAATAAACTAAATAAACAAACTAAATAAGCAAATCAATAAAGAACGGAACATCAGAATAAACTTTTAACCTATTTATATAATTTTATTTAAATTATCCATGACTGAACTTTCCATATTCTATTTATTGATTAATATTGTTATTTTAAGAGCTCGAAAAAGGAAAGTCATGTATAACCTCTTTTAAATGATATAATAATTAAACAAATTAAGAAGTGAATATTGAATATTATTAAAGGTTGATCCCCACCAACGATCGAAGACGACAAGATGGCCATCAGATAAATCAAGAGCGGGAAAGCGGCAGGATCTGACACTATACCAGCTGAAGCACTGAAGTCAGACATAGAATTAACAGCAAACATGTTTCACCTTCTAATCAAGAAGATTTGGGAAGAGGAACAAGTACCAACGGACTGGAAAGAAGGATAACTCATCAAGATATCAAAGAAAAGAGATCTGAGAAAATGTGAGGATTATAGAGGCATCACACTGTTGTCAGTAACAGGAAAAGTTTTCAACAGAGTGTTGCGGAACCGGATGAAAGACTCAGTAGACGCTCAACTTCGAAATCAGCAAACTGGATCCCTTAAGGATCGGTCGTGCACAGACCAAATTGTAACACTACGGATCATAGTGGAACAATCAGTTGAGTGGAATTCGTCACTATACATCAACTTCGTTGACTATGAGAAGGCGTTTGACAATGTGGACAGGATCACATTACGGAAACTTCTTCGACATTATGGAGTTCCTCAGAAGATTGTCAACATTAACCAAAACTCATACGATGGACTACAGTGCAAAGTGGTGCATGGAGGATAGCTGACAGATGCATTTCCAGTAAGGACCGCATTCAGACAAGGTTGTCTACTCTCCCCCTTTCCTCTTTCTTCTGGTGATTGACTGGATTATGAAGACTTCAACATCTGAGGGGATGCACGGAATACAATGGACCTCTCAGAATCAATTCGATGATTTGGAATTCACAGATGACCTAACCCTCCTATCCCATACACATAAACAAATTCAGATGAAGACAGCAAATGTGGCAACAGCCTCAGCATCAATAGGCCTCAACATACACAAAGGAAAAATCAAGATCCTCAAATATAACACAGAGAACACCAACAAAACCGATCACATCTGATTGCGAAACTTTGAAAGATGTGGAAACGTGCACGTACCTGGGAAGCATCATAGACGAACAAGAAGGATTTGATGCAGATATAAAGGCGAGAACAACATTCCTACAATTGAAGATAATATGGAACTCAAAAGAACTCTTAACTAATTTCAAAGTGAGAATCTTCAGTACGAACGTCAAGACATTCAGTCTCACTTTACGGAGCTGAAACGTGGAGAACTACTAAATCCATCGTCAAGAAGGTGCAAGTATTTATAAACAGTTGTCTTCGCAAAATACGCAACATTCACTGACCGGATACCATCAGCAACAGCGTTTTATGGGAGAGGACAAATCAACTTCAATTAGGAATAGATGTTGGAAGTGTACCGGATATACATTAAGGAAATCATCAAACTGCATCACGAGGCAAACCCGAACTCGGAATCAGGAAGGGAAAAGGAAAAGTGGAAGGTAAAAGAACACATTACTCCGGGAAAGGGATGAATATAAACTGGAAAGAACTGGGAAGGATTGTTCAGGACAGGGTCGGATGGAAAATACTGGTGGGTGGCCTATGCTCCTCCACGAGGGGTAACAGGCGTAAACAACAATAATTAACGATTGATAAATAAAACCAAATGGATATTAGTTATAATATAATATATAATATGAAATGATAATATATGAGGATAAAATCAATATTTAGCAGGCTAATAAAGTGTAAAATAAGGATCAATTAAATGATGAAAATGTAAAGGAATATAAATTTGAAGTTTATTATAAATAGATAATTTCAGATTTACTTACAAATAGATTTGCCTTATAATAATCCAGCTGTTCATTATGAAATGAAGGAAACATTAAATGTTTGAGGATTAGGAAACAAACAACATACATAATATACACAGTTGTCGAGGTTTGTCATTCGGCACAAACCTTAGAAAAAAAGAAAAAAGTAAAAAACAAGTTATAATGAAATTTGTTTTGATCTCTATTAAGCATTTCATATAATATATGACTAAAAAGAAAAAAAAGAAAGCTGAGACAACAGAAATTTCATAGATTTGAAATGTATTCATACTTTAAGGTTGTAACCAGTGAACTTTTGAAGTATCGGAAAAACTAAACTGGTGAATATTGTAAGCAAAGATGAATAGTGGCTAGCAGTGCAATCCACGACGCTCGTTTCGTCCTACTTAGGACTCGTCAGCTGGAGGTACCTGCATCTCAGAGTTGATGTTCACATTGGGACTTGAATCCAGTACCTTTCGCTTCAAACGCCATCGCGTAATCCAATCGACCACTGAGTCCTGATAGCTACTTGTTTGTGCAATACACAAAAAGTATAAATGTATAAGAACATAGAAACTAAAACGCAGACTAAATGAATCAAATGACAAAAATGACAAAAAAAAATGACAAAAATCAATAACTAATATGGAAAACCGATATGAAGTGTTTAATCTACCAACAATCTGTGACTTCGTTTGACTTCATTGATAGAAAGAATCACGGGTAGATCAGAAGTTCAAGTTTTTTCCGTAGTATTTCAATGACTTGGTTAGCTGTTAGTTGTTTTATATAATATAATGTCTAAACCATTAGATTTCTTTATAGCTCATCATCAAATTATACCTACTACCTCTGAAGAGTTCATACTGCCTCATTGATTTGTTACTGCGCCAGTCCACACTACTGTTAGAGCCACTGCCATGATAATTTTTCAATTATAATTGACTAACCAGGATTAATATGTACAAACTGGTAATAGAATGGTAATCAAAGTTGCGTTATCTACTTGTTCATAATCTAATTAAGTTTATAAACTTAAAATGTTGCTATTACGCTGAGTGACTTGAAAGTCGCAGTGCAGTTTGTCCTTACGCAACGCGACTGGATAAAAAATTAATAATTTAGGCCATAATTATGAGTGCATAGAATGATTACCCAACTACTGAATAACATCAATACTTCAGCCCTATAAAATGCTCTTTGTAGTTTATAAAGACCATTGTGAGAGTTTACGACATTGACACCACGATAATGAAGGTTTAAGTAATACAAAACATTTGTTCCTTCAATGTCATATAGATTGTTTGTTGATAATCGAGAGCCAGCCTGAAACGGTCGCTAAAGTAATCTCCTTCTTGAACGTTATGACTTACGAAACGCGTGTCCTGGATTCCACTGCTAGCCACTATCCATCTTTGCTTATTATGCTTGTCAATTTTGGCTATATCGAGGCAATACACACAGTATGCACATATGCTAATTAGAGACTGACCAGTAGCAGTCCTTAACATCAATGGGAAGATTCAATCTAACAATAACAAGTGAGTTATGACTTAATGATTAAATAATTTGCTTTTCAATCAGTAGGTCTTAGTCTCGAAACCTCCTCGATCTATTTCATTTTTTGCATCAAAATATTATCAGTAGTGCTGAACTAATCACTGTGACTCAAAGTCCAGTACATAAATTTCTAGTTGATAAATGAGTTACGATTATAATTAAAAAAGACTGGTTACAACTGTTCCATCAACAAAAGGAAATATACATACTTGAAATCATGAGTCAATTGAAGCTAGACCACAATCGAAAACCTGGAAGCACTGCACGGCAGTTTCGTCCTATTGTGCGACTCCTCAGCAGTGCGCATCCATGATCCCGCCTCACGAGATTTGAACCTAGGACCTATCAGTCTCGCACTATAGCACTTAACCGATAGACCACTGATCCGGCCGGCATCCAACGGTGTTAATGTCTAACTTCAACCAATCCACGAAATTGAGCAACTATTCACCAACGTCTTCAGTGAGTTGATATCACCCAACAGACCTGGTTGAACTCCACTGGTTACTGCTTCTCACTAGAACTCCAGAAAATACCTCATAGAGCCAGTCCTCACAATTATGCATAAAACCAAGGTATACCATTTAGTTTATTCAATCATCCAACACTAATAAAAATCCAGTACATTATCTAGTAACTTCACTTGTTAGCTACATTTTTCACAATGTTTAATACAAATTCATTCAACGATAAAACCCCCAATGATATATACGATTTCATCTTTGCTTTATACATACATAAACAACCATATCATTCATTAAGATTCACTATAATTCATATCATTTACTTATTTATAATTGTAATGTAATGTTACATTTCATTACAGTTTGGTTATTTATATTCTTATTATTTATAAATTGTAATTGATTGAAGCTGTCACATTTATACTACACAAAACGACTGGAAACATTGAAATTCAACCTACGGATTATTGAGAAAATAAAACAAATCACACGGTTATTGCTATATGATTTATCCGAATACAATGAGAATTTTTGAACAATAGGACGAAACGGCCGTTCCCGTGCTTCCAGGTTTTCCATGGTGGTCTAGCTTCAATTGACTCATGATCTCAACTATTAAAATTTACTAAAAGCGTTGTTTGATCTACATTTTATACTGACGGAAATTAGCTATTATAGTTCGTCAAAAATTTTGAAGAGACTGTTGCTTTGTTAAAAGACGTTACCATATTTCACCAACCTATCAGTCTATGAGTTAAAGGTCAGTGCATCATAGGAATCAATAAGAGTACAGATGATTACAAAGTTAATTAAGCTTATTATAATAACTAATCAGAAACCAGGGCATCAAAACATATTGATTTAAAAAAAATCTTACTCATATGGTATAGTTCAGAACAACAATTAAGCTATCATTATTAAATCTTCTCCTTAAAGAATTTGAAACAAAACAATCCGTTGGTTAGTATTTCTATCCTTTCAGTTATATGAGATAAAAATGAAAACACATATATTACTTAACATCAAAACACGAATTCACGTGGTATTGTTTACTTGAATCTTCCCATTGATGTTTAGGACTGCAATTAATCAATCTCTTAATGGTATATGTAAATTTTGTACAGATTGCATTGAACACAGGTTTCATCGTGATGCCAATATGATGATTAAAACTACTCGCATTAATGTAATAACTAGGAATTCCTGAAATAGTGTAATTTACAACAAGATTCAAACAAACAATACAAAAGTGAATTTAAACTTCAGGCCGTTGCACAAGCAAGTGGCTATCAGAACTCAGTAACCAAGTGGATATCGTGGTGTCGTTTTATACGAAAGGTACTGGGTTCGAGTCCCAATGTGAACATCAACTCTGAGATGCAGGTACATCCGACTGACAAGTCCCAAATAGGACTTGACGCGCGTCCTGGATTTCACTGCTAGCCACTATCCATCTTTGCTATACTATGAATAGTTCGATTCAATAAACCTACTAGAATTTCTAACACTGAATTCTTTTCATTTTCAAATTAGTCAATAATTCATTTCTCCAATTAGCCCATCATTATTTTTATATCCTATTCAGTATTGCTGTATATTTCGAACGACTTTGTAAACGTATTTATAGACAGTAGTTGTTAGATCAGATTTTCACAACGATCTATTTAAATCTGACTTCTGGATTAACTAGTGGCTAATCAAAAAAATTAATTTGATTATCCTCGTTATTCCAAATCATAAGTATTTCATGCTTATTATCAAACTATCTAATGATTGGATACTAATTAGGAAATGGAGTTAAATAATAATACAATCGTAAATGATGTAATATTCTGTTGATAACAAAAGTAGTGTGATTTAACTGAAATATTTGTCTCCTGTAAAACTGAAATCTAAATATTCTTATTCGACTGTATGTTGAAGGTCCTAGATTCGTGTCCCGCATACGAGATCGTAGATGCGCTGAGGAGTCTCGTGCTATGACGAAACAACCACCTAGTGCTTCCAGGTTTTCAGTAGTGTTCTAGCTTAGATTAACTAATGAATTCAACTATTAAAAAGAGACCTGTTTTGCAGATGTGTGAAATAATGTAAAACAGTCACGTTCTGTACAAATAAATAAATAAATTTGGCAAAATATTCATCACCATTTATCGACTTTTATTCCATTCGTAAATTAATTGAAATAAACATTTGGTTCTGCACTCTCTTTAGGTAGAAAATCAATTAGGAGCGAATGTTTTTCAGATAATAAATCTTAAATAAACTGAAATCATACAACCTTGAAAGTGTTTTATTAAATAATTGACACAAGAGAGTACAACTGCATGAACTGGTTTATTGTGATTACTAAAACAGAGACGTCGTCGAATCAGATTCTGGAATCAGTCAGTATGAAATAGATTGGAGAAGTATTTTGAAGCATACAAAGATAAGTTGACTTATGTTACGGGTAGATGAGTATTTGTGTCAAACTCGCTGAGACTTTAAATATAGAGAAAATATGAAAATAATCTAAACACGTTTATACACAAAGTATTTCTTTGTGTAGGCAAGTATCCTCTTATTAGTTGTCCATGGACTATAAACTATCGTAGTCTCACCAATAATCAGTACATTGAGAAGATAATACGCTGTGACTAATACAGGTATGTATCTGAGATGGGTTGTAAAATTACTTATAATTAGTGTTGAATGCGATCTAGTATAAAACGTAGAATGAAGACCAAGTCAAGTTGAAATGATTTGGGTTATCTCACTTTTGATATTTTTGGCTAAAATTTGATTAGTCTTAGTTGTCATATCAGTATCCTGTGCTGATTGCCTCGCTATAGTTATTATAACACAAGTTAATTCACAATAGATGAAATGAAACAAGCGGTGAGATCCAAGACGCGTGCTTCATCCTATTTGGGACAGAGCATATGGATATATTTGCATCCCAGAGTTGATGCTCACTCCGAAACTTGAACCCAGTATCATTTAGTTCAACTACCATCCTATCATCCACTTGGTTAATGAGTCTACATTGGAGAGTCCCTAACAAGACGAAACACACGTCTTGGATCTCACAGCTTGTTTCATACCATCTATTCTATATCAACTTGTGTCAAAATAACTATATTGAGGCAATCAGCACAGGATGCCGATATACCGACTAAGACTGATTGAATTTTAGTTAAATATATCAACAACGGAATAATCCAAACCATTTCAAATTAAAATAAGTCTCATACTAGTGAGTGTCCATCTGGATTCGACAGTTGATTGGATAACCCAATGATGTTTGAAGCGAATAGTACTAGGTTCGTGTCCCGAAGTGAGCATCAACTCTGGGACGCAGGTACGTCCGGCTGACAAGTACCAAATGGGATGAAACACACATCCTGGATTGCCTTAAAAGTTACATTCCATCTGTTCTACATCAAGTGAAATAGAGAATATTAGATTGACCTGTTTCGTTTCTGCCAAACTAGAGCTGAAACAACTTAATAAACTAACATTGCTAAAAAATTATAATGTACATTAAACAGTTTGCTAGTGATCCTAAAGTAAGGCATTTAGATATTCACGAAACAGGATGTTTTATGACATGAATAAAAGTGACACTGATGCAAATCCCATACGAAAATGACAAGCTATATCTACTACAAAATCAACTTCATCCACAGATTGCCGTAGTTTATCTTCAACCAGCCAACATCAAATAAGATTCTCCTTGATATCGAATCACTTGACCTAAGTGATCACAATGAAACTTTATCAACAGAATCAAGTCAGAATTTCTGATTAGGCTACATGGAATGGTTACCAACCACCTACCGGCGTCAACGTCTCACTCCCATAGGAAATCAGTTGTGGTCCAGATGGCTAAATAATAATCCCTTTGGTTGTGATTACCAGGGAACAGTTTCTGACGAATAATTAACAGAATGTAACCAACACTGAATGATGTTCCTTGTCGATTGCTTATGTCCACCTGTCATCAAAGTAAGTTGACTAGTCGGCTATAATTAACTTAAGACCGAGTCAAAATGTGATTACCTCAAGTTGCCATGCCACACTAAAACTCAGAAGGAAAATGTATGCATGAAGGAATACTGGAACTGAAGAATCAGATGAAGATAAAGAGTCACATCATTCAACTTGTTCACCCACTGCTCATAACTATCATGAGAACGCCAAATAGACAGCCTGTATCTGCAAATATGGCTGAGACAAACGGTTAACGACTTCATGGACTGATGATGCGTTTTAGACTGGACGACCATGACTTTTTACAATTTACTGTTACACTGGCTAACATTGCTCATTGAAGTAGACGATGGTTAGACATGAATGACACATGTTCCAGACAATTCAGCTGGTGAATATTCACAACATCATCAATCAATTCTCCATCTTCGCCTAATGCTGAATGCCGAAGAAGAGTATTGGTCATTTAGTTGTTTCACCATGAGTGAAAAGTGCTTTTGACATATCCATAATAAAAAACCTTCAGCCCTACTCTTATCTCCCGACTATCAAATAGGATATTTTTCAGCTATAGAGTAATAGAGGGAGGACTGGTATGGATCATACTTTCACTATATTTGACAAAAGGATTTCTGAACTACTCTACAATCTAAGTATTTTGTCAAAAGCTAATCGAGCTTTCTGAATCCATACCTTTAAAGTGTGTCCATTTAGATATTCAATCATTTAGTTTAATTAGCTTCACTCTAACCTAATCAATTGAATCCAACCAACACTTTGAACAATACAACATGATATTGGTAACTACTTAATGATCGATACCTGTTTACTTACTCGGATAATTATTTCATTTTAACCCGTTAAATAAACAGTCAAATAAAATGATGGTTGAATTAATGGATCAATTTTCGTTGTGTTTATTTGAACACTATTATTGTTGCATAACCGATCAGTCACTTAATTAGTTAGTTAGTTAGTTAGTCAATTAACCAGTTAACTATTTATGTATTCAGTTGGCAACTAAATTCCATTTTAAATAAATCAGTAACTTAGTGTTTTTCAGTTATTAATCAGATTGAATCGATTTACACTGTATAAATCAATAATGATGTATGAAATTTACTCATAATAACTACAAACATTCATCCTAAGTAACATATTTCATATAAATTTTTGAATTTAGTCACTATGTTGATTATTATTAAAAATAAATAATAATAGCTAGACAGTCGAGAATGTTTCTAGTAATTGGAACGTTTAATATTGTTGTTTACATTTCGATGGAGTTTTGTTCTCTGAGCTGGATGGTTTGGTCGTGGAGCTTTCATTGTTCTTCTGAACGACATCATCAGCACAAACTTCAGGTAGAAGTAAATTGTTTGAATTTCTCCACATGTGGTTCACAGTTTATCCCGTACACCTTGATGTTGATTGGTTCTTTTTGACCATAAAGCTGTTATTGTTTATTTATTTGTTTTATTTGTTTACATTCTATCTAGTCTTCTATTTGCCAGACAACTGATGAATTTTCAGCTATTTTCTGTGATATTTAATTGTGTATTTTTCACTGCCATATTATCCTACTCCAGTTGGAATTCTACTTCAGAATGAATCAACTACAGTGGATGGGATAGTGATGCTGCTGCTGCTGATGATGATGATAGGAGGACAGGATGATAATTGACATTATGGCCTAATCGATTATGTATGCTTATGAAAGTTGGGTAGAAATAGGTCTAATATTTATTTTCACTGGGATATTTCGAATCAATTAAACTGCATTCCATTATTTTGTGTCAATAACAAACATTTAATCCAAGTTTTTTTGTTCTGTTGTCATAGTGATTATCGGCAAGTATTTATTGGAAAAAATAAACAAAAAAATCATATAATCACTCAAATAAATGGCATCACGAAATTATTACCTACTTATGAGATTTCAAGGAACGTACTAAAGTGAACTTATATTGTTTAAACGAAATATTTTATTATTTGTTTAAATCATCTTTCTTTTTTAACAAAAGAAATCATACTATCCCAATGGTTATTGATTGTTTCTTTGTTTATTATTATTTGAAAATTTCTCAAGTTGTGATTTAAAACAACATATGTATAAACGGAAGGGGGTTTCGTGAAGATTTTAATAATTTTATATAGTTGAGATCATGAGTCAGTTGAAGCTAGATCACCATCGAAAACCTGGAAGCACTGGATGGCCGTTTCGTCCTATTATGGGACTCCTCAGCAGTGTGCGTCCACGATCCCGCACTCGCGAGATTCGAACCCAGGACTTACCGGTGTCGCACCAGAGCACTTAATCGATAGACCACTGAGCCGGCCGGCATCCAACGGTGTTAATGTTTAACTTTAACCAATCCACGGAATTGAGCAACAATTCAACAACAATTCAACGTCTCCCAACAGACCTGGTTGAACTCCCCTGGTTACTACTTCTCACTAGAACTTCAGGAAATGCCTCATGGAACCAGTCACTAGTGGGCATATGATCATTATCAGAAGGGGCTTTTGTGGTAGTGGGATCGTGGACAGTAATATCTCGAAACAAGATATTTTCACCAATAAAGTTTATACATATTCTAAATACTGATGTTATGACTTGACCTAGCTGTCGCCAATTTGTTATGTTTTTGACCTAGGCGGTAGCCAATTGTTATGACTTGATCAAGGTCGTCGCTGATTCGTTATGACCTTACGAATTTAACAAGGACGTAATTCGCGTAAATTATCCACCAATAGAATACGCCTTCTACGACCTTCACACTGTGACAATGACGTTCGATTAGTATGAGTAATCTAACGTCCTTATTGGTCCTTATCCGCCTAACCCGTCCACTTGAGTCCAAAACACCAATAGCAGCCTCGGCAATACGAATCGTTTATTTCAAGCATACTTTGTTTATATATCAGACAGGCAGACCACACCACACCACATCATAAAATAGAAATTAATATTTGTACAAAACCAGGCCAAATGAGGCTGTAAGCGTGGGAGACAATAATCAATAAAACTGAGCATAACATAGGGACAGTAAATCATATAATAATAATTAATAGGTCAAAATGAAGCTTACAATAAGATGAATATATATATAGATAATCTAGTTACCGAATAGTTATACAATAACAATGATAGTCCAATAGTAGGTCCTGCAAGTTACCCGTACTTATGTCTTCGCTACTACACAACAACTGACAACCAAAAGTCATCTAACAGTTTGATTAAAAATCTCTATAGAATGAAATTTACGGCGTAGTTAAGAATTAAGGGATGAAATCAAACAGTCATTATTGATCCGGAAGTCTTAGTTAAAACTTGTGATTGATCAAGTTTAGACATATCGGGAGTAATATATAAATCACCACTGGGATGGGATGATATTTAGGCCATATTATGAATTAATCAACGTTGGAAACATGGACTACTTGTTGTCAGCTCAATGATTTAGAGGTTAGGTGTTCTTTTACTACAAAACATGACCGTCCTACTATAGATATATAAGTTTATAAGCGTATGCTATTGAAGTATGCTTTAATAAGACGAAATAGCTGTTAAGTACCTCTTAGTTCCTCAGCTTATATCGAATCATGACGAAAATCAGTAACAGATATTTTCTGGTTACATATACCCACTGGATTTCTTTCTAGCATTTGTACTATTGGTGCCATGATTCGGTATTTAGTGATTAACAAATCAAAGTGGTTTGTAATGACTGAAGATATAGTGAATTATTTACACGGATAATTTCAATCTTAATAACTCTGAATAAACTTTATATATAGATATATTTAAAGTATACATTACTAATTTTTGTATACTGTCCAACCTCCTCTCTTGGTCTGCCTTATTGTAAAAAATGAATCTTGATTATTTGCATCTTCTTGAATATTTTATCCATCAAACATGGTTTATGATCATACGATTGTGTAAAATGTCTATCACCTTCATATCCATACCTAATCTCAGGCCATATTGATTAACTACTTAAAATAGACCAATTAACTGAATAATTATTAATAACTAAAGTTAATATCATTTCTTCGTTGATGAAATGTATTCAGTCTGATAATTAATTATAAATAGTTGGTACAATGATCACTCAACATGTAAACATAAAACTTCACAATTGATTGATCAATGGATGGTGATCAATGTCATGCGTGTCAAGTCCTTCTTAGTGCTGATCGAATGCTATCGATCAAGTTACAATGTGGCCACTTGTCTAGGTCGCTCGAATAACTCAGTGGTAACGTCTCTCACTGTGAAGCTGAGTGACTTGGAATCGAATCCGTCAGGGAGCACTAGTTCCCTCAAGATTACAGGTACACCTCGCTGACGAGTGCCAAGTAGCATGAAACCTGGGTCCAGGGTTTCCTGTTGACCACCGCCAACCACCATCTTATCTAAACATAAAACTTGCAATGTTCAATTACCTGGACTAGTGACCATACTGGAATTATATCAATAGAATTCGATCAACACTTATTGTATTAGTGGGGTTAAAACCTGGTACAATTCAACTTGATTCAAGGCAACTGTAAGTTCGTTGATTTTAACATTCCAAACAATACGAACACAAAGACTAGAGTTTTATAAAGTGGTGTGAAGAAAAAACTAAATTCATTATGCAGCTTATCTGTACATTTAGGTTAATAATCATCCTTTGGTTGCATAAAACTAAGTCAAAATTGATGAAATATTGTTATATCTAGAGCCATCCTTGCAAATATAATAATCAATAAAAGGAGAACAAGAGTCATTATCGGAAAGTGGACTACCAGCTGGTGAATGTATGAATTTACATTGTGAAACGGAAACTCATGATACTTCAGTGTATTCTCATTGATCCACAGTTATAAGATGTTTAGTAATTAAAAGACTTTGTCTAGAATAATTCATGATATTTTTCAAAGTGTAAATCATGAGTCAATTGAAGCTAGACCACCATGGAAAACCTGGAAGCACTGCACGGCCGTTTCGTCCTATTACAGGACTCCTCAGCAGTGTGCATCCACTACCCCGCACTCGCGAGATTCGAACCCAGAACCTACCAGTCTCGAGCCGGAGCCCTTAACCGATAGACCATTGAGCCGGCATGATATTTATCTAGCAACCATTATGTCTTAAAGCAGTCATTCTGTTATTTTCACCATAAATATTTAAGCAGAATCGAACAACCGATTTTTTTTATTAAGTAGAAAAATGATGTAAAACTAGACAGATACCAATTTTTGTGCATCTTTGTCAATAATTCAATATGACACATGGTATGTTGACATTCTTATACAACTATGTTGATGTATATAGGTCCGCATATGTCTACCTATTTGTGCATATATGTATATGTATATACATATATATGCCCATCGTCAATTTACTTTGCTTTCAAACTGTTTTAACAAAAAAAAAATAATCCAAGTAACAACAAAAACAAATACAAGAAGATGGGGAAAAACAACAACAAGAAGAAAAAAAAAGATGAACGTAGTTATTTGTTTATCATATTTTTTTGGGGGGAGAAAAAGGAATTCTTTCCTCTTATTGATTTATTCGATATTTTGAATGTGTTTAGTGGGAATCAAAATGGTAATATTGTTTATTCAGACAATTATATATATATATATATATATAAATGATAGTATAAATGTTATATAGTCAAAGTACTTCTTCTTTGTGTTATTCCTAGATTTTGTTTTTAGTCAAAAGTAAATTTTTAGGTAAGAAAAACAAAAAGAAATATAGATTGATTTTTCTTTGTTTGTAAAAGAAATTGATAGTGGTTTTCTTCTAGTGAAATATACTGGAACATTATCATTTTGAAGATGGATGGTGACTAGTAATGAAATCCAGAACGCGCGTTTCATACTATTTGGGACTCATCAGTTGGATGTATCAGCACCCTAAAGTTGATGTTCACTCCGGGAGTCAAACCCAGTACCGCCAATAAAGGACTGATCAATTGCAGTCCTAAACGTCAATGGGAAGATTTGTAGCTCAGATGGGTGATTTTGTTTTGGTTGTGTCTCCCGGCGTAATGTGTTCTTTGACCTTCCTATTTTTCGTTTTCCTTCCGAATTCCAAGTTAGCGCT
The DNA here is from genome assembly GCA_944470415.2 of Schistosoma rodhaini. Classification (NCBI taxonomy): domain Eukaryota; kingdom Metazoa; phylum Platyhelminthes; class Trematoda; order Strigeidida; family Schistosomatidae; genus Schistosoma; species Schistosoma rodhaini. The sequence continues at coordinate 36,607,858 of OX104037.1, forward strand.
TGCCTCGTGATGCAGTCTGGTGATTTCCTTAATGTATGTCCGATCCACTTCCAACATATTTTTCGAATTTTCTCTTCAACTGGAAACTGGTTTGTCCTCTCCCACAGATGACTGTCGCTGATGGTATCCGGCCAGTAAATGTTGAGTATTTTGTGTAGACAACTGTTTGTAAATACTTGTACCTTTTTGACGATGGATGTAGTAGTTCTCCACGTTTCAGCTCTCCGTACAGTAGGATTAACTGTCCTGACGTTCGTATTGAAGATTCTCACTTTGAAATTATTTGACAGTTGATTTGGGTTCCACATGTTACTCAATTGTAGAAATGAGGTCCTTGCTTTGCCGATCTTCGCCTTTACATCGGAATCAGATCCTCCTTGTTCATTAACGGTTCTTCCCAGGTACGTAAATATTTCCCCATCTCATAGTCAATGAAGTTGATGTATGAAGAGGAATTCCACTCAACTAGTTGTTCGACGATTATCCGTAGTGTTGCAATTTAGTCTGTGTACAACCGATCCTTATGGAATCCAGTTGGGCGTCTACTGAGTCTTTCATCCAGTTCCGCAACACTCTGTTGAAAACTTTTCCTGGTAATGACGACAGTGTGATGCCTCTATATTTCCCACATTTGTTCAGATCTCGTTTCTTTGGTATCTTGATGAGGTATCGTTCTCCCCAGTATGTCAGTAGCACTTGTTCTTCCTCCCAAATGTTCCTCAATAGAATGCGGAGCATGTTCGCAGTTGTTTCTCTATGTTACCTCAGGGCTTCAGCTGGTCTATTGACAGGTCCTGTTGCTTTCCCATTCTTGATTTGTTTGACGGCCATCTTGATTTCTTCGGCCGTTGGTGGAGTGACATCTATAAGGAGGTTTATGTGTGCTGCTTCCATTTCCGGTGGGTTCAATGGGGCTGGTCTGTTCAGTAATTCCTCTGAGTTTTCCACACATCTGCTCCTCTGTTCTTGAATCTCCGTGACTGTCTTGCCTTCTTTGTCCTTAATTATTCTCTCCTGTTTGCCATATCTCCCTGCTAGTTTCTTCGTTGTATCATATAGTTGTCTCATATTCTCTTCAATTGCAGCTTTCTTCGCCATCGTTGTTAGTTCTCCCATGTATTTCTGCTTGTCAGCTTTAATGCTCTACTTCACTTGCTTGTTTGCTTCTGTATATTCAGATTGTGCCCTGACTTTCTCTGCTCTTGTTCGACTGTTGTTAATTGCTGCCTTCTTGTTCTTCCTTTCTTCAATCTTGTCCAGGGTTCCAATAGACATCCATTCCTTATGATGATGGTTCTTGCGACCCAGAACCTCCTGAGATGTTGAAGTTAGTGCTTCTTTCATTTCTTTCCAGTTTTTTTCCATCGAAGTTTCTTTTTTCGGTAGATCCTGTAAGGCTTGGAAGCTGTTGTTGAGAGTTATCTTGAATTCGTTGAGTTTGTCATTAACTCGAAGGAATGTTGTATTGAACTGTTTAATTCTGTTCGTCCGGTTGTCCAATGCTTCTTTATTTTCAGTTTCATCTTTACCACAACCATGTGATGATCTGAAGCTGGGGTAGCTCCTCTCCTGGTTCTCAGATCTTCCATTGCCCTTTTGAATTATTTGTTGATACAAATGTGATCTATCTGGTTCTCTGTGGTGTGATCCGGTAAGATCCATGTAGCTTTGTATATTCGTTTGTGTGGAAATAGTGTGACGTCTATAAACAATTCGTTGAATGTACATAAATTTCCGAATCTCTCCCCACTTTCATTTCTTTCTCTCGGTCCATGTCGTCCCATTACATCTTCATATCTGGTGTTGTCCTCTCCGACTTTAGCATTTAGATCTCCCATCAGGATGGTGAGGTCCTCTCTTGAACACTTCGTTATGATTGATTGCAGCCTCTCATAGAACTGATCCTAAATGTCGTGGTTGCTATCATTAGTGGGAGCATAACAGCAGTCGATAACATTCATTGTGCTTCCCTTCTTCTTTATTTTCAATAATGCTTTGATGATTCTGGATCCGTGAGATTCCCATCCTACAAGTGCATTTCGTGCTTCTTTGGAAAGCATTAGAGCAAATCCCTGATTATGTGCGGCATTTTCCTCCTCGTGACCGGAGTACAGCAGCATCTCTCCTGTACCTAGCCTTTGTTGTCCAGTTTGTGTCCAATGCGTTTTGCTGATTCCGAGTACTGCCAAATTGTATCTCCTCATTTTCGTTGCTATTTGGCTGATATTCCGGGTCTCTCATATTATCCGGACGTCCCATGTACCTATACTAAGCGTTGCTCTCGTTGTTAGAAGGGGCATCAGCCTCTTGGCTTCCGGAGAATCTCGGCTTTCATCCTGAGGTGTCATAATTCTTCCTCCAACTTGCAGGGCAGAGTTTAAATAGTTTGAATAATTTTTTCTGGTTAGCGATTTTTTAGCAAGATTTTTTTCTACGGTATGGGGTTGCCGACCCAATGCCTAACCTTCCTTCTTTAGCCGGACTTGGGACCGGCAGTAACTCTAGAGAAGCTACAGGCGGAGTTTTGTGTATAGGTGGTTACCAATATTCGTAGAAAAAATGTAACTGATATTTGATGATTCTCTTTGGATCTGGGTTATAAATATATATACATTTTGCACCAGATACATTAAAAGTCGTAAATGTGAAACCACTGAATAACAACTCAGGCAACATAATAATCGTGCGATCTAAAAGTCCTATGTTATATCTGTGGTTTAATTTGCTGGTACATTCTGGTAAAAAGTTTCAAACTAGGAGCTAACAGATATTCAATAGTTTCTGGTTTTCAATATTTGTTGAACTAAATTTACTTTGTAATGCAAACTATATTCAAAATGAATGATCTTAAGAAACTGTCAATTTTCACAAAATGTCTTAAAACTCATAAAATCCAATCATTTGAAATCGAACTGTAATTATATAATGATATTTATGATTATATGTATTTAATTTAAAAAACAATACGTGTGATGTATGCGTTTCAACAATTAATTTGATATATGTATGTGTCCAATTAGAGAGACAGTCAGTCAGTCTATTTTTAACGTACATTTATTCCCTAGATTACATTAGAAATCAACAACTCCTTACTTTAACATCACAATTCATTATATTCTGTCATAAAACTTTAGGATTTATAAGGTTAGGATAACATAATGACATTTATGTATAGGCAGAAGGTTGTAATTTCTTGGTATTATGGCAAGCTAGTTTTCTCAGTATTGGTTTATTGTATATATTTCTTTATTTGTCTCATCAAGAGTGTGATAATAAATAATATCAGTCGGTATTAAATTACTTGTCAACCATCTTGGATTAACATAAGAAATTCAACGACTTTTGAAATAAGTTTATCGTCTATCGAATTCAGGTTTATCGAAGGCTATAATGGGAGCTGTCAAACTGAAAATTTGACCTCATAACACATGGCGATTTTATAAGTTATCCCAATTTAATAGATAATATCAATAAGTTCTCTAACTCGCCTAGTTGTAAACCTTTTTGTATTATTTCCTTAACCATTTATCTCTACTTTCACCCAAATTCATGACTTTTCAGTATTGTTAACTAATTAATTGTTAACTGATATTGATTTTATCATTACCTATAGGTTAGTATAGAAACATGATGAATGAATATGCTGATAATTGTCGAAATGGAAGTCTTAACTTTATATTAGACTGAACAATTAAAAATCTCAGCATCTTATTTCTTTTAAGATTAACTTCTCAGTAGGACTCTGAATATTTTAACAAACAAACTTCCATCTCTGATAATTCTAACAACAAAATAACAGAGTCAACCTAAAGAGAGTTTTGCAGACCGTTGTACAAAAGACATCCAAATTATTATTACCTGATACACTCTCAATCAAGTTCATTATTCCTTATGTACAATTTCAGAAGTCTTTAAACGAATCGGGAATGATCGAACTGAAAAATATTTAGAACGCTTGTTAAAATATACACCGCAGAGGAAAAAGTCACTAGTTTTTGATAGGTTGAGGATTTGCTGTTATTCATGAAAGCTTTTAAGGATCAGTATTCAGTAAATTTTAGTAAAAAAAAAGAGCAGTGATAAACAAAAACTATGAACTATTTGAGCCTTCGTACAATAATGAACCATCTACTATTTAGTAATCCACTAAAGTTATTTGTTTGGTAGTTGAGTTTAAACAAAGGAACTGCAACTCATGGGTTTATACTCGGCTTTTAAGCTGGATCAGAAGGAGTAATTACTGAGCTTCTTTTCGCTTTCACACTGTCATTTTCACATTTTGATAAAAAAGAATGAGTTGTATTAATTACAAGTGTTCTGAGCACTTAGAAGAGGTGTATTCTATTAAGTTTTTTATTATCATGAATCGAATTAAACCAGCTGAAGGATAGTTTCGCAGAAGGTAGGAATGATTTTTACTGGGATAAACCATACTACTTACAAGTAACATAATTCGTAAATTAAAAAACCATGAAGAATAAATGCGTGACAATTTCAGTAATGATTTAGTAGAGTGAATAGAGGAAAATAATAATTCTTTTATTCAATATTATATCTCTCGAATACAACATGGAACTCTTGGCATGAAATACTTCAAAAAGTTTTTATTATTCTTCATGGATTAATAGGGACTAATCCCACTTTAATTGACTTCAATAGATGATATCCCGTTAACTGAGTATTTAAGCAGGGCAATTCTCCTTGTAGTAATATGAATTTACTCTAGGATATTCAGAAGTGAAAACACCGTTTTTGGGGGATATTGTATTGTTGTTAATCGCTAAAATCCTGAAGCACGCAAAAGGCAAGCATACTGGTAAGTAAAATAGTGAGTGAATATCAAAAAAGTCGGTAAATATAAATGTTAATCCATTGTGGGTAAGTTATTGATTCGCTGTGTAAACAACCAGTAGAGGGATGAATAAAGGCTGATGTTCAAATATACGTTCAATCAGACTCATACATAATTTTAGATAGTCGGATAAATGTCTAAATTACAAAAAGTAGACAAATAATTGAAAAAAAATTCTACGGGCCTACTATAGATCTCATGAATAAACCAAATAAATTTTTAATAATAATACTAATTTCATTAGCATACTACTCATTAAATGATAAACCATTTAAGTCTAAAAAAGAACATTTATAAATTCAAAGTTTCACTGTCCTTATGGTAACCGACTGTTAACTTTGATAAGAGTAACCAAAATCTCAAATTAATTCTTGAATCATTCAAAGTTGGTAGTATAGTATAGTCTTACTTATTTGAGAAATTACTTTTCCACCAATGAAAACAAGTGATTTGACATGATATTCAACCAGTTTATTCGAAGAGTATTATACCATCTTGTTATATCTCGTGGATAATTATGAATGGTAAGTTTTGAGGACTATATATGGACCAATATGATATGTATAATTCCTATTGTATTGTATTGTTAAGTAACTGAACTATTCATATTGATGTTCCTTTTATTATGAGCTTTATTTTGACCCATAGACTATTACCTCATGATTTACCATTCCTGAGTTATACGCAGTCTATTAATTACTGTTCCCTCTATTCACAGCCACTATTGACCAAATCTTGTACACATGTTATTTTCTGTTTTATGGTACGATTTGGTCAGTTTGATTGATATATAAACTCAGTGTGTTTGAGAATAATGATTGACGCTGCAGAGACTGTTATTGGTGTTCTGGACTTAACTGGTTGGGTTAGGCAAAAAGCAAGACTGATAAGTGCTCAAGACTGCTAATATGGTCTTTTTGCATTACTGTTCCGATCGATAATTCACTCTTCTCTAACTGGCGGGGATCAGTACGTTCATATATAAACAGGGCACGCACGTACACTCAATCGATATAACACAGCTCATATGTTTCTTGTTAAGTAGTTAATGTAAACTAACATGAAACTTGGATTATTTCAAATCTCACATTAGTTATCGCTTTTTGATCTCAACAATGATATTCATTTATAAGATTTTATATTTTATATTATTCATTATCATAATCAAATATATTATAACGGATCTCCTAGTTAGTTTTCATAGTTTCATAAGAATTACCAAGTTAATATGACATCAATTTTGAATCCTTTTCTTGTTTAAACTAATAGTTTTGAAGTAATAATATTGTCAGCAAAGGTTTGCTGGAGATTTTAGTAATTTTATAGAGTTCAGATCATGATTCAATCGATGCTAGACGACCATCGAAAACCTGGAAGCACTAGCGCAAGACTGGTAGGTCGTGGATTCGAATCTCGTGAGTGCGGGATCGTGGATGCGTACTACTGAAGAGTCCCATAATAGGATGAAATGGCCGTCCAGTGCTTCTAGGTTTTCCATGGTGGTCTAGCTTCGATTGACTCATTATCTCAACTCTATAATAATATTGTCTTAGCAACTTTCTCTCTCCTTCTCCCTACCTCCCTCCCTCCCCCCCTCTCTCTCACTATATATATATGTCTATTCTTCTTTTTGGATAACTTAAAAATGAATTCATAATTGAAAAACTCACGACATATTTCACCTTAGAGATAGTTGATTATTCATTTAATTAGGGTGTAATAAAGTTTTTTTTTTGTTTTTAAAATCCCTAATATAAGTGTTTTTCATTTCGTAAATTTTCTATTTTATATGCAGAAAATGTTTGTTTATAGAGATTATTATAGACAATAATCAAATTTCTGAAATTTACTATGAAGGATATTAAGGTGAAATGATTTGAATTTACTAAAATCTTGTAAGATGGTTAAATCTCCGAGTTTTTAATGCTTATAAAGCTATTTGTTCAAATGGAAATAAGCTCAAATTATTGAGATCTATTCCTTATGATGATGTTTCTAAGAGTCTAGCACATCTTGATTTATGGAAAAGAATGATTGTTTGATCCCTTTTGCAATTGTCTTCCAACATAGTTTCTACTTCTTTGAGTGGATTTTTTAGGGCTTGGAATCTGATGTTGAAAATTATCTTGAATTGGTTGAGTTTGTTAGTATATCGAAGGTAGGTTGCATTGAACCTATGTAATACTGTTTCCTCAGCTGTTCAGTGTTTCTTTAGCTTTAGTTTCATATTGGAAACCATCAGGTAGATGGTTCTCTGAAGCTATGTCAGCTCTTCTCCTGGTTCTTACGTCTTCCACTGACTTTGTGAATTTTTTATTGACGCAAATATGATCTATCTGGTTCAGTGTAATGTGATCCGGTGGGACCCATGTAACTTTGTGTACGCATTTGTGTGGAAATATAGTAACATCTATAACCATTTTGTTGAATACACATGAATTCGCAAATATTTCACCATTCACGTTCCTTTCTTCCAGTCATTTCATGTTGTCCCATAATATCTTCATACTTAGTGTTGTCTATTCCGACTTTGGCGTTTAGATCTCCCATCAGGTTGGTGAGGTCCTTTCTTGAGCACTTCGCTATGACTGATTGCAGTCCTCCATACAACTGATCATATATATCGTCTTTGCTATCATTAGTGAGTGCATAACAAGAGTCGATAATATTCATTGGGATTCCCTTATTCTTTGTTTTGAATGATGCAAGTGCATTTCGTGCTTCTCTGGACAGCATTAGAGCAGCTCCCTGCGTGTGTAGAACATTTTATTCTCCGTGATCAGAGTATAGCAGCATCTCCTCCGAATAAGTCCTTTTCCGTCTAGCTTCTTGATTTCCGGAGAAGCTCAGCTTTCACCATGAGACAGCATAACTCTTCCTTTAACTTAGATGGCAGAGTTTAAATGGATTAACCTACTTATTCTCGTTAGCGTTTTTTTAGCAAAGTTGTTTTTTACGGTATGAAGTTGCTGACCCCATTCCCAACTCTCCTCCCTTACCCGGACTTGGGACCAGTAGTAACCCTAGAAGAGCTACAGGTGGATAACAAATAGGTGTCTAAGAAAACAGATATTAAGCTCAAGCTCCAGCGTTAATATCAACACTCGAGTCCAGATACATTCGGAAGAAGACTATGAAGAAAGAAGAAATACACTTCCTGGATTTCATCATTAGCCGTTAAACAGACTTGATAAGAGAAAAAAACATAGTAAATATTCCTGTTATTATTGTTAAATTATGTGGCAAAAATTTATTTTGCCCTCAAAATCATTCTTTTCCGAATACTTTCGAATCTTACATATACAACTCATCTAAGAACTGTGTGATTATTTTTAAGTCATTTCGAAAGAGACATATTCATTGAATGAAGTTAGACATGTACAGTATTTGATACCAGCTTAGTGATCTAGAAGTTGAGTATTCACACTCTAGAATGAAGGTCCTAGGTCCGGTTATAACAAGGGTTTATATATATATACTACTTAAGAGTCGTATATTAGGATCCAACAACTGACCAGTGCTTCCTGGATTTCATTGATGGAGTAAATAAAATCAGTTCACGATTTCAGTCATGAAATTTATTTGTTTACTTTAAAATATAATTGGTAGCTGGTTGTCTCTATCCTTTTCTATATATTTAATTAGTGAGTGTTGTATAATAATATTTTACCGGTTATTACATATCAATTATTTCAACTGATTAACCTTTCAAATATAAAGTCAAGTGATTCTATCGTTACAATTATTAGGACGATAAATGTTGTGTAATTCCATTCGTCATTTGGTGAAAATGGATATAAACAATTCATTATTTGTTATTATGAAAAGTTTATACTTGTTACCTCCCTTATTCAATTAGGTACATTTTAAAAGATAGGGTGTGTTTTCTATTTGTTTTCATGATCTTTTCGTTCATATTATTACTCTATTTATATTGATAATTCCATGGTAATGTGATAACTTTTTTAGTTGCGTATTCAATGTCTTGATGACATGTTTGCATGACAACATACTATTATATATATATATATATTGACTACAAATAATTGATTCTTCTATTTATAAGGATGATGGCATTACTTTTTATTTCACCTTCAGTCATCTTATAATTTCTTGTGCCAAAACACCTATATGTTGAAGAATTTTGGAGAATTTCTCTTGGCCAAACTATGTTGTACACCACAATAGATCAATTAAGTTATCGGTTTAACAATGTGATACAAAATGTTTAATCTTAAAATTTTTCTTCAAAATCTATACCCTAAATCTGTTTTATCTTACAAAAACTGAGACCATTTCTAATTTTAAATCATAATTAGGTTATAGAAACTATCCTACAATCGACTTAGTATTGTTTGTTTGAATCTTCCCATCGATTTGTTAGGACTGCAACTGGTCAGTCTCTAATTGGCATATGTGCATACTGTGCGTATTGCCTCGATATACCTTAATTCACAAGCATGGTTAGCAGAGATGGATAGATAGTGGCTAGCAGTGGAATCCAGGACGCGCGTTTCGTCCTATTTGGGACTCGTCAGCTGGATGTACCTGCAATGATGTACCTACAAGGATGTACCTACAAGGATGTACCTACAATCGATTTCGTGTATGGTTAATTTTGGTTAAGCCTTTTTATTAAATTACTTAATAGACATCGTCATTTGGATAATAAAAATTTGTATATTCTTTGTACTGTTATTACTACTAGAGCACATGACACTCTAATCAAAATGTTAATCACTTAAGTACCATTCGATGACTTATACACCTCCGCATATATGTATTCACGCAAATCCTATTATTAACCTTTGTTTTGTTTTGCTGTGCCCTTATTCAATTTGACTATAATTACTTGCTCACTCACTCCACTGCTTATTGCTAGTTGATATTAGCTCATGTGCTTGTAACCTTCTGGCCTGAGTTATTTATCAATGAAATGTAGTTGCCGCTTCTCTTCGCTTTCTGATTTTATGAACCGTTAAGATTGGTACTATAACGGTTATCAAGGTGAACGATTTGAGAAGCATGGCACTACAAGGTATAGATTTCTCTATTTGCTACAGTTCAAATTTTAACCTACTTTAATACGATGAATTTTCTCCAACTTTTATATATTTCATTCATATTACATGACCTATATGTTTAATGTTATGTTACTGACAACCAAATTTTAATCTGTTTATCTCAATGATGAGAAATTTACTGTAATCCATAGAATCTTTCACATATTCATTTACTTTTCGAAACAGAGTTTGTCACGTTATTATTGATTTAGTAAACATAGAAAATGTTGTTCAGCGTATAATTTAATAAATATATATCTATGACTGTATAATCTTTCCAATCAATTCTCTGTAAATGGATCTATTTTTGTTGAAATATAATTAAATGGTTAGTGTTAAATTCGTTGATGTTTAGGACTACAATTGATCAATCCCTTAATGGCATATGTACACTCTGTAAAGATTCCCTCGAGCACAGACTTCGTCGTGATAACAATATGATAATTAAAACTATTCAAATTAATATAATAACTGGGAATTCCTGAAATAGTGTAATTTATAATAAGATTCAAACAAACAATACAAAAGTGAATTGAAACTTCAACCCATTGCATAAGCAAGTGGCTATTAGGACTCAGTAACTAAGTGGATATTGTGGTGTCGTTTGAAGTGGACGGTAGTGAGTTTGAGTTGCGGAGTGAATATCAACTCAGGTACATCCAGGTGAGATGTCCCAAATAGGACGAAACGCGCCAAATGGATTCCATTGCTAACTACCATTCATATTTGCTTTTAATGTTTAGTGTTATTAAAGAAATTGTCAACAAAATGAATTTATGCACAGAAAAATGTCAAGTTGTTCCTTTTACCGCTGATAGAGGAGCATAGGTATAGCATAAAAGAAAATAGTTAGAAGTTTCCTAGTATTGTTTCATTTTACTGCATGATTCTTATTTATACTCCGTCCTAAGATCTTATTCAACAAGAATCAATTTGAAAAATAGGGACTTGAATAGTCAAGCAAAAACTTTTACTAATCAATAAAAGTGGCAACCAATGTGTAAAAAACACTAATTTCATGTCGATAAACAGAAGATAGATAATTCTACCGTTTTAGTCAAGATCTATGATGGAGGATTAATCATAATAGTTACATGACAACTGTAGACACTAATAATGTCTATTAATTTACAAAAAGTGATTTATATTGTTGGACTATTTAGTTTGTACAGATATTCATTCTGTTCTATGATCCGAAAACATCTCAGCAAATATTAATAAACAAGGAGTGATGAACAACTTATTCGTTTTAATTTTTTACAACTCAGAAATTCATACTCACGAATCAATAGGCAATTGAATTTACAAATTTCAGGTTAAGGAATTTACATTCCCAGTTATCCTTGACTTTTTTAATAAATCTCCACATGATTTTCAGTCCACATTGATAAATTAAGTTAATGTTTACAAAGCATGTGAACAATAATTATGTATTTATTAATAAGTGGATCAAACAGCTCCACTGAACCCGCCCAAAATCGAAGAAGCACCCACGGACATCCCAATCGATGTTGGCCCACCAACAATTGAAGAGATCAACATGGTCATTAGACAAATCAAGAGCGGCAAAGCAGCGGGACCAGACAACATCCCGGCAGAGGCACTGAAAGCAGATGTAACAGCAACTGCAGAGATACTCCACATTCTCTTCAGTAAGATTTGGGATAAAGAACAAGTACCAAAGACTGGAAAGGAGGACTTCTGATCAAGATACCAAAGAAAGGCGATCTCAGCAAGTGCGACAAATAAAGGGGCATCACTCTCCTCTCAATACCAGGAAAAGTCTTCAACAGGGTATTGTTAGACAGAATGAGGGACTCCGTAGGCGCCCAACGTCTAGACCAACAGGCTGCATTCCATAAGGATCGATCGTGTTCAGACCAAATCTCAACTTCACGCATCATTGTAGAACAATCAATCGAATGGAATTCATCACTCTACATCAACTTCATTGACTACGAGAAAGCATTTGATAGAGTAGACAGGACAACACTATATGGGCTTCATCGACACTACGACGTACCTGAGAAGATAATCAATATCATACGGAATTCCTATGGTGGATTAAACTGTCAAGTCGTTCATGGAGGACAGAGCATTGACTCGTTTGAGATAAAGACCGGTATCAGGCAAGATTGCTTACTCTCACCCTTTCTCCTGGTGATCGACTGGTTCATGAAGGCGTCAACATCTGGAGGTGTGGAAGCACGGGATACAATGGACAGCTAGGATGCAGCTGGACGGCTTGAACTTCTTGGATGGTCTGACTTTTGTACCACACACAACAACAACAAATGCCGAAGAAGACGACCAGTGTAGCAGTAGCCTCAGCAGCAGTAGGTCTCAATATAAACAAAGGGAAAAGCAAGGTTCTCCGATACAACACAGTATGCAAAAATCGAATCACACTTGATGGGGAATTTTTGGAGGGTGTAAAAAGCTTTACATATTTGCGAAGCATCATTGATGAACATGGTGGATCTGATGCAGATGTGAAGACTCGGATGGAGAAAGTAAGAGCAGCATATTTACAACTGAAGAACATCTGGAATTCAAAACAATTGTCAATCAACAACTGCATCACAAGAAAAGCTCTCATATGGAATCCCGAAGGCCAAATGAAAAGTGGAAGATCAAAGAACACATTACGCCGAAAAATGGAGACAGACATGAGAAGAATAAATAACAATTGGATAGAACTAGAAAGGAAGGCGGAGGACAGAGTGGGTTGGAGAATGCTGGTCGGCGGCCTTTGATCCATTGGGAGTAACAGACGTAAGTAAGTTAGTAAATATCTACTAATAAGGAAGCATAGAGGTAAATTTTCAAGATTTATCCATTCATGATATAACCAGTCATTTTGTTTAACTTCGTAAACTACAGCAACTCACTATGAATTCCTTAAACCAACTTTTAATCTAATCACCAGTAAGCATACAATCATTATTCACACAGCTTATTTGTGAAGACAATTATCCTCAAAGACTATTGGATAAGATTACAATTTCCTAACTTTTTGTGCATCATTTCTATAATATCATTCTACTGAAATAATATTAAATAGCATAAATAGTATAAATTAGTATTAAAATCACTTTTTAAACAAATATATAAGAACCATTTTGATTGGTTAATTTTAATTTAGAACCTAAAATCAACAGAAGCTTTCTGATTGGCTAATATATATATATATATATATATAAATTGAGTTTTATTCATGAAGAGTAATTCGCTAGTAGATTCTTATTGGCTAAGGATTTGCACCGAACATTCCTTCTTTGAAGTCATAAGAAAAATTAATCAAATACCTATTTAGGATTGTTATAGGATAACAGTAGTATATTGAAATTACTTTTCAATGTTGTTAATTTCACAATCTATTCCATTGTTATCATTGACTTATAAACTGTCTTGATTGGTTTAATATACTTCGTATATACTTATAAATCTATTATAACAATATAAATTAAAACTTGTTGTCATTCAATTGAAATGGATTCATTATATACTAATGAGATAGGATTTATTAAACTTAATAAAACATGTATATTATGGATTGTATTATTAATTTTTAATAAATTTACTCATTTATCATATATTGGATGTAATGCATTTCAAAGTCATTTAATTTATTGGGATCCAGATAATATTATGTAAGTGTATCCTATGAATTAATGTACAATGTTGATTATAATATTCAATTGTATTAAGAATACAAGCATTTAAAATATAAGAGGTATAAACAGTGTTAAATAGTGGTTGTACAATTTTATGGATTGATTGAAGTTAAACATTAACACAGTTGGATAATGGCTCAGTGGTCTAGAGTTGTTATAAGCGTTTACGCACGAGACCGAAGATCCTGAGTTGGAATCCTGCGTTCACACTGTCGAGGAGACTCATACTAGGACGAAACGTCCGTTCAGGGCTTCCAAATTTTCAATGGTGGTCTAGCATTCATTGATTAATAATCTTAATCATAAAAGTGTTAAATGGAATAAATTCTTTTTATTTCATGTGAATTTACGAAATGTAGTTCCGTAAGAAAAATTTGAATAAAGTAGCTCATTTTTAGCTAATGTATTTAGTAATAAATACCCTCCATAATTATACAACTATTGTTTATTTAGAAACAGAAAAAACTAGAGAAAAAGCTGTTTGTGACATGGCTAATCATAGTGGACATAAGTGTTGTCGAAATTATAAAATCAATGTCAATTGTTCAAATGATTATAGTCGAGTTATAATGATAATGACTGTAATAATGCTAATGAATAGTGACTGTTCAACGAAGTATGAAAATACAAAGAAGTTATGATGACTTAGATGAATAAGCAATGGTATTATATACATATAAACTTAAGTAAACAACGAACATATTATTATAATAATATAGCAGAAAGGATAGGGTATGAGTAAGGAATATGTACTGACAAAAAGTAAGGTAAAGTAAGGTAAGATAACCACAACTAGAGGCATGTTTACCACATACATTTTCTGAACGCATAAGTTCGATTTGGAAACACAAACTATCGCTAAGATTGGCTAACGTAATAGTCTGTTATTTTACTGTTCGGTGATCATATGAAATTCTGTTATCTTGTTCAAAATTTATACCAGTGTATGTAGTATCTCTTTCTTTTGTAATGATAAGTTTGGAATGACTAGCTGCTAAACTCATTAACTCATGTTCAAATATTCTTTTAGATGAAACCTTTTCCGTACCTTCAACTCCTATGCTACTAAAAAGACAAGTGTATAGAAATTACTGAAATTAAACAAAAGATAACTCTTAACTGAATCACAAATTTAGAGTGAGTTTTTTATTTTGAATGGATTAACTACAGAAAACTTTATTGCGATGTAGGTGTATAATCGAGCGATTTTGATTCATCTTCAATGTTGAATAACTTTTATTCCTTCTAAAGACTATCGAGCGACAATAAATGTTGGAATTGTTATTTATCAAGACTATTTTTGTGTGGAAATATGTACTGTCTGGAGATTTTCTGTAGCAAAGGTTTCGTCGAAATACTTTTCATCCTCTTCTGAAGAATTTGAGTTTCTGATGAACATTAATATTACTCTTATCAATGACTGATTAAAAGTTATTTAATCAAAGTTCAAAGTAGAGTTTATGGAGAATATAGATCACACAAAAGGTGAAAAATTATCCATTCAGATTAGGTTGACTAACTTGTCTGCTCATGTACAAAAGTTATGAGCTCAAATCTTAACTGATTTCAAAAATTCCCTAGAATTATAATGATGCGAATTTAGCTGCCGAAGACAAATAAATGATTCTTTTTTGGTTAGACTTATTCTTATCTAATAAATTTACATCAGTCTGTCCAATTATCACCCAATTACTTAAAAATCAATTTGTTTTTAAAACTTAACTGAGCAGAATTAATCTTATTTTGTAGTAAATGTCACTGAGTTTACTACTTGTTCATTACTTACTTACTTACGCTTGTTACCACTCATAGAGCAACATATGCTACCCATCAGCATTCTCCAGCCAACTCTGGACAATCCTTTCCAGTAGTTTTTAGTTCTTATTCATCCTTTTGATGTCTGCTTCCAATTCTCGATGCAATGTGTTCTTTAGCCTTCCGCTTTTCCGCCTGTAATTCTTCTAGGGGCGAGACTATAATTTATGGACGAGCCAATCAGAAGCGTTTGAGGGATTTCAAGGTCACAGTGCCTATTTCAGTACCTGATGCTCATGTACGGTCGGTTCACAGAGAATTTTCGAGAAGACTTGACAGTTAAGCGGCTACAACAAATGAAACTACTAAGAAGTTCCTGTATTTGTAATTACGAGTATTAAATGACTTGTGGACCTTGTGCAGACTACCGTGATGTTGTCCTTCGATTTAATATATGTTGAGGGAAGACGTCTGCTAGAATAAGAACCCTTATCGCTCGATCCAGATTGAGACTAAGACATGTTTTAATGATTGCCGCCAACTATATAATGAAAGCACCAGCAACATTGGCTGCAATAATCGCAGATGTTACTGAAGCTTCGGCTGTTCAGTGGTATGAGTATTGTAGGGACATATCCATAATAAAAATGGTAAACTTACACAACTGGAGCACACAAACAAAAATGAAGCTATGTGGTCGAGACTGAGAGGGTTTTTATGACCTTATCATGGCTCCAGAGACCAACTATTATGGAGCCATATGGATGAGTTCCTCTACTTTATGCATTACGATTTCGGAGCCTTTGAACCTTTTTCTAACCTTGACAAGATTTTGGACCATATAAAAGAAGTGTATCCACTTTAATTATTTGGTTTTGTATAATATATTTTTACTCTATACTGGCTGTTTACTGATTGGCTTATATTTCTCAAGGTCACTTAAGATCCGTTCAAAAGTTGTCCATAAATTGTAGTCTCGCCCCTTCTAGGGTTACTGCTGATCCCAAGCCTACAACAAAGGAGGAGAGTTAGGCACGGTGTCAGCAATTCTATCCCATAGGAAAGAATCTTGCTAAAAGAACACTAACCAGAATAAATAAAATTACTTGTTCATAATTACTGTAAATCCTTTGATAATATAATTTATTGGTATAATTATGAATTTATCATCTTTTCTATGATACAATTTCTTGTCACTTTACATTCAACTAAGATAAACAGATAGGCTTTTCAATATCACATGTTAACTAGTCTAAATGATTTCTCCCATAGTTTATACTTTTGATATTTATTTGATTGTATTATAAAAACAACAAATTTACATTTCAACTGTTAGGGAAGTAAAAAAAAAACAAATTATCGAATAGTTACATAAGTGATTGATCAAGGACACTTTTTGATACTGTAATTCAGTTAGTATCCAGGTCTAAAATTAAGTGTTTCTCTATTGAATATACGTTACTTCGGACTTTGTTTTTGTTTTTTAAATTATAAATATGTGAATGTTCTTTTAGACTGAAGGTAACAAAATATAGGTCATCGAATAAAATGAGCTAAACAGTTATTACAGTTCAACTAATTATTGTTTGTTTGAATCTTCCCATTGATGTTTAGTACTGCAATACACACAGTATGCACATATGTCAATTAAAGACTGACCAGTTGCAGTCCTAAACACCAATGAGAAGATTCAAACAAGCAATACTTAGTTGAATTTAAACTTCACCCCATTGCACAAGCAAGTTGCTATCAGGACTCAGTAGCTGAGTGGATAACACGATGGCGTTTGAAGCGAAAGACATTGGGTTTAAGTCCCAGAGTGAACATCAACTCTGAGATGCAAGTACATCCAGGTGACGAGAACCAAATAGGACTTCCTGAATCCCACTGCTAGCCACTACTCATTTTTGCTTACAAATTATTACAGTGTATAATATAATCTATTCTAATATCACTATTGATAAGATTTAAATTATCCTATCATTGATGCCCATGATGGAATTTTATCAGTCTTTGTTGTTATATTTGCATTTCACGTGTATCGCCTCAAAATAAAAATTTTGCTGTACATCTTATAGAATAGTTGGATAGTGACTAACAGTAATTGTTCATTAGTTTGATGTCTCTATATCTCAATGTTTATGTTGACACAACGACTCGGCCTCACTATCGCGTCCAATTATCCATGTGAACAATAACACTAGGATGAAAGTACATTCAACTGAAAAATCCCTAATGAAGTGGAACATGTATCCTGGATTTCATTACTAGTCACATTCCATCCATTCTACATTGCTATTGATTGAGGAACTGATATTATGGTTAATGTAAACAATCAGTTAATCATATAAATTCAACTTAATATTGTTTGTTTGAATCTTCCCAGCGTCCTGGATTCCACTGCTAGCCACTATCCATCTCTGCTAATCAGTTAATCAGTTTAAATACAAAATTTTCTTTAAAACACATTTCATTTCCCTTGGTAATTTTCTTTTAGGAGTAAAAAACTTATCCCTTTAATGTTTAATAAAAAGCGTGTTTCTGAAACAATAAAGAAACTACTTTTAAATTCCATATGAAATATGATAAAATACTGGATTCGCAAATTCAATCATTTGATTAGGTGGATATGTTTTATATGTAGAGTCAGTTTTTATAGATAAAGATTTCAGTTTTATCCAAAAATCAAAATGCATGTGTTTATAAGCATTTCCTTTCAGTTACACGTTAAATACTCTCCATAGGTAGTTCAGTACGTTCCATATGTTTATTGATCAGTAACACTACAAATAAGTATAAACAGATCACACAAAAACTAATGGAAATGCTAAAGAAACATTGAAAGAAAAGGAAGCTTTATAATTTGTTTCATTGTAGTTTCCCCAGAGATCATCCCATCAAGGGCTAAACACAGGAGTTTCATGTCTTTGGGAAAGCACAGTACTTTCATACCACTGAAAATTAGTATCCCGGCCAAAATTCTCTCAAATCACTGTATAAATCAACGAATGAAAAGTTTCTTTGATGTTACTTACATCATTTCCTTCACAGTTAAACTACGCAAACTACTGATTCGCAGCAGAAATTTAGGAATTATTTTCTAACCTAGTTGTCACTAGTACACACATGACTACTTTTTAGGACATGGATCATTTTCATATTTTTCTTTATCACGTTAAAAATAAGACACTGAAGTTTTAACTCCTGAATTCTAATTTAAACAAAATCTACTCAAACCATTCAGCTATAAGCAAAGATATTGGCTAGCAATGGAATCCAGGACAGTCGTCAAGTCCTATTCGGGACTCGTCAGCTGGATGTACCTGCATCTCAGAGTTAATGTTCATTATGGGACTCGAATCCAGTACCTTTCGCTTCAAACGCCTGATAAAGACTGACCATTTGCAGTTCTAAACATCAATGAGAATATTCAAACAAACAATACTAAGCGAATTTAAAATTCATCCCATTGCACAAGCAAGTGGCTATCAGGACTCAGTAGGTGAGTGGATAACGCAATGGTGTTTGAAGTGAAAGGGTTCGAGTTCCAGAGTAAACATCAACTCTGACATGCAGGTAAATCCAGCTGACGAGTCCCGAATAGGACTTGACCCCCGTCCTGTATTCGACTGCTAGCCACTATCCATTTTTTCTTACAATGCTTGTGAATTAAGGCTATATCGAGTCAATACGCACAGTATGCACATATGCTAATTAGAGACTGACCATTTGCAGTCCTAAACATGAATGGGACGATTCAAACAAACAATACTAAATGAATTTATCGATAAAATGAAACTTACAATCTTTTAAAGTAACATTTTAAGGAGTTCAGTTTAAATGAATCTTTACCTCATAAAATAACCAAGTAAGGGTTTCTATTTGTGAAATCATGTTTGTATCAATATTGAATTAGATATAAACTAACTAATGAATAACATATGATCAATTATAAAAATAATTAATTAAACTAAAACAAAAATAATCTAAATTCCCTAAAGAAAAATTCTAAACGAATTATTCAACGATCAATTAACTTGGAAATTTTATTTATTTTTCTCTTCTTTTCTTTTTTTAATTTTTCTTTTTTTTTTTTTAATGAGTTGGATCATTTATCTTCTTTATGGATTCAAATATGGAAACAAAATTTAAACTTGGTTTTAAACAAAAATCAAAAGCATTTTAGAAAAAAGAAATATTCTTAGTTACTCATTGGTGTTATATAGATTTAATTGTTTAACTAAGTATTTTGATAAACAACTCATTGGTAATGTCGTGAACTGTGAAACTGAGTAGTACAGATTTGAATCCCACGAAAAGTATTACTTACTTGCTTACTTACTTACGCCTGTTACCCCTCGTGGAAGAGCATGGGCCACACACCAGCATTCGCCATCCATCCCTGTCCTGGGCAATCCTTTCTAGTTCCATCCATTTGTTGTTCATTCTTCTCATGTCCATCTCCGTTTCTCAGCGTAATGTGTTCTTTGGTCTTCTTCTTCTCCTTTGGCCTTCAGGATTCCATATGAGGGCTTGTCTTGCCATGCAGTTGGGTGATTTCCGCAATGTGTGTCCTATCCACTTGAAGCCCTTCTTCCTGATTTCTTGCCCCACATAAATCTGGTTTGTTCTCTCCCACAGTAGAATGTTGCTGATAGTGTTTGGCCAGCTGGGGCTACTGCCGGTCCCGAGCCTGGATAAAGGAGGAGGGTTGGGCATGGGGTTAGTGACCCCATCCATTAGGAAACTAACTCGCTAAAAACACGTTAAACATAAAAGAATTAAAGTGGTGGTCAGTATTTGAATACTAATTTAGTGAATGATAACTCAGGTGGGGAAGATCAATCTATTGATAAATGTGAAATTACAGAGTATCTTTGTACAATATGAAGACCATACATTAAATACATAATTTGCATATCTTTCATCAGCTATCATTTACGTGCTTCCTGATTCTTTTAGTTCTGTTGTTATTACAATTACTTGAGGTCTCCTTCTGTTATCTTCAACTGAATCTTCTCAACATTCTGTATGCATGAATTCCACTCCGACTAATGCTGCATACTACTTATATTTATCAACATAAGTAGCATATATCACACTAAATGAATTATCAGTAAGCAATCTATAATTTTATTATAAATAACAGTGAGTTGAGAGTTTAATCATTGAACTTTTAATGATCTAATCAATTTTAAGTTCAACGTTTCCTTCCTAAATTTAATTGACTTAACAATATATTACCTCTCTTCTACCTAATGGATTATTCTCAAAGATCGTGAATGTTAGCAACATAGAGTAAGTGAATTTCATTTGACACTTGCATTCACACTTAATATTTCTTGTTCATTTGTTGTACTTTAACTGTTTGCTTAACATAATTAAGATTTGAATAAAGAAATATGCCAAACCGATTATTAAGGAAAGTAAAAATAAACTCTCTAGTTTCCACTTTGATATTTCTAACTAATGTTTAACTAACTTGGCCAATTTCATTAGCTTCTTAATTTTGATGGGTTTTTGTCAGTTTTTACATTTATTTACACTGGTCTGAGAATTTTGAAACTAACATAAAAGTATTTTTTATTACTTGTTAATACTGTTGATTTATCGGAAGGAATCAGCGAAATCGCTGTTGGTATTCATCATTAAGATTTATAAGTAACCGGCAGAAGTACTATGTTCCCAATAAGATTTGAATTCAATCTATCCAGTGTAGTAATCAGAAACAATAACATTGATCTGTTTTAGTGTATGTGCATTGCTATATTAAATAAGATATCAACATGACTGCATTCCAAACCTGTTTTATATAGTTTTTGTATCATATAGATTAAGAAAACATAGCATTGGGTACTGTTCCGATTAATTATTATATGATTCATTACTAGAATAATGTTAGCTTAAAATCAAAGAATAATAAGTATAAAATTTAAGATTTCAGTTAAAAAATTCAAATCTCAATGTATTTACATTCAGAGTTAGCCTCATTAGTTTTATATTACTCTTGAACATCACTTCTACCTTAAGTTTATGCTGATGATGTCGTTCAGAAGAACGATGAGTGCTTCATGACCAAATCATCCACCTCATAGAACAAAAATCCACCCAAGTCATTCACCTGAACTACAATTCTTCTCCACCGTCTCAATATCGCTAAATGTCAACAATAATTTTGATTTTCTTTTCAAATAATTAATTTATTGTATTCGAAGTTATCAATATAGTATCAGTTTATAAAACGCTTCTAGCTTTGTTCCATAAAGGTAACAGATTTATGAACTTCTTACAGATCCTGAATGATGGACAACTTTTCATGTCATACGACAAATAACATACTTATTTGAAAGAAAACGCCAGAAATGACAAACCTAAGTAGTTTACATCTAAAAATAAAGATAAATAAAATTCTATAAACTGACTTTGAAATATTTATTTATTATTTAATTGTTTAAGGTCATGAAAGCTTCATCGCATAGATGATTGAAATCAAAGAAATATGATATAAGTATATATATATATATATACCAAATAGGTTTTATATCTTTTTAAAGTAAATAAGTGAAATAATATTGAAATAGATAAAAGTGACAAAGAAACAACAAAGCAGAAATCGATTTCCGAAAAAAAACAGTTCTTCATTTTAAATTCACTTAGTATTACTTGTTTGAATCTTCCTATTGATGTTTAGGATTGCAACTGGTCAGTCTCTTATTGGCATATGTGTATACTGTGCGTATTAACTCGATATAGCCTTAATTTACAAGTATTGTAAGAAAAGATGTATAGTGGCTAGTAGTGGAATACTGGACGCGCGTCAAGTCTTATTTGGGTCTCGTCACCTGGATGTACCTGCATGTCAGAGTTGATGTCCACTCTGGAACTCCAACTTAGCACTGTTCGCTTCAAACACCATTGCGTTATCCACTCAACTACTGAATCCTGATAGCCACTTGCTTGTGCAATGGGGTAAAGTTTAAATTCAACCAAGTATTGCTTGTTTGAATCTTCTCATTGATGTTTAGGGCTGGAACTGGTCAGTCTCTTATTGGCATATGTGCATACTGTGAGTATTGCCTCAATATAGCCTTATTTGGTTAGCAGATGGTATGAGAATCTCGGATGTGAGATTCATTCTCTTTGAATCTCACCAGCTGGATGTAAGCTTCATCTGAGCGTTGATGCCCATACTGAAAATTGAGCTCAGTATTTATCCCTCTGACTGTGAATACGTTGTCTACTGAGCTACTATAGGTAAATATGTACTAATGAATACCAATCAAATTTCAGTTTTGAGTATCAGCAATGAATCGTTATAAAAATTTATGAATTCTTTATTTTAGTTCCTTTATAGTAATACTGTTTTGTAAACATTGCATAATATTATTATATCCCGGTAACAAGAGTGAATAGTAAATTTGGGATCCATTTATAGACCAATATTATACATATATTTTATTATAGTATAATTGCAAAATAACTAAACTATTCATATTCATGTTTCCCTTATTATGAGCTATATTTTGACCCATAGACTATTATTATACGATTTACCATTCTTGAGTTATTCGTAGTCTATTAATTACTGCCTCCCACATTCATAGCCGCATCTGGCTAAATCCTGTACAAATGTTATTTTATATTTTATTGGTACGATGTGGTCAGTCTGTTCGGTATAGAAACTCAATATGTTTGGAATACAATGATTCATACCACAGAGGTTGTTATTGGTGTTCTTGACATAACTGGCTAGGCTAGGCAGAAAGAAGGACCGATACGTACTCTAGACTGATCGTAAGGTTTTCACGTGTCACTGTTCCACTCGATAATTCGCTTCTCTCTCATTGGCGGTCTTATCACGTTCATACATTAACTGGGCATCCACTCGGCCACAAGTTATTACAATTATTATGAAAATAAGCAAAATTAATGTATAGTATGATCGAGTTATCTGTAGTAAAAGACGACAAGATGTCTTATTTAGAGAACTGGGACTAGTTGTGTTGTAGAAAAGAGACATTTTGTTTGCCCCTATGTTTTTACAAAACAAGATAATATACCTAAAGCTTTGAGATTAGTATCTACATTTAACGTACACCTATTACCAAAAATTAAATATAAATTTTGTACAGATTACTTTTCAGTTTACTGTGATGGTGGATGACTTAGATTAATCGGGGATAAATCTGTGATATGAATGGATGATGGGTGCAGAACCACTATGTTAAAGGTCAACTCAATAACTGAGTTGCTATCAACGAAGATTTTAAGGGTTTGTTGTGATTGTTGCTCAGAGTGACAGTCTATTCCAAATTTAGTGATAATATTTACAGGTCTATTTAATAGAACAAGTTTAATATAAAGTTTATAAATTTTGACAAAACAGCTGAAAAAGTAATTCATTAGCATACACATTCAAATGTTCTAGTTATATACCCATGAAGCTTTACCTTTTATGGTACATTATAGTCTTTTATTTTGCTTATTTGACCCTGTTAAAAGTAACTTACTTACTTACTTACTTACTTACTTACTTACTTACTTACTTACTTACTTACTTACTTACTTACGCCTGTTACCCCTCGTCGAGGAGCATAGGCCGCTCACCAGCATTCTCCATCCAGCTCTGTCCTGAGCCTTCCTTTCCAGTTCTTTCCAGTTGCTATTCATCCTTTTCATATCGGCTTCTATTTCTCGGCGTAGTGTGTTCTTTGGCCTTCCTCTTTTCCGCTTCCCTTCAGGATTCCAAGTTAGGGATTGAGTCGTGATGCACATTGGTGATTTCCTTAATGTATGTCCGATCCACTTCCAACGTCTTTTCCTAATTTCCTCTTCAGCTGGAAGCTGGTTTGTCCTCTCCCATAAAACGCTGTTGCTGATAGTATCCGGCCAGTGGATGTTGAGTATTTTGCGTAGACAACTGTTTATAAATACTTGTACCTTCCTGATGATGGTCGTAGTAGTTCTCCACGTTTCAGCTCCATACAGTAGGACTGTCTTGACGTTCGTATTAAAGATTCTGACCTTGAAATTGTTTGAGAGTTGTTTTGAGTTCCATATGTTCTTCAATTGTAGAAATGCTGCCCTTGCTTTGCCAATCCTCGCCTTTACATCTGCATCCGATCCCCCTTGTTTATCAACGATGCTCCCCAGGTACTTGAATGTTTCCACCTCTTCCAGAGTTTCGCCATCAAGTGTGATTGGGTTGGTGTTCTCCGTGTTGCATTTGAGAATCTTGCTTTTTCCTTTGTGAATGTGGAGGCCTATCGATGCGGAGGCTGCTGCTACATTTGCTGTCTTCATCTGCATTTATTCGTGTGTATGAGAGAGGAGGGCTAGGTCATCTGCGAAGTCCAGATCATCTAATTGATTCTGAGAGGTCCATTGTATTCCGTATTTCCCTTCAGATGTCGAATTCGTCATAATCCAGTCAATCATTAGAAGGAAGAGGAATGGGGAGAGTAGACAGCCTTGTCTGACTCCGGTCCTTACTGGAAATGCATCTGTCAGCTGTCCTCCATGCACCACTTTGCACTGTAATCCATCGTATGAGTTTTGGATAATGTTGACGATCTTCTGAGGAACTCCATAGTGTCGAAGAAGTTTCCATAATGTTCTCCTATCCACGCTGTCAAACGCCTTCTCATAGTCAATAAAGTTGACGTATAGTGATGAGTTCCACTCAACTGATTGTTCAACGATGATCCGTAGTGTCGCAATCTGGTCTGTGCACGACCGATCCTTACGGAATCCAGCCTGATGATCCCTCAGTTCGGCGTCTACTGCGTCTTTCATCCGATTCAGCAGCACTCTGTTGAAAACTTTTCCTGGTACTGATAACAAACTGATACCTCTGTAGTTCTCACATTTGCTCAGATCTCCTTTCTTTGGTATCTTGATGAGATATCCTTCTTTCCAGTCCGTTGGCACTTGTTCCTCTTCCCAAATCTTCTTGAATAGAAGGTGAAGCATATTTGCAGTTATTTCAATGTCTGACTTCAGTGCTTCAGCTGGTATATTGTCAGGTCCTGCCGCCTTCCCACTTTTGATTTGTCTGATGGCCATCTTGACTTATTTGATCATCTATAGGCAGACATCTATAGGAAGGTCAGTGTTTGCTGCTTCGATGTTCGGTGGATTCAATGGGGCTGGTCTATTCAGCAGTTCCTCGAAGTATTCTGCCCATCTTTTCCTCTGTTCTTGAATCTCAGTGATTGTTTTTCCTTCTTTGTCTTTGACTGGTCTCTCTGGTTTGCTATATCTCCCTGCCAATTTCTTCGTTGTATCATATAGTTGTTTCATATTTCCTTCCCTTGCAGCTTTTTCCTCCGTCGTTGCTAGTTCTCCCATGTATTTCTGCTTGTCGGCTTTGATGCTTTTCTTTACTTCCCTGTTTGCTACTGCGTAGTCTGTTAAAAGTAAAGCTAGGTAATAAAGGTACTTTCGAACACCTATGCTACTTTCTAATGTTTTGTTCGGAAGTTTGATAACTTGAGAATTTGTCGGGTCTATCATTCGTTTGAATAAGACAAGAACATAATTGATCAACTTATTTTAAGTGACCTAGGAAACACTAAAATGACTTTAAGTCCGGGATTTCCGATTTTGTCCTAATTAAGATCCATAAACTGACCGTTCTTCTATCCATCTTTACATTTTCATTAAAGAATAAACCTAATTATCATCATTTAAACCTTCAAAGCTACAACGCTACTATTGTTATTACTTATATAAACAATTTGTATGAGGATATCAGTGAGAAGATTCAAACAACCCGTATAATTGAATTACAATTTACGCAACTGCACAAACTAGTATCTAACTGGACACGGTATCTATGTAGATAACACATTTGTTATTTGATATTGGTACGACTCTCGTAGTGATCATCAATTCTGGAATGTAGGTAGGGCCAGTTGACGAGTCATAAATAGAATGGAACATGCGTCTGCTAGCCACCATCCATCTTTAATTAAAGTGTTATTCACCCAAATAACATTTAAAACTGATTATTTTATTTGGTTTATGTTTCTTTTATATGTTACTATTCTCATTAGTTATTCTCAAAACATTTTTGTTATTTGAATGATCTTTATTTTGTTGATTATAAGATATTTCAGTTAATAAATTATTATCTACTACAAAGCTAAATAAATAATTTGTATTCAGTGTTTTGAAATGATCATGATACATAGTTACGGTGGATGTTTTTTGTAATATTACGTTTTCTGAGATGAACTGTTCGATCTGAAACTTTTATAGTCATTTCATGTAAATGTGAACATACCTCTTATTTCACGAAACCTAATCTAGCATACTTTGAAGACTTTGATCGTGACTGTTGTTTCTCGTAAGTTTTATTGTCTTTCTGTGTTCATGATGTCTATTTAGTTCAGTTGAATTTGATCAGACTAGGTCCCTTAAGTTAAATAGTTTTATTTTTAAGATTTAACTGTCTTTCTATGTAACAGTGAAGCAAACTTTAAGGATACGTTACAGAAATTATCGTCCTGAGGTGGGAATCTTTGTTGTCATATGTTTAAATGACCTCCCTGTGATTGATAGAAGCTTTCGGTATGTATAATAAGCTGGATCCATATCAATATGCTTAGTGATCTTACATTGAAATTAAGGTCGTAGTTACAGAAGTTCCATACCACTCCTATTATATCCTCCATTGAGAATTTTGATGTTTCTGAAATCTATTTTGTGCTCATAATTCTCCTCATGAATCGATGTAAGCTATACATGTCTTTTCATTTTACGACTCATCTATATTCATGTGTACTAAGGTAATGAGATCTATTTTATCCAATGTAGTGCCTTTCTTAGTTAAGAAGGTTTATTCGGTAGGTAATGTTAAATTTGCCTCCCTTCTATGTTTCTTTTCTAACTATATAAATTGAAATGCAGTGATTCTCTTAGCTCATGAACAACAATCATTTCGAAAGGTTTTAAAAGCCCTTTGATAATTTCTATTATTTTCTTTAATTATGGATAAATGACCTATGTTCTAGTTTTCAAAGGGAATTGACGACGGTGTGAAAACCTCCCAAACACTTGGTGAAGTTAGGATGGTAGTTATTTTTACGAGAAAGGGAAAGAAAAAGGGTTTTCTTAATTGTTCTTCCATTTTGAGAACTAAAGTGAGTTTTGACTTTTTTGCTTAGCGAAAGTATAACACTTGATTGGTGTGTTTTTCGATCATTCAGACTCCATATAGAAAGTGTCTCCTTCAAACTTCTGTCTACACAAACACCCACCCCCTTAATGCATCAACTAGGAGTACCAAATTTTTACATGTTTTTGGTTTGAAGCTCAAATGTAATAAACGTTCTTAGATGGCTTATTGACTAACCATAGAAAGTGTATTTATGTGAGATGGGAAAAAAGGTTTGTAGCTCAGGTGGATAATTTTGATCAAGTTTTGTTCTTTGTACTGGATAATAGAAGTTTGTGCTGATGATGTTGTTCAGAAGAGCAATGAAAGTTCCACTAACAAACCATCCAGCTCAGAGAACAAAACTCCATCAAGTGTATTTATGTCTTTGTTCACAAATTAATAGCACCTAATTAGCTTTGTTTGCAAACTCAGAGCTTCAATTTGTTAGAATTTCCAACCTGTTTATTTATCTTTAGTTCAGAAATAACAATTGTTGATTGATCTCAAAAATACTGATTAGATTTCATTGATGATCCTATTCAAAGTCAATTATAGTGATCATGCAATTCTTTCTTAAGGCGATATTGTAGTGAACAAAACACGGGTGGGGACAATCGAATCTATTTAGGCACAACATTACAGAATATCTCATTAAAACATGAGAACAATATAGTGAACAGTTAATTTGCAAAATAACAATCAATTGTCTCAATATTGACTGTTTCTTCTGCAAATATCCGTCCATAGTCTCCGATTATAATTGTTCATACATTTTCATACCAATTGCGTGCCATTCCCGTTCTCTCCTTGTCGATCTTCTACTGAAATACATTCAATGCCTGACCATCACTATATATCAGTGATACACACCACAATATTTATAATCTGACTAGCATATATATGGGTACAATTTATCAAGGTTAAATGTTTCTTTTTGTATATAAAGATTTGATTCAATGATATTCAAGATCAATGTTTTATCTAAAAGTTTATCTGAATGAGAAAAGATTGAGACCTGAAAGTCAACTAATTGTTAGTTAACATATTAAACTTTTATGAAGGTTATAGAAATAATGATAATAGTAACTCTTTATTTGTTTGTTTGTTTTCTTCAATCAAATACAAAAGAGTAATGGTGAACAAAAAACAATATATGAACATTTGTTAGTATTTAAAGCTTAATTTCAATATATATCAAATTGGATTAAGCACAATTAGAAACTCCATTAATTTTGTGAATAGACCAACTATCTCAACAGTCAAAATAATTCGGAAAGATCTTGGCAAATAATATACGTTATTTATTTATTTATTTAAACCAAATATTGGTACAAAGAGGCATCAGATATATATGCGCCACACAAATCTCATTTGATTTGTGTGAGGGCTGTGATACTGTCCGGGTGCCCAAACCGAAACAGGTGGTTTTCTTAAGGAGCCACACCCGGAGCCTTTGACCTAAAGGTCTGAACCACATGACAGTGGAACAATGTAAGGATATGCAGTCTCATGATAACCGGTGACCAACGATTGATTCATACGTCATTTGTTACTTCAGGATACTGGAGCTCATTGGTTAGGAATCAAGGTTTCCAACTCCCCTAGGTGGATACCCGTGTCCACCAACCCGATTAGAGCGTCGGACATTCGCTTTTCGTCCTCTTAATTTCGTAAACAATACCGGTGCTGCAAGAGGGCAGTGAGTAGGACTTCCCTGGCAGTGGTTTTATGTACATGGCCATTTGGGAGCGTTTCGAGAGAGAGAACGAATTCTCCCCACTCTCGGCCCTACCAGAACATTTGGAGACCGAATAATATTTTGCAATCATTGTATCCATCCGATCAAATAGATTAAGACACCTCTTTAGCCTATTATATAGTATACAACTAACCAATAATATAGTTTGATGGAATTTTGTAGAGATCAGTCTAATTTATAGGTTATGTTCATTTTAGACTGATCTGAGGTTAAGATACTATTAAGAATCAGGTAGGACTAAATAGTTATTTCGTTTTAGTACTGAACTCGTCTTCAGTCCTTACAAACGAATTCGTCAGAACTCGAACCCAAAACCTTTAGGTCTCCCATCCTAGTATCTAACGAAGCAATTTTAACCACAGCCAACTCACGATACATCACAAAGTTCATCTAATATCATTGGTGACTACTGTTTTATTTCCAACATTTCTGAGTTCTACTAGCCACAACTTTTTACTGGAACCTCAAAAATATCTTAAACGAAGCTGCTGATGAGTTGGCTATTAATTCATCTATTAGGTGACTTCAAGTCTTTTAGTTAGGCTGTCCACTATCCCCATTTTTGTTGAAATTAATTATAGACCTATTGCTGGATATAACACTCGTCGACTGAATTTTCAGGAATTAATCTCTTACCAGGAGGTCCACTTATTGACTTAGAATACGCAGATGATATAGTTCTGTTTGGTGAAGACGCTGATAAAATGCAAAGTCATCTGTTAGAACTGAGTAACAGTGCCAGGATATTTGGAATGCATTTCTCCCCCTCTAAATGTAAATTGTCACTGCAGGACTAGCCTGTGTCATCACCTGAACTAAGGACAGGAAGTGAAGTAGTCGGACGCATCGGCAACTTCACTTATCTAGTAAGTCTAATCAGCCCTAATGGGTTGATGTCTGACAAAATCTCAGCATGGATTCAAAAAGCTCGTTTGGCTTTTGCCAACTTACTTCCCCTTTGGAGAAGGCGAGATATCCGTCTATCAATTAAGGGACGAGTATACTGCTCAGCAGTTCGTTATGTTCTACCGTACGGCTGCGAAACGTGGCCATTAAGAAAAGAAGATACTCGTAAGTTACTAGAATTTGACCACAAATGTCTTAGAAATATTGCTCGCATTTGC
Source organism: Schistosoma rodhaini (assembly GCA_944470415.2). NCBI lineage: Eukaryota > Metazoa > Platyhelminthes > Trematoda > Strigeidida > Schistosomatidae > Schistosoma > Schistosoma rodhaini. The sequence goes on from OX104037.1 coordinate 36,638,251, forward strand.
TGGGATCACCGAGTAAGTAATAGTGAGGTTAGACACAGGGTATTAGGGAATGATGGTAAACCAGTTGATGAGGTGATGAATCTTCATCGACTGAGATGGTTGGGCCACGTGTTACATATGCCTGAACACCGATTACTACGACGCGCTATGCTAACTAGCATTGGGGATGGTTGGAGCTTGAAGTCACTAACTTCTAGTCTGGGCCATGTTAGTAGATGCAGACTACTTGGTTGGGGTCCGCGTGACTATCGTAACCAATGGTTGGAGACTCTGTGTGACATGGCTCAGAATCGATCACAATGGCGTAGGTGCATACACTCTTTATCTTCCCTTAAACTTTGAGATAAAAATTGCTACATATCTTGTCTTTCTCCCTGTACTATATCCTTATATACAATCTTTCTTTTATATATTACTACAATTGAAGTAACTACTTTTATGAATCCGGTGTTCATCTTCTTGTTCTAACGAGGTATCGCAACTTGGACCGATGCATATATGTGCCTGGTCCTATGTTGTAGCTGATTGACTGACAGACTGACTGACTGGCTGACTGAGTTAAGATCTATTTATAAATAAAAAATAAAATAAATATTTTTTGCAATACAATATTTTATTTTTATTACCTATTCATACAATATAGTTTATCTAAATAAAAAAAATTCCGGTTTATTTTTTTAATTTTTTTAAAAAAATAAAATCAAATGAAGAATTGACATCAATTTCTTTCGTTTCATTCATTAATAAAAATTTTAAAAAAATTAAAACAATGACATTTATTTTATTTTAAATCAAAGTTCAATAGTCAATCAAGGTTCAATCTTGATATGTGGTAGTTTATTTTGACATTGTAGTTTAAAAACTATCTATAAATTAGATATTTGAGTTTTCGTTACTTTGTTTTAGTTTTTCCTCAACAAAAAAAAACTCAATACTTATAGTATTGGTTCATAAACGGGTCACAAAGTTACCATTCATCATTGTTGCCCCCAAATGGCAGAGAGTGTAGAGAGTCTGCTCTCCCTCTCCAGATGCTCTCATATGGCCACGCGTATATAGCCTCTGTCAGGAAAGTCCTACTCACTGCCTTCTTGTGACATTACTTTTGTTTACGAAATTGAGAGGACGGGTTGGTGTACACGGAAAGTACACCTAGGGGAGTTGGAAATCCCTGATTCCAAACCAATGGTACACATGAGCTTCAGGATCCTAAGGTAACAAATGGCGTATTAACCTATTGTTGGTCACCGGTTACCATGGGACTGCCTCTCCTTACGTTGTTCCTCTGCTTTGTGGATTAGACCTCTAGGTAAAAGGCTCCGGGTACGCTCCCTGAGGAAACCACCTGCTTCAGTTTTGGCAACTTAGCAGTATCACAGCCCTCACACAAATCAAATGAAATGTGTGTGGCGCATATATATCTGATGCCCCTTTGTACCAATATTTATGTGTTTAAATAAATGAATAAATAAATAAATTCATCATTCTTATCGGGACATAACACATTCTCGGTTTTTTCAAATATTTGATCGGAAACCAATTGCATGAAATGTTAACAAGTTCTAGGTTCGACTTCTTCTTTTTGTAGATATTGTAAGATTTGCTTTAGATAACGTTTTTATTGAAGTGAGTAGACTTTGATTTGCTGAAACCAATGAATTAAATATTCATTGATAGATGATGCTTAATAGTACAATGGGGTAATCTATAATTGCTAGTGACAACAAATTATTGACGAATGACTTATCACTATTTCTAATGGAATATCGTATGATAATGACTTATCTTCAAATGACTTAATATTTCGCCGGATAGAACTAAATATAATTTAATTAACATTATGAAGTTACTTTCTTTTTGACTTCCAGAGCTTAAGAAGAATCTGTAGCTTTTTTTAATAGTTGAATTCATGAGTCAATCGTAGCTAGACCACCATGGGAAACCTGGGAGCACTGGACGGCCATTTGGTCCTATTATGGAATTCCTCAACAAAGAGCGTCTATGATCCCGCCTCGCGAGATTCGAATCCAGGACCTATCAGTCTCGCGCGCGATAGCTTAACTTAAGGACCAGTGAGCTGACATTCAATAGTGTTAATATCTAACTTCAACCGATCCACTAAATTCAGCGACACATCTACCATTGTCTTCAGTGAGTTACTATCTTACAATAGACCTGGTTGAACTCCACTGGTCTGTGCTTCTCATTAGAACTCTAGGAAATACCTAACGTAGCCAGTCACTAGTTAGCATATGTTGATTAATATCATAAGGGGTTTTCGTGGATATTATAGCAATCTTAATAGTTGATCAAGATCTCAACTATTAAAATTATTATAATACCCACAAAAACCCCTTCTGATATTAATCCGTAACTTATTTAAAATTCTATTGCAAAATCTTTATTCTAAACATGGTAATATCTTGTATATTTTGACAAGAAACTTATTTCCAACCATGTGTTCATTTACATTATAAGGTAAGTTAATGAAGTTATTGACTACCAGACTGAGCTGTTTAGGTGGTTGAATACTATCAGGTTGAAGTCTGTTCAATTATTTTAACTATTGTTTCGAGACGTTAAGTGATATAGTCAAAATGTATTTATTGTTTATCTTCTATCAGATCTCGAGTTTTAAAATTAGTTTATATTTCAGATCCCGCAAATTCATTCTTCTTGAATGTTATTGTTGATGTCTAATTATTTCTTCTACTTCTGATACTGTGACCACTTCTAGTAAACTAATATTTTTCCCAATAATTTAATCTTTTCGTTTTGATATGATGTGGTAATTTGAATGAATTCATATATGTGCTGGATGATGAACTTGCTTACTTACTTACTTGCGCCTGTTACTCCTCATAAAGGAGCATACACCGTTCGCCAGGATTCTCCATCTAACTCTGTCCTGGTCAATCATTTCCATTTGTTTTTAGTTACCATTGTTCCTTGTCATGTTCGCTTCCGATTCCGGACACAGTAAGTTCTTTGGCAATCCTTCCGAGGAATCTCGGTTTACATCATGAGGCGACATAATTCTTTAAAAAGGCAGAGTTTAAATAGTTAATTTTTAAAAATCTGGTTAGTGTTTTTTTAGCAAGATTTTTTTCTACAGAATAGAGTTTCCGACCTCATGCCCCAACCTTTCTGCTTTATCTGAGCTTGGAACTGTCAGTAGCCATAGAAGAGCTACAGGCAGAGTTTGAATAATGAACTGCTTATTTATAAATCATTCAAGCTCTCTTTTAAATTCATTCCATTAAACAATAACTTAAATCTGATTTTATCTTCTGCCATTACACTCATAATCCTGATTGTTTTCATTCAATATATTTAGAATAATCGTCATTATCATTCCCTTATCCAAATACTAATAAACTACTTAATTAACCAATTTTATTCTTCATTATACAACAATTGTAAATAACTTTCTTTTATCATTCAAACTAATTAAACATTCATAGTTGCCATGTTGAAGTATCATGAACCACAAAAACAAAGAATTTTCATTTGAATACTCAATCTACTGAATAATATCTCATCTTCATTCATATGCATCAATATATGTATATAGATTCCCCCCTCCCGTTTTTTGTCTATTCCCTTAGTTGAATAATTTTCTTTTTTGAATTATTATACTTTACATAATGTATAGACGTAATAAACTCTACTATTCAGCATCATAAATATCCACTTCATTTTGCCTACTTACTTCTTTCATTAAAGCAATATCATTCCCATTTCTAAACATTAAATGAAACTATATATTATATACTTGTGTTATACTTTAAACAAAAATTAAACATATAAATCACAATGAAGTAATAACATTAAGCATATTGTTAACTTATTCTTTCACAATCTCTCTTATTGTCTTTCTTCTTGACTATGTCTATATAATGTTCTATATATACATATATATATATTCTCCATCAGGTTGTTCTCTATCCTTTTGTATAGGTTACTAACTGTTTTTTTCACATTTCTTGAGTTGGTTTTTTTTCCGTTTTTTTTTAAACAAAAATTAAATGTTCAGTGCACGCTAATCTGGTGTTTATCAATTATTGTTTTATTTGATATTTCCCTTGTTTATTATTTTTTTTATATTCTCAATGCCCCCCTCTCTCTCTCTCACTCATTTACTCACTCAATAGTAGTTATGCAACACCAGTTTCGACATTGAATTTTTTCTCTTTTTTTTATTTGAAGTAACAACTTTTGGAAATAATAAGTAAATTTTACTGATGGTTAGTTGATCATTGAAGGGATTGTGGTGGTGGTGGGAGGAGTTTATAAGTTAGGAATTAATAAATAAATAAATAAATAAAATAGTAGCATAACAACAGCTCGGAATGTTTGTCGTTGTGACTTATTTTTGTTGTTGTTGTTGTTTGTTAACAGGAGAAAAGTTTTATTTTACTCTGACATTTTAGCTATTTTTTTAGAATAGTAATAAAGATAAATGAAGAAAACATTAATGAGAGTTGCATTAGTACTACTAATAATAATAAAAGTAGTAATGGTAATAACAATAATAATAGTAGTATTTATATATATGTATGTAACACACAGAAATCCACAAATAATGACAATTATATTTGTTTTAAGTGTAATTTAAATAATGCATCTTTTGCGTGTCATTTCAATATGACTTAAAACAAGGATTATATTTGATAAGAACAGATTGTATTTAGTTTTATTTTTTTTTTAATGAAACAAAAACGAAACCCATTGCACAAGCAAGTGGCTATCAGGACTCAATGGCCGAGTGGATAACGCGATGGCGTTTGAAGCGAAAGGTACTGGGTTAGAGCCCCAGAGTGAACATCAACTCTGAGATGCGGGTACATCCATCTGACGAGTCACGAATAGGCCAAAACGCGCGTCCTGGATTCCACTACTAGCCACTATCCATCTTTGCTTACAATGCTTGTGAATTAAGACTATATCGAGGCAATAAGCACAGTATGCACATATACCAATTAGAGACTGACGAGTTGCAGTCCTAAACATGAATGGGAAGTTTCAAACAAACAATACTAAATGAATTTAAAAATGGACTTAAATTTCAGTGTTAAGTAAATCGGATTCTGTTTGAGTATAGTAAAATATTATTGAAATAGTATTGTAGTGAACAAGAACACGACTGTGGACAATCGAGCGTATCTCACGCGCGAATTACAGACAATCTCACTAAAATCTGATAACCATATAGTAAACAGTTAATTTGCAAACTATCAATCAATTGACTAAATTTTGACTGTTTCTTCTGCAAATATCAGTTCATCTTCTTTGATTTTATCTTTATGCATTTTCATACCGATTGGGTTTCATTCCTGTTCGTTCCTAATTGATCTTCTGCCAGAATACATTCTACGTCTGACCATTACCATATACTACTTATGTGGGTATAAGTAGACCACATCATAATATCAATAAGTATCTTTCTATCACACAGACACATACTACTACATTCATTATTACTAGGCTCATAAAACCTTACTGAATAAAAGTTAAGATAAACAATTCAATATTTTCTTCATAAATACTTTTAATTCGTCTAAATACATTCATCTATGTTCATTTTCATTGTTCACAACAACCTCAGAAGTCATACGTTTCATATCTGTTGTTGCTTTATTTTTTATCACCCTACGTAACAGTATTAAATTTTAAGAACAAATCTGAATAACAGGTATTTATATCTGGTGAATAAGTTGAGAGATGGAGTGTAATGATTGAATTATAAGCTAGAAACTCCCCGATAATTATACTTAAAGACCTCTGTAGCTCAGTTATCATATACATTAAATGAAAATAATGCATTTAGTAATAGTTATTTCTTTGTTTATAATAATAATAGGAGGTTGACTAGACATAACTGTTTAGCTACAAGTTTTAACACATTTAAATTCTGGTTAACATTAGAATCCAAGACAAGCGCCCTGTCCTATTTAGAATACCTTAGGCGGATATGAGTAAATCTCTATGTTGATGCTCTTACTTAGAATCAAACTTGGTACCTATTACTTTGAATATCTGCTCTCTATACACTATGACCTTGATCCCGTGAAACCACGAACTTGCTCACCGTGCATGAAACTATCTGTTAGTTTGCATTTTCTAGTGTTTCACAGTGAGGATGACCTGTCAGCGTTTAAATTGATGGGTACTATTTTTTATTCTTAGTATGAGCATCGATAGTTGGATTCAAGTACATTCAGCTGACCAGTCCTGAATGGGAAGAATTCCACTTCCTGAATCATACTGTCTGACATAATCTAAATATCATAGTTTGTTTTCTTAAAAATCAAATTTTATGGAAAAATTGCGTACTTCAACTGGTACAAAGAAGCATGATTTGTCGATACATCCTATTTACTTTTAATACATAACTAATGAAAGAAAGTGTATTTATCGAATGAAAATTGATCAAAAAGACTAAGTTAAATAATAAAAAATGTATAAGGCTGTACAATATTTGGTGTTTACATACGGAAATGAAAAAACCTATTCCATGATATTATGGTGTATGCTACATATAAAAACAGATATAAGTAGTATGTACCGAGAGTTAGACGATTCTCACTAACGGAAGAGGAAAATGAGGAAAAGAAAGAGAAACTCAAAAGCAGTCAGAGTGCCAACAGGGATGGAAGAACGATGGGATTTGTATAAGACGATTCAAGGAAGATGTGCAAATGGTGTAATCAGTGTTTTTTTTTCATATTTTACAAATTCAGTAAGTGATTTTCCTTCACTTACTAGTACGCATATCTTCCATTATTTAAACTGGAAATATTGTGTATACTTACTTACTTACTTACTTACGCCTGTTACCCCTCGTCGAGGAGCATAGGCCGCTCACCAGCATTCTCCATCCAACTCTGTCCTGAGCCTTCCTTTCCAGTTCTTTCCAGTTGCTATTCATCCTTTTCATATCGGCTTCTATTTCTCGGCGTAGTGTGTTCTTTGGCCTTCCTCTCTTCCGCTTCCCTTCACCATTCCAAGTTAGGGATTGAGTCGTGATGCACATTGGTGATTTCCTCAATGTATGTCCGATCCACTTCCAACGTCTTTTCCTAATTTCCTCTTCAGCTAGAAGCTGGTTTGTCCTCTCCCATAAAACGCTGTTGCTGATAGTATCCGGCCAGTGGATGTTGAGTATTTTGCGTAGACATCTGTTTATAAATACTTGTACCTTCCTGATGATGGCCGTAGTTCTCCACGTTTCAGCTCCATACAGTAGGACTGTCTTGATGTTCGTATTAAAGATTCTGACCTTGAAATTGGTTGAGAGTTGTTTTGAGTTCCATATGTTCTTCAATTGTAGAAATGCTGCCCTTGCTTTGCCAATCCTCGCCTTTACATCTGCATCCGATCCTCCTTGTTTATCAACGATGCTCCCCAAGTACTTGAATGTTTCCACCTCTTCCAGAGTTTCGCCATCAAGTGTGATTTGGTTGGTGTTCTCCGTGTTGCATTTGAGAATCTTGCTTTTTCCTTTGTGAATGTGGAGGCCTATCGATGCGGAGGCTGCTGCTACATTTGCTGTCTTCATCTGCATTTATTCGTGTGTATGAGAGAGGAGGGCTAGGTCATCTGTGAAGTCCAAATCATCTAATTGATTTTGAGAAGTCCATTATATTCCGTATTTCCCTTCAGATGTCGAATTCTTCATAATCCAGTCAATCACTAGAAGGAAGAGGAATGAAGAGAGTAGACAGCCTTGTCTGACTTCGGTCCTTACTGGAAATGCATCTGTCAGCTGTCCTCCATGCATCACTTTGCACTGTAGTCCATCGTATGAGTTTTGGATAATGCTGACAATCTTTTCAGGAACTCCATAGTGTCGAAGAAGTTTCCACAATGTTCTCCTATCCACGCTGTCAAACGCCTTCTCATAGTCAATGAAGTTGACGTATAGTGATGAGTTCCACTCAACTGATTGTTCAACGATGATCCGTAGTGTCGCAATCTGGTCTGTGCACGACCGATCCTTACGGAATCCAGCCTGATGATCCCTAAGTTCGGCGTCTACTGCGTCTTTCATCCGATTCAGCAGCACTCTGTTGAAAACTTTTCCTGGTACTGATAACAAACTGATACCTCTGTAGTTCTCACATTGGCTCAGATCTCCTTTCTTTGGTATCTTGATGAGATATCCTTCTTTCCAGTCCGTTGGCACTTGTTCCTCTTCCCAAATCTTCTTGAAAAGAAGGTGAAGCATGTTTGCAGTTTTTTCAATGTCTGACTTCAGTGCTTCTGCTGGTATATTGTCAGGTCCTGCCGCCTTCCCACTTTTGATTTGTCTGATTGCCATCTTGACTTCTTCGATCGTTGGTGGAGTGACATCTATTGGAAGGTCTGTGTGGGCTGCTTCGATGTTCGGTGGATTCGATGGGGCTGGTCTATTCAGCAGTTCTTCAAAGTATTCTGCCCATCTTTTCCTCTGTTCCTGAATCTCAGTGATTGTCTTTCCTTCTTTGTCCTTGACTGGTCTCTCTGGTTTGCTATATCTCCCTGCCAATTTCTTCGTTGTATCATATAGTTGTTTCATATTTCCTTCCCTTGCAGCTTTTTCCGCCGCCGTTGCTAGTTCCCCCATGTAGTTCTGCTTGTCGGCTTTAATGCTTTTCTTCACTTGCTTGTTTGCTTCTGCGTAGTCTGATTGTGCTTTGATTTTCTCTGCTCGTGTTCGGCTGTTGTTAATTGCTAGTTTCTTGTTCTTCCTTTCTTGAAGTTTGTCCAGGGTTCCCATAGAGATCCATTCCTTGTGATGATTCTTCTTAGGACCAAGAACCTCCTGACACGTTGAAGTTAGTGCTTCTTTTATCCCTTTCCAGTTGTCCTCCAAAGTGGTTTCTTGTTCTTTCAGTAGATCCTGTAGAGCTTGGAACCTGTTGTTGAGAGTTATCTTGAATTCATGGAGTTTGTCAGTATCTCGAAGGAAGGCTGTATTAAACCTTTGTAGTGCTGTTTGTCCAGTTGTCCAGTCATTCTTAAGCTTCATTCTCACCTTGGCCACAACCAGGTGGTGATCTGAAGCTATGTCAGCTCCTCTCTGGGTTCTCACATCTTCCATTGATCTTCGGAATTTTTTGTTGATACAGATGTGATCTATCTGGTTCTCTGTGGTGTGGTCCGGTGAAATCCATGTAGCTGTGTGTATGCGTTTGTGTGGGAATATTGTGCCGCCTATAACCAATTTGTTGAAAGCACATAGGTTTGCAAGTCTCTCCCCATTTTCATTTCTCTCTCCTAGTCCATGTCGTCCAATTACATCTTCATATCCTGTGTTGTCCACTCCAACTTTAGCATTTAGATCTCCCATAAGGATGGTGAGGTCCTTTCGTGAGCACTTCTCCATAATTGATTGCAGCCTTTCATAGAACTGATCTTTATCATCGTCGTTGCTATCATTGGTGGGTGCATAACACTGGATAACATTCATTGTGATCCCTTGCTTCTTTGTTCTGAATGATGCTTTGATTATCCTGGGTCCATGAGATTCCCATCCCACAAGTGCATTTCGTGCTTCTTTGGACAGCATTAGAGCAACTCCCTGAGTGTATGGCGCATTTTCCCCTTCGTGACCGGAGTACAACAGCATCTCTCCTGTACCTAGCCTTTGTTGTCCAGTTTGTGTCCAATGGGTTTCGCTGATTTCGAGTACTGCCAAGTTGTATCTCCTCATTTCCATTGCTATTTGGCTGGTCTTTCCTGTCTCCCACATTGTCCGGACGTTCCATGTACCTATAAAGAGTGTTGCTCTGGTTGTTAGAAGGTGCATCGGTCTCGTGACTTCCGAAGAATTTCGGCTTTCATCATGAGACGTCATTATTCCTTCAACTTCGAGGGCAGAGTTTAAATGGTTTGGATTATTTTTTCTGGTTAGCGTTTTTTTAGCGAGTTAGCTTTTCTACGGGATGGGGTCGCTAACCCCATGCCCAACCCACCTCCTTTACCCGGGCTTGGGACCGGCAGTAACTCTAGAAGAGCTACAGGCGGAGTTAAATATTGTGTATACATATATTTATTTAGGCTTTTACTTAATTTTAGATTTCAAACAAAACCTGTACCACTTCTTCGAGTGAAACCGAAAGATGAAATTATTTTTGTTTGTGCCCAAGAATCACTTTACATATTATGGGTAAGTTAGTTTTGTATAGTTTAAAATGTAATAAAAATCCTTAATAATTTTGTGTCATTTCAGAAGGGGTTTGTGGAGATTTCAGTATTTTCATAGTTGAAATCATGAGTCAATTGAAGCTAGACCACCATGGAGAACCTGCAAGCACTGGACGGCCGTTTCGTCTTATTATGGGACTCCTCAGCAGTTAGGTGCTCTAGCGCGAGACTGGTAGGTCCTGAGTTCGAATCTCGCGAGGCGAGATCGTGTATGCGCACTGCTGAGGAGTCCCAAAATAGGATGAGACGGTCGTCCAGTGCTTCCAGGTTTGTGTCATGTATTAGATATTTATCCAATATCTTCAGTAGTATCTGGAGGAAACCACAAATTGAAATCAATCAATATTGACTTTATATAAAGTGTAGGAAATATAAAAAGATTAAATATTGAAAAGGGTTACAAGTTTGTGTTAACTCGTCAAGGCAGTATTACGTGAAATACAAACAGTTTTTAAAATTACACGTTGCATTTCAAACGGTGAATCAATACTGTTTCTGTAGAGTGGAATAATTTGTCGTTGTTCTGTTTAGGACTACTCAAGAAAATACTCATTTAAATGTACAGTATGACGAGTATCATTGATTCAATTAAGTACGGAAACTAGTTTGTTGTCACTACTACAACTTTTTCAAACGTCAGAAACTTACGTAACTTTCTTGTAATACATGACTTTTCTAAACACTAAACGATACAATCCTTTTCTACTTTCTAGTAGACTGCTATATGTGTTGAATAACTATAAATATGATCGTACAGATCCAGTTAATAATATCGTAAGAAATCAAACTTTCTTACGTGAATTATTCTTATTTCTTCTTTAACGAAGACCTATTTATGTAGGTTCCGTACTAAACGAATTATTCAACTAACTTTTTCACCACTGATTTATCTTGAACTGATAGCAATAACTCCTATTTTCGTATCGATATTTGAATATTAAAATTCCTATTTCTTTTCTAGCTTGAAATATTGCAAAATGTTAGCGTTTTCCAGTGACCAAAGAAGATTTACGTAATGAAGCAGCAGTTATATATACAATGACTTTGGAATTAGGTCTTAAAAAGGCAACACGCTTGAAGAGACACGGACTAATAAGAAAGAAGCTTTCTCAAATGCAATAAAACTAGGTCATAGCTTCTGTAGGAAGTTTCGGTACGGAAAATGATAACTCAAAGTTATGAGATAATCAATAAGTAGTTTCTTGGGGATGTAGCAACCTTGACAACTACGCAGTGCTATACATCTCTAATGGGATGTAAGTTTATAGGGTTTGTATGATTAGGAATTTGTTATTATTGAGTGACAACGATTAGAAAACAAATGAAAAATTCAAATTCAATAATTTCCACACAATCCCGTTTTAATAATAAGAGTGTAGTCACAAGTAACTAACATAGAAGTTGGTACTAGTGAGAAATTATGACCTTTTAGTTTCAACTATATGGGGAATGAGACAAATACCCATTGATACTATTAGATGACCTAAGTCGGAAATATAAAATACTTAATTCCAAATCCATCAATCCAGGCTATTACTACAAGATCTTAGTAATCTGAGTTCCATTGCCGATAGAAACGTAGTTTTATACTTGTAAGGAGACTTAAACTGAAACGATTTATTCAATACTTCTTCGGCTTCTTCACTTTTCTCAATCAAATATAATTTTCTTTGAAATAATTTCTAAAGATTTAAGTTTCCATTAATATTTGAAAATGTATTCAGATGTTTTGTTCTGTTTTCTGCTTTTTTATCTTCAAAGACTTATGAATTCAAAGTACTTGAATCATGTTCAATGTGGTTAAATGATAATCTAATGGTCAATCTATTATTAAAATGTCCTGATAAATCAAATCGAAAATTACAAATGCGTCGTCAAAGTACTACAAACATTTCAAAAGATAAATTGAACTTAAAAACTCCCCAAAATTTAGTCATTAAAAATTATTCAAATTTAATAGGGAATAATTCGACTGCTCAAAATAACTATATAAAATTAAAAAAATCTTCTGAACGTTCTACAAAAAGATTCAATAAACGATCGTCGTCATCATCAACATCATCATCTTTGAAGTCATTCATTTCACATTCTCCATTAATTGACCGTAAAAAGCATCCATCACAATTTACGTTATTAGTAGAAGAATTTGCATGGGCTAATGGAAATCCAAGTTTTCCTGTTAATCGTCCAGTTTATTTTCTTGGTAAGTAATTATGTTTTCAATTTTGTTGAATAAAATTATATTTGTATGATAAAATGATGAAATGAATTTATTGTAAAATATTGATTGTTAAATAAGTTGTGCCAACAATAACTATTTTATCTAAGCAAAGATGGATAGTGGCTAGCAGTGGAATCCACGACGCTCGTCAAGTCCTATTTGGGACTTGTCAGCTGCATGTACCTGCATCTCAGAGTTGATGTTCAATCCAAGAGTCGAACCCAGTAACTTTCACTCCAAACGCCATCGCGTTATCCACTCAGCTATTGATTCCTGATAGCTATTTGCTTGTGCAATGGGGTGAAGTTTAAATTCACTTAGTATTGTTTGTTTGAATCTTCCCATTGACGTTTAGGACTGCAACTGGTCAGTCTCTAATTAGCATATGGGCATACTGTGCGTATTGCCTAGACATTCAACCGATGAGTCCAAAATAGGACGAAACGCGCATCCTGGATTCCACTGCTAGCCACTATCGATCTTTGCTTACAATGCTTGTGAATTAATATTACATGGAGTCAATACGCACAGTATGCACATATGCTAATTAGAGACTGACCAGTTGCAGTCCTAAACATCAACGGGAAGATTCAAACAAACAATACTAAGTGAATATTTGATCTAACTTTGGTACTTGTGTAAACTAACTTTCGAATACAATTTATGATTGTAAATTGTTACAGACAACAACCTCAATAATTCTATTTTACTACTTTATTCTTTATTTTGTCATTAATTGGTATTCAATATCATTTTTGTCTAGACTTTAGTACTGATAATGTTCTGTCGATCAAGTTATCCCTTGTGGTTATCAGTTTATGCTATTCAACATTATGTGACGTTAAGTGATTAGAAGAGATCGAAATGAATAACTGAACCTTTATTTCATGTTACTTGGTATTCATTAACAGGATACATCAATTCTCTTACAAGTTTACATGCACTTCATGAAATCTAGTTTTACGAGTGAAAGCTGAGTGAATATGTAAGGTAGCTGAGGGTTATTAGGTTTGGAAAGTATATAATGAGAAGATTGAAGTTAGGAATTCGTAATATATTCATGACTTAACACTATTATCATAACTCTTCATCGAATTACAACTGAAGAATTGTTGAAAATTCCAAACATTTTGATTTAAGGCATTTTTGAGTGACTGGAGTATTTCATACAATTTTTATTTCAACTAAACTATACTGATTCATAGACTGACTACATTCACATTCACACTAATAATAAATAATATTCGTCTTTGGATATTTTATTAAAGATTTCGTTTTCTATAACATTAATCATTGTTATCCAGGAAAAGTCTTTGTTTACATATCCTAAAGTTAACTATTGAAAAATGTCCAATACTAACACCATAACTTTGTCAATATCATCTCTAGCGTCAGGTGTACTAACCAAACTAAATTATCTGCTACATAGCTGATATATATATATATATAACGTATAATTTAGTGAGTTGTAAAATTGTAAAAATAGACAGTTTAACTAGAGAACCCCGTTTGGAATATTTAACTTGAGCGCAGAAGGAAATTACTCAACGTTTAAATTACCTGTTAATAGAATTGAATTCACAGGATAATACAGTTCGATAATCGTAAAAGTCATTTTTAGCTCCATTTTTCGATAGATAATCCTAAAATATAATATTTAGCAAGAGTATATATATGCTGGTTGATTTGATAGGGTTTTAGATGGGGAACTTGATTCTAAAACTGTTTTGATCCAATTCAAACTATTCATCCAAAAAATAAAAAAATTAAGAATTCAGTGTCAGGGTTGCTGAATTTTATTGAGATCATAAACCGATCAAAGTTAAACAAACACTGAAAACTTGGAAGCAACGGATAGCTATTTTGGTCAATTATAAATGATTATCCACCATTCCGCCTCAGAGGGTCAAACCCAGAAACCTTAGTGTCGTACATGAATTTTAACCTCTAGACCACTGATTTAGGATCCAGTGGTGTGTGAATCCAAATAATCAAGATTTTCAGCGTTTGTCTAACTTAAATAGATTTTCGATCTCGATAAAGTTAAAGTGATTCTAATATTTACAAAATATTTCATTCTCCAGCAATCATAATAGGCAGACTTGAAATCACTGTAATCCAGACAACAATCTAGCCTAAGTTACATCCGGTTATGTTACTTCAATGTAATCATTTGTATGGCCTTAGAGATCATTTAAGTATGCATTGGCTTATTTTCATTGTTATAAGCTAGCTTTTCTCGTTACATCGCTGAATAATTGTTCGACAAACAATTTGTGAAGACAAACTGAAACCTGAAAATTTGATTTAAAAGCTGTATATAAAAGGCTATATGCAACGTGACTCGAATTCACCGGTAGGATTGTTTTTATCACAAACTAAAATTAACTATATTATATCACGAACTTAGATTCTTAGTATGTCGCGTAATACTTGAGCACTCGAACGCTTGAACCCTCCCAAGTCTCAAAGTCAGAAAAAAAGAAGACTGGTAAGTAGGAATGTTATTCCCAAAAACAGTGTCAAGTATAGTACAAAAATCTCATGTATTTATAGTTTTTTCGCTGAAAGTAAATCATCATTTTGGATAGCCAATAGGTACATATGGGGTCCTTCTTATTCAACCGATAGGAGAAATACACGTCGAAATTCTAGAATGTTCCTCTAGCGGTGTCTTCGGCTCTTTCTGGGGTTCTCGAGGCTTCCTTGAGTTTGCCAACGAGCCATCCTTACAAACTACAAAACCAGTGAAAATCAAAAAACATCCAATAGTCATTTCAGTTAACTTGGGACATCTAAATTGTAAACATTCATGACTATGCCAAGGACTGAACCTAAGATCTTCATATCTTGTAAGAACCATATAATATTTTAACCTCTTCAGTCAAATTTCATTGATCCATATTTCTAATTCTATTCAATCCCCAATATTATCCAACTCAAACTAAGATAAAGCAACTCTCCACTGTTTTTTTATTTATTTTAATAGTTATCTAGTTGAGGTCAGGTTATTTTATAAACTATCTTCAAGTCTTACAATACCCTACAACATATCCAATTTAACTGTTATAAGAATTCTATTCAACAAAATGACTATCATATGAAATAACTTAACGTACGTTTGTCATTTCATTAAATATGACCTTAATAGTAAAAATAGATTCACTTGATAGATTGACCTTTTACATAATAATTCCATATCAGAACTATTTTTAAGATAAATAATTGATTCCAAGTTACTTTCATAAAGGATCTTCCAAAAACTTTACTGAATTCATTCATAATGAAATTCAATTGAAGTATATAACTAAGGAAGAAAGAAAGATGAAGTCATAGTTTAATTGAATTGAATAAATCTAATATTCCATTAAAAGTAAACTTTGATGAAAAATAATTAACTAAAAAATTAAGTATTAGTTCATTGAATGATAGAATCTGATAACTAAAGTATTCAAACAATAGAATAATTGTGAGTTATATATTAAAGGGGTTATCATTCATCAGAGAATAACTTCAATATTGAATAGAATGAATGATAAGAAAACAAGAAAAAAAATTATTTTAAATATAATAGTGTAAATATGAATTCGGCTCGAGACTGGTAGGTCCTGGTTTCGAATCTCGCTCGCGAGAGCGGGTTCGTGAATGCGCACTGCTGAGGAGTCCCATAATAGGACGAAACGGCCGTCCAGTGCTTCCAGGTTTTCGATGGTGGTCTAGCTTCAATTGACTCATGATTTCAACTGTATAAATATGAATTAAACAAAGCAGTATTGTACAGTGAACAAAAGAACTGCTTGATAAGAATGAACGTAAGGTGAACGTTTACACATATATTAAATGGATAGAAAAAAATTAACGAAAAGAATAAAGAAAAAAAAACAAAAAAAAGAAAAAGTGTGTAGCAACAGAAAATATGCAAATAGAAAAAATAAAATTAAACAGCAGAAAAAAATTTTAAAACAAACTACAAATAAAACAGGTTACAAAGACTTAGAAAAAAAATAAAACGCCGTGTATAGAAAAACACACGGAAAAAGTCAAAACAAAGCAGTTAAATACATATAAATGAGCAAAAGAAAAAGAATAAAAAAATGAGGAAACCAAAATTAAAATGTAAAATATAAGAACAAGAAAAACTAAAAAAAAATTACAGAAATGACAATATAAAGTAAACCAGAAAACGATAAAATTATATCGGAATTAAGATGACATATCCATTAGGCCACGGAGCCCACGATCTCACACCCATCGTCTCACCTCACACCAACCGTCCACATCAACTCACCTCAAACAGACAATCCTCCTAACACACACAACACACACACACACATAAATGCACAATCGCTCATCAGTCACCACTCACTGTCCAAAACATACCCTCAACACTGCTCACAAACACCCTAACAAACATCGTTTCGTCACCTCCAACTATACAGATATGCAACACATCCATGCACATTTGCCTTCATCTATATAAATATATATATATATATATATATAAATATATAAATATATATGTTTATATACATAGACGTCGGTGAGGATTTGTGTACATGTAAATAGACAACAACCTATGAACCAAGAGAGAGACAGAGAGGGAGAGACGATGGCACTCGGCATTGTACGTGGTCAATCACACCAGTCGACGGAAGTCGACTATCCACTCATTCGTTTGAACAAACAAGTGTGCTGTGGACGATTATCTGAGACCACCTCGTCTCCCCGAAACACCGAAGTCTCATAACAACTTCATTGTTCAGTTTCGGTCAATCGTGTCTTGTATGTGGTGTGTCGCACACCACAGAGATCGGTCGAATGCATAGCTCGTGACTCATGCTGACACGAATTATGCACTAGATATGAAGTCGATGGGGCGAGACTATCATTTATGGACAAATCAATCAGATTTAAGATTTCAGCTATTGCATTTCAGCACGAAATTCATTCATCCACGTGTCTAAACTGCATTATACCATTATGGCTGATGTCAGTTCGTGGTGAAAATTGTGACTGTAATTCCAAACCCTACTGCGCAACTGTACATCCTAATCCTAATTCTTCACATTAATCTACAAACTCCATTTAACACTAGTAAGTAGACGGACATTCTCAAGGTGACTTGAGCATCGTTTAAGAGTTGTCCATAGATTACAGTCTTACTGTGGATCAGTGGTGACGTGTCTCCTGACGACAAATCATGGTGAAGACCGACCGGTGGAGAGGTGTCAGTTGCTGTGTGTATGTGTATGATACTATGCATGAGTGTGTGCTGTTTTCGGTAGCTGGTGCTGGGCTGAGACGACGATTGTTGTCGGGTGTGGACGGACGACACCAGCGACACGTCAGTAGGATGTTGTGATTGTGGAATGGAGTGAGAGAGGTGATTTGCAGTGGTTGACGTTGGTGGAGTGTGGGCTAACAGGTGACCAGGATGGTGGGACTAAAAGCCGACCCCGACGGGACTCGAACCCGCAATCTTCTGATCCGAAGTCAGATGCCTTATCCATTAGGCCACGGAGCCCACGATCTCACACCCATTGTCTCACCTCACACCAACCGTCCACATCAACTCACCTCAAACAGACAATCCTCCTAACACACACAACACACACACACACATAAATGCACAATCGCTCATCAGTCACCACTCACTGTCCAAAACATACCCTCAACACTGCTCACAAACACCCTAACAAACATCGTTTCGTCACCTCCAACTATACAGATATGCAACACATCCATGCACATTTGCCTTCATCTATATATATATATATATATATATATATATATATATATATATATATATATATATATATATATATATATATATATGTTTATATACATAGACGTCGGTGAGGATTTGTGTACATGTAAATAGACAACAACCTATGAACCAAGAGAGAGACAGAGAGGGAGAGACGATGGCACTCGGCATTGTACGTGGTCAATCACACCAGTCGACGGAAGTCGACTATCCATTCATTCGTTTGAACAAACAAGTGTGCTGTGGACGATTATCTGAGACCACCTCGTCTCCCCGAAACACCGAAGTCTCATAACAACTCCATTGTTCAGTTTCGGTCAATCGTGTCTTGTATGTGGTGAGTCGCACACCACAGAGATCGGTCGAATGCATAGCTCGTGACTCATGCTGACACGAATTATGCACTAGATATGAAGTCGATGGGGCGAGACTATCATTTATGGACAAATCAATCAGATTTAAGATTTCAGCTATTGCATTTCAGCACGAAATTCATTCATCCACGTGTCTAAACTGCATTATACCATTATGGCTGATGTCAGTTCGTGGTGAAAATTGTGACTGTAATTCCAAACCCTACTGCGCAACTGTACATCCTAATCCTAATTCTTCACATTAATCTACAAACTCCATTTAACACTAGTAAGTAGACGGACATTCTCAAGGTGACTTGAGCATCGTTTAAGAGTTGTCCATAGATTACAGTCTTACTGTGGATCAGTGGTGACGTGTCTCCTGACGACAAATCATGGTGAAGACCGACCGGTGGAGAGGTGTCAGTTGCTGTGTGTATGTGTATGATACTATGCATGAGTGTGTGCTGTTTTCGGTAGCTGGTGCTGGGCTGAGACGACGATTGTTGTCGGGTGTGGACGGACGACACCAGCGACACGTCAGTAGGATGTTGTGATTGTGGAATGGAGTGAGAGAGGTGATTTGCAGTGGTTGACGTTGGTGGAGTGTGGGCTAACAGGTGACCAGGATGGTGGGACTAAAAGCCGACCCCGACGGGACTCGAACCCGCAATCTTCTGATCCGAAGTCAGATGCCTTATCCATTAGGCCACGGAGCCCACGATCTCACACCCATTGTCTCACCTCACACCAACCGTCCACATCAACTCACCTCAAACAGACAATCCTCCTAACACACACACAACACACACACACATAAATGCACAATCGCTCATCAGTCACCACTCACTGTCCAAAACATACCCTCAACACTGCTCACAAACACCCTAACAAACATCGTTTCGTCACCTCCAACTATACAGATATGCAACACATCCATGCACATTTGCCTTCATCTATATAAATATATATATATATATATATATATATATATATATATATATATGTTTATATACATAGACGTCGGTGAGAATTTGTGTACATGTAAATAGACAACAACCTATGAACCAAGAGAGAGACAGAGAGGGAGAGACGATGGCACTCGGCATTGTACGTGGTCAATCACACCAGTCGACGGAAGTCGACTATCCATTCATTCGTTTGAACAAACAAGTGTGCTGTGGACGATTATCTGAGACCACCTCGTCTCCCCGAAACACCGAAGTCTCATAACAACTCCATTGTTCAGTTTCGGTCAATCGTGTCTTGTATGTGGTGAGTCGCACACCACAGAGATCGGTCGAATGCATAGCTCGTGACTCATGCTGACACGAATTATGCACTAGATATGAAGTCGATGGGGCGAGACTATCATTTATGGACAAATCAATCAGATTTAAGATTTCAGCTATTGCATTTCAGCACGAAATTCATTCATCCACGTGTCTAAACTGCATTATACCATTATGGCTGATGTCAGTTCGTGGTGAAAATTGTGACTGTAATTCCAAACCCTACTGCGCAACTGTACATCCTAATCCTAATTCTTCACATTAATCTACAAACTCCATTTAACACTAGTAAGTAGACGGACATTCTCAAGGTGACTTGAGCATCGTTTAAGAGTTGTCCATAGATTACAGTCTTACTGTGGATCAGTGGTGACGTGTCTCCTGACGACAAATCATGGTGAAGACCGACCGGTGGAGAGGTGTCAGTTGCTGTGTGTATGTGTATGATACTATGCATGAGTGTGTGCTGTTTTCGGTAGCTGGTGCTGGGCTGAGACGACGATTGTTGTCGGGTGTGGACGGACGACACCAGCGACACGTCAGTAGGATGTTGTGATTGTGGAATTGAGTGAGAGAGGTGATTTGCAGTGGTTGACGTTGGTGGAGTGTGGGCTGACAGGTGACCAGGATGGTGGGACTAAAAGCCGACCCCGACGGGACTCGAACCCGCAATCTTCTGATCCGAAGTCAGATGCCTTATCCATTAGGCCACGGAGCCCACGATCTCACACCCATCGTCTCACCTCACACCAACCGTCCACATCAACTCACCTCAAACAGACAATCCTCCTAACACACACAACACACACACACACATAAATGCACAATCGCTCATCAGTCACCACTCACTGTCCAAAACATACCCTCAACACTGCTCACAAACACCCTAACAAACATCGTTTCGTCACCTCCAACTATACAGATATGCAACACATCCATGCACATTTGCCTTCATCTATATAAATATATATATATATATATATATATGTTTATATACATAGACGTCGGTGAGAATTTGTGTACATGTAAATAGACAACAACCTATGAACCAAGAGAGAGACAGAGAGGGAGAGACGATGGCACTCGGCATTGTATGTGGTCAATCACACCAGTCGACGGAAGTCGACTATCCACTCATTCGTTTGAACAAACAAGTGTGCTGTGGACGATTATCTGAGACCACCTCGTCTCCCCGAAACACCGAAGTCTCATAACAACTTCATTGTTCAGTTTCGGTCAATCGTGTCTTGTATGTGGTGAGTCGCACACCACAGAGATCGGTCGAATGCATAGCTCGTGACTCATGCTGACACGAATTATGCACTAGATATGAAGTCGATGGGGCGAGACTATCATTTATGGACAAATCAATCAGATTTAAGATTTCAGCTATTGCATTTCAGCACGAAATTCATTCATCCACGTGTCTAAACTGCATTATACCATTATGGCTGACGTCAGTTCGTGGTGAAAATTGTGACTGTAATTCCAAACCCTACTGCGCAACTGTACATCCTAATCCTAATTCTTCACATTAATCTACAAACTCCATTTAACACTAGTAAGTAGACGGACATTCTCAAGGTGACTTGAGCATCGTTTAAGAGTTGTCCATAGATTACAGTCTTACTGTGGATCAGTGGTGACGTGTCTCCTGACGACAAATCATGGTGAAGACCGACCGGTGGAGAGGTGTCAGTTGCTGTGTGTATGTGTATGATACTATGCATGAGTGTGTGCTGTTTTCGGTAGCTGGTGCTGGGCTGAGACGACGATTGTTGTCGGGTGTGGACGGACGACACCAGCGACACGTCAGTAGGATGTTGTGATTGTGGAATGGAGTGAGAGAGGTGATTTGCAGTGGTTGACGTTGGTGGAGTGTGGGCTGACAGGTGACCAGGATGGTGGGACTAAAAGCCGACCCCGACGGGACTCGAACCCGCAATCTTCTGATCCGAAGTCAGATGCCTTATCCATTAGGCCACGGAGCCCACGATCTCACACCCATCGTCTCACCTCACACCAACCGTCCACATCAACTCACCTCAAACAGACAATCCTCCTAACACACACAACACACACACACACATAAATGCACAATCGCTCATCAGTCACCACTCACTGTCCAAAACATACCCTCAACACTGCTCACAAACACCCTAACAAACATCGTTTCGTCACCTCCAACTATACAGATATGCAACACATCCATGCACATTTGCCTTCATCTATATAAATATATATATATATATATATATATGTTTATATACATAGACGTCGGTGAGAATTTGTGTACATGTAAATAGACAACAACCTATGAACCAAGAGAGAGACAGAGAGGGAGAGACGATGGCACTCGGCATTGTACGTGGTCAATCACACCAGTCGACGGAAGTCGACTATCCACTCATTCGTTTGAACAAACAAGTGTGCTGTGGACGATTATCTGAGACCACCTCGTCTCCCCGAAACACCGAAGTCTCATAACAACTTCATTGTTCAGTTTCGGTCAATCGTGTCTTGTATGTGGTGAGTCGCACACCACAGAGATCGGTCGAATGCATAGCTCGTGACTCATGCTGACACGAATTATGCACTAGATATGAAGTCGATGGGGCGAGACTATCATTTATGGACAAATCAATCAGATTTAAGATTTCAGCTATTGCATTTCAGCACGAAATTCATTCATCCACGTGTCTAAACTGCATTATACCATTATGGCTGATGTCAGTTCGTGGTGAAAATTGTGACTGTAATTCCAAACCCTACTGCGCAACTGTACATCCTAATCCTGATTCTTCACATTAATCTACAAACTCCATTTAACACTAGTAAGTAGACGGACATTCTCAAGGTGACTTGAGCATCGTTTAAGAGTTGTCCATAGATTACAGTCTTACTGTGGATCAGTGGTGA
Organism: Schistosoma rodhaini; assembly: GCA_944470415.2. NCBI lineage: Eukaryota > Metazoa > Platyhelminthes > Trematoda > Strigeidida > Schistosomatidae > Schistosoma > Schistosoma rodhaini. The sequence goes on from OX104037.1 coordinate 36,660,994, forward strand.
CGTGTCTCCTGACGACAAATCATGGTGAAGACCGACCGGTGGAGAGGTGTCAGTTGCTGTGTGTATGTGTATGATACTATGCATGAGTGTGTGCTGTTTTCGGTAGCTGGTGCTGGGCTGAGACGACGATTGTTGTCGGGTGTGGACGGACGACACCAGCGACACGTCAGTAGGATGTTGTGATTGTGGAATGGAGTGAGAGAGGTGATTTGCAGTGGTTGACGTTGGTGGAGTGTGGGCTGACAGGTGACCAGGATGGTGGGACTAAAAGCCGACCCCGACGGGACTCGAACCCGCAATCTTCTGATCCGAAGTCAGATGCCTTATCCATTAGGCCACGGAGCCCACGATCTCACACCCATCGTCTCACCTCACACCAACCGTCCACATCAACTCACCTCAAACAGACAATCCTCCTAACACACACAACACACACACACACATAAATGCACAATCGCTCATCAGTCACCACTCACTGTCCAAAACATACCCTCAACACTGCTCACAAACACCCTAACAAACATCGTTTCGTCACCTCCAACTATACAGATATGCAACACATCCATGCACATTTGCCTTCATCTATATAAATATATATATATATATATATATGTTTATATACATAGACGTCGGTGAGAATTTGTGTACATGTAAATAGACAACAACCTATGAACCAAGAGAGAGACAGAGAGGGAGAGACGATGGCACTCGGCATTGTACGTGGTCAATCACACCAGTCGACGGAAGTCGACTATCCACTCATTCGTTTGAACAAACAAGTGTGCTGTGGACGATTATCTGAGACCACCTCGTCTCCCCGAAACACCGAAGTCTCATAACAACTTCATTGTTCAGTTTCGGTCAATCGTGTCTTGTATGTGGTGAGTCGCACACCACAGAGATCGGTCGAATGCATAGCTCGTGACTCATGCTGACACGAATTATGCACTAGATATGAAGTCGATGGGGCGAGACTATCATTTATGGACAAATCAATCAGATTTAAGATTTCAGCTATTGCATTTCAGCACGAAATTCATTCATCCACGTGTCTAAACTGCATTATACCATTATGGCTGATGTCAGTTCGTGGTGAAAATTGTGACTGTAATTCCAAACCCTACTGCGCAACTGTACATCCTAATCCTAATTCTTCACATTAATCTACAAACTCCATTTAACACTAGTAAGTAGACGGACATTCTCAAGGTGACTTGAGCATCGTTTAAGAGTTGTCCATAGATTACAGTCTTACTGTGGATCAGTGGTGACGTGTCTCCTGACGACAAATCATGGTGAAGACCGACCGGTGGAGAGGTGTCAGTTGCTGTGTGTATGTGTATGATACTATGCATGAGTGTGTGCTGTTTTCGGTAGCTGGTGCTGGGCTGAGACGACGATTGTTGTCGGGTGTGGACGGACGACACCAGCGACACGTCAGTAGGATGTTGTGATTGTGGAATGGAGTGAGAGAGGTGATTTGCAGTGGTTGACGTTGGTGGAGTGTGGGCTGACAGGTGACCAGGATGGTGGGACTAAAAGCCGACCCCGACGGGACTCGAACCCGCAATCTTCTGATCCGAAGTCAGATGCCTTATCCATTAGGCCACGGAGCCCACGATCTCACACCCATCGTCTCACCTCACACCAACCGTCCACATCAACTCACCTCAAACAGACAATCCTCCTAACACACACAACACACACACACACATAAATGCACAATCGCTCATCAGTCACCACTCACTGTCCAAAACATACCCTCAACACTGCTCACAAACACCCTAACAAACATCGTTTCGTCACCTCCAACTATACAGATATGCAACACATCCATGCACATTTGCCTTCATCTATATACATATATGTATATATATATGTTTATATACATAGACGTCGGTGAGAATTTGTGTACATGTAAATAGACAACAACCTATGAACCAAGAGAGAGACAGAGAGGGAGAGACGATGGCACTCGGCATTGTATGTGGTCAATCACACCAGTCGACGGAAGTCGACTATCCACTCATTCGTTTGAACAAACAAGTGTGCTGTGGACGATTATCTGAGACCACCTCGTCTCCCCGAAACACCGAAGTCTCATAACAACTTCATTGTTCAGTTTCGGTCAATCGTGTCTTGTATGTGGTGAGTCGCACACCACAGAGATCGGTCGAATGCATAGCTCGTGACTCATGCTGACACGAATTATGCACTAGATATGAAGTCGATGGGGCGAGACTATCATTTATGGACAAATCAATCAGATTTAAGATTTCAGCTATTGCATTTCAGCACGAAATTCATTCATCCACGTGTCTAAACTGCATTATACCATTATGGCTGATGTCAGTTCGTGGTGAAAATTGTGACTGTAATTCCAAACCCTACTGCGCAACTGTACATCCTAATCCTGATTCTTCACATTAATCTACAAACTCCATTTAACACTAGTAAGTAGACGGACATTCTCAAGGTGACTTGAGCATCGTTTAAGAGTTGTCCATAGATTACAGTCTTACTGTGGATCAGTGGTGACGTGTCTCCTGACGACAAATCATGGTGAAGACCGACCGGTGGAGAGGTGTCAGTTGCTGTGTGTATGTGTATGATACTATGCATGAGTGTGTGCTGTTTTCGGTAGCTGGTGCTGGGCTGAGACGACGATTGTTGTCGGGTGTGGACGGACGACACCAGCGACACGTCAGTAGGATGTTGTGATTGTGGAATTGAGTGAGAGAGGTGATTTGCAGTGGTTGACGTTGGTGGAGTGTGGGCTGACAGGTGACCAGGATGGTGGGACTAAAAGCCGACCCCGACGGGACTCGAACCCGCAATCTTCTGATCCGAAGTCAGATGCCTTATCCATTAGGCCACGGAGCCCACGATCTCACACCCATCGTCTCACCTCACACCAACCGTCCACATCAACTCACCTCAAACAGACAATCCTCCTAACACACACAACACACACACACACATAAATGCACAATCGCTCATCAGTCACCACTCACTGTCCAAAACATACCCTCAACACTGCTCACAAACACCCTAACAAACATCGTTTCGTCACCTCCAACTATACAGATATGCAACACATCCATGCACATTTGCCTTCATCTATATAAATATATATATATATATATATATATATATGTTTATATACATAGACGTCGGTGAGAATTTGTGTACATGTAAATAGACAACAACCTATGAACCAAGAGAGAGACAGAGAGGGAGAGACGATGGCACTCGGCATTGTACGTGGTCAATCACACCAGTCGACGGAAGTCGACTATCCACTCATTCGTTTGAACAAACAAGTGTGCTGTGGACGATTATCTGAGACCACCTCGTCTCCCCGAAACACCGAAGTCTCATAACAACTTCATTGTTCAGTTTCGGTCAATCGTGTCTTGTATGTGGTGAGTCGCACACCACAGAGATCGGTCGAATGCATAGCTCGTGACTCATGCTGACACGAATTATGCACTAGATATGAAGTCGATGGGGCGAGACTATCATTTATGGACAAATCAATCAGATTTAAGATTTCAGCTATTGCATTTCAGCACGAAATTCATTCATCCACGTGTCTAAACTGCATTATACCATTATGGCTGATGTCAGTTCGTGGTGAAAATTGTGACTGTAATTCCAAACCCTACTGCGCAACTGTACATCCTAATCCTAATTCTTCACATTAATCTACAAACTCCATTTAACACTAGTAAGTAGACGGACATTCTCAAGGTGACTTGAGCATCGTTTAAGAGTTGTCCATAGATTACAGTCTTACTGTGGATCAGTGGTGACGTGTCTCCTGACGACAAATCATGGTGAAGACCGACCGGTGGAGAGGTGTCAGTTGCTGTGTGTATGTGTATGATACTATGCATGAGTGTGTGCTGTTTTCGGTAGCTGGTGCTGGGCTGAGACGACGATTGTTGTCGGGTGTGGACGGACGACACCAGCGACACGTCAGTAGGATGTTGTGATTGTGGAATGGAGTGAGAGAGGTGATTTGCAGTGGTTGACGTTGGTGGAGTGTGGGCTGACAGGTGACCAGGATGGTGGGACTAAAAGCCGACCCCGACGGGACTCGAACCCGCAATCTTCTGATCCGAAGTCAGATGCCTTATCCATTAGGCCACGGAGCCCACGATCTCACACCCATCGTCTCACCTCACACCAACCGTCCACATCAACTCACCTCAAACAGACAATCCTCCTAACACACACAACACACACACACACATAAATGCACAATCGCTCATCAGTCACCACTCACTGTCCAAAACATACCCTCAACACTGCTCACAAACACCCTAACAAACATCGTTTCGTCACCTCCAACTATACAGATATGCAACACATCCATGCACATTTGCCTTCATCTATATACATATATGTATATATATATGTTTATATACATAGACGTCGGTGAGAATTTGTGTACATGTAAATAGACAACAACCTATGAACCAAGAGAGAGACAGAGAGGGAGAGACGATGGCACTCGGCATTGTATGTGGTCAATCACACCAGTCGACGGAAGTCGACTATCCACTCATTCGTTTGAACAAACAAGTGTGCTGTGGACGATTATCTGAGACCACCTCGTCTCCCCGAAACACCGAAGTCTCATAACAACTTCATTGTTCAGTTTCGGTCAATCGTGTCTTGTATGTGGTGAGTCGCACACCACAGAGATCGGTCGAATGCATAGCTCGTGACTCATGCTGACACGAATTATGCACTAGATATGAAGTCGATGGGGCGAGACTATCATTTATGGACAAATCAATCAGATTTAAGATTTCAGCTATTGCATTTCAGCACGAAATTCATTCATCCACGTGTCTAAACTGCATTATACCATTATGGCTGATGTCAGTTCGTGGTGAAAATTGTGACTGTAATTCCAAACCCTACTGCGCAACTGTACATCCTAATCCTAATTCTTCACATTAATCTACAAACTCCATTTAACACTAGTAAGTAGACGGACATTCTCAAGGTGACTTGAGCATCGTTTAAGAGTTGTCCATAGATTACAGTCTTACTGTGGATCAGTGGTGACGTGTCTCCTGACGACAAATCATGGTGAAGACCGACCGGTGGAGAGGTGTCAGTTGCTGTGTGTATGTGTATGATACTATGCATGAGTGTGTGCTGTTTTCGGTAGCTGGTGCTGGGCTGAGACGACGATTGTTGTCGGGTGTGGACGGACGACACCAGCGACACGTCAGTAGGATGTTGTGATTGTGGAATGGAGTGAGAGAGGTGATTTGCAGTGGTTGACGTTGGTGGAGTGTGGGCTGACAGGTGACCAGGATGGTGGGACTAAAAGCCGACCCCGACGGGACTCGAACCCGCAATCTTCTGATCCGAAGTCAGATGCCTTATCCATTAGGCCACGGAGCCCACGATCTCACACCCATCGTCTCACCTCACACCAACCGTCCACATCAACTCACCTCAAACAGACAATCCTCCTAACACACACAACACACACACACACACATAAATGCACAATCGCTCATCAGTCACCACTCACTGTCCAAAACATACCCTCAACACTGCTCACAAACACCCTAACAAACATCGTTTCGTCACCTCCAACTATACAGATATGCAACACATCCATGCACATTTGCCTTCATCTATATACATATATGTATATATATATGTTTATATACATAGACGTCGGTGAGGATTTGTGTACATGTAAATAGACAACAACCTATGAACCAAGAGAGAGACAGAGAGGGAGAGACGATGGCACTCGGCATTGTATGTGGTCAATCACACCAGTCGACGGAAGTCGACTATCCACTCATTCGTTTGAACAAACAAGTGTGCTGTGGACGATTATCTGAGACCACCTCGTCTCCCCGAAACACCGAAGTCTCATAACAACTTTGTAGCTGTAAATAATTCCCCAAAATCAATAGCTCATTAAGTGTTCGACATTGGATGCTGACCACGTTGTTTAAGTGGACTTGTTTAGCTGAAGGCTTTCGGTCATGCATCCGCACCAGATCACGTTTCAATACTGCGTGGGACACAGCTCCTACGTTTCATTAGCCAGCTCATAGAAAAGGTCCTCGATATATTGGTAACGAATCAAATATATCTTTCCTGCCTCTTCTCGTTTGACTTCTGATTTTCTATCTGACTGGTAACAACCGAATTTAGAAGGTGCTACTGGTATCTAGTTGTAAAACTAGAATATCCGTTGCATCATCATTGGTGAACCCGACGTGATCTGGTACACCAAGTCAATATACTGTGAGTCTGTTCCATTTTGGAACATTATTATTCATTGTTATTCTTTATTTGAATTTTATATATTGTGATATACTTTTTTCGCGAATTTTTTTTCTCGGATATATTTTACTTAGACATTTTTCGATATCTATATTACTATGACGGAACACTCTCCTAAGGTTCTTAAGTTAAAGTCTATTCCCCCTATTTCGATTCAGTTAACGCCATTTTGGCCCGACAATATCGAGTCCTGGTTCTGCTATGCAGAAGCCGATTTTTGCATGCACGGAATCACGGACTCGCGCACACGTTTCCTCGCAGTAGTTAAGGCGTTACCGCGCGAGTTTAACAGGTACGTAACACCTAGTATGTTTACTAGTGATGTTTCCGAACCTTACGAATCGCTTAAGCTATCGATTTTAAAACGAGGAGACCTAACTGATCGACAACGGTTAGACCAACTCCTTAACAATATCGACTTGCAACATGGTTCTGCGACGGACATGTTGCTTAGAATGAGAGAAGTCATCGGCCAACGAACTTTCGATGATGGCCTATTTAGACAACTTTTCTTGTCTAAACTCCCTCAACAGGTGCAGGCAGTGCTTGTCTCATTTCAAAACAATGCCATAGATGAACTAGCTGCATCTGCCGATCGAATCTTGGAAATCCCTAGATCTTCTAAGGCCGAGGTTTTTTCCGTCAAAGAAAAACCCCAATCGACCTCGACTGACATGGCCGAACTATGTCACACGCTCACACGATATCTTAGAGTTCGCAATGACCGTAGTCGGTCAAAAACCCCGCGTAGAAGTGCCTCACGTAAGCGATCTGGCTCTCGACCACGAGAGACAGACAATCCCGACTGGTGCTGGTATCATAACCAGTACGGTAAGTTTTCCAGAAACTGCAGGAAACCTTGCAATTATCCGACTTCAAAATCGAGTGACACGAATAAGATTTCGGGAAACTTCCCAGCCGGCACGCGTTAACGGCAACCGTAGCCGGCGAACACAGCCGCCTCTTATATGTCACGGATGTGACTACGAAAGTTCGCTACCTCGTCGACACTGGCGCAGAAGTTAGCGTTCTTCCAGCAAATCTCGACGACAGACTTCGCGAGTCTGTTTTAAGTTTACAGGCGGCAAACGGAAAACCGATCGCTACTTACGGTAAAAGGTACGTCTACCTTAACGTGGGTTTACGTAAACCCATACACTGGATTTTCGTGGTTGCAGATGTCTCTATGCCAATCATTGGTATTGACCTGTTACAACACCACAATCTACTAATCGACACACGCGCACGAAGGTTAATAGACGGAAACACTAAGTTGTCCGTTTGCGTAACTCCTTGTTCTGGTTGCAGGTTATCCCCAGTCACGATTAAGCACGCCATAGACCCCTTGTACCAAGCAGTACTCGACAAATACCCCGGGATATACCAATCGCAATCGAAATTACCTTGTGTAACCAGCAATGTTACACATCACATCTCGACTACAGGACCACCTGTATTTTCGAAAGCCCGAAGACTCGCTCCCGAAAAGCTTAGGTTAGCTAAAAACGAATTCAACCACATGATGGACCTAGGAATAATTCGACCATCGAATAGTCCATGGGCATCCCCATTGCATATGGTCCCTAAAAAGGACAGCAATGATTGGCGGCCAACTGGTGATTATCGGCGTCTGAATGCTAAAACCATTCCCGATCGTTACCCGCTGCCTCATATTCACGATTTGACAGCTACCTTGAAAGGTACAACTGTCTTTTCGAAAATCGACTTGGTTAAAGCTTATAACCAAATCCCGATGGCAACTGACGACATTCCTAAAACCGCCATCATCACTCCCTTCGGTCTTTACGAATTTCTACGAATGCCCTTTGGTTTAAGAAACGCGGCTCAAACCTTCCAAAGGTTTATAGACGACGTCTTCCGAGGTCTCAACTTCGTACATGCGTATGTTGATGACTGTCTAATAGCAAGTCCGGACAGAGAATCGCATCTCAAGCATCTGGACATTGTTTTCGATCGACTTCAAAGGCATGGCATTACTGTCAACATTCAGAAATGCCAAATCGGAACTAACTGCTTAGACTTCTTAGGACACACCATTGATGCCCAAGGCATCCGACCCCTTAGGAGCAAAGTGGCGGCCATTCTGGATTACCCAGAACCGACCACGATCAAGCAGTTGCGAACTTTTAACGGACTCGTAAGTTTCTATAGACGGTTCATACCTAAATGCGCATCCCTAATGAAACCGTTGACCGATCAGCTTCGTGGAAATGCGAAATCAATTAGTTTAGACGACACAGCCCGTAAAGCATTTTCCACAGTTAAGGAACACATCGCTAAAGCAACCTTGCTTGCTCATCAGGACAGTCAAGCGCCCATTAGTATCGCCGTAGACGCATCCGACTCAGCAATCGGAGCAGTCTTACAACAATGGGTTAACAACTCGTGGCAACCTTTAGGATTTTTCTCGAGACGGTTGCTAGACGCTGAATCTAGGTACAGCACGTTCAGTAGGGAACTCCTAGCTATGTATTGTGCTGTACGGCATTTTCAACATTCCATCGAAGGAAGAGAATTCACGCTTTTTACCGATCACAAACCTCTTACCTTCTCTTTAAATTCATCTTCAGACAAGTACTCACCGCGAGAGTCTCGACAACTCGACTACATTTCGCAGTTTACTTCAGACATACAACATATTTCTGGAGCAAACAATGTAGTCGCAGACGCCTTGTCTCGAATTAGCTCCTTGAACAGTTTCCAAGGAATCGACCTTCTTAAACTCGCTCAGCTTCAAAAAGAAGACATTGATCTTCAGCATGAGTTATCCTCGACAACTCTTAAACTAAGTATTAGGCAGATGGGAACAGGTAAGGAAACCTTACTCTGTGACACATCTACAGGTAGGGATCGTCCAATTGTACCAAAACACTATCGCCGCAACGTCTTCAATACGTTGCACAATCTTTCTCATCCAGGTGCTCGTGCAACAATCGAACTTATAGCCGAACGCTTTTGTTGGCCTGGCATGAATAAAGACGTGAGGGAGTGGTCACGCTCCTGTGTAAGCTGTCAGAAATCTAAGGTAATCAGACACAACAAATGTCCCTTAGGTTCTTTCAAAACCCCTGACGCTCGCTTCGACCACGTCCATCTAGATTTGGTAGGACCCTTACCCGACTCGAACGGATACTCATATCTCCTAACATGCGTAGACCGTTTTACTCGATGGCCAGAAGCAGTACCGATTAAGGACATTACTGCTGAAACAGTGGCTCGCACTTTCGTCGAACGATGGGTAGCAAATTTCGGCTGCCCTTCAACCATCACTACAGACCGCGGACGCCAGTTCGAATCTGGACTTTTCCGTTGTCTGACCACACTTTTAGGAATCACGCGCTTCCGAACGACCGCCTACCACCCACAAGCAAACGGGTTGGTAGAACGTTTTCATCGACAATTAAAAGCTTCATTATCAGCTTCAAACGTTTCACAGTGGACAGACGCTCTTCCACTCGTCTTGCTAGGTATCCGCAATGCAGTGAAAGCTGACATTGGATACACGGCATCTCAACTCGTTTACGGAACGACACTCCGACTCCCAGGAGAATTCGTGGATCCTTCAGCTTCTTCATTGAACATGGATCTAAACTCTTACACGAGTAGGCTTACAAACGCTATGCGTTCAGTTAAACCTGCTCACACTCGACCTCAATCAACTGATGTTTTCGTTCAACCCGAACTACGACATAGTACACACGTCTTCGTTCGTCGAGACTCACATCGACGACCCCTCGAATCAGCATACGAAGGACCCTTCAAAGTTCTTCAACGCGAACCTAAGTACTATGTAGTCGACAAGAACGGTACGAAAGATAGCATCAGTATCGATCGACTCAAAGCTGCGTACCTAGAAGGAAACCCTAGCTACGTCGATTTTCCTTCGGTACAAGCAAACGACACAGCTACTACACTCGTAGTACCCTACACGACAACCGACACACAACTTGATACTTCGTCAACGTCGATAGAAAAACCTAAAACAACGCGTTCTGGAAGACGAGTAAGATTTCCAGAACATCTTAACGAATATTGCACGTAGGACATAAGCTTTATCTTGAATTAGCCTTTCAAAGTTTATTATAAATTTTTTTAATATGCTCATTTTTCTATTTATGTAAAAAAAAAAAAACAAAAAAAACAACATTTTTTTTGAGCGTATATAGATATATATTTATATATTAAAAAAAAAAACCAAAAGAAAACCTTTTTCCGATCGCTTTTACGCTGTTTGTAAGTGTATCAGTTTATTTTTTTTCCGCTCATCTTGTGTCCTTACGCAAGTACGAGTGTATTTTTGACATGCACTCACACGTTTTATTTTTCCTCTTTTCCAGGACGGCTGGAAAAGAACGACGAAGTTTCGCAAGGAACAGAAATTTTCATTGTACTATATTTCTTTATTGCTACGTTGTACATTTTGGTCCCATAGTTTAAGGAAAGACGACCAGACGCTGCTAAACGAAGCAAGCTATCAGAAGAGTGTTTACCAACGACAAATTCGTTGGGTTTAAACTTCTGGCTGGTCACGTCTTAGGGGCATCACTACCTCACTAGGGGGGGAGTGATCTGTAGCTGTAAATAATTCCCCAAAATCAATAGCTCATTAAGTGTTCGACATTGGATGCTGACCACGTTGTTTAAGTGGACTTGTTTAGCTGAAGGCTTTCGGTCATGCATCCGCACCAGATCACGTTTCAATACTGCGTGGGACACAGCTCCTACGTTTCATTAGCCAGCTCATAGAAAAGGTCCTCGATATATTGGTAACGAATCAAATATATCTTTCCTGCCTCTTCTCGTTTGACTTCTGATTTTCTATCTGACTGGTAACAACCGAATTTAGAAGGTGCTACTGGTATCTAGTTGTAAAACTAGAATATCCGTTGCATCATCAACTTCATTGTTCAGTTTCGGTCAATCGTGTCTTGTATGTGGTGAGTCGCACACCACAGAGATCGGTCGAATGCATAGCTCGTGACTCATGCTGACACGAATTATGCACTAGATATGAAGTCGATGGGGCGAGACTATCATTTATGGACAAATCAATCAGATTTAAGATTTCAGCTATTGCATTTCAGCACGAAATTCATTCATCCACGTGTCTAAACTGCATTATACCATTATGGCTGACGTCAGTTCGTGGTGAAAATTGTGACTGTAATTCCAAACCCTACTGCGCAACTGTACATCCTAATCCTAATTCTTCACATTAATCTACAAACTCCATTTAACACTAGTAAGTAGACGGACATTCTCAAGGTGACTTGAGCATCGTTTAAGAGTTGTCCATAGATTACAGTCTTACTGTGGATCAGTGGTGACGTGTCTCCTGACGACAAATCATGGTGAAGACCGACCGGTGGAGAGGTGTCAGTTGCTGTGTGTATGTGTATGATACTATGCATGAGTGTGTGCTGTTTTCGGTAGCTGGTGCTGGGCTGAGACGACGATTGTTGTCGGGTGTGGACGGACGACACCAGCGACACGTCAGTAGGATGTTGTGATTGTGGAATTGAGTGAGAGAGGTGATTTGCAGTGGTTGACGTTGGTGGAGTGTGGGCTGACAGGTGACCAGGATGGTGGGACTAAAAGCCGACCCCGACGGGACTCGAACCCGCAATCTTCTGATCCGAAGTCAGATGCCTTATCCATTAGGCCACGGAGCCCACGATCTCACACCCATCGTCTCACCTCACACCAACCGTCCACATCAACTCACCTCAAACAGACAATCCTCCTAACACACACAACACACACACACATAAATGCACAATCGCTCATCAGTCACCACTCACTGTCCAAAACATACCCTCAACACTGCTCACAAACACCCTAACAAACATCGTTTCGTCACCTCCAACTATACAGATATGCAACACATCCATGCACATTTGCCTTCATCTATATATATATGTTTATATACATAGACGTCGGTGAGGATTTGTGTACATGTAAATAGACAACAACCTATGAACCAAGATAGAGACAGAGAGGGAGAGACGATGGCACTCGGCATTGTATGTGGTCAATCACACCAGTCGACGGAAGTCGACTATCCACTCATTCGTTTGAACAAACAAGTGTGCTGTGGACGATTATCTGAGACCACCTCGTCTCCCCGAAACACCGAAGTCTCATAACAACTTCATTGTTCAGTTTCGGTCAATCGTGTCTTGTATGTGGTGAGTCGCACACCACAGAGATCGGTCGAATGCATAGCTCGTGACTCATGCTGACACGAATTATGCACTAGATATGAAGTCGATGGGGCGAGACTATCATTTATGGACAAATCAATCAGATTTAAGATTTCAGCTATTGCATTTCAGCACGAAATTCATTCATCCACGTGTCTAAACTGCATTATACCATTATGGCTGATGTCAGTTCGTGGTGAAAATTGTGACTGTAATTCCAAACCCTACTGCGCAACTGTACATCCTAATCCTGATTCTTCACATTAATCTACAAACTCCATTTAACACTAGTAAGTAGACGGACATTCTCAAGGTGACTTGAGCATCGTTTAAGAGTTGTCCATAGATTACAGTCTTACTGTGGATCAGTGGTGACGTGTCTCCTGACGACAAATCATGGTGAAGACCGACCGGTGGAGAGGTGTCAGTTGCTGTGTGTATGTGTATGATACTATGCATGAGTGTGTGCTGTTTTCGGTAGCTGGTGCTGGGCTGAGACGACGATTGTTGTCGGGTGTGGACGGACGACACCAGCGACACGTCAGTAGGATGTTGTGATTGTGGAATGGAGTGAGAGAGGTGATTTGCAGTGGTTGACGTTGGTGGAGTGTGGGCTGACAGGTGACCAGGATGGTGGGACTAAAAGCCGACCCCGACGGGACTCGAACCCGCAATCTTCTGATCCGAAGTCAGATGCCTTATCCATTAGGCCACGGAGCCCACGATCTCACACCCATCGTCTCACCTCACACCAACCGTCCACATCAACTCACCTCAAACAGACAATCCTCCTAACACACACAACACACACACACATAAATGCACAATCGCTCATCAGTCACCACTCACTGTCCAAAACATACCCTCAACACTGCTCACAAACACCCTAACAAACATCGTTTCGTCACCTCCAACTATACAGATATGCAACACATCCATGCACATTTGCCTTCATCTATATATATATGTTTATATACATAGACGTCGGTGAGGATTTGTGTACATGTAAATAGACAACAACCTGTGAACCAAGAGAGAGACAGAGAGGGAGAGACGATGGCACTCGGCATTGTACGTGGTCAATCACACCAGTCGACGGAAGTCGACTATCCACTCATTCGTTTGAACAAACAAGTGTGCTGTGGACGATTATCTGAGACCACCTCGTCTCCCCGAAACACCGAAGTCTCATAACAACTTCATTGTTCAGTTTCGGTCAATCGTGTTGAAGATGCAACGGATATTCTAGTTTTACAACTAGATACCAGTAGCACCTTCTAAATTCGGTTGTTTCCAGTCAGATGGAAAATCAGAAGTCAAGCGAGAAGAGGCAGGAAAGATATATTTCATTCGTTACCAATATATCGAGGACCTTTTCTATGAGCTGGCTAATGAAACGTAGGAGCTGTGTCCCACGCAGTATTGAAACGTGATCTGGTGCGGATGCATGACCGAAAGCCTTCAGCTAAACAAGTCCACTTAAACAACGTGGTCAGCATCCAATGTCGAACACTTAATGAGCTATTGATTTTGGGGAATTATTTACAGCTACAGATCACTCCCCCCCTAGTGAGGTAGTGATGCCCCTAAGACGTGACCAGCCAGAAGTTTAAACCCAACGAATTTGTCGTTGGTAAACACTCTTCTGATAGCTTGCTTCGTTTAGCAGCGTCTGGTCGTCTTTCCTTAAACTATGGGACCAAAATGTACAACGTAGCAAATAAAGAAATATAGTACAATGAAAATTTCTGTTCCTTGCGAAACTTCGTCGTTCTTTTCCAGCCGTCCTGGAAAAGAGGAAAAATAAAACGTGTGAGTGCATGTCAAAAATACACTCGTACTTGCGTAAGGACACAAGATGAGCGGAAAAAAATAAACTGATACACTTACAAACAGCGTAAAAGCGATCGGAAAAAAGGTTTTCTTTTGGTTTTTTTTTTAATATATAAATATATATATATATATACGTTCAAAAAAAATGTTTTTTTTGTTGTTTTTTTTACATAAATAAAAAATGAGCATATTAAAAAAAAATTTATAATAAACTTTGAAAGGGTAATTTCAGATAAAGCTTATGTCCTACGTGCAATATTCGTTAAGATGTTCTGGAAATCTTACTCGTCTTCCAGAACGCGTTGTTTTAGGTTTTTCTATCAACGTTGACGAAGTATCAAGTTGTGTGTCGGTTGTCGTGTAGGGTACTACGAGTGTAGTAGCTGTGTCGTTTGCTTGCACCGAAGGAAAATCGACGTAGCTAGGGTTTCCTTCTAGGTACGCAGCTTTGAGTCGATCGATACTGATGCTATCTTTCGTACCGTTCTTGTCGACTACATAGTACTTAGGTTCGCGTTGAAGAACTTTGAAGGGTCCTTCGTATGCTGATTCGAGGGGTCGTCGATGTGAGTCTCGACGAACGAAGACGTGTGTACTATGTCGTAGTTCGGGTTGAACGAAAACATCAGTTGATTGAGGTCGAGTGTGAGCAGGTTTAACTGAACGCATAGCGTTTGTAAGCCTACTCGTGTAAGAGTTTAGATCCATGTTCAATGAAGAAGCTGAAGGATCCACGAATTCTCCTGGGAGTCGGAGTGTCGTTCCGTAAACGAGTTGAGATGCCGTGTATCCAATGTCAGCTTTCACTGCATTGCGGATACCTAGCAAGACGAGTGGAAGAGCGTCTGTCCACTGTGAAACGTTTGAAGCTGATAATGAAGCTTTTAATTGTCGATGAAAACGTTCTACCAACCCGTTTGCTTGTGGGTGGTAGGCGGTCGTTCGGAAGCGCGTGATTCCTAAAAGTGTGGTCAGACAACGGAACAGTCCAGATTCGAACTGGCGTCCGCGGTCTGTAGTGATGGTTGAAGGGCAGCCGAAATTTGCTACCCATCGTTCGACGAAAGTGCGAGCCACTGTTTCAGCAGTGATGTCCTTAATCGGTACTGCTTCTGGCCATCGAGTAAAACGGTCTACGCATGTTAGGAGATATGAGTATCCGTTCGAGTCGGGTAAGGGTCCTACCAAATCTAGATGGACGTGGTCGAATCGAGCGTCAGGGGTTTTGAAAGAACCTAAGGGAACAATGCATACATACACACAAAATTACATACATATCCCTTATGAATCACTTTGAACGAAATGAAATGACGTGACATTGATTTATTCAGACCGGTTTTTGATTGATCACCTAATATTCTTTGATTGTTCCGTTGTACTATTTAAACTTGGATTAATATTAATTTGGTTATTTATTCTCTGAAGAAGTGGCTTACACTGAGTCACGAAACGTCAGAAAATCTAATTTTTCTACTCATTGGGATATTACAAATATATAATTTATTTCTAAGGGACATTTGTTGTGTGTGATTACCTTAGATTTCTGACAGCTTACACAGGAGCGTGACCACTCCCTCACGTCTTTATTCATGCCAGGCCAACAAAAGCGTTCGGCTATAAGTTCGATTGTTGCACGAGCACCTGGATGAGAAAGATTGTGCAACGTATTGAAGACGTTGCGGCGATAGTGTTTTGGTACAATTGGACGATCCCTACCTGTAGATGTGTCACAGAGTAAGGTTTCCTTACCTGTTCCCATCTGCCTAATACTTAGTTTAAGAGTTGTCGAGGATAACTCATGCTGAAGATCAATGTCTTCTTTTTGAAGCTGAGCGAGTTTAAGAAGGTCGATTCCTTGGAAACTGTTCAAGGAGCTAATTCGAGACAAGGCGTCTGCGACTACATTGTTTGCTCCAGAAATATGTTGTATGTCTGAAGTAAACTGCGAAATGTAGTCGAGTTGTCGAGACTCTCTTGGTGAGTATTTGTCTGAAGATGAACTTAAAGAGAAGGTAAGAGGTTTGTGATCGGTAAAGAGCGTGAATTCTCTTCCTTCGATGGAATGTTGAAAATGCCGTACAGCACAATACATAGCTAGGAGTTCCCTACCGAACGTGCTGTACCTAGATTCAGCGTCTAGCAACCGTCTCGAGAAAAATCCTAAAGGTTGCCACGAGTTGTTAACCCATTGTTGTAAGACTGCTCCGATTGCTGAGTCGGATGCGTCTACGGCGATACTAATGGGCGCTTGACTGTCCTGATGAGCAAGCAAGGTTGCTTTAGCGATGTGTTCCTTAACTGTGGAAAATGCTTTACGGGCTGTGTCGTCTAAACTAATTGATTTCGCATTTCCACGAAGCTGATCGGTCAACGGTTTCATTAGGGATGCGCATTTAGGTATGAACCGTCTATAGAAACTTACGAGTCCGTTAAAAGTTCGCAACTGCTTGATCGTGGTCGGTTCTGGGTAATCCAGAATGGCCGCCACTTTGCTCCTAAGGGGTCGGATGCCTTGGGCATCAATGGTGTGTCCTAAGAAGTCTAAGCAGTTAGTTCCGATTTGGCATTTCTGAATGTTGACAGTAATGCCATGCCTTTGAAGTCGATCGAAAACAATGTCCAGATGCTTGAGATGCGATTCTCTGTCCGGACTTGCTATTAGACAGTCATCAACATACGCATGTACGAAGTTGAGACCTCGGAAGACGTCGTCTATAAACCTTTGGAAGGTTTGAGCCGCGTTTCTTAAACCAAAGGGCATTCGTAGAAATTCGTAAAGACCGAAGGGAGTGATGATGGCGGTTTTAGGAATGTCGTCAGGTGCCATCGGGATTTGGTTATAAGCTTTAACCAAGTCGATTTTCGAAAAGACAGTTGTACCTTTCAAGGTAGCTGTCAAATCGTGAATATGAGGCAGCGGGTAACGATCGGGAATGGTTTTAGCATTCAGACGCCGATAATCACCAGTTGGCCGCCAATCATTGCTGTCCTTTTTAGGGACCATGTGCAATGGGGATGCCCATGGACTATTCGATGGTCGAATTATTCCTAGGTCCATCATGTGGTTGAATTCGTTTTTAGCCAACCTAAGTTTTTCGGGAGCGAGTCTTCGGGCTTTCGAAAATACAGGTGGTCCTGTAGTCGAGATGTGATGTGTAACATTGCTGGTTACACAAGGTAATTTCGATTGCGATTGGTATATCCCGGGGTATTTGTCGAGTACTGCTTGGTACAAGGGGTCTATGGCGTGCTTAATCGTGACTGGGGATAACCTGCAACCAGAACAAGGAGTTACGCAAACGGACAACTTAGTGTTTCCGTCTATTAACCTTCGTGCGCGTGTGTCGATGAGTAGATTGTGGTGTTGTAACAGGTCAATACCAATGATTGGCAGAGAGACATCTGCAACCACGAAAATCCAGTGTATGGGTTTACGTAAACCCACGTTAAGGTAGACGTACCTTTTACCGTAAGTAGCGATCGGCTTTCCGTTTGCCGCCTGTAAACTTAAAACAGACTCGCGAAGTCTGTCGTCGAGATTTGCTGGAAGAACGCTAACTTCTGCGCCAGTGTCGACGAGGTAGCGAACTTTCGTAGTCACATCCGTGACATATAAAAGGCGGCTGTGTTCGCCGGCTACGGTTGCCGTTAACGCGTGCCGGCTGGGAAGTTTCCCGAACTGTTTTTCGTGTCACTCGATTTTGGGGTCGGATAATTGCAAGGTTTCCTGCAGTTTCTGGAAAACTTACCGTACTGGTTATGATACCAGCACCAGTCGGGATTGTCTGTCTCTCGTGGTCGAGAGCCAGATAGCTTACGTGAGGCGCTTCTACGCGGGGTTTTTGACCGACTACGGTCATTGCGAACTCTAAGATATCGTGTAAGCGTGTGACATAGTTCGGCCATGTCAGTCGAGGTCGATTGGGGTTTTTCTTTGACGGAAAAAACCTCGGCCTTAGAAGATCTAGTGATTTCCAAGATTCGATCGGCAGATGCAGCTAGTTCATCTATGGCATTGTTTTGAAATGAGACAAGCACTGCCTGCACCTGTTGAGGGAGTTTAGACAAGAAAAGTTGTCTAAATAGGCCATCATCGAAAGTTCGTTGGCCGATGACTTCTTTCATTCTAAGCAACATGTCCGTCGCAGAACCATGTTGCAAGTCGATATTGTTAAGGAGTTGGTCTAACCGTTGTCGATCAGTTAGGTCTCCTCGTTTTAAAATCGATAGCTTAAGCGATTCGTAAGGTTCGGAAACATCACTAGTAAACATACTAGGTGTTATGTACCTGTTAAACTCGCGCGGTAACGCCTTAACTACCGCGAGGAAACGTGTGCGCGAGTCCGTGATTCCGTGCATGCAAAAATCGGCTTCTGCATAGCAGAACCAGGACTCGATATTGTCGGGCCAAAATGGCGTTAACTGAATCGAAATAGGGGGAATAGACTTGAACTTAAGAACCTTAGGAGAGTGTTCCGTCATAGTAATATAGATATCGAAAAATGTCTAAGTAAAATATATCCGAGAAAAAAAAAGGTATATCACAATATATAAAATTCAAATAAAGAATAACAATAAATAATAATATTCCAAAATGGAACAGACTCACAGTATTTTGACTTGGTGTACCAGATCACGTCGGGTTCACCAATGAAGATGCAACGGATATTCTAGTTTTACAACTAGATACCAGTAGCACCTTCTAAATTCGGTTGTTTCCAGTCAGATAGAAAATCAGAAGTCAAACGAGAAGAGGCAGGAAAGATATATTTGATTCGTTACCAATATATCGAGGACCTTTTCTATGAGCTGGCTAATGAAACGTAGGAGCTGTGTCCCACGCAGTATTGAAACGTGATCTGGTGCGGATGCATGACCGAAAGCCTTCAGCTAAACAAGTCCACTTAAACAACGTGGTCAGCATCCAATGTCGAACACTTAATGAGCTATTGATTTTGGGGAATTATTTACAGCTACAGTGTCTTGTATGTGGTGAGTCGCACACCACAGAGATCGGTCGAATGCATAGCTCGTGACTCATGCTGACACGAATTATGCACTAGATATGAAGTCGATGGGGCGAGACTATCATTTATGGACAAATCAATCAGATTTAAGATTTCAGCTATTGCATTTCAGCACGAAATTCATTCATCCACGTGTCTAAACTGCATTATACCATTATGGCTGATGTCAGTTCGTGGTGAAAATTGTGACTGTAATTCCAAACCCTACTGCGCAACTGTACATCCTAATCCTAATTCTTCACATTAATCTACAAACTCCATTTAACACTAGTAAGTAGACGGACATTCTCAAGGTGACTTGAGCATCGTTTAAGAGTTGTCCATAGATTACAGTCTTACTGTGGATCAGTGGTGACGTGTCTCCTGATGACAAATCATGGTGAAGACCGACCGGTGGAGAGGTGTCAGTTGCTGTGTGTATGTGTATGATACTATGCATGAGTGTGTGCTGTTTTCGGTAGCTGGTGCTGGGCTGAGACGACGATTGTTGTCGGGTGTGGACGGACGACACCAGCGACACGTCATTACACACAATTATATTAAGTATTGAATTCACAATTAATAAATTTTTTTAATCGTTGAATAGTGGTTTTCAAGGACGAACTCTTTGTCCTACAGTATCTATTATATACATCAACTGAAACCGACGTTATGAGTACAGAAGAAACCTGTCTTAGCCATGAATATGCCTAATTAATCACTCACTCATTTCATGGCTTAGAATAAAGTGACATTTGCTTAATCTTCAAACACCATGCTAGTTTTCCGCCTCGTTTTTATACAATTATCACGTCGATTACTTGAACTTTTATTTCATTGACTTTATTTAATTTTCGGTTACTTTATTTGCACACTTTAAAAATTCCACATTCAGTCTGAAATACTTTGTAATGCTTTCTATCTTTCAACAGTTTTCCAGGTGATTTTATCATGTAACTAAAATTACTTTTAGACTTAACTTCTCACTTTAACCTTTAATCTGTTCAAACCACTTTATTAGGTATTAGTTCGAAACTTCTTTATTTTAATCCACAAGTTATGATCTAAATTAATTTGTAATCAATTCCAGATATTCACTTGGTGTTGCATACTTGTATCTTCCCATTTTTATTTAGTACTGCGATTAATCAGTCTCTTGTTGGTATATGTTCATTCTGTGTGGACTGCCTTGATTTTGCCTGAAGTCACAAGTTTTATAAGCAATGATGGATAGTAGCTAGCAGTGTAATATAGGAAAGCGTTTCGTCTTATTTGAGATTCTTCAACCGAATGTACCTGCATTTGAGTTGATGTTCACTCTGGGACTCGAGCCCAGTAACTTTCGCTTCAAATGCCATCGCGTTATCCACTCAGCTACTGAGTCCTGATAGCCACTTGCTTGTGTAATGGGGTGAAGAATAAATTCACTTAGAGTTGTTTGTTTGAATCTTCCCATCGATGTTTAGGACTGCAACTGGTTATTCTCTAATTGGTATATGTGCATACTGTGTGTATTGACTCGACATCCAGTCGATAAGTCCCGAATAGGACGAAACGCGCCTCCTGGATTCCACTTCTAGCCACTATTCATCCTTGCTTATAAATTCCATATAGTTGATTTTACGTGTTTCAGTATCAAATTTTGAATTTCGTAGTTGAATATATTTTTTTATTTAAATAACTATAAACTGTATAAGCCTGTGGATTCAAAGAACCTTTTTCAAGAAAAAAATAACTCGTCTAATACTTGGTGATGATCATACTAAAGTATAGATTATAGTGTCTAGGTAACTGACTGAATTAACCATCATTCATCAAGGTTTTTACTATATATACATAAATACAGTAGATTAACAACGAACAAATTTGTATTACCACAATCTTCTGCTTCAATGATGTATATATATGTATATTTGGAAATGAGATTTATAATGAACCATACTTAACATATTCTATATTAGCTTAACCTTAATAATAAAATATCCTTACCAATAATGATTGCTTACAAAAATCTGTCTGTAGTCATTATCCTTTGACGATTAAATAATCTTATATTAATTGAAATCATAAGTCAACTGAAGGTAGACTACTATAGAAAACCTGGAATAATCCTTTCTTCATATATAAATATGATCAAATTATATTAAATAGAAATTGTTTACATTTCAGTAGTATATCATGTAAACTCATTACATTCATAGTTAACTATTAAAAATCTAACACAATTCTATTTGATGATTATCTAATCTCTATTAACTTTTATTAGAAAAAAAGAAAAAAAAATTTTTTTTAATTTTTTTTTATGTTTTTTTTTATAAAAAGGCTATTTATTTTGTCATTAAATATCAAATAGGAATTTACCTTGATCCTCGGGATAATTTAAGAATGTTTTCTTTCTTCTTTTTTTTTTCTTCTCTTTATTACTTTATACCTGAAATAGAAAATTTAAACAGCTAGTTTTATTCATTGGGTTGTTTATATATTCTTGTTATGGATTATTAAGATCTAATGTGTTTCGATGTGAAAATATATGGAAATACAAACTTTACAAAGTTATACTGTAGTATGGTCTACTTATATTCATATAAGTAGTATATGGTGAAGGTTAGTCTTAGAATGTATTTTGGCAGAAGACTGATAAGGAAAGAACTAAAAATGAACCGCAATTGGGTAGGAAAATGTATGAACAATGAAATTAGAGAAGATGGATTGATATTTACAGAAGAAATAGTGAAGATTGAGACAACTGATGGTTATTTTGCAAATTAAATGTTTGTTGTATGGTTATCAGAATTTAGTGAGAAAGTCTTCGATTATCCCCACCCGTGTCCTGTTCATTACAATACTACTATTTATTTTAAAGGGAATCATAATCGAAGTTTGAATAATTTAAGCCAAGTAATAGACTCATTATAAAGAAACAAAGTAGGAATGATTTATTTAAAGATCAATAATTCTGAATTGAAATATTTCGATGGTTTTTCTTAGTTTCATATTAATATATGATGAAAATCATCTTGAATTAATCTGTTTTATAAGAAGGGGGTGTTTTGTAGAGATTTTAGTAATTTTATATAGTTGAAATTATGAGTCAGTTGAAGCTAGACCACCATGGAAAACCTGCAAGCACTGGATGGCTGTTTCGTCTTATTGTGGGACTTTTCAACAGTGTGCGAGACGGGATCGAACAGTAATTGTATGCTTGATAGGAATTGATTTTAAGACGAATTTTTGAAGATTTTGGTAGAAAGTTGTGATTAGTGTTATTCAATCATGCCCGAAGTGAAATAAATACCTACCAATAAGATTGGGTAATGTTTTGCTTTATGAAATGTAGGCCACTGAAGTAAAACTCATACATCTGTAGGTTAAGCACTGGTTTCTAGATCTCAATACTATTGGTCAAACCCTAGCAATGGTGAAGGATGTACTCCACTGCGGTCTCCCATACTAAGATGAAATAACAGTATAGTGACTCCTGGTTTTCACTGGTCCCTTGCTTTTATGTTAATCGGTAACGAAAAGCAATCAAAGCTTAAATTTGCACAATCTCTTCAAATGAAGATTCGAATACTATCTGGGAGGATTTGAGACCTTGCTTTAAGACTAATCAGCTAGATTTCTATGCCTTTTACTAAAGTCTATGTTTCTACAAAGACTTAAATCAAGTAACTGTAGATGTGCTAAATTCGAAGACAAGTTCCCTAACAGGGTGACGCCAATTAGAGAAATAATAGAAATTAGAAAGTGCTACTTAATAGTACGTTATATTTCAGCTGAAACTTAAATTAACTGAGGACATTGCACTTAGTGTTGTGCAACAATAAGCTATGATAGCTAGATGGTTATCAGTTGTTAGTGTTAAAATATTTATATCATGGAGTCAATAGATCAAAAGGATTATATAATTCTACTCGGAGTCGAAATATAAACTCTTTGACTCTGAATACAAAGCATGATAATGAAAAACAGAACTTTCTTATTACGTACGCTATTACTGAATCAATTCACTAGGAAGAGAAGCTGTTTGGGAATGAATTAATAATTGAGAAGTAACTGCATTACGATTTTAATGATGTAATCAAGAAACCATTTACATTAACGATATATATGTCATATTAATGAATGGGATATCATAACTTGACGAATGCTTTTCCAATTAGTTATTTTGTTTTCTCTCCTAGCTCAACCTAGTGTCTGCCATTCAAGAAACATGAGATTGGGAATCGTGAACGGGGATTTTACTGGATTGCTATGTAAGTTTCTCATCTGATTTTTTCTGTGAATTTAGATCAAGTGTAAGTTTTTATCACAAGATTTGAAAAAAAGTAGCACGTTTAATCTGTTTTTTCTCAGATTCTATAACTAAAATAATCCTCTACTTCTTTTAGACCTTTTGTTAGAGACAATCGAAAAGAAGCCATGGATCTGAATTCCGTGCTTCTTGTCACTTGTTAGCAAGATATATCTGCAACTTTGAGGGGATTGATTTATTCAACCTTACAGTTAGAAGCTGTTCGGACTATAACTGACCCCATGTAAAAGTGAAATATGAACACTGACTGATCACTGAGAATCTGTAACTGAAGAAGTTCAAACACATCTGTAGTTCCTCACTTAGAAATTTCATGCTGTGTAGTGAGTTTGAACCACTAGTCTAAAAGTTACACTCACATTATAGAACTTGAAAGTTCCTGACTAGATACCAAATCTGATTTTTGTCTATAAAGAATTAGCTGTTTAGTGCTCTTTGCTTCTCACCAGTTCACCAACTAACATTAGTCCGTATTGGAAATCATCTGTAAACTAAACTAATTCCCATAAACCTCTCAATCTGAAAAAAGACTGTTTAAGTAGATAACAATGCATTCATTTCAGAAATTATCTAACAATTAAAGAAACCACAACTGACTACTTTGAATACATGGAGTGTGGTGTGGGTTACTGATATCCACATAAGTAGTATATGTGATGGTCGGGCATTGAATGTATTTCAGTAAAAGATCGATGAGGAGAGAATGGGAACGGTACACAATTGGTACGAAAATGCATGAACAATGATAATCGAAGACTATGGACGGATATTTGCAGAAGAAACAGTCAAACTGACACAATTGATTGCTATTTTGCAACTTAACTGTTCACTATATGGTTCTCATATTTTAATGAGACATGCTATAATGTTGTGCCTAAATACATTCGACTGTCCCCACCCGTGTTCTTGTTGAATACAAGGGGATATTACTAAACTAAGTAAAACATATCTATCATTTAAACTCATTTTATGATATAGTAATAATGATTATTGATTGATTGAAGATGACAAATTGGAGAAAATGTTTTCCCATCTACATATCTGTTATAACGTGTGATTGAGTGCGTGTGTGCCCAATTTAATATATGAACGCCCAATTGGAGAGCAGTGAATTTATTGATTGGAGCAATGATATACAAAAGCCGTATTAGCAGTCTTGAGTACTTATCAGTCCTGCTTTCTGCCTAGCCCAGCCTGTTAAGTCCAGAACACTAATAACAGCTTCGGCAATATCAATCATTATTCACAAACATACTGGGTTTATATACCAATCAAACAGACCACATTGTACTATAAAATCGAAAATAATATTTGCACAAGATTTGACCAAATGTGGCTGTGAGTAGGGGGAACAGTAATCAATAGACTGGGGATAACTCAGGAATGGTAAATCGTATAATAATAGTCTATGGGTCAAAATAAAGCTTATAATAAGAGGGACACGAATATAAGTAGTTTAGTTACTTAACAATTATACAATAGGAAATATACATATCACATTGGTCCATAAATAGTCCTCAAAAGTTACCATTCACAATTCTCTTCGGGATACAACAATATCGTGCTCGTAATCCGAACAAACAATAACATTCTTTTAACCTCTATTACTTTTTTTTTACCAGTAAGTGTTATATTGATCATTTTCTTTCTTTCTTTCTTCAAAAAAACAACAACAACAGCAGATCCATATGTTAATCGATTTCAAGCATTTTGGTTCACAAATAATTCTGGTCTTATCCCATCACTCAAACGAAATTCATCATTTTTATCAAATTCAGATCTAAATAATTATGATCAAAGTATACAAAAGAATATTATACCAAATAACAAGCATAGTTTATGCTCAACTACTTCAACCACATCATCATCATCATCAGTATCTTTGTCTATTGTAAATGGTTACTTTATTATTCCAATCATAATATTTTACATTTGTTTAAAATAAATGGAATTGTACATTTATTCTATTCTTTTAATTTGATGATAACTGTTAGGAAGGTTTGTCTGTATAGGGTATATTTAAGTATTCTAGCATAAAAAAGGGGTATGATTCATGAAACTTTGAAATCACAAGACGAGTAATGTCTGTAATTGAAAATAGACTGAAAAAGCCATCTATGAGTCATTTGAACAGACCAATGAAAAGTAAAGGGAAGAAAGTATAAACTTGAATGCGGATGCCATTATAACACTTATCATTAACAGAGAATAATAAACTGTTGCGTCAAACAGGTAATAGAAATTAACGAAAGTGAATGAAGTGCTGTGTTATAATTAGGTAAACTATTCAATATAAACAGTCTAATGAAGTGATACTAAACAGCATAAAAATATTTTTAAAAATATCACTACAGTTAGGAAAACGAACTAAAATATATAATCAGCATAACAAGCTCAGATGGATAGTGACTAGCAGTGGAATCCAGGACGCGCGTTTCGTCCTATTTGGGACTCGTCAGCTGGATGTACCTGCAACTCAGAGTTGATGTTCACTCTGAGACTCGAACCCAGTACTTTTCGCTTCTGTGAATTTAGGCTATATCGAAGCAATACACACAGTATGCTTATATATCAATTGGAGACTGACCAGTCACAGTCCTAAAACATCAATGGGAAGATTCAAACAAACAATACTAAGTGAATTTAAGCATAACAAGCTCACTGTGATCAAAGGGTATCCGATAAATGTTTGCACATAACATACACTACTGAATAATAATAAGTAAGATAATGTATCACACGAAAACATAAGACATGGTCAAATATTGATTTA
This sequence comes from Schistosoma rodhaini, assembly GCA_944470415.2. Lineage (NCBI taxonomy): Eukaryota > Metazoa > Platyhelminthes > Trematoda > Strigeidida > Schistosomatidae > Schistosoma > Schistosoma rodhaini. The sequence goes on from OX104037.1 coordinate 36,687,478, forward strand.
ACAGCTTTGAGAATTATTTTTTTTCAATTCTCTCTTAACTTTGTCTCACTGATCATTGGATCAATATGATTTAGCACATCTACAGAAGAATAATCAAAAGATGATGATACCCTAAGATCATTTGACTAACATAATCGGACTTCACAATAAATATATTTTTTGTAATATCCCAATGACTAGAATGATTGTCTTTATGATGTTTCGTAACTTAATGTAAGTCACTTCTTCAGAGTAAATACATTTGTTTAGAATGATCGGACTTCATTCATAAGTATGTTATTTTTTCCATAATAATAAATTTACGCTTAATGTATAAAGAAGAAAGAAAAATGGTTTCTTAAAATTCTTTGAAGGCTTAACATTTACGCATTCATGAGTATTACTTAATGCCACCTAATGTAAGGCATAAACAATGAAAGTGACCTAATTAGTCAGTGCTATACATAGTTTTAATTAAGCACATAACCGAATTTAAGAATCGAAAATTAACGAATATGAAAATGATTTTGATAATTGTAAAACAATCAATAAAGGATAGTAGTCTACATCTTGTTTAAAAATTTCCAGAGATTCTCTCTAATGTATATCTATGATCTCTTACTCTTTTGTATCCAAGGCTTCCAGTTCACTAAATGAATACAAAGTTATTGATCTTCTATACCTGTTTCTTATTGAGTTTGATCAATAAGTGTATAACAAATCTAAAAATTCATTATTGCTGTTACTTTAGACATTATGCAGTCGATTAGACTACTTGATCTATTGCATAAAAAAGAAAAGGACTTAAGTCCTATAAAATTGGAAGTATTATTAGTTAGTTAACACCCTTGTATAAACAGCATGTATTAAGAAATGGCCTCAAACTAATTCGAATCTGTGATTTAAAAAAAGAATCATTTCCACACCAAATAAATATCTGCAAGAGTTCGTTCTCAGACCGTAAGTTACCGCTCTTAGTATCATCATTGACTGAGTTATCGTAGTAGATAAGTCTAATCACCATCTCAAAATAGCAACTGCAATATTATATAATTCCTTGATCACTCAATGGGTTAATTCATTAGAGTTTTTATTAATTAATTTTCCTTTAATTGCTAATAAACGATCACAATTTTCTTGATTTTCATTGATCTGATAAAGAGATCTAAACAATTTCTCCCTAATTATTGTCTCTCCATATGTTTGTATTCATTTATCAATAGTATCTCCTTAGTGGAAGGCCAGAAATAACTCCTGTTCGCTTTATTATTATCGTTGACTTTATTATCATTATCTCCTTCCTTGATAATTTTAAGAATTAATAATACTATATGTTTAATATCTTCACGTCTTTATTATTTCTGTCACTGCCCTTTTGTTGGAGTTTTGTCCTGATTATGTCGTTCAGAAGGACGATGAAAGCTCCACGACCGAACCATCCAACACAGAGAACAGAACTCCATCTAAATCATCCACCTGAGCTATAAATCTTCTCCACTGCCTTTTTGTGTACTAACTATATACTATTTAATACTATTCAGTAGTTTATATTATACCTCATCATTTTTTAACCGTGGATACTTGCATAATCAATTATCAATATTCGAAATATTTAGTTCATTATCATTCGATATTCTCCTTCAAATCTTATTCATTTCTTTTTAATCATATTACTAATAGATGAATAAATGTATATAATTATATTTAATGATTATCGGAAGGGGGTTTTGTGGAGATTTGAGTGAAGCTAATCCATGTCAGGTAGCGACAGGTATCTACCTCAGTACGATGGAAGTTGGTCGCGCAATTTCGTGGATTGGTTGAAGTTAGACATCAACACCGTTGGATGCCGGCTCAATGGTCTATCGGTTAAGTGCTCTGAGGCGAGACTGGTATGTCCTGAGTTGGAATCTCGCGAGGCGAGGTCGTGGATGCGCACTTCTGAGGAGTCCCACGATAGGACGAAACGGCTGTTCAATGCTTCCAGGTTTTCGATGGTGGTCTGGCTTTAATCGACTCATTATCTCAACTACATAAAAAATATTCAATGATTGTATGAATCAATCTGAGTAGACTAGTCTTATGACGACTATTAATGAATCAAGATTATTAACTTAGAAAATTCTGATGAATGAACATCACTGAACATAATGACTGATCATAAAAATATGCACTCAAATGTAAAATATTTCCCATGGTTAAAATTCCCTTGGAAATTTAATGATTACTAGATAGGATTTTCGATAGTTATTCGTGAATTATTCAAATTAAAATCTGTTTATCATCCTAACGTTTTGTCCACTATCTCATATTGCCTAGGAAATGCTATGGAATCCATGTAGAAAAAATTCAATAACTTGTCAGCGCTTTTGATTTTTCTTCCATTTAAATCCGTATTTTTGAAATTAAGTCGCTTTCTGCGTGTGTAGATAACGGACAATATCATGTTATAAACATTGAGGCTTTTTTCAGTAATCATATACAGCCTATGTAAATGAGTTAATCCCATTACGTTTCTATCACCTATTCTTTATTCTGGATAAAATAAGCTCTTAAAAGTACTGAAGTGCGGTCAGTTGTTACATCGATATTGATTCTGAAAGCTTTTGTAAGTAAAGTAAGCTATTATTTTTATAGAGGATTGATGGACTTATTGCTAGGATATTTTGTGTTGCATTCCTCTGAGGTTATGAAACGAGTAACAAAATTAGAACCAAATTCATTTCTAGACATAGTTTGTTGAACTGGCTGAGAAGTGTGATTTGCTCACTGAATGTTCTACTTCATAATTTGAAAAGTTTACTAAGAGATTTCTAGTAGGTCTGTGGTGAATAAGAACACAACTGGGGAAAATCGAATATATTTCAACACAAAATTACAGAACATCTTGGTAAAATCTAGGAACCATACAGTAAATACTTCATTTGCAAAATGTCAAACAACTGTCTTAAACTTCACTGTTCCTATATCCCCATAGCAATCATACACTGTTCTCGTTCTCTTTTCTTCGATCTTATTAGCCTTCTGCTACCAGGTATTTCACTTTCAATTGATGATACATACAACTTGTATCTGCCGACATCAGTAGCACACACCACAGGTCCGTTGAATGCATCCCTGAATATAACCTAAATCTTTCAACCCTTGTACACTTCCAATTTTTATGTGTATGTTACAGAATTGATTGAGAACATTCTACACACACACACCTTGTAATTGTCATACTTTCGTACTCCGTTCAAGTTTGGTCTGTTTCTAATGTCTGCTAGAAATCAATTCACTCAATATCCCATTTATTTAGTCTTATTACAGTAAGTCGTCTATTGCTATTGAATTAGCGACGATACCAACTTTATTTACATGTTAGATCTACCACAGAAGCTTCCTAAAAAATTGACCGATTTCTACTTTATCAGAGATCCTCTTTTTTTATTTTTTCATAAATTGCTACGGTTACATCACTACCATTGTTAATTATTTATGAGCGAACTTCTGTAAAACATCGAAAAGTTTTAGTTTTCTCTGATTGGAAATATTGATATCAACTTATCAACTGAAAGTAATATTAGTTTACCATAATAAATAATAACTGCCGCTTGTTATTATGGGTAAAATATTATATGAATATTTATTGATTATCGCTTGAGGTATGATTAGTATGGCCAATTGATGACTACTCAGAATAGTTGAATCAACTGACGCAAAGCCCCCATTGAAATGACGTTCAAAAACACAGAACTGGTTAATAAAGCAGGATTCCTTTTATATGAGAAAGTCACATACTTATGTAAAGAAACATTTAGCCTAATAGAAACATTCACAAGTATTTGAAAGAGTTTTGCGGAGACAAGTTTAATTTGTAGGTAATATTCGTCACTGATTGGTCTCATTTGTGGTACTGTAATGAACGAGAACTCAGTTAGGGAAAACTAAGTTATTATTTTTATGCGAAATTACACAGTGCTTTGGTAAAAATATGAAAATACATTATTCGCACATTCTCCTTCAATTGTCCCTTACATACCTCATGATTCTTCAACTTCACTCGTTATTTAAATTGCTCTTTTTCTCTTCAATCTAATCTTATGCTGGCAGGCATTCCATTTCCGATTGCTGCCATATATATATATATGTATATATATGTATATATATATATATATATATATATATATATATATATCAGCATAAGTAGCATGCACCACAGTACCACCAAAAATCATAGATGAATCAAAAGTTACTTTATTCATAAATGATAGTCCATAGTTATGCGTTCTGACTCATCCCATCAGTAGTTAAACTCAGAGATCTTAATCGTTAGAACTGTTGGACAGGCTTCCATTAGTACATTCTCAACTTCAAACATTCTGCGAGTGAAATATTTACCCCAAATGTCATTGAATGACTGTTACACTACATCGCGAACTCATTTAAGTTGGGAATGTGTCACTGTATGCCAAATCCGTGGCTCTAACGACTAAGGGTTCATCTAGAGATCTTGAGAGTCCCGAACTTGGTCCGTTTTGGCGTTACCGGGTGTGTATTGTTGGGGAATCCAGTACTGGGACGAAACACCTGTCTAGTGACTCCTAACTCTCAGTGGTAGCACAAATGAGATCAATTAGTAACCAATAATAGCCGGAAATTAATGAATATCACATAAATAATAAATGATTGTTCATTATTGAGACAACAATAAAATTACAGTCTCAATATCAAGCTTACTTATTTCCCATTGTATCATCATTCGATAGTTTTGGCTATTTGCTACAACGAATGTTACGATTTTCTGGCATTCATTCTTCATCAAATTAATTTTCTTTTCTAGATTTATTACTATGATGTATAGCAATTTGAAATGATACACATCAACACATAGTTTTACTTTGTCTATGAATGATTCACATCATAGCTTATGTGACTGAACGAATCTACGCCCTAACTTCTTATCTAAATGGTATCAATCTAGTTTCATTAGAACAAGTTATTCGTTCTTCTATGGTACAGTATTGATGTTTATTGAATATTATTTCATCAGTAATATTAGACTTATAAAAAATAACAAGTATAATATTGATTATCTATCGATCAATTTATTGGATTATTGATTTTTAAACTGTTTATCAAATAAACATTTACAGGTATGATATTAGTACATTGTTATTATTGCTGAGTAGACTCAATCGGTGTTTTCAAACAAGATTTTTTTCTTTAGCAACTTCTCCCTTTATAGTATCCATGTGATTTATTCTCACTTTTGAGATAGAAAATTTTTTCTAATCTTTACAGTCATTCTGTGTAATCATCATATTTATCGTTATCAAATATTCATACATTAACATTGATCACTGTTTTACACGTTTGTTTGTATAGTTCAAAAAGCTTGTTTGGCTTTTGCCAACTTACGTCACTTATAGCGAAGATGAGATATCCGTCTATCAATTAAGCGACGGGTATACTGCGCAGCAGTTCGCTCTGTTCTACTTTAGGGCTGTGAAACATGGCCATTAGGTAGAAGATACTCGTAAGTTACTAGTATTTGACCACAGATGTTTCAGAAATATTGCTCGTGTCTGCTGGGGTCACTGGGTAAGTAATGGTGAGGTTAGACACAGGGTATTAGAGAATGATGGTAAATCAGTTGGTGAAGTTGTGAATCTTCATCGACTGAGATGATTAGGCAACGTTTTACGTATGCCTGAACGCCAACTAACACGACGCGCTATGCTGACTAGTGTAGGGGATGGTTAGAAGACTGACTTGTTTGTATAGTAATGAACCATTAGAACATGTTAATACAACGTCGAATCAAAAATCAGCTCTTTTTTGGTAAGAGCTATACATTGTAAGAAAAAATGATAAATTTAAGGGGGATTGGAAGCCTTAACAACATTTATGAACAATTTAGTGTTAAATATCGACAGTTATAGCTGTTGTCCACAGTTCTGTAATCAAACTCAACTCTAATTGCTACATCATTCGAGACCTAATTCTTAACTCTAACACACACCTCGACCATAGGCCCCTAACCCTAAAACTTTTTAGTGCTAGCTTACTGACTTTAACAGTTTATTCCACAAGAAAATCACCATCTAGTCTCTTCGAACTACGAAATATGATGAAAATCATGTATTTTAGTAACAAGCTATCCACAACAGCGTTTTATATTCCCACATCGGTTAGCTTAATTTTAACTGGTCGCTCAATGGCGCGGCATAGTCTTACTTTTGAAGTAAGCTCTGTTGAAGATCGAGACAGCAACGAAAGTCCTGCATGCAAAACATCCATCAGAGTAAACACAAATGCCCCAAAAACATTTCAAACAAGTGGCACTGACAAGTCGAAACAACTCCCAGTGACATTTGTTGACATCTCTTGCTTTACTATTATCTAATAAATTTCACAGTCTATCATTCATAAAATAATGATATGTATATAAGGTTAATGAACTGAAGATTATTTAGATGAATTCACTTTCCTAGCTGTGAATTTGTAAACAATTGCGAGAATGGGGGAAAAGTTCGAGAAATTTCCTGCCGGATGTCAAAGTTCATAATGGATTGGGAGTAGGTTCTCTGATTATGAAATAACGACTTAATATAAATAAATATACAGCTAGTAAACAAAAGAATCTAATTAACATAAAATTATACTGACATATACCGAGAGTTGTGTGACAATTAAATGATGATAATAATATTAATATGATAAACGTCCTGAAAATAACTACTGAATGCACACCAATTTACAGTCATGATCAGATTGTTAAAATAAGAGATGAAGTAATTTAAAACAAAATAACGGTACATTATTTGATATGTGATTCATCAAAAGCCTTAATTGAACATTTGTCGCGAAGATTTTAATAATGTGAAGCAGGAGGAATGCTTAATCACAGATGACAGCATCTTAGAGTACAGCGCTGCTATTGGAGCATACAATGCAATAATCATCAGAGTTATCTTTATTAACTAGTTCAAGAATAACGTAAGTATGCTAAGGAAATGGCATAGCTACAACTCCATGAGCGTTCTGGAATTATAGGCATTGTATAGGACGCAGCGGTTAGGAACTAATAATCTCTAGATAGGAGGATGGGGACATCATTCACCTAAAAAAAATAGTATAGCGCACGGTTGATAGTAGAGATGGAAAAAGCATCAGGAGCTGGAGAAAAGATATACTCGTGAACAAGGTGATCCCGTCAAGTGTGCAAGTGGTTGATACTTACCAGTTTCCCACGTCGTATAACTATACTCTTTCTCAAAGGACCGTAAAAGGGAACTAGGTTAGGGGTTACCAGGTCAACCTGGGGATGTTCGACCACAAAGCCTTAGAGGTAACTCCTTGGAATAGGTCACACATGGTATTTTTGCGAGTAGTTCTTGTTGTTAGCTCCGTATTTCAGAGGCCTTACTAACGGCGACAGAAACCCACGACGTAAGGCAACTTACTTACGCCTGTTACCCCTCGTCTAGGAGCATAGGCCGCTCACCAGCATTCTCCATCCAACTCTGTCCTGAGCCTTCCTTTCCAGTTGCTATTCATCCTTTTCATATCTGCTTCTATTTTCCGGCGTAGTGTGTTCTTTGGTCTTCCTCTTTCATCTTCCCTTCCGGATTCCAAGTTAGGGATTGAGTCGTGATGCACATTGGCGATTTCCTTAATGTATGTCCGATCCACTTCCGACGTCTTTTTCTAATTTCCTCTTCAGCTGGAAGCTGGTTTGTCCTCTCCCATAAAACGCTGTTGCTAGTAGTATCCGGCCAATGGATGTTGAGTATTTTGCGTAGACAACTATTTATAAATACTTGTGCCTTTCTGATGATGGTCGTACTAGTTCTCCACGTTTCAGCTCCATACAGTAGGACTGTCTTGACGTTCGTATTAAAGATTCTCACCTTGAAATTGGTTGACAGTTGTTTTGAGTTCCATATGTTCTTCAATTGTAAAAATGCTGCTCCTGCTTTGTCAATTCTCGCCTTTACATCTGCATCCGATCCTCCTTGTTTATCAACGATGCTTCCCAGGTACGTGAATGTTTCCTCCTCTTCCAGAGTTTCGCCATCAAGTGTGATTGGGTTGGTGTTCTTCGTGTTGCATTTGAGAATCTTGCTGTTTCCTTTGTGAATGTGGAGGCCTATCGATGCGGAGGCTGCTGCTACATTTGCTGTCTTCATCTGCATTTGTTCGTGTGTATGAGAGAGGAGGGCTAGGTCATCTGCGAAGTCCAAATCATCGAATTTATTCTGAGAAGGCATATGTATGCCGTGCTTCCCCACAGATTTCGAATTCTTCATAATCCAGTCAATCACTAGAAGGAAGAGGAATGGGGAGAGTAGACAGCCTTGTCTGACTCCAGTCCTAACTGTAAATGCAAGGTGTAGTATTTTTAGAGTCAATCTTTCCTAACTCTTCCTCAACGTTTAATTACATGTTATCAATACATGTGGCTGGGGCTTTAATGGTATAAAAGACCAAGAGCTTGTAAACTGATAATTTTCTCCCTTCAAAGGAAGCTCCTTATTATCGTGTATAAAATTTGAAGCAACTTCATTTTAAAAACTCTAAACTCTTAACATATGCAGATATCCTATCTACATTTGACATGGATTTTCAAGTTGAAATTGGGCCTGTTCTTTATTTATTAAACATATAAATATTGGTACAGAAAAGCACCAAAACAGATATATGCCAAGCAAATCAGTTATCCTTAACTTTGTGTAGGTCGGGACACTACCGGGTGCCCAAATCGAAGTACGTGGTTTTCTTAAGGGGCAACTCCCGGAACCTCTGACCTTGGGATCTAATCCACGAGGCATTGGAACAACGTAAGGATATGAAATCACATTGTAACCGGTAACCTAGAATATGTTCATACACCGATTGTTCACTCAAAATCCTGGAGCCCATGAGCACAATTGATCTGAAATTAGGGTTTTCAACTCCCCAAGATAGACTCTCCGTACACTCAACTAGATTTATGTCGTACATTTGCTTTTCGTCCCCTCAATTTCGCAAACAACACACCTACCACGAGAAGGCAGTGAGCAGCACTTCTCTGGCATTGGCTATAAACGAGCAGCTTTATGAGAGCATTTCGAGAAGGAGGGAGGACTCTTTCCCCCCCCCCTTGAACATACCACGGCATTTGGAGGCAAAAATCAGTCATACCCAATTTCTATCTAGAGTTCCCTAAAAAAAGGATTAGATTGACATTATAGGGAGGTGAATTGGTTAATACACTTGCCTACTCTACCTTGTGATCGTTTGATAAGCACTGATGAAAAACAAAATCATCCTTTGATAACCATAGAGGGATTGATTTGACTAAAATAGCATCTACAATACTAACCTCAATAATTACTGGGCGCCCAACTAAGACTCGTGAACTTCAAACACGAGAAAATCAAGTTGGTTTCAGACCTGGTGGTGGCTGCATTGACCACATATTCATTACTCGTCAGGTTTTAGAACACAGACATGCTTATCGGCGTCCGACAATGATAGTTTTCCTTAACTTAAAAGCATAATTTGACTCCGTAGATCGAGAGGTTCTGTGGCAGTGTCTGTCATTGAAAGGTGTATCTCAGAAGTACATAGACTTTGTGAAGGCTCTTTACTCTGACACTACCGGTCGAGTCAGAGCTTATGGCAAACCGTCATCTGATTTCGCAACCTCAAGTGGTGTCCGGCAACACTGTCCACTACCCTCATTTTTTTTCAACTTCATCATAGACCTATTGCTGGAAATAACGCTCTTGTTGACTGGATTTTCGGGCATTGATCTCCTACCAGGAAGTTCACTTATCAACTTAAAATACGCAGATGATATAGTCCTGTTTGGTGAAGACGCCAATAAAATGAATAGTCTTCTGTTAGCACTGAGTAATAATGCCAGGATGTTTGGGATGAGTTTCTCCCCATCTAAATGTAAATTGTTACTCCAAGACTGCCCTGCATCAATACCTGAACTAAGGATAGGGAGTGAAGTAGTCGAACGCGTAGACAACACTTATCTTGGGAATCTAATCAGCCCTAATGGGTTGGTGTCTGACGAAATCTCTGCACGAATTGAGAAAGCTCGTTTGACTTTTGCCAACTTACGTCACCTATGGCGAAGACGAGATATCCGTCTATCAATTAGGGAACGAGTATACTGAGCAGTAAAACGCGGTCATTAAGAGTAGAAGACACTCGTAAGCTACTAGTATTTGATCACCGATATCTTAGAAATATTATGGCATCTGCTGGGATCATCGGGTAAGTTATAGTGAGGTTAGACACAGGGTATTAGGGAATGATGGTAAATCAGCTGATGAGGTTGTGAATCTTCATCGACTGAGATGGTTGGGCCACGTGTTACGTATGCCTGAACGTCAACTAACACGACGCGTAATACTGGCCAGTGTTGGAGATGGTTGGAAGAGAGTTAGGGGCGGCCAAACCAAGACGTGGCACCAGTTCATATAGTTACTAACTTCTGGTATTAGCCATATTGGTAGATGCAGACTACTTGATTGGGGTCAGCGTAACTATCGGTTGGAGAGTCTGGGTGACATGGCTCAGAAACGACCACAATGGCGTAGGTGTATACACTCTTCGTCTTCCCTTAAACCGTGAGATTAAAATTGCTTTATATATTTCTTCCTACGAACTAATTCTTTCTTCCTGTATTATACTCTTATATGCAATGTCTTTTTACATATTACTACGATTGGAGTAACTGTTTATATGAATTTGATATTCATCTCGTTGTGCTAATGAGGTGTGGCAACTTGGACCGATGCATATATTATTATTATTATTAATGGCTTTATTCAATATTATATAGAATTCTCAGCACGAGTTATTTCAACAAGTTTTTTTACCAAAAAACGAACAAAAAAACAGAAAAGGAATAAAAAAGGTTTAAGAAAATCTGAGTCTGTACAAATTATCGAATTTGAGACATGCTTAAGAATACAGGTTATGTACCAGGTCAACTCTAACAGCCTGTTCGTCACTAAGTAAATTTGCTAGGTAAGGTATTACGGAACTTTTATAGATTTGCTTGCGTGTATGGATTTTAATGTATTTACGTCTTGTTCTACCAGAAGATATACAAGGAGAAAGATATGAATGAAGTGGATGGTTAGTATTTGATAAGATAACACCTGCCAAGAGTTTGCAAGAATTAAGATGTCTATCCACAAGCATATTAATGACTTCAAAAGATTCACCACATACCTGCCTTCAGCACTCTACGCAAAACAGCAAAGTCTATTCTCAAAAGCCCGGGAAAGAATAATGGAGAACAATATAGAATAATAGGTAATATGCAGGAATTTACAAATTGTAAGAGTAAATGGCGAGTAATCCCAAAAGCATGCAGCCTCTTTATGTAGTATGTCAAACGGTAAACTTTTTTCGATAACAGTAAAACATGAGAAGATCAAGAAAGATCAGAGGAAAAAATGACCCCAAGATATTTGACCTTTGACACTGTGTTTATTAAGGAGTCTCCAATGGCACAAACATATATGTGCCTGGTCCTACGTTGTAGCTGACTGATGTCAAACAATCACTAAGAAATGTTTTCATTAGATAAGTAATGGACACAATCAAAACTCATAGGTTTCCAATCACTGAGAAATGCACATAACTAGTTAATATTACCTAAATGATATACAATGAATAAAAGCCTGAAAAAGATGTCAATCTCAAAGTCGTAATTATAATCACTGCTTCGATTGTTAAACTAAGACGGTATGAGACAAAACACTGTGACGAAATAATGATTAACCATGAGATTATATCTACTTCTTTGATACATTTATTGTTAGTTACTTGATTAAACGACACTAAAAGGGCGTGAAACGATTTCGCACTTAGATGTCTTATAGGATAAAGCACAAATCATGCAAAATAAACAATTATCAAATAAGTGTCTAGAAGTAATTACATCATAATACTCCGAAACCTAAAATATATAGGCCCGAATTTCGGAGTCCTAACAAACCTCCACTAATAAACATTACCTATCAGTAACAAGCATGAGCTGCGCGACTTCATAAATGTATTTGTAGCACTAAAGTATGGTATTCCTAACACTTTAAGCAACAGACTGAAAATGATGTCTTTTTTTCTAGATACGAAACGCTACTTTGAAAGTGGTTAGCATGTGCCTATTCTGACCATAGGGAGTGAAGTCGGGCACGTTGACTGCTTCATCTATCTAGAGGTTTCGTCACACTTGATGGTTTGCAGATCATGGTAATAATCCAGAAAGCCTTCTTGTCTCTTATAAATATCTCACTGGTTCCAACTATAAAGCGAGTGCACTACTTACCTTGCGAATTGCTGGTCGGATTATTTTGGTGGAAGACAAGAACCCTCCCTCCACAACCAAGACATAGAATAGATCAGCGAATAATTGACGCTTTATCCGAGCCAAGTTGGTAGGTACTAAATACCTATTTGGATGGACACAGTTGTAGAGTGACTGGATACGTGACATCGCAGTAGCTCGTACTAGGTCAAGCCCGCACGGGTTGCCTTAATTTCTGGACAGACCAATTAAATCTACCCTTCTGAGAACAAAACTCCATCAAAATCATCCACCTGAGCTACAAACCCCAACCATTTTTAAAGCCACACTTTGACCTTGTTGATTATCCGCTCGTTGACCCTGACTGCTTTCATATGATCGCTCGCACTATTCATTACGCGACTGTAACTTATTTCCATCTGAACATAAATATTGGGTCACACTCGGCCAACACCAGTTGGCTCGCTTGCTTATGCTGTGCATCACCAATGAGTGTACGAAATATGCAAACTCGTAATACACCTTTACATTTGGCTTATTTAATTCCGTTTATCTCTAACGCGAAGTCAATAAGTATATACGAAGGTTGGCGGTATGCATATTTCGACAGCAATTATCGCACAATTTAACTGGGACCAGGTAAAGATTCACTGAGATATAATAGGAAGCCTATCCCAGTGGCTCAGTTGAACGCGCCAACTGCCTCTACAAAAACAGATTGTAGTAGTTCACAATTCAGATATCTACTACTTTTCGATACGCCTTTCCCGTATGCAGTCTTGGCTGGATTCATTATGCTACCATCTGAAAAACGCCTACGAAGAAGCACCAAGTGATCCATGCAACAAACGCCATGCGGAAAATCTTACTACGACCCTAACAATCCCTCGCACCTGTTGATCAGAGGATAATAGGGAAGACAATAGGGTATGTCAACGACTCAATCAGTACTGGAGGAACGGAGCGTACTTCACGCCACTAGAAAAATAAAAGGTCTACACTACTATAGTTGCTACTTCGAACTAAGTCTAAAAAGCCTTCCCCCGACACAATATATTGTACTCCAAGCTGTAGTTGGACGTTATTATTAGCGGTTAAGTCCGCTCACCGTACGGTGATAGCTAGAAGCACTCGTTAGACAATTTGGAGAAACCAAAGTCTGAATCAATACATAAGCAACCGATGACTGAGTAATTATCTGACCATGAAGTCAACAATGCTAAGCAGAATTTCTATAGGGCACGAGCTCTAAGACAGAGATGTGCCGCTATCAGTTATCAGAAGATACAATTTTAAGTTCAATGATTTATTCACAACTTTGAAACCGGTAACAATTATAAAGGAACATTTACAAAATCACGGGTCGCTCATTTAAATTAAATTTAGGAGCACTCTTACAATGCAGACTTTTCGCCATTTATTGTAACCCCGTTTTCGTGCTCTTCAACACCATCCAATCCAGACTGCAAGAGTAATTACAGGCAATTTCGACTTACGTCTTTACAGCGCTCAAAAATATTTCGGAACCTTTTCTTTGCCATATCTTTGGCCTTTTGAATCTCTTCTTCGCACATATGCAACAGCTTTACAGCAGATGCATTGTTTGGATTGTTTGCTACAATCCTCTTGAAATAAACCGACGCTTCATCGTGATCTTTACGCAGTAGATGCGCCTGGAAATACAAATTCGTGTATTTAATTTACCTGACCCATCCTGAATAACGCCTTTTCGTTGTTACCAAAAACGTCCAACACCTTCCGGCAGAACTCAATACATTTATTTGGTTTACATAGCTTCAGGTAAGTCAAACCTAAATTAAGTTGGACGGCTACAATAACTGCGGATAATTCCTTTTGCTCTGCAGGGCCATTAGCCACTATGTACTGCAACTCATCATCTAAACGTTTGTACAATTCAATAGCAGAATCAAATTTAGAGTCCTGACATAACAAATAAACGACAACAAACCTTAAGAAATTTGTTCGCTTTTTCTTTCAGCACATTTGCATAGACCATCTGCTCTGAAAATGGTGAGATACCAGATAGATGTTTAGTCTTTAACAGTAACAAGAAATAAATCTTTGGTTACCTTTTCAAAAGACTTGAGCGTTAATTCGTAAACTGCCCGACTTTTGTCTGCAACTTCAGCTGCTGAATTTTTATTTTTGCAGACCACAACACGACTGAATTCATCTGTATTCATATGACGAACACATTGATCCAACTCTTCTGGCACAGTTAACGGAGGGTCGCCGACGCAATACGTCACCTCCACATCCTCTGTTGAATCCGTCAAATTGCGGAAGACAATTGTGGCTTCAGCGCCAGCAACAGGATTGTAGATATCCTTCCCTTTCCTAAGAACTGATTTGCGAATACTTCCATCCTTGTTTCTGCTGACATCAGAGCCTAATCTATTCATTATGACATATTAAACATTACCCAAGGTTTCGAAAAGCTCCACCTCAAACTTTAGAGTTTTCCCATCTTTGTAAGCATAATCAGGAGACGCAATTAGTTCACAAGTTTCTCCCAACTTCATTGTAGCGACACCGACATCCCAAGCCTTTATTACGCTGCCTGAAAGAGTAAACAAGGTGGCTATTTACTTACCATTCCCAATAGTAAACTCAAATTTCTCATTTCGAGCTCTACTTGAGTCAAAGACCTCACCGTGTTTTTCCCCACCATAGTTGGTCCCGACATAATGTACAATCACAGTGTCGCCATCACATGGCGTGACGTCAGAATAGCCTTCTCGCAATACTTTTTTGAGGATGCCACGATCTCCAGATGGACTTAAATCTACGAAATCCTTTAGATATTCACCTTCCACCCGTTGCTGGGCCCCAGACTCCTGACCATCACTATCAGCCATTCCGCCGACGCTTCCAGAATTCTAGTAAATGTCACTGATGCAGCCAAACAAACACAGCCGACTATGATGTTCAATAGGACTACACCAAGACAGCCTTTGTGTTTTACTTAAAATACCGATAATTAAACTGGAATTTAACTGTGGCTTTGAACCATCAAGTCTGTTTTGAGTGACAGAGTCTATAGTATTTATATTAGATGGTATTTGAAATAAATTCCATCTTCAGACAATAAAATGTTGTCAAACATACTTGAAATGAGTCATACGGCCAATGAAATGTCACCGGTCCCTAGTCGTGAACTGTTACATGCAGATGTGGCTGTAACATATGCTTTTCTAACCCTAACATTCTTTTGGTAAAATCGTTTTCCTGTTCAGTTATCGAAGTAGCCGAATCACCTGGATACCCCGAAGGGATATTTCACGTAAGGTATTATTCACAACGTGTGACTTCTGCATAAGGTAGGTGATCACATCACTCCCGTCCAACTCCATCAAGTTTTTTAGCAAAATATGCTGATGGAGAGGCAAAATAGACCAAAGTACAGAAACGTCAATGTGCCACAAGTATTCAGAGTTTGGCAACACCTTAACAGGTAAAACGTTTCATAATTGCAACGTGCCGACTCAGTGAAATCAGAAGTCAGAAGAGAAGAGGTTCGAAAATATATTTTATAAGCTATCGATATATTGAGATGCAACTAATCTGATCTGGTTAGCGGTTGTTGGAGTATCAAAGCATGGCGTACTTACTCGTGATCTGGTGAGGAGGCATGACCGAACGCCTTCAACTAGGCGAGTTCATTAAGATTGGTTCGGTCAGCACCAAATGTTGAAGACTTATGGGGCTACTGATTTTTGGTATATATATCACTACAAATGCTACTTTTATTCAGAATCTGAGAATGATTTTATCGAGTTTGCGGTCTTTTTCGTATGGATTTAAATGTGTGTGTTTGTTCAGGAAAACTCCTTCATGTGTATATTGTATATAGCAATAACTTTTTGTTTCACTCTCAAAAGGAAATTTATTTTCTGATACCTTCAGTTGCATAAACCAATGATTCTGACCACAGACGAAACGACTGCTATCTGTTTGCACTGCAACTTTGGTTTTTTAACGTTTCACCTAAGTTACTTGGCTTTTACAGAAAAGCCAGAACAAATATTGATGCAGAATGATATGAATTCATTATATTTTATGATTTATCGTTGGCTACTTACAATCAAATATGTATTAGAATTTTAGCATTGAGATAATTAATAGTGTGGGACAATCGACATAAGTGAATGTAAAAGACTGGAATGACCAAAGGTTATCAATGATAATTATAAATATATGTATATATATATATGCAAGAAAAGGTCAGCGGTTATTGGGTGTTAGAATCAAGAAAACATAAAGGGTGGGTCGTGTAATAGTTGAGTGGAGTTCAGAGACAGACAAGACAAATTGTGTGATAATTTTAGAGGTAATAAGGGATTCATGGAATTAAAAACAAATAGGATGGGTTACGTAATAGTTGAATAGAATTCGGAAAGTTCATATAATTTAAGGGAAACAAGTGAGAGGAAATTTCAATGAAAGGGTAGTTTAAGAATTGGGAAGTGGAAGAGGAATATAATACAAAACCAAATATTAACCAAAATAAAACTAATGACCAAAAAAACACACAAAATGCTTGGATTACCAGGGAAGTAATAAGTTCATGAATGTTTCTTTTGAATACATGGATCCGGTTTAAGTTTTTTTATCACGATCACTTGTGCCAATTGTTCCACACCATTTATTATCTCAATGCTAAAATTCTAATACATATTTGGTTATGATCAACTGATGAGAAACCACGAAATATAATGAATTCATACTATTCTGCATCAAGATTTGTTCTGGCTTTACTTCAATTCTTGAAGGGAACTAATTGCATGAAATTTTTACGGAAAAGGCGTATGCTTTTTCATTTGACTCCAAACCTTGGTGTATGCCATCTTCAATTTCCCTGCTTAGAACATTAATTGTTCAATTGGTAGCTTTGATCCACACAGAGAGATAAGAATGTTACTTCTCGATTAAGGGGAACCTCCTTTCCCTCATTACTCAAATAACCTATTTACTAAATATCTTTTATGTTGATTGTTCAATCCCGTTTAACAACTCTGCTGGCTATGTAGCCAAGTGGTTTTGTTCTAGTGAGTAGTTCGATACAGTCCAGATTTATGAATTCTGTGATTAGGACAGTGCTTGATCTAACCACTATGTTTTGAAGTCACCTGTTTGAAAAGAATAAGTATATAAAGTTCCAGTGAAGGCTACGTAGAATCCGAGCTACACAAGCTCGGGTGTTGCATTATAAGCTACAATACCAAAATTGTATTTTATCAAACGAGTGAATGAATTGCGAGCCAAAATCCAAGGTCTGTTATCTTATATCTGATTAGTTCGTCCATAAATTATAGTCTTGTTGCACATATTATGATTTCTACTAGTTTGCTAACTAAACTATTAGGGTCAACTGAGTGATAATTACTGATCAGATATTCATCACCAGGTTTATGGACCGGATTAGATTTTAAACATGTCTATTCTCAATATATCAAACAGTATTGTCAGTGGTCCAGCAAATATGTTTTTCAGAGCTCACGTGATTCGAAGATGAATATCATCAAGGATGCCGGAATAGTCGTGGGGTAACTGTTACTGGAGGACCAAACAGCAAGACGATAAAGCAATGGTCGAGTTATGACAGCATATAATTTCTCAGTAAGCCATTAAGATAAAACGAAATCACTGATTGGAAAAATTTACCCTTTAACAAGGACAATGAAATACCCTCAAGAGTTCCGTAATTAGTTCAGATTAACTCTAATGTCATCGATAGACTAAAAGACAAAATAACATGGTAATGAACAAAAAGCATAGCCTCACTTATGTCGCTCGAATAATAACTTACTATTTGGCCACGGTACAAATACGAAGGTTGAACTACTGGAATTCAACACAACTACATAAGATCAATGTATAGATGGAATACAATATACAACGACCTTTTAAATAAATACCGGATCATTCAACAATACACCAACGTTGATAATGATGACTGTCCTTTCTCCTTCGTCTGTAGGAATCACCGTACTTAAAAATTTTAATGGGCATTCTGTTTTACTGACATCATTACTTATCAATCAAGATGAGTTTATTTTGGGGCGAAAGCGGAATGATTCCATCAGCTCTCTGCGGTTGTCCCTTTAATTAGGAGTGAAACATTTGGAAATTCTTTTAAAAACCTTAGTCGAGTGTTTTCTCGTAAAATCACCACGTTTTATTTATAAACGCTTTGCATCTTTTCCCAGTCATACAGTAGGTAGATCTGAACGATTCAGCTATTTTAGATATGAATGTATGCTAACATAAATTTCTACTTCTAATTGATTTTGAATCTCCTTTGTTAATCTTAAGGGATGGTTGTTAGGTCCATGTGGTTTCAGGAGTAATATAAATAGGGATGAAACTGAATTAAATGCATCATGCCCTCCAGATGAAAATGCGTTGACGGACCAGTCCTTTGCTTCATCACACTCCTTTATGGACGAACCTCTTGTCCATCACACGGTTGAGCGTGGTAGAATCTGATCACAGATGATGTCACAGCTCCAAACCTGGATAAAAACCACATGATCACTACCAACAAATGGTGGAAGGATATTGAGATAGGGAATATCCCGTTACGTCAGCAATTTCTAAATCCAATAAAAAGGTCTTTGACTTAAACCAAAGCATATAGTTTTAGATAAATGTTGTGCTACGACATATTGCATCTCATTCATAATGGCTCTAACGTCCAATAGCATATCTAATGCAAAAGTTGACAGAACTTTTCAATATACATCAGTTTGATGACTTCCTTAATTTGTATGCCATCCACTTGCAACGTCTTTTCCTAACTTCCTCTTCATTTGGAAGCTGGTTTGTCCTCTCCCACAGAAGTCTGTTGCTGATGGTATCCGGTCAGTGAATGTTGAGTATCTTGTGTAGACAACTATTTATAAATACTTGTACCTTCTTGACGATGGTTTTAGTAGTTCTCCACGTTTCAGCTCCATATAACAGAATTGTCTTGATGTCTGTGTTGAAGATCCTTACTGTGATATTGGTTGGTAGTTGTTTTGACTTCTATGTGTTCTTCACTTATAGGAATGAGGCCTTTACCAATCGTCGCATTTACATCTGCATCGTATCCTCCTTCTTCGCCGGTAATGCGTCTCAAGTACATGAAAGATTCCATATCTTCCAGGGTTGCGCCATCAAGTGTGATTTGCTTGGTGTTCCCAGTGTCCTACTTGATGATCTTGCTTCTCCCACTGTGTATGATGGGGCCCATTGATTTAGGGGCTGTTGCTATACTGGTTGCATTCATCTGCATTTCCCGTGTGTATGGGATAGTAGGACTGTTGCGTGTTCGCTAGTCGGGATTACCAGTTATGTAGTGCCGTGCTTCAATAATAGTTCACTTCAATAACCGTTATTATACCAATCTTAACGGTGTATAAAATCAGAAGGCGAAAGGAAGCGGCAACTACATTATTATTGATGAATGATGCAGACCAGAAAGCTGTGGGCACATGAGAATGTGTAAGCAAGCGAAGCAAAGATGATGCATAGTGGAGATGGCTGGGAAGCCAACTCGCTATGAGCAAGCATTACTCAATATTTATAATCAGACAAAAATGAATGACAGACATATGATGAATAGGATACGAAGGATACACATATACGCTCATATAAAAATATAGTCAAGGTTAATGAGAGAATAATTAACAAGATCAAAATATGACTCATAATGTATAGGTGAATTAGCTTGGCCAGAAGCTAGAATAAAGTATATGGTCTTAACATAACAACCGATACTACAGGACGTTATAACGGTATCATTCTTGCTATAACAGTCCTTTCATGTTTCACACGTATTTAGAACGTTATTTTACCATAGAAGAATGTCTACACTAGATTCCCTTCCAGTGTTTATTCTACAGGACTTCAACACATCTCAGATCAAGAACACATGATTAGCCTGACTAGAACATCAGTATATTTCCACCCAGATCCAACACAATCCAACAACAAAGAACAATTGATCAATAATAACAAGTAATGGGGATAGAGGAATATATAACACATATAACATCTATCACACTATCTACATGTCTGACCAAGAAAAACAACCAATCACTGTCGTTCTAGTCAACATATTATAGGGCTAGGTCATGTGTGAAGTCCAAATCGTCTAATTGATTCTGAGCTATTCATTGTATACTGTGCTTTCCCTCATATGTCGAGGTCTTCATAATCTAGTCCACCACCAGAAGAAAGTGGGAGGGGTGAGAGTAGACAGTCATGTTTGATTCCGGTCATTACTGGAAATGCATCTGTCAGCTATACTCCATGCACCACTTTGCACTTTAGTCCATTGTATGAGTTTTGGATAATGTTGACAATCTTTTCAGGAACTCCATAGTGCCGAAGAAGTTTCCATAATGTTCTCCTGTCCACGCTGTCAAACGCCTTCTCATAGTCAATGAAGTTGATGTATGGTGATGAGTTCCACCCAACTAATTGTTCCATGATGATCCGTAGTGTCGCAATTTAGTCCATGCACGACCGATCCTTACGGAATCCAGACTGTTGATCTCGAAGTCGGGCGTCTACTGCGTGTTTCATCCGGTTCAGCGACAACGTGCTGAAAACTTTTCCTGGTACTGACAACAGTGTAATGCCTCTGTAATTCTCACATTTGCTCAGATCTCCTCTCTTTGGTATCTTGATGAGATATCGTTCGTTCTAGTCTGTCAGTGACACTTGTTCTTCCTCTCGAATCTTTTTCAATAGAATGCGAATGACCTTTGCAGTTACTTCAATGTTCGACTTCAGTGCTTCAGCTGATATATTGTCAGATCCTACTGTCTTCCCATTCTTGATTTGTCCAGTGACCATCTTGATTTCTTTGAACGTTGGTGGAGTGACATCTATAGGAAAATTTGTGTGCGCTGCTTCGATATCCGGTGGATTCAATGGGGCTGGTCTTGTCAGCAATTCCTAGAAGTGTTCTGCCCATCCTTTCCTCTGTTCCTCAATCTCTGTGATTGTCTTGCCGTCTTTGTCCTTAATGAGTTTCTCCGGTCTACTATATCTCCATGCTAGTTCCTTCGTTGTACTATATGAATGTTTCATATTCTTTTCTCTTGTTGCTTTTTCTGTCGTTGTTGCTAGTTCTTCCATGTACTTCTACTTGTCGGCTTTATTGTTCTTCTTCACTTGCTTGTTTACTTCTGTGTATTCAGATTGTGCATTGTCTTTCTGCCCTTGTTCGACTGTTGTTATTGTTGTCTTCTTGTTCTTCCTTTCTTCAATCTTGTCCAGCGTTCCCATAGAGGTTCATTCCTTATGATGATGGTTCTTGTGACCCAGCACCTCATGACACGTTGAAGTTGGTGCTTCTTTCATTTCCTTCCAACTGTCCTCGGTCGTAGGTTCTTGTTCTTTTAGTATATCCTGTAAAGCTTGAAATCTGTTGCTGAGAATTATCTTCAATTCGTTGAGTTTGTCAGCATTTAGGAGGAAGGTTGTATTGAACCTTTGTAATGCTGTTCCTCCAGTGGTCCAGTTCTTCTTTAGCTTCTGTTTAGTCTTGGAAACCACCAGGTAGATGGTGATCTGAGGCTACGTTAGCTCGTCTCCTGGTTTCTTGTTTTTCACTGACCTTCTGAATATGTTAGTGATACATATATAATCTATCTGATTCTCTGTAGTGTGAATCGGTGAACATATGTAGCTTTGTGTATGTGCGTATGAGAGGGAGTATTGTACCACCCATAACTAATTTATTGAATGTACATAGATTTGCAAATATCTCCCCATTTTCATTTCTCTCTCCCAGTTCATGTCGTCCCATTATATCTTCATTCCGGTGTCAATTGTAATTGTTACCTAGGTGATATTTCACTGTGAACTTCCATGTACAGAATGTTCCTGATTTACTATCGTAATCTTTTAAATGCCGTCGCCAGGATATCACAGACGAAAGTTCGTATATATTTCTTGTTATGAGTGTAAACAATGACCCCAACTCTCTAAGTACACCTATTCTTATCACAACTGGAGACCACATAACCAACGTTAGGCAAAGGCAAATCGAGTTACCATCTCAGCAATGATAGGTTATTTTAAATTACTAACATCCTTAATTCATAATATTTGCTTCCTAGATTGCTAGCATTGGCCAACACAGTTACTGAGCAAAATGGTCCATCAATAAATGTCCGGTTATTATTCACGTCCTAGCCCTGATTACTCAAAAATGCATCACATGAAGGTTTCTTTCACTATTCTATCCACAGGGTTAGTAGTTTAGCTAAAAACATTTAATTTTTGACTCTGTCCTCTATTAACGTATAACCTAATCGTCAGAATTACCGTTTCTGAGCGTTAGCCGACAAAAGTTTTTTCGTACCTCCAACAGTAATATCAACTTCAAAAGTCTGTGACAACTTATGTTGATTAGCTAAGAGTTGGCCGCATACATCTGTAGATGTCGTCGAGTCGCAATTGACTATGATCACCACTACAGTTAGATTATACACCCAAAATCGACTTGGTTCCTTTGATAGCTCGCAAAGCAGAAGGCTGTAATTAGTCCAGATAAAGTATATTTATTGGCGATCTCGTGGTATCGAAAGAATACGGATACGTGCCAACGAGTACAGGCAATAAGGGCAGAGCGTAAGAAAGTTCGAGCGGACAAGATGGACAACCGAACAAAAAGTGATTTTGATACAGTTAAACAACAACGAGTACAGTAAAACAATCACTGGTACAACTGGTTATAATAATAACTGTTTCCATTATACCAATCTAGTTCTCGTCGAGAAAAGCAGGTCACTACACATCTTAGTAATATCAAACCATAGCATAAGTATTCATTCACTCCCTTATTTCATACAGACATTATATCCCTCATCATTTGAATTTTAGTATAAACTAGTAATCCCAGGAATAACGCAATTTATTCAAGAAGTATTAGATGAGCACAAACGAATGTATTGTATTTGGAATTCAAAATCACAACAGTCATCAAATCAAAGAAGTCATTGATTTGTTTAAACATCACATAATACTAACTAGACTTCTTTCTTCTGGGCAAGTTGTAGTTGTTGCCTTACCAAATAGTTTCGACAGAATATATTGCAACACAAAATGGGAACGTCCCGGAGAATCTCCGCTACTCAAGGGTGGGAAGGCGACAATGAGTGTTGATTCATTCTTCTCGGTTCCCATTATGACTCCCATCCTTATTCACCAGAGATTTTCGTATCGCAACATTTGAATTGGAACATATCTGTGTTATTATGCACCTATGTAATTTGTTCTGATGTGTGGACAGATTGATTACCACAATCTGTTTATTTATCTATTTAAAGCCCTACGCATTCAACTAACGAATTCAGCGGAAGTGACGCAGTCGACCGGTAATGCAAATGATTCATATTCTCAAGTTCAACGAGGACGACGAATCCAGTGAAGCAAGAACAAAACATTCACAAATCGCATTGTTCTAATGATCTTTCACTCATGTATCAATTCTTCTCAGTATCAAGTCATTAACACACTCATTATTGCAATATTCACATAATCCTAGTGGGATTATAATAATTATTTGTGACATTCACGTATTTATTATTGACCTTACATTCGCTCCATGGCATTCACAAGTCATTGGACCACTTCTTCATGTTTCAATAACGCTGGAAATTTTCCTGTGTTATGTGTGTTGGCTACATCTTTTTGCATATTATATTACATTCCCACCAATATGTCTGAGGTCTTTTTTATGCTACCATATCAAACAACACTTTCCGCTTCGAAATCGTCTCTTATTATGTTCATGAACCATTTTAATTATAAGATCCCTTGCGTTAAGACTGATAATCTTTATCATGTACTGAATCATCTGTTACAGTAATGGCTATTTTCAACGCTGTGATATCTCATTATTCACTCAAATGGATATTATTATCTCGCACAGCTGTTTTCATTATACTTACTGGGCACTCATTTACCGCACACTTTACAACCTTGTAGGGAGTAGTGTAACGTCGTGTACTATATTACACCTACATAGCTTATTCTAGTTTCTGGACAAGCCAATTCACCTATAACGTTATGAGTCATATTTTGATCTTGTTAATTATTCCCTTATTGACCTTGACTATTTTTTTATATGAGCGTATGTGTATGCACACTTCTTATCCTACCTTTCACATGTCTGTCATTCATTTTAGTCTGACTATAAATGTTGATTAATGCTTGATTATAACGAGTTGGCTTACCAGCCATCTCCCATGTATGTTATTTTTTTCTTCGCTCGCTAACATTTATTCATGTGCTAACTGCCTTCTAGCCTATGTTATTTGTCAATAAAAATGTAGTTGCCAATTCCCTTTGTCTCCTGATATTATACACCGTTTAGATTGATATAATAACGGTTATCGAGACGATCGATTAACGAAGCACTACACTACAACCTTGTCATTTTGATAGATGGTCATACAACACGAACATTCACTCAAATTAACACTTCAGGCGTTGGGAGAATCGTCTACAAATAGACGCATCATCCGGAATATTATCATAACATTGACATTAGTTCACACCTATATCATGGACACAATTTAAAAAGACTGTGTTTGTCTTGCTATTGGGGTTCATTGCGGCCTACGATTTTACGGATCTAGGAACTCAACCAATTGAGACAATCTAACAGGATTGATTCTCCTCGGGACTGACAAGAGTCAATTATACCCAACATATCAAACCTCGACGGCCAACATAGGAAGAAGATGGAATTGCGGGTAATTTGATATTTGTGGTAGGACAGGCAACTCGAACGAAACTGATGCAAAATTCGCTACTATAGTAGTAGAATAAGACCTTCGAGCATGTGGCAATTTGGCGAAATAAAAAGTAATGACAACTAATCAGAGGGCAAAAGCCACATGGGAAATCGAGTTGGTAGAAAACGTGCGAGTGGTCATCGTTTCTCAAGAGATTTCAGTCTTTCTGATTAAATTTGATCATTCATGCGATCGCCTTTGTACAGACAAACGTGCAAATAAGACATGCATAACGTACAAGCGAAAAATCAGGGATAAAACTCACTTCTTGGTCACATGCTTTATGAATTATAAGCATCTCTCAAAAGTAAGAACAAACGCACGTAGGCTTATAGAAGCCGCTACAGTGTCTTCATTTAATCTGTTAATCAAGTATTTATTCTCATAACCATAATTTTACGCTTCTCATAGATATGAGTTTTATATTTACTCCTGTCGGCATTTATGTAACTGTCCACTCATATGTCCACCGTTGTTCATTTAAAGACATTTACATTGATTTGGCTGGTTTTCCAGCCCCGTGCTAGATCCATGAAGTTATTCTTTTGGTCTTTCTTTAAGGACACATGTGAAATATACGTTCTCTGAGTGCATTACGTATTCGCTTTCCATACAAATTACATTGTACTAAGAAAGTGCACAAAATTGAATCACCAGGATTAGATGGACTAATATATTTCCATTCTACATGAAAATATATGAGGAAAGGATCTAACATCCCCAACAGTAGTGCAGTGTGCAAACATGATGTTCTGTACACTAAATAGGCATGTAATGTACTTCAGGTAGACTCAAGCCTATTAAAACACGAAGACTTTACATTTGTCATATGAATTGTAAATAATTTATTATCAGGAAAAATATTGTAACAGTCATTAAGTAATAGGAAAGCTTTACATTAGGACAATGTAGAATTACAATATCTAATCTGTATATAAAATGGCGATGGAAACATATAAACTCATTCTTTCCAAAAAGACTGTTGAGACATCATTACAATAAATCTTAAACATTCTGCAGTCTTTCTGCTCAGCTTTCCTGAGGATGATGAATGTATGTAACATTCAGCAAACAAGGCGATTGTCATTCGTGAGTACCAGGAATGGATAACCTTGAAACATCCTTCACGTTCAGCAGTCAAGGGTGCAACACGCATAAAACATGCCTAGGACAAGCACAGGTTGTTTGATAAACATTTCAACTCAACTTTGTGTCCTGATAACAAAAAGCAACTGGATTCATTTAGTGAAATATCACTTATTCGATAGGATTATTGCTTTTGAACTCTTTTCGATACATTTTCCTTTTCTCTTTCCGTGCTGCGTTACTTATCAAGAGTTAGTAGTTCTTTTGTTATTTCTACTCCTTTCCAATTGTTTTCATTACCGTTAATTGGCAATTATTAGAACTTTTGATTATTCTGTTCTTACTAGCCATCAAGTGGACAATTATCTTTACTTTATTACTTTTTCCCTAAACGAATATTACAATACTTCTTCTCAATATCTGATTTTCGTAAACCATATATGACAACACTAAAATTAACCATTAACTAACTGATTTTTCGTCAGTGGTACCATGTGTCTCTTCTCATTAATTAGTGGTCTGTTTCATTCTGGCAAATTTAAAAGTATAATGATACGAAGTTACTAGATTTGCTCATCCTCCACAACCCCCTTTAGTTGTAATTTTATTTTTCGTAAACACTGATACCGAAAAACTTACATGTTTTCAAAAGTGATGACTGATTGACTTTTTTGTTCTTAGTAAACCTTGTAACTCTGTTCATTTATTTTCAGGACCTGTTTCATTTGCGATTATGCTAAACAATGGGATGTTTATGTGTAACTCAATTTTTGGCTTAAAACTCTAGCAGAGATGCTACTCCATACAAAATGTGAATATATTTAGTATTAAAAATTAGTTATAGGCGAAATATGAATTTGTAGAAAGTTTACGTAATCAGAACATAATACAAAACCAGATGAAAGTATGTACTAGATGTAAAGGACACTCATGCGTGCGTCTGATAAATACACAGACGCCTAACCTTTAATAATCGTGTCAGGATTCACTTCAAAAAGGTTACTGTTAGTGTAGTTAAGTTAGCATATTACTTAAAATCTCTTCTAGTATTGCCTACAAAGACTCAAGGCATGGAAATTAGTAGTAAATTATTGATCATGTATCTCGATTCAGACACCATATTGAGGACTAGGATGTTACAATGTGTATGAAACATAAACCAACGATAGCCCGTTCCTTCAATCAGAAAATTAATATTGTCCAGGATTTCTGAATGTAATCGTTTTTCTTGTTAGTAAAGTTAAATTTCGTGTATATATACTATATTCTACAACCCTTAGCTTCTGTTTCATTATCTTATTTCTCACTTGGAATTGATTGACCCTTTTACTCTGTAAATTTTTTGTCCAGCCCTGTGACTGGTTACTTACTACCTCAAGAAAAAAAAACTAGACAGTAATGAAACTTAGTAACCGCCATTTAACACCTTACCATCAGAGCGTAAGAAAACTTTTAACGTAGTTGCGTGTTTTATCCGCATTCATGTTCACCAACTATTGTTTTCATGTTAAGATCAGCTTGAATCCTTCGGATCCAGCGAATTTCGTAATAGGAAACACCATAATCCAATATTGTTAGTCTAGTGATCTGATTGTATTTCTTTTTATAAAAACACACTGTGTAACTTTTGCAACAATCTTATTTTGGTTTCATTTTAAATATATATCAATTCTGCTAGGTCAGTGTCAATTCTATTTATCTAATCATCACCGAGCATACTTAACGGTGTTTTCGATAGGAAATCCATGACATGTTTACACAAATACAGTTCAATTACAAATGCTATACCCAAATCGTTTTATATTCAGATTAAAACTATTTGTATTGTTAACGTAGACTCTAATCAAAGAGTAAATGATAAGATGGAAAGTAATAGAAAGATATCACGGGAAGGATGACATATTTAATATTGCTAGGAAAAGCTCAAATCCTATATTTCCTCATTTTTGACAATAAATGGTAGTTTCGACGCATGAGAAAGTCCGAGGCAAATTCCGTACAATTCATACATCCCTACTACTCTTTACTATTATCTGATTGATCTTACTTTTGATTTAGAATTTTCACTGTGTCCAAAGATCACATTCGTTGTTACATGTAGTTACTCTATTACAACTACGATTTTTTTCCGTCCCAAATAGTGCTTTCGAGTTGTTATCTAGACTCTCCAATCAAGGATTACAGTTATCTAGCAGGTTCCTATCAGAAAGTCTCGCCAACCAAAGTCACTGACTAACAATGAACTGTAAGATTAACATATTTAAAAATAGTATACGATTACAAGTACACCTAACTAACTCGAAAACTATGTCGTTTTCCTGCCGACTACTTCCAGCAACTTAACATTTTAACATGCCACACGTAATGCCAAATCACTAAGACATTATATAACTTGATTAAGAGAATTCGATCAGCACTGAATAACTGAGAAATTGTGAATATTTCAGTCCTACGGAAGTTCAGTTGTACCCTGAATCACTCAATGGTAATATTGTGGTGCGGGTTATTTGTATCCACCTAAGTAGTATATGCTGTAGGTCAGGCATACAATATATTTCGGAATGAACAGGAACGCAATCGGTATGAAAATGCATGAATAATGAAATCAGAGAAGATGGACTGATATTTGCAGAAGGAACAGTCAAGATTGAGACAATTAATTGTTATTTTGCAAATTAACTTTTTACTGGATGGTTATCAGATTTTAGTGAGACAGTCTGTAATTTGTGATTAAATACATTCGATAGTCCCCACTCGTGTTCTCATTCACTACAATATCACAGTACGTGGAACTGAGTAATATGCACTCGAATTGTAAAGCGAACACCAATTCAGTGAAGTTTGTAGGTATCCCTTGTTGATGAATGATAATTACAGCAAAATCCAGGTATATAACTATCTGAAAACTACCTCCAGTCTGACTAATTTGATCATACTATAAGGTATATAGAAAACATTGATGTTGAAATTATCTATATTTCCTAAAACAAATAAAGAGAAACATTTAGTATTGATTGTTTTTTGAATCTTCACATCGATATGTTAGGACTGCAACTGGTCAGTCTCTAATTGGCATATGTGAATACTGTGCGTATTGTCTCGAGAAACAACAACAACCAACTTAATGAATGTGATCTGTAGTATTAAGTAAAGATACCACAATATCATATGCATACAAATAAATTATTATTTAAAGTCATGATACAATTTAATTAATATAAAAATAAATAAGGAAACATTAAATTCACCTAAAATTTGTGTTTTGTTTTGTTAAAATCAGATAATCATTTTATTGGGTTATTGAAATAGAATTCTAAGAGAGAGGGGGGTAGAAATGAAATAAACCACCATTACTAAATGATTATAACAATATAAAAATTCTTGATTACATAATACATATACACTAATACAAGTTGTTAATTACACTAAATAAACGCTAGAGAAAGAATTTAAAAACCAAAAACAAGTTAAGACTGGTATTGGTAAAACAAAATTTAAAAGCAAAATATAATCACATTATAAAATTACAATATTTCTTCCTTTTCTTCCTTTTTTTATTGATTTGAGTATATACTATATATTCAAGAAAGTTCCAAATAAATTGAAAGAATTCAAAGGAATAAAAGGTGTTTTAATCCTCATCATCATTGAGATGGTGAAGAAGATTTATAGTTCAGATGAATGATTTTGATGGAGTTTTGTTCTCTCAGTTGGATGGTTTGGTCGTAGAGCTTTCATCATCCTTCTGAACAACATCATCAGCACAAAATTTTACGATGAAAACTCCATGACTAAACTATCCAGCTCAGAGAATAAAACTCCATCAAAATCAATCATTCAATGTCATATTTTGTCACTTTCATGTTAGATTGAGGATAATAATGTTTTTTTTGTTTTACAAAATACAAATCAATAAATAAAGATTTGATTGGAATCAAATCAAACTATTTTGAATAATTTCCAAGCATAAAAACAAAAAAAAAAAAAGAACAACAACAACAAAGGGGTGATCATTTCATTAATTGGTTGCTATGCAAAATAGATTAAAGTTATTTAGGGATAATTATTAACATTATTATTATTATTATTACTATTATTATTATTGATTATGATTTGTTGTTGAATAAGTGTTTTCCAAACAAGTTTAATTTCTATTGTAGAACAATCAAATTTCAATGTTGTACCATTTGTAAGTATAAGTAGAAATGATAAAGCTGAAAAAAAGAATTATAGTAATAATGATATGAATAAAGAATATGTTATTATTCTGGATAGTCAACGAAGTAAAATTGAACTAAACTACCGGTTATGCCTATCAGATTCAATCCGAATAATAGCTCCAATCTATTAGAATAAGAATAGAGTGTTGAAGTTATGCCAACCGAAGACTCTTTAGCCTGTAGTGTTGGTTACTTTGTTAAGCTAATGTAACTAATATTGTTATCCTGACGTCTATTGTTTAGTGAATGAGGCGCAATCAACTTTTAACCGTTAGATGTCAAATTAAATCCTCATACACCAAACCAGGAATAAGCTATTAGATATTATCACTAAATGACACAGAAAGTGTGGATATAAGCCAAGTACATGAATATTTACTCGGCAAATTAGTCATATTGATTCGTAAAACCATAGTATAAAAATAGACGAACAGACAGTATCAATCTTATATTTACAAGGCAGTCAGTAAATCATAACGACCATAGAAACTGGTACAAATATCTGTTAGCTCAAGTTCCCAAGCCAAGTCGGCATAAAAGATTTGATTAACATGAATAATATTAAAATATTCGAGATAATAGTAGTATTAATGACAAAAAGAAAAATAAACATTGAAGATGACAGTTCACAAAGTGTGGATGAATTAAAGGAATAGAAAACACGAAATAATAATAAAGCTTAAGACTTAGTGGAAGATCATCCGAGATGCTATATCTGCTAAGTACTCTACCCATGAACCTCAGTAATAATGGTTTGGTTTTCCGATAAAACACAAGGAACACGCGTCGAAGATATCTGTGATCAAAAACTCGCACTCTACATGTCTTCCGCTTTTATACATTTCACTTTACAGTCGTAGAAATATAGATCAGACTAGGATCCTTAATAAATACCCATAATATGTATATGCCATGTAAACCAGTAAACACTGTAACTGGTTTAAAAGTTCAGTGATTGCGCAAAGGACTAGTAGTAATATCTGGCTGTCTAAATCAATGTGATAATTGTGTGTGGCAACTTGAACCGATATAAATATGTGCTGAGTTCCATGTTATGTATAATTGACTGAAGTCAAAGTTCATGAATCATAATCTCAACTTCTAACGAACAGTTGAAAGCTAAATATATTAACGACTGATCTACCGCTTCATTATTCAAAAATATATAAGAAATATTTCTCAAGAGTATAGTTTATGAACAGATTAAACACCATCCAAGTTTTTTATAATCTTAATAAAACAGCTTTATCCTGTGGTACAAACCAAGTAAGTAATTAAACAACTGTTAAACAAAAAATCCAGCATCACATGGACAACCAATCTGTGAACAAAAAACAACCATATACACGACCAAACTATAAGGTTTCATTCAATCACACCATCAGTAAACTAGTGCCTAATTTCTAATTCTGAAAGATGTCACAGGAATGTATGTCGCTTGCTCTAAAATTTTGCTCAATCAATAGTGGGTATAAATATTATCAAGATAGGGGAAACCTTTTCAGTTGCGTGCTAGAAGGTGAATGACCGAACCCTCTCTGTATACAAAAACCAACGATGTCAACTCGAAGAAACTATGCCTATGTTTGCAAAGGGATACATTGACTTTAAGCTATCATAGGGTCATTCCATTCTTGATCCATTTAGTCGGTACATATAGATTGTGGAACAATCAATCGAATGGAATTCATCACTGTACATCAACTTCATCGACTATGAGAAGGCATTTGATAGCGTGGACAGGACGACATTATGGAAGCTTCTTCGACACTACGGCGTGCCTGAGAAGATAGTCAACATCATACGGAACTCCTATGATGGACTAAACTGCCAAATCATCCACGGAGGACAACTCACCGACTCGTTCGAGGTAAAGACCGGTGTTAGGCAAGGTTGCCTACTCTCACCCTTTCTCTTTCTCCTGGTGATCGACTGGATTATGAAGACGTCAACATCTGGAGGAATGCACGGGATACAGTGGACAGGCAGGATGCAGCTTGACGATTTAGACTTCGCGGATGATCTGGCTCTTCTATCACAAACGCAACGACAAATGCAGGAGAAAACGACCAGTGTAGCAGCAGCCTCAGCAGCAGTAGGTCTCAATATAAACAAAGGGAAAAGCAAGACTCTCCGATACAATACAATATGCACCAATCCAATTACACTTGACGGAGAAGCTTTGGATGATGTGGAAATCTTTACATATCTGGGCAGCATCATTGATGAACACGGTGGATCAGATGCAGATGTGAGGGCGAGGATCGGCAAAGCAAGAGCAGCATACCTACAGCTGAAAAACATCTGGAGCTCAAAACAATTGTCAACCAACGCCAAGGTTAGAATTTTCAATACAAATGTCAAGACAGTTCTTCTGTATGGGGCAGAGACGTGGAGAACTACGAAAGCCATTATCCAGAAGATACAAGTGTTTATTAACAGCTGTCTACGCAAGATACTTCGGATTCGATGGCCAGACACTATCAGCAACAAGTTACTGTGGGAGACAACAAACCAGATTCCAGCGGAGGAAGAAATCAGGAAGAAGCGCTGGAAGTGGATTGGGCACACTTTGAGGAAACCACCCAATTGTGTCACAAGACAAGCCCTCACATGGAATCCTGAAGGTCGAAGGAGAAGAGGAAGACCAAAGAACACATTACGCCGAGAAATAGAGACAGACATGAGAAGAATGAACAAGAACTGGAAAGAACTAGAAAAGAAGGCCCAGGACAGAGTGGGTTGGAGAAAGCTGGTCGGCGGCCTATGCTCCATTGGGAGTAACAGGCGAAAGTAAGTAAGTAAGTCTTCTCTTTTCCAAATTCCCTCAAATATGCTGCTCTCCACACGCTCTCCTTCAGCACAAAATGCAACTTCAAAGTAGATGCGAACCCCTAAACTAGTGATAGATTTTGTTATTATTTTCGACAAAATTGAATTGAAGTTCATTATTTCATCTTGGAGCACCTACTAATTCAACCATGAATTTCAAATGTAAACCCTAATATACTGTTCAATGTAATACATTATTTATGGATTTATAACTGTACCAACTGAAGAAGCTATTGAAAACAGTTATTAACCGGAAATATTCTTTTTCTTCTGGATATCCTAGTGAGATTTTTAAGCTAAACTTTTCTATTTTAATAGCTTATCTAAACCTGAAGCTCCACGTCATTGTGAGAAAAACCGTTTCAAAGCAGAATATTGTGTTAATCTACAACCGTGAGGTATATACTCTCTGAACGTGCAAAATAAAAAGTTAACAGTATCTGGTTATCAACAGTTTTAAAACATTACTTTAAATGTTCTTAAACAAAATAGTATACGCGTAAAACTGAGATTAGACACAAAGTTGAATTATGGATAATGTCAGTAGATGTAAGCGTGAAACCATCATTCCATACTTCAAAAACACTTAATGCAATAACTTGACTAGAAAAACAACCCGACTAACCTGATATGTCATAATCTTGAAAGCTAATTAAATTGAAAGTTATTGGTTTGTAGGCTAAACATGATGGTCGACGAGTTTCAAGAACATCTTTATCCGATACAACTAACAGAATGGCATCATTTAATAAATAAGCGAATACCTGTGAGATTATGCAAGTAAAAATGCAACGAAAATCGACTTACATCAGAATGGAAGTAAGATACCAAGAGAAAAAAAATATGAAACTTGAATACCTAATCATAACATAATATTACATTCGATGGAATCATTATTTCGATGAAACAAGGAGCTAAAACAAATCATTCGTTAACTAAGCACTAACAGGATAAATGTATATAGAAAGGTCGTTTAACTCATTTACCAGATACAAACTCGTATATATGACTTTGAATCGAAATTTAGGCAATAGATCTAGTGATACTAACACCGAATAAGGTGGAAGTGGATTCGAAGTATCGGCCAGTATTCCAATCACGCTCTAGATGATGATGTACTCATTCAATGATTTTCTCATCATAAGAAAGGTTAATATTAACAGATTTGTTGTATATACACGTCTAGATGAATATAGAAGGAAGATATATTTAAAATTGACTCCCAACTAATCATGAATGTGAATTACCTATATGTATAATAAAAGGTTTCGAATATGATCAACAGGTCCTACCTTGCTCTAGAAAATGTCATGTTCATAAACATTAAAGTTTATGTGAGTATAATCTACAAAGTTAATTGAACAAAAGGTGCCACAAGGTATTCATTAGGATGCAGAAATTTCAAGGTGTAGCCTCATCTGACTCACTAAATGTATATTTAACGATATTAAAGAAACTAGTAATGTGTAGTAAGCCTAACAAAAATCCTGAATCGACGAATGGAAAACTTCTCCAGTAATCTCTATCATATAATCGATTATTATAAATTAGAACACAGTTCTAAAAAGAACTCAAATTAATCAAATTGAACAAGGTAGTCTATAAACTCCTCCTTCAATGGATTGACAGAAGCATCAGTGCTAAAATAATAAACTCTTTGTTTTACTGACAGTGGAAATTAGTTTAGGAAGAGTAGTAAAAACTCATCGAGATTTAAGTTTGGTATCAATTATATTTAAAATACTGGCCTACTCTACTAAACATGGCATGTGAAATGCGTGAAACACTAATTCATGAAGTTACACGACGATGTGATTTCATCTGTGATTACATGTGTCCGATTCCGCGCGACATCATAACTAATGGTTGGAGACTCTGGGTGACATGGCTCAGAATCGATCACAATGGCGCAGGTGTATGCACTCTTTATATTCCCTTAAACCTTGAGATTAAAATTGCTTCAGATCTGTCTTCCTATACTATATCGTTATATACAACCTATCTTTTATATATTACCACTAAATTAACTATTTCTATGAATCCGGTGTTCATCTTGTTGAGCTAACAAGGTATGACAACTTGGATAGATGCATAAATGTGCATGGTCCTACGTTGTAGCTGACTGACTGACTGATTGACATGTGTCAAATATTTATACTCCATCAGACAACTAATATGATTAAAAATACCAGAAACCAATAGACGCAGTATTTTTCTTGTTACTTCGTCTTTGAATTTCGAAATTGTTGCTCTCGGTTTTACAAACCTATCTTCAAATCACCTGCTTGATACAGTAATAAGATATCAATAAAAACTGGGAGAAATTTGTTTGTGATAATCAAAAGTGGGTCATGTCTATGTTAGGACTGGATAAAATGAAAGATCACGTTTTAATACAGTGTGATATTTATTCCGTATAACATCCAGGATTCATTATTTGTTAGTTCGGTGAAAAGAAGCCAAATCATTCACTTTTGTATGATATTTACTGTGTAATTACCAATTGCCAGAGAAATCTGTAATAAAATAAAGGTGTTCGCTGAATAAACTGACTCAGTGTTGTTGAAGCGTGAATAAAATATTCATCAGCTGTAAATTTTATCTTTTCCATTGCTCTGTATAAATCTCAGTATTTCCTGTTATAATAACCATGTTTTGTCGGTTACATAACACAATAAACATGAATCCTATGACCAAGGAACTTATATCTCATTGAACTACGAAATGTCGGAAAACAAACCTTGGCCCGCGCACGAAGAGAATGTGTTTTGAGCAAAAATACTATTCTTTCATATACGTATTTTCTTTAAAGTGATTTTCAACTATATTTCAATAAATATAACTTTATTAGAAGGGGGCTTTTGTGGAGATTTTAGTAATCTTATATAGTTGAAACCATGAGTCAATTGAAGCTAGACCACTATGGAAAATCTGGAAGCACTGGACGGCCGTTTCGTTCTATTGTGGGACGCGCACTGCTGAGTCCAACTATAGGACGAAACGGCCGTCCAGTGCTTTCAGATTTTCCATAGTGGTCTAGCTTCAATTGACTCATGATCTCAACTATTGAAATTACAATAATATAATTTAAAACGGAAAAAAACTTACAGGACCACGATATGATGTATCTTCTACTATTAAATCTGGATATTGTTTTGAACATAAAGTACAAATAAGATAACTTTTATATATAATATAATGATTAATTGATGACCATTCAGATGGATTAAATGTTAATAATTCATTTGGATAAGGAAATAATGGTGGTAATATATACTTCATCAATTTTGCTAATTCTATATTTTCTTGAACATTCAATGTTTCTTGAGGATTTACAGAAGAATTTTCACTTTCAACTGACGGTGTCGATATTGTTGGTTTACTGTTATCATCATTGTGAATATATGAAGTAGATGGAGTATATGATAATGATTGATAACTGTTTTCGACAGATTGAGTATTTGATAGATAACTCATATCTTTTAAGACGAAATTATTGACATCCAATTTATCATTATTGGGTGTATTTGAAAATGATTGACAAGTTAATGCATCTGATAAAGCTTTAAAGTAAAATTTGAAAGAAAAAAACCACTTGCATTAGTGGTAGATTGATTTCAGTTAAGGTACCACTTCAGATTATAAAGTACTGGAAAATTATTTTACCATAATGTAGAACGTTCTACTAGTGCACAGCTACAGCTTTACCAGGATTCTCAGGTTTCATTAAAACAACCGGTACAGTGTTCAGTGGAATAATTTCAATTTCAACGAATATCAAAGCTTGATATGGTGATCAGTGATTTACTCGACTGCGGAAAGAATGGTATATGAAAGTGATTCTTTCCTAATCGCCAGTGACATGTAATAACATTTTGAGAAGTAATTGTATAACTTAGTCAATAAGTTATGGGCTCGTAACTGTATGACATGGTAAATATGTATTCAGACAGTAATTTATTGACTTATTGGTGTTGAACACCACCTAGTTCAATGTATGCAAACCTGACTGTGCATAAATCATATGAAAAGTGATGTTTTCATGAATCAATTTCGTTTGTTCTGAGAGTCAAGTAAATTCATATCACAAGTCTTTGTGTTTTCACTTCAGATCATCGTATTGGAGTTTCAGTAGTAAGGACTCCACAGATATAACGAAACTATAAACAATTTTATGGAGAATATTCAATATGAAAATGATTTAAGTCACGAAATGCCTTTTGATAATCTTAATAAATCTAATTCTAGGAAAAAAACTCTATAATGCTCTCCATCTTCTTACGGTTTTCCTTTTCGGATACAAGAGAAAGCGGAACCACTATTTCATTATTTTTCTCTTTCTAATCGTATCACGGACACTCAATCTTTCCTAATACCACTAATATTGCTATTACCTATACTACTCTGCATTCGCTCTGACGATTTCATCGTTCTGTGCTAGTATTATATGGTAACTGGAACCGATGTATACAAGTACAAAATTCTACGTTGCTTTTGACTGACGGAATGATTGTTATTATCAAACCACCTTCGTGTAAACCAAAAAAATGTAGTCAGATCCAACAAGATAGATAACAGAAAGGAAATTCACGAGATCGAACTTTGATTTTCCAAGTTACGATTTTGTGCCAATTATTTTGGCAGTTTATTTAATCATATATACTACAACTATAGTCAAACATAGAAAAAATACCGCTGATAACTACACTACTGAAAAAATAAAAGTAACATATGTATATCTGAGACCATGTAAAGTGGACTGGGTTTCTAAATTTTCGGTTTCACAAGTACACATACAGCTTTCTTTCATAACTTGATTCTGTCATAGACTAACCACCTCTCTGCTACTTCTAATCACTCCTACAGTCGGCAAATAATGAACAATATGGAAGTTGGTGAAATCCCATTCGTACCACATGTTTCAAGATAGTGACATTAATTGAATTATCGTCGCTGTGCCCAAACACTCATTGCCGAACCTCAGCATTACTAATATCGAGTTGCCTTTAAGTGTCACCCAATTCTTTGGATACAAAGATGATCGAAAACAAAAAGTCACCTGAGATCCCCAGCTGGGAGAGATCAGTCTTCACAAACATAGAATAAAACTGGTGTCAACAACGAAATGAAGACCTGACCTTCTGCGGCTAGACAAGCATCAACATGGGGTCAAAGATGACCCAGATTGACATAAGCCTCTACAGCTTTCAGTGTAAGTCCATTGATACTCTCATGCAAGCCACCCACAATAACACGAACTTTTCGACTACTGCTAACAGCATACCACCATAAACTTCGGTTATATCTGATAATTATAAGGTTTAACAATCAAAAATTGTTTCACAAAGAAAATGTGAAAACTTTTAAAAAAGAACGTAATTGTCATTTGAAATAACAGCGTTATATTTAACTCTTTTGTTGGACAGATCTAACGTTACAATTAGTATTAAAATGAATCAATTATTGAATGGTATGGTTACAAACAGTAGAAAAAAAACCTAATTAGAAATCTATCATTAATAATACTCTAATCAATTATTGAATTTTGTTATTTAATCTGATGGATCACTGCAGGTTACTAACACTTAATTAGCCACTAATACGAACCCACAATAAATGCAGATGACATAAGCAATAATAAATATATTATTTAATGAGTTAACAGTCTAATGTATGTGAATACAATACAATAACCATACATGTAACTGAGCCTGAGACATTCAGATTTTGCAGTAAACATGAGATCATAAAATAGTTGAAAGCCGATTTTACATTAATTTCCTCAAAATTACAGATTCTCCTTACCCACGAGTTAATTTATACGAAACCTATGTTTTCAGAGTATTTTATCGACTACTATCAACCATTTAAAATCTTGACAATCAAGTCATAACTATATACTCTATTTGGAAACAATATTGCATATTATTGAAATTTACGGACATCAGAAACTGATTTACGTGAGACTGCCACCAAAAATGTGGCAGTAACATATGGTCGTTTTGTCCCAGTATCGGACTACTTAGTGGTGCACATCCACGATGCTGCAAATTAGAACCAAACCTAAGAAATTCGGTTTCGTATGCTCACTAGTGACTAGCATTGATGAAGAATTACCGGACTCTAGTGAGATATAGTGACTAGTGGAGCCCAACCATGTAGGGTATGAGGAATCAACCCACTAAAGACAATGGAAGATGGTAGCGCAATACCGTAGATTGGTAGAAGTTAGACTTAAATGCTATTGAAAACTCACTCAATAATTTAGAGGTCAAATGTTCGTGCATGAGACCGGTCCTAACTGAGATTTCAGTGTAGGAGCCCATAGGTACTCACTTCTGTGTCTCATACTAGGACGAAAAGACCGTTTGATACTACCAGGTTTTCAATGATTGTCCAACTTAGATCGTTTCGTAGTATCAACATTAATATGTAATTAGTAGTGCTTTTTTTTGAAGGAAAAAATGCCCTGATAAGAATTGTATTCACAGAGTTACATAATAGTTATCATATTATTATTTCATATTATAATCAGAAGGGGATTTGTGGAGATTTCAGTATATTTCAAAGTTGAAATCATGAGTCATTTGAAGCTAGACCACCATCGAAAACCTGAACGAAACGGCCATCCAATGCTTCCAAGTTTTCGATGGTGGTCTAGCTTCAATTGACTCATGATTTCAACTTTGAAATATACTTCATATTAATTGATAAATGTTCATCACTTAATTAAATTAAACCTACACTACCAAACGACACATTCACAATGAAATATATTTATGAAGTGAGCAGTAATTAAAGTTAACTGATAATAATAAAACTGCAGTTACCATGTTACATAATCGAATTCAAATAGAATAAAATAGTTTGATACGTTAAAAAAACTACTTTCATGTAACCGAGATTTTTTTTTACATTGATTCACACATTTAGCATTGATTAAAAGTACTAATGAATCAATCCGTTTGTTACATAATACAATAAAGCAAAGGTCGTTGTGTGTCTAGTTGAATAAGATAGTAACTATTTAGACTGAATGAAAAATCCGATTATAGGTCTAAAATTTTCAAAAAGGAACAGAGTTCCTTTTTTGTGAAGATTTTTTCAAAGCTTATTGATGTGAGATATTTACTGTATGTTTCAGTGAGAGGATCATGCAATTTTTGGGGGGTTTTAGTTATTCGAAGAAGTTAGATGGTAGTACCAAAAACAATGACTGTCAATATTGAACCAAATAAATATCTATGTATAAGATTATTAAAACATCAATAAATAGAAAATAAACTAAATATGAATACTGAACTTCGTGACCGCTTGATACACTACCGCCTTACAATTGAGTTGATCATTGAGTCAAACACAACGTACAACTTGGCAAATGTATGCATCGGTTCACGTCGTCACCTCACATTACTACAGCGAGATAAAATTATTAAGACAAATCACAGAGTAGTAGTAATATTAACTATATTAGTAGTAGAAGGGATCAGGTGTAGAAAAAAAAGACGTACATGAAGTTTTCAGTACTCAGGATCAAAGGAGAGGAAACGAGCAAATGCACCTGCACTAATGCGAACGATTCTGGGTTGTCACACAAAGTCTTCAATCATCGATTGCATTTGTCGTGTGGATTCCAAACAGGTAGTCTGCAATCACCTACATGACTTAGTCCGACTTTTATTGACTTCGTGTCCTGGTTTAACCACCCTTACCTTTCTTCCGTCCTACTTCTACACAAAACAACATCGTCCTTCATGGTAAGCGTTGGTTGAGCATACGAGACACACATCCCAACCACTTCAATAGGTGAGCATTCATTACTTAATCAACCAATTCCAAAACTTTGTCTAGAGCACTATCCCTAACATTACTCACTCGATTTATCAAAATACATGAGCAACGTTTAGAAGACACCTATGATTAAAAAAAATACTAGTAACCAATGAATATCCTTTTTTCTTGATGGGCATGCTTAAAAGGCATAAAGAAGAACATCTTTCGGTCGGCAGACGGACATCTCATCTACCCCGTATATAACGAAGGTGGATTAAGGTCAACTGGACTTTCTGAATCCGTGTCGCGATTTCGTCGGACACAAACGCACCAGATCTGATGACACTCCTAAAGTAAGTGAAGTGGCCATTGCACTCAATTACCGCACCCTGACCAAGTATTACGGATTCGATGTGGTTGATATTCTTTTTTTAAAGAGGAATAGAACGATATTTGTTAAATTAGTTTAGCAATTAAAAGGAATAACGTTGATAGTAATTCCATGCGGTTTCAAACTCGAAAACAGATCTCTCACAATAGCATACGTAAGCTTAGCTAAATATCCATAAACACTTACTAAATTTATAATATACAGTCAAGTAATACTTAGCAAAACATACTCATGATCCCCGCCCCAAATGCCCTGGTACGGCCGAGAATGGGGAGGGTCCGCTCTCCCTCTCCAAATGCTCTCACATGGCCACGCGAATATATAGCTTCTGCCAGGGAAGTCCTACTCACTGCATTCTCGTGGCGGGGGTGTTGTTTACGAAATTGAGAAGACGAAAAGCGAATGTCCGGCGCTTTAACCGGGTTGGTGGACATAGAAAGTTCACCTAGGGGAGTTGGAAAACCCTGATTCCAAACCAATGGTGCACATGGGCTCCTGTATCTGGAAGGAACGAATGGCGTATGAACCTAGTGTTGGTCACCGGCTACCATGGGACTGCATCTCCTCACGGATGCTCCACTGCCTTGTGGACTAGACCTTCAGGTCAAAGGCTCTGGGTGTGGCCACCTAAGAAAACTACCTGCTTCAGTTTGGGCACCTGAGCAGTATCACAGTTCACACACGAATCAAATGAGATTTGTGTGGCGCATATATATCTGGCGCCCCTTTGTACCAATATTTATGTGTTTAAGTAAAGTAAATAAATAATAACTCATGATCCCCATACGTAAAGATACATTGTGATAATGAATCCCAACCAGAACAAGTAACTCTACCGATTAGTTTTAACTACCTAAAACCCAAAAATAGTATGCATAATACCCAGTTATTTAAAATAGTGGCTACGTTGAAACATGATCAATTGAAATCAATCAATACAGAGGGCTAAATAAAACATGATATGGGTTACCACTCAGTGATTAATAAGTATCAATATTTCAGTCCGACAGAGGGTTGGTCCATCGCTTTCCGAATAACTCAATGGTTACAAGTTTGACCACAATAAATGAGCCTCAATCCCTTGATCTGTATAAATTCCCTCAAAGTTATAGATTCATCTTTCTCATTAGTGTCAACTAGAACAAAACCTAAGTACTGAGCTACTTGAGGATTGCCTCTAACCACTTAAAAGTATGAAAGTAATGCTCTCATCAAATAGATTTTACAGTGTTCAAATTCAATGATAAGTCATATTATTATTACCATTATTTTCTACTTGTCTATCATTTAGATAATTAAAAACACCTTTTCTGTAACCGTGTCACCAACAACAAGTAAACACATCATAAACAGGAGGTTAATTTTAG
Source organism: Schistosoma rodhaini (assembly GCA_944470415.2). Taxonomy (NCBI): domain Eukaryota; kingdom Metazoa; phylum Platyhelminthes; class Trematoda; order Strigeidida; family Schistosomatidae; genus Schistosoma; species Schistosoma rodhaini. The sequence continues at coordinate 36,730,257 of OX104037.1, forward strand.
TAGGAACCTCCATCTACAATACAAAATATGAATGATTAAAGCTGATGTAATTTTGCAGAAAAGATATATTCAAAAAAACTCGGGTTATTTATTATTTTTACCTTTTATACATTTTTCCAAAGCTGGTCGATCTTTATGTTGATCACTTGTAAATTTTTCAATATTCTTCAAACCATTTAATAAACATCTTGGTATCTAAAGATATAAAATACAATATTACTTAATGGACTTGATGAAGATAATCGGCATATAACCAGAGTATTTAGAAGTGGAAAAAAAACACTAACCCAAATATTCACATAATAAACATACCTCTGATGGTAGCGTAAGAAACAATGACAGGATAGGGACACCTGGTTCCATAGCTTGATTCTGTAAAGTAAATTAAGAAATAAATTAGAAATAATGATGGTATGCACTATAATGCCATTCTAATACTGAGTTTGATTTAATTGTAGACTGATCCAAGTTGGAGTACGATTGAAAACCATGGAGCACTGAATACCAGCTTCTTTCTAGTAAACAACACTTCAATAATGTTCTTATTTATTTATTTAAACACAGAAATATTGGTACAAGGAAGCACCAGATATATATGCGCCTCACAAATCTCATTCGATTCAATAATGTTCAGAATAAAACAGTTGTGACAGATGGAATAAGATGATAGTCGGGTTGATTGAAGATGGGATTGTACAGTTCAAGGCTAACCTAGTAGTCTTAATATTCAGGCGTTCGTTATGAAACCTGCAGGACCTAGAATTGATTTATGGAAGGGTTGCATGTATGTATTGCTAGAACCTGTAGGGACAGTGAAATGTCACTCTGTACTCACTCTTGCTAATATATTTCCATGATAACGCCCTTTGTGTTATACGGTCTCCAAAGCAGCCATGGTACTTTGGTACGTCGAAAAGGTAATCCACGTTAGATGCTGACCGCGAGGTGTGACTTCGAAGTTGGTTAGTTCGTCACACCGTTCCCGTCTAACTCGAGTAGGCCTCCAATCATTCAACAGAGATCATCAACGTTGACGATTAGCAGACCCATACTAGGACTTAATAGCTGTCCAGCATTCACTAGCTTTCAGTGGTACCTCAAAACAGATCTATCTGTGCGGATAGAATCGACAAACTTACTCTGATTTCTTAATTAATTGGTTTGTGAATATTCTGTTCACTTTGATAAAAAGATTTCTAAATGAAATGGTATTATTTGAAAAACCACTAAAAATTGGGGATAATTAGACAACACGTTGCGGTATTTCCTGAATTCTAATTCATTTACATAAGGCATGTTTAAATTCTATGTCCATTACTCATGAAGTAGAGACGAACCATTCTGAAAATCTCCAAACTATAATTAAAATACCTATACAATAAAATCGGGAGATATGATTAATAGTACAAAAGGTGTTTACATTTTAGGACCTGATATAAAGCTAAAATGTGATTATTGTGGAATGTTAATGTAGATTTCATGAATAACATACATAATCTAGCACAATTATTTCTTTCATACTTCTGACGTAGCTAATTTATTATTATTATTCAAACACATAAATATTGGTACAAGAAAGCACCAGATATATATGCGCCTCACAAATGTCATTTGATTTGTGTGAGGGCTGTGATACTGCTCAGGTGCCCAAACTGAAGCAGATAGTTTTCTTAGGTGGCCACACCCAAAGCCTTTGACTTAAGGGTCTGATCCACAAGGCAGTGGAGCATCCGTGAGGAGATGCAGTCCCATGGTAGCCGGTGACCAACGATTGAATCATACGTTTAGAAATGTATTGAAAATTAACGACACAGCAAATAAATCATTTAAACTAACCTTAAGGAACAATCTCAAATGTGGATATTGTTTTCGCAATTCATAAAAATATTTTAAACGATCTGGATAAACATTTGTATAATCTATACATTGACTCAACAAATTGTTTAGTGTTAACTCAATAATTGTTCCAGGATTATCTAAATGACCATGTATAGGTGGTATCGATGATGACGAATGAGGAGAACTTGGTTGACAAGATGATAGATTATGCAATGATTCCTTCATCTGATTTTTTTGTACTATATTTTGATAATCAAGTTGTTCGCCTACAAAATTATTAGTAAAATTCTCTGACATAATTGATGCTCTAAAGTCAGTATTATCATGGTCATTAGCTGGTTTGTTGTTTTCTCGATTGATTGGAGATGATTGTTGTCCACTAACCGAAATTTTGCGTAGTTTAAACAGAAACGAAAATCGTTTATGTAAGCCACGTCCACCACCAGTTGTATTACTATCGTTATATTTCTTATATGAATCTGTTTTAAAATTCTCTGATTGTGTCAAACCTGATGAAGATAATGTAGGTTTCAACTTATTTTTATTATTCAATACACCAGTTTTGATAAGAGGACCTGATGTTGGCGGCGATGATGTATGATTTGACATAGCATATGGAAGACAACCATTCTGTAGATTTTGTTTCAGTTTACATGTCTGAGAAGCGACCTAAAGTATTGTTATTTGTTTTTAAAATGAAACAAAGAAATTCATCATGATGAATAGAAAAACTGACGAAAATTTAAAGATTCTATGGGGGAAAAAATAAATTCAAAGCTATTTGGCATAAGTACGATATGTTAGAATCAATATATTCGATAATAACGTGGCCAGATGATGAGATGCGTGTAGAACGTTCTGCATTCTTCTGTCAATCACTTATTACACAAACTAAAACTTGTGACATAATTTTATACCGATACAATCTGCCCAGGATGCACATACATAGTGATAAATTGTATTCTTGCATATTAACGGGATATTGTAAGCTTTTACTGACACTTTAGGATAATTTTGTCTAGCAGTAGAATTTAGTCAGTCAGTCAGTCAGCTATAACGTGGGACCAGGCACACATGCATCGGTCCAAGTTGCCATACTTCGTTATCACAACAAGATGTACACCGGATTCATACAAGTAGTTAATTTAGTTGTGGTAATATACAAAAGAAAGACTGTATATAAGGGTATATTCATGGAAGAAAGACAGATATGAAGCAATTTTAATCTCAAGGCTTAAGGAAGATAAAGAGGGTATACACCTGTGCCATGGCACCTAGAGTCTCCAACCATTGGTTACGATGTTTACGCTGACCCCAATCAAGTAGTCTGCATATACCAACATGGCTCAGACTAGAAGTTAGTGACTTCAAGCTCTGATGCCATGTTTTGGTTTGGCCGCCCCTAACTGTCTTCCAACCATACCCATTGGTTTGTGAATATTCTGTTCACTTTGATAAAAAGATTTCTAAATGAAATGGTATTATTTGAAAAACCACTAAAAATTGGGGATAATTAGACAACACGTTGCGGTATTTCCTGAATTCTAATTCATTTACATAAGGCATGTTTAAATTCTATGTCCATTACTCATGAAGTAGAGACGAACCAGCATAGCGTGCAGCATAGCGTGTCGTGGTAATCGGTGTTCAGGCATTCGTAACACTTGGCCCAACCATCTCAATCGATGAAGATTCATCACCTCATCAACTGATTTACCACCATTTCCCAATACCCTGTGTCTAACCTCACTATTACTTATTCGGTGATCCCAGCAGATGCGAGTAATATTTCTAAGGCATCTGTAGTCAAATAGTCGTATCTTCTACTCTTAATGGCCACGTTTCGCAGCCGTAAATTAGAACAGAACGAACTGCTGCGCAGTATACTCGTCCCTTATTTGACAGACGGATATCTCGTCTTCGCCATAGGTGACGTAAGTTGGCAAAAGCCAAACAAGCTTTTTGAATCCGTGCTGAGTTTTCATCAGACACCAACCCATTAGGGCTGATCAGACTTCCAAGATAGGAGTAGAATTTATAATGTTAGATTTTTTTTATATTTAGGATCGTCTAGGTGAATAACCCTAGATTCCTGTGAGCTTTAGTGTTTTTAATAAAATCTGAATATTGCACTGATCAAGCTCAAACACCAAAGAATAATAAAACAGAGTAGTGAGTCTGGATATTCTTCATAAAAAACAATGAAGTACCAAACAGATCTGAACTTAGTGAATGAGTCAATTATCGCTACCTGAGTGTTCTTGCACTACAATAAAGTAACGTGGACTAAAACACGTTTTTTGGCAGGCTCTGCATTGACTGACTAGCTGAATGAAACGTTACTATTATTATTACCATTATTATTATTCGATTCAATATTAAGCTAAACTTCAAAGATCAACCAAGTTTATGACCTCATAATTAATTACAATGGCTCATAGTAATAACACTCAATATGAGCATGTAAAACTAAAATCATTAAATAATCGGAAATAAATTGTACTATCTCTTGAAAACCATAGAAAAACAATCATTGATTTAAGAAAATCAATCATATTGTGCTTTCACATTATCAATCATTAATTTGTGCTGTAAAATATTGATGATAAAGTTGTTAAATATAACACTGTTAACATACAGTAATCTATACATAATTACTATTCTTATTGTTAAAGACATGATTATATACGTGATATAAATGTAATAAGATTGATTGTATATGTATATAGACATAAAATTATTTGAAAACCTGGAAGCACTGGAAGGCCGTTTCGTCCTATTGTGCGACGGCCCCCAAATGCTCTGGTACGGCCAAGAGTGGATAGGAGCCACCCGTTCATTCGAAATGCTCTCACACGGACACGCGAATACAGCCTCTGAGAGGAAAGTCCTATTCACTACCTTAATGAGCCACGTGTGTTGGTTACGAAAGTGAGAGGAAGAAAAGCGAATGTCCTGTGCTTTAACCGGGTCGGTGGACACGGAGGGTGAACCTAGGGGAGTTGGAAAACCCTGATTCCAAACCAATGGTGCACATTGGTTCCAGTAGCCTGAGGGAACAAATGGCATATGAACCAATCGTTGGTCACCGGATACCATGAGACTGCATCTCCTTACGATGCTCCACTGCCTTGTGGATCAGACATTCAGGTCAAAGGCTCCGAATGTGGCCTCCTAAGAAAACTATCTACTTCAGTTTGGGCACCTGGGCAGTATCACAGCCGCGTCCACCAACACGGTTAAAGAGCCGGACATTCGCTTTTCATGAACAGTACTCCCGCCACGAGAAGGCAGTGAGTAGGACTTCCCTGGTAGAGGCTATATACGCGTGGCCATGTGGGAGCATTTCGAGAGGGAGAGCGGACTCTCCCCACTCTCAGCCGTATGAGGGCATTTGGGGGTCGATACATTTACTACTCAAATACTCTGACATATCCCTCCGCAATTGTATCTAGCTATGTTGATATAGTATGACAAATTGAACTGATACACACATGTATCCTAGGCTCTATGTACCTCATGATTAACTGACTGACTTGATAAATGAGTTACATTTATTTATGATATTGAAATAATGAAACTAACCTCAACAATATTAAAAAATAATGAATTTAAATCATTTGGATGTAAATTTGCAATTTTTTGTAAACCAGTACGATAAGCATTAATTCCATAAGTTAAATTATTTGATATATTTATTAATTTAATAATTAATGCTTCAATTGCCCATTGTCTATTAGCTTCATCTAAGCATACATCTTCCCATTTAAGATTTAATATAGGTGGTGCTAAAGTTAATATACGTGTACGTCGAGTTATACTTCCATTTCCATTCTTATTATTAGTTTCATTGTCGTTATGTAAAATACTTTCATCAATACAACATTCTTCGCATAACATCACTGAGCCAGCAGTAGTTGTAACTGTTTGAGGAAGGCATGAATTATTAATATTGGATGTAATAAATGAATCTGTTATTGAGTGATTAACTGTTGTAGTTGTAGTAGTAGAAACAGTATTGATACAATTATCAGAAGGTAAATGATATGAAAAATCATTAGGTTGGAAGATGTGTTTATTATTATTATTATTATTATTATTATTATTATTATTATTATCATTCTTGTTAATTCCTGTGTACGTGGTGTTCTTTGTTTGAGTTTGTAGATCAGATGAAACTAAAGAGTTTAAATCTTCATTTGAGCTTTGCCTTGACAGATTGTAAGCTAAAATGAAAGGGATTTATACATATTTATAAACTTATACTTAAGAAAGCTAAATCAGGTACATTTAAAAGGTCAACAACATTTTGTCACTAGTTAAAATAAACTTCATAAAACATTTAATTTCTATAGAATGGCAAGACTACTATTGAGTGCTGCTAAAAGATGAAATCGACGAAGTATCATTCTGTATAACCAGCAGCCGCAAATATGGTGTATTCTTACTTTACTGGAGAAATATAGAGTTTGGTATTTTGGAAAGATGGAAACAATATGAATCCAGATTTACAAATGAAATATATGAAATTAAATGCAACTTATCTAGTAAGTACAAGTCCATATATTCTACATTGCGTAACACTATCTATGTGACTATCAGTGATATTAATCGAGTGCCCAGGAGGAGAGAAGTTAGAATCTACGACCTGCAAATTGAAATGAAAATGGAATGTGCTAAACATTAATCCAACAATCACAAGAACTATGTCCCTACAAAACTTGAGCCTGAACTCCTCAGATTTGAAGGCAGACATCTTATCTGCTAGACCATGAAGCTCAATTGTAACAATAATAAGTAGACATTTCACAAATTCTAGACTTCTTATCTACATAAATCACAGAAATAACTGTCAAGTAACATAGACTAGTATCATGAGTAAAAATCAGATTCAGACTCTTTCCGATGAACTTTAAAAAGATATCACTTTCGTTGTAGGTCACTAAGAATTAATCGATCACTTTCAGCGTGAAAACTTCTGGCGACCGTCAGAAAACAATCTGCACTTCTTCATTCTTGCTTTATTTCTACACTTCAATCACTTAGTCGCTCTTCTGCTCTCGTCTTTTTAAGTCGATAGGTCTTTATATTTGAAGCTAAAATTAAGGTCTGTAGACTTCGATTTTAGATTTTTTAAAAGTTCAACAAAATATATGGAGGAAACTCCAGAGGGCGATGCCATTACTGAAGAAAATACACTTAAAACTCGTGTACCAATGAAGCAATGATAATTTAGCTAACAAAAAATATCACATTGGAATTAGCTATTTAGGAATCGTAATTACTTTGTACATGAGATGTGTTTATAAGTAAAAAAGACATAAATTTTACAGCCACTGTCAGGGAAGTCCTACTCACTACTTTATCGAGCCACGTGTGTTGTTTACGGAATTGAGAGGACGAAAAGCGAATGTCCGGCACTTTAACAGGGTTGGTGGACACGGGGGGTCCATTTAGGGGAGTTGGAAATTCTGATTTCAAACCAATGGTGCACATTGGTTCCAGTATCCTGAAGGAACAAATGGTGTATGAACCTATTGTTGTTCATTGGCTACCATAGGACTAGATATTTTAACGTTGCTACACTGGCCTTATGGATAAGACCGTTAAGTCAAGGGTTCGGCTCCCTAAGGAAACCACCTGCTTCGGTTTAGGCACATGGGGAGAATCACAGCCCTAACACAAATCAATGATAACTACTATTGGCCTCATTGTTATTGTGCAACGCATATGTATTTGATGCCCCCTTGTACCAATGTTTATGTGTTCGAATAAATAAATAAAGGGAAGAGACATAAGCTATTGGTTGAAAATGTGGTTTCATTTCCTGAGAGAAGAAAATATGAATTTTTAAATGCATTGTACATATTGTTCTCCATGTGATTAGACAACAAAAGCATTTTATCTCACTCAATTATCTGGTTTAGACATGTATATAGGAAGCGTATATATCAGTAGGACACTTGGACGACCACAGTACAGTATAACATACACACAACATAATAGCTAATTTACAAATATAACTCACATTTTAAGTCTCGACTACAATCAGGCAAACAAATATTTAAAATTATGGCTTTATTTGGATGACTTTCTGCAGCTTTAGACATACACTCTACAACATCTTTGAGCGTCAATGTACAATTCAACGGAGTATTTCCAATCCCTAAAAGATAAGCTCCAACAGGTAGTCCAACTTGATCAGCCGGTGAATCTTTTTGTACTGAATGAATACGAAAGCATCTATGAGTAGGTAAATAACTACATTGCTCAATATTTGATGAATCTTTATGACTAGACGAAGTAATTGGAGTACTAGCGAATTGTTGAAAATCAAATTTGACCATTTGACATGTTAGAGTGAAACCATAACCTGAGTCCGATCTGGGAATTGTGATCTGTCGAAAGTAGAAAATTGTTAGGTACTTAGATGAAACAAAATCGCAGTTTGCAAACGGATATAATGAATTCAAATGTCGTTAACAGAAGTCTTGTGAGACAAAACAATGAACGATCACGATAAGAAATAAAGATAACAGAAATAAACCAGAGATAAGAAAAACATGTTTTCTTAGTACATGGGGTTATGTAGATTTTGCAATTTTACCTCAAAGTTTGGTTTTAGTTTGATAACCAATGAAGATCAGGAAGGACTGGATGGCTGCTTCGTCCTAGTATAAGATGCCTTAACAGAGATTAAACACAAGATGTTCATACCATTAGGTGAAATTTCTTATACTACATTAAATTCGCTTGGACACTATATTTTACAGGTGTAAAGTAGATATCACAAAAAAGTTCATGTATGCAGTCAACGTTTGAAAATCACTGCGCACTTACGAACGGAATTCTTGATTAAATACAAAATACTATGATGAATCCCAGCAGTTTATAAATTTACCGATAATGAGTTACTTGCGTTCATGCCTCTGTACTGAATACGCGTTAGTCCTCATGGAGGAGCATAGACCATCCCACCAGCATCCTCAATCCAATTCTATCCTGGACAATCCTTTCTAGTTTCTACTCATGCTTTTTATGTCTGCTTCGAATTCGCGGCGCAGTGTGTTCTTTGACCTTCCTATTTTTCGTTTCCCTTCGGGATTCCAAGTTAGGGCTTGTTTCGTTAGGCAGTTTGCTAACTTCCTTAATGTGTGTGCTATCCACATCCAACGTCTTTTCCTAATTTCCTCTTCAACTGAAGGCTGGTTTGTCCTCTCCCACAGAAGGCTGTTGCGGATGGTATCCGGTCACTGGATGTTGAGTATCTTGTGTAGACAATTGTTTACAAATACTTATACTTTTTTAAATGATAGTTGCAGTAGTCCTCGAATTTTTAGCTCCACACTATAGAACTGTCTTACGTTCGTATTGAAGATTGTGAATTTGATGTTGGTTGACAGCCGCTTTGAGTTCCTTATGTTCTTCAGCTTCAGGAATGCTGTTGTTGCTTTACTAATCTTTACCTCCTTGTTCATCGATGATATTGTTGAAGCACGTGAAACTGTCCACCTATTCCACAGTTTCTCCATCAAGTGTGATTGACTTGATGTTCTCCATTTTGGATTTGAGGATCTTGCTTTTTCCCTCGTGTATGTTGAAACTTACTGATGTAGAGGCTGCTCCTACACTAGTTGTCTCCATCTGCATTTGTTTGAGTGTATATATCGACCAGCTGGTTTTATTCAACTCCTTAATCTTTGTAAAAATGAAATTAGTTTAAAACCCTAACGGGAATCATTCAAATATATCGTGCTTATTACTGCCCTAACTCAAACACTACAATGACGCGAACAATAAGATTGTATACCTTTATATATTTATTTCGTTTACACATAAAATAAACACTTACTTTCTTTCTTACGAAACCTGTTAATGATGGTAAATTTCGATTATCATTTAAATTTAAAGAAGATAATGTAGAGAAACTTTCAGATTTGATCATGATATTAGTTATTGTAGATGGTATTGAATTTGATCCTGATTTAAATGATCCTATAGATGAGATTTCTTCATGTGTATCCAATTTAGAAAAACGTGGTATTGTACCTACGGACATATGACGACAATAACAAGAATTTTGTCCCAATAAATAATACCATTGTGATTTAGAAAAATCTTGATTCATTACTTCTAATGAAGGTAAACTAATTGAAAAATGTTCAGATTTGGAATATTTGAAGTTTGTCTTTGATAGATCCAAATCTTGAGTTGTTGATTCTTTGAATAGATTCATAGAATGATTATCTTGTGAATCAGTTAATAATAATTTTAATGATTCAATAGATTTTTGTTTTAATCTTCGAATATTAAATGACATACCTCCAAGAAATATTGCATTTTTATAACCAAATCTATATACATATAAGAAAATAGATACAGTAGATAGATACAGTAACAAATCGTATAATGAAATGAAATGAAATTGACTTCTAATTTATATGAATTTTTAAAGTCAAGGTTATTGGCTAGACTTGAAACTTTGTTAAAAATTTGACAATACGAGAACATTTAAGTGTACTCACAGCTAATTGGGCAGAAAACACGTCAAATGTGTAATATTATAGAGAGAGAAAGACATACAATAAAATTACACAAAAATATGTTATGTAATCAGTTACATCATCAATGATAATACTAACAATAGAAATTAGGTTTTACATTGGAGGATAAATAAAATTGAGTAGGTTGTTTTAACGGAAGAAAGCGTAAATTCAAATCATAAATCACTTAGTGGCTCATTATCTGGTAACTATAATGCAATATATTGTTATAACCAGCATTATATACATAAACCAATGTGTAATAAATCTTCCTTTTTTCAAGTTTAAACTTAGATGATTTTGTTTCGATAAACTGGAAGTTGAAGTTAGGCATTAACACCATCGAATGCTGGTTCAGTGGTCTATTGGTTAAGTGCTCTGGAGCGAAACTGGTAGGTCCTGGGTTCGAATCTCGCTCGCGAGAGCGGGTTCGTGGATGCGCACTGCTGAGGAGTCCCACAATGGGACGAAATGGCCGTCCAGTGCTTCCCGGTTTTCCATGGTGGTCTAGCTTCAATTGACTCAGGGTTTCAACTATGAAAAAACTGGAAGTTATAATTACCAAACACAAATAAAAAATAATTGCATTCATAGGTTTAGATCAGTTGAAAGGACGATTGAAAAGTAGGGACTGGGATTCCTCAACAATAAGCAAACACTAACAGCCTCAAAATAAAATAGAGTTCCAGAATTGTCAAATCTCGTCATGATGAATACGATATATTTCGATTACATAAATTAGTATAATATCACACCAGTTTCAAATAAAAAGACTATAGCAGTCATTTCGAATAAAGAATCAATATGGCTGTTAAACAAGTTTATTCTACGAAATGTAATCATCAACAAGTTAATTATTTTCATAAACGAATTTAACCGCTCTGCACACCAAACATAAACAAAGTCAGTAAAAAGGATGATGATAATGAAGAAAGTAGAAGTGAGTAGACTTTACCAAAAACATCTAAAAGTGAATGAGAAAAAAACGTTAAATGATATGAAACATTTTTAATCAACCCATTGGATCAATTACTTTGCCGAATATATGATCGGCCATCCCCTGTCTCGATGTATGGTATTTACTGGTGTAGAAGTTGAGAGCAATTTAAAGATGGGTCAAACCAGGACGACATCAGTTCATGAAATTACTGACCATCAGATTGAGTCATGTTTGCAGGTGTAGAATATCAGGTTGTGATCCTCACAATTGTCGTAATGTTGTTGGAGATATTTGTTGACATGGCTCAGAATCGGCACAGATGCACCTACTCTTTGTCTTTTCTCAAATCTCGGGTTCAAAGTTATTTTATACTTTTTGGACAAGCCTATCGTTTTTTTCGGCTCATATTTTTTAGGACTAAAATTCTCTACTACAATCGCCACTGTTATTAATGCTATTACTCCGGGATTCAGTTTGATAATTTTCTTTCCGCGTAAGTATGACGTGGTGACTTGAACCGAAGCATATATGTGCCAGGTTCTAGGATGCTTATAACTGACTAATAGACTGAAAATGTATAAAGACTTAAAAGTTGATGACTAAACCATTCGAGGATCATTGTGGCGTACAAATTAATAAAAACGTTGCAAAATATTTGATAAAAACCAAAGAATAAATGAAATATACTCTTCAGTATTGATTGCAACGACTGACATCACATGGTTGACAGACTAGATAACTAGAGAAATGTTTGTATTATTGGCTTATATATTTACGGACTCAGGTTCTAATCTCAACACAAAAGCGTATCATGTTAACTATGAACTGAGTTATTGAATTATGTTAAGTAAAACTTTATTGAATTCATTACATAGATTCACAATTAGAAAATGTTGATGAACTATCTTTGATAATTAGTAGTTAAGTGATTGACGCGATAGCACTTGAAGAGAACGGTACTGGATTTGAGTCCTAAAGTGAATATCAACTGTGAGATAAAGGTACATCCACTGACGAGCCCTGAAAGGGACGGAACGTGAGTCCTGGATTCTACTGTTAACGACCACCCATCTCTGCTTAAAACCACAACTATTGTTCCGAACATAATTATTCTAATGTACAATTACTGACAGGCACCAATTGACCAACATAAAGACACAAGAAATATACTGACAACTTACTTGGACTGATTTAAGTATAACTCAATATATAATCGGTCATTACGAGATATGTGAGAAATTTCACTAAAAAGAAAAATGATATATATTACTCTGACAATATAGAAAGGATTATATTTGGATAAATAGATTAATATACGAAATAATCCGCTTAAAATGTATGAAGCCAATAATAAGTATTCGCTAGAAAACCATTCCAACTCATCTCGATCTTAAATTTTATTATTATTATTATTGATAGCTTAATTTAATATCATATTTCTGGTACAATATATTATATTCCGTGGACACTTATGAATGGTAACTTTGTGGACTATTTATGGACCAATGTGATATGTATATTTCCTATTGTATAATTGTTAAGTAACTAAACTATTCATATTCATGTTCCTCTCATTATAAGCTTTATTTTGACCCATAGACTATTATTATACAATTTATCATTCTTGAGTTATCCCAAGTCTATTGATTACTGTTCCCCCTATTAACAGCCACTTTTGGCTAGATCTTGTACAATTGTTATTTTGTATTTTATGGTACGATGTGGTCAGTTTGATTGGTATATAAACCCAGCATGTTTGAGAATAATGATTTACATTGCAGAGGCTGTTATTGGTGTTCTGTACTTAACTGGCTGGGCTAGGCATGAAGCAGGACTGATAAGTACTCAAGACTGCTAATACGGCTTTTGTGTATCATTGCTCTGATCGATAATCCACTGCTCCCTTATAAGCGGTTTTATAACGTCATATATTAACAGGGCACTCACACTCAATCGATATAACACAATATATAGTTCTCAGCACAAGGTATTTCAACAAGATTCTTTTTAAAAATAGAAAAGTAAACGTGGAAGAAACTGATAACTGTATACACATATACATAAGTTAAATAGATAAACTATCTGGAGTTAAATGAAATGTTTGTTAATGAGATAAGAATCTACACAACTTTTGACGAGCAACATATTTGAAAATACAAGTTTTTGACTAAATCGACTCTTATAACCTGTTCGTCACGTAGCATAGTTTCTAGACAAGGCATTGTAGAACTTTTATATTATTGCTTGTGTGCATGGATTATAATGTACTGACGTCTCGTTCTACCAGAATATATACAAGGGGAAAGATATGAAGTGGATGGTTAGTATCTGTTAATGACCTCAAAAGATTCACCACACATCCTGCTAACTGCCTTCATCACTCTCCTCAATACGGCTAAGTTTCTTATCAAAAGCCCTGGGAAGAATAAATTAAAGTAAGTACTATGCTGATTTTTGGCGATTTGAGGTAGTCAATAGCAAAATGTAAACCTAAGCTTCGCGCTAGTTGGCATTCGTCAGTAAGATTTATCTTCAATATTGTGGGATAAGAATTTGTTTCACCCATCTTTCCCAGTCTGAGATATTACTACTGAGTTACCCGGGTAGGGATTAACTTACCGTAGGACTAAAGATTTGCAATTGATTGATCATTCGGTAGTGACCTATGGTATATTTCTCTAGTCCTTTTAATACTTCTAGAAGCCTATCGATCAATTTATAACAGACCAACTAATCTAAGTGACTCGATATGGCATGCACCTTGATGATTTATTAACTGAGTCAACACTTTTAATTACTTCTCTCTCCAAAGTTTAAATAAAGCTCGAACACTGACTTCTGTAAAGTATTATAGTAATACATAAGCAAAAAAATAACGCAACATATTAAAATATCTTAAACAGTAGTATGACTTACAAGGAGAATTTTTCGTTAAATACTGGTGCAGTACAATCGGGGACAGATTTAGTTCGAAGTTGATAAGTATTGGTGTTAGGTGAGTACTTTGGTGCTATTCGAGCCTACAAAGATTTGAAATCATACACTTTAATCTTACCCAGATTTTTACTAAACAACTTATTCAAAGAAAACACTGTGATTAAACTTGACTATATCTCGATATGGTGGTCAGCTTGTCTACCACACAAGCTCAACCGAGTTATATTGGTTGAAAAATCGTTTCTTGAAGTCCGTGGTTTCTAATTTATCAGTATATAAGATACGATAACTCCAAACATTGATCTTTTTTCCTGATTTGACCGCTGAGAAATGTATTTCGACGGATTATCATGGAAAAATTAATACCTAACTTCAATACTTCTATGTAGTCGTGGAAGATATTATTATTTCTGTTCCATCTGTCTGTCATCAGACAACTGCATAAATATGCCTCATATCTTCCACTATCCTAATTACTGAATATTATACCAAACACTATACCATAGAATTATTTTTTCAAAAAGTTATAAAACATGGTATTCGAAACAGTACTATTGTAGTGAGCGAGAATACAGGTGGGGACAACCTAATTTATATTCAGACAACATTAAGGAGTAACTTGGTCAAATCACAGAACCATACAGTAAATACTTCATTTGCAAAGTATCAGTCAATTGTCTCAAACTTTGTTATTACTTTCTTTCCATGACAATCACTCTCTGTTCCCGTTCTCTTGTCTTTGATTTTCTCAACCTTCTGCAGCCAGACATTCCACTTTAGGTTGGTGATACACACTACTTACATCTGTCGACATCACCAACACACACTATACAATTGTTACATATGAATATAAATTTAGAAAGTATACAACTCACTTCTACAAACATGGTGTAACCTTCATCCACAGGTACTTGAAGATAACGAGCTTTTATAACTAGAGGAATAAATCAAAGTAATTACAGCGTTATTGAATAGTTATACTTTAAAGATATACAACGATCATGATGGTAATAATAATGATGAAGAGAATATACTAGTAACAGAAACCAAAAATGTCATCAGGTAAATGTTAACTACTCAGTTCGTTGAAATTGTTATCCTAGAATAATGTAAACAGTCAAATTTTAGCCACTCTGTTGTATGTCCGAGCCCTACTTTATACATTTTGAACTGAGCAACAATATGTACAATCAACTAAACGAATGCGTAATTTAGTTGGTCAATCCTAAGTTGGAATCTCGCTGAATAATATCACTAGCTAACATAATTAATATGAATCAAATTAAAATACAAAATGAATATATGACAAATAAAGACAAATTAAACACCAAAAGATGATCCAAGTGAATGATATGAAACCAGATAGTAAAAAGGAGTTTAGATGTAATAGATAGTTTTCTTTCCCAAATGTAACAGCAAAGAAGACTGGAAGCTGTGACAATAACTGTTTAAGTATGCTCACTTATGTAATAAAGTCTAGTCGCACTGTAATGTTTGTTTAATAGATGATAAACTTACTTCCATTAAAAAAAGGTTAAACAGTGAGTTGAAAATAAAAATACCGGAAGTGACAATAACACTAAACTAAAGACGAACTAGTATATGAGGATTTTTGTGGACATTGTAGAATTTTTACGGTTCAAGTTACAAACTGATCTTCGCTAGACTACCATTGGAAACTTGAAAGCATTGGACGATCGTTTTGTCCTAGCGTGAGTCTCCTCAGAAGTGTATCTGAAAGATCCCACATTATGGACCTAAGCTCAGGACCTTCGGCTTCACGCGCGAATGCCTAACCTCTAGATAAATGACCCAGTGTTAATGCCTTACTAAAGATAGCCCAATTGTGACATAATACTGATTTATTGGATAATACGTTTCTTCTATTGAGCCAGTCAGTCAGTCACAACGTAGAACCTTGTATGTACGTACATCAGTTCGAGTTGACATACCACAATAGCACAGAGATGCAGTTGTCGTATCAAATCCCATAGTGGTAGAAGTAGTAAGAGTATAAGCATTATGTGAAAGATTAGGGTTTGAAGATGTTATTGAAGGAGTATAATAGAGTGAAATAAATTTGGAAAGAGAAAAAAAGAAAGGGACATGAAGAATTCAGAAGATTAGAATTTGGCAGTACACAAAGAGTGTATGCACCTTCACCATTGTAAACGATTTTGAGCCATGTCATTCAAGGTCTCTAACCATCGATTGCTATCATCTCGCGAATCTCAACCAGGTAGTCTACACCTACCAACATGGCTCAGTCCAATTGTCAGTGACTGAGTCATGTTAGAAACAGGTTTATACTGTAAATTATAAACAGAAATATCAAAAGCAACAACGGAACTACACTAAATAAAAAGTCATTAAATATAGTAGTGCAGTTATCCTGATCCAAAGTAGCAAATAGTCACTGAATTAACAAACAAATGTGACTATTAAACATCGATTAAATAGGAACTTAATTTGGATACCAATATGTAAATGTCACAGAGATAATCTCAGTAAATAAAACAAATGATTTGCATAAATTCATACCCCCCAAATGCCCTGGTACGGCCGAGAGTGTGGAGAGTCACCTCTCCCTCTCGAAATGCTCTCATATGGCCAGCGAATATATAGCCTCTGCCAGGGAAGTCCTACTCACTGCCTTCTCGTGGCACCGGTGTTGCTTTTTATTATTATTATTATTATTATTAATGGCTTTATTCTATATTATAATCTGGTACAATATAGAATTCTCAGCACGAGTTATTTCAACAAGTTTTTTCCCAAAAAATAAAACCAAAAAAAACAACAACAAAAAACAGAAATAAAATATAAAAAAGGTTTAAGAAAATCTGAGTTTATACTAATTATCGAATATGAGACATGCTTAAGAAGACAGGTTATTTACTAGGTCAACTCTAACAGCCTGTTCCTCACAAAGTAAATTAGCTAAGTAAGGTATTACAGAACTTTTATAGATTTGCTTGCGTGCATGAATTTTAATGTATTTACGTCTCGTTCTACCAGAAGATATACGAGGAGAAAGATATGAATAAAGGGGATGGTTAGTATCTGATAAGATAACACCTGCCAAGAGTTTGCAAGAATTAAGATGTCTATCCATAAGCATATTAACAATGACTTCAAAAGATTCACCACATACCTTGCAAACTGCCTTCAGCACTCTACGCAAAATATCAAAGTCTTTTCTCAAAAGCCCAGGAAAGAATAATGGAGAACAATATAGAATAATAGGTAATATGCAGGAATTTACAAATTGTAAGAGTAAATGGCGAGTAATCCCAAAAGCATGCAGCCTCTTTATGTAGTATGTCAAACGGTAAACTTTTTTCAATAACAGCAAAACATGAGAAGACCAAGAAAGATCAGAGGAAAAAATAACACCAAGATATTTGACCTTTGACACTGTGTTTATTAAGGAGTCTCCAATGGCACAAGCATTATGGGATCCCAACATAGAGTATAGGTCCTGTCCATGTCTCAAGCTAAAATTAACAGCTTGACATTTAGATGAATTGAGTAAGAGACCATTACCAACAGACCACCTTTCAATACGAGATAAAAACTCATTCATTTCTATAGGATGTAAGGAGGTAGAAATTGGCATACATACGGTGAGGTCGTCCGCATATTTTACAAAAGTGTTTTCTGTGGAAGATGGCAGATCATGCAAAAAGAAAGAGAAGAGCAGAGGTGAAAGAACAGCTCCTTGTGGCACACCTACAGTAGACAGTAGAGATGTTGAACACTTTCCTTCAAAGACAGTGTACTGTTCTCTTCCAGAAAGGTAGGAACATAGCCAATTGGTTATCCAGCTGTCAGTATCGACGCTGATCAGCTTGTTAAGTAAGAGGTGTCTTGGAATAGAATCAAAAGCAGAAGTAAAGTCCAGGAAAGCGCATCTAACATACTTCTTACCCTTTTCCAACCCGAACACTATATTGTGATGCAGAACAGCAACGTCATCTAATGTGCTTTTTTTGCATTTGTAAGCAAACTGATATGGATCACAGTGCTCTTTTATTACAGGTTGAAGTGGTTGTATCAGTAATTTTTCCATTATTTTGAGGAAAGGTGAGGTTATTGCTATGGGTCTAAGTTTCGCATTTTTATCACCAGAAGCCTTCTTAGGTATAGGGATTACCTTTATCTTTCTCCACATTTTCGGTAAGACATTAGTTGAGAAGGATCTGTTGAAGATATTCATTAATGGATAACATAAAACATCGGCACATTTTTTAAAAAGGTTTGGGATACCATCAGGTCCTAAACATTGAGATGAATTCAGAGACTGGAGACATTTCCGGACATCATTTTCAGTGAAACTGGGGACACAATTATTCTTCAAACCCTTGGATATAGGGAGCATGATGTCAGATGACTGATGAATAAAGGACTTATTTAAGTCACAAACATTTAGCTGGTTATTGCTTCTAGTCTGCCTGCCCCCTGTAATTTCCTTAAAGAGTTTCCACATACTTGGAGAGCTTCTGCAAGATAGGAGTTTTTGAGTGAACACACAGTTGAGACGTCTAATCTCTTGGTTTATTTGATCATTTAACTTACGAACTTCAATAGTGTTTTTCTCCTTGTACATCCTTTCTTTTACCCTCCGTAGTCGTTTTAGTTGTGGAGATGTAAGTCGATCAAAATTTAAAAAGAAGGTTTCGGTAGGACAGCAAATATCAAAACAGAATTTAAGATAAGAGGTGATAACATCCGTTGTGTTTTCTATTGAGTCATCTGTAAATAATTCCCAGTTGGTCGTACGAAACATGTTTTTTAGATTTTGTAAATTTTCTTCTGAGTAATTCCTATATATTACTTTTTTGGTATGGTGTATGTGTGTACTCTTTCCATGTTTACCATATACTTTAGGTAAGACACGAATTATACAGTGATCCGAACTAGACAATGGAGCACGTTTGCGAGTCACATAGGCACCCACATCATTAATGAAAACCAAGTCTAGATGAGAATTCAAACGAGTAGGAAAATCTACTACATTTAGGTGACCTAGTGATGTAAGGAAGCTACAGTCACATGAATTGAAATCACCACATACAATTGAAAGTGAATCACTGAAGGCAGTAACGGCGAATTCAGTAAATTTATCAGTGAAGACAGATAGCGCAGATGATGTGCAGTCTGGAGTCATGTAGATATTGGTAACAAATATATTTGTATTTATTCAGGTGTTTTGGACGGAACCTTAAAGTTAGACAGTTAATAAAGTCGTTTGAAAACTTGAAACAGGCAAAAGTAGATCTACACCAGTTAACGTTTACAAAAGTAGCTACTCCGCCACCACAAGTCTTTTTATTGTTTGATCGATCCTGACGATAGATATTAAAATCATGTAATGACACTAAGCAATCATCCTGTAAGTCAGTTAACCAAGATTCTTGAATTGTGATGACACCACAATTACGATACATGTTTTGACTTAGCAGAAATTGGAGATAGTCCACCTTGTTAATTAGTGACCGACAGTTAGAGTTAAGTAGCTCGGGAATCGACATTTGATTGATGTTTATTCTCTTTAAAGCATATTGCCAACCACCACGATGTCTCTTATTGTGCTTGTTTGTAATTTTTGCAGCGAAAGGACGTAAGCATTTTATAAACGCGCCTGTGTAGGTTATGCGATTAATAGACATAATGATAGGTTAAAACAAATTTAAAAAAAACACCCAGATAACTTGTTGAAATATTTAGATGGCAGAAACAGGTAGCCCAGGTATTCAAGCAGGCCGCCAAGCTAAAGAAAGTGAGAGGACGAAAAGCGAATGTCAGGCGCTTTAACCGGGTTGGTGGATGTAAAGGATCCACCTAGGGGAGTTGGAAAACCCTGATTCCAAACCAATGGTGCACATGGGCTCCAGTATCCTGAGGGAACAAATGGCGGACGAATCAACCGTTGATCACCGGCTACCATGGGACTGCATCTCCTCACGATGCTCCACTGCCTTGTGGATCAGACACTCCGGTCAAAGGCTCCGGGTGTGGCCCCCTAAGAAAACCACCTGCTTCAGTCTGGGCACCTGAGCAGTATCTCAGCCCTCACACAAATCGAATGAGATTTATGAGGCGCATATTGATCTGGTGCTTTCTTGTACCAATATTTATGTGTTTAAATAAATAAAGAAACAAATAAGTGATGAATCTAAACTCCTAATAAATCATCCATCAACCCCTTTAATTTTCAAATATAATCAGATCACTAAATTGATCTATACAATGGTTGTCATCATTTTAAAATCATATAGAGTTGGAATAACAATCACACTGTGAATGGTGAGGTTTTAACCTTTGTTGTTGTTGTTGTAAATAAGCGGATGTGACAGATGTTTTTCCCAAGCAATTATACTTTGAAAAATTTATAGACAATTAAAAATTACTATTTGACCTTTGTCTTTATATAATCTGAGGGAATATCACTTGTTAATTAAATCCATTTGAAATGAATCAATAAAAGTATAGGGTTTCAGTGAATGTGAAAACTTTATCAATTTGTAAATGAAAGTCAGACTATCAAATCTTAGAAGTATAAGGAAATTTGTTTTAATCTAGGAGACCTAAGTATATGACTCACTACTCATACTAGAATCAAATTGAAAAGCTATAGATTAACAATGAAAATCAGACATATCCACTATCTAACAACCACACAATGGATATCAAAGAAGTGAGGAAACCAAAAACATGAAAATCTAAAGGAATGAATACAATAAAGTAAGCAGAAATAAAAAGCTTCAAAAAGTGTGGGGAAGGAAATAGTCACAGATTGGAAATAAAATGCATACAACAATTAAATGTTCAGGATATGAAAGATCCAAAAAAAATAAATGTATTTACACAGTGGATAATATCAAATAAAGTACTCGAATAATAGAACCAGGAGGTCTTAAGTTTTAAGTGAACAGTATTATATCGATTCTATACAACTCATCCAGCGAATGAATATATATCCATACTGATAGACCGTGGATTCCTAATCCTGATCACGTTAAAAATCGTGATTTGTTTCGCTTACTTACTCAGATCAAATCAAATACCACTGTAGTACCATAAAAATAATAATAATAATTCTGTTGAGGATTATCTTTCTAATAACCATTACGAACCAATTAAAAAAGCTTGAGGCGAGTTACTATTAGATAGTGTCAAAATATCATAGTAGAGAGGTGGCTTACTGGTAAAAAACTTCGGCTTTCAGCCAATAAGTCACAGGCTCGAGCTCCTCCCTAAATACTTCGTATCGGGCAACTGGAAAGTACCACTAACCCTCATACATAGAATGTGGCCTATATATAAATAGCCGGTAAGTTAATTTAGTTTAGTTGCACAAACAGAAACGCAACAATTGAATAGTTAATGGTTTATATACACGATCTGAGATCAATGCAACAAAATGAATAGGTTTACATTTGGATTCTCGTCTCCAACCAACGTTGGTGTGTCACGAATACAGACTCTAAGTAGGTAACGGTAGGTTTGGACCTGTGATCTAAAAGTTTTTGTAGCTCTAGTGATTTACGAACCTAACTACAACCAATTTCTAGGTCACCACTAGACCCAATATGAAAAATAGGCTGTATCCTCAAAAACATGAATCGTCGTATATATAATTATTCTTAAATATGTTCTGGTCAAATGAGTAATGGAAAAAACTAGTTGAAGCATACCATTTGGTAAATTCACTTGGTATATTTGTTTGAATCTTCCCATTGATGTTTAAGACTGCAATTGATCAGTCTCTTGTTGGTATATGTGCACCCTATGCGGACTGCCTCGATATTTCCTGAAGTCACAAGCTTTATAAGCAACGATGGATAGTGGCTAGCAGTGCAATCCAGGACTCGTCAGATGGATGTACCTGCATCTCAGAGTTGATGTTCACTCTGGGACTCGAACCCAGTACCTTTCGATTCAAACGCCATAGCGTTATCTACTTAGCTACTGAGTCCACTTGCTTGTGCATTGGGGTGAAGTTAAAATTCACTTGGAATTGTTTGGTATTTTATACATCATATTGAAAATGATCACCAAATCGATTATAGATAACATCAAACATTGTTACAATGAATATGCTATCGATATTTTAATAATCACATACTAATGTTTAATTAAAAATGAAGCCTACGTTACTGACTGAAAATAGATACAGCTTTAAATGTGAGTAATAAATCGTACTTCAAATGCTTACTATAGAGCTTAATTTATAAAATAGATCGAATTGTGTATAGATACTCAACTTACTTTGTATACGTATACATTTGTCTGTAATGTGTAGTGCAAGTTGTAACTGACCTATAAAAGAATTAAGTTAAAAAATTAAGGGGAATAAAATCTGAATTAAATTTTTTATTAAGAATGATAATTGCAAATAAGTAGTCACAAAATGATTATTTATTTAAACACATAAATATTAGTACACAGGGGCATCAGATACATATGCGCCACACAAAACTCATTTGATTTGTGTGTGGACTGTGATACTGCCAAGGTGCTCAAACTGAAGCAGGTGGTTTTCTTAGAAGGCCACACTCGGAGCCTTTGACCTGAATGTCTGATCCACAAGGCAGTGGAGCATCGTAAGGAGATGCAGTCCCATGGTAGCCGGTGATCAACGACTGATTCATACACCATTTGTTCCCTCAGGATATTGGAGCCCATGTGCACCATTGATTTGGAATGAGGGTTTTTCAACTCCCCTAGGTGAAGTTTCAATGTCCGCCAATCCGGTTAAAGCGCCTGACATTCGCTTTTCGTCCTCCCAATTTCGTGAACACCCTCGCCACGGGAAGGCAGTGAGTGGGACTTCCCTGGTATTCTATATAAACTTCGGAAATCTATCATCAATGAACTCATTGTTATTTGTATCATTATTACATGAAGTAATTTCACACTGATTTCATATTTCTACTCTGAATAGTATAGATAGTATATCACGAATGAACAATGTCATGGATTCTCAAAATAGAATGAGCGATCAATTTGGTTCTCAATAGTTTATTAAGTATTGCCAGGTCATAGAGAAAATGAACTTCAAAACAGAGGAAAAGATCCTATAAAAATAACTCTTAACAGAGATTGATGTCAGCTTGCAAAATGTTTCGAATATACTTTTAGTCTAAACTTGACTGACGTCCTAAAATTGAACATTCTGACAATAGATCTGACAGGAAATGCAAATTATACTACGGTTACAGAAATATGTTTATTGAAAGATACGCCAACGTCAAAGCTAACAATTATCGTGATAGAAGAGATAGAAACACTTAATTAAATGAAATAAACCAAATTCGGTTGAGTTTTGATGACAAAGGCTGAAGAAAACAGAACATTCATTTAGCCTATAATAGCTTATTACCCAAAGAAATTTCAAGTTTAATGAATAAAACGTGATGACATAAAATCACAAACTAATTTGGTAATTTTGTTGGGTAGATCGTTACATCGAGTTAATAAAAATGATTGATTAGAAAGATAGATAGAATCTCAGTCTGTGACCAACTGTACACAGAACTCATATTCGATTCTTTTTATCAATAGACTCTTGTATGAAGGAATTAGCAATGTACATTTCATGTTCATATTTTTATTTTTCATTGTCACCAGGTTTGCATCCACATTCAATTACAGTGTAATCTCTAATTAATCCTTAATCTCGATGGTAACTTGCTAACCTCATTTTTTTCTTCACAAACACGAAACTGTTTACTCTAAACAAACAAGGTTACATGGTTACTTGTTTCTAAACGAAAAAAGGATGTGCGCTGTAATAGGAAACCATAAAATTGGTAATAGACATTCATGATAACAATAAGAAATAGGATAAAGTGAATGAATCATTAATGCTAGACATCGTTGGTTAATGATAGTCACTTTTTTAAGTTGAATATTTTATGATCAAGTTCCATTTAATTATAATACAAAGATTAGAATTAGGTTTTTGAAAATGGATTTCAGCTTGATAACTTGAAATATCACTCTTGCTCTCTGTCTCCTACTCTTATCAATCAACTACCTTTTTAACTTTTATGCTATCTGTAGGACTAAATTTTATATGAATCCATTTTAATCATTCAACTAATTACTTCTGCGATGACACACTAACCAGCAAACCCTATAAATTCTACGTAGATAGTGAATAAAATCAAAAAGAAACAAAGTACAGTCGAATTCAAAACAATCTATTAATTGGCTTCGTTTCAACAAAATTACATAATATGCCAGTCTACGATATCCTAAGACAATTTATCTACATTCTAATCAGTCGGATGTTTAGTATTCGCATAACTCGACTCCAGTTGGAGTGAGACAAGATAGGACTATGATGTTAGTACTAGAAAATGTGAAGAATTGCGTACCTTTCAGTGATGTGAAATCAAAATATATATACCAGACAAACCTCAAATTTTAACTGATAGAAAGGAAAGTTCGGTAGAGAGAATATAATCGGTAAGATTCCATTAATTTATGATGAATCGGTAAAAAAAACTCAGGGATGAAACTATATTTTTCATTCAATTAGCATAAAATCTGGTACAAATGGTCGCCACAAATGTAGTATCTCAAGCCGAAACGGCTGGTTTCCTTAGGAGACCACTCTCTGAGCCTTAGACTTATAATCGCGATCAGTATGGCTTTGGAGCAACATCAGGAAATGCCCATCGATGATACTCGGCGATCAATAATAGGTCTATAACCTATTCATTAATCCAGGATACGGGAGCCAATGTACATTAATAGTTTAGAACCAGTTTTCCAACTACCTTAAATAGATCATTTGTTTCCATCACGATTTTAGCGACAGACATACGATGTCCTCTCATATTTTCACTAACAACGCTCACCGCGTGAAGTCAGTGAGTAGGACTTCGATGGGAGACGCTATAAACAAATGGTCTTATGAGAATTTCAAGGCAGAGTGGAATCAGTCATGCCAGAGTATTTGGGGTCAAACTATGAATACCGCACCACACAATATAGCAGTATATATGACTATTAATAATAATTTGATCCTTATTATGCAGTCCAACAGTTGAGCGATGAGGGTGGTTAAAACATTTGGGTTCGGACTGGTAGAGCTCAAACTAGGACCGCGCTACACATACTCCGGTTCAGAAAGCCGGTTAGTATCGTCCGCTTTTACTCAAATATAATGTAAGTCGAGACTGAGTACATAAAATCCATACTTAGTAAACAAATAAAACATACTTAACTTTAGTGAATAGATATAGACTCACCTTGCCAACAAAGACGATCATAGCATTCCGTTATGGCTACAATGCCATTTTGACAATCGATTGGAATAGTCATCTGGTTATCTACTTCATCTAGACAAAGTTTATTGCTGAGGGATAATAACGATAAATCCGCATTTAAAGGTATCATAATTCCATAACAAAAGAAATTAGAAAATAGTGTTCCAGTTAACTGGATTGTGTTCTAACAATTTTTCAGCTATACTATGTTATTATGTAGGATAGACTAAAAATCTCTAAATTTGTTGACTCATTGAGGTCAGCGGGACATGTGATTCCTATTATGTCAATTAGCCTCATAAAGAGATAGCCAATCGTATTTTAGAAAGAATAGTTTTTATTTAGCCTGTGGTTGTAATTGATTGGCGTAGACATACAGCTATATGACCTTATTGATTATGGTGACGAACGAAACAGCGTGACACGGAAAAATTGGCTGACCAATTCTCACTTGTTCATTCGAATTACGTCATTCAATTGGAGATTCTCCTTTAAATCAGTTCGTATTTGTCCAAACAAAACAGGTTTTTGTAAATTTTGTCTTCTGTGATTAGTTATCTTCAATTAGTAGTCGAGATTATGAAAGATTGATCTATTTTTGGAGCTTAAGTATAGTTTCCCCTTCAGAATACTGTATATACCTACACAGGGGATATTTACTTGTATCCTAATGTGATCAGGAAAGTGAATAGTCCAGTGTACTCAGTTTTACTCATACAGCCACAATTTCTCTTAACTGTTTTCCCTATCATGTGACAAACTCAGCTTAACTGGAATTCCATCTCAAGCCATTCTTTCCAAAACCACAAACGTTGCCATGTTTTATACATATGTAACATTAACTGGTGGAATGCATTAATGGTCTGAGTTAATAGGCATCAGTCACCCCGAATCTCAAGGTTTAGTTATTAACTTAGGACGATTTATACACCAAATAGCTGTTTATATTTTGTAATCCTATTCGATAGATATTAAAGCTTAACGTATCATCTAACGATAACTTATTCAACAGTATGCTTATTATGTATTTGAGGAAACAATCTCAATCTAACCGAATATCATTTGGTTCATATCACTACTAATGACTGAGTAAGCTCATTACTGCAATAATAAATATTGGTTTTAACACGGTAACTTATGATAGACAATCGTTGTTCAGAAATCTTTTTCAAGTTGAACCTATTATCAGATAACTGTAAATAAGAAAATTAAATTAGGTTTCGAGTCTGTCAGAATTAATCAGCATGCATCTCTGTGATCACGGGAGCCGAAACCTTTTACATTAATCAAAATTTCATCATATAATCTCATAGTCAAATAGTAGTGAGATACTCTGAATTTTCCTTAATAAACCGTGCTGGTTATATGGGGTTTTCTAACTTGGAAAGATGACATTGGTAATTGGAGGTAGTTGACAGGATACACAAGACGTAGGTACAGTGTTATTTTGTGTTCATCAGCTACGTTTATATGAAATCTTGTGGGAACTGGCGCTCCATGATAAATTCGAACACTGGCCACCCAGGTGCACAATCTGAGATGGTAGCAGCGAACTATTCAGGTATGCAAATAATCTCTTGAATGATTACTGAAAAATGATGAATATCGTTAATGCTGATGAGATTCTATTGAATAAGTCAGATCCTAAAATAGGTTAGAGCACAGCATTTAGTTTGTTAACATTTTAACAGGACCACAGTAATGAAAAAATATATATATACTTCTCTGGAAAGCCACTAAGCGAAAGCCTGATACTAATCATAGTCATTTCCAGATGAGATCTCATTTTTACTAATAAATAAATGAGATTTTATTAAAATACCTAGAGAATTGACACTTAATTAATAATGGGGTTTTCTGTGGAGATTTTAAGCAATTTTTAATATAAACTTGAAATCCTGAGTCAATTGACGCTAGACCACTGTAGAAAACCTGGAAACACTGGACGGTCGTTTCGTCATATTATGGGACTCCTCAGCTGTCAAGTGCTCTGGCGCGAGACTGGTAGATCCTGGGTTCAAATCTCGCTAGGCGGGATCATGGATGCGCGCTGCTGAGGAGTCCCATAATAGGACGAAACGACAGTTCAGTGCTTCCAGGTTTTCTACAGTGGTCTAGCTTCAATTGACTGATGATTTCAAGTATATATATATTAATTAATAATGGTTTAAATTTTAAATTGAACGTTTGTGTAGTTTTACTAACCTGAATGTGGCTGTTCGTTTGTATGTGACGTTCCAAGGACATAACAACGATACTACATAATCATGTATTTCATTATTCTATGTTATTTTGATGAATATTTAAGTAGGTGTTATTTTCCATTTTCTTGGATAACTATTTGGTTTCGTGTCAACACTAAAATATTTCTAATGGTTTATGATCGAAGTTTATGGAGAATATTTGCGGCTCAAAATGAGTATGTTTCAGATGTTTTGATTCATCCAGCTGAAAGACCACAACAACTCCAACAAAAATCCATTTCACAAAACAGAAGAACATTACTTCATTGCCCTTGTAAGCGCTTTAACATGCGACACCGAGTGACAAATTTGCATGTCACCTTGTGAATTGACAATTAATTTGAAATCAAGTTAGATATTAAGATCGAAATAGTTTAATCGATAACATTTAATTATATATATTCCTTGTTTAGACAAAAGTTTGCATTTCATTGTAATGTATCCGGTGATTTATGACTGTAAATGATTTTAAATGTACTAATAACTAAAATTTTCTATTATTTCTGAGTAACATAAAGTAAACAGGTAGAAACATAAGAGTGATTGTCAACTCCCGCTTTCCCAAGTCAAGGAAGGATATTTCTTCTTGAGGAACCTTTAAAGGAAGTGGGTTTGGGCTGGTCTTAATTATCTGAGGCTGCAAACTCACTGATTAAGGGACAGCTATTTGAGGCTGGTCACACACAGCCTTTTGAAAGTAGTTTAATATATATGTTGGTTCCATAATTACAACGCCTTACTGTCAATGACAGAAATCCATGGGATAGGGCGAAGTTTGTTATTTTACCAAATACATGTTTGCCTACTCGGATATGAACCACACTACTCAACTAATCAAACTTAAGTAATTAGAGTAATGATTCAAACATGAACACTATTAATCGAAAGCTAAGCCACGACCCCAAACGGAAAAATTTACTTACTGCTTAGTTTATGCATATTGAACAAAAGATAGTTTTTATACTTAGAAACGACCTTAAGATTCTGATGATTCGTTTATTCATGTCAAAATTAACAATAAATTATGGGTTTGTGCATCAATCGAATCAAAAGGAATTGTCTGGAATTTCCTGAGGATACTGGTTGGTTGAGCAGCATTCTGAACATTTCCAGATGTCTGATAGGATATACTCTGAAATAATTATTGACATGTATATTGATTTTCATTCCAGTCATTTATTTTAAACTGTCACTGCATTAATGTAGTACTACAAAACTCACTTCCATTAGTGGTGTGTTATTTGAATTCATGTGTTCTACGATACCAGATGTAAATTTGAAATAATTCGAAGAAATAATAATAACAATAAGTTTAGAACTTCGGCAAGACAATAAAAAGTCAAATATATAGCACCCAGTACGAAATTGTATTGTGTTGTTACAGAGACATAAACATGACAACAAATATTTAATTTTACAGTAACTGTATTAGTTGTTGAGCAAACGTATGTAATCCCCAAACAACTGACACCATTGTCCGACACCATCAAGGCAACTGAAACTTTCAGACAATTGGAAGAATAACATAAGTATTAAGAATTATGAAACTGCCGCAAACAATCAGAAAGTAACTATCCTTACTTACGCCTGTTATCCCCGTAAAAGATCAAAGGTCGCTCAACAGCATTCTCCGTCTAACTCTGTTCTATGCAATACTTTCCAGTTATTTCCATTTTCTATTCATTTTTTTCATGTCCGCTTCCAATTCTCGACGTAGTGTGTTTTTTGTTTACACTCAGGAGTCCAAGTTAGCGCTCGCTTCGTGTAGTACTTTGATTTCTGTAATGTATGAACTGTACACTTCCATCATCTTTTCCTAATTTTCTTTTCACCTGGAGGCTGGTATTACAGAATGATATGAGCTAAATATGCATCAGCAAATAATTAAACAAAATGACATTAAAGATTACCAGAACTTCACGGAAAGTAAGATAGTCAAATAAAAAAATTTGCATCATTTCAGTCTTACAAAGGTAGATTCTGACACAGATAAAACATTTAAAGACCAGAGAACACTGGACAATTAATTCTTTCTAGTATGAAACTACTCAACAGCGAATACTTAAATGATTTAAACTGTCAATGAAAACCATTCTCAAATTAAAGCAATCTCAAACAAAATCATCCCACCACAATTGAGTTTTAAGCACAAAAGTTTACAATATTAAACTACATATTAAAACTTGATATTATAGTTGAAAGCGTGAGTCAATTGAAGCTAGACCACCATGGAAAACCTGGAAACACTGGACGGCCGTTTCGTCTTATTATGGGACTCCTCGGCAGTGCGCATCCACGAACCCGCTCTCGCGAGATTTGAACCCAGGACCTACCAGTCTCGAGCAGAAGCCCTTTACCGATAGACCATTGATGAATGGTTGCTCAACTTCGTGGATCAGTTGAAGTTAGACATTAACACCGTTGGATGCCAGCTCAGTGGTCTATCGGTTAAGGGCTTCGGCTCGAGACTGGTAGGTCCTGGGTTCTAATCTCGCGAGAGCGGGTTCGTGGATGCGCACTGCCGAGGAGTCCCATAATAAGACGAAACGGCCGTCCAGTGTTTCCAGGTTTTCCATGGTGGTCTAGTTTCAATTGACTCACGCTTTCAACTATAATAAATCTCCACAAACCCCCTTCTATAAATCTTGATATGTTTATCAATTAGAAGTAGTGAGTCTGTTCTTCTCATAAAAGAGAATATTGATTTAGTTAACTAGCCAAAAGTGTCATTAACATATTAAATCCTTTAATTCATTGTTTAAATACTATTCACATTTCATAAATATTCACTTAGATATTATGTAAGATGATATCTTTTATGAGTAATCATAATTTTATCGTTCTGTCGCGTTTTAATATTTGAGTCATCGTCTTATGTGGTCCTTCAATTTTTTTGTTACATTTGTGTGCATATTTATTAATTGTGATCATGTGATGTAATCAGTTACGTAACAATCACATAAGTTGGTGGAGTTAGTAAAATATGAAAATACAATTTAAGATGTATTCAACAGAGGTTTATTTGACAATACAATCACTTAACTCTTAACTCATAGACTGTGGATACCAAGATAATCGATGTTTTTAGATCTTCCTTCCTCCAACCTTCTAAATACCATTTGTATTTTACTGATGTTTACTAAACTATAAAGATACAAACTTAAGTTATCAGAATGGGTTTTGTGGAGGTTTAGTATTTTCATAGTTAAAGGAGTCTCACAAGGGACCACCAGGTTTTCCCTGGTGGTCTAGCTTCAATTGACACACGCTGTCAACTATAACAAACTTAAGTGTTTAATTTCTGTTAAACTTCATTTCTCCAAAGATCTCAGACTTCATTTTCGATTTGAATGATGATACATATTTGTTACAGGTTGTAAACAATATATCAGAAACTAAAGACATATAGATTCACTTAGAATTGTTTGTTTGAATCTCCCCATTGATATTTAGGACTGCAACTGGTCAGTCTCTAATTTTTATATGTGCATAATGTGCGAATTGCCTCGACATAGCCTTAAACTGTATAGCCTCGAGGCAATACATACATATGCCAATTAGAGACTGACAAGTTGCACTCTTAAACATCAATGAGAATATTCAAACAAACAATACTAAGTGAATTTAAACTTCATCCCATTTCACAAGCAAGTGGCTATCAGGACTCAGTAGGTGAGTAGATAATGCGATGGCGTTTGAAGCGAAAGGTACCAGGTTCGAATTCCAGAGTGAAAATCAACTCTGAGTTGAAGGTACATCCATCTGACGAGTCCCAAATAAGCCGAAACGCGCGTCCTGGATTGCACTGCTATCCACTATTCATCTTTGCTTATAACGACATATGAAGTTAATTCATTCTAGTCAGATTATTGATTACATTACTTTCGAAAGTCTTAATGTTATTCGCCACATTAAACGATCTACACTTCACTATCAAAATTTTAGATGAATTTGTCAATGCTGGACGACACAACAAACTGATATGGAGTCGATGCTTAGATAGTAGATCACACAGAGATTTACATTTAGTTTTTAATTTATTGAGAATTGTAGTATTCGATGTGAATTTGATATCAACTAGCTGGTAATGAATAAGGTGATTCTATAATCCTCAGAGAAGATCATTTTCAGGCTGATTTAATTATCACGAGTTGTTCATCTGCAGTAATCATATAGTCAAACCTGAGATAATTGTTGTAAGTGAGGAACATTAGTGAATTCTCTAAAAATGGATCAAATCATACGATATTTACAGTTTTATTGTCTATGACCTGGCTGATTTAACCATGTAGGTTTAATTTTTAGGGTAAAGCAGAATACAGAATAAATAGAGTCAGAATAATACGGATAAAATCAAGTTTCTCATAAATTTTCGGATCATTTGCATCTTGGTAATTTAAAGCGTGATTATTTGACGTTACAAGCTTTCCTATCTTGATTTACAAACGTCTTCATTTATATTGTCAATTTGCCAACCTCATCATTCGTGACAAGATATGTGTCATTACGTCAACAGTAGTTCTGAGGACCAAGGTTTTGGACATCTGTAGACATTCTTAGGGCTTTAACAAACTGATCGTATGAATTCCATTTATTTTCTTGTCAATGATATTTAACTGAAATTACTGTTATTTCCCTCAAGGTTTTGTCTTTTTACTTTGAATAAGTTGATGGATATCAAGACTAAATCGCTTAACAGACAACTCCTTGACTTTAAAAGCATTAATTACTAGCTTTATTATTTCTCAGTAGGAATCTTAGCACTGAAATGATGACCAGGATCAAAACATAGGTCTTGGATTCCATCCATAGACATCTCTTCAAAAAGCATGAAGACTACAAATCCTGGGTTTGCTCTGAAAATCTTGTCGATAGACTTCAAACACCTTATGTTAAAACAAACCCCACTTAGCAGAGATTACAAGGAAGTTTGATTAAACACTAGGCACTATAGTATTGATTACCACTCAGTGACTGATTAAAGTTAACGATGTTAATCGTTTACTAGAATAAGGTTAGTTTGTATGTTAGTCAGAATTAGGTCTAATAATAATAACAATAGTTTCTACCTGCTATTTCCCTTTTTTACATACTATGGTGAATAACAATGTATGAATAATGTCATTTGATGACATAATTCAATTATGTAATAAATTATACACGAAATTTAAATAACCAACACCCCTTTTTTATTCTGCATCGAAATATTATTCTTCATTGTCGAAAAGAAAAAGAGTAATGAATAGCTGACAAAAGCAACAAAAACTATTAATGAAAGTGACAGATGAACTGTCAACTTATATTGCAGTTATATAAACCGTTACGTCATGACTTTTTTTTTATGAATTTGAATTGTGTGTCAGGTTAATGAAGTATTCGATTCTAATTTTTCTTAGGATCACAAAAGATGAAATAAACTTGTATTGTATGTAGACTCGTCTTGTAAAATCATGGCAAATAAGTGACCAAACAAAAGTTAGAAAAACAACAACAGTGGATAGGGAACAAATAATTTAGTAAACATTTAAAGGAAAAGAGTAACTCATTGCCTTCATTGTGATCGCTTAAGGAAGTGTGTCAAATAGATGTTGACTTTTGAATATTATTACTTCACAATATATAACCAAGCATTTTAATACATTTAAACATGGATTTAAATTAAAATAAACGTTATTGAACTCCAGGACTGATGCCATACCATGATATCATTCTATTTTGAGCAATTTAAATTCTATACGACTGAATGAACAATGTTACGTTTATTCCTCTTATCAAATGGATTCAACTACTGACGTATTAAAATCGCTTTTACCAAATAAATAATAATTTTAATAGTTGAGATCATTAGTCAGTTGAAGTTAGACCAGCATGGAAAACCTAGAAGCACTGGACGGTCATTTGGTTGTTTTGACTATTGGTTAAAAATTGTTTAATTAGTTAACATTGGGGTCAAATTCAATTTATGATTTTAGAAAGATATAAACTTATGAACTTAGTATATCATATGGTGCATGCATACAAGTTCGTGATTTGATTATGTGATTGATCTATTTAACTAAAGATGGAAAATTATTTCGGTAAATTTCATTTAATGCTTTATCTAACAGTAATTAATGTATTACTGATATCAGTCATTACATATCTACCGCTTTTGCCATCCTTTAATCCACTACGAGCATATTCCACAGATATATGCTAAAAAGCAGAATATCACTGAATATCACAGTGGGATGAGTCAATACATCAAATATGCTTACGTAACAATACAATTTCCCTCTTACAACTTAACTAAAAATTTTCTTAGTGACAAAACATGTTACTTATATTAATTAATTCTAAGTAGTCCTATGTACATGGAATAAAAATGTTAACTGGGTACGAATCTTCTGCTCTGAATCTTCAGTGTTTACCAAACAATAACAATAGCAAAATAATTGTAGGTTGGTCAGTTTCTAATTCATGTATTGTATCAATTGCCGGATTGTTTGTGAAAAATAGATAGTATTCACATATTCGGTGAATAGTTACTTCAACACCATAGGGTATCATTTACATTATCAGTGAATAGAAACCTCGATTGATTTAGTGCTGAATGCAATATACTTAGATAAAGTTTAGAGAGAAAACCATAGAACTAAAGATGGACCGTTTAATAACATCTCCAGCATGTAAAAAGGGTATAAGTTCACGGTTTTTTAACGAACTACTATTAACGTATATTGTCACCAGTAACAAATTTAACTTTTTGTGCAAAACTGGTGAAAGGTTCAGCGATGTAATTTCACTTTCTCACCATTTTTGCGTGATAACAGTGTACGTGTAGAATAATACTGAATATTTGATCTAAAACTGTCTAAACATATCAAACTATGAAAGGACAATATCCAGATAATTGTTTTTGTCAGAAAGAGAAAATAACTACAGAATTTGGGTAGATAATCGTTAGTGAATTAGTTTTTACTGCTTAGTTGCTTTATAGTCATAAAATGACTGTAGTTGCAAGCTCTTTTAATTGGCAGGTTGTATTTGTCTCAGTCGAGACGCTACGGGACCTTAAACAACTGTTTCCTTTAAGCATAAGACTCGTCAACAATAGTCCTAAACGATGGGTGTCTAACATGAAACATGAAAGTCCTGAATCAGATCCCTGGTAGGATCATTGGTGCCTACTTTTTTAATAGTTTCAAAGTACAAAGAAACAACAGTCCAGTATCCCTTCGTTTTCAATAGTAATTCAACTGAGATTAACTTATAGTGAATACAATGTACACAGTGAAACTAATCTCCGCAAAGCCCCTTGAATTATATTCCGGTCTCCACAGTTTTCATAACAGACTCATCCTAGTTAAACAACCATTGATTTACTAATTAGTGTTCTATCTTTTAAAGGTCATAATTCAAAGTCCTGATTGAGTATTTTTTGAAAATTATAAACTATGAAGTGTTGTGATGTTGTACATTGCGAACATAATCAGATGACTTTAGAGTCTAAGTTATTAAAAGTTAGTTGTAACTACTCATTTGGCTTTCTGTTATTATCACCGACAGAGTAAGAACATAGGGATTTCCGTGAACTATTGATCATGCAATAAATGCATTGAAGGCATTGGTGAGATAACTGTGACTACGACAGACAAGATACAATAGTAATGTTGCTTCATCAACGTTAATAGATGATTTGTAGCGTTGATAAAACATGTAACTTTATGTTTCAGAATGATCATTTTTATCAATATTGGATTAAATACAATAAATTAAGTTAACTTTTACGTGAACACTAGAAGTAATTCATTTATCGAGCACGATTTTATGGTATTCAACTTTGAGTAACACTGTAAGCGTGAAAGCCTATGATAATACTCGATTACTAAAACTGAAGTATTTGGATGGGAATTAAAACCTGGGACACAATTTTTAGAACTTGAGTCTCTTCATCACTATATTTTTGCCCTAATTAAAATTAAGTAGATACTTATATAGGTTGCGAAAAACGATAAATGTAGAAAACTCTAAAAATGATTTCTGACAACTGTCTACGTATTCATTAGTCCATATATATGTAGGTGTGGTGTATACTGCTTATGTCTTTCGACACAAGTAGTATGTAACACCAATTGGAAGTGGAAACCTGGCAACTGGAAGCTAAGAAGATCGAATCGAAGAGAATAGAAAGGGAAGTAGAAAGGAATTGTGAACTGGAAGAATCATACAGAATGTGAAAGACAAATGATGGAAATTTGAAAATAAAGTATTCGGTGTATTGTTCTTATATTGCAAGAAGATATTCCTCAATTGTTTGTCTTCACCTAAGCTCTCGTTCACTACACATATATTGATGAGGAACTGACCGGTATATATTCTCAATCCAAAATGTTAACAACACGAAATTAGTTATTCAATATGTTGCATGGACATATTTCGTTGATATAAAATTAACCATAACAATACTGAATAAAGTATGATAAACATATGTATATACCATAGTTACATGGAATAAAAATATAGAGTCGAGTGAAGATATGGACAATTGTGAACTAATCCACAAATATGCACACAACAGAATTACATAATTATTCATTTCAGAATTTAAATTCATTCCGTTTTCTTGGCTATAGCCAACTGAATGAGATGCTTTTTACATTATTTTCAAGCAACTAGTAGTATAGTTGACAGTCGGTGAAATTGACATTGATAGTTATTGGGCTGAATGCTTTCATGAAATAAAATGACAGATGTTATGCATGCTTCGAATGAATACAAAACAATGAATGGGCTTTTCAAAAATTAAACTAATTCAATAAAATCTGAAAGAAACATGTTTGATGTATTAGTTTTAATGTTCATATAGGGGGCTATAGAAATTATTGTTTTTGCAGCTGCCCATCATGGACTAATTTTATTTAGGCAAACATTGTGAATCAACGAGAATTGGATATATCATATCGTTGAGTAATGTAAATCTTGGAGTTCTGATGCAAATTCGTGGCTTCAATCACATTAAAGATGAGAAATACATCATCATTAGCAAAAGAATCAACTAAAATTAGGACTGTACGCGATTGGATTTTAACTCATTTTCCTGAAAAGTAATCACTCACCTTGAGAAGAACAACAAAGATCTTGATCAGGTTTGAAAGTTACTTAGTTCTTTCAGGTTTGATATTGTTGAGTTAGATTTAGTTGTGAAACATAATTATGTGAACTAGAGTCAAAAGAATTAGGTTAATCGTTTTAATATTGTGTTGTTATTTGTCTTTCATAAAATCAATAATTTCTGACCGTTAAATGCCCATCCACTTACTGTAAAAGGAATTCACAATAAATACTAAATTTGTGTTCCTACTTGAGGTCTAAAAATGTTGCCATAGAATAGAATTTCTTTACATCCCAAAGTTAAATCGTGTAAGCTCGGTGAGGTAAATAAACATAACTCTTTTATTTATGAATTTCAAAATTAGACATTATATCTACGGTATGAAATCCTGAAGTTTTAGTGAAGTCTACTGTTCGATTTGATTACGAGTTAGTGAACACTCATATGTAATTACTGGTGTTATTTCATAAAACTAAGAATGCCGTTTTATAGTATAGTCTGTGGTATTGTGAACACACGAATGTAGCTGTTTGAAAACAATTGATGACAGATATATTAATATGATTTGGCGACAAAGGACGGATTCGGGTACTTTAGGGAATATATTTGTGATTGATCCATTTCTAGAAAGAATGCTTTTTCCTGAGGAAGCTGATTGTGAAATAAAATGTGTCGTCTAAATTTTATTCTGTATGTTGTCGGGACTGTACACTAGTTAGAAGACTTAAAACAAGATGAATCCTGTACCTGGTGGTTCACCTGATGATATCACCTACATGTGAAAATCAATGTAAAATGTATTGTTTATAATTATTTATTTTTTGTATTTATTGTTTGTATGTGATAATCTGTGCTATTGCAGGACTAAACTGCGTAAAACTAATCTATGGCGTCTATATTTTTTTACCCACCTAGGTGAACTGGCTTACAAAAAAATGTATGGACCGCCCACACACATTTCAATTTTTATATAACTCTTTTCCAAATTACCACTACAATTTTTGTTTTCTTTCTAGTAGGCTTTGATTTTCTGAGTCAGTTTCTGTGATTACAAACAGTAATTTTATAACAGATTTGCACAGTCAATATAATGGTATTACTAGGATCGCTTAAAAACAGACTGTATTTGTTGAAACTAGAACAAGGAATTTTATACAAATAGAAATAGAGATTTATTTAAACACATAAAGATTGATACAAAGAGGCATCACATACATATATCGCCACACTTCGTCATCCGATTTGTGTGAGGGCTGAAATACTACTCGGGAGCTCAAACCAAAACAGGTGGTTTTCTTAGGGGATCACTCCCGAACCTTTGACCTAAAGGTCTGATCCACAAGGCAGTGGAGCATCGTGAGGAGATGCAGTACCATGGTAGCCGGTGACCGACGATTGATTTATACGCCATTTGTTTCCTCAGGATACTGGACTCCCATTACACCATTCGTTCGGAATCATGGTTTTCCAACTCCACTAGGTGAACTTTACGTGTCCACCAACCCGGTTGAAGAGCCGGACACTCGCTTTTCGTTCTCTCACTTTCGTAAACAACATCCCCGCCACGAGAAGGTAGTGAGTAGGACTTCC
Organism: Schistosoma rodhaini; assembly: GCA_944470415.2. Taxonomy (NCBI): domain Eukaryota; kingdom Metazoa; phylum Platyhelminthes; class Trematoda; order Strigeidida; family Schistosomatidae; genus Schistosoma; species Schistosoma rodhaini. The sequence goes on from OX104037.1 coordinate 36,768,728, forward strand.
CTGGCAGAGGCTATATACGCGTGACCATGTGAGAGCATTTCGAAGAGAGCGGACTCTCCTCACTCTCGGCCATACCAGGGCATTCGGGGGCTTTGGTTGGCATCCAATGTTAGTTACATAATCAAAACAACTTTATTTTATTATTTATTTTTATTTTAGGAGTTTCAAAATATATTTACACAATCAGAAGTATTCTTATTATTTTTTAAAAAGAAACAACTTTTGTCTAATAATAACATTAGCTCGAATGTTTCTTTTTCATTGTGAAGATTTTAAATGACTAGTTATTCTCTTTGAACGATTTTTCGGTGGAGATTTCCAACCGTCTAATGATCGTGATACAATTTTAGACTTGGAAAAATTTGATTTTTGATGAAAACTATGAGATGATGCATCTGTTGCTGATATTGATGAAGTGGGTTGGTGAGATCCAATTGTTTGAAGATTTTCATTCGTCTCTTGACTATCCAAACGTTGAGGATGATGGTGTTGATCTGAAGGATTCAATGTATGCGTAGATAAAGCACCAGCAGGAAGTGATTCCACTCGAACAAGTACGCTTTCATCAGATGCTCCAGCATTTACACTCAAATCCCAATACGAACCGAGATCATCAATTAAAATAGGATGTGCATGTATACAAAATATCCGATCATTTTGACGAACACCTGCTGTTGTCGTCATGACATTTTCAACAGATGATGAGAATGTTGTATTATTCAATTCTGACTGAGGAAATTTTATACAAAATTCACAATGAAAATAATCTCCTTTTAATTGTGCAGTCTTTTTTGTGGAAAATATACAATTTAATTTAGTGAATTGATTTGTCTTAATTGTTTCTGGAGAAATTTCATTCACATTGATAATTATTTGTACGGCTGTAATACGACGTAATAATGTTTGTTTTGTTAATCGACTGCGTTGTTGTACAACACCCATTACTTGAACCATGTGACAGATATCATTACTAATAGTTAATATATCATCTGGATTACTACCAGCTTTTGGTAATAGTACAAGTCTTACTGTAGTAGTTTGTAAACGTTGAAAAAAGAATCTTGGCCAATGTGTAGCTAATTGAACAACTTTGAATATAATAATTGGTAACCATTCACGTACAGATGGTGTATTATTAGTAGTATTTGGAAAATACTCTTTTATTAACGCCCTTAGTACAGGTACAATTTTACCATATGGATCTGATTCATATGTATGAAATGAATTTGAATCATGTCTTGAAGAGAAATATTCTTCAATACAAGAAAATCTGAAATTAATCGGGAAGAAAACAGACGAACATTATAGACGCCACAAGACAGAAATATGTGTAATTCTAACTATGTATGCATGTTTGGTATTTATGTAAAAAAGAAAAAAATCTTAGTATTTTGTGAGGAAAACATGAGTTAAATAGTTGAATGTAATCGAAAGGAAGTCCTGGACTCAGGCTTTTCTCAAGGTTAGGACTCATCATAACAAGGTGAACCTGAAATTTTGCGAGCTGATGCTTCTCAAGAAATTTGAACCCAGGTCACTAATTATCGCATTCATAGCAGTTATTATTAAGTTATTCAGGGCTCAACTGATCTTTTATCAGAATTAAACAAAAATGACATTAGTTACTACTCAGTGACCAATCAATATAAAGAAAAATATTTTACACATACAAAAACTGTAGTTTTAATGTTTGAACCATTCACCTGATATGTTTAAAGCATACTGACAAGTATGCTATGCGCAGTAAGTCTAGATATATGATTTTCAACCGCAGCTATTATATGAAAATTACTATTTCTGCCTAAATGAGGACAAACAAATATAGACCGAATAATATTGTAGTCATGAATAAAGGTTAAATAGTTGAACTAATGAAAATACTATTGTGATGAACGCTACTTATGTCTGTCGACATAAATTGTATGTAACACCAATCAGAAGTGGAGTGCCTGGCAGTAAAAGGTTGAGATGGAATTGAAAAGAACAGAAATGCAAGTAGAATAATTGTAATAACAACAGGAATGAGGGAACAATGAAGTTTGAAAGAGACAATTGATGGAAGATGTGCAAATGAAAAATTTAATGTATGGTTTTCGTATTTTACATTCTGTAATTTTGTACTAACTAAAAAATTGGTTTAACCTACTTAAGTGTTCATTTACTACACTGTGAGAACTTCGACTGAATACTATCTTTTATTGAGTAAGCATTCAAAATAATTACTGTTCGTACGATTTAGAAGTGATGCTGTCAGTGTTTTAGTGACAGTTGGTAAGAAATGTTCTGAAGTCCAGTCATACATTATGTTTTGCAATTATACAATATTAACAATCCGAATTAGTGATAGTCTGTTTGAATTAAGCGTTTCCATGAGCGTTGATCACATTGGTTGTTCTTATGGAGGAATTCGTCCATCTGTCACCAAGTGAAAGAAATTGAAAAATAGAAACCACTGAACCCCGGACTTAATCATTCAAAGTGTATTACGTTTTCTACAAGATTTAAATAACCTCCATTCAGTTCCATGTAGGTTGTAGATGTGAACTGCTGCTAAGAAGTATCAAACTACGATGATGATCTCTTGCTAAAGCAAATTAATGAGGAAACTTACTACTAACTCATAAGATAAATAGTTTCCACTGTGAACTGGGATAAAGTTATTAGTTCATTAAATTAATATCTAATGAGAATCAACTTTTCATGAATTTACTTACTTACTTACTTACGCCTCTTACCCCTCGTCGAGGAGCATAGGCCGATCACCAGCATTCTCCATCCAACTCTGTCCTGAGCCTTCCTTTCCAGTTCTTTCCAGTTGCTATTCATCCTTTTCATATCGGCTTCTATTTTCCGGCGTAGTGTGTTCTTTGGCCTTCCTCTTTTCCGCTTCCCTTCCGGATTCCAAGTTAGGGATTGAGTCGTGATGCACATTGGTGATTTCCTTAATGTATGTCCGATCCACTTCCAACGACTTTTCCTAATTTCCTCTTCAGCTGGAAGCTGGTTTGTCCTCTCCCATAAAACGCTGTTGCTGATAGTATCCGGCCACTAAATATTGAGTATTTTGCGTAGACAACTATTTATAAATACTTGTACCTTCCTGATGATGGCCGTAGTAGTTCTCCACGTTTCAGCTCCATACAGTAGGACTGTCTTGACGTTCGTATTGAAGATTCTCACCTTGAAATTAGTTGAGAGTTGTTTTGAGTTCCATATGTTCTTCAATTGTAGAAATGCTGCCCTTGCTTTGCCAATCCTCGCCTTTACATCTGCATCCGATCCTCCTTGTTTATCAACGATGCTCCCCAGGTACTTGAATGTTTCCACCTCTTCCAGAGTTTCGCCGTCAAGTGTGATTGGGTTGGTGTTCTCCGTGTTGCATTTGAGAATCTTGCTTTTTCCTTTGTTAATGTGGAGGCCTATCGATGCAGAGGCTGCTGCTACATTTGCTGTCTTCATCTGCATTTATTCGTGTTATGAGAGAGGAGGGCTAGGTCATCTGCGAAGTCCAAATCATCTAATTGATTCTGAGCTGTCCATTGTATTCATGAATTTATTTAGACAAATTGTGTGCATCGACAAATAATTGAAAAAAAAACATTGACGACGACGACAACAACAACTCACTTTAACGAATAACTAGATCCATCAATTAAACTAAGAAGTTCATTAAAGAATTCAACCAATTGTGTTATTCTATCATTTAATAAAAACATTAATCATAATAGTGCTTTAAGGAAATAAGCTAAAAAGAAACTATGAACGAGCAAAAAATTGGGCATTTCACCATGTTCGGATCTACAAATTCTAGACATTTAACCACTGAAAAAATATAGAGTACCAGACAGATATCTTGTTTAAGTTTGTGATTTCATAGTAATGAGAACCAAACTGTCGAAGAAAAGAAAAGAAATCAAGTCTTCAAGAAAGCGTATTACACAAAATTGTGCCAAGTGCAAAATTCATATTTTCAACTTCAGTCAACTTTTTGTGATATATAGCAAGATGATCATGCAGCGTAATCAATAATATCTAATTTCACCACTGACATTAATCAGTTATAAGCAATGTAGGATCCCCGGCACATGTGCTCACTATTCAAGTCACCATACTATATCAGCATAGAGATTCAATTGTCAAGACAAATATTTGGGTAGAAGGATTAAAAAAGGTGTCAGTAGTGGTATAAAACATTAAAGATAGATTATATAATTTGTGAAGAAAGAATGAATTAGTAGAATAAAAAATATGGCATAATTTTAAAATTCAAGCAAGATCGAAGGGAAAATAAACACTGAATGGATTTGCATTACAGCAACCGATTTTCAATCATACCATCCCTCTTCAAACCATCAATATAGTTGAATTCTATTAGTTATGACTTTTGATTACAACTTTCGGAATTTATCACAATGTAGGTCACCATCAGTGAACGATTCTATCTGTGAGAATAATTGGTTTAATAGTCAACGAGATAATGGTGAAGGAAGATTTCATATTAGTCAGAGTGTTCATCTAGAAGTGAGAAATTGACTTCCAAGATAAAACATAGTATACATTAACGAAAAAATAATAATTGCATCATAAATAAAGAGAAATAATGTAATTCATTAAACAAATACAGACTTATGTGTTCTGATATACATGTTTTTGGTGTGAGGGATAGTGAAACTAATCACCTAATCTAAACTAAAAATAAATTAGAGTTTGAAACTTGTAAGAATGGCTCGTTGGCAAACTATATGAAGCCTCAAGAAACCCACAAAGAGCCGAAGATATTCCATCCAATCCCCATTGGACGAATAAGAAGGACCCACTATGTGCCTATTGGCTGTTCGAAATCATGATTTACTTTCAGCAAAAAACTATAAATACTTGAGATTTTTGTACCATACTTGACACTGTTTGGGGAATAAAACTCCTACTTACTAGTCTTCTGTCTTCTCTCTTGCGACGTTGCGGGTTCGATCGATTAATAAGTCTAGTAGTACGCGACATAGCAAGAATCAAGGCTCTAGATATAACAAAACTTCAATCTAATGTTTGAAATTTGGATGATTCAAAAACTTAACCTATTACTGTACTTGACAAAAGTTAGTAGCAAAACAAAAGATTATGTAATAGACACAGATTACTCATCAGCATTAGTAAACTCATAGTACTAAAACGCGAATACACGGAAATGAAATAGCTAGACCAATTAATTATATATTCAGTGATACCACTAATTCCAATATAATTTGCGCCTATTGTGAGTTGTTTTCAAACGCAATACTATACTCAATAGACTACTTACTACGAACGCTTACTAGAATATACGGATATTAACACAGTTGAAATTATGAGTTGATATAAGATAGTCGGACAAGTGCCAAATAAGATGAACTTCGCTATGTGAATTCTGATATTCATCATTGGTAAATATCTAATCAAAGTTTAAGAAATATGTGATCTACAGATATGTTACAGGGAAAATTATTGATAATTATGTAAAGGATACGCTTCTAGATGTCTATGTGTTTCAAGATCAGCATCCAAACATTGTGCACGAAGATTGGAAATTTCTTGTGATAAATTATTCCACGATTCAACACAATTTGAAAGCTGTACAAGTGAAAAGAAAAAAACACAAGAAGAAACCATATTAAAATATAAAGTAAACCAAGTTTGGAAGCAAGGATGGATAGTGACTAGCAGTGGAATCCGGGAATCCAATGGGGTGAAGTCCAAATTCATTTAGTATTATTTGTTTGAATCTTCGAATCCCAGAGTGAACATTAACTCTGAGATGCAGGTACATCAAGTTGACGAGTCCCGAATTAGACGAAACGTGCGTCATGGATTCCACTGCTAGCCACTAGCCATCTTTGCTTACAATGCTTGTGAATTAAGGCTATATCAAGGCAGTACGCACAGTATGCACATATGCCCGTTAGACAGTGACCAGTTGCAGTCCTAACACATCGATGGGAAGATTCAAACAAACAATACTAAATAAACTAGGTTTGTTAAGATTATTTAACATTTTCGTTTTAAACACGAACTAATATCAGTTAATTATAGATAAGTTTTAAATTTACTAACGACGCTAACTTATCAAATGAATTTTCCATCTTTTAGTAAGGACATTTATTGGGACCTAATACATAAATACTTCTGAAGATAATTCATAAATATCTAACTCCTCCTTCTGTTATAAGTTAGTTATAGTTCTTTTAACTTTATAGAAAGAGGTCTGGTGTTACTCTCATGTCTAGACTATTGATAGATAATAAATGAAGATCATTTGAAGTGTTTTATTTCTTGATCATTGTAATGACTACAACTGATTCTTCGGCGAATTTTTCTAAAGAGAATGTAAGACTTTATGTAGAAACTATTGTTTGATTTATAGCCAATGGAAGCTTAGGGATAGATTATAAACAGATAACGGGATAAACCTGAATTATAAAAAAAATTATACAATCGGTTTGAAGACATAACTGGAACTAGTAACTATTTCAAATGAACGTTTTCTCTTATTAGACAGAATAGTAAATCCACATCTATAGAGTTCTGAGAAACGACTATCAAATTTCAAAATATCTAAAAGGTGAGTTGTGCAGATTCATCAAATGTCACTGTTTAGTGGACTATTTGTGAAACTTATCATGAGAGTAAAAGAAGATAAATGACTACATAGACGGAAGCATACAGAATGAATTTGAATTCCTTGACCAATAATTAATGGCCTCTGATTATTTGATAGATATGTACAGGTGTTATTTATTCACTAAAGAAACGAATTTCACGCGTTCATGAAACCTATTTATCTTGCATTTGATTGAGACTTTATTAGTATATCATTTTTATATTTACTTATTAGTGGAACATTGAATCATTAGACTAACCAATAAGTCATAGTTTATTGCTTTTACTATTCAGAAGTATCTCAGTATGAATAAAATTGTCAGAGAGTCAATAAATTACTTATTAGTTAACTAATTACTAACAATTTTTTAGTCAAAAAGCGATTTTATTTGGAGTCACATTATACCAGGAGGGCACTGAACAGTTGCTACATCTTGGGACTCTTTGGGAATAGCCATCCACGAACACACTAAGAATCAAACCCAGAACCATCAGGTTTCACGGCGAACATTTAAGTATTAGAGTAACTGGGTCGGAGTCCAACGGTGCAATTGGGAATTCAATCACTTTGAGATATAGTGTGAAAATCATCTCATATCACTAGTAGCAACTACTTACGCCGCTGACATGTCTAAACTGTACTACTCACTACACCATTTTTGAAAAATAATATTTAATGCCATAATATTTGTGTACAAAAAGAAACATAACTGAACTAACAAGCCAGATATATCAACCTAACATTGTACAAATGAATGGTAAACAACCTACCCAGACTAAATTTGATGATGTATTCATATTTATATTATTACTATCATTACTATTATTAGTCGAAACACATTGAGCAGTTTGGAATTGAGATGAATCAGTTCGACATGATTGATTCATAAAGATTGAACCACACCATCGTTTAATTCTTAATGCATGATATGCGGTAGAACAGAGATTTGATAAATTAAGTAGCAATAAACTTCTTATTTGGATATACTTTGCTTGAAACCAACGTCCATCACTGCCACCAACACACTGAAAATGTTAAGAAATAGGCAACAAAAAAACAATAATTATCATGAAATAAGCAGCAAACGTGAAACCTTGCATAGATATGCGTTGGTACAAGCTGTCATACCATGTTGGCAGGGTGGGGTGAAATTAACAAGATATGTAACAAAAAAGATCGAAATCATGTGTCAGCAATGATGACAATTGTTATTATGAATTGATATAAATTGAAGAAATCAACCAAAGAAAACTGGAAGCATTGGATGAATACTTCATTTAGAAGTTTAAAATATATGAACAAAATATGCTGGGACGAGATAAGTTGAGAAGTTATTTTTTAATTCAGTGAGATATTTATTGAGTGCAACATTCGTATTAATTCATTAATGATATTCGTTTAGTATAACATGTTGTAATCATGGTGAAGTTTGCTTTAAAGATGGGCCAATCAAAGTCGAGAAAGCGACTTTTAGGTTTTTGCGCTAAATTCAAATATCCCGTATAACAATCTGTAGAAATATCTCTATACACTGTTGCCAACATTTATAATGATGCAGAGTAATTATTTTTTTGCAACCATATAGTAAAATCAATCACTGGGTAGTGATGTGCAATATCAAGTGCGTCAGGTACTCGTTAGGACAGATCGACCATTTCTGACTATCATCTCAAAATTGATAGTCTTAAACATAGATTATACATAGCAGACAAATCGATATTACCCGTAAATCCTAATCCATGATGAAAACCCTAACCCTAAATCCGTAACCTCAACTAGGAACAATATAGGAGGACTTTTAAAAAAATTGTTTAGGTGCTTTTAAGGATTCGAGAATATAGACAAAACATATTCACTAAGACGAGTCTATACATTGCTGTTTTTTAAAATTTGCAGACAGAGTGGCTTGAAAAAGGCATTAATAGACTTAATAATTGTATTAAATCCCTTCACGCTTTGCAATATTGTTGTCTTCTTTTCCATAAACTATACATTTATAAAAGTTGGTTTCTGATTTGCTAGAAACTAGATGGAAATTTGTCGAGAATTCTTATAATTTCGTCCCCATATTGTACTTTCTCCGTATTGGTCTGTGATAATTCTTCCCCCGCGTTATCTGTGGGTAATTTTCCCGCTTCCTAAGGGCTTTCAAAAACAATTATCATTATCTCACTTTTATTGGTTGTTTGGATCTTCTCATTAATGTTTAGCACTGAAATTGTGCAGTATGTTGACAGTACATCTACTTGACGAGTCTCAAATACAACGAAACGCACATCCTGGATTCCATTGCTAGTTAACATCTATTTCTGGGATTAATCATTATTATCTTTTAACAATTACTATTAAATTCGCAATAACTAGTTAGTCGATCAAATGATACGCATGTAAAGGGTTATTTTCATTTGAAAAGAGAGCACTTCACAGTAAAAAAAACACAATTCATACCATGATGGTAGTTTGTAATTTACAAGCTTCCTCTGATGCAGTTCTTAAACCTAGAATTAATTTCGCAATCCAGGGCTTTTTTGTTAATACTGTGGGTTGTGTTGGTTGATCAATAGGTGAATTAGATGTCGACATTGTTTGTTGTACATCTATTTCCAAGTTTCTAGTTAAATTGATTAGTTTACATTCCATTTGACTGAATTCTGATAGAGCAGTTAACCAAAAGTATGATTTTTCTGTTATAGCCTATAGGAAAAAATTGAAGAGGAATAAAAACTGTGAAAATTACACAAAACGAAAAATTAAAAACAGGAAAATATTTAGTCATCAATTGACTTATTTACAAGTTTATACAAGTATGAAGCTATGAAACTCATCTATTTTATAGTCGAGTTTGTTTACTATCACGTATTGATATAGATTCAGAAGTACTGGATAGCCAAGTAATCCTGGTTCCGAAATACTCAGCAATGCGCAACCAAAAGGCAGACGAATATTGAAACAAAAAGCCTTCATATTTTGTAGAGAGAACGTTACATTTCGATCACAGAATCAAAATCAAATATTTAATACTACCAACTTTTAATCAATCTGTGGTATTAGGCAAAGGCATTCAATGTTGTCGACGGGTATTGTTTCATTTGTGATAGAAGAACTATGTCAATCATGAATTCTTTAAGATTACTGTTAATACATAATCGGTTGATGTTTGAGAGTGCCACTTAGCAGTTGAGGACTACGTTTTTGAATATGTGAATAACGGAAATCGGCGATAAAGAATAGAATCATAAGTTATAAGATTAAAGAATATTCGGGTTTTCAGTTTTGGATTGATTTTTAGATGGCGTTATCTTAAGCAGTAATTACTCAAACCATTTGTTAATTTATTCAAACATACAAACATTGGTACAAGAAGGCACCAAATATATATGTGCAACACAAATCATTCAATTTGCATGATGGTTGTGACAATGTATAATTGTCCCATTCACAATCACACCCCTTTATGCCGAAATTTCAGTTCGTTCTGTTTTCTTGCTACTTCAACTCTTTCAACTCTGTTCGATTATTATGCGCGTGGACAAAGATCAAAAACTTTATTCACATTATAATTAGTAATGGATTATAGGTAATAGTGAAATAGAGGATGATAATTTCGTCCCATTTGTGATTCGTCAGCTGGATCCTAGTGGTGATGTTTATAGTGATACTCCAGAGCAATATTTTTCGCCTTAAGCACCTAACGCGCCAAACATTGAAATTAGCTTGTGGAACGGGTGTGAATTTTATTTTATATGTAATGGTTTGTATTCTTCCCTAACATCAACACAACGGGAAAATATAAACCCATCAAAGTGAAGTTTATTCATCTGATTTTGGTTTATTTTTATGCAATATTAAAAAAATAAAATTTCCTTTGCATCCAACACTGTTTTACACCAATCATTGATTGTTTATAGCAAACGAATTGTTGATTTGACTTAAGAATCGGATGAAAGTAAAATGAGATAACAATAGAAAATTTAGTTACACTTAAGCATGTATTATCACCAAAGGAAGCTTCAAAGCTATCCGTAAAAATATTAATAATGATAATAAAAACGGTAATGATGTAAGTAATGAATCAACTTACCAAAGAGGATAATTTTTCATAAAGTTTACCAGCAAATTCATGCTGACCATATCGATTACCCTGTCTTGCTAACTGATAAACAATCCATGGTGACAAACGATAACCTGATGTCCCAATACTAGTATTACTACTGCTACTACTGATCCTTTCACCCAAACATTTTGCTACAGAATGCATTAATATTGTTTGTTCTCTCTGTGTTAAGGGTGAACCACCAGTTAATTGGAATACTAAACCAACAGTGGCAAGTACAGAAGTTACACAATCTTGTGTAGAAGTGGATGATGATGATAAATCATTCTCATGAATGGAATTGGTCAGTTTTGACAAAACATTTGAATAATTAAGTTGAACAGATTTCATATCACTATAAACAGTTATTATTGAAGGATTAAGAAATAAGAATTGTGACAGTTTAGCATGCATTGTACACAAGAATTGACATAATAAACCAGTAGAAATTGCTCCATCTAGAATTGAAGTATAAAATTTATATTTAAAATGGGATTATATAATTTACCATAAATTATGAAAGTTTTATACTTTCCAGTTATTAATATGAAGGTTTGAATTTTGATCAGTTTTTTACCTTTACAGCATATACTACTGAGATTGAATTGACTAGTTCGATTAGACAAATTTACGTAAACTTTAAGACATATAGTTTGATAATTGTTATATCTAGAGCTTTGATTCTTGCTACGCCGCGTACTACTAGACTACTTGAACGATCGAACCCTCAACGTCACAAGAGAGAAAACAGAAGACAAGTAAGTAGGAATTTTATTCCTCAAACAGTGTCAAAATAAAGTACAAAAGTCTCATGTATTTATAATTTTTTTTGCTGAAAGTAAATCATGATTTCGGACAGCCAATAGGCACATAGGTAATCATTCTTATCCATCCAATAGGGAGGCTACACGTCGACATTTTAGAGTGTTCCACTAGTGGCGATTGGATGGAATATCTTCGGCTGTTTCTAGGCTTCTTGAGGCTTCCTATAGTTCGCCAACGAGCCATCCTTACAATTATAGATGATAATAATACTCTTGATTGATTAAAACCAGAATTTCAATGATTGAGATCATGAGTCAATTGAAGGTAAATCACCTGGAAGCACTGGACGGCCGTTTCGTTCCATTGTGGGACTCCTCAGCAGTGTGCATCTACGATCCCGCCTCGCGAGAATCAAACCAAAGACCTATCAGTCTCACACGAGAGCACTTAACCTCCACGGTAGTCTAGCTTCGATTGACTCATGATCTGGACTATTAAAGTTACTATAATATTCACAAAACCCCTTCTGATAAAATCAAAATGATTAGAAAACGAGGTTGTAACTAGTAACATAACTGGTTGATAAAGTGAATATGAATTAAAACTCAATTAATATTAAACAGTAGAGTTCAAAATCGAGTATCTAAACTTGAACTCACTATATTTTATTGAATAAATTAGAATTGTATCAGTGAGGATAAATAGAGGTGAAATTAAAATATCAAATATTTAATATGTAAAATAACTAGATATCCATAATGATTCTAGATTATTTTGTAGAATTGAAAGTCACATTAACCAATAACATAAATATATATATATATATATATATATATATATATATAACTTAGCAGCCCAGTCAATCGACATCTGGATAACGTACATTCTAGTCGCTGCATATTGCCAGAAACCACGATATCTCTGATTAAGCCTTCTGTAACCTTTACAGCGAAAGCTCTTACACGTTTTAGAAACGCACCTGAATAGGTTGTGCGATTAATAGACATAATGATGTATTAAAACAAACGAAATCAGATAACTTGTTGAAATATCTAGATGACAGGAACAGGTAGCCCAGCTGTTTAAACAGGATCCTGATGGAAAAAATGGAACATAAACCTGTTGCTGGTCATTTGTTATCATTGAAGTGAATCTCCTAAAGTTGCTCCACTACCTTATGGATTAGACCTCTAGGTCAAAGGTTCGGGAGTGATCCCCTAAGAAAACCACCTGTTTTAATTTGAGCTCCCGAGTAGTATTTCAGCCCACACACAAATCGGATGACGAAGTGTGAAGCATATACATTCGGTGTCTCCTTGTACCAATGTTTATGTGTTAAAACAAAAACAAGATTGTTATCTTATGAATATCTTATATCATAAGAATATTAGACAATAATTATTTTGTGACCATAAAAAGTTATTATTCAGTAAATATACACGATTAATCAACCTATAATTACAATATTACAATGATTGACGAGGGAAGGCAACATAGTTCCGTAAGATTATTCGAATTCTGTGGCAGTATGAATCAGAATCTTGGAGTAAAGGTATTTCTAACTAATCAAGGAACACTTTAAAATATTAACGTCTCATTTTACCACTTCCTAACAAGATAAAAAAGTTTAAACAACTTGATACCAATGAAATTTGATTATCACGGACGATAAAAATCAACTGTCGTTTTCGGGATCTAAAACATAGAATAGTCGTACATTTAACTTCGTGGGCTAAGAGAATTTCTATAGTCGGTGTTTATTAATCCATAAACTTTGATAATTGATTTTGAACGTCTCATCATTAAGTCTGTTATGAATACATGAATATAATTACTACACGCTAAAAAAAAGCTAACCAGAAAAAATAATTCAAACCATTTAAACTCTGCCCTCCAAGTTGAAGGAATAATTATGACGTCTCATGATGAAAGCCGAAATTCTTCGGAAGTCACGAGACCGATGCACTTTCTAACAACCAGAGAAACACTCTTTATAGGTACATGGAACGTCCGGACAATGTCGGAGACAGTGTAGACCAGTCGAATAGCAATGGAAATGAGGAGATACAACTTGGCAGTACTCGGAATCAGCGAAACCCATTGGACACAAACTGGACAACAAGGGCTAGGTACAGGAGAGATGCTGCTGTACTCCGGTCACGAAGGGGAAAATGCTCCACACACTCAGGGAGTTGCTCTAATGCTGTCCAAAGAAGCACGAAATGCACTTGTGGGATGGGAATCTCATGGACCCAGGATAATCAAAGCATCATTCAGAACAAAGAAGCAAGGGATCACAATGAACGTATCCAATGTTATGCACCCACCAATGATAGCAACGACGATGATAAAGATCAGTTCTATGAAAGGCTGCAATCAATTATAGAGAAGTGCTCACGAAAGGACCTCACCATCCTGATGGGAGATCTAAATGGTAAAGTTGGAGTGGACAACACAGGATATGAAGATGTAATTGGACGACATGGATTAGGAGAGAGAAATGAAAATGGGGAGAGACTTGCAAACCTATGTGCATTCAACAAATTGGTTATAGGCGGCACAATATTTTCACACAAACGTATACACAAAGCTACATGGATCTCAGCGGACCACATCACAGAGAACCAGATAGATCACATCTGTATCAACAAAAAATTCCGAAGATCAATGGAAGATGTGAGAACCCGGAGAGGAGCTGACATAGCTTCAGATCACCACCTGGTTGTGGCCAAGATGAGACTGAAGCTTAAGAAACACTGGAAAACTGGACAAACAGCACTACAAAGGTTTAATACAGTCTTCCTTCGAGATACTGACAAGCTCCATGAATTCAAGATAACTCTTAACAACAGGTTCCAATCTCTACAGGATCTACTGAAAGAACAAGAAACTACTTTGGAGGACAACTGGAAAGGGATAAAAGAAGCCCTAACTTCAACGTACCAGGAGGTTCTTGGTCATAAGAAGCATCATCGCAAGGAATGGATCTCTATGGGAACCCTAGACAAAATTCAAGAAAGGAAGAACAAGAAACTAGCAATTAACAACAGCAGAACACGAGCAGAGAAAGTCAAAGCACAAGCAGACTACGTAGAAGCAAACAAGCAAGTGAAGAAAAGCATTAAAGCCGACAAGCAGAAATACATGGGAGAACTAGCAACGGCGGCGGAAAAAGCTGCAAGGGAAGGGAATATGTGACAAATATATGATACAACGAAAAAATTGACAGGAAGATATAGTAAACAAGAGAGACCAGTCAAGGACAAAGAAGGAGAGACAATCACTGAGATTCAAGAACAGAGGAAAAGATGGGAAGAATACTTCGAGGAACTGCTGAATAGACCAGCCCCATTGAATCCACCGAACATCGAAGCAGCACACACTGATCTTCCAATAGATGTCACTCCACTAACGATCGAAGAAGTCAAGATGGCCATCAGACAAATCGAAATTGGGAAGGCGGCAGGACCTGACAATATACCAGCAGAAGTACTGAAGTCAGGAGATCTGAGCAAATGTGAGAACTACAGAGGCATCAGTTTGTTATCAGTACCAGGAAAAGTTTTCAACAGAGTGCTGCTGAATCGGATGAAAGACACAGTAGACGCCGAACTTAGGGATCATCGGGCTGGATTCCGTAAGGATCGGTCGTGCACAGACCAGATTGCGACACTACGGATCATCGTTGAACAATCAGTTGAGTGGAACTCATCACTATACATCAACTTCATTGACTATGAGAAGGCGTTTGACAGCGTGAATAGGAGAATATTATGGAAACTCCCTCGACACTATGGAGTTCCTGAAAAGATTGTCAGCATTATCCAAAACTCATACGATGGACTACAGTGCAAAGTGGTGCATGGAGGACAGCTGACAGATTCATTTCCAGTAAGGACCGGAGTCAGACAAGGCTGTCTACTCTCCCCATTCCTCTTCCTTCTAGTGATTGACTGGATTATGAAGAATTCGACATCTGTGGGGAAGCACGGCATACATATGCCTTCTCAGAATAAATTCGATGATTTGGACTTCGCAGATGACCTAGCCCTCCTCTCTCATACACACGAATAAATGCAGATGAAGACAGCAAATGTAGCAGCAGCCTCTGCATTGATAGGCCTCCACATTCACAAAGGTAAAAGCAAGATTCTCAAATGCAACACGGAGAACACCAACCCAATCACACTTGACGGCGAAACTCTGGAAGAGGTGGAAACATTCAAGTACCTGGGAAGCATCGTTGATAAACAAGGAGGATCGGATGCAGATGTAAAGGCGAGGATTGGCAAAGCAAGGGCAGCATTTCTACAATTGAAGAACATATGAAACTCAAAACAACTCTCAACCAATTTCAAGGTGAGAATCTTTAATACGAACGTCAAGACAGTCAGTTCTACTGTACGGAGATGAAACGTGGAGAACTAGTACGACCATCATCAGAAAGGTACAAGTATTTATAAATAGTTGTCTACGCAAAATACTCAATATTTAGTGGCCGGATACTATCAGCAACAGCGTTTTATGGGAGAGGACAAACCAGCTTCCAGCTGAAGAGGAAATTAGGAAAAGTCGTTGGAAGTGGATCGGACATACATTAAGGAAATCACCAATGTGCATCACGACTCAATCCCTAACTTGGAATCCGGAAGGGAAGCGGAAAAGAGGAAGGCCAAAGAACACACTACGCCGGAAAATAGAAGCAGATATGAAAAGGATGAATAGCAACTGGAAAGAACTGGAAAGGAAGGCTCAGGACAGAGTTGGATGGAGAATGCTGGTGATCGGCCTATGCTCCTCGACGAGGGGTAACAGGCGTAAGTAAGTAAGTAAGTAAGTAAGTAAGTATGACTTTATTTCTTCTAAGTTGAAGTAAACAGTTCGATAAAGCTTTGTTCCAACATTTCAAGATCATTTAAAAGCTTAGTGAGAATGTAATTAGTACCACTCAACGAATTTATGAAATGAACATTAGAGTGTATAGAAGAAAAATGTCTATATATATACTGATGAATAACTTACCAAGTTTTATATCTTCAAGAAAGTTCATCTTATGTAATTGTGATGCATAAGATGGAAAGGTACTGAAGAATTCAACAAGTAGGTTATAAATACACTAAAAGAAGATAGGAAATAAATACACTTTACAGTAGACTAAACCACTGACTAAAAGTAATTTTGTTGACGACAGCAAATGAACAAGTGCAAGCAATTTGGATAGTCTAATTCTTGACAGATATACAAAAAAGGCAGCGATGTGTACAAAACATGATTAAGACCATAAAATTAGTTAAATATTTATTAAAGTTGGATAATTACTAGCAATGGGATTCGTCAACTAAATGTACTTGCATCGCACTATTGGTGTTCACATTGGGACTTGAACACAATGATGAAATACATGTTTTGGACTCCCCTGAGACATACTATTTAACTTTAATAGAATAACTTGTGAGTGAATGGCAATATTAAGACAATCCCGTGAAAACGTAAATACACCATAGAGGCTAATAAGTTACAACCCTTAAAACCATAAATAGGGAGATGCAAGTTTCATTAAATATTTACTTATATTGAAATAAACCGATTGTCTAAAATAATGAAATGTTAAGATCCGTTAACAAGAATGATATATATGACGTATTGCATACATAACAAGACATTTTAGTGAAAAATTGATAACATAAGATTTGCCATACATTTGTATCCGCTAAAATCATAACATATCACCTTAGCACATTGAGTAAATGAATCGAAGATTTGAAAAAGCAAATAAATTGAGGTGATAATGATATCGGCAAACAAACGAGCACACTGTGATGATTGTACAAGAGATACAATCTGAGAAATTATGTATCTTCAGGATTTTATTATGATAATAATTAACTTAACTTAAAAAGTTACTCAAGACAAATCTGGTCCATTCATTCAAGAAATAAAATGTCCGTAAAATTTGAATAATAACACTTGATGTCAAATAAAGTTAGTCAGAAGACTTTAAGCATTAATACGATTTAAATCTTGATGACTGAGAGCATATTGAAGCTTAGATTTAAATATTCTAATTAGTTCATCCTCAACCCATCAGAACTGGTAAACGAATTGAGAAAATACTAAGGGTTCCTCATATAGACTCTATGTAAATTTTAGTGTCTACACTGATGTACCATGAATTGCTCCAGTTCTTTAGAATGTATCATCTTGTTCTCATCTCATCTCTTGTTTGGATTCGCGAAGTCCGGAGACCAAGGAATATTAGACAAGAGCATAGTAATTGATTTCTCGGAATATATAATTATTATATTTTTAAGTTACAGAGTTACACTTGCATTAGTGGAACTAGCGACCAATAATCAAAATCATGTACAAAGAAAAAAGGATAATCGGTTTAATAAGACCGACCGTACTCTTGTTAAATTTTAAAAATTGCAGCAAGGAAATTTTCAAAATACAATAATAGTTACTTATAAGTAATACAGATAAATTGCGTAAATTTCGTGATTCCGAAGTAACTCAGGGTGAGACTATAGCATACGGATGACGTTTGAGAGACATCAAAATAACCTTGTGAAAATTCACCTACCCACTAGAGTCTAAAGACGGTTACGTAATATTTTGAGGAGTTAGAATTGGGAATTCGAGTTAGAAGTTAGGACTAGGAATTAGAGTTAGGGTTTTTATCATCTCGAACTAACATCAGTGATAATGCTATTTAGATATATGGATGAATGAATTTCCAAGACTTGTTATCTTAAATTTGATTGTTTCATCCAGAAATTATGGTATCACGCCTACTAAATACACAATGCAATATCACTCTCTGCAACTAGTTTATCTGAGAGCACACATAGACATTTTTTTCATAATCTTCATTAATATTTCATCTAAACTCGTAACACGACATGCCTTATAGACATGGGTTAAGTATAGAAAATAATGACTTTAAATAAATCTCAGGTATATCATAGATCAAAACTATAATGAATCAAAGATAAATAAATCCATTCAACTTCCTGACCAACGATAAATTTGAACACAGTAAAAATAACAAGATCGACAGAATAAAATAAATTCATTTAAAGCATGTTGTATTGGTCAAATAAAGCGAGATCTTTTCAGACGTACATCTGAACATTATTTAGTGGGGTTATTGAAAGGTGAATTAGAAGCTATTTCATGATTCTATTGTTGAACATCTGGTGAATTTTCATCCGAAATTACCGCTAAGTTCAAACACAACGGCTCCAAAAGAAACATGTGAATATCTGAGGTATTGTTAATATATCAATTCACACCTGGTTTCTGTGGTTAGAAGCAACACGCATAGTGTTTTATGCTACCACAGTCTCAACCCTCCTCCAATTTTATAAGTTGGTTTAACATGTGTTTATTTCTTTTTAATACTTTTTTATATTCATCAAGTGGATAATTGTTTTATATACCCCTTATTTAGATGTTATTTTTATTTTATCTGCCTACCATTACCTTTCAATTACTACTTAACTTATATTCGATAATTGAAAATACTTTTGATTACATGATATGGTTGAAAAGAGAAATTTTCTTCACCGAACTGTCTTCATTTTGCTTAATGTAATGCATTCTATTTCAGTGGGATTGTCCGAAATGGAAAAAAACAAATTATTAAAAATAAGGCTTATACTACGAAAGCTTTAATGAATAAAGCATTTTGGTGTAGCTGTAATTAATGATTGGACTAGTAATACTTATGACTAACTGCTTAAGTCGAAGCCGCAAGAGTATTATAAGGACCTACAACTACATTTGTTGAAAGTTGATTACATTTAACTACTAGGCAACTGGCTTTATAAATCATTGATATGGTGTTAACGATTGATATATTCGAGTAAAAACCTGGACCTACAACTAAGTGGGACCGGTAAACCTCAAGATAGTATGTATATATATATATATATACCATAAACTCTAATAGAACTAAGTTAAATCCAATTTACCTTTAAATCGTCGACTGGAATTTGACTATCGTACAGATACCATAGTGGTTTTTGTTTGCTTATATCTCCTCCTTCTTCGTTATCAGGAGTACTAAAATGATGTAAAAGCAGTTGAATTAATTGTCCCGGTTTAAACTGAAATTCAATATTATCATCATCTATACAAATTTCACCAATTTTGTCATCAGTGTATTTTAATTGATCACTTTCACCTTTTAATATAGTCAGTTTACAAGCTAATTGAATTGCATGAACCAGAAGATAAGCTGATGATGCATCTTTTAGTGCACTTTTGATACAATCAACAGGAGTATAATCTGAAATTAAGTGGTTGATATCAAAAATAATTTCATATAGACAACATATATATAGATATATATAACATTATGATGAGTATCGATAGCTTATTTCATATATCCTGAAACCCTTGGTAAATTAAAATAAACCGTAAAGAACAGTATTTCCAGAATAACATGAATTCATTATATGTTAAGTGAGATTACTAAATATTTAATAGATACTGGACACAAAGTGGATGTCTCAAAATAATTAAAAGGCAACATACATCCTTTTTACTCTATTTTACAGGGTCGATTGCCATCAAGCATTTCCGATCTGAATTTCGCATGCAGAAGGAAAGTGTGATACATTAATCAGTACCATAGTAAGATAGTTATATTAGTTTAACGCTTATCAATTATATTATCTTTTCAATATGGTGTAAGTAAAAAACCTCACTGACATTAACTGAAGATATTAATTTCAATGTTATTTTAAACAGGTTCATTTATTATCACTCATTTGTATTTTTTTATTATTACTTACAAATTTACTCCCTCCTCCATTTTTATGATTTGATCTTCAAAATATAAATACCAACCGATCCTAACTATTATGTTAAATATGTTGTTTCTCCATGTTTCGCTTCGAACTAAACTTCAATGATTATGGAATGTAATAACACTGTTTGTAGCTGATGAGAAGCCTTGAAATACGATGAATTCATTACATTCTGCGAATACTGTTTTCACTTTATTTAAATCTATAGCTTAGATGGATTTTTCGAGTGATCTCATGCTCTTGAACCAAACAGATCAACTGCAAAACTTTCACCGTTGTTTTGAATAATAACACCAGGGTTTATATAAAATAGAAATGATCTTTTCTAAACGATCTTTAGAGTGTGAGATTCAGGTAAATTTGTAATGAATCGACATAGTGACGGATGTTAAATCTACCACAGTATTCAGAAAACATCAGTCAGTTACATAGTAAGAAACTGATCTAAAAAACGAACAACAGAAACGAGGTCAATCACAATCCTAAGTAACATAGAGAATCTGATATATATGCGAATCAGTGCAAATCAACACATCATAATTAGTACAGCGAGATGAAATTACCAAGACAAAAATATCAGAGAGGTAAAAGTAGTAACAAAGTCAGTGCTAGAAGAAAATATCAGTCATTAATAATACTATTCAAGACAAAAAGAATGAATTTGTTGAACAGATGATATGAAGTAATTTTAGAATTCCAAATCTGAGAAACGACAAACAGTGAATGTAATATATATATATATATATATAATTACGTTACTGTTCAACCATGATCTAATTTGGGGACTTGTCGAGTGAAGTAATGTCCAAGAATATACTACGCAATAAGAGTAAATGGGTCATAATACGAGCAATTATAACATGTAATAATAATAACAATCATAATAATAGTAATAATAATAATGAGAACGATTGAACACAGATAATATGGTTTGGAAATACAGAATAAAAAGGTATAATGAAATTAAAGCTCTTTAACTTAGGAATAGTTTGAGAAAAAAAGTCATACTTTAAATATATTGTATATTGTTGAATATTTCGATCCTTCTAAAACATATAACTCTATACAAACCTAAGAAAATCTTAACAACTTACTTAATTCAACCTTTATGTAATTGTAGTCGAGACGGGAAGATATAGTATGCTCGCTGAAGATTGTTACAATTTTATTTTTTTATTTTACAATGAGAAATAAAACTAACCATATCACCACACTACTTATTGATAGTAAGTAGAATAGCTAGCTATAATAATAATAATAATAAAACTTAGTTTGAGTTGATTTGAGAAAAACCCAGTGATAGTTATTCAAATTAAACATCGAAAAAAAGATCGAGTTCACCTAAATCATTTTGATCTGCATAAAAAATACATCAAAGAAACAATATAACACATAAATATAGCAGAAAAACTAATCTTACATGAGACTGAATTAGATTCTTTTCCAGACGGTAATGTGAGAAATTCAACAGAATGAAATGATGTAGTAAGGCAATAAAAGATTTGTAAGATTAGCGATTTATCCATTTTGCTACAGTTTTCGCCATGATAAAGGGAACTCAATTCCTGAAAGAAGAATTAGACAATATTAACATCAAAATTGTAAAGAAAATTATTCGGAAGATAGGTAGTTTCAAGCTAACACTATGTGGAATGATGATCATTGACGTATTGTATGTGAGTCGACTAAGTTTTGTGAAAAGAAAACTACTAAATTTAGACGCAAACACTGAACTGGAGCAAATTTGTCGACTACGTGCAAAGTCGGATGTAGGCCTTTCTGAGAAGGAGACTATGATGATAGGAGAATCAGTTGCTCCCTGGTTTTTTAATAGTTCTTCGACCAATCTCAATCATAACAAGATTTGTCTTTTAACTTATCAGTCGTAAATGATTCAGAAATCTGAACTTCATAAAAGTACTTGTCAACTTAAAGATAAAAGCCCCAATACCTATAAGCTTTCCAACATGGGGACATTAAATTGTGATCCAGTTATTTCATTTCAAGGAGTCTTGAATCCAATCACACAGCTCATAGTGTAGTGAACGAGAACACAAGTGGGGACAATCGAATGTATTTGAACACAAAATTACAGAACACCTTAGTAAAATCCGAGAACCATCCAGCAAATACTCAGTTTGCAAAATGTCAATCAATTTTCTCAAACTTCACTGTTCCTTCATTTTCACAGCAATCACTCTCTCCTCTTCGATCTCTTTAACCTTCTGCTGCCAGGTATTTCACTTTCGATTGATGATCCATACTACTTGTATCTGTCGACATCAGCAGCACACATCACAATAGTATCCATCAAAACAAGTGTCCATAAAGTTAACGCGGGACAACAGTGTTACGTAACTGTATACTATATCTATCAAGTAATTATAACCTAAAACAAGGATAATCAACAAGCATTTCGTGCGGATTCTTTGTGGTTAATTATTTTTAGAAGTGAATTTAATGTTTGATCAATTTATGTTACAATGATTAGATCCTTAACGTGTTTTAAGCCATAATGTCACTGAAAGAAGACTAAATAAAGTTGATCAGTGGGATTTGAAACAAAATTAGCATATTCTTAAGAATTTACACTTAATCGAGGTAATTTTTTAAGAAACAGAAATCACACATAGATTGGTACTCATTATGAATGACAATTAAATGGAAGGTAGCCATGTAGTCGTAGAAATTGTCGAACATAGCCCAATTAGATGAAGTAAACGAAATGAGAAGGATAACACAAATAGTACTGGAGTAATTAAAAATCAAGGGGTAAACCTGAAAAGAACGAACGAAATTCGATTAAAAACATGCTATAGATTTTATGGAACACAGAGAATGAATGTATCTTCCTCGCTATCATTGGTTTTGAAACATGTCTTACTACTTTGCTAGTTATAAAGATGACAACAGCAGTTTATATTGCATTCAAAAGCAAAAATTGATTTTGATATAGTTTGGTGAAATAAGAGTTTGGATTTCAATTAAAAAGTATAACATTCTATCATTTCATGTAGTAAACGGACTGATGATGGATAGAATAATTCTGCAAGACGCTGAAGCCTACGTATTTGATCAGTCTCTATAGAAAGAAAAGACGAATAAATGTCAAAGATGTGCTAAGGTATAACACGAGAAAACGATTACGCTTTACCGTGAAATCGATAGTAACACCAATAAGCTTACTTGTCAGAAAATTTAAAATTCTAAAAAGTATATTTAGGAATTTCGCCAGCAATTTCCTCTGTGCATAAGAAAGTTTAAAAAAATGCAGAGTTAAACACTTCATTAGGTATCGTACTCGGTTGGTATTTTTTACTTGATATTGAAGATTTCTACAGATGTTAGCAATTATAAGTTAATCATATTTTTAAAAAATGCAGTAAGTTACATCAGGACTCACAAGGATATGGGATTTCTCAAAGTGATGTGACACATTTTCAGCTAAAGTTAAGAGATTCCAAAGGACACTTTGACGAAGTTGAGGTCTTTGCTCAAAGGATAATCGTTTGATAAGAAGGTTAATCTATAGATTTAAAAAATATCTGAAGATCAATTCAAGGGTTAGTACTTTAATACTCTAGATAAATCTGACAAAAATGATATAAAAAACTAACCTTAAGAGGCTTTAAATAAAAATCGAAATAGCCCTTCTCAATGATGAGACAATTTTAGAGGACTGTATATCAGGATAATGACATTAGTATATTATACTTCCATGGGTCCTCGAACAAAAACATCAAGACTTTAAAATGTGGCGAGGAGTTAAACAATTCTTTACAATGCTTCCAAAAAAGGAAATTATCAATAACCTGTTGATTGATTTACTGAGGTATAAGCAACTATCGACGTAAATACTAGCCAGTTAGGAATTCAAGTGGATTATTCAGTGGTTAAGGGTCAATCTTCAAACTGCTGGGTTGTACATAATTTAAATCATCATCAATACGAGATTCATTGAAAACTTGTCTATACGGTTAGATCATCAACTAAGAGGTACCTTTTCGTGTTACAGACACGAGTAACATAAAATCCTTTTCCTCAGTCAAAACGACTAAGTTTAAAACCGTTTGCTACATTTTAATGTTACATAAATACAATATAACAAGTTAAATGATTTTTTCCTACTTCGCTGTTCTCAAATTACTTTTTGAACGATGTAGACTTGTTAATTAAATTTAAGGGGCTTTCAGAGTGAAACAACATATGGAAATGAGATTGTTATACTTTTGAAAATCTATTTAGTTAACTTTACTCATATTTCAATTTCAAGTTCCTCGACGAAAGTCACTAACTTTGTTAAGTCTAGATGAAGTCAACAATAGTAAAACTTTAAGATGACAATGAATTGTGCTATTAACTTTGTCGATGCACACTAAGGAATACTGTTAGTCTGTGGGCTGAGTGCAAAGCTCATTTTGATTGGTACGAATAAAGTGAGTCATTGGTTTTCCAGAATACACAGCCTACAGAAAATATGTTTAATGCTCCACTAGATACAAAAACTGGATGGGATTTCTATTGTACAATATCTGTTATGCAACAAATAACTCATGGATCTAAAAATTCATAGATTAGATTGCCCAGAGTTACCATGCGATAGCGTCTTAAACATCACAGTTAAACTATCGTTTATTGCTTTATTTATTACATGGGCATATAACAGTACATTATATGTACATTGATATTAAACTGCTACTTATGTCTTTTAGACTAACGTCCATATTCGCAATTACTGTTTACAAATAGTTTTAGATGCACAGTCTACTGAGATAAACCATTACATATTTTTATTTCGACAAGCGTGAACTAATGAAGCATTCAATTAACTAGAAATTAAGACCACGTTACCACCCTTTATCATTTGAAACTCGCTTAGTCTTTCGTAAAAAACATTGTTTCGTATTCACAGAGTAAAGTGGAAGAGACTACTGACAGATCTCTTTTGGAAAGTACTAACTAGATCCCCCTACGTAGACAAAACACAGATGACTAATGATACCGAATTAATAAGTGAATATTTTAGTTAACTTTTGTTGTTCTTAGACTAGTAGAATCAAATGTGATTTTGAAATTAATGATATCAATGAAATTTCACAAGTTAACACAGCTTTAATGGGGATAGCTACTCTTTAAACAACGCAAACACAGCTAAATATGCTATTTTTGTTTGGTGAAATTCAATATTTCGTTCTGATGAGCGAGGAAATAGCAATGAAGACTGCGATTTCGATAAACTAAAATCGTGGGATTACACGTCGACAAGCGTTTTACAGACTGGAGGTGATGGATGTCTCTTGATAATGTCCATCTCAGACATGGTAAGCAATGAACGAGACAAGTGATAAAAGTGATTAGTAAAACGGAAAAAAACATTTCATGGTAAAGAACATTTATTTCGATATTCTGAGACGGTTTAAATATTATAGGCCATAAAACACTGACCTGAACATGGACATGCAAAGGAGCACGGGTTTCTAAAACTGTGAGAGTATCTAAAATCCCAGTAACGAAATCTGTGGTATTGTAAGTTTCAAGCATTGCTGTCAAACAGTGACGTATCTGAGGTAGCGATTAACTGTAAATCCGAACAAACCTCTTCTGCGATAACGGAATTATGATGCATATGTTTCCCTAGACACAGTAATTTAAGCTTGGTATCCATATCTACCGACAAGTTATTTAGTATTTTACATAATATGGGACAAAGACTTGCAGCAAAGACACTAAAATAAAGGTTACAATGACATAGTGGAAGGTACCTGGATATAGGTGCGACTGTATGACAGGCCCAAACAGCAGCATCTGATTCAACTTCATAATGAGACTCTATCTGTTTCAATATAGCATGATGAACCCCAAGATGATCGCGAGTTATCTCATTTAAAATCCCAAAGAGACTATACATCTTACATGAGGTTAGTGCTAACTTACCGTAAAGTAAGAGCTCGAACAGTTGGGTCATTACTTTCCGTAAAAGGTAGTAATTTACGGATAATATCCTCACAGACTGTAAGCTTTTTGAAGTGAGTTCTACACTCGGTACATGCACGCAAAATGCAGAGACGAAGGTAATTGTTTCTGAGAGTAAGTGTATTTAGAAATTCGCCTACCCATCGCAGAATATCTGAGTGATTTTTAACAGTATAGAGTTTATGACAACAGGGAAAGGATATTTTTCAAGAACGGAAGGAAACTGTGCAATTGTTTTGCATTGAATCCCAAGATTTGTTGATTGAAAACCTAGGAATATATGTAATACCCATACGTAATAAAAACCTTTGTTTAGCTCCATTATTAAAACATTGGCATCTTTCCCCAAGTCGCTTTCACTCGGACCTTGTGTATTGAAGGTCATTTTTGGCAACTGTAATGAGCGCTTCCAAAAAAGTTTGTCACAGATCAATCTTCAGTCTTCAGTCTTCAGTAATAAGGATAGTAGGTTGATGAACCTGTGTTAATCCTGACAGATTTCCTTCCAGTGAAGGTCCAGCTTCTTTTTGAAAATGTTCACTGATGGTGCTGATACCACTTGTTCTGGTAAAGCGTTCCAGTCATTGACCACTCGATGAGAAAAACGGGACCCCACTTTTAGTTTATTAGATCGCGGTTTAAGAACCTTCTTGCTATGACCCCGGAGATTATTAGTGCTGGAGGGAGCAAAAAGGTAATACATATTAACACCCAGGTCATAATTAAAGATACGAAATGCCAGTATAAGGTCACCTCGAGTCCTACGATAAGATAAGGGGAAAAGATTTAGACGTTTTAAACGCTCATCGTAAGGGAGTTTGGAAAGACCCTCTACTAATTTTGTCCCTACACGCTGGACACGCTCAAGCGATTTAGTATCCTTTATCAGACAAGGGCTAGCTGCTTGGATACAGTATTCTAAGTGTGGCCTTACATAGGTGGGATATAAAATTCGAAACATATCCTCGTCAAAGCATTTAAATGCTCTGCGAAGCGACCATAGCGCTCGATAGCCTTTGGAAGCAACCGCATTGCAGTGCGTAGTAGTTTTTAAGTCGTGACTTATAATTACTCCTAAGTCTTTATGCGCATGAACGCGTGGCAGAGATGTACCATTAATGGTATAGTGGTAACTAATATCGTACCCGATGTGCATGAACACGCTCTTCCTGGAATTAACTTCCAGGCCCCAATCATGAGCCCACCTAACTAATTCGTCTAATGTAATGAAAGTTGTCAGAACATCAGAGGTGGTGGACATTGAAAGTTATCGAGGTTCAAAAAGGTATCAAGAGAAAATTTAAGTAGAGTAGCTTCCTTATAAATATTTCAGTGTTCCGAATAACCAATTAATTTTGAAGACCGGTTTCTGACGGGAACCTAGGTTCCCGTGAGGGACAGATTTGTAAGCACACAACATGATTTTTATCCTTCATTCCTATTACAGATGGCCATGTTGACACGTCTAATGGATGATGATCCTGAAACCTCTATGCGATATATTCTGTCCTACATCATGAAACCTGAAGTCGCCATTAATTTCACGTTACTGGGTACTTCATCAAAACGAGCTATTCAGAAGTGCAGGTTTTATGGCTGCGTACGAAGTAAGATAAATAAGGTTTTTAAACTTCAGGTGCACTGACTAATCGTTTCCTGTCATCATCTATCAACGAGAAAGACCTTGCGAAACTATATGACATGGCTACGCAAAGTTATTTCCACGACATGAGAGACAAAGTCCAGAAGCGTCATCGACGGAACAAAGAACACGTATGTACGGCTTTAAAGTGATTACTGTTTCTGCATTATCTATAGGAACAGTCTTCCGTGTTCAAGGATATTACTGTAAGTTCAGCTTTAAGTACCTTGTTGTGCAAAACAAGTTTCCTAGATTTAATAACGTTTTTCTTCATCACATTTTAGAATTCACAAGAATTGTTTGACTCTCCATAGTCCAACAGGCCTGGTGGAAAGAAAGAATACGTGAAGTGCCTGGTCCGTGACAATGACAATTACATATGGAGCATTGATACTCTACCATCTGCCAACTGCTCATTACTTTGTACATTGAAGAACTTTTTGTTTTCAATAAAAATTTCGAAATTATACCATATTTTACGTACTTTACATTATTCGTGTGCTGTGTTGTGGGAATGAAAGCTAACACATGAGGCGGTTGCGGTAAATGCATTAGTGTGTATGTAGTGGAAAAGTAGTCAATGTAGCGGATATTTAAGGTAGAAGTCGGAAGTTCGTCCGATATTTAGGGTATAAATCGTCGGATATTTATGGGAAAAGTCGGCTATTCGTCGGATATTTAGGGGAAAAATCGGAAATTTAGCGACATTTGAAAAACAGAGTGACAGAAAGGGGAAATTCCGCTTTATTTCCCCCGGACAGGCGAAAAAGCAAACGTTTTGGCGCATTTCCCCTTTATTTACGACTTATTTTCCAATGCATTTTCCGCTTTATTTCCCCTTTGTTCGCCTTTATTTCCCCTTTATTGGTTGTTTGGGCTATCTGAAAGAAATACACCCTAGCTTCATATCATGCACATTGAGAACGAATCTAGCTAAGCATGCATATGAGCTATTGTGGGTTCACACGACAAGTTTGTACAAGTTCATACCTGTTTCAAGAAGTATAAAGCCAAGTAAGCATGAAACTATCAAATGGGTCATTGCGATTCCATTGATTACTATGCCTTCATTAATATGGTTAGAATAATCCTACTTACCGGTCAAGGTTGCTCGCCAATAGTGGGATGTGAGACTTTAGAGTCGTGTTTGTGAGCCATTATGAATCCCGTCTTGCTCAGCATCTTGTCTTATTTAGTCCGAGGTTTTGTTGCAGTCGTTAGTACTAAGGTTAACCAAAATATGCCTATTTCTACCCAGTTTATATTGTTGTATCCAACTAACTGCCTGTACATCAGTCTGAGTTATTTTTTCTTGTCAAGCTTATGTATAAATTATTTGCAATATGAACGCACTGGTAATTACTTCACTCAATACATATAACACATTTCATTCGGTTTCCGAACCTTATGAGTTTGGTTTTCTAGTTAAGACTTTGACTGATGATTATCGAAAGCTAGCCAGCAGTTGTGGTGGCATGTAATCCCAAAAGGTAAATAATTCTGTAAGCAAGAGACACAGGTGCTAAATCTTTTAGTTTTAACGAACACCAACAGGCTAGAGGTTTTCAGTCTACGCTATTCATTAGGACACGTTTAAACCTGCCGTGCAACACATCCCCTGTTCAATCCAGACAGTATGGAGGTCTTACGTCTCAATACCTCTGTATACAACTCAATACAGCTTTTCCATTAACCATCATCGTCCTGTTCTTGTCATGTTTGGACTATCTCATCAAAGGATATTCATGTACCAGTATCACCTGATGCCGCAGTGTGTTAGTAATCTTTAATTTCGGCAACCGATTTGGTCGTTAAAGAGAGAGAACTTATCGCACAACTCCAAAATATCAAGCAGGATAAGTCCTGTACTCATTGTGATCTCCGGTCCTTAATTATAGAAGGCAGGACTTATTGTAGAATGGAATCTCTGTTAGTTTGATTAGGAGCACGAACTGATCTACTGGACCGTGCTCTTTCACGTGTTTGGAGTGATGTTGTGTGAAACTGATTAATTGGTAATCACTTAGGTCAGTAAAATGTAAGTAAAACAGGTTTTTCAGGATAATCGGGATTCTTGAACAATGTGCAGGCCTCTTTTATCGATAATAATAATATGCTGAAACGCTGTATTCTTTAAATTACATTGCAAACACCAAGCGTCAAACCACTCAAAATAATCTGTTACTTTTAGCGGTGACGTGTAATTTGAATCCATGTGTCCTGTGAGCCAAATGTGAATTTGAAGAAGTAATATTCATCTTAATAAGTCTAAATTTTTAACAAGACAAAAAAAAGGTAGAATGTTGAGCACCCAGTACGAACTTGTATTGGGTTGTTACAGAGACAAAACCATCACATCAATCATTTTACGAGACCGATCCAATATACCAGAAGCCTACATCCCCCGAGCCACGTCACTCTCCCGTAGAGCCGTAACAACTCGCCCTAAACGGGCATCTTCCAAGTCGCGCCAAAATGCGGTTTCGGAATCGAGTTTTGGTTCGTGCATGTTCCACAGTGCCTTCGGGTCCAGTGCCCATCGTTGTCGAACCCCTTGCTCATACAAGGCGGGAAACTCCCGATCCGGCGAGTAGATGCGGCGGCACTCGCCAGCCCTTCACCTCAGGTTGGAAGTTTATTTTATGTGTACGATTACCTCACTAACTCTGGGTACAGAGTGGATACAAGTGCCCAAGTTTCTGTCGTACCTATTGGTAATTGTAGGTCTCAAGCTACGATGCTTTGACTATGCGCTGCGAATGGCTCAGTCATTCCTACCTATGGTAAATGAAAGCTTACTATCGACCTGAGCAACCGACGACAGTATCTGTGAACGTTCGTCATTGCCGATGTTTCCACTGCACTATGAATTGCTAGTCGATTCACGTAGGCCGCAGATAATCGATACTTCGTCGAACAGCAAATTCATGAGCTCGAAAGCCCATACAAACGCATACCAAGGACAACAACTCCAGTCCGAATTATTCCCATCGCTGTCCCGGCTGCTTGCTACGGAACGCATATGCACTACCGCCTACCACCCAACATTAAATGGTTAGTCGAACGGTTACATCGCCAACTTAAAAGTGCTCTTCGAGCACACCAAAACAACAATTCCAACGAAACCTTAACTCTCGCTCTCCTAGGCATCAGAACGAGCTTAAAGGCAGATGTTAAATGTTCCGCCACTGAACTTTCATACAGCACGACATTGCGTCTGCCTGAGGAATTTTTCACACCACGGAGCAGTAACAATTTTGGTTAGTCGGACTACGTCCAGCGATTGTCTGAGTTTATGCAAATACTGCCTCTGGTGTCAACTCGTATACAACATCGACAGGTCTCTTTCCCTCGAGAGTTATCTACCTGTTCACATATTTTCATACGAGTAGATTCCGTAAGCGAACCATTGCAGTCACCTTACCAGGGACCTTTTCACGTAATTTCCTTTCACGAAAAGACCTTCAAGATTGATCGACATGGCCAGCATTGGTCAGCATTGATCGTCTCAAGCCAGCACACATAGATGACAGTGCTCCATCTGATGAGCCGAGACTCAATGCTGAACTCATCAGACTTTCTACCGAGATCTCTACGACCTCTTCAGATCCCACGCTAGATACATCAGAGACCTCATTCTTACGTCCCAGTCAACAGCACGTGTCATCTGCACCATCTATGGACGAGACTTCAGTCCCACGTCCAGATCAGCAAACAACGCCGCCCTTGGCTTCGGATGAAATTGCAGTCTCAAGAGGTGTGAACGAGACTACTGTCTCAAGTTACGATAGCCGAGTAAGCCTAACCGTATGTTTTCGCGACTAACCCCTCAATCCACAACAGATACGGTATAGGACTCTATCCCTATACTACACACATGTTAAACTTTTCTCGTTTTTCTTTGATTTTCTCCCTCTATTATCAGCCCACTCCTCCGACCATCGCCCCGTTGCTACCGCCAACTTCAGTCAACCTTGGCGATAGCTGACCTAACCACTCACGCTCTTTTCAATGCACTCACTCGATGTTTTCTGGCTTCAACTACGTATGGCATATATTTGGTCCCGAACTTGGTTAATATGGTCGCTTCTGGTTTTTTGGCTCAGTGTAGTTTCGTCCTACGTCTGCAGCGTTTCCTAGAGTGGACCCCTACGAACGCAATCTTCAGATTCTGGATGCGATCCACTCTGGTGTGGTACGCTGACTCAAGCAACAAATACAGCACGTCTCTCCTGGTACTGTTCTATGTAAAAGACCTTTGGTGGCAGCTCGAGGATCAACAATCGCTTCCTATTCTGCCAACGCCTTCCTCCTACAATCGGACGTCTGGAGATCAGTCCCACGAACGAAACCGCTACGTATCAAAAGTGTAAACCCTTTCTTGTGGAGAGCTCCTGTAGTGACCTTCGTTTGTGACGAGAACGCGATTAGCAGAATGGAAACAATTATCATTATAACGAATTGTACCAGTGATTGTTTTACCGTACTTGTTTGTTTAAGTGCACCAAAGACACCTTTCCTTCCGTTGCCTGTGACCATTCACGAACTCCCTTACTCTCGGCAGTTCCGCTTGTAAAATTTTGCACGTCTCGGTATTCTTTCGATACCACGAGGTCGCCAACAAATATGTCTCATTGCAACCATTAACAGCCTTCTGGTTTTTGAGCTACAAAGGGATCCAACTCGATACGTGGTACATACTCCTCCTGTAGTGGTGATCATAGTCAATCGCGACTCTATGCCTTCTGCAACTCTGGTAATTGACATCTAACTAGGAGTAATGAAACTAAGAATAAGTGATAGTCTCTAACGTTTACCTAAGGGAATGCCTAAAATCTCCTATAGTGGTGATATCATTTGATAAACCGAACAAGTTAAAGACAGGTTATGCAACAATCGTATCATCTGCGATACGAAAACTCTCATTACAAATAAAAAATAGTCATAGTAACTATAATGCACAGTGCATGTGAGTATTTGTTATGTGGATCAACAAAAAGCAGTCAAATTCCACAAACTGTGTTCTCTACTCTTATGCAGGTTTCCAAAGCAACCGACTCCTGGACTTCAAATCAAGGAAATAGAATGTTTAGCTTGAATATTGAACTAGTTAGTAGGCTATATATATATATATTGTTCGAACTCAACTATACAAATACATAACATATTAAAGGTCCTTGTTGACATAACCAAACAAAAAAGAATTATTTTAGTAAGAACTCTATCGCGAAAGGCTGACCATTAGTAAAAATATCAAAAGTTTAAGAGATGCGGTCAAATATTTTTATGTTTAATTTACCCAGCATTTCGTTAATTTGCTTTTGTCATATAAAATTCCAGAGCCATAACGAAACAAGTGCTTAAAGAGTAAGGACTTTCGTGGCTGTTTTATGGATTATTGTATAATTATATTTTTATTGTATAAATAGTAGATAGCTATGTTGTTGAGATTCTATATTTTCCTAGTTTTAAGCTTTTAATAGGCGCATCATATATTGTTATTCGCTCTTACACTAATTTAATAATGCTAATTAATTATGTACTATTTATTGCATTTTCTGCCAACTATGGCATGGTTGCGTTTAACATATGATTTTGTACTTGGTATAACTTGAAGTCTGATAATTTGTGTATACAAGCTAATGAGTGTTTGAAAGAGATGGTGCACTATACTGACTGGCTGTGCTGAGTGGTGAAAATATAATAATAATGATAATAATAATAAAAGCGTGATTACAGTCTCGTATTCATATTCAATGCTGAGAACAGGGAAAGGCTTGCGGACAAGAGACTTATAAGAATTTAGTTTACGTTAGCTTACGGTTGATTTTCTCCGACTGAACGTAACATTGCTCATATGTAAAGTAGCTGGATTATATCAGCCGTGTGTCAAAAAGTTATGGTCGGAAATTCAGATTGATGAATTAAGCACAAGATATTGGAAAGGGCATCAAAATATAACATTTAGTATGATTGTCTAATAGTTATAGATACATTAGTTTCTACACAACTTTATTTATTTTACTCTGTAAAAAACATCACTTATCAACAGCTAGATTTCTTGGAATTCCTTCAGTTCTATGAGACTAGATTTCTCAGTCTCTTTCTTCAAATTAGCTTGAAATTAACAGGAACACCTCGTACAATTAAACCGCCAGATAATAAGCAGTTAAATAGTTGGCAAACATGAGCTAGGATTTTATCAAGTACATAGTATGTTTCCATAGGAAAGAACGTTCCTTTATCCGAAAAGCAAAGATGAACTCAATCAACTCAAATAGGATCAATCAGAAAGAACGAATTAATACGTCTGATATCAAAGCAAGAGGTGTAGAAAAACAAAATAGCTACCATGGAGGAAATATCAAAGTAGAAGTAACAGCTAATATGATAACATTACTTTATATCAAAAATGCAAACATGATATACAAAAATGGATATATGAGAAGAATAACTCTATATTCAGTGAGAAAAGAGAGACTTTCTCACACAAAAATACATGCCAAAAGATCTTACAGTTTTCACACTTGTAAATAGACCGATTTTTCAGTCATTTAACCGTCAAGGTTCAGATGCAAACAGTAAGACTGGAATGAAAATTGGCTCTGACTGTGTGCCAATTCACAATTCACATGTTTTTTTTTATATAGTTGAGATCATAAGTCAACTTAAGCTAGACCATCATGGAAAACCTAGAAGCACTGGACGGCCGTTTCGTCCTATTATGGGACTCCTCAACAGTGCACATCCACGATCCCGCACCCGCGAGATTCGAACCCATAACCTACCAGTCTCGAGCCAAAGCCCTTAACCGATAGAACACTGAGCCGGCATCCAATGGTGTTAATGTCTAACTTCAACCAATCCACGATTTTGAGCGACCGTTCACCAATTGTCTTCAGTGAGATGATATCTCACAACAGACCTGATTGAACTCCATTGGTCACTGCTTATCACTAGAACTTCAGGATGTACCTCTTGAAGCCAGTCACTAGTTAGCATATGTTGATTAATATCAAAAGGGGTTTTGTGGATATTATAGTAATTTCAATAGTTAAGAGTCAATCGGAGCTAGAAATAATAACTTAATTTTTGAGTATCATATCAAAGTAATATCAATTTACAACACTAATATAATTTACCATCATTAAGAAGTGCTAAATTACATAATCGATTACTATAGTTAAAAATTGTTCCGTTAAGCTATTCATAATGGATTAAACTTTGATAAATAGCCTAAAACATATTCTTTTCATGATAAATTTCAGTTAACATTCAACTTTGTCAAAAGGGGAGATAAGAAAACGACAAAGTTTGTTTATTAATAATTAAATGTTAATTTTTCACAAAAGTATGTTTTTTGTTTGTTTTTTTTCGTTCAATTAATTTTAACTTAAAAAGGTGAAAATTTTAGTAAAATTAATCAACAACAACAACAACAAAATTCTTATTTTACTCATTTTTAATTTTTTTTAAAATTTAATTTAATGATCTGTCTGAAATGGAAAATTTTTGAAACAGGAAAGTAAAAATATAAAAAAGAGAAGCAAATACAAAAAAAAAAGAAAAAAACAAAATACATTCTCTGTTGTTGACAGCTATTGAAATTAATCTACAATTTACGGTTGAATAACGTGTAAAATTGAAAAATTTCATTGGAAAAAAGTTAGAATAAAAGGCTTTAACAACACAAGTTTAATATTTTTTTAAATCACTTATTCTTAATAGCATTTGAGGATGTGCGTGTATGTATGAGCATCAAAAGTTTAACCAAAATGATGGATAGTGTGATACTCTTACGACAAGATATTCGCGGAGATTGTTGAATTGCATAACTTGAACTAAAAACTAATCTTAATTAGATGACCATGGAAAATCATGAAACACTGAATAGCTGTTTTGTCCTAGTATGGTGCTAAGGATCTCATGGTTTAGGATTTGATCACAGATGGGTTTGTGGATGGAAACTGTTGGAGAATCCCGTGATATGACAAAAAAATGTCTAGTGCCTCCTGGTTTTCAATAATTGTTTAACTAAGATCAGTTCGTTATCTAAACTATGAAACATGTCGTTTATGATATGTTTTTATGCTTACAATGTTTTCGCTAAAGTTTCTCAGTTAATTTTCTAGTATTTTGGGATCAGAACTATAACACTTTACATAGTTGAAAGCATGAGTTAGTCGAAGCTAGACCACCAAGGAAAACCTGGAAGCACTGGATGACCGTTTCGTCCTATTGTGGTACTCCTCAGCAGTGCGCATATTTATTATGAGTAAACTGTGCTTCCCGCAATTACACTACATATTTTTTGCTAGCATAA
Organism: Schistosoma rodhaini; assembly: GCA_944470415.2. Classification (NCBI taxonomy): domain Eukaryota; kingdom Metazoa; phylum Platyhelminthes; class Trematoda; order Strigeidida; family Schistosomatidae; genus Schistosoma; species Schistosoma rodhaini. Next base: position 36,804,971 of record OX104037.1, read on the forward strand.
GGAGCAAAATAAGATTAAATTAGTCAATAGCCGAGTGTTACATTCATTATGACTGCGGAATTTCAATGATCGCTTATCAAAAATCAAATAACCTGAAACATCACCGATATGTCTTCAAATTTTAACAGTGTACTAAATTTATATTAACTTCCGTCTACCTGCTTAAATAACTAGAATACCTGCTCCTACCATCTTGATATTCCAACAAAAGCTTGTTGAAATACTTTGTTCTGAGAATTCTATATAGTATCCAAAAAATAATATTGAATAAAGCCAATAATAATAATAATTTAATGTAACAAATCAAAGAAAACGGTCAGCTTTCATGATTATAAATTCGTTGACAAGCGATTCCTTCGCCGAACTTCGTGTTTTTAATTTTTAACGTTTAATTGGGAATTATCTGTCCTGATCGGTTTGTTATTTAGTACTGTCTGTAATCAGCTATATTCTGATGTTTAAGCTTTTTCTTACTTTATTTTCCTATAATCAAAACGGGTTATTACATACTTCATTTAAAAGAAAACTTTATGGTATTGTATGCTTAAATAGACCAAAAAGATGTTGATTAAAGTTTGATTATATGAAACCATCAATTATATCATTTCGTTTTCCTCATTGGTAGAATAGATGTAAAAGATGATATGGAAAACAAATAAACGGATAAATGTAGACCAACTTTAAGTAAAATATTGAATTCCTTAAACATATCATTTTATGCGTTGGTTCTGTTCACATCAGTTTATATCTATCAAGTTATATAGGATGAAGTAAACGAATGAACTTGCTTACATCTAATGCCCCTAGTGGGACACAGGCAGACAACCAGCAATCTCCGACCAACTCATGTAACCTCCTTTCTAATTTCTTCTAAGTGATATTCATTATTTGGATCTCCGTCTCTAATTCCCGGCGCAATTTGTTCTTCTACATGCCTCTCTTCTTTTCACCTTAGGAATTCCAAGCTGAGACTTCGTTTGAGATTCAATCTGATGATTCCAACGATGAATGGCCTATCCACTTTCATCGTCTCGCGGTTTCCGAATAACCTTGGCTTTCATCATGAGACTCAATAACACTTCTAAATGAAAGCCCTTCAACTCTCAGGGCAGAGATTAGACAATTTAAATGGTATTCTCTGGCTAATATATTTTTAGCAAGTTTTGTCCTACTGGATGAAATTACTAACTATACGCCTAAATCTTTTCCTTTTATTTGGTCTTGGGATCAACTACAACTATAGAATGGCTACAGCCGGAGTCGAATGAACTATCTTACAAAGTTTTTACAGTTGTAAAGTGTCAGAATTCCCGCGAAAACAGCCTATAAAGTTCTCAGGTTATTTATTGAGTTATAGATTATACGAAATTCGGTCTCATTGGTTTCTTGATTACTTTTAGCCATGATTAGACGATTAGTTACCGATAAATCATACAAACGTATCTGTAATCGATTTGTATGATTTGAACAGAACAAAGTGAGGACGTACATAAGCTGGATTAAATGTTAATACACAACAACAATTACTGGTGACAGCCTACTCGAGTAAAAAGATGAAACATGTAATTTTCAACTAAATTAAGTTATAATATACCTAATGCTTTATAAGGCAGATTTATCAATGAAAATAAGTATCAGTTGCTTAACAGAGCCGAGTTAAAAAAGATTGCAATAATATTAAGCAACAAAAGGTTACTGACTGTGAAGTCGTCAACGATGAATCGGTGACATCTTTCGACATCATAACCCTATGCAACTTAATCGAACCAAAATCCATGCCTTCTGCAAATCAATAATACAAACCTTTTCCAGTACATAAACATTTAGTGTTCAAACTCAATCGCTGCCATCAACGCACGTTTATAAACATATTTCTAATTCAACTGTTACATATAAAATAAACAAAAGGAGCCCCAGGGCTATCACTAGTATCTGGATTAACTAAAGAAGCCATAATTCAGAGACCAAAATCTTTAGTCCTATCAATAATCAAGCCAAAAACTTTGAAAAATACCGTGAGGACGGCACATTTCTCGTTGCCAAAAATGATAAGCTGTGGATTATTAACAAACTGATAAGAAACATTTTTGATGATAAGTCGTTTACATCACGGGTGAAACCAGAAAACCTATTATCATTCATCAAAATCCTGATCACCAGAATCAATACGTGCAAACTTGAGGTTCAAGTGTACTGGAAGCCAACCTATAGTGATGAAGGATTGACTTATGGGGGCGACAACCCTATGATTCTTAAATTAAGCTGTTTGCAAACCTTGTTTAAAAGACTGTAAACACACTGCAAGACCACGATTGCGCTGATAAATGTTAGGGAATGAGTGTATTTGGAAAGATGACTGGCCCTAAAACTTCGTTCGGAAATTCTTTTCAAGGTCACGATCATGCATAAAATTAACAGCAAAATTCAGAAGACAGATAATCCTAAACTGCATTAAAAGCATCTCATAGGTTGCAAATAGATTACTGAGGTCACTGGTAATAGATGTATTCTACAATCCCACAAAATCTTCATGATCAATATTGCGCAATCAAAGAACACAACAACAAAATCAGGCAGATATAAAAGTATCTACATCATAAACTGGAGCAACCTCAGGGAACAGTACATAGGATGAAACGGCTGCCTTCATCTTCATCAACATGAATACCGATTAGTTATTAAACACCACGGAATAACATCGTTTATGCTAGTGCCCAGGGACAGATATATGTATGATTAACTAAAAATTGGATCAAATTCCACTCTTCCGGAAAATCTTTGGGATTCTTTGCATTTTTGTCATCCAGAATATTGAAGTTTTCTCAATTTAATTCCTGTCCGTGGGCATTCGTGAATGTTCACGAAAATTGACAAAACAATAACTGAATTTTAAAAGTTTTATTTCTTTATATATATATATATATATATATATATATATATATATATATATATATATATATATATATATATATGACCTAATCATTTTCGTTATGTTAGTTTGTAGAATTTGGTAATTAACAGATAATTTCTCATTATAAGCAGATTGTAGCTGAAGAATCAATAAAAAATTAAAAGGGGAAGGGAAAGTTGGTTTAATAAAGTTCACTATTTTTATTGAAGATATTCAATTCGATCCAGTTTGTAATTGTGAGTACAGAAAAGTAATAAATTAGAATAAAATATCTATCTAACGCCTCCTATTATCTTCTTATGGTTCTTCGAAAAATTCAATTCTTAATGGAAACTTGCTACGTTTAAAGAGATAGCAACATTACCTAAATCGGCGAAACGACTAGAAATTCAGCAAAATAACAACAGGACACACTAAACTATTCACTGGGTCTCAGCCCTGCTAACGTGAGGGAGAAGATCAGGTTCAATAGAGGGTGAAGTATATTTCGTAAGCAGTCGGAAGCACGAACGAACAAACACATAGCTCAAGCGTATGTACCCAGTATAAAAAATGTCTTTGAGAAACGTCACAAAATAGAGTACTAAAAGAGGAAATGAACCAGTGACATTTAAGGTCCTTTCAATTGGGAAATAAACACTGAAGGTAATAGTAGGCACTTTTGATGAGAAAATGAGAAACTCAAGATTTTAAGATAAAACTACGAAAATAAGACGTTCACTACGTGACTTCTAAGGATCTAGCATCTCCAACAAAACTGTCTTTCCAATTGGCATCAGTTCAGATTATTGAAAAATTGTACATCTTATACTGAATAAAGCTGAAGATGCTAAAATACTAATTTATTATTTATACAAAGTTAAATATAAATGGAAACAATTTAGATTAACTTCTGTATATAATGTGAAAAAACACACTAGATATTAAAAAATAAAATTGAAAATGATTTAGATTTTTCAAGTGGACAAGCCAATCGATTGCCTTTATAATTTTAGTAAGAGTTTATAACTTTTTTTGGTTTAGTATTAATAATCATACTATAACTAATTGATCCCTGAGTAGTGTTCATATCATATTTGTCTGGTTCTTTAGTAATGACCGAATCCTATCGATTGAGTTGTAATGTAATCATTAGCTTGAGTAACTTAACACAGGGTTTCTCTGTGAATTTATATAGGGTGGTTGAATATAGTCAACAAGAAACTCTAAAAAAGGAACTTGGTTACAACTCAATAAACAGTCTATTGTGAATATAGAGGAGTCATTCACCGCTCAAATATCTCATTGATAACGTCTCAAATTATGAAGTCGTGCGATGTAGAATTAAGTCGAGCAAGGAGCACCAGTTTCCTCAGTATTACAAATGTGTTCTATTGATAAGTGTCAAACAGCACGAAATCTATGTACAGGATTTTCTGCAGACTACCTCTAACCACTTATATGTTCACATTATATCTGTTGTCACATAATCTATTGCATAAGTGAGATAACAACTCACTGAAGACATTGGTGAATAGTTTCTCAATTTCGTAGATTGGTTGAAGTTAGACATTAACACCATTGGATGCCGGCTCAGTGGTCTATCAGTTAAGTGTTCTGGAGCGAGACTGGTAGGTCCTAGGTTCGAATCTCGCGAGTGCGGGATTGTGGATGCGCACTTCTGAGGGGTCCCACAATAGGATGAAACGGCCATCCAGTGCTTCCAGGTTTTCGATGGTGGTCTAGCTTCAATTGACTGATGATTTTAACTATGAAAAATACTGAAATCTCCACAAAACTCCTTCTGACATACAATATAATTATTATGTTTTATAAAAGTTTGCTCTCTTTTACGGAATGGCTAGGATATGAAATGAATACCAATTTTTAGATATATTCTTTTATTTACGTTTTAATCAAAATAGAATTTATTTTATTGACGAATTTCTATAAATTAAATACGTGACTTTTGAATGGACAATGGAATTTTTCTTCTTTTAAAGTGCCTAACTGTCCTCATATCTGATTTTTTCCTTTATTATTATTATCGTTATTTGTTGTTGTTGTTGTTGTTGTTGAGATATTCGATCACTCCTATTTATTGGCTTACGATTGGATTGGAGAAAGGGACATATTTGTTCACGTGTTAGACAGGTGTTATCCAAGACATTTCCAACATTATTGTATGTGTGTGTATAATTTAAACATACCCATATACATAATTTGAGTATGCTCAAGTTGTGTGTATGTGTAAACAAAAACACACACACACATATATATATATGACAATTAAATAAAATAATTTCTGGTTTGTGTTTGTTCTACTACTACTATTTTGTCTATGAGAAAAAATCGCTAAGTTGTATATATGTCTATCTATCGATCAGAAACGACACCGACAGTCATTCTTCTATCATGTATATTTATATGTATAATTATTATTATGATCCTACTCATGCAAAATTTTCTTTGAACTGCTCATTACAGATTATTATTATTATTAGTAGTAGTAGTATTTGTCATTATTAAAATTACTATTCTTTCAATCACCTTAGTAACAAAATTTTCACAGGATTAATAACTTTCGTAAAAAAATGACTACAAGAATGTCAACAACAACAGTCGGGAAAAAATTATGATCACTTTCAGTGGATTATTAATTTTATTTCAAACAATTTATTCAATTATCTATTTGTCTACAACTGGATTTCTATGATCTCGAATTCAACTAGTACATGAATATATGTGTGCATTGATAACATGGTAAAAAAGGTATTCAGGTTAGCTAATTATAAAATCTTTTCTATTATGGAATTAAAAGTATTAAGACAAAAATAACTTCATTCCTGGGAGATTTCAAAATCTAGTTATTTAAAAATGTTATTCTGTTATTTTGGAGATTAGTGAAAAGTTTATTGTTATGTAAAATGGTTGAACAAATAGAAAACGATGGTTGATCACAGAGGTCATGAAATGCATCAACCAGATCAGAGTAACATTAATACAAGTATTACAAACCCAGTCAATGACATATCAGTTTCAAATACAATCAGTATAGGTAGTAATAATAATAATATATCTACTGATAGGTTTCGAGATGATAATCTCGAAGAGGATGAAACAGATGAAGCAGAGGAAACAACTAAGGTGAACAATGTGAACGGTGAGGAAAGTCGAAATACTCATAATTATAATAATCAAACAACTGATATGGTAAAGATCAAAAGTAATCTTACAAGTAATACACATCAAAATGATCATAGTAAATCTCAAAATTATGATGAATTTGATTCGAAAAGAGGAATAATTTATCAAAAATTAGATTCTTTAAAAAACCCACATACGCACACAAACACAACAATTACTACTAGTACTATTATTAATACTACTACTGTAACCACTACCAATTCAACCATACAATTACCTGTAAAATTAAATATTCATAAAGAGAATGAGAATAATTTAGAAATGTCCAAAGATGAAACAATGCGTAATTTGGCTAAACGTACATTAGCCATTGGTATACCTGGATTACATCCATCCAGTCATAAAACATTATTTATATTCTCTGAAGAGAATGCAATTAGAAAATATTCAAAAATTATAATTGAATGGGGATATCCTTTTTCTCTAGTAATTTTCATGACATTTGATTTAGTCATTCATATAATGATGACATCAACTTCATGATTATCATGCTTACTGACTTACGCCTGTCACACCTCGTGAAGGAGTATAGGCCGCCATGATTATCAAAAAAGGAAGTTATTGTTTTATTTGTCTTTTATGTTTTAAAAGAATTTTTCCCCAATAGTTACAAATTATAAAGAAATTATTATTACCACAGTTGAAATCATGAGTCAATTGAAGCTAGACCACCATCGAAAACCTAGAAGCACTGGACGGCCGTTTCGTCCTATTATGGGACTCCTCAACAGTGCACATCCACGATCCCGCACCCGCGAGATTCGAACCCATAACCTACCAGTCTCGAGCCAAAGCCCTTAACCGATAGAACACTGAGCCGGCATCCAATGGTGTTAATGTCTAACTTCAACCAATCCACGATTTTGAGCGACCGTTCACCAATTGTCTTCAGTGAGATGATATCTCACAACAGACCTGATTGAACTCCATTGGTCACTGCTTATCACTAGAACTTCAGGATGTACCTCTTGAAGCCAGTCACTAGTTAGCATATGTTGATTAATATCAAAAGGGGTTTTGTGGATATTATAGTAATTTCAATAGTTAAGAGTCAATCGGAGCTAGAAATAATAACTTAATTTTTGAGTATCATATCAAAGTAATATCAATTTACAACACTAATATAATTTACCATCATTAAGAAGTGCTAAATTACATAATCGATTACTATAGTTAAAAATTGTTCCGTTAAGCTATTCATAATGAATTCAACTTTGATAAATAGCCTAAAACATATTCTTTTCATGATAAATTTCAGTTAACATTCAAGATTGTCAAAAGGGGAGATAAGAAAACGACAAAGTTTGTGGATGCGCACTGCTGAGGAGTCCCATAATAGGACGAAACGGCCGTCCAGTGCTTCCAGGTTTTCAATGGTGGTCTAGCTTCAATTGACTCATGATTTCAACTGTGAAAATACTAAATTCTCCACAAAATCCCCTCTGATCCAAAATTATTGTTAGTTAGATTAATTAGAGAGTTTAACCTGGTTTATAGAATTTCATTTATTGTTTGTTTTTGTTTATCGATCTATTGTTTAGATTTTTAGGTAAGTAGTAGAAATTAGAATATGAGTGGAACAAAAGTAGAGAATCATTTATAGTATTTTGATATATGTATCTATGTATATAATGTTATGCCATGTTAGGTGGTTAACAGTTAAATTAGTTAGTATTTACTCAATAAATTCCGTGTTCTAGTCGACCTCCAACTGTTTTGGTTTAGATTACTGGATAGTATCATCGCCCAGTACATAAACTGTATGGTTCAAAATGGAGTGTATAAATATGTATATGGGTTACATGAAATATATAAAATAAACAATAAACTTATGTTAAAACTCTGAAATAACTTTCTTTGACTACAAGCTGATATCGATTGAAGAAAGAGTTGTTTTTTTATAGAGATGTTTATCATAAGATGGCTAGGCCTCATTAAGGATAGAACAGTTATTTAATGCCCCATAGTTTTACTTGACTAATGTAAACTAGTCACAAAGAATGTAGGACCTGAGCCATATATTCAGTGGCCTAAATTTTCACACTAGATCAACAGACTCCGATTCAATAAATAAGCTGAATTCCATCTATAATGGTAGAGTTAGTTGTACTACCTCTGACAGTAGAAAGAAATAAAGAACATAGTTCGAGAACCGAAAATTTAATGTTAGACAAATAATAAGAGTGAATACATCTGATCAACTGATTTTTTAGCCATATCGTTCAATGTTTTTGATCACTTATTACAGTTATTAATCGGACAATACACAAGTCGTCGGTATTTATCCATATGGATTAGATTGATAATCAATCCAAAAGATTACAGTTAATGACAATAGTTACTTCCATATAATTATATAATTGTGACAGCCTAAACAAACCTATAAAGTAGATAGCTTTAGTGGTTAGTAATTTGTCATACAAAATTAATGATTAAGTAATTGAAACATTTTTTACTACCATAGTTTATTGAATACGTGTTGTTGCTTATATCAAGATAATGATTTGAAGAGAATTATCATTTCTATTGTAAATATTTTGGATTTCGTCAAGTTTAATATGTTATTAAAAAGGCAAGCTTATAGTAGTGTTACATTTTCTCAGGTAGATGGTTACATTACAATTGTACGCCTTGACAACATTATCGAGTAGAATTAGACACTGTTAATATTGTTCAGAATGATAATAAAAGCTTTGTTGTTAAATCATTCTGTTCAGAGAACACAATACCATGAAATTATAATTAGTGATCTTATTAATGTAACTGTTTGCCATAAATAATTCGTAAATATGTATATTCCATAATGGATATTCTATCCACATATATTACTTGAACTTAAGTTTAACTGAACCAGTTAATTAAATAGATACGGATACGGGTATATTTTAAGTGTTGTCACAAATTTTTCCCATTATACAATTATAATGCTACAATTTATTTTGTGTTGGAAAGTTTTGTCAATTCGAATCACAAATGGGACAGTTTCTACTTTTTTCTAATCTTTACAAAATCATTATGGTACATGATATCCGGATTATTCAAGAATATTTCTTTTCAAAACAATCATCTTGGTAAGCATAATTAGTTCTAGGATGAATTATCTGCACTAAAATAAAAACACTCTCGTTTTAAACAGTATCATTTTGATTTATGTTATGTAAGTAGAAATAATGAATAATGGACACATATGACAATTATAAAAATAAATCACTTAGTTAATAGGACTCAGTAGCTAAGTGGATAACGCGATGGCATCTGAAGCAAACGCTACTGGGTTCGAGTCCCAGAGTGAACATCAACTCTGAGATGCAGGTTCATCCAGATAACGAGTCCCAAGTAAGACGAAACGCGCGTCCTGGATTCCACTATTAACCACTATCCGTCTTTGCTTATAAAGCTTGTAACTTCAGGCAATATTGAGGCAGTTCGCTCAGGATGCACATTTGCCAACAAGAGACTGATCAATTTCAGTCCTAAATAACAATGAGAAAATACAAGTAAACAACACCAAGTGAATTTCACTGAATTAATAGTTTGAAATTTATCCTTGGGTTATCTCAATTTAAATAATCTCCCTTTTAATACGTTAGAGACCGTGGTGATTACTGGAAGACAAAAACAGTGTTTTTTTCTAACAAAATTCTTATATTTTGACTTTGCTTCTTATTTAACATTGATTGCCAGATTTCGTTTTATGCTTCAGTGTAAGTTACAAATAAGAGAATAGTCCTAAAATTGTGGTGTACAATTAGGAAACTATTACGTTTGTCTGCGTGTACGTATTGAATTTCTTATATGTCGACATTTTGTGTTGCTATGGTAAACATAATCCTTTGAAAATAATCACCTGATATCGGCATGATTAGAGAGGAAGTTAGTGACTGCATTTCAGTATTTATGCATGGTCATGTATACCTGAATCTTAGATTTTTCTAGACTTAAACTGTCTATTTTATTGAGATCGTTATCACTTTGCGATTAGAATTTTTTTTACTTTTTGCAGTGGAATAAAAGCCTGCATAACTCCTCAGGATCTCTATATATATGTCATTAGACAAAGAATAACTGAATATATGACATTATTAGATTTTTCTTTTATCTTATTTAGAGACTTCTTACCAATTATCAGCCAAGAACCTATGGAGATATGATCCATTCTCAAGGACTATCAGGTCTTGTTGTAGGTGCACAGTTATAAGATAAAAAGCAGAATCCGGTTCCTCAGATTTTAAAATTTAGCGAATAGTTCAGATAGTTTGTTCTGCATAAATTATCATCGGTGAAGTTCTGCACCGACTGAACTTTACTCCAAACATAACGACCTCTTAATTTAACTTCATGAAATCTGTGTATAAAACTAGTCAATAGCGATCACGTGATTATGATGTGATTTTTGGTAGTTTGTAAAGAGATTTCTTCACCATAGACTTAGACAATATGAGGAATCACTGAAAATCATACATAAACTTTTTTATATATTTCATGTCACTGATTTACCTAAGTTTTATATTTGTTAAGAACCAGGAAGGGTTGAACTGCACTTTCGTTTTAGTATGGGACTTCTTGGTAGTGCATATTTATGATGATGTCGTTCAGAATAACGATGAAAGCTCCACAACCAAACCATCCGGCTAAGAGAACAAAATTACATAAAAATCACCCATGATTTCACTAAGAATCAAACTCAAGACCTTCAAGTCATGTGGTGAGCATTGAATCTTAAGACCCTAAGTTTAATTAGGATGAATCCGATGCAAAAATTCTAACACATAACAATGCACACAACATTTCTATACTAACAATAGTAAACGCTAGTTTTGTTCCATTTAATATAGAACTTATTGTTCAGAAATTTTATTTTTATTCAAACACATAAATATTGGTACAAGGAAGCACCAGATACATATGAGCCGCACAAATCTCATTCGATTTGTGTGAGGTCTGTGATACTACTCAGGTGCTCAAACTGAAGTAGGTGGTTTTCTTAGGGGGCCACACTCGGAGCCTTTGACCTAAAGGTCTAACCCACAAGGCAGTGAAGAATCGTAAGGAAATGCAGTCCAATGGTAGGCGGTGATCAACGATTGATTCATATGCCATTTGTTCCCTCAGGATACTGGAGCTCATGTGCACCATTGGTTTGGAATCATGGTTTTCCAACTCCCCTAGGTTGACTTTTCGTGCCCACCAACCCGGTTAAATAGCCGGACATTCGCTTTTCGTCCTCTCACTTTCGTAAACAACACCCCCGCCACGAGAAGGTAGTGAGTAGGACTTCCCTGGCAGAGGCTATATACGCGTGACCATGTGAGAGCATTTCGAAGAGAGCGGACTCTCCTCACTCTTGGCCATACCAGGGCATTTGGGGGAACATTGAATACTTATAATAAAGTAAACCGATTAAATCTTTTAGTCCTTAAAAGTTTTACTATTGAGACAGAAAAATCTAAAGAATATACGATTGTCCTAGTAAATTCAAGATTCTCAAATACAACACGGAGAAGTGGTGGAATGTTTCATGTATCTGGGTATCATCATCGATGAATAAGGAGGATCCGATGCACATACAAAGGAGAAGATCGGTAAAGCAAGGACAGCATCCCTACAGTTGAAGAACATATGAAACTCAAAACAACTGTCAACCAATATCAAATTCATGATCTTCAATACGAACGTCAACACAGTTCTATTGTACGGAACTGAAACGTGGAGAACTACTACAGCGATCATCAAGAAGGCAAAAGTATTTATAAATAGTTGTCTACGTAAGATACTCAATGTCCGTCGACCAGATATCATCACTAACAGCTTACTGTGGGAGAGAAGAAACCAACTTCAAGTTGAAGAGGAAATTAGGAAAAGACTCTGGAAGTGGATAGGACACACATTGAGGAGATCACCACCATGAGGCAAGCGATAAATTGGCGTCCCGAAAGGAAGTGGAAAAGAGAAAGGTTGAAGAACACAGTACATGGGGAATCAAAAGCAGACATGAAAAGTATGAACAGCTACCGGAAAGAATTGGGAAGGATTGCCCAGGACAGAGTTGAATGATGAGTGCTGGTGGGCGACCTATTCTCTTCCATGAGGGGCAACAGGTGTAAGTAAACAAGTAAGTAGTAAATGCGGATTATAATTCCCTGCAATAACAATAACTTCAACAATGAATGAAAATCTCATAAATTAGGCTTATTGAATAGTAATAATAATAATAATGATAATGATAATAATAATAAATGTAAGAACGACACTTATTAAGGAAAACTGATCTCAGAATATCAAAATTTCCTTTTTATGTGAGATTAATCTTTCTGCGGCATATGAAAATTTTATTACACTATTTCCATTAGGTAAAAGCCTTCACTTACATGTTTATTAAAATGATCACAGTAAAGAGAAGAGATATTTCTTTTCAATTAGCTTCTATCATTGCTCCACATTAATAGACATATTTAATGACAATACTAACGAGAAACCGACACTAATTACATGTCATATTGTATTAGATAACAACATTACAATCCTATAAGTCTTTATGAAAATAATTATAAATGATTAACAAAGTATGCAAAAGATGTGGTGGACAAAACGATTAATATTTAACAGATATTAATTAATAAGTGAATGAATTGGAACATATTAGAAAGTTAATGAATTAATGACTTCTTCTGGTTCTTTTATTTTACGATAAATTGGGACTGATAAGAAGACACTGGAAAAGCTGTTGCCTTGGAATGGTTTTGTATTCTGCTAAGTGAAGTTAGCAAGTAAGAACGGAAGGTGTAGTGAATGAAAATTTGGGCACGGTAAACCAACTTACTGTCTTATGTACAACATACAATGCCTGTGTAAAATATGAAAATCATATATTAAATACAGTATTTGCATATTTTCCTTCAGTAGTTCTTTATCTGCTTCATCATTCTTTTAATTCTGTTTTTATACTGATTGCTTTCCGTTTTCCTCCCTGTTCTCTCCATTCCAATCTTCTACTGATAAGCATTCCACTTCTTTTTCCTGCTAAATACTACTTATATCTATTCATATAAGAAGAGCTCACCATAAAGGTAGTACAGCACTGATCACTATTTATTAGTCATATAATATTAATTACATAATATAAAATAATCAATAAAATTCTGGTTAGAAGTCAAATATTAATGAAAGTAGCGCAAACATAAATAGAATGTTACGGTCCCACAAGAGATAGAAAGGGAAAAAAAAATTCTGACGGAAAGGTATTGATAAAAGAGATAGTGTGCAGTAAGAAATTAGCAACTCGCTCTAATTTTAGCTTTTATGATGGCCAAAGTAAGAAGAGAAATTGTGTTTATTTCTTATGAATGTAGAGGTCACGTTCGCTAAGATGGATACCGATTTAGTCATATCTAAAAGACATTTGCCTAAATCAGACAGGCATTCTAGTGGGTTCCTTTGTATGGTTAGATATGCATTGTTGATGTTCATTTGATATCAAATATCACCTAGATAAACCAGTAGAGAGCTTTTGTTTTTACCTTAATCATCCCTCACGTAACTAGGTAGAATAACTTTCACAAATTTGATCACAGAGACAGTTACCTTGAAGTTAGAGTTAGCCAACTCTGTCACTGAATTATCATTATATCATGCAAGCTGTAACTACAGATTCCAGTACATTCATTCATTAACTAGTGCCCATTGAATATTAATCACTGTATCCATCTCATCTTTTATTATTTTTTTAATCCTTCATAAATATTTCCATGACTAGTTATAAATTTTTTGTAATGCAGGATCGCTTAACTGGTATCAATTCTTTGTTCATTTATAACCCTATGATCTAAAAGCTAAGTACTCACGTGCCAGACAGTAGCTACTGAGTTCGACCTTCTGTAGTAAGGTCATCGATGAGTACTACTGGACAGTTTTATACCAGGATGAAAGAGACGTTCAATGCTTCCTGGTTTTCAACAGTTATCTAACTAAAATCAGTTTGTGACTTAAAGAATGAAAATTCTACAATCTACACAAACCCACATATACTAATATACATTAGTATTAAGCCGTGATAAAAATGCAATTATTATCAGAAGGGGGGTTTTGTGGAGATTTAGTATTTTCATTGCTGAGGAGTCCTGCAAACGGACGAAACAGCCGTCCAGTGCTTCCAGGTTTTTCCTGGTGGCCTAGCTTCGATTGACCCACGCTTTCAACTATGAAAAACGTAATTGTTAAATTTCCTTATAACCCATAAATAAATGCTTTTTATGCTATTATTGGAAAAATTCACCCATAATAAACAATTCGTCTCATAGAGAAAATCAATAGTTAAGCAGTATTATATCTGGATTTGTCTTGTATTTAATTAAGGTAAATAGATTTAAAAAAAGGGAATAGAAAATCCTCTCTCCATTTTTTTTCTTTAATCCCATTTTGAATAAATAAACAAAGTCACATTAAACAATTAAATCCGGTATTGATCAGACAATTGTTTTGTATATATGTATATACTGTGAATCTTAGAGTTCTACAAAAAATATTAGAATGTTGTTCAGATATATATACAAATAAGCTTCCATAATTAAGAACCAAAGGGTTTATTTTTGTTCAGGGTTCAATGCTGTGGCAATACTTTACTTACTTTACTTACGCCTGTTACCCCTCGGAGAGAAGAATAGGCCGCTCACAAGCATTATCTATCCAACTCTGTTCTGGGAAATCATTCCAGTTCTTTCCAGTCATTATTCATCCTTTTCATATCTGCTTCAATCTTCTGGCATGTGTTCTTTGGCCTTCCTCTTTTTTGCTTCCCTTCCAGATTCCAAGAAAGGGATTGCCTTGTTATGCACATTGGTGATTTCCTTGATGAATGTCCTATCCACTTCCAATGTCTTTTCCTAATTTCCTCTCCTACATAAGGCTGTTGCTGATAGTATCCGGCCAATGAATGTTGAGTATTTTGCCTAGACAACTGTTTATAAATACTTGTACTTTCTTGACGATGGATGTAGTAGTTCTCCATGTTTCAGCTCCGTACATTAGAACTGTCTTGACGTTCGTATTGAAGATTCCCTTTTTGAATTTAGCTTAAGGTGAGACTACTAGTTCAAAGGGAGACTACCCTCAACTTGGTGGTCTCCTTATAGTGCACTAAACTAGCTCAAAACTAGCTAGTTTAGTCAAAAATATAATGGAGGGATATGTGTATATATATTTCGCGCGTATAGAAAGTTTTTAGCGTCAAGCCGAGGTGAAAACGCTGTGACAATATAAGGGATTTTTTATTAAAAAAAAGTCAGAAATCATTTAAAATTTTTTTTGTTTTCTTTGCAATGATAATATGGGGCTCTTCAGAAGTACACACCCACGATCGCCCATCGGGGACTCGAACCCAGAACCTTGGGTCTCGCGTGCTGACGCTTACCCTCCTTTGTGTGATGAATTTTGTTGGAATTAAATGAAATATTATATCACTTCGTTGAGGGATACGTTTTCTGTTACCATCATTGATAGATTCTTTGAAATAAACAAACTACTCTAAAGTTAGGGACACAATGTAGAATAATAGAATTTATAGTGATGGTCGTTTAGGAGAGGAATACTTTAATAACTACAAGAGTGCTGGGACCAAGTAGATAAATTGTATATTTTATACATAATTTTTTTTACTTTAAAGCAAAGGCTTTAACAGTGCTAATAAGACGAAGCTCATTGTCATTTGGTAGACTTTTTGTTTACCTTCTAGATTACTTTGGACGTGGAGTACTTACTTACTTACTTACTTTCGCCTGTTACTCCCAATGGAGCATAGGCCGCCGACCAGCTTTCTCCAACCCACTCTGTCCTGGGCCTTCTTTTCTAGTTCTTTCCAGTTCTTGTTCATTCTTCTCATGTCTGTTTCTATTTCTCGGCGTAATGTGTTCTTTGGTCTTCCTCTTCTCCTTCGACCTTCAGGATTCCATGTGAGGGCTTGTCTCGTGACACAATTGGGTGATTTCCTCAAAGTGTGCCCAATCCACTTCCAGCGCTTCTTCCTGATTTCTTCCTCCGCTGGAATCTGGTTTGTTCTCTCCCACAGTAACTTGTTGCTGATAGTGTCTGGCCATCGGATCCGAAGTATCTTGCGTAGACAGCTGTTAATAAACACTTGTATCTTCTGGATAATGGCTTTCGTAGTTCTCCACGTCTCTGCCCCATACAATAGAACTGTCTTGACATTTGTATTGAAAATTCTAACCTTGGTGTTGGTTGACAATTGTTTTGAGCTCCAGATGTTTTTCAGCTGTAGGTATGCTGCTCTTGCTTTGCCGATCCGCGCCCTCACATCTGCATCTGATCCACCGTGTTCATCAATGATGCTGCCCAGATATGTAAAGATTTCCACATCCTCCAAAGCTTCT
The DNA here is from genome assembly GCA_944470415.2 of Schistosoma rodhaini. Lineage (NCBI taxonomy): Eukaryota > Metazoa > Platyhelminthes > Trematoda > Strigeidida > Schistosomatidae > Schistosoma > Schistosoma rodhaini. The sequence continues at coordinate 36,821,450 of OX104037.1, forward strand.
CCGTCAAGTGTAATTGGATTGGTGCATATTGTATTGTATCGGAGAGTCTTGCTTTTCCCTTTGTTTATATTGAGACCTACTGCTGCTGAGGCTGCTGCTACACTGGTCGTTTTCTCCTGCATTTGTTGTTGCGTTTGTGATAGAAGAGCCAGATCATCCGCGAAGTCTAAATCGTCAAGCTGCATCCTGCCTGTCCACTGTATCCCGTGCATTCCTCCAGATGTTGACGTCTTCATAATCCAGTCGATCACCAGGAGAAAGAGAAAGGGTGAGAGTAGGCAACCTTGCCTAACACCGGTCTTTACCTCGAACGTTGGACGTGGAGTATGTTCGGATTAAATCACCCGTATTCATTAGGCATACAACTAGAAAGGTTCTTACAACATCATATCCACCTCTTTTCAACTACACCAGATAATGTTCTCGAACCCTTTTAGATAAAACCTACATCATATGACTTTTATATATAATTTTACACGAACAGGTGAATTGATAAATTCATGTGGAAATGATCAAATATGAAAATTTATCCCTTAAATAATTGATGAACAATAGTCAACTGCAGAGCACTAGCCTTAACAATGACATAAAGAGTAGTCTGTTTAAGCAACTTAAAAATCCTTCTTTTCAAAAAGTATGAAATCAATTGCCATATAAAGCATTTTCTTTGGCATTGTGAGTACTGATAGTTTCGAAGTTTGAAATAGAGTAGTTTTCACTTAGATTTTGCCTGGCAATGATCAATCTTTTACTGGACTTTATAATTAGATTCAGTTTGTCTAGCCATTTGAAGATAACTGTCAGAGTCTGCTGTTTCAAGTCTATTTTACGATTCAAATGATATTTCACTTATTCAAATCAGCGTCATTAATATCACATTGTTAACTGTTATTATCTTGATCTGTTGGTCTCTATGAACTAAAATTACATAGTATCAAACTTCATGTTAGTTTTCGACGACTTCATTTCGTTTCATACTACCTGTTCCCTTGGTGAATTTGAATAAAGCAAGAATGGTAAAATGTATTGGCTCTATTTAAAAAATAATTTTCACTAGATGCAAAGAGCTTAAAATTACAAATAGAAATATTACTATAATTCAGTGTATATAAGACTTTTCACTAGACTAATTATCTAGTCTTGCTGATAGTATATTCTATATGATAAACAATGATTTATTTCAATAGTCAATGAATGTTATTTTACTCTAGGAAGTAGAGAGAAACTTTTTATTAGGAGCCCTCAGCAGTGTGTACACATGACCTCTTCCTCGGTATTAGAAAACGGTATTCCAATGTTTCATGGTTAAGGGATTGCCGTACATACTACTAATTCAGAACCCAATGATTTACATTGTTATAACTTCAATCGGTTCATAGAATCATGACACGATTTATAAATGTCATCTGTAATAGACGTTACGCGCTCGATATAGTTGAACTTCAGAAATTTCAGGGTACATAATTGAAATACATATTTAATTTAAACACAAATCAAATGCTATATCTGAAATACTGAATTCTTATTTTTTTTAAAAAACTAAAGAATAATTCAATCGAAAATTTAAGTGGGAGAAAGCATTGGGTGAGACTATAATTTATGGACAAACCAATTAGATTTAGGATTACAGCGTGAAATTCACTCATCTACATGTCTAGATAGAGTTATTCCATTATAGATGACTTCAGCTTGTGATGAAAACCCTAAATCTAATCCTAACCTTAACCATCAACTGTAAATCATAATCTTAATTCCTTACATTGACTTATAACCCTCACTTAACCCTAGTAAGTAGGTTAACATTCTCAAGGTCACTTAAGAGTCACCCAAAGGTCGTCCACAAATTACAGTCTTACCAAACTTTTCCAATAGAGTTAAGAACACTAGAAGAAAAATATTTCAAAAATCTTATCACTATATGTTTTTCGAAATTTTTCTTCTACAATTTTCATATTATTTAATAAAGAACTGTTTAATCAATGTAATATGTTTCATAGTTGAAAACATGGGTCAATTGAAGGTAGACCACCATGGAAAACCTGGAAGCACTGGACGGCCATTTCGTCCCATTATGGGACTCCTCAGCAGTGCGCATCCATGATCCCGCCTTGAGAGATTCGAACCCAGGACCTACCAGTCTCGCGCCAGAGCACTTGACGGATAGACCACTGAGCCGGCATCCAAAGGTGCATATGTACATTAGGGTATGTACAACAGTTTAAAATAATTATAACTATTATTTCTGGATTCAAAACAATTGAATAGTGAATTCATAAAATTAAATTCTTCAACAAAAAAGAATTCATATTACTCGATTTTGTTTACTATTCATGTGTATTGTTCAACTTAAATTATCTGACTAAAATAGTATCCCTTTTAAAATGAATAGGAAGTTGTTATATTAGTAGTATGTTCAAAAACGATGACAAAGATTATGATAATAATAAGATAATTGTGATTATTATTATTAATAATTGTATTATTATTATTGTTTCGCTTGTTGTACATCATTCTCTATATACACGAATTTGTACGACGATTAAAATTGAAGATAATTATAAATGTAATGTATTTAGATCAAATAGATTGTATAATGGCTGGGTATGTGGATGGATGGATAGATGGGTAGCAACTGTACTCTCTCTCTCTCTCTCTCGATATATATATATATATATATATATATATATATATATATACTCAGTTAGAAATGTGATCAGCACTTCCTTAGTAATTAATATATCATACAGCATGTATTACTGATAAATGTATCATTAAAGAGATATATTGGATCATTGTATTATGCTAGGAAGAGTAATTATGAATGAAAAAAATGAAAAATAGTAGTTTAAGTAGTATTAATTGAGTGCATAAAACTTTAGCTGTAAAGAGAATAAAGATGTATCACTTTGTGTTAAACTATTTGAAATAGTAATTATTATTTAATGTTTTGTCTAATGAGCTTGAGAATTTCATTTTAAACTAAACTTATAAATTGTTTATTTCACAACCAGCCCCCTCCTCACGCACATAGATAACCGACTTATTTATGATTCCAGGCTATTTGTGACTACATTTTATCTCAACTTTGATGTTTTGTCTTATTATAATATTCAAATCTTTCTCATAGTTATTAATCTTTATTTATCGTGATGAATGTTCAAGTTCTTAACAAATATGTTTCCATAAGCAAGGATGGATGGTGGCCAGTGGTAGAGTCCAGGACGCTCATCCATCCTATTTGACACTCGACAGCTGGATGTACCTGCATCCCAGAGTTGACGTTCAAACAAACAATACAAAATGAATGTAGACTTCAACACATCGCACAAGCTAGTGGCTATTTGGACTCAGTAGCTAAGTGGTTAACGCGATGGCGTTTGAAGCAAACGGTACTGGATTCGAGTTGTGGAGTAAACATCAACTCTGAGATGTAGATAAATCTGGGTGACGAGTCCCAAATAGGACGAAATGAACGTTCTGAATTCCACTGCTACCCATCATCCATCTCTGTTTGTAATACTTGTGACTAAAGGCATTATCGAGGCAATCCACATTGAATGTATAATGCCAATAAGAGACTGATTAATTACAGTCTTAAACATCAATGGGGAGATTCAAATAAATAATACAAAATGAATTTAACTATGTTTTTAGTTTCTTAACAACAATAATAATTCTGTGTTTTTGATAATTATAGTACTCTGTTACCAAGTTTAACAAATTGTTAGTATTATTATTGACAGGCATATAATTGATAGCCATTTAAAAAAAGTAGGTGTACATATAAAATGAAGTTACCGGAAAGAGAATTTACTTTTAGTTGAAACAATCTTCCCTATTTTTTTTCTCGATAGGTAGGTATATTCCGTTTATTCATTTATTTGTTTGTAAATTGGTGTATTTCTGCATTAGAATATTTACTTTGCACTTCAGTTTCAAGACAAAGTTAAATACACATATTCATTATAATGTTTGGGATTGAAGGGTAATATTAGGTAAAACTCTTTTCTAATTTATAATCTATACAAAATATAACGGAAAATATCTACTATTTCAAGGCATAATAATGATTTCGGTGGTTTTGTGCTGTAAGCTCGATGTTTTAATAGTAGATCCAGAGAACAATGGACAAAAATAATCAACTTGGAAGCGAGGACAAATTTTTTGGGACAATTTCCAAATATCTTGACTTAGTGAGTACATCACTATTTCTGTTCAGATTTTTGCAACCATACTCAATAGTCTCTAAAGAAGCATTATCTCGTTGATTTTGATTAATACTCATTAAAGGTGCCTAGTATACTTAACAGTTACCAGTTTGCCTAATTTATGATTGTAAGTATATGCATAGTTCACTTAATATGTAAAAAAAATTTGAGTTTCTGGTTTCGTAAATAACTCTCTCATTGTAATGCACGACAATAATATCAATGCAATAATAGTTAGAATGAATAAGAAGTTTCTCTCTTTATCTACTCTCCTTCTGTTGTCTATGTATTAGGAATGACATTTAAGTGTTTCTTTTTTTCAGTCAAAACACAGGTCTATGTAGCAATTCGATCTTAGAGTTTGAACTGTCACAAAACAGAATAATTATCACGAAAATACTAAGTCGATTCCACTGATACATGTTTTATACACACACAGTAGCCTTTGGGTTAAAGAAAATTAGAGCATAGAAAAATACTATAAACACTAACTACAATAAGTAATAAAAACCAAACATCTCTCTCTCATAAAAGGAAATTTTCCCATTATCTAATAATTTAAATCTTTAAGAAATATCGATTTATATTGCTCAAAAAGAATATATCATTAGGTTGCTTAACCTGAAAATCATACCTGGTTGTTGATTGGTTAATAATACATATTGATTAGCCCATATTATTCGTTTATCATTCAATCTATTTCTAATTCATATGCATTTATATATACATGTGTGTGTGTGTGTAAGTGTATGCATGAGTGAGTAAATGTGCATTCTTATTTGATGTAATGTATGGTTTCTAGGTTTTATGATGATGATGATGATTATGTTCTCAATTTTCTTAATAATTTTGAAGAAACTTAGATTGTTAAAATAAACAAAAGATAAAAATCAACCACTAAGTATTTTATAATTAGGATTAATGCATTAATTTGTGATTATGAGATGGTGGAGAAGATTTGTAGCTGATGATGTCGTTCAGAAGGACGATGAAAGCTTCACGACCAAACCATCCGGATCACAGAACAAAACTCCATTAAAATTCGTGATTATCAATACCACTCATCTCATAATAAGTAATACTATTATTATCACTGTTATCAATTGTCTCCCTTGATAGTATACTTGATTCATTTTAAGTGTTGTCTTTCAATACATTCGCATGCGTATATACTAACACTCATATCAACGAACAATTATCTATTCAACTATATTCTTAACCAACATTTCCTTCATAAAAAATACATCAATGTTGTGTACTCTCACAACTGTTTATATGTATAGGTTGGACTTGATAGTTTCAAATAAATTGAGCATTGCGTAGAAATTTAATAGTAAACACATTTTTCTGTTATATCTTAATTGAGTAGAAAAGTTCAGTTCTGACGTTTCGTGACCTAATGTAGTCCACTTCTTCAGAGTAAATAAATGGCGGAATTAAACTAACATAAGTTTAAATAGTACATAGGAAACAATGTATAATATTTTCAGTACAGTCAAAATCATACTAGATCAGAATATGTCAATTTTAAATTATTCTTTGTCAATGTGTTTATTTTCCACACAATTTTCACACACACATAACCATGTACAACCCCACTACTTCATATTACAAATGTATACATTTTTCATATCCACCATTTGACGCACAAACTAATACAGTGAGTGATATGTCATACAAATTTACCTTGACCAAAAAAATAACTTGACATTGACATATTCAGACCTATTATGATTTTGACTGTACTGAAAATATTCTACATTGTTTCCTATGTACAATTTAGACTTGTGTTAATTTAATTCTGTCACTTACTTACTCTGAAGAAGTGGCTTACATTAAGTCACGAAACGTCAGAAACATAATTTTCCATTCATTGGAATATATGGTAATGTTATATATTATATTAGTGTTATATTATAGCTTATGTGAATGAAATATATAGAGAAAAATTCGAACTGTATGCAGAAACGATATATATTAATAATTATTCTGTTTACAAGTGATTTGTTTTCGAACATGACATGATATTTACTTACTTACTTACTTATACCTGTAACCCCTCGTAGAGGAGCACGGGCCTCCCACCAGCATTCTTCATCCAACCCTGTCTTCGGCAATCCTTTGCAATTCTTTACAGTTGTTATTCATCCTGTTTCTATTTCCTGGCGTAATGTGTTCTTTGGCCTTCCTCTTTTCGCTGAACTTCCGGATTCCAAGTTAGAACACGACAATATAAGAATGAGTAAATAGATAATAAGAGTTTCAGAAATCCATACGTTCCAAATAAGGCCACTATGCATCATTTTAAATTAAGAGTAAAACAATCTAATTTAGAATTGATTTGGTATGTCTCACGATAATTATTTTTATTTGTAGACATTCTTTTCTTCACACTTCTTGACAAGGAGAATATAAATGATCGTGATAAGAATCCTATTATTATGAAAAAATATGTTCATCAGGGATTAATGCAAAATTGATTTGTGTTTCGTGATGGTATTTGTTATACGGTAACAACAATTCACATCGCCGCTCAGTTAACTTGTATTGAAAATAACTAACAGATTTATAATGACTTAATTAGTTTGTTTCAATATTTCAATATTAAATTTGTGAAAAGTAAATTTAAAGACAGACCTGGTCATATATTGATATCAGTGGTCTATCGGTTAAGTGCTCGTGTGCGAGACTGATAGGTCCTGGGTTCGAATCCCGTGAGGCGGGATCGTGGATACCACTGCTGGGGAGTCCCATAATAGGACGAAATGACCGTTCAGTGCTTCCAGGTTCTCCATGGTGGTCTAGCTTCAATTGACTCATGATTTCAACTATACATAATAAATATATTGCTATCGTTTGTTAACTAGTGTTGAGATGAATTCTCAATACTCAAACGAATAGAAATGACTAACCAAAGTTCAACTATAATAAAATCTAGCCAGGTATCTAATGCGTCTTGGGCTTGGGCACTTAGACATTGACTTCCTAACAGCTCCCTAGTCCCTAAAAATCGTTAACTGTTGAATCGCAAGTGGAAAAATAATACAAGAAGGACAAGAAAAGTTTAACTTCCAGAGTTATTATATATATATATATATATATATATATATATATATAAACTCATACGATGGACTACAGTGCAAAGTCGTGCATGGAGGACAGCTGACAGATGCATTTTCAGTAAGGACCGGAGTCAGACATGGCTGTCTACTCTCCCCATTCCTCTTCCTTCTAGTGATTGACTGGATTATGAAGAATTCGACATCTGAAGGGAAATATGGAATACAATGGACAGCTCAGAATCAATTAGATGATTTGGACTTCGCAGATGACCTAGCCCTACTCTCTCATACACACGAATAAATGCAGATGAAGACAGCAAATGTAGCAGCAGCCTCTGCATCGATAGGCCTCCACATTCACAAAGTAAAAAGCAAGATTCTCAAATGCAACACGGAGAACACCAACCCAATCACACTTGATGGCGAAACTCTGGAAGAGGTGGAAACATTCACGTACCTGGGAAGCATCGTTGATAGACAAGGAGGATCGGATGCAGATGTAAAGGCGAGGATTGGCAAAGCAAGGGCAGCATTTCTACAATTGAAGAACATATGAAACTCAAAACATTTATCAACCAATTTCAAGGTCAGAATCTTTAATACGAACGTCAAGACAGTTCTACTGTACGGAGATGAAACGCGAAGAACTACTACGTCCATCATCAGGAAGGTACAAGTATTTATAAATAGTTGTCTACGCAAAATACTCAATATTTAGTGGCCGGATACTATCAGCAACAGCGTTTTATGGGAGAGGACAAACCAGCTTCCAGCTGAAGAGGAAATTAGGAAAAGTCGTTGGAAGTGGGTCGGACATACACTAAGGAAATCACCAATGTGCATCACTACTCAATCCCTAACTTGGAATCCGGAAGGGAAGAGGAAAGAGGAAGGCCAAAGAACACATTACGCCGGGAAATAGAAACAAATATGAAAGTATGAACAGCGACTGGAAAGAACTGGAAAGGAAGGCTCAGGACAGAGTTGGATGGAGAATGCTGGTGAGCGGCTTGTGCTCCTCGACGAGGGGTAACTGGCGTAAGTAAGTAAGTATGTGCCCTTTAAATTTTAAGTGCATCTCCATAGTATGTTAAATTTGGTAATAATGTTAATTGTCCAAATGGATCATGAACATACGGTCTATCTTTTCCGAGAATGATCTTGGAGGTTGCTAAAAAGAACGCTGATTGGTTTAAGAATCTTCAACCCTTTCCCGACTTCTGATTAACTTTCAATGGATTTTCGAGGGTTCTCAGTAGTATAATTGATGACATTCCGTAACTGTTGCACTGTATCATGAGTTGAATAATGGTCAAACAGTTTTTTCCTATCATGTAATTCTAATCGTAATGCACGTAGATGAATTCAAATAACTACTATCAATCAATAAACTTGAGTTAGCCAGCTATACATAGAATTAAGTAGTTACGTCGACCGAGATTAATGATACTGTTTTCCACAATAACATTTATTATTATAGTTATTTTAGTGAGGATTTTTAATTTCTCGTATATTTAGTACATGGCTAGCATTCGAATCGAGAAATCCCATTTATTCCTATTTGAAACCCTTCAGTTGCATGTACTTGCAGTTAGCATCAGAACTGGGGTATAGGTCTATATATATAGGTCTATCCAGGAGACAAGTTCCAAACAGGGCAAAATATACGTCCTAAATTCCACTGTTAGTCGAATATCAGATATACTAAAACGTTTTTGTTGGTGCCCTAAGCCTTTATATACTGAGATTATCCAGCTTTTACTATTTAGTTTCAACTGTCTTCATTTTATAATCTTTACGTCAATCTTAAGTGATCAGTAATTTATGTTAATTCATTATGTGAATGATTTAATCTTTCACAATCTGAATTGACCTATGATAAACAATTTATTATAATTAATTCATAGGATATGGTATAAAACTACAACTTAATATCACATTGACCTTTCCATTTGATAGTAAAATTAATTCCATTTGGTAAAATGATCATTTATAAATTATTGTATCGTAATTAACGTGATTTAATTTTTTGACATAAAAAAGCTTTTACAATCTCCATCATCTTTACCCCTTCTGATTTATTTAATATGTTTGATAGACTGATTATTTGCAGTTAAACAATCCAAGATAACCTTTCTTGGCACAAGTTATCATTCATATTCCTGCATTTTATGTATGATCACCGATATATTATTAGTCATAATATATTAATATGTGAAACTGTGTTGTACTGACGACCTTGAGTGATCCGGTGATAAGCTAATCAGGATACAGGTAGTTTAAGTAAATAATTTACTACAGAGAACTTAAAATTTTAGGAGGCATACATTCTACTTCACATGATTAATAAACGTACTGAAGTTTGAAACAGTTTCGTCTGTATTGAAAGTGAAGTTGGTTCGATAATAACATTCGTCCACATAACTACAGGTCACTTTTAATTTAGAGTCTTTAAAATGGTGAAAATAGTTCTGAAATATTGACTACATTGTCTCGACAATTTATGATCAATGGAATGGCACACACAAACGACGTTCCATCTCTTTGAAAAAGTCTAAATTTTCTCTGACTATCCGTATAATTAATAGCCTCTGGTTGAACATGCCATAAAAAATGAACTAGGTCTTAGTGTACGGGGGACCTTGAAAGGTCACACAAAGATGCTTGACTATGACCTAATTCACATCAAGTAAGCTCAACTAACAGTTAGAGTTTTAAATATAATCAGCAATAGGAGTAGATGTTTTTCGTATTTTAGATTCGAACTATGTCTTATTCATTGTGGTTGCAAAACAGATATTTTTATTCATTCTAAACAGCTTGAGAACTAAATGTAGGCAATTTTTAATTAGCTCTTGATAGGCTACAAGCCATCCGTCATTATGCCATGAATTATGCGTGAATATCTAAAAAGCATTATCTTAAATCTGGTTCATTCATCCGTATGGCATAGTCTTACGGATTTATGCGTGACTGTAAAATTGGATGACATTAGTTCAAATTTCATGGCAAGTATTAGCTGGCTCGACGTATCAAGTTAATCTAGCTAAAAGTTTTGTTCTACCTTGAAATATACGACAAACAAGGCTTTTTATCTATTGAATTCAACCATCTAACATTGAAATTAACCTTTATTTTTAATGTGATAGGTCTTAGTAATGATACTCGCTTCCTTAACAGTTTCATGTCTGGATTATACTTTTAGTTAGTAGTATACAAATGAGTGGATTATTTATAAGTCAATAAAAGGAATTCTTCTTGAATAAAATTCAACATTGCAGCTAATTAACATTTCTTAGTACATAGTGATTATTTCTTGTATTGAGACATTCTTTTCGATATCGTGAGGGTTGTATAGGATCGCTAAATTTTCATAATATGCAGCATTGTATTATCTCATTTAGACCACCTCGGAAACTGGGAATCACTAGATATCTACTTCGTCATAGTATGGAACATTACAACAGTAAACATCTACAACCCTTCTATAGGGGATTCGACCCTAACCCTTCGGTGTCATGCATCAAGGCTTAATATTTAGATCACTGACATTCAATGATATACATGTGTCATCTCAATTACTTTATGATATTGCACAACCGTCTTTCATTGTCTGCCATGGATAACTGTTTCGCACTCGACATAGCTGATCTCTACTTGTTCAAGCTTCTAACTAGAATATCTATTCATTAGATTGTATGTTCCGAAACTTTGTTTTCTATATTCAGTAATCTCTATATAAAGCTATAGAAATATTAGTCTTCTATCTTGTTTTTCAGTCACATGAATTTTACAAGATTATATATTGATTAGGCATGCATTGAATGTTTACAGTACTGAAAATTGGATATATGAAACATCAGTAGAAAAGGACATATCGTCCTGATAATGAAATAAACAATAAATTAAACTATGAAAATAGTCAATGTTATTTGTTTTATGCACTTTATAAATAAAGTTATTTTGATATTGAAATACATTTTGAAGGAGTCTCTATGTTGGTGATGCTGTATTCTTTTAACTGGATGGTTTAATTGTAAGTTTCCATAGTATTTCTTAACAACCTCATCAATACAATACAATACCTCATCAATACGCTAATCCTCACTGTGAGCTGAAATATATTCATCATTTTTTCACAAGTCTGTTATTCAACACGGATACGTAATAGTTTATAGACTAGGTAGCATTTTGGATGTCTTTTTTCATTTTAAACATATATTTTATTATATATGGTTGAAATCATGAATCAGTTTAAGCAAGACCACCATGGAAAACCTGGAAGCACTGAACGAACATTTCGTCCTATTATGGGACTCCCCAGCAGTGCACATCCATGATCCCGCCTCTAGAGATTCGAGCTCAGGACCTACCAGTCTTGCTCGCGAGCACTTAACCGATAGACCACAATAGGACGAAACAGCCTTCCAATGCTTCCAGGTTTTCCATGGTGGTCTAGCTTCAACTGACTCATGATTTCAACTATCTATAAAAATTGCTACAAATCTCCACATAAAACCCTCACATATTTTATTAGTTAAAGAAAACTATCATGCACTCAACTTTCGTCTATTTTTATTCATAAAAACCAGAGCGGATTGTGGGATATGTGCTATTAGTTGCTTTACTTGATTGTGGTCGAGTTATGGTTGTTCGCAAATCCTATTTATGGATTTATTTATCTAATCTTCAGTTTTGAAACGATGTCTTACTTTAACGGTAGAATGTAAAATTAAAGTAAAGTCTGTTTCTAGACCTTATTTACTGAGTACATCGTTGAAATTCAGCTTAGTGGTTTAGGGTCATGAATGTGCATTATCATGGATCTCATACTATAAAACAAAACATCTATCTTATGTTTCTTGACTTGAAATGTTTAATTAACGAACATCAGTCTGTTGTGTTAACAACAAAAAAATTAAAATGAACAACTAAAATAATTCTAAATTTTCAAAGTTTAACATGATAGAAATGAATAAAGAAAAATAAAGAATTACTAATTTAATATAAGATTGTTTTAAATAGAACAATCTACTAATTCATTTCGTGATTCATCCCGTTTTCTTTATAACCAATTTTACTAGTTTAATTTTCAATTAAACAATTTCTCTTTTATTATTCCATAATTTTGATTAGGTTCTTAGATTGTTTTCTATTTAATAAAAATGTTAACATGAAATATTTATTTAATTTAAGTGAATTCATTTAAAATGGTAATATTATAATAGTTGAGATCTACGGAACCCCCCTTCTGAAAAAGGGGTAATAAATAACTTTCTTTCTTTTTTTTTTAAAGAAAATTATTCCATTTCTAATTTAATTGTTTATTTTAATTGAGGAAATATTTACTTATAGAAGGGGTTTTGTGGAGATTTAGTATTTATTATAGTTGAAAGCGTGAGTCAATTGAAGCTAGACCACCATCAAAAACCTGGAAACACTGGACGACCGTTTCGTCCTATTATGGGACTCCTCAGCAGTGCACATCCACGAACCCGCTCTCGCGAGATTCGTACCCAGAACCTACCAGTCTAGAGCCGAAACCCTTAACCTCTAGACCAGTGAGCTGGCCGATATCCAACGGTGTTAATGTTTAACTTCAACTGATCCACGAAGTTAAGCAACCATTCACCAATTGTCTTCAGTGAGTTCCTATCTCACAACAGGCCGTCCAGTAATTCCAGGTTTTCCATGGTGGTCTAGCTTCAATTGACTCACGATTTCAACTATAATAAATATTTACTTGAATTAAATATGATGTAACTATTCTATAAGGTTATTGGGTGTTTACATGATAAAGGAGGTTGAAAGTTTCAAAAAAAAATCATTCCTTAGTCAATATTTTAAGGGGATAATCGATACTAGTTAGTAAGTCTTGTATACAATCATGAGGGAATCGATATTTCCTATACAATTTGAATGTATTTTATGCATAGTTACTATAATCTTATTCTTATTAATGTATTCAGATCACAGATAACCCTCTGTTAGATTGTGATATTTAAAATGACTGATCACCGAATAATAAATATTGTCACACTTGCCTAGCCCTATTAGATTTCTATCACTCAAGTTGTAGTGTACATGTTGGTTGAAATGATTCAATGAGTCGTTTACTATATATGGACAATAAGTGTTTATTTTTGAAGATAATATGCAGTTGGGTAGAAATCAAAAGAGCTTCCCAGTAAAAATAAAGTGCTGAGATCTATTGGTCAGGGAATTCGCCATTCAATCATTAAGTTGTATGTTCAAGTTCTACTGCACATACTTTAGTATTAATAATTTAATAGTGTTATTGGCTTTAACTTAAAATGTGTTGTCCTAACTGAGTACATAAATATGTATCTAGTTACTCAGTTGGATTGTATTGAAACTTAACATTTGCTATTTAATATGCTTAAATGTTTAGTTCGATGATTTCAGCTTCTAAGATAGATAAATAATTCCATGTTATCCAGTTATCGGGAACATAATACTTAACATTTTAAAACTGTTTTTCTCATGAACTGATATCAGATAGAAAACCATTGAAAACCTCGTGGGATTGTATAATCATTTCCGTTCACATTGATTACTCAGTAGTGTACATTCAACACCCTGAAAAATATCGATCTCACCATTTTCAATACTCACAGTATCATCATAAACTATTGGATTTCAATTCAATGGTTTAAAGAATAGCATGTCTATTACATATCTTGGAGGCTGTGAGTTCAATCTAGTCCAATATCATAAAGAGTAATAAACCAAGATCTTTAATTCTTGATTACTGACAGCTAATTTTAATTTATGATATTTAATACCTTTGTACAATTACTAACCTCATAATTCCAAATGTTTATAAAGGAAGGTTTTACTTAAGTTTATATTACATATGCGTAGATGTATGAAGCTAGTTGTGATTAATTTTGATTTCAATTTTTCTCTTCCTCTCCTTCTCCTCACTCTCCATATACACATTTATGTACATTCAATAAAAATAATTGACCAATATTCATCTCTTTTTATTATGTCTCCTCTTTCGTTTCTTTATTTATTTTCCTCTTTTTGACCTCCTTTTTTTTACCTGACCACATTTTATTGTTTTTTCATTTTTTTTATTTTCAAAAATTCCTCTTTTCATCTCTAAAAAACTTTTTTTTATTTTGACCACCTTTTATTTTTTGAAAAAAAGTGGCGTTTATTCTATTCTTGGTCTGATTTCGGTGAGAAAATTTTGATCGTGTTTAGTATTGTTATGATTTCTTTGTGAAAGAGAAAAAAGAAAACAATGAGGAAAATGTAAGGTATATAAAGAAGAATTGTACATATATATACATACGTATGTATGTATGTCTGTCTGTCTGTATGTTTGTATATATGTAAGTATATATGAGAGGTAAAGAATGTGTATTTGAGGGCATTCATAGATGAATGAAAGTGAAACTACTAATAAGCTACTAACACGATAGCATAAATGAAACGACTTGATTGAGTTCATTAAACTTTTCTTTTTATTCACTTTCCGATTAATGAATAAATTGAGATGGTTTTTTTTGTAAAATTTTTCTTTTAATTTTATTGTTGTTGACTTTCGAGTCCTTTTCTTTTTTTTTCTTTTTTTTTTAAAAAAAAAGGGTTAGAATAATAATAATGATTATTATTATATACACTGTATATGATCAATTATAGGGAAAAAGGTTAATTAAATTGTGTGATGTAATTTATTAGTTAATTTATTTTAGGACATTTAATTCTTTTAGCATCCATTCATTCATTAGATATATATTATATTTAAATGAATTATTTTTGATCAATGATCGATAAACATTGAACATTCACCAAAAAATCAATTAATCGATCGATATATTGAAAATTAATCAATATTCTTTAATGAAATTATTAATTAGAAAATCAATTTTTTTAAATCCTTATTTCTTAGAATTTAAATTTGAATATAAGATTAATTATGGTAAATTATTTACTATTTGAAGTATGTGGTGATGATGTTGTTTAGTAGAATAATGAAAGCTCTATGAACCGAAACTATCCAGCTCAGAGAACAAAACTACACCCAAATATTTACTGATATAAAGTAATGTGAATTATCTATTTAATAAAGTAGTTCTTGTTGAGAATAGAGAATGATTTCTGTTTTTTTTTAAAAGAATCATTTTTGATGGATAATTAATACATAATTATTTATCCTTTCAACATAAGTGAAATAATTATAAGTAAAGATGGACAGTGACTAGCAGTGGAATCCAGGACGCGCGTTTCATCCTATTTGAGATTCGTCAGCTGGATGTACCTGCATCGCAGATTTGATTTTCACTCTAGGACTCGAACCCACTGCTGGCCACCGTCCATCTTTGCATATAATGCTTGTGAATTACGGCTGTATCGAGGCAATACGCACAGTATGCAATTATGCCAATAAGAGACTAACCAGTTGCAGTCCTAAACATCAATGGGAAGATTCAAACAAACAATTGACTCACGCTTTCAACTATTGAAAATACTAAATCTCCACAAAAACCCTTCTGATAATTAATATAATCATATGCTCACTAGTGACTTCGAGAAGTATATCCAGGAGCTCTAGTGAGTAGCAGTGACCAGTGGAGTTCAAACCACGTCTGTCGTGAGATAGGAACTCATTAAAGACAATTGGTGAATGGTTGCTCAACTTCGTGGATCAGTTGAAGTTAGACATTAACACCGTTGGATGCCAGCTCAGTGGTCTAGAGGTTATTGGCTCTGGCTCTAGACTGGTAGGTTCTGGGTTCGAATCTCGCGAGTGCGGGTTCGTGGATGTGCACTGCCTAGGAGTCCCATAATAGGACGAAACGGTCGTCCAGTGTTTCCAGGTTTTCGATGGTGGTCTAGCTTCAATTGACTCACACTTTCAACCATGAAAAATACTAAGTGAATATAAATCAAATATATAAAGAAATAATTGTAGTTTCATCCTTTAGAGTTTTGTAGAGTTTGTTGTGCTTTATAATTTATATCACCCACTGATTTTGATCACACAATCAATTAGTGTATAAAATACATTCCATCAATGAGTATGGATGATTTTTATTCAATGTAACGAATTGGTTAAATGCAGACTTGTAAATTATTAGATGCTGATTCAGTGGCCTAAGGGTTAAGTGCTCACTATGAGACCTTAACGTCTTGGTTTCGATCGCCTACGAAGGTCTATTATATATACTACAGTCTCTTAGTATTATTCATATAAACGTAGGAAAGTTGTAAACTTGAGTTCTTGGCATTACTTTCAAGAATATTTTATTAGATTTCTGTCTGTATTAAGGTAGTAGGGACTCATGATATGGCCAGAGGTCATACCTAAGACTTCCAGGTTGGCACATTACATTTAGATTTTAAGGGTGATATCCAAAGGTTCACATTTTCAGCTTCATCCACAAGGTAACATTGATAGATCTATCATGATTAATTATCCTTGTGATATTTCTGACATACATGGTCCCATATCGGCTGACGAAAAGCAATCCCTGACCTCAGCTATCTTTAAAAACGAAAACCCTCCACAAGCTATTGATTCATTCAAGAAGAGGGATGAAATAATGATAATTCAAAATAATTCTACTGAAAATCAATTCTCCGAGATGGATTGTTTAATTGTGAAGATTTCGTTGTCTTTCTAAGTAACAATGCAGTATATGCTATTTATTTCGACAGATATAAATAGTATGTAAATCAATCGAAAGTAGAATGCTTGGCAGAAACTTGAGAAGATCGGAGAGAAGAGAACGAGAACAGAGTGAGTGGTATGGGAATGAAGGGAAAAAAGTCTCAGGTAATTGATGGACATTTCGCAAATGAAGTATTAAACGTATGGTATTCACATTTGACCAAATAACTCTGTCATTGTGTTTATCTACACTTTTGTTCACATTCACTACAACATTCAGTTCAAATCTCAGACAGAAGTGATCCATGAGAATTTCTTCCGAAGTAACCTTGAACATGATTAGTTATTGTTGATACTTATTCTGTCATTGTACATTAAGTTTGATTCTCTTCTACCTTGATCCCGTTTTTTGTTGAATCTTTCACGGAAAGTGTAATAGGAAGATGAAGATTACTAGGAATAAGTGATAATAATGGCTTAATACATTTCGAACATTCTGTTCAATTATATATTTGTTATTATGAGAAATAAAAAGTCATTTAGGCAAATGGAAGTTAATAAAAAATAAAGAAAGATACTATATGAAACACACCTAACCGGACAATAAATTAATGATTTAGGTTAGCAAATGATCTGACTGTTAAGCTTTTGGAAATTTTTTGATTTTCTTTATATTAATTTTGTCTAAAGTTTCAACATTTCACCAAATGAATGTATGTTCGCATCTGTTCACATGTATGAATATAGGCAAAGATGTGTCATGGAGTATCACAGTTAATTAGTGTACATGCTCATCAAAATTAAGAGGGACAGGCTATTTTGTTGTATCAGTTGGATTAGTTTCTTTTGTAAATCACGTCCAGTTTTTTTTTTTCATTTTATCATTTCATCCTTCATTTTGTATAGAGATGATTGAAGTGGTTTTCCTGGCCTATTAACAAATCTTTCATATACGGTATAACATATAACTTTCATATACAAATCAAACACTTATTTTTGAACTAATCATTTTTATTAAATACTTTACATGTAATATTTTTTGGCTTTATTCTCACTTCATTAAAGATTGAAAAAAGCAAACAGATAAGAATACTCTTAATAAATGAATAGCAGCCTAGTTAACAACGATGTTTACTGGTGAACTAATTACCATCCCATTATACTAACACTTTACAATAATCAATCATCAGTTATTTTTAAAGCTTTTCCTCAACTTGAGTTGGCAATAAGTTTAGAGTTGATTATTATGATGATTTGATATCAATTGGAAAATTAATGAAGGGCTTATCTGTATCTGAGCAATACTTGCGACTTCATGCAGAAGTATAACAGATTCATATCGATCATAAAACACTTGATGGTCTATGTTTTTATTTCAGCCAACTCGTCATATACCGTAACATTCAATGTCATCAGTAATTAATTCTTGAACTGGAATTTTTAAAGTCAACGAGTCATATAAGCTAGTTGGAGCTTTGAAAACATGATCTGATAGCTTCTCATCGATAAAACATTTTTATTAGAAAGCAAAATAAGTTCACGGAGAATTTCTAACTTTTTTGATTTCATCATGATTACTAACTGGTGTCCTTTTAAGTGTCATTAGAACTTAATTAGCATTAGACAACTGTGTTATTCACGTTTGAAATTTCTTATCAGAATTATCTGACTGTCAATTTTACACTACTGATTAATACTGTTGGTCTTTTAAGGTTAGTTTAATAATGTAATAAGCACAGCCGTTTATAAATGATAATCTTACAATCAGCCGTTTATTATTTATATGATTATCGAAAAATAGACAGGATAGATAGAGTCTTCAAAATAATTAGTTCCCCTCCCCAAATTACACTAAACAGATTGAGTCAACGGTACTAAAATGCATTTTTTAATTTTTGAGAGAAACATTTCGTTAAGTAAAGCAGTATTGACGTGAATATTTTAATAAAGAATACTATATTTCAGTGCTACAGTATTCATTAAACTGTCATCATTTCAACTTAACTGGCCTATAAGTAGTCATTGTTGTAAGTCCTCTTGTGATCTAGATTTTCTGTAAACTAAATTTTTCAGGTGATCATGTGAAGTGACTGAATACGTGGTTAAGACCTTTTAAATGAAAGTGTTAACAAGTAACACCAATTATTATATTTTTAGCAATCTTAAATGTATTTTCTTCGACTTTTAACGAAGCGAATCAAATAATGTTGAGAAAAACAATGAAAACTATCGATGAAACAAGTTTTAGTTATACTCATCATCATGTTAACTGTATGTGTTATTAATGGAACTTCGTTGATAGAAGTTATCTAGAACTGAAAAAGATGGCATGATGAGGAATGTCGTTAAAGGGTGAAGAAAATACATTTCAACTTCGATAATTCAATGAGAAGATGAAGGTTCTTATTGGATTATCGAAATTTATCAAAAGGACTAATTGTTTTAAAAAATTAAGCTTGCTGAAAATATGATAACTGGTGTTAGAACTTGCCAACAGTTTTATTTAAAAAGTTTTAAACATATATTCAGTTTGTTGACATAGTCACCTGAAAAATGTACTCTATAGAAAATTTAGATCACAATAGTGTTCACAACAATGACTACTAATAGGACAGTTAAACTGAAGTGATGATAGATTGATGAACACTGTAGAACAGAAATATAAGTTGAAATAATTTTACACAAAAATGTACTTTATTTGATGTAAACAATCATTCTATGGTCCAGGACAAGGTTGGATGGAGAATACTGGTGTGCGGTCTATGCTCCTCCACGAGAGGTAACAGGCGTAAGTAAGTGAGTAATTATTCTATGAAGCTTATTTAATTCTTTTAAGTATTCAGAATTGAAATCTCCTTTCAAATATTACAATGTTCTAAACCAAATCATAACCATATTTAATTATTAAGAAATATCGATCCTTTCTGAAAATAAACAAATTTTTTTAAAGGAAATGACTAACATATCATAAAATAGGATAGAATGTTTTACATTACATTTGAGATTGACACTGTCTTGTGAATCATTGAATATTAGAAAGAATTTGCTGTTTACTTCATTCTATTCAGAAATTCTCTGAACAAAACAAACTTGACGTTGGACAATCTCTATAATCTCTTGTTTTATTAATTTTTTTCCAGTTTTATCACTGTATTTTAAACTGTAATGTGCAAAAATGCCCAGTAACTGATCATAAAGATACCCCTGGTTTGATATGTGGTAAAAGTTATTTATATTATCTTTTAAAATTTTATGTATAGAGACTGGTCAATATCTCTTCTTAAAGAAAGTAGGAAGTTATTGATTTTTCCGACTATGATTGATACTGTTTTGCGAATAAATTTAAAATTACTATTATTCAAAGGTTAAGAAGATTGAATTTTTTAGTGTGGATCATGGATTGATCTTAGTTATACAACGAATAAAAACGTGAAAGAAGTGAACTTCAGTTTTGTAGTAGTGCTCATCCCGAACCCCATTAAGGGTAGTATTCCGGACTTTCAGGCAGTTCATATAGTGCTTAACTTGTAGACCACTGAGTATAGGTCTTGTAGTTTATTTATCCAACTTCAATTAATTCATGATATTGAACAACTATCTTTCAGTATCAATAGTGGCCAACTGCTTCACATTTAACATAGCTGAACTTCACTTGTCTTCTCATAAAGACTAGGGAGAATTACTAATGGGGCTGAGTATGTGCAATGCTATAGGAGTCCCGTAGTCAAACGGAACAACTATTCAATGCTTTCTAGTTTTCAGTAATTATTAGTCAGTTCGTGAAGTAAACTATGAAGTAAAGGTGATATTTTTTAAAAACTTATTCACCCTAACATCTAGGCACCTAGAATCCTAGTTCAATTCCGTTCCACATTATGGGTATACACTGTCTAGAAATACCTAACTAAGGAAATTTTAAGATTTTTAAACATATCTCTAGCCGATATTTCCTCTCTGTACAAATCACCACATAGGTATTCTTATTATTATAAAAATACTAAGATATCTATCATAATGATTACACTGTTGCATTTACTTTTTGAAAAATATTTTACCAAGCTATTCCTTAACTTTATCTATTCTATAAATGTACGCCATTCGAGTATATGGTCCTGTCAACTATTTTAGCCAATTGTATAGTTCTAGCTATGGAAATGCATTTACCATCGAATGATAAAACAGCCTTGTCAGAAAAACTGGTAAGTATCTTTTGTGGCTATTTATTTTTATTCATTATTGTATGTTTATTAATACACTGTTCTAGATACCATTGATCATTTATTTGCAATTATGAGATAGAAACGATGATTAATTGGTGATCTGGATGTTAGGAGGTGGGTTGAACCAAATGATCATAAATCCTCTTTTCCAACCGTTAAAACACAAATACTGATTACATAGATTTATTAATACAAATAATTATTGGAATGAGGTTTATCACAGTATATCACAGAGAGCAGTGAGTCCTAATAGGTTAGCATCAGAGATCTACAAAAATAGATGGTAACGTTTTAGCAGCTAGATTAACGGAGGTATAGGCTAGAATTTAGGAACTGGAAGTAATCCTATATGAATGGTTTCGATTGCTGATCGATCCTATCCGTTAGAAAAAAACTAAAATCATAGCGCGATAGCCACAGAGCAATCAGTGTGACGTATTTAAAATTTATTACATAAGCCTAAATAACCGTCTAACGTTTAATTTGTGGTTAGGAAACTAGGTTGGTTTCAGGCTTATGACTTGGATATAAAGGTTCAGTACCTAAAACACAGATATACCTGCAAACTCTCAGCTATCGTTGTATTTCCTAGCCTTCAGTTTAGGCAAACATAAAACACCCAAGGTGTTAGTAACCGATTTCAACTTAGATTGCTTGAATACATCACTTTCATAAGGTACAAGAAAACTAGAAACTGTTCAACCCATATAGATTAAACTCCGGTCACAAGCGTTATAATAAAAGATGGATAGTGGCTAGTAGTGGAATCCAGGACTTAAAACACTATCGAGGTAATCAACACACCACACACATATGTCAACAAGTGACTGATGAATTCCAGTCCTAAACATTAATGGAAAGATTCAAATCAAATTTCTTTCTATTGCACGATCTAGCTGTTATCTGGATTCAGTATCTAAGTGGATGTCGTGGTGACGTTTAGTGTAAACGGTACTGTGTTCGAGTCCCAGAGTGAACATCAACTGTAAGATACAAATACATACATCTGACGAGTCCTAAATAAAGCGAAACGCACGTCGTGGATTTCACCGCTTGCAACTATCACCTCTGACTATTGTTATTTATCGATCTGCACAATAATGTTTATGTTTATACTGGCACATGAATTCATCATCTTTAGTTTTAGAGCTGACTTTATATCCACTAAATTGCTTGTTATTTTAGATGACTGTCCGATTCTGTTACACGCGCTTTCAATATGTTTGTGCATCTTGCCACATCAATGGTAAGACTAAGGTTGATAGTGAATTGTATTGGTAAACGTAGTCGAAATACATATAAACTAATCCATATGCATATACATGCTCGTTTGAAAATTGGTTCAAATCACCAATAGCGTTTACCCACCAACTATCACTTACCCTTTGGCCTTAAGCTGAGGTGTAGGCACGGGTACTCAATGTGTTTGTATTGGATCAGCATATTAACACTGAGTCCAAGTAGCCACTCACGTTTGTAACTTAAATGCCGTATATCTTACTAGTTAATAACAATGATGTTATTTAAATTTCTTTGAGTTAAAAATTAGTTCTTGAGACTATTCTCACTGTATATGGCACAAACATAATTTTCATAAATGTTTCTAAAGACAAAATCTCTAAATTATTTTTTGTCGGAAAATCACAAGATTAGCTTTTTCAGACTTTCTTTTTTTACCTCTTTTTACCTCAGGAAGACTTTTTTCGACTGAGAAATATTTTCCACCTGTCAGCTATAACAATTTCTAATTTCTCATACTACTTATCAACTGATTGTGAGGCATTTTTCTGATGAGAGTAAGAATGGATTCAGAAAAGAAGCGGTCTTTTGTTTGTTTCTAAATTTTTGGAGTTCTGAAGAATCTTCATGTATAAATAACTTTTAAAAAAATAAAGATATCTACATAATATTCTTTGAAGATTGATTTCGTGTTGTATGACGTTTTTCAGCCGGGTTTGCCCATCATCTAGAAGGAAAAACACTTCTTGTTGTCTTTCAGCCTAGCAGTCAAAAAAGCTTCCGCCGAGATATTTGAAGTAAGACTGACCTTTTGTAGGATTGACTGTAAGGCTAGGTGATATGGGATCGAATTTATTAGGCAGCATAAGTTTCTCAAGATTATAGGCGAACCTGGATGTCGAGGGCCAAGTACCATGAAACTTACCTTTAGGATTTATTGTCGACAATCTTCAACCACCACCTCAAAATTCATACTCTTGATTATTTATCAAACCATTTTATATATTTTAATAGCTAAAGTGTGATTATGTGTTTCAACAAAAGCTTTCTGTTAACAGTCTCTTTCATGGAACGACTACAGAATAAGACGATGTTAAACTAGGATATGAAGTTCCGTTGACGCTTAACATTAACCGTTGAAATACAGAATGTCCAGAAAAACTTGACCTACTTAAACTTTTCTTATACTTCACTTTCAATGTAAATTAAAATGAAGTTTGAGACGATTGAAGATCTATTCATTTCATTATTATATTATACTATTTGTTTTTTTTTCAGGAACAAACTGAAACATATTTTTTAATTATTTTCTGTGTGGAAGCTTTATTAAAAATTGTTGCATTGGGTTTCGCTTTTCATCGTAAAGCTTATTTAAGAAATATATGGAATATAATGGATTTTATTGTGGTAGTCACAGGGTAAGTTGTTATCATTTTACCAATTTTGTATATTGTACATTTTAAGAATAGTTTTCTTAAGTTAAACTCTAGAACTGTATTATTTTATAAGTTCTCAAAAAAAGTTGGGAATAATTTTACCCAAAATTGTGTAAGACAGGAACAATGAACACTGTGAAGGATGAAATGGATTCATTTTACTATTGCACATTTTAGGTATTGTTTTTGTGGAGATTTTAGTAGTTTTATAGTTGAAATCATCAGTCAACTTCGTGGATTGGTTGAAGTTAGACATTAATATCGTTGGATGCCAGCTTAGTAGTCTGAAGGATATGCATTCGTGAGCGAGACCGTTAGGTCCTGAGTTCGAATCTCACAGGACGGGATCGTGGATATGCACTGCTGAAGAGTCTTGCGATAGAATGAAACGGCCTCTCAGTGGTTCCAAGTTTTCCACGGTGGTCTAGATTCAATTGACTCATGATTTCAACCATGAAAAAATGAATATGTTTATGAATATTAAACACTTTTCAAATTCCTTAGATTAATCCTTTGAAAAAAGCGTTAAATATTGTTAGAAAAGTTTGATTAATCTCTTAATGAGTAGATTGCTGACTTTCAAAGTTGTTTATATTTAATAGAACTAAATCTATAACCATTTAAATAATCTGTGTGGATTTACAAAAGTAGCCCATCAAAAAATGTCTCATGCTTCAAGCAAAGCAAATATAATTTATGGTCTGAAATGTTTACCTGTGTGAGAAAATACATTTTTCAAAAAGAATAATCGAAGTGAATCGTCGATATGACAGATTAACTAACTTTATCTTAAAACTAATCTAAAGTAATCGGTCGATTAATCCTCATTGTATTAACAAAAGGTTTTTAGTGTTACGCTGAATTCAACACTAACTCACCATCTTGAATGGAAGATAAGATAAATTTGTTCGACAGGAAAGAAAAACAGCTGTTTAAGATAATTTATCTACATTCATACATCTTTTAGTCAGATTATTGGATTACCAAAATAAAATCAGTCAGCAAAAATTTTAAAAAAAACAATCTCACCTAGATTGATATCTGACAGGACGTAACTTAGAATTTTATCTTTTAAAAAACGCACTTTTTATACATTCACATACGCCAGCAAATGATGATGTAAATTTAGTCCAAAGTAGCATCTACAGGATAGTCTAAACTTTTATTAATAATGTTAATGAATATTGTTCCGGAACATTTGAATCCAGTCAGAGAAAAAAAACTTTAAATTTATGTAAAAACTTAAGATCCAGAGAAAAATGAACGACAACTGTTGGTACTTCATTGTTACTGACTTCCGGATGTATTACTCAACATCTTCAGTGTTATATTATGATTATCTGATTCATCTTAACCTAAAAGTCTTCCCTTGCCAAAATGGCTCAATTTAATAATCACTGATTTCATAGATTAATATGTTCGTTAAATGATCTCAAAATCGTCTTCTGAACCTTTGATATGTTAGTCAACATGCGTAAACATTCTTTATATTCAGCTCGTAAACTTAAGATTAATGAATCAGTGAAAAGTATACTGTTAACTTAGCTGTTGAGGTACTTGTTTTTATCTTACGTTTACCAAGAAAAGCTTTCAAGGAGTTGATCAAATAGATTTTTGATTTAATTCTGTATACAAATGTATAAAAGGTGTAATCAGGAATCAGAATTTCATTATTGTGAACTCACTGCTGTCAAATTTCGATTATATAATTTTACATATTTACAATTTCTCTCCATTAATTTTCTTTAGTCTTTTAGCTTATATTCTGCCCAATTTAAATCAACCAGCAGTACGTGCATTACGTGTGTTACGGCCACTAAAATTAGTAACTGGTTTTGAAAGTAAGTTATTCTGTACAATAAAGCTGTTTTGATTTATATATAGTATCAAAACTGTATACACTATAAATGATACTCAGCTAAATCAAGGCACCGTATAATATTCATTGATGTACTGTATGAACTAACTCGGAATGTAAAGACTTACAGGTATATAAGTAATTGAAAATCGAATGGTAAAGTGATGAAATTCAGTTGTGTAATGAAAATACCAATGAATTAAAACTATAAATAAACTTGTATGGATTGTCTTGAAAATAATTACAACTTAACTAAAGGTATATAATTCTAAATTATGGCAGTTAGTAATCAGTTAAACAATAGAATAAATATGGAATTTTGATACATTTGAAGTACTTCTGAAAAAAGCGAAAACAAAGATTCTAGCAGAATAGCATGGATTCATTTCATTTCGTCGGTTCTCGTCAGTTACTTACAACCTGTGATATTTAAAATCATAATTACAAAATGGATTTAAGTTACTTACATGAAAGTGTTTAGTTGGAAGTTATGTTGAAGACATATTAGTATAGCAAGGGTGTAAGTAGATTGAATAGACTGAATATTGTAAATATATACCTTATGTAAAAGAAAATTCTACAACATTGATTGTGAAAACAGTTCAAATGGCCAGAAACAAGTAGTTACATAATGAGTAAACGCTGATGTGAATAAAATGAGTGAAGCTCAGTTGATAAAATTAAGATTACTAATTTGGAAGATAGTGGAAATAAAACTCAATTATGTAATAAGTGCAAGAAAGAATTAGAAGAAAAATGATTAGATGCAGCGAAAGAATATTTGTTACCAAGGAAAGGAAAGATTAATAACCGTCTCGTTTTAAATACATAAGTCAGGTTTTTGACGCCTGATAGCAACCGGTTCAGCAAACTTCAGAAGACTGGAATTTGACTGTTTACTAATCACCTTGAAAGATTGCAAGGTATTAGCCTGATGTCCTGTATCCAAGTGATGTTTTGTTATATCCCCCGGTGAATAACGAATGGTAACTTTTAGGTCTATTTATGGACCAATGTATTATGTCTATTTCCTATTGTACAATTATTACGTAACTGAACTATTCATATTCGTATTTCTCTTATCCTTAGCTTTATTTTGACCTTGACTTATTATCATACGATTCTTGAGTTATGATCAGTTTATTGATTACTTTGGTTTGTATAAAAACCCAGTGTGTTTGTAAATAATGATTCATGTTGCCGAGGCTGTTATTTGTGTTCTGCACTCAACTGGCGGGGCTAGGCAGATAGGAAAGGCCGATACGCACTCAAGACTGCTCGTACGATTTCAAGTATCATTTGCTTCCGATCAATAAAATTCACTCCTCTAAATTGGCGTTCATATATTAAATTGGGCACTCACACGTTATAACATGTTTGGTAATTGTACTGTTTAGAGTCGTTCTTTCTCATGTTCTAAGGCTTTTTGGAACATGCTCAAAAAGTCCAAGTTACTCCCTTTTTTTCAGTTCGGCTAATGTAGTTGCTTTGGAAGGTATATATGTACAATATTCAGTCTATTCAATCTACTTACACCCTTGCTATACTAATATGTCTTCAACATAACTTCCAACTAAACACTTTCATGTAAGCAACTTAAATCCATTTTGTAATTATGATTTTAAATATCACAGGTTGTAAGTAACTGACGAGAACCGACGAAATGAAATGAATCCATGCTATTCTGCTAGAATCTTTGTTCTTGCTCTTTTCAAAATGATATAGTTGATGTCAGTTCATTATGAAGCTAAAACTGAATGATGCAAATATCTACAGAGAAATGTTAATTACCACAAACAGTTAACATCATCACTGTTTGTTTGCGAAAGAATGATCTGTGTAAATTAGACTGATGTAACAAAAAATAATAGTTTCAATTTTAGGATGATGAAGATAGTCAACAGGAAAAACAGGAAATAGGCTTTGTGTTAGTAAACATTCGTCAGGAAGGTGAACCTTTACTCTTGAGAGAAATAATACCCCCTGATGGACTCGATCCGGAGTTGAACTGCTTGAAAGTCTAGAAGATTACCGTTGACATATTCGGGCGATGACTAACTCCTCTAGCATCGTATTATTCACAGTAGATCTATCAACAAGTAGTAGCCACAAATAAGTGTAGGACTTCCATCTAACTATCTTAAACCAGCCAACCTCAGTACATAGTACACAGATAGTCAAGTCATTCAGATTAGTGGCCATATTTCAACTTAATCAATAGAATTCAATCAATACTTAAGGAGCTATGAATCATGTAATGCTTGTTTAGTTCTTTAGTGATGAACTAATCCTATCACTCAGATGTTATGCCTCGCTAACAAGTATCGACTAAAATGAAACCTAAATCTAAGGTTTTCTGATCATTTTATTTGATGAGTGTTTAGGCTAATCCAAAGTATATTTTTCTTAAAGTTAATTACTTTCTGTCATTGATGCGCCTATGATCATATTTATTCATTAAGACATTCAATAGATAATACACAATTTACGCCCACTTTTACTTATTTCACTTATAATACTACTACTACTACTGATTTATCTACTTATCTATCTATTATTCCTAGGTTTACAAATTGTACTCAAATCAATTATTAGAGCTATGGCTCCATTACTTCAAATTAGTTTATTAGTATTATTTGCTATAATTATATTTGCAATAATTGGTTTGGAATTCTATTCAGGTGGATTTCATATGACATGCTTTGATTTATGTAAGTGTAATAATGATGCATTTTTTCACTTTTGTTTTTGGAATAAATCATCATTATATTGTTAACGATTATTATTATTAACACCATAATTGTCACTAAAAAGCATATTGTATTAAATTGTTTTGAATGCTTGTAATCAAATAAAATAACCAGTGAAACAAAACTCTTAGTTCTAGTAAAAAGCAACGTTTATTAGCATTATAAGTAGAGATGGATGGTGGCTAGCAGTGGAATCCAGGACGCACGTTTCGTCCTATTTAGGACTCGTCAGATGTATGTATTTGTATCTCACAGTTGATGCTCCCTCTGGGACTCGAACACAGTACCGTTTACACCAAACGTCACCACGACATCCACTTAGATACTGAATCCAGATAATAGCTAGATCGTGCAATAGGAAGAAGTTTGATTTATTTTTGTATTGGTTGTTTGAATCTTTCAAATGATTATTAGGACTGAAATTCATCAGTCACTTATTGACATATGTGTGTGGTGTGTAGATTGCCTCGATATTTTTTAAGTCCTAGGTTCCATTACTAGCCACTATCCGTCTCTGCTAATAATTGTAACTTAAGGCAATATGGAGGCAACCCACACTGGATGCATATATACCAATAAGAGACTGATCATTTTCAGTCTTAAACATCATTAGGAAGGTCCAAACAACCAATACAAAAATGAATGTTTATTGATCTCACAAGATAGTAATAATAATAAATGATCTTTAGGGATAGATTGATTATATTTAATAATTAAATTAAATTGAGAAAGATATACATTATTCTAGATTTTTACTTCTTTTATGCTAAGTTCATCAAAAAACAACCTTATACAATTGTTTAGCTTGTCTTTAATTCATCATTGTTGCCATAGAAAAATATTAACAGTAAATTTAATATAATAAAATATTATATTCAAATTCTAAAATCTACAGCATATTATGAATTAACTAACAAGTACCTGCCAGGGAAGTCCTACTCACTGCCTTCTCGTGGTGAGGGTGTTCTTTACGGAACTGAGGGGATGAAAAGCGAATGTCCGACGCTTTAACCGGCTTGGTGGACACGGAAAATCCACCTAGGTGAGTTAGAAAACCCTGATCCCAAACCAATGGTGCACATGGGCTCCAGTATCCTGAGGGAACAAATGGTGTATGAATCAATCGTTGGTCACCGGCAACAATGTGGCTGCATTTCCTTATGATGCTCCATCGCCGTGTTGATCAGATCTTTAGGTCAAAGGCTCTGGGTGTGGTCCCCTAGGAAAACCACCTGCTTCAGTTTGGTCACCTGGGCAGTATCTCAGCCCTCACATAAATCAAACGAGATTTGTGTGAAGCATATATACCTGGTGCTCCTTTGTACCAATATTTATGTGTTTAAATAAATAAATAACATTCATAACTTGACTTGGAAGTTGATAGTTAACCTTGAAATATACAGTTTCAACTTTTTTTGTGTCAGTGAACATTTACAGATCGTAGAAGCAAATTATAATCAGATGTAATAAGAGTATATTGAACAATTGTATTAGGGTAGAAGGAATGTCTATGCATATGGTATAAACTATTATTTATTTGTCTATAATGTATGACTTTAAATATGAATAATAATAATAGTTACTCATTTCATGCTAATGTAATCTATACTCTGCATTAAGAATGAAACATAATTCTCAACTATTATTGCCATGGGTCATTTAAGGACAAATTTTCGGGGTTTTGAAAAAGCGTTTTTTTGCCATATTACTGAGACATCTTTTCTTATCAGTATAGGGGTTTGTTGAGATTATAGTATTTTCACAGTTGAAATCACGAAACGAAACGACCGTCTAGTGATTTCAGGTTTTCAAAAGTGGCCTAGCTCAGATTCATGATTTCAACTATGGACATACTTTTTTACTGGCAGTGATCATATGAACTGTAAATTTTGTTTTTACTTCACTGAAATGTCTTCTTTTTTTATACTTTTTAATGAGTTTCAACAGGTCTTGATAAAAAAGGAGATTTTTGTTAATGTTTATTTTAATTTCTTCAGAATATTGAAACGAGAACAGCGAGTTGAGATTTTAAAAATAACCAAGTTGTAGAATAACTACTTTGCAATGATAAATAATATACATTAACTGATAGTAAGCTTCGATTACATCTCGTAATCAGCATATGTCTTTGAGAATTGTGTATGTCATTACGATTCAAGTAATCCATTTAACTTCCACATAGCTTAAAACTCGTTTACTCTAATTGTAAGAAAAATTTGATCAGTGTTAAGGAACTAGATCATCAGACACAGTACACTGAAATATCATGTCACTAAACTCATAACAAAAAAAGTTAGATTGAATGATCTGATCAATGCTAAAGACTACAGGATACAAAGTGGAAAATCTCTTATATCTTATATGAAGATCTGTCATTATGTAAGTAGCTTACATGATTTTTCCTGTTGAAGTTAAGTTCTCTGAACCTAGTGGTTTACCTGTGAAACTTTCATTGTTTTGCTAGAATAATATCATCAGCATAAACTTTAGATATAATATGATCTATTCAAATTTCCCAGTGTCCGACTAACAACTTATTTTGTCGACCTTGATTTTGATTAGTTGTTGTTGATCCTTGACCTATCATTGTCTGAGTAGGCTTATTTTAAAAATTATCGCAGAATAATTTATAATGTAAACAGAAATGTTGGAGATTACTCTTTACTTTAAATGTATGAAGAAGATGAGAAAAACATGGGCGTGATTGTAAAACATGATTAATATGCATGAAAATGTTAAAGAGATTATTACCAATTAGTTACCGAGTATGTGAAAATCAAAGAAACGTCAGCTCCATGGTGAGATGAGAGATTACAAGGTCTCATTTTGGATGTATAATTCACTCATGAAACCCTTAAAGGTTAAAGCTTCTGAAGTATATGACAGTTTTTGACTTGTCATCTATTTTTAAACCATCATTTGACTATGTAGATAATTTAAGAGACATTTCTAGTAGGAACCTATTATGAGAAATGATATGTCTCAGTACAAAATTGTTGATTGTTGTGAATCTCCTATTTTTTAACTCTATCCAGGATAATACTTGATGGTACATTATAATGGAATATATATAATGTTTGTAGTAAACATGAAATAGTGATACATGTGTACATATGATTGGTAGTGCTTGATTAACCTCAGTTTTATATAGGCTGACATTCATTAGGTGCATGTTTCAAACCATTAGATCATTTCTATTTGCTCTCATTTGACATATACTTTCTTTCTTTTAATGAAAGAGTTCTAAGTAATTTATAGGCATATAAATGTTCATTCAAATGCGGTAATAGTTTTAAAGAACTTAAGAGAAAATTTTATGTTAGAGATTTGCTAAAGATTATTCATTTGAAAGTTTATTTCCATCACGGATGAATATCATCTGGCTAATTACTAGAAACTAAGAAGCAGTCAATAATTCACTTGACATTGTTTGTTTGAATCTTCCCATTGATGTTTAGAACTGCAATTGATCAGATTCTTATTGGCATATGTGCATACTGTGCATATTGCCTCCAAATAGTTTTAATTTACAAGCATTATAAGCAAAGATGGATAGTGGCTAGCAGTGGAATCCAGGACGCGCGTTTCGTCCCATTCGGCACTCTTCAGCTAGATGTATCTGCATCTCAGAGTTGATGTTAACTCTAGGATTGGGTTCGAGTTCCATTTAGGACTATTCTGTTTTGCATACTGTAGTTCAAATACTAGAATTAATTTGAGACATTCAATTCCTGTCTAAAAATGATAATTTTAAACTATCTCATTGAAATCTAGCAGTCTGTGTTTTTAGTTTGATTGATTCATTATATTGGATGACAATAATCTGGTGACTAATTTCTCCTGTACTCCCGACACAGTTGGAATATACTACTTATTCATCATAATAACAAAAAGTTACTTCATTTCAATATCTTTATATTAATTTAATAAGATTAATTATCAACGATGTATATGAATTTTTTATGATTAATACCTCAGACAAACGTAAATTTATTCTCACTTATATAAACTGTATCATTGTAATATTTTAGATAATCCAGACTATTTACCAATTTCTTTGCCGAATCGACCAACATTAGCACCATGTAGTCTTTCAAATGGTTCAGCAACTAGTACAGGTTCTTTACCACATGGAGCATTTGTATGCCCACCAAATTATGTATGCAAAGGTTATTGGGAAGGACCAAATTATGGCATAACTAGTTTTGATAATATTGGTTATGCTATGCTTACTGTATTTCAATGTATCACTATGGAAGGTTGGACTGAAATAATGTATTCAGTAAGTAATGATCAGTTAATTTTTGTGTAATATTAATTATAATGGATTAAAACAAAAGGAGCTATTGTTTACTTTCTTCCATTTTTATTTCCATCTTTATAAGTACTAGTGGATCCAGTGGTTTAACAGGTTTTTTAGATATGAGTTTTGTTATAACCTGTTATATGCTTTCATTTTGGTACAAGGTTATACAACTGTTTTTCATTGTCTAATAAAAATCCAGTATCTAAAATTTTGAGTATTTTTTCATTTATTCAGTGAGTGTTGAATATAAGAATGTAATTTTCACTGGGAACTTCATTTCAAGCACCTTCAGTGTTACGTCCTTGATCTGTCTACTATTATAACCTCTCACAATCTAGACTAAGGCCTTGAACGATAGGCTGACTGGTTCAACCTCTAGGCTAAAATCACGTGAGCTAACAACGAGACTAACTACCTTGGGTAGAGTGACGAAAAGCATTCTATCACCCAATCGCTTGACAAGTAAGAATGAGAAGATGAGTCAACTGGATCACTATTCGATTTATTCCCGATTCCGATTACATTCCGATTCGGTTCCGATCCAAATTAGTGCGAAAAGATCTATGAATAAATAGATGACTAACACCACCACAACGCACAAACAATCATGTCAAAAACTAGAGATTATGGTAGGAAAATAGAGTATTAAAAGTTACGCTTAAACTACAAAAGCATTGGAACAAAAAGAGGTATGGCAGTGAACCATAGATCAAATGAAAGCTTATGGTTTGTATAATAAACTAGGGAAAAAAGAAATGTGAGCGTTTCACAAGTTTTGAATTAAGCAAAATAACTTTCCTGAAAATAGCTCCCGTTGTCTGTCATATCTTCTTTGTTTCTTTGTTTACATCATTCATTTATTTACATTTGTTTGCTATGATCACGTCACTGTTGCTCATTCCAGTATGTCGGATATAAAAAGCAAACAAATAAAAACAAATGCCAAAGTTTTAAGTGAAATCATCGATGAAAGTATCGCCTTTATGTGCAGTACTTAACGACTTGTCAAAGAAAAAGATGCCTGAGACTGCTTAATACTCCTCACACAATGAACGCTGAGAAACAGTTGCATAACCTCTCCATCCATCTTAACAGTTGTTAATTCGGACTGAATGACGTATATATATACCTTCTGATTGTATCGGCTGACAGTCTTTAAGTAATAAAAAGTGGAATTTATTCTATTTAGCTTGAATTAATTGGTTCACTTGACATATAACTCAGTACAATACACTTTTTTACAAAATGACAAATTACTGTCATTTTATTGGCCAAGCATTTACGAGACTTTTACCTATGTATTTCCTATTATTCATAATCGAATGAATGCATATATATTTGATGAAAGTGAGTATGATTTGACATCCAGCTAGAAATTGTCGAGATTGTTGATAGTAGAAATCTGTGTTCATAGTTGATTTTAAGTAGGTAAATCCTAAACCACCTAAAATCACTACAATAATTGCTTTAAAATAACTTTTTCATAATGTAACTGTAATATCTCTCTATCAGGGTATATCCATAACCCTTCATTGATGATTGCAAGAACAAAGTAACGTACTAGTTCAGATTTTTAGGGTTATATGTTAATCAGGAGCAACTGTTACTGAATTAACGGTACACTAGTAGGTTTTAAGTAGTTTCCGGTCACTTTTTTGTTGCATAGCAATTCTGAGTATTGTTCAGTATACTCTAGTCTCTGCTTATCCAGTCTTATCTGAACAGTGAATATAGTTTTTTGATCTCTATTCAAATGAACTGATTTCACTCTCAAGATGCCAATCTTACCAAACGATTTATCATTTCTTCTATTCAAATATTTCCATAACTATCTCTGAATGTTTTGTTCATTTTGCAATGTAAATTTACATTCTCACTTACTTGGGTTTGTAAAAGTTTGTACTGTTTAACAGTAGTTATCAACGTAAACTAACATCAGTTAGAGAGCCAGCATGTTTGTTTGTAATTAAATGAACACTTAATGACTAATCATTTTATTTTACCAATTGACAATAATCATAATTCTTTTAGTTGAACCATCGAATAAATACTCAAGTGTATGAAGTATATAAAGCGACAAATTTTACCCATAATACGTGATAACTTTGTTGTAATCTGCTGAAATCAGTCTGTGGATGCGTTGCAATTCACAATGTTTTCTTGATCATCAGGTTGATCATATACAAAGTTCAGTTACATGATATATTGATCTAAAACAGTGAAAATCCGGGAACGTTGGATATCCGTTCATTGTATTGTAAGATTTATCAACAGTAAGCAGTCTTAACATTACAAAAGACTGAATCCAAGTCCTTCACATCTTCAGGAGGACACAAAATGATTGAATTGATAAATTCGAGTCAAACTCAGTCAATCTTTATTGTAGAGGGATTCTCATCCTAAGTTATTGGTTTATTAGTTAACGATTTTAACCTGGTCGAATTAATAAAAATGCACATTGGATTCAAACTAAGCAGATAAAGAGCGTTTCATTTACAGTCAGATTATATGGTTCTGGGTTCACCATTTGAATTTGACTATGAAGGTACAATACAGTGGTCTGTCATCTTTTAGAATGCTAAGAGAATATGTTCAAGGATCTATGGTCATGTTACGAACTTAGTGAAACTGAATTTCACACTAAATCATTACCACTAGTTTCTTCATGATACAATGTCTACTTATGAAATGCTCAATTATTAGATAAATCTACAATTACTCTTCAAGTGAAAACAAACAAAAACTGTTTTAAATTATTTTACATTTAGAAAACAAAATTTTTTTCGCCAGTGTTTTCTTTTTTCAAACCTGTCAATCATTAATTTTGTAAATCTCATTAACTACAATTATACACATAGAAATAGATGGGAGGAAAAATGCATCTTTTAAAAATGATCAATGCGAAAAGAACTTAACCGCATAGTTATTTACTCTTTCTTTTCTTTCTTCCCTTCAATTTATTGTTGTTTTTTTTCTCTGTAGACAAATGATGCATTTGGTGATCGTTTCAATTATTTGTATTTTGTTCCACTTATAATACTTGGATCATTTTTTATGTTAAATCTAGTACTTGGTGTTCTAAGTGGGTAAGTTTGAATTGTTTTAACTAGGTTCAAATTCTTTATTTTAACTAATAATAAACTTAAGATTATATATTTAATGGAAATGGTAGTAACAGTAATGGAAATTACGTCTTTCAATGATTATCTCTTTAGTGTCTCATGGGACGAAATCCGATGGGATAACATTTTCATCTTACTATATAGCTGCATACTTACAACTTATAGTCTAAACAAATCTGATATGTTATTATATATACTTGAAATCATGGGTCAATTGAAGCAAGACCACCGTAGAAAACCTGGAAGCACTAGACAGCCTTTTCGTCCTATTGTGGGACTCCTAAGCAGTGCACATCCACGACCCCGCACTCGCGAGATTCGAACCCAGGACCTACCAGTCTCGCGTCAGAGCACTTGACCGATAAACCACTGAGCCGGCCGGTATCCAACGGCGTTAATGTCTAACTTCGACTAATCCACGAAATTGAACAAGCATTTCACTAATGTCTCTAGTGAGTTGATAGCTCCCAACGGACCTGGTTGGACTTCACTGGTTACTGCTTCTCACTAGAACTCCAGGAAATATCTCATTGAGCCAGTCTGATATATATATATTTACATAAAATTGCGTATATAATTTCCTATTGTTTGCTTTAATTCGTTTGTTTTAACCTATTTTATTCTTAACATTCCACTGTTCATGAGATTGTTGCTTACTTTAATTAACTGAAGTTACAAATATAACCTCTAGATTCCAAAGTCACATGTATAAAGATTGAACACTAGCAGCGACACTTAAAGGTTCTGGATCCGACTCCTGATTATGTTGTATATGATCACTACTGAGGATTCTCAAACTAAAACAAAACATCTGTTCATTGGTTCTTGGTATTCAGTGACTTTTTAACGAAAGTCATCATAGGTTGCTTAGCTTACAATTTTGAGATTTATCTAATTGTAAAGTTAAAATGTGCTGAACTCTGGCTAATGATTTGAACTAAGTTCTTTGCTTAGAAGTCTTGTTTTGGTCTAAGTAATTGAGGTGTTTGTTATTTTTAAAGTTAAATTAGATACGAGAGCATTATTTCATCAGTTTAAAGTTCAAGTATACGTAATTAAAATGTATTACAATAAAAGGTATTATACTAACGATCCGTTTTACGTGTTTGAAAATTTATAAAATTTTTACAGTGAATTTGCCAAAGAAAGAGAACGTGTAGAAAAACGCCGTGCATTTTTAAAATTACGTCGACAACAACAAACTGAGAAGGAATTCAGCGGGTATATGGATTGGATTCAAAAAGCTGGTAAGTAAATGTTAATTTGTCAATCTTTTTGTATTGCATTTTTATAGCCCGGTATTCAATAATTTATGTTGATAGTATGAGTAAATATTCGAAAATAATAAAATTACCCATCAAAGTTTTATAGCTGGTAACCGTTAACAAAATTTATTGTTTCTCAATAAGTTTCCTGTCCTTCATAATGTTTTATTCACTGAACTTCCACTGTCACTACAAATAACATCATCGATGCTTACTTTGAATAAAAGTTCTGTTCATTTACGCAACGCATACAAGATCTTGGGTTTGAATCCCGCGGACGGGATCGTGTGTGCGCACTTCTGAGAAGTCCCACACTAGGACGAAACGGATGTCCACTGCTTCCAGGTTTTTCATTATGACCTAGCTTCAAATGACTCATGAATTGAACTATTAAAGATAAAATTCATTGTTTATGTTTTCCAATTATTTGGCATTTAATTAAGTATAAAAAACGGAACATATACGTTTACGTAACTTGTGATCGGTTTTTTCTATAAACCATCAAGCTATTTGCTTTGTCTCCTTACAAAATAATCTCCTGGAATGGAAATATACTTTTCCTAATACTTTGTAGGACTTTCTGATCAAATAATCAACTCTTCATTTGAAAGAGTGATTGAAATACTACCCACTTATAGTTATTTAAAACAAATAGACTACCTAATTAATAGAAACATTTAACCATCTCGATAACTATTCTCATATTTAAAATATATAATGTAACGGTAATATTTATGTTGTAAAGATTAAGTTTGCATAAAAGTTATCGAAAGGCATGTTTACATCTCAGGCCTACAGGAGGTCGGTCGCGGCCCGAATAGCTCAGTGGTAACGTCTCTGATTGTGGAGCTGAGTGACATGGTATCGAATCCGTCAAGGAGCACCAGTATCCTTAAGATTACAGGTACACCTAGCTGACGAGTGCCAAGTAGCATGAAACCCAGGTCCACGGTTTCCTGTTGATCACCTTGAACCACTATCTTATCTCGATGTTTAATTCACTAGGCATATTATTCAAGCTGATTCTGTTTTTTGTTTACAATTACAAGAAAACATTATTATTGTTATATCGATTGACGTGCTTTAGTACGTGCCCAGTTTATATATATATATATATATATATATATATATATATATGAAGTGATAAGACCGCCAATTAGAGAGGAGTGAATTATCGATCAGAACAATGGTACACAAAATCCTTATGAGTAGTCTTGAGTACTTATCAGTCCTGATTTCTTCGTGGTCAAGCCAGTTAAGTCCAGAACACCAATAACAGCCTCTGCAATATGAATCATTATTCTCAAACATACTGCGTTTATATACCAAACAAACTGACCACATCGTACCATAAAATAGGAAAACAAGATTTGGCCGAATGTGGCTGTGAATAGGAGGAAAGGTAAGTAACAGACAAGGCATAATTCAAGAATGGTAAGTCGTATAAAAATAGTTCATAGGTCAAAATAAAGCTTATAATAAGAGGGACGCGAATATGAATAGTTCAGTTACTAAACAATACAATACAATAGGATATATGCATATCATATTGGTCCATAAATAGTTCTCAAAGTTACCATTCATAAATCTTTACGGGATATAACAAATATTTATTATGTAGGACATTGGTCTTGATAATTCTATTGAAGAGTTTCTCGATATTTTTATGAATATTTTTGTGCTCTTATATTTAATATATACACAAACTAAGGTCGTAAAATCTTCATTTTACAAAATGTGTGGTGCATATAATCAAGCTTATCTTATTCGAATTATTTCAATTTGGTGGTAGAATACTTCTCCTATCTCCATCTTTATTATGTTAAACATCCTTATGAATGGTAAGCAGAGATGGATAGTGGCTAGCAGTGGAACACAGGACTCGCGTTTTTTCCTATTTGGAACCCGTCAGCTGGATGTACCTGCATCTCAGAGTTGATGTTCGCTCTGGGACTCAAACCCAGTACCCTCGCTTCGAACGCCATCGCGTTATCCACTCGGCCACTGAGTCCTGATAGCCACTTTCCTGTGAGATGGGATGAATTTATCCTTATGAATCTTCAAAATTTATTCTCTTCAGCTATTTTATCATCGTAATTTCTGTTTGAAACAGTGTGTGCAAAAGAATTTCACAGGTTCAGTTTACAAGTAGTCATTTAGACAATGAATCAGCAATCAGCAAATACAATTCTTGAACATTTATTCAAGTTGGTTAACCTTTTTAAAAAAAAATCTTGAAGGAACTAATTTTCCTCAAGAGAACTAGTCTTATTTAACTTAAGGTTAAAGTTAGAAATGCCCTCATTAAAGTTTTATTGCTAAGATTTTAGCTAACTAAATTTGATTCAAAGAGTTATGACTAAGCTTCATTGTCAAGATTTCATTTAATTAACATATAAGTGACCTATAAAATTCATATTTTTCAAATACTTACTTTCATCTTGAATATTGAAGGAAAAAAAAAGAAAAAAAAACTTATTTTACTCTTCAGTTTTATTGTATTATGAAATGAATTGAAATTTGAAGTCATGTCAACAAGTTAATCTCATGAGTAAATCTTAATTAACTTTATTATATCATGCAATTAGCTCCCTTTTATGAACAATTGACATAAATGAATGTAAAGGATTGGAATGACAAAAGGTTATCAATCATAAAGGATGGGTGTGGTGTAATAGTTGAGTGGAGTTCAGAAACAGATAACACAAATTGTATGATAATTTTAGAAGTAATAAAGGATTCATGGAAATTACGTAACCCATTCTATTTGTTTTGTAATTCCATGAATCCTTTATTACCTTTAAAATTATCACACAATTTATCTTATATGTCTCTGAACTTCATTCAACTATTACACCACCCATCCTTTATGTTTCCTTGATTCTAACAACTAATAACCTGTAACCTAATCTTGTACATATATATAGTTATCATTGATAACCTTTTGTCATTTCAATCCTTTACATTCACTTATGTCAATTGTTCCATATGATTTATTATCTTAATGCTAAAATGCTAATACATATTTGGTTGTAAGCAGCTGGCAAGAAACAACGACATATAATGAATTCATATTATCAGAAGGGGGTTTCATAGAGATTTTAGTAATTTTATATAGTTGAGATCATGAGTCAATTGTAGCTAGACCACTATGGAAAACCTAGAAACACTGGACGGCCGTTTCGTTCTATTGTGGGACTCCTTAGAATTGCGCATCCACGATCCCTCCTCATGAGATTCGAACCCGTCCAGTGCTTCCAGGTTTTCTACGATGGTCTAGCTTCAATTGACTCATGATCTCAATTATATAGAATTCATATTATTCTGCGTTATTATTTGTTTTGGCTTGATTAAATTATTAAATTTTATCTATTAATTTTCATTCTATTTATATATTTCAACAGAATGTGTATTATAAAAAACCCCTTATGGGAATTATCCTCTATAATACTACTAATAATAGTTTTAATTAGTAACATCAATTTCGGTACAAATAAACCATTTTAAACACAAATTGTTTCATATTACAACATATAAAACATATACAATATATGTATATATGTTTAACATACATTCATTATTGTAATTATTCAAAACATACTTTAGAAATATTCTTGACAGTTAATATCAGCTACTTATTTGTGGTCAGTATAATGTTTTGTTCGGTTCAGTTGATAAAATTATTTTCTAAGTTATCAAGTTAAAAATATTTAAGTTCTGATGTAAATTGTCTTTGGTTTTTTTAATGGTGTTATATCTAGAATTTATATTTTTTCTTGCTATATCACGTACAACTTGAGAACTGGAATTCTAGAACCCTCCAAGTCGAAAGTTAAATGAAAGAAGACGAATAGGAAGGAATCTTATTCCAAAAAAACATTGTCGAGTATGATACAAAACACTCAGGTATTTATAGTTTTTAGTGAAAACGAAATCGTTACAGTCATCCAATCCTCGTTCAGTGATTATTAGCATTTAATCAATCGGAATGTCTTCAGCTCTTTCAGAGCTTCTTAGAGCTTCCTTGGGTTTACCGGTGGCCGTCCCTACAAAAGGATAGATAGAATAAAAAATGTACCGAGAAAACTGTAGTATTTCCTAGTATTCATTATCGTTATAATCTTTAATCCTTTTGTCATAGCACACAAGTAAATACAACTAGTATTCATCATCATTCAGTTTAAACAAATCTGAGCCAGGTAGCTTAAAATGTGATATCTTCACAATTGGTAAATAAGTAGCTCAGACATTTGAACAGACCCCTTACATATCATAATAACAAACTATCTTTTTTTCTCTTTATGTAGAAGAGGTAATTTTGGCTGAGGATACTACTACAGCAGATGAAAGAATGCGTATTATATCAGGTAAATATTATGAAATAAACTATTTTAAATATCAACTTCTAACTGAAATATGAACAAGGAATGTAATAATTTCAATGTTAAAGTGTTTAATACTTCCACTATAATTTAGTCGAGTAAATTCTGTCATTTGTTTTAGTATAGTTCAATAGTCAAAGAAATTTTATGAATGCTTTTCATATACTAGACACGTTGAAATAAAATTACGAATAGTAATTTATAACTCACCCATGTACACTCGTGGAGGAGCATAGGCTACTCACCATGAGTTTCCACTGAACTCTGTCCTGGGTAATCCTTTTTAGTTGTTTTCAGTTGTTATTCATTCTTCTGATGTCTGCTTCCAATTCTCGGAGGAGTATGTCCTTCGGTCTTCCTCCTTTCCTTATAAGCAAGAAATTAATAGGTAAATGACAGTAATCGACTAAAAGTAAGCTTATACAAGAAAACTAATAAAGCAAAAAAAATATATGGAGTATGAATTTATTATATTTTTCTCGGTCCTCATCAATTGCATAGAAAGATAACGTGAAATATATAACACTATTAAAAATGCTAACTATGAATGGTTGAAATTACAATGGTTATTAATGATGTTCTTTATCATCATGTAATCATTTAACGATCTAACAATGATGATTTTATCACAATTCAATATTGTATGAATTTATGATTAAACAATTGTTTACCTTAGTTGATATAATTCATATGACCAAGTCAGAATAACTAGTCATTCTGAAAACTTTTTTTCACAAATTATACATAATTCAAGTTTATAAGCAAAGATGGATAATGGCTAGCAGTGGAAACTAGGACTCGCGTTTCGTCCTATTCGGGACTCGTCCACTGCTAGCCACTACTCATCTTTGCTTATAATGCCTGTGAATTAAGGCTATATCGAGGCGATAGGCACAGTATACACATATGTTAATAGGAGACTGATCAATTGCAGTCCTAAACATCAATGGGAGGATTCAAACAAATAATACCAAGTGAATAATTCAAGTTTACTTAAAAGAAAGAATTTTATGATCTGAGATTTGTAGAGCATTAGTGAAAATACAAATAAATGTCATTACTATTTAGATATCATGGGTCACATCAATAAAGGAAAATGAAACAAGAGTAATTTGAGTTTAATCTGGTAGTTGTGTTAAATCCATACATTGTTTCCAAATAGTAAACAGTTATCAAGAGTCCTTTGTTCATTTACTAGTTGAAATTTTACAGGTCGTTAACATGAATAAACAGTCGAGAAGGAGAGAAATCATACAGTTGTCCTCCATTTCATCATTTTACAGCACTTTTTAAAGACAATATCAAGTATTTATAATTGAGTCATCAGAAAAGTGAATGATTTAAAGGAATATTTAATAATATAATATGATACTTGCAAAAAGTATGTCATTTGAAGGTATCATGTGTCAAACTAAAACCAACTGAAGAATCATTTAATGGCCTGGCAGTATTAAACAGGTGGTTTGAGATTCACTACCAGTAAAAACCTGTGACCCTGAGAAACGTCAAGTTCCAATCATTCAGATCTCTTGAAAACACCACAGTACCTTCATACTATGAAGTCAGAATACAGTGAGCCTGACAAGATATTGCTGTGGACTTCCAAACGCGGACAAAACAGATTTACACCCCTGTTTCAAGCGTTTCCCCAGCTGATGTTAGTTAGTACAAACCTAAATAAAGGATTATCATATATCTAATAGCTATTGGATATGTGATAAATTTCCTCAAACTCTAGTTGGAAGCAGTGATTGTTAGATTCATACAAGTTATGACTGAAAGAGTACTTCACTTGTGATATTGACTGAGGATAGAGCTTCATCTTAAACAGACTAATTCCAGTTTCAGTGATGTGAAAATGTCATGCCAGAGACGAAATTTATAGGTCCGGGTGTAAAGTCATCAGACTTCACAAATAATGAGTAGGAACGTATAAAGAAGTGCTGTCTAATTCTCTTTGATTTATAATGGCCCGATATTTGTATAGTTCAAGTTATCATTATGCTAAATTTGAAAATAAACTACACAGATATCTCGCCTTGGATTTTAGAAAGTAGGACACTTTCAATTAAATGGTATACATGTACATCAATTAATGAATAAACAAAGCATAGTGTTGTGGACGAAGAACTCAGGTGAAGAAGACAAATTTATCATTCAATGCCAAATTACAGAGTGCTTACATAAAGAATGAAAACAATACATTAAATACATAGTTTGCACATTTTCCATCAGTTGTCCTTTACGTGCTTTCTGATTCTTTCAATCCTGTTGTTA
The DNA here is from genome assembly GCA_944470415.2 of Schistosoma rodhaini. Taxonomy (NCBI): domain Eukaryota; kingdom Metazoa; phylum Platyhelminthes; class Trematoda; order Strigeidida; family Schistosomatidae; genus Schistosoma; species Schistosoma rodhaini. The sequence continues at coordinate 36,865,221 of OX104037.1, forward strand.
TTACAATTACTTTCGGTCCCTTTCTGTTAAGTTCAAGTGGTTCTTCTCAATCTTCTACTGGATGCATCCCACTTCCGATTGGTGTTACATACTACTTATATCTGTCAACATAAGTAGCATACATGATGTGTAGGTGAGGAAGATAATGGTTGATTGTTTGCTCAGTCAGATCAGTAGATAGTCTGACAGATACTTGATGAGTTATATATTCTCTTACCCTTGTTATTACTGGATTGTTGTTGGTTTTTGGTATTGAAATATATTTACATTCTAGTCAGGCTAATCACATGTTCTCGATCCGGGTTGTATTGAAGTCTTGTACAATAGATACTGGGAGAGGATCTAGTGTAGATATTCATCTAAGGTAAATTAACATCCTAGATGAGGAGAACCGACCTCATATATTTAGTATGATCACTATGTAAGACACCAACAATTCACTAAGAGAAAAATATTGATGTAATTCTTTTATTACTGTATAATATATAATTTTCCTTTACACCGTCATGTCATTATCTTCATGTAATATATAGTCGTGTATGACAATTAGATACATATGTACAATATCTATCTTTATATGGAAGTGATAATTGACTATGTCATAAAATCTAATTGCTTTGCAGTGAATAAACTACTCAACATTAGATTATCAATTGTGTAGTTCACTTTTTAAACTAAGAAACGTAACTGTTAGATTCATATCAACTTTATAATTAACCATATAATGAATAAGAAAAGTATGATTCATTCGGTAAAGTATCATATCGACCATTTTGTAGTCAATAGTTTTAACTCTATTACAATCTAAATCGTTTAAGTCATTTCCCACAAATCTATGAAATAGGATATATAAAAAAAAAAGATAATTAAGATTTAGAATTAAATTATTCAAGTCATGCAATAATTTATCCCAAATATAATAATGAGGTTGATTCTTAAATACAAAAGAAAAATAATTCATTATTCATCACAATGACGTGAATGATAACAATTGAACCAAATAATGGCCAAAATACAGTTCAAATTGATTATTGTTTTCATTCCGAAAGTTCTATAAGTTGAATCATCTTTCAAGAATTTCATTTGTTCAATAAAATATGACTGAATTATTATTAGTGAAGGTTCTTTCTTAATGGATAATGAAGTTTATTAATTAATTATTAGAGATTAAATCATGATTTAGAAGTCAGTTTGAAACTACTCAATTAAGTTTATCATACATTGAGTTTAAAACTTTTTATCTTCAGATTGATTTTGATCACAGACTGATATCAGTTGAAAATAAGTAGAAGGGATTGGAAAATTCTCCTATTATATTTTCGAACTTCTAAACAATGGTCAATCAAGACTCCCAATCAATTGAAACCATAGTTTGATGAAAATCCTCAGTGATCACTATACCTTTAAGCCTCTGAGCTTGGCCTACGGTTTAAAATTCACTCAACTTGGGATATTTCGTAATCTACTTTTGAATCAAATGTCAAAAAATACCCATTACTCTTACATTTTTCCAATTTGTTTCTCTAAATCGAGTCAATAATAAAAATCAACTTCAAACTAGACACTTTTCTCAAAGGCTTAATGTTTATAACAATATTATTTGGTATTTTTATAGTTAATCATGAATATGATCAACATGCTTAAAGACCTTCTTGAATTGTTGCCCGACTAAAAGTCAGACAAATTAGGGTTGAGCATAGGGGTGGTAATCTCATTTTATTAAATGAATCTTGCTAAAAGATGTTGACTCAAATTATCATGAAGGTGATATTCAGTTATTCTTATTATTGTAAATTTTTTCGTAATTAGATGGCAAATTAGTTATAAATAAGCATATGAAAGTTAACTTTTGAAAAAAACTTTGTCGAATAAGATGTAAATTACTTAAAACTGAACAATATTTTGATCCATATCAAATATTTTCTTACTGTAAATCAATTTTTATTGTAAAACCAATTATTTACTTTATTTTGTATTCTGTTAGCTCGTCGAAGAGCGGCTAAACAACGACTTAAACAAACTGGGAAAGATACATCATTCAATGACTCGAATTTTGAAGATTCTGAATTATTCGCTGAATCTAAATGTAGGTTTAATTTGTTTTGATGTTGTCAGAATCTTTTAGACGCTTACATGCTTTATTAAACTTAATTTCTGTCATCCAGTACAAATAAATTTGCATTGCATTAAAACTATATATTTCGGTGTACACATTTAAGCTAGTTAACACGATAGAAAACAATATGAGACTGAAATCTGTTTAATTTTGACTCTCTCAATAAACAGTTTATCAGTACAAGGTTGTGGAAATTGTTGAGTTTTGATTGTAATCATAAATGGATCAATGTAAGACCATCACTTAAAACTTGGAAGGACCGGACAGCACTACTGAGATGTCCCATACTAAGACGAATAGGCCGTCCAGTGCTTTTAGGTTTTCAATAGTGGTCTAACATTCATCCACTGATGATCCCAATTGAAGAAAAACTGTTTTATAAACGTATTAACATCATTATGCTGATCCAATTCAAAATCAACTATAAGTTCATATTATTCTGTTTCGTTTATTATTTGTTTTGATATTTCGAAAATTACAAGGGTGAAGAATTGTATGTAATAACTTGACAACTCCATGACCCAACATCCTCAAACTTTTTCTTAAGAAAACAAACAACTGTCTTAATGTATAAAAAATAAACATTTGATACTATTCAAGTCTCCTTTCTTTCTGTATATCAAATGTAATTTGAGAGAGTTCTCAAACTGTTTACCCTAGAAATATAATTAAAACTATGATTGATATTAGCTTGTTTTCAACTCCGGTTTAAAATGTCTATCTAATGTTTATCGTTTTTTTTAAAACAAACAAAATTCAAGTGAGTGAATACCATTATTTACTCGAATAATTTTATGAACATGATTATTATGTAGTGAACAAGAACACGAGTGGGGACAAACGAATGTACTTTAGCACAACATTACAGAATATCTTATTATAATATGAGAACAATCAATTGTCTCAATTTGACTATTTCTTCTGCAAATATCCGTTCATAGTATCCGATTTTAATTGTCCATGCATTTTCGTACCAATTGCGTGCCGTTCCAGTTCTCTCCTTATCGATCTTCTACTGAAATACATTTAATGCCCGACCATCACTATATACTACTTATATGGATATCAGTAACGCACATTGCAATTGAATATTATCAGTAAAATGTTTTGATGAAAATAATAAAATATAAACTGAATTATGTTAAGAAAAATAATATTAATTTCATATTATTGGTTGGATTTATTAGTCTATTAGAACTAAATCACTGCGGAAAACCTGGGAGCACTTGACACCCGTTTCGTCCTAGTATGAAATTTGTCAGTTGTGCCCATCCACGATCCCCCTCGCAGAATTCCGACCTAGGACCTATCGGTCTACGCGCCCGAAAGCTTAATTTGTAGGCCACTGAGCCGGCATCTAACGGTATTAATGTCTAACTTCACCCAATCCACGATTAAATTACTAAAATCTCCACAAAACACTGTTCTTATAATTTGATATTACTTTTATGATTATAATATTTTAGTTCGAATATAATTAATGATGCAAAATTGTATTTTGTAACACAGCACATTCATCATATGGTGATCTCCTAAGACGTCGAAAAGAGAGATGTCAAGGATGTTGGAGAAGAGAAAAACGAATTCGGTAAGAGTATTTATTTATTTATTAGAGACAACTATTATTACTTCAGTTGATTAAATGCATAGGTATATAACTCGACTATATTTTAAAACAATAATTAATTACCTATACCCAATAAAAGACGGATTGGAGGAAACATAAATGTTCTAACCTAGGGAATCAGAAATGTGCATCGAGTAAAACATCATTAGATCAGTGAAAACCCGTCTATATTTCCAGAATTAATTTAGAATAAAAGGTGTCACTTCTGACACCATAATTGTAACTATATCTGCTCTTTGTGATATGTTCTCTACATGAAAACTAGTAGGTCAGGATTAAGATTTGGGAGGTTTCACTTTCACACAGTTCGATAATTTGATCAATCTGGCAAAACCCATTTTGTCATAATTAGGTTATAGTAATTAAGGAAAACAACCTAACACTTCACTTCTGTCAGCACGTCCTGAATATGTTGTTTAGGAAGACAGTGAAAGCTTTAAGATTAAGTGGTCCAAATAGGAGAACACAACACTATTAAGATTTCCTGTTACACTTTCTATCTTAAACTTTAATACTAAGTAAACTCACCTTACGTTTGCTTGATTCTCTTCTCAATGATTTTTATCAAAAAGTTTTCTATAATCAATGGTTTTTAATAGATTCATAAAACAGTAAAATAAATTTCTAAGTGGTTATGTTTTCCCGTTGAAATTAAGAACTGCAGTTTAGCAGTCACTTTCGACTTTTGTACATCCTGAGGGGATTGCCTCTATTTCATCAGATATTCACACGTAAATTGTCAGATCACTTTAAGAATACTTAACTGTTTTGTATAGGAATCTTTTTAAACTGTTACAGGTAAATACTTTAATGTAAAAGTTATCAAATATTTCACAATAAAACGCAGGCTATTAAACATATTGTAAACGAATATTTTCCCAAACAAAATGTACTATATTGACTCGATACTTAGCAAATTAGAATAGTATGCATGGCATACATTAGTTGGTAACTGAAACATAATTATTACCTTAATGTCTAGTCTTCAGTGTTGATTGGATCCCACTTCTCTCAGCTACTTGAAATTGCAGTGGGTTTTGATGTACATTAAGTGACTGGGAGAATTTATTAAAATGCTTCAGAGCTATTTCAATTACACATCTTAGCTCAAAATATTAATCATGACCCGTATAGCTCAATAGTTACCGTAATATTCAAAGTTTTCAAATGACACTTTCACAACAAAAACATTACTGAAAAAATACTAGGTTGATGAAAGCAATATTGAGAACCACAATGATTTACAAAACAACTGAACATTTCTACCAATGTTGTGTGTGAATAAATTGGATACCTGTTCGATTAAAATTGTATTATTAGACATAGTTATTTGTTTGCCTGCGTAAGTGTATATATCGGTTTGGTATATATTTATATAAATAAGGTATCAAACAAAGTATTTTGTAGTATTCAACCAGGTAAAAAAAATCTAGATATTTTTATTTTCACCTTATATTGTTTCGAGAAATATGTGTAGTAGGCAAAGTTTGTTCAATGGGCACACTGTCTAATAACCACTGGATAACAAGCTATTGTGTGAATGATAATACTCTTTTTACATGAATCTAAGGTTCGACCCATAATAAAGCCCTGGACGCTTAGTGTTGATGAGTCCTAAAACAAGGATAATACATTTGTTCTATTCCCTCGGCGTACCAACATTATTTAGTCAGTTAGTTTGTAAACCACAATGGAGTATTTGATGGTTGATATATTTTCATGTATAATAAATTAAACACCTTATCACTGATTGATAGATCAATCGTAAAGGTGCACTAAGTTCTTAAGTAACGTTCTATCTAAAGAACTGGTCTATCATCAAGTACGATTAGTTATCTATTGAATTTACCACAGAATGAGATTGATTTTTTATATTAAATTAGCTATTTAAAGCTAACCACCGGATGGGTAATTTTCATTTTTCTGAGTGATTTATACAACAAAGAAATTACAATTAAGAAATGCAATAAAAAAACAAAGTTTATCAGAACTAGATGATTTAAAATTGATAATAATACATTTCATGTGGTCGGTAATACAAAGTTTCCTTCATAATCTTTGTTCTGTAACCAGAAGAGTTCCATCCGTTTCGGGTAGAGACAGGTATCTACCTCAGACAATGGATGAATGGTTGCGCAGCCATTCATGGATCGATAGAAGTTAGATATTAACACCATTGGATGCAGGCCGGATCAGTGGTCTTGAGTTAAGCGTTCGAGCGCGACACCGAAGGTCCTGGGTTCAAATCACGTGTGCGGGATCTTGGATGCTCACTGATTAGGAGTCCCATACTAAGAAGAAATGGTTATCAAGTCCTTCCAGGTTTCCCATAGTGGTCTAGCATACGTCAACTTATGAATTCAACTATTAAAATATTTTATTTTATCTGGTTGATCCGTTATTTTTAACATATAAAATGCCTTTATAAGTAAATTCGTGATTAACAGTAAGTAACAATTTCACATCACGGACAACAAATGAAAACCAAGAAGCAATAAACATCTATTTCGTCCTGATAACAGAAATTACTAATAGTGTTCATTCATGACCACACCATCTATCGAACCCAAGACCTTCAAGTTTTGTAACCAATCGTTAACCATTACACCCCCAAGTCGGCATCCAATGCCATACACGTCTAACTTCGAACAAATCCAACTATAATAAAAACAGTTTATTAATGTAATCTACTAACTCAGTAATAATTTCTTTTCATCCTATAAACTTTGTTAACTGTATTGTTGTTGATTAATCATAATTTGGTTAATTAATGTCTAAAGATTATCCTTCATTTTTCTTGGAATCAATTGTCCTTTGGGAATTGATCATTAAACATGAATTAGATTTATAAATAACTCAATTATTAAAACTAATTCATTTAAAATCTTTGTCTGGGAGTTTAACTGGTGCTTTAATTAAAATATGAAATTTTCTATGATTGCAAGATTTCTGGTTAAATAAATAATTACTGAAGTTGGAAAGAATGTTAGTTGTGACGGTGTAGGGTGTTCTACTGATATCGATAGATATAAGTAGTATGTTTCATCAAGCGAAAATGAAATACTTGGCAGCAGAAGGTTAAGGATAACGAAGAAGAGACAACGAAAACCAAGAATGATTACTGTGGAAATGAAGAAATAGTGAAATCTGAGACGGTTGACTGACATTTTCTAAAGGAACAACCAAGTGTGATACAATTGATTTACATTTTGCGAATTAAGTATTTTAGTGGATGGTTCTCAGATTTGACTAAGATGTTATGTATTTTTGTGTTCAAAAACATTTTAATGTCCCCACTTATGTTCTCGTCCGCTACAATAGTACTGAGTTAATAAGTTAGAGAATAAACTGGTGAGGTATGAAATTTAAATGTTTACAAAATTTTCATTGCGTTACAATAACCAGATATTGTTTTCGACTGTTGTGATGATGAATACAAATGTCCAACATTCAGTCAAATGAAGTGTCTTTGGAAAATTTTGTTGAAATTAAAGGGACACACCAAAAGGTTTTATTAGAATAATTATTCATAGTTTGTATTATAGACAATTATCGTTTTGTTAACTTTTTTAATGGTTTAGAAATCCGATGTAATATTGTTTGTAATACACTTACAATAGAAAATTAAAGTACTGTGATTATTTACAGCCGGAAGTAATATGAAATTTTGCTGATTTATTTGAACAAGACTATCATTCTCTTTAATTATGAATGTGATATTTGGACTAAACAGATTAGTATTTTAAACAATTTGCAACGATACTGCGATAGTAATTTTAATAATCACTACAAGTAGATATTCCATAACTATCTTCCCATCCATTCACAACATACCAGGCTGATGTATCTGAATTTTAGTTTTTAACTTTATAATAGATCTCAAACTCAGTAGGGGTGGTTTTAAACTACAGAGCATAAGTCAGTAGTTCACTGGATCACTAGTTATCGTTTTTACAGGCGATTGTATGAACTAGTGTTCTTTTGTTAATGATATTTGGGATTGAATTTATTAGTCTTCTTAAGGTTCGATTCTCAGTGTAAATGTTTATAGTGATATGGAGGGACTTTTAGTTGACTAGTTCTAAATGGAATGAAACGTTAATTCTGAGAGCTCCTGCTATTCAGTATAGAGAAGAGTAAATAATTAACTAACAAATGAAAACAATATAGAGGTATTCTACTTATTAACAAACCCTAGTACACTTGTATTATGCACCTTCGTACCACAATACTTTAAATAACATACTGCTTTAATAAATCTTACCAGGAAAACTATGATTTCTAATTTTTTTAAAAACAAACTATGGAAACTACGTGATAATTGTTAGAAGAGAACATACCACTTTTATTTTGATATGAGAAGTAGATGGAATTTTATAGCTGATTTTCAGCTGAAATGAAGATTGAAAAAGCATCCATATCAGTTATCGCCTTTTGTTTCAATTTTTTAAAAAATGTGTAGTGCAATGCTTCGATGATCTTTCACCTCGATAACCATTATAATAGAAGTCTAAACGGTGCATGAAATCAGAAGGCGAAGAGAAGTAGCAACAACAGTTTATTATCAAATAACGCAGGCCACAAAGCTAAAAGCACATCGAGAAAAGTATGAGTAAGTATCAGCGAGCAAGCGCGAGCAATTATATAGGTAAATTTATCGTCAAAATGTATAGGGTAGCAGCAAGACAAAGCAAAAGCCAATTGTAAGATTTGAGCGCATACATCAAATGATATTTAAGTAATCAAAGTTTTGGCTAGAGTTTGTCACGTACTCTAGTGATACTAACAGTGCAAAGACATATGCGAATTGTTACTACCCAAATGACAATGTCTATTAAGTAAGTTAATAAAAGGGCTTAATCAAAATTAACCATAATCGAAATTGTTTGTAGGATCGTTGCTATATGTTCGACTTTTTAATGTTCTATTACAAATTTTATTCAATATTCACAATTATCTAGGTATGCTATAAGAAGAATGGTAAAAAGTCAACCATTTTATTGGGTTGTAATTATACTTGTATTTTTGAATACCGTATGCGGTGCTATTGAACATCATGGTCAACCAGTATGGCTTTCTACATTTTTATGTAAGTTTACAATGTTTTATTAACAGTTGTTTTTAGAAAAAAACTATACTCAGATCTAAAAAGTATGGATTCGAATACATATATGTTTTCAATGAGCTATTTATTGTTGCAGACTGAAAATAGTAGACTTCATTTCGGTCATTGTTCAGATAGTTATGAGATATTTGATTTAAAAGTGTCAAAAGATCATAGAAGAAAAAAACAAACAAAATTCATTTAGTGCTGATTCCTACCGTCTGATCTCTTCAATAGGATATTCATACTTCCTAAGTTATTATTATCAAAGTATATTTCATGTTGTACCGTATGGAGACATTTAGTTTTGATAACATACCAACTTACGGTGTTTCTTGCTTATCGCTTTAAACTTTATGTATCATAAGTGCTGAAACCGAAATTGTCGTGAAATCCAATACCCCTCCCCAAAGAAAGGAAGCTATTAAAAATATCCCATAACATTAAAACAAACCGCGGTTTAAGTTAGTTACTCACACTCACCTCCGTAGTAATGAATAATCTTTCACAATTTCCCCCTCTGAACTCCTTAAACCTTGTAATACTAATAATTTTAATCCTCATTTAACTCAGTTACCGATCAATCCAACCTAGATTTACTCAGTATTTTATATTGGATAGCATAAAAAGGAGATAGAATATAGGTCAAGGTTATGCCTAAAAAAATGAGATCATTTCTACATTCTTCTCTTTATCTCCTCATATTTTGTTTTGTATTATTATAAGTATTGATAATAAAGCATAAGCTAGAATCTGCTTAATTTAATAACAAAAGAAGTTGAATATTTCCTGTCAAGTATTAGTTGATCATTTCAACGGATTGAATTCTTTTCAAAGTTATATTTTATCAGTATGTCAATACGATAACACTCTCTGTAAAATATTAGGAACTAACTTACAGGATATGATGTGCGTCCTCAGTTAATATTTGATGAATATATTAGTTTGTTATGATAGCTGTCTTCAATTGACTGATGATTAGAATACTGGTTATCTTCTTGAAAAGAAATAAAAGCATTGAACAGTATGGGATTAAGTAATCTGTAAAAATCATCCTCTTAAGTGATGTCAATCAATAATCACAGTTTGTACTGTGATCCTTGGTCTTGTTTTAGCTGAGATCATTTATTTCTTAAGTGACATGTAACTCAATCTCAATAAGTATGTCATGTATTTTCTGTACTAATAATAAACGATATATCGTGATAATATTATGCGTTAATTTCCCGGAAAACCCGTAAACATTTCTCTATAATCTATCAATAGTGAAGTTAAACCATATAGAAACAAAGACTTTGTCGATTGTATTTAAATTTCATATTCTCAACAAAATCGACACAGAAACTCAATTCGAGAACTTATTTGATCAAATGAAAGAATTACATCCATTTAGTGAAAATAAGGAAGGCTGTTTTAAAAACAAACTATTTGATATTGTGAACCAATAGCTCGTTTCATCTACAACACTGTCGAAATTTTTATCCAAAGTCCATTTGAAAGAATTACGAAATCTTAAGCTAAATGATGATGTAATGATATTACGACCGGATAAATGTTCGGGTGTTATCGTAATGAACACAATAGATTATGTCTCTAGGATGAAGTCCGTTTTAAGTGACTACATGAGATTCAAGATAGATAAATGTAACAAGGACTTAAATGATTCAACTAAAAAAAGAATCACGAATATACTCAGAGATCTCCTGAAGAAAATGATTGATAATTCCACTTGCAATAACCTACAACCTCGTGGGTCTCGTTTGCACTATATGTATGGTTAACCAAAGTTAAATAAACATGGTGTTCTTCCTAGGCTAATTCGGTCAATGATCAACTCACACTACCACAAAGCGGATAAGTTAGAACCAGTCCGTTCGAGATATGTTGATGACATCTTCATTGTATGTAGTAATCAACAACAAGCAACAAATCTGTTGAAAATTTTCAACGAAGCCCATACAAAATATCCAGTTTAATATGGGATATGAACAAGAAAACAAGTTCTACTTTCTCGACATCGTATTAGAATGAAGGAAGGATGGCACGGTCTAACATTCAGTTAATAGGAATGAGACATGGAATGGAATTTATCTTAATTTCAGTAGCTTTTGTTCACTTAGTTACAGAAAGGCATTTGTTATAAAACTCACAGAACAGAAAAAATAAATACTGTTTATACACTAGAAGAGGAACTAATAAATGTGAAAGGTGTTTAAGAAACAACAGATACACACAGAAATTTATTAAGAAATATACAAAGCCTGAAGATAAGAAACCCAAAGAAACCATTGTAAAACAAAAGCTACTTTTATTCAGCATGAGACTAAAAACTGAATTGACAAGAACTTATCCTGCGGCTAGACTGATTATCTTGTCCAAAACAGCATATTTTTTAACACAAAGATTGGTATTTATCTTTTTAATGTTACTACCAACTGTTTATACAAATTCACATGTATCTGCCAAAACAGTTACATTGTAGAACAGAAAGGGGAGTCTATGTCCGATTCAAAGAACATACTCCGAAAAATCTAGGTTCAATTGGATTGAAAGCGTTCAACAGTGCCATCTCGAAACATTTCCTTGACACGGGACATTAACTGGATACACTGTAGTCTTTTAAGGTGATTGATAAACAACTGAACTTCAATCTTCTGAAATTTGCTGAAGCGATAATGATTAAATATCTAAAAAAGAAGCAGCAATTAATCTTTCTTTGTCCCGAAAACGTTACATCCTTTTTCTTGCATCATTCATTACTTCGACTCTTTCTGAAGTTTGATCACATCATTTTCATTTTATTTAATTTATGATTGTCTGATTTCAACTCATATCATTTCTTATGATCATTAATCTTTTGTCAATTACTTCATTATACAATCATCTAATGTCTCTATCAGTTCTGATCACCAGTTGGATGTTTTGAAACCTTACCTCTCAAACTTCATTTATTTATCTGTAACAAATGATTTTGTATGACCTTACTAACTCTTATGGGATTTTTGCTACATCATGATACACATTTTCATCATTACCTTCGTATTTATAAGTAGGCCAGTATCTGTAATAATGTTGATTTTAAAAATATTATAGGTTGTAAGCAACTGATGAAAACCTAAAAAATTAAATGAATTCATATTATTCTGTACCAATCCTCGTTCTTGCACTCTTCAAGATAAAAAAGGGAACTATGTACATGAAATAATGTCAGTCTTCGAATTGTTAGTACTATCTAATGAATCATATTACTTTGAGATAAAAAATGTTTGTCTTATATGCAAATCAACAGTCTAATAATTTAATTTTATTCAATTATGTTGTTAAACCACCAAATGCTCTGGTACGGCCGAAAGTGAGGAGGGCCCGCCCCCTCTCTCGAAATGCCCTCACACGGCCATGGGTATACAGCCTCTGCCAGGGAAGTCCTACTCGCTGCCTTCTTGTGGTCAGGGTGTTGTTTACGAAATTGAGAGGACGAAAAGCAAATGTCCAGCGCTTTAACCAGGTTGGTGGACACGGAAAGTTCATTTAGAGGAGTTAGAAAACCCTGATTCCAAACCAATGGTACACATGGACTCCAGTATTCTGAGGGAACAAATGGCGTATGAACCAATCTTCGGTCACCGGATACCATGGGACCCACTGCCTTGTGGGTCAGATCTTTAAGTCATAGACTCCGGGTGTGGCCCCCTAAGAAAACTATCTGCTTCAGTTTGGGCACCCGGGCAGTATCATAGCCCTCACACAATCAAATGAAATGGAAATTTTTTGTGTGGCGCATATGTATCTGGTGCCGTTTTGACCCGATATTTATATGTGTTCAAATAAATAAATAAATCTATCATAAGAGTATTAAGAAATTTTCATAGTATTATACTGTGTGTAAATTAATAAGAGATAAAAAATACTTCACAATATTTTGTCCTAGTTCAAATTTTTGATAGTGATTGCCAATGTTCTCTAAAAAACAATGAAGTCTACGATCTTCAGGTTTTGCATTGATGGCTTCATGTTATTGAATCTCAACCAAAAGTTTCAAATTTTTAATATCAATCTATTTTCGGTTAGTGAGAGATGTTACTTCAATATGAGAACCATTTTTTGATCCATACACAAAATCTCTAGATAGATTCACTGATGTTAGCTGTCTAAAAAGTGTTACAGTTATCATCTATTAGAAAGATTGCGTATCTTGTCATTCTCTCAGTTGTACTTGTATACAGTTGAGTTCTACCTTGTTGGTCCAGTGATATCATGCTCATTACTAGACCGGATGGTTGATTTAGTTTCTTGTTCAGTAAATAGTTCCAGTCTAGGTCAATACAACTGTCTAAGGCATTCTGGATTTCAGTGGTTTTCTAGTTGAAGTCAGCTAGTGAAAAACTTACGTTTGAAAAGTTTTTTTCCGCAACTGTATTCTAACGTACTAGTACCACAAACGTTCGACGTACTATTATCCTTTTTTCAATCTTTTATTTACAGATTATGCAGAATTTGTTTTTCTCGGTTTATTTATTATTGAAATGTTATTGAAAGTATATGGATTGAATATACGAATTTACTTTGAATCTTCTTTCAATATCTTTGACTGTGTGGTAAGCATATTGGTTAATTTGAAATATTATTCAGTAGTTTAGTGATCATATTGTTAAATTGATCAATAGTATTTGCATTCTAAAAATCACATTACATAACTTTGATAGTTAATTGCTAACAACATTCAGTTCTTTATATGCGAACTGAATTTCTACTTTAGTGAGTATTTAACTGATCTACATACATCGAATAAATACACAGATTTGGATTACAATAAAGATGAAGAAAGCACCACAAAGAACAATATGAAGTTTCATATGTGTTCTAAACGGGAAGGAATGTGTAAATCAACTTTCTGAAGGTCTACACCATTGTTAGCTTACAAATTTATATGACAAGTATTTCTTACTTCATATATAAGTATTGAGATAGTTGTTTTTGAACAGCACAAAAAGTGCTCAACAGCGACAAAGTACAGAATTTAGCCAATGAACATTAAGTTTCTTAATGAGCTTTGGGACAGATAAGAATTTGGATTAATTAAAGATATCCGATAGTGTCACGGAGCTTTTAACAACTCACTAATCAATATTAGTTCATGTTAAAGAACTAACTTTCAACTGTCTAAACCTATCTCTGTTATCATTTGAAGTAAGTAAGACTTGAAAAATTTTGACATTCCCTTAAAAAAAAAAGAAAAAAATTGGAAAGAAAGAATTTATTCACATATATCCCATATATAACTAGAATTCATAGGGTTGTCTGTCAATCATGGATAATGAAAGTATTTTATCTTATATCTTGAGGGTAAGTTCCAAAAGGACACTTATTTTACAAATAAATAATAAAATAGAGTCCCCATATAAATTTTATTTATATTAATATAGCATTACTACTATTAAAATATATATATATATATAAACGATAAATTTATGGTTGTCATAATAAATGAAAGACCTAATTATATGATGAATACTTAAGTATAATATAGCTGTCTATTTGTTTGTTTTCATTTCCAAGCTATACATAGATTCATTGTATAATGCATAGCAACATTTTCTATGAGATAAATTTCTGGTGAAGTTTTAAAGGTTACCTTTTGGAGATTATACTCTAATATGTATCTATATATGTATAAGAAATGAAATGCTGATAATCTGATGCATATAGGTCAAATTGAGTTCTTGAGTTGTTTTTTTTACAATCAGTACAAGTGATCATATTGTATTTTAACCAATAGGATCTATTCAGGAACATAGATTGAACAAATAAAAAAATATCTTAAGCATTGTAAGCAAAGATGAATAGTGGCTAACACTGCAATCCAGGACGCGCGTCAGCTGGATGTACCTGCATCTTAGTGTGGATGTTCACTCTGGGACTGGAACCCAAAACCTTTGAAACGACATCCCATTATCAACTCAGCTACTGAGTCCTGATAACCACTTGCTTGCGCAATGGGGTGAAGTTTAAATTCACTTAATATTACTTGTTTGAATCTTCCCATTGATGTTTCGAACTGCAACTGGTTCCACGGCTAGCCAATATCCATCTTTGCTTACAGTGCTTGTGAAATAAAGCCATGTCGAAGCAACACGCACAGTATGCACATATTCCAATTAGAGACTGACCAGTTTCAGTCTTAAACATCAGTGGAAAGATTTAAACAAACAATACTAAGTGAACTTAAAATATATTAGTTCATGGAGTTAGTTCACTATGTAACATAACGCTTTTCTCAATTCTCTTATTTACTAGTGGCATTGAACAATCGTTGTGAAATAACGCTAATATATATATATATATATATATATAAGCCATTGAATACCCGGTTAGTGTTCTAAAGTTTAGATGCTTTCTGTAGGAATCGAAAGTCCTAATTTTGATCAATTGTATGTAATAAAGCCATATAACTGAGTCAAGTCTAAAGTACTTGATTGCATTGGTGTCTACGAATTCAAAAAATAACAGGATCCTTTTTTAATTTGGTTGTTTATTCTTTGAAGAAGTAGCTTAAACTGAATCACGAAACGTCAGAAAATCTAATTTTACTACTCATTGGGATATTACAAATATATTAATTTATTTGTTATTATTATAGCTGGACTTGTTTGAAGTTAGACGTGTATGGCATTGGATGCCGACTTGGGGGTGTAATGGTTAACGATTGGTTACAAAACTTGAAGGTCTTGGGTTCGATAGATGGTGTGGTCATGAATGAACACTATTAGTAATTTCTGTTATCAGGACGAAATAGATGTTTATTGCTTCTTGGTTTTCATTTGTTGTCCGTGATGTGAAATTGTTACTTACTGTTAATCACGAATTTACTTATTAAGGCATTTTATATGTTAAAAATAACGGATCAACCAGATAAAATAAAATATTTTAATAGTTGAATTCATAAGTTGATGTATGCTAGACCACTATGGGAAACCTGGAAGGACTTGATAACCATTTCTTCTTAGTATGGGACTCCTCATCAGTGCTCATTATTACAAATATATTATTTATTTTTAACAGGATACTTTGTTTGTTAAATGAATAGAACCAATTCTCAATGTATTTACCATATGCTTATCATTGATCAAACATCTAGTTATCATATATGTGAACGCCTTACTCTCCTTCAAATCTATGTTATAAGGAATATTTTACCTTAAACCTTATAAATTGCCTTATTTTCTCAATTTTGTATTAACTCTAATGATAAATTTATTTTTAGAAATCGAAATGTTTACTGTGCATAAACCATACCCTATTTTGACTTTAATGATGTCATTCTGAATGATAATCATAAATTACTATTTATATCATAGTACCGTTTTTTTTCTAAAAAAAAACAACCCATATATTTTTACTATTATTGTTATATAATTTTTTATAGGTTATTATAGGAAGTTTATTTGAAATTATTTGGGGATTTTTTCATCCTGATGCATCATTTGGTATTAGTGTTTTACGTGCATTGAGACTTTTACGAATTTTCAAAGTAACCAGGTAAACAAAGAAAATAAAAAAAACAATTGAGAAAATGTTATGTTATGTAATATTTATGTTTCATTTTCATAGTTCCCTTTATTATCTTGAAGAGAGAGTGAGAACCGAAACTTGGACAGAATTGAATGGATTCATTTAAGTGTTATTTAGCTTCTCACCACCTTATTTATTTATTTAAACACATAAATATTGGTCAAAAAGGGGCACCAGATATATATGCGCCGTAAAAATCTCATTTGATTTGTGTGACGGGTATGATACTGCTTAGGTGTCCAAACTGAAGCAAGTGGTTTTCTTAGGGGGCCACCGTCGGAGCTTTTGACTCAATGTCTGATCCACAAGGCAGTGGAGCATCATGAAGAGATGCCGGTAGCCGGTGACCAACAATGGGTTCATACGCCAATAGTTCCTTTAGGATCCTGGAGTCCATGTTCGCCATTGGTTTGGAATCATGGTTTTCCAACTCCTCTGGGTGGAACCTCCGTGTCCAACAACCTGGTTAAAGCGCCGGAAATTCGCTTTTCATCTTCTCGGTTTCGTAAACAACAGTAACGCCACGAGAAGGCTACAGCCGAGAGTGGGGAGAGTCCACTCTCCCTCTCGAAATGCTCTCATATGGCCACCCGTATATATCCTCTACCAGGGAAGTCCTGGCCTTCACCTGTTTATACAACCTGCAATCTATAAAAATTATAATTACAAATGATTTGAAAATACATATAAAATACAATTTACTAGTAATTCGTCATCATTAATTATCAGCAAAGTAAACCGAAAATGTGGATAAATTTATGAAACTTAAACGAAAATTATATATATGTATATCATATGTTAAAAAATACTTTACAACATTGATAATAAAAAAGGGAATCAAAAGGTTGGGAATAGATGAGTACATAATAGACAATGCTAATAGCAAATAAGAATGAATAAAATGCGCATTGCTGAAGAGTCCCACAATAAGACGAGACGGCCGTCCAGTGCTTCCAGATTTTCCATGGTGGTCTTGCTTCAATTGACTCATGATCTCAACTATATAAAAAAGCTTATTTAATCAAACATATAACATTACTGAACTAAATGAGAGTTAAAAAGAAAAAGAATTGACAATTAATTTATTGAAAGCAATGAAAAAGATCAAATAATTTATTGAATTATTATTCATACTGTGGTGTGAGCTACTTATATCGACATTAGTAGTATATATCGTGAGTAAGTAATAGGATATCTGACAGCAGAAGATTGAGAAGATCAAGAAAGTTATGAAACAAACTGAAAACAACTAATGTACCAGAATACTTCATGAATTTATTTTTATTTCATAGATTCTGTTACAATATCTACAATCAACCAATAATTATCAGTATGGGGATTCGTAGAGATTGTAGTATTTTCACAGTTGAATTCATGAATCGATATAATCTGGAGCACCATTGAAAAACTAGAAGTACTGAACGACCGTTCCATTGGAGTATGGGACTCCCAGAAAGTGCGTACCCACAAACAATGGATGACGGGTTGTGCAAGCTCATAGATTGACTAAAATTAAGCATCAACGCCGCTGACTGCCGACTCAGTAGTCTGGAGTTAAAGCATTCGAGTCTCGCTTGCGGAATCGTGAATGCTCACTGCTGCTAGGACAGAACAACCTTCCAGTAATTCCAGGGTTCCATAGGTACTCCAGCTAAGATTGACTCGTAAATTCAACCAATAACTTTAATGATTATTTTAATCCAATCCGTATACGTTGTCATATTGATTAAGAATAATAAAAAAACAAAACCATTTAAAGAACATCATAAAATTATCAAAAAAATATACCGATTGTTGAAGATTTATATAATAACTATGGTACAAATTCTAAAAGATATTTTTTTTCAAAAAGAAAACTAACCTCACACAGTTTAATAACATTGAGTTCAATTCTTTAAAGTATATAATATATTCCTAAAGATTTGGATATACTAATTGTAGATGTCTTGTAATGAACAAATAGTAAATAAGCACATAGGATATTTATCATTTTCATAGTTGAAAGCTTGAGTCAATTGAAGCCAGACCACCATGGAAAACCTGGAAGCACTGGACGGCCGTTTCGTTCTATAATGGGACTGACTTCGAGAGGTAAATCCAGGAATTCTAGTGAAAAGCAGTGACCAGTAGAGTTCAAACCACGTCTATTGTGGGATATCAACTCACTGAAGACAATTGGTGAACGGTTGCTCAACTTCGTGGATCAGTTGAAGTTAGACATTAACACCGTTGGATACCGGTTAAGTGGTCTATCGTGTCAGTGCTCTGGCGCGAGACTGGTAGGTCTTGGGTTCGAATCTTGCGAGTGCAGTGTCGTGGATGCACACTTCTGAGGAGTCCCATAATAGAACGAAACGGCCGTCCAGTGCTTCCAGGTTTTCCATGGTGGTCTAGCTTCAATGTACTCACACTTTCAACTATGAAAATACTAAATCTCCACAAAACCCTTTCTGAAAACATAGAATATGCTCTGCTATAGTTCTGACATTTATAAATTGTTAGTTCTGTAAGAGAATGAGCATAAAAGAAAATAAATATACGAAAAACAACCTTGAAAAAACAACGGAAAAATAACAAATTGTAAATCATACTTTCTGAATTATAACAACAAAGTTATAAATTAGATTCATTCAACTGTTAACAGATTCAAATGAAAGTCCCTAAAGATGATAGGGAAATATATTGAATAAATAGGGAGGGGAACTGAAAATTTATAGTTAATTGCATTAAATATGCTATTAAAAGTTATTCAAATGTACTTAGTTTTTCATTTCAGGATGAATATATGTGTATTTTGTTCCTGTAAGGAAATGCTTACTTTTTCACTATACCAATGGATAAGAAAATGAATATATAGATAGGGGGATTATAAATGATTCAATGTAACACCATCTAATTGAAACATTAATTATTTTTTTCAAAAAATAAAAGGGATTAGAAATAAACATTTAGAAATATAAATTTAAAATTTAGATCGTGAAATCACTTTTATAATTATAATCGATTTTTCAAAACAATTACACTATTCATTATCCTCATAACATCAAAAAATGTGCTTGAAATAGGATGTGGATAATGTACAAGTTCGATTACTTTTTAATTTTCTAAATTAAAGTGAATAGTTAAGATCATGAGTCAATTGAAACTAGATCACCAGGCAAAACCTGAAAACACTGAAAGGCTGTTTCGTCCTATTGTGGGATTCCTCAGCAGTGCGCATCCACGATCCCGCCTCACGAGATTCGAACCTAGCACCTATCAGTCTTGCGCGCGAGCGCTAAACATCTAGATTACTGAGCCGATCGATATCCAAAAGTGATAATATCTAACTTCAACCAATTCACGAAATTGAGCGATTATTTCCTGTTTGTAACAGCCTAAATAATGCTATATAATATTATAGTTCATTTTTATATGTTTCTTCTTTGTACAGATTTGAATTTTTCTATTGTTAAAAAATGATGTAAAATGATATGTTGATAGAAAAAATTTTAACTTAAAAATACTGTTTAGCAAAAATCTAATCTTGATAGTTGAACTCATGAGTCGATCTAAGCTAGACCACCATTGAAAATCTGGAGGCAGTGGACGGTTGTTTCGTCCTAGTATGGGACTCCACAAAAGTATGCCCCGTACGTGAGTCTCGAGCCCACGACTTTAGGTCTTAGCTTGACTCACGAATTCAACTACTTAAATTACTACAGTCTTCATAAATCCTCATTCTGATAAAAATCTAATCGATTATGTTAGCAAAAATGAGTGAACTCATCATAAGCAATAACGTAAATTCAAGTAGATTACAGTATAAATTCATTTTATTTGAATGTTGCTTGTCATTTCTTTACAACTTTAGTCAAACCAGCTTAATCTGTGAATTGAACAAAAAAGGTTATATGGTGTTGCATAGCCAACAATTAAGTCTGTGAATACTGGAAGTGACAAGGATTTTTCATTAGGATACTTTACAAATAGGATAGAAAAATTATCTTTAAAGCTCAAAGCGTAGGGTTGAGGAGAAGCAGTTTGAAACTGGGTGATTAGTAACATTGTTTAGTTATTAAGCATAAAAATGACTGAAGTGGTAAGATTGAATGAAATTCAGTAAGAACTAGCTACGATCTATGTAATTCATTCTTCAGAAGCAAATATATTAACGGACGAATATAGCGAGAACTAGATGTGGAAGCTTATCTGTTAAAGACGCAAAAACACTTTTTCCAACATTAAAGCTATTTAAAACTTTGATAAACAAAATATTTTCTTAGTCGTCTCAGACAAGATAGCTTTTAAGTACATTTCTTTCCAATCCCTTCTAAATGTCAAATTCATATATCTTAAGAAATGGGTGGATGAAATACCCCGAGTGACATAAAGAGTATTTTGTAGCCAAATGACGTAACAAGTAGATAAATATATATATATATATATCAATTTTATGAAAGTAATTGTCAAAACATTAAAATTATGATACTAGTGACAAGTCGGTAAATTTCATTGTCTATTTCAAATAACCCGTCTAGTTGATGATTACAATCTCCTAATTTAATAAGTCTATGATCATTTGCTTTGTTGTTAAAAAGTGTTTCACAGAATTCTATTTCATTTGTATATGTACTCTACTATTTATCATATTAAAATTGTATTTCTTTTTTTAAATGTAATTCAATAAAGGTATTGGGCTTCATTACGTAATTTGGTACTTTCATTATTGAATTCAATGAGAAGTATTATTTCATTATTATTCTTATTATTTCTCTTCATTCTAATATTTGCATTACTTGGAATGCAATTATTTGGAGGAGAGTAAGTTTTTTCCTCAATTATAAAATGTAGAATAAATAGTAACCGGTTATTTTGTTTGGTTTAGGAAAGTTTAAATAGAAGATTAAACAACTTGACAGTATTGTGATTGGAATTATTTTCGTATAGCCATCACATAAAAGTTTGATTGATTAAATAATATGTCAACGAACAGGAAATATTTAACACTGCTAACCACTATCCATTTTTGGTTAAAATGCTTATGAATGAAGGTTATATCGAGACAATACTCACAGTATGCACATATACTAATAAGAGACTGATCAATTGCAGTCCTAATCATCAATGGGAAAGTTTAAACAAATAATACCAAGTGAATTTAAACTTCACCTCATTACACAAGCAAGTGGCTATCAGGACTCAGTAGCTGAGTGGATAATGCGATGGCATTTGAAGCGAAAATTACTGTGTTCGAGTCTCAGAGTGAACGTCAACTGTGAGATGCAAGTACACCCAGCTGACGAGTCCCAAATAGAACGAGACACGTTTCCTGGATTCCAGTGCTAGCCAACATCGATCTTAGCTTACAATACTTGTGAATTAAGGCTATATCGAGGCCATACGCACAGTATGCACATATGCCATTTAGAGACTGACCAGTTGCAGTCCTAAACATCAATGGGAAGATTCAAACAAAAGAAGCCAGTAAATTTATTATTTAACATAGTTATAAGCTAGTTGACATACGGTGTAGAATCCAATTCATAATTGAAAATGTTATTAATTTTTATAAACGTCGCTTATATTCGTTAGTTTAACAATCTGACCAACGGTATAAGAACATATCATTGATAAAATTCGTTTTTCGAAAAGTTTTGACAATCTTTTCTTTCTCATGAAATAAGTTTGATGATAGTGAATTTGTATCGGTACGAGAAAACAACTGTTTATTGTATGGATAGGATTCTCGGAGTCCTAGTAATCGTATTAAAAAATTAAATGGAACAAAGTGATAGAGGTGTTAAGGAATTATATTAGAAAACAACATTCTATAGCATGAATTACAGATTACACTACGCTGGATGTTGGCAAATCATCAGTGCGTTAGAGATAGCTACTCAAAGCGATTGAACCGCAGTTGGTCCACTATTGAATTAAATACTGGTTGACTATTTCGAAAGACCTAATTTGAGCAATAATGAAGTAAACCTATGGGTAGGTTAAGATTTTATGGAAAAAAATATGAATGATATATAATAATGTGATATTCAGAAAATAATTATAAAATATTCACCCTGTCAATAGGTTTGGTGAACAAAGTAGGGTATCAGATTACACCATTGTTTACAAGGAAAAACAGTCTACATAGAGTAAATAGGTGACAAATGTTCACTGATTTCTGCCTAAATTCCTAGAAGGTAATGAAGTTCGAAAATCAAAAATGATACTTTCCATTACTTTCATGTTTCCCATAGTTACTTTTTTTTTTTAGATAAAATCAATAAAATCATTGTTTTTACCTTGATTTTCTTCTTCTTTTTATCATCTATTATCATGTGTACAGGTTAAGTAATTGAATTTCATTCATATATATATATTAGATATTCAATTTGACCCTTTTTTAAAAGACAAATTTTATTTACATTCTTTTTTAGTTTTAATTTTGATGAAGGTAGACCAACACAAAATTTTGATACATTTGTTAAAGCTTTACTAACTGTATTTCAAGTGAGTTAGATTTCTAAATAAAGAAAGTTTTTTTTAGATGAATATTGTTAATTAAATTATATTTACTTACATACTTATGCCTGTTACACCTCATCGAGGAGCATAAGCTGACCACTAGCATTCTCCATCCAACTCTGTCCTGGGCAATTCTTTCCAGTTATTTCCATTTAACAGTCATCCTTTTTATATCTACTTTCAATTTCCGACATTAAGCGTTAACTGGCTTTCCTCTTTTCCGTTTCCCTTTAGGATTCCAAGTTAGCAATTGCCTTGTACATCATTATTAATACTTTAAAATAATTAATATTTATTATTATATCTAAAAAAGTAATTAAATTACAAAAGGAAAATGGTTCATACAATAGTTTTGAATGATTTAAATTTCAGTTACTGATATGATCCAAATATCATTTCGATATGTAAAAAAAGAATTTGTTGATTATTTAAGAATACATTAGTGATATGACAGTTTGATGATTATGGTGATTGGTTTTTTTAAGTGATTTTAATATTGTCAGTATAAGGGTTGGTGAGATTATTGAGTTTTAATTGAAATCATGAACAGACAAGTATTAGACCACTATTAAAAACCTGGAAGTACTGAATGTCCGTTTCGTCGTAATATGGGACTACTCAGCAGTGCACATCCACGATCCATCGCGTAAGATTCAAACCCAGAATATTCGATCTCATGCTCTAACGCTTAATGTTCTTATTTCCTTCAACTATTTGATATTCAATAATTTAGTTATAATTTTGTCTGATTTAAATCTAGTAAACGGAATATATCGTAACCAGTGGTTGGAGACTCTAGGTGACATGGCTCAGAATCGATCACAATGGAGTAGATGTATACACTTTATCTTTCCTTAAACCATAACATTGAAATTACTCTATACCGTTCTTTCTACGAACTAATTCTTTTTTGTATTGTATTCTTGTATGCAATCTTTGTTTTAAATATTACTACTATTGAAGTAACTACTTCTATGGATTCGGTGTTAATCTTATTGTGTTAATGAGGTGTAGCAACTTGGACCGATGCATATGTGTGCCTCGTCCTACGTTGTAGCTGACTGATTGACTGAAATGGAATATAAACCCATTGAGACATAAAACAAAATAGATTGGTTTAGCCAAGAGTACTCTTTACGGTGAATTCATTTTCAAGGCAATACAATCGTAATTTTTTACTTATTTTCAGAATGATAATAATTACAGTAGATACAATAATAGTGACAATAACATTCTGTTAAACAAGGTAGTATTGAGATAGGATAAATAAAAGTATGAAAGCGTTAGTTTTTATCAGAAAAACTAATAAGATTGTAAGCAAAGATGGATAGTACATAGCAATGGAATCCAGGACGCGCGTCAAGTCCTATTTGGGACTCGTCAGATGGATGTACTTGCATCTCAGAGTTGATGTTCACTCTGGGACTCGAACACAGTAACTTCCGTTTCAAACGTCATCACGTTATCCACTCAGCTACTGAGTCCTGATAGCCACTTGCTTGTGCAATGGGGTGAAGTTTAAATTCACTTGGTATTATTTGTTTGAATCTTCACATTGATGATTAGGACTGCAGCTGGTCATTCTCTTATTAGCATATGTGCATACTGTGCGTATGGCCTTGATATAGCCTTATTTCACAAGCATTGTAAGCAAAGACAGATAGTGGCTAAGATTCCAATGCTAGCCACTATCTGTCTTTGCTTACAATGCATGTGAAATAAGGCTATATCAAGGCCATTCACACAGTATGCACATATGCTAATAAGTGAATGACCAGCCGCTGTCCTAAACATCAATGGGAAGATTCAAAGAAACAATACTAAGTGAATTTAAAACTAATATTAGTTTAAATTCAAACTCTATCATCAACACATCTGTCAGTTACAGTTTGATTTTGTCTACTTTCTTACTCAATTAGTTGGAATTCGTTACTTGACTCTATGAATGTTTATTTTCTGAATTAGTTGAACTTAATATTCATTAGTCATTGGTAGCATTTTTAAATATAGTTTCACATTGAGAACATTAGTTGATGTATGTATTTGTTTAAGTTGAAAGCAATTTCCTGTTTTAATATACAGGATTACTTCATGACAGTTAATTTCTTCAATTTAAACTAGTTTATGTTAATTTTATCAAAATCTAAATAAACGTAAAATATTGAGTGGATTGATGATTATTAAGATAGTTACCTTGGTGATTGAGGAGCATGTCGGTATTCTTTTAACTATCGGGTTGCTTGATATAAGTAAGGTGACAGGACAGTAAATGAAGCTATTATTATTGCATATGAGATTCAAACACTTGTGTTATATACATACACTCTACTCAGTTATTTTTTCTATTCTAAGCATTTTACACTTTCTAAACTATTTGGTTTCGTCGTGTTTTCTGTGTAGTCATTCACTTCACTTCTGGTATTGAATTGCATGTATACCAACTTAGCAATTCACATAGTAAACTACAACGATAACTATTAGTTCAGTACATTCAAGGAAATGATGTATAAAACTACATCTAAATGAATGTAAAACATTGAAACACTTATTATAACCAATGACACTAAACAACTTATCATTATTATCAGAAGGGAGTTTTGTGAAGATTTTAGTAATTTAATAGTTGAATTCGTGGATGGGTTGAAGTTAGATATTAATACCGATAGATACCGGCTCAGTTGTCTACAAGATAATCTATGGGGTGGGCAGATTGACAGGCCGTGGGTTTGAATCCCGCGAGTGAGATCGTGGACGCGCACTCCTGACGAGTCCCGTACTAGGATTCATGATTTCAACTATAAAATCTATCATTGATTTTCAATAATGTATCCGTACATTTATAGAACTAAGTTATAAATATCATATAATAAAAAGTATTTATTAATGAGATTACCATTTTTATTATTAATATAATATAGATATTAACTGGTGAAGATTGGAATACGGTCATGTATAATGGAATAAGAGCACAAGGTGGTGTTACTAGTGGTGGTGCAATATACAGTGTATATTTTGTTTTAGTTATGGTATTTGGAAATTGTATCCTTTTTACCTTTGATAAAAAAAACAAAATAAAAAAAGAAAGATTTTTTCATTAAAAATGTGATTTCCTCAAATTGTTAAAATTCTCAATCTTAATGAAATTTGACTCATTATTTATTTCAGTAGTAAATTTATTTATTTTAAAAAATATTTCCTGATGATAACTATATACAAAACAGTCTATATAATCCATAAAGACTGGTGAAAATTCATTTCTCACTATCAATTAAGACAATAATTCAAACATCCATTTACCATAATATTAACGTTGTATTCGTTGAAAAAGTTAGTATTTACTTGGATCTCATTGGTTATTGGATAATAAATTAAATTCTAAAGCTGAAAATTATTGGGTCCAATCATCAGTGTTAGTATCAAAACTGGGATGAAAGTACATCTAGCTGACGAGTCATAAGTAGAAGAAAACGCTTATTTTGGATTCCAATTTTACTTACAAATTATTTAGTCTTATAGAATATAGGTAATGAAGAAACGTTTTTGACAAATAAGCAGATTCTTGACCAGTTCATCTGTTTTTTTTCTTATTGAAATTGTAAAGACAATTAATAATAATAATAATAACAGAAATTAAGGAAGGAAAACTGTGAACTACATATTTCAGAATTAGTCACTGTAAAAGGGGTGAATCAGTTTCTTAATATTTGTTGAAGAATGTTCATTTATATCTTCTATACTTCTAAATTAAATCTTACTATCAAAAACATATTACTTTAATACCATACTACTTTATTTCAGCGCCTTTTTTATTTCTCATGAAACTTGTAACACATGTGCTAATTTCTATCAGAAAAAAATATATCGATCATAAAAACTAATAATGATACGTTTTGTGTTACTATTCTTCAGTTATTCTTATGATTTACATCATATATACAGGCTAGTAAAAGTATGAATAGTATATCAATACACTAAAGTACTTATAAATTCTTTATAGGTTGTTGACGAATAATTTGAGTTAAAAGAAACCTTAAAAGGATTATTGAAGAAACTGATAATAATAAATATCTATGGATCCAAGAGATGGTATTCAGCTATTGGATAGTTTAAGTAATACTAACTAAAGCGTAGATCGTTCAATTGCTCTTTTATTTGCCACAAAGCATTTCTTCTTTTTATCATTTAAGCTTACGAACAATCAGTACAATGCAAAACATACATAATATGGCAATGAATGACTTAATTAGTAAGGGGATTTTTGGTGTTATTAAGTTTTTAAACCAGTTGGCTTCACTGAGAAGCTTTCATTGTTATTCTGGATACCATCATCAGGGTTCATCTTATCTAGAGATGCGCTTCTTAGTTATTCTACATGCATTAAATGAATTTTTCCTGATGACTTTGTTTTTGATCAGCTGGATTCCGTGAGTTCTTATTTTTGTTTGTTACTGTATCCAAATTTACTGTCTTATGCAAATGATCTATGATCAAGTAATTGATTGATATATTATTTACGGCTTGATATATGGAGTCTGTTTCAATGTATCTAGTGATTGGTAATTGATCTAAATACCATACCTATAGAAATTCTCTAGAGAAAATGCATTTCTTAGTTCATTAATCAATTATTTATACACGTTCCTTAACATTCTGAACTATCAAAAGATACATTATTAAATGTATTTCTTGCTATTGCTGTGGACAATTTGGCAAATGCTCAAGAGTTAACTGAAGCTGAAGAAGAACAAGCCAAATTACAAGAAGAAGTAAGAAAAATATGAATGAACTAAAATCATTTTTATTTCTCATATTTCATTATACAAATATGATCACTATATTGCCTGTTGAAATGTGTATTCTTGATTACATGACAGCTTACCACATCTTTCTCTCTAGCTGAAATGTTGATAGCTTAAATGTCACTCGATGAATCATTCTCTTCTCCATGTATATTATCTACTCGAATCCTATTAATTGTCTTTGACTCTCCTGGCTAAGCCGTTATTCGATTTGACTATAAACTTGCCTCTATATTTGCTCGTATACACACATTTGCCTTTCTGCTTCAAACTCACTCGGTTTGATTGTAGTTTAATACTCTGCGCTATCCGCTAAAATACTGTAGTCGCCGATACTTATTAACTTCTGATTTCAAACACCGCTGAAATTTATATAATAACAGTTAACAAGGTGAATTATTAACGAAGCTAAGTCACCCCAATTATCTAACGATTTCGTACTCCTATTTTTAGGAAACTTGTGTCCGAGTTCTCTTTTGTCATTTTTGTGCAGATGCCCTACATTTGTTTAATAATCGTTGTTATTTCTGACATGTACAATATAAGTTGTTCATGTCAATTTATAGATGTTTCTGAGGATATCAAATCATGTTCACTACACATGAAATATTTAAAAATGATTTAATTACCAAGTGAAGATTTATCATGATCTGAAATGAAAGTTCTAAGGCTGTGGAATGCTAAAAAGTTTAGAATCTAGTTCCTATCCATTTGTTTACTCAAACAATGGTCCTACTTGAATAATACACTTTTAGTTTCAGATACGATATGCGTGTGACTGCTAGACAAGTGCTATTAATACTACAAGAAATATCAGCTCCATCAATTTTTTTTATATGTCTGACGGACACGCTCATGTTGTAACAGCGATTGTTTTCCACCTCCAAAAACAAATAATTGTTTCATCAAATCTCAATTACCTATCTAAGTGTTACTTCTTTCACGGTTTATTGTGTATTATGACGTTTATACTCAAACAAACTATCGTTTTATAAGTATTGATACACAAAACAACTGTATTTTTGGTATATGTATTCTGAATTGCTAAAGACTGAATGTAACCATGTATCATAAATTGTTGAATTATATCTGAATACGCAAATGTAGGTAAAGATGAAAATACAAATTTTCCTGCTTCAATAGGCCGGGATACATTGTTACAAATTTTCCCATAGAGATACTTTGAGTTAATGACCCTGGGAATTGTAAATTTTGTAACATACTAGAAATACAAATTACTAATCGTAAACTAATAAACACTTATAGAGAGTACGTAGTATTTATAAATTACTGGAGTATATGAGAAAAACAGAAAACAGTTTGTATGGAAAAAGGTCGATATTAAGACATAAATTAAGAATGATCTTTTTCAAATATCTCGGCGAGACTATAATTTATGGACAAACCAATCAGGTATAAGATAACATCTCTAGGATTTTGGCACAAAATTCACTCATCCATTTGGTTAAATAGAGTTTTGGCATTATAGCTGATGTCAGTTAGTGATGAAAACTTTTAATTTCACTCCTAACTGTAACCATCAACTGTAAACCATAATTCTAATTCCCTCACACTAGTTTATAACCCTCATTTGGTCCTAGTTATTAGGTGGACACTGTCATGATCAATTTAGCGTCACTGAAAGGTCATCCATAAATTATAGTCTCACCAACATCTCTACTCATATCACATTTATTAAATAATGTCTTCTTCTTCTTCTTCGCCTGTTACTCCCAATGGAGCATAGGCCGCCTACCAGCTTTCTCCAAATGAATGATTTTTTCTGGTTAGCGTTTTTTTAGCGAGTTGATTTTCTACGGAATGCGGTTGCTAACCCCATGCCCAACCCTCCTCCTTTACCCGGGCTTGGGACCGGCAGTAATCCCCAGAGGAGCTACAGGAGGAGTTATTAAATAATGTGCTTTACAGAAAATAATGTGGAGAATAATACCTGATTTGATTTCTGATCAAATATACATATTCAGAGTTGTTTTTAAAAAAAAGAATAAAATTTTTCTAAATATTTATCACTTTACTGGGTTAATAATCCTTCTTAAACTATCCGCGAAACTTACTGTCATCACTTGAGTATTCGTTGATAGGACATTTGTACTTTTTATTTTAGCATAGATATGATCTGAATGACATTTAATTTATGACGTCAAACCTTTTTTGGCTTTTGACTTGCCAAAATAGAGAAAAATACAATGAAATAGCTTGAGCTAAAAATATTTTCAAATACATGATAACTATATACATAAGAGCTAAAGTATTCATAGATCATTCATTTGGATTTCTATATCTTGTATTATAAGCAAATATAGATAGTGGCTAGCAGTAGAATCCAGGATGTGCGTCAAGTCCTATTTGGGACTCGTCAGATGGATTTACCTGCATCTCAGAGTTGATGTTCACTCTGGGACTCGAACCCAGTAACTTCCGTTTCAAACGCCATCGCGTTATCCACTCGGCCACTGAGTCCTGATAGCCACTTGCTTGTGCAATGGGGTGAAGTTTGAATTCACTTGGTATTGTTTGTTTAAATCTTCCCATTAAATTTTATTACTGCAATTGATCAGTATCTTATAATGCTTGTGAATTACGACAATATCGAGGCAATGCACACAGCATGCACATATGCCAATTACAGACTGATCAATTTCAGTCCTAAAAATCAATTGGAAGATTCAAACAAACAATAACAAGTGAATTATATCTTTTATGTCTATCAAAACTTTGCTGCACTTATTTAGGAAATACTCCAAGCACGATGGGATATTTTCTGAAAATTTTAAACACCAAAACAACTGAAAGAATTATGACTGAAACTTATAAATAGAATAATTATCATTTTCAAATGTAGGATTGATAATTTCAAATAAATTTGATCATTGAGTAAAATGTTTATAAAATAATATATTATGAATGGAAACTGGAATAGAAGATTGTAGTAATTTTAACGGTTAGATTTACAAGTCGATCTAAGCTAGAACACCTTTGAAAACCTGGAAGCACTGAAAGGCCGTTTCGTAATGGTATGGAACTCCTCAGCAGTGCGCATCTACGACCCCGCATGCAGGACTCGGACCCAGGACCATCGGTCTCTCGCTTGAATGCTTAACATATAGACCATTGAGTTGACATCTAACAATGTTATTGTCTAACTTCAATCGATCCATAATCTTGTGCAACCCTTCATTCATTGTCTGAGGTGGATAACTGTCTCACAACCCCCGACACGGATTGGACTTCACTGGTCACGTCTGCCCACTAGAACTCCAGGAAATCCATTTTGAATCTAGTCATCAATGAGCACATGATAAGATTTCAGGCTAAATTTATTGGTTTTAAAATATTGACAAGTGAAGTCACATTTAAAACAAAATTACGCTTGTTTCATTATCGGTATTGTGAAACCAACAGTAACTTAAACATCTAAGGAATTTTAATAAAATTATTTATTATAATATTCCGTTAATGTTTCGAATTATCTACATCGATAGGAATTAGTTGATTGGTTATTCTATTCAATTCACTCACTGATCATAACTGTTCTAAAAAAAGATTCAGTATTAAGTAGAGCTATTAGATTTTAAACCACTTTTCTATCAAGTTGACTGTCGTGAAAGTAGGTTGGAAGAAAGCTAAAGGAAAGTCAAATGAAGTTGTGAAATCAGTTCATGAATTTATTAATTATCGATCTGTAGTGTGTTTGGTTTATGCTAACGATGTAATTGAGATGATAGTAATCTATTTTTAGATATACTAAACTTCAAGACTCAAAATTGATCACAGTAGCATAAAAGCATTTTTTTTTTATAAATGTGCTTCTGAATATGAATATTTTGAATACTTTTTATTGCATCACTTTATCTCATCTTTTCGATTCATATTCTCAATGTTCAATTCATTAGAGTATTACTTAAACTCTTTTACTATTAATCCAATGAATGTCCTTTCTTTTGGTCTTGATATTTTGTGATAAAAATTGTTCTATTGCCTAATTTGATTATAATTGATCAATTCACTATTAAACACAATTAACACATTTTTATCTGTTGGGTTAATTGAGCAAATTATTTAGATCATTATCATCTGGATTCATTGATAAACAATCATTTCTAGAGATGGAAAGTGAAAACCTGTTAAAATTCATTTAAATATATCAGTGATATACCTAGAATATATATTTCATGAAATGGATTTCTTTTGCCCCAAATTAATAAATCACTTATAGCGTCGTTTGCATTTGAAAGTCGTCTATGTGTATTTTTAACATCTGATAAGGAATTAAAGTAAAGAATAATTGTAGTTGAAGGGATTTTTTAAAGAGTGGTTTACTTTGAAGGTTGAATTCGTCACATACTGACTTCAGTATCATTGAAAAATGAAAAGCAATGAACAGCCACTTCATCCTACTATGATACTTCAGAGTAATGCATACTCATAACCACTTTCAGAATCTCAGACTGGAACCGAAGTTTAGTGGCGATCGCTTAACCATCAAAATCATTAGGTTAGCGTTAAGTGGTACAATTCGAACATATCGGTGGTGAAACGTCTGTTGTAGAGGGCTGTGAATTATTATTTTACCATATTGCAAAGCGAATAAAGTTGGGATTGTATCACTGGACGTCGATTACATGGTTTTAATGATTAAGGGATTGCCCGAAGGGGATCGTGATTGAACACTCATCTAAAATGCTAAAGTAGAACGAAATAACTGTCCAATAATCTCTGGGTTTCAACAGTGTCATAACAGAGATCGGTCTGTCAAAAATGTAACTAACAAACCAATTTTATTTTAAGGTACGTTGAATTCATTTGTAAATTGATAATGCATTGACAATCATCATGCATATATATTCTTACTTTTCTACATTTCAGAGTCATTTAGCTGAAGAAACAGCTGAAATGCGATCCGTTACTGATGCCAAAAATAATGTTAACAATAATAATAATAATGGCGATCTCAAAAATTCACAAACAGGAAAATTCGTTAATAATTATCATAAACCTAATATTCATGATACAGAGTTCGATTCAAAGTAAGATCCTTTTATTATTACATAACATTGAAGGACTTGCGATGTCATATTTCTGTACAATGAATATGAAACTTCCAAAACTTAATATATTATTTATTAGCCTAAGTTCGAATTATGCTATTACTAATATTCAGGACAGTTTATGTGTATCTATGTCATTATTATTTTCTCAGATGTCTTATAGCGTAGGTACTCTGTGATTAATGGTACGTTCCGGAATTCATGTTTTCTCCTATTTGATACTCATTAACTGAATGTACCTGCCCTCTAGCATTGATAATTAAATTGGTACTCAATCCAAATATCGTCCTCCCAGAACACCGATGTACTACCCAATGAGCAAATGATTCCAGTGAGATACAAACTTGTTCAATGGACATACATTATGAATCATTCAGACTGGATCCAGGTACATCCAGCTGACAAGTCCCAAATAGGATAAAATGTACTTCCTTGATTCTAATGCTAGATCAAATTCATCTGTTCTATCAAATTTTGAACTTTTACAGTTTAATATGATCTAAAAGTATTATCAGCCGGAGAAACTTTAAAAAGAGAGGAGTATCGGGAAAATAAAACTGTCTCGTCCTTACTTAGAATTCATCACCAGTCACTTAGAGATTGAGTCTAGAATATCAAAATCTCGTAGTTTACTAAATACCTGTAAACAATCGATTTGAAAAGCAGCTAAATTTAGTCTTTTCATAAAAACCGTTTTCAAATTAAACAACCGCTACAACATCACTACCGAAAAATTAATACCTTTCAAGAATATAATAGGATACCGAATACTGTGAGACCAGTGAAATGTAGAATTAGTCATATGAAAAGATTATTCAAATAGACTGAAGTGTTTAAACATTATTACAATCATTCTATCTTACAGGACAACCCATAGAATACTAATATTTATAAATGGAGGAGTGAAAAACGTTACAGTTTGATCTAATACAAAGTTTAATTATAGCTGGAGTATGTAGTGTATTAAGTGAAAAAATCAACTGCAGGACATATAAATAGACAGAAATACCAAAAGATCCTTATATTTGAATTTCAAATTTCTGAGAAGAGCACTATGTCAAACGTATAACATTGAAAATTCAATTATCTTGCTGATAAGTTTCCCAAAAAGAAGGTGAACAATTGTATCACTGATTTACACATGTCAGATCATATGAACAAAGGACAAAATAGTCATTGATATCTATTACGCAAATATATTTGTGTTTAGAGAGGAACTTAAGTAGAAATAGAGTAGAAAAGAATAAAGTTATCAATTCAATCCAAGTCATAAAAGAGATAAAAAGAAACGAATCGAGCGAAGAGGTTTCTTATCAATTAGTTTTTCAGAAGGGGTTTTGTGGAGATTTAGTATTTATCATAATTGAAAGCGTGAGTCAATTGAAGCTAGACCAACATGGAAAACCTGGAAACACTGGACGGCCGCTTCGTTCTATTATGGGACTCCTCAGCAGTACGCATCCATGAACCCACCCACGCTTTCAACTACGATAAATACTAGATCTCCACAAAACCCCTTCTGATAATTAATATAATCATATGCTCACTAGTGACTTCGAGAAGTACATCTAGGAGCTCTAGTGAGAAGCAGTGACCAGTGGAGTTCAAAACCACGTCTGTTGTGAGATAGGAACTCACTAAAGACAATTGGTGAATGGTTGCTCAACTTCGTGAATCAGTTGAAGTTAGACATTAACACCGTTGGATGCCAGCTCAGTGGTCTATCGGTTAAGGGCTTCGGCTCTAGAATGGTAGGTCCTGGGTTCGAATCTCGCTCGCGAGAGCGGGTTCATGGATGCGCACTGCTGAGGAGTCCCATAATAGGACGAAACGGCCGTCCAGTGTTTCCAGGTTTTCCATGTTGGTCTAGCTTCAATTGACTCACGCTTTCAACTATGATAAATAAGATAATTGTTTACCGAAATTATGCTACCAACTCCGCTATACCGATGGCCAAGGTAGCGAGGGTGGTTGTACAAACTTCTTTTGGATACAAAGGTTCGGTTTGTGAATATGAATTGCGATGGCTTCAGCTATGTGCAATAGACGAGCTCGTAAACCATGTGACAAATTTGATGGAATATGGTAGATAACCTTAAAAGCTTTATTCAGTTCAACCTGATGACCTGTGTCCACCAAGTGAGCGAGAATAGAACTCTTAATCCCCTTTACTTGTCCTTTGGTCAACAGTAACTCATGATGAAAAGAGTAATTTAAAAAGGAAAAAAATGGATAAAAATACAAAAACAAAAGAAGAGACTATTTTGTATAAGACATAATAATCTATTCTAAATTGAATACATCAAGTAAAGGTAAATATGAAATTATGGCTGGCTTTGAGATTGATTCCTAGATTTTCAATGATAATTATTCGTAAAACGTTGACGTTTAGAAAGAATGATATTGCATACAAATCTCAATCTAACATCACCACCAGGATGCAGGTATATTTATCTGACGTGTGTAAAATGGGATGAAACCCACGTTCTGAATTTCATGACTAGCCGAAATTCACTAGTTCTAAAGAAAAAAAATCGACTGGTAAGGTTTATTTACAGTTGATGTGAATCAGCCAATGAATATCCTTGTGAGTTACATCATTCATTGACAGGAGTCATAAAATATGGATTTTGAATGAATACTAACTTTGAGAGCTTTAGAGATCCTGAATTTAATTATTATGGTAGGAGAATGTTCATGTGTTACACTGTTAAAGTGTCCAACATGAGGATCAGATTCTAATAGTTCTCTAGGTCTCCAGATCATAATAAAAAAATATTCTCAGCTTCGAAAACTAATCAATGGTTACGTGTGATAAACGAAGCAACATATACAATGTATTTACTATGTTTTATTGATTCTTATCATGGATTGGATTTAGTTGGGCAACTATTGAGAACTAGGAAGCACTGAATATCTATTTTATCGTATACAGATTTATCAAGTAGTATTTATTCACCACTGAGCCTACATCCGTTAGTTTATATTTCTAATTTCGACCGATTGTTAATTTTGTGAAATCATCTAATGTGATTGATAGATTATTGACTTGCACCTGAAATAGTTTCAAAAGTTAACTTTAATCTGCTAAGCGAAAATAAGAAATCAAATCCATTTCATTCTCACAACGATTTTGTTAAGTAAATCATATCATCTTTAGGTGAATCCTATTGTTTCAGTACGACAAGGTTTTCGCAAAGTGAACTGTTGGTAGTTTCGTTTGATATCTGGTTATTCAAAGTGCATTTAAAGAATTAACTTGATAGATTAGTAAATGGGCATTGAAAAACCAGAGAATAATATTACACTTTTTTAACGTGGTTGGAACAACTCTCTGTTGCAAAATTTTTATTTTATTTTAAATGTACATGAAACCTTTATTTTTCGGACTTGCGTTTAGTAAAAAATTGTGCAACAGTAACGATCCCTACTCTGAAATATTGATGAACAATATGACTGAGCAATATTGAAGATGACTGGTAAATTGCTTAAGTAAAGTTTTCTATTGAACAAAGTGGAAATATCTATGAAACACTTTTAATGAAGACTTCAATTTTAAGATTTACAAACAATCACCTAGTTGAGATTTGAAGATCATGTAGTTACGTAAAAGGAATCTACATTATAGACTATCTGATAGGCAATACATGTCCTGACAGATCACATGTCTCAAGCTCACATGGTACGTGAGAGATGGAAGAGGAGAGTTGATCAAATTTAAATGATGCATAAGCATACAATATGGTTTTAAATGAAATCTTTATCAGGCTTTAATCTAATATATATATAATAATAGTTATATGTTGACATGAAAATATTAATCAATTCAAGACCATTTATATATCAGTTATTACATAGTAATGAATTACTCATCTAGTCAAGATCAGGATCTGTATTTCTTTGTATGAGTCGGTCAAGACTTTCAAAGGTATGCCATTGAGTTATGTATTCTTTTCTTAAGTTTTGATAATAAAGCTTCCTATGCATTCTCTACTTTAATATGATTCCTTGGATCAATCTGTACATTGTGATCGAACCGGATGGAAGATCATAAGATTAGTCTAAAGCATGGTCACTTGCTTTTGTGGATTTGTTTAGATAGTTCACGACTGAATACATTTATTATATATCTCCGGTTAATTTGTTATTATTTTGTATACATCCAGCATCTGAATGCAAAATGAAAAAATAGCTTCCAAATATCAAAAATGTTTACTTTACTGCCATTTCAACGTTACCATCTGTTAATACATTAATAATGAAAGATAAGATAAAGCAAAAATGACAGTTCTCTTTCATTTAACAATAAAACATCTCACTCTATATATATGGCGGCTATCGGAAACATTCTTTATTATTGTTGATGAGGACTAATGTTGCTGAAAATTTTGCTTACTTCCCTGGGCAATTGTTATTACCATTGGATAATATCTTTATGTTCGCATAGTTATTTCTCATTTGAATGGATTGTTTTCATGTACCACAGATGGTGTAAGCTAGTGTTTATAAAATAAATATTCCAAACAGTATCACAAGGTGGTTTTGTGGAGATTTTAGTAATTTTATATAGTTGAGATCATGATTCAATTGAAGCTAGACCACCATGGAAAACATGGAAGAACTAGATGGTCGTTTCGTGATATTGTGGGACGCCTCAGTAGTGCGCATCCACGATCCCACACTCGCAAGATTCGAACCCAAGACCTATCAGTCTCACGCGCGAACGCTCAACAACTAGACCATTGAGCCGACACCCAACGGTGTTAATGTCTAACTTCAACCAATCCACGAAATTGGGCAACCAATCACCGATGTCTTCAGTGAATTGATTGTAGGATTTATTTTGTCCTACAGATATACTATTAAACTGTAAACGCGATACTGGCGATCCCAGA
The DNA here is from genome assembly GCA_944470415.2 of Schistosoma rodhaini. Taxonomy (NCBI): domain Eukaryota; kingdom Metazoa; phylum Platyhelminthes; class Trematoda; order Strigeidida; family Schistosomatidae; genus Schistosoma; species Schistosoma rodhaini. The sequence goes on from OX104037.1 coordinate 36,902,904, forward strand.
GTCTATGTGAAAGCTATAGTCAGAACAAGGACAACTTGGCTTTAAACTTTATCTGTTTCTAAACATAAAAACAATCAGATTAGAACAATAATTAAAGAATTACAGTCATTAAGTGAAACGCACAAACATACCGACCAGTATTGCGTGTCTTAATATAATGAATAAAATTCATGAGTCACACTAATATAATAGGATAATAATGTCTTTCAATTGGTAAGACACATGCAACAGGGATAGTTTACAGACATATTAGATCAGATTGACGTGGTGGGAGCTTAAGCAACGATTTGATTGGTTAGTTATGGACATAACTATCATTGATATCTCCCAACAGTCCTGGTTGAACTCCACTGGTTACTGCTCATCACTTCTGAGGAGTCCCACAATGGGACGAAACGTTCGTCCAGTGTTTCCAGGTTTTCCATGGTGGTTTAGCTTCAATTAAATAATGATCTCAATTATATAATATTCCAAAAAGTGTTTGAAATTTTTCCTGATATACTGTTATTTCAAACTTATTTTTCACCTAAACTGTCGTTCTCCGAGGGAATCAGTTATCCCCTTGCTGTAGATAATTTAAAATAAACTAAACAACTTCACATTTTTAATGTTACTTTATGAAGGTTTGTGAGTGCATGCTTTCAACATGAATATCTTTTTGTTAACGTCTCAGTATGTGAAACTAGATCACGCAGATTCGAATCCTCTACGGAACATTAGTCCTCTGAGAAATGCCAATACGCCGTGATAACGATTATCAACTAGCACAAAGCTCAATTTAAGTAGGGATTCCTACTGACTGCTCTAGACCACTTGACATTTCAATAATTTGGTAAGCTTAATGAAAACAACTTTCTATTAGTCCTTGATTTTCAAAATTTTTTCAGACAACATTAATATATTATTGAAAATCGTCCAATAAATCATTCTTCTGTTGTTTGCTACTTACAAAAAAAGTATGTGGAATCATCTATGATTTGAACCTTTTGAAATCTTTTTGGCTTTCAACATTAATCTATAGATTATTTGATTATAATACCTTTTAATATCTTTTCTCACAGTGCAATACAAAATACAAATGAAATGAATAAGAATATAACCGGTGTACAAAAGGACAATTTCATGTTTCGTCACAGTAAGTAATTATTCATCATCAATTATTTGAAAAGTTTCATGTTCTAAGCCAATGTTAAGTTACTAATCTTGCCAGCGTTGTGTAAGGTATTTATAAAAAGCAACCGACGCACCACTAGTTAACTGATATGTTGAATTTGAGTAGTGTAGTCATGAAATTATTTAATTTTAAAATAACAGCATTGTGTATCGCCTGATTGAATTCAATTGAATGATGATGACAATGAAATGTTGAAACTTTGTTTTATATATACATTAACTCAGTCGCTCTATAAGATAAGTCAACTGTGAATTATGTTTTAGATTCATATATTTATGCAATCAAGTATTAAGCGGTAGACGAATAATTAGATAGGAAGCGAACAGATAACGAATTGAAGTTAGTAGCATACCAATTGAGAAAACATTAGACGTGATTCAGTTTTCGTAAGCAACAAACCAAATAAGAGTGATTAGATGGACATGTACATATTATCAAGTACGTATGTATAAAAACGATCGAAATTACAACTGAATAATCATCATAGACCAATATACGAAATTATGCAAACTACGGAATAGATCAAAATAATTCGTCTGTTCAAAAGCTGGAATAGGCTCATATAGGTGTTATAATCGAACACTGCAGTACTTTATATGATAAAACTTACGTTAGCTTCACTGAGTTGTACTATTTTTCATCAATCAATCTTGGATAGACTCATTAAGTTAAAGAGTAATTAATCCTCTGGAAAATGTACTTTTCAAAAAGGACATAATAACAGGTTGTACTAACTTATTCACATGTGTTAATACAAACGAATTGTATGTGTTGTCAAAATATCGGTATCGTCAGTTTAGATAACATAACAACTGATTACATTGTTGTCTCTGAATAGTTGTTCGACGGGATTTATGAAATATGGACAATGCTTTTTTATTTGAATAAGCAAGCTAATTGTGACTGTCGTTCACTTCAAATTTGAACTGAATAGCATGAAATATGAATGAAAATAATAAAAAAATTCTTGGTCGAAAGATATCCTATCATAATAAATGAATAAAATTTCTAGTGCTGATTAAATTCTGTTAATCAAGTTGCAACGTGGCCACTAGTTTCAGTGACTCGACATTATATGCACTATATTGAAATGTAAGTTGATGGTTGAAGTTAGTTGACAGGAAACCCTAGACCTAGGTTTCGTGCTAGTCGGCAGTCATCAGAACAATTTACTTGTAATCATTAGGGAACTCTGTCAGTACTATGAGGGACTTGACACATATGACACCGATCACTAATCACTAATCAGTCAAATGTAAATACATCATAGTTCTACAGGAAGTCAGCAGTGACCCGCACAGTTCAGTGGTAACGTCTCTGACATTGAAGCTAGGCGATACGAGTTCAAATCGGCCAAACAGCATCAGTTCCCTCAAGACTACAAGTATATCCAATTGACGAGCGCCAACAAACACAAAGCCTAGATCCAGGGTTTTCTGACAACTACCTTCAACCACTTCCTTACAGTCCCATACTATGACCAAACAGCTGTCCACTACTTTATGGTTTTCAACAGTAGTGGAACTAAGATCACTAGAAGGTTTAAACTATGTAAATTTAATTATTTTTTCTAAAACCACTGTATTAATAATCATAATAAATAAAGGTACAAGTCGATAGTGAGATGACAAGCGTACAGATAGTGGTAAGAATAAAAAATAATAGCAACAGAATTAAATATTTCAACGTTGGAATCGGATCGAAATGTGAGGAAAGACAGATCGATAGATAGATAGATAGATAGATAATGAATGTTATATATGAATATATTTTACACCAAGACCTGACAAGAAGAACTACTATTGACTTGAAGTACTGAATAATCGTTTCTTTCTGTTATGAGACTTATGTAGTCTGATATTAACCTAGTAATGAATGACTGCAAGACTCAAGTGCTTTTATACCTATCTTTTTTAGATCATTAGTATGGTTTGTTGAATCTTTCTGTGACTTAAATCTCAGCTCAATAAATTATTATCATTTTGACTTAAATAGTTTTGTAGACCAATTTAATCATCCTATTTCTCGAAACCACCCTTTTCAGTTGAATAGCTAAAAATCTATTACTATATAAAGCTTCTTCTTTGTAACAAGTTTGTGGTGCAATTTTAATCTATTTAAACAAGATTTTTCTTTATTTTTTTAAAACTATGTTCGACATAACTCATTATCTTACAAATAACTTTAACAACTAAACATTTGACGAGGCTGTTATTCATGTTTATTAATATTCATCAAATAATTCACAATCACCTTTCAAATATAAAACTTAGTTTATTCATGGTTTAATTAGTTACAATTACTATCATCTTTCCTTTGTATCTTACATTTATCTATTCTGTTTTCATTCGTTACCATAACTGTAATGGTACGACTGTTTCGAAAATCTCTGCGTTAATACACAGTTCAATATACACTTTCTAAACATTGACAAAATGAGTACTCCCATTTGAAAAAGAATATAGATAACTCTATTGTTATTTCAAGTTGCTATACTGATCGATTCATTTTTATAAAACAAAGTTTCAAAACTGAGTTACTAAGTTTGTAGGTATCAATGCCAAGGTTGGATTGATAGTTTCGAATCAATTGAGCATTGTTTATAAAGTAAATAATCAGTATTAATAATTAATACTATATTCCGATGAGTAGAAAATTATATTTCTGTCGTTTTGTAACTTAATTTAAACTGCCTCTTTAGAGTAAATAAAACAACTGAATCAAATTAATACAAGTTTCTATTGTACTACTGTGGTGTATGCTACTTATGTTTGCAAATATAAGTGGTACGTAGCACCAGTCGGAAGTAGAATGCCTGAGAGCAGAAGAGTGAAACGAAGAAAAAAGAGAAAGCAATCAAAATAACAGGAGGAATAGAGGAACAATTAAGTTTGTAGGAAACAATTCAAAGATGTTCAAACAACATATCTAATGTATGGTTTTCACCTTTTACTAAACCATTGCGTGATTTCGAATTCAACAACAAACTGGTCTTTCCCGACCGAGTTCTTCGTTCACTATAATATTTAAATTTGTGCGAGTCCAGTTACTTATTTACTCCGAAGAAGTGTTTAACATTAAGTCACGAAACCTCCAAAATATGATTTTTCTACTAATTGGAATATAATAAATTTGCATTATTACTGAATTACTAATTTAGGACCACAATCAAAAAACAACTTTTGACAAAACCATTAAATAAGTATAGTGTAATTCTTTTTTTAATCTTATAAATTATTATTGTGGTTTTCATTCATTAATTAACTTTTATCTAATATGTTTTCCAATGACGAAATAGGATGAAATCAAGTTTTTTCTCTTTTAAACAATATTTTTTTTGTTTATAGTGACCAATTTAAATTTTACATCACTTGAAAGTGATGATACAGCAAAATTACAAGGATCTACACAAATTCAAGGAAAACCTGTTCTACCATATAGTTCAATGTTTATTTTTGCCCCAACTAATGCGTAAGTATAATGGGAGAATGTTTAATTTTGTATTGAATTAATGATATACATGAAAGGGTTTTTTTGTGGATATTTCAATATTTTCATAGTTGAAATCATGAGTCAATTGAAGCTAGACCACCATGGAAAACCTGGAAGCACTGGAGTTAGACATTAACACCGTTGGATGCCGGCTCAGTGGTCTATCGGTTAAGTGCTCACGCGCGAAGCTGGTAGGTCCTGGGTTCGGATCTCGCGGGTGCGAGATCATGAATGTGCACTTCTGAGGAGTCCTATAATAGGATGAGACGGCCGTCCAGTGCTTCCAGGTTTTCCATGGTGGTCTGGCTTCAATTGACTCATGATTTCAACTATGAAAATATACATGAAAGTTGAAATTATTTAAATTTCTCGCAACTCGTTTCCTTGCATGAATCTGAATAAAGTCGGAACATCAACTATGACAGAACGATATGGTTTTATTATATTTCGTGGTTTTTTGTGGGCCCTTATCTGACTCCAGTTTTGATCATGTGACAATGTTATTGAAATATACATCTCGGTCAACCTCCTACACAATCATCCAATTAATTGACGTTAGAGATTAACGAATTAAAATAATAGGTCATATACGAGAATGAATTTTGAATTCGTATATTTCGTTTACTCATTGATCCGAACAGACAGCCAGAGAAACGAAATGGAGCAAGTGAAGGGGGAAATATCGTTAGAAAAATGAGAAACAAAACAACGCGGAGAAGACAAGTGAATCAACTCCACTTGATCAAGTGTGACTTGGTATTTGTAGTCAGACAGAAATAAGCTGCAAACACGTGAGAATAGGATAAGCTATGCACACAAAGTCAAGGTTCGTAAATGAATAGTTGACGAAGTCAAAATGTGACTTAAAAAGAATGAATAAATCCATCTGTCCGGAATCTAGAATAACTCATGATTCAAAGAGTTTACAGAAGTTAAGAGAATTACTTGAATGGAAACCAATGAATTAAAGGTTGATTTGTGTATACATAAAAAAAAATTAGTTTAACGAAGACGACATACCAAAGTAAGCACCAATAAAACAATCATAATATAGACAATAACAAATAAATAGACAAATAAATATTTATCAAGTTGATTATTGTCCCTTTTCTAGATGCATAAATCAGGTTTGAGATTTTATATTGCTACGACTTCAGAAAACCCAGCATCTCTCCGGTTGGCCGATATTGTCTAATAATTTGACTGGCAGGGTTAGAGTTAATTATTTATTTTGATTGATCACTAAGAAATAACCAATGTCATGTTTATTCAGTCATTAGTTCTGATTGGATCACTTCAACTATGTTGTAGTGTAGCTACTAGTCTAAGTGACTGAAATTTACAGTGGATTTTATCCAAATATTAAATAGTTGAAGGTAATCTATAGTACGTCATTCACGTATGTTTTGTGTCAAAGGACACTCAAAAAGCCTATTTGCAAACGTAAAGGGACTAATTTTCTTTTTGAGATTAGAAACTACGTCATACATTATTATGATTTATGACATCAACACAAAGTTATTCTTATCGCATCCCATATACCTTTTTAAGTCAAATTACTTATCCAATCACTACAATTTACTGAAGTTATATTACTCTCTTTAATGTATACTTCTATATTGAAATATTGTCTAGCAAAAACATTCAAGAATTGGATTTAATTTAATTTAGGAAACGTGATCCAAATATACTTTTATCTCAGTGCAAATGTTCACACTGAGATTCAAACACATTACCTATCCCTTTAAAGAGCTAGGCGTTATTCACTAGGCTATGGGGTTCAGATAGCTGCCTGAATATCATTTGCAATGGTTTACATTTTCCAGTGTTTGATATTTAGAACAGTAGCGTGGGAAGTCCCAAATTTCATTATCGCATACCATCGGAAATACACTGAAATACATATCTACAGAGATTTACTTAAAAACCAAATACTGAAGTAATTATCCATAACAAAGAAATACCAACCTATCCAAAAACTTTTCTCCGTATTCAACATGTACTAAGTTCTGTACACTGACTTTAATTGATAATCTATTTTCGTTTTAGTTTTTTGTCTGATTGGTTTAACTTTTCTGTTTTATTTTCACTTTTGCCTTCATTATAGAATACGACGATTTTGTCATTTCGTAGTGAATTTACGCTATTTTGATTTATTTATCATGATTGTAATTTGTGCAAGTAGTATTGCTTTAGCCGCTGAAGATCCAATCTCGGAACAGTCGAAACGTAATACAATATTAGAACACTTTGATTACGCATTTACTGGTGTATTCACAATTGAATTAATTTTAAAAGTAAGTTGAATCGATTATTTGTTTGATAAAAATGTTGAAAAGCTAAAACAAAAAATAAATTAGAAAGCTGAAATCACAAGTTCATCTAAACTTGGTCACGTATAAAATCTTCGAGGCGCTGGATGGCCAATTCGGGACTACTCAACAATATGCATTTACGATCCCACACGCGAGATTGGAGCATAGGATATTCAGTTTTACACGTGAGCCTTTAAACTCTAGTCTACTGGGCTGAAATTCAACGGTGTTTTTGTTAAACTTCAATCCATTAATGATTTTGTGCAACTCATCATCCATTGCTTGAGGTGTGGATATCTGTCTCATAACCTACACGAACTGAACTCTACTGATCATGACTTTTTAATAGAACTCCAAGAGTTACACCTTGAAGCTAGTCATGAGTGAGCATCACAAATCCCTTTCCTGATATTAAAAAGCATTTTATTATATTTATCAGTTAGTCTGACAAATAACATAAGTGTAAATGTTTGTGATACACTATGTAAGCAATTAACAAAAATTCGATTCTTCATCTTAACAAGGAATAGAATACATGAACGATGAAATGTAGTTGGGTTATAACTGATAACCTAAACGAAGCAATGACTACTTATCTAACATCATTTTAATGTTCTTCATTTACTAACTTTTCTTTGTGACAGTCAGATGTCTTATAGAACACGAAACTAGTAATCTACGGGGTCAGAGTTTTAAAAGCTAATCTTTTTTCAGTCACTTGGCAAATGTAAAATCTAGACTTATTATGAGAATAAGGAAATAATCTAATCAGGATAAGTTAATTAAGGGGCAAATGTGCCCAATGATCTAATGTTTGCGGTTGTTTTCCAGTCAATGATAATTCCTAAAGAAAACTATGGTAAAATAGTTGTATTATTTTGAAATTGATTTACTACAGAATCCAAAAAAAACACAATCAGTTTGAATTTGTACATGTACAGATATTTTGCTAAGTACGATAAACTACATAAACAACATGTTTAGTCAACTTAACATCATCTCAGTATTTAAAAGGTCTTACAACCATATGATATCTTCCCATAAATTAAACAGTTACCCATCTAGATATTATTTTAAGACATAAAAAAGATGTCAAACTGAACTTATCCGATGTTATCAGAAGGTGGTTTTGTGGAGATTTTAGTAATTGAATTTGTGGATTGTTTGAAGTTAGATATTAACACCATCGGATACCAGCCCATTGGTCTAGATGTTAAACGTTCTTACGCGAAATCGATAGGTTCTGTGTTGGAATCCTGCGAGTGGGATTGTGGATGGCCACTTCTGACGATTCTCACACAAGGACGAAACGGCCATCCACTGTTTTCATGTTTTTCATGGCAGTCTAGCCTTAATTGACTCATGAATTCAAGTATTCAATTATCTAATGTTATTTCTGGATTTAAAAATAAGTATTATGTTCAGTCGTTAAGAAAACAACGCGGAATGTTGGAATTTTTTAATAATAAGTGCTTTAACAAGCAATTAACAGTTTAATAAATAAACGTTTGGAACTGGTAGTATTTTTGACTGAAAAAATCTTAGTATTATTACTGGTTTAAGTAATACTTTGATTGAAAAATGAATGAAAAGCAGTTCTCCTACAGACATCAACTCTTTTTAAATTACATACTCAAGTCTTAAAGAGTAAACTTGAGCTAATTTATTAGAATATTAACTCATATTCGGCCATACATTTGAGAAATCAATGGTTTTCTGGTTGAAATCAGTTTGTGATAAAAGTTAAACTGGAATATCTCTATTCCTTAAAAAATCAACACTCAGAAATTGTTAGTACGGGTTTGCAAAACCGGTAGGAAGGGAACATAGTGAAGCCTAATAGGCCCTTCTGGAGAAGAGTGCTACATCGAAGCACGGCACAATTACCGGGGCGCAATAGTTGTTTTTGCATTGCTTACGCACAATCATTACATAATACTTTCTTTTTTAGGGGCAGACTCATATCTTTCCATCCTTTTTGAATCCTCAATAATTATGCAATGACTCTTTGTAGCATTCGTAATCATTTGTGTATATAGGTAGAGTGGTTGATTAGGTCGATTTCCACCACCCGTGTTACCGCCCACGTTAGTACATGAGATAAATGCCATGATCCAGGAGGCAAGACGAGAACGTGTTAGTCGGATTTAGCCTCCCTTGCAAAACTAGTAAATGATGTTTAAAGTTTAAAGACAGAAGATTATACCAATGAGCCATTGAAAAAAATACATGATAGTTACAGTTATGAGAATTAAGTAATTTTGTATTTTATTTATAAAACAATAAAAAGTGTCGAACGAAATAAATGTCTCACATTTTAGTCATTATAAACTATTTTAGAATAGTGTTTTCGCTTAAAAATACATTACTCCAGAAAACAATGTTATGCGTTGGTTATATCTCTTCGTTTGTAATCTCCAACTTTTTTCAACCTGTCAATGAGGTGGGACTAGGTATCCGTAATATAACTCATCCATATCAGTAGGTAAAGTTTTAGTCTCATAGGTAAAATGTCCATTACGTAATACTCTATACTTACCTTCATCGTTAGTAACGTTGATTTAGCTATGCTGTATAAGTATTTAGAAGAAATTTATGATTGAATACATGCAATTAACATATTTTAAAATTAATTGTCAAATCAGATCACGTAACTATTAACGCAGTCAAAAATTATGAGAAATAACTTTTCACATTGATTTAGTTCATATAATATCCTGTGATGTTATTGGATTTTAGGTGATTGATCTAGGTGTTGTATTACATCCTGGTTCATATTTTCGTGATACATGGAATATTCTTGATGCAATCGTTGTATTTTTCGCTTTAGTAGCATTTGTAGTAAGGTAAGTATATTCTATACATTTAAATAAACATTTATTAATGAGTTTATAACGTGACAAACATTTAATTCTACCGTATATTGTACTGTAGTGTGTGCTACTGATGTTGATGGATATAAGTAGCATGTATCATCAATTGAAAGTGAAATACTTGATTGCAGAAGGTTAAGAAGATCGAAGAAAAAAGAACGAGGACAGTAAGTATTTAGTATAGAAATGAAGGAACAGGGAAGTTTGAGACAACTGATTGGCATTTTGTAAATGAAGTATTTACTGTATGGTTCTAAGATTTTACTAAAACGTTCGGTAATTTTTGTGCTTGAACACATCTGATTGTCCCCATTTGTGTTCTCATTCATTACATTACCAATAAATTGTGTAATATTTGAAAATGAATTATAAATAGAGATAAAGGTTTATCTTTTTTAAGTTGACTGATATCAATGAAGTAATAATCATAACAATATACCTTCGTTGTACACTTTATGTACAATGAATTTAACATAAGCGAGACTATAATTTATGGACGGACCAACCAAATACGAGATAACAGGTATTGGACTTTGCCGCGAAATTCATTCATCCATTTGGATAAATAGCGTTTTAGCTGACTCTAGTTCGTGATGAAATCCTCAAATCTGATTTCTAATCTTAACCAAAGACTGTAAATCATAATTTTAATTCCACGCACTGATTTATCACACACATTTAGTACTGGTTATTAGGTGGACATTCTCAAGGTCACTTTAGCGTCGCTCAAAAGTCGTCCATAAATTAGCCTCACCTTAGTACGTAGTAAATTTAAGGTAACTATGCAATAAAATATATGAGCAGTTAATCTTAAAGATAGTTTTATCATAAACCGCATTTTGGTGAGTAACAAGGGAAGAGAAAAGCCAGTTATTTTGTTCTAAAGCAGTGATTATGTACCAATAGACCTGTACAGTTTACGCAATTTGATAATCATGTTAATCAGTGGCTGAAGAGTTGAAACTCTTTTATTGGTGGTTTCCATACTCAGTAAAGAAAATAATATATCACTCTAAAGTTATTCAGGTGACCAGAGATGATGATCAATAACATTTTCAAACAGATTTGTTTTTATCAGAATGGGTTTTTTTTTGGAGATTGCTGTAATTTTATATATCTGATATCATGAATCAATTGAAGCTAGACCACCATGGAAAACCTGGAAGCACTGGAGTCCAACAATAGGACGAAACGACTGTTCAGTGCTTCCAGGTTTTCCATGGTGGACTAGCTTAAATGGACTCATGATTTCAACTATATAAGATTTGTTATTCAGATCAAATTCAACTTTTTCATCACTCTATTAATGGAGTTGACTGTCATATAAGTAATCTCTATCAACTTACTGATTAACTAAAGAATTTTTTCATTTTTATCACTCCGAACCATTTATTTAAAGAATTACAGTGAAGCTATTTTTTGAATTACCCAGAAGTATTGTAAAGTTATGGTTATAATTAACCTTTATAAGCGATCGCCACTTTTATAAGTCTCGTTTAGAGTTTAAGCTATCTGTAAGATACTTATCTTTTCAATGTCAAAGAGGATTTTTAAGAAATGAGATACTGAGGAAGGAATTATTAAAACTTAGCGCACTGAAGGTAAATAATATGTAATTTTTAAATAGCTTTTTTCTCACCGAAACTATTACCCTGTGTTTTCATTCATTCATGATATAATATGTGGCCTTATACTAGAAGTGTACTTGCTCAAAATTTGAGAAACCTTCCCGAGTAGACAAATAGAAGGAAACAAAAAGAAACATTTATTTGATGAATGATGACAATCAACATCTTTATCAATTCCATTCAGTGAAAATTCACAATGTTCTATAAAACAAACCTCATGTGTTTACCAAAGGAAAAGCCAAAACCAATCCAATTCAAACTTTGGAAGTTAGATAAATATTGACACTGTTAATGAACTATGGTCACTCAATATTCCTGTTTAACTGAAGCTAGAAATGATAACCATTGAATTCTAACTTTGTTGTCTAAATTTAAGAAATTGCCAGAAGGCCTGAAGGCCCTAGGTTTGTGAATGCCCACTGCTTAATAGTCATATATTAGAATAAAACAAGTTTTAAGTGCTTCCTAAATTTCACTGGTTATCTAATCAAAGTCATTAAATAACGTGAAACTTCAACTTCAACACTATTTTATATTTACAATAGCTTAATTAGCTTATCTCATCAGAACTTTCATTTACAAAAGTTGCCTCTGTTAACGAACGAATTTTTGGATAGAATATGATGAATTTATTTTAATTCGTTAGAAACTCGTTAAGATTAGTCACCAGGGTAGTACACCAGTGGTATAAATAAAATTTTATGAAACCGAACAGCAATTATATTTATGTATCGTATTATTATTCTATTCAAATCTTTATTCATATTCTTTTTATTATAATGTGTTCATTTGAAGTTTTGCAAAGAGATTCAAACAAAACTAACTTTTATAGTTGAAATCATAAGTCAATTGAAGCTAGACTAAAATGGAAAACCTGGAAGCACTAGATGCCCGATTCATCTTATTGTGGGACTCCTCAGCAGTGAGCATCCACGATCCTGTCTCGCGAGATTCCAACCTAGGACCTATCAGTCTCACGTGCAAGCACTTAGTCGATAGACCACTGAGCCGGCATCCAACGGTGTTAATGTCTAACTTCAACCAATCCATGAAATTGAGCAACCATTCCCTGATATCTTCAGTGAGTTTATATCTCCCAACAGACCTGGTTGAAATTCACTGGTTTCTGCTTCTCACTAGAACTCCAGAAATTACCTAATGCAGACTGATAGGTTATGAGTTTGAATCTCGTGAGACGGGATCGTGGATGCGCACTGCTGAAGAATTCCACAATAAGATGAAGCGGCCGTCCAGTGCTTCCAGGTTTTCCATGGTGGTCTAGCTTCAATTGACTCATGATTTCAACTATATATAAAAAATCACTAAAATCTCCACAAAAGCCCCTTTTAATAATTTACTTTTGTCCAATTTTCATCAATAAACTGACATTAGCCATAGAACCATTGAGAAGTAGAGAGTACTCGAAAACTATTTTATTTTGTTTTACAAAGTACAGCCACAAATCATAAACTGATCAATCACAAGATGTCAAAGTCTAGCAAGTAATGCAATTTCTTAAGACAACAGATTAATATTTCTAACATGAATCAGTTCACGACATTGTACAGTATCTATTGAATATTACTAGTCATACCATCGTCACTTTTAAATCTTATCGAATGTAATTTATCTCTATGGCGTTGATAATTACTTACGAAGATATTCACTGAAAGCGAAACCTTAATTAATAGATATTATTATTAAACTAATTCCAGTAACTGTGATAAGGGTTTATATTTTAGCAAAAAACCCTATTTATAGCGTAGATTAATTATATCAACATTATTTCTCACACCTACGCAGCTTTTCCACGAGCAAAAATTTCTCCAATAGATTTCATTGATGACATTTAACAGATATTTAATTACATGTATTATATGCATTTAGGTTAAACCTCCTTCAAACTCAATGTATTATCTAATAAGTAATTAATTAGTGTGATGTAACGATTTTTGTAAAAGTGTGAACATATGGGCATAGTATTGTGTGTGTGCTACTTTCGATAGATATGAGTAGTATGTATCGTCAATCGAAAGTGAAATACCTGATTGCATAAGTTTAAGATCTAAGAAAAAAGAAAGAGAACAGAGAGTGATTGGTATGAAACAAAAGAATTAGTCAAGTCTAAGGAAACTGATTAACATTTTGCAGCAGGAACAATCAAGTTTGATACAAGTGAATGACATTTTGTAAATTAGGTATTTACTGGATGGCTCTCAGATTCTACTAAGGTATTCTGTAATTTTGTGTTCTCGTTCACCACTGTATCAGCCAACATTTTACGTGAGTAAAACGACACATTTGAATTATTAAAAAAAACAACTCACAAATCGTAAGTACGAAAAATCTCATGGAGAGAAGGTGATTGCAACATAAACTTTAAAAAAGAAAATGAAACGATGCAAATGTTTGATAACTATCTACAATTCTCTTCCAAATAACATGGACAGTTAGAAATCATTCTTCTCAAATTATTGACGTAGTATATTTAGCTAATCTGGAAACATGTTTTATTCATCAACAGTTTTTATTATGATGAATCAGAATGTAAATTATTAGACTACGATTATTCATCTCCAGCGAATGAATCCCTTTTCAGTGAATTTATTATCCAGCTGCACAATCGTATATATATGAGAAATTTTTTTTCGTGTTTTTGTTAAAATACTGGTTCCGTGAGGAAATGTGAACAAGGAGTAACCAAGATGATATAATAGAAGGATTATATTACTGGATTATGTAATACGAATAATAATAATAGACTTAATAAGTTAGTAACGAATAATAACGTGAATGTAGTAAGATGATTAAAATGATGACAATATGAAAGCAGGGTAAATTGGCGGTAGCCATCCCTCGCTTTCTACTCAGATCTGGGAACATGTCCCAGTGTGATTCTACGAGAGTATGAGGAAAGCAGTTAGGAGTTCCATACTTGAACATCTAATCAACTGTAATCATTCTACTGATCCACAGTTTGATTTTAAAGTTTTATATACGATTCGTCTAAATCTACCTAGATTTATTTGTATCCAACTCCTGAAAATAGCCAAAGCTCCCACTATCCCATGAGCTCAAGCCAGAACTCTGCATACAAAAGAAGTACATCCTGTCGTTATCGTTACCGGGGCCCTAATTATTATTATTATTACTACTACTGAATTTCTTCCTTTACCTATGTCTCATATTCTTATTGTGTTTTTTTCATAATCGCTCATGATATCAGTTTATTTAGTTTTTTACACCTCTGTGACCTTTAATTATTGTAACTAAAACATTCTAATCATCTTACCACATTCACGTTACAATTCCTTAATAACTTATTAAGTTTATTATTATTATTCGTATTACATAATCCAGTAATATAATCCTTCTATTATATCATCTTGGTTACTCCTTGTTCACATTTCCTCACGGAACCAGTATTTTAACAAAAACACGAAGAAAAAAATTCTCATATATATACGATTGTGCAGCTGGATAATAAATTCATTGAAAAGGGATCTCTTCGCTGAGGTTCGCATTTTTAATGTTTAAATGTGAATTAACTGTCGATTATTCATCTAACAACTGACATGATTTCGTAGGATAAATTCAATAAATATTGTAGGAGGTAAGTGTTCCTTAAAGCATAGTGTATTTGATAATTTGTCATTATTATTACTACCTAATCTGGAATCGAAAACAAGATGTACTATCATCAATGATAATGAAATTTTATAGATATGAAAGTTTAAATAGCAAATCTATGTGTGTTAGATTTTACATCAGAAACAAAATTTCAAGCCAGTCTAAAGCATATGATTTTAAAGATATTTCATCAAATCACTGACATAATGGTAGCAACTGGATTTCACAAATAATACGACAATGATCAATTCGTATTTTTTATCATAAGTATCTTGTTGACCTGAATTATTAAGCATAAACTAACGTAACTGAGGAATTCTTTGGCAGATTAGAGGATTAGTCACTAACATATTAATTAAGCTTTATGACGACTTCTTATATAGATCACTGTTTAATGCTAAACATGAATAATCCATGGAGTAGTTAGATAAGCTTGTGAATTAAGAGATCCATTTGTATCAACCATAGTCCTTTTTATGTATTCAAGAATTACAGCCTTCTAAGTGGCCATCGATCGTCGGTGAATTGTCCAATGGTAAAACGTTTTTATAGCCTTGCCTGAAAGTTTAAATGATAAGAGTCACTCTCTCTCTCGTGAGGATGACCTCATTAATTTTAACTTGGGATAAACTGATACTGTCTGAACACTTCGTCCTATGAGCTAAATTAGACTGAGTTAATCAATTAATCAATGTTTTGACTAGATATGTTCACGCATTATCATTGGGCAGTTTTGTCTTTCATAAAATACCTAACTAGTTTGACTAAGTAAACTACAAAATTCATTTAATATTTGTTTTTAACTATTATAAGTAATAACTGTACAATCATTTGAGTTTTGTTTCTCACTAATTTGAAATAAGAATGATAAGGGGATAGATTTGCATGCATATAGGATAAAAATCTCTTTGAACCTAGCACACAACAATACCGTCATTCACTGTCCCATCGCCCTTGGCAGATCAAGTGACCTGAAAGTCATAAGAACACCATCAGGGTATACTACAGGCTAGGTACCCCATTTCCCATTAATTATCAGGGTTAAATACTACTTAAAGGTGATGCTCAGTAATATTAAGTGTTCCACCAAAAGTGATTATATTTTGGCATTAACTAGTCAACTTAACTGAATAAATGAACAGTTGATACTGACACGATGTGGTTTCAAAACACCTATTTTATATCAAAAGAAAGCATAAATTATACACTTACCTGCTTTAACTAACAATAAACTGAGTCGGAATTGTGAAGTCGCTCAACCTGCTTAACATTACATGAAATCCATATAACCAAAATGACTTGGACTTAGGATTAATCTCTTCTCTTTTTCAGTAGAAACTAAGGAACAACTGAGTACTTACTGAGTATTATCATATTTAACGAGGTACTGAAAAACCGAAAACAATCTTGGACATAATTTAAGCAAATTGCATAGAAGCTAGGTCTAACGTTAAGTACAAATTCCGCGGGGTGTTTTTTACTGAATTTGGTCAATTAAAATAAATGATTCAACTTCTAGTCGACAGTCTTTACTAGTTAGAATTAATTAAGACTTACTGAATGATTTTGATTTTTTTTCGGGTTAGCGGGATTGGGTCGCTAACCCCACGCCCAATCCTCCTCCTTTATCCGGGCTTGAGACCTGCAGTAGCCTCCGGAGGGGCTACAGGTGGAGTTACTAGGTGATTTTACTGGATTTTATTGTTATTTTACACACCCTGTTCTATTCACTAATACAATTCCTTGAAAATAATTTTGATTGTAAACTCTTTGTCTGATATAATTTTGATAACTGACTTGGAAATTTGATTTTTATTTACTGTCAGGAAATTTATGTTTTAATTTTGTTTTCCTTTCATTGATACATTCAATACATGGCTCATACTGTAACTATTCTTTCTGTACATCACTAACTTCCTTATGACTAATAAACATATAATCATGATCATTCGATAAATCACATCTATTTTTATTTTGTACATAGTCAGTTCACTTGTTTTGATTTGAATGAATGCACACTAAAACTTCAGGATATTCATGCATAAAAACTGTACATTGACAAGTGCATTGGAACAGTGGCACACGGAAACAGTACGAGCAGTCTAGAGTACGTATCGGTCCTGCTTCTGCCTAGCCCAGCCAGTTAAGTTCAGAACAGCCTCTGCGGTATGAATCTTTATATTTCAAACATACTGAGTTTATATACCAACCAAACTGACCACATCGTACCATAAAATAGAAAATAACATTTGTACAAGATTTGGCCAAATGTGGCTATGAATAGGGAGGAACAGTAATTAGTAGACTGGGTGTAATTCTTGAATGGTAAATCGTATAATAATAGTCTATGGGTCAAAATAAAGCTCATAATAAGGGAAACATGAATATGAATAGTTTAGTTATTTAGCAATTATACGATAAAAATATATGCATAATATTGGTCCATAAATGGATCCCAAAGTTATCATTCATAATTCTCTTTGGGATACAACAACTAATAGTAAAATGTAGAAAGTGATTTTCATCCTGTTTGGAATTTGTTACTCAAATGTATCTATGTCCTGTTGTTGATGTTCACATTAAGATTCGAACATTATACTTTTCACTGTGGACGTCACCACGTTATCCACTGAGTTACTGAATTCAGATATCCACTAAATTTTTCAAAAGTTATCAAAATATTAGCACTGGTTTGTAATACATTCAGAACTATAAATAATCAGCCTTTTCAGAATATGTTTCAACTGCCTTCATATTGTATTATATCACAAGCATTAGTAGACTTGGTATACGGCTACGGATTGAATTCAGTTGATGATTCCCAAATAGAACGAAAAATATTTCCTAAATCAAATATTTATTGTTGTCCGGTTCTTATCAATTCTTCAAATGTTATTAGTTTGTAATTGTCAAATAGACATCTGTGAAGCAGATGGCAATGTTGTTGATTTCTTACTTGATTTTTTACAAGAAGAAACTTAACTGTTTCACAATGTCCAGAACATTAAAAAACTGATAAGCAGAGATGGATAGTGGCTAGCAGTGGAATCCAGGACGCGCGTTTCGTCCTATTTGGGACTCGTCAGCTGGATGTACCTGCATCTCATAGTTGATGTTCACTCTGGGACTCGAACCCAGTACCCTCGCTTCAAACGCCATCGCGTTATCCACTCGGCCACTGAGTCCTGATAGCCACCTGATAGCTTACCATGCTTGTGAATTAAGGCTATATTGAGGCAATACGCACAGTATGCACATATGCCAACTAGAGACTGACCAGTTGCAGTTCTAACACATCGATGGGAAGATTCAAACAAACAATACTGAATGAATTTTAAAAAATTGATAGTTTATCGATCAGGATTTAATTGTCTAAACTAAAAAAAAGTTTCCAAGATATGGACATTTTCTTAGAACTGAGAAAATATACAGGGATATTAGAGATTATAATAAATTTTTTTCTTATTTATAATTGTGTTTTTTTTTAGGGAACAGCATTTAGTTAGATGATCAGTGAATAGTTACTTTATGCACATTATGGATTAGACTCAAAACTTGTTATTCTTAGTTGTTACTCAGTCATGAGTTTAGTTTGAGAAGTTATTATTATTATTACTGATGACTTTATTCAATATCATATTTCTGGTACAATATAGGATTCTCAGAACAAGATATTTCAACAAGATTCTTTTACAAAAGAAGAAAAGTAAAGGTGAAAGAAATTGATAACTGCATACACATATACATAGGTTGTTTAATGAGATAAGAATCTACACGTCACGTAGCATAGTTTCTAGATAAGGTATTATAGAGCTTTTATACAATTGTTTGCGTGCATGGATTCTAATGTTATGACATCTCGTTCTACCAAAAGATATACAAGGAGAAAGATATGAAGTGGATGGTTAGTATGTGTTAAGGAGTTTGCAAGACTTTAGATGTCTATCCGAGACTATATTAATAATGAATTCATTTATTATTGTTTGTTTGAATCTTCCCATCGATGTGTTAGAACTGCAACTGGTCAGTCTCTAGTTGGCATATGTGCATACTGTGCGTATTGCCTCAATATAGCCTTAATTCACAAGCATTATAAGCAAAGATAGATAGTAGCTAGCAGTGGGATCGAGGATGCGCGTTTCGTCCTATTTGGGACTAGTCAGCTGAATGTACCTGCATCTCAGTGTTGATGTTCACTCTGGGACTCGAACCCAGTACCTTCGCTTAAAACTCCACGGCGTTATACACTCGGCCACTGAGTCCTGGTAGCCACTAATAATCAATAATGACCTCAAAAGATTCACCACACACTCTAGGAATAGCCTTCATCACTTTCCACAATACGGCAATTGGTGAATGGTTGCTCAACGTCGTGGATCAGTTGAAGTTAGACATTAACACCGTTGGATGCCAGCTCAGTGGTCTATCGGTTAAGGGCTCTGGCTCGTAACTGGTAGGTCCTGGGTTCGAATCTCGCTCGCGAGAGCGGGTTCGTGGATGCGCACTGCTGAGGAGTCCCATAATAGGACGAAACGGCCGTCCAGTGTTTCCAGGTTTTCCTCGGTGGTCTAGCTTCAATTGACTCATGATTTCATCTATGAAATATATATATATATATATATATATATATATATATATATATATATGGGCAAGGAAAGGTCAGAGGTTATTAGGTATTAGAATAAAGGCTGGCGTAATAGTTGAGTGGAGTTCAGAGACAGATAAAATCAAAAATGTAATTATTTCAGAGTTAGTTGAAAACAATTAGGGTTACGTAATAATTGAATAATTTTTAAAGGTAGTTGAAAACAACTAAGGTAGGTTACGTAATAATTGAATAAATTTGGATAGTTCATATAATTAGGAAAGACAAATGAGCGGAAATATGTGAGAGAAAGGGTGGTTTAATAATCGGGTAAGGGGAGGGGAATATAATAAAAACTGATTATTAACCATAAGTGAACTAATAACAACAAAACTGAAACAAAAAAAAATGGATTACCAGGGTAGTAATAAGTTTATCACTGTCTCTTTTTGAATACATAGATCCGGTTTGAGTTTTTTATCGCGATCGCTTCAGCGAACCGGAGAGCAGTTGTACTTCTTTGTTTACTAATGATTTTAAAGACACGAGAAATGTCAGTGCTGTGCCCGGTGTCGAGTAAATGCCGAGCTATCGCACTGTTGAGAGTCCTGGAGCCTTGCAGCCTCAGTTTCTTGGGAACATGTTCAGAAATGCGGACATGCACTCTTCTCTCGGTTCTTCCAATGTATGTGCTTCGGCACGTACATGTAAATTGGTAAATTCAGTTGGAGCTACTGAGAAAAGAGGACTTGTCGATTTTAGTTTGTTTGAGTGAGCAGTTTGTTTCCCACACTGTTGTCAGTTTAGCTGCTGGGTAGGTCGCTTTCAACGCGGAATTAAGTCGGTGGTTAATTATTGGAGCGATTTCGTCTCCTTTGAAACGTAGGTATAGGAAGCATGTTTTCTTTTCAACTCGATCATATTTTATTCGACGGTTGGTGTCTGCATATTTGTGGATGAATTTCTCTGGATATGCATTGTCACTTATGCATTTGGTGATTAAAGCTATTTCTTCCTCAAGACACTCATTGGAGCAGATTTTGCGTGCGCGGTCGAAAAGGGTTCGTACAATACCCTTTTTGTAACTCATCGGACAGAAACTGTAGTAATTGAGATACAGTCCACTCCAAGTGTTTTTGTGATGAACATATCTTTGTAATGTACGCGCTGGTGTTCGTCTAATTCCAATATCTAGGAAATGGAATTTATCTTCGTCTTCATGTTCCATCGTAAATTCTATATCCTCGTGTGCTTTATTAAACAAACTGAGCAGATTGATCGAGTGTTTATGATTGTCGCAAACAAGAAATGTGTCATCCATGTATCTGCAGTATAGTGTGGTACTATCGATAGCATGCTTAAGCTTGTTCTGTTCAAGGTTCCCCATAAATATGTCGGCCACAATAAAACCCAAAGGGCTACCCATGGCTACTCCATCAGTTTGACGGTAGAATACATTGTTGAATTTGAATTGTATGTTTTTTGTGCACAGAAACAGAAGCTGTTTGAATTCATGGATTGGTAAAGGTAAAAGTTCCGAGTATTCACCTATGGTTGTAAGCAGTTGATGAGAAACCACGAAATATAATGGATTCATATTATTCAGCATCAATATTTGTTCTGTCTTTATTTAAATACTTCTTACCCTTTTCCAAGCTGGACACTATATTATGATGAAGAACAACAGCAGCATCTAAGGTGCTTCTTTTGCATTTGCATTTGCATATACAACAGTACATTAAAAATAGTTGTGAGCAATGGATCATTACCAGATTTTGTTATAGTTGGTACTTGTTAGTGGAATATCTGTAAACAGATGGAAGGAATAGTGTTGTTTAAATGATTCTGTTGTATTTCGGAGAAAATAACATCAAGTTGTTTGATCCATGCCAAACTAGAATATTTACATACTTTGAACATTAGTCAATAACCTATATTAAGTTAAAAACTGTTTACAAAATTACTAATTAAGATGACATTGCATAGAATAATAAAACATCGGAAGTTATCTTAGAATATACCTCGTCTACAATCATTAAGTTTAATGTAACAACATAGTTAACAAAGGGAATTGATTTTTCTTGGTCGACATTTGTGTAAAACTGAAAGCGTTCAACTTAAAAGCCAATTTTCATCTTAGTTTGGTTACTAAATGGTGAACACTTAGATCTGGCAAATGTTTTTCGCATATAACATGGCCATACTGAATAAGCACGTATTGAGCATTAGAGATAAAGCAGTATATTTAAATATTTGTAAATCCAATGAAGCAACAATGAAATTCTCAAATCTGAGAATTTAAGAAATAACTGGATAAAGGGATACTCATGAAATTGGTTTTATGAATTTTTCAGTATAAATGGATTACATTGTTTATCCAATTACAGACTATTTTAAACTAGGGCACTTGAAAATTGTGCAATAAAATGATAACTACTTATAAGTAGCATAATTATTTAACACAAACGTGATAATGACTAATAGTTAATAACACGTACTGATCATTGACAAACAACCATTAGAAATCTGAAATTAATTAAATAGCTGTCTCATCGTAGTATTGAACTCTTCAGCAATGAACATCCATTACAGCAGCGAAGATGGAACATGGATCCTTTGATCTCACATCCAGCATTTAACATTTAAACTTATGATTTACATAGTTACACAGAATAATTTCAAATAATTTATGAAACAGTAACTAGTTTACTTTTACAATTTTTTTTCTGCTTTGTTTTTTAGATCAGCTACCTCGTTGGGGTAAGTTTCTTTTAAACTCGGTATCAGTAGTCTACCAATATAAGTCAACTATTTTGAATAATTATTAAAAAGGGTAAATGGAATTACGATTAAGAAAGAATAAGAGGTTGAACGTATCATGCTTGCACACAATGTTCAAGCTTCAATTGGTGGATCTCCAATATATAATTACTCCAATTTCTGTTTGCTTAAACTTATATAAGTTTCCATGCACTAAAGAATAAAGCACATTATTTGATAACGATACAATGACATATAGCTTTAAGGCAAAGAAAACAGACTGCTATAAATTACGAAGACGCCGGTATTACAATCATTTGCATGATACTAATCAGTATCAATTTTCTAAGATCTTTAGTTTAGTCATACGTTAGTGGGTCATGATATTACTAAGGTTGTTATTTCAATTAATTTGATACTCGTTTTGTCCGAGTGTATATAAATTAGCAGTAAACGTTTAGATACAATTTTATCATGAGTCAAATATCTAAACAAAGAGTTTCGTTAACAATTAAATGCAAACTCTTTTACTTGATTGACTGGATTATTGACTACAATCCTTATAATTGGTTTATTTGCAAAAGGTGTAGTATTATTGATCATACTGATAGTAATTCTGATTGAAACGAAGTTACAGAATTGTGAGGAGTCCCACAATAAGACGAAACGGCCGTCCAGTGCTTCCAGGTTTTCTATGGTCGTCTAGTTTCAATTGACTCATGATTTCATCTATGGAAAAAGTCCTGTTAGTTTTGCGCTTTTATTTGATAATAAACAAGAATCATTCACAAAATTTGATTTCATATTTAGTATTAAACAAAAACTATCCATCAATATCCAATGGGACAAAACTAATTTCATTGCTGTTACTGTTCATATAAACCTAAAACAAATTGTAATCATCCAATGACTAATTCAAAAATATCCTACTTCTAGTTGTTGTTTTACTTGTATCTTCCCATTGTTATATTGAACTGCAGTTGATCAGTCTCTTTTTGGCATATATGCATCCTATACGGACTGCCTTGATATTGCCTGAAATCACAAGCTTTATAAGCAAAGATGGATACTGGCTACTTCTAGTAACTCATAATAACATTGTCATTGGAATAAGTGATCGTTGAGAGTATGGTCTAAGTAATGATTTAGAAACCAATAGTTAAACGATTATTAATCTTATGCTAGCACACATATGATTATTGGTTCTAGCAAGTAATACTCTAATTCAATCTCATAAGATGAGCTATATTTCATAATTAATTGAGTTATGTCACTTTAACTGGGCCACAAACTGTTGAATAACAATAGAAATGTTACTATCCCACATAATTATTTAACATGATTGATTTCAATCTTTTTTGGCATTCACTTTCCCCAGGCGAATCGGAACAAGTACATCAGCAAAGAATTTAAATACTATAAAGTCGTTACGTGTATTACGTGTTCTTAGACCGTTGAAAACAATCAATCGTGTGCCAAAATTGAAAGTTAGTTTAGAAATCTTAATATTTCCTTATAGTGTTTTATGTAGAAATACAAAAGAAAACTTTCTTAATTAAATTAAATAAAGTTTTTTTAAATGTATGGTTAGTTTATATAGATGTGATAATACGTAAATTGATAAGTATACTTGATTTCATTCATGGATTATTCAGAACGATGATGATTTGTATTTTTGCCTATTCAATCATTCTTTCATTTTTAAACATCTATCTCTGTGTCAAAAATGGCTTGTCAATATTCATGGTTCAATTGCTTCAGTATAATTGGCTTAGATTAAAGGATTCAACAATGACAAATAAAATCCAATCCAAGCATTCAGAAGCATTAAATCGGTTGACATTAATTTCACGGCACGTATGATCCTCTACCACCCTTTTCTTTGAAAATTAATGATGTGAAAAAAGTTTGCCGATTGGTGATTGGTGAACTCGTTTTTGAATGCGTGTGCCCAATTGAAAGTGAACATACATTTTGTCACCTATAATGATTTTTTAATTGGCTGTAAATGGTGCAGCTTTGTAATCTGATTCATTTAAATCGAACTACAATAAAGTGCTTTTAATGGATGTGAGAATCAACACTTTGAAATCCAATTATTATTTACAATAATTAACTATTTGATTACGCTGTTATACTCCTGTCAGTGAATGTATATCGGGATATGTTTTTTTCAATCATATAGAAATGTAAGAAATGTCAAGAGCAATAATATGTAGATCATTGTAAGATAATTTGTGATCAAACAATTATCTCGAATTCTTAGCAGTTAATCTTGGTATTCTCTGGGGTCCGAGAGATGGTGCAACACAGTGGGTAGAGACGTTATCAGATATGGCTCAGAATAGAAGCTAGTGGCGATCCTGCTGCAACCTTCTTTTAAAGAGTGGTTCTAACTTTCTTAACTGAAAGAGTCTTCTGGTTGTACATTTCAGTCCGCCT
Organism: Schistosoma rodhaini; assembly: GCA_944470415.2. Taxonomy (NCBI): domain Eukaryota; kingdom Metazoa; phylum Platyhelminthes; class Trematoda; order Strigeidida; family Schistosomatidae; genus Schistosoma; species Schistosoma rodhaini. Next base: position 36,927,803 of record OX104037.1, read on the forward strand.
TATCTTTTCATCCCTTCTTTTCCTACTTTCATTATTTTGTGCGGCGCATACGTATCTGGTGCCCTTTTGTACCAATATATATGTGTTTAAATAAATAAATAAAAATAAAATAAATGGTATTCTCAGCTTACTATGTTCTATCATATATCGGATTATGTGAACTCTATATTTTGTGAAATGACTCAAACTCAGTCGATTTAATTCAAAATAAGTTTTGTGATATCGTCCTTAATGACAATGGACGTTTCAAATCATATAAATCGACATGTAGTAACTATCATACGATAAATTTTGATAACGATTAATCCCTATCAAGCTCTTTCATCTGACAGATAATGTTATTGACGTATTAACCATTCGTTTATTACTTTGCATTAGTAGAATCTCTATCATACCTGCTTAAATGTGTATATCTGAACGCTTATTACAGCCTACGTACATTTCTGTTTAGCTCAATTCTTGACTGCTTAAATATAGCTCCATGTATTACTCTCCCTCCCTGATATATATGTGTTTGTACTATAAACGCAAAGTGTACTTTAATTCTCCGTGCCCTTATTTGATATGACTATAAATTTCGCTCTATATTCGCTTGCAGTGATTCGTTGGCTTTTTCGTTTCAAATCTCCTTGGCATGTTTATAATTCTATGTTACGTGCGACCAGCTAACAAATTGTAGTCGCAGCTTATCACCTGAATTCAATCACATGGGGTCCTTGTAATAACAGTTATCAATGTGAACGATTAACGAAGCTACGAGCGCTACAAAAAGTGGTGATCCCGACATGTGAACACCATTCGATTTCCGTCAGTACAGTCCGAATTCGCATAATTCAATGTACTGGGCTTCTATTCGGACTACCAACTGGATTAGAATTATAATTGTCGATTTCCACATCATTATTTTTACTATACGTACATTATCTTATAAACACTGTTGAACATAACGATAACACCCGTTAGAAATAGGAACATTTCATAAACAGTTGGTATATTGGAGCAATTTAGTAAGTCTGTTCCATACTATAAATTGTACCATTTGTTATTATCATTATTTGAAGAGAAAAGGCCAACGAATCACTGCAAGCGAATATAGAGCGAAATTTATAGTCATATCAAATAAGGGCACGGAGAATTAAAGTACACTTTGCGTTTATAGTACAAACACTTATATATCAGGGAGGGAGAGTAATACATGGAGCTATATTTAAGCAGTCAAGAATTGAGCTAAACAGAAATGTACGTAGGCTGTAATAAGCGTTCAGATATACACATTTAAGCAGGTATGATAGAGATTCTACTAATTTTTTCTGGTTAGCGTTTTTTTAGCAAGTTAGTTTTCTACAGGACGGGGTCGCTAACCCCATGTCCAACCCTACTTCTTTATTCGGGCTTGGGACCGGCAGTAGCCCACGGAGGAGCTACAGGTGGAGTTAGCTTCTACTAATACAAAGTAATAAACGAATGGTTAATATGTCAATAACATTGTCTGTCAGATGAAAGAGCTTGATAAAGATAAACCGTTATCAAAATAAATCGTAAGAATGTAACTACCACTACACCAACATAACACACTGCTTTTTTATTTAGAATATACTATGTTTTCGAAAATTTCAATCTGTACTATCATTATTGGTCAACCTGAATCCCATTGACATGCATAATATCAGAAAACGCTTATTTCTTATGTAAATGATTTTCCAACTAACAAGTTACACAGTCATATATATTTTTTTTACTTTACTTTTCATATTTCAGGCTGTATTTGATTGTGTAATCAGTTCACTTAAAAATGTTTTCAATATTCTAATCGTATATTGGCTTTTTCAATTCATTTTCGCTGTCATAGCTGTTCAATTATTTCAGGGAAAATTTTTCTATTGTAATGATGTTTCTAAAATGACAAGAGATGATTGTCAGTAAGTCTTTGAACTATTATTATTATTATTATTACTAATACCAGTTTTTTCTTTTTCATCCAATCTAGTCTTGGTGTTCTACCTTCTCTGTTTGCAACTTACCTACCTAATATAAAATTATTTCATTAGATTCTAAAATATGAGATGTTATATCACACGCCCTAAACGAATGTTCATAGAAGTAGACAGATATGAATGAATATCGAGACAAACATAGAGATGTTAATATCAATGATTAAAAGTATCACTGAAATATCGATAGAGTTTCTTGATTTAAAATGTCACTTAGCCTTTCAGAAATTATGTTTTTTTTTCTCTAATTAGTTGTCATCGGTATTTACAGTATGACGGGAATTTGATTAGAAAATCATAAAACATTGATGTTTCATTTGTACCGAACGAAAACAAAGTCAGTTTATGTCTTTCAATTTAGGAGACCTGAAGATAAGTAGGGCATTTTATCTTAGTTAACATATCGTCATTCTACTTATTACTGATTGTAAGGGTTTGTATTATTCCATTATTAATATTGAGGACCGAGGCTTATCAGTCTTTGCTGATATATGGGATTCATGAGAGGATAAGTAGATATAATAAAGGATAACGGTTGAATGATGAACAAGTTTTTAAAAGCGACAGCAGTATTTAAGTATAGTATTCTTTCACTTGTATGTTTGAGTTATGAAGCTTTGAAACATGATATTTGTGACCACTACTAGTATGTCTAGGAAAATACTAAAGTGATTGGTCACACTTTGTGTGAATAAACATGAAAAAAGTAGCACATAAACAATAACTGTCATACTCAAATTCATAAATGGAGCCAACTGTATGGAAAAAAAGTTATGTTAGATTAATTTCAAATGGTAAATGAAAAGAAAACAAAGAGGATCAGACATTTGCTCGGCCCAACTGTGCATCGAGGTATTCTGTAAAAGCCCTAATCATAAATTGATATACTGAGATACATTTTCTATGAATTTATGTGATATTAAATGCTTGAGCTCAGAGTCAGTTTTCATAACAGCTCATACAGCTACCTCAAAATAAAATGAACATTATGTGAAATTCATTGAACTACTTACATATTTGTTAGTAGCCCATATGTCAATAATTATATAGTTTGTTTTAAAATGTTTGTATTTCTTGTACTTAAATATAGGGGCCAGTTTATTGACTATAATGATCGGGGTGTTCCATTCCTTCAGAATCGTACATGGCGTACACGTGACTTTAATTATGATAATGTAATTCATGCAATACTTACACTATTCACAGTGACAACTGGTGAAGGTTGGCCAGCGTAAGTAATTAACGTCTTAATAAATATATATTTAGTTTCTTTCGTTATTATTGCGAATCCATAGTTCTAAGAATTCACCATCATTAAGAACGTTTTGAATTGTGTAGTTTCACAGACGACAGATGATATCACACTTTTATAATTTGATTCCTGTATTTAGTTTGAAATATTAGTCATGTTTCGGGTGAAATTACAAGAAATATCGTTACTTCATTCAAATTGTTATTCCTAGTTTTCTTAGTTTGAAAATACTGATGATCAATCGATTTACCTTTAATCAGAGACCACATGTTATCTAACATAAAGCTAGCTAGGAGGGTGTGCAGTATTGCTTACTTACTTACTTAGGCCTGTTACCCCCAATGAAGCATAGGCCGCCAAACAGAATAGAGTGTACAGTATAATTTGCAAGAAATCGTCACTAATTTCCACAGTACTTATTTATTAAGCAAGTTGTTAAAAAGATCTCTAACGGCTTCAATATAATGTGTTTGATCGTGTTTATGGCGTTTCACGTAGTTTAGAGCAGAAAAGCAAGCGTGAAATCCAAAGTAGAGGTTGGTGATAAGCGAAATTCGGGATTTCACTTGTATTATATCCCTTAATTGTAAAAGTTCACCAGTACCGATTTATAGTGACTAAAAATTTATTGATTTCAAATGGATTTTTAAAAAATACAAACCATGGTTTAACACTGATAAGATATGTCTCTGTCAATTTAAATGCTATGAAGCTTTTCGGTCAATTTCTTTGTTCATTCACACTCAGAGGTTTAAGATATGAGATACCATAAAAACATGACGCTTAAATGAATTTTATATGTAGGAGCAAATGCGTTTCACTCACATTTACTGGTAAAAGATGGAAATAAAGCTGATTTGGCTTGAATATTACACAAATGAAATAATTTATACACCAGCTTTCATTCAAAAACCTGAGAGTACATGCATTTTCATTTAATCGAAAGTATTCTTTCGAACCCCATCTCAATTATAAACTTAAACTTGAAAGCCAGGACATAGGGTCACTATGTAAAAAAGAGGTCACATTTCGACTATTTAATCCTTTTTAGATTGAATATACGCCTTGTCAATACTGAAATTCATCAGTCTTTATCTTACAAACTCAAGGACTAAACAAAAATGAGGTTTATCCTACAGTCATACAATAATACTGAAGAATACTGCTGTTCAAAAATTGAACAATCTATTCATAAAAGTCACTTCACATATAAGTGTTTTGACATAAACTCCCTCAATTTTATTCAAGCGTTTGATTTTGAGGATAAATTTTCAGTAAAAGATGTCTTATTCCTGTTCAGGAGAATACTTCATCTAAAATATGTTTACCGCTCAAAGTGTTTAGGACCAAAAGTATACGCACTTGAGGTAAGCTAATGAGGCTATTCAAGCAAACATCTGTTGGAGTATTCGACGCTCAAGGTTGTGACCTGAAATTAAAAGTCCGCTTTAAAATGTAGAATGTAGAGATGAACTACTTACTACATATTAAGTAATTAAAAACACAACTCAAAATAATAACGAAATGGGGCATGTAGGATGTATAGTGATGTAATTCAGAAAGGAATTACATAAATACATTAAATCTTGTTACAGAATTTCCTCATTTGAGTCGTATGGTTATTAGATAGGACAGAAACCTTAAGTCTATAGCTGACGTATAATTTCATAGGTGATCGCATTTAGTAAAAGAATTAGCAATCATCTAGGAAATTAACCAAGGCTATTTTTTAACATTGCTCACCTTTAAAGGACATGTTATCATTAGAGTGAAGTGATAATAAAAGTATTAATACTATTAATTGTAATAACAATGATCATCACAATAAATGCCTTATTCAGTACTATGCGTTTAGTTGAATGTAATATCCTCATAGTTGAGATCATGAGTCAATTGAAGCTAGACTACCAAGGAAAGCCTGGATGCACTGGACGGCCGTTTCGTCCTATTGTGAGATAGGAACTCAATGAATAAAATTGGTGAACGGTTGCTCAACTTCTTGAATCGGTTGAAGCTAGACATTAACACCATCAGATGCCGGCTCAGTTGTCCATCGCTTAAGTGCTTTGGCGCGAGACTGGTAGGTCCAGGATTCGAATCTTGGATTCGCACTGTTGAGGAGTCCCACAATAGGACAAAAAGGCCGTCCAGGGCTTTCAGCTTTTCCTTGGTGGTCTACCTTCAATTGGCTTATGATTTCAACTATGAAAATACTGAAATCTCCACAAAACCCCTTCTGGTACTATTCTCAGCCTATAATATTATGGTAAATAATTTAAACTACTATTAATATCTCATTCTAATGATAACATTTAAATTTTTCAAACTATCAGTTCATGTTAAAAAAGTTATCCTTCAAAAGTCAATCAAATTCTTTCATTAAGACAGTCAATCACAGTTACGAATAAAGTTTTTTTTACGAAATAATTCTACTCAAATTTGACTTTCTTTTTTTTTTCTTAAATATCCACTTATTACTGAAAAGTACTTAAGATTTATCAAGTAAATAATGTTAATTCATTGAATTAAATAGAGATTGTTTTCGACATCTCTTTTGAGAAGTAATTTAATGACAAAAATTTTGTTTCAGGGAATAAATAAAAAATTCTATTGAGCACAATAGACAGAATAAGAATAAATATTTTTTCAAAATTTGCATGAGTGGAAAAATTCATCAACAGTCATTCAATAATCAATGGTGAAGAAACGAATTCATTTTTTCAATAAGAGGATATAGATATATAACTGTCTTGAGGACGAAATGACTTAGTAGGGTCTTACTTCAATATACGGTCTATGTGTTTCTGTTACCTAGATATTTCAACAAGTTATCTGTTTTTATACCTTTTATTAAATGTTTACAACCCTTCATTGTACAACTTACAAAAAAGTACAATCAGAGGGATCGTGGTAGTTGGCAGTATGCATCGAAAAGAATGAACATTATTCAAATGTCGATTACTGAACTACTAACATCTAACTGTCAATCATTTAATATGTTATCGTCGTGATCAATTAAGAAATAAGAAATAGAAACTAGCTGAAATACTTTGTTCTGAGAATTGTATATTGTAAATATATAAATCATCATGAAATAAAGTGATTATTCATATTTTAAATCACTTACTAGGATATTTAGCTGCAATATAGAATTCTCAGCATAAAGTACTGCAACAAGTTTCCGTTTCTTACTTATTCATCGATCCTGACAACAAATATTAAGTAATTTCCAGTTAGAAGTTGAAAGTCTAGTCATTCGACGTCTAACTGATGTACATTATTTTCGTTGCATATTGCCAGCAACCACGATATCTCAGATTAGACCTTTCATAAGGTTGTACACTTTTCAGAAACTTACTTGAATAGGTTATGCGACTAACAGCCATAATGATATATTAAAACAAACAAAATTAGATAAGTTGTTGAAATATTTAGATGACAAGAACAGGTAGCCCAGATGTTTAAGCAGGCTGCCAATTAGTTGAGTGGGGTACAGTTAGTTACATATGAGAAACATTTTAATGTTGTCTAGTTCCAAAAATGTTCAAGTAAGTAACCTTAATTTAATAGAAATAGCTTTGTGAATGACATTTACCAACAAAATGTGTTTCTTTTTCTGTTAACATTTGACATTTAATGAAATTCCTCAATATTCAAACACCGAGTGTCATATGGTAGATTCTGAAATAGTGAAAAATTGTAGCTCAGAAGAATAAAAACTTAACACTTTGTTCAGTTTTTCATCCATTTTCTAATTCATAATTTTTGATTAAGACATGTGAATTTCCATATTTGAAAGTACATGTTGTGTATTGTAGTTTGTTTTGTTAGGATCCGGTAAAATTTAGGTGAATATTTTATTACAAACTGACACAAACTACAAAAATCACTAGAAAGAAGGAAACATTTTATATATATCAGCCTTAATATAGATTTTTTCGAAATTTGTTTGATTCCTACCGCGAAATCATTGGATTTAGTACCATGTGAAGTTGTAGATCTTGTTACGTTTTTGACCTAGGCTGTAGCCAATTGTTATGACTTGATCAAGGTCGTCACTGATTCGTTATGACCTTACGAATTTAACAAGGACGTAAGTCGCCCAAATTATCCACCAATAGAATACGCCTTCTACGACCTTCACATTGTGACAATGACGTTCGACTAGTATGAGTAATCTAGCGTCCTTATTGGTCCTTATCCGCCTAACCCGTCCACTTGAGTCCAAAACACCAATAGCAGCCTCAGCAATACGAATCGTTTATTTCAAGTATACTTTGTTTATATATCAGACAAACAGGCCACATCATACCATAAAATAGAAAATAATATTTGTACAAAACCAAGCCAAATGAGGCTGTAAGCGTGAGAGACAATAATCAATAAACTGAGTATAACTTAGGAACAGTAAATCATACAATAATAATCAATAGGTCAAAATGAAGCTTACAATAAGATGAATATAGTTATAGATAATCTAGTTACCGAATAGTTATACAATAACAATGATAGTCCAATAGTAGGTCCTGCAAGTTACCTGTACTTATGTCTTCGCTACTACATAACAGATCTGTCCTACTTCATTCCATAAAGCTAAAGTCAATCCTTGTTAAAACTATTTTTCTCAATAAGTAATAATGGATAGTGGCTAGCAGTGGAATTCAGGATGAGCTTTTCGTCCTATTTCGAACTTGTCAGCTAGATGTACCTGCATTCAAAATTTGATCTTCACTCTGGAACTCGAATTCAATACCGTCCGCTTCAAACGCCATCGCGTAATCCATCCAGCTACTGAGTCCTGATAGCCACCTGCTTGACGAGTCCTGAATGGAACGAAACTCGCGTCCTAGATTCCACTGCTAGCCATCCTTTTTGTTTATAAACCTTATGACTTAAGGCAATATCAAAGCAGTTCACACAAGATGCATATATGCCAAAAAAAGACTGATCAATTACACTCCTAAGCAACAATGGGAAGATATAAGCAAACAACATCAAGTGAATATATTTTTCTCAATGCTGTGCTTTTCAATAGTTATATATATTTGATTGATGTTACTATTTTATTCAATGATATAGATAACATTTTATTTCTCTACTAAACATAACAAACATTTTAACACCGTTTATGTAATCTTGGCTTTTTTTTTCTTCCCTTATATTAGAGTACTTAAAAATTCTATTGATTCAACAGTTGCTGATCGTGGTCCATCACCAGATTTTCGTCAAGAAATGGCTATTTTCTATGTAGTCTTCTTTATTGTATTTCCATTCTTTTTTGTAAATATTTTTGTTGCACTTATTATTATTACTTTTCAAAATCAAGGTGAAAATGAATTGATTGAATTAGATTTAGATAAAAATCAAGTAAGTAGTATAGTTTTATTTTGAATAAAATAATTTATTATGGATGTGTGGATGTGTGGAAAAAATGGATGTGTGAAAATGGATGTGTGCTTTTTTTTGGGGGGGGGGTTGGACCTCTAGATAAACTGATACGAAATAGCTTTATCATACATAACGATTTCCTGTATTTAATATGTTTGAAGACAATATGAAACATGGAAACATGGCTATCAGGACTCAGTGGCCGAGTGGATAACGCGATGGCGTTTGAAGCGAGGGTACTGGGTTCGAGTCCCAGAGTGAACATCAACTCTGAGATGCAGGTACATCTAGCTGACGAGTCCCAAATAGGACGAAACGCGCGTCAAACTGGATTCCACTGTTAGCCACTATCCATCTCTGCTAATCAGGCTTGTGAATTAAGGCAATACGCACAGTATGCATATATGCCAATTAGAGACTGACCAGTTGCAGTCCTAACAAATCGATGGGAAGATTCGAACAAACAATACTAAGTTGAATGGACCATATTTTTTGATGCAACCAGAAATTTATCACTTCTTATATTCTGTCCTTAACTTCTAGTCAAATATTGAATTATTCTTTCAGTTGACTGAAATTTGTCACTTACCTAAAATCAAATCTTAACATTGGACTGAATTATAAGAGTGTCAGTTGACTCCCTCTGATATGAATTAAATAAATGTTAGCTCAAAGGAGGAAATAACTGTTAAACTCTCATCCAGTCATGTCAACCAATATTTGCAATTCGTCTACTGCTCATATTCAACGTAAAGATTTATATTAGGTAGAAAAAGAATTAATATCTAGCGTGTAAAATTCTATTTCTTATAAATTAAAGATCACTTTTAGTTGTTTTTCTACGCAAAAAATCAACTTTTTAGTTTTCCTTATACAATATTATTAAAAACTAAGAATAATCTATTCATTTTTGTATTGGTTGTCTGAATAATCCCATAGAAGATTATGACTGCAATTGATCAGTCTATTATTGACCTATGTACATCCTGTGCAGATTGCCGCGATATTGCCTTACATCGCAAACATTATAAGCAGAGGTGGATGATGGGTAGCAATGGAATGCAAGACATGAGTTTCGTCATTCTTCAGAACTTGTCAGCTGAATGTGCCTACATCCAAGAGTTAATGTTCATTCAGCCACTCGGACCAAAAACTGTTCTCTTCAAACTCAATTTCTTGTGACTCCAGGCAATATCAAGGCAATTTGCACATGATGCACATATGCCAATATGAAAGTAATCAATCGCAGTCCTAAATATCAATGGAAAGAATCAAACAATCATTGTAAAAATGAGTTAAAACTTCAGGTTATTGCACAACTTAGTGGTTATGTGGACTCAGTAACTAAACAGATAACGTGATATAGTTTGAAGTGACTGTTACTAGATTCGAGTTCTGGAGTGAACATCAACTGTGGGATACAGGCACATCCAAATGAAGAATCTAAAATAAGACAAAAACGTAAGTCCTGGATTTCACTGTTAGCCACCATCCATCTAAGAATAATTAATATTTGAGAAAATTGAAATTACCATCAAATAAATAACTAACTTTTATTTTATTAGACTATATATAATTTTTCAAAGATTAAAGTCCTTCATTTGACTAGCATATAAAGAAGCCGGTAAATAATTGGTTACCTTTCTCTATAGCAAAGAAAATATGATTCTTTTTGCCCTATTTATATTTCAGAAACGTTGTATTGATTTTGCTATTAATGCTCGACCATTATGTCGTTATATGCCAAAAGATAGACATTCATTGAAATATCGAGTATGGCGCCTTGTTGTTTCGACACCGTTTGAATATTACATCATGGTTATGATTGCAATCAATACTTTAATTTTAATGATGAAGGTAAGTTTGACTTTCTTTTAAAAGAAATACTAATTGTGTATCATGTGTTTGTTGTAAGTTTGAAGGATTTATAGCGAGACTATAATTTATGGACAAACCAATCAAGTATAAGATAACATGTCTTTGATTTCACTGCGAAATTCACTCATCTATTTGGCTAAATAGGGTTTTAGCATTATAGCTGATGTTAGTTCGTGATAAAAACCATAAATCTAATCTCTAGCATTAACCATCAACTGTTAATCATAATTTAAATTCCTCACACTGGTTTATAACCCCTATTTGGTCCTAATTATTAGTTGGACACTTTCAAGGTCGATTTAGTGTCACTCAAAGGTCGTCCGTAAATTATGGCCTCACCGGATTTATTTTTATTTTTATTTGAAACTATAGAACATATTTTAGACTGATATAGATGTATGCAATACGCACAGTATTCACATATGCCAATAAGAGACTGACCAGTTGCATTTTTAAACATTAATGGGAAGATTCAAACAATCAATGCAAAAATGAGTTAAAAATTCAACTCATTGCACAAATGAGTGGTTATCTGGATTCAGTAGCTAAATAGATAACGTGATATCGTTCGAAGTAACTATTACTAGATTCGAGTTTGAGAGTGAACATCAACTCTGAGATGCAGGTACATTCATCTGATGAGTCCCAAATGGGACGAAACACGCGTCCTGGATTCCACTGTTAGCCACTATTCATCTTTGCTCATACAGTTAAGACCATTTTTAATTTAGTTAAAATATATTATATAATTCATAAGACCATAAAATCCTATTTACATTAAAACTTGTATTCTGTTATTCAATTCATTTAAAACTGTTGTTGGTTTTTTAAAAATTAAGTTTGAGGACTGAAAGTATATTGTAGTTACAAAGTATTGTGTATACAAGGAAATATGTGGACATGTAGTGGCTTGACTTTGTTAACCAATTACCCTTGTATAATATAGATCCCAACGGTGTTTGAAATCAGAATGCAATGAGTAGCGGCAGCTACAGTTTATTAGCGGATAACTCAGATTACAAAGTTATGAGCACATCAATAGAATTCTAGGCAGAGGCGAATTATGTATGTTTGAGCGAAAAAATAGGCAAAGCAAGGTGAAACAAAAGTTATTAATAGTATTTGAGTACATATGTACATGGGGAAGAGAATGAATCATTAAATGATATTTAAGCAATCAAAATTTTAACTTAAATCTGTCATGTGGTCTAGTGATCATAACAGTACAAAGAAATAGACAAATTGTTACTATTCGAATAACATTTTCTGTTAAGTAAGTTAATCAAAAGGGCTCAACCAAAATTAACCATAATCAAAATTGGTTGTAGGATGTGTATAAAATTACTGAAGTACAACGTTTGAAAACAGAAACAGAAAAGACAGTTCTTTCAAAACACGTCAATCTTATAATAAATCTGAATAACATATCCATCAAGGAGTATAGTTTTAAACAAATTGATACACATATCATAAGACTTACAAGAGAAGAAAAAAAAACCCAGCAAGATTGTATAAATTACTTAAGATGTATAAAATCTGTTCATCCTTTTGAATAGTTTTAAATATGACTAATTTCAACTGTTAATCCCAAATGAAACATCTAATACAGATCCTGAAACCAAAGTGAAAATAAAGCTTTAAGAGTTAATGTAAAGAACTCCTATGATTTCTTTCTACAAAATATAAATTCAGTAGATAGGACTGAATATATATATCTCTAGACGTAATGTGTTTTGTCCCTAATGTCTGCTACCTAGGTAACGTGCATTTCATATGCAATAAACTTACTGAAAAGAGAACATGATAACTGTGGCTCATTTTTTTCTACACTGATACAGTCAGTTATCAGGTATACGATGAATGTACACTTTAGGTTTGACAATAAAATTTACAGGCAACTGGACATGCTATCAGTAACATAACCACTGAGCCTATTTCATGCAAGCAATTTCTTGATAAAACTGAAGAACTGTTTACTTAAAATAGAAATAAACTAATTAGTATTTTATAACCACTACATGGATGACACTTTTATATCATTTGTAAGTGTAATCCATAAGATTAATGCTCCTAAAAATGGCTGAACAATATTCATACATTTTTCTTCTTTACATCAAAGGACGAGTGGAATAATAGTGTCTGAATCTTAAACATCTCAATATAACTAATTAAGCGAACGTTAAAAAAAGAATTATATGTAGGATATCGTCATCTATGAGTCAATAAACTTAATTACTATACTTCTCCGGTACTCAATAAATCAAGTGAGGGATCTAACGCATAATGCCAAACTTATTTGCTTCTATGAAACTAATGAATAAATCCGAGTTACCTCCTTCATCGTACTCGGCATTACCGAAAATGAATCAAAACTCAACATCCTACAGATAATTTACGTCCAAGATAAAATGAAAGTTAATCACAACACATCAGAAACTTATATTTCAGAAATTACGGCTTACAGACGACTCGACGAGTAGGAAAGGTTTTGTTAAACCTATGTATATGGAGTATCTAAAATTCCCATTATGACCAGAAATAAGTATATACTTCCTTACATTGTCTTTTTTAAATGAATTAAACCATTTAGTTGACCTGTGAAGTCAGTTATTTCATGTCTATAGTTAGGCAAGTTAAACACTAAATTTCTGAACATTATCCTAAATGAATAATTAGGAGACAGTTAAGGTTAGACAACCGCTTTATACTTTCTCATCTAGTTAACACGAAAATTCAAATGGACATAAACAAAGCCTTTCAAATTATCAACAAGATTTCAAACATTTAGTTCATGATTTACACGTATCTCTTTTATATATGTTGAATCCACTGTCTTTCATATTAACAAATCTAACCTCTTTATACATAGGACATTTATACAACCAGTCTCCGTATAGTGATCAGCAAAATAAACAGCCTTAGACAAGATCATTATTGTGTTTTCTCTCTCAAAACTTTCGACTTATTTTCGTTGCTGCATAAGTGTAATATTCATTTTATATTTAAGTTACTGTAATCAATACTGGACCTCTTATTAAAACTACATCTATTCTTTTATATTATATGATGAAATCTATCAATTCTATGATTTGATAATTCAATCCATTGATTTATTAACACCAACAAGTATTAGTTGCTTTATTCATTTTATCTACTAATTGTGTTGCTACTTCCAAGTGGATTTTTAAATTTAACCATTTCTGTAAAGATAACAACAACAAAAAAGAGAAAAAAACATGGCAAGAATATCGTAACCTTCAGAAGTGGTTAAATAAAAGACGATGTTAATTCAATAAAAGTTTAATATTGTTTTATTAAGTAGATACAGAATATAAAATAGGCAAAAATTTAGCATTATGTATAAGGTAATAAGGAACCTTCTAAAGATTGTACGTCAATGTTTATTATATACAGTTAAAGTAATAGTCACTAGAATTTCCCAATCAGCAACAAAGAAATCTTTCGTTTAGATCGTTTCACTTCTAAGCGATTCATCAAACATTATGTCACACCTATCATCATTTTATTTACATACAGTATAAATCATGAATCAATTGAAGCTAGACAATCGTTGAAAATTTGGAAGTACTGGACGGCCGTTTCGTTTTATTGCGGGACTCCTCAGCAGTGCGCATATATAATAAAATTACTAAAAATCTCCACAAAAAACTCTCTTGTCATCATTTTAGTTGGAAAATGATGAATGTCAACTCTTTTTATCATACTTTATGTTTTTTTAATATTACCGTTATTCTCAATCTCTTTTACACATTATTCACGTAGCTTGTTAATTATTCATTCATTTTATTATTGATCTACTCTATACAGAAATTTTCCGCATATTTAAATATGCCTGTTTAATCCCATAGTATAATAATTATTATCATTATCATCAATTTTATCTAGTAATTTATATAGTTGTATTAGAATCCCGGTTATTAAATTGATTTAAACGTTCTGTGCAAATATTTATATCTGTCAATGTAAAGTCTAACAAGAAATTACTGATATAACTTGTGGCCTTGTGCCCTATTCATATATAAAGTAGTGGTATTACCAATACGAGAACAGCGACTTATCGACCAGACCAATGACATGTAAACCCGTACGAACAGTCTAGAGTCCTTATCGGTCCTTCTTCTTCCTTAGCCCTCCCTACCTGTTGAGTTCAGAACACCAATCTCAGTCTCTGTGGTATGAATAATGTTTTTCGAAAATACTGGGTTTATATACAAACCAAACAGATCATTAAATAGAAAACAACATTTGTTTAAGATTTGGAAAAAAGTGGATGTGAATGTGGAATACTGTAATTAATAGATTGTGAATAACTCAACAATGGTAAATCGTATAATGATAGTCTGTTGGTCAAAATAAAACTTATAATGAGAGGAACATGAATATTCATAGTTTAGCTACTTACCAATCACACAGTAAAAATATACGTATCATATTGATTCATAAATAATTCTCAAAAGTTACCATCCATAATTCTCGTTGGGATATAACAATTACCAATCATAAATATTTCCTTAAATTAACTTTTCATTTCGTCATAACGGAATTATTCAGGTTATATAAAACCTAATTCTGAATAATAAATAGAAAAGGATAGGTTGTTACTGGTTTTTATACTTTAAGACATTTCATCGGGTTTCAACTCATTAAGATTATTATACACTTAATTGTATTTATATCCAAACGTTTCCTAGAGTCGAATAGCTGAAAAGACAAGGATATAGCCTTTCAAACTAGTTTTAACAATCAAAGAAGTGAAATTATAATTATTAATTCTCACAGTTCTGGTGAGAAGACATGACTTATAGAATTCAAACATGTTGGGCATAAAGCAATCATCAGAAGTAGGTTTTGTGGGGATTTTAGTAATTTTATAAAGTTGAACTCATGAGTCAATTATTGCTAGACCACCATAGAAATCTCGAAAGCACTGGACGGCCGTTTCTTCCTGTTTTGGGACCCCTCATTAGTGAGCATCCACGATCCTGCCTCGCGAGATTCGAAGCCAGGACCTATCAGTCTTGCGCGCGAGCGATTAACCCCTATACCAATGAGCTCCTTAGTGACTGGCTTCAAGAGGTATTTCTTGGAGTTTTAGTGAGAAACAGTCACCAATTGATTTCAACCACGTCTGTTGTGAGATAGTAACTCACTGTAAACAATGGTGGACGGTTATTCAATTTTGTGGATTGGTTGAAGTTATACATAGACACCGTTGGATGCCGGTTCAGTGGTTTAGAGGTTAAGCGCTTGAGCGCGAGACTGATAGGTCCTAGATTCGAATCTCGCGAGTCAGGATCGTGGATACTCATTGCTGAGGGTTTCCATAATAAGATGAAACGGCCGTCCAGTGCTTTCAGTTTTTCCATGGTGGTCTAGCTTCAATTGACTCATAATTTCCACTATAAAATAAAGAGATCACCCAACAATAATTTTAGGAAGCATTTACAAAATATCACAAATAAATTGAGTTTTAAGCCAATTTATGTCAACTCAGTGGTGTAAATATTAACCATTTTTCTATAGACATAGTTGTCATTTTTTTTAAATAACCAGTGAAATTCGTACATAAACACTATTGAGTAGTCTTATGCTATCATAATATAGTTTTACAATACTTCCTAGTATTCAATATTTGACTAACCAACGTCATTCCATAATGTAAACTATAATGCTAATATAACTGATCATAAATACCATGTCCTATAAATCAACAGGTAATTTAGATTTTTTCTAAAGTACATCATAATAGTTACTAACTATAAAAACAAATAGCTCCCTTTTCTAACTACTTCTAGTCATTAACTGGTAACTGATTAAACTGTTGAGTTTGAAACTATTTTTTTCAATGGAAAAAAATGGCGTCCCAACGTACTAATCATTCCGTTTGCTTTTTTTGTTTGTTTTTTTTTGTTGAAAATAATAATAATAAATAAAATTAGTTGTCATATAGCAACCAAATGTATATTTATGGAGTCTAAATTACAGATCATTTAGTTTGTTAGAAAGCATAAATTACGTTATAAACTTATATATGATATACATTTGCAAGTCATAGTAGATATTTCCTGAAACACCAGTTATTATTGAATAATCAATAACAAATCTATTAAATGTTTCTCTTTTCAATTAGTTGCAGAGATGTAGAGATGGAAAAGGCAAGCATTTGGTTAGGACTTATAATTAACTTAAAAATCAATGCATAATTCCTATGTAGACTCATTATCTATAAATATATTACAAACCAGTTAACTTGATTCCAAAATCTCAATACAAAGAGAGAATTTATGGAATAGGTTCCATTAACAAATTTAAATAATTGAAATCATGAGTCAATTGAAACTAGACCACCATGGAAAACCTGGAAGCACTGGACCGCCTTGCGAGATTCGAACCCACAACCTATCAGTCCCGCGCCAGAGCACTTAACCGATAGACCACTGAGCCAGCATAAGATGGTGTTAATGTCTAACTTCCATGGTGGTCTAGCTTCAGTCGGCTAATGATTTCAACTATGAAAATACTGGAATCTCCACAAAACCCCTTCTGACCAAAAAATTGAATAAAGCAAAGACAAGAATATTTGAAGAACAAGATGAATTCATTGTATTTCGTTACTTTCTTTTCAACTAAATAAAAACTGTAATTCTTAACTTCATCAGCCCGAAACACATAACTTATTCGTTATTGATTGATGATTCTAGTTTGATATTATGTAATCAATTAGAAATAGTTAAGCTTATAAATATATTACAAAGTTCTTCCGTAAATTGTGGAAACCATATATTAAATAATTCATTTGCGAATTCTCCACCAATTGTCTTAAAACTCGTCGTTGCTTCATTGTTATTACGATACTCTATTTTTTCGTTCTCTTCGATTCAATCTTCTCAACCTTCTGTTTCCAGACATTCCACTTCTGATTCGTATCATATACTACTTATGTCTAGTGATATAAGTGACATACACCACAGTAGGACTGAACTTATATGAGATTTGTTGTTTTCAATTAAATGCATGTTCAACATTATTTTTATTTGATATCATTCTAAAATTCATTTTGAATTTGATGG
Source organism: Schistosoma rodhaini (assembly GCA_944470415.2). Lineage (NCBI taxonomy): Eukaryota > Metazoa > Platyhelminthes > Trematoda > Strigeidida > Schistosomatidae > Schistosoma > Schistosoma rodhaini. The sequence continues at coordinate 36,945,403 of OX104037.1, forward strand.
AAAAGGCTTGTAGCTCAGATATATGTTTGTAGTAATACTTGGCTTCTTGAACCATATGTTAAAATGTGAAACTTGACATTATCAACACTTACTTCAGAATAAAGGGGGGTTAATTCACTGATGTCAAATCATTTTCTAAATTCATTTGCAAAATATCTCCATAGTGGGATTTGTTATTTTCATGTATCTTTGCATTCCGCCAGTGGGTTTCTGTTTGGATAGACTCTTTTTTCTGATTGACTGACTTTCACCTCACAATTTAACAGATTAAATCTATGTCTAAATGTAAACTGGTTGTAGATTGAATTGGTTACTCTCCTTCTGGAAATTCTTCACTTAGATTTAAAAAAAGATATGAACATTGAGAGTATATAACAAAGTTCATTACTATACCTGTTTACTATAAATCGTAGAGTAGTTCATTGTATAATTCATTAAAACAAAAAGTATTACTGGTATGAAATTCAGTTAGACTTTGATTGAACATGAATTGTTTGACAAAAGAGTCCTAAAAAGAATATTTAGGAATCTTTTTCAAAATGTTTAAACGAGTTAGGCATTTAGTACAACTTATAAATTTACAAAGATCATAGTTATGGTATTTCATGAGGTGATTGAAGTTTAAATTACACCATCGGACGCCGATCCAGTAATTCTAATAGATAAGCCTACACCGCGAGACCTAAAGGTCTTTATTTGTATCCTTGTCAGGTTTGTAGGAGTGCATTACTAAAGAATCCAGTACTTCATATTTTATAAGAATATCCGAACTGTAAGCAATCTATGGTGAATAAAATCCTGAAATTTATGCAATCTTCAGAAATCCATTCAATGAAATGTTAGAAAGCTAAGCAACATATACACACTTTAATAATTAAATGGTCATCCAACTTTTTGTACTGTTGTTTTCAATTAACAGTATCATCGTCAAGAACAAAAGACGTATTTTACTGCTTCCGTTGATACTGAACAACAAGCTTATCATAACTATTGTAATACACTATTGTATTTCAATTCTGCTTTCACTGTTATGTTCTCTGTGGAATGTATGCTGAAAATTATGGCATTTGGACCAAAGGTATGTAGTATTGTATAATCTAGTGTTTTTTCGCTTTCTTTATACCCCTTATTCTCGTTTAGATTAGTTCCCTTTTTTCTCAATTTTATATTCAATACTGGATTGAGAACTATATTTAAAAAATGAAAACATTTTACAACTCCTCATCAGCGCGCATTCAAGATCGCACACGCAAGACTCGAATCCTTCCAATTCTTTCAGGTTTTCAATGGTGGTCTAGTTTAGATCAATTCATGAATTCAACTGTTAAAGTCACTACAATCAAAAGAAATCCTCATTCACATGTTGTTAACTTACTAAACGCTTAAATATAGAATAAAGTTGGATAAACACATAAATGATCCGATCAAATTTCAATTGATTCGATATTTTATCGTTTATCTTCAACAAATTCATTGATTACAAATACGTATTGGAAGATCTTAACAAAGTGATTTAAACCTCTTAATGCAACGACTAGAAGCCACAATTCTACCAGTGATCAAACCAAAAATTTGGATTCGTTATGTAGACGACACATTCGTCATCGTCAAAAAGGAGGAACTAGAAAACACCTACGAGCAGACCAACAACGTCTTCAACGACATCAAGTTCACAATGGAACAAGAGTCGGACAACAAGTTACCATTCTTAGATGTTTTAATCACCAGAACTGACACAGGAAAACTAGAGACTCAAGTGCACAGGAAGCCGACCCACACCGATAAAATTCTCAACTACAATAGCAACAACCCAAGAAGTCACAAAATCAACTGTGTACAAACTTTGTTCAAGAGGGCGAGAACACACTGCAATACAATCACAGCACGAAAAAATGAAGAAAAACACCTGAAAACCATTCTTCAAAAGAACGGCTATCCAATCAATTTCATCAAAAAAATACCAGTCGCACACACCATCAGAAATGAAGTCAAGTATAAAAATCAACAAAAGAATCACCCTACCATACATAAAGGGCATATCGGAAACGACAACAAGGCTGCTGAAAACCTTCGGAATATGTGTAGCCCACAAACCAACAAAGTCCCTCCACTCAATCTTATGCAAACCAAAAGATGAAATGGCAAAAGAGGACAAAGCAAACATCATCTACAAGATAAATTGTACCAACTGCAACAAACACTATATTGGACAAAGCGGACGCCCCCTGCATCTTCGTCTACATGAACACCAATTAGCAGTCAAACGCAATAACATTTCTTCACTCATATCAATACACGTGGACAACTACGGAAATACATTCGACTGGGAAAATGTGCAGATTTTGGACAGAGGCAATTCCAAAAATACCAGAGAATTTTTAGAAGCTTGGCACTCAGGTCAATCAGCAATAAACAAACATTGAAATCAATCCAATCTATCAACCAATCAAGAAAATTATGCAGGAACATAGGAACAAAAATCAAAACAATAGGAGAGACAATCAAAACAAAGAAATAAACAATGACAGATTTAAGGTCAATAAGAACCAATCAACATCGAGGTGCAGAGGACAAGCTGTGAATCACATGTGGAGAAATTCAAACACTTCACTTCTACCCGAAGTTTGTGCTGATGATGTCGTTCAGAAGGACGATGAAAGCTCCACGACCAAACCATCCAGCTCAGAGAACAAACCAACATAAAAAGTGATTTAAACCTCTTAATAGATAACAGCATATCTAATGTTAATAGTACAATAAAAAGAGAAAGGGATACTTGTTATACTTGATAATTATGCATTCATTATTATTATTATTGTTAATATTAGCTTTATTCAATATATTTTTGGTACAATATAGAATTCTCAGAACAATGTATTTCAACAAGTTTCCGTTTTTTAATTCTTGATCGATCCTGACGACAAATATTGGGTAATCACCAATTAAAAGTTAACAGTCCAGTCAATTGAAATCTAAATAATGTACATTCTTTTCACTGCACATTGCCAGCGACAACGATATCTTTGATTGGGTCTTTGTAACCTATACAACGAAAATTTGTACACTTTCCAGAAATGCATCTGAATAGGTTATGCGAATAATAGCCATAATGATGTATTCGAATAATCAAAATTAGATAACTTGTTGAAATACCTAGATAACGGGAACAGGTAGCCCAGATATTCAAGCAGGCAGCTACGATATTCAATGTTGTTTCAGAATGTTTCTAAATAAGATTATTTTAACAAGCTCCTAATTAGCTATTAGGGAATCTAAACAACTGGTTATTCTGATTACACCATTCAATTAAGAAACTATATATATTTCTTGATTAATCCTGACGATAACATATTGAATAATCGACAGTTAGATGTTAGCAGTTCAAGAATCAACATATGAATAATGTTCATTCTTTTCAATGTACTCTACTGTGGTGTGGTCTACTTATATCCATCTAAGTAGTGTATGGTGATGATCAGACATAGAATGTATTTTGGCAGAAGACCGATAAGGAAAGAACTGAAATGAAGCGCAATTGGTAGAAAAATGCATAAATAATGAAATTAGAGAAGATGGATAAATATTTACAGAAGGAACAGTGAAGATTAAGACAATTGGTAGTAATTTTGTAAATTAACTGTTCATTGTATGGTTATCAAAGTTAGTGAGATAGTCTGTAATTTTTTCTTGAATACATTCGATTGTCCCCAACTAGTGTTCTATTCACTATACTACCAGCTATTATAATGTCTCTGATTGTACATTTTTGTAAGTTGTACAGTAAAGGTAGTAAACAATTCATAAAAGCCCAAAACCAGATAAGTTGTTGAAACATCTAGATGGTGGGAACAGGTGACCAAGTTATTCAAGCAGGTCGCTTTATTTGTTTAATCAATCATTTAGTTTAGTATCATACCTTTAATTTATCTTTTCATTTTTTTCAGAATTATTTCCGTGATCGTTGGAATATTTTTGATTTTATTACAGTTATAGGAAGTATTACTGATGTATTAGTTTCTGAATTACAAGTAAGTGCATTGTTATTTTCGAATGGAAATGATAAATGTAATTCAGTAAATATGTGTTGTGTGACGTATTTGATGAAATTCGAATATTTAAATAAATTGGTTGTCCCTATCTGAGTGTTCATTTACAACAGTATCACTTATGTGTATAGGTGTTATAGTTTAAACCCCTATGGATAAATTTTTATAGCGGATAACAGTTAATAACTGAAAACTTTTCACACTAGACTGTCAAATACGTTCCACTTCAGTTTCGTTTTCGCATCAATGTTTCACTGACATTATTTTCACAGACGTAAATTACAAAGCTGCAGTATTCAGATTAGCTAATTAGCGCCATGAAACCAGAATAGTTTACCGATGAAACTGTTAAGCAGTGTAGGGGGGAATAGTTTTCTTCAATAGAAATATTTGATATTTTATTTGATTTTAATTAATAAATATCTCGTTTATTTCACCAGTCCAGTGTAGTTTAATTATTAAATCATTTAAGATACTTCACTTACTATTGTATCTTACCAACAGCATTCATTCTTTTCAATAAGACTTAAAGATTGATACACTAATCAGTAAATGATTACCTAGTTTATCATTTGAATAAGGTCAGTCATATCTTCGTCAGTTTGCATATAATAAATGTGTTTAATCTATTTTCTTGGAATTTCGGTTCCTACAACTAAGTTTTCTATGACTCTTAAAACTGGAGACAATAAATACTATTACTCTATATTCAATACTTATCGGTCAGTGACATGTTAACCGATAATGTCAACAGTATTCCGTTACAAATATTTTTCTCAATCCAATCTACAACTAAGCTTTATTGGTCATTACTTGTAACTGAATATTGTTTGTGTACTATGCTTTACAATCACTTTATATACTTCATAGCATAGAACACTTAGTAAAACTTATATTTCAGATCGGTCAGTCAAATAAAAATGTTTATTCATCTAATGTTAATTGCCCCCAAATGACCTGTTACGCCCGAGAGTGGGGAGAATCAGCTCCCTCTCAAAATGCTCTCACATGGCAACGAGCTTATAACCACTGCCAGGGAAGTCCTACTCACTGCCTTCTCTCAGCGGGGATTGTTGTTTACGAAATTGAGAGGACGAAAAGCGAATATCCGATACTTTAACAGGGGTTGTTGGAAACCACTGATTCCAAGCCAACAGTGTATATTAGCTCCAGGATACTAAGGAAACGAATAGCATATGAACCTATTGTTGGTCAACGGCTACCATGGGACTTCATCTCCAAACGTTGCCCCACTGCCTTGTGGATTAGACCTTCAGTTCAAAGGCTTCGGATGTGGCCCCTTAAGAAAACCACCTGTTTCGGTCTGAGCGTCTAAGCAGTATCCCAGCCCTCACATAAATCAAATGATTTATGTGGCGAATCTATGTTTGGTGCCCTCTTGTACCAATATTTATGTGTTTAAATAAATAAATAAATAAATCAGAAGGAGATTTTGTGTGCATCCACCGTCCCGTCTCGCACGCGAGCGCTTAACCACTGAACTACTGATCTAGCATCCAACGATGTTAATGTCTAACTTCAACCAATCCACGAAATTGAGCAACCGTCCCAAAACATGATAAAACGGTCATCCAGTGGATCCAGGTTTTTCATGGTGATCTAGTTTCAATTGACTCATGATTTCAACTATATGAAAATAAATAAATGTTAATTTAACATATTGAATTACTCCAGAAATGAAACTTTTCATTTTAAATTTTTTTTATCCTATTCTCAAGTTGATAAGTTGAACTTATTACAAACAGTTAAATGAATTTCTTATTGTATTTTGTTTTATTCTTTTCAGGAATCAGCATTTTTGAGTTTAGGATTTCTACGACTTTTTCGTGCAGCACGTTTAATTAAATTATTACGTCAGGGTTATAGTATACGTATTATTTTATGGACATTTATTCAATCCATTAAAGCTTTACCATATGTTTGTTTATTGATTACAATGTTATTTTTTATCTACTGTATTGTTGGTATGCAGGTATGAAATGAAGTACTTAACATTGTTATTAATATTATTATTGTCATGTATATATCAGTATATTATTTGTATGTTAATTTCAGGATGTTTCTCATTAATCAATTGTAGAAAAAAACTCAAACAGTATACACATATGCCAATAAGAGACTGATCAATTGCAGTCCTAAACATCAATGGGTAGATTCAAACAAGTAATACTATGTGAATTTAAACTTCACCCCATTGCACAAGCAAGTAGCTAAGTGAATAACGCGATGGCGTTTGAAGTGAAAGGTACTGGATTCGAGTCTCAGAGTGAACATCAACTCTGAGATGTAGGTACATCCAGCTGACGAGTTCTAAAGTATGACGAAACTCATGTCTTGTATTGCACTGCTACTCACCATCCATCTCTGCTTATAATGCTTGTGATTTAAGGCACTATCAAGGCAATCTGCGCAGAATGTTTCTAAGTCAATAAGAGACTGATCAATTACAGTCCTAATCTTCAATGGAAATATGGAAACGACTAATACAAAAATGAATTAATACATGAAAAACTTTGTGTTAACTAAGCATACCAGAAGACAAGGAAAAGTGCATATAATAGAAAAAGAATGTAAGTCATATCATTCTGGATAATACTGTGATCTTGAGTGCTGTTGGACGTATTAAGGTAGTTATCACTTCCCGGTTGCCCACACCATGTAAGAGTTGTTCTGGAAGTACCTGAAAATGAAATTGGGTTAGCGGTGGTCTTAGTGACTTGACAGCGTGATCGTAGCTCCCAAGGAAAGACTGCTTGATGTCAGTCACACACAACATTTTTGTGAGTAATTTTCGTGTTAGCATCGTACTTGTTGAGACCTTACTACTGGATACAGAAATCCTGTACTATATCCTTATACATAATCTTTCTTTTACATATTACTACCATTGAAGTGACTACTTCTATGAATTTGGTGTTTATCTTGTTGTGCTGATGAGGTGTGGAAACTTGGACCGATGCATATATGTGCATGGTCCTACATTATCACTAACTGATTAACTGACTCTGGATAATAACTGGATATTTCCAGTGTAGATACAATGTGAGAACAAATTTTTCCTAAGTACATATGAAACGTTTGAATCTTAATATGCTCAAACTTTTAATGAACCTTAGTATACATCTGCTAGATACGTTTATATAACATTTAAAAAGAATAATTTGCCATCAATAATATAACCTATTTAAATCAAATATTTTGTAGTAGATTAAGTTATTTGTTAAAGTTAAATCCTTATCAAAAAAATTGAAATTTATTCAATATCATACTTCAATTAGTACAAAATATAAAGTATGAATATAAAATTACTCAATATAATTTTCAATAATTTTACTCATTATAAGGAAAGATGGATGCTTGTAAATTAAGGCTATGTCGATGTTATACACACAGTATACATATATTCCAATAAGAGACTGATCAATTGTAGTCCTAAACGTCAATGGGAAGATTCAAACAAGTAATACTATGTGAATTTAAACTTCCAATCATTTCACAAGCAAGTGCCTATCAGGACTCAGTAGCTGAGTGGATAACGCGATAGTGTTTGAAGTGAAAGGTACTGTGTTTGAGTCTCAGAGTGAACATCAACTCTGAGATGTAGGTACATCCAGCTGACGAGTTCTAAAGTATGACGAAACTCATGTCTTGTATTGCACTGCTACTCACCATCCATCTCTGCTTATAATGCTTTGATTTAAGGCTATATCGGGGCAATCTGCACAGTATGCATACATGCCAATAAGAGACTGATCAATTACAGTCCTAATCATCAATGGGAGGATTCAAACAAACAATACCAAGTGAATTTTACTCATTATAATTATGGTATTCAATTTTTTCTTCCTTTTATAGGTTTTTGGTAATATTAAAACAGATCCACATTCTCAATTAAATAATCATAATAATTTTCAAACATTTGGAGACGGAATACTTTTATTATTTAGGTGAGTAAATTACTATTTCATTTTCATCGCTGAGGAGTCGAATTGGTAGTCCAGTTCTTCCAGGTTTTCAAGGTGATGTAGCATTAATTGACTCATAATTTCAACTATAAAATTTATAAAATAAGTTTGATTTAAATAAAGAAAGAATTTATTACATAATATTAAATGTAACAAGTTACTGGGATTAAAACATTATATCCACCCTACAATGATGATTAATTAAAATGAAAAATAAATTTTAGTTGCTTAGTAACAATTTTTAAAAAAATAACACATAAATAATAAAAACCATGAAAATTGTTTCCCTTTTGGTCAGAGATTAAAGTTATAGGATCAAAAGAGAATAAAAAATTCTTTGTTTTTTTTTTAAATTTTTATTAAAGTGAAGATTTAGTGATCTGAAAAATTTATTTGAATATTTTTCTTTGTTTATAATCAATCATATTTTTGAATTTTTTTATTTGATTATTAATTATTTTAAATCAGTTTAGGGTTATGGAGATTGTTAAGTTTTTGATTAAGATCATGAATTGATTTATGGTTGACTAATATTGAAAACCTAGAAGCACTAGACGGCCGTTTTGTAATTGTATGAGACTCCTGAACAGTTCTTATCCACCATCACGCACACGGGATTCGAACCCATGACTTTCGATCTCTCTTGTGGACGCTTAAATTCTAGATCAGTTTGCCGGAATCCAATGGTGTTAATGTCAAACTTCAATCGATCCGCAAATGACTGTGCAACCATTCATCCATTGTCTGAGGTAGACATCTGTCTTATGCTCGATACAGATTGGATTCCACTGGTCATGGCTTCTCACTAGAACTTCAGGAAATCATCTTGAAACCAGTCACTAGCGGATACACGAAGATTATTGTCAGTATAGAGTTATGGAGGTTGTTAACGTTTTGATGGAGATCATGAATTGATTGATGTTATACCATTATTGTAAACCTGAAAGCACTGGACTGTTGAATTTCCTTAAAAAAAAGACCAAAATATTTTGAGATAACTATTTCAATATTTATTTTAATTAATCTCTATTTGATGAAGCATAACTGTGTGACAATAAGAATATTAAGTGAAATGGTCTTGATTAAGTTGGAATCATTTCTAACTTATCTATAGTGAATACGTTTGAATTAAAATCAAAGTTACGGTTGGAACTAATCAAATTATTTTGATAATATATTGATGTACGTAACTGACCAATAGTGATTTGGTTTTGCAAATTATTTGGTAACCTTAGTTTGGATATTTTTTCATTTGGTTTAAATCTAATAAATTTATTAATTGGGTAATTACTTGGGTTCGATTACACATAAAATCGATGGTTCATCCTAATGAAGAGTCTGAAACTAGTATGAAACAGCTTTCAGCACCCTTTTGTAAAAGTGCAGATTAGATGGGCACAAAATCGGTCACTTTTACCTTGAGAGACCATTAATATATTAAAAACTTATCAAGAATTTGTTAGGCACTTTTTATTTGACTGGCTGTATCTTCCTATAATTATTGATCATTGTTATCATCTTTCTGTGTAAACTAATAAGCTTATGAATACTGAAGGTTTTTTTAATCGGTATATGTATTGTCTATTTAAGAGACTAATTAGATTGGAATGGCTATTTGACGTTCTCTCGGTAGAATAATTTTGGTAGGATTAAACTATACTGCCGACCTTTGAACGAATCTTAAATGACCTTGAGAAATATTAGCCAATCAGAAGACAGTTAGTATACAGTAAAAATATATTATACAAAACCAAAGAATTAAAGTGGAAACACTTCTTTTACATGGGTCAAAAACTTCTCAAGGTCAGATATAGGTTCAGAAGTTCTAAAATCATAGTGCATACGGTACAGGAACACATCCATATGGCTCCATAGTAGTCACATCTTCCCTAAAATCCGCTGTAAACCGATCGTACGTAAGCATCAGGTACCGAACTTAGCGCCGTGACCTTGAAAACCCGCGAAAGCTTCTGATTGGCTCGGCAGTATAGTTTAATCCTACCATAATTTTATACATATTTGAAACTAATTACTAACTGTCATATTTTATTCAAAAGTTTATGGTTCTTAATAAGCCACGTAAACCGATATCTTAGTAGAATAGGTTATATTATCAATAATTTCCTCATTACATATAAATAATAGAAATTATCGTAATTTAGCATAGAGACTATACATGTTAAGTTTCTTTATCTCATGAGCTTTTTGAAAGTACAGAGTTATTTACATCATACTCTTTCAATTACATTATCCCAATATAATTCTATTAGTTTTAGGTAATGGCATTTTTGAAACTTTGAGTAATCAACTTCTGATAAACAATAAATGTTCACTAATTAATTTAATTGACACATATTAACCTTCATTCATTTGTTAGCCAACTAGTTATTCAGTTATATGAAATCGCTCTAATTGATTCTTAGCTATATCACTCAACGTATCAATTATTATGTAGACCATAACCTGGGAGTCTGAATCTATCAACATATTTCAGACTAACTGCGAATACTTTCAATAATTTTATTAACTGATTTTCTATTATTCTCTAGAACTAGTGTTTAACCTCAACATTGCTTACTTGATAGCTTTGACATGTGTAATGAGTTACCATTATCGTTATGTACTATGTGTGAAGATATTTTTTTAACTGTAAATAGAGGATATCGTTTAAACAAGAGTTCAAAAGGATATACAACGGAACATCTAATAACAGAAAGACAATTGGGTGAACTAGAATAAGCAAAATAGAAATTCCTGTGGGCATATTTTCAATGTTTAAGGCAAAAAACAATGGTAACATTCTATAACTGATGCTAACCTCGTTTTTTTTCAAGAGTTTTTAAGATCAATTCTAAATATATCAATACCGTCGGGTGTCGACTCAGTAGTTTGGAAGTGAAGCGTTCGTCTACGAGACCAAAGATCCTGAATTCGGGTCCCGCGTACGTGATCGTGGATGCGCACTTGTAAGAAGTCCCATGCTATTGCGAAATGACCGTCCACATCTTCCAGATTTCCCATGGTGGTCTAGTTTGAATGTGCTCATGAATTCAACTATTAAATATTAAAATGTAGTTGTTCAAATAAGTTCTGCTAAGTAGATTTCTATCATAGTATGAAGATATCTTAGAAATAAATTATCTAATTTTTAATCGCAGGCCTACATTTATATGTCTACAACTTATTAAGATATACAACCTACAATAATGTTGTCACCTATAATGTTGAATCATATATCGAGTGTGACAGTTATCATCAATGCCATTGAATGATCATTGTGTCAAATCGTAGAATTTATAGATGCCGCTCAACCTAAACTATTTTATTTCTATACAATAGTTAAGTATCATCTCAAGGTTCAAAATTTGTCATACTGTAGTGATCGAGAACACACGTAAGGACAATCAAATGTTTTTGAACACAAAATTACAGAATCTCTTAGTAAAATCTGAGAACCATACAGTAAATACTTCATTTACAAAGTATCAATCAATTGTCTCAGACTTGATTGTTCCTTTGTTTCTATACCAATTACTCTTTGTTCTCATTCTCTTTTCTTTGATCTTCTTAACTTTTTGCCTCCAGACATCTGCCCAGATCGAAGCAGGTTGTTTCCTTAGAGGGCCACACCGAAAGCCTTTGACCTAAAGGTCTGATCCACAAGGCAGTGGACCATAGTGAGGAGATGCAGTCCCGTTGTAGCCGGTGACCACCGATTGGTTCACACGCCATTTGTTCTTTTAGGGTACTGGAGCCCATGTGCGCCATTGGTTTGGAGTCAGGGTTTTTCAACTCCCCTAGATGGATTGTCCGTGTCCACCAACCCGTTTTAAGCGCCGGACATTCTCTTTTCGTCCTCTCGATTTCGTAAATAACACCCCCCGTGGCGAGAAGGCAGTAAATAGGACTTTCCTGGAAGACGCTGTATACGCGTGGCCATGTGAGAGCATTTCGACAGCGAGAGTGGACATTCCCCACTCTCGGCCGTACAAGGGCATTTGGGTGCACAATCTGAATAGTACAGCTCAATCCTGTGGCATAACCACACAGATACCAAACACACTAGTGGACCATTCGCGCCAATCATATGCACATTCACATCACATGTATAATTATTCAGATCAATGATCGCGTAAATCAATTATGCAAAGCGTGAACAGGCCTAAGTTGACCCATTCCGATTACATGACAGTCAAACTCATTACTATTAGCAATGGCGATTTGCCTTACATTGTCCGAATGACAATAGCCCTTGCGAACACTGAAAAGCAATTACCAGTGTGAATGAAATCGGTTAACCGGCAAACCAATTTCGCTCATGAAAAATCTGCAAAACTTGCCAAAGTAATGCCGAATCATCCACAATATTAATGGCGAACCTCCAGTCTCATATGAGACCTTCAGCTATACATTGCATATATCTAAACTTATATTATTCTTTCTTACCATATTGTACCGTTGTAGGAGATTCTTTTATTTCTTTTTTTAGACACAAAATATGATTAAAACAAAAGTACATTTTTATTTACATAAAAGAAATTTCTTTTTTTTCCTTAATATTCATCTTGATTATCATAAATCTGAGAATGTTCTAAACAAACTTAGTTTACAATTTAGTAGCTACTTGACTACAAGTAAGTAAAAGGATGAAGTGATTGTATTGGTTATTTCTAATGTTATTTTCTAATCAAATCTACTCAAGAGATTCTATTTAACATTGGTTTTCATACTGGCTGATTTTGTTTTCAATCTTCAAAAAAAAAGGAAAAATGTTCTCATCTTAAAACCGAAAGAAAATTTTTTTTGTTTTGATGTTATTTTGTTCGACTGTGGCTAGATTTTTTGTTTTGTTTATTAAATTTTAACTTCCTTTGAATGATCAGATGTTTGCGTGGTAATTGAAGATCTTGACACGTGACCTAAAGTTTTGTGTTTCAATGATAACATGATAATATATATGTAAATAAAATCACACACATTAAAAATCCATATTTTCATTATGAGATTGATTATTTTGCCGATTAAAATTTGTATGTACTAATGTTTGAAAATCTCATGAATGGTCAGTATATTTCTCTCTAGTATAGGATTCATAAGCAGTACACATCCACGATCCCGCTCCTAGAAGTTGACGGTCTCGCGCGCGAACACTTAACCTCTAGACCATTGAGTTGACATCTAACGGTGTTAATGTCTAATTTTAGCCAATCCACTGTCCACCATTGTCTTCAGTTAGTTACTGCCCCACAATAGGCACGGTTGAACTCCACTGGTCACGGTTTCTCACTAGAACTACAAGAAATATCTTTGTAGCCAATCATCAGTGAATATATGATGATTATTATCAGAAACGAGGGAATTGTGGGGATTGTTGTGATTTAATAGTTGAGTTCATGAGTCGAAACGGCCGTCCAATGCTTCCAGGTCTTTCATGATTTTCTACTTTAATTGACTCATGAATCCAACTATTAAATTACTAAAATTGTCAAAAAAGCCCTTATGATAATATTTATTTCGCATTAAAATGTTGTCCACATATTATGTTGTAGCATAAGTGTGGCATCCTTTTCTAAGTTAATGTGACTATTATTAAAATTCGTCCTCATATCAAACTTTTGTCATTTGTTATAATGTATTGCGTAATATACGAATGTTATAAATGTGTATCATAATCCATTCATTTAATAATTAGTACTACCTAAATAAAGCTCATTATATCCATCTCATCTATCAATTAACTTATGATTGATTTGCGATTATTTTTATTAAGAATGTATTTGACTTTTTAGACTAAACAAAATGTAATTTTATAGTTGAAATCATGAATCAATTGAAGCTAGACCACCATGGAATACCTGGAAGCACTGACCCTGGTTTCGAATCTCGCGAAGCGGAATAGTGGATGCGCACTGCTGAGGAGTCTCATAGTAGGACGAAACGGCCGTCCAGTGCTTTCAGGTTTTCCATGGTGGTCTAGCTTCAATTGATTCATTATTTAAACCATAAAATATCCAAAGTTTCACCACTTGGTTAGTATCTGTTTTAAAATTCTTCTTTATCATGGCTTAATGTAGAACAATGGTGATAAACTAAGTGAAAAAAATTTCTCTGCTTTATTTACCTTTTTTTATGTATAAATTTATGTATGAACTTGTTTCTATACATTGGGATCATTTGAAACGTTTCTTCAATAAAATGAAACACTCCATTGTTCAACTTAATTATGAACCTTCAAAAACTCAGCGTTTCTAGTATTTTTATTTAGCAAGGTGTTTTATCCTTCATACCTAATACTTTACCTCCCATTTATCCGATTCGGGATGTCCAATAACCTTAGAAGGACTCCAGGTGGAGTTTTTAAATAAAGAACATAAATTTTTAAAAAACAGTAAACAATTTTTTTTGAAAACATTTGTGTCAACAGTAATTGATACAATTAGCACTGAATATAACTAAATTAATTAATGTTTTCCTGATATTGACAAACTAAGTTGACTGCCATCATAATCTTCAACTGGTTGCGATCTAGTAGCAAAGATTTTGTAGATAATAAAAAAAATCTGATTATATTTAAACTACGAAAAAAATAGAAAAAATGTTGAGAGATTTTATGCAGATTAGTTTTCAAACTTTCAAATGGTATTAATCATAAATCAACATCAATAAACACGGGATATTACCTGACAGTTATTTATGCCTTCTACATATAAACATTACTAAAAAACCTTATAGATATATACATATGCTGACAAACGAATTGATTTAGAATATGTAAGAAATGTTCAATTATTTCTGAAAAGAGTTTAATAGAGGATCCGTTAATGGGAATAATCATTTCATAATACCAAAGCTTCTTCAGATACTGCCATTACATATTCATGAAAATTTTAGATCGACGTAGATCTCTAGGATTTATAAAAAGAAAAAGAAATCGCGAATGTCATAGAATTTAAGAGATAATGATTTTTAATAAAAGATTCGTTTGAATAAGACAATTCCATTACCAGATGGGGATTTTGTGGAGATTTAAGTAATTTTATATATTTGAGATCATGAGTCAATTGAAGCTAGACCACCATCGAAAACCTGGAAGTACTGGACAGCTGTTTCGTCTCATTTTGGGACTCCTCAGCAGTGCGCATCCACGATCCCGCACTTGCGAGATTCGAACCCAGGACCTACCAATTTCGCGCCGGAGCACTTAACTACTAGACCACTGAGCCGGCATCCAACGTTGTTAATGTCTAACTTCAACCAACACACAAAATTGAGCAACCATTCACCAATGTCTTCAGTTAGTTTATATCTCACAACAGATGTGACTGAACTCTACTGGTTACTGCTTCTCACTAGAACTCCAGGAAATACCTCATGGAGCCAGTCACTAGTGAGCATATGATCATTATCAGAAGGGGGTTTTGTGGAGATTCTAGTAATTTTATATAGTTGAGATTATGAGTCAATTGAAACCAGTGGAGTCCCACAATAGGACGAAACGGCCGTCCAGTGCTTCCAGGTTTTTCATGGTTGTCTAGCTTCAATTGACCAATGATCTCAACTATATGTAATTCCATTACTATTTAATTTATCCGAAAAAAATGATTTCTTAGTTTTGTATGTTAATTGTTTGCTATCAAATCAAGTCTACTTTAGTCACCTCAACTATTGAACTAGTAATATTAATCTGTAAGCTTTACTGAGAATCACTCATAGGTGTTCTTTGTACTAATGTTAAAATATCAAATAACGAATATTTATTCTTAACTTATTCACTCTTCAATAGATGTGCAACTGGTGAAAATTGGCAAGAAATTATGCTCGATTGTGCAGCTGGTAAAGAATGTGAAGGTTCTGGAGAATCATGTGGAAGCTCTTATACATATTTATACTTTTCAACATTCAATTTTTTATGCTCATTTATCATGTTAAATTTATTCGTAGCTGTTATTATGGATAATTTTGATTATTTAACTAGAGATTCTTCCATATTGGGTCCACATCATTTAGATGAATTTGTACGTGTTTGGGCTGAATATGATCCAGGTGCTACGTAAGTTGAATTTTTTTTTAATAAAGAAAATGTTCAGTGTGTTTACGAAATTATCTATTTTTTCCATGTATATTATGTTCCAAATCAAGAAAGTAATATCAACACACTTTTTTAAATATTTTACCGGTCGTACAAATTGTGGTTCCATATTAGTTTTAACTTCAGGAATCCTAGTGACTTTGTTGAACGGCTTTATTAATTTTTTTATTGTTATTTCACAAATTTCAACGTTGAAGTTCTTTGCCATCAACAGTCATAAAAACACACAAACAGATCATTCTGGGATAAAATATCAATATCTTTCTTCAAATTATATTTTTAAGCTAAGATGGTGGTTGGAGGTGGTCAACAAGAAACCCTGGACCCGCGTTTCGTACTATTTTGCACTCGTCAGTAAGGTGTACCTACAATCTTGAGGGAATTAGTGCTTCCTGACGAAGTTGATCCCGTGTCACACAGCTTGACAGTCAGAGACGTTACCAATGAGCTATTCAGGCAGCGACTGACCTCCTGTAGGACTGAATTTGAAGCTGGGTGAAATGAAATCGAATCCGTCAGGGAGCACCAGTTCCTTCAACATTACAGGTATACCTTGCTGACAAGTGCCAAGTAGTAGGAAACCCCGGTCCAGGGTTTTCTGTTGACCATCTCCAACCACCATCTTATCTCAACATAATACACGCAGTGTCGAGCCACCTAGACTAGTGGCAACATTGCAACTTGATCGATAGCATTCGATCAGGAATAAGAAGGACTTAACAATCATGACATTGATCATCAACCAGTGATCAATCAATCGTGATTACATTTTTAAGCTATCAAATATTTCCTTTTTATGAACAATTCATAGTAGTATATACGAAATCCAATTTGGATTTTCTACAATATACTTAATAGAGAGAACTTGTTTAATATACCAGTATGGTTGTGTTAAAGTCTTGCACCAATAAGTAATAATGTAATGATATCAATTTTATTTTATATTTAGCTATCATTTGTAGGTCTAGGTGGAGATTTTAAAATCAGTTAGTAAAATGCTTTTTTGTCTCTATCAAATGTCCGTAAAATACATCTTCACGACTAGATATATCTGATTTAGTTTTTAAACTTGATTTTATTATTATTATTATTATTATTATTAATGGCTTTATTCAATATTATAATCTAGTACAATATAGAATTCTCAGCACGGTTCATTAGTGGTTCATTAGTAAAAACTGTTGGATTAAGAACTACAGTTGTGTGCGTGGTACATATACTGTGATTGTCTGGATCAAGATGAAGTTCAATTTTCAGTTATTATAACCAACCATACCAGAATGTTCAACTATTGATATATTTTTATAAAATGACATCATAAGATATTGTATTCAATATTTCAATGAGACGGTACAACGCCAATAGTTTATAATAATTATATCAAGCCTCTTTTCTCTCTACTGTTGGCATTCGTGTATGTAAAGAAAAGGAGGAAATTTTTAAGACTGAATGCTGAAATGTTTTTTCTGAAAAAAATAGGGTTCATTATACAATTATTCCTCATTAAAGATCTACAGTAAAGTCTACACATATAAGAACTTATATACAGTTTAGATCTGAACACACATATTAAATATACAAAAGAAGTTAGAAAATCTCGAAGAATATTTGATCAGAAAAAGACCATTCATTCCATTCATATGTTTCATCTTGTTTATCTTTCGGTATGACAAGAAGCAAATTTATAAAAATCTATATACTTAAACAACAGTACATGAAACTCTAACACATATATTGTGAAGCTGATAGATTATGACGACTAACCTATTAGAAAACGTATACTCTTAAATGTGTTGCTAATTCGCTGTCACTTAATTTCACGTACTATTTATTTATGATGTATAAAAAGAGCAACAGAAACTTATTGAAATACTGTATTTAAAGTTATTAGTCCCAATGGTAAAAAGACAAAGATTATCAGAACTATTTGATATATTAGCACAATACATTTCCAGCAATCTGATCACACATAATATATTTGTTAAGAACATTTATATATAAAAATAAAAAGGTCAACTAGACTGGAAACGGGTAGGTTAAGAGGAGACGGGGATAGGAATAATAAAATAATAATAGTAATGTAAAAAAAAGTGAAGCCTATTCACTCTGGATAATAAGTTAATATTACCAGGGTAGGCTTAAGGTGAGAACAAACTGTTTTTCAAGGCAGTTTGAATTTTCGTATGGTTAAGGCTTCAATAAACCTTAGTATACGCCCTTTTACACTTTTATACAACACTACAAAACTCGAGTTAAGATCAATCCTCAAAAGAATTGCGAAACAATGCCGATATTATTATACTTAAACCCGATAAAGGATCTGGTGTGGTAATTATGAATAAGTCGGATTACATAGATAAAATGGAATTGATTCTCAGTGATAAGAGCAAATTCATGGCTGATGCTGACTCTGATGGACTACATAAATTAGAAAAGAAAGTAAACTCGAATCTAACAAAATTGTTAAACATGAACGCTATTGACAAAGATGAGTTTCATTTATTAAAACCTATGGGTTCGGTGTATCCTCATTTATATGGATTGCCAAAAATACATAAGCCTAATATCCCTTTACGTCCAATTCTATCAATGTGTCGGTCACCTACACACAAACTAGCGAAATGGCTTACAAAAATGTTAAATCCTATCCGACATCAATTTTGTAAGTATTCCTTGATTGACTCATTTGATTTAATTAAATACTTAAAGGACATGAATATAAAAACAAAGACAATGTGTTCTTTTGATGTGAATACTTTATTTACAAATGTACCGCTGAGAAAAACTATTGATATTTTATGTGACTATATTTCACTTAATAATCTTCCATTGCCATTTCCTGTTGAAACTCTTAAAGATTTATTATTATTGTGCACTGACAATGTAAAATTCACATTTCAAGGTGAGCACTTTCGACAAATTGATGGCGTAGCTATGGGTAGTCCTTAAGGACCGTTGCTGGCGGATGTGTTCATGGGCTATGTTGAAAATTTAGCTGAAAACTCAATCCAAAAGATGTGTCTGTATAGACGATACGTTGATGATACCATAATCATAGGGGATAAATGTGAAGACGTGAACCACTTGTTAAAAGAACTCAATACAAGTCAGAAGCATATTTCTCTTACGTGCGAAGAAGAGAAGAACAACCAACTTCCTTTTCTAGATATACTGATCAGTAGAAGAGAAGATGGTTCCATCCAACGTTCTATTTATAGAAAGCCGACATGGACGGGGCAATACCTTAATTTCCATAGTCACTGCCCAATTCATTACAAACGTGGGTTAATTAAGGGCTTATTCAAGAGAATCAATCGTATTTGTACTAGTGATACTATTGAAGTAGAAACGAAGCGTCTAACTAATACGTTAATGAATAACGGTTATTCATTTAAGTTCATAAACCGCTGGAAGGGTTGCAATACGATTAGACCTATTACGCTTCTGGCACCCAAAAAGCGAGTTTATATTACATTACCATTTAGAAGTGACTCTAATAGTCTCATGTTAAGACGGAGACTAAAATTAGCCATAAATAGGACATTCTATGCAGCTCAACTTGTCATCATTGAAAAGACAAGGTCGATGTTTCACCAAAAACCTAGACAGCATATAAGCGATTGTGTTACATCCCATTGTGTATACCAATTTGCATGTATGTGCGGAAACACGTACATAGGGAGGAGCAATCGTGATTTGCAAATAAGGGTGGTGGAACACATACCTAAATGGCTACAGAACCAAATGAATTCGAATAGTCAAATAAGATCACAGGACAGACAAACATCTTCCTCTATTGCGAAACATTTAGTTGAAACTGGTCATAAGGTTGACATCAAATCAGCATTTGTAGTGTTGTACAAAAGCCTTCAAGGACATATACTAAGGTTTATTGAAGCCTTGGCTATACGAAATTGAAACCCCCTTTATGTGTTCAAAAACAATTTGTTCTTACCCTTAACCTACCCTGGTAATGCTTATTTATTATCCAGAGTAGTCATCACATTGTTTTTGTGTACTTTATTTATTTTCTTACCTTAACCTGTCTAGTTGACCTTTTAATTTTCATATAAAAAATGTCTTAACAAGTATATGTGTGATCAGATTGTTCGAAATGTATTGCGCTAATATATCACATAATTCTGATAAACTTCGTCTTCTCGTTACATTATCGAAATCAATCTTATAGCCTGTTTCGATTATATGTTTGGCAATAGAGAATGATGGATGTTTTATCTTATACTCTTATTGGATCATTTGATTTTATTTGTTTCCCAAACCATTTTGGTACATGTTCACACACCCTAATTTTGAGATCACGATTACTCCTCCCTATGTATGTGTGACCACACACTTATTTAAATTGGTAAACACAGTGGAATGTAAACCAATCGTTTTCATGTCTTTTAGATTTTGGATGAAGCATGGACCTCGTTCTTTCTTTGATAATGACGTTCTTAACAAGTATCTGTGTTAACAGATTGTTCGAAATGTATTACGCTAATATATCATCACATAGTTCTGATAATCTTCGTCTTCTTATTTCAGAAATACTGTAACTTGAAAAGTCCATATTGTACTATACACATAACATTAAATTAAGCCAATATCATTATTATCACTAAATCTTAATATAATTAACTTTGGATTTTTGTTTAAATTAACAAATTAGATCATGAAATTTGGAAATAACTAAATTGGACTATTTCTAACCCCTGTTATTGCTTTATCATAATATAATCTTTCACACGAACAAGTTTCCAATGGTTTACTTCCTAATTAAACAGTTCAAGTTAGGTAACATATAAAAATAATTACCATTTTTGAATAAGTTAAGATTGCTAAGTGCAAATCATTTAATCAGAAGAGATTTTATGGAGATTTCAGTATTTTCATAGTTGAATTCATGAGTCAATTGAAGCTAAACCACCAAAGAGTCCCACAATAGGACGAAACGGCCATCCAGTGCTTTTAGGTTTTCCTTGATGGACTAGCTTCATTTGACTCATGATTTCAACTATGCAAATCATTTAATCTGTTTTACAGAACTAAGTCAATCTTTAAAAGATAACGAATAAACCAATATTGTATATCGTAAACATAGTTGTGATGTACATAAATAAAAATGAATACTAACAAAGCATGGTCAGTGAATTTCAGAGTTTCAATTATTCAATGAAAGGAATGATGATTATTGTTTTGTTTTGTTCATAAAAAGTCTCCAATGAGTTTTAACTTCATAAACAGTAACAATCTATCTGAGCATTTGTAATACAATTGATTATCACGAATGAAACTTTTGGTGTTTCAAATTTTATATGAAAATTAATTGTAGTCAACTTGAGTAAAGATTCTCAATCTTAGCTAATGACCTGTCATATTTGTAAGATTATATTACAAACATTTAGTTAGGTGAACTTACGTTAATATTAGGGTGAGGATATACTTGGATCTCATTCACAATTATAACCTTGCACTTGGTGACCAACCAAAATAAAACGAACATTAATATTTATACTGCCGTAATCCACGATGGAGGGTATATTTCATTCTCTGTCATTTTTGATGGTCTACATGAAAAAATGTAAAGCTTTCTGAGAAGTAAATATCACTCCATTTTGCTACGGATGTATCAAGTGAAGCACACTCAGTCATAATGGAAGGTAAATTGGAAAATACCAAAGTTCATATCTCCATATAATTCTATGATAAAATGTATTTCGAAATATTTACAACTGAGTTACTGAATAAACGAAAATGTAATCATGGTGGTCTAGCTTCAATTGACTCACGCTTTCAACTATGAAAATATTAAATCTCCACGAAACCCCTTCTCATAAGATTTATCTTAACTCAGCTTTGTATTAGTTGTATAAAAGTGTAAAAGGGAGTATACTAAGCTTAATTAAAGCTTTAACCGCACAAAAATTCAAATTCCCTTTGAGTAATTAAAAACAGTTTGTTCTCACCTTAAACCTACCCTGGTAATATTACCTTATTATCCATAGTGATTAGGTTTTAAATTGTTTACACATTTTTTTGATTATTATTATTATTATTATTATTATCTTTGTTTACTTTTATCTCCATTTCCGGTCTAGTTGACCTTTTATTTCTATATATAAATGTTCTTAATTTGTATATGTTACCGACCCAATCACACTTGATGGCAAAACTCTGGAAGACGTGGAAACATTCAAGTACCTGGGGAGCATCGTTGATAAACAAGGAGGATCGGATGCAGATGTAAAGGCGAGGATTGGCAAAGCAGGGGCACCATTTTTACAATTGAAGAACATAGGGAACTCAAAACAAATCTCAACTAATTTCAAAGTCAGAATCTTGAGTACGAACGTCAAGACAGTTAGTCCTACTGCATGGAGCTGAAACGTGAAGAACTACTACGAACATCATCAGGAAGGTTCAAGTATTTATAAATAGTTGTCTGCGCAAAATACTCAACATTCACTGACCGGATACTATCAGCAACAGCGTTTTATGGGAGAGGACAAACCAGCTTCCAGCTGAAGAGGAAATTAGGAAAAGACGTTGGAAGTGGATCGGACATACATTAAGGAAATCACCAATGTTCATCACGAGGCAATCGCTAACTTTTAATCCTGAAAGGAAGCGTAAAATAGGAAGGCCAAAGATCACACTACGACGGGAAATAGAAGCAAATATGAAAAGGCTGAATAGCAACTGGAAAGAACTGGAAAGGAAGGCTGAGGACAGAGTTGGATGGAGAATGCTGTTGAGTGGCCTATGCTCCTCTACGAGGGGTAACAGGCGTAAGAAGAAGAAAAAGAACATGTATATGTGTGATCAGATTGTTCAAAATGTATTGCGCTAATATATCACATAGTTCTGATAATCATCGTCTTATTACACTATCGAAATATTTCAGTGGTTGGTCAGTAAAAAGAGTATGTTCTGTTACAGTTGAAGGCTTAGAAAAAAGTGTTTAAAAATAAATCTATATTCATTATCTAGACTTATATTCATCAACACATACAGGAAAGCGACAGAATGACTCCAAATTATGCATTGTAATGGCTGTATACTGTATTACAGAAATGGTACGTGGGCTGATTAGTTTTATTTTCCACAGAATGATCAGTCTATATGCATTCAACTATAAGAAAGATAGGAAACGCCAATCATAAAATCATTTAACTATGAAGAAACAATTTGATGTCTAGCATTATTGATAGTAGAAATAGTTGCATGAATGACTGAAGAGAAATTACCAGTGGGGCTTGAAAAAAATACCATCAGTTACTAGCAGTCTAGTGGTATGTAAATGCATAGGTTTGATTCCTATGAACACAATAAAACAGCTTACAACTAACAAACAACTTAATGTTGACTATCTCCAACTAATTAAAATCAAACTGATATCGTTATCTTGATAGTTTCACTTTAATTTCTATATAAAGGAATAACGCAGAATCTTTTCTTTAATATTTGATTGGATCTTTATTTAATAGAGGTCTTATTCATCATCGTGATGTATATGAAATGCTTAGAAATATGGAACCACCAGTTGGATTTGGTAAAAATTGTCCATATCGTTTAGCTTATCGAGTAAGTTTCCTACAATTTTGTTTTGTTTTTATTTGTTTACCTTTGTTTTGTTGTTTTTGTTGTTGTTTATTTAGGATGTAATAATTCAAAAAAAAAGGTTTACGTTTATTCCTAAAAATTGACAAATTCGGTCAATGTTTGACATTTGTATATTTCTGTTACTTTTTTCTTATTCCTTATTGAAGTTTATTTAACTCTAAACTGAATCACATTCATAAAATCAACAACTTTCATAGATAGATATAGATTATTATAAGAGTGAAATTATGAAAACAAACAAGTAACCCCTTTTTCAATCATTTAAATTTGTTTAAATCAATTGTGTATAGAAACAAATCAAGCACATTCATATGATACATAAAGAAACAATATAGTTAAATTTGTCGTGAAAACTATCTGAATGATTAACGGAAAAGAGAGAAAGAGAGAGAAAGGGTGAGAGGGAAAGAGTTAGGTAGTTGCCAGTTTCCTTTTTACTGACGTAATACAATTAGCTATTAATCATAAGGTTCTTTTTTTGTTTTTATTTCTGTAAAAAAGAAAAAAAATGTCAGTTCAGTTTCAATTCTACAAAGAATATATATACCTATAATAATAGATAAAGAATTTATGATTGTAAATACTGATTCAAGTGAATGATCAAATTTGATTCAATTATCAAATGATCTGATAATTGATAACTTTAAAAAGAAGTAGAATTTTTATTGTATAGATTACTTTTATTGATAACTATCTTGACAACTATCCTATCCAAATAGTAGGTTATATTATTATTGTTGTTGAAACGTTTGAAACTATATAAATGAGAATTTATCATTATAAACTTGTCAAACAAATAAGCAAAGGTGGATAGTGGCTAGCAGTGGAATCCAGTTTGACGCGATTTCGTCCTATATGGGACTCGTCAGCTGGATGTATCTGCATCTTAGAGTTGATGTTCACTCTGTCAAACAAATGATAGTATGTATAGAGTATTTTCAGTTAAATACACTATAAAACTAATAAGATAATGTTTTAAGACATCATGCTTTATAATGATTTAGATCCTTTTTCTATGATATCATTATGATAGATAAAATTAGCTGGGAACATTAGCACATCTACTTGACAATAAAAATGTTTTTGATTACTTTTATTACATTTCTATCACAGTATATAATATTGGTTAGTTGTATTGTGTTTGTGAACTGGATGGTTTATTTGTCTAGACAACATCATTGAGAAGTAAATTTTGTCGGATTAATTGATACAATTGTAATCAGTATGTTATTATCCTATTAAATGTGATTGATTGCTTTTTATAACTGTTTATATCTATTAGTGACGACTGTCACGTTAATTCAGTTTGGAAAGGATAGAAGGCTTATTAGTCTGTGGTAGTACTGATAATGATAGTCTCTCATTTGATCCAACATTCTTTTGAAAGAGTCAACATATGATGCTACAATTGCGTGTTGAAGTAATGAATTCCACTTGTCGATGATTCGAAAGAAAAGTCAATAGTCAGCTGACAAATAATTTGTTCTGGGCTTGAGTACTTTCTTGGATTGTCCCCGTTAATTCTCTGTTATGAAAACCAAACGAAAAAAACAACAATCGTAAAATAATTTATAAGTAATTAAGGTATTAAGGCATAAAGGCTTAACTTTTTATTTAAACTTCGAAAATTAATTATTTTTTCTAAATTTCGGGAGACAAATTGTTTTTAGTTAACTTTTTTTAATTTTTTTGTCAACTTTACTAACTGTTGTGAAAAATAATTTATGCGATGATTATGGTTCAGATCAGAGGGGGTTTTGTGGAGAATTTAGTATTTTCACAGTTGAAATCATGAGTCAATTGAAGCTAAACCACCATCGAAAACCTGGAAGCACCGTTTCGTCTTACTATGGGACTCCTCAGCAGTGCGCATCCACGATCCCGCACTTGCGAGATTCGAACCCAGGACCTACCAGATTATGGTTTAGTGAAATACTTTAAAAAAATATAATCAAAGCTATTTTATAGTTATTCGGAAAGTTTCATGTACTTTGATGGTCAATCTGAGTATTATTTATTTATTTAAACACATAACTATTGGTACAAGGAAGCACCAGATATATATGCGCCGCACAAATCTCGTTCGATTTGTGTGAGGGATGAGGTACTTCACAGGTGCCCAAACTGAAACAGGCGGTTTCCTTAGGGAGCCACACCAGGAGCATTTGACCTAAAGGTCTGATCCACAAGGCAGTGGAGCAACGTCAGGAGAAGCAGTCCCATGGTAGCCGGTGACCAACGATTGATTCATACGCCACTTGTTTCCTCATGATACTGGAGCCCATGTGCACCATTGGTTTGGAATCAGGGTTTTTCAACTCCCTTAGGTGAACTTTCCATGTCTACCAACCTGGTTAAAGAGCCAAACATCCGCTTTTTGTCCTCCCGATTTCGTGAACAGTACCCTTGCCACGAGAAGGCAGTGAGTAGGACTTTCCTAGCAGAGGCTATATACGCGTGGCCATATTAGAGCGTTTAGAGAAGGTGAGCGGACTCTCTTCACTCTCGGCCGTACCAGGGCATTTTGGGGGCACATCTCAGTATTAGAAACATTTATATTTATATATAAATATAAATCATAAATTTGTATTTCAGGCAAATACCTACTTAATGAGATCAAATGAGGGTTATATATTCGTACGCGGAATTAGAATTTTGATTTACAGTTGAACGTTAAGGTTAGAAATTAGATTCAATGTTTTCATCATGAATTGACATCAGCTATGATGCTGAAATGGTATTTAGCCTAAAGAGTGGGGTAATTTCACGCTCGAAATTCAAGATTTGATATCTTAAATCTGATTGGTTCATCTGTAAATTGTAGTATCGCCGAAAAAAATGCAGTCTAACTAAGTTGTCTTCTAGTTTCGTTAGTTTCAATTACACCTATCTTTGAAGTTCATACTAAGTGATAAAAGATACTTGATTTTTATAATAAGGTTCATTTCGATGAACAATCACTATGATACTTATACATTTAGATGCTAAACTATCTTTGACGTTATTTAACTCGTAAAAAACATTGTCAAATATATCTGAAAGTTGATGAATTTTAATATAAAATTTTCAGCATTGATTGTGCAAAATCATAATAAATTTTTCTTTATTCATGCATTCAAATTGTAACTATTCAAAAAAACTGTATTCAAAAATGTTTTTTCCAACGGTCAATATCTTTTAATCGTCGTCATTGGCGAAAGTTTAGTTCATGCACTAAAACAATTTCGTCTTTTTTTTCCAGCAAACATTGAATGAAAGAATTTTAATAAGGTCATTTTTCATTATTTTTTTTTCAAAGATTGAAGAATATTCTAACAAGTAGAGTGTATTAGTTTGAGATTTATAGTATCTAACATCACATTAAGTTGTGTGCTTTTCATAATATCGTGTAAGTACACACAATTACGATTCATTATTATTGTGTTCACATAAATCTAAAACTAGAATGTTTACTGTAATATTAGCACAATTGGGAAAAAGATGCTCAAAACATTTTAGAGTTCCAAAGATGAATAGTGGCTAGCAGTGAAATCCAGGACGCGCGTTTCGTCCTGTTTGGGACTCATCAGATGGATGTACCTGCATCCAAGAGTTGATGTTCAATCTGAGACTCCAACCCAGTACCTTTCACTTCAAACACCATCGCGTTATCCACTCAGGCACTGAGTCCTGATAGCCACTTGCTTATGCAATGGGGTGAAGTTTAAATTCAATTAGTATTACTTGTTTGAATCTTCCCATTGATGTTTAGAACTGCAACTGGTCAGTCAGGACTCAATAGGTGGGTGGATTACGCAATGGCGTTTGAAGCGAAAGATACTGTGTTCGAGTCCAAGAGTGAATATCAACTCTGAGATGCAGGTACATCCATCTGACGAGTCCCAAATAGGACGAATTGCGCGTCCTAGTTTCCACTGCTATTCACTGTCCATTTTTGCTTATAATGCTTGTGAATTAAGGCTTCTTCGAGGCAATACGCACATTATGCACATATGCCAATAGGAGACTGACCAGAGGCAGTCCTAAACATCAAACAAACAATGCTAAGTGAATTGTATCAATAGGGCGTAAGTATGTAGAGAATAAATTTTAGCTAAGGTTAACAAATCTCACTTGACTAAGGTAGAATAAATCACAAAAGCACGTAGAAGCAACTGGACATGGGAGTTTATCTTCTATAAATACAGAAATAATATTTTGCTTACAAAATTTACTTCAGTCTAAGCGAGAATGCTCTTAATCTAGTGACTCTTGACAGTCAATTTCATTAGATGTTAGAACACCTTTGATTTCTGAGTTCATCTATAATGATCTTTTACAAGCAGAATTATTAGATTCCTAATTCTGAGAATTGTTGATATTTTCTACAAAGTACTCATTAAAGTAGACGTTTTAAACTGAGGGTTTATTGTTTTTTGTTCAGAAAATCTAGTATTTGGTCAACAAGTTTCGCAATACAGATAAAGCTTTTTGGATACTATTAAAAGTTAATAGGATTTCAGTATAGATGCTATTTAGCTTCGCTTATTTAAATGTAAAATAAGACTATTATAATATTTACAACACCTAGATCCCAAAGTAATCTATCCTATCAAAACGTGTTACATAATTAAGATCACATCGATTAATAAAAGTTTTTCATCATATATTTGTGTTAATGAATGTTAAACAGACTACCCTAATTCATGGATAGAAAGTTAAAAGAAGGTTTTTAAAATAGTATCATTATCAGATCAATCACTGATGAATACTTCATATCAAATTATCTCAACATACACTGAAACTATACAAAACTTTTATTTATTTTTCCATTTATTCTATTTTTATAGAAATTAATTCGAATGAATATGCCAGTAAATGAAAATGGTTGTGTTCATTTTACAACTACACTATTAGCTTTAATACGTGAATCATTAGGTATTAAAACAGGACCAACTGAGATAATGGATCAACGTGATATGGAATTAAAAGAAACAATTTGTAAATTATGGCCTGTTCATGGAAAGAAAATGCTTAATTTACTTGTACCTCCAGATTCAGGTAATGAAAAATTCAACTATATTCGTGAAAGTATAATCATGAAGTTGTTATATTATAGTTTTCTTTTTCAGTAAGAAATGCTTATATATTAGTGTGAGCTGATTTCCTTTGTTGTTTTGTCTTTTCATTTAAAGTCTGGTTCGATGATGAATGCAGTCAGATGTGAATAGTTTAATTTACAATTGAATTAAAATAAAGCATTTTGGGTGAGGCTACAATTTATAGACGACTTTTGAACAATGCTAAAATGACCTAGGAATGTCCACCTATTTGATAGGGTTAAATGAAGGCTATAGGTTAGTGTGTGAAATTAGGATTCAGATTTACAGTTAAACGTCGGGATTAGGATTTAGAACTAATATTTTCATCACGAACTGACATCAGCTCTAATGTCAAAATGATATTTAACCAAATGAGTGGATGAACTTCGCGCCAAATTTATGATCTACTATCTTAAATCTGATTGGTTCGTCCATAAATTATAGTTTCGCCCCTGATTTACACAGATTTCGCCAACTAATCAATCAGCCAACCTAAGTTATTATAAAAAACACAAAATCTTCTAAAAACCTTTTTGAAAACACCTCATATCTTTCAGAAATCATCAAAGTTCTATAATCATGTGGTAATCATGAAGAGCTTGGTAGAAAATAGAATTTGAATGTACAATAACAACTTATTACTTACTTACTTACGCCTGTTACCCCTCGTGGAGGAGCATAGGTCACTCAACAGCATTCTCCATCCAACTCTGTCCTCAGCCTTCCTTTCCAGTTCTTTCCAGTTGCTATTCAGCCTTTTCATATTTGCTTCTATTTCCCGGCGTAGTGTGATATTTGGCCTTCCTATTTTACGCTTCCTTTCAATATTCAAAGTTAGCGATTGCCTCATGATGAACATTGGTGATTTCTTTAATGTATGTCCGATCCACTTCCAACGTCTTTTCCTAATTTCCTCTTCAGCTGGAACCTGCTGGTTTGTCCTCTCCCATAAAACGCTGTTGCTGATAGTATCCGGTCAATGAATGTTGAGTATTTTGCGCAGACAACTATTTATAAATACTTGTACCTTCCTGATGATGTTCGTAGTAGTTCTTCACGTTTCAGCTCCATACAGTAGGACTAACTGTCTTGACGTTCGTATTCAAGATTCTGACTTTGAAATTAGTTGAGATTTGTTTTGAGTTCCCTATGTTCTTCAATTGTAGAAATGCTGTCCTTGCTTTGCCAATCCTCGCCTTTACATCTGCATCCGATCCTCCTTGTTTATCAACGATGCTCCCCAGGTACTTGTATGTTTCCACGTCTTCCAGAGTTTCGCCATCAAGTGTGAGTAGGTTGGTGTTCTCCGTGTTGCATTTGAGAATCTTGCTTTTTCCTTTGTGAATGTGGAGGCCTATCGATGCGGAGGCTGTTGCTACATTTGCTGTCTTCATCTGTATTTGTTCGTGTGTATGAGAGAGTTGGGCTAGTTCATTCCGTAGAAAAGCTAACTCGCTAGAAAAACGCTAACCAGAAAAAAATAACTTATTACTTACGTTATAAATATTGATTGAATGAATTACAAACTTTAGATAAGAAAAAGAGAGAATTCAGTGAAGAAAATTTTTTTTTCCCGACGGAATCATTTACTTTAGCTGTACATTGGTATATAATTATAATGAAGTTTCATTACCTAGATTCAACTTAATAATTTCAAATATACTGAACATTCAGTCATTTATTTTTTGATAATAAAGTGACGTCTGTAAGCTCTGAATGAGTAGTAAGTGAAATGCTGGACGTTTCACTACTTAAATGTTTATGTTTCCTCAGCAACAACAACAACAAGAAAAAATTAACTAATATATGTATGTAATTAATTAGGACACGTTTAAATAAGAAAGTGGAATAAAGTTGTGGTGGTTGATATTCGATATTATCCTTAAACCTCGTATATTGTTCGTCCTGATAACCGTTACTAAATAACGTACTAACAGTGTATAAATCAGAAGGCTAATACAAAGTGTTGATCGCCTTTATTATTTGGACCACACACAGATATCCAAATATTACAGGCACGTTAAGCAAGCATGAAACAGCAGTGCCGCAAAGCAGGTGAGTGAGAGAGAGTTGAATGAGCGAATACAATACAGTACCGTGCAGTGCAGTGAACAGGATTAAGATGTACATATATACAAGTGGAAAAGCATGAATCATCGAATCAATTAAGCGATTAATAGTAAGGCTAGCAGAAAGAATACATGTGTAGGCAGTAAGCAATGTTCAAGCGTACATAATAAAGGTACAATAGGATAGATAGGTTGTTGTTGTACGAATGACTATCCGTTAAATAAGTTAACAAAAGGGATCAAACTCAATTGTATGTGAGCTGCTATAAAGTCAAATATTTAATACAATCTAAACAAAGAAATCTAATCAAGTCATTTTATTAATTTCATCCAGTTAATAATCTATTCTTTCAAGTAGTAATTTACATGAAGTCTATTCATTAGGATATTATGAAAATGTTATTTTATTTTCACATCTAGTTGTTTACTTGAATCTCCACATTGATATTTTGGACTGTAATTGATCAGTCTCTTGTTGGTATATGTACACCCTATGCGGACTGTCTCGATATTGCCTGAAGTCACAAGCTTTATAAGCAATGATGAATGGTGGCTAGCATTGGAATCCAGGACGCGCGTTTCGTCAGCTGGATGTACCTACATCTCAGAGTTGATGTTCACTCTGAGACTCGAAACCAGTACCGTTCACTTCAAACGCCATAGCAAATAGGAGGAAATGTGCGTCCTGGACTCCATTACCAGCCACTATCCATCGTTGCTTATATTATTTTATTATTATAATTATCAATAAGAAATTTACTATTCATATTATCTATATTCATAGAACTTGTCTATCACAAAATGACTGTTGGTAAAATATATGCAAGCTATCTTATGATTGAAAATTGGAGAGCAACACGAGCATTTCAGGGTAAAGGTGGAACTTCTGTAAGTTTCGATTAATATTATTTGTATTACTGTTTTATCATTCCGAATGATATATAGGCACATATTATAACTCAACTACACTTTATCTTAAAACATTGAAGATAGAATGTGAACTAATCCTAAATCATATGTGTAAATTGACATTTACTAATTAGACTAATATTGACGGGAATCGTGATTTAGAAATTGGTTGTGTTTAAAATTTTCTTAAAGATAGAAGATCAATTGAGTATATATTAATAGCTTCGGATGTGTTTTATCAATATATCAGAATGGAGAGTTGTAAAGTGGTTAACTAAGCAAATCTTTTGCATTGATCAGGCAATGAAATATATTATAGCATGTCTATGGACAGTAGTTTAATCTGATATTTCAATCAACTAGGAATTCGCATTCAAATTCAATTTCTCGAACTTAAGAATTCCATTTTGTTTCAAATATAGATAATAAGTTCCTCAGGGAATAAAGCTACCAGATACGTCCCAAATTTTTTTTCACCTATCAATTCGTAGTTATGTGCTAATTTTGTTACTTTACGCTAACTTGACTTACATTTACTAATTTCATTATATGAACTGATTTAATTGTCCTTATTTATCTGATCTGATCAACTAAATAATTTGCACAATATTTGTGAATGATTGAATATACTTAATTGATTACATCTATTGAATCACCTTTAGAAGATGTCCGCGATAAGGTTCCCATTAGAGCAGGTTAATAAGGGTAGATTCATATTTCCTAAACAACAAACCTGAGGTGAATGAGTTTCTACAGTTAGCAAAAGTTTAACTAATGAATAAAGACGGCAGAGAATTCGTCCCGGTTTTCTGTCGCTTACTTAACGGTTCGTGGCGATAATTGCTATAAAAGCTGATTTGATGAAGTTTGTTTTTTTTGAATGAAGTATTTGGTATTTTCAAAGTTTATTCTTGATTTTGAATAATAATCGTAGCCGCTGTGAATTAGTGAAGTTCTAAATTAGATACCATAATAACTATAACTAAAGTTGTCGTTCCTCAATCTGTTGACTTACAATATAAGCCTTATTGGTTGAATCAATTATTTGCAAACAATCTTCTTTTACACATAATAACAATAATGATGATCAATCTGATTAAAATCCAGTATATTATTACAGTCATGACTTGTACAATATTGTAATAATCCCTATATTCTATCTTTTCGATTTGGGAACCATTTTTCAACGCTGATTAGCTTGTATTTACCACTAACTGCAAAGGCATTAGGATATTATTAGTTTAATGAATAAGTATTTACTAAACTGTTTGTCTAACGTCTTAGTGGTTAGTTTATAACCAAAAATATGTGTACTTCAGACAGTCAAAATAAGTACATCATTTAATTTAATAAGTAAAAAGACAGAAAAAATCTTTTTCAATAGTTGTTCAGTTAAACAAAAACAAGTGATCTAGTGTGACAACCAGGTCAAAATTTCATTTGTTCAATATATTGTCTAAAGTGATATTTTCATTCATTTTGATTTTCTACTCCCAGAAAAAGCATTTCTTCAGAATACTGTCGTTTTTTTAGTTTAAATCAAATCACTTTTGTTTCTGGAAAAAGTTCTCAAACTATTCCATTTTTTATATAGTTGAGATCATGAATCAATTGAATCTGTGCCACCACGGAAAACCTGTAAGCACTGGACGGCCATTTCGTCCTATTGTGGGACTCCTCAGCAGTGCACATCCACGATCCCGCCCAGCTTAACCGATAGACTACTGAGCCGGCATCCTATTTTTGACACTTTCATTGGAAAAAACCAATCTTAAAAATAATATTTTAGACAGTCACTTTCATTTACCAGTTATATCTGAAACACTGAAAGAATGCCATTCTATGATGACATTTCAAAACAATAGTCTTTCAATTAGAAGTTAATAGTTCCGTTGACATTGATATGACAATTGATAATCTTTCGTGACCAATTGTTGCTTTTATATCAATAGTTAAGTCTTTTAAAAACAATCTTAAATAGTCTAATAACTATCATTCATTTCTAAATATTTGAATCAACATCCATGAAGAAGGAACTCAGATATTGTTTTAAAAATATCATTCTGTAGTCTTTTCTTATTGACTAAAATATTTAAAAAATGTCTAATATTATTTTAAATTGTCATTGAAATTAGAAATCTGCCAGTATATTGGCGCGATTTTTCGGTGCAGTAAAACAAAATGCACATCATCCAAATGTTAATTCTGAAACAGAAGATGAAAGAGGAAGGTAGGTTGAGGTTATTACACTTGTTTTCTATTGGTTCTTTCAGGATTTTGTTAATTATCTAGTTCTGATTGATTTGCACACAGGTTGTGTGTTTATTTTTTTAGTAATGTATAGTGAAGATAGTTTAGTTTTACTGAAGTTACGTAAGTTAGAAAACTATTGAAAACCTGGAGGTACTGTACGTTCGTTTCTTCTTGGTATAAGACTTTTCATCAGCACTCATCCGCGACTTCTCAATCAGGAATCAAACTCATGCCCTTCGGTTTTGTACATAAACCCTTAACCTATAGACCACGGATTGACCATCGAACGGTGTTTATGTTTGATTCCAAACAATCCACGATATTACACAGCCGTCTGCTATTATCAACAGTGAATACCTTCCTGACATACTACAGCATTGAACTCCATTAATCACGGCTTCTCATTAGAATCGTTGAAATTTTATTCAAAAGTAGCCACTAGTGATAGAACGACATTTGTTTTTCCCTGTAAAATAGATAAATTCGAACTGGTTTTCTGACTGATCGTTATTAACATACAGTCTAAAACGCCAGTATTTTTTTATCAAATCTAGGTTAAAAACAGCTGTGATCATTTATTGCATTATCATTTAAATTTACCTTACCATGGTTTCAGTTCTCGTTTGTATTTATTAACTAATCACTTGTACTGACACCAAACTTCTGGAAGGTATGGTGACATTCAATACTTTCAATAATCTCTTACTAGCCATCGTTTATATTCATTTCTTTGTTAAGAAAAGTAATCACAAAAACTCTTTACTACTTTGACTTGCAATTTACTCCATTAGATAGGTATTAAAAATATCAAACCTTAACCTACCACATTTTATAAAACTCAAACGGTACATAACGACGATATTTTCTTCATAAAATTACGCTTTACCGATACGAGAAATCACAATAATTAATAAGTTAAAAGAGAATATACGATAAGAACCGTAGAAATACTTAAAAAAAGTACCTATTTAATAAATGATCTTTAAACATATGCAAAGTTATTCATCAAATACAAAATATGTAAATTTCATATACTTTCCTATAATAACTCACCTTAACAGCAAGTCTCACCTGAGAAATGACCGGAACGATGAAATATAGGATTCATTCTAAGTTTGTTTGATTTTTGTTAAAGTTATAAAACTTTCTCCTTATGTCCGTGTTGCCTATCAATTATATTTGAAAAAGTGTAACCATTAAAATTCCCACGACGCAAAGCAAGAACACAATGTTTGGTAAAATTGAAAATTTGCTCACCTCAGAAAACACAATGACCCTAGTTGAAAATACACTACTTTATATACTGATTCATGTCATCGTTTGATTATAATTTAAGAATTATAGTTAAATTGTGAGGTGTTTATCACGTTTAACATCGTTCACTGTAATGTAATACAAATAATATCGTACATTTCTGTATTGGTTGTTTGAATATTTTCATTAATGTTTAGAACTGTAATTGATCAGTCTCTTATTGGCATATTTGCATCCTGTGCAGATTGGCTCGATATGACGTTAATTCACAGGCATTATAAGCAGAGATAATGGTTGCTAGTAGTAGAATCAGAACATATATTTTGTCATATTTTGGACTCGATAGTTGGATGTACTCGTATCCCAGAACTGATGTTCACTCCGGGACTTGAACCCCGAACCGTTCACTTCAAACTGGTTTCGAGTCTCAGAGTGAACATTAATTCTGGGATGCAAGTACGTGCAGCTGACGAGTCCAAAATATGACGAAATACGTGTTCTGATTCTACTGATAGCCACCATCATGTCTGCTTATCTAGAATAACATATCTTGGATGAACATCACACTAAAATAATGTTATAGCACACTGAAATATAATTGATAGGCAACACGGACATAAGGAGAAAGTTTTATAACTTTAACAAAAATCAAACAAACTTAGAATGAATCCTATATTTCATCGTTCCGGTCACTTCTCAGGTGAGACTTGCTGTTAAGGCGAGTTATTATAGGAAAGTATACGAAACGCGCGTCCTGGATTCCACTGCTAGCCACTATCCATTTTTGCTTATAATGTTTGTGAATTAAGGTTATATCGAGGCAATACGCACAGTATACAGAAATGCCATTAAGGGACTGATTAGTTGCAGTCGTAAACATCAATGGGCAGATTCAAACAAACAATACCAAGTGATTTCTAACAGCAATACGCTTGTAATGGAAGCCAAACTGTATAGAACATCAAATGCGTTTATGGAAAACCTGAGTTGCATTTTGTAATTATTTCGTTGCTTAATTTATTTTCTAGCCCTGAATTCAATGGATTCTCTGAGAAAACAACATCTGAAAATAAGAATCGAAGGAAAAGTAGAAATTCAGTAAGTTTTATCTATTTTACAGATATCCTATTGTTAATTAACTATCGTTAAAACGAAATACTGTAAGGAAAATGGGAAATAATGGTCGAGTTTGTGACATCATATTTTTTGTTAAATAATGTAATAACTAGCTCATTATTAGCGATTTCATTTTTCAAGACAAATTGAGTGTAAAGATGGGTAATATCTAGCAGTGGAATTCAGGATGCGCTTTTTAATTTGTTTGGGGCTTATCAGCCGAATGCATCTGAATCCCATAGTTTACCGATACACCTTACTATCAACTTAAGTCTTATCATTCAGGTAGCAAGGTGCACAAGTATATTGAAAGGGCGTATAGCAGAATCGGACAGTCATCCAAAATAAAAAGTAATTTATTGGATATTAAGTCAGCTTTGAAAGTAAAGATAACAAGTCAAAATGCCAGTATAAACAAAAACATTAGGGTGCAGATCGATGAATAGCAATAATCAGAGATAAACGTGGCCAACAGCGAAATCCAGTACGTTCGTTTCGTCCTATTTAGGACTCATCAAACGGATCTACTCGTATCCCACAGCTGATGTTCACTCTGGGACTGGAGCCTATCAGCGTTTGATTCAAACACCATCGCGTTATCTACTTAGCTACTGAGTCCTAATAGCCACTTGCTTGTGCAATGGGGTGACGTTTAATCAATTAGAAGAACCAAGTAAACAATACCAAGTAAATTTGAATTCAGTGTAGAATTCATCTCATTATGTTCTTCTATCTTACAGATACCAGTAATCATAAATAATTTTTACTAAATGCAGAGTTTTAGTAATTATCGTAACTTTTGTATTATGTGTGATATTCAATGAGTTATCTGGAATTAAACAGTATCATTCAACTCCATCAACTTACTAAACGCAAATACTCAAATTAAACAACTTCAGTCATAACATTGTAGACTTTGTTGATAATGCTGGAATTCGGATATTCGAAAGCATTATTTACTACCTATTTGTACAAATTAAAGTTTTGAATCAAATCTTGATCTAAATAATTCCTTATTAATGGCTAATGTCAAACCCATTCAGGGGAAAAGGTCAAAACACAAATTAGCATAATAAATCGAGCCAAAACGATACCTAAATGGTTTGGAACTTTCAAAATGAGATTATAAGAGAAAGAAACTTACATACATAAAGATAAAGCATACACCTTTGTGCCTGTTTTACTGTTCGCTGTCATAATAATACTTACTCTATCTGAACTTGACTTTTGATTAACTCTATTATTTTTAAAAGATTTTAGATCAAAATGATCCAAATCGTCTTCTTACTTCACGAGGATCAGAATTCACTGAACAACATTTATATCCAGCTATTAGTCAATCAAAGAAAAGATCTGAAATGAATGAAATGGACCAAACAATATCCAATAATAAATCAAAATATCTTATTCATGATGAAAATAAAACAACAACTGATCAATATCAGAAACATTCAACTCATTTTATTCCAAATAAAAGACAACAAGCATATTATGGTCGTAATTCAAAATGTTATCAGCATCACCCTAAACATTTAAGAGATAATACTTATCATGAAATACTTGAAGACTTTGAAGAAACTGATAAAACAAATGAAAGTAGTGAAGAATTTTCAGTAGCCAAATATCAGGGTCATCTACCATTGTCTAGTTCATCAGAAGGCTATTTTAAAGGTAAATTTCAATGATAATCGTTACAAACTTTAATTTGAATATATTGTTTAAAGAAAAGTATTCAGTATGGTTGTTTAAGTTCATTAGTTTAATTTTAGCTTAAAAATGGATCTAATATTCACGGTCATAAGCATAAATCTTAATCAATTCTGAATATTTACTTTAATACAAATGTTTGTGTGTGTGTGTGTCTAAATCACATATTATATGCAAACCATCTCCATGGTACTCACGCTTCAGTGAAACAATTTTCATTCCACCTACACATTACAATTCATAATTTTCTTAATTCTTTTACATTAATTTTTGTCAAAAATTTCCTAATTAGCTCATTTAACAGGATATCTTTTTTAAAAAAAAACAATATCCCAATGAGTAGAAAAATTAGATATTCTGATGTTTCGTGGCTCAATATATGTCACTTCTTCAGAAAACGAATAGCCAAGTCAAAATCAATCCTCGGAAGAAGTGGCTTACATTTAGTTACGAAACATCATCAAATCCAATTTTTCTACTCATTGGAATATTACAAATAGATTACTTTTATTTATAACAATCTAGTCCATTTAAGCAAAGATAGATAGTGAATAGCAGTGGAATTCAGGATGCGCGTTTCATCCCATTTGGGACTCGTCAGCCGGGTGAATTTGCATCTCAGAGTTGATCTTTTCTCTGGGACTCGAACCCAGTACCTTTCGCTTCAAACGTCATCGCGTTATCCACGCAGTTACTGAGTCCTGATAGCCACTTGCTTGTGCAATAGGATGAAGTTTAAATTCACAACTGACGAGTCCCAAAAAGGATTTTACTCGCGTCCTGGATAAATCACAAAATATACACATTTCTGTTAAGTATTTTATATAAGAGTTTAATCTTATCATCAATGGCATACAGACTTCGAATTCTTCATATTCGTATAGCGAGGAACATGATTAAATTCCTCTTTGTACTAAGAAGCCGTTTTAAAAACTTGTTAGCTTGTCATTTCACAAAGGTTATCTGAGAGTAGAATCCCTGAAGGTTCTATTAAGCTTTCTTATCATTATATCATCAATAAAGAAGAGAATTTGTCAATGATGAATTTGATTATCAAGTGGCTGTCGTTAAATTTTTATAGTGTATGATTGAAACCATATTTATCGTCATAAATGTTAAAATTTCGAACATATATCTTTCAAGCAGGTGAAAATCTCTGAGTAGTTTTCAAACTGGGTCAGAAACAATACGTCAATTACTGGCTAAAAGGGGTTTGCCTTGATGTTTCGTACCTTCGGCGATAGATTATATCATGGAATGTAAATTGTGCATTGAAAGTGTATCATAGTAATAGTTCCTTCAAACAGAATGTCAGTATTTCCATAATAATAATATGATATACTTGCAGATAGAGCAAATGATCTCTGTGTGTAAAATATTAGTGAACAGTGACTCGACTTCATCTACATTCTTCCTCATTATCTAATTAATAAATTTAAAGGTGTCACGTAGAGATTGCATCTAATACAGTTTGCTGTAGAGGGTTAAGAGGATCTGTACATGTTAAGAACTGATCTGATAGGAATTCCATGAAATGTATATAGTTTATTATCAGAAGGGGTTTTGTGGATATTATAGTAATTTTAATAATTGAGATCATGAATCAATTGAAGCTAGACCACCATGGAAAACCTGGAAGAACTGGACGGCCATTTCGTTTTGTTATGGGACTCCTCAACACTGTTCATCTACGATCCTGCTTCGTGGGATTCGAACCCAAGATTATCTTCAACAAAACATCAGGAATTTAACTTTATGCTCAAGTAAATTCTTGAAACTCTTAGTTAAAGAGTGAGGCAATATGTATAATTACTAACGGAAATCTAATTAGTCAATTGCTACCTGTACAAATAAACATATATAAATATATAGTTCCATAAACCTCCTTGTTAAATCAATAATTGTAATCATGACGGTACATTCAACTGTATAAAGAAACAATTAATCACAGTCTGTCAGAGAATAAACTGATTAATTAATTATTATCATGGACTGATTTATTATTTTTGTCGGCATACAAAGTTCAGAATGGAATCCGACAAGTTTTACATAAATAATAAAACGACACACAACTAATATCTCATAGTGTTTATGATCCGTTAACAATCGTGAATACATACACTAGATTTACAACTATAGGTTTCTGTTGTCCA
Organism: Schistosoma rodhaini; assembly: GCA_944470415.2. Taxonomy (NCBI): domain Eukaryota; kingdom Metazoa; phylum Platyhelminthes; class Trematoda; order Strigeidida; family Schistosomatidae; genus Schistosoma; species Schistosoma rodhaini. Next base: position 36,985,692 of record OX104037.1, read on the forward strand.
ATTAAATCCACCTACTTCCAAAGTTCAAGAAATAAGAATCTCTTAAGTTTATTATTTCGGAGATCAATTGTTTCTGTGAATATTTAATATTAATGAAATCAGATAATATTAATGTAGTTTAAAGCAATTAGTCCCTTTGATAAATTTCGATAGTGTAATAAGAAGACGAAAATTATCAGAACTATGTGATATATTAGCACAATACATTTCCAACAATCTGATCACACATATACTTGTTAAGAACGTCTATATATAAAAATAAAAGATCAACTAGACTGGAAATGGTGGAGGGGGTAAGAGTAGAGAAGGATAATAATAATAATAATAATAATAATAATAATAGTAATCAGAAGGGGTTTTGTGGAGATTTCAGTATTTTTCAAAGTTGAAATCAAGAGTCAATTGAAGCTAGACCACCATGGGAAACCTGGAAGTACTGGACGTCCGTTTCGTCCTATTATGGGACTCCTCAGCAGTGCGCGTCCACAATCCTTCAATCGCGAGATTCGAACTCAGGACTTACCAGTCTCGAGCCAGAGCGAACTGCTGAGGAGTCCCATAATAAGACTAAACGGCCGTCCGGTGATTCCAGGTTTTCTATGGTGGTCTAGCTTCAATTGACTTATGATTTCAACTTTGAATAATAATAATAATAATAATAATAATAATAATAATGTGAAAACAATTTGAAACCTTATCACTCCGGATAATAAGCTACTATTTTCAGGGTATTTTTAAGGTGAGAACAAACTGTTTTTGAATACATAAAGGCAGTTTGAATTTTCGTATGGATAAGGCTTCAATAAACTTTAATATACACCCTTTCACATTTTCATACAATACCACAAAACTCGAGTTAAGATCAATCTTATAGCCTGTTTCGATCATATGTTTGACAGTAGAGGATGATGGATGTTTATTCTTTACTCTTATTGGGTCATTTGATTCTATTTGTTTCTGAAACCATTTTGGTAGATATTCACACACCTTAATTTTAAGATCACGATTACTCCTTCCTATGTATGTGTGACCACATTTATTTAAATTGGTAAACACAGTGAGATGTAACACAATCGTTTTCATGTCTTTTAGATTTTGGATGAAGCATGAACCTCGTTCTTTCTTTGATAATGATGTTTGCTGCGTAATACGTTTTGTTGATGACTGATTCATGCCTTTGTTTCCAGTCTAGTTGATCTTTTATTTGTATATATAGACGTTCTTAACAAGTATATGTGTGATCAGATTGTTCGAAATGTATTGCACTAATATATCACATAGTTCTGATAATCTTCGTCTTCTTATTACACCATCGAAATTAATGTCATTACTCAAGGATACTGAATATCATTTTGTTATTTACTGTGGATAGATTTGAAGTTACAACTTATGAAACAAGAGTTAATTGGTTGTAAATTATAATTCTCAGAACTAAACGGTTACTTGATTCATTTGTATATTCAATCTGGTTATGGAATTTTAATATGACTTCTTAGAATTTAGTGTTTTTAACATGATTTTATTTGTATTTCCAATGATTGATTAGATTGTTTTGAATTAATCGTTTATCTTTTAGATCAACATAATCAGTATTTCGACAAATCGGATCATCTTCAGCTGTTGCGCACAAATATTGGTGAGCCTTGCAATACTGATGAAATAAAACACGTACCATATGGGATTTCACATGTAAAAGCATTTTCTCAAAAGCCGTTAATGTCTACCAGAGAGTATAATCTCCATTTGTCTCCAAGCAGTGATATTAGGAAATCTGATGATATTATAACTGATGAGCAGCAGAGTTTAGAAAATGTTACTCCCAAATATAACATAGATTTTGTTGAGGATGAAAGTGAAACGCCATACTATCAGTTATGTGATATGCATCCTCCTGATTTTTACCCTCCATCATTTACGGTTAACAAGGCAGCTGGACAGAAACGTGCTTTGCCGCTTCCCCATCAACATTCAATTCCTATTTTTACAAAACAAAGAGACGTTAGAGATGAACCTTTATGGGGACTAAGAAATATGCCTCATTTAATACGAAGTCCTAGTGTCGAATATACTTCAAAGTATTCTCCTTGTCAACAATTGTCAAGACGGCAACCATATTGTTATGAGACCCCTCAAATTAAAAATAGGTCTAATCTTTATCCGAATCCCTGTAGTTCATTATTTTACCCTATTCCACCCCCATCAGGTTCACACATATCAAATCTCAAAGCTCATAGATCGTTTGACACTAATGAGAGCTTAGAAATATATCCACATAAATTGACATCAAACATGCATTTTCAACCAGTGCCTCCACCGACAAATTACGACTGGGAGGCAAAGTATGCTGATAAATTGTATAGTCATCAAATAAATGAAGAATCAATTGTTAAAAGTACAAATCTAGGTATTGATCAACCTTCAAATTTTGCATCCACCTCACATTTTGATAATTTTCGTTTGAAAAAATCTCCTATGCATTTTCTTACTCCACAATTAAAACGACATTATATACCGCATACTATTACAACACAAATAAAAAGACCAAAAAGACAAATTCATGCAACGGTAGTAAATTTTAATAATGATCCTACTAGATTTGAATGTAATACTACTACAAATACTATCACTACTACTAATAATAATAATCCTTGTACAAATATGATTTACACAAGACCCTATGAATTATCATCAAATATATCACCTTTACATTCTACTAACTTACACAGTCTACAACAAAAAACAACTGATCCTTCCTTTCCTTCCTCCCTATTTCCTCAATATTATAATTATACACCAAAAACAGATTATCATCCAATACAATGTGATGATTGTCATGATGATGATGATGATGATGATGAATTAAACAAAACTTCATCAGAGAATCAGCCAGAGAATTCATCGTCATGTTCAAATGATGATGATGGTGTAATTTAAACAAACTATTCTTCTTCTTCTTATTGTTATGTAATTCAATAACTGTTTTTATATGATACAGTTACGTAATAAGTCTATATGTAAAATTTTTTTTGAAAATATTTATGTATACTACTAATGATAATTATCAGTAATGAACCTTATCTATGGTTTATGAATTCAAATTAGCTTCCTATTTTTCATTGAATATCTTGAATCATTTGTAATCATATTTTTGTGTATAAACAATAAAATGATTATTCAATAAATAAACCACTGAATAAATAAACTAAATTTATTTACGAAAAAAGATTTTTTTCTATTGATGAATACTAGACATCAATTTTGGCGATTTGTGGGGATTTTAGTACTTTCATAGTTGAAAGCATGAATCATTTGAAGCTAGACCACCTTGGAAAACCTGGAAGCACTGGACGGCCGTTTCATCCTATTTTGGGACTCCCCAGCAGTGCGCATCCATGATCCTGCACTCGCGAGATTCGAACCCAGGACCTATCAGTCTCCCACGCGAGCACTTAACCGATAGACCACTGAGTCGGCATCCAACGGTGTTTATGTCTAACTTCAACCGATCCACGATATTGAGCAACCGTTCACCAATTGTCCTCAGTGAGTCGATATCTCTACAACAGACTTGGTTGAGCTCCATTGGTCAATGCGGGATCGTGAATGCGCACTGCTAAGGAGTCTTATAATAGGACGAAAAGGACGTCCAGTGCTTCCAGGTTTTCCATGGTGTTCTAGCTTCAATTGACTGATGATTTCAACTATTAAAATACTAAAATCTTCACAAAACCCCTTCACATTTTAGTATTCTCAAAGTTGAATTCACAAGTTAATGTAAGCTAAACCACCAATGGAAATCTGGAAACACTGAATGGTAGTTTCTTATTATGGAACTCCTCAGCCGTGAAAACCCACAATCCTTCATGTGAGACTCAAACCCATGACCTCCAGTCTCATACACGAACGTTTGACCTCTAGACCACTGAGCCGGAGTCCAATCTCGACAAACCTTCATTCTGATAATTATTAAAATTAATTTAATTAATTCTTTATGAATAACAGTCTGTTATTGTAAAGTAATATGTGGAAGAATTTTCGATGGAATCACTTACTAATAAATCAATCAAATTACTGTCTAAATATATTAGTTCCAGATTATTTGTATTTTGTAATTAGTATTATTATTACAATCATGTCTTTGCCTATTTTTAAACCATCTAATTATCTGAGAATGAAATAAGGAATATTTCATTAAAATAACTATAAAATAATAATAATAAGTCCACCATCTAATCTCAACATATTGCACACGATGTCGAGTCACTTAGACTAGTGGCCACATTGCAATTTGGTCGATAGGATTCAATCTGCCCTAAGAAGTAATTGACATATATGACATTGGTCACCACTCCGTGGTCAATCAATTGTAAATACGTCTCAGTCCTATAGGAGCTCAGTCGTGGCCCGGATAGCCCAGTGGCGACGTTCCTGACTGTGGAGCTGGGTGACACGGGATTGAATTTGTTGAAGAGCATCAGTTTCCTCAAAAGTACAAGTATACCTTGCTGACGAGTGCTAATAGCATGAAACCTAGGTCCAAGGTTTCCTGTCGGCTACTTTCAACCACTACCATAATAAGTTCACTTTATGTATTGATTACTTTAAACTGTAGAAAAATATCAAAACAGATTGTTGTTAGGATGGGATAGAATTATAGGTCTTATTGCTTCTTTATTTCAGCACAATGGATGGAAAATTAAAACTAAGCTTGATAGTCAGATCTCATTCGGTTTCATTAGATTGTGATCTACAAAACTCAGGTCTTGTAATCTGTTAAGCTTGTAAAGAAGATTTAAATAATGCTTATTTTTGTGTTAAACAAGTTGCCTCACATTTTACTATTTTTACACAGTCTTTCGATATTCATACACTATGAAATAACCTTTTACGAACAATTGAGTTTTTCTAAATACTTTAAGTAACATAAATTCAGCGGACCAAATAAACAAAATGCATGAAAATAGAATTTTTATCATAAATATTATATAAGTTCTAAGCAACTAGACTGGCTTGATAGCTCCTTGTAAACAAAAGAATTAGTTTAAGAAAATCCTCTGGGACTGATTTTATAGATGATAAAATATATTTTTCAATTTTCATAGTTTAACTGATAAAATTGTATTTGCTAACTAATCGATGGAAACCAAGAAGCATTGGACTGCTATTTTCTTTTAGTATGTCCATCGACGCCATCACTTTGAACCGAACATCAAAAACTGAAATATAGTGATGCAACACCATGAATTAATTGAAATAAAAAACGGAAAAAACTGAGTGCTGAACAACTGATTGAAGGCGAAGAGCAGACCACGAAACCGGGAGATACAATCCCGGAGCTTTCGTGAATGTATGATTCAAGAATCTCCAGCACAGGAATGAAACAGCTTTACAGTGATTCCTGATCAGTCCTTGTTGTAAACTACAAAATTAAGAATATCCTATAAACTCCTTATATGAATAGATTCTGATATATCGTCATTCTATCAATCATTTAACTAGTATTCAAAAATCTTTTATTAGACCCAAGAGATCATTCGATGTTCATTAAACTAGGAACAATAAAAAATAATAATTTAGATGAAACAATTTAATAAACGGCGAGACTATAATTTACGTACAAACCAATCAGATATGAAATAACAGATCTTGGATTTTGGCACGAAATTCATTCATATATTTATCTAAATAGAGTTTTGGCATTTTAGCTTATATCAGTTCGTCATTATAACCCTAAATTTAGTTCCTAACATCAACCATCAAATGTAAATCATAATTCTAATTCCTCACATTACTTTATAACTTATATTTAGTTCTAGTCAGTAGGTGAACATTTTCAAGGTCACTTTAGGGTGACTCAAAGGTTGTCCATAAAATATAGTTTCACCTATAAATCATTAAATATTATTTTCTAAAAAAAGAGAAAATATCAGAAAAATCCATTAGCAAAGATAAATAATCAACGATTAAATTGAAACGATTATATAATTCAAAGGTAAAACTGTATGTAATAAGCTAATCTCGGGTTGATTCAAATTAAAATCAAACATAAACAACGAAGGTAATCTGCAAAAAAGAAAAACGAAGAATAACGGTATCATTACTTAATGACCAAATTACAAAGTTCCATATATTTTGATAAATAGATGGGAGAAAACGTTGTTTAGTTGAGCTTCATATTTACCTTTTTTCCTATTCATCGGTATTGACCTGGTATATTTCTTTATTAACTTGTGACCTTTCATTTCCTCTAATTGTATTCGTTTTATTTCCGTAAACAATCTATACATATTAGATAAATATTTGTTTTGCTCTGGATAATCAGTTAAACACTTGAATCATTTTAAACATAATGACATAAGTAAATGGTAAAACGACTAATGAGTGAGATTTATTGAACTCATTTCCGAGTTTCCCTATCTATTCAGGTATTTATCAACATATAGCACGAATAGATTTGTAACAAGAAGATTGAACTAATGATAACATAATGAGAGAATAACAGTTGGATACTATAGACTTACAGTTTGATATGACGATTAGTCGGCGAAGTGAGTATATAATTCCTATTATATATTTCAATAAAATTTCCATTTAAAACATCTGATCTTAATGATGAAATGATTGAGGAGTATACCTACATTCTGATGTAGGTTTGTTCTCTGAGCTGGATGGTTTGGTCGTGGAGCTTTCATCGTCCTTCACTTCTACCCGAAGTTTGTGCTGATGATGTCGTTCAGAAGGACGATGAAAGCTCCATTACCAAACCATCCAGCTCAGAGAACAAACCTACATGAAAATCATTAACCTGAGCTACAAATTTTCACCATACCTACATTCGTTTTAATTCTATTTTGATTTAAAAAAAGAATTTAGTTGTTGTTCAGAGCGTTCTAATAACATTTTAACATTTTATAAATAACCTTAGAATCAACTTCGATACAAAAATACATTCCGCTGTGGTTCTAAAACATTTAAGAGGACAGAAGTCAGGAGTTCTATTCTTGAATATGTCAATATTTGTCTGGTTGTTTTCCTTCGGAATAAGTTACAGAATAATGATAAATTGCGTATAACGAAATAACATTTCACTTATTAGGTTCATTCAGGACATTTCAGTTAATCCGTTTAAATGATTTCATGTATAACGAGGCATGTCTTTGATTTTATTTGTATTTTGATGATAGTGAATGTAGTTCTTACTCACCATCTGAATTATCTTAATGACAAATATCACTATTTTTTAGTAACTAGTATTAGAGATGAATCTTGGATTATTCAGCCATTTATAACTAAAATAGATAAACAGATTTACTTTTATTATTTCGCTTGCAGTCCCAAATATAAATGTATCCCATCGCTACTAACTCTATGGATTACACTGTTAACACCATTACTATCTTAAAATCCTAATGCAGCATTACTTACTTACTTACTTACTCCCGTTACCCCTCTTCGTGGACCATAGGCCGCACACCAGCATTCTCCATCCAACTCGTGGACAATCCTTTCCAGTTATTTCCAGTTAACATTCATCTTTTTTATGTATGCTTTTATTTCCCGGCGTATTGTGTTCTTCAGCCTTCCACTTTTTCTCTTTCCTTCCGGGTTCTAAGTTAGGGATTGCCTCGTGATACAGTTCGGTGATTTCCTTAATGTATGTCCTATCCACTTCCTACGTCTTTTCGTAACTTCCTCTTCAGCTGGCAGTTGGTTTGTCCTCTCCCAAAAAATGTTGTTGCTGATAGTATCCGTCCAGTGAATGTTGAGTAATTTGAGTAGACAATTGTTTATAAGTACTTGTACCTTGTTGAAGATGGTTGTAGTAGTTCACCAGGTTTCAGCTCCATATAGAAGGAATGTCTTGACGTTCGTATTGAAGTTTCTCACTTTGAACTTAGTTGACAGTTATTTTGAATTCCATATGTTCTTCAATTGTAGGAATGCTGTCCTTGCTATACCAATCCTCGCCTTTACGTCTGCATCTTAACGCGGTATATTTGACGGTAATTTATGAAGGAATAATTAGTCTCAAACTATAAATTTTGAATGTGATTTGAAGAAACTACCCTTTTATCATTTCTTTATATAAATTTCCCTTAGAGTAAGCTGAATACACTTTATCGCTATGTTATATAATTCCTTAGATTTTTGATAAAACTGTCGAATAATTATTAATTTGATGTTTAGTTGGTGTATAGAACTTGTTCATTTAGAAATAAATTTATTAACAATCAACTGAGTGACTTGCAACCTCTAACTTTTGTAAATAATTAAACCATGAGTTAATTGAAGCAAGACCATCATGGAAAACCTGGAAGCACTGGACGACCGTTTCATCCTATTGTGGGACTCCTCAGCAGTGCGTACCCACGATCCTGCCTTGCGAGATGCCAGATGCCGGCTCAGTGGTTTAGTGGTTGAGTGCTCGCGCGCGAGACTGACAGGTCCTGGGTTCGAATCTCGTGAGGCGGGATCGTGGATGCTCACTGCTGAGGAGCCCCACAATAGGACGAAACGGCTGTCCAGTGCTCTCAGATTTTCCATGGTGGTCTAGCTTCAATTGACTCACGATCTCAACTGTAAAATAATTAAACGTCTATTTATTAAAGACATTCGGGATGAAAATTTGTACGAATTATATTGCTGATTTGATTACTTATAAAAAACACTGAGATTTTATACTAAGTAAGTTAGTCTATCAGAAACAGTGTGGAACCTATATTAAAATCTTTATTAGTTCAGATAATCTTTCACCAATTGTACACAGTTAGCAACAAAATGGCTAATAAAAAGATGAAACAATAATCTAAGAGATATTTGAATAATGTATCCAGTTTCATAAAGTGATTAATTAGTTCACATAATAATAATATTGCATATTGACCAAAATCGATGTCTTTTAAACTGTAAATAGACTAATAAAACCCAAAACTTTGGTAGCTATTTAGCTCGTCACCTAAAAACTGATCTACTGTGTTTGCAAACACCTCTGTGTTTTTATTACTTAATATTATCAGTTAAACGATTTGAAAATATAAATTCACTTGGTGTTGTTTACTTGTATCTTCCCATCGTTATTTTGGACTGCAATTGATCAGTCTCTTGTTGGTATATGTACACCCTATGCGGACTGTCTCGATATTGCCTGAAGTCACAAGCTTTATAAGCAGTGATGAATGGTGGCTAGCATTGGAATCCAGGACACGCGTTTCGTTTTATTCGGGACTCGTCAGCTGGATGTACCTGCATCTCAGAGTTGATGTTCACTCTGGGACTCGAACCCAGTACCGTTCACTTCAAACGTCATCGCGTTATCCACTTAGCTACTGAGTCTTGATAGCCAGAGTGATAACGCAGAGTGAATATCAACTCTGAGATGCAGTTACATCCAGCTGTCGAGTCCCGAATAAGACGAAACGCGCGTCCTGGATTCCAATGCCAGTCACTGTCCATCTTTGCTTGTAAAATTTGGAAATATGGTTCGTTTTTTTAATTTTTCAGTTATGGTGAACTGACAGATATAAAGAAAATAATTTCGGCGTTTATGAGTCCTCTGAGCCAGATGGTTTGATTAAGAAACTATCCCTGCCATTCTAGACAACATTATCAACATTCACTCTGTATGGAAGTAAGCTCCTGATGTATTCCACTTCTAGAAATGATGAAGATCTTCTCAGAATGATAATAAAAGCTACCTGATCAAACAGTTTTGCTCAGAGAACTCGATAACACTAAAAGCAACTACCTGAGCTAAAAATTACAGTTTCAAGGTAAGTAAAACTTTGTGAAATTTTTAATCCAAGATGATTGCTTACACTAGTCAGAATCTGGTTAAATTACTATAAGAGTAAAACTTTCTAAATGCTTTTCAGATAAATTCTAGTTCGCAATGAAAATTTACATTTTCGTAGATAGATGTATTCACAAACCAGTTAGAAGTGATTTATTGAACTTATCTAACTTCCTATAAAGTAAAACCATGTGTGGTATTAGACAAATTGTAAAATGCTTGTACATTAACAAACCTGTATGTTCATAATTTTAGTATAACAAGTTAGATAATACCAGACAATTGCAAGATGAAAGCCTCAATAGCTACTAAATCGTAAATATAATTCAATTATCAATTCAATCACTTTTATAGCAAATTTGTCTATATAGTTGTTTGACATGTTAACTTATACAGGAGTGATAGGTCCTGGGATCGAATATCGTGAGACGGGATCGTGGATGCGCACTACTGAGGTGCCCTACAATAGGACGAAACGTATGTCCAGTGCTTCCAGACTTTCTATGGTGGTCTAGCTTTAATTGACCCATGATTTCAACTATGTTCAAATGAATGTTAATTATACAACGTTCTATTAGATCAGTGAAGAACAGTTGTAAATTGTAAGATTTTTGAACCGTAAACAATTTGAAATTTACTTATGCTTTCAGGATCTGGTTCATATCTAATATGATTATATCAGCTAGAAATGAGTGAATATCAAAAATATTGAATTTTTATACAGAAAAAAGATAGGTTAAAATTTTTTCCTTATTTTAGAATTAAACAATAAATATGTTTTAAACTTGACCGATAATCCAATAAACCAGTATGACACTCAATGGAGAAGGCGAGTGAGCCAACTCGATCTAATCAAGCGTGAATCGATATTTATAGTCAGACAAGAATTAGTTACAGACGTGTGATGAGTGGGATAAGAAATGCACACACACACACACGCTCATAAAGGAACAGTTAATGCCGATAAGCGGATAATTAACAAGGACAAAATATGACTCAAGAAGAATGAATAAATTAGCCTATCCTGAAGCTAGAATAAGCCATGTTGGCTTGACATAGTAACCAAAACTACAATGTCACGATGACATATCAAAACCCTTAAAGAGATTATAAAGAATGTTTGGCCCCCAAATCCTCTAGTATGGCAGAGAATAGGGAGGGTCCGCCCTCCCTCTCACGTATACAGCATCTACCATCGAAGTCCTACTCACTGTCTTCTCGTGGCGAGGTAGTTGTTTGCGAAATCAAGAGGACGAAAACCTAATGCCCGGAGTTATAGCCGGGTTGGTGGATACTGAGAGTTCACCTAGGGGAGTTGGAAAACCCTGATTCCAAACCAATAGTGCACATGGACTCCAGGATCCTGAGGGAACAAATGACACATAAACCAATCATCGGTCACCGGATACCATGCAACTGCATCTCCTTACGTTGTTCCACTGCGTTGTGGATCAGATCTTTAGTCAAAGGCTCGGGGTGTAGTCCCCTAAGAAGACCACCTGTTTTGATTCGGACACCCAGACATTATCATAGCCCTTACGCAATTAAATGTGATAACTATTTTTTGTGTGGCGCATATGTATCTGGTGCCCCCTTGTACCAATATTTGTGTTCAAATAAATAAAATAAATGTACAAAGTAGTGAGTAATAAGTGAGCTCATTAGTTAAGTCTTTATTTTATTATTTGATGAATGACCTGTAGATTATAATCCTTATAATTTGCGTTTCCAAAAATAAAGAATATTTGAAAGAACAACTTTTCAATAGCTTCATCATAAGGCCCCCTAGTTATAGATCCATAATTATTATGGTATTTTACAATGCTCAAAATAAGCCATTTAAGTCTTAAATAAATTTTAATTATGTTTATTTTTGTACCAAACACTTTGTATGCAAGCGCACATACGTTTTTTTACGTAAAACAATCCATGTTCTTCCAACCAGTTATTTTGTTTTCTAAAATCTATTTTTGGAAGAATCCACGACAGACAACAGCGTTTTATGGGTAACTATTGAATCGGCTACATATTGCACATATAGTGGCTGGTAAAATTACAAACCCACATAGGTTATACTAACTTTTGGATAAACTAGTTGATTCATTCTTCTTGAGTCACATTTTGACCTCGTCAGTTATTGGTTTATCAATCTTGACTAATTTTAGGTTAACGTGTGTGTATTGCTTATCTTATTCATCACATGTCTGTAACTTATTTTTAGTCTGAATATAAGATATTTAGTCACACTTAATCAAAAATGAGTTGGTTCACTCGGCATCTCCTCTGTGCGTCGCTTTGCTTCGTTTCGTTTCGCTTCCTTTACTTCGTTTCCCTGATTGTCTGTCTGGATCAATGGGTGTATAAAATATACGTATTTAAAATTTCGTCCTCGTATTTGACCTACTTTATTCCATTACTCTCTAACGCGAATTAAGTTGATAAAAATATATAAGGGTTAGCGGTATGTAAATTTTGTTAACAATCACCATACGATTTAGTTGAAGCCACTAAAATATCAATTCAAGCTATTAATTGCAAATTATACAATCGTACAGTATTCTGAAATTGTACCAATTTATAGTTTATAGTATATGTAAAAATAGCAAGAATTATTTGAGTAGCTTATAAAACAGCATTTCCAAATCCCATGTTTCTTATTTTTAAAAATATAGGTAAACTTATTCGAACAAAAACAAATTAGAATTAAAACCACTAAACTAATGAAAGATAGTCGTGGATCAACAGAAGTTCAAAATTAACACTGCTGAATTCCAGCTCATTGGTCAATAGGTTGTTGTTGTTGTTGTTATGCAACCCTTCATCGATTATCTGAGGTGGATAACTCTCTCACATCTGACCCGGCCGAACTTCACTGGTCACAGCTTCTCACTAGAACCCTGAAAATTATCTCGCAAAGGTTGTTACTGGTGAGCACATGATGGTCGCGCAATATCGTATATTGGTTAGAGTTATATATTAGAGCCATTAGATCTCGGCTCAGTAGTCTAGAAGCTAAGTGTTCGTACAAGACTGAAGGTCATAGGTTCGAGTACCGCGTGCATGACTGTATATACACACTACTGAGTAGTCACATACTATAACGAAACGGCAGTCCAATACTTCCGAAACTACGATGGTGGTTTACCATTGATGGGTTCATGATCTCAATAATAATTCATATCAGCTTGTATTAAATATGAATATATGCTAACAGAAAGTTGAAATATTTGCTAGGATTAAGAATCAAGATGAATAAAAAGTATTTTTTAAAAACATTGCTAAAAGAAATCTTATTTCGGTACAATCAATCTACTAATAGCCAAGTTTCTTTGGCTACAATATTTTCTAAATAAAACTCTAAGGCTATTTGGTGGAAAGAAAAGGTTTGAATATTTGAATATTCAGTTAATCCAATAAAAGGTAGGTTTCTAAACAAACCAAAAAAATGAAAGATAATTTTCATTTATTTTTCAATATCACTTTTTAGTCAAGGATTTTCACTTTAAGTCTTCAACTAGATTCCAATTAGACAATTTAGATAAACAAGATTTCAATGAATTACTATCATATTGGATAATGTTATAATATAATTTACACCAATAATATATAACTGAATCGTCTTATTATATGATTGGTCAAATTCAAGGTCATAGCTTGATGTGCTATATTTGAATATATGCTCAGTTTATTACTCACCCCTCTTCCAAAAATTTACAAATATTTTATATCCAATTCATTATTATTGAATCTAATTCTTATTCATTTAGTTGTTGAATTTAATTTATCAGAGAATTCTTAACATACCTAATACGTTTAAACTTTGAAACATACCCTATTGTCAGTTGTTCTGTTGAATAAATGTAAGTTAATTGTAATGATTAGTTGTTTTGGTTATGTTTAAGACCTAACTGTGTTCTATTACTTCTGTTTACTTTTTATAAAACATTAAAAATGTTTGAATGAGTGAACATTAACTCTGAGATGCAGGTACATCTAGCTGACGAGTCCCAACTAGGACAAAATGCGCGTCCTGGATTCCACTGCTAGCCACTGTCTATATTTGCTTATTAAAAATTTTTTTTAAAGTAAATTAATCTTTGAACCATGAATTTATATCAGTTTACGTTTATGGGGATTGTTGAGTTTCTATTGAGATCATTTATCTAATAATGTAAGATCATCACTGAAAACCTGAAAGCACTGGAAGGACGTTTCTTCCTGAGGAGTCCTATACTAAGAAGAAATAGCCATCTAATGTCTACAGGTTTTCAATGATGATCTAATATTAATTTATAACTGTTATTAATAAATAATTTATATAACATTTTAATTATTATTATTGGTAATGGTGGATTTCACCTCGAATAAGCACTAAGTAAGTATTTAATAGTTGAGATCACGAATCAATTGAAGCTAAACCACCATGGAAAACCTGGAAGCATTGGAAGGCGGCTTCGTCCTATTGTGGGACTCCTCAGCTAATCTTTATAGCCAAGAAATTATTAATAAAAAAATCATTTGCATTAAATTATATTATGATCACTTACCTATTATGTATTGCATTAATTCAATCCCCAATAGAAAATGCTTTCAGATTTACAATCAAGTGCCTTATATCTGTTTTATTATGTAGACAGTGCATATTTATTATGCTGATAGATATTAATTGTTTATACATGTAATTGTAGAAAAAAGGTAAATAATTCAACTGAAGTGTGTGGATGAGATTTGTAGGTTGTAGGTTCAACAGTATAACTGATAGTATCAGACTCTTTAGAAGGACGAAACACTTGTCCAGTGATCAACTGAGATCAGTAGGCTATGAGTTCACCAATCTTTACAGAATGACTTCAATTGAATAGACTGTACGTTTGGAAAATAAAAAGATTGCAATGTGAATTAAATTATCAATGTCATTAAAGCAGAACATTTTCTAGATCTTATCTTGAAGGTAAACGTATCTAATATTTTGTCTTGTCCTGAACATCAAATATAATTTAAATTCACATTAATCATTAGGATCATTTTAGTTTTGATGTTACATGGTTGAAAGTTATCTGCACAAAAACCCTGTACCTAGGTCTCATCTAAACTTTCATTTGTCAATAATGCATACAGTGAACTGACACTGACTGTATTATTCAAACCTACTTCACTATATGTCCTAACCATAGATGCTATCAGTAAAAATCAAGAATTATTTGATCACTTAATTAGTGTCTTTAGTTGTCTTTTTATTATACGATGTAGATATTCGGACCAAAGTAGGTAAAGCTATTCTCAAACTTGCAGTATGAAAATTGAAAGCCCAAACTATGGTTCATTAATAACCACAGCAGTCAAATTGAATGATCATAAATATGTGTAAATCAAATCAACTATCTTTCATACATCTAATAAGTCTTATACTAGAACAAAATGGCTATTTATTACTTCCAGTTGTTCTATGATGATCTTTCTAAAATTGGTTCATAGTTTTTAAAATACTCAATTACCTCTACAAATCCCCTATACTAGTGACTAACTACTCATTAGCTTCAATAGGCTATTCCTAAAGTTCTAATAAGAAATCATGACCAATTCAGTTCGACCATGTTGGGTGAAAGATAGCTCTCCACAGTAGCCGATAGACTACAGTTTCTCATTTTCGTGAATTTATTAAAGTTAGACATATTTACCATCGGATACCGTCTCAGTTGTTTAAAGGTTAAGAGTACATGTGGAGTTGTTGATACCTACTACTCAAAAATGTCACACTACAACCAAAACACTATCGAATGCTCCCAAGTTTTTGAATAATGATGTAGCTAAAAATCAGTTCAGGATTCCAATTATGAAAATAAGACTCAATTTTATCTTTTTAATTCCCTGATTATTTTCAATGCTTACAGCATAGAAATCATTTCTATCTGTTCATAATAGATACAATAGTTGGTCAGTTTATTTTTACATTTATCAATAACTTAGATATAGAAACTTATATCTTTATAATAAAGTAAAAAAATATTTGTATAATAGTTTATCACGAAAATAAGATAACGGTTACAAAATGGAAGATATAATAATAATTAAAAAATTGATCTAGAATTTTCTTAATCGATATAAGAAATAAACAATTTGGTAGATTGGTTGAAGTTAGACATTAACACCATTGGATGCCGGCTCAGTTCTCTAGTGGTTAAGCGATCTGGCGTGAGTCTGTTAGGTCCCCCGTTCGAATCTCGTGAGCTGGGATCGTGGATGGATGCGCAATGCTGATGAGTCCCACAATAGGACGAAATGGCCGTCCAGTGTTTCCAGGATTAGCATGGTGGTCTAGCTTTAATTGATTCATGATTTTAACTATGAAAACAAATAATTAGTACTCTATATTTGTAATGGTAAATGTTTGAAATTAACGAACCTGAGTATTCTATGTTAAAAGATGAAAAATTAGATTGTAAACGGATTGATGATGTGAGTAGATGATTTATGTTAAATGAATTTTCAACAATAGTAGTGTTAAGTTTAGTTGCATAATTTGAATTGACATCTTCTTTGTATCCTATCTGGAATGTTATCGAATCAATTAGAGGAATTAGTAAAGGCCTAGGTGTTTATTTTATTTCAGTCAGTAAATATTGTATAAGAATAAAACGATGATCAAACTGTGAAGTAATATATTCTAAGTAATAGATTCTAAGCAATAGATAGTAATACAACTGGAGAACTGGAACTGAAAACAATTGTCAATCAACACCAAGTTCAGAATTTTCAATTCAAATGTCAAGACAGTTCTACTGTATGGGGAAGAAGCCTGGAGAGCTATGAAAGCCATTATCCAGAAGATACAAGTGTTTAATAACAGTTGCCTAAGCAATATACTTCGGATCCGATGGCCAGACACTATCAGCAACAAGTTACTGTGGGAGACAACAAACCAGATTCCAGCGGAGGAAGAAATCAGGAAGAAGTGCTGGAAGTGGATAGAACACACATTGAGGAAATCACCCAACTGCGTCACAAGACAAGCCCTTATGAGGAAGACTAAAGAACACATTACGCCAAGAAATGGGGACAGACATGAGAAGAATGAACAAAAATTGGATAGAACTAGAAAGGAAGGCTCAGGCCAGAATGGGTTAGAGAATGCTGGTCGGTGGCCTATGCTCCATTGAGAGTAACAGGTGTAAGTAAGTAAATTAAGATAGTAACAAGGTCTAAATGAAGTTTCGTTCACACAAATAATTCTTGTACAATAGGAAGAAACGGCCGTCCAATGCTTCCAGATTTTCCATGATTGTCTAGCTTTAATTGAATCATGATCTCAAATATATTTTAAATATTTGCTGAAAGCTGAAAATAGAAAACTAATACTAAGAAGCATGGAATTCAATTAAGGAAATTATAATACAAATTTGTAGTAATCAATCATCATTACTATAAATATGAATCAGAAATTATTATGTAGTTCAATTACAAAATTCATTTAGTCCTTACTACATATAGATATGATTGAATATATTTCAATAAATTTATAGAATTTTACGTAGAGTTCAAGATAAATGACAATTATGTTCGTAGTGTCAGGAAATTTGCAGAGATGTTTAGCCTTCATAGTTTATATCAAGGGATGATTTTAGCTAAACAAACAATGAAAACGAGGAAACGCTGGACAGCAATTTCGTTCCAATGTAAAATTTCTCAATAATCCACATCCACAGCTTTATCGTGGACAGTACTCAGAACCTTTAATATCACTGCAAGCGTCTGACTTTTAGACTATCGAGCTAGTAAAATAAATTTCAACAGCTACTAAAAGACAAATAAATGAATGAAATCAAATTGATAAAATCAAATTCAAATCAAATTCAAGATCGAATGTCACAACGAAAAGTATTAGGTAAATGATACATTACTCTAGATGATTCGATTTTATCCACTACATAACCCCTATCGACCAATTGTGACAGAATAAAGCTGCTTATTATTTTGGTCATAATTTTTACAAACTGTAAAGATAAGTAAGAGAGAACCTCAATGTTTGGATGCAGCTACATCCATCTGAAGAGTCCCGAATAGGACGAAACGCTCATCTTAGATTACATTGCTAACCACTATCATCTCAGCTTATAATTCGAAGATGGGTGTTCGTTAGTTCACTATATCAGTTGTCTAGTTTTACTCCTGACACGGTTTTCTCCGCAACAGCAGCTGAAATTGTAGATATATATGGACGTTACTTATTTATATATGTAATCTGTTTGGTTGCTATCACTAATTCGTAAGATGCTTTGGTTAGGTTAATGTTTCAGACACATTTAAATCTTTCTGTATATTACAATAAAGTCTAATAAAGATCAAATTGAAAAATAACATTGTTCGCTGATATATGTTGTTCTAATAAAGTACCTGTTAGTGACTATCAATGAGTACATAGGAATAAAGATTAAGTAATGATATTAACACCGTTGGATGCCCGCTCAGTGATCTATCGGTTAAGTGATCTGGCGTAAGACTGGTAGGTCCTGGGTTCAAGTCTCGCGAGTGCGGGGTCGTGGATGCACATTGATGAGGAGTCCCATAATAAGACGAAACGGCCGTCCAGTGCTTCCAGGTTCCCCACGATGATCTAGCTTCAATTGACTCATGATTTCAACTATGAAAATAATGTAAATTTTACAATGCTTCTGTATATCTAGCAAACAGTAACGTAACATTTATTAACACCTTTATCATTAATTATGTTTATTTAGAATTCTTCTTACTCAAAACAAGCTCCAATTAGTTTACATAATAAAATTTCAAAATGTAAACCAAGATTTTTGAGTCAAGATTGAGACAATAGATTGTTATTTTGCAAATTAACTGTTTACTGTATGGTTATCAGATTTTAGTGAGATAGTCTGTAACCTTTTGCTTAGATACATCCGATTGTCCCCACTTGTGTTCTCATTCACTACACTAATATTGTAGTGTACAGTTGAAATCATGAGTCATTTGAAGCTAGACCACCGTCGAAAACCTGGAAGCACTGGACGGCCGTTTCGTCCTACTATGGGACTCCTCAGCAGTGCGCATCCACGATCCCGCACTCACGAGATTCTTCCATATATGAATAATATATACTCCAGATATGTTATTAATGAATCTTTCTTAAGGCTATAAATAATTCTGATAGAAGATTCTTCATTGCTTACATGATCTTAATTAATGAAATCTATTGAGTAATTCGTAGAATGAAATTTTGTAGTAATGGTAAAGGATAATTATGGATATTCCTACACTCTACCAATTCTGTAAATTATAGAAAAAAATATCTCTATTGTGCCTTTATTTGTATTATAGAACAAAAGTAATTGATTGTTTAAAATTTCATATAACTCTGAGATGCAGGTACATCCAGCTAACGAGTCCCAAATAGGACGAAACACGTGTCTCGGACCCCAACTGCTAACCACTATCCATCTTTGTTTATTTTAAATTTATTTACAATTCTGTCTTATAATCCAATAAAAAGAATATTGAAGTATTGGGATTAATCAATTATGTTCGTTTTATTATTATTTTTTCTTTATCTGAAATGAAATCATCGAAGTCAGATTGTTATCCTAATGGTAAACAGAAATTTCATATACATAGACATCTATTAAACCACTTGGTAAACATGCCTATATAGATATATACATAGTATAATTACTGTTCTTAAATATACCATTATGGTTTCATGAGTGTATATATGTATACCGATAATTGTCATCCATATGCTCGGGTAATTGATATAATAGAAGTTGCTTGACTTAAGTTATACAATTATTTTGTTTTTTGCTTTTAAGATACTCAACAATCTATGGTTTAAATGATCGAAATATATAAGTGAACCATATTATTATTATTATTCTTTTGTAATCTATTGAACAAGGATAACTCCAATGGTTATTCAAGAAGAAACGACAGATTACGATATACTTAATTCAATAAATGTAACTGTATTATCTAGCAGAAACAATTGGAACAGAGGAAATGACTCCTGAAGGTTTCTACGCGAAATATGAAACCATCTTGAAAATAGTAAGAACTATCTAGATTTTTATAACCTACAGATCAATGAATTTTAGTTCCAACATCTTTTGGACAATGTCACTTCTCAAATAGAATATACTATTAGTAACTCTCTAAATAATAAGCTAATTGTCAGACTTGGAATGATAAAGATTCTATGTATGATCTTCACGATTCGTTTTTATTTCAAAACTTCGTTTGAACAAATCCTTTAGAAAATTTGTTAATGAAGATTCTGTGGACAACAAGGAGTTCTCTGTTTAATTATCCATGATCCTTGAAAATACCCGGAAATGGACCCATTTACATTCGGATAATTGAGAATCTCTACCAATGTTTCTTCAATAATAATCTGGGAAGATTGATAGTAAGGCTAAAAGAAATAAAACGTCTCCCAAAACCACCATACTCTAAAGAATTTGATTGCTTCCCAAACGAAACATAAAATTTTTATGAAATTTCCTATTTTTATTTAAAAGATGACTTTAAGCTCACAAAATCATCCGTAACGTTCCAAATGGCTCAGCAGTATAGTAAAGTTACACATTTTTACATGTTACGTATTCATTTTATCCGTTCAGGTTATACCAATGATTCACTTAAATAAGTTCGAATACGAAAAAAGAAGTGTATACCGATAACAATATTTTTAAACAAAATAATTTTATCAGAAAGGGGTTTTGTGAAGATTATAGTAATTTTATAGTCGGATTCATGATTCAATGGAAGCTAGATCACCATGGAAAACCTGAAAGCAATGGACGTGATCTTGTGAACCATTATAAAAGTTACAATAATAAATAATGATAATCAGTAGTTATTTTAGGTAATATGTACTGTCATCAGTTCTATTGCATATACATTAACGAAGGTATCTTTTTTTGTCTAAACGTATTTCTAAGTTATATTTCAACAAATCGCCTTCCGGCCCTAGTACGGTTAAGAATGGGGAGAGTCAGCTCGTCCTCTCCAAGTGTTCTCAAATGGTCACGTGCTTGTGACCATTGTCAGGGAAGTCCTACTCACTGCCTTCTCGTCGCGGGGTTGTTTAAGAAATTGAGAGGACTGAAGGTGAGTGTCCGATACTTTAACCGGGTTGGTGAACACGGCACGTCCACCTAGGAGAGTTGGAAAACCCTGATTCCAAACCAATTGTGTACATGAGTTCCAGGATCCTGAAGGAAAGAATGGAGTATGAACCTATTGTTGGTCACCGCCTACCGTGGGACTACATCCCCTCCCGTTGTTTCACTGCCTTGTGGATTGGACCTTCAGGTCAAAGGCTGCGAGTGTGGTCCCCCAAGAAAACCACCTGTTTTGGTATCCCAGCTAGAATGATTTATGTGACGAATATATATTTTGCGCTCTCTTATACCAATATTTATGTGTTTAAGTACATAAATACCTCTGCGTCACAGTTAATCAAGATGATCTGATAACTACACTTTTAAACACTATTAGTGAACATATGGATGATTTCAAATAGATTTATAACCATTCATTATTCTTAACTTCAGAAAGATAATTATAAAGAAATTTTACCAATTTTTTTCACATTTACCCAGATCAAGGTATAACATTTAATTTAACAAGCTTATTTAACGTTTTTCGAAAGCGAATGAATGCTAAAAACAATGTGCTGTTTACCAGTCTTTATGATATATTCAATATCAGTTTTTACATGCTTGAAGCGTTTGAAAGTTACATTTTTCAAAGTATAATGACCATAAACTTTACTGAAACTGAAATAAACTTATAGATAACATTGTAAGCAAAGATGGATAGTAGCTATCAGTGGAATCCAGGACGCGAGTTTGGTCCTATTTGGGACTTGTCAGCTGGATGCACAAGCAAGTGACTCTCAGGACTCAGTAGCTGAGTGCATGACGCAATGGCGTTCGAAGCGAACGGTACTGGTTTCGAGTCTCACAGTGAACATCAACACTGAGATGCAGGTACATCCAGTTGACGAGTCCCAAATAGGAGAAAACGCGCGTCCTGGATTCCACTGATAGCCACTATCCATCATTGCTTACAATGCATGTGACTTCAGGCAATATCGAGGCACTACGCACAGTATGCACATATGCCAATGAGAAACTGGCCAGTTGCTGTCCTAAACATCAATGGGAAGATTCAAACAAACAATACTAAATGGATTTAATAGATAACAATTCGGAGTAATTGTATTTGATCATTTTTAGGTAATCACTAAACAAGTTGTTGTCTTATATATTCATCTTAAGGCAATAAATGATATCTACTAGTAATAACATTTAAGGTGGCTGAGAAATATCAACGTTTTATTATAATCTGGGATATTTATGTTTATTGAAAATACCATTCTATGAATTCATTATGATAAAATAAGTAGTTTTACTTGATCAAGTCTAAGTGAATTCTTTCTTTAGAAGTGTCAAGTAGTAAATCACTTAAACTCTTCAAACGTTAATAGAATAAATTTATGTTTCGTATATCTAGTACTTATTGTACTAACCTGTTATCTCAATAAGAATTAAGTCGAACAAATTTATTTCAGGTACTTAGTTACTCAAATAAACAATAATATAAAAAGCAAAGATGGTGGATGTTTCTATACAAAATATTGCTCATTCCTAAAGGTAATATCACTCACAAAAGTGACAACAAAAGTGTGACAACGAAACAAACATTGGATATAATTGTACGTGTACAGACATTAACACATACGCACATTCATAAATGAGATTTATATGCACAGGATAACAAGAATACGAATGTATAAATTCACTTTGTATTGTTTGTTTGAATCTTCCAATTGATGTTTAGAACTGTAACAGGTCAGTCTCTAACTGGCATATGTGCATACTCTACGTATTGCCTTGATATAGCCTTAATTCACAAGCATTATAAGCAAAAACGGATAGTGGTTAGCAGTGGAATCCAGGACTTGCGTTTCCTCCTATTTGGGACTCGTCAACTGGATGTCCCAAATACGACGAAACACTCGTCCTGGAATCCACTGCTAGCCACTATCCATCTTTGCTTGCAAAATAGACTTATGTTCTGAAGGTCACGATTTCCTATGGAAAGAACAGAATTCCTAGGTGTATAAAAATGACTTAAAAGATACACATTGTCAAAGATACTTATGTCTCTCTGAATGGTCAGATAAATCACATATGTAATCTCACTAAATGTTTTACGGAAAATATACTTTTGTAATTATTCTAAACTTCATCGGCATAATGCACTTTTACTGTTACTATTAAAGAAACATGATAAAATACTTCAACAATTTGCAGATAAGTAAATTCCTAGGACAGAGTTGGATGGAGAATGCTGGTAAGCGGCCTATGCTCCTCGACGAGGGGTAACAGGCGTAAGTAAGTAAGTAAGTAAATTCCTAAATATTAAACCGCTAATAAAGAGCATACAATAAAGGCAAAACATATGATTTATAAAAAAAATATAAGTGATCCCAGTACTTGTAACCAGTTTTATCTTCAATATACATATGGAATAAACAACTGGATTTACTAACTAAAAATTCATCTAACCTCAGCAAATTCACATCACTTATTTACTTAATTAATACCATTAGTTTTATTAGGAAGTAGGGTGAGTTATCTTCCGTATGCTCTTAGTGTAAAGTTGTGAGTATGTTGGTGATTATAAAAAATTTCAAAGTATTTGTGCTATGCTAGCTTATTATCAATTGTCATCTAACTAAGGTACATCCCCTACTCAATAAGATTTTCATAATTACTATTATATTCACAATGTTTTACCAAAAAAAACCCAATTAATTATGCTTTTTTTTAAACTGCTAATAAAATCAATAACAAAGTATCCTGATCGTCTCCAATACCATAATCATCTTTTGTCTCCACTGTAAACCGTCCCCACCCCCCTAAAATCTCATCATCGGTACATACTGTTATCATTATTTAGAATTATAGATACTAATAAGGTTTATTTTCTATTTTATACATATGGTTAGTAAAACTCAATATCCTCCCCCTCCATTGTATGATATTTAACTAATATTTATATTAACATTCATTAACATTATTTTGATACAGGTATTAAAATAAACACTGTTACTGTTATTAATATTCCCGTTATTATTATTATTATTATTATTGTTTTCCTAGTATTTTTCAGGGTTACCAGTAGTTATTAAGTTATCAATGAGTTATCAATGATAGAAGTATTAAAAATGTACTGTACTTCTACGACTACAAAGGAAGTGGACCAGAAGCGTATTAATAAAACGCACTATATATATATATATATATATATATATATATATATGATGAAGGTCGAATCAAAGATCTAATTACAAAACATAAAATGTTGAAATGAATAATCTAAGGGTTACCAATAACCATATTCACTACGACAAATCAATAATGAGGTTTGACAAATAGAAATGCGCATTGATGGGTAGTCCCACAATAAGACGAAACGGCCGTCCAGTGCTTTCAGGTTTTCCATGGTGGTCTAGCTTTAATTGACTCATGATTTCAACTATGAAAATACTGAAATCTCTACAAACCCCTTCTGATTAAAAATACTTTTTACCAAGATCGTAGGGAAACGTTTTGATCAACAGATTAACTCTAATGCATGAGGATAATGACTGCATGCTTTTCTTAATTCTAAGCTACCATAGTGTCTCCCACTTATCTGTACAATTATCACAAACAGTTTCTATATGAAATGTCGTCTCATAAATTTACTGGAAATTTTTTTTGAATTAAAATAATACTTTAGTAGGTGTGTAGTATCCTGAAGTATATACGACTAGATTTCATTTCATCTGCATTGGTTCTTTAAATCTCCCTGTTGATGTTTGGAGTTGTATTTGATCAGTCTCATATTGACATATGTGCATCGTGTGTAGATTGCTTCGATAATGCCATTCAGTCACAAGCATTATAAGCAGAGTTGGATGGTAGTTAACAGTTGACTCCAGGTCACGAGTTTCATCCTATTTGAGATTCATCAGCTGGATGTACATACATCCCAGAGTTGGTGTTCACTCTCGGACTCTAACCTAGTACCATTCACTTCAAATCCCATCACGTTATTCACTTAGCTAATGAGTTCATATGTAGAGTAGTTCAGATAAAAATAGTAGTTTCTTTAATGATCTGATGGTCAAAGTTAAATTCATATTTGTCGACATTCTGGTTTCTTGATTCAAGTGGTAGGGCAGCTTGCGCATTTAGTTTTACTATGGACTGGCTTATTCAAAGACCTAATTGATCATTTCCATATCTACAAACGTTTAATCTAATTAGAAAATTAAGAATGTAGCACTAAATCTACTTTCTAGAGAATAATGTTATCAATTAATCCTAACGTGGCATGTATATACAGAAAGGAAGCATGGTACACTTTAATTCCTTTTGATAACTATACTTGTCCTTTAATAATTTAACTTATTACATAAACTGGTTTATTCACTGACCTACTAATGGTCATCTTTTGAATAACTTCTGTACATATTATGCTGTATTATTACGTAATTATTGGTTTTTATTATGAGTAGTATTGTCTATAACCTCTATTCCCTTAGATAATAAGACTAGACATTCGTATAACCATCAATCTCAACTTAAGATTTTGGTATAACTCTGTCTTTTGCTCTTAATATTCAATCTCTCTTGAAAATTCCATCCTATCATCATTAACTACTATCTATCAAACATTTGTTTCGAACCTTATTATATATTGTCAATTTATCTGATCTAGAGTCGATTAAAAGCACTGAAGTAGAATAAATAGGAGACTACGCAATCCTCCCCCAACTTGATCGACTTTTTAAACAATCTTGACAACTAATCATGTCCCTATCTTTTTTCTCTTTTTAAATTTATGTCACTGTACTATACTCCTTGAATAACATCTTCAAACCCTAATCTTTCACATTGCTGCTCAAACTCTTACTACTTCTACCACTATGTGATTTGAATCGACAACTGCATCTCTGTGCTGATGTGGTATGACAACTCGAACTGATGTATGTACGTACGAAGTTCTATGCTGTGACTGACTGACTGATTCAAAAACCAATTTTTAAGAAGGGAATTAGAAAATATATATCGTTTTTTCATGCTTCTTAAATTTCTCACGTTCACAATTAGTTACTCTGTTTTGAAATCGAAGTAGAATTAATGCAAAAGTTTTTTCATACAGTTAGAAATCATTTTTCTCCTTAGGTATTGATAAAGGTGTAAATAGAATTTCGGTTGCCCCCATATGCAATATACATCATTGGTATGAAATGAGATGATGGGAAGTACAAATGTCATTGATGGACAGCTTTATCATCATAACCCTTATACTTCTAGAACATTTACTTCCATTGATCAGTATACATTATAGTCATGTTTTTTACCATGCTCAATCTTTATTTTCTGGCAACATTTTCTTTAATTTGCAACAATGCTTCTTATGTCACTCATGAATTCTCTCTAAAATGTCATCTCAAGTTTTCTACAATAAGTATCCTATTTCAATGGAATGACATTATTAAACTCTTCGTGCAAGTGTGGTGTGGGTTACTTATATCCACATAAGTAGTATATGACAATCGTCAGGCATTGAATCTATTTCACTAGAAGATCGGTAAAGAAAGAACGGGGACGAAACGCGATTGGTATGAAAATGAATGAACAATAAAATCGAAGACGATGGACTGATATTTACTAAAAGAACAGTCCGGAATGGGGCAATAGACTGATAGTTCGCTAAATAAATATCTACTGTATGGTTGTCAGATTTTAGTGAGATATTCTGTAATTTCTTGTCAAATACATTCGACTTTGCCCACTACTATTCCTATTCACTACACAAGTACTCTCTTATAATTAACATAACAAGTAAGACCTCCAATAGTTCCGAAAGTGTACTTTAACTTTATTAGATAAAACATTTCATTCTAATCTGTGAATCTTTCTATTCTTATTCTATTCAACAAATTTATTCTCTTCAATTGCATATTATAGTTAAAAATTAACAATCAACTGTAAATTGCACTTTTCTCATTTCAATCATAATGAAACATAATAAGTCCTGGGTTCGAATCTCGTTAGGCGGGATAGTGGATGTGAACTGCTGATGAGTAGCACAATAGGACAAAACGGTCTTCCACTGCTTCCAGGTTTTCCATAGCGGTTCAGCTTCAACTATAAAAAAAAACATAATACAATAAAATATTCAAATAAATGATGCATATAATTAAATAAACACACTTTACAAACCCGCAAAACATCTTTTCAGATCACATTAATTCAACCGTATTTATTCGTGTAAACTAGAAATTTTTTTTATTTTTATAAAATCTACATAGTTAAATTTAAAAGAATAATTGACGATAACTTTCCCCCCCCCTCAGAAAAAAATTATTTTTTTTTCACTTGCATTAGTTACCAAGTCAAGTCTAATAATTGACCGTAATTAGATTGACGTGACTAAGTTTAATAATAAATAAATATTTACTTATATTACTTATATTGTTTATAATTTTTAAAAAAAATTGTAACCATCTTAGAAATTAATGGGAAAGTTGCTATTTTCCATACATCTGTTCAATTGAATTCCATTCAGAATATGAATAATAAAATAATTAGTCTTAAATGAAAGTATAAGGTTTCTTTTTTAAATCAATTATGATAAGTTTAAGGTTAAAGCACAAGGTATAAGTAATATTGTAGTGAGGTAGAACATAGGTAAAGACAACTGATTATATAGTTGAGATCATGAGTCAATTAAAGCTAGACCACCAGGGAAAACGTAGAAGCATTGGACGGCCGTTTCGTCCTATTGTGGGACTCCTCAGCTGTGCGCATCCACGATCCCACCACGTGAGATTCGAACTCAGGACCTAACAAATGGATTAAAGTGTGAATGGAATAGGATAATTAGGAATATTTTTGTCATAGTAATTATCAAAGGTATTAGATGGATTAAATGTAATAAAGTGATATAAGAAACAATTACGCATACAAACATGAGGATTTAAGGAATGGTTAAAGAGAGAGGAAGGACACATTTTAATGCGAAATTGATCAAATGTGAGTATAATAGTAATAGTATTAATAGTAAAAAGAATAAGTTAAGATAACAACAAAGATAGGGACGAAATGTGCTTCTTTTGCACACAAACATATTACTTTCTGATAAGTAATTATCTTAGTTATCAAAGCTGATTTTGTCGCATATCTATGAATGATTTTAAAATATTTATTTTTTATTTATTTATCTGAACACATAAATATTGGTACAAGGAAGCACCAGATACATATGCGCCACACAAATCTCATTTGCTTTTTCTGAGGGCTGTGAAACTGCCCAGGTGCCCGAACCGAAACAGGTGGAATTCTTAGGGCGCCACACCCAGAGTCTTTGATCTAAAGGTCCAATCCACAAAGCAGTGGAGCTATGTAAGGAGATGCAGTCCCATGGTAGCCGGTGGCCAACAATGGGTTCATACTCCATTTGTTCCTTCAGGATCCTGGAGCCCATGTGCACTATTGGTTTGGAATCAGGGTTTTCCAACTCTCCTAGGTGGACTCTCCGAAACCAACAACCCGGTTAAATCACCGGACATCCGCTTCTCGTCCTCTCAATTTCGTAAACAACACCCCCGCCACGAGAAGGCATTCAGTAGGACTTCCCTGTCAGAGGATATATATGTGTGGCCATGTGAGAGCACTTCGAGAGAGAGAGAGAGAGAGAGTGAACTCTTTCGACTCTCGGCCGTACTAGGGCATTTTAAAATAACTGTGAATTAATTTCAAGTTAACGGAATATACCCATTAAGACATAAAATAAGAAAGGGTGTTTCAGAGAAGAGTTCTCTTTCTGGCGAATACGTTTTCAAAACTGTACAATCTCAAATACACAATTATTTTTCAAGATGACAATAATTAGTAATAATAAAATCCTATTAAATCCTAAGTAGAACAAACAGAGGAATTAGAACGTTATTTTTATCAGAGAAAGTGATAATAGTTATATTATTTTGATCATGAAGATAGGTAGGGAAGTTATAATTGAGAAGGTAAGGCTCGGCATGGTAACATAAAATGTTGAAATTGAGATTAAATTTAGTCAAGGGGATCATAGAAGCAGAAATAAACCAATTGGAGATAAAAGGTTTATAGAGAAGATAGAAGGGGAAGAAGATGGTTTTAAAGGAAGAAAAGTATGAAGAAAGAAAATCGTGAGATATTCAGACCATAGTAAAGGGAGAAGTTGGACCAATTTCTTTCGGTTTCAGTTCTAGTTTATCCAGATGCATAATTTTACATGCCAAAGGCAGTTATATTGTATCTTGTTAACATTAGAAAAGCAGTTATCGTTAAAGTTATCTCTGGATTCTCCCTATCAGTAAGAATAAGATTTACGAAGTAAATATATAATCATTGAAACACCAATGTATTCGATGTTACAAAGTTTTATATAGTGTTCTTATGCTGAGTAGAGGAAGTTAAAAATTTCTATGATCCAAAGTCTATTCATCATCAGGTAAGAATACTATATACTTCAAGTAATGGATTAGTGCATTAAAAGTTTAGGCGTTGAACTTTTAACCATTAAATCATTGGTTTGATCGGCTGAGAAGTATCACCAGCATTTATGTTTGAAATATTTCTTCATCTTTATATCGTAATTAAACTATTTCAATAAATATCTTTCTTTTTGAGACCGACAATTAAATAGTCACAAAATATACCTGTTTTGACTCTCTACAACTACAAAACATTAAAATACATATCAGTACAATGCTTTTCATTAAAAGATTAAAATTAAAATGTTTATTATCTTTAATAATATATTATCATTAAAATTTATAACATTACCAAATATCTATTCCCCTTTACACCAAAACTAATCTTTTATCTTTATATAGATACTACTCATAGATGTATTTATTAAGATATATAATGTTGAATGTATCAATTTCTTGCAGAAACCCCCCCCCTACCCCCCTCCTCAAAAAAAAGAAAAAAAAAGAACAAAAGTTATTTTATTTACACTAACAGAATGTAATAAATTGTAGTCAATGTATCAAATTACAAATTAAAAGTTTAATTTTTTTTTTCTTAACAGTTAAGTTAACAATTTCAATTTAATTCATTTAAAATGTTCATTTTAAACAAAATAAAATTCTATTCTAAAAACACTATAGGTTATTTGTTTAATTTAACATATTTATAATTATAATCAAATATGGATAGTGGCTAGCAGTGGAATCCAGGATGCTCGCCATTTTGTCCTATTTGAGACTCATCACGTGGATGTACCTGCATCTCACAGTTGATTTTACACTCTGGGACTCGAACCCAGTACCTTTCGCTTCAAACGCCATCACGTTATCCATTCAGCTACTGAGTCCTTATAGCCACTTGCTTGTGTATTGGGGTGAAGTATGAATTCAATTAGTATTGTTTGTTTGAATCTTCCCGTTAATGTTTAGGCAATACGCACAGTATGCACATATGGCCAATAAGAAACTGACCAGTTGCAGTCCTAAGCATCAAGATTCTAGCAAACAATACTAAGTGAATTTATATATAATTATGTTATTTAAATCTACATATTCTCTTTAATAAATGCCTCATTTGTGAAATTGTTCACCTAGAGACAATTCTTGCTTCTATCTGAGCACCCAGGCAGTATCATAGCTCTTACACATATCAATGATAACTGCTATCGGCCTCATTGTTATTGTATGGCGTATATGCATTTAAAGCAATTAGTCCCTTTGATAAATTTCGATAGTGTAATAAGAAGACGAAGATGATCAGAACTATATGACATAGAATTAAATGACCCGATAAGAGTAGAGGATAAACATCCATCGTCCTCTATTGCCAAACTTATAATCGAAAGAAGCATGAGATTAATCTCAACTAGGCTTTTGTGGTGTTGTATGAAAATGTTAAAGGGTGTATACTAAGGTTTATTGAAGCCTTAACCATACAAAAATTCAAACCCCCTTGTGTATTCAAAAAACAGTTTTTCCTCACCTTAAACCTACCCTGGTAATATTAGCTTATTACCCAAAGTGATTAGGTTTCGAATTGTTTTCGCATTATTTTCTTGATTATTCTTGTCTCCTCTTACTCTCAATTTCCAGTCCAGTTGACCTTTTATTTTTATATATAAATATTCTTAACAATTATATGTGTGATCAGATTGTTCGAAATGTATTGCGATAATATACCAATACATAGTTCTGATAATCATCGTCTTCTTATTACACTGTCGAAGTATATTTGGTGCCCCCTTGTACAAATGTTTATGTGTTCAATAAAATAAATTTAAAAAAATGAAAACCATGAAGGTGAAAAATTAACATTTTTCATATATATACATAATTATCAGAAGGGGTTTTGTGGAGATTTAGTATTTTTCATAGTTGAAAGCGTGAGTCAATTGAAGCTAGACCACCATGGAAAACCTGGAAACACTGGACGAGCGTTTCGTCCCATTATGGGACTCCTCAGCAGTGCTCATCGACGAAACCGCTCTCGCGAGATTCGAACCCAGGACCTACCAGTCTCGAGCCGAAGCACTTAACCGATAAACCATTGAGCTGGCATCCAACGGTGTTACTGTCTAACGTCAACTGATCCACAAAGTTGAACAACCATTCACCAATTGTCTTCAGTGAGTTCCTATCTCACAACAGACGTTGTTTTGAACTCCACTGGTCACTGCCTCTCAGGTTTTCCATGGTGGTCCAGCTTCAATTGACTCACGCTTTCAACTATGAAAATTATACATGATTGTTAAAAATACACACAATTACAGGAATATGATAGTTAACAATAAATCCTATGATTAATTATAACAGGTGAATTCACGAATCGATCTAAGTTAGACCATTATTGTAAACCTAGATAAAGGGTTATGCAATATCATGTTACGATTGAAGTTAAAAATTGACACCGTTGGGTAGCGGTTCAGTGGTTTATAGACTAAATATTTGCACATGAAACCGAAGGTCCTGGGTTGGAAACTCACACGCGGGATCGTGGATGAGCACTGCTTAGGATTCTCGTACTGTGACAAAACGGTCATCTAGTACTTCCTGGTTTTCAATGACAATCTTGCTTAGATCGATTAGTGAATTCAACTGTTAAAAAACTGCAATCTCCTTAAATCCCAATACTGATTAATTATAAGTTAACATACGAAATTAATACTCGGTTTTAGTAAAGCATTGTATCTCCTCAAGATCATTTTTTGAACTTATTCAATCGTATGAACATCAAATTATGAGCCTATAAACTAATTGTTTGTTTCTTGTAACTTGTAACAAGCATATAACTAGCTGATACAGTCACAGTTTAATACCATGACATATAGATGTTTATATTATTTTTAAATATGAGGTCTTTGATAAGTATTGCTTAATTGAACTAACTGTTCTATGACTTAGTAGGTAGATACAAACGATAAAAAAGTCATTGACTTGACATTTCAAGAAACCTGATAATTTCCTTATTACATCAAGTATAAAGATTAATAGAGAAATTTTAAAAGTTTGTTCTTTTCAATTAGGAATTTCTGTTTCACAGAAATTATTGGGTTATTATTGGGTTCGAGTCCCAGAGTGAACATCAACTCTGAGATGTAGGTAGATCCATCGAACGAGTCCCATATAGAACGAAACGCGCATCTTGGATTCCACTGCTAGCCATTATCCCTATTTGCTTATAATGCTTATGAATAGCGCATAATATTTCTTAAACTTTTTATTGGTCAAATAGCAGCCTTCAGTATATGTTTCCTTTTTATATTTCTTTTTAGATATTATTTACGAAATATCCAATTAATATGAATAATTATTGGTTTCAACTCTTCTGTTGTATGATTATTGGATTTCTAATACTAACTAGTCATACTAGTTGCATGGACTCTGATAATGATCCTTCAGATATCAGTGCAGATAAACGCTTTCTGTTAGCTTTACCATCACCCAAAAGGTTAAGCCAACCTTCATATTCGTTTAACCGTTACAGACGTCCAATGTATGGATATGGCTATAGACCAGATTATATTGATGCTGATGAAGATTTATTCAATGAAGATAAAAGATTTCTACTTGGTCTACCGCCTAAAGTTGAACATAAACGTTTTCTACTTGGTTTACCACCATCACTTAGACAACATAAAAGGTTCATTTTAGGGCTACCAGCACCAACTAGATTTCATTCGTAATTGAAGATAGTTTTAAACACGTGAACACTTACACACATATGCATACAAAACATTTCACCAGACATATATGTATTCATTATATAACATGTCTGAATAATAAATTATAAAGAGGAAGTTTTGTTTTATATGAATGGTAAATACTAGATCTTTTTAGTATCGAGTTGTGGAAATT
Organism: Schistosoma rodhaini; assembly: GCA_944470415.2. Taxonomy (NCBI): domain Eukaryota; kingdom Metazoa; phylum Platyhelminthes; class Trematoda; order Strigeidida; family Schistosomatidae; genus Schistosoma; species Schistosoma rodhaini. Next base: position 37,018,922 of record OX104037.1, read on the forward strand.
TTTGAATTTCTTTAAAATAATAAGCCCGTCAAAAGAAGCCATTGTCAATGATACTAATCTGTGTCAGATGAGGAAACTACCCACCAAAGACGATAGAAGATGGTCACGCAATGTCGTGGATCCATCAAAGTTGAATATTAACACCGTTGGATGCCGGTTCAATCGTCTAGAGGTTAAACGTTTGTGTGAAAGGTCGAAGTCCCGCGTGCAGGATAGTGGATTCCCACTGCTGAGGATCCTCACAGTAAGACGAAACGGTCATTCAGTACTTCCAGGTTTTTAATGGTTGTCTAAGATAGGTCGGTCTATGATTCCAACAAGATATCGTATATCTTACTTTTATCAATAGTATTAGTTGATTTTTTTAAAAGATTTGGATTGTATGAAATTATAATGACGCTATGGGACAGAGCAGTACGTGAATCACAATGACCGATAAAATAACTTGTTACTTTTTAAGCTATGCAAAGCTTCATACTAGTAACAATAAAATATAAACTGAAAGTTCTCTGACAAGTTACTTTTATGGTCCGAATCGATATATTTTCAAGAAGATATGCTGAAATAAGGCCTGTTTGATGGATGAATCGAAACATCAGTTATTTATTCAAATTTGTTATTTAGTCATACACTGAATCAGTGCACCAAAGTGTTTCACCAATACGATTTAAATATATCCAGCCTAGGATTTGTTATCTTGAATAAGGATTAATAGTTTTCATATCCACCCAAGGAAATCGTTAAAATACGTAGATAAAGAAACGAGTTAACATCGTATTATAACAGTTACTGAACAGTAGTGATTCTACGCTTTGAAGTCGATCAATTATTTTAAACGTAGGATAAGACTATGTAACCAACGACTCTGCCTGAGTAAAAACGAGGTTTCAAACTGTAAAATTAGAATTTTATAGAACGAAAACTAACAGACTGTGAGTCTTTGAGTGATTTGTGTCAGGAGTAGTCGGGATAGTTTTTCAATAGGGAAGCGCGTAAATACTTATGCTAATAGTTTAACAGATTAAAAGAATAAAGAGGTTTGATAATAAGACTTCGGTGGGGGATGTATCATATGTCATGTCGCAGCAGAAAAATATAGCCGAAGCTATTTTCACAATAGGAATTGCTAGATTCAGAACAATCATTCATTCCTACTATGCTGGACGCTGCTCGCCGAACTACTTGTAAGTAATATGTAGAGGAGTGTGACGTCAGACGGAGAGAAGAGATTCAGTAAATCATAACCACAACGTGGCCGAAAACTTGATGGATGGTCGAAGACTATGTAAAAATACTTCGTAAATGCTGTATTTTCCCCATGCTCCTGTACTAATTAACTCCACAGGGAAAAGTTTTTAAACCTAATATAATATAAACTCATTGATTAGAGATTTCTACCATTTGTAGTAACGTTTGTTGAAGGATTGTTAGATCTTGACTGAAAGTGGAAGATGAAGATTATTTCATGAATAATCAATTCAGTATAAGGGTAGAATGTTAATTTCACTCTTTATTTCCAAAAAGTTGTCCCGTGCAAACCACTATCAAGCATATGATTTCGTGGTCATTGATACAAACGTATGAGATTTCAACAAACTGAAATATTTCTGCGCATAATCTCTCGATATGATATCGCTTTTTTCTGCAAGCATTGTTTAACCAGTGATCTCACCAATCAAAAAAATGAACGAAATCTTTCTTAATTTTCAATTACGAAATGAAAAAGGCTCAAATGATCTCAGTAGCTAGATAAAACGTTTTGTAAACTGCGCAATCGTTTACTGTTATATCTAAAGCCTTGATTCTTAATATGCCGCGAACTACTCGACTACTTGTGTTAAGTCGGTTTCCAGAGAACTCCAACAGAGCCTCCAGAGGCTCAAAAAGAGCTCCAACCAATCAGAGCACGACAGAACATTCTGGAGTTCCAACGTGGCACGCTATCATTGGTCAGTAGCAATTTATGTCGTTAAGTGGATTGGCTGAATTAGGATGTTGATTTAACTTAAGCAAACATCTATAAATACTTACGATTTTCTGTACAAAACTGAACCTTGCAATAAAGCATCTTCTCGTTACTCGTGTCTTCTCTCTTGTCTTCAAGTCGCTGAGTAGTGCTAGCCTGGGGTTATCAGAATAGCTTAGGATCTGAATAAGCGTTCAACCCAAAAGACATATCAGTGGCGACGGGGAAAAACTACAAGACATATCACTGGCGACGAGAAAAAAAAATGACAATGAGTATTTCTTTAGAGCAATTTGAAGCTTATATGGAGCGTCAAGAAAAACGGTTTGAGCAGTCTCAAATCAGAGTCATGGAAGCTCTTATGCAGAAATTATGTATGTCTCAACAAAACTCTGCTGCTGGTAAATTTCAAGTATCTCATACTGACTCAGTTATTAACGCAATCCATGAATTTAATTTTGATGGTGCAGCAGGTGTCACTTTTAACTCTTGGTTTAAGAAGTATGAAGATTTGTTTCATATTGATCTCTGCAGACTGGATGACGCTTCAAAGGTCAGAATACTTCTAAGGAAGCTTGGGACAACAGAACATGAACGCTATAGTAACTTTATTCTCCCGAAGAACCCACGAGACTTTAGTTTTGATGAAACAATTCAAACCCTGTCTCAAATCTTTGGAGAACAGTCGTCTCTATTTAATATCCGTTACCAGTGCTTGAAGATAACGAAAGAATCAGGAGATGACTGGGTGAAACATGCAGGTATTGTGAACCGAGAATGCGAGAGGTTCAATTTGTCTTCCATGTCTGAAGACCAGTTTAAATGCTTAGTATTTGTCTGTAGCCTGCGTTCACCTGAGGATGCTGACATCCGAACGAGAATCCTAAGCAAACTTGAGCATTGTCCCAACATGACCCTGCAGGAAGTGACTAATGAATGTCAAAGGTTAGTGAATTTGAAGCACGATACCTCGATGGTAGAAAACACTAACCAGTTCCTCCACGTTAATGCTGTTGAGAGGAAAGTCGAGCAAGGTTCCAGTACACAGAATTATCGAAATGACTGCGGTAAACCATCATCCCCATGCTGGTTATGCGGAGGTTGGCATTTCAAAAGGTTTTGTCCGTTTAAAAGTCATCGTTGTACTACGTGTTCCAGGAAAGGACACAAAGAAAGTCATTGCAAAACCCGTAAACGTCGTCAACCTAAAGTTTATTTTAAAAGATTCAAGCCACGCACAGCCAAGGTGACGGTAGCTGCTAACAGAATCGGCTCCCATAATCGTAGAAAGTATGTTTCCCTCAAGATTAACGGGTACGATGCCCGCTTACAGCTAGACACAGCCTCTGATATAACGCTTATAAGCAGGAGGACGTGGGAGAAAATTGGGAGGCCGAGAATATTTTCAACCTATCAGACAGCACACGGTGCATCTGGGGGGATTATAAACATTGCTGGTGAGGTTCACTGTAAAATCACAGTCGCAGAGCTTACAAAGAAGGGAGTAATATTTTTAACAGAACGACCAGCACTCGACTTATTGGGACTTGATTGGATAGAAAAGTTGAAATTATTAGATCGTCCCATAAATTCAATCTGCAACAACGGCACTATGTCGAAAGTTGGGGACCCAACATTGTTTCGTGGGGGAGGTTGAAGTCAGCAAATGCAGTCTGGATACCTACCCCGCTTCTTCAAAAAAGGGGAGGTGTTAAGTCGGTTTCCAGAGAACTCCAACAGAGCCTCCAGAGGCTCAAAAAGAGCTCCAACCAATCAGAGCACGACAGAACATTCTGGAGTTCCAACGTGGCACGCTATCATTGGTCAGTAGCAATTTATGTCGTTAAGTGGATTGGCTGAATTAGGATGTTGATTTAACTTAAGCAAACATCTATAAATACTTACGATTTTCTGTACAAAACTGAACCTTGCAATAAAGCATCTTCTCGTTACTCGTGTCTTCTCTCTGGTCATCAAGTCGCTGAGTAGTGCTAGCCTGGGGTTATCAGAATAGCTTAGGATCTGAATAAGCGTTCAACCCACAAGACATATCAACTTGAATGATAGAACCCGCAACGTAGCAAAAGAGAGAAGACAAAGACTGGTAAGTAGGAAATTTATTCCCCAAATCAGTGTCAAAATATAGCACCGGAATCTCGTGTATTTATAGTTTTTTGGCTGAATGTAAATCATCAATTAGGCCAACCAATAGGTACATAGGGGTCATTTTGATGTTGGTTTGTTCTCTGAGCTGGATGGTTTGATCGTGGAGCTTTCATCGTCCTTCTGAACGACATCATCAGCACAAACTTCGGGTAGGGGTCATGCTAATCCATCCAATGGGGAAGCTACACGTCGACATTCTAGAACATCCCCCTAGCAGTGATTGGATGGAATGTCTGTGGCTCTTCCTGGGCTTCTTAAGGCTTCCTAGAGTCTACTGACGGGCCGTCCTTACATTTACAATTAAATCTCCAAATGACTAGGTTGGAAACTTGACGTAACGACGACTTGCGAGCCACTATTATTCATGTATGTTTTCAGAGTTACAGCGTACGATTGCTTCTAGTGTTAAATAGAAGTGGACTGTTATAAGAAACAGTTAGTTTTCTAATATTGTAGAAACAAAGAATTTTGCAGTAAGTTTACTTGGTACCACGGCTTACAAATACGACTGTATTTCATTCATCTACATTACTTTTTAGAGTACTTGTAATGTTAATCTTTATTGTGTGAGTAAACATATTAAGCAGAAATGTATATTTACGCCAGCGTAACTATCAAAGCAGTTATAGTGACCGGAAAGAGAGGATGGGTTATCGTAATATTTCTGAATGCCTCTAACTAGGAGGAAGACACAATCTAAATAGCGCAATCACTAGACATCTGTTGGACACAAGATTTTAGATTAATAATAAACAGTCACGGTCCAGTTTTCTTAGGTTATCTAAAGCCATTTCTATCCTAGGTCAGAAACAACATTTGTCTGCCAAAGGAAATAGCTGTTGATCTTTCTCTGCCTTAGTGATACAAATATATCTTACCTATATCATTATTTTGAAACATTACAGGTTCTAGGCGCTTAACGAAAACTCAAAGATGTAGGGTAAATGCATGTCATTTTGGTCAAATTTTCCCCATAATCTTTTATATAGTAATAATAATGATAGTTTGTTCCTAGTTAACAGAATGTTGTATGAGGAATATAGCAAAGTAATTTTACAGAAATCGCTGTTGAAAATCATGAAGTTCAGCCAATGTTGTTACGTTACAGCTTTTTCTGTTCTTAACTTCGAGTGAAATAACATAATCATCAACCAGACGTATTGCTTTAGCCGGCTCAGTGGTCTAGAGGTTAAGCGTTTTCATGCGAGACCGATAGGTCCTGGATTCGAATCTCGTGGGGCGGGATCGTGGATGCGCACTGCTGAGGAATTCCATACTAAGACGAGATGGCTGTCCAGTGCTTCCAGGTTTTTCATCGTGGTCTAACATGAACATGGTCTAACATGGACTCATGAATTCAACTATAAAATTACTAAAATCTCCACAAAACCCCCTTCCTATAAAAATCTGAAAAACAATGAACAAGCAAACCAACAATCGAATGAATCAATTAGAATGTCCACAATCGTTCATGATGTATACAAGCAACTCAAATTTCATCACAAAGTTAATCACATTTGTGGAAGGTTAGTGAATATTAATGGCAATAGTAAGTTGTAATTTGATTATTTTTACAGTTACAAAATACAAACATATATAACGATAATAATAATTATAATTCAAAACAAGTGACCAAAAGACTATGAATTCTCATGTCACACTCTCCATACCTATTTTATACACTTCTTTGTGTGATTTTCCAACTAATTCTTCTATATGATGTACATTTGTTCATTTACAAAGCCTCATTTCGATATTTACGACCTACGTACTGTGAGTGTGTTGCGTTCGTTATGTTTATAGTCGATGACTGAGAACAATATAATTAAGTAGAAGCTACAATGCAAATGTTCTTGATAATATATTTCAGCAATTGAATTCACCAGCTTATTTATTAGTGATAGGCAATCAAAATACAATTAAGTTGGATGTGCACAAAAGGAATCAAATAATGGTAGTACTAGATTAACACTAGATTATAACCTCTTTTTAATGGAGTTGTATTTAATGTTGACGTTGACAATAGAATAGCCACCAATTGCATCGTAGTGAAATAAATCCAGGGCTGCATCAGGTTGAGCTAATCCTCAGTGTACTGAAATGAATTCAAACCGTCGTGAATGTCAATCAGTCAACACGTTTTATGTATTTATAAATCAATATAGCAATGGAATATGGCTAATAGATAGATAGATAGACAAGCAGGCAAGAGAATATTGGGAAGGGCCTCGTATAGGACATCTGAATAAATCACACTCCTGAGCAAAAGTTAACCCATAGCATTGAACAAATACATTTTACAGTTGCGTCCTATATTAGTCATCATATTCCAAAATGAATAAACAATTATATTAATTTAGCATGTATGTATTATATACCATACGGTGTTAAGTCTAAATGAGCTGAACGGGGATTGTATGAAGGTCTAACTTACATCAACTCACACTGAGTAATAAACAGTCAGTCTAGGTTTCCCTATTGTGGTGCTCAGATAGTACTGAACATTTGAAATTCCTACAGAATAAATAGAATCCTATGATGTAGACATTTTATTCAGATGTGAAGAGAATGAAGAAGTAAATGAGAAACCATCTTTATCATTTCTTAGCATATTGCCTTGCGGTGAGCAGCCCATGATAGTCATCCTTAACCGAGACCGAACTCAGTAAATTTTCCAAATTTCATCTACCAATCCCTTGTAGTAGACGTCGAGTCGCGATTGACTATGATCACCACTACAGGAAGATTTCGCGCCAGGTATTAGTTTGGATCTCTCCGTAGACCAAACATCAGTAGCCAGTTGACGGTTGTAATAGGATATATTTGTTGGCGATCTCGTGGTATCGAAAAAATACCGAGATCGTGCCAAAGCTTACATGCGGAACTACCGAGCGTATGTGAGTTCGTGCAATGTCACAAACAACAAAAAAATGTATATGCTTTGTACACTTAAACAAATAGGTACAGTAAAACAACCACTGGCACAATTGTTTGTAATAATAATTGCTTCCACTATACCAATCTCGTTCTCGTCATAAAACTAGGTCTTTACACTCTTAATGTAGAAACGGTACAGCTTGTTGTAGAATTTTGTCACCTCTAAGTGATATTTTACTGACTGAATGGTATTTTGGCTACTTGTAAGTTCACTAAAAATAAGGTGAACATAAATTCCAAACGCTTACAAAGTTATTTTGGGAAAATGTTGGTCATTATAAAAGCTTAATCAAACGCCTCGTAATGTCTTCAGTTAGTTGTGCTGACGAGCTCGCACTGACAACACTGCAAATTGGATATTTGGGACCTTTAATCCTTAAAACAATGGACCGATATAAAAAAAGAACCAACAATAGGGTTTCAGGAGGCGCTTGAGTGCCCCAATATCAAAGAATACTATCAAAATATAAAATGGCCACGAAGTGATTAATTTACTGATGAACAACAACCAACACTTAGAGCGCATCTCTGAACTTTTCAACTCATCTATGGGACCTAAACGAATGAAGAACTACGGAATACAACTTTATCATATATGATCACAGATCTTAAGCCCGTGCACAAATTAATGGTTGTATTCAGAAATTCTTTGAGGAAAGTCTATCGAATAACGACAATAATAAACAGGACTTCCACTTGTAATTGATATGCTCCACTCTGTTTTCCTGTTCAGCTACAGTTTTCTAATATATACCATTTAATAGAACTTAGCACAAAAAAGTTTAACTCAAATAGATATATGAGAGTCAGAAAGCCAGATTCCGGTGAATAAAAAGCCTGAAAATACTGTGGTGCAATTTTTGAGATACTTTGCTTCTAATTTTAGTTGAGTAATGTAAACAAAAGACTTCAAGTGCAAAATATTACATAATTATCAAACCGAATTACAAAAGTCATGCGAAGTGTAGGTAATCTGAAACCTTCGCTGTTGGATTCTCAGTTAGTTTTCTTTCAGGGCAAATTCCATAATAAGAACATTTTCATCACCAACCCTTGGAAGAAATCCAAAACCGTAAATCATGTGAAGTTGAATTTATAGTTATATATATATATATATATATATATATATATATATATATTCAATGATGTTTTTAATGAAAAAACGAAAAACAGATTTTTTCCTTATTCATGACACCCTAAATGTAATTACATTTATCCATTGTTTACCCATATCAATCGTATGAAAACGCACATAACTGTTGGTTCGTACTGATATTTACACTACCTCTGTTATTAAAATAAACACTGTCACCGTCGTCTGTTCTTCCACTATGTCATCCTCTGCCAATGATCGGAGGATACAGCAGTGTTATAACGTCCGTTTAGGCCACTATACATTACGTTGAGACTTCGACTCGGATTTAACCTTTCTAATCACGCTGTTTGGCGTCTCCACGTTTAGAGGAATCTTCGTTAATCAGGTGAACTGATTTGTGGTTCTCATCCCAGAAGGAGCTAAGAAGTAAAATTCATTGCATAACAAGTGTTATCGTTTTGATATTTAGTTTGTCATTTTGTCAAGTGTTATTTGCTTTACAAATAAACTTACTTTTGTTTGTAGTGTTGATAGTTTTTGGTATATCATAAGTAACGGTGAACATAGTTATATCTTGAATAAGCTTTTTACCAAGATTCACCATAAATTCCTATCTGGAGCTTGTCAATAATGGTAGATTCTTGTTCAAATGAAAAAAGAACACATTGATTGAGTATAAAAATGCCACAGATATTCTGAGTTAAGGAACATTTTTGCCATTAACACTTTTATAACCAAATGATGCCATATCATTCAGATCAGAATAATAATAATAATAATAATAATAATAATATATTTCTGCAATAGCAGGTACACGCCATTTTTACAGGCATGATCTACAATTTACAACATATACTGGTTAACAGTATGCATCCCAAGCGAGGTTGTTTAGTAATTATAATCTATAAAAGTTGATAGCAGTTCATTCGTTCAGATATAATGTGTTTTCATGAGAATATATTTCCAAAGGGGCATAGCGTCCACGTTACATACCAGATCCAATCTCGACAAAAAGTGTAATAGGGTTTCGGTCGTGCTAAGTATTTATGTAACGCTGCTTTTTAAGTTTATTGTTGTTATAAAGTAGGCTTGTGGAGCGCCTGGTTCGAGCTATGACCTTAGGAAAGCGCGTTCGTCGAGCTTCTTCCAGATGTCCGAAGTTACATAGCTTCACCCTCAGAGCACGATTCTGAAGAAGAAAAGAAAAGAGAGAAACCGAGGAGCAGCTAGGCATTTGGACATGAACGATAACCAATGCTTAACATTTATCAGTGGAACAGATGGAGGTACGAAAAATCATTAGATTAAATTGATACTAGCTCATGTTGCAAGAGTGAACTGCGATTAGGGGCTCCAGAGGAGAGAATGCAGTAATAACGAACAATGAGTTGTGATATTTATCAAGGTGGAGTAGATTCCAATGAAGGAGGGAAGTCAAGGTTGGAATGAGGAAGAACAGAGAGTGCATATAGAGAGTAGAGTGTTAAGTAAAATAGCAACCATATCCTTTACAGTCTGTTTTTTTTCATCATCCGATGCCTGCCACACAGTTTTCATGTAAAAGTCCGAGTTAGCATGTTAAAGGTTGTCTTAGTAGAATAGTTAATCCAGCACAAAAATTAGAAACATGAGTCTGAATGGTGAGTGTAGGAGAACAATCTCAATATCACAGATTGATTGACTTGTTCTCATCCATAAAGAGCCTGATACAAACAAAATGTTCTGCCCCACAAACACAGGTGGATTGAAGTCATCGCCCTCACCATCAGTGCTTGTTGGTCAGTAACTCCACCCTCCCTCCTTTTGTGATGTTAGGCTCATTTACGCTTATTTTTTGAATACATATCATACCTCACACAATGCTCTGTGTTTCACATACTGTTGGAAAACACTATTTCTATAAGTACCATGTTACAAGCTTATCAGACAGTTACAAATTATGGACTGTGGGTAGGGCTTCGATGCAATGTTTTTATTGACTATATAGTAAAGTGTAGGTTACGAATCAGAGTATAGGCATTAGGAGGGTTATAGTGTAGGATATTTGTTTACCATAGTAGGCGGAAAAGTGGAAATTTATATTAGTTACAGATAAGGTAAGATAACGAGTGGTGAAATAAAATTAATGGCAAGGCAACATAGTGTACAGATGAGTAAGAAGCTGATAAATAGACAAGAAGTAACTCACACTAAATTCGCGCTGAGGTTGTTTTGTTCTATGCTAACCGGTTGATGGGTGACAGGTTCTATAGTTGTACGACACACTGGCAGTAGGCAGTCGATTGTACGTTTCTTCTGATGTTTTAGGGTATTTATAAGCGTCATTTAGCGACCGAGTATTGATAGGTCCAGTGAGTTGCCTGTCTACTTCAATTGAAAAGAATTAGTGAGGGGAAAGTATATGATACAACTACAAGGTAGGGAAATAATGCGATTCAGTCTATATATGTAGAGAGCCTATGATGTCTGTGTGAGACGTGGATGTGTTCGTTTGCACCAGAACTATGCACGTGAGGGCTTGATCAACGAGTCTTGTAAACGTATGTAATTTGTCTGCCATGCGTACTTCAGAAGGCAGACTGTTCCTTATCAATGCGTACTTGATAAGGAAGAAGTTTTCACGTGTTTTTTATCTGTGTTTTTCAATTTTGACTGTGGATACTTTGTCTCGAATGTTGCATCCATGTGAGTCTTGGTAGAGAGCTATATTACATGTGGAATAAGTAAGGTTTTTAAGGAGTTTGAAATAAAGAATTAAGTTAGACCTAAGCCTTCTTTTCCAGAGGGGTTCTAGTCCTAAGATATGGCATCTGGATTTGTAGTCAGTGAGTTGGTCGTTCTTAAGTATTTTGCGAGTGAAGTCTCTCTGTATTCCTTCCACCTTAAGTATATTAGATGGTCGTAGGTTGGAAAATAAGAACGAGCAGTATTCGACGATGGGTCTTACGCAGGCTTTATACATGATGATTTCAGTTTCGTTTTGAAAGAAATTATGAAGCCAAGCAATCTCCGCATTCGAGATGCTTTAGTTGAAATATGTTCAGAGAAGTTAAGACTGTCAGAGTAATGTACCCCAAGGTCAGTTACTGATGTCAGTCTGGGCAGTGGGTTTTTGTTAAGTGCTGGTTTTAGTTTAATTACTTCATAGTACTTCGTACATCACCAATATCAGTTTTATAGATGACTTAAGTCATCAGCGTAGAGGTAGGTCTTACCTGTTGTAAAGCACTTGCATATATTGTTGATATAAATTATAAAGAGCAATGGACCCAAGACACTACCTTGCACAACACCACTGGTTATTGGTCGAGGTGTAGATGTTGTAGAGTTAAGCTTGGTTATTTGGTATCTGTTTGTGAGAAAAGACTTAATCCATTGCAATAGTGGGTTTATAATTCCAACTGACTGGAGTCTGTTGATTAGAAGATTATGGGGTACTTTATCAAAGGCTTTCTTTATATCGAAATAAAGTATAATCACTAGCTCTTTCTGGTCACGTATGCGAGTAACCTCGTTAAATAAGTCTATCAGACATGTACTACATGATCTTGTTCTAATGAAACCATGTTGTGTTGTGTCTATTAATTCTTCCTTAAGTAGGTGATCTGATAGTTGACTTTGTATCACTTTTTCCATTATGCACGATATAACTGGGGTGATATTTATAGGTCTGTAGTTTCCGACCAGGTATCTCGGTCCTGATTTGTGTTTGGGAAGAACATACGTTACCTTCCAGGCTTCAGGATATGTACCCGCCTCTAATGATAGTGTGTATATTTTGAGCAATAATGTATGTATATCCGGCCCCGACATTTTATGGAGGAATGATGGTATATCATCGACACCAGAGCTCGCATTCGGCTTAAGGGTTTTGATGGCGGTACGTATACTCCTAATGTCAGAGTTTATGGTGCTAATATAGCTTTTGCTTATGCATTTTATGTTAACATCTGAGGCATTAGATGTGTTCTCGTTTTGTGAAAACCATTCACTTAGCAGTTCGCATATGACGGTTTGGCCATAGTACGTCACGCCATCGTGCATTAAAGAGTGAATGTTGTGATTTCGGGTAGGTAGGTTAACATATTGCTGCCAACCGTGTATGTCTAAGGACCGTGGTATTCCTTCGTAGCACGGTGGGCCAGAATGTGTCTTCCAGTTGATGGTTTGTAGGTTGAAATCACCACAGACAATTTTGTAGGCGAAGTCAAGCGAGGCAGCCATAGCAAATGACTCACTTATAATGGTGTCAGTCAGATTAGTATTTTACATTCAAGGGTGTGTACAGTAAGCCATATCGAATCTGGTACTTTACTGAGGATATGATCACTAAAGATTTCCGCCCTCATGTTTTTTGATGCATATATGAGACAACCGCCACCCTTCTTGGTGACTCGATCACAGCGGAAGAGCTCATGCGTGTCTATTTGGAGGTATGTGTCTGTGATACCGGAGGACAACCAACTTTCCGTTATCAAAACAAGTGATGGGTTGTGTAAAAGTAATAGGGCGCGTAGTTGAGTCATCTTATTCTGAATAGATCGGGCATTGATTAACATTAGTGTCAGGAAGGATGAGTATTTGTCTAATGAAATGGTGTGCTGTAAACCCTGTGGTTTGTCGCTTTTGCTATGAGAAGAGGAAAAAGTGGGAGTATTGGCTCTACGTTCTTGTTTGTTTAGTTTAATACCAGCATAGTTAACGGGAGAAAGGTGGTCGGAGGTTAGTTTGGCGAAAAAAGTATGTTTACGAGTGTTGGGTAGAAGCGGATGAGTTAAATGGATAGGCGGTGTATTCGGGGGTGATCATGTTCCGTCAAGGAGCTTTTAAGACTAGAGACAGTTGTGTGTGTCACTCCCCATCAGGTCGGAGTATATAGAAGGTGGTCTCAGAATAGTGAAATTGTCGCCCTCAACATTTGGAGACCCCATAGCAATACGGTTGAGGGGGAGAGAGATAAAAAAGGATGAGGTAGTGTGTGTGCCAAATTAGGGGAGATCAGAGAGTTATAAAGGATGGTTTGGCTCTGGTAGTATTTAAAATCGATAGGTGGGTCCCCAAGCAGGCCAACATTATGGTTGCCTTGTGTGCAGTGGGGTGTTCTACTCCTATTACGGGTAGTTGTATGTTTTAAATAATTATTGCATGATTGTCTGACATTGTTGCCGGGGGTGGTGTTCCTGTTGTGTGGGCTGTGCTGATTCCTGTAACTTTCATGTTTCAAGCTATATGGCTTATTGGCATCATGTGTAAGTGTGGTTTTTGTCTGGCATAATCTCACGTTAGGATAAGGGGGAACTGCCAGTTCACTATGCTTGTTGTAATGCATTTGACTACTATGAGTAGGTGCATGTTGTGCATTGAGAGTGCTGGAATACTTATTGGTGTTTAGAGAGAATTTAGTATTATTTCGCATTACAGTGTTTGGGTTCGAAGGCGTATTCGGAAGATTGTCGATATGTTAAGAAGCATTTGATCTAAGCTGACTAGTAGTTGTAAGGGGTGAGTAGCACGGAATACACACTCGTGATTTGAAGCGGATAAGTGACTGAAAGCCTTTACTTAGGGTGTGTTCAATCAAATTATTGAGATCCACATCAATTTCGAAAACTGAAATAGTTATTTATTTTAGATACTTGGTTATTTACACAGCCTACTCCCCCCTACTGACGTAGCGATGACCCTAAGACGTGATTAGCCAGAATTTTATACTCAACGGGCTCGCCGTTGTTCAGCACTCCTGAGACTTCGTGATGTAAAGCAGAATTTGGTGGTCCTCCTCTACTATAAGGAACTATGTTGTACTACGTAGTGATAAATATGCAATCAAAACTTAGATCCATTTTATTCTTCCTTGGCTTTTCATCTTTTACTGTCGCCCTGGAGAAAAAAAGTAAAAATGTAATCGCATGTCAAAACAAACATTCAGATCACTAACGTAGGTGATCTGTGTCGAATAATTGAAGACCCATTCGAGCTAGATGGGAGTCACACGCCACAGTGAGTACCTAACCTAGATCGCCCCTTCATTCTATCTAGGTATTATGGTTGCTTTTGATGACTTTACGACACAAATGACGTCATTGCAGAAAAATATTAATAAGAGTAGGTACAAAAAACAGAGTACGACCACTGCTGAATGAACCACTCCAATTAACTGATGAGTGTTGGTTGACCTATATCTTGACCAGGGTCGGTGGGCTGTTCGACATTATGTGAGCCGACTGCCCGATGATTTGGCTAGGGCTCAGTGACATTTCAGTGGCTCTACAAACTAATTTTTGCGTAAGAAAGAAAGGCATTAGTATGAGAATAATTGACAGTATTTGATTGATTAAAAAATCGTTGTACCGAATACCATTTATATCACTGTGTTTTGCATATATTTTCTCTTCTCGAATTTGAATTTCTTTGTTTATAAATTTGACGTCAGACACTTTCGGTTTCACATTGTTTTTCGTTTGATATTTTAGAAATTTTGGTCCAGAAGCGCGGAGACTGAAGGTTTGTTGTCTAATTCTTATAATCACTACTGAAACAATATATTTGGGTTGAATACTTTAGATTTGTGTATGAACTTTGGTGCCTGAGCTGGGATTTGTTTCTCTTGCTGGTTAGGTTGTAGGCTAGGATGGACAAATTGACCATGCTTTTATAACAGACTATAGCAAGATTTTAACGCAACACAAAAGTTTTTCAATTTGGTTTTTAGAATCTTTACATTTCTTTACATTTCAGGTAGGGAGATGAGTGGTAAGACGTTGAGGCTTATGTTATAAATGTTTGAGAGAACAAATAGCTAGATCACATAACTTGGGCTTGAGAAGCAACGTCGAGAAATGCGAGTTTTAAAGTACTGATTGTAACGATAACGATGTAGTAAATTCAGCTAGGGTTTGAAACCCTATCAACTTCCTTAACAGACGATGTTATTAGAGCAGTAACATTTAGTCTCTTTCTTTGTTGGAGTTACTGACCAGCAAGCATTGATGGTGAGGGCGATGACTTTAATCCACCCATTTTTGTGGGGCAGAACATTTTGTGTGTATCAGGCTCTTTATGGCTGAGAACAAGTCCATCACTTTGTGGTACTGAGACTGTTCTCCTACGCTTAGACTCATTTTTCTAATTTTATGCTGGATTAGATATCCTGTTAAGAAAACCTATAACATGCTATGTCGGACTGTTACACTAAAACTGTGTGGCAGGCGCTGGATGAAGAAAAAAGTAGACAGTGAAGGATATTGTCATCAGTTTTTTAAAAACTTTACTCTCTATATACACACTCTGTTCCAATAAACAGCCTCCAACCTTGACTTCCCTCCCTTCGTTTGAGCTTACTCCAACTCGATAAGTATCATATATCATTGTTCTTTATTATTACATTCTCTCATCTGAAATCCCTGATCACACACTCAGGCTAAAGATAGAGTAATATATTAAATGTGAGTAAAGATAAGTTATAAAAAATGATCACGTCTGTGAGGACGAGCTATTTCACCCAATTTATTGAATTGAGTATTTTTCGTGTTCTTCTTCGTCAACCTTGTCTTCGTACCAATTGATGAGTATAAATCTTTTCAGTAATTACGTGCTCGGCTTTAAAGATGATGTGGTTACGTTCCAGTGTCACTACAAACGCATGTTAATAGAAGAAATTTCCTTATATGATTTGTTGTGATGAAAGATTAGAAGTTTGAGGAACTATATGGTTTCGTCTAGTTTCTAGAAGACTCGCAATCGGTGTTCCGATATCGACATTATTCAGAGTTATCTGTCTCTTATGGTCTAAAATGGATCAATTTTCATGATAAGCTTCTTCGAGTAATTTCAGAATATCCGTGATTATGACGATTAATAAAATATCGAGCGTTCATAGAAGTTTCCGATGTTATTTTGCATCATTTGAAAATTATCTTTGACAGAATAAACCTTGGTGCTGTGTGTTCTGATGATCTCCAGAATCAACCCGATAGATACAATCAGTTCGTCGACAACATAATTTCGAAATGAGATGAGAAACGACGGCACCTATTAGGGCGGCTTAGATAAGAACAGTTGTCCAAAAAGGCTGATATAGAAAGTTCGCGTACGTAGCAACTCTTATGTTTTCGAGGCATGGTCCAATTCGATGTTGCTGAAGAGCTGGTTTTACCCTTGTCGATCGGTCACATTTCCTCCTTTAAGGATAGCCGTTTTGAGGGTATCGTAGGGTCCGAAAACGTCACCAGTAAACATATAAGGTGTAACGTACCCGTTGAAGTTACCCGGCAGTGCCTACTCTACTGAGAGATATTACGAACGTGTGTCTATCGAGCTGTGAAATTACCAGTCAACTTCTGCCCACCAAAACCAGGTTTCAGGCCAGAATGGCCTTGAGGTGAAATTTTGGAGGAGTAACAGTCCTGATATTTAAAATTTTGGGTGTCTATTTCGTCGTTATGTGGACAAAATGTGTAAATAGGCGAAGAAATATAAGGGCAAAAATAATAGTTTCACGATATGCACAATAAAAAAATGATATATTGTGTTTTTTCAAAGTTGAAATCATGAGTCAATTGAAGCTAGACCACCATCGAAAACCTAGAAGCACTGGACGGCCATTTCGTCCTATTATGGAACTCCTCAGCAGTGCGCATCCACGAACCCGCCCTCGCGAGCGAGATTCGAACCCAGGACCTACCAGTTACGAGCCAGAGCCCTTAACCGATAGACCACTGAGCTGGCATCCATCGGTTGAGGGCTCTGGCTCGTAACTGGTATGTCCTGGGTTCGAATCTCGCTCACGAGAGCGAGTTCGTGGATGCGCACTGTTGAGGAGTCCCACAATAGGACGAAACGGCCGTCCAGTTCTTCCAGGTTTTCGATGGTGGTCTAGCTTCAATTGACTCATGATTTCAACCTTGAAATATACTGAAATCTCCACAAATCCCCTTCTGATTATATTGTGTTTTAACAAGGAACAGATTGGTAGTATAATCGTTCAATGTACCAAATCACATAAGGTAATCACTGAAAATGCCACAGATATTCTGAGTTAAGGAACATTTTTGCCATTAACACTTTTATAACCAAATGATGCCATACCATTCAGATCAGAAGCCATTATGAATGAGTTCGAAGGCGTATTCGGAAGATTGTCGATATGTTAAGAAGCATTTGATCTAAGCTGACTAGTAGTTGTAAGGGATGAGTAGCACGGAATACACACTCGTGATTTGAAGCGGATAAGTGACTGAAAGCCTTTACTTAGGGTGTGTTCAATCAAATTATTGAGATCCACATCAATTTCGAACACTGAAATGACTATTTATTCCAGGGATTTATTTATGACTATAAGCAAGACTCCCTTTCATATTGTCGAAACCAAACATTTCTGCAGCAGTAGTTCTAAATTATAAGAGTAACTGTTTATTGAAAAGGAGGAGCCCTGTGCTAAGCCCTGAATTAACCGTGATAGCAGAAAGCTTTATGAGTAATATAGTGACTGTAGGACAGTGACTAACCCGTGAATTGCCTATCACGTAAATAAACTTATCTAATACGAGAGAAAACAATCTCAGAATTATCAACGTTTGTATGGATACACTGTAACGGATACGGTTTTTCCCGTTTCAGAGCCTTCGAAATCTCTTTCAGTGATTGTTGAGTGTCCGAAATGTACTAGTAAGAGTAAGTTGGACAACTAAGTACACGTAGACTGCTACATATCATTTCGAGAACTGTGTGAATCATGAAAAGAGAAGTAATTTGATTTTCGACAAACGTTATTACTTCCTCTCTATTGAGTGTTTTTTACAGTGAGGAATACTGAACAGCAGCGTCCCATCAATCTGAGTTTTCCATGACACCATTATTACCAATTTCAAACCTTTCTCAAAATATTCGACGACCATTGAAAGCAAGTAGCTAGATACGCTTCACTGTGTCTTAGCATACATCTTAGACTTTTGCATTACATTGAGACACTTATGTAAAATAAGTTGCTCGGTTGGCTTTCCGAATCATAAAACATTGAACACCGAAATCAGGGCGTCCCATTTCAAAAACTTTTAAGTTGTCGCTCTACTGGATTACCATGACTTTTCTTCCGGATAGCACACATGTAATACATGCTTCTCCTTTGAACCCACTGTTTTCGTGGTTTTACTTTATGATCAAATGTCTGTTTTTTAAAAAAAAATTAGTCGTGAGAATGGTAATTAATTTATCCATTAACGAAGCATGGTTTCACTTCATACAAGTATAGATCTAGAAAGCCATTAACTATGAAACAGAGGTTAAAGATTTCTTCACTTTTAGTCTAGTATTTGCCAACACAAACATTATGACCTTCCAGTCGATAAATCACTTAACCTTTACCCGTCAGAGTACAGGCGTCTTAGAGGTTCTTGCCTGGAGGTATTGGTGATCCACTGCTACCAGACACGGAAGCCCGTTAAGCGAAAGCTTCTTCTATTCCGTCCTCAACCATTTGAACCATTTGAATCTCTTAACAGGTAAACTGGGTTCGCTAGAACTTGACAGACTGGTAAATCCTCTGAAGAAACAACACTCCATCAAATGGTAAAAAGGTCTAGAAACTATTATCATAAAGAAAACGAGATAAATAAGTTCATATAGGGATTAAAACAAGAGTGTAATTATAGAAATAATCTACCATGGCAGTGATTATCATGACGATACTAGTTTATTAAGAAGTGTATAGATTTTTGCAATCGTCATACTGATGACCTCTAACCTCACGTTAGTTCTATTATTTTTTCGGTAGAAATGTCGAAAATTTGACTTGTTCAGTCAGTTAAACGTGACTTAGAACCTGGTACGTATGTACATCAGTTCAATTTGACATACTAAGCCAGCATAGCTGTATGAAATTGTCAGAGAAAATTTCAAAGTAGTAAATTACAAATGTAAATAATGCGTTGGTTGTCTCACATATAGCTGTATATTGCACCTATTTCACTAAGTGGGCCACGATGCGCTTAGTCGGCAAATTATTATTGGTTGTTGTACGAATATGGTAAACTTGAATCATCGATTTACAGTTGTCGGGACTAGACTAATCTTCGATCGAGCGTTTTGTGGAAAATGGTAATAATTTTAAAAAAAACAGTTCGAATCAGACCAGAAGCAACAGTCAAGCACTAAGCTAAGGGTAATCATGAGGATAGTAAAATTACATGAAATACCCTAATGATTTGGACATTTTGGGACAATCAGTCACAAAAAAATTATCCGGGTATCCAGTTGAATGGTAATTAACTTGTTCTGTGTAAAAAACAATTTTTTTCACTAGTTTTCATAGCTTATAATGGTACTGGTTGACCCTGGTTATTCGGATAGGTTAAAGTCAACATATCAGGGAAAGCTTAATTGTTAACTATGTGACTTATCATTTTCTTAGTAATGGCCTACATGACAGAAGTGCATGTAAAGTTCAGAGACTTATCAAGGCACTTTGTGATCATATTTGAAATAGGATGGTTTTCGGCTGAACAACTTGAATGTAAACTAATGTTCATCTTGGGACTTAGATATGCAGTTATTGTAATACCATCCATATGATTTTTAATAGTAACAAGCCACCTATATGAATTGTGCAGACATCTCTGGTCAGTCGATTTTTTTAACACCCTGAATGTCTTCTGAACGTTCGAATTTATTTTTTCTGTTCTAGATGTTTGCCATTAATTATTCTTAGTCTTAGAACATAAAGATGCTATGAATTCCACTTCACACTCTGTGGACTCCAGTGTTATCCAAGCCAGTTTATTTGGTCAGTATAACAGGACTGGGGATCCAACTAGCCTATGGTGTGACGAATCTTTGGAAAACCCAGACTCTATATTGGATCAATGCAAATGCTACACAAGTACTCCAAGTTCCTTTTCCACTACTTCAGAGAGCACATCTTATTCGCGTGATCTTTATGTTACGTCTAGACTACGTAGTCGATCTGAAGAAAAAAACTGCAAATCAGAGCATTCTTTTCATCCGTCTCATTCCGTAATCAATTATTTAAAATTAAACAAACTATCTAACAAAATGTGTCCTGGTTGTGTTCCTTGTTCTTCTTCTGATGACAAACTCCGATTCAGTGTATATTCCGAAGAAAAAGACGATTTGAATGTCACCCCAAAGGACTTCCAGCATGTAAGCATTGGATAGTATATAAAAAGTGTTGATAATATTTTTTACATTCGTCGTACCTCATTAGTATTCATCTGACCAGGTGTCTTAGCTTTAACGTCCAGACAATAAAATGTTCTCTAGACCGTTTTAAGATCTAGACTTCAAGTAAAATATAAAACGGAAAGACGAGCTGTATGAAAGTATTTTATAATCGAAATCGGAATAAAATGAAAGTAGTGATAAGTATTACAAATAATCATCAACTTGTTTGAACTGAATTACTTCTTATATCTGGTTCCATTTATAACCTTATAAGAAACAAGATTGATGAGATTAAATGAATTCATACTCTTTCAAGAATTCTCATGAGATACAAACGGCATATAATTACAATAAGTAATGTTATTTGGTACGAAGGTTTTACATAAGTTGGTAGGTTAAGTATGCAAGTATTTTAAACAAGAGATCCTACTAAAAGAAAGAAAGCACGCAATTTAATGATAAACAGTTACGATTACTGCGTCTTTATATACTGAGAAAAAACCAGACATGAAAATTAAAAGTTGTGTTACAGTTACTAATCATTATAATACAAAGTTTCCGTTCACCTTGACGAATGAATCGATCTTGCAAATTGTAATTCACACCATTGAAATGTTCCATTGTCTTTGTTTTTTTTCACTCTTTAAGGGTAACAAACTCAAGCGCAAGGAAAATCAGTCGTTCAAATCGAGTTCGTCGGTTTGCTATAGCGATGATTCCGACTCAGTCCCTCCGGCGATGGCTCTCATAAATGTAAATCGACTTCATACGCAAGCTTTGCATCCAGAATCATTAAATAAGAACAGAATAATTGCGACAAATAAAATTTTACATGATTTCAACAATGAGCTCGATTTCTCTGGATCAAAATTATCAAAAACATTTTTGAACACTTCTAGAAAATCTCTTCCTGCAATCCATCTTGATCGTGATTTAGAAATAAGCGGCAGTAGCGGTACCAGTAGTCTTTCTTATACAGCTGTGATTGTTAACGAGACGGAATATATTCCACCGGATAAACGCTCAGTGGCATCTCCTGGCGAATCTAATGAGCATTACTTAACCTCTCTACATTTTGGGCAAACCGGTGCATCTGCGAGAGATTCTGGGTTAAGTTCACATTCAAGCAATTCTGTAAATTATTCCCCTAATTCCCTTGTGCTCCCTCATAAAAAATTGGTTCCTGAATGTAAAAATAGTCTCTCTCCTACACCTCCACCAGTTCCATGTCACGCTCCTCAATCACAAGTTATGGTTGCACTTACACAAAGAAATGGAAATAGTAAGACATCATATTTCGTTTAATAAAAAATGAAGTGGGTTTTACTTACTTTTTAATCTTCAATAATATCTTTGTTTGAAAAACACTCCTTTTAGTATATTCTGAACATTCGCATCATATATGAAATGATTTTGGTGAATTTTCGTCAACCGATGGGTATTTGATTAAATCAAACTCTGGTTAGCTATTAAAAAACCATTAAATTTTCACGAATTGATTTGTCGAGGGTCAACTGACCAGAGAAATGCCAGTAAAGGAAGTTGGAAATAAATGTCTGAGTTGTTTTAGCAACTACTGCATCATACACATATTTATCTTTATTCCATCAAATGCCGCACAATAATGATATAGGTGTAATATCCATTAGCTATAAAGTTCAGAAGTTTCTCAGGGTAGTTCAGGCAGTAGGAAAATGCTACCCTAATCCTATTGACTCATATTAATAAAAGCGCGAATCACTCAAGTAACCTCAGAATTTCTGTATTACCATTCCCAATATTCTCTGAAGTAGTTTTATCAAGACCTCGAGATAATTAGTTTGTTTTCCCGCATAAAGTTCATCGTTATTAGTTGAATATAGTAAGCTGAAGAACGCTTAATTTTAATTGTGTTTACTAAATCAAAAATCTGTTATAACTGTCAACCTGAACAGTACTGTACGGTCGATGTGTTGATGACGTGCACAATGCTATATTGGCTGATAGTAAGTTAAAAACTCCTATGATTTAGAAATTGTGTAAATACTTTTCCGCTTTTGCAATGAAACGCTTACATGGCGATATGTTACCTCACGGAGCGGTGGCCTTGTGCTTATGATGTTCGGTATTCAGCCACTAAGATCCAGGTTCTAATCTCGCTCCACCTACTTCGGTTCGAGCAATCGAGTTATACACTCAGAGTTCGGCTGATCCCGAAGTACTTGTTGAGTGAGTTAACTTGTCCATAACTTATTTCATTTTTCGTTACCAATAGTTAACATTTATCGCATATTATTTTGATACTGACTTGATACATTTTCATTGTAATAAGGTTTTATTTCGTATTTACTGGTAGCTACAAGTCACTAAGGAATAGCGATACAATATTTCCATGATTCCCTAAATTTCATATGTTCTGCTGTACACTTAACCAATAATTTAAACATAATTGATCAAAGATGAAATAAGTAACATAGGAGTAACAGCAGAACTGATTGATAATGACTTTATTGTTCAACCAACCCCATATTTAGTCATTTTAAATCACCAATAAAGTTATACCATTTTGCTCTCTGTTTGAAAATATATCATATTTTCAATACATATTTTGTTTTGTATTAATTTCTTTAATGAATAAATTTATTACATTCAAGGTATTTTAAATGCAACCAATTTAGTACCTTGTGAAACTGATCTTACAAAGTGTACATGCTCCAAAGGCCCAAGCAGTAAAGTGGCAGTGGAAAGAATTCGTGGAACAACTATCCGACTGCATTCACACACAGGCGAATCTAAAACTCTTTTAAAGGTAAGTACATAAACGCGATACACATTGTCTTTACCTGTGCATCAATCTACTTCATTATGGTTCTATATTGTACTCACACCACTTTATTGTAATCCTCTTACGGTGCCTTTGATAAAACTTACCCTGTGGTAATCAATACGTTGTTCTTAATAACAGTAGCAACAATAAAGTGTTGGTTTACAGGCCAACTATGCTCAGATTTTTGTAGACATTCGATAAAAATAATTAAAGATAGGCATAGTCTTTGTATTAAAAGAATTGTTTTCCTCATACACTCAGTATATATTCAGTGACCTTTTGATTAATAAACATAATGATAGTCAGGTTAGTGTTTTCATACTTTACTCTCAGAATTTTTGTAACTTAATCTAATGAGAAGTAAGTCGGTATCATTCTTGTCAAATATTATTATTTGATATGTTTTTATGCTTAATGATATTTCTGATTAGGAAGAGATTTCTACTCATTACTAGACCTACGAAATCTTTATTGCCCGTCATCGGTCTAGCATATTTGTATTCGATTTCAGACTAAATTATGATTTCATTCATTCAGTCAATCAGTTACATGTGCACACTGTACACATATGTACCAGTTCATGTTGCCGTGAATATATCAATGTAACAAGTCAAAATTATCACCATAAATGCCAGTGTAGTATAAATTGTAGTAGTATCCACAAAATATTTAACACGAACAAGATAAAAGTTTATTGATAATAGTAACGGTTATTAATATACACTTGAAAAATAATTACAAAGTTCACACCAATTCCCATGCCTTAATCAAATCAATACGAAAAGGAATGGAACGCCAAAAAACAGGGATACACTAGTTGAAAAAGTATGATTCATATTTATTTCAATTGAACATTTGACTCAGACATTTTAATAGTGTAAAGCAGAAGCAATACATGGTTATAGGTGATAACATTCTGGAATAATGCGTTGTTAGGTGAACTCCTTCAGTAATAGTCATTAGTTTTCTAAGTTCAGAGTTATCTTTAGTAAGCAGTGTAAGAATAACATAAGCACTCTAGATAAATGGCATAATTACAATGTCATGTGCGTTTTGAACGGATAAATATCGTATAAGATGCAGCGGGTAAAAACCAGTATTTCCTTCATGGAAGAAAAAAACAAGTCCTGATGTAGCGAAGAGCGACTTCTGTTCTATTTTTCATGATAATTTTAATAATAAAGGAAAACCAAAACACAGAGCACGGGAAAATAACAGAAATTACCTTGTCAAGTTTTTTATCAAATATATGCTTGATTATTTCATGTCGTGATAATATGTAACTATACAAGGAACTTTACCAAGTATACTCAATGATAACGGTAATTACGCGCCTATAAATGTTCCCATCCAATAGCTAACTTTCAATGATGCTCTAACTAATGATATCACTTTTTTGATGAAAACTACATTGAACTGTAAAATCTATTTTCGATAACATAAATAAATGGGGATAAGTAAAACTAATAAGTGACCATTTTATTTTTTTTCTGTTTTTTTTCGATATGTTAGTCATATTTCCCAAGAGAAAATGAACAGAATAAACAAAATCCTAATTCATCTTTATCACCTATATGGAAACGTAAATCAAATACATTACAATCAATGATTAAGGACAAAATTCAACTCATTGAAGAACAAAATTATTCAAAATCAATCCAAATAACTAAATCCAAAGGAGGTGGTGCTAACAAAAGAGAAGAAAAAGATGATGATGAAGTAGAGAGAAAAGGGAAACATTTAATTAATAAAGTTCAATATGAAAATACTACTACTACTACCAAGAATGATAATAATCATGACAGGATACATAATTCCTGTCTACTTTTAAATGATTCAACTAAACAACAAGATATTTGTACAGCATGTACATTAAATTGGCAATTTTATTTGTCACAACCATGTAGTTACACATTTATAGATAATATGGCTAAATGTTATCATGATGTGAATAATGCTTGGTATTTTATTAAACATGATTGTTTTCTAAATTCTACTATTAGATTGTTTAAACATGATAGATGTTTCAATTGCCGTAAACATATTTATGCTGTAGGCGTAAATTTATTTAATAGGTAAGTTCATAATAATAATAATAATAATTTAGTACAAACTCAGGCTGTATTCTAATAATTACATTTTCAATCCAGATGGAAACCAAATTCTGATTTTTCAATGATTATAGATGCATAGCAAGAAAATTTTGATTTGAATGTGCAGTTGATTCCTATTTATTAGAATTTTGAACCTTCTATTTCGATCATCCTATTGATATTATTATTAGTAAGAATTGAAATTAGCCTTCAGCTGATAACGAAGACTAAAATGTGATCAGTGTTTGTTGACATATGCTCATGCTGTGAGGATTGTTACAAGTTTAAAAGAATAAATAAATTTTAGTTAGAAATGAGATCCATGACGCATGTTTTGTCCCATTTGTAATTCAAAATCTAGAACTCCATTCATCCCAATGTTGATATGCAGACTGGAGCTCCAACTCAATATCTTACATTTCAGATGTCAACACGTTATTTCCTGAGATACTGAGTAAAGATAGCTACTAACTTGTTTATTGGGCACGACTTTATTATTAGTATTCCGTTGTTGATATATGACATTGAAATCTGATCAGTCTCCTCGTAGGATGTACCTACACCAACAAAGATATCAACACTGAAATGCAGGTATATCTAACTGACGAGCCCTGAATAGGACAAATCATGCGTCTTAGACTTCCATTCTGGCCACAATTCATGTATTCTGTAAATCATCGTATTATTATTTCATTTATTCGATTGGTAAAGAGTAATAGTACAGTTTTCTACGCAAACGTTTTCCGAATCGATGAACAGATGTTTGATTGTGTATCGAAATATAATCCATTAGTAATCTATCAAAACGTCTAGTAAAGGAAATGTTTGGTGTGATTTACTCATATTGCACCCATATGATAAGCCATCATATTTTTGAGATGATTTTGTAAAAATGTTTAGTAACGTTTTCGTTAACAGTACTGTCATGAACATGTCATTTAGCTTTATGAAAAAATGAGCTGTTTGAAATTTTCTCCAAGACATATACGCCTCGTTTACAATAATATGCACTTGAGTTTCTGGGGACTTCTGTGTTTCAAATAAAATTTAAAACAGCACACATTACTTATAAAGTAATGGCTGATTAGTTTAACTCATTGAAGGTTGATAATCTACTCTTAAGTAAGTATAACGAGTTTGAAAACCAGTTATCTAGTTATTGAAATTCGAGTAGTTAAAACGCTGTTTCTGTTTCATAGTTCTTTCATTAAATTATTTCCTGACTATTTGATCCCTCCATCGATTGATTGGATCAGTGCTAAACTGTTTTACTGGTCTCTGATAAATATTTGACTACTCTAGAAGCCTTCTGGTGTAAGATTATAGTATTTTTTCCACTCATATCTACGTAAGGGGTCGTACCAAAGAGCATAGATTTTTGTGGCTGCAGGGAGAGGCGTTAACTTTGATACACGTATTATTTATAGGTTTTCATTATGATCTCTTTCTGCATACATAATATGAACTTAGGCTACTTTGTTTTTTGACTAATTTCAACCTTGACTTTTCTGCAGTCCTGATCGTTACTTATTCATTTATACATCCCAGATAGAGTTGTGTTAGTGTTTAGTTGAAAACAATGAATTATTAAAGTGATGAAATTATGTTTTTTGTGCTAAATTTAGCGACTCCTTTGCAAACTGTTTCACAGAGTAATTTCACGTTATATATATGTTATTTCATTCTGCAGAAATCCATTGAGAGGTCTGAAATATTTGGCAAGACATAATTTCTTAAACTTATCTTCTAGTAAAGAAGTTTCCAAATTTATTCAAAATAATGCTGACTTATGTCGTTCAAAAATTGGAGCATTTCTTGGTCTACCTCCTACTGATGAGATCAACCCAACGGAAGTTACAATGTAAGTTCTTCAAATTTTGATGTCAAGTTTTTATTGTACTCAAACATTATAAGAGCTAGTGATTCAATAGTTTAATCAAAAATTAGCACTTCATTAGCAACTCTTATTTACCAATAAATTCTTAGTTTTATTCAAGAAAATTTAATTAGAATGACCTTGACTAATCAGCTTAAGTATTACAATTTAAAAACTAGTATGCGTCTGTAGTGTGTTACTAGACAGGATACTTTGTTTGTGTTGAATATAATGACTGTAATGCATTTATCGCCACTTATAATTGGAGTGACATGGCTGGAACTGGCTCATTCGTTATTTATCGTCCTTTAGATATTGAATTTAAAAATTATGTTTTTTTCTCATGAATTTATTCTTTTTCTTGATTCATATAATCTATACTTAGTCTATTCTACTACCATTGTACAGGTAACTGTAACATTTTTCTCGACGCATTCATCTGATTATATATATATATATATATATTTGTATCCCTGTAGTGAACAAGAACACGGGTGGGGACAAATGTATTTAAGCACAAATTACAGACTATCTCACTAAATTCTGATAATCATACAACAAACAGTTAATTTGCAAATTAACAACCAATTGTCTCAATCTTCACTGTTCCTTCTGCAAATATCAGTACATCTTCTCTAATTTCATTGTTCATGCATTTTCATACCGATTGCGCTTCATTCCTGTTCTTTCCTTATCGATCTTCAGCCAAAATACATTCTATATCTGACCATCACCATATACTACTTATATGGATATAAGTAGCCCACACCACACACCCCATTAGTCGATACTTTTTGAAGTAAATTTGTAGAACTAGTTTGATAAAAGTCTCCTGAACTACTAATAGTTTTATTGATTTTTTAGTGTTAGATTGAAATCAGATAGCTAAACTTAAACTTAGGTAGACAGTATTTCGACAAAATGAAACTAAATCTAACTGGTAGGTTTAATATGCAATTACAACAAACTTTACTGCGTGATAAATAACTTATTTACCAGGCATTAACACAAATATGATCAATAGTTTATATAACTGTTGGCGGTTAATATCTTTCATTCACGAGTATTTTGCTAAAAACTGCTCTCCAATTTTAAAAATACTTCTGAATTCTTTTCAGTGTCTACTACATATATATGTGTCAGTTGAAATTGTCACCTACGTTAAATACAGTCATTTTCCTCCTCTATCCTTCAACATTGCCTTGAAAACATACGTAAAGATGTATAGTAACGATCCCCTTTCTACTCTGGGATGAATTTCTACTAACAAGTATAGAAATCTTAGAGTCCGTGATAGTGAATTAACTATTCAAGCAGAACGTCTCTAGTAAATAAATGATATTAGTAAACATGATCAATCCCTTTTACCTTGTAAATATATTTAAGATTTTATAAAATCACATCTCATTGAGGATAACTCATTATCATTATAGGTGGAAATCAAGATTATCCTAGATAGCGTTTACCAATTTGATCCATTTCTGCCGTTTAATAAATCGGATAGAGAGACTTTTCATGCGTTTTCATTCTCATATTTATAAACTGGACACGCTTTTTGGTATAGATTATTCAGCCTTGAAGTTAAATGTGATTATTTTGCAATTGTTTTCTTTATGATTTTTTCTTAATCTGTGTATTTTGGAAAATATACAAAAAATATAACTAAAGTTTTTTGAATATTTTGATCAAACAATGAGAAGAGGGCATTGATCTGAGATTTGTGATGTACATGCCTTATACATTTCGGACAATCTGGTCACACGTACTTATCCATTGATTTATATGTATGAAATTATGATGGTATGACAATCTCTTATTCATCTCCTTTATGTACAATTATCATCCTATGTTTCTTAGAAATTTTATTTAATTGACTTTTATTGGTTTCTACATTTAATTATGTTGACAAGTATATCTATGACCAGATTGTTCGAAATGTAGACGGCGAATACATTACATTATTCAGATTAACTCTCTTTTTTGATTATTCTATCAAGATTTATAAAAGTGACTAATTACTTAAAATTACTTGAGTATCATCCAACAATATATTTTTATGGAGTTGAGATCATGAGTCAATTGAAGCTAGACCACCATCGAAAACCTGGAAGCATTGGACGGCCCTTTCGTCCTATTATGGGAATCCTCAGCAGTGCGCATCCACGATCCCGCACTCGCGAGATCCGAACCCATGACCTACCAGTCAAACAAATTCATTCATATATTATCTCATAATTATTATGTTGTTTTCTTTCTTATAAATCTAACATTCTAACTGTTTACCTGTTAAAACATTTATCATTTAAATATTATTTCTATGAAGTGTTTTCTATCAAACACTAAAAAAGAAAACATTTGCTTTAAGTTTTCCTGTTTATATCCAATTCATCATGTAGATTAATTTAACAAAATATTAACTCATAAAAAAGACATAAATGTGAACAGAAGGGGATTTTGTGAAGATTTCGGTATTTTCATAGTTGAAACCATGAGTCAATTGAAGCTAGACCACTATGGAAAACCTGGAAGCGCTGGATCGCCATTTCGTCTTATTATGGGACTCCTCAGCAGTGCGCATCCACGATCCCGCCTCGCGGGATTCGAACCCAACATATAAATGTTAATAGATTTAAAATAACTACTCTATTCTTTTGTCATTTCTCTTGAAATTAAAATAAAATGGATGTTCAAAATGTCTAAAATTAAAGTTTTCTATAAGACAACTAACACTAAGAAACTCTTCAATTAAAATAAAATATAAGATCCCGTTCATTTCCACACAAAAAAGGTATGTAAAAATTAGATTGTGTCGATTATGATGCGTTCTATATTGGAGAGTCTTTCTGTGAGATCTCGACTTATATCAAATAACACTTAAGTTAAACAAAAAGACCCAATAATCCTCTAGAATTGAAAAAATTACAGGTTAAATAAGCAATAACAGTACATGCTATTTTCATTCATCACCGAATTGATATTAAAAGCATTAAAATAACTCAAAAAAGGTTTTTCCAACTATAGAAAGGCGAGTAGCTGAAGCGTTTCACATAACATTAAATCGCTCTGTCCTCAATAGGAAAGAAGGCCTGAATATTCATACAGCGTGGACTGTTTATCCAAACAATTACATAAGACTATATTTATTTTCCACACAATCTACAAACTTATACACAATCAATCTCAACCCCACTACTTTGCATTACAAATGCATACATTTTCCATTTTTCATACCCACCTTCTGACACACGAATTCAAAAAATGTGACAGGTCATACAAATTCACCTTGACCATGAATAATTGGACATTGACATATTTAGAACTATTATGATTGTGATTATACTAAAAATATTCTTCCTTGTTTCCTTTGCACTATTTAAACTTGTGTTCATTTATTACGGCTGTTTATTTACTCTGAGGAAGTGGCTTACATTAAGTGACGAAATGCCAGGATTGTAATTTTTCTACTCATTGAGGTATAACAAAAACATTTTTAATAAAAGAAAATTGATTTCAATATAATTAGAATTAAAATCAAGATAATTTTTCTTATGAACATTATATATATATGCTCTGGCGCGAGACTGGTAGATCCTGGGTTCGAATCTCGCGAAGCGGGATCGTGGATGCGCACTGCTGAGGAGTCCCATAATAGGATGAAACGGTCATCCAGTGCTTCCAGGTTTTCCATGATGATCTAGCTTCAATTGACTCATGATTTCAACTATGAAATATACATATATATATATGTTCTGAAAATGATTGTAGAATGAGGACTAACTTATATGAATAAAAATATTTTAAGAAATAAGTTCACTGTAAATAAAGTTTTATGATTAATAAACTTTTAATTACAGATTAGCCACAGCATTGTTGTCAGAGTACACAAAGTAATAGTCATTAGTTTTATAAGTACAGAGTAGTTGTCTTATTAGGCAATGCAAGAATAATATATATGCACCAAAAAAAAGTAACCTAACTATAATTTTATAAACGTTTTGGAATGTTAGATGTTGTTTAGAACTCAGAAATCATTAATAAGTATTTTCTTAAAAACAAGGGTATAATGTTTGTTAAGTTACATGTTAGTATCATCAAAATGTAGCTAGCAAATATGTATGCAGCTCGGTTCAATAGATTATCCTTTTCTCAATCCATCCACTTGTATTATTGTATGATGAAGTTATATATAACACTTACACTGGTCATCCACTTGAAACTTTTTTTATTAAACAAACATTTGTTAATATTTACAATTTATTACCTTTCATGTCCAAAAATAAGGTGTTTATGGTATAATCAATCTTGTTCAAATGTAATTTAAGTACTGATTTCAAGAAGTTATCATTATTGACCGTAAGAAACGATGTGTTATAATGTTCATTTATCAGCATCTACTACCTTTGGCGAATAAATATTGAGCTGAATAAATTAACTTTACTGTGTAATCTAATAATGATTAATTAAAGGCACTCAAAAAACACTAATCAACCGGAACTTCTGATTTATTATCACTATCCTGTAAAGAACAATAACAGTTTCGATAAAATCTCCGTCATATTACTAAAACGGAAAGTATTAAATCAAACTATTCATCTGATCGTCTGATTTGGTTCATTGCTTCTATTAAGCTTTATGGGTTACTAGGAATTTTACGTTTTATCAACACCAACGTTATATTTTTGTCTAAAGTTTTGTTGGTAACTTCATTTAGTAATTACATTTTTAACGCCAAATTCAAATCTTCGGATATAATTGGTTATAGCTTTACTCAATATAAAAATATTTAGTTCACATAAAACGTGGAGTAACTTAATACCAAAAATAGTATGACCCACAGAAAAAATATTTGCATGTTGGCTGAGATTACTGTCTGAGCCCTCAAACTGAAAAATGTTATTTTCTTAAGGGCCGTTCCCAGATTCATACACCTTGAGTTTTGATCTACAAGACGGTAGAGCGATGTTTGTGGATGCTGGTGGTCGAAATGAGTTCATACGCCATTCAGTTTCACAGGGTTTCGGATATCATTAACACCATTAGTTTGAAATCAGAGCTTAACAACCTTCTCAAGTGTATTCTTCGTACCTAACAACTTGGTTTTAAGTGCCAAGTGCTCGCTTTTTGTCCTCTTATTTTTTTAAACAACGTGACATGTAAATACACTGAATAGAACTTCCCTTGCAAACTCTATGACTATGTGAATATACAAGAGTATTTCGAGAGGGAAAGCGGACTCTCCCTACTTTCAGCCGTGACATGGCATTTAAAAGCTTATTCCAGTACATATCATAAACATGGATAAATGTGTACTCTTTTAATTAGTCGATTTAATTGATTATTTTATAATTTTCACTCTTAGGTTATTTAACTTTAACCATAAAATTCTCTACGCTTATTCCCCTTTGTTTTACTTCCCATTTTCTAAAGCAGAAAGTATCCTGTTGACCTTATATATATATATATATATATATATATATATATATATATATATATATATATATATATATATATATATATATATATATATATACTGTAGAATGAATAGAAGACTAGGAATCGGTCGGACTTTTATTTAGGTTTTCTTTGTTGTTGAAAAGATGGTGTTTAATTTTGATGACTGATTCTTTTTTCTTTCGATTCTGTCCTTTATTTACCTCTAAAATAGTAGTGACGGTTAAGTTAGTTTAAAATGAGAAATCACACAATTTTGAAGACACTTCCAACCCAACTATAATTAATTCTGATAGGTAAAAAAAACAAAGAGTACTAATATCCCTTAACTATCTTATTTCACCTCATTTGTTTATTTCTCATAGTGAAATTGTTACCTTTAAATGTTTAATTTTTATGTCGCATTGAATGATTTTGATGGATAGGAAATTTTCCTTTCTGGTTTTTTCTTTTCTAAGAGACTTCTTCAATTTTGAACATCAAACAAGGTTAAATTCATTCAGTATTGTTTGTTTGAATCTTCCCATCGATTTGTTAGGACTGCAACTGGTCAGTCTCTAATTGGCATATGTGCATTCTGTGCGTATTGCCTCAATATAGCCTTAATCCACAAGCATGGTAAGCAGAGATGGATAGTGGCTAGCAGTGGAATCCAGGACGCGCGTTTCGTCCTATTTGGGACTCGTCAGCTGGATGTACCTGCATCTCAGAGTTAATGTTCACTCTGGGACTCGAACCTAGTAGCCTCGCTTCAAACGCCATCGCGTTATCCACTTGGCCACTGAGTCCTGATAGCCACTTGCTCGTGCGATGGGGTGAAGTTTAAATTCATTCAGTATTGTTTGTTTGAATCTTCCCATCGATTTGTTAGGACTGCAACTGGTCAGTCTCTAATTGGCATATGTGCATACTGTGCGTATTGCCTCAATATAGCCTTAATCCACAAGCATGGTAAACAGAGATGGATAGTGGCTAGCAGTGGAATCCAGGACGCGCGTTTCGTCCTATTTGGGACTCGTCAGCTGGATGTACCTGCATCTCAGAGTTGATGTTCACTCTGGGACTCGAACTCTGAGATGCAGGTACATCCAGCTGACGAGTCCCAAATAGGACGAGACGCGCGTCCTGGATTCCACTGCTAGCCACTATCCATCTCTGCTTATCAAACAAGGTTGTTGTACAATGAAAATTCGTAGAACCTTCATACCTTTTTCTAGAATTGTATATAATGATTCCTTAATTATTGTCTTTTAAATTGTCCTTCGTTTTCTGTAATTATGGGAGGAAAATCGCATTTGACTTCATCACTATTTTCATTTAAGGAACCCAAATATCAAAACCTTTTTGTCTACTGATATATAAGCGACATTAGCTAAGTTCTTTAATTCTATTGCATTTACTTCAGATTTGTTTGTCAATATATGAAATAATGATTAATATGAGAACAGTAAAATGAAAACAAATGTTTTTGGAGTGGTATTTATTCATGTGTAATAAAACTAGCTTTCAGATAGGCAGTCTATGGATGAAGACCCTTTTAAAAGATATGCTAAATAATCTGATCATTGCAACTTAAACAATGTGAATTAGTTAAGATAATTTGATATTTGAAATTTTAATAAATAGTCAAAGTGTTATTATCTAGTCCCAAGACTAAATTTATACTTTTGGTAATTATTAGTGTTGTTAGTGGGATATAGATGGGATTAAGGCATGTTCCGTGCAGGATTTTGTTGGAGCACGCTGATTCGGTCAGCTACAACTCAGGAGCTGGCACATTTATGCGTTTATCCAAGTTTCCATACCTCATTAGCAGAACAAGATGAACAACGAATTCATATAAACACTTACTTCAATGGTAATAAAAGAAACATTTCATTTAAGGATATGGTGCAGGAAGAAAGAGTTAGTTCGTAGAAATAAAAATACAAGGTAATTTTAATCTCATGTTTTAGGGGAAAACAAAGAATGTGTACATCTACTCCCTTGTGATCGATTTTGAGCCATGTCACACAGAATCTCCAACCATTGGTTACGAGAGTCGTGCAGACCCCAACCAAGTGGTCTGCATCTACCAACATGGTTCGAACTAGAAGATAATGACTTTATGAACTTGGCACGCTGATTACCTATTACTTATCCAATCAGCGCTATTTGATACTTGGGGAACACTCTAGAATCTTATTACGTAAAAACTATAAATATTCTAACGTTTCTCTTATTTTGACTCCTACTTCCACCTAACCCTTTTATTTGGAATACAGTGACGTTCCTGTTCAGCCGTGTTCTGATTTGGGGATTTTCCGAGTGAATTGTGTCCAAGATTACTCAGCAATGAAAGTAGCTGGGTCTTAATAAGATAAGAGAAATTATGACACGTGTCCAATGTTATTTGCATATGGTTACTTATTCTAATCATTAGTGTGTACTGCTTTTCAGTACCGTGAATACAGATTTTAACAGTTTCATTAGTGGGAACTTTTACTTGGTAGGTAAAACATCAAAGTAATTTTACTTACATAATGTTAAAACTAATCTACCCTTAGAATAATCAATGTCATTATATAGGACTTCTTGGTTTCTCAATAGTTATGCTTCAGTTATAAAATCCACAACTCGATCTTGTCATTTCTCGTTATCAAACTGGATTTTCATAAAATAATTAGTTACATATTTACAGTGAAGGCTTGCCAGTTGATCCGGTGTATACAGTCTACCTACAGAACAAAATTTAAACAAAGATGTTTTTACGTCTTCAAAATAAATTGATCGGGGAACAATAATTTTACGTTTAGCATGGTACACTTTGACCATTTATTCGGTATTTTTAATCCTCATTTGTTCGTACAAAAAAGGCATACTTTTTATGCGATCTAGTCGACAAGTTATTGCCCCACTTGAAAATTAATTGACTTTATAAATGATGGGTTCTCATTAGAACTTTATAAGTGTCATATGGAATTCAATTATTAATTGTTTCTGTAAATTGTCTATAATATGAAAATAATTTTCAGTACAGGTTAACATAACTGAAAGAGTTAACGCAAAGTAAACAACATCAACCGGCTATCTGATTTTGATTAGCTCACTAATATATGTCAACATATATTAAAATCTCCTTATTCGCTTATTATTACCACTATTATTATTATTACTATCATTGTTATTATTATTATTATTATTATTATTATTATTATTATTATTATTATCAAGAGAACATTTGCCTTCATATCATCTTCATGATAGAAAACCCTTATAAAAACAAAATTCCTACCCATCTATAATCTGTAATATAATTAAAAGATTTTGTTTCCTAAGATATCTTTTATTAAGAACACACTGAAAATAGACAACAATGAATCACGAAAGTTGTCAATAGGAACTTTAAAGCTTTCATATTAGTTAAAGGAAAATGTAAAGCCATGTTATTTGATATTTACATGATGAAGGGTTTTGTTCACACATACGTAAGATTTACCTTAAGCAAAAAACAAATAGACTAACATGACATTGATAAAGATCTAGAATCAAAGTCTTTTCCCATGACTTCATCAAAAACCATAAATAAAATTTAGCTCAATCTCGAATGTAAAGTTAATTGATGAAAATAGCTTAATAATAAACAAAACACTAGCTTTAATTTATTTTTTTTAGGAATAATTGATACGTCTCGTCAGTTGAACGCTATATTCGTTTCCTAAGCTATTCTGGTAACCCACAGGCTAGAACTACTCAGCGACTTGAACACCAGAGAGAAGGCGCAAGTATGAGAGAAAAACTTTACTCCAGGATTCTTTTGTACAGAAAATCATTGGTATTTATAGATGTTAGCGTTTGCTAAATCAACATCATATTTCAGCCAATCCGTTAACGACATTTTATGCTACCGACCAATAGTAGCACGCCACGTTGGAACTCTAGAATGTTCCATCATACCCTGATTGGCTAGGGCTCTTCAGCTCTTTTTTGGGCCTCTGAAGGCTCCGTTGAAGTTCTCCGGAAGCCGACTCAACATAATGTAGGTGTTGGTGAATTTATAGAGCGTTTGTTTCTCAGCTCTTAATAAATATGGAATTTCTAGCGTTTTCCCATTGAATTAATGAGTGAGTGATGCATAGAAGAACATAATTTTCACTGAGGACCTCATTTCAAACCCTAACTTTCGATTTTTTTTACATTATTTTTCATTCGAAAAGTTAGTATACACTACAGTGGTATGTTCCCACATGACATATGTGAATAGCTTTATATCACTAACATGATATCCTCAGTGAAAAATACATTTTTACATACAACAATGACACACTAAATGAACGAAGAAATGCTTTGTATTGTACTTTAATTGAACGTTTAAAAAGGATAGTTATCCCCAGATTTTTTCTTTACTTTAACAAACATTTATTTCAACTTTGAAATAAATACAACCTTCAAGTTTTACATGATTAGTTAACATACATTTTGATGTATTATTCAAGTTTATTTTCACATATGTGCAGAATTTCATAAGAAATATTAGCAGTTGCGTCCTTTTTTTCTAACCTTAAAAGATCACTGTTAAATAAAGTAAGAAATAATCAATATTTCCTGTCAATCAAACTGTTATCTTGTTTTTTCTGGTATATACCAATCTTGATTTGACTGAAAAAACATGGGTTGATTTTATTCTTGAAGAAATAGTACAACTTGGTAATTTTTTATTTTTATTTTCTAAACAAATGTATATACATATGTACATTTAAGTGGAGTTTTGTTCCTTGAGCTAGATAGTTTGGTCGTGATGCTTTCATTGTTCTTTTGAACAACATTATCAACACAAACTTCAGGTAGAAGTAAATATATACATCTTCGAATAGAGGTACATTGAAATTTGAAAAGGATTTCTTATTATCAGAAGGGGTTTTGTGGAGATTTAGTATTTTCATAGTTGAGATCATGAGTCAATTGAAGCTAGACCATCATGGAAAACCTGGAAGCACTGGACGTCGCCTCACGAGGCGAGGTCGTGGAGTTCCACAATAGGACGAAACGGACGTCCAGTGCTTCCAGGTTTTCCATGGTGATCTAGCTTCATTTGACTCATGCTTTCAAGGATTTCTTAGTCTTCAAGCAAAAAATACTATTTTAGCCGCCAAAAGTAATACCCAGATTCACTATGTTTACTGTCATTTATTTGTTTAAAATGTGTCAACTAAGTAAATATTGTTTGATATTTATGATTTATGAATACTTAATAATGATTTTGTACAATAATTACATAACATCTGTGAACTAAAAATTCATATCTTACATCTAGCTTAAATGGAGAAAATCTATAGTCATCCATATTTATTGGTATTTTGTATGTTTTTCCTTCTAAAGATTTTAAAATGTATTTAGTTGGTATGAATTTCAATTTTACATAATTTTTCAGTATGTTTCACAGTCTCTTAGGAATACTACTTTTTCCTGTCCTCTCTCCCTTTCCCTATCGCCCCCCTTAAAAAAACAGAACGTTGTATTTTTAAAAACTCGCAAAAACATCTTAATCTTGTATTTGACACTTCACTAGTTTAGATAGAATATTTTCACTTTTCTGATAGATTAAATATACAAAAAGTTTTTTAGATTGGTGCATAGTTCAAAGAAATCAGTAACTTC
This sequence comes from Schistosoma rodhaini, assembly GCA_944470415.2. NCBI lineage: Eukaryota > Metazoa > Platyhelminthes > Trematoda > Strigeidida > Schistosomatidae > Schistosoma > Schistosoma rodhaini. The sequence continues at coordinate 37,057,127 of OX104037.1, forward strand.
CTTACTTTTATGTTTCATTACGGTCAATAAAAATCATCTTCCTTCTTTTTTTAAATTATTTTTAACAAACTTTTGAATTGAGTTTTTATTTAATGTCATCAAGAATATGATTTCGGGTGAATTTTATTTTTTGATGATAGGTATTATCATGAGTTGCTATTAACTAGTCAAACCGGTAGAGAGATTAAATCTTACTGTATGCACAACTGTACTCAATAGTGCACTCCCAAAAATCCACATGGAGTTGAATCCAGAATCATCGAGTATACTACTGGCGATTAAGTTATAACTCCGGCTTTCAATCAATTCACGAAATAACGTGACTATCGGTTAGTGGTATCTGTAATAAGTGTTGCTTCCCTCTTAATCTTGTCTGTCAGTTATGATAACTTGTTGCAAAAAATTCCACTAAGTCCCTTTGTCGCTTGGCATGGAAATAATCCAGGTAGTGAATATCTTTCAATATAAAATATAAATTCATATGAAATACCATCCCTTAAATTCATTCATATTTAATATTTATCTTGTTAACTGTCACAATTGATCAAAATGATATGAAGACGTTAACATATTAGTATTCATTATCTAAATGTTGATTATAAAGTAGAGTATTTAATGTGGTATGCTTTATACGTGTTTACTTTTGTTTTTAAATCTAATGTCAAAAATTACGGATCACGGTTTGAAATAATTTTTTACTAAGTAACTACAATAGAAAAGTTGGTAGAATATTGATATATCGATAAATTGGATTTTATGATTTACTTCCATGAATATCATCAATAGTTTGGTTACTATCAATTACCTTATCACTTGTTCATTCATTTTTTCTAATATTTCATTAATTAGAATTCTATCACAAATGTAATCATCACTTATCTTACTAACCGAATGCTTGTTTCTTAATCCAAAAATTTCAACTACTGAATACGTCTATGTTACTTCCTTAATAAAGAAAGTATATAAAATATACCAGATATATGGATATACTTGTATATTAAAATCTATGAATAAATAAGCTTTATAATTCATTCAGTATTGTTTGTTTGAATCTTCCCATCGATTTGTTAGGACTGCAACTGGTCAGTCTCTAATTGGTATATGTGCATACTGTGCTTATTGTCTTGATATAGCCTTAATTCACAAGCATGGTAAGCAGAGATGGATAGTGGCTAGCAGTGGAATCCAGGACGCGCGTTTCGTCCTATTTGGGACTCGTCAGCTGGATGTACCTGCATCTCAGAGTTGATGTTCACTCTGGGACTGGATACTCGACAATACTAAATGAATTTAAACTTCACCCCATCGCACAAGCAAGTGGCTATCAGGACCCAGTGGCCGAGTGGATAACACGATGGCGTTTGAAGCGAGGGTACTGGGTTCGAGTCCCAGAGTGAACATCAACTCTGAGATGCAGGTACATCCAGCTGACGAGCCCCAAATAGGACGAAACGCGCGTCCTGGATTCCACTGCTAGCCACTATCCATCTCTGCTTACCAAGCTTTATAATTGTTTTTATATAGTGAATTCCATCTTCCAAAGACTGAAAGTAATGTTTGGACTGAAAATCTATGTTATAGTTTACATCATGAACTAATATAAGCCAGATCATTGAAAAGCTGGGAGCATTGAGTAACTGTTTCATTCTAGTATGGGTCTCTTTCGGAGTGCACATACACAACCTCACGAGAGATAGTACCTAGGACATTAAAATCTCTCAGCGAATAGCTGATCTCTAGGCTAGTGATTTGACGTTGAATGCTCACAACTGAGTTCCATACCAGATTCAAATAGTTGTCCCATATTTCCTCTTTCTTTCAATAGTTTTATAATTAGGATCAGTTCGTGAATTAAATTGCAATATTTAATCATCTCTTAAGTCCTCTTACACTAATGAAAAACAATGTCAGATAAACTGAAAGCGTACACATAGATTGAGGGAAGGTCAAGGGCTGAAAGACAAAGATATCAATCTTTTCTACCAATGAAATATAAGGAAATTTAGATTTTCATATTACAGTTTCCAATCTAAATGTAACCAATACTTGGAGACCTTAAACGTTATTCCTCGTAAAATAATCATCATTTTTCCGATCCACCCTCTCTTTACCTCTCACTCTCACCTAAATTATGAGTTCTGATATTATCTCATATTTTTATTTTTTTTTTAATTCATTCTTTCTCTTATAGTGTCTTTTTAGCCAACATTGACATACTATGCATTTCGTTAATTTTCTCTTTTATTGTATTGATATTAAATGAGGTAACTTAAACTACTATACATTTATCCCGTGTCCCATATTATTTATATGGCTGACTGACTGATTGATTGGGACTTTAGAGTTAGCTAAAAAACATTTAATTTGTTATGTTGTTGAAGTTTATACTGCATAACTATTTCAAACGCTGGTGTTTCTCTTAACTAAAATTTTATTAATAGAAGCGAATTTTATGCAGTAATTTTATCCTATTATTTGATGTAAATATAAATTATCAACACACTATGTACATATGTATTGTTATTTTTAATATCTTGATTAAACACCAAATATTCTTCATATAATAATGTATGATTAGTACAGCAAATCCGACACTCATATGCATATATATATGTTTTGGCGGCTGACTAATATCTTAACAAAACCGCTAATCAGAATCCCGATTGATATGAATTAATATCTCTGTCCTCAAAATACCCTGGTACGGTCAGGAGTAAAACGAATCAGCTCTCCCTCTCGAAATGCTCCCATATGGAAACGCGTATACAGCCACTGATATGGAAGTCCTACTCACTGCCTTCTCGTCGCGTGGGTGTTGTTTACGAAGTAGAGAGGACGAAAAGTGAATGTCCGATGCTTTAACCGGGTAGGTGGGTATGGAGGATTCACCTAGAAGAGTTGGAAACCCTTGATTGCAAATCAGTAGTACACTTAGGCTCCAGGCTCCTAAGAGAGCAAATGGCGTATGAATCTATTGTTGACCACCGGCTACCGTGGGACTTCATCTCCTAACGTTGCTCCACTGATTTGTGAATAAAGCCTTTAGGCCAAAGCCTCGGGGTGTGGCCCATTAAGAAAACCAATTGTTTCGGTCTGGACACCCGGGCAGTATTCCAGCCTTCATACAAATAAAATGACGAAATATGGTGCCTTCATGTACCAACGTTTATATGTTCAATGAATAAATAAATAAAGTTGACCAATTACACGTCCAACCAACACTAGTAACCTTGAGCCAACTAATAAATCTTTACTGGTTTACAATTCTGTAGCTTCTCTCTCTGACCTGCCTGAGAGTCCAGAAGTCATTAATCAGCCCCAACGAATGTTACATTCCAAACAGATGTGGTTTACATATAAGCAGACCAAACTATATCAGATCATGAAATTAAAAAAAATCTAATTATACACGTGCAAGCCCAAAAGTTGCGTCGGCTAGAGGGAGGCTGTAAATAATAAAGTAGGAACAAACTAAGATATATATATATATATATATATATATATATATATATAGTAAGGTAATGATTATACAATAAGAATATGTTTATAATAATAGTCCATAAATTAGTCCTCATAGTTACCATTCATTGATTCTTCAGTCTAACATAAAAAGTATAATCTGTTGCGTAACTTAAAATCATTGTCTTTTATATTTGAGATTTAATCAACACTATTTGCAACTTGTTTGAAAGTCAGTTAATATTCTAGGTTGTGTTTTTTTTTAGCTAAAAACGATACATTACATTAACTTTCCATTAATATGTCAGCAACTCTTTAAAACATACACTTTCAAAGACTAAAAAATGTAATATATCATGCTGAGGAATCTTTTTTTTTTCAAATGTATACCAACTTTTAAATATAAAAATGTTTCATAGTATAAATTTTTCTATTATATTTTACTAGTGAGAAATGAACTAACATTCTTTTGTGTTAGTTGTTAATACATGTGATTATTTAGGTTTACAGTTTCTATGATTAATTTTCTCTATTTTATTTCTAGTTTTACATTGATTTTTCTTTGATGTATATATCCAACAGAGTGTATAATTAGTTTCATAGTTCACGTCTGATCACTTAACTACACTGATTTCTTATAAAATGTAACGTTTATGTATATTGGCTTAGTCAACAGTAAAATGCTAGGAGCTCATATGTATATCTGTATAACAACTTCCTGTATTTTTTTGGTGTAGTTACGGTGCGAATTTCCAAATGTTTGAGCTTTCATTTATAAAACATTTTCATTCTGTTAACTGTTTTGTGTGTGAGAAAATAATTGACAAAGCATAAGGTGACTGTAACTAATTATTGAATTCTGAGCATGTTTTTTATTTCATATAGAAAATGACAGTTGAATATGTCTACATGTTGTGCAACGAGTGATTATATTGACAAATTTTAATTATGAGTATAAAAGGATTTGTATAGACTGGAGAATTTTCATGATTTTGATCACAAACTGATCTTAGCTAGTTTTTTCCTAGTGTAGGACTGCTCAACAGTGTGCATCAACGAGTTTGCATCTGGAATTCAAACTCAGGAAATTCGATCTCGCTTGTGAATGCTCACCATCTGAGCCGCTGAGGCGATACCTAATAATGTGCATCTTGAAATTTAATTAATTCACGACATTACTCAACCCTACAATAGCACATTGACTTAATTAAAAGCTCTGTGATCCTTTAAAATAGCTGACCACAGATTAGAGTCCCGGTGAGGATAATACAATGTCGCGATGACTGTAGAAAAAGAACATACTCTGAGTTTTATTGTTTTATTTTACTTTTCAATAATAATACATTGCATACAATTGTATTTTTCGAATTAACATCTTGGAGAAATAAATGTTTTTCATTTACTGTGAGCCTTAGCCATGTCGATGGATGCAGACTACTTGGTTAAGGTCAAGGCAATAACCGCTGTCAACAGTTAGCAGCGTTGGATGGCAACATGGGTTAGAAACGGTTATAGTGGAACAGGTTTATTCTGTCTTCATTTTTTTCAGATGTTGATTTCCAATATTCTTTCATATATACCTTTTTGTTTCTTGCTGTTGAACTATATTCTCAAAGTTTGGTCTTTCTCATCATCATTATTGTTAAATTATCCCAATTCCTTTACTATTCACCTGATTAATTTCCTATTGTCTTATTTTAATGTGTAACATAGCAACTTAAGCCAATACATATTTCTACCAGGTTCTACAGTGCTTATGATCGACTAACCAAGTGAATTATTCCATTTTTTTTACCTATTCAATATTAAAAGTATAAATTATTTGGGAAAAAGTTAATAGTAGTATTAGTAATAGAGTGTTCTTCTGTTTCTTTTTTTCCAAAATAAAACAAAATTGATTACTTCTCATTCGAACTGATTTTAAGACATAAAGATATTAAGAATAGAAGTATGATAGATAAATATGTTTTCGGATTGTTTTTCTTCATAACCTATCTCCTCCTTTGCTTCTCTAACTTGTTTTTTTTCGATCATTATCTTTTTTCCCTTAAAAGTCAGTAAGAAAATATTATCACGATACGATGTGATTTATCATACTTATAAATATTTCTAAAATATGTATACATATATTACTTCTATTCAATATTATCAATAATTATCGTTGAAATAAACGAGTAGTAATGACTTCAGCAAAGAGGCTAGTTTAAGAAAACTGACCACCGATTCGCTTTTCTTTAATCATTGTTGAAATATGTGAATGACATCACAGATTTCAGTAGGTCTATGTACGATAGGGGATGGTTGGAAAAGAGTTAGGAGCGGCCAAACCAAAACGTGACATCAGTGCTTGAAGTTACTAACTTCCAGTCTGAGCCATGTTGATAGATGCAGACAACTTGGTTGGCGTCCGCGTGACTATCGTAACCAATGGTTGGAGACTCTAGATGACATGGCTCAGAATAGATCACAGTTGTGTAGGTGTATACACTCTTTATCTTCCCTTAAACCTTAAGATTAAAATTGCTTCATAACTTTCTTTCTTCCTATACTGTATCCTTATATACAACCTTTCTTTTATATACTATCATCACTAAATTAACTACTATGAATCCGGTGTTCATCTTGTTGTGCTAACGAGGTATGGCAACTTGGACCGATGCATAAATGTACCTGGTCTTACGTTGTAGCTGACTGACTGACTGATAGCCATAAAATGTATTTAATAAAGCGTATTGATCTGGTTTTATTCATTTGTTATTTATCATACTTGAGTACTTTGTCGAAAACCTACTGCTTAAGCTTTTAACAGAGTTTAACAGTCACATATTTATTAGAAGTTGCAAAGTAAAGGCACCCAGTTGAAAAATATCAGTCTAAATGTGGTCTTAATTAAAACTTATCATTAAGGGTGATAGCCATAATCTTTGGGGAACTGACACTTAGCCTTCATAAATGGGCATAGTAACCATTATCATCTTGTCAATCCCTTATTTATGATATAAATCTGAAAGGCAAGTCGCCAACAGATCAATTGACCTGGTCACTCAGCATTGTTATACGATTCATATGATGAGATCTGACACCAAATTTCATGTTGTATCAAGTCACTGAAATAGCTTCACTTAGATTTATACTAACGAATAGACAATATGATGTTGATTACCCTTCAATAGCTGATTAATGCGTATAACTTTATTTTAAAAGTGATTCAAGTTCTATTCTATATTTGGTGACATCCATGTGTACTTAAAGAGTAATTACTGTGAGGTTATATATTTCGCTGATATAATGAGGTACATCGCTGAACTGATTTGACTGAGAAAAAATGCCATAATTTACAGTAAATTAGACCTTGGAGTATTTCGGAAACTTGGTCTCACGTTTCTGACCTCTTATCAACTGTACATCTATTGTACTATAGTCATTCTTTTAATCCGAGATTCAGTTTAAAATATAACGTGGTTAGTAGTGGGGTTTTATTAATCATTCTGCTTGTGTCGACTCTTCATAGTCTTCAACTCTGAAGATCATTATTTACAACTAAAAATCTTAACTAAAATTTACTTTAAAATATTTATTTCGTACATATTTTGAATATAGGATTCTTCTGAAATCCCTGAACATTTCTGGTTTGGAAGTAGATGAAGCTTTGCGATTGGTTGTGCATCGATATGGGATGCCTGTAAGTTGATTATTGGCAGAAAATAAAATTCAGCCTTTAATTTTTTTAAATCTTTCATTAAATACCAATCACATGTACTTTATGAAAAGAATTGTTTGAAAGTAACCCTCCCCGACGATATTATTACTTTCAATAGACTAAAGAAAAAGTATTCTTTAGATAATGGATGAAGGATATGCCAGAATTCTTCAGTTTGGCTACCGATCATTTCTTTGTTCGGTGTAATTTTTACTAAGGGATAAATGTAAACAGTTAAAAACCTTATAACTGATAGGATTTAATAAATATAAGCCTTTTCACTCTTTCATAAAACTTCATACCGAATATTCTCAATTTATGTCTTAACTTCATTATGCTTATTTCAAGATTATAAGTAATTCTGTAAAAGTAGGCAATGATTTGAGTAGCTTTTTTGTCGACGACTAAACTTTAATTCAATTCACTTATAAAACATGACCATCATTTATTTGATTTTTCTATGAAGTTTATTTCATTTAGATTAGATGAAACCTGAAGTATTAGTAAAACATAGAGATTTGCCTCAGACTTAAACACTACTTTCAAGATGTCTAGACTGTAGATTACAACAAACTATTGATTAAGAAATCTTGCAGATAATTTGCTACTCACTTTGTAGAAGTCAACGTAATGTAGGCAGTGATGATATCCTGAAAGACAATAATAGCTTGACAATTAATTCATCTAGCTCGAAAAACTCAACATCACAAATTAATGATCGTATTTTCTTATGTGTAATAGTAATTTATCATCTTGAATGAATGATAACCTTCAATTTCTCTCAGTATCTGAGATTATTGGAATATCTTTAATTCGCCATCGTTTTGATATTCCTTTAACTGAAAGCCAATAGTTACTTAATATTTCCAGTTCAACTGAATTAGGATGATAATATAAAGAACTAATTAAATATCTCATATGATTAGGTTCAAATGATTTAGTTTCTTTCATTCATATCCCATTTGAGCGCACTAAGCATTAATGAGTAAATTAACAATTAAAATCCATTTCGTATACGTTTAATTGTAAAGCGCTAAATTATCAATCAAATCAGTCACTGGTTTATATCTCACCAACTTATTCAACGTCCATGCATTATTCTAAAAAAAAAACTATTTGTTTCTCTCATTCTAAATAATGACATAGATCACCCAATCAGCTTTTCATTTTTTTGGAATTTCTTCATTAAATAAATTTACTGTATTATATATGTAGAAAAAAAAAGAGAATTAATCTCTTTTTTCTCTTGACCTAATTTCTAATCTATTTCATCTACTTATAAGTAATCTTCTAATTCTCTACATCAGTTTTTCTATATGCCAAATGAATTTTTTTTTTAAAAAAAAAAAGAAGAATTCGTTCATCACGTTATTATTTTGAAGAAGAACTATATAACCTGAAAGGTTTTCTTCCAAAACACTTACTTATCCTACTGTCATTATGTATGTAGTTTTTTTTTCTTGTTATTATTTAGTTCTTGCTCATTTTACTGTTAACATTCAATCGATTTTTCCAGTATTGATAATGGAATATTGTGTATGAAAAAATTAGGTGGTAATTCATGTTCTATGCTGATTCCATCCTCAATTTTTTCAATGAAGATGTAAACTTGCATCTGTGTATGTGTATGTGTGGATTTAGAAGAAGCTGTGTTGACCATGCAGTAAACTTATTAAATTTTACTAACAAACTGTCTTGTTTCATTAAATTCATGATTGTTTACGTTTGATTCATCATCTATTTTTTGCTCAATAGTTATCAAATTGTTTATGATATTATAGTGGGTGAACTAAATTTATTCATACGGTAAACAGAAAAATGATTATCGTTAACCTTGTAATGATTGTATCAATATCATTTCCTCTTCGTATAAATAAATACGAAGTGATAAATTGCTAGCTAACCAATCAATAGACTTAATTGAAATTATGGACCGATCTAAGCGTGATCACCATTGAAAACCTGGATGCACTAAGCGGCCGTTTCTTTCGACTATGATTCTCCTCAGCAGTGAGCACCCACAACCCCTCACACTGGAGTCGAACCCAGGACCTTTGGTATCGCATGCGAACGCTTAACTTCTTAATCTCTGAGTTGGAATCCAACGATGTTAATGTCTAATCTTAATCAGTCTACGACAACGCGATCATCTTCCACAGTCTTTGGTAAGTAATTGCCTCATACCTGACATAGATTGGTTCCACTGATCAATACTTGTTTGGTCGTGGATGCCCACTTCTGAGGAGTTTTAATGGTGGTCAATCTTATTTCGGTTCATAATTCTAATGGATTTTAACAATCTCCACAACTCATTGCAATAATAGATTCTACTTCATTCAGATAGCAGTAAGTTGCGTTAAAATAAAAGAACCGAAGATATAGTTTGTGTTTGGTTCATTCTGTCTATTATTTTTCATGTATAACTGAGGTGAGTGTCAGCAATAGGCCAGTGAAAAATTAGGAATATTTAAAACTGATAATTCTCACAACTTTTCAGACTTTTTCCCGGCTAACGTTTTCTTAGCAAGGCTTTTTCCACGAGATGTGGTTGCCAACCCCATGACCAACCCTCATCCTTTATCTGGACTTCAGAAGGACAGTAACTCTAGAACTTACTTACGACTGTTACCCCTCATGAAGGAGCATAGACCATCCATCAGCGTTCTCAATCCAACTCTGTCCTGAACAATCGTTTCTAGTCACTATTCATCCTTTTCATGTCTGCTTCCAATTTTCGCCGAAATGTCCTCCTTGGCCTTCCTCTTTTCCGTTTCCTTTCAGGATTCCAAGTTAGTGCTTATTTCGTGATGTGGTTTGGTGACTTCTTCAATATGTGTCCTATCCACTTCTAACTTCTTTTCCTAATTTCCTCCTCAGCTAGAAGTTGGCTTTTTCTCTCACAGTAAGCTGTTGCTGATGGTATCAGGCCAACGGATATTCGTTATATTCTGTAGGCAGTTGTTTATAAACACTTACACATTTTTGATGATGGTTCTGGTAGCTCTCGGATTTTCAGCTCCGTGCAGTAGAACTGTCTTGACGTTCGTATTAGAGACTCTGACTTTGATACTGGTAGACAGTTTTTTTTGAGTTCCATATGTTTTTCAACTGTAGGAATGTTGTCGTTACTTTGCCAATCCTAGCCTCCTCCTCAGATCCTCCACGTTCATCAGTGATGCTGATCACGTACGTGAAAGACTCCATATCTTCCAGAGTTCTTCCATCAAATGTGATTGGGTTGGTGTTCTCTGTGTTGCATTTAAGGATCTTTCTTTTCCCTTATGTATGTCGAGGCCTACTGATGCAAAATCTTCTGCTACACTAGCTGTCCTCATCTGTATTTGTTCGTGTGTTGGTGTATGGTGACAAATTCCACTCAGTTGATTGGTCAACGGTGACCCGTAGTGTCGCGATTTGATCTGCGCATGACCGATCCTTGCGAAATCTAACCTGTTAATCTCAAAGTTTAGCGTCTACTGAGTCTCTTATCCGTTCCAACAACATTCTGTTGAAAACTTTTGGTGGTATTGACAGTAGTGTGATGCCTCTGTAGTTTTCACATTTGCTCATATCTCCTTTTGGTATCTTGATGAGGTTTCCTTCTTTTCAGTCTGTCGTTCGCACTTGTTCTTCCTCCCAAATTATCCTGAATAAAACGTGGAACATATTTGCAGTTACTTCCATGTCTGGCTTCAGAGCTTCAGCTGGTGTATTGTCAGGTCCTGCTGCTTTCTCAATCTTTATTTTTTTGATGGCCATCCTGATTTCTCCCTTCGTTGGTGGAGTAGCATCTATAAGAAGGCCTGTAGGTGTTGCTTCGGTGTCTTCTGAACTCAACGGAACAGGTCTATTCAAGAGTTCCTCGAATTGTTCCACCCATCTGTTCCTCAGTTCTTAAATCTCAGCGATTATCTTGCTTTCATTCTTCTTGACAGGTCTCTGGTCTACCATATTTCCTTGCTAGTTTCTTCGTTGTGTCATATAGCTGTCTCATATTTCCTTTTCGTGCAGCTTTTTCAACTGTCGTTGCTGGATCTTCCACGTATTTTTTTCTTTTTGGCCTTAATACTCCTCTTCACTTGTTTATTTTCTTGTGTATTCAGCTTTTGCCTTGACCTTCTCTGTTCTTGTTCGACTATTGTTAATTCCCGTCTTCTCGTTCTTCTCGTGAGCCGCGACCAGGGTTTCTATAGAGATCCATTCCTTATCATGATGCTTCTTGCTGCCCAGAACCTCCTGACACTTTGTAGTTAGTAATTCTTTGATCCCTCTCCACTTGTGCTCCATAGTAGTTTCTTCTTCTATCAGTAGATCGGCTTGGAACCTGTTGTTGAAAGTTATCTTCAATTTGTTGAATTTGTCAGCGTATTGAAGGAAGTGTGTATTGAACCTTTGTATTGCTGCTTTTACAGATTTCCAGAGCTTCTCTAGCTTCAGTTTCATCTTGGTCACATCCAGCTGGTGATCTGAGATCTGAACCTGGTTCTTGCGTCTTCCACTGACCTTGTGAACTTTTTAATGATGCAAAGATGATCTCTCTGGTTCTCCGTGCTATGATCCAGTGAGACCCATGCAACTTTGTGTATGTGCTTGTGTGGGAATATTGTGCCGCCTATAACCAATTTGTTGAACGCACATAAATTTGCAAACTTCTCCATTCTCTTCCCTTTCTCCCACTCAGTCCGATTCGTCCCATGATATCTTCATATTGTGTTGTCCATTCCGAATTTGGCATTTAGGTTTCCCATCAGGATGGTCAGGCCATTTCCTGAGGACTTCTTTATGATCAATTGCAGCCTCTTATAGAAATGATCTTTATCGTCGTCATTTCTATCATTTGTGGGTTATAACATTGGATAATATTCAATGTGATCCTTTCCTTCTTTGTATTGCAGGATTCTTTGATGATTCTGGATCCATGAGAATCACAACCAATAAGTGCTTTTCGTGCTTCTTTGGACAGCATTAGAGCAACTCCTTGAGTGTGTGGAGCATTTCCCTCTTCGTGAACAGGGTACAGCAACATTACTCCCGTATCTAGCCTTTTCTGTCCAGCTTAGGTCCAATGGGTTTCGCTGATTCCGAGAACCGTCAAGTTGTATCTCCTTATTTCCGTTGCTATTTGACTGGTCTTCCCGGTCTCTCACATTGTCCTGATGTTCCATGTACCTATGTTCATTGTTGCTGTGGTTGTTAGAAGTGACATCGGCCTTGGGACTTCCGAAGAGTCTGGACTTTCACCATGAGGCGTTATAATTCTTCCTTCAACTCGGAGAGCAGAGTTTAAATGGTTTAATTTGTTTCTTTTGGTTGGTACTTTTGTAGCAAGATTGTTTTCTATTATATGCAGTTGCTGAGTACATGTTCAACCCTCCTCTGTAACCGGTCTTGGGACCGGCAAAAGCCCTAGAAGAGCTACAGGCGTAGTTAGTAACCCTAGAAGAGCTACAAACTATTTACTATCAATTACAGTTATGTAGGTATTATGTATGGTTTGCATAGTAGGAGAGAAGGTCTCATTGATACTACTGAAGAAGAAACTCTGGGTTCATTAATTTGTATTCAACAATAGTTCCTATTATTCTTAAGTTTTTTCTAGCTCTTGAAATCGTATATATTATTTACTGAATTTATTCCTGTTTAACTCGATATCTTCTCATGAATCTGTTAGTGGTGCACCAAGACGATACATAAACGACATCTAGTATAAACAATTAGCTTGCATAATGTTGAACAGCATGTAAATTAGTTGTTCTAATCCGTCAAGGATTATACTATTTTAAAGTGAACGTATTTTGACTGTTATTATGAAGTGAAAGTCTTCGTATGACTAAGAAAGTATATGATTTTGTTTGTTACATTATTCATAAACTATTAGTTACAACCAACTTCACCTGGAGCCCTTCTAGGATTACTGCCGACCCCATGCCCGGATAAAGAAAGAGGGTTAGATATGGGGTTAGCAACCCCACCCCATGGAATAGAGCCCTCCTAAATACGATAACCAGAGAAGTTACAACCATGAAATAATATACACACTCAAATATCACTAGTATTTACTGGCCTATATTCACACAAAAGAATAATGTAAGTAGTAATCTGTTTGAGTGAAGAGTTGTAGTTGCTTGTAATATGTATATATGTAAATATATTCAACGTGTTCAATGTGGTATTATGTTTAGGTAATAGTGTAGTTAACAAAACACTAGTAGGGGACAAATGAATGTATTTAGACACAAATTACAGGCTATCTCACTAAATTCTGATAACCATACAACAAACAGTTAATTTGCAAATTAACAACCAATTGTCTCAATCTTCACTGTTCCTTCTGCAAATATCAGTTCATCTTCTCTAATTTCATTGTTCATGCATTTTCCTACCAAATGAGCTTCATTTCTGTTCTTTCCTTATCGATCTTTTGCCAAAATACATTCTATGTCAGACCATCACCATATACTACTTATATGGATATAAGTAGACCACACTACAATAGTACTCATATTTGAGTCAAAACCCGTGTTTTCGGCGATATTTATGCTTTCAAATATGATAATTGAGTTTTGCGATAACCAGGAACATTAATTTTATTAACAAAACAGCTTAGTTTTATTTCATGTGAATTGTTACTTACTAACTCTTTACAAACTATTAATATCAATATGTATTATTAAAATGTATCTATCATCATTAAATTAAATGTAGTACAAATTTCATCAAGATAATAAGTCGACACTGTGGAACTTGGCATTAATAGTTATGCAATTAAGTTTTTGGACAATAAATGATATTTCTTAAAAAGTTTTTTTTAATCTTTATTATCTATAATGTACAATTATATTATCTTAGTAAATGATAGTTTCTGAATATGTTAACCCTCATCTACGTCGCAATTCCTTTTGATCTTTTATAAAGTAATTTTTTTCTAATGTTCCTTTATTTCGGTTTTTCTTTTTTTTTTAAATAATTATAATAATTTTAACTCTTTTTTTCTTTTGATCATTTATAGTTTCCAAAGTATCATGGTTTATTTAATTATTCACAAAAAGTACAATTAGTTCTTAAAATTAATTAAAACATTATGGAATTTTTTTGAAAATTTTTTTGACTGAAATTTATTTATTACATCCACAAAGTGTTTCTCTATGGGTTTATGTCTTTTATTTATAAATGAGAAGTCTGAAACTACAATGTATTTAACTGTGTTAGGTGGTGGTTGGAGATCATTGTCGGCACTTATCAATATTAGCCTACCTGGAATCTTTTTGGTAACTCATGCTCTCTGTGATATTCAAACCCTCGTAATATCACATATCATCTGACCATTGTGATCACATAGCTTCATTGATAGCATTTGGTCACCACTAAAGGTTTAGACAAGCTTGACATTGATCACTATTCAATTGTAGTGCCGTGCTTCGATAACCGTTATTATACCAATCTTAACGGTGTATAAAATCAGAAGGCATAAGGAAGCGGCAACTACATTTTTATTGATAAATGATGCAGACTAGAAAGTTGTAAGCACATGAGCAAATGTAAGCGAGCGAAGCAAAGATGATGCATAGTGGAGATGGCTGGGAAGCCAACTCGATTTAAGCAAGCGTTAATCAATATTTATAGTCGGACAAAAATGAATGACAGACATGTGATGGATAAGATACGAAGTGTGCATGCACATACGCTAATATAAAAAGTAGTCAAGGTTAATAAGCGAATAATTAACAAGATCAAAATATGACTCAATGTGTAGGTGAATTGGCTTGGCCAGCAACTAGAATAAAGTATATGGGCTTAACATATAAACTGATACTACACAATAATCAACCATTTGTAAAGTTAATAATCTAACTGTAACTGACTCTCAAGAATTTTCTTTATTTAAAGTCATTACGTTATGATTGTGTTGACCAATTATGTATGTATACAGTTACTTTCAACCAAAACCTCTTGCTTTCATTCTTCATACTAAAAAGGAACTTAATCGTAAACTTCAATAAATATATAACTTTTAAAGTACTAAAATCCTTAAAAAAAAACCCATACTAATAACGATCATGTGTTCACTAGTGACTAATTTCAAGATGTAACTCCTGGAGCTCAAGCGAGAAGCCGTAGCCAGTGGAGCTCAATCTATGTCGGGTATGAGACAGTTACCCACCTCAGACAATGCATGATCGGTTGCGCAAGATCATGAACTGATTAAAGTTAGGCATTAACTTCGTTATATGCCGTGTCTGTGATCTAGAGGTTAAGCATTCACGCGCGAGACCGAGGGTCCTTGGTCCAAGTCCCTCGCCCTGAACCACGGATGCGCACTGCTGAAGAGTCACGTAGTAGGACGAAACAGGCGTCCAATGCATCCAGGTTATCAATGGCGGTCTAGCTTATATCGACTCTTGGTTTCAACTATGAATATTTATAACCGTTGAAGATGACTATTTGTTACTCTTCATTTGTATTTTTTTCAAAGAAACTGAAGTATTAGCTGGTTCGAAATGTTTATAATGTTTAGATGCATCATATTTTGTTTGTCAAAAACTTGAGTTTTCGCATAGACAACATCAAGGAAAATATGAAACCGAAATAATCTATTGTCTTCTTTTACCGATTTTGTGTAGGTGGAATCTCAAGAAATAGATAGATTATTACAATGTGTCACTGAATATTATCACACAGTTCGATGGTGTTCAGCATCTGTTAATTCGTCGGATATCTTTTCCAGTACTAATGACCATCAATTAAAATCTATACCAGCTCCCCCTATCTCTCCAGATCAGCTATCATTAATATTTTACGCTATTCTCTTACTGCAAACCAGTCTTCATAATGTAAATGCAGCAAAATCAAGTTTGGGCAAACAGAATGTCAGTCAGTTTATAAAAAATGTACATGGTAAGTATGATTTATCTGTAAATATATGTGTCGTTGTGAAAAACTGTCAGCTATTATTATCCTCTAACAGTCTTCCATGACTTATTCAGTGATTTTTATGACCTTAACGTTTTTTTCTTTTTGTTCTGAATTGTTAGGTAAATAATTACCTCCCACATTTCTTACCCATAAACGTTTTTCATTCCCCCACTCTTCATCAAATTTTCAATCATTACGCAATCTTATTTTGGTAATATCAAGTCTCGGATCACTTTATGACGCAACCTCTTCCCATTCTCCTTTAGACTCATATATTTATCAAACAAATATCAATACAAATGTATAGCTTAAGTAAATGATTTCATCGAAAAGAAAACGTTCTTTCGACAAGTTATCTTTATTTTTATTCACCTAATACATCCATATACTCAAAGGTTTGTCGGGTAAATTTTAATGCATTATGGTGCAATAAGTCAACAATGAAATGGTTACCAATCAATTAAACTTGCAATAAAATGTCCTAAACTGTTTGATTTCAAATTAGTTACATATAAATATTTTCCTTAATATGAAAACTAAAATTCTCAGCTTAGTAGAGTTGTGAGTGGTACGTTTCGTTGATTTCTCTCTGACCGGAATAGAATGGTTTCTCTGATATACGGTTTCCTAATTGATGGAAATTATTTTCAAATATACATATACATATGCTTTTTAAGTATAATAAGGAAAGAATAATTTCGAAAATGATCATACAACTTATGTCTTCAGTATTCACCTTTTTTTAATTATTCAGTAACGATTGCCATTTGAATTCGTTATAATAGCTATTGAAAATCAAGACTGATAATAATATTCCTAAACGTCGAATATGAAACAAATTTTCTTTAAAAACCAAAGGTAATTATTTTAAGCAGAGATGAATAGTTTCTGATAGTGGAACTTAGGACGCATGTTTCGTTCTATTTTGGGACTGGCCAGCTAGATGTACCTGCGTCTCAGAGTTGATGTTTACTCCAGGACTCGAACCTAGAGACTGATCAATTAAAGTCCTAAACTTCAATGGGAAGATTTCAAAGACCATTACGAAATGAATCAAAAAGCAATGATGTTTTGATTTAAAATAAGATATGCTTGCCATATATTATGGACCTGCATAATGAAAATCCACTCTTTAAATTATATATATATATATATATATATATATATATATATATATATATATTGACAAATTTATGTCAGCTAAATTCGTCGTTCTACATTAGCACAACGAGATGAAGTTAAACAAATGAATCGCGGTAGACGTAATAATGAGAAATACTCAACTTTGAGAATATGCTTTGAGGAAAAAGGATTATGCTAACTCCGCAGTCTCAAAGTCAAGCGCTTTCAATGAAACTTGAAGGTCCTACGTTTAAATACCAATATTGTTTTAGACACATATTTCTGAGAAGTCCTATAGTAAAATGATCAATCTGTCGAAAACTAGAAAGTTTTCGACAGATACATAATTGAATCAATCCGTGGTATAAAACTAAAAAAACTGATCATTACTTGTTCGCTTATTATGAGGTAATACAAATAGTTATGACTATGACCAATTTGATTGCCTCAAAAACATGTATATTGAAAACATATCTAAAGCAGTATTTCTACACAAAATGAAAGTCATTTCGTTCCACTGACGTGTCATCTTTTATTCTCAAACTTAAGCATAATAAATGTTTAAAAAAAGGCTATCAGTTCATACTGTAAACAGAAAACATTTCAATACAAAGTAATCACTGAAGTTAAGATATTACAATGAAATCAACTGAAATCTGTGTTAGTTGAATTAAATAATTAATGTTCATAAAGATATGCTCAGTTTGTGGAATAAAAATTATGTAATCTTATAACAAGACGATTAACTCTGAAATGGCAAGACATTTAGATCATAAGTAATGTCCCTTTAAAGTTATCCAAGTAAACAACGGAGATAAGTAGCTAATACATTCATCGACAGTTATTGAAAATGAGATGAACTTGTGAAAAACTTTATAAATACACAGACAATATTCAACTGCTATATTGATTCATCAAAGTAATTGTGGAAATCCTACTGTAAGATTTATCAATTGATGCCACAGCTAAACCCTATTCTACACCACCTACTTCATAGTTCTAACCATTTTGAGAAAAAATTAACCTGTACTACTTCTAGCAAACTTCTTCATTTAAGAAAAATGTAACATTTGTTCAGTTCTTGCTTTATTATTTTCTTTTTGCATCTGACATCAATCACCTACAAGTTTATTGTAAGAGTAAAGAGCTTTCTAAAACGTTTTATAAAGTTTATTGTATCTAAATAATTTATTATCGTAACTTTTTACATGGGAAGTAATTAATTTTAGCAAGAAACAGAAAAATTTATTGGCAATTAAGCCTAATGTTCAAGCTTAGTGTTTTCCATTTGTTATTTTCATATACTTCAGCATTAAACTGTATCCAGTTAATGTGTTTCATTTTCAATCAATAACTAATCGGTATTGACTTAATAATGGACAAGTAATTATCATAATAAGATATATTGAGATTTATTTCAAGACATGGCTCATAATCGCCAAATTATTTTCTTTTTTTTGTCCTATTATTCATGATTGTAAATGGAACTAATTACCAGGATCATTTGTTTATTTAACTAATTTTATTGATTTGTATTCTAGTGGTGCATTTAAAAGGAAACTTTAAGCTTAGATTTCTTAATAATTACCACTCGTCAACTAGAGGTATCTGTCATCTTTAAGGTAACTGATGCTTCCTGTTCTATTTGAAACGGCGTTACACATTTTTACTGTTTGAAACGATACTATTGAATTATTCAGATCGTGACCTACCTCCTCGATGATCTAATTTGATTACTATTTAGTAAGCGATGTTATGCTTGTCTAGTCTTCAACCTAATGTTTATGATAGCAATAAACGTATTATGTACATCCCCTTATCATATTGTTCTATTCAAACAGATTATGAATACTACTTATAACAATGAATGAAAAAAGTCTCCCTAACTTTCCTAAAAGGTAAATTTGATAAATAGATCACTGGTCGGCACATATAACTCAGTATTGTTGAGAAGTGATATTTGTAAGTTAGCTCGACTGACGTTATTCGCAACATTTTCACTATCCACTAACTTTTTTGTGTACCAGAATTTCATCTATTTTTCGCTCTATTTACTAAGTAAGGACTGAAAATTAGAGTATCTTTTATTTAAGATTACAATTCAAACCCCAACAGTTGATTACGCTTGTATTTTCCATCCAGCATGTTAATCAAATTTACGCATTTGTTCATAGCTCACAGTCGCGAGTGACTCAAGGCGTTTAAAGTGAAATTTTTAGCAAAATATGCACTCCAATAGCCAGCAGTCAACTGGCTAAACAAACCACAAATAGCCAAAACTATTGGATGTAACACATTTATTGAACGATCTAAACGTTTTAGATAACGTCAGTCGTCGGTTTCACCTGTGTACGATGATAATGTAAGTGATCTGTGTCGATGGTCGGTGCACTCAAGTTGAATGAAAATTATGTGACCTCCTGGCTTATTTCAAAGTCATACTTCTATGCCAATACCTAACCTGAGTTACTCCGTCGTTGTAACAGGTGCTGTGACTGCTTTGATGACTGAATAGAACAAACATAACCTTATTAAAGAAATAAATTATAGGAACCATCACCGTATTCACTAGTCCATGATATACGATTGATTAATCTGCATTAGTCATCTCTGAACTTAAATATATTCGGCAAGCTATTCAAGCTTCGGTGATCTATTGTCTAACGAAGGAACGATTCAGCTTGATGGACGATTTGTCTAGCGCTCAGTAACAGATCACTGGCCCTACAATATAATTTATTCTTTTGACACCACATTTAAGATACAATATATTAACCGTTGTAATTTCTTACACATTATTAAACAGATCTTATCTTAGTTAGCTGAAGGTGATCATTAAATTTCCCGGTCCTACCTAAGATTCTTGTTAGTTGGTCCTTTTCAGCATAACGTGCCTGTGATGTTCAAGAACCTATCGATCAAGCTGCAGATTTCTTTATGTATGAAATTGTAAAGTTTTACATATCGATATAACTTTCCATGTACCTAACGTACTTAAAAACATGCAACTTAAACTTTAAGTAATTCCATTAACATTCACTCACGTCGTTAACTTTAAATTTACATCATCTAGATGCCTTGATTATCGCTCATTTGTTAACAGTTTGTTTTTATTTCTTGTCTTTTTATTAGTATCTATAGCTTCTGTCAACTCTTTGCATGATTTCATTTTCAACATATCAAAAGTACTAACCAATCTTAAATATGTGAAATATGTTGTTTCTTTTTCTTATTTCCGTTGTTACTAACTAAATGTCATGGATTACATTGTGTAATACTTAGTTTACAATGACATAATTAATTGTAACTATAGGCCATTCACATTTAATAAAAAGTCTTAAAACATAATGAATTTATGTTGTTTGACAAAGTGTATTCTCCGTTTATTGATAACTTACTTTGATTTTCCTTGTTACCTTCAAAGTTCTCCATGTTTTGTCTCTTTTTTCTGCTTTCTCTAGATCTTTTATTAAATCAACCATCTTCATCACCTTCACCATCTTCTTTCATGGCTAAATCAAAGTCAAAGATTGAAAATGTTCATCATAACGGTTTGGTTGATGAAAGTGGCAACATGTTAACAATTAGTAATGAATCCATTCTGGACAATGGAAATAATATTAATAATAACAAATCTTTTGATATAAAACATGTATTCTCAAATCGTACATTAACTGAAATATTTCATCGTATTAAAGTTAGACCATTGGAACCAGGTTCAGATCAAACAACAATTGTCCGACATATATCTAAAGCTATAAGAAATTTGCAAGAAGTTAAAATTTTAAACATTGATGACATTGATAATGAATCTTTATTCACGAATAATCCATTTGAATTAGTGGAACCACATCGTCGATTGGTTTGTTATTGTACAGTGATTCATGTAGGTTATAATTTGTTCTACATTTTTATTTATTATACAATTTATGATAAATCAGAGTGTGTAAGATAGTGATGATTAACACAGTTTGTCATCCATACAAACATATAGTACGTAAATCATTACCAGTACACTTCAGATTCATGCCAAATCTGTTTACTGGAAGAAACTCATTTTCCATTTCGGGAACAATAACAAGACAGAGTGTATACACATGCTATAAAACTCTCCTTGTGCTTGACATGCAACAATAGCGTCATAAATTGCTTTACCAGCGTTGACAAATTAGACAAACTGAAGGTCATGAAAATGTCATTAGATTATAGAAAAGATTAGGAATCGTAATAGGAATAGTAAAAGAACTAAGGAA
The DNA here is from genome assembly GCA_944470415.2 of Schistosoma rodhaini. NCBI lineage: Eukaryota > Metazoa > Platyhelminthes > Trematoda > Strigeidida > Schistosomatidae > Schistosoma > Schistosoma rodhaini. The sequence goes on from OX104037.1 coordinate 37,078,574, forward strand.
TTCTCAACAATGTTATATCAACTGTTATATCGATGTAGTAAATGCCAGAATCGCTTTTTTGAAACGCTATATATTTTTAGTTGTTTTTAAAAAAACAAAGATGTCCCATTTCAAGCGCAATTCGCTATCTACTTTCTATGATGCAATTTTAAAAAAATAGATTATGCTTTCAGTTTACTTATTCAAATCGCAGCCAATTATTAGATAGTGAACTGTGTATACGATAGTGACAATTTTCTTTTTGAGAGAGTTAAATCCAATTGTATAGATGATATAATCAATACATTTAGTTGAAAATGATCAATCACCGGAGTATATTGAAAGTTAAACTTAAAACTGAAATTAAAACCGATTAGTTTCTGAAATTGACCCAAAGTGAATTTCTCCATAAACTTTGAATTAAATTATATCAGAGATCATTTCAAATCTCATTTTATCATCAGTTAACTGTTGAAAGTTTAGAAAATCAATCAATCACAACATGATATTATCTATATATATGCTTGTATATTAGATTAATTTTCTATGTAATAAACAGTTTATTCAAAACAACTATACTTATTTGTTTATTCTAACTTGATCAAATCCCAAAACCTATTAAGTTAATTATCGTTCAGTTGATAAGTTGTATTAGTTTGACAAATGTACATAATCTCGGCTGTTAACCGAAAGGCTGGTGGTTCGTGCCCATCCGGAGGCGGTAGCCACTATGCCCCCAAATGCCCTGGTACGGCCGAGAGTGGGGAGAGTCCACTCTCCCTCTCGAAATGCTCTCACATGGCCACCCGTATATAGTCTCTGACAGGGAAGTTCTACTCACCGCCTTCTCGTGGCATTACTGTTGTTTACGGAATTGAGAGGACGAAAAGCGAATGTCCGGTGCTTTAACCGGGTTGGTAGACACGGAAAGTCCACCTAGGTGAGTTGGAAAACCCTGATTCCAAACCAATGGTGCACATGGGCTCCAGCATCCTGAAGGAACAAATGGCGTATGAACCTATTGTTGATCACCGGCTACCATGAGACTGAATCTCCTCACTGTGCTTCACTGCCTTGTGGGTTAGACCTTCAGGTCAAAGTCTCCGGATGTGGCCCCCTAAGAAAACCACCTGTTTCAGTTTGAGCACTTGGACAGTATCACAGCCCTCACACAAATCGAATGAGATTTGTGCGGCGCATATGTATCTGGTGCTTCCTTGTACCAATATTTATGTGTTTAAATAATATTGATCTCCCTCTCTTTTTTGTTTCTTTTTCTATTGTTATTATTATTATTAATTTTTCATAAATATAAAAAAATACTTATTTAACATTTATTTATCTTTCATGTAATTCAATAAATATATTACATGGATTTTCATTAAGATTAGTTACCTTATCAACTATTTTCTCACATTAATTTTTCCTATTCATTTGTTTCAATTTTATCATTATTTTCATCATTTCAATTCATCTACTACGAATGAATACAGGTATATACATATTTATATAATTTTAATCATTTACAAAACCATTATATTGAAAAACTTCATTTATACGTTTGATGAAAAACTGAATAGTGTGAAGAAATTTCCCCTTTAGTTAGTTATCCACTAATTTATTTATTTTATTTATTTAAACACATAAATATTGGTACAAAGAGGCATCAGATATATATGCGCCACACAAATTTCATTTCATTTGTGTGAGGGCTGTGATACTGCTCAGGTGCCCAAACCGAAGCAGGTGGTTTTCTTAGAGTACCACACCCAGAGTCTTTGACCTAAAGATCTGATCCACTAGGCAGTAGAGAATCGTGAGGAGCTGCAGTCACATGGTAGCCGGTGACCAACGATTGATTCATACGCTATTTGTTCCCTCAGGATATTGAAGCCCATGTGCACCATTGGTTTAGAATCAGGGTTTTCCAACTCCCTCCATGTCCACCAACCCGGTTAAAGCACCGGACATTCGCTTTTCGTCCTCTCAATTCCGTAAACAACAGTAATGCCACGAGAAGGCGGTGAGTAGAACTTCCCTGTCAGAGACTATATACGGGTGGCCATGTGAGAGCATTTCGAGAGGGAGAGTGGACTCTCCCCACTCTCGGCCGTACCAGGGCATTTTAGGGCTTTACATTAAAATATTTATATATATGTTTAATAATGATGGTCTAACATTGAACGGTTCAAGGTCCCAACTGAAACTCAACAATCTTCGCAATCTCTGTACTGTTCACAGTGTTTACAAAAATACTATCAAATGATTAATTGGATAATTACAAGACTGAAAGATTATCATCATCAAAGTAATGATTTGTAAAAATGCAAATTAAACAGTGAAAGAAATTGGGAAATGATTAGTATGGGAGATTTGTGGAAATTTCAACTATGAAAATTAGAAAATTTTTTGAATATGTCTTTTTGTTTTTTGAAAGAGTACGGTTAATCAATGGTCAGCTTAAACACACTGGCTTATCAATTGCCAAGACAGATAGAGCTGTTGTTTAAAATTCTTTTAATTGCAAGGATTAGGCTTGGGAATACCTATTCTATTAGCTTTAGTAGTATGCAAAAGATAATGACTTAAAACACACAGTAAATCTGATGGAATATGGTGAATAACTTCAAAAGCTTTATTCAAGTCAACATGGTTTTCGGTGCCAGTCAATTGAAAGACAGTAGAACTCTTAGTCTCTCTTTCCTCTTCTTCACATGACTGAAACGGATAGTGTTCTGCTATATGATGATGGACTTGGAGAACTATACGTTTCAAGTAACTGGCTCCACAACATCACTTGAATTGAATAACATACATGAATGTGGCGAATTCAGGCAGTCTATTTTATTACGGGTTTTCATAAACGGCCGGCTGTAGAAAACTGCATTCATTTTGGCTGCAGTAAATGTTTTTTGAACTGCTTTTTCTAACCTTTGTATTATTATTTCCTCAGTAGAGTTATTTAGGAACTGAAAGTTCGAGGACAGTAACTTCTTCGAAACTGTTGTTACCTTTGATCCTATGTTTATTTTATTCATAAGTTTGTTGATGAACTTAGTTGAATATCCATTCCTCCTAAAAAGAGTATGAATATTACTCTAAAAACCAAAAATCACTCGATAACTAAGGAATTAGAACGATTTCTCACATGATAATGAGAAAGTTGTCAGTATCTTCAGGGTCAGATAATAGAAAACAAAAAAAATTGAAATATTCATTACACTTTAACATAATCTATGACTTTTGCATACAACTTAAAAGTTCTTAGAATTAAAATTTCAAGAGCTATCCACATAGCTATTCTTCACTATGAATAGAAAGCATTCTCCCATTCTAACTTCAAATACTTACTTCAACCTTTTGTTCTTCCTTTCTATGATGAATAATTCAACATGAAAATATTCATTAATCATTTCAAAACTGTTTATTGTATGATAAATTGCTTTTTAACCAAGCACTATTTTCTGACTGGCTAGTTAGTTATTCATAATTATCAGTATAATTTACTTCAACCATGAATACTTATCGGCGTTATTAATTCTCAGATTACTTCCTAATCAATTGGTAATATGTTGATTGTATGATTTAATTCATCTTTCCTCCTATAATTTTAAGATAATGTAATAGTTTCGTTTTTTACCTGGTGTTATCATTTCTGGTTAGTTAAGCTTAACTTATATTTTTAGTCCATATTGGAGGTAAATAATCACTCATTTGTTGTCATCCTCATCATAAGATGAAATACAATAGTGTTAATAGAATTCACATATTATTTGCTTCGGGTACCCAAATCATAGGATGTCACTCTTTCTGGGAGACTGTAAAAAATGTTTACATTTTAATGGTGCACATTTGTACAGATTTCATCAACTACAAATTATGCTTACATGGAATAACCAACATTGTATTGAGTTATCAAATCAACTACAATTAATTAGAATATACCATTTCTGTTGTTCGTTCAATATTTTAATTTAATCTATTTTAGAAGTATACAATTATCGAAATAATTTTTTCAGATCTTAGATTTGTTTTACTGAAGTAATTATGTATGTGAACTGAAAAACATGCTTACCTGGTTTTGTGAAATGTTCACAATCTATTGTAATGTCCCAAACAATAAGATGTAGATGGAAATAACTATAAAGCTTGACATTTTCGCTGTTTTCCTCTATTTTGAGGAACGAGAGATGAATACATTCAGATTTATGCCTATTTCAGCTTCCTCTCAAGAGAAATGATTTTCAGACAATATAACTCACTTGAGTTATCTAGGAAGCATTGGACAAACATTTTATCCTATTATATATCATCAACAGGATGTATACACAACCCCTCCAGGAATTAAACTATAGTTTTCATGCCTCGTGGTAATCACTTCACTTCAACCTAGTTTTCGATAATTGTATGGGTAAAATCAATCCGTGTTGTAATCCACAAAATTCAACATTCTCCACAAACCTTATATTACGGAAAGAATATAATTTATTATACAATAAATGCTTTACTATGGATCTATAGCTAAAGTAACAAAATAATCGATCACCACTAACATTCGTAATTTGTTTTTCTTACTGCTTCCGTTGTTTGCTTTTCTTATCTAAAGATTAATCAGAATCAACCTCCTCATAAAGAAACCAGTATCCTACGACATTTGTTTGTTTTTAATGATTTAATTATTATTGCAAAAGATACCTCTTCAAAACGTACTTCTGGTAGAAGATTAGTTTTTGACAAGTCAAGAAAAAATCAATTAAAAATAAATGATAAGAAGTTATCACCAGGTCAATATGATGACTTTCTTCGTCCACCATTAGATTTATTGTATACCGATTGTGATAAAAAATTTAAAATAATGAATACTGGATCGAATACACTTAGCTGTATGCAACCAACTGTTGGTTGTGTACCTCATAGAGTAGGAGGTGGAAGAGGAAGAAGAAGCAGATCAAAAAATGAACTTTATAGTCGAAAGGCAGCTGATTCTACTTCACATTCCTATACACGTCTTACTGCTTTATATGCTTTTTCATTATATAGATGTAAAATTCGTCCTTTTAAAACTGATGGTAAGTGAAAAATTTATACATATCATTATTAGTTCAACTTTATCATTTGAAATTTACGGTATTAATTGAATTTTATCTTGTAATTCAATAGTGCTATGATGAAACAGTTTGTTATATCTTCAGAAACTAATCGATATCACGTGCCAAAATCGTCAGTCAAAATTTAATTAAAATATTTCTTTGAGATCATGGATCGATGAACGTTAGACTACTATTGAAGACCTGGAAGCACTGAACAACTGTTTTGTCATGGTATGGGACTCTTCAGCAGTACCCATCCACTATCCCACATGCGGGAATCAAACTCAGAAACTCCAGTCTCCCGCGCCTACCCTTAGCCTCGCAGGTTTTCAATGGTTGTCTTACACTGATCGATTCGTGATCTCAATAAAAATTCACAACCCTAAACTTATGCTTTCTCGGTCTCGCATTCGCTATTCCGTTTATAAATTAGCGTACCAGACTTGGCCAGTTATGTATTCTGACTTCCACAGCCAACCTTGGGCCAATATGTGCTACATCTCTATGGTCCGTCTATACACAAGACTTTCTCTATCCCAGACTCAAGTTAAAAGGAAAGTTAGCATCAGAGCTTCCATTATAAAATCTCAATTGATCTGCCAGCCACTATCTCGGACATCCATTAGCTTATATACACCAATTAGCAGGCCGCACAGCACAACAATTAGAAAATCATACTTTAAATATAATCGTGCTATAAGTCACGGAAAACGAAGTAAATAGTGCATAATTAATTGGCAATAATTAGGGAATAGTAGGTCCGTAGGAAGCTTACATTAAGAAAAATATAAAAATACAATAAAACAGTTATCCACTATGTAATAAAAATATATATATCAATCTGAACAATAATTCCAAATGTTCTAACTTCATTAAATTCGTCCCTTTAGAATACAGTTCATTGATAAAATTAAGGAATCATTGAGTTAACCAGTATTGTGTGTGAGTTGATTCAAAGAAAAATGTGGTCAGCAGAAAGTAGATAATCTGCAATATGAAAGCTTAAGATATCTCAAAATATTCATTTGCTAATTAACAGTGATATTTGGTCTCAATTTCCTCTTTTTCAAAATGATTAAATGAGTGGAATTTCTTATTGTATGAAATATGTTTAATAGTGTTTATAGACAATTTTCCAAGAAATTTGATTATTTCAATGAAGTTTATTGATGTAATCAAAGTTAAATACTAAGATTAGTGTTGAAAATTTTAGTTTCCTTATTATTGTCCGAGTAATCAGGTCAGCTGATTATATAATCCACTAATTACTAGTGAGCTTCATACCTGTCGAAATAACAATCCTTATTTTGACCAATATACAACTATCATGAATTTCAGTCCCTGTTAGTCCACAAAATTTTATCCCTTCAGTCTCAAATCTGGAGACAAAAATAGCAAGTGGATTTAACCTTATATTACTGTACTGTATTTGTCATCCGTATTCAAGAATTCAGTCTATTACATAACCACAAATAAACATTCACAAATTGTACATAACTGAGCTATACTTGATTTCAAATAAACTGAGCATTGCGTAGAGAGTTAATGACAAATATATTTTTCAGAGGGGGTTTTGTGGAGAATTTAGTATTTTCACAGTTAAAATCATGAGTCAATTGAAGCTAGACCACCATCGAAAACCTGGAAGCACTGGTGAACGGTCGCTCAAAATCGTGGGTTGGTTGAAGTTAGACATTAACACCGTTGGATACCGGCCGGTTCATTGGTCTAGAGGTTAAGGGCTCTGGCTCGAGACTTGTAGGTTCTGGGTTCTAATCTTGCGAGTGCGGGATCGTGGGTGCACACTGCTGAGGAGTACCATAATAGGACGAAACGGCCGTCCAGTGCTTCCAGGTTTTCGATGGTGGTCTAGCTTCAATTGACTCATGATTTCAACTGTGAAAATATATTTATTGTTATATCCCAATGAGTAGAAAAATTGTATTTCTGACGTCTGTTGACTTAATTTAAGCCACTTCTTCAGAGTAAATAAATAGCCGACGCTAAATTAACACAGGTTTAAATAGTACAACGAAATGTCAGGAATACAATTTCTCTTCTCCCTGGGATATAACAAATATATATTTATTACAAGTTATGTTTGATATAAAATATGTACATTAAGTTCATACTTAATTAACGGTAATTTAAATAAACTAAAGCTTACGACAACAGTTAATAAGTGAAATGAGATCTGACAATAAGACCATTACAAAATTACCATAAACTAAGTACTTAAAAATGACACCAAAAACTGTGAACAATTATTCTCTATAAAATTATTCTGGAAGTTTCATCTTTACGAATTATGTATCCCAGCCAAACAATAAGTTTCCTTCACCAATTTACAAGATACAAACACATTAGTTTATGTATAATGTTTAAAACGTTACAAATGATTTATAGTCTATCCTTGAGATTTTTCTCTCTATATCCATTAATCTAAGCTAAAAATAAGTTTAATTCATTTTTGTATTGGTTGTTTGAATCTTTCCGTTGATGTTTAGGATTACAATTGATCAGTTTCTTATTGGCACATATGTATCTTGTGTGGATTGCCTCAATATCGTCTTCAGTTGCAATCATTATAAGCAGAGATGGATGGTGGCTAGCAGTTGAATCCAGGACGCGCGTTCCGTTCTATTTTGAACTGATCAGGTAGATGTACCTGCATCTCAGAGTTGATGTACACTCCAAGACTCGAATCCAGTACCATTCGTGGCCAATAGCAGTCTTAAAAATCAATAAGAAAATTCAATCAACCAATACAAAAATAAATTAAACTTCATCCCATTGCACAAGCCAGTGGCTATCTGGACTCAGTATCTAAGAAGATAAAGCGATGGTGTTTGGAGAGAACGGTAATAGGTTTGAGTCCCGGAGTGAACATCAACTCTGGGATGCATGTACATCCAGCTGACGAGTTCCAAATAGAACGAAACACGCGTCCTGGGTCTCACTGCTATCCACCATCCATCTGCTTTTAATGACAAGTTCTCTATCTAATTCTATTTAGTCAACAATTTAAGATCATTAGTATAAATTATTGTAGCGCATAAAACCATTTGTACTATCCTCATTTTTTTCTTACATCTCAACATATATATACTTATAATGACTACAAAACTTGTATTTTTTGTTGATATCATAGTGTATCGTTATGGAATAGAATTATGGAAATTTCCTAAGCCAAGAACATCACAAACGACATTGATTAATCAACAACCGGAACAAATGATTATTATTGCTGCACTTGATAAAAATGATTATGAAAATTTATTAAATGATTTATATCAAGCATTATGTGAAACAAATCTTGTTGCATTCGAACTAAAATAATATACTTTCAATGAATTCATTTCTTTGACTTCTATCGTTATATGATTACATTTGTATTTTTATTTATCACTACTTATTTCTTATAAACTACTCAATTACTTTTACGTCAAATAATATACATATATATATCAAGTATGTTTGCATTCCTAAACGATATATCTTCCTCATGTCTCTCACTCTTCCACCTCCCTCTCACACATATACTCTCCCTCTCTCTCTCTCTCTCTACGTCTTTTTTTATCTCAGATGATATAAATAAAAAATAGTAAAATCTTCATTTGATCCATCATAATTTTCTTCACTGTTTCAACACATAATTACTGTTTTTTCACTTTTCTTCTAGTAAACTAAATGTATTCAGATATATGTTTATATAATAATAATAATATTTGGTTCTTTTTCTTTATAACAACTATTGATTGATTGTTTGTTTTTTTCATTTTGTTCTACTTGATTTTACTGTTCTATTCTATCGCTCCTCGATCTGTCCTCCCTCTCTCTCACACACACACACACACATATACATACACTCATATTATTTGTTTTTTTTGTAACTAGTGTAGTCATTCGTAAGTTTTGCTGTGTTTTTTTCTTTTTTCGAAGAAAAACAATCAATAAACTTTATTTTTTATTCAAGATAGAAAATGTCATTGCAGCTATGTCTTTTTTTTATAATGGACTATATTCTTTGATTTATTTATGCATTGTAGAATGGGTTCCCCATTTGTTTTTTTTGTTTCGTTTTTTTCATTTCTTGTCATTATTGTTCAAATGCCACAATTTTCCTGACTATTTTATTTATCTCTGAATTTTTTTTCTCTATTTTTTCTGTTTTTCTCGTTGTTGAAAAGAAAAAGAAAAAAACATCTTTAAAAAATAGTTCTAGATTACTTTAGTTAGAATATATATATATATATATAAAGTTTACTGTTCAATAACTTTCATTGAATATCATAGTTCAATATTTATAATAAAATGACATTTCCCTAATCACTTACCAAAAATAAACACTATTATGATTTATTGACAACATCATGATGATGACGATGATGGTAACGGCTAGATCATCGATTAGAGATACATTTTTCAAACTGTCATCATTTTTTTTTCATCTATACTTAGATTCTGTTAAGATTTCTTTTTTTTTTTAAATCTTCTTTTACTATATTAGGTATCATTTTAGTCGTAAAGATTAATGAATAAAAATATGATTATTCAGATTTCAGAATATCTTCTGTGATTAGAATATTTTTCTTTGTACATCTTTCATTGTATCTTGTTAACTTCTAGTCATCTTGTATACATATTTTGTTTGCCATGTTGATTTATTGATTGGAAGATATTTAACTATTCGATACTACTGTGGTGATATATATTAATAATAATAATAATTACTTTTATTATCAGAAGGGATTTTGTGGAGATTTAGTATTTTCATAGATGAAAGCGTGAGTCAATTGAAGCTAGACCACCATCAAAAACCTGGAAGCACTAGACGGCCCTTTCGTCCTACTATGGGACTCTTCAGCAGTGAGCTTCAATTGACTCACGCTTTCAACTATGAAAATAATTACTTTATTCAATATTATATTTTTGGTACAATATAGAATTCTCAACACAAAGTATTTCAAGAAGTTTCCGTTACTTATTTCTTGATCTATCCCGACGATAAATATTAAGTGATCGCCAATTGGATGTTAGAAGTTCAGGAATCGATATCTGTATAATGTGCATTCTTTGCGAAACACCACCACTATGTCTCTGATTGTACTTCTTTGTAAGTTGTACAGCGAAGGGTCGTAAACTTTTCATAAACACGGTTGAATAGGTTATGCAATTAACAGACATAATGATGTGTTAAAAAGAAAAACAGGAAACAGATAACTTGCTGAAATATCTAGATGTCAGGAACAGGTAGCACAGATATTTAGGCAGACCGCCAGAATATATATATAGTTGAAACAAACTGATCTTTGACCTTTGTCAATTTAAAGGAGTCATGAATTTAGTTTGTCATGATTTTCCAATAAGAGCTGAATTTGTGTATTTTTTAGTAATCAAACTGATCATAACGAAAATCTAGTTCAAACCTGTTCAGAAACTGTTATAAATAATAATTTTCATTTTCTCTAACAGGAGTATGGATTCAGAAATAATCAAATAACTGTTAAGTAACATTAAATATAGCATATTTATTAAATGATACATGTTGAAACGCCATCTCAGGACAATGACAACAATTTATCATGACAAATGATATAAATATAAATACTAACAGTATCAATGGTAATAGAACAAAATTAGGCATAAACAATATAATTTGAGAAACAAAAATTCTTGGAATAAAAATTATATTTTAAGTTTAAAATTTAAGATCTAGAAGAAGATAAAAAATGGGTACATCTCCGTTACTGCAGTCGATGCTAAGACATATCATTCAATGTTTCCAACTATCAGTTAGGTTATCACAAGCATTTCAACCAAGTAGTTTACACTTGTCAACATGGCTCAATTCAAAGGCTTGCTCAACTAAGGTCCTTAGGTTAACAGTTGGAATCTTGTGACTTATCGTCATATAAACAAACTTTAAATCATTCCAGATAGTTCTTTGGACATTCATATTCTTACATAAATCATACAATAATTATTCCGTTATAACATTAACTTATGTTTAAATATGAAAATTCATCAAAATTTGAACTCTCAGTTTGATAGGAATCAGGAACCAATTATGTAAAAGATACCATATGAAAACATAATGTTCCAAATAATCATAGAAGTCTGAATAATTTCAACGCTCCGCCCACCAAACTGGTTCGCACAAAATAACAGCTACAGCATCATATTCACAATTTTTCTGAATGTTTGAGATAAGACAATTGAAGATCGATTACATCACAAACTGATTGATTTTAGCTAGATAGCCATTAAAAATCAATGGCCACAAGATAGGCATAACAGTCATGGGTGTACATTGCTAGGGTAAAACAGCTGACCAGTTTTCACTGACAGTCCGGAAAAAGTCAGTCGATTATCCAAACTATCGACCTACTAAACATAAATCCTAAGACTAAAGTGGTCGCTTGTCCATTTGTACAAGAGATATAAGGAAGAAGAAACACAGGATTTTAAATCATAACTTTCACGGCCTTCCTTTCTAAAGATTTCCTTAATAAACATTTAATGTAGCTCATAAGAATACGTAAACATTAACTTTGAATTGCGAACAACTTTCCTAGGTAAAAATGTTTACTTGCACTAGCGAAGTTACCTGTTTTATGATAATATACAGTGGTATTGTAAAACACATTAATTAATCTTTGAATATATAAACCCATTATGCAGGAATGTAAATGTTAAGCCCGTTTTACGTTCTCTTTCCTTATTCACTTTCCTTTGACTCTTAAGTGTATTGTTTCTACTACTTATAAATATTCAGTAAACAATTGTGTTCCTAGCAATTTCTACGCAAGTGCATTATTCCGAAATATTTACACATACTAATAACATTTATTGTATATATCATGATAACCACTTTCAAATCTTTTGGCCGTTATTATCAATTTTTTATACGCAACGGTTTCCATACTGCTTGCTCTTGCTAGTTGATAAACTGCTATTAAGATTAGACACTGCTATCATTTGCGTTATCGTATGTTGTGTTTATTCTTTATGTTATTATTTCAGGAAGCCTTTTTTTATTTCAGACTCAAGAGGAGCCACAGATACCTCACAAGTTGAGGTTTGTAGCTAATTAATGTATATTACTTAACAAGAAACCGCTTTTTTAGACAAATCGTTGTTTTGTGAACTTCGATTTCGCGCGTATCTCAATTGTGTGATTTAGACACTTAGATAGATTTAACAGTAGATCACTGTTTTGTGCCAATTTCATGTTCACCTACAAAAAGTGGATTCAAATTCTATGCAAAAACATTTAATGGAAGACAAACTACGAAAGATTAGGGGAAAAAATGTATGAAAATAAAACTGTAGATTTGATTTTTATTTGCAAATTACTTAAAAGCAAAGTGAAGAATTACCAGGTGATTAAAGTAGTGATACTAAGACGAAACGGCCGTCCAGTGGTTCCACATTTTCGATGGCTATCTAACACCAGTCCATTCATGATATCAATTTAAACTCAACAATCTCCACAACCCTATACTGATTATTAGAAATGTCCAAATTATATGTAAATATGGAATTAATAATACTAGAAAGAAAACGAATTTTCGAATGTCCAAACTTCTAACCCATATGTATAAAGAACTCTCATGGGCTTTTTTGAGGTATGTGGTTCATGAAGTAACTCATAAAAGCTATTTAGTATAACTTATTTGAATACATTTCATTAGTAATCGTAAAGGTAGTCATTTTAATTAAACGGTTTAGCCTTAAAAGGTTTGATTTGATAAAATTTCATTATTAGTATGTACTGTAATAAAAGCCGATCATCAAGGTAACTAAATTTGAAACGCTAACAAATTTGATGAACAATACCTTAGTTATTTATGAGTTTGAAATAATTAAGCAAACATTGAAAAACATGAAAAGTTTCCAACCTACTTCTTAAGCTACTGATGAGTAGTGTAAGATAATTGCCAACTATTTTCACACCATAACACTGTGATAATGCAATTAAAATACAATTATATCAACCATTTATTTCAAGGCTGATGATAGACCTTGTTGATGTTGAACTCTTCTAATTAACAGTGTTATCCGAAATTTGTTTAGATTCTTGTCAAACAACTCTTTATAATTCGTCATGAATTCTTCATGGAAACATGTCAATCAAAACCTTATCGTTTTATCGCTTTTAATTTTTCTTATGATTAGCGAAAAGTCATTTCACTACCTACCAATCAACAAATAGCTTAAAATAATTGCATAAGATCTGAGCATTGGGAGACGTTTATTATAATTTATTCAATAAAGACATGAACAACATAATTCATTTACAGGTTTACACAGTTATTGATATGACCTCTGAGTTGTAACTAGCTTGTCCAGGTCCCCAACTTAAATTAATTCATAATACAGAGCAATAACGATTAACTTGGTCTTAAGATTGATCCCCAAAGAGGTCATGGATACGCCATGTTGACGAGTTTCTTGCCCGTACGAAACATCTATCTCACTAGTACCCCAACTTAGATCAATCTGTGATAAATGTAATCCACAAATCAATTTGTAATTATTATTTATTCTCGTAAAACATAAACTAAAATATACATGTTGTAAATTTGAAGCATCATAAATCTCGTTCATTCTAGTTCACTAATATAATACAAAATAAAGCCTTACTCAATATCGAGTAAGAACGCTGAATACGATAATCTATGGTTAAAATATTTCTATGCACATACCATACTTTGACAGAAATGAAATTTTTTTTAAATCAGCAATAATAAGCTAGGTAATTCGGTTAATATTGTCGTTTTGTAATGATGATTATATAAATTAATATCAGTTTTTTGGGGTTTCGATTTCATAGCTGATTTCAATTCATGACGAAAACTTTAACTTCCACCGTTCAGTCATAATATTAATTCCTCGTACTAATCTAAAACTCTCTTTTAGTAGATGCGTTTTCTCAAGGCCACTTTTTCGTCGTTCAAAACCTCGTCCATAAAGTGTAGCCTTATTGAATATTCTACAAGGCATACCCTACAATTATGTTTAGCAGGATATGAAAAACGTTCATTTTATAGCTTAAATTTTTGTCCTTGAATTTCAATACATCTCTTAACAAGAAGAGCCAGCCTAGCCGAAAATCCTTCAGTAAACATGAAAAAACAAAAAGATCATTTAGAGTTGGAAAAATCACTAAACCTAACCACAAAACATTTGGCAGTGAAAAAACTAAAAAACGTTTGCTTGAGGATTAGCCATTCTCTGAAGCTTCAGCATAGATGGTTCAAATGCTTCTGAGCGGAATCGACGAAGCTTTCACTTAATGGGCTTTCGTATCTAGTAGCAGTGGATCACTGATACCTGAAGGTATAAACCTAGGTTTATTTAACGACAAAAAAGGAAATATTAATAAATCGTACTATCTTGAGCCCATAAAAATATGTCAAGTTTCCCCATAGAGGACTCTTGAGGAGTCTCTTGGGCCACTTCAACCAGCAGAAAATTTCGGAATCGGGCTACTCTTAAAGAATAGAAGATGCTCCCGTAGTACATTATGCCATCTGAAGGTCTTCTAGCAATAGTAGGTCATTAAAGCCATTAATAAACAATAAGATGATGGGTACATGAATCTAAACTCGTAAAAAATTAGTGTGAGACTCATTAACAGGTCTTTAGATAACTTTCACAACTGTGATGAACAGGGAATATGATCACTGAGTGAAAGCTAGCATCTAGTTAACACCTGTGTATATGAGTATGACCATACCGTCTTCAACTAAATAATGTTCTACCTCTGGCTAAAGAACATTTCTCAAGCATTTAGAACCCTGGAATAAGCTCTCATGCATAAATTAAAATTGGAGTTACACAATCACCAAGCAAAATAATCAAAGACGCAGTAATCAAGCAGTGCCAATAATATAAAAATAAACGTAGAAAATAGAGGTATATAACACCTGAATTGATTCTAACCCCGATTACAAAATCACCATGTAACCGATAATCAGATGAGATCAGTACAAATTTTTCCAAAGGTGGATAATCAACGAACAGGATAATAATTGCATAAAAGTTCAAAAATCACACGATAAGTTACTTATCAATTCATTCAAATATCAGAAGGCTGTTTTGTAGAGATTTTAGCAAATTTATAGTTGAATTCATGAGTTTGTGAAAGCTAGACCACTATGGAAAACCTGGAAGCACTGGACGGCAGTCTCATCCTAGTATGAGACTCCTCATCAGTGTGCATCCACAATCCCGCCACACGAGATTCAAACCCAGTACCTATCAGTCTCGCGCGCAAATGTTTAGCCTCTAGACCTCTGAGCAGTCACCCAGCAGTGTTAATATCTAACTTCAACCAATCCATGAAATTGAGCGACACATTCACCATTGTCTTCAGTGAGTAACTATCTCCCAACAGACTTGGTTGAACTCCACTGGTCACTGCTTCTCACTAGAACTCCACGAAATATCTCTTCAATTCAGTCATTGGTGAGCATTTGATTATTATCAGAGGGGGTTTTGTGGAGATTTTAGCAATTTTATAGTTGAACCCACCAGTTAATTGAAGCTAGACCAGCATGGAAAACTGACTCAGTGATCTAGAGGTTTGGCGTTCATGCACGAGACCGATAAGTCCTAGGTTCGAATCTCACAGAGTGGAACCATTCAAATATTTCAGAAAACTAAATAATACTCAATATAAAATAGGTATCCCAACAGGTAATAAACACCATATCCATTTAAAATCATTCACAATAACTATATACAAAAAATTATTGATTTAAACTATTCAAATTATCAAAACTCAAAAAATCAATTAAATTCAAACAAATAATCAACAATCAGAAGGGGATTTGTGAAGATTTCAATATTTTTCAAAGTTGAAATCATGAGTCAATTGAAGCTAGACCACCATCGAAAACCTGGAAACACTGGACGGCCGTCTTGTCCTACTATGGGACTCCTCAGCAGTGCGCATCCACGAACCCGCTCTCGCGAGCGAGATTCGAACCCAGGACCTACCAGTCTCGAGCCGAAGCCCTTAACTGATAAACCACTGAGCTGGCATCCAACGGTGTTAATGTCTAACTTCAACCGATCCACGATATTGAGCAACCATTCATCAATTGTCTTCAGTGAGTTCCTATCTCACAACAGACCTGGTTGAACTCCACTGGTCACTGCTTCCCACTAGAACTCCAGGATATGCATCTTGAAGTCAGTCATTAGTGAGCATATGATTATAATCAGAAGGGGATCAGTTGAAGTTAGACACTAACACCGTTGGATGCCAGCTCAGTGGTCTATCAGTTAAGGGCTTCGGCTCGAGACTGGTAGGTCCTGGGTTCGAATCTCGCTCGCGAGAGCGGGTTCGTGGATGCGCACTGCTGAGGAGTCCCATCATAGGATGAAACGGTCATCCAGTGCTTCCAGGCTTTCCATGTTGGTCTAGCTTCAATTGACTCACGCTTTCAACTTTGAAAAATAATCAATAGTTCGATCAATTTTTACTAATTATTTTGAAACAAAATTACATACATAGTAACTAATTCATGAGATCTATGCTAATATAAAACCACATGTTTTTCTTCTCTTTTTTTCTTCTTTTTTTCTCTTTTTTCTTTTTTTTATAAAAAAATACACAAAACAATGATAATCAAAATACCATATTGTAAGCTAATCAATTTTACTCAATTAAATATATATATATATATATACACAATCTATTACTATTAACTCTCAATCAGTAATCAATACACGGCTTATGCTCCATTGGGAGTAACAGACGTAAGTAAGTAATTAAGTAATCAATACAGTAAGTAGTATGAAAGAGTTTCTTTTAAAAATAAAAAAAAATTGAATTGAAGATCTCATACTTATCAGACTTGTCAAAAGAGATCATCAATGTGTTTTTTTTTGTTTGCTTTTACTAATATTCTATAATTAGATTACATTCATATTGTAAATAAATAAACCAATGAATGAGTGAATTAAATGAAGTCAGTCAATGAATAGATACTTTAATATCTTAATTCATTCATGATTGGATTGTTTATATTACCTAGAAACAAAAAGAAAAACAAAAAAAAGTAGTAATGATGATGTGCCTATATCTTAACAAATACATATTAAAAATAAATACAATCTTTAATATTATAAATGATTAAAAGGGTTACTGTTTTTATAATACACTACTACTACTACCACTACCACTACCACTACCACTACTAATAATAATAATAATCATTGAATTATGCTTATAGTACATGTTGCATTACCTACATTTATTTGTGTAGAACAATTTATTATAACTAAATTATATTTTAAAAGATCTATTCATACTATTACATATGATAATCTTATTACAAAATTATGTGAATATACTAAAACAAAAAAAGGAAAATTTTATATATCATGGCATGGTAAGTATATTTTAGATATATATATTGATCATTTAAATGAACAAAAGGGGTTTTTTGTGAAGATTTTTAGTAAGTTAATAGTTGAATTCATGAGTTCATGAAAGTTAGACCATTATAGGAAACCTGGAAGCATTGGACTTACGTTTCGTTCTATTGTGGAACTCCTCGGCAGTGCGCATCCACGATCCAGTCTCATGAGATATCGAACCCAGAATCTATCAGTCTTGCGCACTTAGGAGTCCCACAATAGGATAAAACAGACGTCGAGCGCTTCCAGCTTTTTCATGGTGGTCTAGTTTCAATTGACACATGAATACAACTATGAAAATTCATTTAAATTACGTGATTATAATAGTGTATATTATGTTGTTTGAATTGTTTCATGATGATCTGTAAAATATTCTAGAAACTTATATGGGTTGTAAGTAGGTAGCATTTAGGATTAGACAAATATAATTTTAGTTATTACCCAATGATTTATCAATTATGATTACCTTAGTTCTTTTAATAGGTCAATTACAACACAAAGAGATCCATTGTAACGTGTCAGATAATGAAGCTGAGTGATTTGCATTCGGATCTTATAGGAAGTACCATTTTTTTAAAGATTTCAGGCATGCATTTCTGAGGAGTGTCAAATATCATAAAACCTAGATGGAACAACGTTTTTTGCCGACCACTTCAAATCACCTATAGATTTCATTGAATCTAGATTGGCTTCATAAAGTAACTTGAAAAGATTGAAAAAGATACATACGAGTAAATACTGGATAAAATATTGGTAAGAGAATCAGATGATAAATGAACTGATTTTAGTTTTGCGATAGCAACAAGAACATTCACTCTAGAAACATAAGTATAAAATAGAAAGAACAATGTTACAGTTGCTGATAACAAAATCTAAGAAAAAAGAATTATGTAACGGTAATAGAAGTAACAAGTGATTGCGTGATTACTAAATATAAACTAGAGTATAGATTGAAATTATATATGAAGATCAATAAGATAAAATGAGTTAAAAGTGAAAACGTTTAAAAATGGGTTATTTGATTACAATCATAGTCACCATGACAGAGAAAGAGTTGCCACGTTTTCCTTCTGCCCACAAAGGTGAGGATGGAAGCACATCTTTAGTTGTTACCTTTACAAAACGATGTAAAAGATATGTTTGGTAGTTTATTAACTACTTTGAATGTATGATTGATATTCAATTTATGCTCGCTAAACATGAAGTGTTCAACGACTGGATTTGTTAAGGCTTTACTGCCTTTCAGACATAGGCTCTTAGAAGCGTGTTAAGAAAGCCTAGTAGTAACCCTTCTCTTCATTTTCTCTATAAACTTGCTACACATAAACTCATAGACGCCATTGTAGGTGACATCGTAAGGCTATTGATCTACCTTCGAATGATTTAGCAAATGTTTGATAATCTGTATTAAAATCATTAGAGCTTCAGAAAAGTAACAAACAACCTACATCAGTTTTACTCCATTTTGCACAGTTAATTACTATAAGACACTTCTGACAAGTCAAACATTTGTTTAGCTTCTTTGCAGCTGGTGAAAAGCTATGAAATAAAATAAAACCATTTTATTATGTATACCTCGTTATCCTTGCTCTATTTAATCTTATCAAGGAATTTCGTTGTATGAGTCTTTCAAATACATTTCCAAACAAAATTTACACTTGTCTGGTAGGTGCTCCCAACTAATAGAGACCTTCTTTCAAGCTAAATTAATTTAAATATGTCGTCCTAAATTAATGTTATATTGATTACTAGGTGTCAATCAGTTCAATGTCCACCGATGTTCATTATCAAAGTAATCCTATTTATTACAATATCCAAATTAACTTACCAAACCAAACTTACATAAAACCACCAGTTATCAGTTATCGTGATGATATGGCATTATAATCGCAGCATAGGAAAGAAATACATTCTACAAATTCCCTAGACCTTTTTATATTATTTCTCTTTCTTAAAAGAGGAAACTAGTAACCTTCCTGCATATTGTTAACCTCTGAGAGCAACATGTAAATTAATTTATTGAGTAGACAGTCTGATATTGGTCAAGATGATGGACAGATTATTTTACTTAACTATTTAGTCAGTGTAGATGAAAACCAAGATGGAGGTGGTTGGCATAATAAACCAGAATTCTACCGAACATGCTCTTTGAGGTCGCCTCTATTGTGGGTAACAGAATATTTCACTAACCATATAAGAATTAATCACACACTAAATAATTATTTAGGGAATTGTTGTACAACATTCGTTTATAGTATTAGTTGACTGAAGCTTAATTAACTACTTCCTAGATAGGGTCTTGAAGACTATCCAAATTAGTGTCTTGAAATATTATCATTATAGTTTACAATAAAAGCTAATGTTGATCCCTTTGTAATGTTTATTACATTCCTCGTAAACAGTAAGATGCCTGTTTTAGTCAATAATAAAATCAATCTTCAGTTTACTCATATTCATACCTTGTTGTTTAATGTATGCTATCATGATTTTCATTGACTGATTGTAGGATGACGTATTTCTTATTATTCTATTAAATCACGCTTTATCTGGTTATCATCATTATCTTTTATGGCTTTAAAAAGAAGTTAAAAAAGACCATAATGTAAATAGAGCCTAAGATAATAGTAATACTGTTAGAATAATTTCGGAATAATGGAAACACGTAATCCTGCTAAAAGATTCATTAATATCATTTAAAAACGTTTATTCAATAGATCCTGGTACAGTGATCTGACAGTAAGTGTACTCGTCATAACAAATTAGGCTGTTGAAGTTTGATCTAAAAAATATAACTTCAACAATAGTTTAGGTATTCTATGTTTTAAGTGAGATCATAAACCGATTAATGTTAGATCACCATTGAAAATCTAGAAGCACTGAACGGTCGTTACCCACCAAAGGTAATGAAAGATGGTCGCGAAATATCGTTGATTGAAGTTAGACATTAATACAGTTGGATACCGACTCAGTGATCTAGAGGTAAGACGTTCGTGTTAAACCGAAGATCCCGAGTTCGAGTCCAGTGTGCGGGATCGTGGATGTGCGTTGCTGAGGAGTCATAGACTAGGAAGAAACTGCCTCTCAGTGCTTCCACGTTTTCCATGGTGGTGTAACATTGGTTGGTTCATAATCTCAACTAAAACTCAACAATGTCCACAACCATACATCGATCTTCTATATTTGTTCAAGAAATAATAATTCAATATTCATTTAGTCCATGAAAATTTAAGAATATCTTGATAAAAGCTCGGTTATTCTTTATAATCTCCCACTATTAAGCAATGTTCTTAATTGATGATGACAAATAATGTACAGAGTTGTTCCAACAGATATGTTAAACATTGATCATCCATTAAATCACTTTTTTTTGTGGATCTCCACTGTCTGAGGTTTTCAATTGAATATTATTATGCTGACTGATATCCAGTTAAACTTTTGCTCAGTCTGATTGATAAATAAATCTAAACATAAAAACCACTGAACTTTGATGAAATCGTATAGAATATATGTTACAATATCCAAAGGAATAACTATCGGTCATTAAATGAACATCAAACTTTCCTTCATGAATTCCACCATATAAGATTTAGTAGACATGACGTTTTAAAACAATGATAAGCAATGACTGATTTCACTTGGTTGTATCTATCGAAAAATAGACTAAATATACTTCATCCTGTTCAGAACTCATCAGTTGATTGGACCTTAACACGAGGATTAATACTTTTACAGAAACTTCAATCGACTTCAGTAAACTTTAAATCTGAAAGTTATTTATTGCTAGGCTACAGAACACAGATAATGTAATGATGTAATGCATCATTTTTAATCAATCAAGTTGTCAAATAAATAAAAAGCAAAAACACTACTCTTCTAGGGAACGTACTGCATGAAATTTAATTTAGATAGGTTATTGTTTAGTCTATCAATGATGTTTACGTACAAATCAAAATTTACATTAGTAACAGAAGTTGAGAACCGGTAAATCAGAACTCATAATTTGAATATATTAACCAATTATTAACATTAATTTGAGATAATGACTGCATATTTCATGAACCCATTTTGTTTATTAAAATTATTTTATGTTAGACATCAACACCGTTGAATGCCAACCAGCTCAGTGATCTAGTGGTTAGGCGCTCGCGCGAGAGACTGATAAGTCCTGGGTTCGAATCTCGCGATGCGGGATCGTGGATACGCACTGCTGAGGAGTCCCATAATAGGACGAAACGGCCGTTCAGTGCTTTCAGGTTTTCCCTGGTGGTCTAGCTTCAATTAACTCATGATTTCAATTATGTTTATTAAAAGTAAGAATGTATCTTTCCACCAAATTAACTTTTCACATATGGGCAGTAAAAGATATCAAAACAGAACATATTATTCAAAGACAAAACAATTCACCACTTCAGTATGAAATACTAGTCAATAACATCTGTCATTCCATTTCATAATTAACCTGGCCAACACTAGAATCAACCACTACATCACTGTTATTCAACAAAGCAAGAATATCGACATTTGTAGAATATGATGTATTCATTGTATTTTATTGGTTTCATTAGCACATCATTAATTAGATATAAAGCATAATGTAGATTTTATGAATTCATCTAAAGTTATCAATAAACAGTCAAATTGCACGCCATTTAAAATTTGCAGAAGTTATGCCAATTAAAAGACTTATTCAGGATATTTGTATTCAAAAAGAATCAGCAGTTAACTTTCATCTGGCATGGTAGAATTTCGACCGCTTTTTTCAATCCAATATAACCATAATTCAGTGAGTTTAATTCACATCTCTACTTTCCTTTCTTAAACTTTCAATTAACAAATACAAATTATCTTGGCATTCTAGAACTTATTATATTAAACCATTATCAATAGACCCTGTTTTGAAAGTTTAATTTTTTAGTTCTGTCATACCATACACAATTCTTTCAATTATTGATTGATATTTCAATTTTAACAATATATCATTAAAATAGAAACAGTTAGCTTGGTTGTAGCTAACGAGAAAGCAACAAAATACAATGAATTCTTTGTATTCTACAAATAACAACAACACTTTTATCGTTGTAAGCGTGAGTCAATTGAAGCTAGATCACCATGGAAAACCTGGAAGCACTAGACGGCCGTTTCATCCTATTGTGGGAATCCTCAGCAGTGCGCATCCACCATCCCGCCTCGTGAGATTCGAACCCAGGACCTACCAGTCTCGCTCCAGAGCACTTAACCGATAAACCACTGAGCCGGCATCTGATGGTGTTTTATGTCTAACCCCAACCAATCCACTTAAAATTGTGAAATAAACTAATTGAATGAAACACAAAACACCACACATATATACACACTCTTTCTCAATTAGCCAGTATGATATAGGATTGGAAACTGTCACCAATATGGCATTATATTTCCATCTTAATATCACAGAACAATAGGCGGCAAAAGGAGAACACACCATACGATTATTGACCAATGCCGATGAGTGCAGGTTGTGAAACATTCTACATGCAATATTCCTCTTATCTCTTCATTATCAATGTTCATATTATGTTTATGTTATGTTTAATTTCGTTTGTTTGTTTTGAGAAATGGAAGTATGGTTTACTCACTTGTTTGCTATTTTCTATTCACATGATTGTTATGACTAGCACCCATTCTTTATTTAAGTATTGTATGCTACAATTTGCATGAATGATACTATCAAATGATATCAATAGAAATCACTTGTCTAAGTATACAAGCAACATGGATAAAATAAATGAATTAATGAAATGTGAATGAATCTTTGGAAGTGAGATTATTCGAGTCTATATTTTTTGATCAGTAAATTTATGGAAATGTATCAAGTGATTTGTTGAATGACTACAGTGTAATGTTATTGGTTTAAAGTATGCTAGGATATAATTGGATGGAACCTTCAATGTGTACCTAGGTGTTATTTTTGATGTCACTTAATGGATAAGTAAGAAGGACACACTACAACAGTATTCATATTTGGAGTCCTTCATCCCTAAGTGAATAACTAGAATTGATCAGTTTACTCTCTTATTTATGTGACTAAACTAATTAATCGTCGTGTGAGATTTGGCTATAATGGATATTTCTTCTAGTTCATTTCTTGATCAGTTAATATTTTTCTTTATCATTCTAAACTTGTTTCCTGTTCAACTGTTTATAGAATATTTATGGGTATCACATTCAAGTTTATTTCAAAAGGACATATTTGTAGTGTCAGTTATGTTGTCACACTGAGTAGAAACTGAATTCTTGAGCAATTGGTTTAATGTAAGTGGGGAATCTTCCATTAAGTTAAATTCTTATAAAGTTTTCGTAACAAGCAGTCAAACTATTGGACAGATTAAATTCACTCAGTATAGTTTGTTTGAATCTTCCTGTTGATGTTTTAGGACTGCAACCAGTCAGTCTCTAATTGGCATATGTGCATACTGTGCGTATTGCCTCGATATAGCCTTAATTCACAAGCATGGTAATCAAAGATGGCTAGTGGCTAGCAGTGGAATCCAGGACGCGCGTTTCATCCTATCAGGACTCAGTGGCCGAGTGGATAACGCTAGGGCGTTTGAAGCGAAAGGTACTGGGTTCGAGTCCCAGAGTGAACATCAACTCTGAGATGCAGGTACATCCAACTGACGAGTCCCAAATAGGTTGAAGTGGCGCGCATCCTGGGTTCCACTGTTAGCCACTGTTCATCTTTGCTTACCATATTGTATAGATTCTTATTAGGTTCAAACAATCTATTTTCAAGCATTAAGTTTCATTGTCATCAAACATTTCAACTGAAATGTAGTCGGGGCCCGAGCATATAGTTGCTCATAACACTAAAGTGTAAAAACAACTTTCAAGCAATTATTTATTCATTTTTTACGTATGAAAATACTGAATTACTAACTAATTTTCTTAGTTTTCCGATAATCAGTTCACTGATGAACATTATTGAGGAGTTGTTAATCACTCACTTCACATTCTTTGCATTCGATAGACAATGAGATTTTAGTTTACATCAACACGCTTACTTGTTCAGTAGTAACAATAAGAGGTAAAATAAAAAGTAATTGTCCTTATTTGGAATTATAAAACACATGTAGAATACTGTTAATGTCTATAGATAGATCTATTCCATTAGATATAAACTACTTACTCAGTTTGCTTTTATATTTCATACTTTCATAATTTGTATTTACACTCTTTAGCTGTTATTTTGTATCTAGGGTTCGCATAATATTATCTGAAAGCAAATAGTAATGTATCCAATGACATTGAAACCGATATCTCATGCCAGATTGACAGACTCTTATAGCATAGGTTTGTAGTGCATGTCTTTTGAATTGCTACAATCCATACATTGATTTTCCATTTCCAACTATTTCTAAATAAATGAATAGGTTACATTGACTTAGATCAATCATGACTTCTTTGGTAATTATCTTTTCGGTAACTACTATCATTGTTTAATGAGTTTCAGTCTATGAGTTAATTAAAAGATTATATTGGAGAGATTACAAAGGGAATTCATAGCACTGAATGTTCTATTAGGGTCCTTCAAATTTTACTAACAATAACCTAATTAAAATGGGTTATACTGATCATTCATCGTGAATAATTTTTAAGAATTGAAGCGAGAGAGGGAAGTATACTGCTTGTTATAAAAATTAATAATTAAATATATATTGTTTTATCAGTCTACAATGGATTACATTAAAATGATTTCTTTACATCTAACAATAATCGAGGAATTTTCAATACGGAGTGCTGAAGATTGTTGAGTTTCATATAAGTCATGAACTGATCAATGTTGAACAACCATTGAAGACCTGGAAGCACTAAACAGTCGTTTTATCATACTATATGACGCCTTAGAAGTGGGGATCCGCGATTTTTACATGTTAGACTCAAACCCACCAGCAGTTCTAAGAATCATTAAGAAGGTTCAAATAACTAATGGAAATGAATTAAATATATCTATCGATATTGCAACAGGAAATCGGTTTTTAATACCGTCCATCTAATTGTGAATGTAAGAATATATTAATCGTGTACTGTCTAGGATATGGTATGAAGTTCAACTTGTTGAAATTGACATGCAATACAACGACACTGTGTGGAAAGTAATTTCCAAGACTAGATGTGAAATGAGTGATAATAATAATAATGGCTGAAAGTAAAAATTCAACTTTATGTTTATAATTTAAACGGTTTGACTAGGAATAAAGAATGTGAGGGAGTATGTTGTACAAACAATCTCATGAATTTCAGATTATCTTAGATTTCGTTTCGCAGCCATTAAATACATCCATATATGTCGTTACAACTGACTTTTTCATGTGTTATTATTCTTGTCATTAGCCTTATTCAATATTATATTTTTGGTACAATATGGAATTCTTAGAACAATGTATTTCAACAAGTTTCCGTTTCTTACTACCTGATCGACCCTGACGACAAATATTGAGTGATCACCAATTGGATGTTAGCAGTCCAGTCAAATGACGTCTAAATAATGTTCATTCTTTTCAATACATATTGCTAGCAACCACAATATCTCTGATTAGGCCTTTTGTAACCTTTACAGCGAAAAGTTGTACACTTTTCAGAAACGCGCCTGAATAGTTTGTTCCATTAATAGCCATAATGATATATTAAAACAAACAAAATAAGATAACTTGTTGAAAAATCTAAATGTCAGGAACAGGTAGCCCAAATGTTCAAGCAGGCCGCCTCCACTTGTATATATATTAATCATAGATAACAATTATTCAGTGAATGAGAAACAATTCACTTAACACTGTTAACCAATTAGTCTCTATTGAATTTATAAATCGTCATGACTTTACACTAATAATTAATCAATCAGTACATTTAAGTAAAGATATTTGGTTTGATTTTGTTTATTTTTAACTTCTGTCACTCAATGAATTTATTTTATAAGTTAATATCATTGATAAGCCGAATAACTAATGCACCAAATGAACCGGCTTCCATATTTTAAAAAAAGTAGCTGTCTAGAATTCTCTTTACTTCATACGTGATTGATTGAGTTTTTGAAAAACTTTAATTGTGATCATAAACTCATCAATGTTAGACCACAAATGAAAACCTGGAAGCTCTTGACGGCTGTCTCATTCTAGAATGGGACTCCTCAGTAGTGAGCACCCACGGTTCTGGACGCTGGACTCGGACCCGGGACCTCCAGTTTCACACGAAGGTCTAACATTTAGATCACTGAGCCGGTATCCAACTGCATTGATATCTAACTTCAATCAACCAACAATGCTGCGAGATAATCTTGTTTGTTTTTAAATGAATATATAACTAGATGCATTTAATACAAACGAATCCATTCATGTAAACAATGAACTCTTCCAAAAATATAAATGACGAAATCAGAAGTGAATAGGCAGATAACAACCGATATAATCTATCATAAACCACGTGTAACATCTGAAAGAATATTCAATGGAATTTAAATCTTGGTTTTCGCTGACTCCAGTTTGATTGAATCGTCGTTATTGTAGAAGAAATATAGATCTTACGTCGTTTATATTCTGTTGACAAGTCCTGTCAATAACAAAGCAGTAATGAAATATCGAATACCAGTGTTACTTATGTTTACATTTCATACATTCAGTTCGGTTGATAGACGAAGAGTTATGAAGTGAAGAAGTTGAACGTTCCTACTCGCAATGTTACTGACTGTGAGCGTTTATATAACTCAAAATAGATAATACGTTATGTAACAAGAAGATAGGCATTGGATAAAATAATAAGTGTACAAACAAGCATACAATCACTCGTGAGATGCATAAGTATGGAATTACAAGAACATAAATATAAGAGATATATTTACTGAAAGTCGCATTTTCCTACGGAGTGAGTAAAGTTATTAGGTTGGTAAAAATAACTGAATAGTCATATGATATTTGAATTATTAGCCTGTCCGAAATTTAGGATCAATCAAGTGGATGCATAAAAACATAGAATGACTTTGAAAATGCTTTTCATCACGAATTGACCTCAACTAGTGAACTATTAGAATCCACTGAGAACAGAACAGCTATTTCATCCTAGTTTGTAAAGTTGTTTTCAAAGGGTTTACCTATAACTCAACCAGGAGTAGAACTTAAAATCCTAAGATTTTGAGGTGAATGAGTTACTTGAAAATCGTATAGGTCAAATTTCTAACTGCAGTCAATTTACAAGGTGACGTAACAGTCATCGGATATCATCCACGAGGAAAAACTATCAATACACCCTCAAATTTAAAAATAAACTTATTTCGAAAACTGAGAACAACATTAAAATAACATTATTAGAACGACGGTTTGTGGAAATTATAGTGATTTTAATAGTTTAATTCATGAGTCGATGTAAGCTTGATCACCATGGAAAATTTGGAAGCACTGGACGAGATCGTGGATGTGCACTGTTAAGCAGTCCCATACTAGGACGAAACGGTCATCCGGTGCTTCCAAGTCTTCAATGGTGGTCTAGTTTACATCGACTAATGAATTCAACTATCAAAAGAACAATTGATGCATCTTAAAAATACAAAGTTTTTAAAGCTTATTATAAAAAATGTGCCTTAATAAATATGTTTTAATAAGAAAGCACAATTATGATTCAATACGTTAACTAAACTACCATCCTTGATCAAGAAACATTTTTATATCCATGATTATATTTATAGTAATTCGACATTATTAATTAATACAGAATCTTCATAGTTGAAAGCCTAAGTTAATTGAAGCTAGACCACCAGGGAAATCCTGGAAGCACTGGACCACCGTTTCGTCCTATTATGGGACTCCTCGACAGTGAGCATCCACGACCTCGCCTCGCGAGATTCGAACCCAGGATATATCAGTCTCGCGCCAGAGTACTTATCTCATAGATCACTGAGCCAGCATCCATGGTGTTAATGTCTATCTTCAACCAATCCACTAAGTTGAGCAACCGTTCACCAATTGTCTTCAGTGAGGTGATATGTCACAACAGACGTGGTTTGAACTCCACTGTTCACTCCACAAAAACCCCCTTCTGATAATAATACAAAATCCTTTGGTATGTATATCAGTGTACTCATTTTTTTAAAACAATTACTAGTCGAAAATTCGTCTCTTCATTATTCTTATGTGATTATTTTTTTTAAACATTTTACTTTCACAGATGGAACTGAATATTGTACAGTGTCGAATTCATCTAATCTGAGAGAAGCAATTGTACGAATGATATATGATCGTGAAGATAATACACCTTTATTATTTGCTGCCCCAGTACTTCACTTAAATGAAACGAAATTACCTTCATTCTATGGTGGATGTAGACCAGAGAATTTACCAAGTGATTTTCGTGAACGTGCATCAAGAGCTGTATTTAATAAAGAAATCGATTACAAAGAACCTGAATTACCTGTTATCATTGAATTAATATGTAACATATGTAATAAAAACAATTGGTGTGGTGATCGATTCACATGTGTTATATGTCCTAGAGTTGTATTATGCCCTGATTGTTTTAAAAAGAACCATCACTCAGAACATCCAATGTTGATTACTAGAGATAATGCAGAATTTCCATGTCCAGTATTACAAGCAGTTAAAATTGTCGCTTCAGATGTTACTGTAGAAGATTCTAGTGATGAAGAAGATGAACAATCAGACTTATCTGATCCTAGAACATCATCATCTACCACTGCAAATGATTCTGATGATATTTACAAAACAATTGATGCACTTCGTGAAATGGGTTTTAAACAGAAAACTAGTGAATTAGTTGAATTAGTCATAAAAGAACGTGGTAATTTACAGACAATTGTTGAAAAGTTAGCTAATTAAAAATCGGTGTTCTCAATGTTTTCCAGAGTCATCAATCATCAATTCCCGTTTCGGTAGATATCATTGATTATTATGGTTCTACCAAAATTGGTTTATATAATAACAAATTAAATGATGTTCTTGTTTTTATTCTTCTTTTATATACTTATTTCAAACTTTCCATATTTTGAGCATTTTACTTTTTACTACTTATTAGTAAGCTGAAATGGTTTTCAAAAATGTTAGGTTGTATGTGCCTTCTATGGTTCAACTGTCAGTAGATCGTGACTCACTAAATTTGTATTCATAGACTCCTAACAGTACGATCGTTCCCAAAGAGAAGGGTTATGTCCCGAGAATAATAGATCGGACAATTCGGAATTTTTTACAAAATCAAAATTCTTTTTGAACACTTCACATGAAAAATTGTAATAAAAAATAGATTTTTTAACAGTGAGTAAAATAAAATACCATGTTTAACCATCAGACTAGTAAAACTAGAAAAATAACAAAAGTGG
This sequence comes from Schistosoma rodhaini, assembly GCA_944470415.2. Classification (NCBI taxonomy): domain Eukaryota; kingdom Metazoa; phylum Platyhelminthes; class Trematoda; order Strigeidida; family Schistosomatidae; genus Schistosoma; species Schistosoma rodhaini. The sequence continues at coordinate 37,108,436 of OX104037.1, forward strand.
ACTATAATTACGATGATATCATCCAGAAAATCAGTAGTTAACAGAAGGTGAATCAACCTAGTTAAAATAAGACTTTAAATTAGGTTCAGTGGTAGCTCGAACTCTTTAGCTAGGTATATCTTCCTACCTAAAATGACTAATATTCTCCAAAGGATCCAAAACCATCACCACTCGGTGCTATAGTTCAAGATATAGTCATTTGAGAATATCACACCGATTTATGTCCTGTAGTATTGAGATGTTCGTATTATCTAATCTCATGTTTATATGGTTATTTCAATTTAGCAAATACTATCAATTTTTGACAGATTTAATCGTCGAGCTAAATATTGTCTGAATAGGTATTACATAGAGAAAACGTGGCATGTAATATTTTTGTTTTAATAGGCTATAAGGTTCACTAAGTTAGTTAACCTTATGACAACTTGGAAAATCAACCTATTCTTCTGAGAATATACAACTATCTCTTTAAATAACAAAAATATCCTATTGCAGATTTCAACAAATTGACAAAACAAGATGTTATAGGTCATTATATGTCAAAATTATATTCGAAATAATCTTAGCGATTGAAGTGATTGGAAAGATGTAGAAAATTACCGTTAGACTAAATGAGATTACCGCTAGACTACTCAAGTGTGAAAAGAATCATATATATTTCAATAAAATGAATTAGCTTTCGTAAATGAATGGTGTCATGAAAACATTCAACCAACAAATGATTAACACTAATTCTTCACATGTTCAAAAGTACAGATTGATCTATGACATTCTAACACTTCTCTATGAATAATTTTGTGTCACATGGTTGAGATCTACTGTCAAGGCGCTCTAGATGTTCGTTTGTCCTAGTTAATTAACGTTAGAAATCAATGAATGCAATCTCTATAGGGTCCTTACTCTTCCGATCCTGAGAGATCCTTATTAATAACAACCAGAACCAAAGTCAGAGATACTTTTACTTACCTAACCAATATTTAACTGATCTCCTGAAGGTTTGAGATGTCTATACACGGACTGATCATTTACAGTATCTCGATGACAGTCGATTAAACTATTGATCTTATTGTAAATCCAACGACAAAATCTGATCATAACAGAGGACTACAAAACAAGACATTGGTTACTGTGAAGTAATGAATTAGTCAGTCAGATAAACTAGATTTTTTTATCCGATAGGTTACTATTTATTTTTAAGTGGTATACCATAAAATGTAATTTTTCTCGTCAAATTAAGTTAGGCAACGAGAATTTTTCACAGTTGTAATTAAATCGAGATTTTCTAATTCTGTTTGGAAACCCAAAATGACCTTAGAAATGCAACACCAACCTTAACGACCAAATGCTTGTCTCAATGGAATGAGAAAATGTTAAGTGAATAACTCGATTAACAGAGTAAGATCTTTAACCATGATTATAGAAAGCAAAATGTGTTCTCTATGCCCTTCCATAAGTAGTACTACTCCAGAGTGTCCTCCATCATATAAGATTATTTTAAGGTGATCTGACAGCATCTGACGATGATGACACCAAACTCTTTTTAACTTCCTACTCGAATGACGTGAGTTAACCCGATAGATCAATAAAAAATGACATAATATTGGCAACAAATAACATAATTTATATTTTGCGGAGGTAGACGATTATGCAACTCTCAAACCAGCTATGGAACAGACAAGAAAGATGTCTGACGTAAGCCGTACGAAAAAATAACATTAATCTCCGCTTAAAGCAAAAGATTCCAACATCAGAATAACTTGTAGTAAGGGACTATTCACCGATACATCATTGATCATTTCACTGATTAGGGTCTCTTCAGATCTCTGACTGGGTTCAAAACTTACATTCCATTCCAACTTCTCATTATTCTACGTACCAGAAATCTAGATCACTAAGGACACTTTCCCAAATAATTTACCTAAAACGATCTAAACATTAGACCCACCGGAATTAAAACTGATGATATACACAGTTCAGGATGAACACAAATCGAATAAAGTAAAGCGAAGTCAATAAGCTTTACAAAAAGTAATTATTGAATAATATTACTACATCATTTGTGTAATAACTAAATATAACACCATTTTTATTTATGTATACAAAGTGATATTGTATTGACCTGAAATGATCACACATAACAACGTAAATTCTGTTATAAAAACATAATTAACAGTTTTAGGGAATCACAATGACCAATAAGGGTTCACAAGATAATCACACATTTATCTTTCAAATCATTCATTCACTTATCGATTTACTATAACTTATTGTATTGTATATTAATGCAATTTGGATGAAAATGATCAAGTCATTCTACTAATGGTGTCCTGATAAAATGTTATTCATGTTCTTAACTATCATCTAAATATATGATTACATATGAAATACTGTAGTCTACCTATTGGATTGTGCTGTCATTCGAGTCTAATACTGACATATATGCTTTCAATATATGTGCCCAATTTGTTATTTGAACGAACAAACTAATAGTAAATAGGAAGGTTTTCTTGACTAACCCGAATCGAAATACATCAGTAAACTAATTCATCAATGTGTGTCTTCAGAAAGTTAGACCAGATTTTTAACCATTAGCATATGTTTGTCTTCTTCAGATAATCAAGAGAAATCTTGACCACTTTAGTCTAATTGTTAGCATCACTCACTTATCATTTGACCTTGGGCAGATATGTCTGATAAGCTTAATCATTTTGAGTCCAGCTACAGGAATTGAGTTGAGGATAGATCACTGCACCACGTATTATCTATCTCTCATCTATAAAACAAATCATTACTAGGTTTTATAAAACCTTTCAGCAAAAATCACAATCTACTAATCTATCGTGTTAAAAGTGCAAGATTTTAAGATTCAGAAAAAGACAAAGTTTCTAAATGTAGTAAACAGTTTACAAAGTCAAGTTGAATAAATTTTAGATCTACTTCAGTCGACTGATAGTGTCATGTGTTCATTAGACGACCTCATCTGTGATAAATATCTCATTTTATACTCATTTAGTATCGTTTTGTTTGAATCTTCCCATCGATGTGTTAAGACTGCAACTGGTCAGTGACGGAGTGGATAACGCGATGGCGTTTGAAGCAAAATGTACTGGGTTCGAGTCCCAGAGTGAACATCAACTCTGAGATGCAGTTACATCCAGCTGATGAGTCCCAAATAGGACGAAACGCGCGTCCTGGATTCCACTGCTCGTCACTATCAATCTCTGCTTACAATCTCATTTTATAGTTTATGACCTTGTATTAAAACTTTGTGATATTTCAATAATGCAATGAGAAGACGAAGTTTATCAGAATTATGTGATATATTTGCTCAATACATTTCGAACAATCTGACCACACATATACTTGTTAAGACAGTTTTATATGAAAATTAAAAGGTCAACTATACAATATAAAGGTAAACCGTAACAAAGAAAGAAAATTAATAAAGTACATAAAAACAATGTGATAACCACCCCGGATAATAAATCAGCATTACCAGAGTAGGTTAAGGGTAAGAACAAATTGTTTTTGAACACATAAAGGGGGTTTCAATTTCCGTATAGCCAAGGCTTCAATAAACTTTAGTATACGTCCTTGAAGGCTTCTGTACAATACTACATATGCTGACTTGATGTCAACCTTATGACCAGTTTCAACCAAATATTTCGCAATGGAGGAAGATTTCTGTCTGTCCTGTGATCTTATTTGACTATTGGAATTCGTTTGTTTCTGCAGCCGTTTAGATATGTGTTCCGCCACCCTCCCTGTATACCTGTTTCCACACATACATGTAAATTGGGATGTGACACAACCGCTTATGTGCTGTTTGGGTTTTTGGTGAAACATAAACCCTATTTTTCCAATGATGACAATTTGGGCTGCATAAAATGTCCTGTCTATGGCTAATTTCAGTCTCCGTTTCAACATGAGACTATTTGAGTCGCCCCTAAATGGCAACATAATATAAACTCGCTTTTTGAGTTCCAGAAACGTCACAGGTCTAATCGTATTGCAACAAAGACAATATGCTCTTTTGTTATGAACACTTTATTTACAAATGTACCCCTTAGGAAAACTATTGGTACTTTATGTGACTATATTTCATTGAATAACCTTCCATTGCCATTTCCTGTTAAGACTCTTAAAGATTTATTATTATTGTGTACTGACAATGTAAAATTCACTGTTGAAGGTGAGCACTTCCTACAAACCGATGGCGTAGCTATGCGTAGCCCTTTAGGACCGTTGCTGGCTTATGTGTTTATGGGGTATATTGAAAATCTAGCTGAATACTCAATTCAAAAGATGTGTCTGTATAAACGATACGTTGATGACATCATAATTATAGGGGATAAGTGTGAAGATGTTAACCGCTTGTTAAAAGAACTTAATACAAATCAAATCGAATGGATAATGTTGGGATGACTAATATGAAGTGTTAACTAGAATCAGCTTATAAATGAAATGTAATTGTGAAATAAATGATCAGAATAAATATAGTTGACATGGTGTGAAAGAGAATAATGTAATTACAAATCAGAAATTACGTAATATGTAAAATAATATGAATTAGGTCAGATATAGTAGATAGGGGTGGACGCTGAATACATTTCTCAAAAAGGTTGGCAAGTGTGACGATAATAATAATATTAATGACGATGGTAAGATGTGTAGATAAGTTTAAGATATAAAATTAAACATTGATCAAATTACGTCACCATATTATAAAATCGAGTATTAACTAGTTGAGCAAGCTTAAAGGAGCTGAACATATTTCATTTTAATGCAAAGCTCTGAGTTTTTTTTTATCCGAATAGCAATTGCCTCAGCCGGCTGCAGGATTCTCAGTTTGACGGAATTAGGTAGACTGCTGTTAACGCGATATATTTAAAATGCTAACCATGAAACTAAACAATCTCTACACACCCCGTACACAACACATTTGAAGTAATCAATGTAAACATTATCGTAATTCAGACTAAATACAGACAATATGGTTCAAAAAGTAAGAAACAGTTATATAAGAACTCTCGTCTAAATTAGAACGAAAAGTTTCACAGTATTTGAAAAGAAACAGTTAGTTGGATAAAAGCATAAAATGACGTTGTAATTTAAACTTATGGTAAGTTAACGGATGCGTACATCTTCTTCCTTCATATCGACGTTTAGATATATCATCGAAGGCTCGTAACTACTGATTATGATTCTGCGTGGTCCTTAACCAGATAGTATAAACCTACCAACCAAATAGAACAAAATTGTTAATGTTGATATGACTCATATCGAATGTTAACTTGAATCTGTATGCATGTTAAGTGAAAAATTAAGATCCATGATGAGAATAAATATGGGTCAGATAGGGTGAGAGAAATAATAGTGCAATTACAATTCGATCAAATGTTCAACGGAAGACTACATTGGAATAACATTAGGATGACGTCGATTTTTTTCAATAAATTTTTTTTTGTCCCCCTTAATCAAAAAATTTTCATCCCATTTTCCAATTTTTTTTAAATCCGTTTCGTCCAATAAAATTCCTAGTTGTAAATGCGTTATAATTGGTTATGTAATTCTTGAAATTCGTATAAAAGCTCTGTACTTATAGGTATAAATAATTTTCTTCACAATATGGACGTCAGTAACGTGCAAATTACAGGCTCTGTTGTTCCTCACGTAGTCACAGAAACGGAAAATGTATTTTTGAATACATTGTATCTGGTAGCGTTTCCATCACTAAAAGCGTTAAAGAGCGCCATTAGAACTTATGAAGTAGCAACGTACTGCCATTATGCGGTGAGAGATTCTCATTTCCATGGAGATCGGAAGCCTTATATTAAATTTGTATGTTGGAGAAAGCTTTAAAACACCAAGCAGTCCTTCGCAGCCGATTAGACGAACGAGGTGATTTGATTAGTGTTATTATGTTGTTCATTGAGGACTTCAATGGACACACAATGTCCGGCCTTCATCTTTTGTAAGTTTCTTGAAGGTTATTGGACTGTTGTTCGTGGGATGTGCATCACAATCACGAGTGCAATTCCCTGGGACATACAAAACCAATAATGAAAATATGTTTCTGTATCACGTGGTGGCACTGGATATGACTTTCATGGCAATACCTGTTTGTATTGCATTTATAAGTCGCGAAACATCGACTATGCTGTCCAGTTTCCTCTCGTTCTTCCGCCAAATGAGTAACAATAGAGAGGTTATCGGTACTGTTACCGATGATTCACCAGCTAAAGCTGCTGCCATAACGCAGGTGTATCCCAATTCACACCACCTTTTGTGCCGCGTGCACCTGCTTCAAAATGTCATCAAGAGGGTAAGCTTTCCTTTCTTTAGAATTAACCCATTCATCGTATTCGCAGAGGCTACGATTTGATCTTTTTCAAATGTTCTGCCGTCTTATTCTAACAAGAAATGTGGAAAGGTAAATCGAAATATGCTTTACAATGTATTGTAGCTTCCAACGGTATGTGTCATTTATCGAAGCAGCAGACGGGAATTTCTACCAATATTTGAGAGATCAGTTATTGTCCAAAAGGCACAAGTGGTCGAACGCTTTTAGACCAGCTGCAATGCTTCTAGATCAAAGCAATACAAATTTCGTTGAGACGACCCATCAAATCTTAAAGTTGCATAAGCTGAACAGAAAAACACCCGTGTTCAGATCGATATTTAGTGTTCTGCTTCGCACTGGATATTGCATAGAAGCTAGAGTTCAAAAGTACTCCACTGAATGCCGTAGCAGAGCTGTGCTGGGTCGCGAGCCTCAACTACGTCGTCTTCAGGAAACACTCACACCTGCTGCATGTCAACTGCTGAAGCGGCACTTGCGTGTTCCTGTAACTGACTTCGTATTGTCGGGGGGATTTTTCAAGGCCGTTGATACTACAGGAACTTACACAGTCTCCAGAAATCCTATTAGTTGTTCCTATATCTTTTATGTAGAACACAGAGTCGTATGTCGACACATCTTGGCATACTTTTCGCACGCTAACGTCGAAGTTCACAGAGAAAGCATTGGTGACAGTTGGCTGCATTCCAACAGCTACGTAACCAGAGTAACGATTGACAATGAGTTACCGGTACAAGTGTGGCAGACAAACGACCTAACATCGATTCACTACTTATGTCGGCGTATGTCCGCTGAACAGCGCACCGCTCTACTTAACTATGCTCATCAGTTGCTTTACGATGGATTACCTACTACCATCACAATGCCCATCGTCCGAAATACCACAGGCACCAACCGTCAACAGAACGTAGATTTGGATGCTACCTTAAATGATAACGAGATTGAAGTAATATCTATGAACTCAGAAGAGTTTACGGACCGAGACAATGAAGAAGACGAACGTGCGCACAATGACCGACTGTGTGATATTTGTCATCTACGTCAGCCGCCCAGTGAAATAGCTGATGGAAGTGCTTAAATTACTGTTGATTAATTGGCCTTGAGGTTGACCAGGGGAGGAGAAAGGGTTAAAGATATTTCTTTTTTACACGTTGCTCCGATTTCTTTATTCGGATGGTTATTGCTTCAGCCGCTTGAAGGACTTTAAGTCTGTCAAGCTTTGGTAAAAAATTAGTTGAAGTTAGACATTAACACCGTTGGATGCCAGCTCAGTGGTCTATCAGTTAAGGGCTTCGGCTCGTGACTAGTAGTTCCTGGGTTCGAATCTCGCGAGAGTGGGTTCGTGGATGCGCACTGCTGAGGAGTCCCATAATAGGACAAAACGGCCGTCTAGTGCTTTAAGGTTTTCGATGGTGGTCTAGCTTCAATTGACTCATGATTTCAACTTTGAAAAAATTACTGACACACTAAATAATTGAAAAATATTGGTTTATACTAGTATTATGACTAGTTTGGACTAAATAGGTCATTATCGAGCTGTTCACTTTCTTCACTAGATCTTTGCTTAACCACGCTGGGAAGTGTTCGCTAGCACGAAAATGTAATTTCCTAGACCTTCAAACGATATAACTTGCTCCATAAGAACAGTCGAACTGATAAATACAAAAAGAGGTGGTCATTCTAGGTAATTCATCTTTTACTCTCGATATCACAATTGAGTGCGTAGAAAAAACACTAATGGTAGTTCTCCAGTGTTGAAAGATTTTTAGATTGTTCTACGTAATATCTGAGTTAATATCTCGCTTTTTCAATACACGAAGGTGGGTTGAATTTTCGTATGGCCAAGGGTTCAATAAACCTTCGTATATACCCTTTGACACTTTTGTACAGCACCACGCAAACCGAGTTAAAATCAATCTTTTGACTTGTTTCAATTATATGTTTGGCAATAGATGATGATGAATGTTTGTATTCTACTTTTATTTAGTCGTTTACTCATTTTATTTTTCTTATCAAGCTGTACAATCGCATATCTATGAAAATTTTTTGTTAAAGTATAAGAAATAACCAAGATGACGTAATAGATAGATTACAATACTGGATTACGCAATACGAATGATTACAATAGACTTAATAAGTTAGTAACGACTAATTTATTGTATTTGTTAGTTTGTTGGTAATGAATGTAAAAGAAATAATAATAATAATAATAATAGTCAGTCATTATACGGTGGTGAGTCAGCTACAACTTAGGACCAGGCACATATATGCATCGGTCCAAGTTGCCATACCTCGTTAGCACAACAAGATGAACACCGAATTCATAGAAGTAGTTAATTTAGTGGTGGTAATATATAAAAGATAGGTTGTATATCAGGATATAGTATAGGAAGAAAGATATATGAAGCAATTTTAATCTCAAAGTTTGAGGGAAGATAAAGAGTGTATACACCTACACCACTGTGATCGATTCTGAGCCATGTCACCTAGAGTCTCAAACCATTGGTTACGATAGTCACGCGGACCCCAACCAGGTAGTCTGCATCTGCCAACATGGCTCAGACTAGACTTCAAGCAATGATGCCACGTTTTGGTTTGACCGCTCCCAACTCTCTTCCAACCATCCCCTACACTAATCAGCATTGTGCGTCGTGGTAATCGGTGTTCAGGCATACATAAAAGTCGACGAAGATTCATGACCTCATCCACTGATTTACCATCATTCCTTAATACCCTACATCTAACTTCATTATTACTTACCGGGTGATCCCAGCATATGCGAACAATATTTCTAAGGCATCTGTGGTCAAATACTAGTGACTTACGAGTATCTTCTAATCTTAATGGCCATGTTTCGCAGCCGTAAAGTAGAACAGAGAGAAGTGCTGAGTAGTATACTCGTCCCTTAATTGATAGACAGATATCTCGTCTTCACCATAGGTGACGTAAGTTGGCAAAAGCCAAACGAGCTTTTTGAATCCGTACTGAGATTTCGTCAGACATCCTCCAAGATATGTGAAGTTGTCAACACGTTCGACAACTTTACTCCCTATCCTTAGTTCAGGTGTTGACGCAGACCAGTCCTGGACTAAAAATTTACATTTAGAGGGGATGATGGTGATCATTTATACATTTTATAATTGACAGCATTATTAGCCAGATTATTAAACTTGATGTAACAATGGATTTATGATAATGTGATCTAGCATTTCATTATTGTTTTACATATCCTTAAAAAGATAAATTTGTCTTCCTCAAAAAGGGGTATTTGTGGATATTATAGTAAGTTAATAGTTGAGTTTATGAGCTAATTGAAACTAGACCACCATGCAAAACTTGGAAGCACTAAACGACCGTTTCGTCCTAATGAGGGACTTTTAAAATTATTATCATTTTCTTCCTATTATGCAAAATGATAGGTAGAAATATAAATACTGTATCATTTAAATCACTAGAATGCAAATAAATATGAGAATTGATCACTTCATCATTGATAGATTTGTATTTGTTATGAAGGAAACCAATTGAACTTAATAGTCAAATCTTAATTACATGAACTGCTACATATTTGATTTAACTAGTGACTTTCGTTCGATTTTGTTTAAAATAACCAAAAATCTTTTTTTTTCTTCCCTATTTCATATTTTGTATATAAATATGTCATGTATCTAACATATAAAAGCTATTCGCTTACTGGTTATTCTACTTTTTTTAATAACTATCTATTCGGATTCATTTTGTACATAAATCAATTAATAGTGTGAACAATGTCCTTATATATATATTGGTAATTTGAAATCAATTCTTCAGTTTATTGAAACTAAGCTAAAGTTTAAATTCATTTAGTATTTTATACGAATATTTGTCAAGTATAGAACTAATAGTTTGACAATAATTGGGTGCCGAGTATAGAGAATTCATTATATTTTCACAGTTGAAATCATGAGTCAATTGAAGCTAGACCACCATCGAAAACCTGGACGGTCGTTTCGTCTTATTATGGGACTCCTCAGCAGTGCGCGTGCACGAACCCGCTCTCGCGAGATTCGACCTACCAGTCACGAGCCGAAGTCCTTAACTGATAGACCACTGAGCTGGCATCCAACGGTGTTAATGTCTAACTTCAACTGATCCACGAAGTTGAGCAACCATTCACCAATTGTCTTCAGTGAGTTCCTATCTCACAACAGACCTGGTTGAACTCCACTGGTCACTGCTTCCCACTAGAACTCCAGGACATGTATATTGAAGTCAGTCACTAGTGAGCATATGATTATAGATCAGAGGGGGTTTTGTGGAGAATTTACTATTTTCACAGTTGAAATCATGAGTCAATTGGAGCTAGACCACCATCGAAAACCTGGAAACACTGGACGGCCGTCTTGTCCTAGTATGAGACTCCTCAGCAGTGTGCATCCACAATCCCGCCACACGAGATTCAAAGCCAGTACCTATCAGTCTCGAGCCTAAGCCCTTAACCGATAGACCACTGAGCCGGCATCCAATGGTGCTTCCAGGTTTTCGATGGTGGTCTAGCTTCAATTGACTCATGATTTCAACTGTGAAAATACTAAATTCTCCACAAAACCCCCTCTGATCTAATTCATTATATGTGAAAAAATATATATAATTGAAATAGTCTCAGCGATTGAAATATAAATAATTCCAACGTTTTGTCCAGCTAACTTGTCTGGACTTCTTCAGGGAAATAATCAAAATCTTCAAAGAAATATATAAGGTTTTTTAGCAATCATATCAAAATCTCTACTACTTTTTAATCCAATCATATTTGGATGTCGACGTTTTTTTTGTAAACAGGATAATATGAGTCAGTTGAATGAGAATCAAGTGAAAAGTTCAACGATGTAAAATAAAAGGAGACTGGATGAATTGTGTGTGTGTGTTTGTGTAAGATGAGTTATTAATGAATGATATTCAGTGTTGATATGTTTCTATGTGAAGTAAAAGTAAGAATAAAAGTGCAAAATGAAGGTTGAAAAGTTTTTTTCGGAAACATCGAAATTGGAAATAAAATGAGAATCATCAAGTACATAATTGTAATACTAAACATAACTCATATTGAACTTAGTATTGTTTGTTTGAATCTTCCCATCGATTTGTTAGGACTGCAACTGGTCAGTCTCTAATTGGCATATGTGCATACTGTGCTTATTGTCTCGATATAGCCTTAATTCACAAGCATGGTTAGCAGAGATGATATTGATTTCAGTCATTCATGTTAAGTAGACAGGTTGAATAAAAGAAAAGGTCAAATTACTTGTTGATGAATATTTGCCAAGTGATAGCTAGCTGAATACCATCCTTTCTGTTTAGGCTGTTCTTATTCGCCCATATATACAGCGCTTCTGTTGTCAATCTTTATGAGTGTTTTGACATATAACGAATTCATTTAGTATTGTTTGTTTGAATCTTCCCATCGATTTGTTAGGACTGCAACTGGTCAGTCTCTAATTGGCATATGTGCATACTGTGCGTATTGCCTAGATATACCTTAATTCACAAGCATGCTTAGCAGAGATGGATAGTGGCTAGCAGTGGAATTCAGGACGCGCGTTTCGTCCTATTTGGGGCTCGTCAGCTGGATGTACCTGGATTTCAGAGTTGATATTCACTCTGGGACTCGAACCTAGTACCTTTTGCTTCAAACGCCATCGCGTTATCCAAGTTTGTGACAGAAAAATCTTTGTCAGTTAAACCATCGATTGTATTTAAAAATTCTTAACTCTATAAATAATACTTATGTTATTCTGTTCTTTAATAAAAGAAAGATGGTTTGATAGAGTAATAGTCAGTCAATTTATTTATCTATTCGATTTCAGGAAATTGATGTAACCAGTACTGTTATCGTCTTTTTTACTTCATCACTGACTGAGAGATATGATATTCATAAACAATCTTCATTTAAAGCAATTAGTCCCAGTGATTAATTTTCGATAGTGTAATAAGAAGACGAAGATTACCAGAACTATGTGATACATTAGTGCAATACATTTTGAACAATCTGATCACTTGTTAAGAACATTTATATATAAAAATAAAAGGTCAAATAGACTAGAGATGGAGAGTAAGAGTAGACAAGGATAATAAGCTAATATTACTAGGGTTGGCTTAAAGTGAGAACAAACTATTTTTGAATATTATTATCAGAATGGTTTTTGTGGCCATCCAGTGCTTCCAGGTTTTCCATGATGGTCTAGCTTCAATTGACTCATGATTTCCACTATGTTTTTGAATACACAAAGGGGGTTTGAATTTTCGTATGGCTAAGGCTTCAATAAACCTTAGTATACGCCCTTTTACACTTTTATACAACATCACAAAAGCCAAATTAAAATCAATTTTATGGCCTGCTTCGATTATGTGTTTGACATGTTGTATTTAGAGTATTATAATGATAAAAGACAGAATATTTAAGTAATAAGTCGTTCATTCAACAGCAGTATTACATCTCATTTAATATACCCTAAAAGACTGTTATACACCAGCAAAAAGCAAATTACCTTCTTATATTCTAACACACAAAATGCTTTTACAGAACGAAAACCTGACGATTGATTTTTCATGGTCAAAAAGTTGCTTATTAGTGCAAGTGAAGATTAGCAATGTTAGTTCAGAAAATTAAAAGAAATAGACCAATTTATTCAATGAAGCGTTTCTAAAATATGAGGTAGTTAATTTTATCAATAATATTCAACTAGTTTGCATTACCTACTGAAATCCATTTTTTCAAATATTACAAATAGGAGAAATCAGCATAAGATTGTAGATATTGTTGAGTTTAGATTGATATCATGAATGGATCAATGTTAGACCACCATTGAAAAGGTGGAAGCACTGGATGGCCGTTTCATCCTAGCATAGGACTTCTCAACAGTGCTCATACACGATCACGCACATGGGACTCGAAACTGTGACCTTTCAACCACTGAACCGGCATCCAGTGGTGTCAATGTCTAACTTCAATCCACCATTGTATTCAGCGATTAAATGCCTCATAATAAAAGTTAATCGTTAGCGTGCGAGACCAAAGAACATGGGTTGGTGTCCCATGTGTAGGATCATGCATGTGCACTGTTGAGAAGTCCTAAGATAGGACGAAACGGCCGTCCAGTGTTTTCACCTTTTCAGTGGTGGTCTAAGATTGATCCACTCATAATATCAATCTAAAATTTAAAAATCTTGGAATAAAGACAAATGCAAAAGCATAGACAAAATAAATTGTACCAGTTGCGATAAATACTACATTGAACAAAGTAAATGCCTAAATGAACGCAAACTAAGCGTAAAACGACACAACATGCAATCACTGATATTAACCCACATCGAAAAACACGGATTTGAGTTCAACCGAGAAAACACTGAAAATCCCGACCAATAGAATCATAAGAATCCCAGATAATTTCCAGAAGCATGGTGTTCAGGTCAGTCGGCAATCAACGGATAGATCAAGATGAACTTGACCCATTAATCTATACGAAAACGTTCAACTAATCACATGGTCAGAGGTCAAATGAACAAGACTCCCAGCATGAATGCAGGAACAAACGAAGATGAAATGTATAAAGGTGATCAATCAAAAGCAATGCCATTTGACCAAACTGCTTGAACGATTATAGAATAATTAAAATGCTTACTTTAACAAGAAGACCAGATTATGTTATCCAGAACGACACAATTAAAGCTCCCAAAATAATCTATTTAGTTCAAAAAACTCAACAACTCCAAAAGAAGAAATTTTGTTTACTTGTGAATTAGGCCTATTTTGAAGTCTTGTTATAATTAATATCTAGAAAATGTTTCAATAAATTGTGAATCGTTACATTTTAGAGATATTGTTGTTTCCTTCAGTTATACTCATTGCCTTAGTTTGAATACTCGCATTTCTCAAGTAGATCTAAATAAAGTTGTTTAATATGACAAATAAGTTGGTCAAACATCAATGGTAAATCTAAGAAAGATGACTCTTAAATTCCAAAATATTCCACAACACTCCCCTCCATTTGTTTTCAACAATCTAATCAGCAAAAACAGTGAGAGATGAGATCGACTCAGCTAACTGAATGATCGTATCATATTATGTAACTGATCGACTACTTTCAACACTCAGGATATACACAGATGTTTGTTTTAACAGCCAATCTTTACGAAAGAAGTAATATGTGCACAGATATCTCAAGTAAAATGTTTCTGGCTCTACACTTGTATGTCACCGGTTTAAAGCTCGTTGGAGATAGGAATGTTTAATTGACTACAGATTTGCCTTATCATTAAGCATAGATAGCAATTATTTTCAGGAATTCTCATCCTATCGTCTTTAAACAATAATGTAAACTTAAACTCACATACTTCACTTTTCATCAAAAAGTTCCTTATATAAAGTGAATTTATTATCATTTCTTAAAGTACAATTAGTATTGTTTTTTTTAATCTCCCCATCGATGTGTTAGGACTGCAACTGGTCAGTCTCTAATTGGCATATGTGCATACTGTGCTTATTGTCTCGATATAGCCTTAATTCACAAGCATGGTTAGCAGAGATGGATAGTGGCTAGCAGTAGAATCCAGGACGCGCGTTTCGTCCTATTTGGGACTATCAGGACTCAGTGGTCGAGTGGATAACGCGGTGGCGTTTGAAGCGAGGGCATTGGGTTCGAGTCCCAGAGTGAATATCAACTCTGAGATGCAGGTACATCCAGCTGACGAGACCCAAATAGGACGAAACGCGCGTCCTGGATTCCACTGCTAGCCACTATCCATCTCTGCTAACCATTTCTTAAAGTAGTTATATATTTAGTGAATATTTGTTTTCTCAAACTGTTTCCATACCTGTATTTTCAACGGTACGTTCATATGAAATAATAAACGTAATTGAAGTAATAAATAGTTATCAGAAGGTGGTTTTGTGGAGATTCCATTTCTGGATTCGAATCTCCGCGAGGCGGGATCGTTGATTCGCACCGCTGAGGAGTCCCACAATAGGGCGAAACGACAGTCCAGTGCTTCCAGGTTTTCCATGATGGTCTAGCTTCAATTGACTCATGATCTCAACTATAGTAAATAGTTGTTAAAACATATAAATTGTACAAATGATTAAGAAATCGTTATTTTTATTTCTCAGGGAAGAATAAATGAATCAAAAATCAGTTAAATATCAGTTAAATGTTCTTCACTTAACATTTTACACTTAGTATATTTTATACAATCTTTGAACAAATTAGTTAGACAAATGTATATTAATATCAGAAGGGTTTTTTGTGTATATTATAGTAGTTTTAATAGTTAAGATCATGAGTCAATTGGATCTATTTATTTAAACACATATATATATTGGTACAAAAGGGCACCAGGTACATATGCGCCACACAAAATAATGAAAGTAGGAAGAGAAGGGATGAAAAGATAAGGCGGGCTGAAATGTACAACCAGAAGACTCTTTCAGTTAGGAAAGTTAGAACCATTCTTTATGTAGAAAGTAAAAGAAGGTTGCAGCAGCATCGCCACTGGCTTCTATTCTGAGCGATATCTGATAACGTCTCTAGCCACTGTGTTGCACTATCTCTCGGACCCCAACCAGGGAGTCAGGAAGGACCAACAGAAGCTAGCCCTTTGCAGCTCTCTTTCATGCCACGACACCATGTCATACACTGACCTCCTCTCCGCTTTCTCCAACCAGTCCCAGGGTCGGCAAATAATGCACGACGTGGAAGTCTTTGGGACGACATTCGTAAAACATGTCCAAGCCACCGAAGTCGGTGTTTCAAGATGGTGACACCAATTGAATTATCGTCTCTGCGCCCGAACACACGATGCCGAACCTCTGCATTACTAACATGGTTGTGCCACTGGATGTCAGCAATCCTTCGGAGACAACGATGATCGAACACAGAGAGACGTCTAACATCCTCAACTCGGAGAGGCCAGGTTTCACAAGCATAGAGCAAAACTGCTCTCACCGACGCGTTGTAGATCCGACCTTTTACAGCCAGACTAACATCACGAAGGCGCCAAAGATGGCCCAGATTGGCATAAGCCGCTCTGGCTTTCATTATACGTGCATCAATCTCATCACTCACGCCACCACCAGCACTTATATAGCTACCTAGATACACGAACTTCTCAACTACTTCGATCTCCTCACCATCCAGGGTGAGTACAGGATGTGAATCCTGCCAGTCTTGTAGGAGTACTTTGCAATTGGAGGGTGCAAAGCACATGCCGTACCTGCGGACACTGATTGCCAACTGATTAAGTGCGGATTGCATGCCTTGGGCATTATCGCACAGTAAGACAATATCATCCGCATACTCAAGGTCGAGAAGTCGTTCTCCAGGCAACATATCCACACCGCCATTACTTACATCCATCAGAGCTGTTTCCAGGATGTCGTCGATGGCAAAGTTGAAGAGGAATGGTGAGATCGGGCAACCCTGCCTAACCCCACTGCTCGAATGGAACAAGGGAGAAAGGTGGTTGTATGCCCTCACTCTGCCTGAGGTGTTCGTATACAGGGCCTTTAAGATGTTAATGAACTTCTCAGGCACCCCCTTATTCAATAGACAATCCCAGAGAACAGTCCTGTCCAACGAATCGAAGGCCGCCCTGATATCAAGAAACACTACGATTGTTGGCCTGTGATAAGTATGACGGTGTTCTAACATTTGGCGGAGGGTGAAGATATGATCAATGCATCCTCGACCAGAACGAAAACCAGCCTGCTCCTCGCGAGTCAATCGTTCTCGGGTTTTAAACAACCTACGAAGAATGATAGAAGCCAATAGTTTGGACGCAATCGAAAGTAGACTTATCCCCCGATAGTTATTCCTGGAACAACGTGAACCCTTTTTAAAGATAGGGACGACTATTGACTCATTCCAAGCAACTGGAGCTATACCACTATGAAAAACCTGGAAGCACTGAAAAGCCGTTTCGTCCTATTGTGGGTCTTCTCAGTAGTGTGCATCCACGATACCGCCTCGCGAGTTTCGAACTCAGGACCTGTCAGTACATTACATTAAAAAAAATTGATTCGTAATTATAATTTATTTGTAAGTTTGAAGATAATTACCATTATCCAGTGATATACACCAAAAAACAACCTACGACCCAAGAGACAATGAACAAATATTTAGTTTTAGTTAAGTACTCCTAATAGTGTATACTTATGGGTTTCCTAGAAAAACTGACATCTCTAGATCAGTGAGTTGAAATACAATATTCCACGTTTACGACTTCAGTTGATTTATGAAATACTCTGATCGTCATTTAATATCATCTATAAAAATTATCACATTCTAGGTAGTGATTAAACTTGACTAATTAGAGTTTATCATATGATATATTACTTAGGTCACAATTGATTGATCACTGGGTGGTGATCAATCTCATGCATGTCAGATCCTTATTAATGCTGATCGAATGCTATCGATCGAGTTGCAATGTGGCCACCAGTCTGTCTGACGAGTCCCAAGTAGCACGAAACCCGGGTCCAGGGTTTCCTGTTGACCACCTCCAACCACCATCTTACCTCAGTATATTACTTAGGTATTTCTTATGGAGAGATTTTTATAGTTTGAGATCCATTTTTATTAACTTTCTATATTTCTCTATAAACTATTTAATTATACAACCTTCTTTGTTCAAGTGACTTTTATCATCTTATTTTGTCTTCAACAGAAAAACATATCGTAATAACAATAACAATCATAACAAAACTTCATGTGAACAAGGTATCTTCAGTCAAATTAAATTCTACAGTGTTATTCTTTTTTTCGTCATATGACTTCATCTTAGTTACTATATGAAACATAACTTGGTAACTATATTTGTACACGTGTATTACAATCATATTGTTTATTACATTTAGTTATGTTAATCCTATACAAAATTATACTGTTTAGGCGTATATACATGAACTGATTACATTATTGATAATGTACATTTTAAGATTTCATACTCGACACAGTTTTGATGTATATCATGGATGATATAAACATGATCTCATATGATATGCATTAGATTGTTGGTATTTACTACTAAAAGAAGTTATCAAACAACATATGATACATATCCGAAGGGTTTTTTTGTGAAGATTTAGTATTTGCATAGTTGAAATCATGAGTCAATTAAAGCTAGACCACTATGGAAAATCTGGAAGCAATGGAGACAATGGTGAACGGTTGCTTAATTTTGTGAATTGGTTGAAGTTAGACATTAACACTTTTGGATGCCGGCGAGCCCAGTGGTCTAGAGGTTAAGCGCTCGCGTGAGAGACTGGTAGGTTCTGGGTTCGAATCTCGCGAGACGGGATCGTGGATGCGCACTGGTGAGGAGTTTCACAATAGGACGAGACGGTCGTCCAGTGCTTCCAGGTTTTTCATGGTGGTTCAGCTTCAATGGACTCATGATCTCAACTATACAAATATGATAAATCTGTTCTATATTAAAATGTTTAGTTCTTATAAAAAAATTTAGACGACAGATTAAGATATGAATTTGAATTTATGATTTCTTTTAAACTATTCTTTTATTAAATGTAATAATTAATAAATGAATTACAGATGGTATTTCTTAAATCAATCAGTATAACACAACTGTATTTCTTCAAGTAACGAAGACTACTTAGCAGCTTAAATTATCATCAATCTACAATAATTTTAAATTCACGGTAGGCTTTTAAATAAATAAATAGTTATCCGAAGGGGGGTTTGTGGAGATTTTTTAGTAATTTTATAGTCGAGATCATGAGTCGATTGAAGCTAGACCATCATTGAAAACCTGGACAACCGTTTCGTCTTATTGTGGGACTCCTCAGCAGTGCGAATCCACGATCCCACCCCACGAGATTCGAACCCAGAACCTACCAGTCTCTCACGCGAGCGCTTAACCTCTAGACCACTGGGCTCGTCGGCATCCAAAAGTGTTAATGTCTAACTTCAACCAATCCACAAAATTGAGCAACCATCCATCACTGTCTTCAGTGCTTCCAGGTTTTCCATAGTGGTCTAGCTTCAATTGACTCATGATTTCAACTACAAAATAAATAGTTGTCATTAAACCATTGAGGTATTAATTTTCGATCAATTTACACTTGTAATATTGAATTACAACTCCACCAATTAATAGCTAAGATTCATATACTTTAAAGCTTCGTTGCATAACTTACAGAAATACTACCTGACCGTCTAAATTGAAGTCTCTGAATTATGGAGTTCAAATACATAACTCAGCGGTTGAGAGTCAAATCCTCTAACCATTAAATCCCCTCTTTAAATTGTACAATTGTAGTTAGATACTTAAACGAAACAGAAATACTATGAATTATGTCAAGTATTATCCGAACTATTAATTCATGATCAAAAATGAAAACTAGTTATAAATACCATTTTCACTGACAGTTCACCTAACAAATTAATGTTTGCGATCACATAAGATTTCTAAAATAATTAGCACTGTTTGTGATCATCTACAGGAAAAATAATTATTGGATAGAAATAGTTCATAATAAAAGTTCATGTCCGTCTTTAATAAACGACTAGTGTACAAGAAGTCAATAGGTAGAAGTAAACTATGTCAACATGTGAAGTTACAAAACATTTAATGATTCATTTGCACTTTTCGGTGTGTTCTGCAATCCAAACTATCTTTGAGTTTGATTTCCAAGTGTCCTACCTATGCTGTGCTTTCGTTGTACTAGATCTCTTTTCTCCGTCCGACAAATGTAATAACTTCGACACCACGTTTAGCTACAGATTACTTACAAGTAGTCTTGTAAGTAACGTCCACCACACTAATGAACATCAGCATTCTTTCTTATGACATATCTAAAATAGGTATTGTTTCGCGTTTCAGTGTAAAAATTTGATAAAACGTCCAACAATAATTTGAAGCCAAGTTGACGACCAGTATGCTTTTACTTGTTAGATCGACTAGGAATAACCAGGTTCAAGCTGATTTAACATTCTCCCGAACAAAAATAAACTACAAGGATAAAACCCTATAAATAGTGACAGAAGGTTAATGACAATTGTATGCATTAAAAAAACACTAATGTTAAATAACCAAAACCCACTACTCAATTGATATATAACAATTCGAGAAATAAATCAGTAGTACATAACATGTGCGAAAACGCCAAACTTGACTTTTTATCCAAAATTTTGGTTACATATACATAAAACAGAAGGGGTTTTGTAGAGATTTCAGTGGTTTATCGGTTAAGTGCTCTGGCGCGAGACTGGTAGGTCCTGGGTTCGAATCTCATGAGTGCGAAATCGTGGATGCGCACTGCTGAGTCCCATAATAGGATGAAACGGCCGTCCAGCGCTTCCAGGTTTTCCATGGTGATCTAGCTTCAATTGACTCATAATTTCAACTATGAAAATACAGATACATAAATTTAAATTGCCTAGGCATTTTATCCTTACTGATTAAACATCGATAAATTCCCACAAATACATAGGTTAGCGAATTCCCTTGGCTCTAATTAAAAGTATATGGTAGAAACATAAAACAACAAAAACAATCATTTCTCTAAATATTCACATACTTTATTTCCATGCACATATATCTATCATATACATTGATTCAAAGTACATAAGTTTCTTACATCACATGACCCATCCATAGGCTAAATACCATGTGAATTATGACATATATATTTAAAAGTACTATAATACTTAAAACTATCATTAAAACTATGGTATTTTTTTGGTTTATCACCTGTTACCAAAGTTAGTCTTTCTAAAAATAACACTATAGTTATTCTGAATGGAATACGCAAGACTTACTTACGTAAGCAGACTAATAATAGTGTATAACATAAAGTTAACTAATTCATTTCAAATGAAATCAGTCTTAAGAACTAATGTACATTATTTCCAGTTAGATAAAAGGTTAAAAGATCTTTAAGAGTAGTTTCCATCAAAAAATTAATATCAATTAGGAAGTCATTCCAAAAATTAGAAAACACTAAATGTCTGCCCCTTACTCTTCAGGCGATTCATAATAAGATAGTAATAATAACTTATTCACCTGGTACTTGGATATAAACTAATCATATTACATGACTGTCCAAACAGAAATAGTTGGACCCTGGTACAATCGAGAGTATTTATTATTTATTTAAACACATAAATATTGGTACAAGGAAGCACCAGATATATATGTGCCACACAAATCTCATTTCATTTGCGAGTAAACTGTGATACTGCCCAGGTGCCCAAACCAAAGCAGGGGGTTTTCTTAGGGGACCACACCCGGAGCCTTTAACCTAAAGGTCTGATCAGCAAGGCAGTGGAGCATCGTGAGGAGATGCAGTCCCATGGTAGCCGGTGACGAACAATTGATTAATACGCCATTTGTTCCCTCAGGATACTGGAGCCCATATGCGCCATTGGTTTGAAATCAGGGTTTTCCAACTCCCCTAGGTATACTAGCCTTGTCCACCAACACGGTTAAAGCGCCGGACATTCGCTTTTCGTCCTCTCACTTTCGTAAACAACACCCCCGACACGAGGAGGCAGTGAGTAGGACTTCCCTGGCAGAGGCTATATATTCGCTGGCCATGTGAGAGCATTTCGAGAGGGAGAGTGGACCCTCCCCACTCTCGGCCGTACCAGGGCATTTGGGGGAAGAATCCGCTCTCCCTCTCGAAATGCTCTCACATGGCCACGCGCATACAGCCTCTGTCAGGGAAGTCATACTCACTACCTTCTAGTGGCATTACCGTTGTTTACGAAATTGAGAGGACGAAAAGCGAATGTCCGGTGCTTTAACCGGGTTGGTGGACACGGACACACCAGATTCTCCTAATTCTTGCCAGCTTTATACAGGTTTCTAAGTTGTATCGCTGACGGTTTACTACTGCTTTAGAAAAAATCGTTGACAGCATAACTAGTAATTAAATATTCTAAACATACTATAGTAAGACAGTCGAGTCCCCCAACAAACGACTACGTTCAAAGATTGCTCATCTCATAACTTAGTTAATTTGCCATAATAATAACAGAAATATCGATGCCAGTATAGGGGTTATATGGAATCAGTTCATTATTACTTAAAATGTATACGAACACTATGACTGGGTGGTTGCTTTGAGGTAGTTTGAATAAATAGACCTCTATTGTACGAACATCACTAAATGTTTTCATAAGAACAACCAATCAGTTTGATAAAACAATTAATTCCCAAACGTTTAAAGACAACAGACGGTAACGAGCTAAGCTACATCTCCGGCAGTTTGTCAGACTAAGCTGATTTCACTGTACATATTTGACGCCGTTCAATCCAGCTGCTGATACTGAATTTAAGGGTTTGATCCAACTTGACAAAAACAGAAAGTCAATCTAACTAGAACACCTCTTAAGATCTCCGAAATGATCTACAAAGAGCAAGGCGCTCACAAAGATAAACGAATGTTAATTCAACGTTCCAACCACCAAGAAATATATGGATTTAAAATACAGCGATCCTCCACGAGCATATAATCCCAATAAATGGAGACTTAATGAATTTCGATAACTGATGTCTAAAGAGTAGATTGAAAAGATTTAAATCCTTATCACTCATTTTATTACAAAAAACCTTATGCTATGATAAATATTTGAGTTGTAATAGATAGTGTACCAAACCTATGTAAATCCATTTTAACATGAATATGACACACGGAAACCAGAAACGATATTTTCTGACCAAAATATAAACACTTTATTCAGAATAAATTAATCAAGTGAAGTATATGTTCACTAGCATTGAGATAACATAAAGACAATAAACAAAATTTTGCTTTGTGTAAACAGTCACACATAATAATGTTATTGCTAAGGCATCTTCATAAAAACTTAGGAGACAAACACAGTAGTTAAGAAAAAGAACCGATAGGGTGATAATGTTAGTCTTTTATTCCAGTTCACTTAGCATTTCTCGCCGTTTATCTCTGTACATACCAAGTTTTTGGGTACGAGTTTTTGACGCTATTGCATTAGTTAATCGTTTCTGTTCTTTGAGGACCCGGTGGTTGGCTCTATTCTGCTGTGGTAACGACGGTAAACCGAGATCAAAAAGATTACGAATGTACGGATTTTCACGAAGATGATGCCTCAATCCACTTCCTAGCACTGAGCACAAGAAGTTATAATAAAAGTGTCCAGTGCAAGATGATAACGTTAAAACTTCAACGCCAAAGTTTATCGATGTCTCAGGGTAGTCACTGTGCACTACAGCCTCCACAAGTTCCCGAAAAGAATGACGTTGCTTCTTGAGATCGCTTTTAGAGCGGCTTTTTGAGCTATCTGTAGCCAACTCACCAAGTAAACGGACAAGATCGCTGTAATAGGGACCTTTGAATTTATCATCAACTTCGTTTCGAATTCGTTCATAAATGACTGCTGAAGCTTCACCTGCTATTATACGAACATTCACGTTTGAACACTGAAGTAAAGATAGTAAAACAGGAAGCACGGCTTTCCCAACATTACCAGAATCGTAGGGTGATAGAAAAGTGTAAATTAGTGTCCAGGCTTTAAGTGCTGCAACATAGAGATCAAAAATATCAGCCTCGATTTTTGAAGTGGAGCTTCTGAATACAAATTCAAATGATTTTATAACATCTAATGGTGAGATAAAGTCACAATAGCCTGACAAAGACTGCAGTACTGCAAGAGCTATGGCTGAAGACGCTCTGAATTTAGGATTTTTGGTGGTATCACGAATGACAGGCTCTAAAGTAGGAAAGAACCTCTCAAACCATATAGGAACTTCGTGTGGATTAATTTGTAGAGAGAATACGGTCAGTAAATCTGCAGCTAATGCCTGATCTTGTGGTTTACTCTTTTTGAAAATATTTTCAATACTGGTTATCAGAGTTTCAGTGTAGTTCCAAGAGCCATCCAAACAGAAATGATGTGAACGAAAAAACTCAATTAAAGAACGTATTGCGTTAATTCGAGTTTCCGTTCTCTTCTCTTCCATTAGATCGATTGCTGAGCAAACTTTATCAAGAAGCGATTCCAAGGCCAATCCATCCTCAACCTAAAACATTAAAAAAGTGGTTAGCGGAAATTTGTATTACTACTGATGAGTATGAAATAAGTCAAGATATTATTATTTATCAAGTGCATGTTTAAGTAAAAGGCATCAAGGCACAACTTGGATGTAAGCTACAGGTATTGCCCGCCTGTTTAAACCGAAGTCAGTGGGACTCAAATAGGTGACTTATTGGATGATACCACCTAATGTTTAAACTAAGATATGGAATTGTGAACAAATGGTGACAAAAGCGTGTCTAAATGGTATAAAAGACACGAACTTGCTCACATTTATTCGATTAGGCCATTAAAATGAAGAAATTTCGGTCAGGCAGTTTAACTTGCAATCAGTAGAGCATATAGCATTTGAAAGGTGAGACGACTGCTTTATGACGTAAATTTTACGTCAAAATATGTTAATTTACCTTCGATTCTAAATCATTTGTTCACTTATTTTATCCACACTCCTTTATTTATCACATCTGACAATAAAAACATTAATCTGACTAACTCTAGATCTAGTTGATTTGCTGTGTACCGATATAAAACGAAGTAACGTATTACCTTGAGTATTTATATTACCAACACTGTGAATGAATAACAAAGTGAAATGTTAGTAACTAAACATAAATTGTCTGATTGCCTTACCAGTGTGTGTAAAACCCTATATTTCACACCAGAAATGAGTTCGGTTTTCGGTAAATGTTCAAATAAAAAAGAAGTATCAAAAACATTTCACATAACCTATTATAGTGTACTACTACACTCACCATAGAAAGTATAGAAATACTTCCGTTAACTCGAAGCGCTGTAGAAGTTAAGTATCACTATTTTTGTATCCTAGCATCACTTATCAACATAAAAGGGCTGGATTACACTTTAAGTCAGAATCTGCACTTAAATGTTTTACCGAATAGTCCGAGAAATTAGAAAGTTGGGAGGAAAGGTCACAATCACGGTTTTGAAAAGGTTTCGCTCTTTGTTTTTCAAGGATGTCAGAAATGTAGTGAATAGACATGAGTACAAAAGCAGGGAAAATTAGGACCATAGTCTTTCCGAGAGCTAAATGCTGTGTGGTTAATATGACTACGCTAGTCAGTCAATTAATGAACTTAGCAAGGATATGTATCAGTTTAAATAGTCTGACATAAAACCGGTACATAGAGGAAACCAACAGAATAAAGAGAAAATAAGACAAACGAAACCAACTGCAACTGGTATCTAAACACAGTTTGGAATGATTTACCAAGACCGTAAATGAAATGTCAAGTACAGTTGGAAGATAAATAATGAATGCATATGCACCAGAGATCGGTTCTGAATTATGTTGACCAACTCGCTACTAAATTTGTGCTGAAATTCTACTGATCATTACAGTTTTGTGATTACAAACAGGAAATAGTCCAGAATATTCCTCTCTTGTTAGTAAGGTGTTCGGAAGACTGCCTTCAGACAATATCTTACTAATTAAAATGTCATATTTGTTAGTAAGCAAACTAGTCTTTACTGTCTAAAAGAATGTGTCCTAAAACTAAATGATAATGAACATCTAGCAACCATGACGAGAAATTTAGATGAAGAACTCAAATGCAATCAAGTTACGACCGTGCCGTTGGTAGTGGGGAATACTTGTATCTTACAAAATATTAAAATCAGCCCCTCAGTCGCGACGTAGAACTTCGTACGTATGTACATCAGTTCGAATCGCCATACAACTTTAGAACGGAGATGCAGTTGTCGATTTAAATTCCAGTGGCAGAGGTAGTAAGAGTATAAGCAGTAATCGAAAGGATTAGTTTGAAAATTTTATACAAGGAGTATAATCCAGTGAAATAAATTTGGAAAGATAAGCCTTCAACAGCATCAAAGAATATTAACCAAATAGACACTGACGTCGTGGTCTAGATCCAGTCCACAATACTTACGAGACTCTGTGAAAATGTACAATTAAAAAGTAAATGAGTAAAACCCAAAAGCAGAATTCTCGTCACACTTACGTCAACGGATGAAGTTGTTGGAGTCTCGCTGCCGTCACTATAAAGGCTAACAACACTTGCCAACTCCAAAGGATCCGACTGATCGACCAGGACTAAAGGTCAAATATTATGACAAAAGCGGTTTGCATATACTTTTTTTATCTTTAACTTTCTTCTTTGGCATTTGCTGTTAGATAGTTATACCTTTTCGATTGGAATACGAAATTGATATCAACCTCCGAAGGACGAACACGAAGTCACTCATAACGCACTTCCACCGCATTTATGCAACCCGCGAAGTTCCGGCAACTAAGCGTAGAAACAAAGAGAGGGACATATCTAACCCAAAGCTGATTCTTAGTGTCTTGGACACTTAAATTAACTAGTCTATCAATCTATTGCGAAATAAAGTAAAGCGGTTCACTTGTTCAAGCCTCACTAAAAGTGATACATCAAGCAGCTCAGAAATCTAGCTGACAGTTAGCTTCCATACTGTAGGGTCACTGAATATCGAACAGATCATTGATCCCTGTCAAGGTCAAGGATAGTCAACGCGCATCAAACAATTGTATGCCATGGACTGGCCCACGCGGCAGTGGTTGTTTCTTTCACTTCTGCATCTTCGTGTTTGTACCTTAACTAATATATTCTTGTAATAACGTTCTTTGTGTTGTACAGTCTCCATAGCGTCCATGATCCTTTGATGCGTCGATGGTTCAATCCACGTAAGGGCTGGTCGCGAGGTTTGACTTCAGCGTTAGTTGGTTCGTCACCATTCTCGTCTAACTATAGTAGGCCCCCAGTCATTTCGACATAGAACATCAACGTAGATCTTCTACACTGGTGAGCAAGACTTCGAATACCGCAACCTATCATTGTTATTTTTTATTGCATTCTATACTTATTATTATTCATTTTTAACTTCGGCTATCTTCATCAGTTTCTGTGAACATTCGTTGCTTCATATCAATGTTGATTAGTATTTCAACTGAAATAACTAGTTCAATCGATAGAACTAACCAATCAACTACGACTATCGTGGTTCCTTAACAGGCATTAGCAGCATGTAAATGCTCCTGTGTAATATGTCTGTTAAAATATCAACCACTCGTAAGTATAGCCTCAAGGTAACACGAACGCTAATCTGTTTGCAACTTATCCACTTGTATAACCAATACAGAATTAACTATCGATTATAAATTCATCTTTCCGCTTAATCACTATCAACTAACTACTATCAGAAACTATCTACTAGTATAATTTACTTTCTTGACCACTGCCTGTCTAATTTCCAATTGCTGAGTTCCATAGCGAATAAGAGAATAGGAATGCTACAAATTTACGGTGAGTTTGAACTATAAATTTCCTGCAATGTTGGATCTTTTTTAGACTGTTTCGTCAGGCAATTCTACGTGTTGGACTTATACAAATTTAGGCTACAGTGCTTCGTAATCCACGAATTTAATCAACGAATTTCAATTACTTGGGAGCAAGAGTAACCCAGGCGAGTTTCATAACTGTGTTAAATAATTTCGTATAATGTTTATGATGTCTAATAACATTTCGAGGCTACTTTCACTTAGTCATACATTCTGTCACTGCCGTCACGTTTTAGTCGAAACTACGTACATTTATGATTCGTAAGTCAACATGCTGTAAAAAAACGTATTACGTGTACACGAGCTATCCTAGTCCATGTCCTTACCAGACATTCATCGTATTTAATGTCACTTAACGCTAGATAATAAGCCATTTTACGAAACGATTACGTTATCTAAACCTAAAATTTAGTTACATTGGTGGTTACCATTTAAATTAATGTTTACTATGCGCTTTGTATTTTCTGTTATCTCACACGGTAAATTATGGCTCGATTTCCGTATTGCACGAAAGTCACTTTAATTCCGTCTTCGGCTTATTCACATGCAATACAGGTTTGGAAAATATCTAAACCACCTCTGAAATTCTCCACGAACCCCACGATAGTCTTCGTATATGTTTGCTACTGCACACCCAATTGCTACATAAACAATGCCCAAACGAACGTTCAGTACAATTGTCAGTATACGAAAGGATGTTACTTCGATGTGACATTACAACACATCCGAACCATTGTAGCTACTCAAATTCAAAGTCGCGTGGCTCTTATCTGATTTCGGTACATCAATCGGCTGTTCAACTACTCGACGATCTAAAGCCTGTCCAGTTCAATTGGTGGTTTGAAGACACTCATTCAAGCGAATCTTCAGTTTACACAGTCGAGCGCATCTTCTGCAAACTGACAAAGATATTGTCGTCTCGACCCCAACACTGACAGCATATTTCACCGATATCATTGGCATGAGTCCAGAGTGACTCTCTTGGTTTCTTATATTTTTTTCGACATTTTTCGGTTCACTCATCAAACACATGTTCAGCGCCCACCGTTTATCATCTTTTAGAGATTTCATCGTGCCACCTCTTGCTCTGTATTCTTCGACCCTTATTGATTTTCACAGCAGTTATCAGTTTTTCCAAACTGACTGCAAGTTGATCAGAAACTTCGCACAAGGAAACTACGACTTATCTTCACGGTTATACTTCTGTACTTACAGTTAGCCTGTTAAATATAGATATAACTAGAAATCGACGACTACGAACAGTTGTCAACGTCACTTACTGACTTTCTACTCTGTACCGAGGGCAGTACAAACATCGGCATCGATTGATAATACACTTATCGTACTATCACTGTGACATCACTACTCTTGCGGCAAACTTAACGTTCCTCATCTGAGGAACTCAACCACTTGTCAAAGCTATCTTTTTCAACGCGACTTGGTAAAACTCTAGAATGTTTCTTTTTCTATTATTTCTATGGTTGATCGCTTAACATTCAACCAACGTCCTTATCACGTGTTATTGCTCGTAGTTTCCCGATCAGTTTCTGCAGCCTCCTTTCCATTTCTTTTACAGCTCGGCAATACCCGGAGTGTTCATATTAATCGTCTGGCAACCTCCGGCGCGCGACTACTCCCAACATGTTTGGTATCGATTCAAACGGCCATTGAATCTGGTGGGGGAGCATTGTAGGGTCACTGAATATCGAACAGATCATTGATCCCTGTCAAGGTCAAGGATAGTCAACGCGCATCAAACAATTGTATGCCATGGACTGGCCCACGCGGCAGTGGTTGTTTCTTTCACTTCTGCATCTTCGTGTTTGTACCTTAACTAATATATTCTTGTAATAACGTTCTTTGTGTTGTACAGTCTCCATAGCGTCCATGATCCTTTGATGCGTCGATGGTTCAATCCACGTAAGGGCTGGTCGCGAGGTTTGACTTCAGCGTTAGTTGGTTCGTCACCATTCTCGTCTAACTATAGTAGGCCCCCAGTCATTTCGACATAGAACATCAACGAAGATGCACTACAATACGTTTTCGTAGATCTGGACCGCCTTCGTGCTGTGTGAATAGTGATAAGTATATTCAATTCTAACTGGATAAATGTTTGCCGAAAGATATATACTGCTCTATACCATTCTTATAAAACAGAACGGCGGTGAGTAGTAGTCCTGAGCCCATGACTTACTATTACCCCTTGATCATTGTGGGACAAGACTAAAGGCCCTAAACCTTACCTTGTATCTTAGACGTTGATATTTACGTTTCCGATCCTCATGTAAACATTCTTGGCGGCAGTGATAAGCAAGCTTACTGGAACATCTTGTAGATGTAAATAATTCCCCAAAATCAATAGTTCATTAAGTGTTCGACATTGGATGCTGACCACGTTGTTTAAGTGGACTTGTTTAGCTGAAGGCTTTCGGCCATGCATCCGTACCAGATCACGTTTCAACACGGCGTGGGACACAGCTCCTACGTTTCATTAGCCAGCTCATAGAAAAGGTCCTCGATATATTGGTAACGAATCAAATATATCTTTCCTGCCTCTTCTCGTCTGACTTCTGATTTCTATCTGACTGGGAACGACCGAATATAGAAGGTGCTACTGGTAGCTAGTTGTAAAACTAGAATATCCGTTTCATCCTCAATCTAACTCCGCCTGTAGCTCTTCTAGAGCTCCTACCGGTCTCAAGCCCGGGTAAAGGAGGAGGGTTGAGCATGGGGTTAGCGACCCCATCCCGTAGAAAAGCTAAATCGCTAAAAAAGCGCTAACCAGAAAAAATAATCCAAACCATTTAAACTCTGTCCTCTCAGTTCAAGGAAGAATTATGACGTCTCATGATGAAAGCCGAAATTCTTCGGAAGTCGCAAGGCCGATGCACCTTCTAACAACTAGAGCAACACTCTTTATAGGTACATGGAACGTCCGGACAATGTGGGAGACAGGAAAGACCAGTCAAATAGCAATGGAAATGAGGAGATACAACTTGGCAGTACTCGGAATCAGCGAAACCCATTGGACACAAACTGGACAATAAAAGCTAGGTACAGGAGAGATGCTGCTGTACTCCGGTCACGAGGGAAAAATGCTCCACACACTCACGGAAATGCTCTAATTCTGTCCAAAGACGCACGAAATGCACATGTGGGATGGGAATCTCATGGACCCAGGATAATGAAAGCATCATTCAGAACAAAGAAGCAAGGGATCACAATGAACGTTATCCAATGTTATGCACCCACCAATGGTAGCAGCGACGATGATAAAGATCAGTTCTATGAAAGGCTGCAATCATTTATAGAGAAGTGCTCACGAAAGGACCTCACCATCCTTATGGGAGATCTAAATGCTAAAGTTGGAGTGGACAACACAGGATATGAAGATGTAATTGGACGACATGGATTAGGAGAGAGAAATGAAAATGGGGAGAGACTTGCAAACCTATGTGCATTCAACAAATTGGTTATAGGCGGCACAATATTTTCACACAAACGTATACACAAAGCTACATGGATCTCACCGGATCATACTACAGAGAATCAGATAGATCATATTTGTATCAACAAAAAACTCCGAAGAGCAATGGAAGATGTGAGAACCCAGAGAGGAGCTGACATAGCTTCAGATCACCACCTGGTTGTGGCCAAGATGAGACTGAAGCTAAAGAAACACTGGACAAACAGCACTACAAAGGTTCAATACAGCCTTCCTTCGAGATACTGACAAGCTCCATGAATTCAAGATAACAACAACAACAGGTTCCAAGCTCTACAGGATCTACTGAATGAACAAGAAACTACTTTGGAAGACAACTGGAAAGGGATAATAGTTCTTCCAAACTATTTTACGACGGTTGTTTAAAATGCCTACACCTTTGCCCCTTATCATATAACTCTAGGTGACCTTGTATAGGCATTTCGTATCTTTAATTATGAGTTGGGTGTTTGTATGTCCTATCCTTTTACCTCACTGAGCACTAATAATCTCCAGTGCCATAGCAAGAAGGTTTAAAATCAACGATCAATTAGACTCACAGTGAGGTTCCGTTATTTTTATCGATTGGAAGCCTCACCCGTACAAGTGGTATCAACCTAATCAGTGAGCACTTTCAAGGGTGAACTGGGACATCACAGTTAAATATTAGTGCAGTTCTACCAACCTACTATCCTAATTATCGAACACTGATGACAAGGTCGTCTGTCAAAGATATTAGATATTGGATTTAGTTGCGCCAAATTTACAAGTTTGGATACTATGTTGGCTCCCCAAAGTCATTCTGGATTTTGTAAGTTATTTGGTTGAATTACACTCTTATCAACATTGTAGGTCTCTAAATTTTTAAAGCCTTATATCAATTTTGATCATTACCTCAGAATTCGGTACATTTATCAACTCGCATTTATTTCATATTTAAACCCATGCAACCAATAGACTGGAAATGAAGGGGAAAATACAGGAGAAATAATGGAGTAGCGCTTTGAAATGTCTGTTTCTTAGCCTGTCTGAGGAAGATAATGCGGATTTTCCTTTACACGTTACTGTGTTTTAAATGTCGCTGGGTTGTCTGTGTTTCGCCTAAATACACGCTAGTTTATCTAATTTTGCTACAACTTTTGACATACCTTTGGCATAACCCCAAACGTCTCCTGTGTTCGTCTTTATTCCCATAAAACACCACATGACAACCGCAATGAAAGTTAAAAATGGCACATGCTTAAAGAAATTTATGGAAAAGAAAAAAACGTCATACCGTACAACTTAATGAGTAGTTGACAGATGCTAAAGCATCGATTGCTGTGTATTTTAATTGTCATTGCAAAGTCTGATTGTAATTTAAGAGGATCGACAAAAGAAAGAACAAGCTGTGTATTATTAATTAGGCGCGTGTACTTAATTACGAGTGCATCCAAAATCAAACAGGCTTCCTCAACACTTAGTCAATGAGTTTCCCATGCAAGTTAGAAAGTAAGCCCATGTTTAGAAAAATAATTATTACGAACAAAGTTGAACATAAAAAATATTCCACTGGTTATCCCTTTTTGTAACGCTTGTTCAACTACTGAGAATCAAATAACCTTGTGAATTCTGAAATTTAAAGTACACAAAAGATTTCAACAATACCTAACGGCTGTTCTTTTCAAACCAGCTACGTGGTCTTACTTACGGTTATGTTCGTTAACACTGAACATTGTACCTATACAACAGTGGTTTTAACTTCCTTAACTGAAAGAGCTCCGATTGTACATTTCTGTTTCGCCCTCTATAATATATATATATATATATATATATATATATATATGCATCTTACCCGTTTTCTCTTCCCATTCTCATTGTTTTATCTGGCGCATATATATCTGATGCTCCCTTGTACCAATATTTATGTTTAAATAAAATAATAGAAAAGAAAAATAACAATGAACAAAAATTAGTGTATGAGAATGAAATAATTATGAGAGAGGCAGTTCAATTAGCAAAATTACAACCCGAAAAAAGTTTACAGTTAAAAAAGTTACGTTTATTTTTTATGAAGAAAGTACAAGAAGGTTACAGCACGATCGTAACTGGCTTCTATTCTGAGCGATATCTGATAATGTCTCTAGCTATTGTGTTACATCATCTCTAGGAACCCAACCATGGAGTCAGGAAGGACCAACAGAAGTCAGCCCTTCGTAGCTTTCTTTTATACCACGACACCATGTCATACACTGACCACCTCTCCGCTTTTTCCAACCAGTCCCAGCGTCGGCAAATAATGCACGACGTGGAATTCTGTGGGATGAGATTCGTAGAACATGTCCAGGCCACCGAAGTCGGTGTTTCAAGGTGGTGACACCAATTGAATTATCGTCTCTGCGCCCGAATACACGATGCCGAACCTCTGCATCACTAACATGGTTGTGCCACTGGATGTTAGCAATCCTTCAAAGACAACGATGATCAAGCACATAGAGACGTCTAACATCCTCAACTCGAAAGCCAGGTTTCACAAGCATAGAGCAAAGCTCCTCTCACCGACGCGTTGTAAATTCGACCTTTTACAGCCAGACTAACATCACGAAGGCGCTAAAGGAGGCTCAGATTGGCATAAGCCGCTCTTGCTTTTACTATACGTGAATTGATCTCATCACTCACATCGCCACCGGCACTTATGCAGCTACCTAGATACACGAACTTCCTAACTACCTCAATCTACTCACCATCCAGGGTGAGTACAGGTTTAGAATCCTGCCAGTCTTGTAGGAGTACTTTGCACTTCGAGATGCAAAGCATATATCGTACCTGTGGACACTGATTGCCAACTGATTAAGTGCGGATTGCATGCCTTGGGCATTATCGCACATTAAGACAATATCATCCGCATATTCAAGGTCGAGAATTCGTTCTCCAGGCAACATATCCACACCGCCATTATTTACATCCATCAGAGTTGTTTCCAGAATGTCATCGATGGCAAAGTTGAAGAGGAATGGTGAGATTTGGCAACCCTGACTAAACCCACTGCCTGAAAGGAACAGTAGAGAAAGGTGGTTGTGTGCCCTCACTCTGCCTGAGGTGTTTGCATATAGGGTTTTTAAGATGTTAATAAACTTCTGAGGCACACCCTTCTTCAATAGACAATCCCAGAGAACAGTCCTGTCCAACTAATCGAAGGTAGCCCTAATGTCAAGAAACACCACGATTGTTGGTCGGTGATAAGTATGACGGTGTTCTGACATTTGGCGGAGGGTGAAGATATGATCAATACATCCTCGACCGAAACGAAATCCAGCCTACTTTTCGCGAGTCAATTTTTTTCGGGTTTTGAACAACCTACGAAGTATGACGGGGGTCAGTAGTTTGGACACAACCGGAAGCAGACTCATTCCTTGATAGTTGTTACCGAAACGACGTGAACCCTTTTCAAAGATAGGGACAACTATCGACTCATTCCAAGACGTTGAAACACTCTCTAGCTCCCAAACCTTTGTAAACAATTCAGTTAGTTCCTAAACCAGAAAGTCACCAACATATTTAAAATGGGCCGGAAGTAAGTCATTTGGGCTCGGTAATTTGTAGAGCTTCAAGAGTTGGAGTTCCTCGAGGACTTCCGCATCGTTAGGTGGATCAGTCGTCACAGGTCATGGAGAAAAGGACGGTCTGATCGATGTTGCAGGGTTATCAGACCAGTTGAACTGCCCCTCGAAAGCTCTGCCCATCGTCCAAGACGTCGACAGATGTTAGTGATTGGCATCCCATCGTCTTCACACATTACTTCGCTGACACCAGACTTCTTTCTGCTAGTGACTTGAAGAAGTTGGAAGAGCTTCCAGCAGTTATCAGATGCGGTTGTCGCTTTGAACTCATTGGCATGTTCCGATCACCAGGTTTTTCGGTCCTAACGCAAGCTTTTCCCAATTTTGTTGCGTAAGAGCCTTCGTTTGTAGTCAAAAGAAGGCTTTTATATGAACTCTACATTCTCTGTCTCTCCACATTCTCGTTGTTATCGTGTGGCGCATATGTATTTGCTGCCCATTCGTACCACTGTTTATGTGTTCTAATAAATAAATAATAAATACTGTGGTTCGTTCTTTGTGCTCTGGAAGTATGACAATATCTTTTCCAGTTCTGAGTTTCGTTAGGGATTTTTGTTCGTGTAAGGTCATTTGAAGGGTGAAAGACGACACTCAGAAGATTGACAGAAGTCCACCAATACATTGCTTGGGACTCTTGTGTCTCAGTTAAAATTTCTATAATCCACATCACAGACAGAGAAAGTCAGTGGTACAAACCATGACACGAACTAGCAAAACTTAGGAAAGTAAGTAAATAAAATTGGGGGACAAAAAGCAAGGGTTAGTTTTATGTTAAGGTTTTAGAGTAAGCTGAATAATAATCAGTTTCCCTTACTCTGATGGGTTTTCGTCATGGCTTGTACAGCTTGCAAGTCAAACACACACTAACAGTACCAAACAGTATTATTTAATGTTCACACACGGTTTCCTGGACTTTATTAAACAGAACTGGGATCACAGGAGTTACCTGTGTAAAACGATGGACTACAGATCAACGGAGCAGATGATAATTTCATGGCAACTCTAGACAATATTGCATGTTAAGTTACTTGAAAGTTTTATCATGCATTTGTGGATTATTTTACTGACAATTTAACTTTTACCTTAACATGTTTCTTCCAGATAAAACTACAGTAACAAAATGTTTTCTGGCATTCAGTGTGATATTTTCCTTCATCCTATTAATGCCATTTTCAAAACGGAAGGATATATTTACCTATAATTTAGATGATATTTTCGAAAATGGATCGGTTAGTATAAAATGCAACTAACTTGGGGATTTTTTTCCCTATAAAATAATCTTGCTCATTAGATATGGAGATTAGCATTTTGTCAACTACCTTTCCTTAGTACAAAAGATCTAGTCTGTGGTGGCTTACTGTTGTACTATTTTCGAATATTTGAACGACGCTATGGATCAAGAAAATTTCTGGCAAGCTTTCTTGGTTTATGCTGTTTTATTGTTCTTAATGCAAATTTAGTCATTCCTATTTTATTGTGCTGCAACAACAACATTCGTTGAACTGTTGATGGCTTTTATTTTGAGAAAATTAAACTTTTCACTTCATATACTTCCTTCTGGACCGTAAGTTACTGTGCACAGTCGTTTTCAATATTACATTATTAGATTTAACTTGATTTTCCCACTCTTTGTGCCCTATTTTCTGGACATTCCGTGGGTCCCCGTCGCACATGTGATGAGGATCCCAATAACTGGAAAATCATTTCCGTACATATTTGGATTTGAAGTAAGTATTCAAATTTATCTACTTATTACGTTTTTAGATTGCTATGACATCTCCAGAATCTTTATTTGTTTGTATATGCGGTTTGGTAAGTCGTGTTTAATCTTTTATGCATCAACCTAGAAATTGGACTGAATGTATTCTTATTCATCCCCACTAGTCCTTATTTTATCATTGCACGCAGCTGATCTTCTCAGTCATAGAGGAACTCGGAGTTTTGATGACGGCGAATCTTTTGGTATATTTAAATAATGAACGGAGTTCTGGTCGATAGACGATGAACAGTTACATAATAAGAGCCAATGATAATTGCTCGAAATCCTGAATTATTGACATGGGTCCTCAAATGGACTACTGTTTAAAAATAATAACATAACTTGCTTGCCAACATAGTAGGTTTTTCTTCGAATAAAATAACATACGTGTTCGTAACACATAAAATGCTAAAGAAAATTTATTAGATGTTTATTTAAAGGGGTTTTGTAGAGATTAGTTGTAGTTCGTTTAATACTACAACCTATGACTAGATGTATTTTGAAGCATCATCATTTACATGGTATAAGCTCGTCATAGGCCACTCACATACTAATAAAATAGAAACCTGTGTATATCTCAATTCTACTTTATTCCCAGCAGATCAGAGTCAGATTGATCTATTTCATTCCTTCTATATTATTACCTATAGTTGGTTTCATTAAGTCAATTTATGTAGATAGATGTTTTTTTAGAAAATGCTATTCATTTTCATTAAAACGATAATAGAGTGCATAGATATTTCTTTTCACTAAGTATTTCACAGTGACTTAACAGAATAGTACCAATCAAACAGTACTGCTGTATAATAATATTTCAGTTTTGCAAATGATAATGAAAATGATGTTCAATGATTAACTAAGCAACTGAATGAAGTAAGTTATCGGTTATCTGAACTTAGTAGTTCAGCGTACGTGTTAATATTTGAAGCGAAGGACACTAAATTTGAATCTCAGTGTGAAAATCACTAGGATGTAGTTTCATCCAGTTAACGCGTCCAAAATAGGACGAAGTGTACGTCTGGGATCCCACTACTAGTCATAGTTCATTTATTCTAAATAATTAAGGTATTTGTTCTTAAAATAATTGAAAACCCGTGGTTCAACGGTTGGCATATATTACAGTATATCTAATAGTAGGATTGAGAAGATATTTTAGCATGGTAGAATTATATATAGAAACAAAAGAGAGAAAAGTTCAGATAGACGAAGCATAAATCAATCATAATCAATTGCTGAATTGTAGTATTATAATGTAAAATTGCTTTTCTGGCACTACATTCTTATCACAAATTATATATATATATAGTTATGTACTAGTGAAGACGTAAGTACAGGTAACTTTCAGGACCTATTAGTGAACTTTTATTCTATATATATTCTTCTTGTATAACTATTCAGTGACTAGATTATGTATATATATATTCATCTTATTAGAAGCTCCATTTTGACGTATTGATTATTATTGTATGGTTTACTGTCCCTAAATTATATTCAGTTTATTGATTACTGTCTCCCACGTTCACAGCCACATTCGGCTCGATCTTGTACAAATATTATTTTCTATTTTATGGTGTGATGCAGTCTGTCTGTCTGGTATGCAAACCGAGTATGTTTGAAATAAATGAATCGCATAGCAGAAGCCGTAACTGGTGTTTTGGACTCAATTAGAAGGGCTAGGCGAACAAGGGACCAAAAAGGAAGCTAGACTGATCATACCAGTTGAACGTCATTGATTTAGTACAGTGTTAAGAGCCACCAAATGCCCTGGTACGGCCGAGAGTGGGGAGAGTCCGCTCTCCCTCTCGAAATGCTCTCACATGGCCAGCGATTATATAGCCTCTTCCAGGGAAGTCCTACTCACTGCCTTTTCGTGGCGGGGGTGTTGTTTACGAAAATGAGAGGACAAAAAGCGAATGTCCGGCACTTTAACCAGGTTGGTGGACAAGGCGAGTCCACCTAGGGGAGTTGGAAAACCCTGATTCCAAACAAATGGTGCACATGGGCTCCAATATCCTGAGGGAACAAATGGCGTACGAATCAATCGTTGATCACTGGCTACCATGGGACTGCATCTCCTCACGATGCTCCACTGCCTTGTGGATCAGATGTTTCGGTCAAAGGCTCCGGGTGTGGTCCCCTAAGAAAACCACCTGCTTCAGTTCGGGCACCTGGGCAGTATCACAGCCCTCAAGCAAATCGAATGAGATTTGTGTGGCACATATATATCTGGTGCTTCCTTGTACCAATATTTACGTGTTTAAATAAATAAATAAGACAAGTCGTATTCCGACTGGCGGATAAATCACGTGATGAAAGCCGGGCATAAAATCACAACAAATTGGAGAGAGCTTTGATTTTTTGAATTCATTATATATATATATATATATATATATATATATATATATATGTAAGTAACAACCATGTAGCTTATGCCTTCCGATATAGCTTGTATTAACTGACACAGTCTTCATTTATTATAAAATTTTTAAAGTCAACTATAACTGGACATATGCATAACATATTTTCGCTAACTTTTTCTTTGAGCAATCCTACTTCATAACTTTACTAAACAATGCTAACTTTCATCGACATCAACTTGATTTCTTCAACACTAATCACTCGGCGATTATATATATCAGAAAATAATTTAAATATACTAATCAGTAACTATTTTTCAACTTCCTGATAATAAAATAACATTTACTTACGCCTGTTACTACTAATGGAGCATAGACAGCCGACTAGAATTCTCCAACTCACTCTGCCCTGGGCCTTCCTTTCTAGTTTTATTCAGTTGTTGTTCATTCTTCTCATATTGGCTTCCATTTCTCGGCGTAATGTGTTATTTGATCTCCCTCTTCTCCTTTGGCCTTGAGGGTTCCATGTGAGGGCTTGTCTTGTGACGCAATTGGGTGATTTCCTCAATGTATGTCCTATCCACTTCCAGCGCTTCTTGATTTCTTCCTCCACTAGAATCTGGTTTGTTCTCTCCCATAGTAGGTTGTTGCTGATAGTGTCTGGCCAACGAATCAGAAATATTTGCCTAGACAACTGCTAATAAACACTCGTATCTTCTGGATGATGGCTTTCGTAGTTCTTCAGGTTTCCGCCACATACGGTAGAACTGTCTTGACATTTGTATTGAAACTTCTAACCTTGGTGTTGGTTGACAAATGTTTTG
Organism: Schistosoma rodhaini; assembly: GCA_944470415.2. Taxonomy (NCBI): domain Eukaryota; kingdom Metazoa; phylum Platyhelminthes; class Trematoda; order Strigeidida; family Schistosomatidae; genus Schistosoma; species Schistosoma rodhaini. Next base: position 37,148,219 of record OX104037.1, read on the forward strand.
AGTTCCAGATGTTCTTCAATTGTAGATATGTTCTTGCTTTGCCGATCCGCGTTTTCATTTCTTCATCAGATCCACCGTGTTCATCAATGATGCTGCACAAATATGTAAAGGTTTTCACATCCTCCAAAGCTTCTCCGTCAAGTGTAATTCCATTGATGCATGTTGTGTTGTATCAGAGTGTCTTGCTCTTTCCTTTTTGTATGTTGAGACCCACTGCTGCTACACTAGTCGTCTTCTCCTACATTTGTTGTTGCGTGTACGATAGAAGAGCCAGATTATCTGCGAAGTCTAGATCGTCCACCTGGAGCCCCTCTGGGGTTACTGCCGGTCCCAAGCCTGGATAAAGGAGGAGGGTTGGGCATGGGGTTAGCGACCCCTTCCCATAGAAAACTAACTCGCTAAAAAATGCTAACCAAAAAAGAATAAGATTTGGGTTATACTTAATTATTTAGACACATGTTAACATAATTTATAGTTTTTAGATAATGTTACATATTTTCGTTTTATTCTTTAATTTTTCCATTATAACAGATCACTGGTTTTACTTATTATAAAAATTTTTTAAATATTCAATCAAGATTATTATTTCCTAAACGAGTAATTCAATTTGGTTCAAAAGTGATTGGACCAGTGTTAGAGACTCCAGCACCGAAATATATAAATAAACCATTAGGTGCAACATTAGAAGTACAACGTCAAGTTGAATTGGATCAGAGAGAAATAAGTTTAATTGAAGCAACTAGACGTATGCATAGTAGAGATTTTCCATTCAATATGAGTCGTGTATTGGTCGGCAATCAACAATGATATTATTTATTTATGAACAGACACCTTTCAAAACTGTGATATTTCATTGTATTTTCATTGCATTGTTCTATTTCTCAATTAAAATATTGTATTAAATGTCATACACAAGTTGGGAAAGTCTGTCTATTTTTAATAGTAAATTCTAAACTCAACAAGTACACACGTGTATCATATCATTTTATCGATAACTCATGTATACTTCACAGAAATTGCTCTTTAACATTATCTTCTGCATTTATTATTGTAAATGTTGAGGTTGTTTTTGTTTATGTGTTGTATATTTGTTGCCTCTCTGTTTCTAATATACGTTTGACTTTAACGTGTAAAACTTCAGTTTCAATTCTCTTCATGCATCTTCCTCTCAGCACAAATGCATATTTACCAGTTGGAATCATCGTAGGACGAGCCGAAATAAATATGCATCAAACTAATCTATCCATTTGATAAATTTCACTTAAATGCGACCCTCCTTAACATTTTCAATCAATATACCATTCTTTACTCGTTCATAATTTGACTTACACAGTTGATTGGGTTTATTACGTTTGTGATAGGTGTATGAGTGGGATCAATGTATGGTCTGTTCATAGTAGACAGATATAGTATTTTATATGTATCTAGTTTATTGTTTATTACAAAGAGGTTTACGTTAACAGTGGAATTTTTTGTATAATAATAATTGAGAACCCATTATTTGTTTTTCGTATACGATGTTATTGCCTACTCCATTGTCGTTCATTTCAATATCCTTACTCCTCTTTTTGGTTCCGTTTCTTCAAATATGACAAGTTAGATTTATGTATTTATCCTACAATGTTTGCTTCATTAACTCATTTTTTCTACATTCTGTTAATCCCGGTTTTCATACATAAAGATTTTCTTTTAGTTTGTATACTGCATTACATGGATGCTAAGTATTATCATTTAAATATAGCTACAAGTATGGGTAACTACGCAGAAACATTGCTTCTTGGTTAACGCGCATGAGATTACTGCAACCAGCCAGATTGAAATCCCGTTACGTTTTGACACATAAAATTATCAAATTACATTTCATCAAGGATCAGTCAGTTCATAATAGGAATTATATTTCAATTAAAATAGATAAGTGGGTAAGAAGTGGAAGGAAACAGCAGTTGATTATCAAAAGAAGACCAGGTAAAACTAAACTGTACTGACGGCCTTGAGCGGCTCACAAACCAATCAAAAGAATTTAGTTATTAAACAGCTAACAATAATAAGTAATGAAATTACAGTGTGTAAGTAGCTTTAATATGACTGATACTCTCTTACATACTAAAGTGCATTATAATAAATGAGCGTTTAAAGTTCTAGTTACAAGCTGGCACCAGTTATAATGAAAGAATCCTTAGAAGCAATATGGATGAGTAGATTTCGTGCATAAGCTCAAGTGGAGCTATCTTAAATCTGTTCATTTCGTCCGCGCATCTAGTGCCGTCCTTTCTCTATAAACTTGTGCAGGTAATTTTTTCGCATGTGGTTTGAAAGTGATTACCAGAAATTAAAGATCTCACTCGTTCATAAATGATTTGACTGTGTTCTTTTCAATCAATATCTCAATAAAATTCATGAAACAGTGGCGCCACAAATCCAAACAGTAGTATTCAAAATACAAAGAATAATAAGTTAGAAACCTCCGGATCTGGCATGTCTTATCAGTGAACCCACTAGAACAAGAGTTCGTCGTTGTTCGGAAGCCAAAACAAGGTCGACAGACAATCAAGCAGTTGAAATAAGCAATATCTAGAGTGGTGGGTCCTTCAACCCAGTTAACAATGGGTCAACAGACCAGTGAAGCAGATCCATTAAGATCGAATTAGAAAACCCTAGTTTTTCTTCAGAGTTGATTATTGTCGAATTGTGTACGAACATAATCAAAGGGAATGCAGTTGTTTTCAAAATTTAGTTAGGAATATAAAGTCTATACCCAAATATTTTGTTGGATATGAGCATTTCACATAACAATGACTGCTAAAAAATAAAGTTGAATGTTCCAGATTGTAGTGTCGGTTGGTATGTTAGGCTCATATGCCTTATTATAGCTTCTGGACAGGCGAATTTACCTATCCATCATGAGTCCCGTTTTGAACTCGTTAATTATTCACTTATTAACTCAGACTACTTTTCATGTGAGCGTATGTGTATGTACACTTCTTATCCTGTTCATCACATGACATCATTGGACTGTAACTTATTCTTATCTGACTATAAACATTGGTTAACGCTTGATAAGAGTGAGTTGGCTTACTCGCCATCTCCAATGCGTGTCATTTTGCTTCACTCGTTGATATTCGCTCATGTGCTTATAACTTTCTGGCCTGCGTCATTTGTCCCGAAAAACTATAGTTAGCGCTTTTCTTTGCCTTCTGATTTTATGCACTGTTAAGATTTGTATTATAACGGTTATCGAGGTAAACGATTAACAAAGCACAGCACTACAAGATATCCATTGATTGCGGCGGTAACATATTACTTACAGTTAAAATTTAGAATTGAATACTTATCAAATATTTGGATAGCTAAGATTGTCGGGGCAAGGTAAATAAGTCAGTGCGTTTTCAAACCTGCCCGCCGTTTCCTTTTTGCGACCTTGAACGGCCTGACACGGAGCGGTCATTCCGTATTTGATTTGTTGTGGGTCGGTTGGTTGTCCTCTGGGTTGCACGAATATCTGGTTTTCTTTTATTTGCGTCTTTTTTGGCTGTAGCAAATTCACAAAATCAATGCCAAAAGCGTTTATTGTGCTTACTGTGTTTTGTAGTGTACAATTTGACTCTTTTGTTGCTACGTAACTTGACCTGGGATACCAATTACCCTACTGAACCTCACTCTCCTTGTTTAAAATTCGTTGGGGTCCGCAAAACTGCGTATTCATTATAAATTATCAGTTAAAGATACTATGAATTTGTGTGAATACTTGTTTTCTGCAAGAATTAAGACGACATGACGAGTAACCCGTAATTCCTAAATGCTTGTAGTCCTTTCTTCAGTTACTGGAGTATTATCGCATGAAATGGCTGTTTTTTCAGTAATTAACGAGTAATGTTTGTGGCAATTTATGTTCCAGAAACATTTCGGTCGACTTAAGTGAGGCGTTTCAACGCATAATACTGAGAAGGCGTTTTGGAAACTGGATTGAATTCTATGGTGTGTTTAAGGAGTTCCAAAAAGTATGGATGCATAATTCCATCCCTTTTCAGACCACCTGTACACATAACATTCACGGCGAAAGTAAACTGCTAAAGGACGTGCGATTTAAATACAGTTTTGTGGTGTTATGAACTAGATGCAGGCACTTGCGAGTGTAATTGTCGAACATTTATGGCTTGTCGATATCCCTGACGTCATATAATACTGATATATGTAAAAAGACCAACTCTTACAGGTAAGCTTAATCAACTACGAAATAAACTAATTAGCTCATCACATACTTAGACCATGCAGCCGATGGAAGTTAGATAGCACGCATAACTTCCATTATAATACAACATCATTACCCAGACGGAATGAAGAGTATATACGAATCCAAAGAAGCCAGAAAGTTCATAAACAACAGATAGTTGAAAAATATGGTGAACACTTCGCCATGGTGGTGGAGAAAAAAGTAGACAATGATCACTTAAAAATCAATATTTAGGTAAGACTGCCATTTCTCAAACATTTCTCTTCCTGCAGTCCTATTTACGATCAGTATATTCGGATGAATAATTGGAGTGGCATTGTTTCCTAATCACATGGTCTCCGGAATCAAGCATATAATAACTAAAAGGATGTAACACTTGGAGAAGGTCGGATGTGGTGAACGTGGAGATATTCATTCAATCGAATGGCATGAGTCAGTGTTGCAGACGCGCTCATTATGTTTAACTTATTTATATTCACATTAAATATATTATTCTATCCCAAGCATAAATGTGTTCTTCAGAAGTACTAAGTATTGTTATTTGTCGCGATACGATGGGTCAGTGTAGATAGTGATGCGATTTTCACTTAAGATCTTACAGACTAGGCAATCAAACGATAAATTTACCGTTATCGGACAACGTCTATTATGAAAGTAGTATTAGTACCTAACTAGACTATGCACATACTGAAAAGATTTAAAGTGCGAAAAACTACAGTTGTTATATTTATATTATATTTAGATAACGTATTAGATGAATAGACGCGGTAGTGGTCAATACAAAACACAGTTATCGTCAATGTGTGAATTGTTTCTCCGCATAAACTTCCATATTAAGAAATTCGCCAAGTTGTTCACCTGCATAGACTTGATTATTACAAAGATTTGAGCCTTTCAATTAGTTGACAGAAGTCATAAGTTGTATAACAAAATGTATGGATAGCTTGCTCAATGCAATTCTGAAAAACAACAAATCAATCGTGAAAGAAAAGATTAAACTTCGTTACCAGTATCATGTTCCATAAGTAAATGAAATAGCAATTGATAGGATGTACCTGTAAGTGTTTTACTTGCTATAAACAGTGCTCTTCATTTTCTAACCTTCCTACAATTTCATCTAGTTATTCGGTATTAACAAACAAACGAAGGGACTCACAAACTTTAATTAGTTATATGATATTTGAGAAAAATCCAATTACACCGTTCATAATACTGTTCACATACAATAATGAAATAACTGGTAACCACTATTTAGCGATTACCCGTCAACATGCATTAACACTTTGTTTATGATTTAGTCAGTGATTTCGGATTCTGTTAGCAGAAATTTATATTTTAACCCTATACGAGACATCGTAAAATAGTATTTTCTACAACATGTTTTAGTTACCATGCTCATAACAAACACGCATCGCTTTACTTAAGAAGAGTATTTGGCTAATTTATGTGGCACTTACAGTAATGTTCTACACAATTTCTGTATAAATTCAGAAAGCGGACAGAAAAGTCTATCAACGCCAATTGTTACTAACATATTTTTTTCTCACATTACGTAATAACATATCAGTCCAGTTAACAACGATGATACTTATCATGGATTAAACTGTTTACGGCCGTATATTAATAGTTCATATCGTAATGTAGCACGTTATATACTGACGTCCACTTTGAAGCAGGAGCGATCTGAAACAACAACAACACTACAGTGAGGACCGGTAAGTGCCGTCAAAGTAAGAACACAATGTACTGGTACAACATATATATTTTTAAAATTGAAAGACACGGTTGAGTGCAAAAGGGGAAACTTTCTACAGAATAGTTTTATTCATTGTTCTGCTCGTTCAGATCGCGTAGGGCTTCTTCCTCTATTTCCAGTGCATTTACTCTTTGTTGCCCTGCTATAGAAAAACAAACTTCCATTAGGAACGTCGCATGGAATGATTATTATTACCATTACAAGATTCATGAATAGTTTGACTCTTGTAGCTGTAAATAATTCCCCAAAATCAATAGCTCATTAAGTGTTCGACATTGGATGCAGACCACGTTGTTTAAGTGGACTTGTTTAGCCGAAGGCTTTCGGTCATGCATCCGCACCAGATCACGTTTCAACACAGCGTGGGACACAGCTCCTACGTTTCATTAGCCAGCTCATAGAAAAAGTCCTCGATATATTGGTAACGAATCAAATATATCTTTCCTGCCTCTTCTCGTCTGACTTCTGATTTCTATCTGACTGAGAACAATCGAATTTAGAAGGTGCTACTGGTATCTAGTTGTAAAACTAGAATATCCGTTGCATCATTCATTGGTGAACCCGACGTGATCTGGTACACCAAGTCAATATACTGTGAGTCTGTTCCATTTTGGAATATTATTATTCATTGTTATTCTTTATTTGAATTTTATATATTGTGATATACTTTTTTCGCGAATTTTTTTTCTCGGATATATTTTAATTAGACATTTTTCGTTATCTATATTAATATGACGGAACACTCACCCAAGGTTTTTAAGTTAAAGTCTATTCCCCCTATTTCGATTCAGTTAACGCCATTTTGGCCCGACAATATCGAGTCCTGGTTCTGCTATGCAGAAGCCGATTTTTGCATGCACGGAATCACGGACTCGTGCACACGTTTCCTCGCAGTAGTTAAGGCGTTACCGCGCGAGTTTAACAGGTACGTAACACCTAGTATGTTTACTAGTGATGTTTCCGAACCTTACGAATCGCTTAAGCTATCGATTTTAAAACGAGGAGACCTAACTGATCGACAACGGTTAGACCAACTCCTTAACAATATTGACTTGCAACATGGTTCTGCGACGGACATGTTGCTTAGAATGAGAGAAGTCATCGGCCAACGAACTTTCGATGATGGCCTATTTAGACAACTTTTCTTGTCTAAACTCCCTCAACAGGTGCAGGCAGTGCTTGTTTCATTTCAAAACAATGCCATAGATGAACTAGCTGCATCTGCTGATCGAATATTGGAAATCACTAGATCTTCTAAGGCCGAGGTTTTTTCCGTCAAAGAAAAACCCCAATCGACCTCGACTGACATGGCCGAACTATGTCACACGCTTACACGATATCTTAGAGTTCGCAATGACCGTAGTCTGTCAAAAACCCCGCGTAGAAGCGCCTCACGTAAGCGATCTGGCTCTCGACCATGAGAGACAGACAATCCTGACTGGTGCTGGTATCACAACCGGTACGGTAAGTTTTCCAGAAATTGCAGGAAACCTTGCAATTATCCGACTTCAAAATCGAGTGACACGAAAAACAGTTCAGGAAACTTCCCAGCCGGCACGCGTTAACGGCAACCGTAGCCGGCGAACACATCCGCCTCTTATATGTCACGGATGTGACTACGAAAGTTCGCTACCTCGTCGACACTGGCGCAAAAGTTAGCGTTCTTCCAGCAAATCTCGACGACAGACTTCGCGAGTCTATTTTAAGTTTACAGGCGGCAAACGGAAAGCCGATCGCTACTTACGGTAAAAGGTACGTCTACCTTAACGTGGGTTTACGTAAACCCATACACTGGATTTTCGCGGTTGCAGATGTCTCTATGCCAATCATTGGTATTGACCTGTTACAACACCACAATCTACTCATGGACACACGCGCACGAAGGTTAATAGACGGAAACACTAAGTTGTCCGTTTGCGTATTTCCTTGTTCTTGTTGCAGGTTATCCCCAGTCACGATTAAGCACGCCATAGACCCCTTGTACCAAGCAGTACTCGATAAATACCCCGGGATATACCAATCGCAATCGAAATTACTTTGTGTAACCAGCAATGTTACACATCACATCTCGACTACAGGACCACCTGTATTTTCGAAAGCCCGAAGACTCGCTCCCGAAAAGCTTAGGTTAGCTAAAAACGAATTCAACCACATGATGGACCTAGGAATAATTCGACCATCGAATAGTCCATGGGCATCCCCATTGCACATGGTCCCTAAAAAGGACAGCAATGATTGGCGGCCAACTGGTGATTATCGGCGTCTGAATGCTAAAACCATTCCCGATCGTTACCCGCTGCCTCATATTCACGATTTGACAGCTACCTTGAAAGGTACAACTGTCTTTTCGAAAATCGACTTGGTTAAAGCTTATAACCAAATTCCGATGGCAACTGACGACATTCCTAAAACCGCCATCATCACTCCCTTCGGTCTTTATGAATTTCTACGAATGCCTTTTGGTTTAAGAAATGAGGCTCAAACCTTCCAAAGGTTTATAGACGACGTCTTCCGAGGTCTCAACTTCGTACATGCGTATGTTGATGACTGTCTAATAGCAAGTTCGGACAGAGAATCACATCTCAAGCATCTGGACATTGTTTTCGATCGACTCCAAAGGCATGGCATTACTGTCAACATTCAGAAATGCCAAATCGGAACTAACTGCTTAGACTTCTTAGGACACACTATTGATGCTCAAGGCATCCGACCACTTAGGAGCAAAGTGGCGGCCATTCTGGATTACCCAGAACCGACCACGATCAAGCACTTACGAACTTTCAACGGACTCGTAAGTTTCTATAGACGGTTCATACCTAAATGCGCATCCCTAATGAAACCGTTAACCGATCAACTTCGTGGAAATGAGAAATCAATTAGTTTAGACGACATAGCCCGTAAAGCATTTTCCACAGTTAAGGAACACATTGCTAAAGCAACCTTGCTTGCTCATCAGGACAGTCAAGAGCCCATTAGTATCGCCGTAGACGCATCCGACTCAGCAATCGGAGCAGTCTTACAACAATGGGTTAACAACTCGTGGCAACCTTTAGGATTTTTCTCGAGACGGTTGCTAGAAGCGGAATCTAGGTACAGCACGTTCGGTAGGGAACTCCTAGCTATGTATTGTGCTGTACGACATTTCCAACATTCCATCGAAGGAAGAGAATTCACGCTTTTTACCGATCACAAACCTCTTACCTTCTCTTTAAATTCATCTTCAGACAAGTACAAGAGTCTCGACAACTCGACTACATTTCGCAGTTTACTTCAGACATACAACATATTTCTGGAGCAAACAATGTAGTCGCAGACGCCTTGTCTCGAATTAGCTCCTTGAACAGTTTCCAAGGAATCGACCTTCTTAAACTCGCTCAGCTTCAAAAAGAAGACGTTGATCTTCAGCATGAGTTATCCTCGACAACTCTTAAACTAAGTATTAGGCAGACGGGAACAGGTAAGGAAACCTTACTCTGTGACACATCTACGGGTAGGGATAGTCCAATTGTACCAAAACACTATCGCCGCAACGTCTTCAATACGTTGCACAATCTTTCTCATCCAGGTGCTCGTGCAACAATCGAACTTATAGCCGAACGCTTTTGTTGGCCTGGTATGAATAAAGACGTGAGGGAGTGGGCACGCTCCTGTGTAAGCTGTCAGAAATCTGAGGTAATCAGACACAACAAATGTCCCTTAGGTTCTTTCAAAACCCCTGACGCTCGTTTCAACCACGTCCATCTAGATTTGGTAGGACCCTTACCCGACTCGAACGGATACTCATATCTCCTAACATGCGTAGACCGTTTTACTCGATGGCCAGAAGCAGTACCGATTAAGGACATTACTGCTGAAACCGTGGCCCGCGCTTTCGTCGAACGATGGGTAGCAAATTTCGGCTGCCCTTCAACCACCACTACAGACCGCGGACGCCAGTTCGAATCTGGACTTTTCCGTTGTCTGACCACACTTTCAGGAATCACGCGCTTCCGAACGACCGCCTACCACCCACAATCAAACGGGTTGGTAGAACGTTTTCATCGACAATTAAAAGCTTCATTATCAGCTTCAAACGTTTCACAGTGGACAGACGCTCTTCCACTCGTCTTGCTAGGTATCCGCAATGCAGTGAAAGCTGACATTGGATACACGGCATCTCAACTCGTTTACGGAACGACACTCCGACTCCCAGGAGAATTCGTGGATCCTTCAGCTTCTTCATTGAACATGGATCTAAACTCTTACACGAGTAGGCTTACAAACGCTATGCGTTCAGTTAAACCTGCTCACACTCGACCTCAATCAACTGATGTTTTCGTTCAACCCGAATTACGACATAGTACACACGTCTTCGTTCGTCGAGACTCACATCGACGACCCCTCGAATCAGCATACGAAGGACCCTTCAAAGTTCTTCAACGCGAACCTAAGTACTATGTAGTCGATAAGAACGGTACGAAAGATAGCATCAGTATCGATCGACTCAAAGCTGCGTACCTAGAAGGAAACCCTAGCTACGTCGATTTTCCTTCGGTACAAGCAAGCGACACAGCTACTACACTCGTAGTACCCTACACGACAACCGACACACAACTTGATACTTCGTCAACGTCGATAGAAAAACCTAAAACAACGCGTTCTGGAAGACGAGTAAGATTTCCAGAACATCTTAACGAATATTGCACGTAGGACATAAGCTTTATCTTGAATTACCCTTTCAAAGTTTATTATAAATTTTTTTTAATATGCTCATTTTTTTATTTATGTAAAAAAAACAAAAAAAACATTTTTTTTGAGCGTATATATATATATATTTATATATTGAAAAAAAAACCAAAAGAAAACCTTTTTTCCGATCGCTTTTACGCTGTTTGTAAGTGTATCAGTTTATTTTTTTCCGCTCATCTTGTGTCCTTACGCAAGTACGAGTGTATTTTTGACATGCACTCACACGTTTTATTTTTCCTCTTTTCCAGGACGGCTGGAAAAGAACGACGAAGTTTCGCAAGGAACAGAAATTTTCATTGTACTATATTTCTTTATTTGCTACGTTGTACATTTTGGTCCCATAGTTTAAGGAAAGACGACCAGACGCTGCTAAACGAAGCAAGCTATCAGAAGAGTGTTTACCAACGACAAACTCGTTGGGTTTAAACTTCTGGCGGGTCACGTCTTAGGGGCATCACTACCTCACTAGGGGGGGAGTGATCTGTAGCTGTAAATAATTCCCCAAAATCAATAGCTCATTAAGTGTTCGACATTGGATGCAGACCACGTTGTTTAAGTGGACTTGTTTAGCCGAAGGCTTTCGGTCATGCATCCGCACCAGATCACGTTTCAACACAGCGTGGGACACAGCTCCTACGTTTCATTAGCCAGCTCATAGAAAAGGTCCTCGATATATTGGTAACGAATCAAATATATTTTTCCTGCCTCTTCTCGTCTGACTTCTGATTTCTATCTGACTGAGAACAATCGAATTTAGAAGGTGCTACTGGTATCTAGTTGTAAAGCTAGAATATCCGTTGCATCATCACTCTCAATTACAATTTATAAACAACTACTAACACCCACGTTCATCCCCATACAACCAATAAAGGGGAAATAAGGCGAAATTTCCCCCTTTCTGTCGCTCTGTTTTTCAAATGTCGCTAAATTGCCGACTTTAACCTTAAATATCCGACGAATTTCCGATTTGCACCCTAAATATCCGACGAATTGTCTACTTTTCTACTACATGCACACCGATGTAATTAAGCGCCCACTTTTAAAACGCTTCTGTATTTACCCCAACCGCTTCCTGTGTTCACCTTCATTCCCACAACATAGCACACGAATAATGTAATGTACGTAATATATGGTATAAGTTCCAAATTTTTATTGAAAACAAAAAGCTTATTATTGTACAACGTCATGAGCACTTGGCAGATGGTAGAGCATCAATGTTCCTGATGTAATTGCAATTGTCACGGACAAGATATTTCACGTTTGTTTCTTTCCATCAGGCCTTTTGGACTATGGAGACTCAAATAATTCTTGTGAATTCTAAAGTGTAATGAAGAAGAACGTTACTATATCTAGGAAATTTGTTTTGCACAACAAGGTACTTGAAGCTGAATTTACGGTTATATCCTTAAACACGGAAAACTCTACCTATAGATAACGGGAAAACAATAATCACTTTAAAGTCGTACGTACGTGTTCTTTCTTCCGTCGATGACGCTTCTGTACTTTGTCTCTCATGTCGTGAAAATAACTTTGTGTAGCCATGTCATATAGTTTCGCAAGGTCTTTCTCAGTGACAGATGACGACAGGGATCGATTAGTAAGTGCACCTGAAGTTTAAAAACCTTATTTATCTTACTTCGTAAGCAGCCATAAAACCGGGACTTCTGAATCGCTCGTTTTGATGAAGTACCAAGTAACGTGAAATTAATGGCGACTTCAGGTTCCATGATGTAGGACAGAAGATATCGCATGGAGGTTTTAGGATCATCATTCATTAAACGCGTCAACATGGCCATCTGTAATAGGAATGAAGGATAAAAATCATGTTGTGTGCTTACAAATCTGTCCCTCACGTGCAGGCGAAAAAGCGACATTTCCCCTTTATTTACGCTTTCGTCCGCTTTCTTCCCCCTTTTTTCGCTTTTATTTCCACTTTATTGGTTGTTTGGGTCACTACCATAATAAGGGAGGTAATTCATATGTAAATTATTCTACAGCTTGTTTTTGCTTGAAACTGTAATTTTGGTGTATTTTTGACTTGATAAACGATGAATTTCACTTGCCTGAGTTTGCGTTGTTACAAATTGCCAAGTTAGGCTGACTAAACATTCATCCAGGTTGTCAGCTCCAAATACGTCAGGCAACCAATAGACTGCAATAAACGCCATGTAAAACGCATAAATATTACAAAAATTAACATGCGACGGAAAAATACTGTGATTAGCCGACAAAAAACGACGTTAGAAATCCGCGACAACATGTAACACATAAGCGAGAATCAATGACATGACTTTTCGACCATGCCGATTGTTGGTCAGAATTAATGAAATCAAAACTCCCAGGTCCACCTTGAACGTTCAATGGTATTTATGAACTGACTACTAATTGAAGATGGTAAGAAACCGTAAATGTATGGCATTGAACTATAAATATCGCAGGTAATTGTGTACGAAGAAATTATTATAAATTAATTAATATACTTGTAATATCTCAATTTATTTATAACAATCTACCCAATGCTCAATTTATTTAAAGAAATTATCAGTCAGCAAAAACAACACAAAAACTGTGAGTGTATGTAGAGATAAACGGTTGTTGTAAAAGTGGCTCAATTTCAAATAAACAGGTTTGTTAGGAGCTTTGGTTGAGTAGTAAGCCTTTACTAAAAATTATGTTGTCCAATTAGTGTCTTTTATTAGGTCTGAACGCAAGTTTTTTGCTCGTTTCGCTGCACAGGAGGGGGATGTGGCCATAAAATGTGGGAGACATGAGTAAAATTCAGGTTTTCGGTGTGGTGGAACAGTTAAGCTAGCGATGATGCTGGACGTTTGGTACGGTGTATAGAGTGATGTGACTTCCACGTAAGATCTTACAGATTAGGTAGTCACATCACGACAAATCTACAATTTTGGGATTTGGCCTAGTATTAAAGTAACGAAGATGAATGTACTAATACCAAACTAAAACATAATTCTACAGACGTGCAAGAAGTGTCTGACTGGGCTTTCGGCGATTATTGTGAACGACCGAAGAATTGGTTGAGTAACATAATGACATTTCTAATCCAGTCTGTTCACGTAGTAAAGTAAATGAATATGAGCCATATGACGACACACAACCAACTAAACCTAATCAATTAAAAACTAGTCTTCCTAAGGTATCAGACAAGATGGATTCATCTCATAGGGACTCTCTATCTCTAGTAAAGAAGAATGGAAAGACGAAATCCACAAAATCAAATAAGGAAATACATAAGACTAAACCCAACTTCTCGAAGGTTCTTACAGCAACAGCAAACAAGTTCACCCCACTGATACAATGTAACCAACCCTCGACCTCTCTAAGTAGCGAAACTGGTGGTGGGTACTTGAGTAACCAACCGTTAAACACGTAAACTAATAAAAAATATGGAAATAATGACCTTATCAACCTTCCACTAAGGCTTAGAACTATTGATAAATATGGTGATAATATATTTCTCACCTCACAACATATCGCAAATCCACGGGACCACAATCGTCTCTTTTCTCACAACGAAAATTTCTCACATTCTATGGTACCAACCTGCCAAATACGAATGGGTTCAACATGTAAAAACGGTCATTACAGTTTCCAACTGCGTAAAGTAAACCCTCTCCTAGCTGACACTAATGTAAATAACTTTAACCCAAGCTACGAGCCCTATTATCAGGACTGAGATACAAATAATAGTACATTGCACAATTATCACGTACAATATTTTCTTATAATATAGCCCTTAGTGATACTTTTCACTAGGCATCTAACCAAAGTTAGTTCAAATCGCATGAGAAATATGAACTCAACTCTCCAGTACAACTTCAATCACACAATATTCCCACCCCTGCTTCATAGTTTAACTCTCCAGGCGATTTCACTTCTAACTATTATTATCGGAAAAACGAGCTATTGAAGAACGACTGATTCCTCACTTTGAACTCATATCACACCCCTGAGTGTTATGATAACTCCTTTAATTAAGATACTGTCAAGCACTTTAGTAGGTCATTTGTTTAATGTGTCTTATCAACTCCCGGTCGATCTGCAATAAAAAGGCAGATTTAGCCCTGTTTGTATCCCCTTATCAATCATCACTTACAGTGATACCTGAAGTATAGACTAACTGTAATTTTTCCGATCTAAATATATCTCTTGATAACTTTTTCCTGTGTCGAAGTGATAGGATGAAAGGTTGAGGCGAAAGATGTCCTATTTACGATTACTCCAGCTTAAATGCACTGTTGTGTGATATGCCAGGATTAAAGTTTGTACTGAGAATTCTATATTGCACCAACAATATGATATTGCATAAAGCTAATAAGAATAATAAGGATGAAGAAATGGAAGTATACTGTGTGGATTGTTCTGAAGCCGTCAAATTCAGTTTTCTTACTATTCAGACGTGTCTACGATCAACCTAAAGCATCAGCAGGCGAAATAGCGATATTGTCAGAGGTATTCAAACTAGTCTCATTCCTACCATTTACAAGCAAGCTTATTTGTGGGGACTTCAACATGCCTGAAATTTCTTGGTTTCCAGTTAAGGCATCGAAACATTACGAATCATTTTATCGAATATCTAGGGCTTGGGCTCAATATATCGGTAACCCTACGAGACACCAAAATATCTTGGAATCAGTCTTAACCAGTGGCCTCACTCGCAATGATGTGTATGCTGAAAAATAATTTCCAGGTAGCGACTATTGTATTGTCATCTGTAGCCTTGATATAAAAACAACAACCAATTAACTTAGAACTGTAACGAATTCTTGAGGCTACTGCGTGGCTTACTGGAAAAACTTCTGAAACTGCTTAAGGAGTACTTATTGGGTAACCTTCTTCACTGTAAACAATACTTAAACACTAACTAGCACCTTCTATCACAACACCAGTAATATCTTCGACCATCATTTTCTAAACGTCTGTATATACCGGTTCCTACACAAAGACGTCTTTGAAGACATTACACTAGATTCCACAACCTTAGTGACTTTTCCTCTTTAATTACGATGACGGAATTACTTGTCAAGGAAGAGGAAATATGTACGCAAAAAGTGGCCGCACAGGAAGATCGTGCTATCGAACATAACAACGACTCTTCCGCACTCACCAAACTCCCTCAAGATAAGCTTAAACGTTCAAAGTCGAGAGAAGGAAACTTATTTATTAAGGACGAACGAGTATACGAAGATCCATTACTTGTTGCGAAACTATTTAGTGAACACCTAACCAACTAGCGAACAAACACTAAATGAATTAGAACTAGTCCTATTACCTTCTTATGACATTTCTAACGTATACTCCAATGTACAGAACACTTCTTGAGCAATTAGTAAGCTGAAGTACCCTTACACTGAGGAATCAGATAGCATTCTAGCTAGCATGCTAAAAAGTGGAGGTGATGATCTGTATGCTTTACCTAAACTGTCTAAGATATCGCTTTCTTGAATGTGCTACCCTACTGCCTGGAAAACTACACATTTCATATCTAGAGTTGAGACAAGACCTGAAGCAAATGCTGAAAATTACTGGCCCATGAACAACGTCAGTGGTATCCACAGTGATGGGAAAAGTATGTAAGGCGGGGATAGTTCAACATTTACTGACTAATAATCTCATCTCGACTTTCCAGCATGGGTTTTTTATGTCTATGTCATGCGACACATGCCTAGTAGACTACCTGATTGATATAACTCCGAAACGAAACAACGGACTCCTTGTATCAGTTCTATCCTTAGACTTTGAGAGTGTATCAGGTCGACTATTGTTTCTTATGTACATGGACGATATATGTGACACCATGAAACTTGGGAAACCATACGTATATGCTGATGATCTCAAGATAATAAACAGCTTTAGGCCTGAAGCTCTAGTTGAAAGTGTATCCCGGATTCAAAATGACCTCAATAACCTTACTAACTAGAGAGAAAATTGGCAATTACTATTTAAGCACGACAAGGGTAGGGTTATGTGTTTGGGAAGCATCTTCACAAACTACTACTTTACTTTAATAGTTGTCAAGTTCCGACAATCAAATCAGTGCACAATCTAGGTATCAATTACACAGGAAGCCTTCACTTCGAAGAACATGTCTACTTTATTATTTTCCGAATCTAGACGGATAGTGGGTTTCATGATAAACAATTTCCCCAAAACAGGGCCTAAACTTACCCCCTTCAAAAGATGTACACCACCCTCCCTTGAATATTGCTCATTTATCTGCACAAACATGAACATCACAGAGAATATAAGAGTAGATGTCCAAAAATGTTTCACACGTCATCTCTTAAGATGTGACACCACTCTCGACTACACAACTAGATGTAAGCACCTCTCCTTAGAACCTTTATGACACCGTGGACTAAGGAACATTGAAAACTTTCTACTTAGTAACATATGTTCTCTCATTTCTAGCCTCCCACTCAGTCATGGTCCATGACTCTGCCTACAGACACAGAAACAAAGCATATAAACTACTAGCTGTAAATATGAGAAACCAACGACTTGCCGTATTGTTTATTAGGCAACAGGCCGCCAATACCTATCCGTAATTGTGACACTATCACCAAGTTCAAAAGACTAATAACCTTGTTTCCCAAGTCTAAAAAGCCTCATCAACTATTTCATGAACTCCAATCCAACACTGAGGCAATTTATTATGAACCACCTAATATCTAGACCGAGCATGAATATAGCGGACTCCCAATATCATTCATATGTTTATAACCAAATGATAATACATGCGGTTTTCCTTTCCCTATTATTCATCATTAGGCACCCCCTGATGCTTACATTCCAGACTCCGAATGACTCTTATCTTTCAGGTCGCGTTATTTTTCCTGTGAGGTGTTATTATTCTTTCTTATCTTCTGTTTCAAGTAGACAGATGACGCACTGACCCTGTGTATGCTGCTCAGCGATATGAGATCACACGAAGCTAATTATATCCTAAATCATTGTGAGTACCTTCTTATGTGTTTTTTTTCTTACTTATTTTCCTACTCTGAAATGTGGCAAACCTAAACTCTTCTTTCATACTCTTTGGCTTGTTATCTATCATTACCATCCCTAGACCACGTGTAATCTGGCCAGTATCTCATAACTTGTGTACATTAGTTGACTTTATGGTAGTGTTATATCCTAAATGGAAATCCAATATAAAAGCTTTTGCTATCTGATTCGCTCGTAACGTGGAACTGGTGGGGGCAGTTTATTCCAACAGGTCGTGCAACATGGAGCTTAGGTTGAAGCAAAATTCATGCATTCCAAAAACATAAGAGAGCTTAACATCACAAAAGGGGTGAGGGTCAAGTTATTGACTATCAAACATGATGACTGGAAGAAAATTTCAATCTAACCATGTTTCCAGGATAGGACATTTTGTAAAACTGCGACTACATGTGGTCTAGCAGGATATAGCTAACCAATGATATTGACGTTGAGTTATCATGCCAACTACCTCGTTCACTCGTGTTTGAAGCCTTGAATTGGATTTACAGTCTACCGAGAAATCCTATTACAAAGAAAACTGAACAATTACGCAAGAACAAAGTCCACTTATGGCCCTACGAAATCTGCGATAATAAAAATGAGCTGCAAGAGCTTTGACGGTGAAAGAGGGAGACATTTTTGCATCCGAATAATGTGTTTCCCGTACTATATTTTAAAACTGCACATTATCCTAAAATTTTTCTGTGAAAAACCAACGACACTTCAACCAACACCAACAACCTTGCGTTAACTGTTAATCCTTGTTGGTCCTCAAAATGGCAATTTTTCACTTGGTTGTTCCACTTGAGTCCAGCATCGGGTGAATGAATAATATATTTCGCACATACGGGTATTGTCTCTGTCGATGCACAAATTTATGTAAAGTCACCTTGAAGATACGACCGGTATTGTAGTTTGACAACTATTAACCAGTAACACCTTCGAATCGTCCCCCACTTGATTAAAATCAGAAGTCAGATGCGATGAGGTTGGAAAGATATATTTGATACGTTATCAATATATCGAGAAGCGGTTACTCTAATCTGGCTAGTGAACGTAGAAGCTGTTTCCCACACTGAGTCGTAACTTGATATGGTGCTGATGCATGACCGAACGCCTTCAGTTAAACAAGTCCACTTAAAACAATGTGGTGAGCATCCAATGTCGAACACTTAAAGAGCTATTGATTTTGGGGAATTATTTACAGCTACAACCTCAAATAAGCTCATTAGTCATTGACTAATATGGATCAAAGGGATAAAGACGAACTTCAAAGAGGTCCCTCTGGAACAAAAGCTCAGAAAAGGAAGTTTCTTCTGTCTCCCGTCCTCTAAATGGTAGCTAGCAGAAAAAACAACCTAACTGCCCAAGTCGTCGATAATTTTCCGGAATCCCACAGTGTTTTTCGTGACTGTGGTTGCCACTCCAACGAAAGTTGATGAATGGGTACGGACTGAGAACAAGAATCGACATAGCGCTATTAAAGGAAAGCCAACCCCCCATAAAAGTAGCAGAGAAATTGAAGATCGATCAAGGGACAGGTCAGTTATCTTTCATAGAATCAAAAAGAGTGAAAGCTAAGAACCGAAAACTCGTTTGAGTATGACATTGGGTTGATAAAACAGCTACTAAATCAACTAAAGCACCAAGATATCTTCGGAGTCGGCTTGCTAAAGATTTATAGAGTAGGTAGCCAAATGAACTTAAAACATAATCAAACCAGGCTGCCTAAAGTAGTATTTAAACATCCCAATGAAAGGGATTTAATAATATAGAATGGACCCGAACTAAAGGACTCCATAGTTTTTGTCCTTAAGGACATGTAGTTCACAGATCGTGTAAACGAAATAAAACTTAGGTTATATCCTGTCGAAAAGGACCTAAAAATTGTGAGTTTTCGGGTTGTGTGGTCTTGACAGAGGATGATGCCGAAGCCACTATGGGCGCAGTATGAAGCCATTTAAATAGTCTTCGAATCTTTTACACAAATGCCTTAAGCTTGTCCAACAAGCTATCACAACCAAGTGCACGTATTGACTCTACCAAGCAGAATGTAATCTCGGTCACAGAAACTTGGCTGTCGCAACCTACAGACAGTATGGGACTTGATTTTGAAGGTTCTACCTTAGTTAGAGCCGACGTAATACAGAAGCGTAAAAGAGTTTCAGTAGCTCTATTCATTAGGAATATTATTCCGTTTACCGTTATCCATTGAGAGCGTGACGTGTAAATTATTTAGCTGCCGCCTGAAATTCAAGGGAAAAGAGCTGCTGATTGGTTTGGTCTACCGCATTCCAAGCTGCGAAGTAAATGAGGTCTTGCTAGACGGTCTCAATACTTGGTCACAAAGTGGTCTATGTTTAATCCTATGAAACTTTTGTCAAGGTCAGTGAAATCTTAAAACTGTACGTTACTTTCATGCTTATTTTGTGGGACTCCTTTGCGGTTTTTTTTACTTATAATAGGTGCAAAATATACACTTATTTTACGAGCATTAAGATTTGAAGTAGCCTCAAGGGACCTTTACAGCTTGTAAATATTAGGGTGTGCAAGAAACTTTCACTATAGTCCAAGACTTAAAGTTAACTTGTGAGGAGCACTGCGTATTTGACAGCGATAATAACTCTAATTGATTTGCCTAAACAATCTAGGCCTTTGGGACTCTTGTTTGAGTGAGAGTCTTGGGTGTAATGCGTAGTGAAATCAACAGAAACGTTGAGCTGATTCAAGTATTTGCAATGTCAGGTTAACTAAATTTAAATAAGAATTTAGCTTTGGACGTTAACCACTACAATCATCAGTATTCACCTGATATGATTAGTGCCTCATGTTCTGCAGCAGACAGTAACAGTATTATTGTATGCCTATGTTGTTTCAGAAAAGCCAATTGTTTTCATGTAATCTAACATTTTTTCAGGGTCTTGACGATAACATTATTTTAAAGAATAAGAAACTGAAACCTAAACAGTCGATTAATGGCCTATGAGTTCACTCTCATGTAATACTATGCTGTCCCTACATTGTTTTCTGTAGTCAGTAAATATGCTTAGGTCGAAAGTAGGCTTCTTATCTTACCCTTTGCGTAGATGTTTAGGAAAGTGGGGAAATATGACATGTACCTTTTCAAACAGTAAGTTGGCCATCCTAAACATCAAACATGATACTGTTGTTTGAACTCTTCGTAGGAGATCTAACTTGTATCGGCATTTATCCGTCTTGAATTGCGTCAGTAAGATGAAAAGGGTGACACTATAATTTATGGACGATCTTTGAGCAACGCTGAAAAGACCTTAAGAATGTCCACTTACATACTACGGCTAACTAAGGGTTTAAACATCATTGTGAGGAATTAAGATTTATAGTTGATAGTTAGGGTTTGGAATTGGACATCACTTTCTCATCACGAACTGACATCAGCTATAATACCAAAACTCTATTTAGTCAAATAAGTGAATTTCGCACCGAAACTCAAGACACGTTCTCGTAAATCTGATTGGTTCGTCCATAACTTATAGTCTCGCCACTGATCCTCTATAGGGGACAATCGTCATGACATAATTCATAGTCAGCTTACAGATGGTTGATCCCACCTATAAACACTATTTTATACGTTCTGGTGAATTCGCTGTTTTAAGGAACAAAAAGCGATATGTTCAGATAAATTTTCATCATACATAGGCTTTGACGTTCCAGGGATTAACTTATTTTCGACTTTTTCAACCAGGTCCACAGCCTAATATCTTAGACGGGACTGGCTGCTTTGTTACTACTTTTGTGAAATATTTGCTGTACATTAAAGTACGTCATGTATTCTCAAAAGAGTCCTATAATCCTATGATCTCT
The DNA here is from genome assembly GCA_944470415.2 of Schistosoma rodhaini. NCBI lineage: Eukaryota > Metazoa > Platyhelminthes > Trematoda > Strigeidida > Schistosomatidae > Schistosoma > Schistosoma rodhaini. The sequence continues at coordinate 37,169,785 of OX104037.1, forward strand.
AATCTAAGGCAGTTTCAACATATAATGTCTAACCACGGAATCCAGGGTCTAAATCAAAACGTTATTACAAGCTCATAAGCTGTTAGTGTGCCTGGCAATCTAACCCACCTGTCACTGCGGGTCTGTTTATCAGACCAAAAATTCACATTCTCTGTACTGAATCCTTCTGTTTGACTTCTTCAACTCGAATAAAAAGCCCCCAAATGCCCTGGTACGGTCGAGAGTGGGGAGAGTCAGCTCTCCCTCTTGAAATGCTCTCACATTGCCACACATATATAGCCTCTGCCAAGGAAGTCCTACTCACTGCCTTCTGGGGTCATTACTGTTGTTTACGGAATTGAGAGGACAAAAGCGAATGTCCGGCGCCTTAACCGGGTCGGTGGACACGGAGGGTCCACCTAGGAGAGTAGGGAAACCCTGATTCCAAACCAATGGTGCACATGGGCTCCAGTATCCTGAGGGAACAAATGGCGTATGAACCTGTTGTTGGTCACCGGCTACCATGAGATTGCATCTCTCCACGATGCTCCACTGCATTATGGATTAGACCTTTAGGTCAAAGGCTCGGGGTGTGGTCCCCTAAGAAAACCACCAGCTTCAGTTCGGGCACCTGGGCAGTATCACAGCCCTCACACAAATCAAATGAGATTTGTGTGGCACATATATATCTGGTGCTTTATTGTACCAATATTTGTTTAAATAAATAAACAGAAACGAGCATCAAGCGTTTAATTATAGCTCAAAACAGAACACTTACTTGGTTACGAAAATGTGATAGCTACCACCAATCCAATAGCGACTTCGCATAACAGGTCTCTACCATTCATATGGTCAGAAAACAAAACGATTTCTGAATTAGAGATCAACTTATAATTATAGCAATGGTTTGTATTTTTTCAAACCATAAAACTTTATATTTCGAGTTAACTATTACTGGTATCTTAAAAATCTCTTGTCACTAGCCATTATTTCCACATATGTTAATGACATATGCTGTTAGGCAAATGTACTGACTATTGCTTATCGACTTCACCATGACCTGTAAATTTTCTTTCTTCATTATATTTGCACTAAAATACCATACATCTTCTATTGTATTTCCGGTCCATTAAAGTGCATCTAATATTTGTTGGCTCAAATAAAATTACTAGCATCCACTAGCTCATCCAAAATAGGCTTTTCATAATCATCTAGCATCAACTTTAAAGAAGTTCATTTTGACTCAGTCAATCGTATACAACCTAGGACCCAGCACAAATAAGCGGTGACTTTAGATTCCATACTATATCATCACGGTGAGACAGAATTGACAAGATGAAATTCAAAGGAATTTTAATAATAATAGTTTCAATGGTAGCAAGAAAGATTAGACACTGACGAGTCCGATTTAAAAAGAAGGGGTGAACTCGAGACGTAAAAAAGAGAGAACCCCAACTAGATAACCTAGATCTACCAAAATGGGCTAGTCCGACAACAAGTGACTTTATATACTGGTGCCATGTATTGGTTTGACCATCTTTAGTTTTCCCCCAATCTATTCTTACCCTAGCCCACATCTTGCATCGAGATAGGCGGTAGTTGACTTACGTAAAAAGTACCCAAGCTGGCCCAACATATTTGTCATCATTGTTCAGTAATCTGTCACCTCATTACTATCAATTCATTTTTATCACAAAATGCGAGTAATCCTTCGAAAATCACTTGGATGTTCAAAGGGAGAGCAAATCGACTTATTTTTTTGCAGGGATAGATTAATTAATCTAAAGACTGATACACAAAACAATCCACTTATCATATCTATTTACATTATGTTTGTGGGTAACCAACTTTTTAATTATCTACAAGTCGATCAACTTTCTTTACTGTTAAGTGGTGTTCATCTCTTTGTTTTTTTATCTTACTCATAGATGTCATTTCGTGACTCAGTAGATTATGTGTCACAAGATCGAATCAGCCAACTTGCTCGTACTTATTGGATTACAACTCAGGGGCCACTAAAAAATAGTCATCCTTCAGCATGTCCAACAGATACATACAGACCTTTTCAACCAAATGTGATGGAACGGATTTATCGTCAGGAATTGCTGGCCTCTGGATTTTCACATCGCCGATGTCTAGCTCTTGAATTGAATCAGTATTTAGAGCAATGGCTTTGGCCACATTTTGAACCAGATACTAGCAGCCGTGCCCATGTTTTATCAATATGTGCAATGGTTAATGAAAAAGCCCGTGGTCGTGTTCCAATATGGCCGGTTAGTGTAACAATTTTTATGAACAAGACTATCCGCGAACTATCGAAAATGACCGCTTTTACAGTATATATATATATATATATATATATATATATATATATATATATATATAATTCAGCATTCCGTATTATTGTAGATTTATTTATTATTTATTTAAACACATATATATTGGTACAAAAGGGCACCAGGTACATATGCGCCACACAAAATAATGAAAGTAGGAAGAGAAGGGATGAAAAGATAAGGCAGGCTGAAATGTACAACCAGAAGACTCTTTCAGTTAGGAAAGTTAGAACCATTCTTTATGTAGAAAGTAAAAGAAGGTTGCAGCAGGATCGCCACTGGCTTCTATTCTGAGCGATATCTGATAACGTCTCTAGCCACTGTGTTGCACTATCTCTCGGACCCCAACCAGGGAGTCGTGAAGGACCAACAAAAGCTAGCCCTTTGCAGCTCTCTTTCATGCCACGACACCATGTCATACACTGACCTCCTCTCCGCTTTCTCCAACCAGTCCCAGGGTCGGCAAATAATGCACGACGTGGAAGTCTCTGGGACGACATTCGTAAAACATGTCCAAGCCACCGAAGTCGGTGTTTCAAGATGGTGACACCAATTGAATTATCGTCTCTGCGCCCGAACACACGATGCCGAACCTCTGCATTACTAACATGGTTGTGCCACTGGATGTCAGCAATCCTTCGGAGACAACGATGATCGAACACAGAGAGACGTCTAACATCCTCAACTCGGAGAGGCCAGGTTTCACAAGCATAGAGCAAAACTGCTCTCACCGACGCGTTGTAGATCCGACCTTTTACAGCCAGACTAACATCACGAAGGCGCCAAAGATGGCCCAGATTGGCATAAGCCGCTCTGGCTTTCATTATACGTGCATCAATCTCATCACTCACGCCACCACCAGCACTTATATAGCTACCTAGATACACGAACTTCTCAACTACTTCGATCTCCTCACCATCCAGGGTGAGTACAGGATGTGAATCCTGCCAGTCTTGTAGGAGTACTTTGCACTTGGAGGGTGCAAAGCACATGCCGTACCTGCGGACACTGATTGCCAACTGATTAAGTGCTGATTGCATGCCTTGGGCATTATCGCACATTAAGACAATATCATCCGCATATTCAAGGTCGAGAATTCGTTCTCCAGGCAACATATCCACACCGCCATTACTTACATCCACCAGAGCTGTTTCCAGGATGTCGTCGATGGCAAAGTTGAAGAGGAATGGTGAGATCGGGCAACCCTGCCTAACCCCACTGCTCGAATGGAACAAGGGAGAAAGGTGGTTGTATGCCCTCACTCTGCCTGAGGTGTTCGTATACAGGGCCTTTAAGATGTTAATGAACTTCTCAGGCACCCCCTTATTCAATAGACAATCCCAGAGAACAGTCCTGTCCAACGAATCGAAGGCCGCCCTGATATCAAGAAACACTACGATTGTTGGCCTGTGATAAGTATGACGGTGTTCTAACATTTGGCGGAGGGTGAAGATGTGATCAATGCATCCTCGACCAGAACGAAAACCAGCCTGCTCCTCGCGAGTCAATCGTTCTCGGGTTTCAAACAACCTACGAAGAATGATAGAAGCCAATAGTTTGGACGCAATCGAAAGTAGACTTATCCCCCGGTAGTTATTGCAGGAACAACGTGAACCCTTTTTAAAGATAGGGACGACTATTGACTCATTCCATGATGTTGGAACACTTTCTTGCTCCCAAACCTTTCCAAACAACACAGTCAATTCCTTAGCCAGAAAGTCACCACCATCTTTAAAAAGAGCCGGAGGTAAGTCATCTGGGCCAGGTGATTTATAACGTTTCAAGAGTTGGAGTTCCTTGAGGACTTCCGCCTCGTTTGGTGGATCAGTCGTCACCGGTCATGGGGGGGGCAGGACAAGCTGGTTGATGTTGCCGGAGCAGCAGGCCAGTTGAACTGCCCTTCGAAAAATTCCGCCCATCGTCCAAGACGTCGAGAGATGTTAGTGATTGGCATTCCGTCATCCTCGTAGATTGTTTCACTCACACCAGACTTCTTGGTGCCAGTGGCTCGGATGAGTTGGAAGAGCTTCCGGCAGTAAATAGATGCAGCTGCTGCTTCCATCTCATTTGCACGCTTCAACCACCAGGCTTCTCGGTCCTTACGCAAGTTTCGCCCAATTTCATTGCGTAACAGCCTTCGTTTGTGGTCAAACTCACGGTCACCCGGAGTAGACCGACGGGCTTCCATCAGTTGTAAGGAGCCAGAAGAAACCCAGTGCTTGTAAGCGGGACGTTTCGCGAAGCCGCAAGCGACTTTACTCGCCATTTTCATGGCGTCGTGAAGATGCAACCAATGCTCATCTATACTTTTCGGTGGGGTGGTAGCTAGCCTAGAGGCTAGCTCCACTCGATACTTACTTGCAACAGAAGTTGCAGCCAGTTTACTAACATCAATCCGTTGGTGGTGGTCAATCCTTCGGCCACTGAAAAGTAAGGTGAGATTGGCGCAGACCAGGGCATGATCAGACTCCAGATAGGTACTCCAAAAGGAGCAGCAGTCTTGTACACAACCACGTCAGCGGTAGCTGATCGCGATGTGATCAATCTGAGTCCAGGCTTGGGATGCAGAGGGAGGACGCCAGGTGGCTCACCGGCGATGACTGTGCCGGAAGTTAGTGCTGGCCAGAAACAGGTTGTGGTCTGTGCACAGTTGCAGCAAACGGTCCCCGTTATCTGTCCTGCGACCAACAAGTCCCCATCGGCCACCTAGACGACTCTCTTCTGTGCCTAGACGCCCGACCTGTGCATTCAAGTCTCCGGCTAGTACTACAATATCTGTCAAACGCGCTTTCTGGAGAAGAACTGTTAACTGATGGTAAAACTCATCCTTGATTGCATCCGGGCTGCAGTCTGTCGGGGCATAGGCGGAGATGACGAAAAGACACCCTTTCTCACGCCGATTTCTTCTCACTTTGATGGAACTTTCTAATCTAACAGCACATAACCGACTGTTAATGGGGATCCAATCGATTAGTGCTGCCTCAGCTCTAGCGTTTAGTGCGACACCAACGCCAGCAAGACCAGACGAAGATGCCACAGGGTCCCCGGATAAGCGCACGTGGAACAAGCTATTCGAGGCGTCAGATGGAGAGCGGATTTGTAGTACTTCACTAGAGTCTTGAATACGGGTCTCGGATAGACAACAAACATCAACATTAAGACCTTCCAAAGACATAGCCAGCCCTATCTGTTGTCTGATATGCATTAGTGTGCGAACGTTGAAGGAAGCCAGCTTGAACGGCGTACGTGGTTTCAGAAAGACTGCTTCAGTATTCGTAATCGGTGGAAGCATTCGCTTTCAACCAGACAGTGACTGGAGATCATTTAGATAGGACAGATTTTCCACCATGGGCGAGCTGCTGCATAAGTTGAAAAGTAAGGTTACACAAATTGGGGATAAAAGGGGGTGAGTTAGCGATATGGTAAATAATAATAATAATAATAATAATAATAATAATAATAATAATAATAATAAAGGTAATAATAATAATGTTAATTGTAACACAATTAAATGAACGAAGAATATTCTTTTCAATAATTTCTCATCAGGTTCTACAATTATAAATTAATAATCCATAAAAGAAGATTGGCCAAGTTTAAGGCGGAGTACATCAATTTAAGAAACTGTAATATGTGAATCAAGGATTGTTTGTCATATAAAATAAGATCGAATAATTAATGTTTTTGGGATGACTAATATGATGTGATTATTCGATCTTATTTTATATGACAAACAATCCTTGATTCACATATTACAGTTTCTTAAATTGATGTACTCCGCCTTAAACTTGGCCAATCTTCTTTTATGGATTATTAATTTATAATTGTAGAACCTGATGAGAAATTATTGAAAAGAATATTCTTCGTTCATTTAATTGTGTTTTAATATGATGGGAATTTTTCAGCGATTAAAATGTTAATTGTCTTGCTTTTAGTATGACGAGGGATATTATCGTCAATAGAGTTCATAATTTCATTCATTTGTGTGTGGGCTGTGATACTGCCCGGGTGCCCAAACCGAAGCAGGTGGTTTGCTTAGGGGACCACACCCCGAGCCTTTGACCTAAAGGTCTGATCCACAAGGCAGTGGAGCATCGTGAGGAGATGCAGTCCCATGGTTGCCGTTGACCAATGACAGGTTCATACGCCATTCGTTCCATCAGGATACTGGAGCCCATGTGCACCATTTGTTTGGAATCAGGGTTTTCCAACTCCCCTAGGTGGACCCTCCGTGTCCACCAATCCGGTTATAGCGCCGGACATTCGCTTTTCGTCCTCTCACTTTCGTAAACAACACCCCCGCCACGAGAAGGCAGTGAGTAGGACTTCCCTGGCAGAGGCTATATATTCGCTGGCCATGTGAGAGCATTTCGAGAGGGAGAGTAGACTCTCCCCACTCTCGACCGTACCAGGGCATTTGGGGGCATATTATTATAGAACAACTAGTCTTATAGTGTTTAGAGTAAGACTATATAAGGGAACCGCAACCTTGTTTTAATTTTTAATATCTAAATCAGCTGCAGTATATACGACTGTGTGAATTAGCTTGTATATAATAGTTACTAAGTATATGAAATAAGTTTGAATCAAAGTCTGACATCAAACGAGAAATCATTAGAAACTAGGGTGCACTAGCCCCCGAAATGCCCTGATACGGCCGAGAGTGAGGAGAATCCGCCCTCCTTCTTGAAATGCTCTCACATGGCCACGCGTATACAGCCTCTATCAGGGAAGTCCTACTCACTGCATTCTCGTGGCGGGGGTGTTGTTCACGAAATTGAGAGGACAAAAGCGAATGTCCGGCGCCTTAACCGGGTCGGTGGACACGGAGGGTCCACCTAGGAGAGTAGGGAAACCCTGATTCCAAACCAATGGTGCACATGGGCTCCAGTATCCTGAGGGAACAAATGGCGTATGAACCTGTTGTTGGTCACCGGCTACCATGAGATTGCATCTCTCCACGATGCTCCACTGCATTATGGATTAGACCTTTAGGTCAAAGGCTCGGGGTGTGGTCCCCTAAGAAAACCACCAGCTTCAGTTCGGGCACCTGGGCAGTATCACAGCCCTCACACAAATCAAATGAGATTTGTGTGGCACATATATATCTGGTGCTTTATTGTACCAATATTTGTTTAAATAAATAAACAGAAACGAGCATCAAGCGTTTAATTATAGCTCAAAACAGAACACTTACTTGGTTACGAAAATGTGATAGCTACCACCAATCCAATAGCGACTTCGCATAACAGGTCTCTACCATTCATATGGTCAGAAAACAAAACGATTTCTGAATTAGAGATCAACTTATAATTATAGCAATGGTTTGTATTTTTTCAAACCATAAAACTTTATATTTCGAGTTAACTATTACTGGTATCTTAAAAATCTCTTGTCACTAGCCATTATTTCCACATATGTTAATGACATATGCTGTTAGGCAAATGTACTGACTATTGCTTATCGACTTCACCATGACCTGTAAATTTTCTTTCTTCATTATATTTGCACTAAAATACCATACATCTTCTATTGTATTTCCGGTCCATTAAAGTGCATCTAATATTTGTTGGCTCAAATAAAATTACTAGCATCCACTAGCTCATCCAAAATAGGCTTTTCATAATCATCTAGCATCAACTTTAAAGAAGTTCATTTTGACTCAGTCAATCGTATACAACCTAGGACCCAGCACAAATAAGCGGTGACTTTAGATTCCATACTATATCATCACGGTGAGACAGAATTGACAAGATGAAATTCAAAGGAATTTTAATAATAATAGTTTCAATGGTAGCAAGAAAGATTAGACACTGACGAGTCCGATTTAAAAAGAAGGGGTGAACTCGAGACGTAAAAAAGAGAGAACCCCAACTAGATAACCTAGATCTACCAAAATGGGCTAGTCCGACAACAAGTGACTTTATATACTGGTGCCATGTATTGGTTTGACCATCTTTAGTTTTCCTGGGCAGTATCACAGCCCTCACACAAATCAAATGAGATTTGTGCCGCGCATATGTATCTGGTACCCGTTTGTACCAATATTTTTGTGTATAAATAAATAAATAATTAATTAATTAAATAAGAGTGCACTAGACAGTTTTTTTCTTTGCATAGAATTCCCTAGCAGTATGTACACTCTTTACGATGCCCCACTGTCTTGAGGATCAGATCTTTTGGTCAAAGGCTTCGGGTGTGGCCCCCTAAGAAAACCACCTGCTTCGGTTTGGGCACTCGGGCAGTATCACGGCCCTCACACAAATCAAATGAGATTTGTATGGCGCATATGTATCTGGTGCCCCTTTGCACCAATATTTATGTGTTCAAATAAATAAATAAAATAACTATTTCACTCTCGAAAAGCTTAAACTTCACTACTCGTGATTTGGGGAATCCATCTTAAAGCAAAGGATACAAGTATGAGTTTTACAAAGTTATGGGAATAATTATGCGGAATATTCATTGAAAAGTTAGTTTTCGCCATGCTAAAGTATGTCTAAATAGACCTGTGTACTTGTGTTGAATGTTCCGCACTCCATTTATTTTGATCTGATGAGCTTGGTGGTATAAGTTATCTTTATCCAATGTGCATAGTCCACCCTTAAACAAGTACATCTGTACAAAACCAATTTACATTTCATAATTTTACTAGGCAAATGAAATATTCACTAAATAATATTTGATTTCCAATGAAACTACAATATTATTTATCTCGATTAGAGCTTGCGTAAATTTGTCTAAAATAATGTGTCGAAAAATTTAGTTTATAATTAATATTCGCAAAATAAATAACAAAAATGAATGGAAAAAACTAGTAAGATTTTCACCTAACACAAATGTAATTTTTTAAAAAACCTCATTATATTTGGATGGGCATTTCATACATCCCTCACATGGGATAGTTGTGTTACTATCTGGGATCAAATAGTTAGAAAGTTATCCTTTATCTGAGACTGAACCAATTACATATCACTAGTTAAACTTAAAAAGTGAGATTGAACATCACGATGTTATTCGAGTGCGTTTATTAGAAGCAGATGTCTGTTACTCCAGAATGAATTTATGAATTCGAACTGCGGACTGATTTCTAGTGTTTCTCTATTGAGTTCTACTGCTGTAATTTCCCATAGATTAAATGTAACTTCATCTACCCAAGTAAAAGTTAGTGTATTCGACTTTGAGCTATACTGTTAGTGATACCAACCAGTTGCTCCGAATGATGTAAGTGGAGCGTGGTTCGAACCGGAAATCTACTTTCTAGAAACTAAATTCTTTGACCATCATATCATCTTCGATGGTTTAAGTGCCACCCTTTTTTCATTAGTTGAGCCAAATGTTCATACCATATCAACGTCAATCAGGAATGCATCGTGAACACAAGGAGTATTAAACAATTTTCTTTCTGTTTGTAAACATAGCCCCAAAACTGGATTATGAGTAAAGAGAATTTTCAAAGGTATATTTGAGTAATACTTCCCTAGGTCCTAACAAAAAGTTATGACTTTCGAAATTCCACTAGACCCTTCTTGGTGTCGATAACTGTTCTTATACTGTTTAGTCGTATTTCAACACTAGTTAGTTGCTAAATACAACTAGTAATTCTAAAGTTAGCAGTTCCAAAACATTATTTAAGTAGTAAACTCATTATTGGAGACAACTACTTTTATTTTCCTAGAATTGAGTGAGAAACACAATGTCGAACTGACATACTAACTTTTAAAAGCTGCTCAAATGGTTAGTCTTGAAATAATAATATTCTTTCAAATAATCAGTGTTGACCCATATCTGTATTATTTTGGTTACTGTTGTGTTTCTCTTTTCTCTGAATATTCTAGACTTTTGTAGTCACAGCGGATAAATTTAGTGGGCTTATTCAACGAGTACTGCATATTCTACTTGATGAATCCCCACAGATATTGACGGTTAACCCACTGCTCACTGAGATCAATACAAGATCTAAAGATGATGATAATGATGGGAAAGACAAACACCAAACGTCCGATGAGTCGTCGAATCCAGTACAACAGAAAAAATGTATTCTGGAGCATATAGTTCTTATCATTTTCTTATCACATTGTTTTACAAATTTGGCTGAAGTTGGTGTATTACGACGTAGTCTTCGTGAATTATACAGCCTAGCCATTTGGCAAGATCATCTTCAACCGACTCGTTTAAGTCTTGAACTAAAATCACATCCACGATATGCTCGCTTATTAAAAAAATTACAAAAATATCGTGATACAAAAGTTTCCCCTACTGAACGAGATAATATGGTATTTCAGCATTCATTTATTCCACGAATTTTGGATGTGTTTTTAATTCTGTTGAATTCAATACCTGAAAAGGATGAAGATAAGGTATGTATGTAACTATCGATTTTCGATTTGGCCTCTGATTTTTCAAAAGCAAAATTAACTAGCATTGTGAAAGGAATTGGAATAATTATGTTTTGTGTACGTTTAATTTTCAACATACGAGCAGGAGTATGTTAGAAGAGAGTTGATGGCGCCCAAACTGGGACATAGCATCAAGTCATGAGTCTGTTGACTGTTGGTCTGAACCAAGTTGGTAAATGCATACTACAGAATCGGGATCCATGTGATGATTGTTATCAATGGTTGAACATATTAGGTGGGATATTTTAAAATTGGTCTCAGCGGCGCTGCTCTATTCATCTATCTTTCCTTAGATATTGAGTCTTAATATAATTCTATACTTTTTATCTTATCACTACATTTATTCCTTTCGGACCATATTGTTTATATGTAGTTTTTCTTACTGTCATTGAAACTACTATCCCGACTCATTTATTATCCATCTTGTTAATTTCACCTCGCCTTGCTGTTATGGTATAACAGCTTGAACCGATGCATATTTGTTCTAACTCGTAATCTGATCGACTGAGCAGTATCATTAATCAGAAGTAATAATAAGTGACAAAATGGGTTAAATACCAAATAGTCATCCTTTCAGAAATTGATGTAATTATTCGATGCAAGGTCAGTTTTTCATTCATATCGCTAGACTTTCCTAAATAACGAAAGGTTTTTCTCTCCAATTCACGCAGTTGATCTTATTTCAACAGAACACTAAGTACCTTATCAGTTGATTATCATGTCGGTTGTTTTTTTGTTTTTTTCTGAGGAGTATTGTGTTCCCAAGCCTTGACTTCAATAAGATGTATATCGTGTACTACTCATTCGATCCTATAGAAACGAACTTCTTCGTTGAATAAATACACTTAATTTTCTAGTATACATTAAACCAGTAGCATAATTTTTACAGTACATTTATGATAGTTCTTTACACAAATTAGTGCGCAAATAGTAACTACAGTAAATGATTGTATCCTTTTGATCAGAAACAACATATCACTATCACTGAATAAGGTGACAGATCATTACAACACACTTTCTTGAAGTAATTCACAGAAAAGTCGTACTTGCCGAGACTTGTCAGTCAAACTGGTGCCAAATTTAAAGAGCCTTTTTCACCATGAGTAAATCTTCAATTGTCATGGTAGGTTAGGCATTTAAATGAGCCACTAGACAGTTAATAAAGCTAGCTGTTTATTTAAATATCTCCCTCAGTGATAACTGGCTGTGGATTTAAACGGTGTGAGACCTAACGTTGGTGGAGCATAGGTCACTTCTATGGTTACAATCTCATCTCTTTTCAACGCCTACCGGTATGCACAAAATTTAGGTTCAAGTTTTCGGACAGTTTTTACAACCTAATAAAACAGAATCCTTTGTCATGCAAACTATCGTACAACCATACTGAATTATTTTAATTTCCTCTCCTTTTCTTTTAATTAAAGCCCATAGAACCTTTGTTGATTCACTACTTAGAACGTTTCATATTATTGCTAATCGATTTGGAAAGTATGCTGCTTACACGTCGAATATTAAATGTTGTTCTCGACGATAGACATATTGTTGTATATTGTCAGAAATCTGCACTTATCAAACGTCCAGATGGAAAGTTATTTTCAGAACTAGTTGATTTGCTAGCTTTTTACGCTCATTTTCATATTGATGAAAGTACTGGCGAACCATTGGATGAAGCGGAAATGGATAAAAGGTAAGTGTTTTTAAAAAATCTCTCCTATGAGTAAGTTATAGTATTAAGTTTTATTTATTGACTCAATGTCCATGCAACACAGAACTCTAATTCGATTTGTGACGGCTTGGGTTATCCTGATATCAATATTTTGACTGACATTTGATCAATCTTGGTTAGTGTATATCCATCCTGTGCTAATTGCCTCAATTTAGCCATTATGACACAAGTGTATACAGAATATATGAGATGTAGCTTGCAGTGGACTCCATGACGTGCATTACGTGACATACGGAACTCGTCAGCTGTATGCACCATTACAAATTAAGTTGAAATTCATACCCGCTGTACAAGTGAGTGGCTATATGGACTCAGTAGCTATGTGGATATAGTATTGGCGTTTGATGTCAGTAATTCTGGATCAGGGTTCTTGAGTGGACGTCAACTCTGCGATACAGGTATATTCAGCTGATACGTCCCAAATAGGATGAAACGTGGGTCCTCTATTCTACTGTTGGGTACATTCCATCTACTTTATACGGATATCTAATTTTTGTAAAAATACATTCTGAAATGTAGTTCCATTGAAGCAGTCGCCCAGTTGTTAAGGTACCTAATTTTCACGTTCAGACCCCCTTCATTTACTTCGGTTTATCCAACTAGATAGTATTATTAGTGTGACTAAGTACATGTATCTGTATCTAGTAAATGAGTCGATAATGACCATAGTAATATTAGTTATTAATATATTACAGTGGAACTTTTTTATCTATTTATTTATTTGAACGTGTAAATATTGGTACAAACGGCACCAGATATATATGCGCCGCACAAACTCATTTGATTTGTGTGAGGGCTTTGATACTGCCCAGGTACCCAAACTGAAGCATTTGGTTTTCTTAGGGGACCACACCCGGAGCCATCGACCTAAAGGTCTGATCCACAAGCCAGTGGAGCATCGTGAGGAGATGCAGCCCCATGGTAGCAAGTGATCAACGATTGATTCATAAGCCTTTTGTTCCCTCATGATACTGGAGCCCATGTTCACCATTGGTTTGGAATCAGGGTTTTCCAACTCCCCTATGTGGACCCTCCGTGTCCACCAACTCGGTTAAAGCACCGGAAATTCGCTTTTCGTCCTCTCAATTTCGTAAACAACAGTAATGCCACGAGAAAGCAGTGAGTAGGACTTCCCTGGCAGGCGCTATATACGCGTGGCCATGTGAGAGCATTTCGAGAGGGAGAGCTGACTCTCCCCACTCTCGATCGTACCAGGGCATTTGGGGCATTACATTTAAACAGTTATCAAGAATTCCACAACTTATTACTATTAAACGCTTTTTTTCTAATGAAAGTTCTATAATTTTATTTATTGCTTGTTTGGGAAAAAAACTTCATTAATTCATTTATTTTGTAGACACTGTGCTAAACTAAGTAATTTACAATTGAGAACATTTGCATTGCATAAAGACAAACTTCTACCATTTTCTGTCTCACATCCTGCTGGAATTGAAACTGCACAATTGTTACGTAAACATTTATCAGTGTTAGACAGAGATCAACTTTATCAACTAGCTTCATGTTTTGGTCTTGTTACATTAAAAAAAGAATCTATTCAAAATAATGAACAAAATAAGATTGATGATACTAACGATTGTCAGTTACCACCTGCAAAACGAATTCGTTCAAATGATCAAGATGTAGATGAGTTTGATTTAAACTCTCTTAGAGATAAATTAGAAGCTAAATTTATGGATAAAGATTTGATAATTCGAGTAAGTACACATTGTTAAATAACTTGTGTCTATATGTGTTTAAAATTTACCTAAGAGTCAAGCTAATAGAACCTACCTGTCCATACACACCGAGCTACTAAGGTTTTTTTTAGTGAACTTAATGTAATATTTTCAGTCCTACTGCTTCTACTTGGAACTAGAAAACTACTATAATTCCCAAGACGCAAAATGAGAACAAGAAGACTGGTACAGTAAAGGTTTATTAGCTCTTTAAAAAATGACGTTGTTAAAACAAACACATTCACATTCTCCACCATCTCAACATTCATTTGTATGCTAATTTTACAAATACTTGACGATTAGTTAATGAGCATTATATAAGTGAAAAGATACACAGGGTTTCTGTAAAACATATGCAAAGTTCATACTGAATAAATACAAACAGTATATGGTGATATATCACATAGTTCTGATAATTTTCGTCTTCTTATTACACTATCGAAATTTATTAAGGGGACTAATTGCTAAAAAGAGTTTAAATGTCACTGTGCAGCGAAATTTCACACCCATCGTACTGAGTGAAATTCACCTTTAATTGATAGTGTTACACTGGAAAATAAATCCCGATGTTTTACTGACTAAAATTTTACACTGATAGTAAAACCAATGTGTCACACTAGGCATAAACTATTGTCACAAACTGTTACACTGAGTTAATGAAAAACATAAACTTGCCTTCTGATGGCAACAAACCAATTGGGAAAAAGTTTCGAATTCGTTAAATGTTGTCAGCTGTTTATCGAATAGGACAGTTCTCTTCAAGCATTTCAGCCAACGTCATGAAGAATTCAAGAATGATTCTAGTCCTGGACAATTATTTGCCATACTCGTTGATAAAAAACATTCTAGGTGTATGGGTTTTTATGCGTGGCTGAGAGCTCAGTGCATACGTGTGTACTTGGCTACAAAGTTGGGCCGCACTTTTAATGACTCAAAATAAACTTATCAAACGTTTAGATTTGTACTAGTTTCGGGTTAAGTAGTTGACGGCACAACTTCATCGAGGCTAATCATTTATTAAATATAAACCACGTATGCGGTCATGAAAAATCTCTAAATTAAAAAAGATTCTTAAAATAAATTATTTTTAACCAAACCGATTGTTCCATTTAATGTGTTTTTAGATATATCCCATATAAAAATCCTCCTTTTCAGTTGCCCTCCATTTATAATCAGCTTTTAAACTATCACCATTGAACTGTGTGTTACAGGTCGGGTTTTGGATACCGACCGTAGCTGCTACTTTGATATGGTGGTTGGGCTTGCATATCGTGATGATTGAACCTATCTGTATTGCGTGAAACACTTGTTCATTTATGTCCTACCATATCTGGTAGGTTTGCTTGGGAACAGTGACTAAAAGTAGTTAATTCATTGTCGGACGGTAACGACTTGCTGTGAACTGTATTGCGGTCTGACTACAAAAGAGTACCACCCTCAAACTGTCAGCATCTGTTGCGAAGCTTCCTTCCTACAACAGAAAGAGCGGGTTACTAAAATTCGATCCTAGAAATACCATCCCTCACCTTGCCTTACGGATTTCTGTTTTTCATGTCCGTCAAGAAGAAAAATCCTTTCATAATGCGGTCACTTGGGAAGTAAAAACCGTCTTCATACTCTCTAACAACACTCGAGATTATCAATCACGGATCATAAATGATTACAGAGTAAATTGCCGAAAATTCTTGTTGTTTTCTACGGACAATGAATAAGTGATTTTACATTCGCCGAAATACTTAATTAATTTTTTTTATTCTTGACCTCTTTCTGTTCTTTTACAGATTGTAATTCATCATTTTGCTCGTCGTCAATCTGAATTGGAATATATAAACAGTTTATCATTATATCCTACAGAAGATTTAATTTGGGATGAAAATCGTGTTCCAACGGAATACTATTCTGGTGAAAATTGTTTAGCTTTACCAAAATTAGGCTTACAATTTTTAACTTTACAAGATTACTTACTAAGAAATTTCAATTTATTTCGTTTAGAGTCAACTTATGAAATCCGACAAGTTAGTTCTATTACGAATTGTTATGAATATTTGTTCATTTCATACTGTCTTTCTATCTATGATTTAATAGTCAGTTAATGGTGAACTCTTTACTTTCAATCACTATTTCATCACTTACTCCGATCTATGGAATCAGACAGTAGTGGCAGTCTCTTTTGACTTCATGAACTAACCCTACTTAGACTACCATTGAAAATTAGAAAGCATTGGACATCTGTTTTACCTCAATATAAGACTCCTCAGAAGTGTGCATTCATGACTCTGTTGGTCCAAGTTACTGCATTTGAACATTATATTGTTTAGAGAATCAATTCAGAAACAAAAATACGATGTTAATGTTAGTAACAAAAATGAACTGAATAAAATATGCCAGTTCTGTGGGAGGAGATAGATAGGTATTGGTAGATAACATGCCCAATCTTTGCTAAGTATGAAAACTGGATACATCATACCCCACTCTTATTTATGTTTTTCTCAACATCCCAGCTATACATTTTTACTGTTTTACGAACCATCTGAGTTAGGAGGCGTATAGTTATCCAGGCGACTTAATGTCGTGCTCATATGATTCATCTTGGACTAGTTATATTAAACCGTTTTCATTCTACTATCACTCATGCTGTAACCAAGCTTTCTCACATTTAACGTCAAGGCACGCCCCTTTTGTAATCCGAACTCTTGTTTTTCATTGTTTTAGTGATGTGAATACAATAATTTTGGTAACTTCATGTTAAGAACTCTCAGTGTATAGCGATACAAAACATTTTTCGACTGATATCGATTTTCGACTTGAGGTGTCTTTGCATTTATATGGAGTTACCGAATTTAATCAACCATTACTTCTGTTGTTTATTTCTTTATGCGTCATCGTTCATACATGTGTTCCCTCTTTTTTATAGGATATTGAAGATGCTATTGTTCGTTTGAAAGCATGGCGTGGTGAATTTGGTCAAGCCGTCTTTGATGGTTGGTCAAGAATGGCTTTACCAATACAAGCATTTAATATTGTTGAGGTAGCTAAACCAGATTTAGGTGCTAGACATCCAGCACGTGTACGTGCTGATGTGCGTGTAGCACTTGCTGGTCTTCGTCCAGAGATTCGTAAAGAATGGCTTGGTTTACGACGTCATGACCCAGTGTTTCTAGTAACAATACGACCTACTAAACAACAAGGATGGAAGTATGTTTGTCTCCTCTCTCTTTCTATGACACTTTTATTTTATTATTAACAATAGAATTCAAAGCGTGTTCATTTTTTAGTAATTCAGTATAAACCCAGTCTATCTTTACACTTATTATTCAGAGGCATTTTATCGACACTGACGACATAATATTGAGTTTCGTTTCTTAGTTTTTTTTCTCATCTATGTTTTCGTGTAGAGTAGCGTGTATTGTTTATTGTAGTTATCTACTCTTTCGTTTTCAAAATGAAACTGTTTCTATGCTTACATCATTAACACTGAGTGGATTCATAATCCTATGTTTCTGTATGGTAAGTTGACATTAGTAAATAAATACACATGAATTTCTCACATTTGTATGGCATTAAGGACATTATTTACGAATGATCTGTATTCATGATTAAACTGTGTTTAGAATATTGCTTTGTGTATGATAGGATTCTGAGACCAAGAATAACGAGTATTTCAAGATGGTAAATCGGTTTCATTAACCGAGGCAGTGAATTTTCGTCAGTTTTATTGGTTTTAACATTATCAACCATCACTTACCTCTTCACACTATGTTGGATGGCACATGATTAGATTAAAAGAGAACCAGAAGCGGCAAAGTTAAGACATACCATTAGTGCATGAAATTATGTTGACTCGTACTCAGTAAAATTGCATCTAAAGGTTCAGGTAGACTGAAAAATTATTAACTTTCTGATTAATAAGTTCAGTGTTTTATGAGCATATTTATTCCAATTTTTGTAAAGCAAGTGGAACGTTTGTTATGGAATAAGGTGAGATAATTTTATTTCATGTAGTCTAAATCTTCCGCATATATAGACTGATTAGAGCACATGAAATGAAACGAATTCGCTTTACCTCACGTAGCGTTTGTTGTTCTTGGGTTATTAAAGTTTATCAAGGGATCTAATCACACGAAATTACTTCAATTTACACTTTTTCTTTATTTACCCTACTCATATATGCGTAGATTTAACACGAACGAACCGTTTGCATCACAAGTTGGTTTACATTATGTTCGTGGTTGTGAAATTGAAGGTCAAGTCGATAAGGAAGGTAAACTAGTACCGGATGAAGAACGTCTAGGCTTTTTACCATTAAAAGGTGAGTCTCTCCCTAAAGAACTACATATTTTAGTTAATTATGGTGTGGTACTTTGGACTAAAGATACACTTGCACTGGGCCCAACGTGTTGATTATGACTAAATCAAGACTTTACAGATTGCTTTCACTTTTCAGTTTACATTTATTATGATGTCTAGCAAACTTATTGGTTTGATAATTTATTTTTATTTCAAAATTTTAAGAGGTCCGATTTAATGTTTACTTTTTCAAATTAATGAACCACTATTATCTCGACTCTTTTAACAGGTACGGATTGGGGTATATGGTTGTTGTACTCTAAGTTTCAGGGTTAGAGATTGCCCAAACGGAAGTAGGTGTAGCGGTGTTTAAACCTGTGACTTAGTAACTGATAGTCGAACTTCTTAACCACTGAGTCACCATTCCATTATAGGCTTGATGCGTTCACCTTGACACAGAAATAGTAACAAGATTACAACACAAAAATTGTAAAAATCATTGTTCGACTCCTCGCTTGAAAGAGAAAGAGCCAATTTATCCTTATTCTTCCCAAAAGTCTATCAATGCCTTAAGTATTCAACTCTTAAGTTAATTTACGTACCCTTTGTTTTGTTGCAGTGCCACCTTGAACAACTCGTGGTTTTTATTTTGGCACTCCTCCGGAAGGTATCGTAGTTTTGAAGCTGAATATGAATAACATCCGTAAAAGTCTGTCTGAGGTTATGTTATCGTGCATTGTTAGCGACAAAGCACTAGTGGTTGATGCTACCCATCATCGATTCGAGTCTAAACCCATAATTTATGCAACATTTCACACTGAAGCATAAAGAGTAGTAGAGAAATTAAGTTCCAACAGGATCAACAGGTCTCTGATATCGCCATGCCTAACTCAACCCTCAAACCCAGTCCTCTTAAATTTGCGAATCAAAGTTTACGATTCGTCTTTTGTATGTCGTCCCGTTATCATAGATTCTTCTTTTCTGCTTGTTTGAGAAAAACTAAGGTTTGCAGATCATTCTTTGTTAACATCGACTTCGATAGTAAAGAAATCTTAAAATCCATTGTAGTGAAGTTTTTGACAGTGGATTTAAATAAAGTAGTCAATTGTTTTCATTAGTCATACTTCATAGAATTAGTTCTTATTCGCATATGATATCTTGTTGATTTTCAAAAGGTAACACCAATTATTTTGCTTCTCCATCCATATTTTTCTACCAATTTTTTCTTACTGTATGTGTTTATAGGAGAAAAGCCTAACTTAGTTGATACTTTACCAACATGGCGTGTACGCTTAGATCCCGTACAATATCAAACAGATTTAGACCATTTAAAGACTGAACAAATGCGTGCTGAAGTGTTACGATCAAAAGTGATTCGAGCAAAACGTGAAGGACGTACTACTGAAGAAATTCAAGCATTACAGTCACAAGTTGATGAAGCTGAACAAGTTTCCCCAGAAGATTTATATGATACATTCAATGTTTTAATTAGACGAAAACCAAAAGAAAATAATTTCAAAGCTGTTTTAGAAACTATAAGGTCAGTTTTCATTTCATTTTCTGTACTTAGCTGCTCAGAATAGGAGTAGCTGTAGTAAGATTCAGAGTTGGGATTCAGTGATTGGAAGTCAAGTGATTCAGCCTTTAATCTACCGTTTAACTTTCATCTACTATTAGGTAGGGTGGTTTGAGATTACACTCATCTATCTAATCCGGTTTGAACAACAGTAAATTATCACTAGCTATCAAACTTAAAGTGTAATTCATAACTGTGTACAAAGGTACATATTTGATGATTGAGTTAAATCGCCATATCACTCCATATTTTGTCCTTGTATTTATTCATTTTTATGTAGACTAAAGCATACATTTAGCTTGTGGCGGACCAAAACGTATGTTAACCAAAAATAGCAATAAAAATATTACGTCAAAAGTTTATGTAACCATAAACAGTTATTAAGTTAAATACACACAAATAAAAGTTAGCGACGTTACTTAAGTCTGCTGGCTTTTGCGTGTTGAGTTGGATTTGGTGCCAGTAATCCACAATTATGGAAGATTAATGATTCCAATATGGACGATTTGGCTCCAGTAAGTTTATTAAGCGTAGAATGTGATAAGAGCGTTACAGTAATATATGAACGTAGATGATATTCGATTAATGATTTATTGAACGCATTTGCAGACATAATAGAACGATGCATTTGTGTGTTAGAATGTATTTAATGAGGAGAAGTTACAACGCCGTGATATGGTGTATTTGAAACGGAAGGAAGTCAATTAACATGTATTCAAAGTCAAACTTGAACAACAAGTACAACTGTTTAGTGCTAAATGTATAGAATATGAAAATACACAAAATAGATGCAAAAACTATGAAAAATTGTTTACAAAATATGTTTAATAGTCCTATCTCCACAAGCTTTTTTCAACTCACCAGATGCAGATTCATGCACTTGGTTTTGAGCCACATTCTTATTGTGAAGGCTAATGACACTACCCAGTTGCCCGAAACGAATTAGTTAAAACAGGGTTCAAACACTTTAGTTATCTGAAATTCTACCGTAATTTTGAATATAATTGAAATGAATTAGTAGAAAGTTTTCGGTTTAGATTTCATGTTTGTTAGCATTCATCAACAAAGTGTATTTGTAATTTATAGAGAAATGATACTTCTTATCTAATAATTAAAAATTTCATACTTGCGTTATTTGTGCAGAAGAAGAGATGTTCTTCTGTAAACTAAAGTGCAAATACACTGTACAGCTGCCTATTTTGTATCTCTATGACTGTAAAACATGAAATTTGGATACAATCGTTGATCATAGGTGTCTTCGATTCATTCACTCTATCTTACTGTAAATCTTAAGCTCCAGTATTCTTTTATACATTCCTTTTCACTTTACTTTTTTAGAACTATACTCTCAGTGTCCAACCATTCTTATATTATTATTGCTACTATTGTATTACGATTCTTCTACTATTCATCTCGTTAATTTTATATTATCATCCTAACATAGAATGTCCACTTGAGCTAACGCACATTTTTCCTTGACCCTAATTTAATTATTACCGATTGATGTTTCGAATTAATGTTACTCAATTTCGTAGTCAGAATGCTAAATGATGTCTGAGTAGCTCAGTCTAGCTAACAATACATAAATAGGATTGGCATAAACGTGAGCAAACAAACAAATTTAGATTGAGAAACATTATCTTAAAGTCAATTATACTGCATCATTTTAACCTTAACTAAAAGATATTATTCTTCCTTCTCATGTACTCCTTGTTTATATTATATTGGTAACATTTTTATATATTTGTTTTCCCTATAAATTATGCCTAATCAAGGGATCTTATGAATATTCGATCTGTTGTCCCTGAATGGTTATTAGATTTATTAATGGGTTATCTTGATCCTGCCGCTGCACATTATACACATCGTTCAGATGTATATGAACAGCGACAAAATTGGCTGGATACATTTTTATCTCCAGAACATTTAAAACACTCATTATCCCAATATAATGTACAATTTACAGATAAACGTCAAAGTCGTAAATGGAAGTCTAGTTGTCAAGCTGAAATATCAGATATAACTGGTAATTTTTATTGATAACTTTTTTGTGTTTTACTCCTGATGATAAGATAGAATAATTTTGATTGTAATTTTACATGAATATCTACTACTTTTCAATGCTACTGAATTATTTCTTAAGAAGAAACTACTTTTCAGACTTGATTAACTAAGAAATTTTACTTGATGTCAAATAATAAGGTGGTCGTTCTAAAGATTACCTGTAGTTTAAAAGGAGAGAAGATCTTGAATATGTTGCATTCTCTTAGCTGGTTAGTTTAATTGTGAGGCTCTTGTTGTCGTTTTGGCCAACACAATTATCATAACTTAAAGATATGTAGTTCGAAAGGATGATTTTGATGGAGTTACGTTCTCTCAGCTAATTTGCTTAATTGTGAAGCTTTCATCGACTTTATGAACAACCTCGATATTTATGTGTTTATATAATAATAATAATAATAATAATAATAATAATAATAATAATAATAATAATAATAATAATAATCAGCACAAACCTTTGGCAGAAATGACTTATCCGAGCTTCACACGCGACTAACATTTAATTTCCTCGGGCTTGGATTTGATTTATTTTTTTGTCGACTCAGCGAATATACCTATTAGATTGTGGTTGGTCGATGAGCGAAGACAAACATATCCGAAATATGAAAGGCGCTAATTGATTTCATTTGTGTTACAGTGACTTTATTTGTCAACTCCTTTCTATTATTTGTGAGTAAACTCTTGTTCTTATATAATATGGTTCTTGATTGTTGATCGGGTATTTGAACCGAGTTTATCATACGATCAAGTATCATCATATATTGAGCTCAATGGTCTAGTGTTTAGTCTTACGGATCGAATTATTGAGTATCTAGTGTCTAGTGAAGGACCATATCAAACATTTGGATCGACGGTACTAGTATTTTGCGTTATAAGAAATAAAGTGGCTTAAAAAACACAAGTCCTTCAAAATAATTATTATGAACGTCATTTCAAATAAAATCCTGAAATATGCTTCATTGTTGTGTGTTGTTGAGTAAGCTAGTGATAATAAGGTGTCTTATTGATAATAATTGAAGCCTGTGATTAGAACTTGTAGTTACAGTGGTGCAGTTGTTCTCATTATTCATCTTCTTACTAGTGTTCAGATTAATTTCACTGCACAATTTGCATTTCTTAAAATTCTTTATTCGGACCAAAATCATTATAAGCAAGGGTTTCTAACTCCCCGTTAGTATTCATGACTACAATTCATCCATCTCTGTCGCCATGTGTGCATCCTGAGATAATGGCATTGATATAACTTCTTGTCACAAGTTTTAGTACATATGGTATGTGGCTAGCAATGAAATCCAGAACCTACATCTCGTCCCATTTAGGACTTTTCAAGCGGATGTTTCTGTATTGTAGCGTTTGTGTTCACAATAAGTCTTCAGTTTTTTCTCTTCAAATGCTTAGTTATCTACTGAGCCACTCGAAAATTACAAATCCGTACTAAAACCTTCATATTATTTGAACAAGTTAGTGGCTATCTGTTCTTGGTAGCTCAGTGGATATTGTATCAGGCGTTTAAAGCAAAATGTTCCGAGTCCATTTCTCAACGTAAACGTTAACACTAAGATAGAGAAACACCCAACTGATGAATCCCAAACAGGATAGAACGCAATTCCTAGTTTCCGCATTTTGTCACATACTAAATATATTGAAATCTTTCCTGTTTAGTCTTTCTTATTAATTTATTTTATTATTATTATTTTCGGTCGTTTACTTTTCGTCTTTTTATGTGAGGTGTGCCGATTTGGACCGATACACATTTATGATAGGTTCTGCATTGCATTCAACTAAATAATGCTATAAAAAGTCCGAACATTTACTCCTACAACGATTATTTGTTTCATTAAACTAAGACCTACGAATTATAACTTTATTACTAATTGTTGCCACAACTATCCTCGTGGTGAACGAGAACTCAGGTGGAGACAACCAATTCACTACCTAACACAAAACTACAGAGCTCTTTGATGAAATGTGGAAACTATACATTTGCAAGTCTTTCATCAATTGTCCTTCAAATTTTGTAGGATTCTTCCAATTCACAATTCCTTCTTATTTCCCTCTGTTTTTTCACCTCGATCTTCTTAACCTTCTGCTGCCATGCATTCCACTTCTTACCAGTATTACATACTACTTATGTTTATTATGATGTATCTGGTCTTAATATTTCTGTCCCACACTGTAGTTATTAATCACGAAACAATTTTGTTGTCTTTTAAACTGGATTTTTGTGTTTAGTTCGTTATTTTATTGTCATTGATTTCTATAGTCGTGCTAATAGGATCATAGATCAGATGAACATCTTTGTATATATTTTCACCTGGGGTCAACTTATAGTTCAAGAAACAGTTTTACGTTTTTTCAACCTTCTTTTTTTAACTTATTAAACGCGATTGTATTTCTTGGCCCTATGTCGTATCATTAAAATGTGAGTTATTGATACCTACCTATCAGTCCAGACAAATGTAGGCAAATTGCAAACCTGTAACCCGCTACTAAACTATCACTTCAACAGTAGTTACGTACAAATATATCAATATCCACTTTTTTCGAAGAAAAAAACTATCAATTATATTTTTTTTTTCAAATTTTCTTTCAAAGATCCCACAAATCATCTACCTGGACCACCTTATCGTCTTATTTTTCCAAAATTGGAAGATGATCCAACTGCAAAAGTCGAAGCAATGATTCCATCAGATATGATTATTCAGAAGCATTCAACTAGTAGTGCTAATGTAGATACTTCTAACAATAACTTTAAAAATGATGAAAAACCGAATTTGATTGCTGAAGCCTACGATCCACCTTTACAACCGCCTTGGAGTTTACTTGCTCAGGCTGGAGGTCATTTACCTAATAGCCTTTCATCTATGAATTCTAAACTTGGTAACAAAGTGCCATTCACACCAGCACAAATAGAAGCTATTCGATCTGGTATGCAATGTGGTTTAACTTTAGTAGTCGGTCCACCTGGTACTGGGAAAACAGATGTAGCTGTACAAATTATTCATAATTTATATCATAATTATCCTAATCAACGGTAAGTACTTCTGTACGTTATCCTTTCCATTGAAAAAAACTTCTCGAAAGTATCATATACTGTTCTCTCAAACGATGCTTAATCAATAATCGCTCACTGAAACGTAAGAACACTATCCTTTCCTTTAGTCTTCAATCTAAACAGATTACCATTAATTACATTAGCAAACTCATAGGCTTTACTTACTAGGTGTTAATCACAAGCTCAAATTTGTTTCATTCAGCGCTGTAGTCATCAATGTAATTCAAAATTCAGAGTTGTTGTAGCCTATTTAGCTCAGCACCAATAACTACAAATTCATTGCTAAGCAGTATAAATTCGAATGATTAAGTGTCAGCAAAAAGAACGAAACCTGGATCTATAAAATCTTTTTATGTCCGACCATTGTTTGTATACGCTTTATGGTTAACTTCTTTCTATAATCTTAACTGTATATTTTGATTATTTCCTGTTTTCATACCGATTTTGTTATCTTTTTTTGTGTCCTGTTGATTGTCCAAAATAAAACTAGCATTCTTATCGTAACTCATTCAAATCAAGCATTAAATCAATTATTCGAGAAAATTATCGCTTTAGATGTTGACGAACGTCATCTTTTACGTTTGGGTCATGGAGAAGAAGGTTTAGACACTGATAAAGACTTTTCACGTTATGGTCGAGTTGATTATATTTTAGCTAAACGTATACATCTTTTACAAGAAGTGAGTTTATCATAATTTTAAGTACATATAGTATCTTTGCATAAATCGAAAGTACATCACTATTGTTAATCCTGTAAAATATAATGACCAGCCCTGAGTAATCCATCTGAAATTTTATCAAAAACATCATATCCAGTAACAAGCTATTCACAGTGACCTTCTAAATTCGCTTGAATATTAAACATTGGCTATGTTTTTTTCAATTGGCCGCTCAAGGCCATCAGTAAACCATGATTCTACCAGCTTATAGTTTAACAGTTCGAATTTCCCTTCTTTGGTTACTTCGTTTAGAATAGTCGAATATCTTGCCATCTCTGATACAAAACTTTATGACTCATGAACTTGTAACCAATCATCGAGAAGTTGGAAATCACAAATTATTCAAAATTTAATGATAACATTGAATATATCAATGGGGAAGTCAGACAAGTTGTGTGAAAAACTTGTTTATCAATGCAGAAACTGTCTCAAGTGGCTTACACATTTAAATTTACCCAATCTTCTTAATTAAAACACCAACATACATCATTAAATATTGAAACTGATATTGAATGCCACAATTATCGATGGTAACAATGTCACTTAGCCAGTAGGATTCATGTAACTAAGTACGGTTTTTCATCAGTGCGTTTTAATCAGTAATTACTTTGCCTATAATGATAACTCTAGATTCGCATCTATGAATTTTGACTTATTGATTTTAATTCATGATAATATCTTTTCATGAATATAAATTAATCCGAAATAGTGAATACTCTACGTGCAAATAGTTTGAAATTGTAACTGATTCTTTTGTTAATAATTAATAGAACTTAGTTATTGTTTCATACTTGAACCAATTATTCATGCTGTTGACGATTTACTGGTCTATTAGTTCCATTAAAATACCATAATTAACAACGTAAATGATAAAAAGTAAATCAATCAATCTACATATTAAACTCAGTAGCTGAGTGGATAATGTGATGGCGTTTGAAGCGAAAGGTACTAGGTTCGAATCCCAGAGTGAACATCAACTCTGAGATGCAGGTACATCTAGCTGACGAGTCCGAAATAGGACGAAACGTACGTCCTGGGTTCCACTACTAGCCACTATCTATCTTTGCTTACAATGCTTGTGAATTAAGGCTATATTGATGCAATGCGCACAGTATGCACATATGCCAATTAGAGACTGACCAGTTGCAGTGATAAACATCAATGGGAAGATTCAAACAAACAATACTAAGTGAATATAATCAAAATACTTTGAAACTTCCATAACATCATGTGTTATTCATTCTTGATCGTTGAAGTTTGAAATAGAATCCAGTTCTAAACTGTTTTGATACCTACCCTAATGTAGAGAAATTTTTTGTTTTCATTATTTCTGATTGATATTCTCATCCTTTAAAGCGTTTTCTGTGAGATTATAATTTATGGACGACCTTTGAGCGATGCTAAGGTTACCTTGAGAATGTCCACCTACTAAATAGGACTAAATGACGGTTATAAAGCAGTGTGAGGAATTACAATTATGATTTAGAGTTGATGGTTAGGGTTAGAAACTAGAGTTTTCATCACAAACTGACATCGGCCAAAATGCCTAGACGAATGAATTTCGCACCAAAATTCAAAACTTCTTAACGTATATCTGATTGCTTCGTCCACATATTATAGTCTCGCCGTGTTTTTTTCAGCAAGATTTTCATCTTAATTACGATTGTTTCTATTCCTTTCCCTCATCTCACTCCGCCAACTTCTTCCATTATCTATCTAAACTGTTTATATCAAGGTGACACGTCTAGCAAAAACTTTAAATCCATCATCAGCTATTCCACAATTATCTACCGATAATCTTCCTGATTCTGATTTATCTGATTCAACAAATAGTTTTCATTTACAAACTTGTGAAACTGCTCAATACTTTTATATTCAAGAAGTTCTATCACGTTGGGAAGATTTTATTAGTAAGATAGCTGCAAGCGATACATCACACCATTTAATGAGCAGTACCAATAAAAAAAATCAATCAATGACAGAAGAAAAAACGGAAAAAGATGTGATTTATGATCCAAATTTAATTCGAAATAGTTTTCCGTTTACAGAATTTTTCACTGGTCAAAAAACTCCATCCAATGAAGTAATGAGTCAATTGTTTCCGGTTAGTTAATTATTTTTTGTTGTTATTTGAAAATAAACACAAATAGACTGGACTTGTTTTTTACTTGGTTGATATAACGGGGTAAGGATTGAATACAATAGTTAGATGTGCTCTCTCAATGGTTTAGTTGTTAGGTGTTCGTGCGAGACCGAATGTCCTGGGTTCGAGTTCGGAGTGCAGAGTAGTGGGTGCCCAGGGCTGATGTGTTCCGTACTAGAATGAAACGGCCGTTCAGTGCTTCCAGGTTTTCAATGGTCTAACATTGATCGGTTCATAATATCAATATGTGTATCATATGTAAGTGAACATTCTACAACATTGGTAAAAAAATAAACCGAAGGGTCAGAAACAAGTGGGTACGTATTGAACGTACTGTAAACGATAAGTAAGAATAAAATGTGAAAAGCTTATTTAGTTGAACAGTTAAAACCATCAAACTAGAACAGAGTCTAAAATTATGGTATAATAACGAATCCATGAAAAGAACTTAAAAGAATTAAATAAGTGAACGAAATAATGTTCATTCTGCAATATCAGAAAAAGGTTAGCAACAGTTTCGTTTCGAACACGCTCGTCGGGTTTCTAACGCCTGATAACAATAACTTGAGCAAATTCAAAATATTCCTCCCTCTTGATTGAGAGATTTTTGGAAAACGTTCAAAAAGTTTGGAGTAAACTCTCCGTTCTGTTTGACCAGTTTCTTTGCTAAGTACCTACATAAATATTTATAAACACTGAAAAAGGATACTCGTCAACCTTTAATTGAGTTAATAAACATGTTTCATATAGTACCAATAGTTTGGCTGCAAGGCAGGTTTCAGCTAATTCAGTATTAAGTCTTCTGTCGATTGTCTCTGCCAAATTATCATCTTTGAAGTTAAGACAAATAAAAATCGGTGTTTTATTAACTACAGAATGGATCTTGTCTTTGGTTTTTCTTTATTAATCTTGATGAAGAGATATTTATTATGTTTTATTTATACATCTCGTGCTTTAAACAAAATAGCTACGTTTGAATAATGATTTGATTGATTTTATGTTCTCTTTTTCTGATAGGGTCAAAATCTCTTGGAAGATGTTGCTTTAGCACATGCCTATTTTCGTTATCTTCATTCTATATTTACTCAACTAGATGAATTTCGTGCTTTTGAATTAATGCGTACCGGTACGGAACGTGCCAATTATCTTTTAATCCAAGAAGCAAAAATTATTGCAATGACATGTACACATGCTGCATTACGTCGAAGAGATTTAGTTCAACTAGGATTTACATATGATACAATTCTAATGGAAGAAGCAGCACAAATATTAGAAATTGAAACATTTATTCCATTACTTTTACAAAATCCTGATATATCTGGTAGAAATCGATTAAAACGTTGGATTATGATTGGTGATCATCATCAATTACCGCCAGTTGTTAAAAATCAAGCATTTAATAATTATTCCAATATGGGTCAATCATTATTTGCACGTTTAGTGAAACTTGGTGTACCAACTGTACAATTAGATGCACAAGGTCGTGCTAGACCATCACTTTCACGTTTATATAGTTGGCGATATGATCGATTAACTGATTTACCGCATACATTGAATGAAGTACAATATCGTTTGGCTAATCCAGGCTTTAGATATGATGTACAGTTAATAAATGTTGAAGATTATAAAGGTTAGTTTATTTATATGATTGTTAATAAGGATTTGAGTTATCCTGTTATGATATTTCGTGACTGGATTTTAATCAACCTTTGTGTCTCATTTATATCCAGAGATTTTCTCACAAGCTTTTTAGAACAAATGGAATATCCACCCTAGTGTTGATTATTACACTGAGACTCCAACCTAGTACGTTTAATAATAAAAATAACATAAATATCATACGCATTGAATAAGCTTGTGGCTAACGTAGAATAATGATTCAGTAGATACTACTTTTGCGTTTGAAAAGGTGCTTATTTCAAGTTTGTGTGATTATCATTACTAGAATCCAAGTTTGTCTAGCTGACAAATCCCAGATCGATAGAAACGCGTGTTCTGGATCCTACTATTAGCTACAATCCATGTATTCTACTTCAACAATCTTTTTTAATTATACGTTAAACGTCAGGTACTCTCGATTTTACATAGACTATCTATAAACTAGACTTTATCTAAGTGGAGCACAGTCTCTTAATCATTCATATTTTGTCAAATTATTTAGTTGTTTCGAAAAAGATTCATATTACAAACTTTTAGTTCAATCAATTTCAACAGTCGTAGTTTTTAAGCAGTAAAATTTTCAGTCAATCATCATCTGAACTCTGTCTATTCTCATGAATTAAGAGATTATAAGTGTAAAAATTCCTACTTTAATCATTTATTACTGTATAGACCTGAATCTTCAAACTGTTATTATAATATTATATATTCTGTACATTTAAGTTGCACGCCCGATCAGATTGGTTCAAAAAGAAATGCAATATTTTAAGAAAATATGTCCACATTCGATGAATAGACGAAATTCATAAGTTGCTTCCATGGAAGGCTTATCACAAAAATTTTAATAGTGTGAAATATATTCTAATCCAAAGAGAAAATTCATGACCATTATTGATAGCAGTTCAGAATACAGCATTGTTATCAAATTTATTTATTTATTTATTTGAACATATAAATATTGGTACAAAGTAGCACCGAATACATATGCGCCTCACAAATCTCGCTTGATTTGTGTGTGAACTGTGATACTGCCCAGGTGCCCAAACTGAAGCAGGTGGTTTTCATAGTGAGCCACACCCGGAGCCTTCGACCTAAAGGTCTAATCCACAAGGCAGTGGAGCATCGTGAGGAGATGCAGTCCCATGGTAGCCGGTGATCAACGATTGATTCATACGTCATTTGTTCCCATAGGATCCTGGAACCCATGTGCACCATTAGTTCGAAATCAGGGTTTTCCAACAACAGTAATGCCGCGAGAAGGCAGTGAGTAGGACTTCCTTGACAGTGGCTGTATACACGTGGGTATATGAGAGCATTTCGAGGAGAGCTAACTCTTCCCATCCTCGGCCGTACCAGAGCATCTGGGGTACATCCGTGATAGTTGTCGGTCTTATAAAGACAGAGTAACTGTTTTAGTAAACAGCATAGCATGTGTGCACCGAGAAAGTGACATAGCTACAACGTCGTCAACGGTTTTGAAATGGTAAGTGTTGTATAGGACTCATTAGTTAAGAAACATTTTCTTAGTTGGAGGACTGGAACATGCTATCTAGAAATAAGCAGTCTAAGAAAGGTCGATTCCTGTCTTGTTACATAATACCTATAATTATCGACAACTAGAGGGAAGAATAGGAAAACAGAGTGCTTCAAATAATAAAAGTTACTGTGACAGATCTGACGCCATAAATTTGTTTGATTGTTTCTTAAGGTACTGATTTACAAAGATTTTATTGGAAGTAATTAATTTATTGAGTCCATTAACTGATCTAAGTTGAATAACCATTTCGATAAAGTTCAACAATCTCCACAACCCTAATACTCATAATCAAGGTGCATACTTTTTAGAAGAGCGCAGTGAAGTATCATTTACAATATATGACGTAAATAACTTGTAATATAATCTTGTAAAAACACTTAAAGTATAAATTATTAACCTGTAGGCAAGTTTGACAATTATTCTCTATAATATCAACATTGACACATTTGAAGTCTCACCATCATGTTTTTTTTTTCAATGATCCTTATACAGGTATCGGTGAATCTGAACCCAGTCCATTCTTCTATCAAAATTTAGCAGAAGCTGAATACGTTGTTGCAGTCTACATGTATATGCGTATATTAGGTTATCCAGCTGAAAAAATCACGATACTCACTACTTACAATGGTCAAAAACATTTGATTCGTGATGTTATAGCTGCTCGTTGTGCACAAAATCCTTTATTAGGAAATCCAAGTAAAGTAACCACTGTAGATCGTTTCCAAGTAAGTCAACTTGAAAGTGTTTTCCAAAAGTAGATTGTTACACTTATGTGTGTGTTTTCTTCCAAGTGTTGATTTTTTCAATCCTTAACATAACTTACTTCTGGTTGAGATGTTTTGTAACCACCAGTTTAATTCCATAGATAGTTCCTATTCATTGCAGACTGACATCAGTTGAAGTGTCATTAAATTCAGAGAACATCATAAAGCATCTTTAGTTTCCTCATATTCTCACCAATCGCTTACTTCAAAATAAGTTACCATTTAAAGCTATTTGGAAACACCTTGAAAGAAAACCATACTAATCATCCTGATAAATATATATGAGTCTATTTTTCCATAAGTGTTTAAGTTTTCATTTGGTATTTTTAAAATATTTTCGTATATGATTACCTAAACAGATAAAGGATCATTCGAACGCTCTACATGTTGATTGATTATTACTTACATAAAGATCTATGACTAATTACTATTCATAGTTAAATACATTGATCAGAACGCCCCCAAATGCCCTGGTACGGCCGAGAGTTGGGAGAGACCGCTCTCCCTCTCAAAATGCTCTCACACGGCCACACGTATATAGCCTCTGCCTGGGAAGTCCTACTCACTGCCTTCTGGGGGCATTACTGTTGTTTACGGAATTGAGAAGACAAAGCGAATTATCCGGCGCTTTACTTGGGCCGGTGGATGTGGAGAATCCACCAAGGGGAGTTGCGAAACCCTGATTTCAAACCAATCGTGTAGATGGGATCCAGTATCCTGAGTTAACAAATGGCGTTAGTCACAGGCTACCACGGGACTGAATCTCCTGACTTCGCTCCACTGTCTTGTGTATCCGACCTTTAGGTCAAAGGCTCCGGTTGTAACCCCCTAAGAAAACCACCTGCTTCGCGGTTTGGGCACCCGGGCGAGTGAGATTTGTGCGGCGCATATATATCTGGTACCCCTTTGTACCAATATTTATGTGTTTAAATAAATAAATAAAATAACCTCAACATGTTTGTGTATTTAATTTAAAGCAACCAAGATATATATTATTTGTACTAGTAAATAGCTGTCAGATTTTTTTCCCTACAAGGCTACATTTATTTTGTTTGTAGTCTTTTTCTACTATTTTAATAATTAGTCTTTATAGATTGACATTGTTTGAAGAAGTATTATTTAACACTAGACATGCGTTTTCTCACATATATTGGTTTATTAGTTCAAACACTTGGCTTTTAACTATTAGGCCTCGTGTTCTAACCCTGCAATATATACTCTGTGTAGGAGGATACAGAATTACTAGTTTTCATGCAAAGTGTAGTTTAAAGCCGAGTAAATAAACATGTACACTTGGTAAATAACTCAGGTTCACATGTTTATAACAGTCAGTGAATACAAGATTACGATAAATCACATTCCATTGAATGTATCAACACGCTCATTGTCATCCTAATCTTTTATTCGCATTAGGAATCGGCTAGTTTTTGATCAAAATTAAAATGGTCACTCACTTGCAATTCATCATTAGTAATAGACGTCTTCAGTCAGTTGTACGTATGCCCAACCACCGACTGCCCCGAATTGCGATGTTTTATGATGTAGGAGTAGGTTAGAAGTAAGATAGGAGCGGCCTGATCAAAACATGGCACAAATCCATGACGTCACTGACAAGTGGACTGAGCCATGTTGGTAGGTGTAGACTACCTGGTTGGGATGTGCGAGATTATATCAACCGATTGTTAGAGACCCTGAATGACATTGCTCAAAATCGTTTGCAATGGCGAAGGTGAATTCATTCTCTTTTCAAATTTATTTCACTGTATTATACTCCTTCAATAACATCTTCAAACCCTAATCTTTCCGATTACTGCTTATACTCTTACTACTTCTACCACTATGGGATTTGAATCGACAACTTCATCTCTGTGCTAATGTGGTATGGCAACTCGAAATGATGTACGTACGTACGAAGTTCTTCGTTGTGACTGACTGAGAATCTGGCGTATGTATATATCGGTTCACGCTGCCACATCCCATTAGCATAATGAGATGAAGTTGTCCGACTGAATCGCAGAGTAGTAGAGAAAGTAACAGTATTAGTGGTAATAGAAAAATCAGGCATCGAAGACACTATTCGACAAGAAAATCTTGATTTATGGAATAAACATAGTTCAAAGTAATTGGTCCCTTTGATAAATTTCGATAGTGTAATAAACAAAGTTATTTGAAAACTCAAGATTTAATAAAAGACAGAGTAAATCTTTTTGCACCGTTGTAAACAACTTAAGGCCACCTCACCCAAAATCTCTAACCATTGTGCATAATGATCACGCGAACCTCAACCAGGTAGTCTGCATCTATCTACATGGCTCAGTCCAACAATTAGGGTATTTATGGACTGGTGTCACATCTTGGTTTGACCACCCTCTAGCTTTCTATCTATCTAGTCCTACACCTGCCATCATCGCTCATTAAGGTAGTCGGTGGATTGACATATTTAATTACGTATCCTGACTATCTCATTCGATGGTGGTTCACCTAGTCAAGTAAGTAATTAAGTAGAATTTTGCTTTTTACTTAGAGTTAATTTATTTTCTTCACCTCGTCCGAACTAATAACTGACAATGGTTTATTATTATTATTATCTAGGGTCAACAAAACGATTACGTACTAGTTTCATTAGTACGTACACGTACTGTTGGTCATTTACGTGATGTTCGCCGTTTAATTGTTGCTCTATCACGTGCTAGGCTTGGATTGTATATATTTGCTAGGATTGAACAATTTGCCAGTTGTCCAGAATTAAAACCTGCTTTTGATTTACTTTTAAACCGTACGTCTGAAGAAAGTAGACAGATGAAACCGACTGAACTACATCTAACGCCATGGGAAGTATGGATTGTAAGTTCTTTTTGTGAATATATACACTGATAATTACTTCTGTCATATCGAGTAACTTCGTTTTTAAAAATAGGCGAAACTTTTCAAACAATTCATGATCTTCCATTAACTCTGTAAAACTAAGACGTAAAGCTATTATCTGTTTAACAACAGAGTACTAGGTCGTTTTCGATAACTTGTTCATCAGTCTCTATACTTATTAATCCAAGAAACGACAAACTTCACGCAATTGAATATTAAATAGTTGAAATTACTCACTAAACAAAGTACCATTAACGGTAATGTTAGGAAAAGATCATACATGAAGGTTTAGAACAAATTATATGCATTAAGATGATGAATTCTAATGAATAGGATGAAATCATATGTAAAACAATTTAATACGAAGTAGGAATTGTTGAGTCGTAGTTACGGTTATAATAATATTAATATATTCAAATAAACGTTAAGTGCTCTGGCGCGAGACTGGTAGGTCCTGGGTTCGAGTCTCGCGAGGCGGAGTCGTGGATGCGCACTGCTGAGGAGTCTCACAATAGGACGAAACAGCCGTCCAGTGCTTCCAGATTTTCCCCGGTGGTCTAGCTTCAACTGACTCACGCTTTCAACTATGAAAATACTAAATCTCCACAAAAACCCTTCTGATCATATTTATTGGTAAAAAAAGAGAAAAAATCAGTATTATATGGACAGAATAAGAAATTGTCACTCTACCCTAGGCCATGAAATCATCTAGATTACCAGAGCAAATACAAGGTTGCGACAAATTTTTCCTGTACACATAAAAGGAGCTTGAATTTACGTATAGCGAAGGCTTTTGTTAATCTAAGAATTGGTCCTTAACAATTTCTATGCAACGTTTCAAATGTTGTATTGATGTCACTTTGATGCCCCGTTTCAATTATATGTTTTGCTATCGATGAACGTGGTTTTCTAATACTCGTTTATTAGAGCATTTGATACAAAATGGTTTTGAAATCATATTGGCAGATATTCCATAACCCTTGTTTGTATTGTTCGATTACTCTTCCTTACGTATGTGTATCCACACAAACATGTGGATTAGTAATCGAAATGGGGTGTGACGTAATTGCTTATGCAATGTCTAGGCCTGTTTGGAATCATGAGTTTTGCCTTGTCGATCACAATTAGTTCAATAGCGGAATATGTCAACATTATTGAAAGAATTACTTTTATTATGTATTGGAAAACTCCATTTCTCTCTTAGCTGATATATATATATGTCGTATGTTGAAAATATGATAAATGGTCTAATTAGTGAGGTAACTCTGTGCATGAGATACATGGATGATCTCATTCTGTACGCTATTGAGTTCATGTGTTAACTGAGCAGCATCTAACTCTTTGTTATCACCGTAATCAAGACTTAATTTGTTCTTACCTTTTATATATGAAATTTTCTCAACATTACCAATGAAGTTATTTTGTTTTGTTATGTTAGTTACTTATACTATTTAAGACTTAATCGACTTAAAGTTCTCGATTTTCAATTTATAACATGGATTAATTCAACTTTAATATTTTTTCTGTTTATCTGTTTCACTCATTTAAGCTCGCAATCGATTGATTTAATACACTAGTGGAGCATTTGTACAGTAATCTACTCAGTTTCTAAGACACGCTGGAATGTCAGAATACATCTTGTTTGTTAGTGGGTTTCTTAGGTTTAAATATCACCTCAAAACACTTAGGATGCACATGTGTCAACAATGATGAATCATTTTCAAAGATTAGCATCAATAATGCTAGAATACAAACCAAGATCAAGCTTCAATGTGACCATTAGTCTAAATGAGTCGGCATCGCGTTCACTATAGTTGGATCTAGTCATACTGACGAGTACTATCTAGCACGAAGCTGAAGTTCATAGATTCCTACCGATTGGTTCTAACCAACTCCTAACACATATGACTTCTTACAATTGCGTTGAATAAAGTGTCTCTCTGGAATCGGATATGTGGTATAACGTGATCCAGTCTGTTTATGTCTTATCGATCAAGTAGCCAATGCGGTTGTAGTATAATTTCGATTGCCAGTCGTAAAATCGTATAGTAGTAGTGTAATGTATGGAAAGCAAAACATTTAATTTCTGCCGTTATATCATGTTTATTTCAGTGATGTTTCGCTACTACTCATAGTTAAATAACGTAGTTCTCGTCACATATCCATGAACATAGTATATAATACTGATCAGATCAGTAGTTATCGATCTATCTCTTACTGTCCCCCTGCATAAACGAATGTATAGCCGTCCAAAACACTGGTATTTCTATTTTTAATACATAATTTTCTAAAGGTGTTGAGTAGGTAGTATAAATACGAAGATAAGTGTACTATATATATCCTATTAACATCGTTATTGTTCGATTATACTGGAGCCAAACGGGGACAAAAAAAATGGTTAGTCAGATGTGACTGAATCTATTTGTATGTTCAACAATTACAATAAATCACATGATTCACCACACCCTCTTGCGCAAATATCCTGATAGTTATGTAGTTTACTTACACGTGGTTGGTCAGTTACTCTTACACTCTTACCATATTTGCACAGAGAGACGAATTTATCAAGGCAAATACCAGAATAGTTTAGTTTTTAACAGTATCCGAAAGGACAAGGTCTAAATGACATAAGTCGAGAAAAAATAAATGAACTTGTTGAATAAAAAAATTTTGGAACTGAGGATTTAATGGAAATATAGAGTAAATGCATCTGCGTTAATGCATCCGATCCCGAAATAGTGTCACTCAACATCTCCATTAACTGCTTACGATAATCGTATGAACTTCGGCAAGGTTTTTTCCCCATACTAGCCTGACTCAATCCAATAGTCAATGGCTTCCTGAACTGATGTTACGTTCTCATTTGATTTCCCCTAGTTTTCTTTTAATCTTCTTCTACATCAGCCAAAGTAGACGGTAATTGGTCACATGTATAACATATCCCAACTAATTCAGTCGATAAAGACTCACTACTACAAACAATTCTTCATATTTACCTAATATCATATGTTTAACTTCAGTAATACTCACTCTTTCACAGGTGAAATATCTAGTGCTAACTTTTCAGTAAGCGAATCTTCTATTCATACGTATATATCCTTTGCAATACAATTTTAAACTAATTAACTTGTTTTCTTCTAAAACAAAATAACCTAGGATCCTCGTAGTCCAACAGTATTGAAAGAACAACATCGTCTACAAACTGATCATAATCTTAATCAACCGCCTTTGATCATTAAAGATATGCCACAGATGAGCAATTATGTTCGTGAATTATACGATCAAAAATTGCAATATTTAATGACTCAATTACAAAAACAACAACACGCACAGAATAAAACGATAACAGTAGCGACTACTGGTACTACTGCTACTACTACTACTACTGTTGGCTCAAAAGATATTGCTATCAGCAATGATTCATCAACTAGTTTATCCGTTTCATGCACAGGTTTAAATGAATTACCTCAAGAACAACAACAGCCGGAGTCGGTTACTACTGAAAATAATCATAATGGTGATGTTATGGATACCAGTCAAGGATTAGATCATACTCCCAATCTTATGTTGATTGATAATGATGACACCGCTGGCGTTGCTATCGATACTCCTACTGCTTCTCCTACCATCAACACAGATGAAGCGAACGCTGACAATTCTGTGGAAATGACAGATACTAATTAGTTTTTTCTATGTTTAGTAATGTCTTACTGTTTTTATTATGTTGACTGTATAGAATAAATTTTTTCATCTAATTCAAGCTTGTTTATTAACATGATTTAAAAAGAATCGGCTAGTTGTTATTCGAAATTCTTTTAAAAAAAATTCATAATGGGCCACTCAAATGTATCTGTTGTAAGACAGTTACCCACCTTAAATAGTGTAAGACGGTCGTCTAATGTCGTGAATAGATTGAAGTCAGACATATTCATCAGTGTTTTCCGTCTCAGTGGTCTAGAGGTCGATTGTTCAAACACAAAATCGAAAGTCCTGGATCCGACTGTGGATGCTTCTAAGGAATCCTTTACTGAGACGAAACGGCTCTCCAGTGCTTTCTGGTTTTCAATGAATTTCTAACTTAGGTCGGTCCCTGATATCAATAAAGGAAGTAGTCAACACGTAGATTGATAAGAATTCAATGGGATCGTTTTGGGTAGTTTAAAAGTAGGAATAAGAGGAGACCATAAAGTAGTTGTTTAGACTTTGTAAAACTGTCAAGAAAGAATTCTCCAGTGGTTCACTCTGATAAAACGATTAGAATGATGCAATAATGCCTTAAAGCTTTGTTCAGTAACTTTTTTGCTAACTTTTAGTCGTTTATCTCCAGCTACTATTGGACACTGATGTTACCTCTTGACTTTGATCAAAGTTGAAAACTTATTATAATGTACAGAGTGAAATTGTTAAAGGACAGCCGAGTGAAGAAAAGCTGGAACTGCTACTCGACTAGACATCTTTTCTTTTTATTGACATAGGTAAAGTAATCATCGTTCAGGTGAATGTTTTTGTCATAAGTGACTCTCCTGCACAGTAATGAACTACTGGTTCCCTCCTTTATATCAGTCAAGGTATCTAGAGCGGACCGAATGGCAGCTGTAGATATCTAACTAGGTTTCTGCAATAGTAATCTACTTCTGTGGTGATCAATAATCCAACAATCAAAACCGGACCATAGCAAATCTCAAACAAAAACTACGTTAGTAAATACAGATAATTAACTTCAAAAATGTGAAATCACAGCATAATTGATCAACAATTATCGAATTTCGATCGTTATTGTTAATAGTAAATCATAAGGGTAAACACTTTCTTTGAAAAATAAGCAGTTCATATACATTCTCATACAATGTTTGATGTATTTTTCAAGTGGTTGATAATTCTTGGAGTTGTTTCTTCTCGTTTAAATATTCCTCTTCAATTCTTTCTTTCAATTCCGATGAATCCAATGTACTCTTAAAAAAGAAATATTTCTTCATTACTATTTAAAATACAATTGATTGAACAAAAGTTATATAGTAGCCAAATGTTAGTTCTGTTGTGTTGGGGTGGTCGTCCGATTTCTTACACTGATATACGCCTTCCCTATACGTGAACTTAACCTCAACCTCCCAAGAGTTAGTAGGAAACTTTTATTGGTTAAGCGGAACCAAAATAAATGCAAAAACTCATTCATTAATGCAGACATATATTCCCCGGAAAATTTAACCAGATTTTCAACTATTGACATACGTCCGTTTAACTCCGATAGTTTAGCTGAGTCGTGATCAATAGCGTGCACACATCAACACCTCTTATTGTTCCACCCTGAAGTGATCTATCTGATTGATCATACCTATCAGGACTCAGTGGCCGAGTGGATAACGCGATGGCGTTTGAAGCGAGGGTACTGGGTTCGAATCCCAGAGTGAACATCAACTTTGAGATGCAGGTACATCCAGCTGACGAGCCCCAAACAGGACGAAACGCGCGTCCTGGATTCCACTGCTAGCCACTATCCATCTCTGCTATCCAGTGCTTAGTTTATATACTTTTAAAATTTCAGAAATGAAAAATACTAAGAATCATAACTAGTTCACTACTCTATAACAATGGTTGCAGTGGATAATCCCCACGTACGAAAGAAACCCACTTCATCTAATCAAAAGCGAGTAGTCAATAAACGTGTATCTTTTAATTTTAGAATGAGAAATTTACTCCAACTGACCGATATATGTCATATTATTCAGTCTTTACTTGTTATAACCTTCGAACTTTCAATTGCCCACTTGATTATAGTATCCACTAATGATGAGCTCTCTCTATCCTAATAAAACCAATCACCACCACAATCGGCAGCACAAATGACCAATAACGATCAGAAATATCAACACCTGTTGGTTCACGTGGTCAGTCAAAACACAAGGATAAAGAACAGACTCGGCTCCTCTGATTGTTTTATTCTAATCTAGTTAACACTTTTCAGCAAGACATATCTACAATCTTGTGATCATTAGCTTAACTCCTATGACTTGGATCTGTGTTTTTGTTACAGCTGTTATCACTGAGTGCTTATGAAGTTAGGATTGATATATCTGCACAGCAGTTGGTCATAAAGGAGTAAGCTTAATGCACATATTGCAGAAGAAGTAAACTACCACTACAATACCATACTTATTATATTGAGACCAAAAGTCTACCAAAGTAGAACTGTATTAAAAATCTGACTGTTAACTATTGTTAAAAAAGAACCTCTGAAGAGAGAAACTCCTCAAGAATTCACTACTATATCCAAACTAAGTACAAAAATCATTAATTGTAATATTCGACTTACTTGTTTTGGTTGTGTATTAAAGGAATCTAATTCTTCAACACGATTTAATTGTTTTAAATAATCATGTCGCATTGATAATACAATATCAATGGCTAAATTGTATTTATTTGCCAATTCAAGTGCTCTATAAGTGAATGAATAGGTGAGGGAATAGAATCAAAAGAAGCCAACATTGAAATAAGCACATTAGTTATCGATGATAGATAATACATAGAGATTAAATGGGACTAATATCAAACCAATAATAATGATTATCAATTTAAATAGGAATAATATATTTGCAAAATCTCAGCGAATGAATTTGAAGTAAATCCAACGTTTCAATTCTTACAAGGAGAGACAAACAGACGAAGCACTATACATATGGGCTAATCCAGACAGTATTAATAGGAAGGATGGAATACAATTAGCTGTTCCATGACAGCTAATCATTAATAATTAAAAAAGCATGAACTCATTTCCGTTTTATCTATCACGTATTATTTGAGTGACAATTACATTCAATGATTCTAATCAGTTGTCTTATGGGAATTCGTTCAACAATCAACTGTGTTGTATCCCGTGGAGAATTATGAATGGTAACTTTGAGCACTATGTATGGACCAATGTGATATGTATATTTCCTACTGTATAATTGTTAAGTAACTTAACTATTCATATGCATGTTCTTTTTATTATAAGCTTTATTTTGACGTATGAACTATTATTATACGATTTACTACTCTTGAGTTATCCCTAGTTCATCAATTACTGTTCCCTGTATTCACAGCCATATTTGGCCAAATCTTGTACAAATGTTATTTTCTATTTGATGGTACCATGTGGTCAGTTTGTTTGGTATACAAACCCAGTATGTTTGTGAATAATGATTCATATTGTAGAGGCTGTTATTATGTTCTGGACTTAACTGGCTGGCCTAGGCAGAAAGCAGGACTGACAAGTACTCAAGACTGTTCATACGGCTTTTGTGTATCATTGCTCCGATCGATAATTCGCTCTCCTCTCATTGGCGGGAATCAGCACTTTCATATATCAAACAAGGAGCGCACGCACGCACTCACACGATATAACAAATTGGAAGAGAGTTTTTTGTGGAGATTTTAAGTAATTTTTATATATAGTTGAAATCATGAGTCAATTGAAGCTAGACCACCATGGAAAACCTGGAAGAACTGGACGTCCAGTGCCGTGACATTTATGATTTATATCATATATTAAAAATTGTTTGTTTTCACCACTTACGTATATATACAATATGTTATCTTAACACACTTATCATTTGACATCACACATCTCTTACACATACCTAGTTTAGACATTTTTAACGCTGATTGGATGATTTATTCAGTATACAATGAACCGGAGAACAATGTACCTATTTATATTCGATAATTTTGATGTTTGATTATGATTCCTTGAAAAAGCTTGGACCAGATTGCTACGTGAAACGTTGGATTTACTTCAAATTCATTCACTGAGATTTTACAAATATATTATTCCTATTTAATGTCTTACATCAACTCGACGCCCAAATATTGTGAAAACAATCGCTCTAATTTA
Organism: Schistosoma rodhaini; assembly: GCA_944470415.2. Lineage (NCBI taxonomy): Eukaryota > Metazoa > Platyhelminthes > Trematoda > Strigeidida > Schistosomatidae > Schistosoma > Schistosoma rodhaini. The sequence goes on from OX104037.1 coordinate 37,212,497, forward strand.
GACGAAAGTTCTGATATAGATTATCAATTTAGTTTTACCAAAGAAATCACTTATTATGTTTAGGCAATAAATGAATTCAACAGTTACTAACAGATTTTATATTTAAACAGTAAAAGGCGCCCAAAATGCCCGGGTATGGCTGACAGTGGGGAGAGTACTCTCTACCTCTCAAAATGCTCTCATATGGCCACGCGTATACAGCCTCTGTCAGGGAAGTTCTACTCACTGTCTTCTAGTGGCGGGGGTGTTGTTTACCAAACTGAGAGGATGAAAAGCGAATGTCCGGCGCTTTAACCAGGTTGGTGGATGTGGAGGGTCCACCTAGGGGAGTTGGAAAACCCTGATTCTAAACCAATGGTGCACATGAGCTCCAGTATCCTGAGGGAACAAATGGCGTATAAATCAATCGTTGATCACCGGCTACCATGGGAATACATCTCCTCACGTCGCCCCACTGCCTTGTGGATCAGACATTTAGGTCAAAGGCTCCGGGTGTGGCCCCCTAAGGAAACCACCTGGTTCAGTTTGGGCACCTGGGCAGTATCACAGCCTTCACACAAATCGAACGAGATTTGTGTGGCGCATATATATCTGGTGCTTTCTTGTACCAATATTTATGTGTATAAATAAATAATAATCTTCTTATGGATTTAGACAGATGTTGGATTGAATTATCTGAAAACGAATTCCTGTACCGTTGAGAATAGAGTTTAAGAGTGACCAAAGACAAAACAAGTAAACTACTTAACATGGAATACTTTATCGATTGTGAGGCAGTTACTCACTGACAACAATGATGGACGGTCACGCAATATCGTGAATTAATAAAAGTAGAGTTAAATCTTGACTCTAAACACACAAATCCTTCGATGTGATTAATAATTTCTATGATTTAAAATTATCAGGAGGAAAATTAAAACGTTATACAGTAAAGCGCATGGATTATTCAGGTTTACTGAAATGAGATATCTGTAATATCAACTTGATATGACGAGGTGTTTACCAGTCATATAATAATTTCATTGGCGGATGAGAGGTTTACAATGATATGATGTGTGATTGTGGACAGACACATCTTTGCTAAGTGTTAAAACAGTAATAGTATCATGAATACCTTTCGGAGAAACTACGATTTATGCACGAACGAATCAGATCTAAGATTATGGCTCTTGGATTTTAGTGTAAAGTCTATTTATCCATAGGGTTACGGATGAACTCCACGTTGACAAGTTTTTTGATTGTAACATAGTAAATAGTCTTTTTTTTCGCATATTTACTTACTCAGTTATAGATATTCTGTAATAATTTATATTATAGAATTAATTAGAGGTGTGGCTTTTGCTATATTGCAATTTATTTCCCATCATGACTGATTGCGTTACGCTTTACAAGTCCGTAGGATGATGGAATAGTATTCTCACCGTAGAAAATAATACATTTTTAATGAAAGCCAGCAAAAATGACAGAACGAAACATGCCCTCCATCATGGATTACAAACGTGCAAGTAAAAAGTCCCACTTCATTTTTGTTGGTATTCAAGTGCAGGGTCACTATTGCTAGCGAGAGTAGAGTTTATCGTCACCCTAAATTTACATAATATCTGATATCGTTTCGTGATGAAAACCCTAATTCCTAATCCCAACTTATAATTCTAACTCCTAGTCGCGATTCTTCAAACTAATTTATTTCGACCGCAGTAAGTGGTTGAAGTATCTCAGAGACAAAACGGTATCACTCAAAGGTCGTCCATAAATTATAGTCTCGTCGCCTTTCTATTGTGGATTCGCACTCTGAACTCATTATAGGATATCAGCATTTGTGTTAAAAAACCTATTGTTAGTTTATTGTGTTCTCTATTATTTGCCAGTATAGTATAGTGTTCTAATTATCTCGTTTTCAGTGCCCAGTATAAAGCCATAATACTATCGTATATTAGTATAAATGAAAAATCATATTTGATTCCTAAGTTACATTAACTTGCTTATGTCGTCAAATCACTGTTGCTTTTTACCTAATAGCTTGTATAATACCATGATAATTAAAAAAAAATCAGACCTATTCTTCTGGTTGTGTCTTTGATATCAATTACATTCAAAGATTTGGTATCGATAATTCGATCTCACTTGGAGTTAACCTTCGGCCACAAACCATCATAAAGCGTTTAATCTATCAACTAACATTGTCATTTATAATAATTCACAACACATTTTTAAATTTGGTCACAAAGCATCAGAGCTAAATTTCTCTATTTCACTGTAATATTACTAGTAAGTGACAATTAGTAAGTAAAATCGGCGGGACTAAATTTTATGGACGAGCCAATCAGAAGCCTTCGTGGGTTTTCAAGGTCACGGCGCTGAGTTCGGTACCTCATGCTTACGTACGATCGGTTTACAGCGGTTTTAGAGAAGACGATAATTCAACGTCTACAAGAAAAGGGATTATTAAGAAGTCTCTATACTTGTGATTGTGGTACTCAAATGACTTCTTTTCGCTCAATCACGATTACGGTTAAGACCCTAACCATAAACCCTAACATTTCCAACGAGTTAGGAACCGACACCCACCAACAATAAGAATTTCTGAGACCTTATGATGGCTCCAGAGCCCGACTACCATGAAGCCATATGCATGAGTTCCTGTACCATGTGCACTATGAATTTAGAACTTCTGAACCTATATCTGACCTGGAGAAGTTTTTGAGCCATGTAAAAGAACAGTATCCGCTTTAATTTTTTAGCTTTGTGTAATATATTTTTACTGTATACTAACTGTCTTCTGATTGGCTAATATTTATCAAGGTCATTTAGGATTCGTTCAAAGGTCGTCCATAAAGTATAGTCTCGCCGTAAAATCTTGTTAATGAATTTCACACCAACTTATCCTTTATTCTTTACTAAAACTAATAGAAATCAGATAATTTAATAACTCACCTATTCCATTTAAATGCATGCAAATTAAGCATGATAGCACGAAAATATAAATGATTCTGTAGCAGAATTGCTTCAGCCTCTTGATATTTACCTATAAAAAAAATTGATAAAAATGAATTCAAAAGAGATACTACAAGTTAGGTGGTAAATAAAAGTGAGCCATGATTGTTTAAAGAGCGAACACATACATATCCGATCATACCGAAATGTAAGAGATGATCTTTCATGAAAAATAGATTACAATGGTCGACTGACTTATTGTGTTGATAAGCTTTCGTTCTACTTTATTCAGGTTCATGATCATTGGTCACATAATCCAGTTAAGTGTAACACGTGATCAAATATCGTGATCAATTGAGCCTAGTGTCAAGTGTATGCTCGATGAAATCCTTATTTTTTTTTGTTATAACCGTAGGAAAACCTTTAAAATGATAAATTACAAATACAGTATAAATTGCAAATGTATTGATCAAAATACTTACCTTTGCTCTGTAACTGTTTTCATAAGATAGTATCATGATATCTTAGTTATTGTAATCAGTGCAAGTATTTTATGATGCAGTCATGATTTCAATAAAATAATATTATGTTGTTTATAAGCAAAGATGGATAGTAACTAACAGTAGAATCCAGAACGCGCGTTTCGTCGTATTTAGGACTTGTCAGCTGGACGTACCTACATCTCAGAGTTGATATTCACTCTGGGACTCGAACCAAGTACCGTTATCATGTTATCCACTTAGCCACTGAGTCCTTATAGCCACTTGCTTGTGCAATTGGGTGAAGTTTAAATTCACTTGGTGTTGTTTACTTGTATCTTCTCATTGTTATTTAAGACTACAAGTGATCAGGCTCTTGTTGGCATATGTGCATCATGTGCGGACTGCCTCGATATTACCTGAAGCCACAACCTTTATAAGAAAAGATGGATTTACATATGCTAATAAGAGACTGATCAATCGCACACCTAAGCAACAATGGGAAGATACAAGTAAACAAAACCAAGGGAATTTAATATTTTGTTGTATTAGTGAAAATCATGAAGGTTTAACAGCTTTGTCATCCTTGCTTGAGACTGATTCATAATATGCATTCAAGATAATACAAATGATCAAGGTCGCTACATAAAATTCGTCAAAGAGAATATATCTCAATGTAATTCATATCACTCAATGGCCTTCAAGCCTATAGATTACGATTATCTTGTCAACTTATATTATTATTTGTGTATATCAGTTTAACTTAATGATAATATCTAACAGTTATATCGTGTGGGTGCATGCGTTCCTTGTTTAATATATAAACGTGCTGATTCCCGCCAATCAGAGAACAGTGAATTTATTGATCGCCCAATGATACACAAAAGCCGTATGAACAGTCTTGAGTACCTGTCAGTCCTGCTTTCTGCCTAGGCCAGCCAGTTAAGTCCAGAACATAATAACAGCCTCTGCAATATGAATCATTATTCTCAAACATACTGGGTTTGTATACCAAACAAACTGACCACATGGTACCATCAAATAGAAAATAACATTTGTACAAGATTTGGCCAAATATGGCTGTGAATACAGGGAACAGTAATTGATGAACTAGGGATAACTCAAGAGTAGTAAATCGTATAATAATAGTTCATACGTCAAAATAAAGCTTATAATAAAAAGAACATGCATATGAATAGTTAAGTTACTTAACAATTATACAGTAGGAAATATACATATCACATTGGTCCATACATAGTGCTCAAAGTTACCATTCATAATTCTCCACGGGATACAACACCAACAGAGAAAACTTCCTAATCTTGATTTAGCAATCACCTCGTTCGTCAAAAACAATCATTACCAAAAATAATTAATAGCATATAGATAGTATTTTAAAAATACAGTCATAAGTCACTTCTAACCTGATAAAAGTAAGATTTCAGCATTTCTCATTTCTGTCGTAGGTAAACTTTTGATATATCGAATATATTCCACTTTATCAACCTAAATAATAATTTTTTAATGATTAGAAAAAGATTTACTAATGGTCAATAGTTAAATTATGTATGAATAGCTCCGTCAAATAAGAAGTTCACGCGGGTTATTGTTTACAATTAAATACAAGTCAGTCAGTCAGTTACAACGTAGAACTTCGTACGTACGTACATCAGTTCGAGTTGCCATACCACATTAGCACAGAGATGCAGTTGTCGATTCAAATCCCATAGTGGTAGAAGTAGTAAGAATGTAAGTATTATGTGAAAGATTAGGGTTTGAAGATGTTATTGTAGGAATATAATCCAATGAAATAAATTTGGAAAGAGAAAAAGGACACAAATAATTCAGAAGATTAGAATTTGGGAGAACACAAAGAGTGGATACACCTGAGCCATTGCAAACGATTTTGAGCCATGTCATTCAAGGTCTCTAACCATCGGTTGCTATCATCTCGCGAATCCCAACCAGGTAGTCTACACCTACCAACATGGCTCAGTCCACCCTATATTTTCTGTACATGAATGAACCATTGGAGTAAAGTGCTTCTCGAATATTTTACGCCTTTTCTCTCGTGTTCAAGCTGCTGAGTAGTTTTAATTTGAGGGTTAAGAGACTAGCTTAGGATCCGAGTATAGCGTTCACTTAGTTAGACTTATCAAATACGTAGGATTGAAAGGTGTACCCAGGTACCAAGAACCCGAATCGAATTTGGTAAAAAGTCCATAAGACGGCCTGACAAATCTGAGACACGTGGTTGATGACCTTTGATATATAAAGGCGCAACAGATTTGGGTAAGTAATGCTGTGTAAAGAGTGGAGAATAAAGTTTTATCCACACTTGCTAAAGCTAAGAGTAATATTTCTTTCTGTTTGAGAATTACCAGCGATATATATCTGAGCTTCAATATTGAATTTCATATCGCTACACAAATCGAGTACCTATGGCCTGAAATGTTAAACATTTTATCCATTGAGCTACTGAGTTGAGAAAATCACCGACTTGTTCAGTGAGGATGATTTTCGTATTCATATATTTTGTAAAAACTTTTGACAAAATACGTATAATGAAGTTGTTTATGTAGGATGGGCATATGTCAACGAGAACTGATCGAATTTCAATCTTGAGTATCAACAGTGGAATAATTCAAACCTTTGCTAATATTGATTTATATAAACTTATATCTACTGGGAATTGTTATAATAGTCCATAGTACTTGATATTTCGTTTTATTGTATATAAAAAATTTCCTCTGGTTAGCGTTTTTTTAGCAAGGTTATTTTCTACCCCATGCCTAACCCTCCTCCTTTACCCGGGCTTGAGACCGGCGTCGTATTTTGATGCTAATAAATCTTTACTTGTACCATTTTTGATGTTCTTACTTCGCGTCATGGGAATTGCAGTGGCTCTTCGTTTTTACATGTATAAGTAACAAGAGATGCGGATATAACACTAGGAAAGTAAAAAAGGTATCTTGTTCCTATTTTTTAGTCAATTATAATTTTGATAAGCAAGGAAGTCCTCTGCAACATTTTTATCTGTTTGGTTACCTTCACTTTGAGTTTGACGCTTTTGTTACATATCCCGCAGTCATAGATGTTACTTACATAAACAGATTGATTATTATCATAATATTAACATGACTTCTTGGAATATCAAACTTTTCCTGAACTAATCTTTTCTCTCTTTAATCGCCTGAAAGATTCTTATTTTTCTTGAAGTGTTATGATAATTAGCCATCGAGCTCTATGTAAAGTGTAGTGAAAGATAAATCAGATGGGAACAACCGACTTATGATTTTCCCAATTCAAAATTTCTTTCTATCTCCCTTTCTATCCTCTTCCATTCGATTTTCTTAGCCTTCTGTTGCCAAGTTTTCAACTTTAGATTGATGTTACATACTACTTATGTCTATCGACATAAGTAGTATATACCACAAGTGTTAACAGACTTCTGTCAATCTATTATAATTAGGATTAATCATAGGTTATCTCAAAGCTTTAGCTAGTAACCTACAAATACATAATCTGGTGTAATAACTTAACTCCATTAGTTGAGTATACTTGATTTACTTTATGTTAGTCTGACAAATTGAAAATGCGGATCTTGAACATTAAATGTTTTACAGCTCAAACAAAAAATTACAGAATTGTACATTCTTACAAAGACTAAAGCCTAATTATCTAAAAGCTAAAAATTATCTCTCTACTGAATAAATATCAGAAGTGAATAATTATTAACCAATTATTTCTGTCTGCTCTAGGTTCCTGTATACATAAAAAATCATTCTTTGAAGCAGAAACACAGTCAAAAGAAATTGGCTGACATTTCTCAAATCCGTTCCTTGTTGATGTGATCATGTTATCTGCTTGTACTGAGTGTTACTTATAAACAAATGCTTGTGGTATCGGTCCTTAATCCTACGGGGTATCCTATGTAATTTCTAGGAAGGTCTTACAGGGCACAGATAATGCTGAAAATACCAGGTCCAGTCAGCGATCTCTAGAAACCACTGGATTAATTCGAGAAAACGACGGATTATATGATGATTATCGATCCCATTAGCGATTTCAAAATGTTTGCAGTAACTTCTGAAATCTTAAGGACGCTGGCATTGAATCCAGAGCGCCTTTCATATTTTTTTGTCTATTACTTTCCCGTGCAGTGTTCAAGAGTAAAATATCTCTGAGGTCTAGAAAGCGGTTAAAAACTCAGTGTCAAGACATTTAATTCCTAGGCTTATCACATCGCATCCCTAACAAACGCGTTTTAAAAAAATTATCCAAAATGATTTAGTTAAAACGAGCAAGTTAAATAATATCAATTTATAGAATAATTATGATCTCGTGCTCTTATCACTTTGAAAAAACTTACTTCTTCAATTTCAGCAAATGCTATTTCTGCTACATCCAACATTTTAGCGTTTGTTGCTAAGCCAGCTAAACATGCCCAAAGAATCCGTTCCTGTTGTGTTTTTAAATAATAAATAACAATAATATTTTGAATTTCATAGCATCTCTTGAAAACTTTATGTTATAAACGTAGGATACTAGTTATAACGCTAGGGTTTCTTGTTATAACAGTCCTTTTACTTTTTACACGTATGTGGGACGTTAATTTACCTTAGACGAATATCTACACTAGATTCCTCACCCAGTGTCTATTCTACAGGCCTTCAACACAATTCAGATCAAGAACACGAGATTAGCCTGACTAGGATGTCAATATATTTCCACACCAAAATCCGACACAAGGAACAGTCAATACATAATAAGGAGAGGGGAAATATATAACACATGTAACACCTGTCATCCTATCTAATGTTTGACTCAGCAAAACAACCAATCATTATCATTCTCACCCACACATCACTTTATATAAAAGTATATTTGTTACAGTTACAGATCTCGCGAGGCGGGATCGTGGATGCACACTGCTGAGGAGTCCCACAATAGGACGAAACGGCCGTCCAGTGCTTCCAGGTTTTCCATGGTGGTCTAGCTTCAATTGACTCATGATTTCAAGTATATATAATAAATTCATTTAATCTACAGGTGTTTACTTTGACCTATGACAATACGACTGACGATCAACAAACTTAAAAATACTTCCAAACAGCTTTCGATATTAATTTAAGACTTAAATGATGATATGAAAAAAATTAAACTTCATTTTCCCGGATTGAACATCAATTCTGGGATGCAGGTACATACAGCTGACAAGTACCAAATAGGATGGAACGCACGTCCTGAATTCCTCTGCTAGCCACCATCCATCTCTGCTTTAAAAAATGTTTGTGACTTAATAGCACTATCAAGACATTCTATTCAGGATGTAAATATGCTAAAAAGAAACTGGTCAACTGCAGTCTTAAACATAAAGGTGAAAATTTAAATAACTAGCACTTGAATTAAAACTACAAAAAATGAATTAGGACGATTTAAGTGATCTATTTCAACTGTGTTTAGTAATGATAAAAGACGGGTGCTTGTCATCTACTGTTATTAGATCATTGAATAATCTTTGTTTTTCCAGATATTTTGATACTTTTTTTACCCATCTAGCCTGTATTTACCAATTACTCATTCTTACTTGTATGTGTTCACACTCACATGTCGATCGGTAACAGATTGCTTAAAATGTATTGCGTTAACATATCATGTATTTCTGACAAACTTTAACTTTCTACTGCATTGTATGAATTTTTCAAAGGGACTAACTATTTTAATGTAAGGCCATTGATATATAAGTAAGCAATTCGTTTTCACTTTAAATCGATCTTGAAGTGGATTTTTTGTTCGTAGATAACCTTACCAGCAGTAAAAGTGAATGAAAAGTCACTGCAAACATCAAAGTAATGTAGTTTTTTATAAGGCGACAAATATTGGAAATTTTGGAACTTTCGGTATAAGTAGTAAATAACCATTCTGTTGCATTTCTGTATTCCACTTATTTCAAACTTTCAGTGGACCTACCAACTCTTGTTACATATGTTACCATTCCCTAATTATTACAAATTCATTATACTGTTTGCTCCGCTCTTTACCACATATGGTAGGACTGTGTTTAAAGTATAATTTCTTGTTTGGTGTGATGTATGATCAGGAAATTCAAGTATAGTATTGTATGGTGGAGAAGATCTGTAGCTCAGGTGGGTGATTTTGATGTGGGTTTGTTCTCTGAGCTGGATGGTTTGGTCGTGGAGCTTTCATCTTTCTTCTGAACGACAGCTTCTACCCGAAGTTTGTGCTGATGATGTCGTTCAGAAGGACGATGAAAGCTCCACGATCAAACCATCCAGCTCAGAAAACAAACCCACATCAAAATAGTATTGTATGCATTTTGAGTCACAACTGAATTGAGTACAATAGACAATTAATCTACTTCCTATTTACGTCTTCTGATTGGCTACTAGGTTAAAAAGATCTTGACGACCATTAACCATAAAAGTCTTGTTATTTGATGATCGCCCAATGTCATTTGGTAAATTACAAATACAAATGCAACACATTGATAAACTATTAGTTTACCTTAACTGTCCAGCATAATTTAAGTGCTTCATTCCATTTATTTTGACTAATTAATTGATGTAGTTTATCAGGGTAAATTGAAATCGGATAATAAACAGTACTTCCATCAGCACGTTTAATCATGATTCGATCTCGATAAAAATTAATTAATTCCAATTGTTTCCCATAATCATCACTAATAAACGAAATAATAAACAAAAATGATTTTTCACAACAAGATGAACACCGAATTCATAAAAGTAGTTAATTTAGTGGTAGTAGTATATAAAAGAAAGGTTGTATAAAACGATATAGTAGAGGAAGAAAGACAGATATGAAGCAATTTTAATCTCAAGGTTTAAGGGAAGATAAAGAGTGTATACACCTGCGCCATCGTGGTTGATTTTGAGCCATGTCACACAGAGTCTCCAACCATTGGTTACGATAGTCACGCCGACTACAACCAGGTGGTCTGCATCTGCCAACATTGCTTAGACTAGAAGTTTGTGACTTCAAGCACTGATGCCACGTTTTTGTTTGGCCGCCCCTAACTCTCTTCCAACCATACCCTACACTAGTCAGCATAGCGCGTCGTGGTAATCGGTGTTTAGGCATACGTAACACGTGGCCCAACCATCTCAGTCGATGAAGATTCATCACCTCATCAACTGATTTACCATCATTCCCTAATACCCTGTGTATAACCTAACTATTACTTACCCGGTGATCCTAGCAGACACGAGCAATATTTCTAAGGCATCTGTGGTCAAATACTAGTAACCTACGAGTATCTTCTAGTCTTAATGGCCATGTTTCACGGCCGTATATTAGAATAGAGAGAACTGCTGTGCAGTATACTCGTCCTTTAAATGATAGACGGATATCTCATCTTCACCATAGGTGACGTAAGTTGGCAATAGCCAAACGAGCTTTTCGAATCCGTGCTGAGATTTCGTCAGACACCAACCCATTAGGGCTGATCAGACTTCCAAGATAAGTGAAGTTGTCGACGCGTTCGACTACTTCACTCCCTATCCCTGATTCAGAGATCACCAGTGAATAATTTCATGCCAGGAATTGAACCCAGAACCTGACAATCACTCGTCAGACATGACTTACTGAGTTAAACTTAAGACTTATTTGTCCATTGCTTCCACAGTTTTGGGAGTAACTCAATGAAATATCATCCTAAAGTTAAATTCACTATAGATTGAACAGTATCCATAATTCATTTAAATTCACATTCATATCAATTCACTAGTCTGTATACGCTAAAAATTATATGTCATATTGTATAGATAGAATAAAGTACTGTGAGCATACTTGTAAACGGACTATGCACTTTGAACTTAAACAAAGTTCGAATTACTAATCTACATTCTTTGTTCTTTCACAAATTTATTTTCAATGAATCAGTCATAAATAATTAGCATACTATGAAGGAACAAAATATAATTTTCACCAGAGTTAGATGATGGCTAACAATGAAATCCAAGATTTGTGTTTCGTTTAAATTAGAACTCATCAGTTGGATGTATCCACATCCCAATGTTGTTAAAATTATTTAAATGTGATGAAATGAGGCTTCAGATACATATTCACATTTGCTGTACATGAATATCAATAAGGGAAAAACTTATGTACATAATATAAATTCATCTAATCGTTTAAAAGAAAGAAAGCTTACACTGATGAAAACTAATTAATCCTCCACAGAATCATCATACACTCACTAGTGAATAATTTTTAAAGGTGCTTTTCGGAGTTCTGGTTAAAAGACGTGACCAGATGAGTCTAAATATGTCGGTTGTGAGGCAGTTAACCACCTACTAATGCCATTAAAAGATGGATAGGTCGTATCGTAAATCAACTGCAGTTAGGAATCCAAGCTCTTGGATTTTGACTTGGGGGGTAAAAAGTTTAAGGGCTCATCAGGAGACTTGAAGGTCCTACATTCTACCTCTAATGTTGTGGATGTACACTGCTGGCATACATAGAAACTATCTAATCCTTCATGGTTTTCAAACTGTGGGATTTAATAACCCTTTTAATATGGTATCTGATCACTTATGTTGTGTTTAATGGATGTGTAAGTATTATGGTACCAATAATTATAAAATTATGTGGGTGAATGGAAAATTGTAAGTCAATGAAGAAGCACCTGATCCGATTACTGATACATACCACTTTAAAATATTTAGACGTACATCTCTTTTGCTCGGAACAGAATTCATCTGTTTTAAATGTCATCATGTTGTTCATTAAGTGAACAAATATACTGACTAAGTGAATTATTTACTATTATATATCGGTTCAAAAAAAGCTTAGGTGAAGCAACCAATTAGTTCGAATATAGGAACTACCACTTTTACTACTGAATTTCAATAAAGTAGGCTCAATCAATCAATAAAAAAAGTCAGTCTCCATTCATTCAACCAAAGAACTTTAGAAATTTCTTCAATAAAACTTACATTATGTTATGTTCTTCTTGTGTTAAGTTAATTATATCACTATTGGTTAATGTAATATCAGGATAGAACCATATGACAAGTTTGTCGTTTGTTATGGCTGCCAAAATATTTGATGTTTCAGCCCATAGAAATGAACTAACCATTGTAGCTAAACAGATTTGTAAAAGAAAAGTTAAATTTATATAACTCAGGAATAATTGGATATCGATCAGTATTATTGAATGAAAAATATGCATAAACGAAACACCTAGATATGCAAATTTATAGTTATATTTATTTTATAAACATTACTTACAAATGGGAAATATAACATATATGTTTTGTGAAGTTGGTCGTAATCCCCTGAAAGTGACTTAATAAAAATAGAACAAATATTGATGCAGAATAATATGAATTCATTATATTTCGTGGTTTCTCATCAGCTGCTTACAACCAAATATGCATTAGAGTAATAAATAATGTGGAACAATTGACATAATTGAATGTAAAGGATTGGAATAACGAAAGTCATCCATGATAACTATATATATGGGCAAGGAAAGGTCAGAGGTTATTAGGTATTGAAATAAAGGGAGGCTTAATAGTTGAGTGGAGTTCAGAGACAGATAAAATCAAAAATGTGATTATTTTAAAGGTAGTTGAAAACAATTAGGGTGGGTTACGTAATAATTGAATAATTTATAGAGGTAGTTGAAAACAATTAGGGTGGGCTACGTAATAGTTGAATAAGATTTGGATAGTTCATATAAATCGCTGGGATAATTAACCACAGACTTAATTCCGCGTTGAAAGTGACCTACCCAGCAGCTAAATTGACGACGGTGTGCATATTTGGTTGTAAGCAGCTGATGAGAAACCACGAAATATAATGAATTCATATTATTCTGCATCAATATTTGTTCTATCTTTATTTAAATTCATAAAGGGAACTAACTGCATGAGACTTAATAAAAGCTTGTGATTGTGCTTGCTAACAATTAAAGCTTTAATCTGAAGGATGAATTTTGTCTTATTGTTATACTAATTCACTGATCATATGTTTATGTTTAGTGAAACTTTCAGTGAAACTTATTTCTGATCAGAAATGTTTTTGTGGAGATTCCAGTATTTTCATAGTTAAAATCATGAGTCAATTGAAGCTAGACCACCATAGAAAACCTGGAAACGGTTGTTTCTTTCTATTTTGGGACTCCTCAGCAGTACGCATTCACGATCCCACATTCGCCAGATCCGAATCCAGGACCTACCAGTCTCGCGCCAGATTACTTAACCGATAGACGAACGGTTGAACGATTGCTCAAACATCGTGGATTGGTTGAAGTTAAACATTAACACCGTTGGATGCCGGCTCAGTGGTCTATCGGTCATGTGATCTGGTGCGAGACTGGTAGGTCCTGGATTCGGATCTCGCGAGTGTGGGATCGTGGATGCGTACTGTAGAGGAGTCACATAATAGAAAGAAACAGTCGTTTCCAGGTTTTCCATGGTGGTCTAGCTTCAATTGACTCATGATCTCAACTATGAAAAAACTTATTTCTACCAACCACTAAATATAGGTATTTATAATTGTTGCTTATTAATTGTTCTCGACTTCTCAGCCACATATATTTATGCTTTGATCACTTAAGTATGTGACGAATGGGTACGGTTATTCAGAAGAACTTCGTTAGAAAACCTAGATCTCTTCACATTGACAAAACCAAGTATCAATGACTTCGTAGATTGATGCGACATCCTGGTTTTCTAACTACTAGCATTTCCTCCAAATTACTCCTACTGTCAATAGCACATTACACCGTATATATATGAAAAAGCTTTATTTATAAAATGTATCATATTTTATTATTGACAAAAGCAGACTCAATCGAAAGAAGAGTATAATCTTACACAAATATACATCGATTCAACCCATCATACCCTATGCCTATGCATAGCAAGAAAATATTGTCTGGTTAAATCTTAGAAAAATAGAAATAGCTACAGCATCAATGATGACAGAAAGGAACATACATCTAAGATCAAATTCTAGGAAATATAAATTAGTGAAATAATAAAATTTGTTAGGAACTTAGAAACCTGGGATTTAAGGGAAGAAAATGATTGGACACACCTACGTCGTTGTGAACAAATTTGACCCATGTCATTCAAAGTCTCTTAGCATTGGTTATGATAAACCCTCTGACCCCAACCAGGTAGTTTGTCAATGACTTCATGGACTGATGCCATGTATGGTTTTCTCGACCCTAACTTTCACCTAACTCACTCCTACATCGGTCATTATCACGCGTCGAGGTAATCAATGGATTTAAACTTGTAATACATGTCCCAACCATCTCAGTTGATAAAGATCCAAAATTTCGTAAATCCATTTGCTATACTTATCTAGTACTCTACCTCTGATCTCAAAATTACTAGCTTATTGATCCCAGAATATACGAGCAACGCTTCGAAGACATCTGTGATCGAATACTAGCGTAGTGAATGAGAACATAAGTGGGGACATTTGGGTGTATTCGAACACAAAATTACATAATTGTTATGACTCGTATAACAATCGTTATTGTATATGAAACGTGCAATGATACAGGAAATACGTACGAGCAGTCTTGATTGCTATTCGGTCCTTCCTAACTGCCTAGCCCAGCCAGTTGAGTCCAGAACACAAATAACAGCCTCGGAAATATGAATCATTATTCACAAGCACACTGGGTTATATATACTAACCAAACAGACCCAATTATACCAAAAAATAGAAAAATAACATTTGTACAGTAATTGGCCAATGTGGCTGTAGCTAGGGGGAAAGTAATCAATAATAATAGTTCCAAGGTCAAAATAAAGGTTATGATAAGAGGAACACGGAAACGATTAGGTCACTTATTTAACAACTATCCAATAGGGAATGGGCTCGAATGGGTTCGAATCTCGCGCGAGCGGGTTCGTGGATGCGCACTGCTGAGGAGTCCCATAATAGGACGAAACGGCCGTCCAGTGTTTCCAGGTTTTCCATGGTGGTCTAGCTTCAATTGACTCATGCTTTAAAAATATTGTATTTGTCCATAAATAGACATCAGATTTAGGTTACTCATTTAACAACTATCCAATAGGAATAGGCGTATTACATTTGTCCATAAATGGACATCAGATTTATGATTCATAATTCGCCAGGGGATACAACAATAATCTCTTAGTAAAATCTGAGAAATATACAGCAAATACTTAATTCGCAAAATGTCAATCAATGGTCCCAAAATTGTCTGTTCCTTTTGCGAATGTCAGCCAACTGTTTCAGACTTCACTGTTCACATTTCCTCAGCAGTCATTCTCTGTACTCGTTCTCTTTTCTTTGATCTTCTTAACCTTCTGCTCTAGGTATTTCACTTTCGGTTGATGATACATACTACTTATATCTACCGACGTCAGTGGCACGCACCACTTTTAAAGGCTGTATTTCATATCTATAAAAACAAAAGGAGCAAACTATTGCACAATAAACGTATCATTTAGAGGAAAAGTGGATATCTCGCCTAAACCACAAAGTTGAGAAAAAATGACTGCAAGTAATACTCAAATCGACTTTTTGTGTCTGTCATCTGATAAACTTACCTAATTTAACCATTTTCCTTTGATTACCAAGTATTCTAATTGACATTAAATATAAGTCTTTGTTACTATCTAACAGAACCAATCGACGATCAAATGAATTACCCATTTGATTTAAACTAATTTTCATAATTTCAGTCTATAAAGCAACGAAAAAAACTGTCACATCACTGAAATGTCATGTAGATCAAAAATAAAAATAGTATATTATTATATTCGATAACCATATTATAATCCAGTGTTTGAAAATAACTAATAGGGAATCATGAAGCTCGATTTCGAACTTCATACACCATTCCGCACTTAGGACTCAAACCCAGCATCTTCGGTCTCGCGCGCTAATTCTCGCTGAGCTGGAATCCAACGGCGTTAATGTCTAACTTCAACCGTTCCGTGATATTGAGCGACTGTTCTCCATTGTCTTCAGTGAGTAACTGTTTCACAACAGGCACAGTTGAACTCCACCGGTCATAACTTCTTCTCACTAGAACTCCAGGAAATCCATCTTGTTATGAGGCAACATGGTGGATTGATTAAAGTTCGACTTTAACACCGTCAGATGCCTGCTCAGTGGTCTAGAGGTTAAGTGTTTGTGCACCGATGAAGAGTCCCATGCTAGGACGAAAAAGTAGTCCAGTACATGCACATTTTGGTCGACACAGAGTGTCCTACACATTTGACGACTTTTGAATGACCCTCTGTTGGATATTTATCTACTGGATTCTAGTTTTTTAACGGTTTTCCACTTAACTTCAAATTGTGATATAAATAGACTTTGCGATTTAATTCAGTTTAATAGTCATTCAATTATAATATAACAAAATAATAGCAATTACCGAATGTGTTATTGGTTTACCATCACCTAGCGTTTTACCACTCGATGGATCAAATAAGTGAATAACTGAAAAGTAAATCAAATATGAGTAGAACCTCTATTATAAATCATTTTTTCATGTTAACACAACGTAGATCAATAAATATTTATTTATTTATTAAAGAGTTTAAAGGAGATTAATTAAATTTGTAGGTGGTCTCTATTATGGATTGACAGCAGTTAAGGTGCTATCATAAACATGGAAGAAATCAACAGCTGTGTAGTCTCAATAGCTAGTTACTTGACAATGAGCTTGAAGTGAAATCTGAGGGTTCTGAGTTGAGAGCATGACTGAGTCGTCAATGAGCTTTGTTATTTTGTTTTGTACTGGAAGTAAACTGCTGTTTGCTCCCCCCCCCTGGTTTTCAATGATTAACCAACTGATGTTGGTTGGTAATATGACAAAAATATTCAAAGGTTTATCCGTTCACAAAATAATAAACAACTTTGTTAGTATAAATCATACTTAAATTATGACCTCAATTTAAAATCAATTCCAAAATCAACATGATTAACTTGGTGATTTACTTCAAACACGAGTTATCATTCTAAAATATAAACAACCACAAAAAATTGCGGTTATTTTTTAAGTCATTTATCTATCCTCACCGATCATTCCATGGTTTGAAGCAACACACAATCCGTCAAGGCATGATTCAGGTTCACTGCGTTATATATCATGGGAATTTTATCAGCTTTAATGGATCGGTGGTTGATGATTTTTCAATGTGGATAAAAAAGTTAGTTTTACCTTCTTTAAATTGAAATGTCTGTGATTAAAGTTAAATGCAAATCTGTCTATCAGAATGAGTAAGCTTCGTAGCAGCTCTTCCTATGTTACATTATCCCCATAAAATATTACCTTTAAAAGTAAAAAAACGTATGAATTTTGCAAGTATTAGATCATAAGTGTCCTCCATATGTTGCTCAAGTACAATGGAACCAATAAATGTGTAATAGTGAGGTAAGATATACTAAGACTAAGCCGAAATTCTAAGTCGACTGATAAGACTACAAACTTTCAACATGTATCCATGACACATCCTAACCATGGCTTTCTACAAAATTCAACAGTGTCTAGTTTAAAAGAGGGTTGGGGAAAAAGCCATAGCATCCAAATCAAGATGTATTATTAGTTGAATAATTCACTAAGCGTTGGACCTTGACTTAGAGCATTTTTTCATAACAATCATATTCTGTGGTAGGAGACATCAGTTGGAATCTCTCAAAACCAGTTTTATAGTACTCCATTATGTTTGTTCTTTATCATCTTCTAACTCTTGAATTTACTTACATACTATCTCATACCTTTTATTTCTCGACCTAAGTGATTTATTATAAAATAAATTTTCTGTTCAACTTTTTGTCGTCACTGATACTGTTACTATTTCAATTTCTTTCATTTAAATCTGGTTTATTGCCTCTCGTATTTTGTTGATAAGAAGTATAAAAACTTGGATGGATGCATATTTATCCCAGTTCTTATGTTTAATATCAAATGTCAACTGAATGGAGTAGAGGATATTCGTAGGCTACTAGTATTCGATCATAGGTGTCTTCGACGCATTGCTCGTATATCCTGGGACCACCGGATAAGTAATGCAGTTGTTAGGAAACGGGTACTAGGTAAGGATGGCAAATCGATTGATGAAGTAGTGAAACTCCATCAGTTGAGATGGCTGGGACACGTGTTACGAATGTCCAACCACCGACTGCCCCGATGTGCAATGCTTTATGGTGTAGGAGTAGGTTGGAAGAAAGATAGGGACGGCCAGACCAAAACGTGACATAAATCCATGAAGTCGCCGACAATTGGACTGATCCATGTTGGTAGGTGTAGACTACCTGGTTGGGATTCGCGAGATGATAGCAATCGATGGTTAGAGACCTTGACTGACATGGCTCAAAATCACTTGCAATGGCGAAGGTGCATCCACTCTTTGTGTTCTTCCAAATTCTAATCTTCTGAATTCCTCATGTCCCTATCCTTTTTCTCTCTCCAAATTTATTTCACTGTATTATACTCCTTCAATAACATCTTCAAACCCTAATCTTTCAAATAATGCTTATACTCTTACTACTTCTAGTACTATAGGATTTGAATCAACAACTGCATCTCTGTGCTAACGTGGTATGGCAACTCGAACTGATGTACGTACGTACGAAGTTCTACGTTGTGACTGATTGACTGAATGGATAAATTATCTGCCAATAAACAATGATCAGGATTTCAAAATAACAGACAGGCCTTCATAGAATTAATAAACAATAACTTATGTCATATTAATTCAAGCAAACTAACCTTTCTTATCTAATTGGTCTTTAATACCAATCACATCATTGCTCATAGTTATAGAATCTGCATAAATTTGTTCCGCGTGTATATTAGCATGTTTTAATGAACAAATAAGACGTACATCATAATTGTAGACATACACACTGGATCCATCAGCTAAAGCGAAATATCTGTAGTAATAAAAAGATTATTAATTATTTTTGTTTAACTTAAAGAAAACAATATTTTTAACTAAAATCCTTTTTTAGAAGATAGCTTTCATCACTTGTGGTGAATACAATATTAATGACTTGGGATCATATAGCCTAGATTTCAATAGTTTTTCAACAGACATCAATCTATAACGGAAGTCACCTTCAAATTTAACATGTCTGAAAGTAGTTTCATCAATATATATCTTCTTTTACTAGAAATACGGTTTACCACCCATAAATAATCAAAGATTTGTATATAATCAACATATGCTCACTAGTGAATGACTCCATGAGGTATATCCTGGAGTCCTAGTGAGAAGCAGTGACCAGTGGAGTTCAACTAGGTCTGTTATGAGATAGTAACTCACTGAACACATTGGTGGATGTGTTGCTTAATTTCGTGAATTGGTTGAATTTAGACATTAACACCGTTGGATGCCGGCTCAGTGGTCTAGTAGTTGAGCGCTCGCGTGCGAGACTGATAGGTCCTGGATTAAAATCTCGCGAGGCGGGATCGTGGATGCACACTGCTGAGGAGTCCCACAATAGGACAAAACGGCCGTCTAGTGCTTCCAAGTTTTCCATGGTGGTCTAGCTTCAATTGCCTCATGATCTCAACTATATAAAACAATCTTAGCTAAACAATCATCGGAAATGAGGAAGCACTAGATAGCTAACTCGTCCTGACGTGAGACCGCTTAGCAGTGCGCTTCAGTTTGGGTGCCCTGGCATTATCTTAGCACTCACACAAAATGAATCACTTATGTGTCGCACATATATTTGGTGCCTCCTTGTACCAATGTTTAAGTGTTCAAATAAGCAATAATAATGATAGCAGTGCGCATCCCCAACCCTCAGCACTGTGTGCGAACGCTCAGCCTGTATACCACTAACACGGCATCGGATGGTTTACATGTTTTAATTCCATCAAGTCGTAATATCATATGATCATTTAATATACTTGATGTGTGACTGACTCACATTCGACAATGTTGATTCAATTTAAATTAGGCTTTGCTCCAATACACGATAATACTTATTTCCGTGTATGAAAAGTACAAAACCAATCATGACAATTTACAAGTCAATGATAATAACGAAAAAGGATTAAATGACTAATCAGAATAAGTAGGAGGTATAAATTGATAGCAATATTAAGGGTTTAGTAATAATTATAATATATTGAATAAATATTTGACATAAAGAGTAGGTCGGAACTTGATAAAATAAGCTTATCAACATAATGCTTACTAAAAACTAAGTAATACGAGATTTGTGATTAAGTAGCGTAAATATGTAAGTAGGGACAAAAGGAGTGTATGAAAGCAAACAAACTAAGGGTATGATGACCTGATAAAATTTTCTATTAAGTTTTATCCGAATAAGGAGGAAACAAGAATGTCACAAATTTCTTCTGAATAGAGAGTTTACGGTTGTTAACTTCAATCCTTATAAAGTCTATTATATGTAGGAGACGAGGTCGAACCATATAAGAAGTTGATGAGATACGAGAAGTCACTTTGACTACATTTGTCCTATCTACCATATGACGACTATCGATATAATGTGATAGAACGGAGCTGTATATAAATTTTGTCTGATCCTTTCAAACCCGTGAAAAGAAATTTTCGTTATTTTGTTGACTCACTTGTTCAGTAGAATGTCGAAAATAGCTTTCTCTATAGAAGCAGCTCAATTCGTAAACACACGGTAATGTTGAGAAAACAAGCAACTTATTCTTTAGTTGAGAAACTACTACTGGTCAACTGTAAAAGTCAGCTACACTAACATTTTTTGTTGTTCTAATGCCGCTAGATTTATCTCTATCAAGTTGCGGCTTTAAGAAAAGAGAACTTTTTCATGAAGTTAATCAAATTAAAATTAACAGAACGATTTTAATCGCTTGTGAAAAAAAATCTTCATAGCTTACTTTTTTAACACATATGCTGATCTTGTCTAGAAAAACAATGAAAACTTCAAGACTAAATCATCCCAGACAACATAAATCCCTCAAAATCTTTCCTTCCATTGAATACTATTCCTGACTTTCGTCTGATTATGTAAAACTCAAATGACCACATGTCACAATTAAGCTTCTTAATTTAAATACGACGAAAGGCTCTGATTACATGGATAAAGAGTAAATCTTAAGTAAAACAAAGCGTAGCTTATTTTCCAATTATCACTGAATGTTCATCACATTTTAAAAGAAATCCAATCGAAAACGTGATGGGATGATCTCACTTATGGGTTTTAATAGTAGATTACTCTAATTTAAAACGACAAAAACTACCACTGTTGATACTTGGATTTTGATGCTAATAGGCACTAGTAAATTAAGATGAGTAATGAAGTAAATAACTTTAAAGCAAGCTTATTTGCAGCGCTAACAAAGTATTAAAGTAGTCAGAAATATGTTAATAATTATGTAATAGGGAGATAAGAACTTTGAGATGAACTAAGTGGTATGAGAATTCTATCGACTTAAGTCCCCAAATCAATACTTGATTTAAAACGCCAGTAATTATGAACTGAAGACTTAATTAATTTAAGGGATTGTGGAGATAGTAGCACTTTGTAGTTTACATCTTGAACTGATGAAAACCAGAGGGCACTGGACAGCCGTAGTATGGGACTCCTTAGCATGGCTAATCCACAGTCCCTCTGAGAATCAAGCTTGAAGTCTCCAGTTATCACAGATGGCTTCTAGCCCCTAGATTACTGGGTCGGCATCCGATATTTTACATGCTTAACTTCGAAGAGCCCATGATGTAAACTATAAGATTGGAGACTTTTCAAATTCAGACTATTCAGTTAGAATAGAGTCTCATTAACAACTCTAAATTTACTCAGTTGCACAAGTAGTATGACGCTCTTTAGTCCTTACGTAGGCATTTGTGTGAGACATTGGTTTCACACTCAAAATGAATCTTATACCAATAACATAACAGTTGTCACATAGTCATATTTGTATTTACGCCTTTGTTTCCTACAAATCCTAAATTAGTATTAATTTATGTTTCCTGTTCGTTGGTTTCTTTTGTTTCTTTTGATTCGTATTTGTACGTTTAGCTTCCTACAGCGTTTAACAGCATTTACAATCTTCAGCTTCTTATCACAGATATTTTCCCCTCAATAAGATAATGTAGTGATGTGACAAGTTGAACTGATAAGTATCCATATTAGATCCTAGATTATTTATGAACTATACCTTAGTGGTTGAGGCATTATCCTTCTGGTCATTTTTCAAATCTTGAATTTTCGATAAATTTATATTGCTTGAAGATTATACTTTCACAACCAGAAATCAAACTTATAAGAAGATGTTGATTCGAAGCTTTTATATGATCTAGATTTTAGTAAGTTAAATATTGCGGTATACTGATTGGTCATGTATTTTCGCTCATGAAAATCTTTTTTAACCATTTGAATGATTAAAAAATCAATACAAAATAGTAAGATTTTAAGTAACTCACTTCTGACATTGAGAAATATGAGTAACGCTGGACTCTTTAAGTTCAACAATGGTAGGTGTATTGAAATTTTTAATACTGAAAAATAAATTTTTAAAAAAGTTAAATATTGTAATATATAATTAAACTAACAAATAATGATGGACGTCTTGAAACAGAAATTACCTAAAGCCTGATAATTTTTGGTGTTGGCCTAACTTGAAACTCGTCCTCTGGATTCCCCTGTACACTATTGGTTATTTCCATACTGTGACGCGGACCATGTGTCAGTTTTTTCAAATCCTAGGCACGTCATCCTCTAGGTTATTGAGTTCATATGTTCACAAGCTTGTGAAACGAATAAAAATTTCGTTTTTGAGGTCTATATTTTCCCTTTGTTGATATTAAGAACAGTAACTGATTATTCTCTTTACTCATACACATATCTTTACCACATGTCCTGAACACTACAATTTAGTCACAAGTTTTAGTAACACTAGATAGTAACTACTTGAATTATTTTAATGAGTACTAGCTTTAAACTGATTTTCATAATATTGTGATATTAGACAATTATTTGATTGTGTAAATACTGCCTTGACTCAATTTTGTGATCACACTTTTTAGCCTGGGTTTATCATCATGTCCTTTGGTATGAATTGAACTTACTTATTTAAAATATTCACTAATTAATGTGACTTTGTTATATTTCAAACGACTTAAGGTAGTTGGGATGAAAATACTAAATTTGATCTCTTTTTTATTAATACAGAATGTAAATAACGAAATGTACAGCTAATTTTGACTAATTATATGTTCTACGAATAAATTGTAAGATACATTAGTGGCTTACTAAGTTGTTTGTCCTGTCATTCAAATTGAACTTATCTCTTCAAACCATTCAGTTGGACGACTATCATGTGCTCACTAATGAAATAATATCTGATGTAGTTCATTATATATATATATAATGACTGAGTACTGTTAATGGTATCAGTGGTAGTAATAATAAAGGTTTGACATAGATAGTATGATTCAAGAAAAATGAATTGATTTCATGTTACGAATTAGCTCAAGCTAGAAATATAAACTGCTCAGTTTCAGCATGGCGTTTGTGTTCGCCATGAGACTCGAATGTTTTTGATTCAGTCATTGGTGAGGTCATGGATATGAATTCCGCAACTACAAAAAGCCAACCATCAAGTGCTTTATGGTTTTTTAAAGTTTCCTAATTGATCTCAAACAGCACTGAAAGTAATTTCAGAATTAGACAATAAATTGGTTTATAAACAAAATACTAAAATCTTACTTGTATACATAACACTGTGTGCTAGTTACCACAATAAAGTAATTGAAACTGAATGATGCTTTTGATACGCGATCACGGAATTCTAGACGTTCTATCGATTCATTTCGTTGATTTTGTAATACAACAGTTCGTTCATCTGTTAACAATGCTTCAAAACCATTCCATTCTAAACATCTTTCAATAACATATCCATTAATTATTCGACCATTTCCACCAGCGCATGCTATTTGATTACCATCAGGAGACCATTTGATACTCAGAATACTACCAGTTTGCGTTTCCTCTAAAGCATGAATCCACTGTAAGTTAAAAATTTAGGACATAAAATTTAAATTAATACAGATTGCTTTAGGTGATATTAAGAATGTAGCGTAATACAACGAACTGATGTTTATTGAGGAACCATTAAAAATCAAGGGACTCTGGTCACTGAGTCGGAATCCAATGGCATACAATAAAAACTTCAGTCAATCAATAAAATGGTATGACCATGACTTAATATGAATGATGATGTCTTCTCCACTTTTGATGTGACCAAAATGTATCAAATTCATCTCTTTACTGAAACTTGCAGAATATTCTCTGAAATTCAGACTTGCCAGAAACCCAAAATTACAACAAAATAGCTGATCTGTGCTTGCTGACCTCTATCGGTTTCTCTGTTATTGCCAGTCACAACAGTCACTAACATGAAGCCCTAGGATATTGGCTCGATATATATTGATTTCAGTTATCAACACTAAAATGATTCTATTTTGAATTTAAACTGAGCCACGCGAGTATAAGATAGAATACACCTATATCGATTCTTGAATAACTCAGTGGAAGTGACTGTAAGTGGTTGTGGTGTTTCTTGTGAACTAATGATTTCTTTGCACTCGATGACTGCTTGATTTTGAATTTCAAATACAATACGTTCGTTTGTGGTCATCTAGTACTTCTTGGTCAAATTAAGTTAATTCTGAGATTCCAAGTTCCTACTATAATTCAAATACTTTGAATAATCGCAGTGATACAATCTTAAACCACTCCATGAGTATCAGGTCCAAAATGGTTTAAGATGCACTATGTTTTTGAGTGCTAACAAACGCAAAACTCTACACCAAGGCACTTAACATAGTGAATAAGAGGAATTCGTTTCATTTCAATGACACTTAAATTTCAACAGCTCAGCTCAGTTCTACCAACGCAGAACTGTTGAGTTTTTCTATTTCAGAATAGAATTGCTAGTATTTTGTACAAATGGTCCGACTCAAAATTAATTAAATAAAATTTTAATTCCCAACTGAGCTCCAAATATAGTGGCATCAGATAAAGGCACATGTTCTGTAGATGTATACCAAATCCTTTTTTTCAATTGAGTAAAGTCAACTAAATAATATAATGCCTAATAAACCCATTGTTGCACTTTCAGTTAGTACATGAAAACTAACATTAAAAACACTCAAGTTTATATTCATAATTGCACAAAATATGTAAGTACGTATCTCCAAATCAATTAGACTGCATCTTTATCAATCTTATGTAAACTTTGAATAGCTTTTATTGAACATTACAGAACGATAAAACCTTTGATTTAAGGTTTGAATCAGGATGATTAGCTAGGCTTTTAACAAAACTGGAAGATTATTTTGCAAGAGAATTTTTGATTCATCTATTTATGAATCTATGCTAAACTGATAAAGCTCGTGCAATACAGTGTTTTTTTCTAAAATCAAATAGCCAAACACAGGTGAGCAATAGAACCTAGAATAAATAAGTAACGAAACTAAACCTACAGCGACTTGACGTAACTGTAATTTTTAGACTTTCTTATAGATTCATCGCAACTGTGTGTTTACAGCTTAAGCGTTGCAACCAGAAAGGATGATAGACTGACTGCAAACTGTTACCAAAATGCGAATGTGAACTTAATTTCCAAAATGTTTTAATCGATTAGTTATTCCGAAAAAGACCAAACGTTGCCGATAAACACGTATCTAAGATTATATCTTCGATTGATCCGAAATGTAACTCACGAGACTATATTCATCCCAAAACATTACTGAGGTTCTTCAGCGTTTTTAAAACACATGAAACAGAGTTGCTAATTCCTCCCAGAGGGAAAAGTTTGACAGTTTAAAATCTTTTTCTTAGTTTTATCCTAAAGTAGTACAGATAATATGTTCATGTTCTGCATCCTCATTTTAAACAATAACTTTAGTATTATTATGTTCTATTCCTTTGAGTCTTTAAGTGTAAATCATTTCCAGTGATTAAAGTATAATTAATATCCCACAACTAAATAAGGTTGTGATGGAAATCTCCTTTCACATCAGGCAAAAAGTGAACGATACAAGACAAATATTGTAAACTCACCCCAAGTTTATCACACAACACTACAGTAGCATATGATCCAACTGCAAATAACTGACCATCAGGAGACCATGAGATCGAAGTAACTGGATATTCAAAAGGCGCACTCGAATATAAGAGCCTCCCGTAACTGTCCCATACCTGAGATACGGTTACAATCATGGCATTTTACTTTGTATTTACAATCCTCTGAAGCGGAAATAAGTTGATTGTTGATGGCATTCCAATCAACTTGCAAAATGACACCATCATGAGCTTTCCACTATAGGAAGCAAGTGGTTGAGGTGTTTAACTTACTTACAGCAAAAGGTTTGACATTTGCTTGAAGAGATTGCGTAACTAGTTGTCTGTCGAGAGAGAAAAGCATCATATTGGAGTTAGCACCCCATGAAATCGAGTAGATAGGATAACCTGATCACGAAAAAATTCGTTACACAATATAAAGACAAGTTACTGTGTTGGCACAAAGTGGATCTTAACATCCCACTCCGTGACCAAATTTTTATTTGTCCGTCTTCTCCAGCTAGATGGACAATGTTATTTGCGTAATGTACACTAACATGTAGCAAAAGAAGTTCCATCGAAATTCCATTTCGCAGATAGAACAGCCCCCTGATGAGCATCTGAAGTTCGTTCTATTTTTTTCTCTTTAGAAATGATGTAACATTTCCCTGAAATACCTCAAAAACTATCGTGTAAATTTACCATCAGTAGCTCCGAGCAAGAATATTTCACTTTCTCTTGAAGTCTTAGTAGAGTGTTTTGTCCTTTGTCTGGGAAGCCGGTCCATACATGTTGGAAATACATTATGAGGCAAGCTTAATAAGTCTGACACTTGATCTGATATCAGATTCCAACATTTAACAGCTCGATCATCAGCAATCGAAATTATTTCATCGCAAGACACCCAGTCAACAGAACTAGCTAAATCATTATGTTTGTGCCGTTAAGTAAATAACTTATAATATGATAATATTAATATTAATGTTTTTAGTATGATAAAAAAGGATATGAATTATGGAGTCATTTGTCACGACTTTCATTTTCATTTTTGAACAGCCTACACTTGATACTATAGAGAATTAGCAAAATGTAGCAGATCAAAACAACGCTTCCATAAAATACAATTTTTATCCATTTTCGATCTGTGGCCATTGTTGATGAAGAGAAATTTCTTACCCTAGTGGTGGTTTGCGTTTATGGCTAATGGGATATTTCCAAAATGTGGAATGGTACAATCGTTACTTCAATCATTCAGGAGCCTTCAAACTTGCTCTATAAAAATAATTAGCCATTCACTTTCAGTATCAGTTTCAGTTTGGAAAGGACAGTAGGCTAGATGGCCTGCGTTAGTCTTGGCAATCACGGTCTCTCAGCTGATCCAACTTTCTTTTGAAGGAGTCGACGGATGGAGGCTCAACCACGTGCTGAGGTAATGAATTCCACTCTTTGATTATTCGATGGGAAAGTCGGTAGTCAGCTGACAAGTAATTTGTTCTGGGCTTGTGTCCTCGTAGATTTTCTGTTTTGGAAGACAAGAAAAATGAGGGCATATCATGTCCAAATTTGTCATTAAGCAATTTGAAAACTGTAATCAAGTCGCCTCTGATTCTTCTATATGACAGCGGGAATAGGTTTAGCTTGGTCAGTCTAGTACCATAGGGAAGCTTCGCTATTCCGGGAATCAGCCTAGTTGCTGTTCTCTGAACCCTTTCCAAGAGTTCACTGTCTTTTTTAGGCAGGGGCTAGCTGCTTGTATGCAGTACTCACGTTTAGGGCGTACGAACACTGTATACAAAGTCAGAAACGTTTTAGCGTCAAGATGTCTAAAAACCCTGCGTATGGACCATAAAGTCTTAAAATCTTTGGCGACTATTGCACGGCAGTGTGCAGTAGTCTTTAACTCTTGACTAACGATGACGCTTAAGTCATTGTGTGAATGGACAATATTTAACTCAGTGTTATTCATCGTGTATGTATCTGTACCCTGGTGGCCAATATGCATCACAATACACTTGGAAGTGTTTATCGGCAATTGCCAGGTTTGGGACCATTCAGATAATCTCTCCAGGTCATTTTGAAGTTCTAAGCTATCGCCCTTGCTTTGTATCGCTCTCCATATCTTGACATCGTCAGCATAGAGTAAGACCGATGACAATAGTAGACGAGGGAGGTCATTTACGTACAGGAGGAATAACACTGGGCCCAAAACTGTACCCTGGGGGACTCCACTAAGCACAGTTTCCCAGCTAGACAACTTGGAGTTCACCCTTACTCTTTGTTGACGCCCAACTAGGAAGTCTTATCCACATCAATAGATTGCCTCCAATCCCGACATTCCTTAGCTTATATAACAGCCGGTTATACGGAACTTTGTCGAAAGCTTTGCTGAAATCGACATAAGCTACGTCTATAGGTAACCTTTGGTCCTTAAAAGCGCACCAGCTTTCACGAGCGACTAATAAGTTTGTGAGACAAGAGTAACCTGTTCTAAAGCCATGCTGTTTTTCGGAGAGGATCCGGTTTTCATCGAGATGCTTTAACAGCTCCTTCCGAATAATCTTTTCTAAGATTTTAACAACCACACTAGTTAAACTAATTGATCGGTAATTCTCAGGCTTATGTTTTGTACCTGTTTTGAAGACTCCAGTATACTCCTATAGTATCTTTTTCGTGATTTTGTATAAATCGGTTGATGTCTTTGCGTTCGTCTCTCGTTGCTTTGGTACTGTTCGAGGTACTTGTAGCATCGGTTGTTATGTTGAGCCCATATCCCTTATTCTAACTTCTGGACGAGTCTATTCACCTATCCATCATGAGTCATTTTTCACCTTGTTAATCATTCACTTATTAACCCTGACCATTTTTATATGAGCGTAGATATGTGAATACTTCTTATCCTATTCATCACATGTCTGTCATTTATTTTTGTCTGACTACAAATATTGATTAACGCTTGGTTAAAGGAGTTGGCTTACCCGCCATCTCCAATGCATATCATTTTTGTTTTGCCCTCTGATATTGTCTTATGTGCTCATAACCTTCTGTCATGCGTCAATTGACAATAAACTATTTCTGCCGCTTCTCTTTATCTTTTGATTTTACGCACCGTTAAGATTTGTATTATAACGGTTGTCGAGGTGAACAATTAGCGAAGCACGACACTACATATTCGCTAATCTCGAATGCGTGGATACCAGCAGACACCAATTTACCAGAAAGGGGATGGATTGGTTGTAACGTAGAAGTAATAAGTGATAATTTGAGTGTGGAAAAAGGTGATTTCTTCAAGAACAGCAAATAAGTTAATAATAATAATTTATTCTCAAACAACAGATTCTTACATGAGGCATGCCGGTTTACAGGCAAGATCAAATTGTTAAAGTAGTTACAATTTTCACTGTTGAAAATTACTCAGCTGGGTTGATATTTCATAAGATATGAATGTAAATGGATTTCATAAGAAACATGTCAA
The DNA here is from genome assembly GCA_944470415.2 of Schistosoma rodhaini. Classification (NCBI taxonomy): domain Eukaryota; kingdom Metazoa; phylum Platyhelminthes; class Trematoda; order Strigeidida; family Schistosomatidae; genus Schistosoma; species Schistosoma rodhaini. Next base: position 37,242,446 of record OX104037.1, read on the forward strand.
TATCAAAATCATACTTGGCGAACTTTATGGAGATAGCGTTGCAACATACAACTGATGGTCGAGAATAGATACATGCGAAGTTAGGGGCTTTTCGAAGTTTCGAACTTATATCCCTCCAGAATATCGGAAGCATTAATAACGGTGTAGGACGAAGTCACCCGTGCCATATCTGTTTTCGGTTGAGTATCTGCAGGAGGCTGAAAAAGGTGTAAGAAAAAGGAAGGACGAAAAGCAGAGCACACCATATTCATGGAGGAATAGTTAATGTATAACCATTTAGTCTATTTTTCTGTTACTGAAGTATTTATTAGGTAAGAACATACTAATGTGTTAAAGAAAAATAAGTGTGGGCAAGGTATGAGTGGATAAGGAACTGCATAAATGAAGGTAGTTTAGAAGGAAGTATGGAATTGTGTAATTATAAAATAAAGTGCTGAAAACAGTATTCCGATACAAATGACTGTCTCTCTTTACTTTAGAAGCTGTTTGAACTCTCCTTTTTTGTTTTCAGATTTTATAGGGTATGGAGTGGGCTTCGTTTTTAACCAATTGTCTAGTTTGCTTGTATTAGGATTACTTGGTAGGAAGTGGAACCAATTCAGCTTTTTTTAACATGATGCAAAGTGGTATTTTGCATGAATAATTTCGCATCAATACCGTTGGTTCGTGACACCCCACTAGACATAAGGAGCCGTAATTAATATGTTCTGCCCCACAGACACGGGTGGATTGAAGTTATCTCCCCACCATCATGTTTGCTGGTCAGTAACGCCATCCTCCCTCCTTTTATGATGTTAGGCTCTCTTACGTTTATGGTCGGTATGAATATTGCTTTTATCAAGGACCTTATTTGGAATACGCTGTCTCTACAAGTTCCATGTTACAAGCAAATCAGATGGTAATAACATTTGTATTATGGGTTAGATATCCATTTAATATATCGTACTACTATGAAGATAACTAATGGTAAAGGTTAGAAGAGATAAGTCAGATTATATGTAGTTAAGAGATGGTAAGGGCTAATAGCAAACCAGAGGATATGATAGTAAATATTGTAAAATTTTCAGGGTAAGAAAAAATAAAGCATTGAACAACTCACAAGAATTTAGGACGTATGGGCTTCTTTTGATCGGCCTTAGTTGTTAAAGTGTAAGAAGATGGAAATGAAAGAATTTTTGAAGGAACAGGGATGATAATAAGAGACTCCGAAAGTAGTTACTAATGCAGTAATGATCTTTTGGCTTGATCCTAGTAGTGATGACGAGGTTTTTATGGAGTCTTGAATGAACATGGTTGCGCTTCTATTGCTTACAACAATGGTTGATAAGCTAATGATTGGTACTGCTCCTGTAAAGCCCCCTTTCATTGCCTAAACACAGTCTTTAGAAAGGCTAGTTTTTCGGTTGGCTTGTATCATTGTTTTTATCAAGTTTCTCAGCATACCTGAGTGTCACATTTGTTACGATGGGCTAACGGATCTGGTATTCGTGCACTTGAATAATGTTTCTTGACTGAATAAGTGTCGCTGGACAATCTCGTATGATAATACAATAATTGCATCTGTTCTGCTTTAGTTTGGAAATACGTATATCAAGGTTGACATCTCTAAGTTTTCAACACCTGCCAGCGTGGTAAGCTTAAAGCAGTAAACGTTTTCATAGGATGGAAACCAAATGCTTGCTTGTGGTCACGTAGTCGTATTTCAGTTAACCTCTGCTTCATTCAGTAGTCACAAAAAATCCGTTTTGTTTTAGTAAAATAGGTTAATCTGAATACCGTAATATTAATTACTTACTTACGCCTGTTACCTCCAATGGAGCATAGGCAGCCGACCAGCATTCTCCAACCCACTCTGTCCTTGGCCTTCTTTTCTAGTTCTACCCAACTTTTGTTCATTCTTCTCATGTCTGTCTCTATTTCTCGGCGTAATGTGTTCTTTGATCTTTCTCCTCTCCTTTGGCCTTCAGGATTTCGTGTGAGGGCTTGCCTTGTGACTCAGTTGCGGGCTTTCCTCAAAGTGTGCCCCATCCACTTCCAGCCCCCTTTCCCGATTTCTTCCTCCACTGGAATCTGGTTTGTCATCTCCCATAGTATCTTGTTGCTGATAGTGTCTGGCCATCTGATCCTAAGTATCTTGCGTAGACAGCTGTTAATAAACACTTGTATCTTCTGGATGATGGCTTTCGTAGTTCTCCACGTCTCCGCCTCATACAGTAGAACTGTCTTGACATTTGTATTGAAAACTCTGACTTTGGTGTTGGTTGACAATTGTTTTGAGCCCCAGATGTTTTTCATTTGTAAGTATGCTGCTCTTCCTTTGCCGATCCGCGCCCTCACATCTGCATCTGATCCACCGTGTTCATCAATGATGCTCCCCAGATATGTAAGGTTTCCACATTCACCAAAGCTTCTCCGTCGAGTGCAATTCGATTGGTGCATATTGTATTGTATCGGAGAGTCTTGCTTTTCCCTTTGTGTATACTGAGACCTAATACCGTAAGATAACCTCCAGTAATCCAATAGCACTAACTACAACTATGTTATCAGTAAGTTGACTTTTCAGTGAGGTGTGACAATATTTTGACGGAGTAACTATTGTTAACCCGTAAGGTATTAAATATTTTCAACGTTCGTTTACACAACTAATGAGGTACCGGAATTCGTGAACTCAAATACACACAGAAATAAGGAAATGATGGGTTCAGTCAAGAATGTTAGGGGCAGTTCAAATAACTGTTAAGTTCAAGTGACGTAAAAATAATGTTCCAGCTGGGTTGACGTGTAATTTGGTGTGTAACATGTAATATTTTGACGATAAAATTCAGAATTAGAGACACGACTTATAAAACTACAGCTAACATGACAGGAATAATGCATTCTTTTAAGAAGTCGCCTTAGTTAGGGCGATGCATAAAATTAATAAATACTTGGCATTAACGACAATAAATGCTGTCGTAATTGCACTAGCAAACAATGTAAGGGTTATGAATACTTTTGGTTTGCCTTAGGCACTGGCGACATCCAGGTGTTAAAGATATTTATGTGAATTGTTAAATGGACCATGAATTACCTATCTAGTCCAAATGCTAGGATATTGCGAATAAGTGCTACTGTAAAGAAAGTAATTACGACCGGCTCATTATAGTATCTACAGGATTCACAGACGGCTTGACATATAAGGTAACTTGATACACAAGTGACTAGATCTCAAGGTCTAGTTTAGTGGGTATACCGTTGACTACAAAGGGGTCGAAACGCACACATAAAACATGAAATGCAAGACGGCTTCAGGTAAAACTGTTTTAGGTATCTAAACTCACTAGCAATACTCGTTTACTTTTACCTATTGTCGCATACACTAGGAAAAGCAGCTTATATTTGGTGAATGGTTTATTTTACACTATTTTTCACATGATACGCAAGGTCAGCTCAAAGTTACTATAAATTGCAGTCATATAATTGAGTTGGCTGGTATTCTGTAAGGTAAGAATTTGTGTTTCTCAGCGTGCTGAACTTTTTTTCTGTATCAACGGTAGCAATATCTGATAGCTAGAGAATAATGTTTCTAATCGAAATTAATTGTAGATACCAAATTTAACGGACAACTTCCTACTCAACGAATCGTATTGCATTTAAGTCAAGCCTTCATTAAAAGGCGACGAACTAACACTTCCAAAGTTCACTTTGGTTTCCTTAACGGTATAGATGGGTGTAATAAATACACATTATATGCACATTAAACACTTATGCATCACCTGATAGCTGCAATTCCTTAAGGCTATGTCAAAGTTTTCTCCAAATGTACAACATTTGATAGAGCATGCGCCGTTATAAAACGCTTGGTCAATAAAAGTTGTATTCAAACTACTTGATGCATTAGTACTGCTAGCTGTGAGTATAATTCCAAAGTAATACAAAAACTTCACTCGAGCGCAAAATTTAAAACAAAATAAGGTAATTTAAGTTATTCATCATGAATCCATCCATTACTACAATAAAATATTTTTGGCGCTTCTCCTGAAGGATGTAACTTGTTTTCACATGGTTATACTTTTTCTTATTAGTGTTTCCTTCTTATTTAACAACATTTGTTAGTGAAAAAATACTTTATTTCTGATAGGGCTCTATTAATTTGACACCCCATCCTGTGACTCAACGTATTACATTAAGCTCACTATCTTGCACGCTGTCCACCTCTCCTCGTTCACTAACGTTAACATATTAACTATTAGCAAATATTGATCTGACTCTACCATAGTACTTTACGCATCTAATAATATTATGAATATATTTCTGCAATAGCAGGTACACGCCATTTTTACAGGCGTGATCTACAATTTACAACATATACTGGTTCACAGTATGCATCCCAAGCAAGCTTGTTTAGTAATTATAATCTATAAAAGTTGACAGCAGTTCATTCGTTCAGATATAATGTGTTTTCGTAAGAAGAGTTTCCAAAGGGGCATGGCGTCCACGTTACATACCAGATCCAATCTCGACAAAAAGTGTATTAGGGTTTCGGTCGTGCAAAGTATTTATGTGATGCAGCTTTTTAAGTTTATAGTTGTTAAACTAGCTTGCGGCGACCGCGCGCAATTTAAAAAGGACGGTGGTATTTTTCCTCGTTGAGTAAATTCTATTGTTTTAATCGTTATTAACGTATCAAGACTACTGTTTTTTTTATACTTTGATTGAATTTCTCTCAGTTAAAGCATTCGACTGGAGTATCATTTTTGGTATCCTAAATAGTTTTATCGTCGGTACTCCAGAGTACCTTGTTTTTCTATTGTACCTGTTAGTACTTTGGTCCTAACTATTTATAGTTTTCTCTACTTTTAGTCAAAACTCACTTTCTCATCCTAAAATGACTGGAAGATGCAATAAAAGCATTTGCCACCGCCCAGGATGTCGATATCCCGTTGACAGCGGCATGCAGTGCGATGAGTGCAAAGGTTGGTACCACGAAGTTTGCACGAATCTAACGCCTGCAGCTTTTAAGCGGTCCAGTAAAAATGGATGCATATGGCTATGTCAACAGTGCTGTTTGGATGCAAATAGCCTGTTAACCGAGACCATCTCAATGGTAAATGCCACGAAAAAAGTGTCTCGGCAAGCGCGGTCGGGACACATCGGTCAGAAATCAATCTGTCGACACGCAGATTGACATAAGACAGGCCCAAGTAAGTCCGAAAAATGCTGACACACTGTCCAAAGGAGGAAGAACATCCTCCAAAGAGGTCTGTCAAAACCAGAAACTCGAGAAAAAAGTCTCTTCTGTCCCTCGTATCAAAAATGCTACTCAGAAGGAAACTTCTGGAACCCAAAATCCCTATGCTCGATCGGTTTCCAGTGCGAAAGATGACCCAATCTCCCAAGTCGTCCTGAACCTTCCGGAATCCCACAGAACGCCTGACGCGACTGTGGTTACTACTCAAAAGAATGTTAGTGACTGGGTATGGGTCGTAAGGAAAAAACGGCAAAATGACGTAAAAGAGAATCCTACCCCCACCAAAAGGGTCGAAAAGCCGAGGTCTGATCACAGCGACAGATCAGTTATTTTCCATAGAGTCAAGGAGAGTGACAGCTCAGAACCGAAAGCTCGTTTTGAGCATGACATTGTGTTGATAAAACAACTACTCAACCAAGTTATGCCCCAAAACATCTCCGGAGTCACCTTGCTAAAGGTGTATAGACTAGGAAACTTAGCGCATCTGAAGCCAAATCAGTCTAGACTGCTCAAAGTCGTTTTCAGATCCCCAAACGAACGCGACTTAATCTTAGAAAATGGACACAAATTAAAGGGTTCAGGAGTTTTTCTCCGTAAGGACTTACCGTTGGCGGACCGTGTTAAAAGACGGGAAGCCGAAAAGGAACTACAGCTCAGATTAGACGCTGGCGAAAAAGACCTGAAAATTGTAAATTTTCGGGTTGTGAGGCTTCGACAGAGGATGATGCCGAAGCCACTCTGGGTGAAGCACGAGGCCACCTAAATAGGCTTCGGATCTGTTATACCAACGCCCGGAGCCTACTAAATAAGCTACCGGAACTAGGTGTACAGATTGACTCAACTAGGCCAGACATAATCGCAGTCACAGAAACATGGCTGATGCCGTCTATAGATAATAGGGAACTTGATTTCGAGGGTTTTACATTAGTAAGGGCCGATAGAACACAAACGCGTAAAGGAGGGGGAGTAGCTCTATTCATTAGGAATGCTATTCCATTCACTATTATCGACAGTGTATCCCATGAGAGTGGGACGTATGAATTAGTTAGCTGTCGCCTGAAATGTAGGGGACAAGAGTTGCTGCTTGGTTTGATCTATCGCAGCTGTGAGGTAAACGAGGTCCTGCTAAGCAGTCTCAACACTTTATCACGAATTGATCGATGTCTAATCCTAGGGGACTTTAATGCACCCATGGTGAACTGGAGAAATTTGCGGACTGAATCGTCAGCAAATTCCTTCAAACAGGAACTAGTTGATGCGGTAATCACATGTGCCCTAGTGCAACAAGTGAAGGAAGCAACTAGGTACGATCCGGGTTCTGCATCATCCTTACTAGATCTTATATTGACTCACTATGAGGATGACGTTGCAAACCTGGATTACATGCCAACCCTAGGCAAAAGTGATCATGCAGTTTTAAGCTCTGACTTCCATACAACTGTCGATCACGAGCACGCCTCAGCTCAATCCAGACCTAACGTCTGGAAAGCAAACATACCAAACATCATGAAATCAGCATCATTAGTAGATTGGAAATTAGACCCAGAGTCATCAATCGAAACGGCTTGGGACGTATTCCGGAATTTATACTTAAAAGTTACCGCCCCCCACATCCCTTGGACTACACCTAAAAGGCCGAGAAACTCCCCACCGTGGTTCAGTAGGGAGGTTCGCATCCTTCTCCGTAAAAGAAGGAAAATGTGGGATAGATTTAGGTTACTGGGGACTGACGAGGCAAAATCTCAGTATCAAAAGGCTCGAAATACCTGTGCCTCGACCCTCCGTAAGGCCAGAAAGCTGTACGACGAGAAAATCGTTAGGGAATCCATAAAATGCCCTAAACGCTTGTATTCGTATATAAACCAAAGAACAAAAAGAAGAAGAAATGTTCCTTCACTATGTGGAGACAGTACTGCCTCATCACTAGTGGTGGACGACTTTGGCAAAGCTCAAGTATTCTCTAAATACTTTAGCAATGTATACACCATAGAAAAACCCTTCTCACCAGCCCATGAAAATCCCCCTACACAAGCACTGGACGGCGTGAACATTAAAGAACTCGATGTCTTTCGTCTGCTAGTTAAGCTTGACACAGGTAAATCCCCTGAACCCGATGAACTGCATCCTAGGTTACTAAAGGAATTAGCTAACTTTGTTGCGAACCCTTTAAGTGTATGATTTAATCTATCCGTAATCCAGGGTCGTCTACCAAAAGACTGGAAGAACGCCATAGTAAGTCCAGCCTTCGAAACAGGTACAAAACATAAGCCTGAGAATTACCGATCAATTAGTTTAACTAGTGTGGTTGTTAAAATCTTAGAAAAGATTATTCGGAAGGAGCTGTTAAAGCATCTCGATGAAAACCGGATCCTCTCCGAAAAACAGCATGGCTTTAGAACAGGTTACTCTTGTCTCACAAACTTATTAGTCGCTCGTGAAAGCTGGTGCGCTTTTAAGGACCAAAGGTTACCTATAGACGTAGCTTATGTCGATTTCAGCAAAGCTTTCGACAAAGTTCCGTATAACCGGCTGTTATATAAGCTAAGGAATGTCGGGATTGGAGGCAATCTATTGATGTGGATAAGACTTCCTAGTTGGGCGTCAACAAAGAGTAAGGGTGAACTCCAAGTTGTCTAGCTGGGAAACTGTGCTTAGTGGAGTCCCCCAGGGTACAGTTTTGGGCCCAGTGTTATTCCTCCTGTACGTAAATGACCTCCCTCGTCTACTATTGTCATCGGTCTTACTCTATGCTGACGATGTCAAGATATGGAGAGCGATACAAAGCAAGGGCGATAGCTTAGAACTTCAAAATGACCTGAAGAGATTATCTGAATGGTCCCAAACCTGGCAATTGCCGATAAACACTTCCAAGTGTATTGTGATGCATATTGGCCACCAGGGTACAGATACATACACGATGAATAACACTGAGTTAAATATTGTCCATTCACACAATGACTTAAGCGTCATCGTTAGTCAAGAGTTAAAGACTACTGCACACTGCCGTGCAATAGTCGCCAAAGATTTTAAGACTTTATGGTCCATACGCAGGGTTTTTAGACATCTTGACGCTAAAACGTTTCTGACTTTGTATACAGTGTTCGTACGCCCTAAACGTGAGTACTGCATACAAGCAGCTAGCCCCTGCCTAAAAAAGACAGTGAACTCTTGGAAAGGGTTCAGAGAACAGCAACTAGGCTGATTCCCGGAATAGCGAAGCTTCCCTATGGTACTAGACTGACCAAGCTAAACCTATTCCCGCTGTCATATAGAAGAATCAGAGGCGACTTGATTACAGTTTTCAAATTGCTTAATGACAAATTTGGACATGATATGCCCTCATTTTTCTTGTCTTCCAAAACAGAAAATCTACGAGGACGCAAGCCCAGAACAAATTACTTGTCAGCTGACTACCGACTTTCCCATCGAATAATCAAAGAGTGGAATTCATTACCTCAGCACGTGGTTGAGCCTCCATCCGTCGACTCCTTCAAAAGAAAGTTGGATCAGCTGAGAGACCGTCATTGCTAGGACTAACACAGGCCATCAAGCCTACTGTCCTTTCCAAACTGAAACTTATAAAGTAAGCTTGTGGAGCGCCTGGTTCGAACTATGACCTTGGGAAAGCGCGTTCGTCGGGCTTGTTCCAGATGCGAGACTAAAGAACATGGACGACCTAAGAACGAATCTTAAATAACCTTGAGGAATATTGGCCAATCAGAAGACAGTTAGCATACAATAAAAATATATTACACAAAACTCAAAAATTAAAGGGGATACTGTTCTTTTACATGTTTCAAAAACTTATCACGGTCAGATATAGGTTCAGAAGTTTTAAAATCATAGTGCATCCGGTACAGGAACCCATCCATGTGGCTCCATAGTAGTCGACATCTGGAACCATGATAAAGTCCCGAAAATTCTTTCAGCCTCGACCACATAGTTTCAGTGTTGCCGGTATGTTGGTATGGTTTAGGGTTTAGGATTAGGGTTAAAGATGAGACTATAACTAATGGACGACATTAGGGTTAGGGTTAGGGGGTGAATCTGAGTGAATCTGAGAGTGTCAACGTAATAACTAAGACTAAATGAGGGTTATAAACCCGTGTGAAAAATTCAAATTATGATTTACAGTTCATGGTTAAGGTTATGAATTTTACTTAGGGTTTTCATCACGAACTGACATCAGCTATAATGCCACAACTCAATCCAAATATATAATTGAATTTTGCGCCAAAATCTTACGGTAACATATCTTGTAGACTCTTAATTATCATGTTTTCTCTAAAATCCTTTGTAAACTGACCGTACATAAGCGTCAGGTACCGAACTTAGCACTGTGACCTTGAAAACCCGGGAAAGCTTCTGATTGGCTCGTCCATGTTCTTTAGTCTCGCCGAGAGAGTAGAGTGTTGAGTAAAATAGCAACCATATCCTTTATAGTCTGTTTTTTTCATCAGCCGATGCCTGCCGCACAGTTTTCATGTAAAAGTCCGAGTTAGCATGTTAAAGGTTGTCTTAGTAGAATAGTTAATCCAGCACAAAAATTAGAAACATGAGTCTGAATGGTGAGTGTAGTAGAACAACCTCAATATCACAGATTAATTGATTTGCTCTCATCCATAAAGAGCCTGATACAAACAAAATGTTCTGCCCCACAAACATAGGTGGATTGAAGTCATCGCCCTCACCATCAGTGCTTGTTTGTCAGTAACTCCACCCTCCCTCCTTTTGTGATGTTAGGCTCATTTACGCTTATTTTTTGGATACATATCATACCTCACACAATACTCTGTGTTTCACATCCTATTGGAAAACACTATTTCTATAAGCACCATGTCACAAGCTTATCAGACAGTTACAAATTATGGACTGTGGGTAAGGCTTCGATGCAATGTTTTTATTGACTATATAGTAAAATGTAGGTTACGAATCAGAGTATAGGCATTAGGAGGGGTATAGTGTAGGATATTTGTTTACCATAGTAGGCGGAAAAGTGGAGATTTATATTAGTTACAGATAAGGTAAGATAACGAGTGGTGAAATAAAATTAATGGCAAGGCAACATAATGTACAGATGAGTAAGAAGCTGATAAATAGACAAGAAGTAACTCACACAAAATTCGCGCTGAGGTTGTTTTGTTCTATGCTAACCGGTTGATGGGTGACAGGTTCTTTGGTTGTACGACCACTGGCAGTAGATTGTGCGTTTCTTCTGACGTTTTATGGTATTTATAAGCGTCGTTTAGCGACCGAGTATTGATAGGTCCAGTGAGTTACCTGTCTACTTCAATTGAAAAGAATTAGTGAGGGGAAAGTATATGATACAACTACAAGGTAGGGAAATAATGCGATTCAGTCTATATATGTAGAGAGCCTATGATGTCTGTGTGGAACGTGGATGTGTTCGTTTGCACCAGAACTATGCACGTGAGGGCTTGATCAACGAGTCTTGTAAACGTATGTAATTTGTCTGCCATGCGTACTTCAGAAGGCAGACTGTTCCATATCAATGCGTACTTGATAAGGAAGAAGTTTTCACGTGTTTTTTATCTGTGTTTTTCAATTTTGACAGTGGATACTTTGTCTCGAAGGTTGTATTCATGTGAGTCTTGGTAGAGAGCTATATTACATGTGGAATAAGTAAGGTTTTTAAGGAGTTTGAAATAAAAAATTAAGGTAGACCTAAGCCTTCTTTTCCAGAGGGGTTCTAGTCCTAAGATATGGCATCTGGATTTGTAGTCAGTGAGTTGGTCGTTCTTAAGTATTTTGCGAGTGAAGTCTCGCTGTATTCCTTCCACCTTAAGTATATTAGATGGTCGTAGGTTGGAAAATAAGAACGAGCAGTATTCGACGATGGGTCTTACACAGGCTTTATACATGATGATTTCAGTTTCGTTTTGAAAGAAATTATGAAGCCAAGCAATCTCCGCATTCGAGATGCTTTAGTTGAAATATGTTCAGAGAAGTTAAGACTGTCAGAGTAATGTACCCCAAGGTCAGTTACTGATGTCAGTCTGGGCAGTGGGTATTTGTTAAGTGCTGATTTTAGTTTAAGTGACGTGTTTCCAATACATAGCCAACCGCATTTCTCTGTGTTTAGCTCTAGCCCCCAGCGTTTGCACCAGTCGTCTACTTTGTTGAGTTCATGATGGATCGTTTGCATAGTACTACGTACATCACCAATGTCAGTTTTATAGATGACTTTTAAGTCATCAGCGTAGAGGTAGGTCTTACCTGTGGTAAAGCACTTGCATATATTGTTGATATAAATTATAAAGAGCAATGGACTCAAGACACTACCCTGCACAACACCACTGGTTATTGGTCGAGGTGTAGATGTTGTAGAGTTAAGCTTGGTTATTTGGTATCTGTTTGTGAGGAAAGACTTAATCCATTGCAATAGAGGGTTTATAATTCCAACTGACTGGAGTCTGTTGATCAGAAGATTATGGGATACTTTATCAAAGGATTTCTTTATATCGAAATAAAGTATAATCACTAGCTTTTTCTGGTCACGTATGCGAGTAACCTCGTTAAATAAGTCTACCAGAGATGTATTACATGATCTTGTTCTAATGAAACCATGTTGTGATGGGTCTATTAATTCTTCCTTAAGTAGGTGATCTGATAGTTGACTTTGAAACAAAAGTGGGCCCAATACACTTCCCTGGATGACACCACTAGTTATTGGTCTAGGTAATGAGAGACAGTCGTTGTACTTTACCATTTGTTTACGTCCCTTTAAGAATGAAACAAACCATGAATAGAGTGTCATTGACATACTTTTAGAGACAGCACTTTCATCAGCTAAGCCTCCAGGAGTTGAACTCTTACCGGGAGGCTCACTTGTTGACTTAGAATACGCCGACGACATAGTTTTACTCGGTGAAGACGCTGACAAAATGCAGAGTCTTCTGACCACCATAAGCAACAATGCAGGCATGTTCGGGATGCGATTCTCTCCCTCGAAGTGCAAAATGTTACTTCAGGATTGGGTTGCAGCGACACCTGAACTAATGATAGGGAGTGAAGTAGTTGAGCGTGTAGACCACTTCACTTATCTTGGGAGTCTCATCAGCCCTTGTGGTCTGGTGTTTGACGAAATCTCAGCACGGATACAGAAGGCTCGTCTAGCTTTTGCCAACTTGCATCATTTGTGGCGTAGGCGAGATATCCGTCTAGCAACCAAAGGACGGGTTTACTGTGCAGCAGTTCGTTCCGTCCTACTTTATGGAAGTGAAACATGGCCGGTAAGAGTAGAGGATATTCGTAGGCTACTAGTGTTCGATCATAGGTGTCTTCGAAGCATTGCTCGTATATCCTGGGACCACCGGGTAAGTAATGCAGTTGTTAGGAAACGAGTACTAGGTAGGGATGGCAAATCGATTGATGAAGTAGTGAAACTTCATCAGTTGAGATGGCTGGGACATGTGTTACGTATGCCCGACCACCGACTGCCCCGACGTGCAATGTTTCATGGTGTAGGAGTAGGTTGGAAGAAAGCTAGGGGTGGCCAGACCAAAACGTGGCACAAATCAATGAAGTCACTGACAAGTGGACTGGGCCATGTTGGTAAGTGTAGACTACCTGGTTGGGATTCGCGAGATGATAGCAACCGATGGTTAGAGACCTTGAATGACATGGCTCAAAATCGTTTGCAATGGCGAAGATGCATCCACTCTTTGTGTTCTACCAAATTCTAATCTGAATTTCTCATGTCTTTATGTTTTTCTCCTTCCAAATATATTTCACTGTACTATACTCCTTCAATAACATCTTCAAACTCTAATCTTTCCGATTACTGCTTATACTCTTACTAATTCTTCCACTATGGGATTTGAATCGACAACTGCATCTGTGTGCTAATGTGGTATGGCAACTCGAACTGATGTACGTACGTACGAAGTTCTACGTTGTGACTGACTGACTGACTGAATAGAGTGGGTTGTTAATTCCGAAGGACCGTAGTTTGGCTAGTAGCCGTTTGTGTGGAACCATATCAAAAGCTTTCTTAAAGTCTAAAAATATGACTGATACAAGGAGTCCACTAGACATGTATCACATGATCTGGACCTAAGAAATACATGTTGGGAGACCGAGATGAGATTATTAGTAATTACATGTTGGACTAACGCCGCCTTAACTACTTTCTCCATCACTCTAGACACCACTGAAGTTATGTTTATGGGTCGGTAATTTTCAACATTTGCTTCAGGTCCCCCTTTAAAGCACTCGTTCATGCGGTGGTTCTGCTCGCCATGCCACTTTCTTCTTTCACTGCAGTCTGTGCCGAACTTTTCGTCAGAATGTCGAGTCTGCGGTGCGCTGACCTCCATAACTCCGTCGACCTGCCGGGACACCAATATCCACATCCACCCGGCACCTGGGACGTTCAACACCCGTGCTCCACCGGCATGCTGAGCCATCTAAATCCGATGTCCGCCAAGCAGCCGCACGTCCCACTGTTCCTCTCCGTCGACAGCATCCGCTACAGCCAACGCCGCCCCGCCAGAACACTCCACTCGACGCCACCTCCCCGCGCCAGACTGCCCCAACTAGCACCTCAACTCCAGACCCGCAGCGGCGTCCACAGAACAGCACCCTTCCTCCTCCTGGCTGGCAGCGACACCAAGAATGTTGTGATTTCGGGTAGGTAGGTTAACATGTTGCTGCCAACCGTGTATGTCTAAGGACCGTGGTATTCCTTCGTAGCACGGTGGGCCAGAATGTGTCTTCCACTTGATGGTTGGAAGGTTGAAATCACCACAGACAATTTTGTAGGCGAAGTCAAGCGAGGCAGCCATAGCAAATGACTCACTTATAACGGTGTCAGTCAGACTGGGGGTATTCGGAGCTCGATATATACATCCGATTAGTATTTTACATTCAAGGGTGTGTATAGTAAGCCATATCGAATCTGGTACTTTACTGAGAATATGATCACTAAAGATTTCCGCCCTCATGTTTTTTGATGCATATATGAGACAACCGCCACCCTTCTTGGTGACTCGATCACAGCGGAAGAGCTCATACGTGTCTATTTGGAGGTATGTGTCTGTGATATCGGAGGACAACCGACTTTCCGTTATCAAAACAAGTGATGGGTTGTGTAAAAGTAATAGGGCGCGTAGTTGAGTCATCTTATTCTGAATAGATCGGGCATTAATTAACATTAGTGTCAGGAAGGATGAGTGTTTGTCTAGTAAAATGGTGTGCTGTAAACCATGTGGTTTGTCGCTTTTGCTATGAGAAGAGGAAAAAGTGGGAGTTCTTGGGAGCTCTACGTTCTTGTTTGTTTAGTTTAATACCAGCATAGTTAACGGGAGAAAGATGGTCGGAGGTTAGTTTGGCGAAAGAAGTATGTTCAGGAGTGTTGGGTAGAAGCGGATGAGTTAAATGGATAGGCGGTGTATTCGGGGGTGATCATGTTCCGTCAAGGAGCTTTTAAGACTAGAGACAGTTATCGACGGTGAGAAAGATGTGTCACTTCCCATCAGGTCGGAGTATATAGAAGGTGGTCTCAGAATAGTGGAATTGTCGCCCTTAACATTTGGAGACCCCATAGCAATACTGTTGAGGGGGAGAGAGATAAAAAAGGATGAGGTGGTGTGTGTGCCAAATTAGGGGAGATCAGAGAGTTATAAAGGGTGGTTTGGCTCTGGTAGTATTTAGAATCGATAGGTGGGTCCCCAAGCAGGCCAACATTATGGTTGCCTTGTGTGCAGTGGGGTGTTCTACTCCTATTACGGGTAGTTGTATGTTTTAAATAATTATTGCATGATTGTCTGACATTGTTGCCGGGGGTGGTGTTCCTGTTGTGTGGGCTGTGCTGATTCCTGTAGCTTGCACGTTTCAAGCTATATGGCTTATTGGCATCCTGTGTAAGTGTGGTTTTTGTCGGGCGTAACCTCACGTTAGGATAAGGGGGCACTGCCAGTTCACTATGCTTGTTGTAGTGCATTCGACTACTATGAGTAGGTGCATGGTGTGTATTGAGAGTGCTAGAGTACTCATGGGTGTTTAGAGAGAATTTAGTATTATTTCGCATTACAGTGTTTGGGCGGTTATAGCTATTAGAGCGATTGGTGTGAGGGTTGGGTTTTGGCTTTTTATCGAAGCCACAAGAACAGTGCTTTGAAACTGTAGAGGCATAGGTGGATGGGCATTTTGATGTAGTTGAGTGTTTGGGCTGAGGGTGAATGGTTACAGCTGCCTGGTGTTTAGTCTTGTTCTTAGGACTAGTAGCAGTATGCGACGTGCCTCCGTTTCTGGGAGAGGTGTGGTACGGTGTTTTAGGGATAGCGCTATGACCAACGTTGTAACTGCCGCTACCACGTAGGCTGGGTTGATTGTTTTACACTTCACTGGAGTTTCGACGTTGGATAGCAGTCTTGTCATGGGTGATTCTAACTTTCTTAAAGGTTGGAATACGCCTCAGTAAAGACTGACTTTTAAGGAGGTGATTGGCTTCTATGATACTACCAAACTGAAATAGAATGGGACAAGGGGCTTTAGTCTGTGCTTTACGTAATCTTTTTGCTACACACCAAGATTGCGACAGTCCACATTCTTGTAGTAGAGTATTTTTAGCAAGCTTTAGGTTCGTACTATCAGGTATATTATACGCAATGACATTGTGCATACACTGAAGTCTTTTCAGCACTTCAGCTGATATGTGATCAATTATTTTTTCAGTGTTTTTTTATAATTTCGAGATCAGGAATTTCCGGAACACTGATTAGGTATTTATACGGTAATAGGTCTTGAATAGTTTGGGTGAGGCTAGATTGTATTTGACTGCTTTTAGAACTATCACTGGTGAGATTATTAGAGTTTATATCAACATTATTATGGTCTATATGGTTGCATACACATTTGTTGCAAGCGTCTACCGGGTGGTCATCTTGTGCATACTTAGTTGGGGGATAAGGTATATGTTTGGGTGAGTAGTCGAGATCTACATTATTAGGCTGGCTACTGTAGGTGGGCTTATGTGCACTCTGTTGGCCGCTACACAGGATGACCGATTGTGGATTTATTGTGTGTATGGGATCAACCGCACTGTCTAAATACCGCTCACAACGTGTGATGAGTGGGCTGTCAAATGATGTCTGACTAGGCGGTATGTGATTACTCTTATTTATATCTACAAGCGAGATGCAAGGTAGTGACAGGTCATGTCCAAGTACATGGTGCACGTCTAGTGTAGCTGTAGGAAGATCAGAGTATGATGCAGACTGATCAGTGTGTTTAGAAAGCTTCACATTATTCGCGTGAGTGGTGGATTTAGATCTTTTGCACGTGCTATGAGCATCAGGAGAGATTATGTGTTTTTTAGATGACCTGGACGTTATCTCTCCTGATGCTCATAGCACATGCAAAAGATCTAAATCCACCACTCAAGCGAATAATGTGAAACTTTCTAAACACACTGATCAGTCTGCATCATACTCTGATCTTCCTACTGCTACACTAGACGTGCACCATCTACTTGGGCATGACCTGTCCCTGCCTTGCATCTCGCTTGTAGATATAAATAAGAGTAATCACATACCGCCTAGTCAGACATCATTTGACAGCTCACTCATCACACGTTGTGAGCGGTATTTAGACAGTGCGGTTGATCCCATACACACAATAAATCCACAATCGGTCATCCTGTGTAGCGGCCAACAGAGTGCACATAAGCCCACCTACAGTAGCCAGCCTAATAATGTAGATCTCGACTACTCACCCAAACATATACCTTATCCCCAAACTAAGTATGCACAAGATGACCACCCGGTAGACGCTTGCAACAAATGTGTATGCAACCATATAGACCATAATAATGTTGATATAAACTCTAATAATCTCACCAGTGATAGTTCTAAAAGCAGTCAAATACAATCTAGCCTCACCCAAACTATTCAAGACCTATTACCGTATAAATACCTAATCAGTGTTCCGGAAATTCCTGATCTCGAAATTATAAAAAAACACTGAAAAAATAATTGATCACATATCAGCTGAAGTGCTGAAAAGACTTCAGTGTATGCACAATGTCATTGCGTATAATATACCTGATAGTACGAACCTAAAGCTTGCTAAAAATACTCTACTACAAGAATGTGGACTGTCGCAATCTTGGTGTGTAGCAAAAAGATTACGTAAAGCACAGACTAAAGCCCCTTGTCCCATTCTATTTCAGTTTGGTAGTATCATAGAAGCCAATCACCTCCTTAAAAGTCAGTCTTTACTGAGGCGTATTCCAACCTTTAAGAAAGTTAGAATCACCCATGACAAGACTGCTATCCAACGTCGAAACTCCAGTGAAGTGTAAAACAATCAACCCAGCCTACGTGGTAGCGGCAGTTACAACGTTGGTCATAGCGCTATCCCTAAAACACCGTACCACACCTCTCCCAGAAACGGAGGCACGTCGCATACTGCTACTAGTCCTAAGAACAAGACTAAACACCAGGCAGCTGTAACCATTCACCCTCAGCCCAAACACTCAACTACATCAAAATGCCCATCCACCTATGCCTCTACAGTTTCAAAGCACTGTTCTTGTGGCTTCGATAAAAAGCCAAAACCCAACCCTCACACCAATCGCTCTAATAGCTATAACCGCCCAAACACTGTAATGCGAAATAATACTAAATTCTCTCTAAACACCCATGAGTACTCTAGCACTCTCAATACACACCATGCACCTACTCATAGTAGTCGAATGCACTACAACAAGCATAGTGAACTGGCAGTGCCCCCTTATCCTAACGTGAGGTTACGCCCGACAAAAACCACACTTACACAGGATGCCAATAAGCCATATAGCTTGAAACGTGCAAGCTACAGGAATCAGCACAGCCCACACAACAGGAACACCACCCCCGGCAACAATGTCAGACAATCATGCAATAATTATTTAAAACATACAACTACCCGTAATAGGAGTAGAACACCCCACTGCACACAAGGCAACCATAATGTTGGCCTGCTTGGGGACCCACCTATCGATTCTAAATACTACCAGAGCCAAACCACCCTTTATAACTCTCTGATCTCCCCTAATTTGGCACACACACCACCTCATCCTTTTTTATCTCTCTCCCCCTCAACAGTATTGCTATGGGGTCTCCAAATGTTAAGGGCGACAATTCCACTATTCTGAGACCACCTTCTATATACTCCGACCTGATGGGAAGTGACACATCTTTCTCACCGTCGATAACTGTCTCTAGTCTTAAAAGCTCCTTGACGGAACATGATCACCCCCGAATACACCGCCTATCCATTTAACTCATCCGCTTCTACCCAACACTCCTGAACATACTTCTTTCGCCAAACTAACCTCCGACCATCTTTCTCCCGTTAACTATGCTGGTATTAAACTAAACAAACAAGAACGTAGAGCTCCCAAGAACTCCCACTTTTTCCTCTTCTCATAGCAAAAGCGACAAACCACATGGTTTACAGCACACCATTTTACTAGACAAACACTCATCCTTCCTGACACTAATGTTAATTAATGCCCGATCTATTCAGAATAAGATGACTCAACTACGCGCCCTATTACTTTTACACAACCCATCACTTGTTTTGATAACGGAAAGTCGGTTGTCCTCCGATATCACAGACACATACCTCCAAATAGACACGTATGAGCTCTTCCGCTGTGATCGAGTCACCAAGAAGGGTGGCGGTTGTCTCATATATGCATCAAAAAACATGAGGGCGGAAATCTTTAGTGATCATATTCTCAGTAAAGTACCAGATTCGATATGGCTTACTATACACACCCTTGAATGTAAAATACTAATCGGATGTATATATCGAGCTCCGAATACCCCCAGTCTGACTGACACCGTTATAAGTGAGTCATTTGCTATGGCTGCCTCGCTTGACTTCGCCTACAAAATTGTCTGTGGTGATTTCAACCTTCCAACCATCAAGTGGAAGACACATTCTGGCCCACCGTGCTACGAAGGAATACCACGGTCCTTAGACATACACGGTTGGCAGCAACATGTTAACCTACCTACCCGAAATCACAACATTCTTGGTGTCGCTGCCAGCCAGGAGGAGGAAGGGTGCTGTTCTGTGGACGCCGCTGCGGGTCTGGAGTTGAGGTGCTAGTTGGGGCAGTCTGGCGCGGGGAGGTGGCGTCGAGTGGAGTGTTCTGGCGGGGCGGCGTTGGCTGTAGCGGATGCTGTCGACGGAGAGGAACAGTGGGACGTGCGGCTGCTTGGCGGACATCGGATTTAGATGGCTCAGCATGCCGGTGGAGCACGGGTGTTGAACGTCCCAGGTGCCGGGTGGATGTGGATATTGGTGTCCCGGCAGGTCGACGGAGTTATGGAGGTCAGCGCACCGCAGACTCGACATTCTGACGAAAAGTTCGGCACAGACTGCAGTGAAAGAAGAAAGTGGCATGGCGAGCAGAACCACCGCATGAACGAGTGCTTTAAAGGGGGACCTGAAGCAAATGTTGAAAATTACCGACCCATAAACATAACTTCAGTGGTGTCTAGAGTGATGGAGAAAGTAGTTAAGGCGGCGTTAGTCCAACATGTAATTACTAATAATCTCATCTCGGTCTCCCAACATGTATTTCTTAGGTCCAGATCATGTGATACATGTCTAGTGGACTCCTTGTATCAGTCATATTTTTAGACTTTAAGAAAGCTTTTGATATGGTTCCACACAAACGGCTACTAGCCAACAACCCACTCTATTCATGGTTTGTTTCATTCTTAAAGGGACGTAAACAAATGGTAAAGTACAACGACTGTCTCTCATTACCTAGACCAATAACTAGTGATGTCATCCAGGGAAGTGTATTGGGCCCACTTTTGTTTCTCATGTATATAAACGATATATGTAACATCATAAAATCTGGGAAACCATAATTATATGCTGATGATCTCAAAATAGTATACAGCTATAAGCCTGAGGCTCTAAGTGAAAGTGTACCCCTGATTCAAGATGATCTCAATAACCTAACTATCTGGAGCGAAAAGTGGCAATTACATAGTATTTCCTCCCTCCAAAAGGATAAGGTCACTCTGGAACGTATACTACGTCGAGCCACGAAATCAGTTCGGGGTCTCAAATTCAAACCTTATGAAGAGCGCCTCAAATCACTTAACCTTTACCCGTTAGAGTATAGGCGTCTTAGAGGTGATCTTCTTATGACTTATAGTATCCTTAATACTTCTGGTCATCTCCTTAAACAACTTCTTAAGCTTAGTCATAACACTAACCTCAGAGGTAACACCCAGAAATTGGAGACCCTACATAGCAGAACAGACTGCAGACACAACTTCTACTCCGTTAGAGTTGCCAAGTGCTGGAATTCGCTGCCGACTGAGCTAGTCCAAGCGACCTCCCAGGAGTCCTTTAAGAGAAAACTTGACTTATTCTTAAGGACTAAGGATAACATATTATTATGATTTACCAAATTTTTTTTCCCTCTATTATCGTTCATATACCTAGGTTCTTGCCTGGAGGTATTGGTGATCCACTGCTACCAGACACGGAAGCCCGTTAAGCGAAAGCTTCTTCTATTCCGTCCTCAACCATTTGAATTATCATGTTTACTCTAAAATCCGTTGTAAACCGACCGTACATCGTCAGGTACCGAACTTAGCGCCGTGACCTTGAAAACCCGCGAAAGCTTCTGATTGTCTCGTCCATGTTCTTTAGTCTCGCCGTCCACTCTATACCCTATAAAATCTAAAAACAAAAAAGAGAGTTCAAACAGCTTCGAAAAAAAGGGAGACAGCCATTTGTATCGGAATACTGTTTTCAGCACTTTATTTTATAATTACACAATTCCACACTTCCTTCTAAACTACCTTCATTTATGCAGTTCCTTATCCACTCATACCTTGCCCACACTTATTTTTCTTTAACACATTAGTATGTTCTTACCTAATAAATACTTCAGTAACAGAAAAATAGACTAAATGGTTATACATTAACTATTCCTCCATGAATATGGTGTGCTCTGCTTTTCGTCCTTCCTTTTTCTTACACCTTTTTCAGCCTCCTGCAGATACTCAACCGAAAACAGATATGGCACGGGTGACTTCGTCCTACACCGTTATTAAAGCCTCAGATATTCCGGAGGGATATAAGTTCGAAACTTCGAAAAGCCCCTAACTTCGCATGTATCTATTCTCGACCATCAGTTGTATGTTGCAACGCTACCTCCATAAAGTGTGATATTGATATGTTTCTTACGAAATCCATTTACATTCATATCTTATGAAATATCAATCCAGCCAAGTAATTTTCAACAGTGAAAATTGTAACTTCTTTAACAATTTGATCTTGCCTATAAACCGGCATGCCTCATCAAACAATCTGTTATTTGAGAATAAATTATTATTATTATTTAGCCTATGTTATTTGAGTGTGGTCTACTTATATCCATATAAGTAGTATATGGTGTGGGTCAGACATAGAATGTATTTTGGCAGAAGACCAATGAGGAAAGATCTGAAATGAAGCGCAATCGTTTGTAAAATGCATGAGCAATAGAATTGGAGAAGAAACAGTGAAGATTGAAACAATAAAGCACACTTAGTTGACAAGTCATTGAGGAACTCACAGTCTGAGTCATTAATGCACTATCGCACTCTGATAGAACGGCAGAACATCATCCTAGTGCGACTGAGAGGAATTTAATATCATCGAATATTATTGTGAGTAAATTGCCAGAGTCTAACGATCCAGATTCTAAGGTTAGACACACCCATGACTTGGAGAGGCTCGGAGAATATATCCGCAGCATATTACCAGATAACACTAAAGGTGTTCAGGTCAAAAAATTAGTTAGAATAGGTAAAAGGGCCGATGACAGTGTTCTACCCCGACCGTGTAGACTCCTTAAGGTAATCTTAGGGTCGGAGAAACAACGTAATCTTCTGTTAAGTAACGCTCGAAGTCACGACAACTCTGACATTTGAATTAGACCGGATGTGTCTCTTGAAGATAGAATAAAAAGGAAGACGGCACTAGCTGAACTAGAAACCTGTTGACAAAACGGTGAAGAAAATCTCCGATTGGTGGGTTTTCAAATAGTCAGGTCTTGGAAGCGAATGCTACCAAGGCCTGTGTGGATAGGTCGTTCTCCCTAGGAGTTTTATATGCCAACGCCCGTAGTCTAAGACATAAATTCTACGAGCTAGGAGCATTAGTGGGCAAATTAAGGCCACTCATTGTAGCTGTGTTGGAAACTTGGTTAGTCCATGACTTCGATATCACCCCAGAATTATCCGGATATCATTGTTTAAGAAGTGATAGACATAGATGCAGGAAAGGAGGTGGCGTCCTTCTATACATAGCCAATAGTATATATATCCGCTCCCCCGTTTGCGAATCCCATGGTAGTGGAACTAGTGAAGTCATTAGCTGTGAGCTCACTGTCGGATGTTGTACATTTGCACTCGGTGTCATTTATCGCAGCCCAATCTGCTTAGCTGATGACTTTATTTTAAAACACATTCGGCTATGGAGTGCAAATAACAGATGCTTGATATTAGGAGACTTTAATGCACCTGGTATTAGTTGGACTGAGATGACCACGAAATGCTCTATAAACTTATTTGATAGCAGGCTCTTGGAAACAGTAATGGAACATGCATTAGTACAACATGTATCCAAACCTACACGTTTCGGTGTAAACCAAGGTTCTTCTCTGTTGGACTTGGTAATTACCCATGAGACTGAGGATATTGCCAACCTAAATATTCTTCCCCCGTTAGTAAATAGCGATCACGCTGTTTTATCATTCACGTTTAGAGCTAGCGATATGATATACGACCAGATTAAGCCTCGCCCAAACATATGGAGAGCTAACATACCAGCCATTCAGGATTGTGCTACTAAGATAGATTGGTCAGTAGATACTAGCTCATCAGTTGACGAGGCGTGGTCTGTATTTAAAGGCAAGTTTAGTGCAGTCACGTCCTCGTTCATACCATACTTGGTGCCACGTAGACCGAACAATAGTCCACCATGGATAAATAAAGAAGTTAAGAAACTTCTAATGCGTAGAAAAAACGCTGGAACATGTTCATCTCTACTGGCTTAGAACAGTACAGATCTAGTTATTGTAAGATTAGAAATACTTGTAAAGCGTTAATTAGTAGGACTAGACGGTCATACGAAAAACAATTGGTTAGGGATTGCAAACATAGTCCAAAACGGTTATTCTCGTATATAAAGAGGCGAACTCAGAGAAGTGATGGAATACCATCACTTTTGATACAAGGAAATCCGTTAAGTTTGGCAAGAAATGATACCGGAATATTTCAGTAAAGTTTTTTCTACCAATAATGAGGAACGATCACCTATTCATTGTGATTGTGGCGACTTGTTGATGGACCCTGTAGTTATTAAGAAAGAAACTGTTTTAAGCCTACTTCAGCATCTGAAACCTGATAAGTCTAGTGGTCCTGATGATATTCATCCTCGGATTATGAAAGCCCTCTCAGATGTTATTGCTGAACCCTTAGCGATACTGTTTGATATGTCCCTACGGCAGTCCAGATTGCCCAGAGACTGGAAAGACGCAATAATCAGTCCGGTGTATAAGGCTGGGAGTAGGGATTTAGTTGGTAACTATCGACCCGTCAGCTTAACTAGTGCAGTTGTAAAACCAATGGAAAAAATTATTAGGATGGCTGTTATAAACTATGTGGAAAGACATGATCTTTTGTCAAAGGAACAACATGGTTTTCGAAAAGGTCTATCATGTTTGACAAATCTTCTCATTGCAAGAGAAGATTGGGCTGAGGCAAAAGATCGCAATATTCCTGTAGATGTCATTTTCATAGATCTAAGTAAGGCCTTTGATAAGGTTTCCCATTCTGGTCTTAAATTAAAACTAGAAAGTTTTGGAATTAATTATGCAGTCATAGACTGGATAAGTGACTTTCTTCATGAAAGGAGACAACGGGTAAGAGTAAATGGGGCTCTCTCATCGTGGGAACCAGTAAAAAGTGGCGTCCCCCAAGGCACGATTTTAGGTCCTCTTCTCTTTTTACTTTATATAAATGAATTACCAGCTATAGCTAAGTCATCCGTCCTACTATTCGCCGATGACATTAAGATTTGGAGACCCATATATAGTATGTCAGACAGAATAGTTTTACAGGAAGATCTTAACTCATTAGTTGCATGGATGAATGGGTGGTCACTAGAAGTAAACCCTAATAAAAGTGTTGTGATGCAATTAAATAACTACGATGATTCGTATCACTACACAATATGTGGACTAGTGTTGCCCAAAGTAAGAAACTATAAAGATTTAGGAGTCATACTAAGTAATGATCTCAAAACAACCAGTCACTGTAAGGCTGCTGCTGCAAAAGGCTATAGGGCATTATGGTCTATTCGTAGATCTTTCCGGTATCTGGATGGGGAAGGTGGAGTTACTGACAAACAAGCACTGATGGTGAGGGCGATGACTTCAATCCACCTATGTTTGTGGGGCAGAACATTTTGTTTGTATCAGGCTCTTTATGGATGAGAGCAAGTCAATTAATCTGTGATATTGAGGTTGTTCTACTACACTCACCATTCAGACTCATGTTTCTAATTTTTGTGCTAGATTAACTATTCTACTAAGACAACCTTTAACATGCTAACTCGGACTTTTACATGAAAACTGTGCGGCAGGCATCGGCTGATGAAAAAAACAGACTGTAAAGGATATGGTTACTATTTTACTCAACACTCTACTCTCTCTATGAACTCTCTGTTCTTCCTCATTCCAACCTTGACTTCCCTCCTTTATTGGAACCTACTCCACCTTGTTAAATATCACAACTCATTGTTCTTCATTACTGCCTTCTCTCTTCTGGAGCCCCTAATCGCAGTTTACTCTTGCAACATGAGCTAGTACCAATTTAATCTAATAATTTATCATACCTCTATCTGCTCCACTAACAAATGTTAAGCATTGCTTATACTTCATATCCAAATGCCTTGCTGCTCCTCGATTTCTTTCTTTCTCTTCGGAATCTTGCTCTGATGGTGAAGCTATGTAACTTCTAACATCTGTAACAAGCCCGACGAACGCGCTTTCCCAAGGTCATAGTTCGAACCAGGCGCTCCACAAGCCTACTTTATAACAACTATAAACTTAAAAAGCTGCATTACATAAATACTTAGCACTACCGAAACCCTATTTCACTTTTTGTCGAGATTGGATCTGGTATGTAACGTGGACGCCATGCCCCTTTGGAAACTCTTCTTACGAAAACACATTATATCTGAACGAATGAACTGCTGTCAACTTTTATAGATTATAATTATTAAACCACCTTGCTAAGGATGCATACTGTGAACCAGTACATGTTGTAAATTGTAGATCATGCCTGTAAAAATGGCGTGTACCTGCTATTGCAGAAATATATTACTATTATTACTATTATTACGATCTCCATAAAACCCCCGCCTGACAATAGTCATCATCTGCTCTCTAGTGGCTGGTTTCAAGAGGTATTTCCTGCAGTTCTAATGAAAAGCAACGACCAGTGAAGTTCAACAGTATCTGTTGTGAGATAGTAACTTACTCAAGACAATGATGTACAGCAGTGCGATTTCGTGGATTGGTCGAAGTTAGACACAGACATATTTGGATGCCGGCTCGATGGTCTAGATTTTAAGCGTCCGCGCACGAGACCGATTGGCCCTGGGTTCAACGTCTAGTATTTCCAAATCCAGATATGCCACAAGCGCAGAGCGTCCTACCAAATCATCCTGTGATGTTTATATTCGGATTGTCTTTTGTTATCTCAGCCGCTTAAGGTCATTCCAATAACGGAAAAGTTATTTTAACCGGAGGCTGACTTTCATTTTATCTCAACATCAAGTATGAAAACAACATGGGATGACATATACTAGGAGAGTGAAAAGATGTGTGGAGATAGAACCTTAAAACCTATTTTGTAAATAATTTTTCATAGTTTTCGCATGTATTTTCATAGTCCCCAGTTCCAGTCTATCCTGTTTCAGGAATTCACAAGACTTCTGGGCGTAAAACACATCAGAACCACAGCTTACCACCCAGCAGCAAACGGCATGGTTGAAAGATTTCACCGGCAATTAAAAAGCTCACTCATGGCTCAAACTGATTCAACAAAATGGAGTGATGCCTTGCCGCTTGTTCTCCTTGGGATTCGTGCCACGGTGAAGGAAGACATAGGTTGTACACCCGCCGAGTTAGTCTATGGTACAACTCTAACGTTACCGGGCCAACTAGTCAACTGTGAACCTACAACGCAAGAAGATGCTACTCATTTCGCAAGTTGCCTATTACAAGTGATGCAGAACATTAGAGCAATACCACCGCGAGAATACAACAATCCAGTCCATCTCGACAAACATTTAGAAACGTGCAAATTTGTTTTTGTTCGAGTAGACGCGGTGAAAAAGCCACTGACACCACCATATGAAGGTCCGTATAAAGTAATAAAACGCACTTGCAAATATTTCATTATCAACAAAAACGGGAACAATGAAACAATTTCCATAGACCGAATAAAACCAGCTTTCCACGAAACCCCTCAAGCCACTGATGACAATACGGCGAACAAACAATCACTCCCATCAATTGCTAAGAAACAAGAGGAAGAGGAAAAACTCAGCACTACACCCTCTTGTTTAACACGCTCCGGGAGACTTATTAAAAAACCCAAACGTTATGTACATTTTATGGTCTAACACAATCAATCAGTTGCATGCATTACTTTGTGAAGTTACTCAATCTTCTAATAAAAGATATTTATTTCCCCTACATGTACATTTAATAACTACATTTATTTGTTATCACTGGTTTTGCCAATTTTTTTTAATAAGAAAAATTGTCATAGTAATAAACGAGTGAATGCTAACTAACTATTTATTAAATTCATTCATTTTTTTTAATTTTATGACTCTATTAACAGCTTTCCACATTTTATTATTATTGTTAGCAAACCAAAGCTTTTTAATGCTCGTTTTTCAGTTTCATTTTGCGTAGCATAGCCTATATTATTAACGTGCCATTTATTCCTATCTCGACCATTTTTTTCCGTTATTACAGTAAATACTTTTTTATGTACATTTGTATACAATATTTCTCAATTTTTGTTGTTCATATTGTAATCAGTGTTACCTCCGGACACTCTGGGGGGAGCTATGTGGAGATAGAACCTTAAAACCTATTTTGTAAATAATTTTTCATAGTTTTCGCATGTATTTTCATATTCTGTACATTAAGCATTAAACAATTGTACTTGTTGTTTAACTGTGTTACTTTGAACGCTTGTAACACTCCTTCCTTCCGTTTTGAGTACAACATACCGTGCCACTGTTAATTCTCCTCAACAAATACACTCTAATTCACGTCTGCATCGTTCTGCCCTGTCTGCTAATATGTTGAATGAAATATTAATTGCATACCATCTACGTTTATAGACAATTGCGACATTCTTATTGAATTCTACGCTTGGTAAAACTACTGGATCTATATCGTCCATATTGGGATTATTAATTTTGTTATAATTGTGGAGTATCTGGACCAAACCCAGCCGAACACGCAATAGCCTGAAGACTTAAGTAACGTCCCTTATTTTGTTATTTTTGTGTGTAATTACTTATTAACTGTTAATTGTTACATAAACTATAGACATAATATTTTTGTTGCTAAAATTTTTGGTTATCAAACATTTTGGTCCGCCACAATTATTTGGTGAGCCTCGATTATCTTTTTATAGACATTTACTATATATAGCTACATAATTTAGTATTCTTATTAATTGGCACGATCCCATTTTTTTGTTTTTGACATTATGGACTCCTCTAATAAACTTATCGACATTGATAGCTCATTAACCAACCCCTTTCATTCACCACCGCCAGAAGATAATGTTTTAAACTCAATCAACACTATTTCTGAACTGAGATTACCAACATATGGTGTTAATAATCCCAGAATCTGGTTTGCACAAGTTGAGGCACTATTTTGGGCGAGGGGCATACGTTCACAAGCGACTAAATGTGCCCATATCGTCGGGGCACTACCTATAGATGTTGCAACGGAAGTCAGTGACCTGATAGATAACGTACCAGAAACGGACCCCTATGACAAAATAAAAGCTGCAGTGATCCACCGTACTTCGCAGTCTGATGAAAAACGCTTACAGCAACTACTCACCTCATGCGAGTTAGGGGACAAAAGACCTTCACAGTTGCTTAGACATATGAGACAACTATCAGGCCCTTACAAGTTAGACGAAGCACTACTTAAGCAGATATGGTTACAAAGGTTACCATATAACGTCAGACAAATCCTCAGCATATCAGGAGCCTCTGTCAGTCTTGATAATTTAGCAGACATGGCTGATAAGATGATAGAAATATATCCTGATAGTCACGGCGTTAGCGCGATACAATCCTCAAATACAGAAAACATGAGCGACGCACTCAACATCCAACAACAAATAACACTGTTAACGCAGCAGCTAGCATCACTGCAGGCGACTGTTTCCACCATCCATTCTCGACCTCCCAGATCTACGTCCAGAAGGAGATCAGTATCCAGACATCGTCTTAGGTCACCTAAGCGGGCAGCCGGAATGTGTTGGTATCATTCGAAGTATGGTGAGAAAGCACATTGTTGCACAAAACCGTGCACCTTTAAGACAAACAACCCAATCTATCAGGGAAACGAAGCGGCCAGACAGTAACGGCGGCAGCTGCTACTAGCCAACATGTTAGCCGCCTATTTCACGTCAGGGATCGCATTTCTGGCTCGGACTTTTTAGTCGATACTGGAGCAGAAATCAGCATCATCCCACTCCATCTCTCCCGCAGACAACAGACAACAAGCACTAAATTGTCCTTAATAGCTGCTAACGAATCAGTTATCAAAACTTACGGAGAACAATCTCTTATATTAGACCTCGGGCTCCGCAGAAGATTCACATGGGTATTCATAGTTGCCCAAGTCAAACGACCCATCCTCGGGGCCGATTTTCTTAGTGTGTACAACCTGTTAGTAGATATGACCAACAAGAGACTAATCGACGTAAACACACGTTTACAGGTAAATGTTGCGCTCTCCAATGACAACGAGATCCATGGTGTTCGAATAATGAAACCTGTGAACAACATCTTCAACGACATTCTAACAGAATACCAGTGCATTACGAAAGCATATTACCAAAAGGAGGGTAACCCACAGCTGGTGCAACACCATATCACTACCACCGGACCACCCACCCGCGCCAGGGCGAGAA
Organism: Schistosoma rodhaini; assembly: GCA_944470415.2. NCBI lineage: Eukaryota > Metazoa > Platyhelminthes > Trematoda > Strigeidida > Schistosomatidae > Schistosoma > Schistosoma rodhaini. The sequence continues at coordinate 37,271,960 of OX104037.1, forward strand.
GACTCCCTCCAAACAAGTTGCAGTTCGCTAAGAGAGAATTCGAACACATGATGCAACTTGGAATAATCAGACAATCTAACAGTCCTTGGGCCTCGCCGCTGCATATGGTCCCCAAGAGAGATCAGGACTGGCGCCCATGTGGAGATTATCCAGATAACCAGACTATCCCAGACCGGTATCCGATCTCTCATCTACATGATTTTTCGTTAAACCTACATGGAAAACAGATTTTTTCAAAGTTAGATCTCGTTCGAGCATACCATCAAATACCGATGGCACCTGAGGATATCGAAAAAACAACCGTTATCACACCTTTTGGCTTGTTTGAATTCTTGAGGATGCCTTTCGGACTTAAAAACGCTGCTCAAACCTTTCAGAGATTTATGGACGAAGTAACTAGAGGTTTAGATTTTGTGTTTGTCTATATCGACGATGTTTTGATCGCTAGTTCTTCCACTGAAGAACATATTCAACACTTACACACGCTTTTTGAACGTTTCAAAAGTTATGGTGTTGTAATCAACCCTTCGAAGTGTATATTTGGCGCCTCATCACTGGAATTCCTGGGACACCACATTGATTCCCAAGGAATTAAACCACTTGAAGATAAAGTCAAAGCCATAACCAGCTATCTAGAACCAACCTCAGTAAAATCACTACGTCGTTTCCTTGGAACATTAAATTTTTATCGACGATTTCTACCAAATTGTGCCGATGTACTACAGCCATTGATTGACTTACTAAAAAACGATAAATCAGGTAGCAAAAAGGAAAAGAACCAACTATTCAAGTTACCTTCCGATGCCAAAACGGCATTTGAAAAAGCCAAATCTTTGATTGCTGACGCCACCATGCTTCAACATCTAAATACTGACCCCAAAACTCATCTGATCCTCTGCACGGACGCATCACAAAAAGCCGTAGGGGCAGTATTACAACAACGAGTAAACAATACGATTACACCCATTGCTTTCTTCTCTAAAAGGTTATCACCTGTACAAGAGCGTTATAGCACATTCGGTCGTGAACTCTTAGCCATGTATTTAGCCGTTAAACACTTCAACGTTTTGCTACAGGGCCGGGATTTTACCATCATGACGGATCACAAACCCCTGTGCTACTCCTTTAGTATGTCGTATGACAGACATTCACCACGCGAAGCAAGACAGCTTGATTACATCTCACAATTCACTACAGACATTCAGTTTATCAAAGGTCACTCCAACATTGTAGCAGATGCGTTGTCGAGAAAAGACATCAATGTAGTTGCATCCAACCATGACGTCAACCTAGAAATAATCGCAAAACTTCAAGCAGACGATGCAGAGTTGAAAACCTGCAAAGAAAAGTCTCGCCTGAATCTCCAACCTGTACCCATCCCATTCTCCGACGCATCCATCATCTGTGACACATCAACAGGTAACAATCGTCCCTTTGTTCCACTTGCATGTCGCCAAAAGTTATTCCAACACTTGCATGGTTTATCACATCCGGGTATCCGAGCTACTACAAAGCTGATAACTGAACGTTTTGTTTGGCCGAAAATCAATTCAGATATTAAACGATGGACACGTGGTTGCCTTCAGTGTCAACGTAGTAAGATCCAAAAGCATACTATTAGTCCAATCGGAAAATTTCCTATTCCTGATAGACGTTTTCAGCATATCCATTTTTACATTTAGTAGGACCTCTACCTTCGTCAAATTCTTTTACTCACATCCTCACGGCAATAGAAAGATTCACTCGATGGGCCATTGCATGCCCCATCAAAGACACATCAGCTGAGACTGTAGCATCCGTTTTTCTAGACCGATGGATATCGCACTACGGTGTACCGACAACCATCACAACTGATCGTGGTCCCCAGTTCCAGTCTATCCTGTTTCAGGAATTCACAAGACTTCTGGGCGTAAAACACATCAGAACCACAGCTTACCACCCAGCAGCAAACGGCATGGTTGAAAGATTTCACCGGCAATTAAAAAGCTCACTCATGGCTCAAACTGATTCAACAAAATGGAGTGATGCCTTGCCGCTTGTTCTCCTTGGGATTCGTGCCACGGTGAAGGAAGACATAGGTTGTACACCCGCCGAGTTAGTCTATGGTACAACTCTAACGTTACCGGGCCAACTAGTCAACTGTGAACCTACAACGCAAGAAGATGCTACTCATTTCGCAAGTTGCCTATTACAAGTGATGCAGAACATTAGAGCAATACCACCGCGAGAATACAACAATCCAGTCCATCTCGACAAACATTTAGAAACGTGCAAATTTGTTTTTGTTCGAGTAGACGCGGTGAAAAAGCCACTGACACCACCATATGAAGGTCCGTATAAAGTAATAAAACGCACTTGCAAATATTTCATTATCAACAAAAACGGGAACAATGAAACAATTTCCATAGACCGAATAAAACCAGCTTTCCACGAAACCCCTCAAGCCACTGATGACAATACGGCGAACAAACAATCACTCCCATCAATTGCTAAGAAACAAGAGGAAGAGGAAAAACTCAGCACTACACCCTCTTGTTTAACACGCTCCGGGAGACTTATTAAAAAACCCAAACGTTATGTACATTTTATGGTCTAACACAATCAATCAGTTGCATGCATTACTTTGTGAAGTTACTCAATCTTCTAATAAAAGATATTTATTTCCCCTACATGTACATTTAATAACTACATTTATTTGTTATCACTGGTTTTGCCAATTTTTTTTAATAAGAAAAATTGTCATAGTAATAAACGAGTGAATGCTAACTAACTATTTATTAAATTCATTCATTTTTTTTAATTTTATGACTCTATTAACAGCTTTCCACATTTTATTATTATTGTTAGCAAACCAAAGCTTTTTAATGCTCGTTTTTCAGTTTCATTTTGCGTAGCATAGCCTATATTATTAACGTGCCATTTATTCCTATCTCGACCATTTTTTTCCGTTATTACAGTAAATACTTTTTTATGTACATTTGTATACAATATTTCTCAATTTTTGTTGTTCATATTGTAATCAGTGTTACCTCCGGACACTCTGGGGGGAGCTATGTGGAGATAGAACCTTAAAACCTATTTTGTAAATAATTTTTCATAGTTTTCGCATGTATTTTCATATTCTGTACATTAAGCATTAAACAATTGTACTTGTTGTTTAACTGTGTTACTTTGAACGCTTGTAACACTCCTTCCTTCCGTTTTGAGTACAACATACCGTGCCACTGTTAATTCTCCTCAACAAATACACTCTAATTCACGTCTGCATCGTTCTGCCCTGTCTGCTAATATGTTGAATGAAATATTAATTGCATACCATCTACGTTTATAGACAATTGCGACATTCTTATTGAATTCTACGCTTGGTAAAACTACTGGATCTATATCGTCCATATTGGGATTATTAATTTTGTTATAATTGTGGAGTATCTGGACCAAACCCAGCCGAACACGCAATAGCCTGAAGACTTAAGTAACGTCCCTTATTTTGTTATTTTTGTGTGTAATTACTTATTAACTGTTAATTGTTACATAAACTATAGACATAATATTTTTGTTGCTAAAATTTTTGGTTATCAAACATTTTGGTCCGCCACAGATGGTAGTGAAAGACTTGCAAACCAGATCGACCACATCCTCATCGGCAAAACGTTCAAAAGATTCATTATTATTATTATGAATATTAATGGCTTTATTCAATATTATAATCTGGTACAATATAGAATTCTCAGCATGAGTTATTTCAACAAGTTTTTTTACCAAAAAACAAAAACAAAAGAAACGAATAAAAAAGTTTTAAGAAAAACCGACTTTATACAAATTATCGAATTTAAGACATGCTTAAGAGTGCAGGTTATTTACTAGGTCAACTCTAACACACTGCTCGTCACAAAGTAAATTTGCTAGGTAAGGTATTACAGAACTTTTATAGACTTGCTTGCGTGCATGGATTTTAATGTATTTACGTCTCGTTCTACCAGAAGATATACAAGGAGAAAGATATGAATGAAGCGGATGGTTAGTATCTGATAACACCTGCCAAGAGCTAGCACGACTTAAGATGTCTATCCACAAGCATATTATTAATGACTTCAAATGATTCACCACATACCTTGCAAACCACCTTCAGCACTCTACGCAAAACAGTAAAATCTTTTCTCAAAAGCCCGGGAAAGAATAATGGAGAACAATATAGAATAATAGGTAGTATGCAGGAATTTGCAAATTGTGGGAGTAAATGGCGAGTAATCCCAAAAGCGTTCAGCCTCTTTATGTAGTATGTCAAAAGGTAAACTTTTTTCGATAACAGTAAAACATGAGAAGACCAAGAAAGATCAGAAGAAAAAATGACGCCAAGATATTTGACCTTCGACACTGTGTTTATTAAGGAGTCTCCAATGACACAAGCATTATGGGATCCCAAAATAGAGTATAGGTTCTGACAATGTCTCAAGCTAAAGTTAACAGCTTGACATTTGGATGGATTGAGTAAGAGACCATTACCAACAGACCACCTTTCAATACGAGATAAAAACTCATTCATTTCTATGGGATGTAAGGAGGTGGAAATCAGCATACATACAGTGAGGTCGTCCGCATATTTTACAAACGTGTTTTCTGTGGAAGATGGCAGATCATACAGAAAAAAAGAGAAGAGCAGAGGTGAAAGAACAGCTCCTTGTGGCACACCTACAGTAGATAGTAGAGATGTTGAACACTTTCCTTCAAATACAGTGTACTGATCTCTTCCAGAAAGGTAGGAACATAGCCAATTGGTTATCCAGCTGTCAGTGTCGACGCTGATCAGCTTGTTAAGTAAGAGGTGTCTTGGAATAGAATCAAAAGCAGAAGTAAAGTCCAGGAAAGCGCATCCAACATACTTCTTACCCTTTTCCAACCCGAACACTATATTGTGATGCAGAACAGCAACGGCATCTAATGTGCTTCTTTTGCATTTGTAAGTAAACTGATATGGATCAAAGTGCTCTTTTATTGCGGGTTGAAGTGGTTGTATTAATAATCTTTCCATTATTTTGAGGAAAGGTGAAGTTATTGCAATGGGTCTAAGTTTCACATTTTTATCACCAGAAGCTTTCTTTGGTATAGGGATTATTTTTATCTTTCTCCACATTTTCAGTAAGACATTAGTTGAGAAGGATCTGTTAAAGATATTTGCTAACGGGTAACATAAAACATCAGCACATTTTTAAAAAAGGAGGTTTGGGATACCATCAGGTCCTAAACATTGGGATGAATCAGGTAACTGGAGACATTTTCGGACATCATTTTCAGTGAAACTGGAAACACAATTATTCTTCAGACCCTTGGATATAGGGAGCATGATGTCAGATGACTGACGTATAAAGGACTTATTTAAGTCACAAGCATTCAGCTGGTTATCGCTTCTAGTCTGCCTGTCCCCTGTAATTTCTTTAAAGAGATTCCACATACTTGGAGAGCTTTTACAAGATAGGAGTTTTTGAGTGAACACAGAGTTGAAACGTCTAATCTCTTGGTTTATTTGACCATTTAACTTACGAACTTCAATAGTATTTTTCTCCTTATACATCCTTTCTTTTACCCTCCGTAGTCGTTTTAGTTGTGGAGATGTAAGTCGATCAAAACTTAAAAAGAAGGTTTCGGTAAAACATCAAATATCAAAACAGAATTTAAGATAACAAGTGATAGCATCAGTTGTCTTTTTTATTGAGTCATCTGTAAATAATTCCCAGTTGGTCGTACGAAACATGTTTTTTAGATTTTTTAAATTTTCTTCTGAGTAATTCCTGTATATTACTTTTTTGGTATGGTGTATGTGTGTACTCTTTCCATGTTTACCATATACTTTAGGTAGGACACGAATTATACAGTGATCCGAACTAGACAATGGAGCACGTTTGCGAGTCACATAGGCACCCACATCATTAATGAAAACCAAGTCTAGATGAGCATTCAAACGAGTAGGAAAATCTACTACATTTTGGTGATCTAGTGATGTAAGGAAGCTACAGTCACATGAATTGAAATCACCATATACAATTGAAAGGGAATCACTGAAGGCAGTAACGGTGAATTCAGTAAATTTATCAGCGAAGACAGATAGCGCATATGATGTGCAGTCTGAAGTCATGCAGATATTGGTAACATAAATATATTTGTGTTTATTGAGGTGTTTTGGACGGCACCTTAAAGTTAGACAGTCAATAAAGTCATTTGAAAACTTGAAACAGGCAAAAGTAGATCGACACTAGCTAACGTTTACAAATGTAGCTACTCCACCACCACAGGTCTTTTTGTTGTTTGATCGATCCTGACGATAGATATTAAAATCACGTGATGATACTAAGCAATCATCCTGTAAGTCAGTTAACAAAAATTATTGAATGGTGATGACACCACAATTACGATACATGTTTTGACTTAACAGAAATTGGAGATAGTCCACCTTGTTAATTAGAGATCGACAGTTAAAATTAAGCAGCCCTGAAATCAACATTTGATTGATGTTCATTTTCTTTAATGCATATTGCCAACCACCATGATATCTCTTATTGTACTTGTTTGTGATTTTTGCAGCGAAAGGACGTTAGCACTTCATAAACGCGCCTGTATAGGTTATGCGATTAATAATAATTTATTCTCAAATAACAGATTGTTACATGAGGCATGTCGGTTTACAGGCAAGATCAAATTGTTAGAGAAGTTACAATTTTCACTGTTGAAAATTACTCAGCTGGGTTGATATTTCATAAGATATGAATGTAAATGGATTTCATAAGAAACATGTCAATATCAATATCACACTTGGCGCACTTTATGGAGGTAGCGTTGCAACATACAACTGATGGTCGAGAAGCCTGGAAAGATCAGAACCGTTTTTGGTTGTACAGCTGTCCATCAAGATTTTTCTCTTAATGATCAGCTTTTAAGAGGACCAAATACCGTAAATAGTTTATTTGGTGTGCTTCTACGATTCAGATTAGGTAACGTATCATTAGCCGCTGATATCGAAGAGATGTTTCTTCAAGTAAGGATCCCGAGACGAGATTGGGGAGCGTTTCTTCTATTGTGGTGGGAAGACGTTGATATAAAACGAACAGCTAAGGAATATTGTTTAATAGTTCATCCGTTTGGAGCCGTGTCCTCCCCCTTTTGTGCTAATTTCGCTCTTAAGAAGACGGTAGATATATTAAGTAAGTAATTTAATAGAGATATCCAGGAAGTCGTAGATAAGAGTTTCTATGTCGACGACTATTTAGCCTCCATTGATAATGTACAGGATGAAATTGAGCTGGCAAAAGCCCTTGGTTTGCTTCTTAGAAAAGGTGGGTTCAGACTTACGAAGTGGATAAGTAACTGTTTGCAGGTTCTCGAATCAGTTCATCCAGAAGAGAGAGCAGAAGCCGTAGGAGAGATTGACTTTGAAAGACTTCCTACGGAACGCACGTTAGGATTATCTTGGAATACTATGGTTGATTAGTTTGAATTTAAAGTTCACATACCGAAACGTTCCCTCACTAGGCGAGGTATATTGTCGAGTGTAGCCTCACTTTACGACCCCTTGGGGTTGTTAGCACCGTTTATACTTCCCATAAAGCAGTTACTTCAACGTTTGGGTAAATTGGAACTAGGATGGGACGGAGAGATTCCAAATGAGGAGGGCAAACGCTGGTTAGAGATTTTAAGTGAATTTAAGAGGGTTGAGAACGTTAGTTTTCCACGTTGTGTATTGTTTCCGCAATCAGATCGTTCGTTCCTGGAACTTCATATTTTCATTGATGCCTCGGAAAATGGATATGGGGCAGTGGCGTACGTCCGCTCTTACATTTATGACACTGAGATATGTTCTCGTCTTGTTACGGCTAAGGCAAGAGTAGTTCCGTTAAAGGTCCAAACTATACCGCGCTTGGAACTTGCGGCAGCAGTTTTAGCAGCTCGCATGGGATCCCAGCTGCAGTCAGAATTAGATATTAAGTTTGCAGAGGTTAAATTTTGGACGGATTCCATGATTGTCTTGCACTATATTAGAAATGAGAAAAGCCAGTTTAAAACAGTCATAGCAAATCGGATTTCGACTATTCATAGTCTTACTAAGGTGGACCAATGGAGATTCGTACCTTCTAAAGAAAACATAGCAGACTTCGCATCCAGATGGGTTAAGTTTAACATCGATGATGTCAAGGTATGGGAGGAGTGTCCACGTTTTCTCAAGAAGCCGGAGGAGTGTTGGCCTGCTGCTGATATACAAGGTCCTGAACCCCATCTCTTGGAATTAAAGAAAGCAATATCCACGCATGTGATGGTTGAAGAATCCACTGTCGATCTACTTATTAATTATTATTCAGATTGGACTAGATTACTTAAGGCTGTTGCATGGTTGACCCGATTTAAGCTATATATATTGATAATGCGTTCTGGTAGAACTGATCTGTCTCTACAGATGGGTATGCTTTGAGTTGATGAGTTAAATTTAGCTTGTTTAGATCTAATTCGATATGTCCAACGCATACTATTTCGGAAAGAGATTGAAATATTGTCGTCTGATACCATTAGCAAGGTGAAAATAACAAATTCACCGTCACGAACTTTAAATCCAATGATGATAAACGGATTATTAGGTGTCGGTGGCCGACTTCAAATTAGTTCCTGGCCCGAGTCGAGGAAGCATCCTATAATATTACCATCGAAGCATAAAATTACAAATTTGATTCTGCAGTATTATCAAATTTTGGAAGGACATGTTGGAGCCACACAGGTAATGGCAACAGTTCGAGAAAAATTTTGGGTTCTGAGGGGTGGTGTGGCCATGAGGAGGGTAATAAAGGATTGTGTTTATTGTAAAAGAAGGTGCGCCCGACCCGTCCAACAACTGACGGCACCACTAGCTCCGAGCAGAATAGAAGATGGTGACTATCCATTCTTGTCAGTTGGTGTTGATTATTTTGGACCCATTATGGTTAAACATGGTAGAAGTACCGAGAACAGATATGATTGTGTATTCACATGTTTAGGGTTGAGAGTTGTGCATCTGGAAGTTACATATAGTTTTACCACAGACTCATTTATCATGGCAGTGATGAGGTTTATCAACAGGAGAGGCTATTCAAAAGAGATATACAGTGATAATGGATCAAATCTGGTGGGGGCTGAACGTGAGCTAAGAAAATGTCTTCAAGATTGGGTGCAGGAACATATACACTCTGATTTGCTAAGGAAAGGGATTGACTGGCATTTCAGTCCTCCGGCTGCCAGTCATTGTGGAGGTGTATGGGAGCGCATGATTCGCTCTGTACGTAGAGTATTGAGTGCTCTTGTTAATGAACAATCTTTAACAGATGAATGCCTTGAAACTTTCATGATAGAGGTTGAGCGTATAATTAACAATCGACCTTTGGTCCTACTTACAGACGACTCGAGTGATTTCGATGCAATAACATCAGCAAAACTATTACTATTGAGAGAGAACGTCGCAAAACTTACTAACATTCTATCTAATGACAAGTATTCTAAGAGATGGAAGCAAGCGAATTACTTGGCACAAGTTTTTTGGAGACGTTGGTCTAAGGAATATGTTTCGCTTTTGCAGCGTAGATACAAGTGGACCCAACTCGACAGGAACATAAGGGAGGGTGACTTAGTAATGATATGTTCTGAGTTATCCTAGAAAAACAAATGGCCCTAAGGTCTAGTGCAGAGAGTGTTACCAAGTAAGGATAGATTAGTGAGGCAGGTAGAGCTGAGGACAAGAAAGGGGATCCTAGTGACAGATATTCGAAAACTGTGTTTTCTTAAAGCTGTAGATGGTAGGTAGCTACTCGGATCCCTAGGTGTACTGTTGTAAGTCCTAGGGATCACGAGGTCGTTGGTGTGTTGAATGCTTGTTGTTGATTGTTTGTGATGTATATACTTAGGTTCCTGCTGCCTATTTACTTGTCTGTGAAAACAACCAAGGTTCTTCTGGTCGGGAGTGTTACGGGAGGACTGGAGACATTTGGCTGATTAAAACCTTTTTACTGTACATCAATTTTACCGTGTTTTTTTGGATGTGTTTGTTTTACTTAACCTTTGGACTTGTTTGTTTATATCATTCTTTTCGAACGTTTTGGTTTCTTTCGTCATTGGTTTGGTATTTGGGAGTTTTTGCTCCGGGAAACTAGAAAATTGAAGGTTTGTTTTGTAATTGTTATAATTATTGTTGTTAAAACGACTTTAGTCGATTATTTGTGAATTGCGAATAAACTTGGTATCTAATTTGGAGTTTTGGTTCTCTTGCCTACTTGGGTTCGTGATTTGCGAATATCGACGGCCAGTACTTCAATAGTTGGAACGTGCACAATTCATAATTGGACGTAACAATTATAGCAATGACGACGACTTAGATCAGTTTTGTGAGAGGCTGCAATCGGCCACAGACCATCTTGATGAGAGATATAAACACCAAAGTCGGAATGGTTAACACAGGATACGGAGATATCATGGGGCGACATGGACTGGGAGAGAAAGGAATGAGAGTGATGATAGACTTGCCAATTTATGTGTATTCAAAAATTGGTTATAGGCGGCACATTATTCCCCCCTCACACAAACATATGCTCAAGCCTACATGGTTCTCACTGGATTAAACTACACGGAACCATATAGATCATATTTACATCGATAAAGAACAAGGAGAGGAGCTGTCGCAGATTTAGATCATCACATGGCTGTGGTAAATATGAAACTGAGGCTAAAGAAACACTGGACAACTGGAGGAACAGCATTAAAAAGGTTCAATACATCTTTCCTTCGAGATACTGATAAACTTAATGAATTCAAGTTCACTCTCAACAACAGGTTCCAAGCCTTACACGATCTCACAGACGAAGAAACCACTATAGGAGACTACTGGAGAGGGATCAAAGAAGTACTAACTACAATGTGTCAGGAGGTCTGGGTCACAAGAATTATCATCGTAACAAATGGATCCCTATCGAAACCCCAGACAAGATTCGAGAAAGGATGAGCAAGAAGAAAACAGCTATGAACAACGGTCGAACATGAACAGAGAAAATCAAGGCAGTGGATTAATACACAAAAGCAAACAAGCAAGTGAAGAGAAGCATATGATATGACAAGTAGAAACATGTGTAAGAGCTAGCAACAATAATGAAAATAGTTGTAACACAAAGAAATATCAGAAAGCCATATGACATAAAGAAGAATCTGGTGGGGGAATAGAGTAAACCAGAGAGACCGGTCAAAGACTAGGAAGGCAAGACAATCACTGAGATTCGTGAACAAGGAAACAAATGGTTATAGAATACTCCGAGGAAATCTTGAATAGACTAGCTTCAATGAATTCACCGGACATTGAAGCAGCACCTACAAATTTTCCTATATATCACATCAGCAAAGATCGACGTAATCAATATGACCATCAGAAAAATCAAGAATGAGAAAGCGGTAGGACCTGATGACATACGAGCTGAAGCTCTGAAGTCAGCAATGGAAGTCACTACAAATATAAATCTAGTTCATTTCAGAATATATGCAAGTAAGAGAAAGCACCGGCACACAAAAGACGATACATTACCAAGATATCAGAGAAAGGAGATCTGTGCAAGTGTGAGAACTACAGAGGCACCACATTACTATAAGTACCAGAAAACCGTTTCAACCGGATGAAAGATTCATTAGACGTTCAGCTTCGAGATCAACAGATCGGATTCCGTGAGGAAAAGTAGTGCACAGACCAAATCGTGACACTACGGATCATTGTTGAATAATCAATTGAACGGGACTAGTCGTTTTATATAAACCTCACTGACTATGAGAAAGCATTCGACAATGTGGATAGGAGAACAATATGGAAACTTTTTCGACAATATGGTGTGCCTAAGATCATCGTCATCGTACAGAATTCTTGCGATGTCTTACACAGTATAGTTATGCACGAGCACAATTCATGGATAGACTCCAGATGAACACCAGTGTCAGACAAGCAAAGTGATGGCAGTACTCCCATAATTTAGAATACCTCGAACTCAAAATAACAGTCAGACATCAAATTCGGGAAAGAGGAAGACCAAAGAACACAATATTCTAGGGACCGTAGACAGAAGTCAAAAAAGTGAATAGCACCTGGAAAAAAAGTAAATGACCAACAAATACAGATTTAGTTAAAGATTCCTTACTGGTGGTCTATGACCTAAAACGAGTGACAGATTTAGGTAAGAGATGAAATTTGTAGGAAGAAGTTTAGTCGATACCACTGGGTCAAAAACATGGTGACTTCGTTATGGGAAGCAGATATAGCAGGAAATTCCTCGTCCAGTATGTTCAGTATGGGATATTTGTCTTTCTTACTTGTGTATCTAAACGTTGTTCTACCTTCTTCAAACTTAAACAAACGGGCACAATAACTCCGTTTATTCCCACTTGTCTTTCGGGCATATTTATTGTGGGCTTCCACGTAAGGTGAATAATTCCTAGTATCATGGGTAAGACAGAATTAACTCCAGGCTTGACATTTGCTCCCAGTGACCTCATATACGTTAGACGTTGGTATGTGAAACGAACATGGATTTTAGTTCCTGATTACCAAAACAGTGTATCTGGGTCTGTGAAGTGGTGATGGGTGTTTTTAAATAGATTCTGCTATTCATCGACATCTATGAGGTCTTTTTCTTCTGGTTATAGTATTTTTCCAAGGTCGGTCTCAATCCACGTTGAAGTCATTTCACTTGGAATTACTAGCGCGGTAAGAGCTAATGGTGAGCATACTGCATCACAATCAGTGAGCGTCCAGGCAAATTTGAAAAAATTCATCTGCTCACCTTCCCTTTGACTCAACTACTAACATTTAACTGGATTACAGACCATATAGATTCAGTTTTGGTAGCTTGAAAGCCATTTTGATCAGGCACTTCTATTTATATTGCTTGACAGGATAACATTTACATATTCAAACTTCGTTAGCTGTCACGACAACCCCTTAAAACCGCTCACGAAAGACCTTGTAAGTCCTTAAGGTGTATAACAAAACACTCAACCTCTGACAAAACCGAAAAAAGAGAAAGCCATAAACAATAAACTGAAAGAGTGCTGTCTCAGAGTTGACTCCACGGTTACTCCTGGTGTCATCAATACTATCGATTCGGCTGTTCGATTGAGTGCTTACAGGCAGGGGCTTTAAAACGTAATGCCTAAACCTCATTAGTAGCAATTTTGTGCCATTATGGTTGTTGTGCTCGAAGACTTTCACTTTCCTGTTTCCCTTCAGTATTCCAAGTGAGGGCTTGCCACGTGATGTTGTTCGATTATTTCCACAATGTACGTCATATCCATCTCCAAAGTCTTTTCATAATTTCCTCGTCAGATGGAAACTAGTTTGTTCTCTCCAACGATAGGCTCTTGCTGATGGCATCCGGTCAATGGACAATGAATATCTTGCGTAGACAACTGGTGATAAATACTTGCACATATTTGATGATCGTTGTGGTATTTCTCCATGCTTCAGCTCTATACAGTATAACAGTCTTGGCATTCGTATTGAAGATTGTGAATTTCATGTTGGCTTGCAGACAGTTGTTTTGAGTTCCATATGTTCTTCAACTGTGGGAATGAAGCCCTTACTTTTCCAATCCTTGCTTTTACGTCTGAATCAGATCCTCCTTGTTTATCAATGATGCTTCTCTGGTACGTGAATACTTCCACCTGTTCCAGAGTTTTTCCATCAAGTATGAGTGGGTTGGTGATCTCTATGTTGTATTTGAGGATCTTGGTTTTTCCTTTGTGTTTTCTAAGGCTTCTGCCACGCTGTATGTCTTCATTTGCATCTATTGATGTGTATGCGATAGAAGAGCTAGGTCACCTGCGAAGTCTAAACCGTCCAGTTGAGTCCAATCTTTCCATTGTATTCCGTGATTCTCCTGAGATATGGAGGTCCTCATAATCTAGTCAACCACCAGAAGAAAGAGAAATGGTGAAAATTAGTAACCTTGTCTGACTTCGGTCCTCACTTCCCCTGAGTCTGTCAGCTGTCCTATCCTCCATGCACCACTTTGCAGTATAGTCCGTTGCATGGATTCCTGATCATACTGATAATCTTTTCAGGTACACCATATTGTCGAAGAAGTTTCCATATTGTTCTCTTATCCACATTGTCAAATGCTTTCTCATAGTCAGTGAGGTTTATATAAAATGACTAGTTCCATTAAATTGATTGTTCAATATTGATCCATAGTGTCACGATTTGGTTTATGCCTAACCGATCCTTATTGTTGATTATTTGATTGCGCAGATTGTAGTGCTAGAAACAAAACAAGCGAATTTGAGCAGAACAGCTAATATACGAAAGCAAGTGAATACAGAGATGGATTCAGTGTCGAGTTAATTAGTACGATTCACGCACATGTACATGGGAATTAGAATGATTTATCATATGATTTTTAAGCAACCAACAATAAGCCTAGATAGAGGGATATGTGCGTCCGCCGTAATATTTGATTAAGCCTGTGTGTTTACACATTCATGATATTAATGATAATACAATAAAATTGGCAAATTATTACTGTTTACGTAATATTGTCTGTTAAATATATTAGTTGAAGAACTTGACAAAATTACCACGATCACCACGGCTCAAATGGGCATCCAGATTTCTGTAATTGATCGTACGTCTTCTCCCTAGGCTCATCATTTGTCCTCCCGGCCATGTATTGGATACAGACTCTGTATGATTGACAACGCACTAATGTTGTTAGAGTCAAAAACCGAAATTTGAACAAACTTACCCACGTCCTTATCAGGTATTCGGTTATTGTGACTGGCTCGCAAATGAACCATAGATTTGTTAACCTTTCTTAGTGGACCTTTGGTAGGTCGTAGGAAACGATTTCCTCGATTGTATGTAGCATCAACAGGCTGTGAGCATTCCTTATTTGGGCGAAAAACTTCTCCGTTAAAACAATTTCATTATTGTTCCTCTTGGGTACCCCCTGGTAATTTTACACTGAAAGACGTTAGCTCCTTTTTTCCGGATCTTCTGATTTTGTAACAGTAATTGGATTGATTTTTCCTCTTGAGGTCTTGATTTCTTTGTGGGGTGTCAGAATGAGAGGGCTTTCGAGTTACACGCAAATCTTCGCACGTTGACTGCGTTGTTAACAAGTTATCGGGTGTCTCATTAGAACAGTCTTCAGAGGTCAATGAAGAGAACTGTTCTTGAAACATTCTTAAATTTTCTGGACACATGATAGGTGGAACTCAACCACACCGTTCCATGGAGAAGACTCTCCCATCAACCGAACGAATATCCCTCGTAATAAATAATTCTCTAATTTCTTCAAAAATGTTTATTGTTTGAAACTTTGCTAGGCAGAATTAGTAAACTACCTGCCTCTTGAGTCTTCATTTTAATGTTGGACGAGCGTTTGTGGCCAGGGAAAAGGGTAGAGACTTAGAAGTGATTTGTGATCTATTCCCCTCCTGAAAATTAAGAGTGAACAAATCAGTTAATTGAACTGATCGTGGCGCAACACCCAGAGTTATAATCATTAGTATTTTTAGGTGTGCAAGTAACGGAATTGTATATCAGTTATCTTATCACCATGCTGCTCAATTCAAACCCATAACCTAAAGAATTTTCAGCCCATTACTTTTAGCCTAGTGAAGTATGTAATTTGACGACCTTGGTGAACGCGAATTTTCGGTCACGACCGGTACCTCATGGAATCCCGAATTAAGAAGACGTGCTATGAGTTAAAGGACCATGGAGTGCTCCACCACCCTGGTGTAGAAGATCGTTGGAGCCTAAGTGTTTTTAAGAAAAAATTCCACGTGGAAATTATTCGTCATGGAGAGGAGTCTGATACGATGGAATTCGATATGATTAATTTGGATTGCTCCTTCGCTAATGCAGTTCGGCGAATTTTGGTCTCTGAAGTTCCTTCTCTCTCAATAGAAAGGGTTTATGTTTCTCAGAACACGAGTATTATGCCGGATGAGGTTATGTGTCATCGCCTTGGCTTAATCCCACTCGCTGTTGATCCCAAATATTTTTTGTTCCCTACAAGAAAGCCCCCTGCTTCCGACGAATTATCAGGGTTTGACCCTAAAGAACACCTAGTATATGATTTGTGCGTTGGTTTTACACATTCTAGCAAAGATTCCCATAATAAACCTGAGAAAGATAAGGATGACTCCTTACCTGTGGCTCAGTATTTACCAGTGTACAGGTTGGTTGGTCTTTATATTACCCTCACAGTTACGTTAGTTTCTGGTGCACAAAAAGATTGTTTTTAAATGCTTTGTTATAAAGTTTCTGGCCTCCAAATTAATTTATTGCTGATCCCTATTTGGATAATTTAAAAAATAGCAAGTTTTCGTTGTTCATGCTTAAACAGTGATCATCATCTCTTGTATTAGGCTTTTAAGTGATTGATCAGTATTTGTGTACCACATTTGCGATATTTTGTCTTTTGACAAGTTTTATTCACCATAGTTCGTCGAAAATCATATCTTCAAATAAATTCCGGTCATCCCCGCTGTTTTCTCAACAAACTAAACTTGTGTAGTTGTGTTACTCGTATTCTCGGTGACTTGTTCTCAATCAACGTGATCGCTTTTATCATTAGTACTCAGAAATTAGTTCATTCCATTATATATGTTCATCCTACTTTTTCTCCTCTACTTTCTAATGGTTGTCCTCATCCCTACACATTGACTCTTCAATTTGCTCAAGTACAATTTGTTGTCTAATTTGATGTTAAATATGCTCTACATACATAACAGAAGTAATGATAATGCTGGATTTCTGATAATCCTAAGTTATATTTTACAAGTAATCTACGTACTAGCGTGAAATTAGGAAGGATGGAGGACGTTTGCTTTTTCTGTCTTATCAGGGGCCATCCAACTTTCGATGATCGACTAAATGCCCTAGAAAATACAATTTACAACTTTATTGAAGCAGTTGCGGATTCGTTTGAATCTTAGCGTCCTATTCCCCCACACTAGGACTGCTTATGTTTCAGTGGACGTGACTGAACTGTTAGAAAAACGTCCCAGAGAAATTTATTATAAACTTGAAGTATTTCAGGTAGCACAGGATCAGAACACAATTGCCTCCTTTTGTGCCAGGCCAGTAATATGGTTATGTAAAGCCTCTCAATCTTTTCATTAATTTTAGAAGCAGTTATGCTAGAGGATATTTTGTTGGTAGTGTAAGCTAAAACGGTCGTACTTTGGTGATTAAATCAGTCGTCGTATATTAAGACCTGAAATAGCGTTCCACCCCTTCTTTACATTAACGGGACGCTGGTTTGCTAAGAACGATCAATGAACGATTCTATCGCGTATACGATTCACTCGTTCTACACTGAATACCAGGTCAGCAATTATTCTACCACGCGTCAACAACTCAAATCAAAAACACGTAGTTCTTCTGACTAACATGTGTATTAATCAATCCAACAGATTCAAAGAATGGGAAAATGGCACCAGATACCTGTCATACTATCTACCAATCTATCTAAAAATAATAACCAATTGCTGTCTACTTTTGTCTATGCAACAGAACCCAAGGCGACTCATCCCAGTTTAAAACTCATTTGACTGTTAGGTTAACTTTGTACACTTAAGTTCACAGCGCTTTGACATACATAATTTACGAGTTTGGGATTTTCAAAGGTTTTCCATATTTGTTCATCATTGTCCCTTAACAACTATCCGAATTCGGGAACAACAGCATATTGGCAGTGTTAAAGTTGAACAGCATACTTGCGAAATCATTATTCAGTCATTGATGTCATTTCGAAATACTGGCTAAAGTTTATTTATTTATTTTTGCTCCTCATGGTTTTCATTATCAAACGCTGCTCAATATAACAGCAGGAGAAGTTCACTGTATGGCTCCACAAAATGAAGAATAGTTGTGTTAGTATTTTTCGGCTCAATACGGCTTTTTTCTAGAGATTGCAATATCCATGGACTGAAGGTGTTGTCAAATAAATCCCAAAATAAGAGTTTTTAGTGATTATGCTGTAGCTTTTTGTTCTTTCCATAAATAGTAATGCGTACCTTTGAAATACACGGGATATATTTTTGTTATTTTTACTTATAGACGATTTTCCTCCTCATCTCTCAGAAATACCATATTCACATGATTCATTCCCTGTTGCCTCATTGTATCGTAGTAGTGATATGAAATCCCAGGATATTTTGTGTTTTTAAAGTGGTTCATTCCTGCTACTTCTTTGGTCATATTCCCTAAAATAGTTAACTATCTGCTATTTCACCTGCCTGAAGAGTCACATTTGCGATGGTGATAGTATGTTAAAACACATCGCTACGAAGTGCTTGGCTAATCATAAAATGTGGTTATTACATAATGAATACACTAAGAGGTTGATATTCTGGTAATCATTACTACATTCGGCGCTTCATTTCTATGTAATAACACGTAGTACTTATATTGCCTGTAAAATTTTCGTACGAGAAACAGATAAATCCGCAATTTATAAAAAAACTATTAATATTCGAAACAAAGATATTAATGGTGGCATCAGTTTATGAGTTTTACAAACGGCCTGAGCCTTATAGTTAGATGTGAACCACGTGGTTGGGGTCCACGCGGCCATCGTAACCAGTGGTCAGAGACTTTAAATAACGCGGCTCAGCATAATTCTCAGTGACACAAATGCATTCACTCTTTACTTTTCCTTAAGTTCTGAGCTCCGTTACCTTGTACATTCTTTTCTTTCGACATCTAATCTTTTATACTAATAGTACTACTGTTAGTTTTACTACTCCTACTACTTTTGGATTTGGTTTGATAATTTTACTCCTCTTTGCTAATGTGATGTGGCGACTTGAACTGATACATGTGCCAGGCTCTAATTTACCTATTACTGGTTGAGACAAAGTTGAGATAAAAACACTGAAGTAGGTTATGAATACAGACTACTGATCCGATTCGTGCTTTAGAAGTGACGATGTCATAATATATCACCTAGCATGAAAATCCACTAATATAAGTATCATATCTCTACTTGCGTCACACTAAAACTAATCGAGTACTAGTTTATGATAAGTCTTGCTAATTGAACGCTATTCTTGTAACCACCAAGCTAAATCTACACAGCAACTTGGACACGAGAGAAAAGGCGCAAAATATGCGAAAAACGCTTTACTCCAAAGGTTCATTCCTGTACTGAAAATATAAAGTTTTTATAGTATTTTGGGAGTCCTTGGGTTTTCCCGAAAATTCTGGAATGCTACTAAACATTATAGCGGTATAGTAATCAGCTAATCAAAAACTCTACATGTGACTTTTCACTTTCGTGATGTTTTTTTTGGCAAAACCTCTTGTGAATGCTGATTGGATAAAAGGCTTCTCAGTATTTCCTGAGCCTTTCTTATCTTTTGCGAGAAGTTTTCTGGATTACCCCAACAGTTTAGCGCTAAGTAAAAACTTAACAGGTTTTGAAATATTTGGTGTTTGTTGCACACAAAATGTTGCTCCAAAACTATCTTGCATTCACACTCAATATAAAAGTCAGATAATAAAACAGTTCAAATTATCGCTAATATCATGTGTTGAATTCTGTATATCCACCGTAATGATAAATGGAATCTTTTCATGTTCTCCACATCCACCTACCACGTAGCACTAGTAAAATATTGGACTTCAAAAGAAACCACTCTATCAACACTATAGTGGGTAAGAGAGAACTAACCTGTTCCATAATTTGATTACTGCTTTAGGCCAAAGCATAAAGTTGGTTACTAGTGAATAACCAGCATAAAAAATATGCACTTCACAAAAGCCTTATTTCAAACACTTTGATTTTTAATAGTTCGGATCTCAAGTGGATTCCACTAGCCGGTCAGGAGGATCATTTTAATATCAATAATCCTCCTATACCAGTATCATCGACAATACTTATCAATAAATTAGCCCTTGGTGATGAAATCGAAGCTCGGTGTGTTGCAGTGAAAGGAATTGGTCGAGATCATGCTAAATTTTCACCAGTCGCAGCAGCTTACTATAAATTTCACCCAATCATCAAACTTCTTCGTACAATTGAAGGGGAACAGGCAATTAAGTTACAAAAAAGTTTTGCATCTGGTGTGATTGGAGTAAGTATTTACCTTAAGTGATTTATCTTACCAGTCTTCTTATTCGATATTTATCAACTAGATATGATCGATAAGGCTAGTGTCATAGCTTAGTATATAAACATGTGGACAGTTACCTGATAAAACATAAGTGTCCATGTTTTAGAGTGCTATGAAGGAGAGACCAATGGATTACCTATCAATCTCAATACCATTGGTTCCTACTTGTTTTTTGTTGGATATCAAATAACTAGATTCTCGGTATACGTTATCTAAGCTATCCGTTTATTTTCTTGGGCCAATCTAGAATAATGTTATGCCTTGATTGTTATTGACGGTCACTGTCAAAAACAATTTAAAACATACTACTATGATCTACTGTCTTGCATAGCCTCATATCTTCAATTCAGTCACAAGATGGATGATTTTTTTGTGATGTTATAGTCAAGTAGTGATTGATTGTTAGACAGATAAAGGATTCATTTTTTAAGCGTCGCTTAATTTATTTTAAGGGGCTGATTAGCATCAATGCCTAACATACAGCATGCCTAACTAAAACCCCAGTATTAGCATGCAGTTAAAATTTTTTACTGAACTTTATTTATACTCATCTGTTTGGTTCTGCTACTATGTAATTGTTGAAATAATTTCAGATATTGTATTTTCTGACCATATAGATAATTTAAAAAGCCTTACTAGTCTTTTGCAAAATCTCTTAGTTATTAAGACTAAAAAGCAAATAAAAATTATTTACGAGCATTTTACTCAAAGCTTTATTCCAAGGTCTTATGGGCGCATAATCGAATCATTGGGTGATCGATGCCTTTCTATGTGTAAAGTGCACTCCCTACCCAATGATACGTTTTATTTTTCACTATGATGCTTACTTTGGCAAAATCACTCCATTTTAAAGTATAAAGACTATTTCACAAGTAAAATGAAGTATTGCCCAGTTCTATATCTCAATATAAAGTGATTGAATTTAAAGGTGAAATCCAGCAAAAAGTTACACCTACTAGCTATATTTTACATTTCTTTTTATCTTAGATAAACTCGAAAACTGGTCAAGCCTTTGTCGATAATGCTCGTTTAGATAATGGTTCTCGAGAGCATATGCGTCATCCTGAATTCCGTGACGATGTTATTTTCGTTGGGATGGATTCATCACATTGTATTTTCACTGTTGAAACGATAGCTCCTGGTAGCCGCCCTCCATCATCATTAGTCCGCTGTGCTTTAGGTGTTATGATTAGTAAATGTTCACATTATATGGCTGTTACAGAAACACCTGGTTTTGGAGATCACGTTGAGGAGTGTAAACCACTCATTGATATACCTAAAAATAACACCGAAGGTCACACAGCTGAAAAGAATCTAGTAAGTTGTAGTATTCCCTTTCGTAATTTTTTTTATTGGAAATAACGAAATTTGGCATACCTCAAGATCCAAAAAAGGAATATTTATTATCGTTAATTATTGTACCAGGTGTACAGTGTTTACTTATCCATTAAGTGGTACAGATTGCGACTTATTTGTGTTGAGTATATAAGTGTAAGATGTATTACTAGCTAACTATTAATTAGCAGTATATTTCGCTTCTAGTTTATCAATAAAATCTACCTATCTATAAGTACAATGTAAGCACTGAGCTAAGCAATATGCTTTTATGTTCCATTGTAAGATGATTAAGAATATTTGTAGCTCTCGATTAGGATTTCGAAGGTGTTTTACCCTATAAGTGAGGTCTTCGTTGTCCTTCTAGACAGCATCATCAGCGGATACTTTAAAAAGGTGGTGAGCTGAAAGTGGATAGAACACACATTGAGGAAAGCACCCGACTGCATCACAAGGCAGGCCCTCACATGGAATCCCGAATTCCAAAGGAAAAGAGGAAGACCAAATAACGCATTCACGCCGAGAAATGCAGACAGATATGAGAAAAATGAACAAAAATAGGATAGAACTAGAAAGGAAGGCCGAGGACAGAGTGGGTTGGAGAATGCTGGTCGGTTGCCTATGCTCCATTGGGAGTAACAGGCGTAAGTAAGTAATGACAAACTAACAGGTAGATCTGACTGCCTACAACAGAAAAATCTGTTTGCCATAATTTGCATTTAATTCGATTTATGAATTTATCAAAAGGAAATATCTATTGAAAAAAAGCAAAATGACGATATATTTATTTTCAATAGACTTAATTAGTATAAGTATGAACTAAGTGATAGGTAATCAGCAAATATCAGTCGAAATTGTAGATTGCTCTCCTAAATTATGATGAACAGGTAAGTAAGTAAGCAGTCCTAGGATTAAAGCAAATAAAACTATTATCACACCCATAGAATAGAAGTAAATATATTAAAATAGATTGTTTAGAAAGTTCTTGAAATCACAAAGCCGACCTTAGTTTGACAACTATTAAAAAGTAAGAAACACTGGATATCTGTTTCATCCTAGAACGAGACTTTTCAACAGTGCACATCAAGGATCCCACATGGGGTAGTCTAACTCGGGACCTTCATGTTTCGTGATCAGCCCTTGGATTATTAAGCTAAAACCCGAAAGCTTACATTGTTTCACTTCAATCAACTTGCGATACTGTGCAACAAGTAACTCCCACCACAGATGCAACGCGTTTGAACTCCACTGGTCACAGCTGGTTATGGAAGTGTCTTATTTGTTAAGGAGTTCAACATGAACACGCTAAGTATGAGATAAGAGCAGTTGTATAAATTCCTTCCAAATATGAGCGATCCGATCTTATGCAAAGGATGGCAGTATTTTCAATTCTACATGGTAGATGTATACTTAAATTATCCGAAAAGTTGGATGATACTGAATAACTTAAAAAGGTCTTGTTTAGTTCAATTTAATGTTCAGTATCAATTAGACTAACAAATCCCGACCGTTGTGGCTACCTTGACGTGGTGGTTGGGCTTGCCTATCGTGATGGAGCAATTGAGCAATGCTGGCTAGAACAATCGTTCCTCGAGGTCCTACCATGCCAGACAGGTCGGTTGAAGAGCGGTAAGACTAAAAGCAGCAATCCCAAGGTCCGAAGGCGAAGTCGTACTGCTGACTGTACAGAGGTGTAACGGCAGTAAGGTGTTTCCTTCAGACAACCAGCATGACAGCGATGCTGCCTTCCCACAAGGAGGGGTGGGGTTAGAAAAGGTCGACCCTAAAAATGCACACCTCGCATTATCCCACGGATTTCCGTCTCCGGCGGTAAGGTCCTTTGAAGAACGGAGCTAACACATCAAAAATCCCCCACAAAAAGGCCGTGCGTGACCGACCTCAAGCAGTTGTCTATTGGGCACTGCGGTCACGCTCCCAGGTTGTTAAGACCAACACTAATCCGACTTCTTTTTTCAGGTCCCTCAAGAAATACCCTTCCACGGTGTGGGCAGCCGGAAAGTGATATTCGCCCTCATACTCGTAACAGCACACGAGACCAAGTTGGTCACTTTCAAATCATTCCTACTCCTAATAACTCTCTTATCTCCATGACTGACCCTTCCCACGTCCTTTTATCACCTCGCACCGCTAGGTCAAACGATTCAAGTACACGGAACGTTATTCCTGGTCTCCTGAAACCACGCTGTAAACTACATATAGGAACTTTTAATGTCCGAACATTGTGCCAAATAGGACAACAGGCTTCCTTAGCTAGGACTCTAGAATCTTACACCATCGATGTGTGCTGCATCTCCGAAACGCGCATACAAGATTCGAGTAGTGTCATTCATTTGACCTCACCTAATCAAAATAAAGAACCATCTTGATACACGCTTCGTGTATCTGGAAGCCCTGATGCTGCTTCCCGTGGCCTCGCTGGAGTAGGTATAGCATTAAGTCCTAGGGCAGAACTAGCTCTTTTAGACTGGATCCCAGTAGACAGTCGTCTATGCGCTGTCCGACTAAACGAATCAGTAAGGACTCAGAAAGATAGGGAAACTCGTCGTTGCCTCTTCGTTGTCTCTGCCTACTCTCCCACTGACTGCAGCTCAAACGATATAAAAGATGAGTTTTATAGGAAACTTTCTGACCTTCTCCGAAAAGCTAGACGTTCTGATGTAGTAATAGTGGCTGGTGACTTTAATGCTCAAGTAGGTAAACTAAGTGAAAGACACCTGGGTGGATCTTATGGTGTCATGGCTAAAAGGACAGATAATGGCGACCGTCTGTTGCAGCTGTGCTCAGATAACCGCCTATTTCTTGCAAATACTAACTTTAAGCATAAGGAAAAACATCTTTTGACATGGCGACCCCCGAATTCGTCCCAACGTTGGGCCCAATTAGATCACATCGCTATCAGCCACCGATGGAGGGGCTCGATAGAAGACTGTCACTCATTCTGGAGCACATGTTTAGACTCAGATCATGCTCTAGTGCGAGCATGTGTCTGTCTGCGTCTTACTGGATGTAGGAATGACACTGCAGGGAAGCCTCTAAGGGTTCTACTTAATGATAAGCAAGCTAAGAATATATTTCAGGCACAACTGGAAAAACAGTTAGACAGACATGTAAGTCGTGCCCACCACGAAGCAGCGTGGAATGACATCCGTAAAGCTGTGGAAACAGCAGTGATTTCCGCTAGTAAGGTAAGCCATAAGGTCAAGGAGAAACAATGGATCTCAGCAGCATCTACCACACTGATAGATGCTCGAAAACTCATCCCACCTGGCTCTGAGCATAACGAAGAGCGGAGTCAACTTAAGCGCAAGCTTATAAGAAGCCTACGTAATGATCGTGAACAGTAGTGGGTAGCGAAAGCAAGAGAGATGGAAAAGGCAGCGGCAATAGGTAACAGTAGGCAGCTATTCAGACTCGTTAAAGAAACCGGTATTAGGAACCCGAATATCAGTGAAGCCTTCTCAGATAAAGATGGGCATATCATTCATTCTCAATCCAGGAGATTGGATCTATGGGCAGAACACTTTAGGGATCAGTTCAACTGGCCTTCAGCCACACTTCAGTTACCCACGATCCCCAGTCGTCCTGAATGGCAAATTGATGTAAGTCCTCCAACTCTCTACGAGGTTGAAAAAGCTATAGGTAATCTAAAGCGAGGGAGAGCCGCAGGCCCTGACGGGCTTACCCCTGAGATTCTTAAGGATGGTGGTCCAGTACTAGCAACGAGATTGACTTAGGTTTTAGGTAGAATCTGGGAACTGGACGTAATTCCATCTAACTGGTCCCAATCACTGATTGTGCCAGTCTATAAGAAAGGACAAAAGTCCTCCTGTGACAATCACAGAGGAATCAGTTTGACTAATATAGTGTCTAAAATATTAGCTTCAATAATACTTAGGCGCCTAACCAAAGCTCGTGAAGAGCAAACTAGATAAAACCAGTCTGGTTTTCGACCTGGACGTGGTTGCATAGACCAGATATTCACCCTACGTCAGGTTCTAGAACATAGACACAAATTCAGACGTCCCACAATAGTAGTATTTCTTGACCTTAAGGCGGCATTTGACTCCGTTGATCGTGAGGTTTTATGGCAATGTTTGTCACTGAAAGGAGTACCAAAGAAGTACATTAACCTAATAAAGGCTCTCTACTCGAACACAACTGGTCGAGTTAGAGCCTATGGCGAACTGTAATCAGAACTGATTACCACAAGTTGCGTTCGTCAGGGCTGTCCACTCTCCCCATTCTTGTTTAATTTTGTCGTTGACATGCTTTTTGAGATATCACTTTCATCATCTCAATCTCCTGGAGTTGAACTTTTACCAGGAGGCTCACTTGTTGACTTAGAATACGTCGACGGTGAAGACGCTGACAAAATGCAGAGTCTTCTGACCACTATAAGCAACAATGCAGGCATGTTCGGGATGCGATTCTCTCCCTCGAAGTGCAAAATGTTACTTCAGGATTGGGTTGCAGCGACACCTGAACTAATGATAGGGAGTGAAGTAGTAGAGCGTGTTGACAGCTTCACTTATCTTGGGAGTCTCATCAGCCCTTCTGGTCTGGTGTGTGACGAAATCTCAGCACGGATACAGAAGGCTCGTCTAGCTTTCTCCAACTTGCGCCATTTATGGCGTAGGTGAGATATCCGTCTGGCAACAAAAGGACGGGTTTAATGTGCAGCAGTTCGTTCCGTCTTACTTTATGGCAGTGAAACATGGCCGATAAGAGTAGAGGATATTCGTAGGCTACTAGTATTCGATCATAGGTGTCTTCGACGCATTGCTCGTATATCCTGGGACCACCGGATAAGTAATGCAGATGTTAGGAAACGGGTACTAGGTAAGGATGGCAAATCGATCGATGAAGTAGTGAAACTTCATCAGTTGAGATGGCTGGGACATGTGTTACGAATGTCCAACCACCGACTGCCCCGACGTGCAATGCTTTATGGTGTAGGAGTAGGTTGGAAGAAAGATAGGGGCGACCAGACCAAAACATGGCATAAATCGATGAAGTCGCTGACAAGTGGACTGGGACGTGTTGGTAGGTGTAGACTACCTGGTTGGGATCCGCGAGATGATAGCAACCGATGGTTAGATACCTTGACTGACATGGCTCAAAATCGTTTGCAATGTCTAAGGTGCATCCACTCTTTGTGTTCTACCAAATTATAATCTGAATTCTTCATGTCTTTATCTTTTTCTCTTTCCAAATTTATTTCACTGTATTATACTCCTTCAATGACATCTTCAAACCCTTATCTTTCACACAATACTTATACTCTTACTACTACTACTAGTACTACTACTACCACTACTACTACTACTACTACTACTACTACTACTACTACTACTACTATCAATATGGGATTTTAATCGACAACTTCATCTCTGTACTAATGTGGCATGGCAACTCGAACTGATGTATGTACGTACGAAGTTCTACGTTGTAACTGACTTACTGACTGAGACTAACAAGTATAGAGCCCTTGATAACCATCAAAATATTCATGTAAACTGTTGGAATGATTTTAACTTTAATAACTCATCAATTTTCTTACGTATATTTTTGCTGTCAAGCATAAGTTTCTTCCTGTGCTCGTAGTTTTATTAGTTCATTTGTTCGTTAAAAGTGGTTTTATTCCAAATCTATCCCTGATAACATTTGTATCCGTTCCCATATTATCGATAAAAATTTAACCGTTTTAAAATTATGCATTCTTAATTGGTAACAGTATGAGTAAACGAATAGATGAAGCTTTTCCCAATTTTGTGCAAATGTTGTTTACTTTTCTAATACTACTGGCGACTAAATTTCACATTTTATAATGTTCTGATAGCATGTTTTAATCTAATTATTGTTTGAAAACTAACCATTGATTTATTTAAAATTACAGTTATTTCCTAAAGGTAATCGTAGTCATTTGAATGGACGTGAAGTTGGGCTTGAAGTAGTGCATATCTCACAAGACAAATCACGTGCAACATTTACTTTCTTTGGAGAAGATCATACATTAGGTTTAGCGCTTAGATATTGCATTCTACGAGAGTAAGTCTCCTGGTATACTCATCATGTTTTATCATTTGTATTGTTTTGCTAGTATATGTATTTAATTTTTATAATACAACTATAGGCTGTTCTATGAGTATTTTACTCATATTGGTGTTGTTAATCATTGTTATTAGAAGTTCTTGCCACGTATGTGTTTCAGTCCAAGCTGCTACACCTTACATCAGCAAAGAAGAGAAAATCATATATACTATAACGGAAATCTAAATGTGAGAAATCCACTGCATGAGGAACAAATAAAACTAAAGAATGGAAAGTCAAAAATAATACTCAGTATTTAGAAGAAGATATAATGTTAATACAACCATGTTATGGTGTATGCTACTTATTCTGACAGATATAAGTAGTATGTAGAAGCAATAGAAAGTGGAATGCCTGTCATCAGAAGATTGGAGAGAACAGGATGGGAATCAAAAAGCAATTGTAATAATAGCAGAGTTGGAAGAATCATGAAACATTTAAAGGACGACTGAAGATGTGCGAATAATGTATTTAATGTATGGTTTTTCTATATTTTACGAAGATACTGTAATTTTGCATGAAGAAATAAATTGGTTTTCCCCACCCTAGTTTCCGTTTGCGACAACGCCATTACAACCAATTTTAAGCCATGCCACCTGTCTGCGAACATAAATCATGACAATTTCACATGTCTCCAATCAATAAGTCTACACCTGCTTGCTGACGTATTTCAGTCTAAATAACCAGGTTTAGATCTTGTGGTAGATTATTCTGTAGTCGTGAGCTAGGGGTATTCAGAAGAGATATGCTCATGAAATAATGAATGGTTTTGATAAAGAATCTGCTCCAAGTGTTCGTATTTTTTATGGAGTACATGTAAATCAAGATAATAACTGTATATTTGAGTAATGTGTAAATCTACATTACTTCTTCATAAACTGATTTCTGTTCAAAAACAACTGAACTTTCAATCAATAATAAACTACTTTTATACTCTGTTAGCATGCTGCGTTACTACCGTTTTTATTACCAAACTATTCGGTTGATCAAAAATGCAATATTAGTTGGTAAAGACAGGGCTCTCGAAATTAAGAGTTTAATTGTGACTCCCTCCCTCAGTAGGTCAATCTTAACGCCCTGGTCGCAGAACCTGAAGATCATGTAGTTAATTTCATAAATCATGAATATTATTTACTCCTAGTATTCACTGATTCTTCGAATTGTGGAATATCTGTTTGATTATCAGATCCAGTTTATGATACTGTATGTTTAATTGAGTTAATCATAAAGAAACCAAATAGTACAAGCTGTAAGAATCCATATCGTCAAACTTCGTCTGTGATGGTCAACAGTAGCATGTTTATGTGCTATCAGGTTTCTAGGCTCTGTTTTATGGATGATGAACAAACTTTAAATCATTAGATAACATTTTGACAGATTTTAGTCGTCATTCGAATAGTGCGATGCCTTTTTTATCCGTCTTCTTTGCACAACTTTTTTTTATTTGTATTTCTTTTATGATGTCTTTTTAAGTTTCAGTTATATTACACAGTTTAATATGTTTCACTCTCCTTCCATTACAGTGAGTCAGTTAGCTTTTGCGGTTATTGTGTACCCCATCCTTTAGAAGATATGATTAATTTTGACATTCAAATGAAAAGTAAGTTATTTTCAAAACTTGACTTTATTGAACAATGTATGGAATAAGCATATATTTCAAATTTTGTAGAAAACTATTTTCCCTTTAAGTGAATAGTATGTGATCTTTTCTGTTGTCAAATAAGAATATCACGAAAGATTTCCAGGTGAGAAGAACAAGTCAACCAATGAGATTGTGAATGTGTATACGAACTAAGATAACTGAATAACACCACCCAGTCATTGTCTATTTTGATACACAATGACGATGTGAGTAAGAATGTGTTGAGAATAAGTTGGAAAAAAGTCATTCTAAGGTATGAATTTAGTGTTTAAGATTACTAACTATTAGTTCTAGTTGTATGTGAATGTGTAACTATGTTCCATATGATTTTGGGAGTTAATAGCTGGAAATCTCCAGGTGATGTAGTGATGTGTAGTAGTAGGTCAAATTATTTCTTACCTTTTAATTCTTGCCCATCTTATTACTTTTTATTAATTTTCCCGTCTCCACTTATGTCATTTCTTTATACCCATTCCATCCGTATTAATAATTTTTTAAATGTATTTTACTACATGGTTAGGATATATTTACCTAACTAAACATTGTAGTGTAAATCAAATTAACGCCCAGTTGTACAGTCATATTTACTTCTAACCATCTAGCCATTAATCTTGAAGTATCAAAACTTAACATTTGCTTCATCAAACACCTGAACCGATCTGAGTTAGATTGAGGACGAAACGATCGTTGAGTGTTTCCGGGTTTTCAATGAAACTCAACAATCTCCACAACCTTATACTTACAACTAACGTTTATATATACTACATTGCACTTGACCTGTGTTCTATCTTATTTGTTTATCTAGTTAAATGAATAAATGTCGGTACAAAGGGGCACCGAAATATATATGCGCCATACAATATAGTTATCATTTAATTTTTGTATGGGCTGTAATATTCTCAGTGTGCCTAAACCGAAACAGGTGGTTTTCCTGGGGGGCACTCCTTGGAAACATTAAATATGATTCCATCTTAGCCTGTAACCAACAGTAGTTTCATACTCCATTTGTTCCTTCAGGATCCTAGAGCCCATATGCACCATTGGTTTGGAACCAGGGTGTGTGTACGTGTACAAGATTTTGACTTAGTGGTTATGTGTTCGAATCCCCTACATCG
This sequence comes from Schistosoma rodhaini, assembly GCA_944470415.2. Classification (NCBI taxonomy): domain Eukaryota; kingdom Metazoa; phylum Platyhelminthes; class Trematoda; order Strigeidida; family Schistosomatidae; genus Schistosoma; species Schistosoma rodhaini. The sequence goes on from OX104037.1 coordinate 37,302,323, forward strand.
TTTTTATATACGTGATATCTAGTAGCACTAATACTTAATATTCTTAGTGGGATTGAATTCGAATACGGTATCTATTGGTTGACGGTCAAGTACCCAAACTCATATAATCAATTTTTAAACATAACATAGCATTTAATCATCAAATAAATGGAAATCTTTATGTTTTCTAAACACTTCAGAAGGTTCAGCTATCGATGCTCTACGAAATGGTCTCCATTGTCTACGGGATTGTTTTCAGCATATGAAGCATACATTTATATCAGCAATGAAAATTTCAAGAAGTACTAGAAAATCATCATAATGAACTGTTTTTCTTTTTTCAATTGTATATTTTCGCTTCGATTTTGTTAGACCATTATTTATGCTATTACAAAAACAGAAACTACAAAAAAACAATCCAAAAGTTGAAAAAATAACACTAATAATGATAAATTAAAAGTTCAATATAATTTTTCTAACTCAACTAGCTTAAACAAATTTTTACTAGAAAAGGAGTCAAAACTACTCTGAACTGTGCGTATAAAAAAGCACAAACTGTCTGACGATACTGTGTCTTCCAACAGACTATAACTGTTTTGTGATTGTTAAAGTTCATTGCTTGATATAAAGAATCCGTTTGTAAATGACATAACTAGGTGCTTTTAGATGGGAGAGAATATGTCCCCTTTTATAGACATTTAGCTCATCCGTTATTAAATATTCTTTGAGTAGTTGCAATACAATTACTCTACTCAGAAGGCACACATACATTTATGGCAAGTAAGAGGGACACACCAGTAAATCTAGGCCTATTCGACACTAAGAATAAATTCGCATATTATTACAATACCTTTCACTTTAATTGCAGGACAGAGAATAGACGGGTAGAATACTTCGAGGAAATCTTGAATAAACTGGCTCCAATGAATTTACCGGACATCGAAGCAGCATATACAAACCATTCCATAGATGTCGCTCCACCAACGATCGAAGTAATCAGGATGGCCATCAGAAAAAGCAAGAATGGGAGAGCGCCAGGACCTGGCAGTATACCAGCTGGAGCACTGAACTCAAACATAGAATTAACTGCAATGATGTTTCGCGTTTGATTCAGGAAGATTTGGGAAGAAAAACAAGTGCCACCGTCGGACTAGAAAAAACACCTCATCAGGATACTGAAGAAAGGGGGTGTGAGTAAATGTGAGAACTACAGAGGCGTCACATTACTATAATTACCAGAAGACGTTTTCAACAAAGCGTTACTGAGCCGGATGAAAAGCTCAATGGATGTCCAGCTTCGAGATCAACAGATCGGATTCCGTAAGGAAGAGTAGTGCACAAACCAAATCTTGACACTACGGATCATTGTTGAACAATCAGTTGAATAGAACTAGTCATTTTATATAAACCTCACTGACTATGAGAAAGCATTTGACAATGTGGATAAGAGAACAATATAGAAACTTCTTCGACAATATGGTGTATTTGAAAAGATTATCAATGTCATCAGAAATCCATACGACGAACTACACTGCAAAGTGGTGCATGGAGGATAGGACAGCTGACAGACTCCGTGGAGGTGAGGATCGAAGTCAGACAAGGTTACTAACTTTCACCCTTTCTCTTTCCTGTGGTGGTTGACTAGATTATGAGGACCTCCATATCTGAGGAGACTCACGGAATACAATGGACAACTTGGATTCAGCTGGACGGTTTAGACTTTGCAGTTGATCTAGCTCTTCTATCGCATACACACCAACGCATGAAAATGAAGACAGACAGCGTGGCAGAAGCCTTAGAATACACAAGGAAAAAACCAGGATCCCCAAATACAACACAGAGGACACCAAGCCAATTGATATGGTTTGCTGATTGGACGCTATACTCGGATCCTAAGCTATTATTACAACCCTCAAGCTAGAACTAAACAGCGCCTTGAACATGAGAGAAAAGGCGCAAAATATGCACTTTACTTCAAAGGTTCATTTCTGTACAAAAATATAGGGTTTTTATAGTATCTTAGATGTCCTTGAGTTTTCCTGAAAATTCTAGAATACTACTAAACATAGTAGCATTGTAGTAATCAACCGATCAGAAACTCTACAGTTTGACTTTTCATTTTTGTTATGTTTCTAGCAGAAATTCTAGTTAAACGCTGGTTGAATAAAATGCTGCTTAATGTTTCGTGAGCTTGTCATATCTATTGCGAAAAGTATTCAGGATCGCCCCAACATTAATCACACTTAATGGAGAAACTCTGGAACAGGTGGAGGTATTCACGTACTTGGGAACTATCATTGATAAACAAGGAGGATCCGATTCAGACGCAAAAGCGAGGATCGGTAAAGTGAGGGCCGCATTCCCACAGTTGAAGAACATATGGAACTCAAAACAACTGTCTGCGAACCAACATGAAATTCACAATCTTCAATACGAACGCCAAGACTGTTATACTGTATGGAGCTGAAACATGGAGAAATACCACAACGATCATCATATATGTGCAAGTATTTATCACCAGTTGTCTATGCAAGATATTCAATGTCCATTGACCGGATATCATCAGCAAGAGCCTATCGTTGGATAGAACAAACTAGTTTCCATCTGACGAGGAAATTATGAAAAGTCTTTGGAGATGGATATGACGTACATTGTGGAAATAATCGAACAACATCACGTGACAAGCCCTCACTTGTAGTATTGAAGAAAAACGGAAACTGGAATTCCGAAGAACACACAGCATGGAGAATTGGAAGCAGATATGAAATGGATAAATAGGAAGTGGAAATAACTAGAAAGGCTTGTCCAGGAAAGGGTTGGATGGGGAGTGCTAGTGAGCAGCCTATGCTCTTCCACGAGGAGTAACAGGGCGTAAGTATGTAGTCCTGGAAGACCTGGTCAGCTGTGATCCAGAAAGAAACACGTCTGATACAACATACGTCGAAGTATGCTTTTTTTCGTATCGAAGATCATTGTTAGGCGTTTTTAAGGGTTGGAATGTGGACTGATATTCCTAATTCATATTACAGCAATATCAGGTAATTGAAAATCCTTTTCTCACATTTTTACGTCAACAGGAATGAGAACCAGGGAACTAAAATTTTCCGGGGATCATCAATATATCTTAACAGATTTAATAGAACTAGAGCAGGTTCCTGTTATATCATATCTCCCCTCCTATTCAGATAAACATGCGTTTGAGTAAATATAGGATTGAAGTTTCCAATAATAATTTGAATCTACTACAGATCAATTATATTTCGCTGTGGTTTGTGTGAGGTGTTGTAAGTTAGAAACTCGCAATTAAAGAAAACAATATCTACGCTCAACAGGCCTTACCGCTTTGACTGATCTTTGTTTTTCCATGGAGCACTGTTTATATTCACTGAGGCGAGAAACCCCTAAATCCATGTCTTATAAACTGCCAAACACGAACTCAGGTATAGATCATCACCGCACGCCACATTAGTATTCTTGTTACTGACAAACGTAGATATACTGAAGGTGACAAGTTCATATTAAATAATCTCAGAAAATGTTCACCATTATTATTTACGAACAACCTATTTATGCGAAAATATTGTGACAGTACGTAATATTTTCACTCACGTCTTCAGGATATTCACTGTATTGTAACAGGCTTGCTATATGATGTAGAATATTGTATGGTCCGTTCTGAAGGTTGTGTGTGTGAAAATCCCTCCGACCGAAAAAAATTTACACAAGCCTTGTGACCTCAGTATGCTTTGTAGTTGGTGAGACATTATTTAGATCTCCTTTTAGTTGCATCGAAGTCGTTTCATGTCACACTTATAGTGGGTCCAAGTGAGTAATGTGTATTGACCTACTTTTATGAAGAGAACACTATTGGTATAATGTAAACAATTATTATTATAACCAATTGTACCAGTGATTGTTTAAGTGTATCAAAACAGACCCATTCTCCCGTTGTCTGTGACCTTGCACGAACTCGTATACGCTCGGTAGTTCTGCTTGTGAACGTTGTCTGTGCATATATTTCGTGTAATCAAGTGGACGGTTCGTGACGTGAATCAGTGTCTGGCACATTCGCTACTTGGTTGTCTTCATCGGTCGATGGAGTTGAGTAGACTGACAAGAGAACCGTTGTGGCGGAACGACTAGAATGAGTTGATCTCGGTTACATGCATGTGTGCATATTGTGCAGATTGACTGTGAGAAGTTCACCTCCAGGATGAAAATGGAAACAATGATGTCATGAGCTTGAGATAGACGATTGATAGAGTTGGTTTGTTAGCGTGTAGGTTTGTCGTGACAGTGACACTGTCATTGATAGTTGTGATGTTGTTTGGTGAACTTTGTCAAATATATCTTATTGCAACCGTCGACTGTCTTCTGGTTTTTGGCCCTACGGAAGGATCCAACCTTATACCTGGAACGTAATCTTCCTGATTTGGTGATCAAAGTCAATCGCGACTCAGCGCCTACTACAAATGCAGAAGCAGGATTCAGATGAACAGCTAACCTAAATTTGGCAAAAGAGTGTGATGAACCAAAAAGTATGATAACCAAAAAAAACAGCAAAAATATTACGTCTAAAGTTTATGTATCAATTAACAGTTAATAAGTTAATTACACACAGATAAAAATAAGGGACGTTACTTAATTCTTCAGGTTGTAGCTGTAAATAATTCCCCAAAATCAATAGTTCATTAAGTGTTCGACATTGGATGCTGACCACGTTGTTTAAGTGGACTTGTTTAGCTGAAGGCTTTTGGTCATGCAACCGTACCAGATCACGTTTCAACTCGGCGTGGGACACAGCTCCTACGTTCCATTAGCCAGCTTATAGAAAAGGTCCTCGATATATTGGTAACGAATCAAATATATCTTTCCTGCCTCTTCTCATCTGACTTCTGATTTCTATCTGACTGGGAACGATCGAACATAGAAGGTGCTACTGGTAACTAGTTGTAAAATTAGAACAACCGTTGCATCCTCATTGGTAAACCCGACGTGATCTGGTACACCAAGTCAATATACTGTGAGTCTGTTCCATTTTGGAATATTATTATTCATTGTTATTCTTTATTTGAATTTTATATATTGTGATATACTTTTTTCGCGAATTTTTTTTCTCGGATATATTTTACTTAGACATTTTTCGATATCTATATTACTATGACGGAACACTCTCCTAAGGTTCTTAAGTTTAAGTCTATTCCCCCTATTTCGATTCAGTTAACGCCATTTTGGCCCGACAATATCGAGTCCTGGTTCTGCTATGCAGAAGCCGATTTTTGCATGCACGGAATCACGGACTCGCGCACACGTTTCCTCGCGGTAGTTAAGGCGTTACCGCGCGAGTTTAACAGGTACGTAACACCTAGTATGTTTACTAGTGATGTTCCTGAACCTTACGAAACGCTTAAGCTAACGATTTTAAAACGAGGAGACCTAACTGATCGACAACGGTTAGACCAACTCCTTAACAATATCGACTTGCAACATGGTTCTGCGACGGATATGTTGCTTAGAATGAGAGAAGTCATCGGCCAACGAACTTTCGATGATGGCCTATTTAGACAACTTTTCTTGTCTAAACTCCCTCAACAGGTGCAGGCAGTGCTTGTTTCATTTCAAAACAATGCCATAGATGAACTAGCTGCATCTGCCGATCGAATCTTGGAAATCACTAGATCTTCTAAGGCCGAGGTTTTTTCCGTCAAAGAAAAACCCCAATCGACCTCGACTGACATGGCCGAACTATGTCACACGCTTACACGATATCTTAGAGTTCGCAATGACCGTAGTCGGTCAAAAACCCCGCGTAGAAGCGTTTCACGTAAGCGATCTGGCTCTCAACCACGAGAGACAGACAATCATGACTGGTGCTGGTATCATAACCAGTACGGTAAGTTTTCCAGAAATTGCAGGAAACCTTGGAATTATCCGACCCCAAAATCGAGTGACACGAATAAGATTTCGGGAAACTTCCCAGCCGGCACGCGTTAACGGCAACCGTAGCCGGCGAACACAGCCGCCTCTTATGTGTCACGGATGTGACTACGAAAGTTCGCTACCTCGTCGACACTGGCGCAGAAGTTAGCGTTCTTCCAGCAAATCTCGACGACAGACTTCGCGAGTCTGTTTTAAGTTTACAGGCGGCAAACGGAAAACCGATCGCTACTTACGGTAAAAGGTACGTCTACCTTAACGTGGGTTTACGTAAACCCATACACTGGATTTTCGTGGTTGCAGATGTCTCTATGCCAATCATTGGTATTGACCTGTTACAACACCACAATCTACTCATCGACACACGCGCACGAAGGTTAATAGACGGAAACACTAAGTTATCCGTTTGCGTAACTCCTTGTTCCGGTTGCAGGTTATCCTCAGTCACGATTAAGCATACCATAGACCCATTGTACCAATCAGTACTCGATAAATACCCCGGGATATACCAATCGCAATCGAAATTGCCTTGTGTAACCAGCAATGTTACACATCACATCTCGACTACAGGACCACCTGTATTTTCGAAAGCTCGAAGACTCGCTCCCGAGAAGCTTAGGTTAGCTAAAAACGAATTCGACCACATGATGGACCTAGGGATAATTCGACCATCGAATAGTCCATGGGCATCCCCATTGCACATGGTCCCTAAAAAGGACAGTAATGATTGGCGGCCAACTGGTGATTATCGGCGTCTGAATGCGAAATCCATTCCCGATCGTTACCCGCTGCCTCATATTCACGATTTGACAGCTACCTTGAAAGGTACAACTGTCTTTTCGAAAATCGACTTGGTTAAAGCTTATAACCAAATCCCGATGGCACCTGACGACATTCCTAAAACCGCCATCATCACTCCCTTCGGTCTTTATGAATTTCTACGAATGCCTTTTGGTTTAAGAAATGCGGCTCAAACCTTCCAAAGGTTTATAGACGACGTCTTCCGAGGTCTCAACTTCGTACATGCGTATGTTGATGACTGTCTAATTGCAAGTTCGGACAGAGAATCACATCTCAAGCATCTGGACATTGTTTTCGATCGACTCTAAAGGCATGGCATTACTGTCAACATTCAGAAATGCCAAATCGGAACTGACTCCTTAGACTTCTTAGGACACACCATTGATGCCCAAGGCATCCGAACCCTTAGGAGCAAATTGGCGGCCACTCTGGATTACCCAGAACCGACCACGATCAAGCACTTACGAACTTTCAACGGACTTGTAAGTTTCTATAGACGGTTCATACCCAAATGCGCATCCCTTATGAAACCGTTAACCGATCAGCTTCGTGGAAATGCGAAATCAATCAGTTTAGACGACATAGCCCGTAAAGCATTTTCCACAGTTAAGGAACACATTGCTAAAGCAACCTTGCTTGCTCATCAGGACACTCAAGCGCCCATTAGTATCGCCGTAGACGCATCCGACTCAGCAATCGGGGGAGTCTTACAACAGTAGGTTAACAACTCCTGGCAACCTTTAGGATTTTTTTCGAGAAGGTTGCTAGACGCGGAATCTAGGCACAGCACGTTCGGTAGGGAACTCCTAGCTATGTATTGTGCTGTACGGCTTTTCCAACATTCCATCGAAGGAAGAGAATTCACGCTTTTTACCGATCACAAACCTCTTACCTTCTCTTTAACTTCATCTTCAGACAAGTACTCACCGCGAGAGTCTCGACAACTCGACTACATTTCGCAGTTTACTTCAGACATACAACATATTTCTGGAGCAAACAATGTAGTCGCAGACGCCTTGTCTCGAATAAATTCCTTGAACAGTTTCCAAGGAATCGACCTTCTTAAACTCGCTCAGCTTCAAAAAGAAGACATTGATCTTCAGCATGAGTTATCCTCGACAACTCTAAAACTAAGTATTAGTCAGATGGGAACAGGTAAGGAAACTTTACTCTGTGTCACATCTACAGGTAGGGATCGTCCAATTGTACCAAAACATTCCCTCCTTCATTGGAACCTACTCCACCTTGATAAATATCACAACTCATTGTTCTTCATTACTGCCTTCTCTCTTCTGGAGCCCCTAATCGCAGTTCACTCTTGCAACATGAGCTAGTATCAATTTAATCTAATAATTTATCATACCTCTATCTGTTCCACTAACAAATGTTAAGCATTGCTTATACTTCATATCCAAATGCCTTGCTGCTCCTCGGTTTCTCTTTTATTTTTTCTCTTCAGAATCTTGCTCTGAGGATGAAGCTATGTAACTTCTGACATCTGGAACAAGCTTGACGAACGCGCTTTCCCAGGGTCATAGTTCGAACCAGGCGCTCCACAAGCCCACTTTATAACAACTATAAACTTAAAAAGCTGCATTACATAAATACGTAGCACGACCGAAACCCTATTACACTTTTTGTCGAGATTGGATCTGGTATATAACGTGGACGCTATGCCCCTTTGGAAACTATTCTTATGAAAACACATTATATCTGAACGAATGAACTGCTATCAACTTTTATAGATTATAATTACTAAACAAGCTTGCTTGGGATGCATACTGTGAACCAGTATATGTTGTAAATTGTAGATCATGCCTGTAAAAATGGCGTGTACCTGTTAATGCAGAAATATATTATTATTAATATCGACGCAACGTCTTCAATACGTTGCACAATCTATCTCATCCAGGTGCTCGTGCAACCGTCAAACTTATAGCCGAAAGCTTTTGTTGGCCTGGTATGAATAAAGACGTGAGGGAGTGGGCACGCTCCTGTGTAAGCTGTCAGAAATCTAAGGTAATCAGACACAACAAATGTCCCTTAGGTTCTTTCAAAACCCCTGACACTCGTTTCGACCACGTCCATCTAGATTTGGTAGGACCCTTACACGACTCGAACGGATACTCATATCTCTTAACATGCGTAGACCGTTTCACTCGATGGCCAGAAGCAGTACCGATTAAGGACATTACTGCTGAAACCGTGGCCCGCGCTTTCGTCGAACGATGGGTAGCAAATTTCGGCTGCCCTTCCACAATCACAACAGACCGCGGACGCCAATTCGAATCTGGACTTTTCCGTTGTCTCACCTCACTATTAGGAATCACGCGCTTCCGAACGACCGCCTACCACCCACAAGCAAACGGGTTGGTAGAACGTCTTCATCGAAAACTAAAAGCTTCATTATCAGCTTCAAACGTTTCACAGTGGACAGACGCTCTTCCACTCATCTTGCTAGGTATCCGCAATGCAGTGAAAGCTGACATTGGATACACGGCATCTCAACTCGTTTACGGAACGACACTCCGACTCCCAGGAGAATTCGTGGATCCTTCAGCCTCTTCATTGAACATGGATCTAGGCTCTTACACGAGTAGGCTTACAAACGCTATGCGTTCAGTTAAACCTGCTCACACTCGACCTCAATCAACTGATGTTTTCGTTCAACCCGAATTACGACATAGTACACACGTCTTCGGTCGTCGAGACTCACATCGACGACCCCTCGAATCAGCATACGAAGGACCCTTCAAAGTTCTTCAACGCGAACCTAAGTACTATGTAGTCGATAAGAACGGTACGAAAGATAGCATCAGTATCGATCGACTCAAAGCAGCGTACTTAGAAGGAAACCCTAGCTACGTCGATTTTCCTTCGGTACAAGCAAACGACACAGCCACTACACTCGTAGTACCCTACACGACAACCGACACACAACTTGATACTTAGTCAACATCGATAGATAAACCTAAAACAACGCGTTCTGGAAGACGAGTAAGATTTCCAGAACATCTTAACGAATATTGCACGTAGGACATAAGCTTCATCTTGAATTACCTTTTCATAGTTTATTCTAAAAAAATTTTTTAATATGCTCATTTTTTTATTTATATAAAAAAACATTTTTATCTTTTTTTGAGCGTATATATATATTTTATGTATAAAAAAAACAAAAAAAACACTTTTTCCCTGATTGCTTTTACGCTGTTTGTAAATGTATTAGTTTTTTTGTTTCCGCTCATCTTGTGTCCCTACGAAAGTACGAGTTTATTTTCGACATGCACTCACACGTTTCATTTTTCCTCTTTTCCAGGACGGCTGGAAAAGAACGACGAAGTTTCGCAAGGAACCGAAATTTTCATTGTACTATATTTCTTTATTGCTATGTTGTACATTTTGGTCCCATAGTTTAAGGAAAGACAACCAGACGCTGCTAAAGGAAGCAAGCTATCAAAAGTGTGTTTACCAACGACAAACTCGTTGGTTTTAAACTTCTGGCTGGTCACGTCTTAGGGGCATCACTACCTCTCTAGGGGGGGAGTGATCTGTAGCTGTAAATAATTCCCCAAAATCAATAGTTCATTAAGGGTTCGACATTGGATACTGACCACGTTGTTTAAGTGGACTTGTTTAGCTGAAGGCTTTCGGTCATGCATCCGCACCAGATCACGTTTCAACTCGGCGTGGGACACAGCTCCTACGTTCCATTAGCCAGCTTATAGAAAAGGTCCTCGATATATTGGTAACGAATCAAATATATCTTTCCTGCCTCTTCTCATCTGACTTCTGATTTCTATCTGACTGGGAACGATCGAACATAGAAGGTGCTACTGGTAACTAGTTGTAAAATTAGAACATCCGTTGCATCCTCAAGGCTATTGCGCGTTCAGCTGAGTTTGGTTCAAATAATCCACAATAATAAAAGATTAGTAATCACAATATGGACGATATAGACCCAGTAGGTTTACCAAGCGTAGAATTCAATAAGAATATCACAATTGTCTATAAATGGAGATAGTATATAATTAATATTTGATTCAACATATTAGCAGACATGGCAGAACGATGCAGATGTGAGTTAGTGTATTTATTGAGGAGCAGTAACAATGTCGCGATATATTGTACTCGAAAACGGAAGGAAGTCAAACTACAAGTGTTTAAAGTAATACATTTAAACAACAAGTACAATTGTTTAATGCTAAATGTACAGAATATGAAAAATACGCAAAATACATGCAAAAACTTACTTACTTACTTACGCCTGTTACCCCTCGTCGAGGAGCATAGGCCGCTCACCAGCATTCTCCATCCAACTCTGTCCTGAGCCTTCCTTTCCAGTTCTTTCCAGTTACTATTCAGCCTTTTCATATCGGCTTCTATTTCCCGGCGTAGTGTGTTCTTTGGCCTTCCTCTTTTCCGCTTCCCTTCCGGATTCCAAGTTAGGGATTGAGTCGTGATGCACATTGGTGATTTCCTTAATGTATGTCCGATCCACTTCCAACGTCTTTTCCTTATTTCCTCTTCAGCTGGAAGCTGGTTTGTCCTCTCCCATAAAACGCTGTTGCTGATAGTATCCGGCCAATGGATGTTGAGTATTTTGCGTAGACAATTGTTTATAAATACTTGTACCTTCCTGATGATGGTCGTAGTAGTTCTCCACGTTTCAGCTCCATACAGTAGGACTGTCTTGACGTTCGTGTTAAAGATTCTGACCTTGAAATTAGTTGAGAGTTGTTTTGAGTTCCATATGTTCTTCAATTGTAGAAATGCTGCCCTTGCTCTGTCAATCCTTGCCTTTACATCTGCATCCGATCCTCCTTGTTTATCAACGATGCTCCCCAGGTACGTGAATGTTTCCACCTCTTCCAGAGTTTCGCCATCAAGTGTGATTGGGTTGGCGTTCTCCGTGTTACATTTGAGAATCTTGCTTTTTCCTTTGTGAATGTGGAGACCTATCGATGCGGAGGCTGCTGCTACATTTGCTGTCTTCATCTGCATTTGGTCGTGTGCATGAGAGAGGAGGGCTAGGTCATCTGCGAAGTCCAAATCATCTAATTGATTCTGAGAAGTCCATTGTATTCCGTATTTCCTTTCAGATGTCGAATTCTTCATAATCCAGTCAATCACTAGAAGGAAGAGGAATGGGGAGAGTAGACAGCCTTGTCTGACTCCGGTCCTTACTGGAAATGCATCTGTCAGCTGTCCTTCATGCACCACTTTGCACTGTAGTCCATCGTATGAGTTTTGGATAATGTTGACAATCTTTTCAGGAACTCCATAGTGTCGAAGAAGTTTCCATAATGTTCTCCTGTCCACGCTGTCAAACGCCTTCACATAGTTAATGAAGTTGACGTATAGTGATGAGTTCCACTCAACTGATTGTTCAACGATGATCCGTAGTGTCGCAATCTGGTCTGTGCACGACCGATCCTTACGGAATCCAGCCTGATGATCCCTAAGTTCAGCGTCTACTGCGTCTTTCATCCGATTCAGTAGCACTCTGTTGAAAACTTTTCCTGGTACTGATAACAAACTGATACCTCTGTAGTTCTCGCATTTGCTCAGATCTCCTTTCTTTGGTATCTTGATGAGATATCCTTCTTTCCAGTCCGTTGGCACTTGTTCCTCTTCCCAAATCTTTTTGAATAGAAGGTGAAGCATATTTGCAGTTATTTCAATGTCTGACTTCAGTGCTTCTGCTGGTATATTGTCAGGTCCTGCCGCCTTCCCACTTTTGATTTGTCTGATGGCCATCTTGACTTCTTCGATCGTTGGTGGAGTGACATCTATTGGAAGGTCAGTGTGGGCTGCTTCGATGTTCGGTGGATTCAATGGGGCTGGTCTATTCAGCAGTTCCTCGAAGTATTCTGCCCATCTTTTCCTCTGCTCCTGAATCTCAGTGATTGTCTTTCCTTCTTTGTCTTTGACTGGTCTCTCTGGTTTGCTATATCTCCCTGCCAATTTCTTCGTTGTATCATATAGTTGTTTCATATTCCCTTCTCTTGCAGCTTTTTCCGCCGCCGTTGCTAGTTCTCCCATATATTTCTGCTTGTCGGCTTTAATGCTTTTCTTCACTTCTCTGTTTGCTTCTGCGTAGTCTGCTTGTGATTTGACTTTCTCTGCTCGTGTTCGGCTGTTGTTAATTGCTAGTTTCTTGTTCTTCCTTTCTTGAATTTTGTCCAGGGTTCCCATAGAGATCCATTCCTTGTGATGGTGCTTCTTAGAACCAAGAACCTCCTGACACGTTGAAGTTAGTGCTTCTTTTATCCCTTTCCAGTTGTCCTCCAAAGTAGTTTCTTGTTCTTTCAGTAGATCCTGTAGAGCTTGGAACCTGTTGTTGAGAGTTATCTTGAATTCATGGAGTTTGTCAGTATCTCGAAGGAAGGCTGTATTAAACCTTTGTAGTGCTGTTTGTCCAGTTGTCCAGTGTTTCTTTAGCTTCACTTTCATCTTGGCCACAACCAGGTGGTGAACTGAAGCTATGTCAGCTCCTCTCCGGGTTCTCACACCTTTCATTGATCTTCGGAATTTTTTGTTGATACAGATGTGATCAATCTGGTTCTCTGTGGTGTGGTCCGGTGAGATCCATGTAGCTTTGTGTATGCGTTTGTGTGGGAATATTGTGCCGCCTATAACCAATTTGTTGAAAGCACATAGGTTTGCAAGTCTCTCCCCATTTTCATTTCTCTCTCCTAGTCCATGTCGTCCAATTACATCTTCATATCCTGTGTTGTCCACTCCAACTTTAGCATTTAGATCTCCCATAAGGATGGTCAGGTCCTTTTGTGAGCACTTTGCTATAATTGATTGCAGCCTTTCATAGAACTGATCTTTATCATCGTCGTTGCTATCATTGGTGGGTGCATAACATTGGATAACGTTCATTGTGATCCCTTGCTTCTTTGTTCTGAATGATGCTTTGATTATCCTGGGTCCATGAGATTCCCATCCCACAAGTGCATTTTGTGCTTCTTTGGACAGCATTAGAGCAACTCCCTGAGTGTGTGGCGCATTTTCCCCTTCGTGACCGGAGTACAGCAGCATCTCTCCTGTACCTAGCCTTTGTTGTCCAGTTTGTGTCCAATGGGTTTCGCTGATTCCGAGTACTGCCAAGTTGTATCTCCTCATTTCCATTGCTATTTGGCTGGTCTTTCCTGTTTCCCACATTGTCCGGACGTTCCATGTACCTATAAAGAGTGTTGCTCTGGTTGTTAGAAGGTGCATCGGTCTCGTGACTTCCGAAGAATTTCGGCTTTCATCATGAGACATCATTATTCCTTCAACTCCCAGGGCAGAGTTTAAATGGTTTGGATTATTTTTTCTGGTTAGCGTTTTTTTAGCGAGTTAGCTTTTCTACGGGATGGGGTCGCTAACCCCATGCCCAACCCTCCTCCTTTACCCGGGTTTGGGACCGGCAGTAACTCTAGAAGAGCTACAGGCGGAGTTACATGCAAAAACTATGAACAATTATTTACAAAATAGGTTTTATGGTCCTATCTCCACAAGAGTGATGAACAGAGTTGCATGATAATGGGAAATTAGAGGGTGTTTTCTACATAAACTTCAGCAAGGTGTTTGAGATGACGTCAAAATTTTGTGGAAAATAAAGGAAGACCCAGATTCGAATGTACTTCCGAACGACTTAGATAATTGACTTAGTTCTCAAAGTGGTTGGGGGCTATCAACGCAGCGACGTGTGTTCGACATTATATATCCTCTCTTCCACTTCCTACAGGATCAGAACAACTCAGAGAATAGTAGGAAGTTACAGAAGCCAAAACCGAGACAACTGTCTGTAGTGTACATGATTTTACATAAAGTCATCAATTATTGGAACTTGTTGTCTTAAGAATTAGTGTCCATACTGCTAAACAACTCATTCAAGAGAACACTATACATTTACAGAAGCTTAATGAAAAACGATAAGAATTGATGAATAGTTGTGAAAACCTGTATGCCACGCGTAATTTGTTCGTTCTTGGCTTTCTACTCGACTACTATGTCCTCTGAAATGTCTCACGAATTTCGCTATATCATGCGCCCATTCCTAATAATAATGGACACTACTCGATTACCATACACACTAACCCCTAATTGGTGGCTACTTTTGCTAAGTTCACGTTTGAATTTGTCGTCTGCAGATAACAATTTAAAGCTTCAAGGTCGATATCGGTTCTTTAGGTTTGTTTACTAATTAATATTATTATGGCGTATATTCACTTGCCACCACAATTTAGCTATACCAATACTTCAACCAGTTAGGAAAGTGCAGTATATTCACTTGGAACATGTTTTTCATGTAGTCACTTTCCCTTTATGGGTTGTCAATGATAATCATGTCTGGAGACTTTGACGTAGGTATAATTTTCAATGAGATTTTCCTTGAAATTTACCCATGTTCGATCAAGCTTGTCCAAAAGCCAGGAAGCTGAGTCGTCCATCAATATCCTAGGATTTATAGTAATATTCTGACTCAGATTTGAAGACCTACGACCTGTGCTAGTCATTTTCTAGTAAGCTTCTTGTGTGTCTAGTATTCTCTTGAGTGAGTCATTCGAAATGGCAGGGACTACTTCTTCGAGTAACAGGTTCCAATGGATAATGACTTGATGTGAAATCCTGTACGCCATGGGTAGTCTACTCGTTTTTTTGGCTTCTGTATCCTCCTTCTGTCCTCTGGGTTGTTCTGATCTGGTAGGAAGCAAAAGAAAGGATATATCAGGTCCAAAGTCACTTCCTAGCATTTGATGCAAGACGAAAAACGAACAAGTATATTTTTTCTCGTCGAGCAATTTTTTAGTGTTGATTGTACAAGGTGAAAAGGTTTTTGGTATTTAGTTAAGCTGGATTTTTTAGTTGAAGTAACATGCAAATATCAGCCTTTTGTGTCCAGTGTCTTTCACATTCAGAACCTTGAAAACATTCTGGAGGTCAGATTTTCTGTTTGTTTATTTTCCTTGAGCTTTAAGAGATATTTGTTGTTCTCTCTATGAGATCACTTAACAAATGTAATGGCGCAAGTAAAACATCGTTATGGTAGACCCACATGCTTTTTCCCAGTCGAGCATGGGATGCAATGTGGTAACTGCAACAATTGGTACCACAGCGTCAACACCATACTCACACCGGCTGCACATAAAAGGTGTCTCAAGCCACTATCACGTTGACTATGCAAAGCATGCTGCCCTACGAAGTCCCTACTGATTCTTGGGAAGGTTGAGCCCCTTAACGTAGCTAAAAAGATGTCCTCATATAAAGGGTTAGCGGCCGATGAGCAGCTTTCACATTTCGAACAAGTAGTGGGCGTTATCATAAGTCCAGCTTTGGATTTGAATAAAACAATCAAGATGCACCTCAGTAACGTAGCGGTTAACAAACACACAGATGCAGGCATGGTTACAATAAAAAGAAAGAAGCACGTTGACTAGAAACAAATTATAGGGAGCTCTAAGTTATGTGAGTCGACTGTTTCAGCTACAGATTCACATATCAACGCAAAACAGACTATGGAGGAACACATCCTGAGTTGTGTGGATAGTGTGATCAAGAGACGCAATAAGGTCGATCGTTGGCTTACAGTTACATCCAGAAAAGTAAGGAAACAGAGAGACCTTAGCATGTGACGCCAAATCGGACTGCAGGGCTAAAACTTCAGGAAACAAAACTTCAAAGCTTGCAAAGAGGTACCTCGCTGACAGGTCAGTCATTTTTCAAAAATAGGAGAATCGTTCGAAAAGAAACCAAATGCTACATTTTAACGCAGTCACATGAAGTTTTTAGTAAGCAATCTACTTCCAGAAACAGTAGCAGGAGTTGGCATCTATAAGCCTTGTCAGTTAGAAAAGAAAAAAAGATATGAAGCAACTTTAATCTCATAGTTTGGGGGAAGACAGAAAGTGTATACACCTACACCATTGTGGCTTCAAGCACTGATGTCACTTTTTGGTTTGGTTGCCCCTAACTCTCTTCCAGCTATCCCCAACACTAGTCAGCATAGCGCGTTGTGGTAATCGGTGTTCAGGCATACGTAACACGTGGCCCAACCATCTCAGTTGATGAAGATTTACAACCTCATGGATAGATTTACCATCATTCCCTAATACCTTGCGTCCAACCTCATTATTACTTACCCGTTGATCCCAACAGATGCGAGCAATGTTTTTAAGGTATATGTGATCAAATACTAGTAGCTTACGAGTATCTTCTACTTTTAATTGCCACGCTTCGCAGCCGTAAAGTAGAACATAGCGAACTGCTGTGCAGTATACTCGTCCCTTAATTGATAGACGGATATCTCGTCTTCGCCATAGGTGACGTAAGTTGGCAAAATGCAAACGAGCTTTTTGAATCCGTGCTGAGATTTCGTTGGACCAACTTCATGTTTTAGAACTTAGTTTACACTATGTTCAGACAATTATTACAATCCAAATTAATTTACTAAATAGCTAGCTAATATTCCAGTCGTCTTAGCTGTAAAGAATAGACGACCAATCTTAATGAACTGAAGTTAAACCACCAAAATAAACTGTTTCTCTTCACTTCAAGTTAACAATAACATTTCCGATTTCTCTAAGAATTGACAGTTGGTCGTCGAACTTCCATTCAAGCTATCGCTTAGTAGTGAACAACTAGAGAATAGTTAGGTGTTCGTTGAACTATTCTGGTTTCAGAACAAACTGAGCCTCCATCATTTTTCAAAGATAATGCCACTGATATCTGAGAAAGTACGTAATAAAACACTCGACTGTATATTCAGTTACCATTCATGGTCGAATCTCTGCAGCCTTCAAGGTTACCTCGAGATCATTATCACCACTTTGTTTTAGCTATCCAGTATCCTGCTTATGTAATCCGTTCTTAAAACACATACCAAACTTGGACTATCACTTTGGTAACATGTTTCATGGTCTTCATTGCGTGCATATAAACATAAACAAATATCTCATCGCGATTCTTAATAGAAAGACACTTCTCCAACAATTGACATACGGTAGACCCCACAAAAACAGTCGCATGGTGAATATCCAGAGGTGTCAAACAGTGGTCAGGTCACCTAAATTTTTTGCTCCTACAACTAACACTCAAAGTAGGGGTCTGATTGGAAACTCGATAGCTTGTATTGTAAACTGTTTGAAGCCAAATATTAAGACAGCTTCCCTTGTGCAGCAGTTAGATCATATTCCCGGTTCACTTCTAATATCCACCCTAGATCTTCTGATGACCCATTAATTAGATCTTGCCTATGATACCGTCATTTTAAACTAGATTACCTTTAGCGAGAAGTGATTAAACCAAATCATTGATTTTCTTAATCATTTCCACTTGAGTGACCGTGGTAGAAACATATTTCCAAGTTTTCTTAGGTATTCAACAAACACCTTTGAAAATAAAACGAAATTCCAATCATCAGTTAGAACCAAACATAATAATGTTTACTAATTGGTGAAAACATTCTGTTTTTACAAAATATCAATCTTGTTCGTAGCATCTCTTTATGGATAGCATTTTATAAACTTGTTCTGGGTAAATGAGCATAGCTTCTTTTTCTATGATCTAACATAAACGGTGAAGAATTTAGTTGAAGTACAGTAACATGTAATAGCTAAAAATGATCATTAATGCAACTGACCAAATCTGTACATGTTCGTGTACTAGACTATAAACGAAGTCACTTTCCTATCCAAATCTTGATTGTTGAGATATAGTTTGAACTAATTATTATAAGGGCAATTACTATGCTGGTTATCAAGAGAACTGAACAGCATCCAAATTCCACAATATAAACAGTATTACTTCATCTTTTAACGTAGCTACATGAGTACCTAAAGTATTTATATACTAACAATCCAACTTAGTGATTCGGATTGTACCCCATTTATTAAGTTATGAGTAAAAATGTTATCCAATTTTACAAAATAAAGTAGGCGAAACACGATCCAGACCTAATACTGGGAGACCGAAAATTTACTGCTTTGGCGATTAAGCCATGACTTTGCAATGGATAATATAGTTTACTGTAACGAAATGGCAACAATTTAGTTGCCAACCAGGATTATTGATTTAAATATTGAGTCCCACAAGAGGACAAATTAGTTATTCCATCATACACTAAATACTCTCACAATTATTGGATTCGATTTTAACGTACAGAATTTCTATACCTTAGACGTGTAACAGCTTTTTTTTGAAACTTCACTCCATGTACGATGGTTATTTCCCTGTTTGTCTATATGTATTTCAGATTTTTAGGGGCATACTCTGACAAGTGCAATGTTTCGAGCGGTTACAATGAAATATTTAAGCTTATTCATTCTCGTATTTCAAAATCTACTTTATATTCTGTGTATGCGTCATGCAAGATCACGAACAACCGATATGTTCAACTCTTCATCCATGGTAATAATGAGCGAATGTTTGAAATTCTTGACATGTGTATCAGTCCTAAGTACTACTGGAGATTTTAAAAAATGTTTAAAACTCATTCAACATAATCCATTAGATGTTTTAATGACTTTTATACCTGCCATAATATATGTTATTCAAAATCGTCTACTTATAACAGCTTTAAGTAATTTAGATGCTGTCACATTTCAGGTAAGATTAATAATATTTCATAATAGAATATTTATTAGTTTAGGTGGCTTATCAGTTGAAATTATTTACTACAGCATTATTTAGTATGCTTATTCTTCGAAAACCAGTTAGTAAAATGCAATGGTTTGCTTTGATTTTATTATTTATTGGAGTTGCAACAGTTGAAAGTCCTGTTAATTCGAATAAAACTAATCATCCACCTATAGCATACAATCCTCCATTAGGATTATTTTGTGCTGTATGTGCATCCATATTGTCTGGTTTAGCATGTGTATTTTTTGAAATGGTAAGTTATTCTATCTATAGATTATTTATAACATTTGAATTTTAAATATTTATAAACCTGTATGTTATATGTTGGATTATAGTTATCACATTAAAGCTTGTGAGAAGAAAACAGCCAACCATTTTTCAACTGTATTATCATGATTTCATGTAGAGTGACTTTTTCCTATATAACAGATATATAGTTTCTGTAATGAAATGCTTTTATCTTTTTTGTTGATAAGCTAACAAATCACATGTTATTTGTAGTCTATTACATACGCTCATTGATCCTGATATCATATCACATGAATCATGTCATGGACTTGTACTCCAATCAATCTACTTTGATGTGGTTGATCATATAGGATGAAATTATTATGAAACTAACGTTCAATAATGATTTAGTTGTTCAATAACTTATTTTGACTAGTGCTCCGCCGGTTTGAGTCACACTGGTTTGTGCAGTTAGGTAGTATGATTAACTCTTCGGTCATTATCAATGTAGAGTCTAGCTCGAAGTGGATTACATATGTCTATGCTGGGTTAATTAGTTACATTAATATTTTCTCTGTAACTAATAAATGTGAATAGATAATGGATATATCCACAGATTTCGAGTTAAATTATGGACTTAAGTCTGTATTTATTAACCAAGATAACCTTTTAGACCCTGTTATTAATTAAATGTTTTGATTGTTAAAAAGATCAGTTGTTTGTAACATGATATAATGCAGTCAATTGTGACAACTGTTTACAAGATTGAGTCTATTGACTTGTTGCACAATTAGTTCTCAAGGATTATACAATTCACGTGTTAGGAAAGTGCGAATATACAACTCAGTAATTTATTATATTTTACTTGATAAAGCCAAATGTATTGACGTTACAAACCGCGTAAATGCATCTATTTATTGAATAATTTATACCAACTAACGCTTAGTTCAATGTATGAAGATTTGTCTGCTAAGTAAATCATATAGTTCTGTATATTTTTGATACGAATTTCGTATAAATGGTGAATTAGTGACTGTACATGCTGTGAAATAATTCTGTGGTGTTTAGTAAATCTTCATATACCATCTTCCCATCTTCCTTATATTAAGCTTTGCCAGTCCTTGTTCAGTTATACACTGGCAAGTAACTGGTTGTGTCCGCATGGCATAAGAAGTAACCATACAATTAAAAGTGCATTACTACTGTTTTTGCATGAAGCGAAGCTCACAAATTAACAACAACAAAAATAGTCAAATTTTACATATTTTGTTGACGATTCACATAAAATGATATGCAAAGGCCGTATCGAGCTACTGTTTTTTTAGTAAAACACCAGGTAGGATGAAAAAATATTCTTTTTCAGTTAGTTTTTCATCATCACTCTGTACTAATATATATATGAGTGAGAATAGTGACTCAGAGGTTAAGGTAACCGGTTTTCAGCCACTAATTCGCCGGCTCGAACCCCGTCCCACTTCTATATGGACAGACACGTGAGCATCATTAGCCTGCACACAAATAGTGTGCTCAAAATGAGTGGATAAATCATTATTTGGCAAATGGCGTTTGATGATATTTCTGTATGCATCTTCTGGGACCATCGGGTAAGTAATAGTGAGGTTAGACGCAGGGTATTCAGGAATGATGGTAAATCGGTTGTTTATTTATTTAATCACATATATATTGGTACAAAGGGCACCGGATGCATATGCGCCACACAAAATAATGTGAATGGGAGGAGAAGGAAGAAGATATATATATATATATATATATATATATATATATATATAAGAAGGGAAAAAAAGGAGAGGAGTAATGATGGGGGAACTGAAATGTACAACCAGAAGAGCTCTCTCAGTTTTGTGCATAATTTCTTTTTTTTCACTTCTTAAAATCAGTATTTATTACCTATCGGTCGAGAATAAAAGTTCTCCATATCTTTGCAGTAAACGCACCTATTCATATTATCATCTATGTGTTTTTGTATACAAAACAAGTAATCTATGTAAGTCGGACATCATTGAAAAGTGACTCAACATCAAGGGAAATCATGAATTGTCATTTACATTCACACCCACTATTTGATCAACAAATTCAAGGGTGTCATATACGAGATGCATGGAAATATATCTTTTTACGGATTGATTACAGCTATTATAAAGAGCAGATTTAAATCGTTGAAAGTCCTGGTGGCTTGACATCTCATGCACTATGTTTTAATCCAGATTAATGGTCGAAGAGAATCAGCAGCAAATTCCTTAATCTAGGTTTTATACTACTTTTTAACTATCAACAAGGCGTATCTGCAATCAACCATGATTCCTCTCAATATCGTAAATACATCTAACCAAAAAAATCCTAACACAGCATTCTATCTATTGCTTGCAACCACCTAAGATCAATCCTCTCAAGCATATCTATATATGTCCTAATAGTATTAGCCCTCTGTTATAATTTCCTCTTATTACAACCCAGCTGTTCCTATTGCTTAGTATTCCTGGACACCAATTCACTCGAAAAGTCCCCAAATCGGAACACGGTTGAACAGGATGAAGAAATTATATTCCAAATAACGAGGGTAGATGGAAGTAAGAAGCACAATAAGAGATACGTTAGTATATTTATAGTTTATACATGAAAAGATTCTAGAGTCTTCTCCAAGTAACGACTAGCACTTATTGGATAGGGATTGGCCAATCAGCGTGCACCAGCTCAATCGTGCATGGAACATGCTTTAATCCAATCTACGCCCCGCTAACACCCTCATACGTATATACTAATCATGTTTTCTTGTATCATCTTTGTTGGTTTTTCAATTATGTTCTTTCGTAATTTAGCTTTTGAAAAATACCAACAAGTCTATATGGCATCGTAATATTGAATTAGCTTTTGCATCAATTGTCATTGGTATACCTGTACAACTATTGACCGATTGGAATGATATTACACGAAATGGCTATTTTCATGGTTTTGATTGGTTTGTTTGGATAGTGATATTTCTACATGCATTCGGTGGTTTATTAGTAGCTTTAGTAGTTAAATATGCTAACAATATTCTTAAAGTAAGTAAATTTTGCACTTTCCTTTGTTTTTACATTGAAACGATAATTAGTTGTTTATTTATTTAATGCAATGTACACGCTTATTTTGTTTATATGTGTATACTCAATAACTGTGTTGCTCATTATATAAGCCAAATTTTTAAAGTTGGTCATTGTTTTTAGGACATTATTAAGTGTACGAATAAATAAGTGGTAGACAAGTATAGTTGTTACCTGAATCTAGATATTTATTCATAATTTGGAACTTTAGATAGGGTGCAATCTGACTCGATGATCATGAAAAGAGTTTGAGTGTGAACATGGTAATTAGTACCTTTCTTTGATTGATATGTAACTGAACTGACACAAATTCCGATTTGGTTAGTTTATTCGAAACAAAATTTTTGTTCGATAATGACAACGTCAAAGCAACCTGGAGAGGCGAATTCTGTAGATTTGACAATTACATCTTTGAACTTTATTGACGTAAATCTATAATAATCATATAACGTATTTTAATTTGGATATGATTTTAGTCATCTTAGAAGCGGAACTAACGACAAACTCTTGTGTATTTTGGACCACGGAGTAAGCATTGGCTGGGTTAGGAATAGAGTACCAGGCAAAGATGATAAATCGATTGATGAAACAGTAAATCTTCATTAACTGAGGTGTTTGGGACATGTGTTACGTATGCCCGACCACCCCCTACCTTGACGGGCGATGTTTTCTGGTGCAAAAGTAGTCTGCAAGAAAGTTAGGGGCAGCCAAACCAAAACGTAGCATCAATCCATGAAGTCGCTGACAATTGGACTTATCCATGTTAATTGATACAGACTACTTGGTTGAGGTCCGTGTGATTATTGTAACCAGTGGTTAAAGATTTTGAATGACATGGCTCAAATCGTTTGCGATGGCGTTAGTGCATTTGTTTTTTTTTCCTCTCAAATCCTGAGATAAACTCCTCATAACTTTCTTTGCTTTTATTTCGCTAATTTATACTTTTAGAGTCGTATCTTCTGTGCCTAATCTTTTGTATTACAACTGATGATGTTACTACCTCTTCTATTCTGGGATTTGGCCTGGTAACTTTATATCGATGTGTTAATAGGGTACGGCAACTTGAGCCTATGTACATACGTACATGTTCTACATTGTGACTGACTGACAGTCAAACAGGAGCTCACTCCACAAACTTGACATTCTTTCTTTTCACGAAGATGGACTTGTAGGAAGCATAAACAGTATCATGAGAGAAAGTGTTGGGCAACGCTATAGTTCCCGAAATTTGGATTATACTCATGTAACACATCCAACCACCTACATTTGACACTTTAATATTCATATTCTTAGTGGCTAATCCCCAAGGCCCACTCCCATTTCCTCTATGAATACCCACATAATTTCCACTATATCTATCATCATTCGGTACATAACTGTTATTTATCTTGTCAACCTGAAACTGGAATTTTAGAATTATTGAAAATAGTGCAGATATTCTTTATTAAGTCTGTGAATCAAACTGTAAAGGGTGGTAAAATGTCATGCATTGAAAATTTATTTAAACACATAAATATTGGTACAAGGAAGCACCAGATAAATATGGACCTCAAAAATCTCATTCGATTTGTATGAGGGCTGTGATACTGCCCAGGTGCCCAGACTGAAGCAGGTGGTTTTCTTAGGGGACCACACCCGGAGCCTTTGACCTAAATGTCTAGTCCACAAGGCAGTGGAGCATCGTGAGGAGATGCAGTCCCATGGTAGCCGGTAACCAACAGTTGGTTCATACGCCATTCGTTCCTTCAGGATACTGGAGCCCATGTACACCAGTGGTTTGGAATCAGGGTTTGCCAACTCCCCTAGGTGGAATTTCCGTGTCCACCAACCCGGTTAAAGCACTTTTCGTCCTCTCACTTTTGTAAACAACACCCCCGCCACGAGAAGGCAGTGAGTAGGACTTCCCTGGCAGATGCTATATATTCGCGTGGCCATATGAGAGCATTTCGAGAGGGAGAGCAGACTCTCCCCACTTTCGGCCGTACCAGGGCATTTGGGGGCATGCATTAATGAAGAAGCCCTCTAAAATTATGGCTTCCTCTTTCATCTTTTCTATCTAGGATTTTAATCGATCCGCAACCACCGTAATTGGTACTGGGTAATCAGCGATGTTTATCCATAAATAATAATTTAGGCTATATATATATATATATATATATATATATATATATATATATATTATTCCCGTGACCCGTTTGTTGTATACCTTAAGAAAAAAACTTGAAATAAGAATTTGGTTTGGTTTGGTTTTTTTTACTGGTCAAAGCAAAGGCTATTTTTAGAAACGAAGGTGAAATAAATACTTGTAGGGGTGACTTTTTAATTAGTTGCTAGGCTCATGACTATACATTTCTCCTCAGGTTTAGTGTGGTTACTAAACAACCAAAATTAAAACCTCTTTAATTAGTTTGTAACTTTGATTTTTATTTTTGATTTACTTAGTTGTCTTTTGATTCCATACCGTAGTCACTGTTTTAATGTGGTGTTTGCGTTTGCTTATCATAACGACCTAACCAGCCCATATTGCCCGAAACATTCGTTTCTCTACTTCATACCATCCCAGACAAGTTAAGTGGAGAGTAATAAGAATAAAAATTCCAGAATTCATTGTGCGACAGCAAAGTCAATACTACCGACTGTATATGTTTGTGATGGTAGCAAGGTGTTTCAGAAAACTGACATCTCCAACGATACTGCTTTCTAAAAACAGGATATGATTATAAAACTTTAGACCGAAAGTTAGCACACCTCACCCCATCTTACGGGTTCCCGTCTCCGGGAGTAAGGCCTTAGAAGTACGGGATTAACAAAACTCAGATCGAAACCAAAGGCACTAGGTTCAACTCCCGTGCGCATAGTTGTAGATACGCACTGCTGAACAGTCTCATACTAGGAGGAAACGGTTGTCCAGTGCTTTCAGGTTTTGAATGACGGTCTAGCTAAGATCAATTCGTGATTTCAACTGTGAAAATACTACAATCTTCGCAAATCCCCATACTAATAGCAGTCATGTACTCACTAGCGACTAGTTTAAAGATGTAACTCTTGTAGTTGTAGTAAGAAGTCGTGACCAGTAGAGTTCAACTGTGTCGGGTATGAGACGGTTAAACTCTCAGACAATGGATGAAGGGTTGCGCCAGATGAATTACTTGAAGTCAGACATTAACGCCATTGAATGCCGGGTCAACAGTCTAGAGGTTAAACGTTCGCACGTGAGACCGTAGGTTGTTGGTCTGATTCCTGTATGCGGGTCGTTGGTGCGCCTTGTTCCTTTGCTATCTAACAGCTTACTCATAGTCACGATAATTATAATGGTTTGAGCATACTTTGTAGATAAACAAAAGTTTCTATCCTCCTTGATGTAATATAATCAGTTAACCAGCGGCGTTGTCGTCTAAGCGTTACTCTATTAGGCGTTTGAGACTCACTTCGATAGAAAAATTACTTATTCCACTGCCGAAGTCATTTCAGCATTCTTTCATTCAATCCCATTCCATCATAGTAATATTTCTAACTAACTCATATTGACTAAAATAAAACACTGAACTTTCCAGTTATATTAAACCAGACTAGTAATCCTTCGTGTGAAAAATATGCAAGCAGTTGTAAATATGCCGACTTCCGGATTCCTGGTCTCAGATTTTATTAAATGTGACTAAGAACACGAAATGTAACAGTTTAGGCACCGTTTTCATCTTATTTTTTTGAATCTAACCATTCTATTACTTCAGTAATATTTATTTTCTCTATGAATTGGTAGATTTTTCTTGCCCTTTATTTTTTCATTTTCTGCCACTCTTCTTCCTTAAGTTTTAACCCATAACTACTCTCTTCCGATGTGACAAAGAAATAAAAGTTCTGATTAGTTGATTTGGACAGATTAATTTAGTGTTAATAATATCAATTAGTTTCAATCACAAATTAACATCACGTGGAGAGCACCACTAAAACCAGGGACCATATAACATCTGCTTTGCAACAGTGTGAAACTTTTCAGTGGTGCGAACTCATAACTACACTAACTCATGACCACAAACGCGAATGTCTATTTGATGTATCTAGATCTAGCCGTTACGATAGACAAACTTGTAAACCACACCACAGGTTATTAACTACGATATAGTTTATATATATAGTCTTTATAACTAGTTACATTAATTAATAATTCTGTTGCATTATTGTCTACATTCATGTGTCATTTCCCTTCTTTGTTTCTTTTAGTCATTCGCCTGTTGTGTGTCAATTATTCTATCATGTGCATTCTCTGTTGTATTTCTTGGGATGCATTTAAGTAATAGTTTCATTTTTGGCACATTAATTGTTATCGTATCATCTATTTTGTATTCTAGTTACCCTCCGAAAATAAATGCTCGATAGAAATTCGTATTATTGCTTTTCATTAATTTAACAATCTTACAATAATTTCAATCTTTTTTTGTCTAACTCGACATTTGACCTCCCAATATTTTGTTTACATATTTCAAACTACTTTTAAGTAGTATAAGTGAGCCTAAAATTTCAGAGAGAACCAGTCTTCATATTTGTTCATTCTTTAAAATATTTTGTAATTTCTTTTTCCTCAGGAAATTTCAAGTTGAGCTTCCGTTAACAACTATGTTTAATTATCTTCATAGTAGCTTTTTATATTTTTCGTATACATAGTTTCATCCGATTATTGATACAATGACGATTTGGAATATTTTTTTGAAATAAAACTATTATATATACTATCCTAAAGTGTTGCTTCGATTTCCCTCAGTGGTTATAAATAGTTTATTCTTAGGCATAAAAATTTGGAGATCAGTTTCTACTCATATGATATTTTACACAGTTCGTTCCGTCCTACTTTATGGCAGTGAAATATGGCCGATAAGGGTAAAGGATATTCGTAGGCTACTAGTGTTCGATCATAGGTGTCTTCGAAGCATTGCTCGTATATTCTGGGACCATCGGGTAAGTAATGCAGTTGTTGGGAAACGGGTACTAGGTAAGGATGGCAAATCGATTGATGAAGTAGTGAAACTTAATCAGTTGAGATGGCTGGGACATGTGTTACGAATGCCCAACCACCGACTGCCCCGATGTGCAATGCTTTATGGTGTAGGAGTAGATTGGAAGAAAGCTAGGGGTGGCCAGACCAAAACGTGGCATAAATCGATGAAGTCGCTGACAAGTGGACTGAGCCATGTTGGTAGGTGTAGACTACCTGGTTGGAATTCGCGAGATGATAGCAACCGATGGTTAGATACCTTGACTGACATGGCTCAAAATTGTTTGCAATGGTGAAGGTGCATCCACTCTTTGTGTTCTACCAAATTCTAATCTTCTGAATTCCTCATATCCCTATCCTTTTTCTCTCTCCAAATTTATTTCACTGTATTATACTCCTTCAATGACATCTTCAAACCTTAATCTTTCACATAATACTTACATTCTTACTACTTCTACCACTATGGGATTTGAATCGACAACTGTATCTCTGTGCTGATTTGGTATGGCAACTCGAACTGATGTACGTACGTACGAAGTTCTATGTTGTGACTGACTGATATGATATTTTACAAGCTCTAATCAGCGTTATTTAAATTGGAAAATATGTCAGTAACCTACAGAATTTGATACTTATTATCATGAACGGGATCTAAGACCTTGATACTATCTAACTCTTTATCGTAGTCAAATTCATTAGGAGTGAACTATTCATGATGTGATCAACTATTTTTATGATTCGATTAAATTCACTGCTAAGGGTACTACTACTACATTATTTTGAATCATTTACTATTTATCTTGTTTGTTCCATCTCATCGTACCAATATTGTATGGAAACTTAGACCAACAAGCACTTGACTATAACTCTAAGTCCACTCTAAATATCAACAAGTCACTTTCTATAGTCTACATGTCACTGAGCAAATCCAACATCATTTAATTTAATCCTAGTCAGACAATCGCTAACCATTTATTGAATTTTCACAGTTGAAATCACTAGTCGATCTAAGCTAGACCACTATTGAAAATCTGGTAGCACTGAACGGCCATTTCGTCCTAGTGCAGGACTCCTCAACAGTGCTCATCCACGACCCCGCACACGGAACTCGACCCCAGAAACTTCAGTCTCGTACGAATGCTTAATCTCTAGACCACTGAACTGACATTCGAAGGTGTTAATATCTGAGTTCAATCAATCCATTATCTTGTGCGACCCTTCATCCATTGCCTGTGGTGGATAACCGTCTCACACCCAACGCCGTTGAACTCTACTGATCACAGCTCACTAGAACTCCAGGAATTACATCTTGAAGCTAGTCGCTAGTGGGTTTGTTCAATATTTTCATGTGTTAAGTTTTAAACAGAAATTCAAAAAAAAACTACGAATTCAGAAACTTCCCCACTCCTTAACAATAAATTCCTCTACTTCTGAGATGAATATTGACTTATAATAAAATGGTATTTGTTTCATGAAATTAGACTTATGATTGATTTTTTTGTTTGCTTGTTTTTCTTTGCAAAGTATTCGACAAGTGTAAAATTTTTTTTATAAAATTTAAATGCGAAAGAAAATATTAAATAAGGGATATGAATAAACGAAAAGTTATCTACAATTAATTGTGCTACCGTTTTGTTATAATAATAGTTATCATTACTCATTACATAAATACATGTGTGTGTGTGTGTACAGAAGTATTGTGAACACACACTCTAGAATGGTGTATCTTCTTCCCATGTTGACAACAAGCGCTCTTCCAAAACAGCATTCACCGTATATCGTCTGTATAAAGAAAAAAAGACTGTTAATTCAGCAATACTACTTACAAATGGAGAGAATCATCCAATCAAAGCAATATTATTCTAAACAGCATTCGATCACATAAGTCTTTGAAACATTGTTCACACACGGTGGAACAACTAAGTGTACTATGCTGAGTTCAGTCGTACGGTACTAGGTAAACTTGTTGAGTCTTTATAGACTGAGATGACAAGTATTGTGTCTATCTTGTCAATACCTATTTCGATGCTCACTGTTGATAAGTGTAGGAATAGGCTGAAAGAATCATGTGTGCTACTCAAACAAGATATGAGATCAATCTTTATAATCACTGAATGTTAGTTAACTTTACCTTGATAGGTGAGTACAAAAATATCATCATCTCAGCACTGGAACATCATATCAATTCTGATCACACGGGCAACCAAGATCTTACGTTGAATATATAATTAACGATTATCAAATTAATGAGGATCCGGAATGTTAAGTATTATTTATTGATACTCTTATATAAATCATTCTATTTCTGGTTTGGGGAAAAAATACTTGTTCAGTTTACCAAATTTTGAAATCACTATCAGGTATTTGTGTATAATTATGTAATCTACAAATTACTACACTTGTTCATATATCTTATGAACTCGAATAGTATTTTAATCTCCATGGTAATAGTAAAAATAGTTTAGTATTTCAAATAATTTTCACTTATTTTGTTGCCATGATGAATTCCTAAATTGTCTAACACGTACTAATTGGAATTCGAATCCAAATTATTCATTTTGAACAAAATATATACTCTCATCATTACAACTGATTTAATCAGTAAAAGTGGAATTAGAGCATATATGGTGACTGATTTCAAACATGTACTTTTTAAGTAAAGTTAAAATCTAATTAAAATGTGTCCATGATGTTGTGAAGGTGAACTATGTAAGCAGTCATCCTATATCAGGTAAATAGTTTAATTCGAGAGTTTTGATCATTTTGTTGGACAATATTCTGAATTTTAAATTTTGAGTTTCAATGAAAACCAACAATACACAAGCTAAAAATTTCGATAATAATTGGATATTTTTATGAAATGATTTTTAGAGTTCGAAGATAAGCTTCATTGCACACATTTCAGCTGAATAAACATTAAGGTAAATATCACTGATGTCATTGAACGTGCTACAGATGTCGTCCCAGCAACTTTTACACATTAGGTTATTTGTCAACCCTGGGTTTGATTGAAGAAAGTGGAGAAGTCAGTTCATGATTCTGTGGTATAGAAGAGAGCTGTACGGGACTGGTATTTGATGGTCTATTGTAAATCCTTGTCAAAGTCCGAGAGATAGTACAACCCAGTCGTTTAAAACGTTATCAGACGTGGATCGGAAAAAAACCAGTTACAATCGCACTGTAGTTTTCTTTTTTGAGAAAGTCTCAAAATATCCCTCATCAAAGTTTTTGGAGACGTATAAACACCAGAAAACGTTTTATCCAACCAGGGCTCAATAAAAGCTTCTCAAAAACATCTAAAATAAACCCAGAATCACGTTACATGGTTTTGAACGAATATGTACTCAATACTGCTACCATATTAAGTGTGATTCTGGAAATTTCCTGAAACCTATGGTCCTGTGAAACTCCATAAATAACCTCTATTTTCTGTACATAGGCTAACCTTGGAGTAAAGCTTCCACTCGCAATTCACCCCTTTTCTCTTATGTTCCAGTTGACATGTGAAAGCAGTTAGGGTCGTCGGAATCGGACGAGAGGATTTTTTCTAGTTGTATTTTTATTGTCGAACTGTCTCTCCCATTATATACTGCTCTCATTCACTCATTTTTATTCAGTTATTTGTTTTTGATCATACTTCCACTCCTTCCTCTATCTCTTCACAATTTAACTTCCTTATTTGTATGGCGTATATCTATTTTGGTGCGCACCTGTACAAGTATTTGTGTACTAAATAGAAAAGCTATCTGGTTCTTCAATGACTCACTAATGGAAGTTTGTCCTTGACGTAACCAACGTAAAAACGAAGATATACACTTATATTTTCTAGTTTTTATACAATTTTTCACTTGCACTCAAACCACATTCATATCATGAACGTGATGCCTTTTCTCAATTTACCTTCATTGATAATTGCTGTGTTGTGCAAACAGTTGAAACGAAATTCTCTTGGGGTTACAGTATTGTTAATTTCAAGGTTTAAGTGGACTTGACAATCTCAATATGTTCCTAACATTATTAAATAAGTTTATTTGTCACATATATTCTACTTTAATATAAACTTACGCGGTTGCTTCAATCACATTATGCAAGATATATGCTGTTGGCTGATGAAGTGAATTGATATCAATACTTTCTTCACGAAAAGATTTCAATATATCCAATGTTTGTGGTAAGTTGAACATATCACAACGGACACCTGTGTAACCAGTCCTACAACTAAAAATAAACCAAAGAAAAATATGTATCTATCAGTTTGACAAAAACCATGATAATAAAATGTTTTTGTCAAAAGAAACTGACATAACGAACTGGGAAAAATAAAATGTCTGATATACTACTGAAAAGCATAAGTAGTTGAACACAGCTTCGAATGTTGTCTGACAACTTTACCATATACTCAATCGAGATCATGAACCGATCAATGTTAGACTACCATTGAAAACCTGGGAGCACTGGACAGTCATTTCATCTTAATGTGGAGCTTTTCTGCAGTGCGAATCCTTTTTTCCGCACACAGGACTCAAACCCAGGACCTTTGGTCTAGCGCAAACGCTTAACCTCTAGACCACTAAGCCATCCAGTGTTTCCAGGTTTTCACTGGTGATCTAACATTAATGGGTTCATGAACTCAATAATCTCCGCAACCCTATAATGATATTTACCAGATATGTTACAACGAATCACCCATATTACTACTAGTAAGATTGTAAACCTAATCGATAGAATTCAGTCAGCGCCAAAAAAAATAGATAAGTATGATATTAGCCACCAGTGAGTCGGTTATTAATCAACTGTAAAGTTCCTAATCATCCAGGAGTTCATTCATAGCATTAATACTGATATCTGGATACAAACAGTTAGAAATTTCCTTATTGAAAACAGATCGATGATCCTCGTTTTAAAAAAACGAAAGAAATACTTCAGTGACGACAGTTGTCTTTTCGTTAATATCACTATAAGAAGCTCTGCAACGGTTTATATATTCATATAAAATAATTATCCGGTAAAATAATGATTTACTCGTTATTATTGTGTGGTATTCACAGAGTACTGTTATTAATAGCGGATGTTCGTAAATGTTGCATCTTCAAAAAGAACAGATACTAAAATTGTATCAGGGTTCATGTGTTAGACCCATTATGGTGGAAGCAGTATTTTATTGTCTAGTACGATAGCTTATCAGTTCACTCTATGCCTGTAGGACCAATGACATAGTCTACCTATAAACAACAACCGAAACATTAACCCTTATTGATCCTTGAGCTACTTCCAAAAGTTAAAAAGCAGATATCTTCTCTATTGTGTCGCAGTTCTTTTGTTTCTCAACTCAGACAGCACTGTAGATGAAATTCCTGGTCAGACATTAATGTAAGAAATTATGCAATGTTTGAGGATACCATTAGTGAAAGATAAACTAAATAACAAGTTAATAAAAACAATCACAATTCAAGTCTAATAATTATGCAATAAAAAAATACCTACACTGACTCGTTGTTAGATAATTTTCAGTAGTTACAGAGTGAATATCATAACCTTCGTTAATTTGCGGAATGTTTATTTTGCAGATAATTCAAAAACTAGCCAGAGTTCATGGTATGATGGTTCACTTAAGTTGACTTTTTGGATGAAACCAGTGTAAACTACCTATCTAAGATAAATGCTTTTTCATAGCTCACAAATTATGTGCTTGTTCTTGATGTAATAAAACCAACCAAATTTAGGAAAGACATCGGAATGAAAAGAATGTACTTTGTAGGCACCAAAAAACTAAACCAGGAGGCAAGGTCAAGCTCGGAATCCTCAAGGCATAAGGGAAAGAGATAGACTAACGAACGCATAACTATGGAATGTCAAGCCAGACATTGAAACCATGAATCGTGGTTGGTACTAACTAGAAAAGAGGGCCCAGAACAGAGTTGGCTGGGGATCTTTGATTGACAGCCTATATACCACATGCGGAACCAGGCTAAATAAAGCATAATGATGAAGTGAAATATGAATTCCTATATTCTAATTCTATAAATTATATGATGATTGATCCGGCGCAAATTACAAAAAATGCACATTCTTTAAATTAGAAAATTTTCTTCTTGTCTTGATTCACACATCTCCAATTACATGTAAGTATATACATAAATAGAATATCTAATTGAATTATTTACCTTACAGTCTCTTTATTAAGTTCAATCATCCGACAAGAAAAATAATAATAAGCCAAAAATAAACCACATGAATTCCGAACAAACATTCTTTTATGATTAAAAATGCTGCATATATATATCCTGATTTGTCTAGCTAAAACAAGGTGATTTTAATTAATAGACTGCAGATACTAACTGAGCTTTCCCCACCTATCTAACTCTACCTAATTCTCTTTAAGTAGCCTGGTGACATTCTTAGTTATCAGACATAGAAATTCCCACTGAAAGTCAAATATAGAAACTTGTATTCGATGGAGGACTTACGTCATGATTTTATTACATTAGCATTGTGGTAGGTATGCACTCTAAAAATTGTTTTATGGCAACTTCTATAGCTTGCAAACAATCATTGTCTTTACAAATATGGTTGGATTATGTAATCAACTTTTGTTCTTTTTGTTGAACTTTAGAATTTTACAGTCGTGTTTTTTTTAGTTTTAAAGGCCTGTGAAGTCTAGTTTACATTTGATATTATTTCGTTACGGAATAGTGTCAACTGGAGAAGTACTGTAAACTAGGAAGCATTGATGATGTCGGTTTACTTCATGCACGACCTATGGTGACTATTGAAATGATCTTGAGAAAAGAAAACTAAGTTGTAGACAATCAGAATAAAAGTAATATTAAACGAATAACTTATTATATAAAATCCTCAAAATAGCTTCAATTAGGATCAAGATTATGGTTTTAGATAACAGGTATTTGTAAGAAAGTAGGGGTAATGTTTAGAAATAGAGTGAAGCAAGTTTTGTAATAATATGAATGAATACTAATGTAGTTAGTTCTTCGATTTCAAATATCAGTAAACTTGAAGTTACCCTTAAAAAATTACAAATTATAGCTCCTACATTTCAGCTTTCCTATGTTACTAATTTTAAATGTCTTTACAGTTAAATACTATCAAGCTCTACTTAAGTTTTAATATTAATTATCAGAAGTGGTTTTGTGGAGATTTAGTATTTTCATAGTTGAAAGCGTGAGTCAATGAAGCTAGACCACGATGGAAAACCTGGAAGCACTGGACGGCCATATCCTCACTAGTGACTGACTTGGATTTCTAGTGAGAAGCAGTGACCAGTGGAGTTCAAATCACATCTGTTGTGAGATAGGAACTCACTGAAGACAGTTGGTGAACGGTTGCTCAACTTCGTGGATCAGTTGAAGTTAGACATTAACACCGTTGGATGCCGGCTCAGTGGTCTATCGGTTAAGGGCTCTGGCTCGAGACTGGTAGGTTCTGGGTTCGGATCTCGCGAGTGCAGGGTCGTGGATACTCGCTGAGGAGTCCCATAATAGAACGAAACGGCCGTCCAGCGCTTTCAGGTTTTCCATGGTAGTTTAGCTTCAATTGACTCACGCTTTCAACCATTAGTTTTAATAATTTACAAACCACCGACTTGCAAATGTTGCACAAAAATCTACCGGTCACTACCTTAAATCTGGTTCCTTCATACTTTCGCTGTATTGAACAGCTGTTTCATCTTAGTATGATATTTCACAGCAGTACGTATCCATGACCCTTCCGAGGATCAAACCCCGTACCTTCACGTTACGCAGTGAGAATTTTATCATGATGTCAGTGAGCTGAAATCCAAAGATTCACATTTCTACTATTAGTTCACTTCGTTATATGTTGCGACGATCATTCAATAGCATTCGTAGGTAATTGTTTTACTTTCAACTTAGCCGAATCCCATCAGTTATGAATTCTCACTAGCCTCAAATACTAGTGAAACCATAATCATTAGTAAGTTAAGGAGTTTGTGAATACTGTTCGGATTATTTTTCATCACTAATTCACACCACATGTACGAACAGTTTGTGAGACTCTAAGATAGTCATTGGATGATCAAAATTAAGCGAAGTGAATAGGAAATGTAAGGAGTTTGGGGATACTATGGACTTTTCATAGTTTAAATCACAAAATGACCGCCAGTCCGCCATCGGGAACCAAGAAGCACAGAACAGCTGTTTCTCCCTAGTATTACATCTGCCATGGATGTGCATTTCTGAGGAGTCCCATGTTAGGAAGAATCAGCTGTTCAGTACTTCTTGCTTTCCGATGGTGGCCTATAAGAATACAGAATAATCAACACTGAACTGATACGTCGAATTTTGTTGATAAATGGCTATTCATGAATTTTTCTATGACATTCTATGTGACATTGCATATCTATTTGTTTTTAAATCGTTTTTTTTCGCAGGTCATGCACATATGGCTAATGATTCACCAAAAGGGATATTTATTTTTACATAAATTGCTAAACTTTGTAAATCTACTACTTCATGAGGTGTAAACATCGACCTTACTCTTTAACAAAATACCAAGTTTCATAGATTACCACGCACATACATATAGATACACAAGCATATTTTTCTACATGACAAATAGCAAATGTCAAATCGGTCACTTGACAATATCAACTTTTCAAGGTCATATCATTAGAATCATATGAATTTCCACTGCTTATAAACATAGTCAAAGAAACATTTCACACTAATCAACAAAAACTTAGAACATGCTAGAAAATGATAAGGGTCATATATCAAAGTTTTGTAATTAATTCTCGTGTAAGGTTTATCAAATATGTTTACATGATTTCACACAAGTCTATGTAAGATGATGAGTTAATAATGAATATGTAGCCTAAGTTACGAGGAAAAAACATACATTTTCACCAGTAATAAAACTCGCCACCATCTATATGAAAATCACATTGTTCAGATAATCAAGATAGCAGAAAGGGGTTGATAAACTGAAAAAACAAACTATTCATATCAGTCAATCAGATATATGCAACATAGTACATGGCATATATGTGCATCGGTTCAAGCTAACATACTGTGTCGGTACAGTAAGATATGTGGTAACAAAAAGTGTCAGACATAAACAATATGAATCAAGAAAGTAATAAGAATCCAAAGAGTAGAAGGGTAAGCTAATTTTGAAATTTGTGATTTAAAGGAAGACAAAAAGTGAATACATCTGTACGACCGTGTCACATCACCAAGCATTGGTTATGGTAATCCCCCCAAACTGTATCCAAGTAGTTTATACCTACCAACATGGATGACAGCGATGCTGCCTTCCCACAAGGAGGGGTGGGGTTAGAAAAGGTCGACCATAAAAAATGCACACCTCGCCTTATCCCACGGATATCCGTCTCCGGCGGTAAGGTTTTTTTTGAAGAACGGAGCTAACACAAAAAGATCGTGTGTGACCGACCTTAGACAGTTGTCCCTTGGGCACTGCGGTCAAGCTCTCAGGTCATTAAGACCACTTCTAACCCAATTTCCTTTTCAGGTACCTATAGAAGAACCCTTCCACGGTGTGGTCAACCGGGAAGTGATAACTGCCCTCATACCTCTAACAGCACTCAAGACCACTGTATTCATAATCAATCTCCTTCTTCAATTCCTACTATTCCTTCTACCTTGACTTTCAACACTAAACTTCCTGTTCCGGTTTCCTCCTCAAGTGTCACCATGGCCAACGATTCTAGTGCGCGAAACGCTGTCCCAGGTCTACTAAAACCTCGCTTCAAACTACACATTGGAGCCTTCAACGTACGTACCCTATGCCAAATCGGTCAACAGGCCTCCTTAGCTAAAACCCTAGAATCTCGTACCATTGATGTATGCTGTGTCTCCGAAACACACATACAGGATCCCAGTGTGGTCATTCACTTGACCTCACCTCGTCAAAATGGACAGCCAACGAAATACACCCTCCGTGTATTTGGCGACCCGTTGGCTAGTTCTCGTGGACTTGCAGGTGTAGGCATAGCACTAAGTATAAGGGCAGAACAGACACTACTAGAATGGATCCCCGTTAACAGTCGCCTGTGTGCTGTCCGGCTAAATGGCTCCGTAAGAACTCGGAAGGATAGGGACACACGTCGTTGCCTTTTCGTCGTTTCTGCCTACGCTCCCACTGACTACAGCCATGATGAAGTGAAAGACGACTTTTACAGAAAGCTCTCTGAGCTTCTTCAGAAAGCTAAGCGCTCAGACATAGTAGTCGTAGCGGGTGACTTTAATACCCAGGTAGGCAGCTTGAATCAAACAGAAAGACATTTAGGTGGGTGTTTTAGTATTCCGGCTCAACGAACCGATAATGGTGATCGTCTGTTGCAACTATGCTCAGACAATCGTTTATTTTTAGCAAGCACTAATTTTAAACATAAGGAGAGACATCGTCTAACATGGCGACCACCTGCATCAAACCAACGATGGACTCAAATCGACCATATTGTCATCAGTCATCGTTGGAGAGGCTCAATAGAAGATTGTCGCTCGTATTGGAATACTTGTTTAGACTCTGATCACGCTTTAATACGAGCGCGCATTTGTCTGCGCCTCAATGGACGCAGGAAAAGTACACTAAGAAGACCCATTAGGATTGAACTGGAGGACGAGAAAGCCAAATGCGAATTCCAGAAACAACTGAGTTCACATCTAGGCAGTTCTGTAAACAAGACTGACACATATGCTGCTTGGAAAGACATACGAACAGCTGTGGAAACAGCAGTAACATCTATTAGTCATTTAAACCATAGGGCTCCAAAAAACCAATGGATTTCCTCTAAGTCTATTTCACTGATGGATTCGCGTAAACTCATCCCATCAGGCTCTGAACATGACGAAGAGCGTAAACAAATCAGATCTAGGTTAACTAAAAGTCTAAGGAACGATCGTGAGCAGTGGTGGGCAACGAAAGCAAAAGAGATGGAAAAGGCAGCGGCTGTAGGCAACACCAGGCAACTATTCAGACTAATAAAAGAAACTGGAATTAAGAAAAGTGTAAGTGAGACAATCTCGGAAAAAGACAGAACCCTTATCTGCTCTCAACCCAAACGTTTAGAACGATGGGCGGAACACTTCAAGGAGCAGTTTAGCTGACCTTCAGCTACTGCACAACTACCCACTATTCCTAGAAAACCTGAATGGAACATTGAAGTAGGCCCCCGACCCTACTTGAAGTTCAAAAGGCTATAGGTAATCTGAAACGAGGAAGAGCAGCTGGTCCTGATGGATTGGTTCCAGAGGTCTTTAAATATGGTGGTCCGATTTTAGCGATTAGGTTGACTAATATTCTGGCTAAAATCTGGGAGACGGATGTAATCCCATCCGACTGGTCACAATCACTGATTGTCCCAATATATAAAAAGGGGTCAAAATCATCCTGCGATAATCATAGAGGGATTAGTCTGACCAACGTAGCATC
Source organism: Schistosoma rodhaini (assembly GCA_944470415.2). Lineage (NCBI taxonomy): Eukaryota > Metazoa > Platyhelminthes > Trematoda > Strigeidida > Schistosomatidae > Schistosoma > Schistosoma rodhaini. The sequence continues at coordinate 37,341,419 of OX104037.1, forward strand.
TAAAATACTAGCATTAATAATTATCGGGCGCCTAACTAAGACTCGTGAACTGCAAACACGAGAAAATCAGGCTGGCTTCAGACCTGGTCGTGGCTGTATCGACCACATATTCACCATTCGTCAAGTTTTAGAGCACAGACACGCTTATCGGCGTCCGACAATGATAGTTTTTCTTGACTTGAAAGCAGCATTTGACTCTGTAGACCGAGAGGTTCTGTGGCAGTGTCTGTCATTGAAAAGTTGTACCTGAGAAGTACATGAACCTTGTGAAGGCTCTTTACTCGAACACTACCAGTCGAGTGAGAGCTTATGGCGAACTGTCATATGATTTTACAACCTCAAGTGGTGTCCGACAAGGCTGTCCACTATCCCCATTTTTGTTTAACTTCATTATAGACTTGTTGCTGGAAATAACACTCTCTTCGACTGAATTTACAGGAATTGATCTCCTACCAGGGGGACCACTAAGCGACTTAGAATACGCAGATGACATAGTCCTGTATGGTGAAGACGCTGGCAAAATGCAGAGTCTTCTGTTGGAACTCAGTAATAATGCCAGGATGTTTGGGATGCGTTTCTCCCCATACAAATGTAAATTGTTACTCCAGGACTGGCCTGCGTCAACACCCGAACTAAGGATAGGTAGTGAAGTAGTCGAACGCGTCGACAACTTCACTTATCTTGGAAGTCTGATCAGCCCTAATGGGTTGGTGTCTGACGAAATCTCAGCACGGATTCGAAAAGCTCGTTTGGCTTTTGCCAACTTACGTCACCTATGGCGAAGACGAGATATCCGTCTATCAATTAAGGGACGAGTATACTGCGCATCAGTTCGCTCTGTTCTACTTTACGGCTGTGAAACATGGCCATTAAGAGTAGAAGATACTCGTAGGTTACTAGTATTTGACCACAGATGCCTTAGAAATATTGCTCACATCTGCTGGGATAACCGGGTAAGTAATAGTGACGTTATACACAGGGTATTAGGGAACGATGGTAAATCAGTTGATGAGGTGATGAATCTTCATCAACTGAGATGGTTGGGCCATGTGTTACGTATGCCTGAACACCGATTACCACGACGCTCTATGATGACTAGTATTGGGGATTGTTGGAAGAGAGTTAGGGGCGGCCAAACCAAAACATGGCATCAGTGTTTGAAGTCACTAACTTCTAGTCTGAGCCATGTTGGCAGATGCAGACTACCTGGTTGAGGTCCGCGTGACTATCGTAACCAATGGTTGGAGACTCTAGGTGACATGGCTCAGAATCGATCACAGTGGCGTAGGTGTATACACTCTTTATCTTCCCTTAAACCTTGAGACTAGAATTGTTTCATATCTCTCTTCCTTCCTGTACTATATCCTTATATACAACCTATAACTTATATACTACTACCACCACTAAATTAATTACTTCTCTGAATCCGGTGTTCATCTTGTTGTGCTAACGAGGTATGGCAACTTGGACCGATGCATATATGTGCCTGGTCCTACGTTGTAGCTGACTGACTGACATGGATGAGTCAAACATTCAGTGGTTTCATGGATAGACTCCATATCTTGATTTGTCCACTCCTAGCTTTCTTCTAACTTACTTCTACACCAGCCAACATTATGTGTCACATAATCCATCTGAAATATTATGATATCTCATGATATTCAGTCCAGACCCTTAGATTTATTAGCATGAAGATGGAATCAACTAAGGTTACTTCTTGGAATGATAAAATTATCATTGTGTTTGGTAAATTCCGTCATACTTGAGAGGTTAACAAATTGACTCATCAGTTATATACTTGATAATTAAGACGATTTCTCAACTTGACATGATTATAAGTGTAAGTTCTCCTGTATTCGGTGGATCAAGATTATCAGTTTGCCAGCATTAAGCATACTAGTAATTTTATTGACTAACATAACTGCCACAACACTAATTAGCATTAATTCTGTAATTCAAGAATTACTCAACCATTCATATCACAATATATACTTTAGCGATGGGGTTTCCCACTGTACACAAACACAGAACCTTATCTACCGTACTGATGAGCTCTAATAATGACGAAATCAGTAGGTGTAATTTGCAGAACAAAAAACATCATTACCAAATATTGACCCCTTTCATGAAAAATATGTTGCTGACATCAGTGAAGGCGTTAAGAAACTACAGCAAACCGTGACCGTTATTATAGTAAATTGAAGGAATAAATCGATTGTTCAGTTCACTATTAATACTACAGAACTTCTACGCTTGTTTCGAACGTCAGCAGTGGCAATTTAGAAATTGGTGTCATAGTCGTACATATAAACAAAATTCAAAATCATTAAGTAACCTGGCAAACGTATATGGAAGTAGCCGACGACCATTCCTTATTCTTCAAAATGATACTAATATTCAAAAAGGCTAGTCATTTTTTAATTCACATGACGGGTTAACGTTAGCTAACCGGGAGATATTAAACACTGAGCACGAGCTTTGTTCCAAATTGAAATTTTTTTAACAATGTACATCCACTATCCTGTCAGTAGTCGAACCCAAGATCTTCAGGACTCATAGTAGAAACGTTAAACTCAGAGTAATGACTTAATATCCTATTTCGACTTACATTTCCAACTTCAGTCAATTAGAGGTGGTTCATGATCATCATTTGGTGACATCACTGATAAACATCTCACTTCCATAGTGGCTGAAATTCTGCCTGTTGTTACTTCTTATTATCTACAAGCGTTCAGTAACAACAGACCGCACATTGGCTATATTAACAGCTCTAAAAATTAAATATCAACTCCAATTAGTTTAATTAGTAATAGTTGTTGATATTCTAAATGAAATTCGATCAGTTTTAGTAAGGATATGGGTATCCAGTTCGAACTGCTTTGGTATAACCATTAAAATGCAAGTGAATGTTTTGAAGGCAAATTCAGCTTATGAGTTTCAATTAAGACTAAACGCACGTCTTGGATTCTACTGCTTGCTACCATCTATCTGTCCTATACAAATTTTAAATGATAAAATATAAATTTATACATCCTGTATGTTACAGACCTTACGAATAATTTTGTATGAATAAACTACTATTGAACTTACTAACAAGCAGCTGTTTCCAATACACTAATATAAACACATTTTATTGCATTATAACAATAATTTTCATATTGTCCAGTACAATTCTCATATGGTCGTCCATCGAATTTATTCAAACCAAATGGTATAGCTAGTGTTTCTTCAACAGTTAATGAAATAGCTCTAATATTTAATGATGGTTTGATTGAATGTTGATATATTTCTAAATGATCATCATCGGTTGTTGCTGTTGTTGTTGTTATCGTGGATGTGGATGATGGTGATAATGATGTTGTATTCGTCTGATCCAATAATTCGTCAGTCATAAAATCTATTGAATTCGGTGTAGGTAACAGATTATTCAATGTAATAGGTAGATTAGTTGTAAATTCAATTGTCTCAGTTGGTGATGATGATGATGTTGGTTGTTCAGTGTAAGTAGTAGAAAAAGATGATGCATCAATATTGTTCTCATCTTCTATGAATACTGTACTATTGATTAAATCTTCTACTTGTTTTCTCTCTTTTTCATCATCATTCAAAGTATTTTTCTGATCATTTGATTCATCTATCAAAAGATTTGAAACTTGTTCAGTCATACTGTTAGGTAACTCTTCATCATGATCTTTATGATTAACTTCAATAAGATTATTATCTTCATTATCCACTGAATTATCTGAAAATAGATTTGACTCATTATCTACTAACAAATTTGATTGGTTATCTATTGATACATGTAACTGTTGAATAGGTATAAACGATGATGTCACACTACTACTGACATTATTATTATCATTATCATTAACATTTGTAACAACATTCATTGAATTGCCTTCTGTTATGTCAGTGGGAATAGGTACTGCAACTGTTTGACTTTTTATATGCTTAGATAAAACATCTCCAGTCAATTCTTGACTAAATCTAGCCACATCAATTTTATCAGGATTATCAAATTTAATTGATTTATGTTTACTATCATTATTATTTGTCCAATTTGTCACCGAATGATCATCATCATCATCATCTTGACGATGTCTTATTAAATTTAATTTATTCACTTCATCCGGTAATCGTAAAGCATCATCCTCTGTATCATCATCATCATGTAGAAATAATAAATCTTGCATCTCTGGATTATTCTTTAAAATTTCAATCGTTGAATCATTCCTACTTAATGATGTTGAAAATGCCGATGGTTCTGATATTGATCTTTTCATTCGTTTCAAATGTAAATCTATATTTCTAGGATCTTTATGTTGAATTGGTTCTAAGTGAACTGTATTTCTAAGTAGATGAGCTTTAAGTTGTGTTGTAAATAATTGAATTTTATAAATACATGCATCAGTAAAACAATTATATCTTGAACGAATATCTCTTTCTTCTTTAACTAATTGTAATAAACGTTTTAACCAATCCGATTTGGTACGTATTACATTCATATATTTATTAACTGTACGTTGAACAATCATTTCAATAAATGTATAAGTGGTACTTTGTTCATTTGATTTATCATTATGATTTGATAAAGCTTGGAATAGATTCAATTCATCATGATTAGTTACTATTTTATTATTATTATCATCATAATTTATTTTGTTTAAATTATTTAAATGATCTTTTAAAGTTTCAAGATTATGTTGTTGTTCAATGTGTTCAATGTCAACATGACTGTCAGATGAATGTTCGATTCCTTTTTTCATTCGAACTAATTGAGAATTGAATAATGTAGGTTCTGTTATATCATTGAAGTCGTTGTCAGATTTTGAATGTTTTTCACATTGAACATAAAACATAAAATATACAATTAAGATTATTGTTGTTTGTATAAAACATTTAACATATACCATGTTATTCATTATTTAAACAACATGTAATAGTAATGATAATAATAATAATGTTATGTAATAATAATTAAATGTATCTAAAGGAGATGACATTTTATCCAAGTTAGTTATTTTGTTTCCCAGTAGGTAAATCCGTTTTCTTTTTATTTAATCCTTGTTAGAATATTTCTTATTGTTTATAACATATACCTACCTAATAGATGGAAGTGTTGGTCTCTGTGTTGAACTTAGAATGAAACTAGTTTATAACAGATTACGTGAATGGCATAGATTTTTCTCTTAGAATAACTTGCCTTAAACCCCGCACACTTATATATATATATATTCGGGATTTTGTTGATTGTTTGTCAGGGATGTATAACATGAACATTAAATAAAATAGACTTATTTTTATGTACCCCATGTGTGTTAACATGTATGTCTACATAGATTAACCCCAAAATAATTTACAAATGGTCAATACTCTTCAACACATTATCTAATGTAGGTAGGTGTATGTGCATATGTGTGAAATATATCGCTTCAGCGAACACCTTCATATACGCATATAAAATCTTTTGAATGTGTGAAACCGACCATGTAGGTTTTTGAACTATAAATACACCCAGTATTTGTTGTATGTCTACGTAAAACATGGTATCTAAAATGGGTTCATACATATGTATATCTATCTATATATATACATATTGGAAAATGACATTCATACCAAATAATATGTCTGTTTATTGATAATCAACAGAGTTTGTTTATAATTTGTATTAAACTAACCAAGTCATCTATTCAAATAGATTGGGCAAAAATGTATTCAATGTGTTGAAACCGGCCATCTTGTTTGATGACCTTGGAATAGGATTATTTTTTTGTTTGATTGCACACCAAAGTAAATTAACTAGAATGTAGATAACAGTTCGAAGTTGTACAAACTACTTTTTCTTAATATGAATATTCAAACGGATCAGATGACATTGATATCTGCTCGAATTACGGCTTTTCTATCCTGCTGGTATATTGTAAACATTTGACAATTATGTCATTGATATTCAAAGATTAAATACCATTTTGTCAGGTGATTTAGAGACAGTATACGCCAAATACATCTCCACAATACAGTATTGTAGTATACTTGGTGTCAGTTATCGAACCTATTTTAGTAATCAAAGTAAATAATATCTCTCGTGAATGAATATAAATAATCAACAGTATCATATAAGTAAAGATGGATAGTGGCTAGCAGTGGAATCCACGACGCGCGTTTCGTCCTATTTGGGACTCGTCAGCTGAATGTGCCTGCATCTCAGAGTTGATGTTCACTCTGGGACTCCAACCCAGTAACTTTCGCTTCAAACGCCATCGGGTTATCCACTCGGCCACTGAGTCCTGATAGTCACTTGCTTGTGCAACGGAGTGAAGTTTAAATTCATTTAGTATTGTTTGTTTGAATCTTCCCATTGATGTTTTAGGACTGCAACTGGTCAGCCTCTAATTGGCATATGTACATACTGTGCGTATTGCCTCGATATAGCCTTAATTCATATAAGTTTCCCGTGAATTGGTTAGTTTTTTTTACAGAAAATATATGTAAGATGTTACTATGGGAGATAATAATCATGTGGTTAAGCAACCACTGAAAACTAACAAGCATTGTGGTATGTCCCTAGCTATACGATTATCACGAAATACAATTGCCAATTCAGATACGCTGACTTATACGATCAACAAATGACGCAGTTATCAGTACGAACACCCTAGATTTCCGACTGGTCCTTTTTCCGCCTAGCCCTGCCTGTTAAGTTCAGAATGCCAATCACAGCCTCCGCGATACAAATCATATATTTCAAACATACTTGTTTCAGATACAAGCAAAATCAGATTACATCACACCATAAAATGAAAAATTACCTTTGTACAAGACTAAGCCAACAGTGTGTGTGATTGTGAGAAACTATGACTAATAGATTGAGGATAGTAAATTATATAACAATGATCGATAGGAGGAATGTAAATATGTACAGTTTAAATTCATTCAGTGTTGTTTGTTTTGAATCTTCCCGTCGATTTGTCAGGACTGCAACTGGTCAGTCTCTAATTGGCATATGGGCATACTGTGTGTATTGCCTCGATATAGTCTAAATTCACAAGCATGGTAAGCAAAGGTGGATAGTGGCTAGCATTGGAATTCAGGACGCGCATTTCGTCCTATTTGGGACTCGTCAGCTGGACGTGCCTGCGTCTCAGAGTACCTTTCGTTTCAAACGCCATCGCGTTATCCACTCAGCTACTGAGTTTAATATGTAGATTGATTTATTTACTAGGTTCGAGTCCCAGAGTGAACATCAACTCTGTGATGCAGGTACATTCAGCTGACGAGTCCCAAATAGGACGAAACGCACATCCTGGATACCACTGCTAGCCACTATCCATCTCTGCTTACCATGTACAGTTTAGTTTCTTAACAGTTTTTGAATAAGAATATATGTATAATATTAATTCAAAAATAGTTCTCAGAAGTTAGTTACTTACTTACTTACTTACGCCTGTTACCCCTCGTCGAGGAGCATAGGCCGCTCACCAGCATTCTCCATCCAACTCTGTCCTGAGCCTTCCTTTCCACTTCTTTCCAGTTAACATTCATCCTTTTCATATCGGCTTCTATTTCCCGGCGTAGTGTGTTCTTTGGCCTTCCTCTCTTCCGCTTCCCTTCACCATTCCAAGTTAGGGATTGAGTCGTGATGCACATTGGTGATTTCCTTAATGTATGTCCGATCCACTTCCAACGTCTTTTCCTGATTTCCTCTTCATCTGGAAGCTGGTTTGTCCTCTCCCATAAAACACTGTTGCTGATAGTATCCGGCCAGTGGATGTTGAGTATTTTTCGTAGACAACTATTTATAAATACTTGTACCTTCCTGATGATGGTCGTAGTAGTTCTCCACGTTTCAGCTCCATACAGTAGGACTGTCTGGACGTTCGTATTAAAGATTCTGACCTTGAAATTGGTTGAGAGTTGTTTTGAGTTCTATATGTTCTTCAATTGTAGAAATGCTGCCCTTGCTTTGCCAATCCTCGCCTTTACATCTGCATCCGATCCCCCTTGTTTATCAACGATGCTCCCCAGGTACGTGAATGTTTCCACCTCTTCCAGAGTTTCGCCGTCAAGTGTGATTGGGTTGGTGTTCTCCGTGTTGCATTTGAGAATCTTGCTTTTTCCTTTGTGAATGTGGAGACCTATCGATGCGGAGGCTGCTGCTACATTTGCGGTCTTCATCTGCATTTGGTCGTGTGTATGAGAGAGGAGGGCTAGGTCATCTGCGAAGTCCAAATCCTCTAATTGATTCTGAGAAGTCCATTGTATTCCGTATTTCCCTTCAGATGTCGAATTCTTCATAATCCAGTCAATCACTAGAAGGAAGAGGAATGGGGAGAGTAGACAGCCTTGTCTGACTCCGGTCCTTACTGGAAATGCACCTGTCAGCTGTCCTCCATGCACCACTTTGCACTGTAATCCATCGTATGAGTTTTGGATAATGTTGACGATCTTCTGAGGAACTCCATAGTGTCGAAGAAGTTTCCACAATGTTCTCCTGTCCACGCTGTCAAACGCCTTCTCGTAGTCAATGAAGTTGACGTATAGTGATGAGTTCCACTGAACTGATTGTTCAACGATGATCCGTAGTGTCGCAATCTGGTCTGTGCACGACCGATCCTTACGGAATCCAGCCTGATGATCCCTAAGTTCAGCGTCTACTGCGTCTTTCATCCGATTCAGCAGCACTCTGTTGAAAACTTTTCCTGGTACTGATAACAAACTGATACCTCTGTAGTTCTCACATTGGCTCAGATCTCCTTTCTTTGGTATCTTGATGAGATATCCTTCTTTCCAGTCCGTTGGCACTTGTTCCTCTTCCCAAATCTTTTTGAATAGAAGGTGAAGCATATTTGCAGTTATTTCAATGTCTGACTTCAGTGCTTCTGCTGGTATATTGTCAGGTCCTGCCGCCTTCCCACTTTTGATTTGTCTGATGGCCATCTTGACTTCTTCGATCGTTGGTGGAGTGACATCTATTGGAAGGTCAGTGTGGGCTGCTTCGATGTTCGGTGGATTCAATGGGGCTGGTCTATTCAGCAGTTCCTCGAAGTATTCTGCCCATCTTTTCCTCTGCTCCTGAATCTCAGTGATTGTCTTTCCTTCTTTGTCTTTGACTGGTCTCTCTGGTTTGCTATATCTCCCTGCCAATTTCTTCGTTTTATCATATAGTTGTTTCATATTCCCTTCTCTTGCAGCTTTTTCCGCCGCCGTTGCTAGTTCTCCCATGTATTTCTGCTTGTCGGCTTTAATGCTTTTCTTCACTTCCCTGTTTGCTTCTGCGTAATCTGCTTGTGATTTGACTTTCTCTGCTCGTGTTCGGCTGTTGTTAATTGCTAGTTTCTTGTTCTTCCTTTCTTGAATTTTGTCCAGGGTTCCCATAGAGATATAACACATTGGATATAACACATTGGATAATATGAGAATCCACAGCAGCGATGATCAATGGGTCAGAATCCGAAATTTTATCTGTTTAACACCAGTCAATTCATAATATGGCGTTAGCATCTTCCAACATACTTGATTGGAAACTGTATCACATCCGACATGGTTGAACTCCACTGCTCACAAGCTCTCACTAGAATCCCGGAACCACCTCACAAATTTAGTCACTAGAAAGATGGTGATAAATCACTATAGGGGGTTATTCAGGTTTCTCAAATTTCGCAGTTCATGGCAAGAGTATATGGCTAGAATTCGTATCACGAACTGACATCATCTCCAATGAAAAAACTCTTTGTAGCCAATATGGATGGATGAATTTTCCGCAGAAGTACAATAGGCGAAATTTGGTTAATTCGTCCATAAATTATAATGTCACTATGTTAAAGCGCTTTTTTCAGAAATAAGGGTTTAGTGTTGATTTGTCTGTTTATATACAACCTTCACAGACAGAATCGAGCATTTGATAGGTTTAATATTATTATTTTTACCCTAAGGTGGCAAAAAGTAATTGCTCATCATCATTTTAGATGTTTTACACAGTATACAAGAGTATTTCTTTACTAGAGATAAGTGAAATTTTAAATTTGTTCATACACCTTAAAGTACTCATACGCTGTCATAAGGGGCTTACAAATTACTTCGATAATAACTACCAGGAAACAAATGGAAACACTGTAGTTATCAGTATATGTTTTACCAAGTATCTTCTTTGAAAGAAACGAAGGATGAATATATACATATAATGGAATTCATACATCTTATTTATGATGGATGCAAACAGTAATTGTAATAGTTAAATTCATAGAAAACTCTCATTATTGTAGATGAGTGGGTGAAATCGACTGTTAAAAGTTTTTCTAAAATGCGTTCTCCAGTGATTACAATTTGAATGCATATTATTATTATTATTACTCGTAATAGTAGTAATGGCAGTATTGTTATTATTATTTGTATAGGCTTCATTCAATACCATATTTTTAGTACAATAGAAAATTCTCAACGCAAGATAGTTCAACAAGATTTTTTTTAAAAAGAAAAAAAGACATTGAATGAAACTGATAATGGAGAAGATTTGTAGCTCAGATGGGTGATTTTGATGGAGCTTTGTTCTCTGAGCTGGAAGTCTTGATCGTGGAGATTTCATCGTTCTTCTAAACGACATCATCAGCCCAAACTTCGGGCTCAAAGAACAAAACTCCATCAAAAGCATATATATCAATTATTCACATTAACAGGAATATCTAAGTAGAGAAATAATAAATATTAATTAATATTAATATTAAAGAGGTCAAAAGATTTTGTAAAATGCGATCAAGCCACCAAAAGGGATGTTTCAATTTGTTGACAGTAAATGAGATTTATAATCACTGTTCCTGAGCTTACACTGTTGGACTTCGGTATTACTAACATGGTGTTCCTACTGGATCTGATCGACCCTTTATGGACAACAGTGGTCAGATACAGGGAATCGCAGAACAACCTCAAGTTGCAAGGACCAAATTCACAACATAAACCAAGACTACTCTTAGTGATACGTAGTGTGCACGACCTTTTATGGTCAGAATAATATTATGAAGACATCAAAGATGGATCAGATTGATATAAGCCTCCCTTGCTCTCAATATTCATGGAGTGGATCTATCTACCAGGTCAAAACCAGTACTAACACAACTACTTAAGTAAATAAACTCTTCAGCTACTTCATAGGCATCAGTCTGTTAAGTGAATACTCGATCCAATTTCCTAGCCGCTTCTACTAAACCCGGGTTTAATTTACACAGTGAATTAAACATAAAAGAAAGGGTGCAAAGTGCGGAAAGAAGACTTTACTCTAAGGTTAGTGTATGTACAGAAGAAAGGGTAACTTGAGAGTTACACACGACTATGTGCTTCCGGTAACTTCCAGAATCATACTTAACATAACAGCAGCACAGGTAAATATTCAATCAAAACCACAGAACGTGGTTATGGGTTTTCTAAATGTTTCTGCGAAGTTTTTACTGAACTCTGATTCAATAAGACGTTTGCTGACGTTTCTGACCCCCAATGAGCCATGACGAAATATAGTTTTGAGACTGCTCTAACACACTTCTCATCATGAAGCCAAATATCCCTTTATGACCAATCGTCACAATTGCAGGGATCTCCACACACAATTTTTCAAAAGAATTATTAGAGACGTTAAAATATTTTGAAAGAAAATTTGATCACTTGACCGAATTTCGAACTTAATTCTTAGATGAAACCGAAAATATCAGAATCGCCAACCACAAAGTGATGATATCTTTCGATGTTATAATCTTATTCAATCCCATCGAACTAATATCAGACAAAAAACTATCATTTTGGACATATTGATCAGCAGAACCAATATCAGAAAACTAGAGACTTAAGTATATCCTAAACCAGATCATACGGATTAAATACTCAGTTACAACAATAATAGAAACGTAGTAGCCCACAGACATTATTCAAAACAGAGAAGATATATTTCAAACCCCCCGTAACATGGAGAGATGAAACAAAATACTTAGTAGATGTATTCTTGGGAAATGGTTACCCATATAAATTCATCAAAAAATACTAATCAAACCGTCCATCAAATGCAAAATCAACAGTGAAAATCAGAAAACGAAGAGTTTCACCTTACATGAAAATTTTTGAGATCATGAACTAATTAATAAGACCACTAGGAATAAGTGCAGCCCATAAGCCGACGAAATCATAGCAAACAATATTGTGTAAACAAAAGAACACAACAAGAAGGACAAGCTAAACAATATCTACAAGACAAAGTGCGATGACTGCTACAAAAACTGCATAGGACAGATAAAGTAGTAACTCTCTTTGTCTATGTCTACAAGGACACTAGTTAGCTGTTGAGAGACATGACATAGCCTTCCTCATATCAGTGTATATGAGTAACTGTGGATATGAGTTTTATTGGAGAAATGTCAAAATAATGGTCAATGGAAAAACAAAGAAAGCCTGAGAATTTTTAGAAACCTGGCACTCCAATCAAGCATCGATCAATAGTTACATCGTAATCGACCAATAGGAAGAAAGATTATTAACTACAAGGTCAGAGTTCAGGTCAAGAGAGGAAATAACCATACAGTTGTGGAAAGAAACCAACCAAATTCCAGGTCAAAAGAACAAATTGTTCGTCAATTGTAGATAAATTCGAATAGCTTGTTTCTCTGTGAAGTGTGTGTTGATGATGTCATTTAGAAGAACAATGAGAACTTATAACCAAATAATCCAGCTCAGAGACCATACCCCCCAACTCGTTCATTGCGAGCTATGAATATTCTCCATCATCTCAAATCCATACGAACGTAACAGGCTTCTTGATTAAGCGCGATTTGCCTAGCTTGTATCGCATGTATTTCACAGTGAAACAACATCATTCTCATCCTAAAGGTGGAAAACTCTTTCCACAGATAGCAGACCTATAACACTATTACCTACTTCCATCAGAGTTGTTTCTAAAATGTCATCAACAGTACAGATGAAGAAGAATAGTTATACCGACCAACTCCATCTAACCCCATCACTGGAACAAAAAATGAAGCGAGGTGCCTGTATGTTTTCATTCTCCCTGAAGTATTTGTGTACAGAAACTTTAACTCATTATTAAACTTCTTAGACATAACCTCCAACAAACAATCTAAGAGAACATTTCTGTTTAACTAATGGAAGACAGGTTCGATATCAAAAACAAAACGATTATTGGCCTGTCACAAGTCTACAAACATTCTAATATTTGATGGATAGTGAACACATGATCATGTGGGATCATGTGTGCCTATGATCTGAATGAACATTTGAGACTAAATTACTCTCTGAGATTAGACCCCTGAAAATAATCTTGATATTGTTTACTCCAAATATTAACTACATGCCATCTGTGCTTTAAAGAAACTAGAGTAACGTAATTAGGATATCCTCATAGTCAGTAAAATCTTAGAGTCAAGGAATAACAAGTGGTAAACTGATCTTAATTACGAGTGAAACAGATATCTTCCCACTACTACTGTTATCAGTAGGTAAATGCGAAACAAAATTTCTGTATCAATTCTTATATTATTCCAAGATTCAACTCCTTATAGCTTTTGATACTACTATATTATGTTCACTAATTCAACTACCTAACACTTAATAAATCCTACTAGACAGTAGAAGTAGATAAGATTGTATCGGAAAATGTGTTACTGAATGTCAAATCAACATTATTGCAGTTCATGTATATTTACAGAACGACAGACTGACCCCGATATTAACATCTGCGAGGTAATCTTTAAAAGGGGGAATAGTCTACTTAATATGACTCATCCATCTGTCCCAATTGGCATCCAACGTAAATACACCATATGACTTGGCAAGTCATATCTTCTTTCCTTAGTTGGTTAGTCGTCTGTCGCAAGCATTGTCAGTGATATTGATCTGATGAAAAGGTGAACAGATTTTTCAGTAAAGGATAATGAGACCACAGATAGTATGTCAGTTGGGTACACAAAATACCAAAGTGTTCTTGATTAAAGTACTTGTATACATCACTTATTACCAATTAGACTAGTAGAAATATGCGCTATTATTCACTAGATGTAATCATTAATCAGCTTGCTTGTCACTGTTGTGACTTTTGTCCGGTTAATTTATCAGGTGATTTACTCACCAATCAGAACACAACTTATACAATCTTCAGAAGAAACGGGTAGGGAAATATGGTAAGCCAGAGAGACTGGTCAATGACAAAAATGGCATATCAATCACCGAGATTCAAGAACAGAGAAGCAGATGGGTAGAGAACTTAGAGGAACTCTTGAGTAGACCAGCAACACTGAACCCACTGGACATAGAAGTAGCACACACAGATATTCCCACAGGTATCACACCACCAACGATCGAATAAATCAGGATGATCATTCATCAGACAAATCAAAAGTGGGAAAACAGTAGACTCAGACGGTAGTGCCGATTGATATGTTAAGCCATATACCATATTATAGCTTCAGAACAAGCCAATTTACCTATCCATCTTGAGTCATGTTTTCACCCTGTTAATTATTCACTTATTAACCCTGACTACTTTTTATATGAGCGTATGTATGTGTATACTTCTTATCCTATTCATCACATGTCTGTAACTTATTCTTGTCTGACTATAAATATTGATTACCGCTTGATAGGAGTTAGTTGGCTTACTCGCCATCTCCAATGCGTGTCATTTTCGCTTCGCTCGCTGATATTTGCTCATGTGCTGATAGCTTTCTGGACTGCGTTATTTGACAATAAACTGAAGCTGCCACTTCTCTTTGCCTTCTGATTTCATGCACCGTTAAGATTTGTGTTATAACGGTTATCGAGGTGAACGACTAGCGAAGCACGGCACTACAAGACATTATACCAGAAGATGCACTCAAGTCATACATACAAGTAACTGCAAACATGCTTCACATTCTCTTCAGGAATATTTGCCAGGACTAACATGTAGCACTGACACATTGGAAAGAAGGACATCTTATTAGGATAATGAAGAAAGGGGATCTGATCAAATGTGAGAACTACACAGGCATCACACTACTACCGATACCTGGAGACGTTTTCAACAGAGTGTTGTTGAATCGGATTAAGGATTCAGCAGACGTTCAACTTCGAGATCAACAGGTCGGATTCCGTGTTGATCGGTCGTGCACAGACCAAAATGTGACACTACTGATAATCTTGGAACAATCATTTGAGTGAACTTTGTCACTGTACATCAACTCTCTTGACTATGCAAAGGCATTTGACAGAGTGAATAGAAGAAGATTTTGGAACCATCTTCGATGCAATGGAGTACCTGAGAAGATTTTCAACATCATACGGAATTCATACGACGAACTATAATGCAAAGTGGTGCATGGAGAACAGGACAACTGACAGACTCATTCGAAGTGAGGACCAGAGTCAAACAAAGCTGTTTACTCTCCCTCTTTCCATTTCTTCTGGTGGTTGACTGGATTATAAGAACCTCCATATCTGAGTGGAATCATGGAATACAATGAACGACTCGTAATCAATTATAAAATTTGGACTTCTCAGATCACCTAGCCCTCCTAACCTATACACATGAAATAGTGTAGCAAAAGCCTCTAAATCAGTAGGCTTCAACATACACGAAGGAAAAAGTCTCAAGTACAACACGGACAACACCAACCAACTCAGTTACAGTTGATGAAGAAACTCCAGAAAATGTGGAAACTTTCACGTGTCTGGAAAACATCATCGACGAACTATGAGGATCTGATGCAGACGTAAAGGTGACGATTGGAAAAGTGAGAGCAACATTCCTACAATTAAACAACGTATGAAACTAAAAACAACTGTCTTCAATCCAACATCAAATTCACAATCTTCAATATCGAAATTAAGATAATTCTACTGCACGGAGCTGAAACATGGAGAATTACTACAACCATCAAGAAACATGTACAAGTATTTCTAAACAATTTTCTACTCAAGATACTCAATGTCCATTGGTCGAATATCAGCAACAGCCTACTGTGAGGGAGAACAAACCAACTTCTATATGAGGAGGAAATTAGTAAAAGACAATGGAAGTAGGTAGGATATGCATTATGGAAATCATCAAAATGCATCACGAAGCAAACGCTAACTTGGAATCCTAAAGGGTAATGGAAAAGAGGGAAATTGAAGAACACATTGTGTTGAGAAGTGGAATCAGACATGAAAATGATGAATAGTAACTGAAAAGAAGTGGAAAGTGTTGTTCATAAGAGAGTCGGATTGAGAATGCTGGTGTGTGGCATAGAGTCCTCCATGAGTGGTAACAGGCCTAAGTAAGTCATAATTTATGGACGACCTTTGAGTGACGCTAAAGTGACCTCGAGAATGTTCGCCAACTAATTAGGATTAAATGAGGGCTATAAACAGTGCGAGGAACTAGAATTAGGATTTATAGTCGATCAATAGGGTTAGGAATTAGATTTAGGGTTTTCATCGCGAAATAACACCAGCTAAAATGTCAAAACGCTATTTAGCCAAATGGATGAACGAATTTCGTGCCAAAATCCGAGACCTGTTATATTGTATCTGATTGGTTCGTCAATAAATTATATTCTTGCCACCAATACTCTTATTCAGAATATCGCTTACCCGAAGTAGACACTTCTTGTTAAAACAGGATACATCCCCTATTCATGTCATTTGAGATCAATATAACTGACATCTCATAGCTAGAAATTATATGGTATAGCCTGTCATTGTGGATACTAACTAGAAAAGAATTAGAAATATCAGAATGTGTGTTTGTGGAGATCGCAGTAATCTTGACCGTTAAATTCATGAGTCGATCTAAGCTAGATTACCATTGAAAGTCTGGATGTACGGATGGCCATTTCGTCCTATTATGGGACTCCCAAGCAATGCGCATCCACAATTCTGCACACAGGACTCGGACTAAAGACCTTCGGTCTCGCACACAAACACTTAACCTCTAGACTACTGAGCCGAGGTTCAACGTTGTTTAACTTCAATCGATCCATGATCTTGCGCAACAGTTCATCCATTATCTGAAGTGAATAATTCTCCGTGACAAGTAAAGTACAGTCCGTATCGGTTGGAGACATTTATCCGTCTAAGTTATTAAAAGGTCAAGTGTTTGCGTGTGAGACGGAAGTTTGAGTCCTGAGTGCAGGATTGTGAATGTGCATTGCTTGGGAGTCCCACGTTAAGATGAAACGGTTATCCAGTACCTCCAAGCTTTCAACGGTGGTCTAGCTTAGATCGATTCATGAATTTAACTGTTAGAATTAACAATAATTTTATCTAAAGAGTGCTGATCTTTTCGATATTTTTTGACTTCTAATAAATGGTGTTCCATTCGTTTCGAAATTCTCATTAGCATTGTCCACAACAGTGGATGTTGAACTTCCGTCAACTTTATGCTTTGTTTCCACTTTCATTTATGAATCACTTATGGACTTGGTTATTTCTTTACCTAGATATGTTAGACAATGCTCCAGAAAGCTATGGTAAGCTTTCCTTATCATTTGTATATAAAACTATCAGTATATGCCAAATTAAATTTCTAAATGCACATCAAAGTAGACGGTTAATCGTGAATTTACATCACTAGTATATGACGGGTGGAAAAAATACCACGATGTTTTGTGAAAGCTTTTATCGATAGTCTCTCCTAGTCTGGTTACTAGAAATTCAGAAGTTATATTATCCTCCAATACAGTTGTTTCTTGTTCTACTGTGAAAGACAATTTCCTACTTTTGTAATTGAACAAAAAAACAAATCTTGAAGAAAACAACCTTTTTATAAAAAATACATGACTAACCTATGACTAATCAATATTACCAAAAAGTACATTCAGGTCAAATAAGGTCATTTCAAGCATTTTTTTTTCAACAAAATATGTATTCCAAATATTTGTATTTGATACTAAAAATAGAAGTATTTTGATTAAACTTGTCTATTCTGTAAATTAAATGGATTTGAGTTGATCTTCGATTAAGATGACGTTATTTGGAGACTGATAATAATTACATGATTTATTTGAGGTTATGAACCGATCACGACTCAATCCCTAACTTGGAATCCGGAAGGGAAGCGGAAGAGAGGAAGGCCAAAGAACACACTACGCCGGGAAATAGAAGCCGATATGAAAAGGATGAATGTTAACTGGAAAGAAGTGGAAAGGAAGGGTCAGGACAGAGTTGGATGGAGAATGCTGGTGAGCGGCCTATGCTCCTCCACAAGGGGTAACAGGCGTCAGTAAGTAAGTAAGTATGAACCGATCAATATTAAGCCACCACTGAGAATCTTGAAGTACAAAACGGTCATTTCATATCAGAATAAGACTCCTCAGCAGTGTGCATTCACGAACCCTCTTACAGGAGTCGAACTGAAGATATTCGATCTCTTAAGAACACTGAACCTCTAGGCTACTGAGCTATCATTCAACGGTGTTAATTTCTTACTTCAATCAGTCCACGAAATTGCGTAACCATCTTCCACTGTCTTCGGTGAGTAACTGTATCACATCCGTCACAGTTGAACTCCACTGGTATCGGCTGTCTAGTGCCTTCAGCCTTTCAATGATGGTCTAACACTGATCGGTTAATGATCTCATTTGAAACTCAACAATCTCCACAACCCTAATCTGTAAATAATATCACTATTGTCCATATTTTTACCGATATAATTCAGTAGAATAAATGTGACTAATAGCCGAAATATGTTGGATGCAAAATATATTCGAAAGACGTACTGGGACAAAATTTATGAAAGTAGAAAATGTTAGTATATATATATATATATATTCCGAATGGAAAAATAACCTGAAGAAACTTTGAAAGTATCGATGTTAGTCAGTGATTAGAGAAAGTCAGCAGGACCTAGATCTCAGGCTAGATGATATTCCACTTTCTGTTTATCCCAAGGTAGTTTCAACCAGAATTATCCAGTTTAGTAACTCAGCTATCACTGCCAAGAATGAATAAAAATATGTATCTTAACTGATAGCTGATTTGTAACTTGTGATATGTTGTCTAATCCCTTGGCTCTAATCGAACCATATCGATCAAATCTCAGAGTCCTTACTAAAATTAATGACCCAGCATCGCGGTATACTACTGATCAATGGATTTTTACTACTTACGAGCCACTAGTAAACTGCTAGACATAATAATTGCAACACCTCATGTTTGGTGCCGGATAGTGCTAAGAACATAATGTAGAATAAAACACTACTCGTTGTTTTAATGTTTTCACTGGTTTGTTATCCAATTTTAGCTTATGATTAATTAATCTTGAAGACAGAAATCATAAACAATCATTTATTAATATTTCACGATTTGTAATTAGTCTGATTTGATGAACCAGACAAATAACACTTTGGTTTGAAGATTGTATGGTAAGTTTGATGTAGGTATGTGTAAGAGCTAACTAGAATTATTGCCCACATTTCCTTGTTTATGTTATTCCGCCAACGTATAAATAAATGGATAAATTCTGTCTACTATCATTCAACGTTTTGCAATGTAACTTCCTAATCAGTCTTTATATTCTCCTTGCCTATTTGGGTAGATGAGAAGTTAAGAACGTGAATATTAGTTAAACTAAACAGTCGAATATAAAATCCGTTTTTATGGGAAAATACATGCTAATGTGTTATGCACTACTTTTGTAGACAGATATATGTAGTATGTAGAAGGAATAGAAAGTGAAATTCTTACCAGCAAAAGATTGAAATAAAGAGAACAGGAAGGAAAACAGTGAGCAATTGGAATAGCCAAAGAATTGGAAGAATGATGGGATATGTGAAGGACAACTCAAAGTAGATGTGCAAATGGTGAATTTAATGAATGGTTTTCATATTTTACAAAGCTATTGTGTAATATTGCAAAAATATAAAAAAATTGATTGATCATATCTGAGTATTTTGTTCACTGTACTAATAGAATACAGTTGTTACAGTAGAGAGAGCTTATTCAACTTCGTAACTAATCTTATGTTTATGTCATGATAATTTCTTCATACATGATTTTGAGCCTGATTTAAATTGGGAATACAATACTTTCACAAGCTCGTCCCCTGATTTCTCTCTGATTCAAATAATGGGCCATTCTTGACTACCGGAGTACAAATGAAACAATTATGGGAATTACTAATTATCATATCAACTAGACTACTATTATGGTGTGTGCTATTTATGTTGACAGATATAAGTAGTATATCTCAAAAACAAAGTGAAATGCCTAGTGGCAGAAAGTTAAGAAGATCGAATAGAAGAGAAAGAGAACAGACAGTAATTGGTATGGAAACGAAAGAACAATCAAGTCTAAGACAATTGATTGAAATTTTGCAAATGAAGTATTTACTTCATAGTTCTCAGATTTTACTAATAAATTATGTGATTTCGTATTCAAATAATTTCGGTTTTCCCCACTGGTTTTATCGTTCACTACACTACAACTACTACTAATATTATTATTTATCACTATTAAAGACTTCATTTCAAATAGACACATCGATAATGTTCGTGAAAATCCTCGTTACATGTTACTCCCATTTCACTGTTAAAATTCGCGTAAATTACACAGTGGAAACTTACGATTCAATGTTATATAAGTTTTCAACTATGCTCTTTTCTTTATCACTTAATCGAAAATAATGGTAAAATAGGTTGTTGAAAGTCCTTTAACCTATTCGATAAACATATGAACCGAACTTTAACACATTCATCTAAAATGCTGATAATCAAATAAATTAAAATTATCTCAAAAATTCTTGATTCTTCAAATCTATTCATTCTTACTTACTTACTTATGTTTGCTACCCCTTGTTGAGGAATATAGGCCAACCACCAGTATTCTTCATTCAATCCCGTCCCATGCAATCCTTAACAGTCCTCTTCAGTTAACATTCATCCTTTTCATATATGCTTCAATCTAACGGCGTATTGTGTTCTTTGGCCTTCCACTTTTCCGTTCCCCTTCAGGTTTTCATGTTATGGATTGCCTCGTGATGCAGTTTGGAGATATCTTTAATACATGTTCTATCCACTTCCAAAGTTTTTTCTTAATTTCCTCTTCATCTGGAAGGCGGTTTGTCCTCTCCCATAAAACGCTGTTGCTGATGGTATACGATCAACGGACATTGAATATCTTGTGTAGACAACTGTCTATAAACACTTGTACCTTCCTGATTATGGATGTAGTAGTTCTCCACGTTTCAGCTCCGTACAGTAGGACTGTGTTGACGTTCACATTGAGGATTCTCACTTTGAAGTTAGTTGAGAGTTGTTTTGAGTTCCATATGTTCTTCAATTGTAGGAATGTTGTTCTTGCTTTGCCAATCCTCGCCTTTATATCTGCATCAGATCCTCCTTGTTTATCAACGATGCTTCCCAGGTACGTGAATGTTTCCACATCTTCCAGAGTGTCTCCATCAAGTGTGACTGTGTTGGTGTTCTCCAAGCTGTATTTGAGAATCTTGCTTTTTCCTTTGTGTATGTTGAGGCCTATTGATGCAGAGACTTCTGCTAAACTAGTTGTCTTCGTCTGCATTTGTTCGTATGTAAGGAATAGAGGAGTCAAGTCATCTGCGAAGTCCAAATCATTTAATTGATTCTAAGATGTCCATTGAAATTTATTCATTCCCTACATATCATATTCTCTACCATTAACATGTTTTCTGATCACAGATAATTACTTTGATATTGAGTGTATTATGTATTTTTTTAATTAGCATAGAACTCGTCAGCTGGATGTACCTGCATCTCAGAGTTGATGTTCACTCTGGGAGTCCCAAATAGGACGAAACGCGCGTCCTGGATTCCACTGCTAGCCACTATCCATCTCTGCTAACCATGCTTGTGAATTAAGGTATATCGAGGCAATACGCACAGTATGCACATATGCCAATTAGAGACTGACCAGTTGCAGTCCTAACAAATCGATGGGAAGATTCAAACAAACAATACTAAGTTGAATTTAAGAACTAACTTTGTTTGGAGAAAAGAGCTATTATACAGATTACTTGTTAACTTTGTCATAAAAGAGGATGATAATCACCGTATATTCACGATCAACTGCTCTCTGATTCACTACTTTAAATGATATTATCCTTTCCGTTTGAACTGACAGTTTTAGTTTTGATCCTTATTGGAGTTAATGATACAAATTGTTAAGAAGTTTTTAGACTAGTGTGAAACAGCAATACAATAGTCACTGGTTATCGTATTTATCTTATATTTCATATAAAAATGTATTCTTTTGCTGAATAGAAATGAACTTACTTCTACTGGTAAATCGTTCTGTTTATTTTTATATCTGTTCATTTAAGTGAGCCTTTGAGTTAGTAATATGTTTTTGTGAGCAATTGCCATTCTGCCATGTCTATCATAAGTTGATTGATTTCACTGCTATAATTTCACAGTACAACAAATAGACGTAAATTAAGTCATACTCTCTGTCTCATAGTTTAGACAATCTATTATATCTTGTAAATTTCATGAGTAATACAATAAATAACTCCACCTGTAGCTCCTCCGGGGGCTACTGCCGGTCCCAAGCCCGGATAAAGGAGGAGGGTTGGGCATGGGGTTAGGGACCCCATTCAGTAGAAAACTAACTCGCCAAAAAACGCTAGCCAGGAAAAGTAAGTCAGTAAGTAATACAATAAATATAGTGATTAAACATTTAAAGGTAAATACAAAGATTAGGGACGAATCAATCAGAATCCAAAAAGTAACTTTTAAGTTCAAAAGTGGTCGACCAAACCATCTAATTCAAAGAACACAACTCCATCAAAATCAACCACTGAGCTACAAATCTTCCCCACCATCTTAAAAATAAGTGTTAGACGTATTTAATGGCTCGAGATTTGACTCCGGATAGATCGTTTGCTTATTGCTATCGAAATATGCATCTCAGTAACCCTCATGGACTTGACTCGTGTTAGTGATTAAGGGAATTAAATAAGTCAAATACGAGAATGGAGTTTGAATACGTATATTTCATACACTCAGTGATCTGGACAAACGATCAGGGAAACGAATTAGAGAGAGCGAAGCAAAACGGAATGACGCGGTGGAGATTAACAGTGAGCAAACTCAATTTAATCAGGCGTTGATGGATATCTATATTCAGATAAGAAATAAGTTACAGACATGTGGTAATTAGGGTAAGCAATACACACACACGATCACATAAAAACAGTCGGGGTTGATAAGCTAATAAGTGACAAGG
Source organism: Schistosoma rodhaini (assembly GCA_944470415.2). Lineage (NCBI taxonomy): Eukaryota > Metazoa > Platyhelminthes > Trematoda > Strigeidida > Schistosomatidae > Schistosoma > Schistosoma rodhaini. Next base: position 37,364,627 of record OX104037.1, read on the forward strand.
TCAAAATGTAACTTGAGAACAATGAATAAATTGGTACGTCCAGGAGCTAGAGTAGCCCATGTGGGTTTGGCATAGCACCAGCCACTACACGTATCTAAAACTCATTTTTTTGTGTGAACTCCAAATAACAGATCAATCACCTTCCTCCTTAAACCTAAACTGAAACCAGGACCAATATGAGGGTACCAAAAAGCCTATTTGACTATGTATAAGAATTTGAGGAAACTGATGTTATCTAGCCGTTTTAACGGGTTAATATACTGTAATTTTCTACTATTTAAAGACAGTTAAATATATAAAAAATTTGGCAAAATCCATTGATCATACAAAATTTATCTACCCTTTCTAATATTATTGCTTATTTCCATAATATATTCATTTACAGTAACATCTCTTATTGGCTAATATTGTGATTTAAATTTATCCCCACATACCATGCTTCTATCTATTTGAGCTGATATTATCAACATCTGAAGAGATCCTAACTTTGATTGACTTCCCTAAGGGATACAGATGTAATCCGTGAAATTGTGCGACCAACTTCCATTGTACCTGTCTCTACCTGACATGGATTAGCTCCACTGGCCACGAGTTCTCAATAGAACTCCAGGAATTACCTCATGGAGCCAGTCACTAGTGAGCATATGCTGAGGAGTCTCACAATAGGACGAAACGGCCGTCCAGTGCTTCCAGGTTTTCCATAGTGGTCTAGCTTCAATTGACTCATCATCTTAACTAAATAAAATTACTAAATTCTCTACAAAACCCCCTTGGGATACAGATATAAGTTGTTCCACTATTCTATAATTCGATACATCATTAAGCACTATATTCTGATACAATATCTGTCGAAAATGCTCATTTTAATATTAGTCTGTAATGTATATTTGCTTTTGAATGCAGACCTTTACTCTACAAGTTACAGTTTAGCATATTTACACGTAGTTCTTACTGTTGATACATTTATCATTTTGAATGGCACCATATTTGACGTTTGACATTTACATGTGTGACAACTTTATTTATTTTTTTATGTAACAGACTTATCTCTTATTTATAATCATTTTACTTATAATTAAAAATTATGATAAACAACATGTGGTGTGTGCTTCGTATGTGGATAGATACAAAGTGGTTCACTGTACCTGAGTCTTCTTTCATTACAAACCCATTAGTAATTTTCACAGTTTAAGCAACAAACTGATTTTAATTAGATTACCATTGAAAACCTGCAAGCATTGAACGACCATTTCGTCTTAGTATGGGACTCTTCAACAATATGTTTCTACGACCCCACATCCAAGAATCAAACATTAATTATTTATTTTATTCAGAGAATCAATTTTACTGAAAGTGTCTAAAACCTGTTTTATATGCTTATCTATTAAACATTTTATGTGTATTAATACATTCAGAATGAATTTCAAGCTGACTCAATTATAAAAAATGATTATTAAAATGAAAATTATTCACATTATGAATTAACATAAGTATTACAATTGTATGAACTTTTCAAATGTATAAAACAATCTCATTGAAAATTTATATAGTTAAGATCATGGGTCAATTGAAGCTAGACCACCAAGGAAAACTTGAAAGAACTGGACGGCCATTTCGTCCTATTATGGGACTCTTCAACTGTGCGCATCCACGATCCCGAGATTCCAACCCAGGACCTACCAGTCTCGCGCCAGAGCACTTAACCTCTAGACCACTGAGCCGGCATCCAGCGGTGTTAATGTCTAACCTCAACCAATCCAGGAAATTGCGCGACCAACTTCCATTATACCGAGGTAGATACCTGTCTCTACCTGACATGGATTAGCTCCACTGGCCACGACTTCTCACTAGAGCTATATAAAATTACTAAAATCTCCACAAAACCCCCTTGTGATAATCTTATTAAAAGTATGAAAAGTGTTTATCTATGGAGCATCCTATTTTATCTTATCTGTGAGTAAATTAGAGAGGGACAGATGTTCCAAGAAGTTCTGTGTCAGTTAGTTTCGATTTTAAAAGGGATATCATTGATTTTAGCTATTTATTTTATTTGAGGTTATTGTTATTTGTATATGCTTATGAGGGGATGTATATAAGAAGGATGTATGAAAAGGTTACTATCGATACCAAGATTTGACCTGATAATATTGAATGAATTGAGCTTTGAATAGAATGTTAATGATATATTTGTGAAGGAGGATCTGATACAGATGTAAAGGCGAAGATTGGTGAAACAAGAACAGCATTCCTACAATTGAACAACAAATGGAGCTCAAAACAACCATCAACCAATTTCAAAGTGAGAATCTTCAATATGAACGTCAACACAGTTAGTCCTACTGTACGGAGCTGAAACGTGGAGAACTACTACATCCATCTTCAAAAAGGTACAAGTATTTATAAACTGTTGTTTAGACAAAACACTCAACATTCACTGACTGGATACTATCAGCAACAGCCTTCTGTGGGAGTGGACAAATCAGCTTGCAGATGAAGAGGAAATTAGGAAAAGACAATGGAAGTGGATAGGACATACATTGTGGAAATCACCAAACTGCATCATGAGGCAATCGCTAACTTGGAATGATGAAGAGAAGCAGAAAAGTGGAAAGCCAAAGAACACATTGAGTGGGGAGATTGAAGAATATATGAAAAGAATGAATGTTAACTGGAGAGAACTGGAAAGGATTGTCCATGACAGGGTTGAATGGAGAATGCTAGTGGGTAGCCTATAACCCTCCACGAGGGGTAACAGGCATACGTAAGTAAGTAATGAATAGGAAATTTCAATTTCTTACATGTCACAATTTAATTTGAATTAGTTCTTCGGAGGGTAAGTAAACAAATAAATAATCGTATTTATTTGATACAAGTTTAAATACTAGAAAGGAACAAGGTAGAATATTTAGAATAATCAAAACCGATCTGATTACGTTAATGTCATGTGGATAATTTGGTCAAGGTGAATCTATATGAAACATCATCGTGTGTATTTATGTATATATTCTGATGATATCTCATATACCTTGGTCAAAATATTCACATGACATTAATATATAATCAGATCTATTTTGATTGTGATTGCTCGTTTTTATTATTTAAACTTGTGTTAACTTATATTTAGATTTGGATTTATTTGTTTATTCACTTTCTAAACAAGCAACTTAGACTTAGTTGAAAGTTTGAGTCAATTGAAGCTAGACCACCAGGGAAAACATGGAAGCACTGGACGGCCGTTTTGTCCTATTGTGGAACTCCTCAGTAGTGGGCATCCACGACCTCGATTCGCGAGATTCAAACCAATTGTGGTGTGTTCTACTTATATCCATATAAGTAGTATATGGTGTTGGTCAGACATAGAATGTATTTTGGCAGAAGACCGATGAGGAAAGAACTGAAACGAAGCGCAATCGGTTGGAAAATGCACGAACAATGGAATTAGAGAAGAAACAGTGAAGATTGAGACTATTGGTTGTTAGTTTGCAAATTAACTGTCCATTGTATGGTTTTCAGAATTTACTGAGATAGTCTGTAATGTTTACTTTAATACATTCGATTGCTCCCAACCAGTGTTCTGTTCACTACACCATGACCTATAATTCTAGCGCTTTCAACTATGAAAATACTAAATCTCCACAAAACCCCTTCTGATAATAACTTGAACTTAGTTGGGATATGTTATTAATTCAACTTTCTATCCACCAAAATATAAAAAAATAGATCATCATTATATAATTGATTGTAAGAAACGTTCCTACAACATTTCCAGCCTATTTGTCTTAACAACTATTCCTGAAAGGATAAATAATCTCCAAAAATATAATCTGAGAACATTTAGAGACCAGTAGGAATATAAAGTGGAATCCAGGACACTCGTTTCGTCCCAATTGGGACTCGTCAGCTGGATATACCTGCATCCCAGAATTGATGTTCACTCTGGGACTCGAACCCAGTACCTTTCGTTTCAAACATCATCACGTTATCCACTCAGCTACTGAGTGGCAATCCCTAACTTGGAATCCGGAAGGGAAGCGGGAAAGAGGAAGGCCAAAGAACACATTGAGTCGGGAAATAGGAGCAGATATGAAAAGGATGAATAACAACTGAAAAGAACTGGAAAGGACTGCTCAGGACAGGGTTGGATGGAGAATGTTGGTTGGCGGCCTATGCTCCTCCATGAGTGGTAACAGGTAAGTAGGATACGTCACCTGATATTATTGTAATATCGGAACTACTCAATAAGAAATACCTTTGAAAATATTAAGTCTCAAGTGGAAACAAAGAATTTCACTTTATCTAAAATCACCACACAATTTAGAGCTTCTATGGTTCTTAAAAAATCAACTATAGCAATCATTAATGCAATCAGATGTATTATCACAAAATATGGATTTATTTACCTAACGTATCCATGCTGCGCCATTTGAACTTTATCCGAAGATATGACTTGTCAGATTTTCGCGTTACATTAGTTTGATTGTTCTGATTCTTAACTAACTTGAACTCACTTTGACCTTGTTGTGTTCAGTCTTTATGTAACTGCCAATCAATAAAAATTGTACCCATCCTATAAACATGACTGTTTCACATAATTGGTCATTTGTTTACCCTTTTCATTCCTTTTATTTATATGTCTTACACTCCTATTTTGATCAACTATTATTAATTACATACTTTTGAACGTGTTATGGTAACTAGTTTAGAGATAGACAAAGTATTATAAATCAAGTTTGTATTTATCATAGTTATTTCGTTTAAACTATGTGGTTCTCCAGTTTTAAAGAACGTGCTTGGAAAAGATATCTGTAGGCTAAATAAACCACATAAAAGTTTTATTATAAAGTTATTGATACTGACTTTAATCATGTCTTGATTGTATATCTAAAAGTAAATAGAATTGGAATTGAAGATTTTTATGTTGATAATTACACGAGCGCCAACTACTAATAATATTTTTTCCGTCTAGATCATGAGCCGACTAACGTTAAACCACCGATGAAACTTAGAGGGCTCTGGGTTGTCGTCTCATTCTAGTATGGAACTGCTCAGCAATTCATATTCACATCCCACACGCGGGATTCGAACCTAGTATCTTCGGTTTCGCATGTGAACGCTTAACCTCAAGGCTACGGAACCAGCATCCAACGATGTTAATGTCTAACTTCAACCAATTCAATCATATGCTCACTAGTGACGAAACAGCCGTCCAGAACTTCCGGGTTTTCATTGGTTTTATAACATTGGTTAGTCTATGATAACAATAAAAATGAACCCAGCAATCTTTACAACCCTATACTAATAATGATAATAATAATTTAACGTATTGGCTAAAATATCATTGAAATTTTCAAACTACTTGTATTTTCTTGCTAGTAAACAACTTCTGATTAAAATTATTTTCACTACACTTTTATACCATTTGGAAAACCATTGAGAAACTAGCGAACACTTGTCAGTTGTTATGCCCTGCTTTAAGGCTTCACACAAGAGTGCGAACACAACCTAATGAGGATATAATTTATGGACGAACTTCGAAAGATGCCAACGTGACCTTGAGATATTTTATCTGCTTACTAGGATCAAAAGACGGTTACAAAATCGCATTAGAAATAAGGGCGAGACTTAACTATACTGACGACCTTTGGACGATTCTTAAATGACCTTGAGAAATATTAATCAATCAGAAGACAGTTAGTATACAGTAAAAATATGCTATACAAAACTAAAAAATTAAAGGGGATACTGTTCATTTACATGACTCAAGAACTTCTCAAGGTCAGATATAGGTTCAGAAGTTCTAAAATCATAGTGCATACGGTACAGGAACACATCCATATGACTCCATAGTAGTCGACCTCTGAAACCATGATAAGGTCTCAAAAATTCTTTTAGCCTCGACCACATAGCTTCAGTGTTGTTGGTATATTGGTATGGTTTACGGTTTAGGGTTAGAGTTAAGGTTTAGGATTAGGGTTTAGGGTTAAGGGTGAGACTATACTTTATGGACGACCTTTGAGCGACGCTAGAGTGACCCTGAGAGTGTCAACATAATAACTAAGATCAAATGAGGGTTATAAACCTGTTTGAATAATTCAAATTATGATTTATAGTTCATGGTTAAGGCTAGGAATTATACTTAGGGTTTTCATCACGAACTGACATCAGCTATAATGCCAAAACTCTATTTATCCAAATGGATAATTGAATTTCGCGCAAAAATCTTATGATCACTCCTCTTGTAGACACTGAATTACCACGTCTTCCCTAAAATCAGCTGTAAACCGATCGTACGTAAGCATCAGGTACCGAACTTAGCGCCGTGACCTTTAAAACCCGCGAAATCTTCTGATTGAATCGGCCGTATAGTTTAGTTTTGCCGAAATTAGTTTTAGAATTTACATTTAGAGTTAGAGTAAGGGCTTTCAACATGTATTAATATGAGCTATATTGCCAAAATTCTATTTAACTGTGTTGATGAGTAAATTTCACGTCAAAACCTTTAATTTCATTGGTTTTGTCCATAAATTTACCATGTATTTACCAATTCAACTGCTCCTTTTGGGCCAGTTATATAGGGAGTACAATTCAGCAAGTCCGTCATCGAATAACAAAACACCATCCGTCTTGGTTGAGCACAGGACAGGTAAGAGTTCTCGCTCACTTGGTGAACACAGATCATCACGTTGACTTGAATAAAGCTTTTAAGATTATCCACTTTATATCATCAAATTTACCACATAGTTTACGAGCTCTTCTTTTGCTCATTGATACTGACTAAGGAATTATGCTTTGAAAATGAATTTGAAGAGTGTTTTACCGCTTTATTATTGAAAACCACTACTCATTAGGATTGTTTTCAAATAAATGAATACATAAGAAAGGAATACAAACTAAACACTGAAAAACTCAATTTATTTTGTCAATAATTCTTTCAAATATTTCCTTGTCCTTTTTAAGTTAAAATATGAAAGTGTATATAGGATGTGCATTTTACTTACAAATAGTCCAGTACAATCTTGCACGCGATACTAACAATTTAGAGTCTGAAACAAGAAGAAATACGATTAGAAGACGAAGAACTTCCAATTTTTGATTTATTTGTTTTTTTAAGACATAAAAATCAAAAAAAAATTATTGATATGTTGGAGGTGCTCTTGTCTAGCAACTAAGAGACATCAATACCTCAGATACTTTCATTCATTCATTCACCATTATCTCAACTTAGTGATGCAAAGAGGTTGAGTCACTGAATAACAAAAAAAAACTGAACAGTAGTTGCATGATATATCAGAGTAAGTTATAAATTTGTTACAGGGAAACAAGCAACTACATCCAATCGATCAGTAATTTACTTGTTAACAAAAAAACAGAAAATACACACACAATGAAAAACATATATTAGACATTTAAAAGTCGATACTGACTGATCAGTTTTTTTAAATTATGAAGCAAGTAGAACTGCGAACTAATTCAATAAAAGTATAGTAAAATATATGCTATGGGTAACAGGCCTAAGTAAATAATATACTTTACCCGACTTTAGTATATCTTCGTAACTACTCAATAATAATGACCTTCGTCACCGTTTAGACTTGTGTAATAACGGTTAGCGAGGTGAATGATTAACGAAGCACGGCATTGCAGGACAAACCAGCTCCCAGTTGAAGAGGAAATTAGGAAAAGACTTTGGAAGTGGATAGGACATACATTAAGGAAATCACCGAACTGCGTCTCGAGGCAAACCCTAACTCGGAATGATGAAGGGGAGCAGAAAAGAGGAACGCCAAAGAACACAATACCCTGGGTAATTGAAGCAGATATGAAAAGGATAAATGTTAACTGTAAAGAAGTGGAAAGGGTTGTCGAGGACAGGGTTGAATGGAGAATCCTGGTGGGTGGCCTATACTCCTCCACGAGAGGCAACAAGCGTAAGTATGTAAGCAAAATAAGATTTGGGAATAAGCTAGAAAACAATAATATCTTGTGAAGTCAATATGATTTTCTTTATGTGGGTGAGTAAACAAGTAGACAGATAATAAGATGATCTAAAATTTCAGTTTATTTGTATCAGCTTAGGGAGTAGATAATTCTAAGCTTTGTAAAAAACGAAGTATTCCCTAAAGATCTTGTATAGATTTTATTGAATATCTCCGAATTCGTTCACTTAATTCATTTGGTTTAACTGACACGATATTCACTCCAATATCTTGGAGAATCGAATGATAATTTGAAATCATTATGGATGTAAATAAATAAAATGGCTGTCTGCTTGAATATCTGAGCTACCTGTCACTACCATCAAAATGTTTCAATAAGTTATCGGTTCTTTTTGTTTGTTTGTCTATGAATCGCATAACCTAATCAGGTGCGTTTATGAATAGTTTAAAACCTTCCACTGTACAAGTTACAAAAAAATGCAATCAGATACGTCGTGGTAGCTCGCAATATGCATTGAAAAGAATGAACATTATTCAAATGTCGATTCCCAAACTGGCGATCGCTCAATGTTTATCGTCATGATCGATTAGGAAATAAAAAACGGAAAATTGTTGAAATACTCTATGCTGAGAATTCTGTATTTCACCAAAACTATAATATTGAGTAAAGCAAATAATAATAATATTGTAATAAAAGATGGATAGTGGCTAGCAGTGGAATCCACGACGCGCGTTTCGTCCGATTCGGGACTCGTCAGCTGAATGTACCTGCATCTCCGAGTTGATGTTCACTGTGGGACTGCAACCCAGTACCGTTCGCTTCAAACGCCATCACGTTATCCACTCGACCAATGAGTCCTCATAGTCACTTGCTTGTGCCATGGGATGAAGTTTAAATTCATTTATTATTGTTTGTTTAATAATAATAATAACAGTAATAATAGACCTCATATATGTTTCATGCTACTTTTAAGTAGTATAAATTAAATAACAAAACGTTAATGTCGTTTTTACGTTTGTTGATAATCCTTTCATGTTAAAATTGTGAATAATATTTATTCATTGGTTATTCTTGGAGATGCTCTACTCATAATGATGGTGTTTTATTTTAAATCCAAATGGTACTTAAAACGAAGTGAATTATGAACTGTTTGTCAAAACAAATTTCAGCAAAAATTAAGTAGTTTAGACTTTAAATTAAACCGGCTTTGTTTCATAGATGGTCATTTTAAACTGTTACCTGAGTTGCCATATTTCTACTCTTCAATCAAATAGCCATTTGAATGTAAGTAGTGAACATAAGATACTAGAAACGACTGACTATAATACCTGAACTAGTAGAGAAATAATAGTTCCAAACTTTGTAAAACCTATATTCCATAAATAAGAATGAATGAGTGACGATTTCAACGGTCCATGAACACAGCTGGATGATTTGTATTATGCAAAAGAAGCTGATAGATGAATACAACGTTTATATCAATTTATCAGTGGGGTGAAATTCGCCATTTGAACATCAAGAAAAAAGATTGATAGAAGAGAGAAATATTTTCTCGAACACCAAGATTCCCTAAATTCTCAGGAAACAAGATAGTAGTTTGTGTTCAGTAATTGTTGAAATACACTTTGATCTTTTGTGGATTTATATAGGCACCTGCTGATGCATAAAAGTTCTGGGAACTATCATTTAAATAGATTCTAAAACTGAATTTCCATAGACTAATGTTTCTAACTGGTTTTAGGAATCATTCACACTCTATATTTACAGAAACCTCTTCTAAGCAACATTCATCATCACTTTATGTTGGAAACTAAGCATATTTTGCTAGAAAATAAAGATACTTTTGCGAAATTAGTTTTTCGGTTTCATTTTTAAAGACATTAGATTATATTTCAGCTCACTTGTGATGACTACGAGTACGGTCTCTCTACTCATCAGTTAGTTTCCTCCTAAACTATTCTTACTCCCATCTATATTGAGTGTTGAGGTTGGCAGTGGCTAGAAGTAAGTAAAACAAGTCACACCTACCCCACTAAATGAGTAATCACGACATCGTCAATCGATTTCTAATTTTCCCCTAGTATCCTACGTTTAACCTCAGCAATGTCTACTTGTTGGTACCACCTTATGTGAACACAACTTAGAAGGGATCAATGATTAAATACTAGTAGCCTACAAATGTCCTCTAATATTTAAAACCACATTTCATAATCATAAAGTAGTACACAAAAAACTACTGTGTAATATTCTTACCCCTGTCTTAAAAAATGAATATTTCCGCTATTCAATAAGTGGTATGTGTTAGCAAAAGCCAAATCAGTTTCCATGAGCTCGTGAAGACACTCAGCGAGATACCAACCTATCAGCGTTGACTGGACATCCAAAATAGGTGAAGTAGTCGACATTCTCCACTTCATCACTTATCATAAGTTTCAATATGTGAGTCTCCTGATCAATCGAAAGCACTTCTATGACAAAGTTAAGTAAGAATGAAGAGAGTAAGAAATGAGAACGAAAACTAATCTATGTAACTATTTCTGGATACAGTTCTCCATAGGCTCTGACTCGACCAGTAGTGTCTTAATTTCGTAAGCAACATCCCCGTCACGAGAAGGCAGTGAATAGAAATTCCCTGGCTGTGGCTGTACAGGCTTGGCCATGTGAGAGCACGAACTCTCCCAAACCTCGGACGTACCAGAAAATTTGGAGGCTCGTTTGCAGATGACTTAATGTTTTATCGGGGAAACGTAATTGCTCGGTCAGCTTTCACGCTGCGAGGCATTGAATCCTATCCCAGATTGACGTAATGATTTGAGATTTAACTTCATTGACTATGAAAAAGCATTCGATAGTATGGATAGAAGAACATTATGGAACTATCTTCGACACTATGGTATACCTGAGAAAATTGTCAACATCATCAAGAATTCATACGATGGACCACAATGCAAAGTGGTGCATGGAGAACAGGACATCTGACAGACTTATTCGAAATGAGGACCGGAGTCAAACAAGAATGCCTACCCTCCCCACTTCACCACTCTTCTGGTGGTTGACTGGATTATGAAGACCTCGACAACTGAGGGAAAGAATAGAATAAAATGGAAAAGTAAGATGCAACTAGACGATTATGATTTCTCAGATGATCTACCCCTTCTATTCGGATAAAGACAACTAGTTCAACAACAGACTCTGTATCAGTAGGCCTCAACATGCACAAGGGAAAAATAAAGATCCTCAAATTACAATACAGACAACAGCAACCAACACAGTTACACTTGATGGAGAAGCTCTGAAATACGAGGAATCTTTCACGTGCCTGGGAAGCATCATCAACGAACAATGCGGATCGGATTCATAGGTAAAGCCAAGGTTTGGCAAAGTGAGAACAACATTCCTACAATTGAAAAACACATGGAACTAAGAACAACTGTCTGCAATCCAACATCAAATTCACAATCTTCAATATCGAAGTTAAGATAATTCTACTGCACGGAGCTGAAACCTGAAAAATTACTACAACCATCAAGAAACATGTACAAGTATTTCTAAACAACTGTCTACTCAAGATACTCAATGTCCATTGGTCGAATATCATCAGCAACAACCTACTGTGAGGGAGAACAAACCAACTTCTATATGAGGAGGAAATTAGTAAAAGACAATGGAAGTGGGTAGGACATACATTGTGGAAATCATCAAACTGCATCACGAGGCAAACGCCAACTTAGAATCCTGAAGTGTAACGGAAAAGATGAAGACTGAAGAACACACTGTATTGAGAAGTGGAATCAGACACGAAAATGACGAATAGTAACTGGAAAGAAGTGGAAAGTGTTGTTCATTATTGAGTTGAATTGAGAATGCTGGTCGACGGCCTAAGCTCCATTGTGGGTAACAGACGTAAGTAAGTAAGTAATTTACAAAGTAGACAGTAGAGAGCTTCATTGTACAGTTTGAGACTGATTATTAAAATCTGTCTACAACTTGAACAAAACATATGATCTATGCGAGATTCGAATAAGCAATATTATACAACGTAAATTAAAGGCTAAAATAACATTCATCAAACAAAAGAATTTACATAATACTAAGTAGTTAGGTAGGATTTCGACTGCCATCTACATACCAAACATTTTTGAAGGCTTAATTTTGAATAATCAATGAGGCTTCACTAGAAATCACTTCTTTTTAGAAACACTTTGTCTACTTTCATAAACCTAGAAAGGTCTAAACATATTAGCGGTTGAAATGATACTCAATGTTTTCGATCTCCAATACATTCATTTTCCTGTTCATTTAATAGTCCCACAATAGGACGAAACGGTCGTCCAGTACTTCCAGATTTTCCATGATGATCTAGCTTCAATTGATTCATGATTTCAACTATAATAGTTAAGTTTTGCATACAAGAATGTAATTTTGATTTCAAAAAGTTTATTTCAAACCATATTTTTTTCACATTCATGTTTCCGAATCGACATTTCGTCTGAGCTACATTGATATGTTTATATCAGACAGATGTGGATGAATCCAAACGTTTGAAGTGTAATTTTTATTGAAAATTACATTATAACATACAGTATTTATTTAGTAGGTGAATGGAAAAATGATTGAAAGTGTTGGGTACAATAAAAATGTTGGACATTGAAAATGTTAAGGATAACGACAGCCGTTTAGACTAATGAATATATAAATATTTCATAGTTGAAAGCATGAGTCAATTGAAGCTAAACCACTATGGAAAACCTGGAAACACTGGACAGCCGTTTCGTACATACTAAATCTCCACAAAACCCCTTCTGATAATTAATATAAATATTTGTCGAAAGTCATATGATTAAATCAAGACATAGTATCAGTCCATGAAGTCATTGACTGTTGAACTGAACTTTGTTGGAAAGTTGAGACCACTTAGTTAGTGTTGGCTTAATAACCACGATCAGCAGTTGGAAACATTGTGTGATAAGGCTCACAAATGACCAAAATTATACAGACACACTCGTTCTTTGTCTAGCCTTCGATCTTAAGTTTTAGAATAATCTTGTACCCCCTGAGATAGTTCTTTTTTTTCGAATCATATTGTGTACAACTTATACCACTGGTATTTTTACTACTTCTACTATCCTGACATTTGTCTTGGAAATTTCATTTTATTGTTTTAATTTAGTGTTTCAACTTGAATCGGTGCATACATGTGCCAGATTGAATACAGATTATTACTAAGTAACAAAGTAATATTGTAGTGAACAAAATACGACTGGGGGACAATCGAATGTATTTAAGCAAAGATTACAGACTATCTCAGTAAATTCTGATTACCAAACAATGAACAGTCAGTTTGCAAATTAACAACCAATTGTTTCAATCTTCACTGTTTCTTCTCTTATTCCATTGCTCATGCGTTTTGCAAACGATTGCTCTTCATTTCAGTTCTTTGCTCGTCGGTCTTCTGCGAAAATACATTCTATGTCTGACCCACACCATATACTACTTATATAGATATAAGTAGACCACACCACAATATCAGCTCGAAAATTATTGAAAACCACAAAGTACTGAATAGTTTGTGTATGCTTTATTCTAAGAGTAATCAGTGGTATGCACATGGAATCCAATACCAAATCAAAACCAAGACTTTTATATCCATTCATGAACGAATGATTTGTAAAAGTACTTGCTGTTTATGATAAAGGAGAATAATGTCGAAAATTAAAAAGTGGAAGAAATTTTTAATTTCCAAGATAAATTATAGCGATATATACTTTCTAAGATTAATGTGTTTTCAGCACGAAACATCTATCTTTGTTACTTGCTATTCTCTGATTATTCTTGCTTTTCGATAAAAACCCTTTCATTTCCTCCTTCATCCACCCACCCCAAGGAAAAGAGAATTGATAAAGTAAATTTGTTTTTTTCATTGGTTTCCATCATGTTTAGTTTCTTTCTATTCCCTTTTTTATGTACACGGATATAATAATCTCGAACACTCACTTCTTGTATTACATTCATCGCAGTAAGCAATAATTGACCTTGAAGTACATGTACATTGAATAATTATTAGTTTAGCTTCAAACAAACTTTTTTGAACTTGTTAATGAAAAAAAGAAGAATTAGATAAATACATATACTTTACCATGATGCTTGTTAGAGAAAAAAATGCTGGGTTCGAGTCCCAGAGTGAACATCAACTCTGAGATGCAGGTACATCCAGCTGACGAGTCCCAAATAGGACGAAACGCGTATCCTGGATTCCACTGCTAGCCACTATCCATCATTGCTTATAATGTTTGTGAACTGAGGCTATATCGAGGTAATACACACAGTATGCACATATGCCAATAAGAGACTGATCGGTTGCAGTCCTAAACATCAATGGGAAGATTCAATAAAACAATACTAAGTGAATTTAAACTTCACCCCATCGCACAAGCAAATGGCTATCAGGACTCGGTGGCCGAGTGGATAACGCGATTGCGTTTGAAGCGAAAGGTACTGGGTTCGAGTCCCAGAGTGAACATCAACTCTGGGGTGCAGGTACATACGTATGACCAGTCCCATATAGAATGAAATGAGCGTCCTGGATTCCACTGATATCCACTATCCATCTTTTCTTAAATAAACTCAACGAAGTTATTAAAAGCAAAGTATTTTTCCTGCTTTTAGGAATAAAACAAACTATTAAACTATATAAATGAAGCTTATGGATAATGTATTTCTTGGCAAATGTGAATTTAAGAAGAAATTTAGACTTTGAAATAAATGGCACCGAATCATGAAAAAAATGTTTGGTACTACAATGTATAGCAAAATGCGTTGTACTTCAGATGCGCATGCATGTTAATACACGTAGTGCTAAAAGACGAAAACGTCATTCTTGTTAGTAATATTATAAATTCTCTGTTGAATGCATTTATTAGTGATAGTTTGTTGACATTGAATGAAGTATATTATTGATTGCCTTGATTGACAGGAAGCTATATACTTATAAGTAGTAGTATGAAAAGTGACATAAAAATTTCATTGAAATCATGGTCTGATTAATGTTAGACCATCATTGAAAACCTGGGAAAGCACTGAAAATTATCATTTTTTCATCAGCAACTAGCTTCTAGAGGATATTCTCAGAGTTCTGATGAGAAGCCGTGATCAGTGGAGTTCAACCGTATCGTGTGAGGCAGCTACTTACTGAAGACAACGGATGACGGTCGCACGACATCGCGGATTGTTTGAAGTTAGACATTAATATCATTGAGTACCTGGTCAGTAGCCTAGAGGTTAAGCGTCCGCGTGAGACGGAATGTGATTAGTTCGAGTCATGAGTGCGGGATAGTGAATGAGCACTTCTGAAGAGTCCTATACTAAGATGAAATAACGTTCTAGTGTTTCCAGGTTTTCAATGGTGGTTTAACATTGACCGGTTCATGATTTCACTGAAATTCAACAATCTCCACAACCTATTATTGATATTAACTCCATTTTATTATTGAATGGTTTCAAGTAACAATCAAGGATGGCTCAACTTAATTTCTGATAATTCTTAATACGCAGATTCATCACTGAACAATATAAAATTTTAATTTACTTTGTATGAATTGGTTTACATAAGATATCTATCAACATTACATTATTTCAACTTCAAAATTTATCACATTATTGTATGGAAAAACAATCATATGGAAATCGAACATTTTATTGTAGAAGACGATACATTGGCTTTATTGTTCACATTGCTGCTAATTTATCTGTACTGCAATCGACTATCTTCAGGATTTAGATATTTACAATTTTTGATCACTGATTAATTTCTTATCTCATGTAGCCATTAGTTTCTCACTACGAAACGAGTTCAAATCTCATAATGACCATTATTCTTCAAATAACTGTAGACATACTTTGCTGATGAGTATCAATTAACACAAACCATAAGTCAATCAAAATTTCATATTGATTCCCTCCAACCAACTAACATCTAATAAAATATACTGATATGTCGAGTTACTTAAACTAGTCCCCGTGCACAATTTTATAGATAGGATTCTATCAATACTAATGAACTGAATATACTTACTACTTACTTACTTAAGCCTGGAGCATAGGCCGCCGACCAGCATTCTCCAACCCACTCTGTCCTGGGCCTTCGTTTCTAGTTCTATCCAGTTTTTGTTCATTCTTCTCATGTCTGTCTCTATTTCTCGGCGTAATGTGTTTTTTGGTCTTCCTCTTCTACTTTAGCCTTCAGGATTTCATGTGAGGGCTTGTCTTGTGACGCAGTCGGGTGATTTCCTCAAAGTGTGCCCAATCCACTTCCAGCGCCTCTTCCTGGTTTCCTCTTCCACTGGAATCTGGTTTGTTGTCTGCCACAGTAACCTGTTGCTGATAGTGTCTGGCCAACGGATCCGTAGTATATTGCGTAGACAACTGTTGATAAACACTTGTATCTTCTGGATGATGGCTTTCGCAGTTCTCCACGTCTCCGCCCCATACAGTAGAACTGCCTTGACATTTGTATTGAAAATTCTGATATTCGTGTTGGTTGACGAACTGAACATACAGTATTATATTAGTTACTAATTACTGATAAATTAATGCATACATTACAGTAAAAGATTATATAATGCTATATTGCATTACTTTTGTACGTCTAGTTACGTAATAGTTAGTCAATTGTACAACAAACATTTAGTCAACATGTTATTTAACCAAACATCTATTTTAATGACTTCTTAAGTTAACTATTACATATTTAAAATTTATCATAATAGACAGACTAAGTATACCATCTGTGTTTTCATCTTCTTCAAAGATTCATCATTTAACTAATAAAGAGTTACTAGAATAACTTAAAATCAATTAATTGTTCTTCAAATACAACTTAGTTAACTTAGTTATTAATTCACAACTTTAAAAAAAGAAAAATAACCTTATCGATTTGTTTTCTAACCATGAATAAGTGTCTCTGTTATGTAAATGTATATTAGACAATATACATATACATATTTACATAAAGTCATTCGTTTGATCATCTGGTTATGACATTTCTCACAATCAGGTAATAATTAAATTGTAGATTAGTTATGTAAATAAAGGTTAGAAAACCAAAATAGAGTTGACACTTGTTTGTTTTATTGTTGTCTTTATAATGATGAATAAATTCTAGAAAAAAATTTTAAAAAATGGTGTAAAATGTAGTAACCTTTGTATACACTGTTATTTTAATAATAATACATGTTGTGAGTGTTTATTTCAGTATATATGTGGGTGTGAAATAATAATAATAATAATAATAATAATAATTATTATTATTATTATTATTAGTAGTAGTAGTAGTAGTAGTAGTAGTAATGGTGGTAGTAGTAGTAATAATAGTGGTAGTAGTATTAAGTATGATACTAGACAATAGTCAATGAATCCAAACAACCATAACACAAAAAAAAACAATAAACAATGTAATCAGAGTTCAACTCAAGGTTAACTTATTTAATAAATAATTACATAATATCATATTGCATATGTTAATTCATATTGAATATTAATTATAGAAGGGGTTTTGTGGAGATTTAGTATTTATTATAGTTGAAAGAGTCCAGTGTTTCCAGGTTTTCCATGGTGGTCTCGCTTCAATTGACTCACGCTTTCAACTACAATAAATCATATTGAATAGATAATAGTTATTGATCAACATTTTTTTATTGACTACATTGAGTATCAAAAGTAAAAAGAAAAAAAAAGGATTACGAAGGAGTTGTTTAAGTATCTCGATGAAAACTGGATCCTTTCGGAAAGGCAGTATGGTTTTAAAATAGGTTATTCCTATTTCACTAACTTATTGGTGACTCGTGAAAGTTGATACTCTCTTAAAGACCAAATGTTAAATATAGATGTATCAAGTCAAACCTTGGTAATGATACCTATAGATGAAGCTTACATTGACTTCAGCAAAGCTTTTGACAAAGCCCCCAAATGCCCTGGTACGGTCGAGAGTGGGGAGAGTCAGCTCACCCTCTCCAAACGCTCTCACATGGTCACGCGTATATAGTCTCTGTCAGGGAAGTCCTACTCACTGCCTTCTCGTGGCACCGGTGTTGTTCACGAAAGTGAGAGGACGAAAAGCGAATGTCTGGTGCTTTAACCGGGTTGGTGGACATGGTGAGTTCACCTAGGGGAGTTGGAAAACCCTGATTCCAAACCAATGGTGCACATGGGCTCCAGTATCCTGAGGGAACAAATGGCGTGTGAACCAATTGTTGGTCACCGGCTATCATGGGACTGCATCTCCTCACGATGCTCCACTGCCTTGTGGATCAGACCTTTAAGTCAAAGGCTTCGGATATGGCCCTCTAAGAAAACCACCTGTTTCGGTCTTGGCGCCTGAGCAGTATTACAGCCCTCACACAAATCAAATGAGTTTGTGAGGCGCATATGTATCTGGTGCCTCTATGTACCAATATTCATGTGTTTAGATAAATAAATAATAGTAAATAAATTTGACAAATTTCCTCATAATCGGCTGTTATATAAGTTAAGAAATGTCAGGGTTGGAGATAATCTACCAGTGTGGATAAAAGATTTGCTAGTTGGGCACTATCGAAGAGTACAGGTGAAGTCGACGTTGTCTATCTAGGAAATTGTGCCTAGCGGAGTGCCTCAGGGTACAGTTTTGGGGCCAGTGTTATTGCTCTTATATGTAAATCACCTTCCTCGTCTCCTATCATAATCAGTCTTGTTACTTGCTGATGATGTCAAGATACGGACAGCGATAAGAAGTAAGGGTGATAGCTTAGAACTTCAAAATGACTTGGAAAAATAAATTATCTGAATGGTCTCAAACTTGACAGTTTCCGATAAATACTTCCAAGTGCATTGTGATGCATATTTGTCATCAAGGTACAGATACATACATAATGAATAACCTGTTGTCCAGACACACTTTCATCTTGGTAACCACCAGTTGGTGGTGATCTGAAGCTATGTCAACTCCTCACCTGGTTCTCACGTCTTCCATTAACCTTGTGAATTTTCTAATGGTGTAAATATGATCGATATGGCTCTGTGTAGTTTTATCCAGTGAGAACCATTTCACCTTGTTTATATGTTTGTATGAGGTGTAATATTGTGCAGCCTATAACCATTTTGTTGAATGCATACAAATTTGCAAGTTTGTCATCATTCTCGTTCCTTTCTCCCATTGAGTCAATGTCGCCACATTATTTCTCGACACCCGGTATTGTCCATTCCCACATTGACATTGAGGTCTCTCATCAGGATGGTCAGGTCGTTTCCTGAACACTTCACTGTGATCGATTGCAGCTTCTCATAAAACTGACCTTCATCATCGTCATTGCTCTCATTGATGGATACATGACATTGGATAACATTCATCGTGATACCCTTCTTCTTTGTTTTGAATCATGTTTCGATTATCCTATATGCATGAGATTTGCATCATACAAGTGGATTTCGTGCTTGTTTCAACAGCATCAGAACAACTTCCTGAGTGCATGGAACATTTTGTAGTTCGTGACCAGAGTATAGAAGCATCTCTCCTTAATCTATCTTTTTGTGTCTGGATTGGGTTTGATGGTTATCACTGATTTCGAGAACCACAAGATTGTATCTCCTCATTCCCGTTGATTAGTCCTTCTGGTCTCCCACATTATTCGAACATTCTATGTACCTTAATTAATTGTTAGTCTGGTTGTTAGAATGGGCATCTGTCTCGTGACTTCCGAAGAATCTCGACTTCCACCATGAGGTATCATAATTTTTCTGAATGAAGGTTACTCAACTGGGAGGATATAGTTTAAATGGTTTAACTTGTTTATTCTGGTTAGCGTTTTTTAGCAAGATTGTTTTGTACGTAACGGGGTTGCTTATCCTACTCCCGACCCTCATTATTTGTGTGTGCTTTGGACCGGAAGAAACCCTAGAAGAGCTGCGGGAGATGCTACTGCTATTCCTGTATTTTATTATTCACCTTTCAAAATGTTGCGACACTGGTGAATGGTAATGAAATTTGTACAGAAATCCAATTTGAAATTTTTGTCATGCTAACAAATTCGTCATATACCAACCGTACTCTTAACGAGATGTTACGTTACGATTCTAGCAACCTCAACTTCTCTTCGTTAGTATAATTTAATCTGAGACATTGAAGTGAACGATTATTCCTGTAGTGGCGATCAGAATGAGGGCTTTTGCAGAACAGTCTGGATTCCACTGAACAGAAAAAACCCAATACATTGTTTATCCCTGAAAGTGAGAAAAAACTGTACAGAAGATACAATAGACAAAAAAATTGCATAGAATCAGACAAACATGAACGAGAAATGGTTTCGCTCTCAGGTTCATTAATTTTAACGTGAAATCAAGATTTCAAATGTACAAAAGCTTCTACAATATTAAGAAAGATCCTATTCATGAACCATGAGTTCCAACGTGTTACTTCTCCTCTTTTACAGTATGTTGCTATTGGTCCCATAAAGTATATGCTTTCTAAATATATATCCGAATACTAGACATTATGGGTTAGCTAAAAGTGAATAAAACCAGTCAGTAATTGTAATAATGAACATTTGATCAATTTTAGTTATCTATCTCCATGAGAATCTTTATTTAATGTCATTCAATAGGTCAAACAAACTGGCTTTAATGGAAGTTGAATAAGAAACTTGTATATGGTTAGGCTTTTAATAATTTATTAGTATAAGCATGGTCTTTGAGTTTAGAATGTGTGTCCAATTCTTTATTTTACCTTGGTTCTTAACTTTGGCAAACTTAAGAATCTCTTTTATTTTCAGCTTGGGATTGTGGAAATTGCTGGATTTCATTGAAATCATGAACCGATCGGTGTTGAACCGCGATTGGAAACCTGGAAACACTGGGCGTCTGTCTCGTCCTAGTATGGGACTCCTCAGCAGTGTTCATTCATGATCCCTCATGCGGGATTAAAAACGCGACTAATGAAAACTATTTACTTTGAAGTTGATTATTTTTCATCGTGGACTGGTGAGTCTCTGGAATTCAAGAAACAATGAATTGATGTTTCATACAAGTTTCTTACTCCATAATATTTCACTTCCTCTCCCTCGCCCCTCCCCGACCATATGGATATAATTGATTTTAAAACCTTCAAATATTCTACCAAGCAAACCTTTACAAAATCCAATCGATTTTGAACACATAGGCATGTACAAGGATTCAGTGATAATGATAATATCCATTCATGATCGAAAACTGCTGATCATAGTTTCTGCTTATAACTTCCGGCAAACCATTTGCAAAGTTAATCACAAGTGAAGAAACAATTTCAACGTTGTTTATTATGATTATTCGGATTAGCTATTTTTCACCTTTGACTTAATTTTAATCTTATTTATTTTCCTTCAATATGTTTTGACAGTTTGAAAAGAGAACCTATGCTTATCCTTTCTTTGCTCCTGTTAATTACTATTAAAACAATATCAATGATTAATTCTACTAGAGATGAACATGACCTTTGAAAATGTATTCATCATGTAAATGAATCACTAATTCATGTACTTTCAGGAGAAAAAATGAAATGAGAGTGACC
The DNA here is from genome assembly GCA_944470415.2 of Schistosoma rodhaini. NCBI lineage: Eukaryota > Metazoa > Platyhelminthes > Trematoda > Strigeidida > Schistosomatidae > Schistosoma > Schistosoma rodhaini. Next base: position 37,386,138 of record OX104037.1, read on the forward strand.
TATATATTTATATATTCTGATTTGTTGATTGGTATAGGCAGATTATGCATATCTAGTAATGTAATGGTTAGTAATGTCAACAGTTTTCTTTCTACTGTATTCTTTATACTTAATGTGGTTGTTTATCATTTTTGTTTACTTCAACTTTTATCATGATAATTCGATTCTGAATTTTATTATTCATAATAAGCACTTAACTTGTATGTGCTACTTATGTAACCGAAATTATAAAGATTTGGAAAAACATCACAGGAGATTGAAACCAATCATTATTAATTTGGTGTAGTCGTCGATGCACTAATATTTGTCTATTCTTATTCAGTGTAGCATTTCTCTTATAAAAATAAAAATCTAGGATGATTGATCAACTGATGCAACATCATTAAACTAAGTTGGGAAGTGGTGAGCAGTGGAATCTAGTACCCACGTTTCACCCAATGTAGGACTTGCAAGATCAATGTACCTCCATCCCAATATTGAAGTTCATACCCAGATTAGAACTCAATGCATTTAGTTTCAAATACCCAACCCGTTATCCACTTAGCTACTGAGTTCTGATAGCCGTTGGGATACGAAGCGGGATGAATTATAAATCATTTGTAAGATTTTGAACTTTCTCGTTGTTGTTGTTGTTAATGGCCTCAATGGGTTAATCTCTTTGGGCATATGTGCACTTTATGCATCCTGGTGTGTGTGCATCCAAATGATGAGTAGCAAATAGAACGAAACGCTCATAATGGATTCCATTGTTAGTCACTGTCCAACTCTGCTTAAATTGTTTATAACTTAGCGGAGATATTAAAGTAATCCACTCAGGTTGGACATATGTCAAAAAAGATTGATCATTTGAAATCCTTAATATCAACAACGGGAATATTCAAGACCTTAGAAATGCATCATGATACATCTTAATGAGATTTTAAAGTGATGTGACCTTAACATCCGTCCCATTTATTTGCTCATAAGTTAATTTTGAAGTGTTTACTGTTTTGTGATGTTAATCTTAATCACTCAAAGTGGTGCAAAAATGATCAGCTTTGCACCATGTGATTAGTTTTAGTAATGAAAACACGAAATTCAAGGAATCTTTTTTATAAATGTACGTACGAAATTTCAAAGCCTAATTGCATGAGGAACTGTAGATAGTGTGCAAACAAAATGATGTGATAAAATGTTTGTAGTACTAGATTATATATCGTAAATGATAAAAATGTATGATTATGTAACTTCTACAGGAAACGCGTAAATGAACAGGATCTGGGAGTGTTTACAACGAATAGGTTAGCCAACAGTCGATTATAACAAGAATGAAGTGAGGTAATCGAAATGCTTTTATCTTCATAACCTAAAGTATCAAAGTGGATAGGGTAAGATGATATCTAAAACAATAGTAAGCGAAAAAATCAAAACATTCAAAGTGTAGAGAAATCAAATTTCTTTCAGGTATTCAATTTAACAGATTAAATACATATGTCATGTGAATGAATTTAGTCGTAATTGTATTATCTCTAATCTCTGCCGTAAATTCATTAGTAACTCACAGAACTAACATCGAATTTTGCGGGTGAAACTGCATTTACACCCGAAATAAACAAGTTTAGGCTCTGTGTATTTCATAACATACACATAGACTTAAACAATATTTTATGCGGTACTCACTGGGTCCCACGGATAAAAAACATTCTAGTCCAAGTTTCAGAAGCGCAGTGGATTAGGCTAATATCCATCTAGCTGCCCAAGTTAGATTCCTGAACAAATCCTTTATATCCTCCGAGCACTACGTAGAAATATGGATCGGTCTTTGCTTGAGACGAACCTCAAGGCGATTGATCCCATAAATTAGAAACTGTGATACAAACCATATAACGGATTTTAAAAATCCCACTACCTTGTAGTAACCAATATCATGTTAATATTTCATGGTAAACAAATATTTCCTTTTCAAACTAGGGAAAATATGAAATATGTTAGACTGAATCAGATGTTTAAACAAGTCTATAGATGAGTAAAAGTTCAATAATAGATGAAAAATATGTATAGAAACAGCAATGAATTTAATTAATGAAATCTCAAAGCAGCCGTGCTACAGTAAATCGGTTAATTTAAGCTTTATTCCATTTATCAAACTGAAGAACTAGAGGTTTATAAATTATGAACATTACCAACATCCCCCACTTTTATTTTAATTTAAAATAGAGAAATTGCAAGGACACTGTAAAAATATTATTAGGTTCAGAACCAATTAATTCTGTCATTCATTTTGAAGTGTGGTCAGTAATTTAAGTGGATCAGCAAAGAGTGGAATATGTTAAGACTTTAGATGATTAAAATGGAACTGAAGGATACTTACTTGACTCAGGCCCTGTGATAACTGACACTCCTCAATGAACATACCTTCAACATTTACGAAAGTGATGATTCCACACCACTCATCTCCAGTTAAAAACAGTATCACTGAGGTGTGCAAGCAGTGGTCGATGGAATTCTATCTTAACTAAAAGACCAGACAAATATGAGACGAGACTGATCACAACTCAATAATCTATCAATTTTAACTATATCAGTCCTACAAAAGGTCAATCACAGGTTCAGTAGCCCAGTGGTTCTGTTTCAGACTGTGATGGTAAGTGACCCGTGTTCGAATCCCATTGGTACTATCACTTGCCTCAATCTTGAAAGTATACCTTCCAGATAAATCCAAACTAGCAGGCTTTCCTACCATTTATGTTCAACCACAAAAATTATTTTATTGAGTATATATAATAATACAAACTGAACTCATTCAATCTTTAAACATGATTCTGTCTTCTCCTTCGATCATTTATATTAAACAAAAGAAAACAAAAACAAATTCTCATGTAATAAAATATACATCAAAAACAAACAATTATACAGTTCCTTTCTTTTTGAATCATTCTATTAAGGATAATACAAACTGATAGATCCTGGGTTCGAATCTCACGAGGTGGGATCGTGGATGCGCACTGCTGAGGAGTTCCACAATAGGATGAAACAGCTGTCCAGTGCATACAGGTTTTCCATGGTGGTCTAGCTTCAGTTGACTGATGATCTCAACTATATACAGTCCCTTTCTTTTTGAATAATTCTATTAAGCATAATACAAACTAATATAATTTCATTATAAGCAAAGATCAATAGTGTCTAGCAGTGGAATCCAGGACGCGCGTTTCGTCCTGTGTTGGACTCGTCAGCTGGATGTACCTGCACCCCAGAGTTGATGTTCACTCTGGGACTCCAACCCAGTACCGTTCGCTTCAAACGCCATCGTGTTATCCCCTTAGCTATTGATTCCTGATAGTCACTTGCTTGTGCAATCGGGTGAAGTTTAAATTCACTAAGTATTGTTTGTTTGAATCTTCCCATCGGTGTGTTAGAACTGCAACCGATCAATCTCTAATTGGCATACTGTGCATATTGCTTCGATATATCCTTAATTCACAAGCATTATAAACAAACAATACCAAATGAATTTATTATAATTTCAATTTAATCAATCTAAAATTATTTACTATTCAGAATGTTCAGAATGTTGTGCTGAATTAACAAAACAATGGAATATCTGTAAAACCATCTATACATAAATATAGAGATATTTAGTTATACCGTTATGTTATCTATCATCTTCATAAATGTTAAATAAAATCCATGACAATCCAAAAATCAGTTCACATTATGTGTGTAGACGTATATACTCATCTCGTGAGTTCAACAAGTTGTCTATAGTACTGCTTATTCAAAGAAAAGATATGTAATATTCCAACAAGTATAAACATAGCGATAAACATAGTGTAATAATAATAATAACAATAATAGTTTGTAAAGTTCACTACTTTCATTCACTACACTACACTTCACTATTCTAAGTGAAGTGAAGTAGAGGAAAAGAAGTGAATTTATTAATTAAAGTCTATAAAATATTCTTTTCTGTCTACAATCTGTATGTAACTAAGTTCATTTATTTGTTTTAATTAATAATCTAAGTATAAGAAAAAAAAATTAAAAAAATAATAAGTAAATAAAACAGTTTGAATAAGAAGATAGACAGTGATATATAAATAGATATCTATTCCAGACTGGATGAACTCAAGTTTAAACAAGTTTCTAGGTAATTTAAATTTTTTTGAACTTAGACTAATGATAACTAATAATAATAATAATAATAATAATAATAATAATAATAATAATAATAATAATAATAATAATAACCATATTATTATTAATAATAATAATAATAATTATTATTATTAGTTGAACAAGTGATTGAATAAATGAAATAAAGAAATAATTTTGAGAGAAAGAAAAGTAATCAGAAGGGATTTTATGGAGATTTCAGTATTTTTATAGTTGAAATCATGAGTCAATTGAAGCTAGACTACCATCGAAAACCTGGAAGTGCTCTGGCGCAAGACTGGTAGGTCCTTGGTTCGAATCTCGCGAGGCGGGATTGTGGATGCGCACTGTTTAGGAGTTCTACAATAGGATGAAACGGACGTCCAGTGTTTCCACGTTTTCAATGATGGTCTAGCTTCAATTAGTTCAACTATGAAAAAAGAAAGATAAGCATACGAAAGAAAATAAGAGACGTGAAAAAAAATCTCATTATTATTTCGTACGAATGATAATTATTTTATTAGACAACTGTTTAGGGTTGGTTTAACTACAACTGAAGTGCTTTTAACAATACACATTTTCTTTATTCATTTCTTTCAATAGAGATTACATGGTATTCAAGTTGTATTGCAAACAATTGTGGTTAATATTTTCAATTCTCAGTTAGTTTTAAAATAGTATTGACATATTTTTTAAAGAGATAAAATAATTTAAAAGTGTATCATAAAGACGGTAAGAGTGTAGTGTAAAGACTAGACAGTGAGAATCTGTAACGAAGCGTTTAGGTATTTTTATATAGTTAAGATAATGAGTCAATTGAAGCTGGACCACCATGGAAAAGCTGGAAGCACTAGACAGCCGTTTCGTCCTATTGTGTAACTCCTCAGCAGTGCGCATCCACGATCCCGCACTAGCGAGATTCGAATCCAGGACCTACAAATCTTGCGCTAGAGCACTTAACCGATAGACCACTGAGCCGGCATCCAGCGGTGAATATCATATGTAATGAGCAGTGAAAAATAATTTTTCATAGTCATCAGATTATTTAAAATGACAACGAAAATGGCTTTTTTCCACTGTAGAATAAAATTGATGGTGTTTGATCTTCCAAATGCTCAGTTCTTTCTGCCCCTAAATGACCTGGTACGGTCGAGAGTGGGGACAGTCAGCTCTTCCTCTCGAGATGCTCTCACATGGCCACGCTTATATAGTCTCTGTCAGGGAAGTCCTACTCACTGCCTTCTCGTGGCACCGGTGTTGTTCACGAAAGTGAGAGGACGAAAAGCGAATGTCTGGTGCTTTAACCGGGTTGGTGGACATGGAGCGTCCACCTAGGGGAGTTGTGAAACCCTGAGGGAACAAATGGCGTATGAACCTATTATTGGTCACCGGATACTATGGGACCGCATCTCCTCACGATGCTCCACTGTCTTGTGGATCAGATCTTTAGGTCAAAGGCTCCGGGTGTGGTCCCTTAAGAAAACCACCTGCTTCGGTTTGGGCACCTTGGCAGTATCGCATTCCTCACACATACGTATCTGGTGCCCCTTTGTACCAATATTTATGTATTTAAATAAATAAATAAATCAGTTCTTTCTCGATAGATTTGGTGGCACTATTTAAACTAACTAATCAGAGCATCTCTGTTGTATTTTTGTGTGAAACTCATCCATTAATATGGTCATAAAGCACTTTTGCGTTGCAGATGTGTTATAACGGTCCTTTTCCTTTTTACACGAATCGCACATTAATTTACCTTACATGAATATCTACACTAGATTCCCTCCCAGTGTCTACTCTTCAGGACATCAACACAACTCAGATCAAGAACACATGATTAGCCTGACTAGAACGTCAATATATTTCCATATCAAAGCCCGACACAATCCAACAACACTGGACAATCGATAAATAATAAAAAATAATAAGGATAGGGGAAATACATAACTCATCTGACACCTATTAGACTATCTACATATCTGACTAAGCACACAACCAATCATTATCATTCTCGCCCACACGTCAAGATGATGTCAGTTTGTCATAAAAACCTGAATCAAGAACGATTCAAAAACTCTCAAAGATTTATTTAGGTCCTAATAAAGGTTCGAGAAAACGGTTGATCTATACTCATGAGGAAAAATTTACTTGTTGTTCTTCCAGCTACAAGGTAGAGTAATCTGTGGAAGACATTAATAGATTGATTCGTTAAGTAAAAATGAATTACAAAATTGTAATATTATTTTTTTCTTTTTCGACGAATTTCCATTTAACATAGACTTTTTTCTGATTGTAAACAAATATGGATAGTGGCTAGCAGTGGAATCCAGGACGTCCAAGTACATCCGGCTGACGAGCCCCAAATAGGACGAAATGCGCGTCTTGGATTTCACTGCTAGCTAATATCCATCTTTGTTTATAATGCTTGTGAATTTAGGCCATATTGAGGGAATATGCAGTATGCACTTATGCCTTAAGAACTTTCCAGATGATCTAAGTCAGTTTTTTTAGATTCAATTTTGAGACAGTTTGGTTCACTAATTATCGAGTTAATTTTTGGCAAGTTCAAATAGCAATAAATCCAAGGTTTATAACACACTTTCACTTTCCCAATACCAAATAGGATATTTAATTCGCGCACTATCATGTATTGACTAAAGTTACATAAAATTAACCCCTTTTATAGGTTTGAGTAAAACTTAATTAACAATTAATTGTAGTTAGACTGATACACTATTAGATTCTGACTCAGTGGTTTAAAAGTTAAACATTCGTTTACTAGACCAAGGGTCCTGGGTTCAACTCCTGGTCGCATGATCATAGATGCGTACTGCAGGACCCATATTAGAACGAAACGGTTGTTCAGTATTTCCAGGTTTCAAATGGTTTTCTAACTTAGATTGGTTCATGATATCAATAATATTTAAGTCTAGTTTGTTTTTTACTATCTTGACAGGTAGAATCGATTTATTCGGAGAGTAATTAATTGGCATCCAACATATAAGTATCCTATGATTTTAACTGTATTTATCATCAATTTCCACTTTGATAAATGGCTTTTTCCAATCTGATCTAAATTATAACGAATAAATGGTAAGTAATAACTTCACTTCATAAACTTTTTCGCAAAGGAAAAACACTCAGTCTAGAAATTCTGATTAGAATTGACTATTAGTGAAATGTATATCATTATTTCAGTACTGTTATTCATTCAGTAGTCATATAATAACACACGTATCTTGAATATCGGTAATTTAGTCATCTATCATCTATTCTGAAAGTCTAGACACAATGACCTCTCAAAATCCAGTCTTCTTTTGCAATCCATCTCCCAAAGGATATTTGAGCATAATATTTTGCTTCTCGTATTAAAGTGAATAGCTCACTGAAATTCTTTTGTCGGTCATCCCAATCTACCTATAAGTAAGTAGTGTTCGAGAAGAAGAAAAAAATGCAACTGATTAGTCTCAGTTAGGTTATTTCAAGCATGAAATTATTGTGAATGGACTATAGTTTCGATTTTCTATTTATTTAATTATTGTTTCAGTTACCAATGTGTTAGGTATACGTAATTATATCTATGTATGAGTGTATGGATGCTTGGCAGTCATTGGTTGAATTTTTTTGAATCTACAACTCAATCACTGAATTATATTTCAATAATGCAAAGTTAGTCATGATAGAGTAGGTTATAAGACTTGTGTGCATTAGTTCAAGTAGACATAATATATTGGAATATCTATCAGTTATTGAGACAAAATACCAGTTTAGTAAATAATAGACCAAATTAGAATAAGACTCTGATTGGTGACTTGACACGTGACATTGGTATGAAGTTTGAGGTTAATTTTACTAGTTTTAATAATCTTCAAGAAGTCAGGTACTCAGACTAAATAATCACAACTGGTCATTTTAGCTCTCAAGTTAGTATGTCAAATCAAGCTGAAAAATGCTAGTGTATGTCTTTTAATGTTTCAGTCCAATAAATTGATAACGGTGACCGTCTGATATGATTATGCTCAAATAACAGTAATTTTCCTAGCAAATACAAACTTTAAGCGTAAAGAAAGACGTTGTATTACCTTGGGACCTCTAATGAGAACTCAATGATTTATCATGTTACCATAAACTATCGTTGGAATGACTCTATAGAAGACTGTTACTTTTTCTGAGGCAAATACTTAGGCTCAGATCATACCTAAAGGAGAGCACTCATTTTTAGGTGCTTTACTGGATGTAGAAAAGTCATAAAAGAAAGGGTCTCAAATACTAATGTGAAAATCAAAAGGTCATAGACGGATCTGAAGATAAGTTAACTAGGTACCTAGTTGACTATAGTGAAGAACTTAATCTTGAAGAAACCTGGCATTATATACAAATAGCGGTAAATGTAGCATTAATATTTGACGACAACTAAAATCTAGAAAGTTAAGAGTGATCAGTTGAACTCAATGGGATCGACTAATTTTATATGATCGTCTAAAGCTTATCTTAGTAGAGCTCGTAGAACAGTGGAAAGGGCTGGAAACTTAAATGTAAACTAATAAAAGGTTTATGCATCGATTGAGAGCAGGGGTGGGCAGCGAAAGCGAAAGAGATGGATGGGCCAACGTAAATAAGTAGTACTATAGTGAACAGAGAACACGAGTGGGGTCAATCGAAAGTATTAGACATGAAAATTACAGACTAATTCACCATACAGTAAACAGTTAATTTGCAAACTATCAATTAATTGTCTCAATTTTGACCATTTATGCTGCAAATATCAGTCCATAGTCCCCGATTATTATTGTTCATGCATTTTCATACTGATTGCGTCCCGTTCCCTTTCTCTCCTTATCGATCTTCTACTGAAATACATTCAATGCCCGACCCCCGTTATATACTAGTTGTGTGGATATAAGTAGCCCACAACACAATAGTAGTCACCCATTTAGATTCATCAAAGAAATAGGAATCAAAAAGTTACTTTTCTTGGAAGTGTCGTCAGCTTAACGGGTAGGTATCTGACGAAATATCGTGGCGGATTTTGCCAATACTTTTGACTTGTGGCTTAAGCGAGAAGTCAGTTTTCCAAACAAAGGACAAGTTTACTGATTAGCAGTTTCCTCTGTTCTACTTCAAGTCTTCGAAAGATAGACTTCAAAAATAGGAGACAAACGTAAACTGCATGATTTTGATCGTGTGTTTGAAGTGTCACTCATTTATACTGGGAAAACCGAGTATGTAATATTGTGGTCTGGGATAGAGTAAATGATAAATCAGTTGACGAGGTAGCAAATCTTCATGGCATCAGAAGGCTGGAACATGTATTGTACATATCAGACCACTGTCTACCTCGACGGGCGATATTGGTTGTTTTATGATTAGATCAGAGGAAAACTAGAGGCAGCCAAACCAAAATGTGGCATCAATTCATGAAGTCATTGGTTGTGGATCTGAACTCATATTGGTAGATCCAGAATACCTGTTTACAGTTTACTCAATGACCATGATCAGTGTTTTAAGACGTTGGATGACATGGTTCAGAATCGGCTGACGTAGCACAGATCTATCCACTCTTTATCCTCTTCTATAACTTGAGATCCAGTACTCCTCCATAAATACTTTCCACTCTGTTTTTTCAAACTATGTTACCGATGTCCAGATGTTCCGATTATCGTTCCATTAGATTGTTTTAGTCCTTTCGTTATTCATCTGATATTGCTAATGTGGTTTGGTAGCTTGAACCAATGCATATTTACATCAGTCTTCGTATTGATTATGACTAAATAATTTACATTTCAAAATTAATAATATTCAAATATAGAAAAAAGATTCGAACAGATTCAACTTTGATGATTTTGACTAATTATATAAAGAAGTTTGAATCAACTGACCGGATAAAAGGTTGGAACTATTTGAGTTTCAACTAATGGAGTTCTTACAGATACACACAGATATAATTTCATGGATATGTATAGGGTCTGTACAGTATTTATTAATTCATATCGATGACTTTTTAACTTCGAATATATTCTTTTCTAAAATAATGTGATTGTCCACCCACATTTGGAATATATACCTAAATTCGGTATCTCTTACTGTATTGGTCTGCAAGTTTCAAAAATATAATTTGGTGTAGATTGTTGACAAGATAGTATATTCATCAATGAAATCAGAAGATTCCTCTATCTTGTTCCGTTTTATGTACTAAAAATTAGGTCAGAGAATTAAGGTCTACTTAGAATTGTGATTGATTTATGCTTTGTATATTCTTGGATCTTGTCTCTGTTCAGGTTGTCACACTATGGATCAAGACAATGAAAGGGGTAATTATCAAAATGAAAATGCAGAATATAATGGTGAATTAAATATGAAAAATACGATTCGAATGGAATATATACCATTGAGGAATGAAATACGTGAAATTGTGGTAAGATTCAGGTTTAGAGGAAGACAAAGAACTTAGTAAATGGTCTAAAAAGGTGTAAGGACGGCCCATCGGTAGACTCTAGGAAGCCTTAAGAAGCCCAGGAAGAGCCACAGACATTCCATCCAATCACTGCTAAGGGAATGTTCTAGAATGTCGACGTGTAGCTTCCCCATTGGATGGATTAGCATGACCCCTATGTGTCTATTGGTTGACCTAAATGATGATTTACATTCAGCCAAAAATCTATAAATACACGAGATTTCTGTGCTATATTTTGACACTGATTTGGGGAATAAACTCCCTACTTACCAGTCTTTGTCTTCTCTCTTTTGCGACGTTGCGGGTTCTATCGTTCAAGTAGACGAGTAGTTCGCGGCATATTAAGAATCAAGGCTCTAGATATAACAAAAGGCAACCTTTGTATATTGTATTAATCATCATATTTTATTTCATTATCAGTAATAGTTTATTGATATATACACATCCTGTACGGATTGCTCCAATATAGTCAATCTTCACAGATAGATTGTGACTAGCAATGGGAACCATAAATCGCATTACAGTTATCAATTTTCCTTCGGTAACCTTGACTAAAAACAAGTGGAACTTAAAATTGTTCCATTTTTAAAGTAAATGTGTAGTTTGTTAGATCCATCCATTTAATTAGATTTTAATCCTTAGTTTGTCAATAAGAGAAAGTGATTCTCTTTAAAGAGTTTATTGCCTGGTTTTATGAAAGACTAAACGTAAGGCACCATTTAGGGTTGGTATTTTCAAAAACGTGTAGTTTTGGATTCATTAACGTTATTCGTTGAACAGTATTAAATATTTGTTTCGTTTTGTTTTAAATCTCTTCGAACTTGTACGCCTTCGATCTTTTTTCGGGGAGGACATTAATTCCACACATTAGAGCGTATTACTTTCAAGATCTAGTTAATAGTTCATTTCATTAACTCTTCAGTTGAGATAAGACTCTCAATTTAATTGCAATTTTTATCAAATATAGAGCAACCTTAAATAACAAATTTAACTCATAATCATGTAATGGTTGGTAAGTAACGTATATCCAGAATCTAATTATTTTAAGAATTATTAGAGTGGAAAATTGTGGAGATTGTAGTACTTTCAATAGTTGAATTCATGGGCCGATGTAAGCTAGACTACTATTGAAAACCTGAAAGCATTAGACGGCCGTTTCGACTTGGTATGAAACTCTTCAACAGTGCGCAGATATCGACCTCAGACAATGGATGAATAGTTGTTCAAGATCATGCATTCATTGAAGTTAGACATTAACACAGTTGAATTTCGGCTCCGTGGTCTAGAGGTTAAGTGTTTGTACGCGAGACCGAAGGTCCTGGCTTCAAGTTCCGCGTGGATATGTACTGTTGAGGATTCCCGTGCCAGGACGAAACGGCTCACAGTACTTCTAGGTTTTTAGTGGTGGTCTAGCTTACATCGACTAATGAATTCAACTATTTTAAGAATTGTTATTTTTGAATTTTTCATCTGTTAACGAGTGAATATAATCATCCACTTTAATATTTTATAATCCTTCCATACGTGTTGTGGCTATTCCATTAATGTTCATCAAATATGATGTGAAGTATGTATATTAATTGTAAATAATTACTATTCTTTCTAGGCTGTAAACAGATGGTGAGAAACCTACGATATAAATGAACTCATTTTGCTACGCTTGTTATTCTAAGTTAAAAAGTTTTACTGATTCAGGTTATCTTATATGCCTAATCATTATATGAGGATGACGTTTTTCGTCGAAATGAAATTTTCGATTGAAAACATAGGAGGATTTCATATAGTTTGCAAATCGTATGTTAGGTGTCGTGTGGAAGTTAGGCATGAATTTCTTTAAGGAGTTTCAGAATGTGACGATGTGTAGTGAACTGTTTTCAATTTAACCACAATTCAATAAAACTTCTTAACAGTATTAGAGAAAGTTTCTCGCAATTATTGAATTTATGGTTTATACTGCTGACTAAAGATTTTTGGTTCGACCCCTGAGGAGACATTGGATGATGAGCAGTACCATATTAGGACGAAACATCTGTTTATTGCTTCTTAAGTGTCAGTGACTTTCTAGCTAAAGTCAATAAGTGATGTAGACTACAGGAAAAATTTGACCTTAGATCATGTAGAGTTTTTGAGCCTCCATACGTCTAGGGCCACGGAAATAATAGTCACGTATTGATTAACAACTTTCATTACAACTATGTATCTTCGGAATTGATTGAAAATCAATCTAATCTGCTTGCACAATAGTCAGAAGAAAATTAGGGGGTAGCAGACATTGACGTCAAAACAGTTTTTATGTTATGGACACACTACCAGTCACACTGGATTATTTTACGTGTCCGTAACACGATTAGATTAGTAATACTGTTAACCAGAAAAAAAAAGACAAAAATCATGTCTGTGTGTTAAAGTCTTGTGTATACATGCATCAGTGATAAAGAGAGAAAGATAGAAAAATAACAGTTTGCCATGTTCGGTGCCAATGCTCCGCCTTTCCCGTGTTCGCCACACTCTATGTAAGCATGTTTATACACTACAGGGGGGGATGATGCTTTCTGTAAAAAGATGGATTATTAACAGACACGTGCTTGTATATTTATATATTACTATACTAGTTTCTGAAAGCAATGTACGTTTGCCATATGAAGTAGATTTTCTAGTCTTCAGGTTAAACCGTTCTCTTTCTCGCTCACACACACATACTCATTCGTTCTAGTGGTATCTTTCGGCCAATAGACAGGTCAGCACATGTGACTCTCACACTCTTATTTGTCTACACGTCATAGTCATTTTTTGGCTGGCCAATCCTTTCCACGTGGCTGGTATAAATTTTATATTGCGTGAAGAATGCGTCAGACTGATTTATTTTTTGAAATCGATCAAAACGAAAGGGAGACGCGTACAGTGTGCATATAGCAGGATGGAAACATTGATATTAACTACAGCAATATCGTTATCATTGATTCTAACCTGTTGTTGTACGTAATACTTACTACGTACTCATGCTATGAACGAAAAATTATAGAAATTATTTCGGAACAAGGCAGACTTAAGAATTTTCCAGTTATTTTGATAAAACTAAATTGTATTCAATTTAATTCTAACTAAAGCACCTAGAAAAATATATTTGAGGAAATGAGTGTAGATACGACACATTTTGGTAAGTCGGCTACTCTTTATATACTTTTTTTTTGGTTCTTATTACTATTTATGAAATGTTTATCCCAAATTTTTTTAAAATTATGGAAAGAATTCGTAGCTCAAGTGAATGCTTTGTGTGGTGTTGAATTGGGAACTATCATTGGATTGCTAACAATATATGCAGACAACCATGGACACGGAATTAATTGATGAAACGTCGAAATGTTAGGTCAAGAAAACTCCAAGAATGCCAGAAAATTTTTAGAAGCATGGCATTCAATCAGTTAACAATCAGTAGAGGCATTGAAACAGACCTAATTCATGGACCGAGATCAACAGGGATTTAGGGTGAATGTAAAGGCCAATTACAAACAACATTGGAATGAACTGATACAACACTTGTTGATTAATTAGGAAGCTCACTTCCACATGCAGTAGGCTTTGAAGATGTTGTCTAGAATATCAATAAAAGCTCCTCAAATAAATCATCCAGTTCAAAGAACTCAACAGCCTCAAAAATCTGTTTTCGTAGTAGAAGGATTTTTATTGGTAGTACATATTTCCAATCACTTTTACCATTTACACATAAACTTTTTTTCAAAAATCACCCCTAATCCGATTGAATCTATCGAGTTGTTTGATGATCGTATACATCACTAACCAGACATTCTAAAACATCCTATTTAGAATAAAAGTAATATAGAGGTTGTATTTTTGTATCATACAAAGATTTACTATCATCCTAATGAAATCAGTTGCTGTATTATGTAGAAGGATTTGTTAGAGTGATGAAAGTCTCTAGTGTTATGACCCAAACTACTTTCAATGTTTCAGAAACATCTTTAATCTAAGTCTGATTTATTCCGTTGTACTTGGTTAATGCTTTTTTTTCATCTCATTTTTAAGTTATTTCAATTTTTGGCAACAAATTCATTGAATGTAAATAGTGTTCTTTTTTTAAAAAAAATCATTGATACTGAAACTCTGGTTAATTTCATAATATTCAAATTTTGAATTGAAATGGATAATTGTAGAAATTTTGGGGTTGGGAATCGTTAACAGGTTAAAGGTCAGACACTATTTAAGGAAGTTTGGACTAAACCCATTAGCAAATTGCGTATAAGTACAAGACTGGCGGTAGGTTACATTTGCTATTGCTAAATCTTACGATGATTATTCAGGTGAAATGCGTTTGACCCGATGACTGACTCAAGTGCCTAGACTTCTAAGCTACTGTCAGTCTGTAGTATACTTTATATGCATTATGTTGAAAATCAGGAATCTCATGATTGACATACCAATCATTGTACGTAAACACTCTTTGATTATCAATGTTTTGGAAGTGTTGCATTGAGCCAGCAACTCTGAGTTTAGGGGTAGGGTGTTAATGAAAGGTGGAAAATCGATTGATGTAATTATTCTTCATCGACTTAGGCAGTTGGGACGTATATTACGTACACCTGACCATCTCCTACCTCGATACAATGTTTTCTAGTGTAAATAGAAAGATAGGGGCTGTCAAAACAAAACGTAGCATCAGTCCATGAAGTCATTGACTGCTTGGTTGAGCTGTGTTAGCAAATATGAACTCTCTGGTTAGAATGCGCTTGATTAGTGTAACTGAAGGTTAGTAATGTTCAGTGATTTTGCTCAGAATCGGGTGTACTGGCGCTGATATATTCACTCTTCAACTTTCCTTCGTCATGTACTTTTTATTTTACTCATTCATTCTTCTCGAATCATAATATCTATCCCCCTGTTTCCTATTACTGCTGATATCGTTACTGCTTCTACTACACTGATGTTTGTTTTAATAAATTTCATTTCTCTTTGCTGATATTATGTGATAACTTGAACTGATGCAGATATATGGCAGGTTCTGTGTTCCTTGTAACTAGTTTATTATACCCGAAAATCTACTTCCCTGATTTTGATTGACTTGTGTGACTTAATCATCCTGTGTTTAGTGTGTTTGACTCATGTCGTAGAGAATATTAATATCATTCGTTAGAATGTGTAAGGGTAATCATTCTTGTTAATAATTTAATAAACTTAAAGTATGTAGCATTTTCAAGTATTTTTCCTTTTATTTAGCGGGCGTGTGTTGCATATTAAGAGGGGCATCTAAAGCTATCTAAATACCCCTTCTATGAACACACCACCGTAGCGCATCCCAACTTATCTGATGAAAAAAAATAAAATGGAACTTGAAGCTATAAAAGGAATTCTCAGTGAAAATTATGCTCTTATAGACAACACACCCACTAAATGAACTGAGGATTGCCAGGAAACGCTTTATACAACAAATTAAATACTGACAAATGGATGCTCTACAATTTCACGGGCATGTATTCTATTTCGTTAGAACTAGTTCAATGTTATTACAACTTTTTGAAATATCGAGTTAGGTTTCACTTCTTCCTTAAGTATCACAATTCAGATTGTTTCGATATCCTGAATAATGTGATTAAAGATAGATCATCCTAAAATTGATACATTCATTGCTTAAGCTCAGTTACTTTATACCAATCTTCTGTTTATTTGTATTTTCATTGTTTATTTTAATATATCTCCTTTTTGTTATTCTTCCGCTTTGAAGTGTGACATATTAACTCAGTATATTTTTATACCGAAGTTGTTTTCTGCATTATTGTATATATTTTTGTTTGTATAGTTTGGTCCTACTTATTGCATATTCAGAACTTAAAACGACTGTACAAAGTGTATGTAGTGAGATTTTCTTTCTAATAGGGAGAAATAATCATTTTTAGAACTCTACAGTCTTCAAGTAAAGTCGATTCATTTCGATTCGATAGGATTTTTATTTTATCCAGTTAGTCATTAGTCAGTAGATTATTTGACACTACCATACTATCTGGTTGTTATATCGACAACTGCATCTTTGTGCTAATGTGGTATGACAACTCGAACTGATGTACGTACGTACGAAGTTCTACGTTGCGACTGATTGACTATACTGCTTTATTCAAAGCCAGTTCTAAACTCTTCTTCTTATATTCATTCAGTATTGTTTGTTTGAATCTTCCCATCGATTTGTTAGGACTGCAACTGGTTAGTCTCTAATTGGCATATGTGCATACTGTGTGTATTGCCTCAATATAGCCTTAATTCACAAGCATGGTAAGCAGAGATGGATAGTGGCTAGCAGTGGAATCCAGGACGCGCGTTTCGTCCTATTTGGGACTCGTCAGCTGGGTGTACCGGTATCTCAGAATTGATGTTCACTCTGGGACTCGAACCCAGTACCCTCGCCAATTAGAGACTGACCATTTGCAGTCCTAACACATCGATGGGAAGATTCAAACAAACAATACTAAGTGAATTTAAACTTCACCCCATCGCACAAGTGGCTATCAGGACTCAGTGGCCGAGTGGATAACCCGATGGCGTTTGAAGCGAGGGTACTGTATTCGAGTCCCAGAGTGAACATCAACTCGGAGATGCAGGTACATCCAGCTGACGAGTCCCAAATAGGACGAAACGCACGTCGTGGATTCCACTGCTAGCCACTATCCATCTCTGCTTACCATCTTCTTCTAGTTAAACTGTATATATTCTATGGGTTCGAAATAAATTTTAGACTTGTTTGTATTTGGACAGAAATTCAGTATTACTAAAATTTATCAAAGTCAAACAAATTCTGTTACTCAAGTTTTTAGATGTAACCATTATGATGTTATAAATATTTTAAAAAAGTTAGTTGTTAAGCGGTTTGGCCTAAATCCATGTACTTTAGAAATGTATCTACGGAGAGCGGAGTTATTAACTGTCATGTTAATGAAATAAAGCTCGAAATATTTTGTATTGATTAACTCCGAATAGAGTTTACATGGCTCAGAATCGATCACAATGGCGCAGGTGTATACACTCTTTATCTTTCTCTTAAACCTTGAGACTAAAATTGCTTCATATCTGTCTTTCTTCCTGTACTATCTCTTGATATACAACCTTTCTTTTATATACTACCACCACTAAATTAACTATTTCTATGAATTCGGTGTTCATTTTGTTGTGCTAACGAGGTATGGCAATTTGGACCGATTCATGTATGTGCCTGGTCCTACGTTGTAGCTGACTGACTGACTGAAACGAACCTACAACTGACTGTTTGAAAGCAGTGTACTTTAATCACTGAATCATCATATTTGACTTGTTCAAAACACACTCAACTGTAGATCACATTATGCCAAAGATTTAAGTTAAACTTCGCTTATTTTTGTTTAGATGTCAATGTAGTATTAATAACCACTCGAATATTATGACCTAGGTACATTAACCTATAGGTTAATCTTTCAATTATTTTGATTTCACATAAATGACTACTTATTTACTCATTTTCTTTTTAATTATTACATTAGCAAATAGTCGAACTTCTTAACTTGTACATTTTTTTAACTTCATGTTGTAGAGCTGATGCACCCCTTACTGAAATACGTAGTTGCTCGATTTATGTTCTGAATGTCGTCATGAATATTTTCTACATTGCAACTTATTTTAAAAGATAAGTAACTACTAGTACTAAAAATGGAAATAATTTATTCATGATGTACATCACCAATTCAGATGGTCGGTCTATGTCGATGATTTAGGTCTATTTGGATGGTGTGACCTAGGTTACGTTGAAGACACACCTTGCAGTTTATACCTAAACTGGCTAATCCTGTTGTGATAACCACGTGAATCAGTGAAACAACAGCATGTATTAGTAAGAACAGATTAGAGGAGTTCAGAGTTCAACTGCTGCTGCATAGGTCTATCTATGGTGTGTAATTAATTAATCCACGTTAGTTATCCTTGACCTTGACTAGGCTCATTAAACTATTCAGCATTCAGTGATCTACCATCTAACGTAGAAACGTTTCAGCTTAATAGATAGTTTGGCTAGGGCTCACTGTCATTTCTCTGACCCCACAATAATTCCTTTTCGAGTTCACTCCAAGAGTTTAAATGTTGGCCCAGCTTTTTTCTTATTAATCATCTGGGTTGAATTAATAAAAGTGCGTAAATTTGCCCGAAAAGGATCATCAGTTTATAGTTTATTCGTTCTTTTGGGATTGCTAAAAACGTTATTTAGTGATTTTCGCAGAAATATGTAGCTCAAGTGATCATCACACTTGTAATAACATTTGATCCATTATGTTTCTGTAAACTATTATTGAAACTTTATGAGGACTTTCGTCTAAATTTGAACGAATAGAATCACATTATTTGGACGCTGAATTAATGTACGACATTAAGGTGAAATAATATATTTATAAAATCCCAGCAATTAAATTTGAAGTAAATCCAACGTTTTGCTCGGCAATCTGACGCAAGCTTATTTTCTTCAAAAAGCTAGGACCGAGTTGCCGAGCGAAACGTTGAAGTCACGTATGAACACTGTTGGTCAGAGCTGGCTACAGATACCCATATTTGGCAAATAAGTTACATAAAGGAAGGGCTGTTAACGTTTTTACTAATCTAGTTATAAAACCCTGCAAAAATTGACCTTCATTACAACATGATTGCTTAGTCGTGCCACTTTTTTGATTTTACTAGTTGACATCCTTTTAACTGGTTAGCTAGTTTTTTTAAATTCAGATTGGCTATTAAAATTCAGACGAAGACATGCTGAGCATGTTGCAATTCTTATTAAACTACATACCAAAAATAAACATCCCTACAATAAAAACTTCTGTATATCATTTTGTTCCCAGAAAAGGTGTCAAAGTCTACTATGTAGATCTTAAAAAAGTACTTTTAAGTAAAGCAGTCAAAACAGATAACCCATCAGCCTCCACTAAGCTTATGTACACATCAATACAAATTCACTTCATCAATGTAATCATATGATGATAGAATATTGGTAAGTTTACTGTATCACTAGGGCTATGACTCATTCATCAGATATTACCGTTTCCATGATTAGGCAAATCTATTCAACCAATCAAAGGAATCTATGTTGTTTGCTCATTACTTCCTAAAGTAATCTACATCAACTTTGACCAGTTGGGAATAAGCTGTTCTCCTAATAATTCGTACTTAAATAACAACACTTGACCTCTGTATCCTTTTCTTTTTCAATAATTACAAATAAGGAATGTGTTTTAAAGAAAGAGGGAAATGTTTACATCATCTGTACATTCCCTTCTATGTTTGTGTTTACAATTTGGTGGAATTTATTTTCATTAATTGAGGAAATATGTTGATAATGAGCATTTCAAGTGTATTTTTTATTGACTAAAAATAAAGTGGATAGAACATTAACAAGGGGATAGGAAGTTTGTTTCCTTAGTTATCCCCGCCTTTCTAATAGATAGATCAGTCTAAAATAAAAGATGTTGATCAAGTTAGGTAGCTTTTCAAAACATAAGTCTAACTAAGACAATAAACGTGTGCGTATGTGTGTGCCTTGGTTGCATGAGATACTATGCTGTTTACCGTTAATTTTAGTCAGAGTCCATCATTCGTGTCAAGGTCACTGATATGTCAACCAGGAAAGCAGCCAGACGAGGTCGTTTAGTTAGAACAAATTAGAAGGTCATTGTAATTATTTGGGAGAGAGTATATTTAAGCCAGAAGAATGCGAGATATGTAGAGAAATAGACATATTGGATAGGAAGCAGGATTTTATTTTTGTCGTTTGATAAGCGAAAAAAATGTGTCTGTTATTTACACTGTAATCTACTTTAGGCGATAAAGTAATAACTGTTCATTTGTTCATATAGTTATTGGGCCCAGTAATCAAAGATAACTGGAAAACTGAATAGCGCATACACAAATTGTTTTCTTCGATTAAGAATTATACTAATCTATATCTAAGATCACTAGCTAACTAGGACTATTCGTTCCTGCATAATCAACCATTCTAGTATAAATACTTTAACTTTTCTCATCTAGATATCCCAAGCTTGGTAGTGATGGAAATAAGACATATCTGTTCTCATTAGTTTATTGCAGTAAGTATTTTTCCAGGTCTCTTCACTTACATCCAAAATATTTAGAATTAGATAGGCATGAACGCGTTTGTGTGAGTTAATTTAGAGAAAAACAGGATGGCATTTCATAGATCAATGATTTGAGTTTCCAACGGCACTATAATTTATGAACGAATCAATCAGATTTAAAACAGAGGCATTACCATTTTCGCGTCAAGTTCATTCATCCATATTGGCTAAATAGAATTTTCAGAAGGGGTTTTGTGGAGATTTCAGTAATTTCATAGTTGAAATTATGAGTCAATTGAAACTAGACCACCATGGAAAACCTGGAAGCACTGGACGGCCGTTTCGTCCTATTGTGGGACTCCTCAGCAGTGTGCATCCACGATCCCACCTCGCGAGATTCGAACCCACGACCTGCTAGTCTTGCGCCAGAGCACTTAACCGATAGACCACTGAGTCGGCATCCAACGGTGTTAATCTCTAACTTCAACCAATCCACAAAGTTTGAGCAACCGTTCACCAATTGTCTACAGTGTGTTGATATCTCACAACAGACGTAGTTGAACTCCGCTGGTCACTGCTTCCCACTAGAACTCCAGAAAACATCCCTTGAAGTCAGTCACTAGTGAACATATGATTATGATCAGAAGGGGTTTTGTGAAATCTCGCGAGGCGGGATCGTGGATGCGCACTGCTGAGGAGTCCCACAGTAGGACGAAACGGCCGTCCAGTGCTTTAGGTTTTCCATAGTGGTCTAGCTTCAATTGGCTCGTGATTTTAACCATGAAAATAGAATTTTGCGATTATGGTTAATGTCGGTTCATGATGAACACACTTATTTCTGACTATAACTCCTGATCCCGATTCCTCACACTAATTTCTAACCCTTCATTGAGACTTGTAAATGTTTGAACTTCCTTATGGCCACTTTAGTTAGCATTGCTAAAAAGTCGTCTATAAACCATAGTCTCATCGCGTTTTCTTTTGAACGCTTGTATTTTGTTGTCTTAAAATATTATTTCCATACTATACAAAAAAGTGTGAATTTTCGAATTCACTGGAGTTCATGTCATTTCAGTTATATGAATCTTATTCACGTTGAGTTCTTCGATAGATTTATTTTAGACTAGGATATACTATTGATTAGTGTATTTGATGATAAATTTTTTACAAACCATACATACATACTAGTAGTTTCAAACTACCCCCAAATGCCCCGGTACAGCCGAGAGTCCGCCCTCCCTCTCGAAATGCTCTCATATGGCCACGCGTATATAGTCTCTGTCAGGGAAGTCCTACTCACTACCTTCTCGTGGCGGGGGTGTTGTTTACGAAATTAAGAGAACGAAAAGCGAATGTCCGGCGATTTAACCGGGTTGGTGGACACGGCGAGTTCACCTAGGCGAGTTGGAAAACCCTGATTTCAAACCAATGGTGCACATAGGTTCCAGTATTTTGAAGGAACAAATGGCTTTTGAACCAATCGTTGGTCACCGGCTACTATGGGACTGCATCTCCTCACGCTGCTCCACTGCATTGTGGATCAGATCTTTCGGTCAAAGGCTCTTGGTATGGCCCCCTAAGAAAACCACCTGCTTCGGTTTGGGCACCCGGGCAGCATCACAGCACTCACACAAATCAAATAAGATTTGTGGCGCATGTCTATTTGGTGCCCCTTTGTATCAATATTTTTGTTCAAATAAAATGAATAAGTTTCAAACTGGAATATTGTCTGAGTATTTTGTGATTTAGGTATTTTATTTAACAGAGGATAATTAACAATAATATTCAATAGATACATCCCATCCTTTTTGCCATTTGTCAGTACTTACATATACCACTAAGTTTTGATATTCTCAGTGGAAATTAGACTCTATCAATCTTCATAGTATCAGATATCATACAATTATTTGCTATGTTAATGGACGTTATCTGGGAAGCTAAATGTATTAAGCGTTATTCGTAGTTTGGAAATTTTTTATATGACTTCAAATATCAAGCTTTAATGACTAACCTTTCAAAAATTCTTAATTTTATGTTTGCAATACTGATAACAATTTAAGTAAAACAATTTACAATAATTCACTTGATATTGTTTGATTGAATCTTCACATTGATGTTTAGGACTGCAATTGATCAGTTTCTTATTGGAATATGTGCATGATGTGCATATTGCCTCGATATGGCCTCAATTCACAAGCATTATAAGCAATGATGGATAGTCGCTAGCAGTGAGATCCAGGGCGCGCGTTTCGTCCCATTTGGGACTCGTCAGTTGGATGTGCCTGCATCTCAGAGTTGGTGTTTACTCTGGGACTCGAACGCAGTACCGTTCGCTTCAAACGCCACCACGTTATCCACTTAGCTACTGAGTCCTGGATTCCACTGCTAGCCACTATCCATCATTGCTTATAATTTACAATAATGTTTAATATTCAATGTTTTTATTAAAATTCGCTAATGCTTAGGAAAACGAGAAAAACAAAAACGAAATGTTTATTCTTATACTTCCAGGTTCATGACTGATCTGCTGCAAATTTCGGGGTAACATTATACAAGAATATAACTAGTTTTTACAATTCTTTTGTTTTACCAATGTCGACGATGTCTACTTGTTCAAATAAATTAACAAATGAACGTAATAGTGGAAATTTATCGACTACACTGATTGAAAACTTTAATATACATCATCATGGTGTTCATAGTAATCATCATCATCATGACAATACATTATATCCAATGAATCACATGGCTACACTAAGTCCATCTCATTTTGCAAATGAAAACCCATCAGAACAACGACGTCAAATTACATCGTTACCCGCACCGCATTTATTGTTGCAATCAAAATCAGATTATTCACGACCATCCGTGTTAAACACACACAATCATGGTAATAACAATAATAATAATAGTAGTAGTATTAATCGTGCTAACAATTCATATTGTACATCGAATAGTTTAAACTATTCAAATAATTCAGAGGCTGTGAATTTGAATCATTGTGATCAAACTATGGAGATTAAACAACCATACATTAATACAACAACGCCTACTACTACAATCACTAGTGCTGCTGTTAATGTTACGAATAATTATCATAATGGTACAAGAAATAATTACATTTATCAACGTAATAATTTACTGAATGCTCAATATGATCATTTGACTGATTCTATAGCCTATAATGATAGTAATAATAATGATAACAATAATAATGAATACATGAATTATTCAAATATACCAGAAAGTGAATTCGGACATTGGAATACTAGTTCTCTTACAGATGATCTGAAAATCAACTCTAGATCAGGATTTCGTCCTCATATGATTGATGATACTCAACAATTGTCGTCATGTGTAAATGGGTTTCCAGTATTATCACCTACTGGGAATACAACAGTTTTCTCGAATATAAATCGTTGTCCAACAACGTGTCCAACACCTAGACATGACGATCATTCAGGACATCAAACAGGATCTCATATAACTGCAGGTAACCATGCACAGCATCATGCATTTCAAGCCGGTGGATATTGCAATATTGGTGATAATGTTTATGAGAATAGATCACATAGCCCATCTAATTTAACTTGTGGACAAAATATACTTCAGTCAAGAATCAATTGTGATGTAAAGAATCCACCCCAAGCTTCTAATCGTTCTTCACGTAGTGCCTCCACACCAACACGATTATTGGTTGTTTCAACAGCAAGTCCTGTGACAAGTACAATTACCATGACTCCTGATTCTTCAACTATAGGTTTTTCAGGCAATAAATTTGGTTGCTCATCAGATGATGGTGAAGCATCACCTACGCCGACATGTAGCAGTGGATGTCCACAAACTCCAGGAAGAACAAGGAAACCTGCACCTACATTAGCTACTGGGCGAAGAAATCTGAAGGGCGAACTAGTAAGCTAGAATGACATTGATTTAAAAAAGATAATTAATAGGATGATCCTTAAATTTAGAACATCATTTTTTCTCATCCCTTTACATTATCGTGGCCATAAAAGAGTAAACTGTTTAACTTAATCAAGGTTTAAATCCTAAACGTCATTGATGTGCTCCTAGCGTTCCTTCATATGTTGTTATCCATCATCAGTGTAGACACATATAGAATCAAAATCGAAAAAAGAGTTGGGTTCATTATTGAAAATATACGCAATAACCTGGAGTTCATTGTTAATTTTCTGTATCGTTAGCAACCCATGAGTTCATATCCAATTGTCCAATGTATAAATAGTATACACACCGTTTAGTAAGTAATCGAACTTCACTCAGAACCAAATAATAAGAATCATAGAGATCCGAGTTGCATATTATTAGTAAATAATAACAATAAAGTTATTATATGAGTAGTATTACATCATATTACTGTATAATTAGGACAAGATAATGAATATCTCGCGGTATCAGAATAACATGGAACCGCATAAAAGTTTAAGTAGAAAAGTGAAATACGGGATTTCTAAAATCAATAATGGCATTACGTTTTTCTAGTCAAAATGATCTCGATTACTTCCAGAACATCCCGACCATAGTTTTTTTTTATCTGGAAGCCCACAGCATAGTTGGTTGAATATAACAAAGCTATCCTATAGTTATCTTGTTTTTTTTTTGCCTTAGAACGGGTCAGCACTGACCATGTGATACGCCATCATTATCAACACAGAATTTCTTCCTAGCTTTAAATTCTTACAAATTAGGATAATAATTTTTATGGCTTGACAGAAATGCTTGATGATCCATCATCAAGAACTGTGTTACTCTATAATTATCCTTCAGGCGTTTCCCGAAGATACCTCAGCATGTGATTCATACAAATTCTTAAGGGATAATATCTAATCGAAAAATATTCTTGCCCTACACCTATTTCTAACAGACCGTGACCATATTTATCAATATTGAATTCTATGCATGGAAAAATCTTTCCGGATTTACAACGATAGCCAAATCTAATATACTTTCTTTTTTGTCTGGCCTTACTACTACTACTACTACTACATATAGGCGTAGGTAAATCAAATTGTTTCGCTAAATTTCTACCAATTTCAGGTCGATACATTTTAAGGTCAAATTATTAACCAATCAGATTACAAAGAAGTTCTTTTAAATTATAGTAATGAGTCATAGCTCGATTTCTTCCTTATCCCAATTTTTCTGTTTAGAGTGTAAAACTGCTTCATGTTGTTGTTAGCTTTAGTATTTGGTTAACAAACAGACAATTGAGATGTGAAAATTATATATAAAGTGTGATTTTACGTTGGCTACTATGATTTATACCTGATATTGCATACCTTTGGTTCACTTCTATTATTGTTTAATGGAAAAACTTCGTCCAATATTTTGTCATTTTAATGTTTAGTTAGATGAGTTATTTCGGTCTACTATCGGTCAGTTCTGAATGTTAAGTTTTTTTAGATCACTGTCCTGTGGCGTAAAGTAACTAGTATGACAGAAAGTGAATATGAATCTTAGCGAATGATAAGCTATTGTTAAGGATTCGGTTAATATTTTCCAATTAAGTCTGACGAGTATTACCACTCAGTACACAATACATGACTATCTTAACTCAATAAGAAACACTATCATTTGTAGACACTTGGACACACTGAGATAGCAAGATAAAGTGATTAATTCCAGATGTTTGATGTCGATCAGCTTTAAAATATGGCTACTCAGATCTGGCTCTAGAGGTGTAACCAACTATAGTACTGGAGCATCTCTGGTTCTAAGTTAAGTTTTCGATAATAATTCATTGTACTAAAAAACATCACAATCTAGATAGATGGTGGCTAGCAGTGGAATCCAAAACACGCGTTTCATCTTACTTAGGACTCATCAACTGGATGCACCTGTATCTCACTGTTGATGGTTTACACCGTAACTAGAACAACTTAAAAATGGAACTACTTTTTTCTAAAAATCCCTACTTGTTTTTTATACTTCATTTGAAACTAGGTTGACCCAGATGAAGCAGATCGTCGAATGAAACGACGTGAACGAAATCGTAAATCTGCACAAAAATGTCGTGAACGTAAAGTTCAACGAACACAAGAATTACAATCACAAGTTGAATGTTTACAATTAGAAGCTAGTAGATTAATGCAAGAATTAGAAAGTTGGCGTTCACGAGCAAAACATTGTGTTATATTATTACAACGTCATTGTCCTGGAGTTGCTGTGCCATATTTGTCATGTTTAAATGAAGTACCAGCATGTTTAAATAATTTCAAAGAGCCTTTAGATGATTTAAATGATTTATTGACATCAGACAAGAATATGGAATGTGAAACTCAACATTATGAATGGAAGACAAAAACACTTGGGAAAACGTACACTATAAATGAAGTATCAGATGAAAATTTCATTTCTAATGAATCGTCATCATTACTTCCCCCGGTAAATTTGTTACATTCCCATATAACACCAAATAGATCAAAATCTTTATTTGGATTCTCTTCAAATAATTCTGTAAAAGACAATGAAAATCGCATTTTTACACAAAATTCTGAATCTAACAAGGTGTCAACTCTTAATCAAGAAGATCATGATATCTCAGATTCTATGTTAATTCCAATGTCAAGAAGTACTTCACAAGTATCTGTACGTGGTCCAGCCTCTGGTTCATCATCATCATCTTGTTCCACTTATGAATTATCATTTCCTTCATTGGAAAATAACTCTCATAGTTTAAGTGAAACTATTACATTTAAAGATTATTCACAACCGAATCTTATATCGATTTTAGGCTCAAGAGATAGATCACGTTTATTAAGTGGACAAGATCTGTTAGATAACAATTCAACAATAATCATGACAAATAAATCAATCTCAGTCGGAAATAGTACAGGGAATAATGACAGTAATGGTTGTAATACTACTACTAATAATAATCAACAAACATGGGGCTTGGAATATCATGAATCTTCTGGGAATAAAACTAATTCAATGGATTGTTCTAGTCCTTTGTCACCATTGACAACTACATCTTCAACAAATGTAGCACTTAACCAATTTCAAAATAATAGAGAATATCAAATCAAAATGGAATCGAATTGTTATGATCCACCTAGTAACAGTAGTAGTAACAATACACAGGTATCAAGCAAGACATAAACACAACCACAAGACAATAAACCGTTCTTGTTACTTGTCATCGATTTATTGATTTACAGTAGTGATGCTTTTAATAGTCCCAGGATTTGAGGATCAAGGAAGACAATTCTATATTCTAATTTTGTTTTCAATCGGATGTGCGTACGTTTTTCATAGGACACTTCATTGAAAACTTCATTTATTCAACGTTGATTAATTCATTGTTGTTTCTTTTTTTACTAGGAAAAACAAAATTCTTGTTTTTGTCGACTTTTTTAAAATCATTTTTATCTTGTTAGGTTTATTCAAAATGCTGTTGGTGGATGGGGCGTAGTTCAGGGAATCCGAATCTTTCCTGTTATTATTTTTTTTGGAGACATTTTCACTTTTCCACTTCCTTTTAAAGCGCCATCGCATCTATTTATTACTCATTCTAACACACTACTATTATTATCACAGTAATAGTATGATTTTTTTAATTGCTTGTTGACATTACTCCCATTACTACTGCAATTCCTGATGTTACTGATACTTTCCATTAGTGTAGTATTAGTTGTACGTTGAATTAATTTTTTTTAGTATTTTGAAACAAAGTCGGTGACTACACAGAACGTTTCCGGTGATAACGGATTGTGGGTATTTCAACAAAATTGCTTACCATTTTTGATAGACACTTTTTTTGTACGCTGTATTTTTTCGAACTTATTTGTATTCACAGTAAGTGAAAAAGTAAGTCACATAGTTCTGTGAGATAATCCTGGTGGCTGAAATTATTCAGAAATACAACATTATATAAAATAAACATTCATATACACATATATTGAACAATGGCCAATTCAGGAAGGCAGCTCTGCTGTCAAACTTTTCTCAAGCATTCATAAGTTTAGCCTACTACTACAATTACTACTATTAGTGATCTATTCGATTATACTGAGTAGTATATTCAACGTACAAGACAGAAGTTGAAGTCAATACTAACATTTAAACCGGTTGATGTTTGGCTTAACTTATGACTCAGTTGTTCTGTTTTCTAACGAATTTTTCATTTTTTTCTATGATAACTTTTTTTTTTAAACGAAGCTATTTCATATTGTGTTACTCAATATTTACTATTGGCTACTAATATTAATTTCATAATTTTTTTTGTTATTATTAGTGTACCGCTTACACTACTCATTATTCTTATTCTTATCAGCTGTTTATACTGAATTATTTGATATATATATTTGAAATGTATTCATTAAAACATGAATATTCCACGTAGTGCCTAAAAGCCCTACTCCTCCTCTTACATCTTCCTGATACCAGTGCAATGATAATATTTATATATACGCATGTAAGCTGCTTCTGTTAACACATACATACTACTTAAATGAACTAGTAGTTAGTATATTAACTTATCCTGAAAAAAAAAATTGGTTCGCTATTTCATTCATAATAACTTCGATATTGTTATTTAATCAGTTTTCTTTCTTTTTCTCGTGATGTTTCTATTTCTCTCCGTCATTTTTGTTGTTTTAATCTAGCGAATATTCAAATTTAAACATCGGTGAATTTTTACTACGCTTCAATTTAGTGTAATGCACATGTTTAGCTCAATTATTCTCATTTTATAATACAAGAAAAATGATTTATTTGTTAGGATCTTGATTTTTAAAAAGAGGCTATGATAACTGTGAAATGGTGATAATACAATAGGAGGAAGTTATTGTTTCTTTCTTACGTTGTTCAATTGATCTAATCTGTTTTGTTACTTCATTGTCTTTATAATTATGGGTTCTGATTTTGAATTGGGTTTTTGTTTTGCCTTCAGCACTCTTGCTAATTAAATAATTTACTTATTTATTCATTTATTAGTTAATTAATAACATTATTGTTTGGTATCATTGTCATTATGACAATGTTATTACTTTTTGAGTTTTTCGTAAAACAGTAAATTAAGTTAAAGCTAATCATGGATAAAATGGTTGAAAATCAATTATATGGTCTTTCTGCTTTCTTTTTATTAAACCTTTGTTGGATTTGACCTAGTTTCTGGGATTTAAGCATATATGTGGACGTCTCATTTTCATGTGACACAGGAATGATACATTTCTTTCAATTTAATCAGGTCACATGACACACTCGAACTAGATGGTTTCGCATGCTGTTAGGAATGAATGGTGGTTGTCATTTCCTTGTTGCAAACACTGTGAAAGAGCATACTTCTTCCTGAGGAACCTGATGAAGGAACTGAATTAGAAGTGACCTTTTCGATATGGAAGGCAGAGGCCTATGGAAAACTGTTCATGGTCAGTTACACACTGCAGTTTTATAGATAGTTTCTAATGCGTTCTCTTTATTCTTCTGAGACCTAACCACTGGGACTGGAGATATATATGGTAAAGTGGGGTATGGTACTTTTAGGAGGGACTTTTTCTAACCCCTTTCGTTAGGTAGGGATGTTGTAGATACTGGTTACTGGGAGGAACTCTTCACTGTTCTCATCTTCATGTAAAGTCGGGATTTAAGTTGCTGTTTTTAGTCTTACTAGTTTCCAACCGAGCTGGCTGGTTTGTTAAGATTTAAGGATCAACAGTTCCAGCTAAATTAGACCATTATAGCATTTAAACCATATCGGGACTGCGGCTATCTCTTTGCATATATACATATATATATGATTCGCATGTCGAACGTTCACTCCCCTGAGGCTTAGCCGTTTACTTGTAGGAAAAAAGGCTACGACTGTGTGGCGAGCTGTATTGCCCATTAGTAGAGCAATTTTGTTGGCTCCGTATGGGAATATATCAGTTGCATTTTGGACTGGATAAAGACATGTATGTGATCCTTTAGGTAGGTAAATATTTTGCTCGTTCATAAAAGCCTACTCTGACTGTACGGCCTTGTTCGGTGTGTCAGTGATGCCCCTTTATGTATAATTTATAGTGAAAATCTTTAGAATCTTTTGGATCAGTGTCTGGGGGCCTGAATATCTCAGTGGTAACGTATTTAACTGGTGTTGAATGAAGTGGGCAAGTATACAATGGAGAGTATAATTTTTCTCAAGATAATGGCATGTAAGCCTCGATGATGATTGCCAGGTAGTATATGACCTGATTTTGAATGTCCTGTCGATTGCCTTGAACCGTATAATGTTTACTTTAGCCTTTCAGTATGATATATGGAAGCAAGTTGTTCTGACTGAAAACAGCGATTATTTTCCTGGAAGTGGTAACGGTGTTGTCGTTCATAACGGAAGTTTGCTTGAAAATATACATTCAATCAAACACTTTCTTATAAATACTAACACACAACAACTATAAATATTTTTTTTTCACGGTAAGTAGCAGAGTGTAATCGGTTCTATTGCTTGACTAGATTATTTTGAAAAAAAATAGATATCTAACTACCTTCTGGGATCATTTCTAAAGGTTCACTGTTGTAATACGAGATTTAATCCAGCCACTATGGGGGGCTTAAAACTCTTTGCTAACCCTTCTATGCAGGAAAAGGTAAGCATTGCAAATAAAGCTGTGGAATATTATGATTCTTACGTATTTATAAGTGGTCAGATTAATTCAATTAGAAGGAAGTAGATGGAACTATCTTATGTGGTAAAAAAAGTACATATATGATTATTTTCCCCACATTTGTTTCGGATTTACCAAACTGTTTTGAGATATCATTTGATCTATCTGATAATATTATCGTAGAATCAAAAGAAATGGTTTCACCCATATCAGATCATTTTGATTTGTCTGATGGGTCACTAATTGTTTCCAGAAAAACTTATTGCTGATGATCAGCAATCAACTTGAGAATTCTTCACTTCATTTTTCTGAATCATCACACTGATATTTTAAATAATATGTTTCCGTCGTAAGTGTAAAACAAATCATTGACTAAATATGTTTGCGTACTCGACTTTAGGCCGGACGTTTTGCTTGAAAGTTAGTGGTACTACTGAATTATTAATAAGTAATATATGTATGCAAAGTTGGTTTTCATAGAGAGATATTCTAAATTTGTTTATATTATATAATCAGTGAACTATTATGTCTAGGATTTATTGTATTATTATAAATTATCATTCCATATCTACATTTAATTGGGATATTTTGATTAGAAAATGTTTTTGTTTGAATGGATGGACAAAAATCTAAAGATTCCTTTTGTGTTTATACACAGTGTAGGTGTAATGAACTTTATACTAAATTATTTAATGTCTAGCCATTGTGACCTAATCTATTAGTGATTCATGAAAGAAACATTCCATATTGTATTGATGAAACCAGGTAGATTGATAGAAAAAAAATTCATGCAATGAGTTTATATTCAAAAATGTTATACATGGCATCTCCAAAAACCCCCCTCTGATAATATGCTCACTAGTGACTGGCTCCATGAGTTATTTCCTGGAGTTCTAGTGAGAAGCAACAACCAGTGGAGTTCAACCAGGTCTGTTGGAAGATATCAACTTACTGAAGACATTGGTGAATGGTTGCTCAATTTCGTGGATTGGTTGAAGATGGCAAGAGCATAACGGTGGATAGTCTGAAGATTTGGGTGTCTCCGAGAATTTGTAAATTTTAGCTGACTTAGTTAAGGAGGTCATTCACACGTAGAAGTCAGAAATTTTGCAGGTATCAGAAAATCAAGTTCAAAACGCTTTATTACACCAGGCTTAGCTCTGCATTCGTTACACATAGTTTGTCTCATTAGTAGATTTTCAGAGACTTTCCGCAACTGAACGTTTTTACCCCAGAAGAAATGTTCACATACGGTGGTACCATCAAAGAAGTATTGTTAAGTCTACCAACGTTTGTTCAAAATTGATGCCATCTTGAAACGCGGCTTAGTGACTTAGGTACGTCACATGCATGATATCTCAAAAGTTTTCATATACGAAAATTTCCCTGATTCTAAATAAGTTCATTGAGGCCGAGTGGTTGTCAGTTTATGATAAAACTTTGCGAGTTTAAAAATAATTGTGTTAACACCTGTCTGCTCACTGTGACTTGAAGAACAAGAATTAATACAGTAACTGGAGATGTTATTGGAGAGAAGTTATAAGTTTACTCTTTATTATAGATGAATAGTAAAATATGCCGGGAGATATACATGTATCAACTCATTGACTCAAAATATCAGCACTCCATCTATCAACGTACCGAGTAATATTAATCATCGAATTGCTCAACGTGAAGAAATCCACCAAAAGAATAATAACTAGATATTTGCAATCGGTATTCTCAATCATAAGACTAAAGATTTTGGAGTCTCACGAACCGAGTACTGTCGGGTTATTAAACTTCCAGATAGTAATAATTACTTTCAAGTCCGTTCAACTCTTGATTTAGTGTAAATACATTCTAGTGATACTGATAAATAATTATTCTTACATTGCACCTAATAGATGATATTACCTACCGGGACTACTAGTTGATTTTAATAGTTCTCTACTTGCCTTCACTTTATAATAAAAATTGTATTGAACCGCCACATAAGTGTGCAGAAATGAAGCTTCCGATAAGCTAAATACTTGTCGCTACATGCAGTGTATTTGAGTTGAAAACATGAAATATAAGTGACCGGTTTTAGTGATCTCTAAATTCTAACAGTTCTTTAGATGTTGCATCAGATATGTGGATCGATAAACAGTTAGATAATGTAAAGGCTTGTGAAGATTGTTGAATTATATACTTCCCATTACAGACTGATTTTAGATTACTTCTAACCAAGAAGCACTAATCAGCTATTTTGTTTTAGTAACTCCTAAGAGGTGTGCATTCACGACCCAACCAGCAATCGGACCCAGTACCGTCAAGTCTCGCAGTGAGCACTTAACTTTGAGATCACTGAGCCATGATCCAATGGTTAAGATGCCTAACTTCAGTTCGTGATATTGCGAAACCATCTTCCATTGCCCTCTGCAGGTAACTGCCTCACATTCGATATGGCTGAGTTCCGCTAGTTATGACTTTTTACAATATCCTTGGGAATTACTAATGAGCACATGATTATTATTAGCGTAGGAGTTTGTGCTTCCTGGATTTTTATTGGTCGTATAACTAAGGTAAGTCCGTTATATGAACTATGAGATAGTAGTGAATTCAGGAAGAAATAAAATGTTTTAACTACTTGTATTTTTTTATCGACGATACTCATAAGTAACCGTAGAGTTATTCCGAATTTTCACTCATTTTATTGTAGTTAGTTGAACATTTTAAACAAAATGTGAGGTAATGCGAAAAGGTTTTCATTTTGCGACTTCATTCCATGAGCTAGCCAATTGGGAATACACATTATTTTCCCTACAGTAATAATACATATTTTTGTTAATGACAACAAAATACCGAACAAAACCAACAAATGCACAAAAATGTGATTTTAATTCAGAAGTCGAAAAGATACATCAGAATGCCAGAGTCTAGATAAAGATTAATGACGACGAAAGTGTGTAGCACAATACAGTAAACTGTAATCAGTGAGGGGATGGAAACAAAACTCACTCGGCTTGAGTAAAATTTCCAACACGACGAAAGAAAGGGGGTGCTTGAGAAACGAAGAAATGAAGGAATTCTATGTTGAGACCATGGGGGACGGGAGACTGAACGAATTTTTTTGTGTACACGACCCCAGTTTCTTTATATGCGCACTGGACTTCAACAATGGAGGACTGTAAATAATTGTTTATCCGTGATTAACAAAGTGTTCTATAATTACTCTTCTTATGCATCTATTGTTGCCACTTCTTTATCATAGGGGATAGCGCTACTGGAAAATATACGCACCGAACGAACTATAAATCTTGCCTGACGGGAACATTTGAAATGGTCAGACGTGAGTTAGTCCTTTAGGCTACTGCTACATGTAGGTCAGCTACTCATTGAAATTATTGCTAAGACGACGTAATACTACACCATATATTGGCTCTTACTAAATCAAATTTCTGTACTAAAATAAAAACCGAAGGTAAAATTTTGTGTCATCGATTGTCAGTTGGACTGGGTTTTGTATATTTGATTCATCTGTCCCGTCAACCGTAGTCATGGATACTATGTTTTGAAAATCGAGTTCACCCCAGATAGAAATAGTAGACGTTACTCTCCGCAGTTTGCGTTAGGAAATGGTGTTCTATGGGGAAGCTGCTAAGACAAAGTAGTTACGATGTTGTTTTCTAAGTTGGGCGGTTTAACTGCGAAGCTTTCAGTGTCCTTTTGAACAACACTAGGACTCACTTCAGGTAGAAGTGAATTGCTCATTTAGTCCAAAAATGTTAGACCAGCCTGTTCTAATGACATTTCAAGTGAATAGTTACTATCAACTATCTGCAATCAACAGATGCATTGTTATAGATCATATTTACCAACCCATAAGGAAAAGGCCAGCCAATCACGTGACCAGGGATAGACAGGAATACTAAGATAAGTAATAGCTAGAAAACCATTCACTGGTGGGATTACCCGAAAGGGATGGTTTGACACTTGAGTACGAAGTAATAAAAAAACAGCAACACCCAGCGAGTTTCGGTTATATGTAGTGCTTTCAGTTTATGATAAATTTTTATTTTCTCTCCGTTATTGATCTGACTAGTATTAAACGCTTTCAGTAGATCTCGTATCTTATTAGGTACGTAACGTCAACATACCATTAAAAGATTAAACACACAAGTTAACATATGAATTCATTTTAAGCCGATTTCAGCAACAGATTATACTTGAGTTCAATACGACAGTACGACTTTCAGAGGAAATGTGTAGTTTTCAAGAAATCCGAGGATGTGCAAAAACTCGAAAATACACAACTGTAGAAATTTAAACACATGTCCGAAGTTGGGTGAGATGTGGTACTGCAAACCAATGTAATGTAAAAAACAAGAATTACTTAGTTCCAACTTAAAATTATAAGGTCACATCTACTGATATTCGGGAACTTATGGCAACGTTTTATTTACAAAGGTTACTATAGTATTAGTAGGAATTTACCAAATTTGCTACACACAGTGTTCTTACCCTAGATACCGACCGTTGTGGCTACCTTGACGTGGTGGTTGGGTTTGCCTATCGTGATGGAGCAATTGAGCAATGCTGGCTAGAACAATCGTTCCTCGAGGTCCTACCATGCCAGACAGGTCGGTTGAAGAGCGGTAAGACTAAAAGCAGCAATCCCAAGGTCCGAAGGCGAAGTCGTACTGCCGACTGTACAGAGGTGTAACGGCAGTAAGGTGTTTCCTTCAGACAACCAGCATGACAGCGATGCTGCCTTCCCACAAGGAGGGGTGGGGTTAGAAAAGGTCGACCTTAAAAATGCACACCTCGCATTATCCCACGGATTTCCGTCTCCGGCGGTAAGGTCCTTTGAAGAACGGAGCTAACACATCAAAAATCCCCCACAAAAAGGCCGTGCGTGACCGGCCTCAAGCAGTTGTCCCTTGGGAACTGCGGTCACGCTACCAGGTTGTTAAGACCAACACTAATCCGACTTCTTTTTTCAGGTCCGTCAAGAAATACCCTTCCATGGTGTGGGCAGTCGGGAAGTGATATTCGCCCTCATACCCGTAACAGCACACGAGACCAAGTTGGTCACTTTCAAATCATTCCTACTCCTAATAACTCTCTTATCTCCACGACTGACCCTTCCCACGACCTTTTATCACCTCGCACCGCTAGGGCAAACGATTCAAGTACACGGAACTTTATTCCTGGTCTCCTGAAACCACGCTCTAAACTACATATAGGAACTTTTAATGTCCGAACATTGTGCCAAATAGGACAACAGGCTTCCTTAGCTAGGACTCTAGAATCTTACACCATCGATGTGTGCTGCGTCTCCGAAACGCGCATACAAGTTCCGAGTAGTGTCATTCATTTGACCTCACCTAATCAAAATAAAGAACCATCTCGATACACGCTTCGTGTATCTGGAAACCCTGATGCTGCTTCCCGTGGCCTCGCTGGAGTAGGTATAGCATTAAGTCCTAGGGCAGAACTAGCTCTTTTAGACTGGATCCCAGTAGACAGTCGTCTATGCGCTGTCCGACTAAACGAATCAGTAAGGACTCAGAAAGATAGGGAAACTCGTCGTTGCCTCTTCGTCGTCTCTGTCTACTCTCCCACTGACTACAGCTCAGACGATATAAAAGACGAGTTTTATAGGAAACTTTCTGACCTTCTCCGAAAAGCTAGACGTTCTGATGTAGTAATAGTGGCTGGTGACTTTAATGCTCAAGTAGGTAAACTATGTGAAAGACACCTGGGTGGATCTTATGGTGTCATGGCTAAAAGGACAGATAATGGCGACCGTCTGTTGCAGCTGTGCTCAGATAACCGCCTATTTCTTGCAAATACTAACTTTAAGCATAAGGAAAAACATCTTTTGACATGGCGACCCCCAAATTCGTCCCAACGTCGGACCCAATTAGGTCACATCGCTATCAGCCACCGATGGATGGGCTCGATAGAAGACTGTCGCTCATTCTGGAGAACATGTTTAGACTCAGACCACGCTCTAGTGCGAGCATGTATCTGTCTGTAGGAAAGACACTGCAGAGAAGCCTCTAAGGGTTCTACTTAATGATAAGCAAGCTAAGAATATATTTCAGGCACAACTGGAAAAACAGTTAGACAGACATGTAAGTCGTGCCCACCCCGAAGCAGCGTGGAATGACATCCGTAAAGCTGTGGAAACAGCAGTGATATCCGCTAGTAAGGTAAGCCATAAGGTCAAGGAGAAACAATGGATCTCAGCAGCATCTACCACACTGATAGATGCTCGGAAACTCGTCCCACCTGGCTCTGAACATAGCACAGAGCGGAGTCAGCTTAAGCGAAGGCTAATAAGAAGCCTACGCAATGATCGTGAACAGTAGTGGGTAGCGAAAGCAAGAGAGATGGAAAAGGCAGCGGCAATAGGTAACAACAGATAGCTATCCAGACTTATTAAAGAAACCGGCATTAAGAACCCAACTATTAGCGAAACTATCTCAGACAAAAATGGGCATATCATTCATTCTCAATCCAGGAGATTGGATCTATGGGCAGAACACTTTAGGGATCAGTTCAACTGGCCTTCAGTCACACTTCAGTTACCCACGATCCCCAGTCGTCCTGAATGGCAAATTGAGGTAAGTCCTCCAACTCTCTACGAGGTTGAAAAAGCTATAGGAAATCTAAAGCGAGGGAGAGCCTCAGGCCCTGACAGGTTTACCCCTGAGATTTTTAAGGATGGTGGTCCAGTACTAGCAGTGAGATTGACTGAGGTCTTAGGTAGAATCTGGGAACTGGACGTAATTCCATCTGACTGGTCCCAATCACTGATTGTGCCAGTCTATAAGAAAGGACAAAAGTCCTCCTGTGACAATCACAGAGGAATCAGTTTGACTAATATAGTGTCTAAAGTATTAGCTTCAATAATACTTAGGCGCCTAACCAAAGCTCGTGAAGAGCAGACTAGAGAAAACCAGGCTGGTTTTCGACCTGGACGTGGTTGCATAGACCAGATATTCACCCTACGTCAGGTTCTAGAACATAGACACAAATTCAGACGTCCCACAATAGTAGTATTTCTTGACCTTAAGGCGGCATTTGACTCCGTTGATCGTGAGGTTCTATGGCAATGTTTGTCACTGAAAGGAGTACCAAAGAAGTACATTAACCTCATAAAGGCTCTCTACTCGAACACAACTGGTCGAGTTAGAGCCTATGGCGAACTGTAATCAGAACTGATTACCACAAGTTGCGTTCGTCAGGGCTGTCCACTCTCCCCATTCTTGTTTAACTTTGTCATTGACATACTTTTAGAGATAGCACTTTCATCATCTCAATCTCCTGGAGTTGAACCTTTACCAGGAGGCTCACTTGTTGACTTAGAATACGCCGACGACATAGTTTTATTCAGTGAAGACGCTGACAACATGCAGAGTCTTCTGACCACTATAAGCAACTATGCAGGCATGTTCGGAATGCGATTCTCTCCCTCGAAGTGAAAAATGTTACTTCAGGATTGGGTTGCATCGACACCTGAACTAATGATAGGGAGTGAAGTAGTAGAGCGTGTTGACAGCTTCACTTATCTTGGGAGTCTCATCAGCCCTTCTGGTCTGGTGTGTGACGAAATCTCAGCACGGATTCAGAAGGCTCGTCTAGCTTTCGCCAACTTGCGCCATTTATGGCGTAGGCGAGAAATCCGTCTAGCAACAAAAGGACGGGTTTACTGTGCAGCAGTTTGTTCCGTCCTACTTTATGGCAGTGAAACATGGCCGATAAAAGTAGAGGATATTCGTAGGCTACTAGTATTCGATCATAGGTGTCTTCGACGCATTGCTCGTATATCCTGGGACCACCGGGTAAGTAATGCAGATGTTAGGAAACGGGTACTAGGTAAGGATGGCAAATCGATTGATGAAGTAGTGAAACTTCATCAGTTGAGATGGCTGGGACATGTGTTACGTATGCCCAACCACCGACTGCCCCGACGTGCAACGCTTTATGGTGTAGGAGCAGGTTGGAAGAAAGATAGGGGCGCCCAGACCAAGACATGGCATAAATCGATGAATTCGCTGACAAGTGGACTGGGCCGTGTTAGTAGGTGTAGGCTACTTGGTTGGGATTCGCGAGATGATAGCAACCGATGGTTAGAGACCTTGAATGACATGGCTCAAAATCGTTTGCAATGGCGAAGGTGGATCCACTGTTTGTGTTCTACCAAATTATAATCTTCTGAATTCTTCATGTCTCTATCCTTTTTCTCTTTCCAAATTTATTTCACTTGATTAAACTCCTTGAATAACATCTTCAAACCCTTATCTTTCACATAATACTTATACTCTTACTACTTCTACCAATATGGGATTTGAATCGACAACTTCATCTCTGTGCTAATGTAGTATGGCAACTCGAACTGATGTACGTACGTACGAAGTTCTACATTGTAACTGACTGAGATACCGGACAAGTTTGCACAAAACACTAGACGTCCCAACTATTCAATTTAGTATATTTAACAGTTGAAAATTGTTCTTTCTTTTTATTGTGAATTAAAATTTGTAAGACTAAAAGTTTTGTAGTCTAATAATTGCTAAAATTTAGTCTAAAATATCAGTCAATAAATTTTTATGATGTAGTCATTATGTGAAGGATTCGCTACTTTCACTGCATACGATATGTTCATGTCTACGTGGCACAATTCTGTGAATAGATAGGAAGTAAACCATAGAAACATTTCAGTATATGTACACGCCACTGAAAATATAAATCTCAATATTTTGTGTTTTCTACAATGAAATATACTCTTGGATAACTTTGGCTAGATCATCTGCAAAAGCAATCAAAATATACTTTAGGTTTGGTACTACTATAAGATATTTTATAAGTTTTATGGGTATCATTGGTAATTGAATCATACGTTAGTTAGGAAGCTGCTCAATTTACTCAGTGTATCTGGGCCTATTTAGTTCGACTTGTAACATTAGTTGCTTACCATCACTGATAGTAAGATGAGTGGGTGTTTTTTTGAAGTTTAAGATGTGATTAGAGAAATCGATCATAATCGCTCCAGTGCTTATAGAATACTTAACCGTCTATCTGAAAGCGAATAATAAAGCAGAAATAATACCAAGTCTCACTCAACTGATTTATAACTGGCTCTATTGGTAACAAGCAATTAATTGTTACTTGTGAAAAAGCTTTTGAATATGAGTCTGGTTACATAAACGTGAACTGATAAAAAATAATTCATTGCAATCATACTGTTTTTGTCAAGTAGAGGTCAATGCTGATCATTTTACATTAAGATGATTTGTAGATTGAATTTGAGATTATATTTTTATAAGCGTAGTTATTCTGTGGCTATCAAATTGAAATCGAAAAAGAGCTTTCATAGTTGAAACTAAACATCAGTGTAATTACAATACTGCATATTTAGTAAACTTCACTAGGAATATGTTAAGACATGTAACACATATAAAGGTCTCAATTATTTAAAGTTTTGGACTAGATATGAAAATAACCATTGAATTCGATAAAACGTTATATTTCATGAAAACAATAACAAGTTTCACATTTTTAGTATAGGAGCAATGCAAACTTGCTTAGTTCCTGATTGCATTGATCTGTAAAAAGAAGGTAGAATGATGAAACTTTATTAAGAGGAATGTCTTTTACCATAGAAAAGCTGCACTTCTCATTGAAAACCCAACAATAACTTTTGAAAATGATATTTATCTCAAATGTATCATCTATTATATACAAGATGAATTAAACGCACTACATGATGATAAATATCACTTAATTCCCTGAATCAAAAACAAACTGGCGCGGCAACCTGGACCGATGTACTTATATACCAGGTTTTACGTTACACGACTGACTGACTGGCCAGAAGGATACTTAAATCACAGCTGTTGTAGGTGTAAGGATATTTGTCACCTCTCTCGTTTCGCACACAGAGGAGACATACTTTTTCTCGAGGTAGTTGAAAAGGAAACTGGGTTAAGGGTGGTTTTGAAGACCTGGAGCCCATTGAACAAATGTTTAAGAACAGTCAACCATGGTTGTTTTGTGGAGTTATAGATGTGTTAACTCCGTATTTTCAAGGCCTTAACTATTGGGGAAATACATGAGGTAAGGTGTAGTACTTTTAGGAGGAACCTGTTCCAACTGCCTCTTTTCTTTAGAAAGGTACCATTACTTTTGTTAGTTTCATCGTTTTAGTGTTCTCTAACAAATCTTTCAAGCGCAGTGGGACCTAAAGAAATAAGTGTTGAGGTCAGTTTAACTCGAATGGATCATCAAGATACGTAAACACGACTGTCACATAGAACTGACAGAGAATATCCGGATTAAAAGAATTTTCTCAAGCTAAATTAAGGAATACGATATTTGGTAAGTAATTACATTTTATTATGCATACATGATACGACTGTGTATTGTTTTAATAGACCTAGATCATCAATTACGTGAATCAACTACTTACTTAACAGGTTATAAAGAGCTAGTTAACAGAAGTTTAAATTCAAGAGATATTAATGGGATAAATAACTTACCACATCATCTATCTTGAGGATACTACGTACAGTCTCTGTAGCTAAAGTAACAGCGCTGTAACTGACCAACATAGGTTGAATCACGTTTTGTGCCAAAATATCCACGACAGCGCCCTAAATTCACAATAGGGTGACATTAACTAAGGATCATGAAAGGTGATGAGCCACTACTAATAAGAATACTAAGTTGAATGAGGAAAAACTAAATAATAAGTAGGAAAATGGTGGACGTTGGTAACGAAAACAATTTCTACGAATTTCATAAAAATATGAAATGAGCATTAATTAGATAAGTGTAGCACAGATACCTACCATTGGGAATAACCAAAACAAAATATTTTATAGTATAGCATACTTTTAGAGGTTTTTAAATTTGACTTTTGGATAATTTAAATTACGTTTATATGGTAACCTAAACTAATATATCAATTCATACATGGTAAACATTGTGTTACAACTTGAGATGATGGACATTTGTGACTGGCTGGTAACTCAGCTGTTGAACATTAATGATAGAAATTGTTATTTTCTTGACATGGATTTAGATCATTGATGCCTTGAGTCAACCAAGGTGAAAAAATGAGTAACTAGTATGTTTAAATCCAAGCTTTTATGAACTCTAACTGAATATTTAAATCAAAGACATTCAAAAGAAGTGGCAACTGATCT
This sequence comes from Schistosoma rodhaini, assembly GCA_944470415.2. NCBI lineage: Eukaryota > Metazoa > Platyhelminthes > Trematoda > Strigeidida > Schistosomatidae > Schistosoma > Schistosoma rodhaini. The sequence goes on from OX104037.1 coordinate 37,428,601, forward strand.
GGAATATGGGAAGTTTACGTCTGAGCACAGTAAGTAGTGAATATCACGCTAATATTTTGAAATTTTGTTCATTTTATGATGGTGAGTAACAAATCCATTCAATTTATTGGAGGGTGGAATGCAGTTGTATTGTAAGTAGACTTACTCTAGGGAAAGTAGTTATACAGGGCTAGATGATCTTTTTATAGCGACAACAGTCTGTGAATATGTTGTCAAGTAGGATGTACGCAGTTAAATAGGATTCCACCACAAAATACGATTAAGTGGAAATACATACTGACTTTACAATTGATGGCATAACGGTTGGAACACTTGTTTTCCAATCATTGGTTTGCAAGTTCAAACCACATTTCGTCTGCTTCAGTTAGGAACACTAGATTAGTATTAAGTAAAAACGACTCAACCTTGAGTACATGAATCTGCACTTGGTTACCAAGTCGTATTAAATTTATTAAAATTCAAACAGGAAGGATTCGATGATTACAACATCTAGACAATTTTAAATTTTAACGGGATATTTTACCAGTAATTTACACGACCGAAAGAACTTTAATTAAAGATCCAAGTCGGTATTTAAGTAAAAATAAAGTCAATTACCGTTCGAACATTGATGCCAGCATTTTTCTCTCCTTTAGCATGTAAAGCTCGTAGTTCAGTGACAGTTTGTATAGGACTCAAACCAGCATTTTCTGCTAATGTATACGGAATAACTTCAAATGCATCAGCAAAAGCACGGAAACAATACTGATCAAGACCAGGTGTAGTGTTAGCGAATGCAGCTAACTTTTGGGCAATTTCGATTTCTGGTGCACCACCACCTGAGATCATAGCTCTAGAAATATGGATGGAAAAGTTAAAATTGCAGACAGTTGCAATTATGAAGTTTCAAATTTAGAGTAATTTTTTGTTACGAGAGGAACAAATGATTGTTTCCAAGAGTACCTTTTAAGTGAATTTTGAAACACTAAGAATTATATAAATGAATTACGGATTTAAGATTAACTTAGACTACTATACAGAGCATAAATTGAGGGCTTCATGATATATAATTTGACCTGATAGAAATGACTTTCACAAGACAAAAAAGTTATTAACGTACCTCTTTTTTACTAAACACCGAATAACACAAAGGGCATCATGCAATGAACGTTCAGCTTCGTCCAACATAAGTTTATTGGAACCCCGGACCAAAATTGACATTGTCCTTCCCCTGTTCTCAATACCTGTGATGTGAACACAATGGGCGGTTGCCTCCGATTCTTCAACTAAACTTGCAGATCCCATATATTCTGGATTGAAATGGTCTAGACTTGCTATTGGTATGCAATGCAGTGTCTATCAGAAAAGCATGAAAAAATGTTGCACAAAAATTCTTCTAGAGATACTTTTACAAACGTTAATAACCATTGTGGACTGTTGAATTTTATCGATCTACATACAGCTTAGACAAATACACCTTAAAATAATTTATTGGGAATTGAGTAATTTTCTATTTGAAAACCTCAGATTGTTAGCTAACTTGGTTATAAATAGAATGATTAGAGGAAAGCAAGTTAAAAGAAATCATCTGGATTCCAAACCCGAGTACACTGATCAACTTCTTTGCATATAACTTAAAGAAGCAATAAAGAACCAATGAACCATAATTTTCCTAATTCAAAACAGAACCAGCTCACCTTGCATATAAATTCTACTTCTGTTCGCTCGATATCCTTGACAACCATAATCTTCATTTTATTAAAGTAATGGAGAGCTAATTCATTTACAGCATCTCGCAAAATACTTTTCTGAATCAACAAAACATTACACCCAGCCTTTTTAACAGCTTTGATGATGTTGAGAATATATTGTCTTTCTTCTTTCATAATTCTATCCATCTGCGTATAATCTGTAATGACGACATTATTTTCCATCTGAGGTCAGAGATATTTTGCATGTTAAGACAACTTACATCTGTTTTTGGAGGAGAAATACAAAACTGAATAAGAGCTATTTTCGCTTTCTCTACTCTTTTAACGCCACAAGCAGACTCAGCACGTTGGTTGAGTATAAGACCGTCGACTAATTTGGTGTCTTCGACTGTGCCTCTATTATTTAGAGTAAAATATTAAAAAAGAAATTGATGAAATCAATCAATACTTTTGTAGCCAACCAGAAAATACTAGCCGTAACTGAACATAAAAAAACTATCATATTATAACTCTTCAGATATCGAAATCTTGGTAGAGAAGCCACGGCGATAGACGCCGTGCAGTTTTAAGATAATGTAACAGAACAATTGGGTGATTTTAGTGCAACCATGTACCAAGATCAAAGTAGGTGGACTCTATGACCAAGTGAGTATGAACCATCAATTTATTGTTACAGTGGGGGATAACGAAGTCTTGTTGATCAGTATCACATTTCATACTGTACAGCACTAGGTTGAATATAAGAGCACAGATTTAATCAGTTTGTTATGCCAACTTTTGACTTATACGGGTGTAAATAACAAAACAATAAAGTATGAGTTAAATTCTTTAGTACAGCCGTTCATATTGTCATTTCTGAGAGATATCGAGTATGAGTTTACACACATGAAAAGGTTCATGTGCATAACTTTGAGCCATCAGGAATGTTGAAACAATTGGTAGTATTACCAGTTGTATTACAAATTCATTATTTTAGTGTAAACAACTAAAAAATATGAACGCAATGATCTGTAGTTGTCCACTAAAGAATACGTGCGAAAAAGTGCAATCACTTAGCAGGACAGGATTTCCAGCCAAATAACTGGGTGTATTAAGCCCATGTGTTACAAACCTATTCTTGAGGCTGTACATATATTTCCAGTCAAATACTTCATTTAAAAGTTTGTAAAAACACGGCTTACCCAAGTTTCTTCACGACACGAATATCATCGAGGGAGACGGAGTTAGGATAGGCTGGGTCTATAACACTCAAGACAGATTTTACGGCTATGGGTGCTAAGCAATCCGAGTGTTGTGACACGACTTTGGAATTAAGTGAGGTTGTAGCCACCTTGATAAGTTCTTCGTTGTTACCCAGATCTACAGGGACAGACATGCCCTCCAAAATATCACAAGCCTTTAGTGCAGCCTTTTGGAAAGCATCTGAGATGGAGGTTGGGTGGATACCTTTATCTAGCAGTTTCGAGCAAGCATCGAGAAGACTTCCTGCTAGAACGACTACGGAAGTGGTACCATCACCTGCCTCGATGTCTTGAGCTTTTGATAATTCTACCAACTAACAAATCACATTTTTAACCACTAATTACCATTTTGGCTGCAGGGTGAAGAAGCTTCATTTGTTTCAAAATCGTGGCTCCATCATTAGTGATTGTGACATCACCTTTGGCCTCTTGTATCTTCACAAAAATCAAAATATTAAATTTTCTTACCATCTTATCCATTCCTTTGGGTCCCAGGCTAGTACGAATTGCGTCGGCGACAGCTGAAAATACTTAACATGTAACTACGATATACCTTTTGCAGCAACTATGTTGCTTGACCTGATGGCAGCAGGTTTCCCTTTATCCTCATACTGACCTTCCTTGGCTTTAGCGTTAGAACCACTAGGAACATTACTAACAAAACCTTGGGTCATGGTTACGAACGCGTGATAATCTCGACGAATTCAAGGGCGCCGAAAAGGCTAACAACGAGCTAACTTTCAATTCTCAATGTTTAGTCGGCAAAAGTATTTGACTGATTTCCTTTGTAATCTGCATCGAAACTATAGTAGATAGCTACTTGGTGTGAAGAGACATAAATTTTGCAACGATTGCTCGAAAAACCTGGAAGATGAAACAGCGGAAGAGATCTAGAGCCCGAAAGTCGCTTTTATCACAATGTATTTAAAATGTTTTTATACTGAATATAAGAAGTCTTTGCTTAATGAGCTTGTGTGTGTGGTATGAACGGAAATTTAACGCATTCAGGTAGGGATCTAGTTATATAAAGACGAGGAGGAACTTGTCGTGTCTAGTACCATGTTAAGCCTATATGGGTTATTCTAACTTCCCGACTGACCGATTTACTCGTTCTTTTCAGTCTTCAGTCTTCAGTCTTCAGTAATAAGGATAGTAGGTTGATGAACCTGTGTTAATCCTGACAGATTTCCTTCCAGTGAAGGTCCAGCTTCTTTTTGAAAATGTTCACTGATGGTGCTGATACCACTTGTTCTGGTAAAGCGTTCCAGTCATTGACCACTCGATGAGAAAAACGGGACCCCACCTTTAGTTTATTAGATCGCGGTTTCAGAACCTTCTTGCTATGACCCCGGAGATTATTAGTGCTGGAGGGAGCAAAAAGGTAAGACATATTAACACCCAGATCATAATTAAAGATACGAAATGCCAGTATAAGGTCACCTCGCGTCCTACGATAAGATAAGGGGAAAAGATTTATACGTTTTAAACGCTAATCGTAAGGGAGTTTGGAAAGACCCTTTACTAATTTTGTCCCTACACGCTGGACACGCTCAAGCGATTTAGTATCCTTTATCAGACAAGGGCTAGCTGCTTGGATACAGTATTCTAAGTGTGGCCTTACATAGGTGGGATATAAAATTCGAAACATATCCTCGTCAAAGCATTTAAATGCTCTGCGAAGCGACCATAGCGCGCGATAGCCTTTGGAAGCAACCGCACTGCAGTGCGTAGTAGTTTTTAAGTCGTGACTTATAATTACTCCTAAGTCTTTATGCGTATGAACGCGTGGCAGAGATGTACCATTAATGGTATAGTGGTAACTAATATCGTGCCCGATGTGCATGAACACGCTCTTCCTGAAATTAACTTCCAGGCCCCAATCATGAGCCCACCTAACTAATTCGTCTAAATCTGCTTGTAGATAACAACGATCAATCTCATTTCTTATTGTTCTCCAGATTTTAACATCATCCGCAAACAATAACGTCGACGACTTCAGTAATAAAGGTAGTTCATTAATATACAGAAGGAAAAGTAAAGGGCCCAAGATGGTGCCTTGGGGTACACCACTTTTGACCGGTTTCCATTCGGATAGAGTTCTATTGACTCTCACTCTCTGTCTGCGGTCACATAAGAAGCTTCCTATCCATTGCTGTATAGCACCTGTCATACCAAAGCTTGAGAGCTTTTGCATAAGACCTAAGTGTGAAACCTTATCAAACGCTTTGCTAAAATCTATAAATATCACGTCGACAGACTGGCCGTTGTCTAGTGCAGCTGTCCAATCCTCTCTCGCAATGAGTAAGTTAGTCAAACATGAATGCTTGTTACGAAACCCATGTTGCTCGGGAGTTAACAGATTGTACGAATCTATGTGGCTCAGTAGCTTAGCCCGAATTAATTTTTCAAGTAACTTAACTACTATACTGGTCAGGCTAACAGGCCGGTAGTTAGATACTATCCGTCTCTGACCATCCTTAAATATTGGACTAACTATGGCATCTTTCCAGTCTCTAGGTAGTTGAGCCTGTGAAAGGGACATGTTGAAGAGCATCGTGAGCGGTCTTGAGATAATGTCCGCAAGCGACGACAGCAAACGTGGGTGTAACCCATCGGGGCCCGGTATCTTACAAGGTTTTAGGTTAGTTATCAAAGGAAGAACTATATCCTCTGTCACGTGTAAGGGTCCTATGGCTGGTATATCATTGTCAACGGGACAAGTAGTTGTAACACTACACGTAGAGTAGACTTCACTGAAATAGTTAGCAGATAACTCCGCTTTCGCCAGATCAGATTCAGCCAATAAAGCTGAATTTTCGCTTAACAGTAATGAGGGGATGCCATCACTACGTTTCGTCCGCCTTTCAACGTACGAAAACAGGCGCTTCGGACAGGTACGGCTATCGTATGCCAACTGTCGTTCGTAAGCCGTGCGGGATTTAGCTATGGTCTTTTTACATATATTCCGGATTTTTTTATATTCGCACTTAAATGATGCCTGACCTGTTGACAAGAATAAGTCCCAGAAGTGTTTCCTACGCTTCAACAGCTTCCGGGTTTCCTTATTAATCCATGGAGGGCAATATGATAACTTACGTGCTGACCATGGGATAAACGGCTGAGTTACGGATTCGAACGCAGACTTAAACCTATTCCATGCATCATCAATCGATCCATCAGCATCGACCGACCAGTCAATTGAGATAGCATAGTCCCTGATTGCCGGAATATTAGCTCTCCAGATATTAGGACGGGGTGGAGCTGATGCAAATTCTATACCATGTATCCGGAACTTAAAGGAAAGTACGACATGGTCACTATTCACCAGTGGGGGAAGATGTTGAATGTCAACGATATCTTCAGAGTGGTGTGTGAGGACAAGGTCTATCAATGACGGATTATGTTCCAAGTCTATATGTGTTGGCTTAACGATACATTGTACAAGTGCACATTGAATAATTGATGACAGAAGGACGCTATCGAAACCCCCACCTGGAGCTGTGAGCTCTATCCAGTTTATATGGGGTGCATTGAAATCTCCAACGATGAGACAACATTCTGCTTCACTCCAAGAACAGACGTGTTTTAGGATAAAGTCGTCAGCGAGACAACACGGACTACGATATATTCCTCCTATCGTCACTAACCCGTTTCTAGACCTAATTGTACAACATACTACCTCACACGTACCACTTACATGCGCCTCCGATATGATCGAGTTAATGCGGAAGTGGTCCCTAATATATAATATTATGCCTCCTCCCTTGCGACTTCTAACTCTATCACTTCTGACACAGATGTAGCCTGAAATGACTGGAGAACAGTCTATATCTACAGTGAGCCAAGTTTCGGTGATAACAATTATATCGGGATTTAAGTCGTCTACCATCAAACTTAGTTCAGACATCTTATTCCGAAGACTACGAGCATTCGTATAACACACATTTAGGGTGTTTTTGGAGACATGCGTTCTACCCACACAGGTCTCGGAAGCATTGGCTTCCAAGACCTGACTACCCGAAAACCCTTAATCGTAAGGTTCGCTTCACCGTTTAGCCTTCGAGTTTTTAACTCTGTTAGGGCATTCTTCCACTTGATCCGATCCTCAAGTGGCCAGTCAGGTCGAATACGAATGTTTGAGTCACGAGTTTTGCGTGAGTTATTTAGTAATACGTCCCGTTCCTCAAAATTACCGAGTACTAATTTGAGGATCCTTCTCTGTTGGGTTTCGTCTCCAACATACTTACCAAGTCTGATGACTTTCGAGATATGTACCCCTGGGACCTCCTCTGGCAGTATATTTCTGATGAGAGATCCGACTAACTGCAGGTCGTGGGCATGTCTCTTAGCGGGATCAGTGTCTTTCGATTCTGCCAAGTTCCAGATGATTACACTAGGCACCTGTTTAACTGCCTTAAACGTCGTGTTCACGGCCTTTGACCGTGATGTCAGATCCTGCCGGTTAGCTACCGGCTTCTTGCTATTAGCTTTCTTTATGACAGTGTCATGTGGGTCAAGCGAATTACTCCCAACAACATTTGGTGAAGTTAGACTATTTCCATCCACAACAGTATTAATTATTTCCTTACGTATGGACTTGAGCGGAGTTGCCTGATGCTCAGGACGTGAGTCCAACGATGACGTGTTGATGTCGTGTTGATGTCGTGTTTTGACCCTGTCAATTGTTTGCTTATTACCCTTTAATATTTTTATATGAGCGTGTGTGTTAATTGCTCATTTCATTCCTCACGTATTTGTAACTTAGTTTTGTCTTACCATAAATGTCGAGTCACTCTTGATCAAATCGAGTTAGCTACCTCTCCTTCTCCACATCCTTCGCCTTCCGCTTCTTATTCCGAATGTATGTCTGAATGAGAGAGTGCTTGAAATAAATTCCTTCAATGTAAACCTTATTTATCTTCTTATTAGCGCCACCACATAAACGGGGTTTACTTATATGATATACAGAGTTAAATGGAGAATTAATGTCTACGATGAAAACGAAGCCGGATACTGAGCTACAAAAACCTAAATGAAACTTAGCGAACCGATCTAATTTGAGAGGGGATTCACAGAAATCCTAAAAATCTAGACAAATTCGTATATATATATATATGGAGTTTTGTTTTTGGCCTCGAGTAGCAAATTACCACGCTTCTTTACCAAAACATATAATATCAATACTTTTTGGTACGCTGGAGGCCAAGTTTGATCTTTATAGTAGCGCAAAACACGAGGACCGATAAAAGTTATTAAGGTTTTTTCCTTTCCATCTAAGATTGGAGAATGAGACTGTAATTTGAGTTCTTTACGAAAAATCGAGTATTCTCTAAGGGCCATCTCATACTGTAAATATTTGTTTCTAGAAACCAATAAGCAGAAGAGCTGTTGATCAGTTTGTCTTGTAGTGACCGGCCAGTCTCGATAAGAACACGATTGGAATAACGGAAACAATTATTATTATTGTAACCAATTGTACCAGAGATTGTTTTACTGTATTTGTTTAACTGTATCAGTTTCACTTCTGCTTTCGCTCTCCGCCTTGTTTGGTTCGAACTTGCTCACGCACTGCCTGTTCGCCTGTACTCTTTGGCACGTCTCGGTATTATTTCGATACCACGAGATCGCCAATAAATACAATTGATCAGGATTAATAAAGTCTTCTGATTTACGAGCTATCAAAAGAACCAAGTAGTTTTTTGGGTGCGTAAACGAATTGTAGTGGTGATCATAGTCCGTCTTCGACTCGACATCCTCTACAAACTGGTGAGCCGTATTGGGAACACGCACAACATCTGGTGAACCACAACCAGTAACCCAATTCTTCGAGCACAGTTCAAACTTGGCCAATTCTCCAAGCCAGATCAATCCGGTGAGTCTATTTATCTATCCACATCGGTTGCATTTATTCGTATTGATATTTTTCAATATATAATATTTTGGCAACTTAATACGGTAGATAACGATAAGAATAACATAAATATGATAGACTCCGAGATACAGGTTATCAGTTTTCGACCGGTTCCATTTATTCCCCATGACCCAGAAGTCTGGTTCGCGGCACTGGAATCTCAATTTGAGATCCGCCGCATAACCAACCAAAGGCAAAAGTACGCCTACGCTTTCGAATCATTGCCTGGGGATCACCTAACCGCTGTCCGTGAGGTTGTCCTCAATCCGAACGTTCCGAATGTTTACGACCGTCTTAAGGATGCCATCCTTCGACATTTCCTCCCATCAACAGAGAGGAACGATTGAGGACACTATTAGCACGTCACCCTATAGGTGATGCTAAGCCGAGCCACCACCTCACGCGCCTGCAGTCCCTTGCAGGAAACTGGACAGCAGACTCTGAGATAGTCAAAGAGTTGTGGCTCGAAGCCTTACCAGTCAGTATCCAGCCAACCCTTACGGCCCTGCTCGAGGACACCCCACTGAACAAGGTGGCCCTCATAGCAGACAAGATTCTAGCACGTGTTAGCGCCAAAGACAACTATATTGTTGCCTCTACTTCCCGTTCTAACATTGATCTCGATGCTAGACGACCTCCGGCTCATGGGGATAGGGACAGATGTATCCATACTCGTCTCAGTTTCCGAGACCGCACAAACGTGCCAGCCCCCTACGTCCCCCGACCCAGGTCACAATCTCGTAAGGCCGTAACGACTCGCCCCAAGCGGGCATCTTCCAAGCCACGCCAGAAGGCGGTTTCGGAAGCGAGCCCAGGTTGGTGCTGGTTTCACCGTGCTTTCGGGGCCGGTGCCCGTCATTGTCGAGCCCCCTGCTCATACAAGACGGGAAACTCCTCAGCCGGCGAGTAAATGCGGCCGTACTCGCCGGCACTTCACCTCAGGTTGGCCGTTTATTTTACGTGAACGATTATCGCACCAACGCTAGGTACCTTGTGGATACGGGTGCCCAAGTTTCTGTCGTACCTATCGGTAACACTAAGTCTCAAGCCACTATGCTTCGACTACGCGCTGCGAATGGCTCAGTCATTCCCACCTATGGTACACGATAACTTACGGTCAACCTGAGCAACCGACGACAGTATCTGTGGACGTTCATCATTGCCGATGTTCCCACAGCTATACTCGGTATCGATTTCTTACAGCACTATGAATAGCTGGTCGATTCACGTAGGCTGCAGCTAATTGATACTTCGTCGAGCAGCAACTTTATGGGCTTTAAAGCCCACACAAACGCGTACCGAATCACAGGTGTATTTCATTCGCGTGACGATTTATTCCACGCTTTATTTCAGAAATTCCCCAAATTAACTAAACCTCTCGAGGAGACTCCATCGATGACCAATCGTGTGGTACACCACATAGTCACTCGCGGACCACCAGTCACGGCAAGACCTCGCCGACTGGCACCGGACAAATTAGCTTTCGCTAAACGTGAGTTCGACAATTTACTAGCTACTGGTATTATTCGTCCTTCTCACAGTCCTTGGGCCTCACCTCTCCACATGGTTCGAAAAAAGGATGGGGTTAGTTGGAGATCATGCGGAGACTACCGAGCGTTAAACGCAGCTACACGTTTCGATAGTTATCCCATCCCCCACATACATGACATTACGGCATCACTCAAGGGCACGACAATTTTTTCCAAGATCGATCTGGTACGAGCATATCACCAGATCCCAGTCGCTCTTGAAGATATAGAGAAAACTGCTATCACGATTCCTTTCGGTTTATTTGAGTTCCTACGAATGCCATTTGGATTACGGAATGCTGCTCAAACTTTCCAAAGGTTTATCGATAGCATCGTACGAGACCTAGATTTTGTTCACGTCTATATTGATGACCTGCTAATCGCATCATCAAGCGTAGATGAACATTATCAACACCTAACGCTACTATTCCAGCACCTTTCGGATAATGGAATAATAGTCAACCCCGACAAGTGTGAACTCGGGAAGAAGGAAATAAAATTCTTAGGTCATGTTATTAAGCATGAGGGTATTCTACCTTGTGAGGATAAAGTATGTACTATAATGGAGTACACTGTACCGTCCACACTCAAGGAACTGAAGGCATTTCTCGGTTTGGTCAACTTCTACCGACGCTTCATTTCGCACGCGGCAGAACAGTTACGACCGTTAACTGATTTACTTGGCGGTAATCCACGCAAACTGGAATGGAACGACGCCGCACGTACTGCATTTTCAGATATCAAAACGGCCCTAGCTCAAGCCACACTTCTCATGCATCCTGACCCATCAGCCACGCTTAGTATAGCGGTTGATGCATCGGATTTCGCCTTAGGAGCCGTTATGCAACAGAATATCTCCGGTAGTTGGCAGCCCCTCGAATTTTTCTCACGACGCCTCACTCCCACGGAGACGAGATATAGCGCTTTTGGTCGCGAACTGCTAGCAGCCTACTGCGCCATCAAACATTTCCGGCACGCTGTAGAAGGTCGTAATTTCATCCTATTCACCGACCATAAGCCCTTAACGTATGCCCTGCATACCAAGTCTGACCGCTACTCACCACGAGAGTGCAGACATTTAGACTATATCTCTCAGTTCACGACAGACCTTCGTCATGTCAAAGGCGAGTCGAACTGTGTTGCTGATGCTTTATCACGTATCCAACTGAATGCAGTTACTTTGCCAGTGCTCGATCTACCTGCTATGGCCGCCGCCCAAGCAAACGATACTTCATGCACGGAAGCACAACAGTCTACGTCCCTTCAGTGCCGGGAAGTACCCCTAGCTACTAGCTCTGGTACTATCCTATGCGATACTTCCACGGGCCTCCCTCGACCCATCGTACCCTCCGCTTATCGCCGTCTCGTCTTTGATGCCCTTCATGGTTTATCTCATCCTGGTATCGTAGCCACTTTACGCCTCATCGCTGCACGATGCGTCTGGCCGTCCATGAATAAAGATGTCCGTATGTGGGTAAAGCAATGCTTACAATGTCAACGATCAAAAGTGCACAGGCACGTAGCTGCCCCTATTGGCACTTTCGCTACGCCTGATGCTCGCTTCGATCACGTTCACATAGACATTGTAGGACCATTACCACCATCGCACGGGTATGACCACATACTCACGTGCATTGATCGTTTCACAAGATGGCCCGAAGCTATTCCCATCACGTCTATTACGGCGGAAACAGTTGCTCACCGCTTCGTAGAACGATGGATAGCTCTGTACGGTTGTCCCTCGACTGTCACAACTGACCGAGGACAACAATTTGAGTCCGCATTATTCTCCTCACTAACACGACTGCTTGGTACGGAACGCACACGCACTACCGCCTACCATCCAGCATCAAACGGTTTAGTTGAACGGTTTCATCGCCAACTTAAAAGTGCTCTTCGAGCACACGAAAACGACAATTGGTACGAAACCTTACCGCTCGTTCTCCTGGGTATCAGAACGAGTTTAAAGGCAGATATTCAACGTTCCGCCGCTGAACTTGTTTGTGGCACGACATTGCGTCTGCCTGGGGAATTTTTCACACCACGGAGCAGCACTAAGTTCGGCGAATCAGACTACGTCCAACGACTGTCTGCATTCATGCGAACACTGACTCCGGTGTCAACTCGCATACAACATCGACAGGTCGCTCTCCCTCGAGAGTTATCTACCTGTTCACATGTTTTCATACGAGTAGATTCGGTACGCAAACCTTTACAACAGCCTTACGAAGGACCTTTTCACGTGATTTCCCGTCACGAAAAGACCTTCAAGGTTGATCGACATGGCCGCGTCGAAATCGTCAGCATTGATCGTCTCAAGCCAGCACACGTCGATGACAGTGCCCTACCTGATAAGCCGAGACTCAATGCTAAACCCATCAAAGCTTCTAGCGGGATCTCTACATCTACTTCGGATCCCACTCTAGATGCACCTGAGACCTCATTCTCACGTCCCAGTCAACAGCACTTGTCATCTGCCCCGTCTACTGACGAGACTTCCGTCTCACGTCCAGACCAGCAGACCACACCGTCGAATTCAGTCAACTTTGGCGAAAGCTGGCCTGATCACCCACGCTCTAGTCAACGCACTCAGTCGACCTCTCTGGCTCCAAATACGTATGGTATACATTTGGTCCCGAACATGGTTATGCTGGTCGCATCTGGTTCCTTGGCTCAATCTGGTTTCGTCCTACGTCTGCAGCGTTTTTGGTCCGGACCTCTACGAACGCAACCTTCAGATTCTGGATACAAACCACTCTGGTATAGCATGCTATTCCAAGCAATAAATACAGTACATTCCTTCTGGTACCGTTCTACGTCAAAGACTTTTGGTGGCAACTCGAGGATCAACGATCACTTCCTGTTCTGCCAACGCCTTCGTCCTACAATTGCACGTTTCACGATCAATCCCACGAATGAAACCGCTACGTATCGAAAGTGTAAACCCTTTCTAGCGGGGGGCTCCTGTAGTGACCGGCCAGTCTCGATAAGAACACGATTGGAATAACGGAAACAATTATTATTATTGTAACCAATTGTGCCAGAGATTGTTTTACTGTATTTGTTTAACTGTATCAGTTTCACTTCTGCTTTCGCTCTCCGCCTTGTTTGGTTCGAACTTGCTCACGCACTGCCTGTTCGCCTGTACTCTTTGGCACGTCTCGGTATTATTTCGATACCACGAGATCGCCAATAAATACAATTGATCAGGATTAATAAAGTCTTCTGATTTACGAGCTATCAAAAGAACCAAGTAGTTTTTTGGGTGCGTAAACGAATTGTAGTGGTGATCATAGTCCGTCTTCGACTCGACATCCACTACTGTCTCATGAAAACCCAAATCTTGAGTTGACTAAAATAAATTCGGTCTGACATTTTTCTTAGTCTCCTGATGCCAGATGTTTAATATTAGGGGTCTTTAAGATATTGTAGCTGTAAATAATTCCCCAAAATCAATAGCTCATTAAGTGTTCGACATTGGATGCTGACCACGTTGTTTAAGTGGACTTGTTTAGCTGAAGGCTTTCGGCCATGCATCCGTACCGGATCACGTTGCAACACGGCGTGGGACACAGCTTCTACGTTACAATAGCCAGTTAAGAACGAAGTCTCTCGATATATTGGTAGCGAATCAAATATATCTTTCTTGTCTCTCCTCGTCTGACTTCTGGTTTCTATTCGACTGGGAACGAGAGATTATAGAATATACTACTGGTTGCTAGTTGCAAAAATATAATATCCGTTGTATCCTCAATATAAACTGAAAACTCTAAGGATAGAGGAGTCAAACTGCGCTCCAGAGAGATCTTGTCGAAACAGTGTTAACATACGTGTAACGGAAAGAAAACGCCAAAAATGCCTCTACAGCATTTCATTAGACAGTAATGATTATTTGTTTCTTCTCCCTGTCTTGTAGTATAGCCTTTGTTCAAGTCTCTCTTAATCGCATTTTATGTTCTTCAGTCTTCTTTCTCGTGGCTTTTGTTATGTGATCCTAGTTAAATATATATCTCCTATTACTTAATTCGCTGTTGCATGTTGCCAGGCCATTGGCGATAAGGTCATGTTTGACTACATTCAAGCTCATAAAATGGAAAATAACATTTGTATAAGGTTCTGCCAAATGTGACTGTAAATGTGGGGAACAGTTTTATAATAGAGTGGGTATAACTCGAGAACGGTAAACCATATAATAACAGTTCATGGGTCAAAATAAAGCCTGTTTTAGGAGAGACACGAATATAAATAGTTTAGTTACTCAACAGCTAGACAATAGGAGATATACATATCACATTGGCCCATAAATAGTTCACAGAGTTACCATTCAGAATTCTCTTCTGGATATAACAATTTGTTCTTTTTCTTAAATTAGAACCGTTCATATTGAACACAGAGTTTGTGCTGGTAACTCAAAAACGCTTTGTACGCTATGCAGAAGAACGTAGTCTGGTCTAACCGAACATATTTTGGTTCGTTAGTTCTGTGTTCAAACAGAATATTGTCATTTTGGTTGTTACATTTTTGGTAATGCTGATCATGTTCAGAGACTTATTGCATCAATGTGTCGTTTAATTAGGAAGAATAATATGGCGAATCGTAGTAAGTTCTGATTTCGTGTACTTAGTATTGAATGTCTTGGATACCTATGTGGGGCTAGTGAAATGTCATTGACCCCGACAGTTAAGCCATTAAATATAGAACGGTTTACCAATCCTCTTCAAGTTCAAGTTCAACCAACGTGCAACAATTAATCACATGCCGTGGATTGGCCCGTCAGGTGGTGGTCTCAATCTCTTTCTTGCACCTACTACTACTAATATATTTCTGTAATAACGTCCCTTGTGTTATACGGCACTCAAAGCAGCCATTGTACCTTTGTACAACGTAAAGGTAATCCACTCTAGATGCTGACCGCGAGGTGTGACTTCGAAGTTAACCGGTTCTTCGAACCATTCCTTTCCCTCTCGAGTATTCCTCCCAATCGTTCGACACACCATCTACATTTATGATCTACATCTAGTTGACAGTAACGGTTTTAAACCAGATATGAAGTGACTAGCTCCACTGACAAATACACTACCTTTCAAAAAACTTACAGAACTGTGTTCACTAGCGGGTGCACCTCAATACTATTTCCTTTTTATTACTTATTTTTCTTGTCGTGCCGACTGTTTATTCAATATGTTGACATTCAATGCATTAAGATACGATAAGGAACAAGAGCCATGCCTACTGAGTCCAGTGAAGTTTCTTGAAAGTGATACTGTTCATCGAACATACTCCCCCAGTGTACATCCTGTACTTAATATTGACGCATCACCTGTGGGTATTGGTGACATTTTAAGGCAGAAAGGTAGACCTTTAGTATGCGTTTCATCCAAACTCAATGTTGCTGAACAAGGTTATTCAAAAACTCAGAGAGAAGCATTAGCTGTATTTTGGGCCTTCAAAAGACTTCATAAATATTTATCTGGAAAGAAATTCACTATATTTACTGACCACGAAGCTTTAGAGTTCATTTATAATCCTGAAAAATCCCTAACACTTTCCTCAGCTGCTATGGTTCAACGATGGAGTATAACTTTGCGTACCTGTGACCATACAATTCAGAACAGAAGTGCCGAACAAGTTCAACATGTCGGTTACATGTCTCGACACTCATTACAAGACTAACCTACTAATACTTCAGAATGTTTGTCAGTGAAACCTTTACCAGTGAGACTTCCCAATCTCACTAGAGAAACTCGTAGATACTTTGGATGTATACTCAGCGCTATACGGAAAGGTTGGAATGCTAGCCTGAGAAGTAGATTTCCCTTCTACTTTTCAAAGCGGGATGAGCGTCGATTACTTCTGATGGTATGATGTGTCCGAATGATCGTGTCATTATTCCCTCTTGATTACTTAAATATGTCCTTGAAAGTCTTCACAATGGGCATGTAGGTGTTGAAAAAATGAAGTCCTTGGCAAAGCTCAAATGTTGGTGGCCATAGATAAATGCATATATATATCGTACAGCAAGCAGTTGCGAAAGATGTCATAAGTTGAGAAGTCAGTCTTCGAAGTGGAGTTCATGGCCAGTATCGTCTGAGGCCTGATAGAGAATTCACGCAGACTTTTGTGGTTGATTTCTTGGCAAATACTATTTACTTTTAGTGATGCAAATATAATCGATGTGGTTGTGTGCAGTTTGATTCAATGAGACCCATGTAGTTTGTTTATGAGTTTGTGTGGGAATATTGTGCCGCTTATAACCAATTTGTTGAGTACACATAGGTTTGCGAATCTCTCACCATTTTTGTTTCTCTCTCTCAGCCTATGTAATCCCATGATATCTTCATATTCGGTGTTGTCCGTTTCGACTTTGATGTTTAGGTCTCCTATCAGGATGGTGAGATATTTTTTTGGACACTTGGTTATGAATGATTGCTGACTCTTGTAGAAGTGATCCTTATTCTTGTCGTTGCTATCACAATGTGATTTCTTTCTCTCTGTGTTTTGAATGGTGCTTTGATTATTCTGGATTCATGAGATTCGCATCCTGTAAGTGCATTTTGTGCATCTTTGGACAGCATCAGAGCAACTTCCTTTTTGTGACCGGAGTACAGCAGCATCTTTCCTGTGCCTAATCTTTTTTGTCCAGCTTGGATCCAATGGGTTTCGCAGGTTCCAAGAACTGCCAAGTTGTATCACCACATTTCTGATGCTATTTGACTGGTCCCTCAGGTCTCTCACACTTTCCGGACATTCCATTTACCTATAAAAGTTGTTGCTTTGGTTATTAGAATGGGCATCGGCCTCGTGACTTTTGAAGAATATCGGATTTTATTACGAGACGTCATAGTTCTTTTTTCAACTAGGAGGGCAGAGTTTAAATGGTTTATTTTCATCTGATCTGGTCAGCGTTTTTTGGCAAGGTTTTTTCTACGTAATGGGGTTGCCGATACCATGCGAAACCCTGCTCCTTTGTATGGACTTGGAACCGGCAGTAGCCCTAGAAGAGCTACAGGCAGAGCTAACTAGGATGATGGCATATGGATAATTTCGGTCAACCTATGCCTGTAGTTCAGATCATTTTGTTTACCGATGGCTGTATCTTGTGATCTATGACGAACAAATAGTCAACGATATTAAAGTTATTCTCCTGCTTTCGCTACCTCCACGGCTCATGTTTGCAAGCTCAGGATGGTTCCGTTTCCGGAAATCCTATTACAAGCAAAACCAGTCTCATACATTAAAGGCAATGGGTTTGCTTACGATTACAAGAAAAAAGTTCATAGAGAAGGAAAAAAGTGAAGATGAAGGAATCGATAAACCAAAAGCTCTATTACGATAATTTAAATATGTAAATTAACACAGATTTAACACGCTTCGGTTCTCTTAATTCCTTTTCATTCGTTTGGCCCCATATTTCTTACATACACTTCTGTTGTCTGTTGTAATTCATTAAAAGACATTCGAATAACAATTAACCTAATAGGATAATATAATTTCCATTCAAACATTAAAATTAAAAACACGAATTTCAGCGAAGGGATCTCTTTTCAACGAATTTATTATCAAGCTGTACAATCGTATATATATATGAAAAAGTTTTGTTAAAGTACTATTTCCGTGAGGAAATGTGAACACTAATAACCAAGATTATAATACTAGATTACGTAATAGGAGTAGTAACAATAGATTTAGTGAATAGAATAAGATGATTAAAATGTTTTGATTACAATAATTAAAGGTCATTAAAGGTCATAGAGGTGTAAAATAAATAAGATGATATGATGAGTATTCATGAATAAAATAATGCGAATATAAAACATAAGTAAAGGGAGAATGGAGTAGTAATAATAATATTAATAATAATAATAGAATTATACTAATAATAATATTAAGGCCATGGTAACGATAATGATAAAACGTACTTCTTTTGTACGCATAGTTCTGGTTTGAGCTCGTGGATGGTAAGAGCCTCGGCTATTTTCAACAGTTTGATACGAAGAAATCTTGGTAGATTTAAACGAATCATATAAACAACCTTAAAATCAGACTGGATTCGTCGAATGATTACAGTCGATTAAGTGTTCAAGTATAGAACTTCTAACTGTTTTCCTTTCACCATTGTAGAACCAATCTTGGTTATTAGTGTTCACATTTCCTCACGGAAATAGTACTTTAACAAAACTTTTTCATATATATATACGATTGTACAGCTTGATAATAAATTCGTTGAAAAGAGATCCCTTCGCTGAACTTCGTGTTTTTAATTTTAATAGGATAAGTTCAGTTCACATTGAGTCAGCCAAGTTATTATGTCCTACATCTTCAGTCACAAAGGATCAAAATTTGTTGAACATTTACATCTATTTTTCTCTGTTTTCATCTTTTTTTTCCCTCAGTCTTCCTCAATATCATCATGACGCAACACCTGAAATACGTCTGTTAGACACATAGCTTCATTCCATGTCACTAACCAAACAAATATACAGGGAAATTTGACATTAGAAACAAACACCATACCTGATACTTCTGATTGGAGTTTCTTCCAGTAGATGCCTGGCATCTCATTCAACAGGAGGTTGTAAACAAAACAGAGCAAGTGCTTTATTAAAATCAGAGTTCTTGACTGTAAAACCATGGGTTTTTGATGCCATTTTACATCATAAATAGTTTTTGTAGCGGAAAGGATAAGCTGAAATTCATCAAAAGTGTTTTATTGGTGCGTGTCTTTATTTCTTCGCCTTTTCTACTTGTCTCGTATCGTCACACTTACTCAGGTCTTTTGTGACCACGTTTAGTGCTATTCATTCTTTCTTGTCTAAGCCGTTGTTATTTGAATTTGGTTAAGATTTACTGTATTGTTTAATTTCTCCGGGCCACTGACAGTGAGGTCGTTTTTGCCTAAGTTCAGGGTTACGATCTGGTTTGTTGATGAGTTTTTTTAAACTTTTGATTGCTCTCTGAAGATGGTTATTCGAATCCTTGCAGTATTTGGGAATACTCCAGTGGATTCTCAGGTACTAGAAACTTAACGTAACGTCTTCCGTCAGATTTACATGAAATAATAGTGTCAAATTGTACATTCCAGAATTATAGGAATTAGTATTATTAGATGTTCTCGTTCTGCCATACTATTAATATACACATGATAGCCCATTATCTACCTCTAGAATAGGCACAAACCTACTCAGTGCTTGATGTTACACTGGCCTAAACATTTTTTATCATCATTGCAATCAACCTATTCGTTCAGTTGTTTTAAATAATAAATGCCTAAGATCCGCAGCCCCGCGTTTTATAATATGATAGAAACGTGTAGTTCTTTCTGTAGATAAATTACAACAACAAGGTGAGGGCGTTTTAATGGAATTCACGTGGCCCGTTTTAGTAGGACTTTTTTTTCAACTGTTTTAGTTCACTATGTGATTTGATTTTTTTCCAAGACTTATTTTTTCTCATCGTGTTTCTTGTGGAGTTAATGTATATCAACTTCACGAGGATTACCTGATCCAGTGTCATCTGCCTTCAGATTATCTCTAGCATTACGTAAAATCCGTTTAGTGGCTTCTTTCGTAGCGTCAAAAGTGTGGTGTGTATAATTTGTTTATATAAAACAATTAAGCCAGCACGAACTGTAATAAATTAATCAGTTTTTGAAGGACAATGACGAATCAAAACAAGCGTTTTGTTTTTTCAGAGTTGATAGCAGGAATGGGGGTGTATAAATGAAAGTAGGCTGGACTACTTTTCAATAGCGTTGATGTGAATAGAAAAGTAATTTCTAGAGATTAATTTAGTCTTCACTTATAAGGATAGGAGGTCTATCGACGTGAATTAATCTTTGCAATTTATAACATTGTGGAGGCCCAATCGTTTTTTGAATATATCAACAAAAGGTGCTCATATTACCTATTGTGGTAGAGAATTCCAGTAATTCGAATGGTTCAAATGGTTGAGGACGGAATAGAAGAAGCTTTCGCTTAAGGGGCTTCCATATCTAGTAGCAGTGGATCACCAATACCTCCAGGCAAAAACCAAGGTATATGAACGATAATGGAGGGAAAAAAAGAATTCAGTAAATCATAATAATATATTATCCTTAGTCCTTAAGAATAAGTCAAGTTTCCTCTTAAAGGACTCCTGGGAGGTCGCTTGGACTAGCTCAGTCGGCAGCGAATTCCAGCACTTGACAACTCTAACGGAGTAGAAGTTGTATCTGCAGTCTGTTCTCTCCAATTTCTGGGTGTTACCTCTCAGGTTAGTGTTATGACTAAGCTTAAGAAGATGTTTAAGGGGATGACCAGAAGTATTAAGGATACTATAAGTCATAAGAAGGTCACCTCTAAGACGCCTGTACTCTAACGGGTAAAGGTTAAGTGATTTGAGGCGCTCTTCATAAGGTTTGAATTTGAGTCCCCGAACTGATTTCGTGGATCAACGTTGTATACGTTCCAGAGTGTCCTTATCCTTTTGGAGGGAGGGAGGAAATACTATGTTTCCGTACTGTAAGTGGGGACGAATAAAACTGTTGAAGATTATATGGAAGGTTCTACCGTCAAACTGGCCAAAAATGCGCTTCAATGTTACCAGAGCAAGGTTTGCTTGAGAGGCGTTTTTGTCACAGTTCGCATACGATTTCAGGTCGTAGGGTACCAACACTCCTAAATCTTTTTCAACTTGGGAAACTTCTAGAGGGGAGTTATCTAAGTTATAACTATAGTCTACAACATGTCTCAGATGGACTACCTTGCACTTTGAAGTGTTGAAGGTAAATCCGTTGTCGTCTGCACAACTTTGAAGTTGGTTCAGATCCTCCTGAGATTCACCACTCGGTGTGAGAAACGAAACTCCAGACGTAGACGATTTGATCTTGGTTTTTGAACTCACTTTAAATATCCTCTCAGATGATCAGTCCTAGACGAAAGGAGAAGATAAGACAAATTAATGCCAAGGTCATCGTTCAGTATACGATAAGCCGATATTAGATAACTCCGTAATCTGCGGTAAGATAATAGGAATAAGTTAAGGTCTCGCAGTCTGTCTCCATAAGATAGACCAGAGAGACTCTTTGTCATTCTAGTCCCTCATTGTTGGACTCGTTTCAGCCTATCCGCCTCACACTTGAAACAAGGATTTGCCGCTTGAATTCCATATTCCAAATGCGGTCTCACGAAAGTAGGGTATAATATTCTAAACATTTCTTTGTCCAAATACTGAAGAGACCTACGAATAGCCTTTGGCAGCAGCAGCCCTACAGTTGCCCGTAGTTTTAAGGTCGCTGCTTATTATGATTCCTAAATCTCTATAGTCCATTTCTCTAGGTAACACAACTCCATGTATTGTATAGTGATATGGATGATCATAATTATTTAGTTGCATTACTTCTGAAATTCACTTCTGGTGATTATCCGCCCATCCATGCCACCAGTGAGTTGAGATCATCCTGTAATACTATTTTATCTGACATACTATGTATGGCTCTCCAAATCTTTATGTTATCGGCGAAGAGTAGAACAGATGACTTTGCTACAGTTGGCAACTCATTTACATAAAGTAGAAAGAGAAGAGGAAGGAGGATTTTGTCTTGGGAAACTCGACGTTTTACAGGTTCCCACTCTAAGAGAGCTCCATTTACCTTTACCCACTATCCCCTATCACAAAGAAAGTCACTTATGCAGTCTATAACCTTATAATAGATTTCAAAACCTTCCAGTTTTAATTTAAGACCCAAATGGGAGACCCTATCAAAGGCTTTACTTTGGTCTCTGAAAATTGCATCTACAGGGATATTTCGATCTTTTGCCGCAGTCCGACCTTCTCTTGCAATGAGTAGATTTGTCAGGTATGATAGGCCTTTCTGAAAACCATGTTGTTCCCTGGATAAGAGATTATGCCCTTCCATATGGCTTATGACAGTCATCCGAATAATCTTTTCCATTAGTTTGACAACTGTACTGGTTAGACTAGCGGGTAAATAGTTACTAAATGAGCCTCTACTCCCGCCTTATACACCGAGCTAATTATTGCGTCTCTCCAGTCTCTTGGCAGTCTGGACTGCCACAGAGACATATCAAAAAGTATGGCTATAGGTTCAGCAATTACATCCGACAGCGCTTTCATAATTCTATGATGAATATCTTCAGGACCACTGGATTTATCAGGTTTGAAATGTTGAAGTGGTCTTAAGACAGTAACTTTCCGAATAACTACAGGAGCCGTCAGCAAACCACGCCAATCACAACTAGTCATTGGTAATTCCTCATTGCTGATAGAAAACGTTTTACTAAAATATTCCGATAAAAATTCAGCTTTTTCAGAATCTTCTTTGGTCAATATTAACGGATCTTCTTGTACCAAAAGTGATTGAATTCCATCACTTCTCTGAGTTTGCCTTATCATATACGGAAATAACGGTCTCAGACTATGTTTACAATCGTTAACCAATTATTTTTCATTTGACTGTCTAGTCTTACTTATCATCGCTTTACAGGCATTCCCAGTCTTACAATGACTAGATCTGTACTGTTCCAAGACAATGGGGATGAACATATTCCAATGTTTTTCCTACGTCTAAGATGTTTCTTGACTTTTTTAGTTATTCGTGGTGGACCGCTATTCAATCTAAGTGGTACTAGGCATGGTATAAACGACAACGTAACTGAACTAAGCTTGCCATTAAATATAAACCATGATTCTTTAACTGACGAGCTAGTATCTACTGATCAATCTGTCCTAGCAGTGCACTTCTGAATAGCTGATTTATTATCTCTCCATACATTTGGGTGAGGCTTGACCTGACAGTATATCATGTCATAAGCTCTAAACATGAATGACGAAACAGCGTGATCGTCATCCGCCAGCGGCGGAAGAATATTTAGATCGGCAATGTTTTCAGTTGCTTGAGTGATTACCAAGTCTAACAAAGAAAAACCGTGGTTTAAATCATAACGTATTGGCTTAGATACGTGCTGTAGTAATACACGCCCCATTACCGTTATCAGCAACCTACTACTACCAACCTACTAAGATCATACTGTGGCCATCTCAGTTCATTAATATAAGGTGCATTAAAGTCTCCTAATTTCAAGCATCTGTTATTTGGATTCCATAGCTGAGTGTACTTTAAAATAAAGCCATCAGCTAATCAGATTAGGCTGCGATAGATGACATCGAGTACAAATGTGCAGTATCCGATAGTAAGCTTATAACTAAAGACTTCACAAGTTCCACTATCATGGGATTCGCAAGCAAAGGAGCGGATATTTATATTATTGGCTATATATAAAAGGACGCCACCTCCTTCCCTACATGTGTCTACCACTTCTTAGGTAGTGGAGCCCGGATAATTCTGTAGTAGTGTCGAAGTTGTGGACTAACCAAGTATCCGTCAAAGCTACAATGAGTGGCCTTAATTTTTCCATTAGTACTCATAGTTCATAGAATTTATTTCTTAGACTACGAGCATTTGCATATAAAACTCCTAGAGAGAATAACTTATCCACACAGGCCTAAGTGGAATCCGCCTCCAAGACATGACTATTTGAAAACCTACTAAACGGAGATTCTCCTCACCATTTTGTCGGCGAGTTTCTAGTTCAGCTATTGCTGTCTTCCTTTTCATTCTACCTTCTGGAGACATATCACGTCTTACTCGAATGTCAGTATTATTGTGACTACGAGGGCTACTTAACGGAAGACCGTGTTGATTCTTCAACCCTAGGGTTACCTTGAGGAGTCTATACGGTTGGGGATCGACACTGTCGTTGGTCTTCCCACCTATTCTTATCAATTTGTTGACCGGAACTTCTTTAGGTTTATCTGGTAAGATGCTATGGACAAATTCTCCGTGCTTTTCCAAATCATGCGTGTGTCTAATTTTGGGATCAGGGTCGTTTGATTCTGGCAAATTACTTTCTATAATATTGGATAAGATTAAGTTTTTCTCAGCCACGCCAGGGTGGAGTTCTATTTTACTATCAGACTTTGGTAGTATATTTTGTGACTCTGAGTGGGAGTTCACCAATGACCTGTCAACCAAGTGGGTACCGCTTATAGCTTTTCTCCTTTCACTTCTTTACCTCCGTACTGTCGTCCATTCTTTGT
Source organism: Schistosoma rodhaini (assembly GCA_944470415.2). NCBI lineage: Eukaryota > Metazoa > Platyhelminthes > Trematoda > Strigeidida > Schistosomatidae > Schistosoma > Schistosoma rodhaini. The sequence goes on from OX104037.1 coordinate 37,453,070, forward strand.
CACTCAATAAAACCACATCAGAACTATTAGGAACGGTGATGGTTTTATTCGGGTCTTCAATTTCTACTGTAGAAGCATGACTACCCATATGAATATCAAGTGGCAAATCACTCCTCGTTAGTTCCAATGGAGATTTTACTTTTCCATCAATCACAGTCAAGTGTTTAACGCGTCACATAACATCACGTACTACACTGATACATAAATCACTGTCAGTACTCGTGCTAGCAGTTCAACTACCATCTTTCTTCTCGAAGGTCAAAGCTAAGAGGCTCATAGCTTCCTGAATCAGTAATGTATTATTCGCACATCAAAAAATAGAAAGTTAATGCGAGTTAGGCTTCAAGCATCTTTTCTATGAGGTGGGACTTAAACGGGTACACGTCTTGTGGAGCCACTTTTTAGATTCATCACATTGCATTCCTTCCTCCAAAGGGAATAAACAATTTGGCTGTTCACATTTATAAGTACTGCCAACCATTGTAATCAGATTAATAGGGTTTAAAACACAATATGGTCACAAAGTAAACACGAGTGTCAGAATCGACGAGAAAGAAAGTACCACAAGATGAAGTTTAGCAAAATTTCAAACCTTAACCGAAATACTTCAAATTAAAGTAGACCAAAAATATTTTTTGATGCAGCAAGTACCCAAAAGCAATGATAATCACAACAAGTACTAAATCACTACTCTTTTTCGAAACACACACACAAAAATATATTTATGAAGCTTGAAATAGGGTGGAAGACATCTATTTTCTGTTTTTTAATGTAGGTGTTTATTGGTCGAAATTCTTACAAACTGCGAATTCTAATGTACTCTTTTAGATTATGTTTGTGACCATCAAAAGCAGGTTGTGTTAGTCGATCTAAGCAAATAATTTTTATGAAAGCTTCTGAATTGATATTTTTAACTGTCCACAGTGAGAAAATTGAACGTCTATCAACCGCTAGGGGTAGTATTTAGCTTTTTAAATAACACTTTGAGTTGGATTTGATCTGTTTCAACAATCCGGTCGAAATTATAATTAGCCACGGATATGAAATTTATACCCACACTACTGTAATTAACGTGACTTAGTGGAAAATTTTTCGAAGTTTTGATTTCTGTGAACTGTATACAGAAAAAACTATTATCTGCTTTTAACACATGACAATGAAGTGAGAATATAGCTTTTTGGACATATGTCACCAAGTAATGAGTGTACATTATATTATTGCTACCAAAAAAGGAGATCTACAACATCTGGGTGCCTTTTTAAACAATACTCTACATTTTAGTAGTTCGTTTCGGTTAAATTAAAGTTCTAATTCTTAATCGTTATTTGCTAGCAAAACTTCTTTGATGTCTAGAAATTCTTTGTGAACTTGTAAAAGCTACTGTTATATCTTGTAGGTTGAACGCTATATTCAGATCCTAAGCTATTCTGATAACCCCAGGCTAGAACTATTCAACGACTTGAAGACCAGAGAGAAGACACGAGTATGAGAGAAGTACTTTACTACAAGGTTCATTTATGTACAGAAAAACAGGGGTTTTATAGTAATTAAAAGACCTTGAGTTTCCATAGTAGCAGTATGTTAAACAGCCAATCAGGACTTCGTTATTTTAGTAGCATAGCTTCTAACTAATCGCTGATTAGTTGGGCTCTTTATGAGCCTCTGGAGGCTCTGATAAAGTTTACTGTAAGCCGACTTAACAGCTACTAGTCCATACTGATCTTTAGTTCCCATCACTTATTCTGTGGGAGGAAAAGGTAATAGGAGGTTACAGAGAAATTTCTTTAATATTTTAAGCGCTGTGGACCTACACAGGTTTTGAACCAGTCAGTCCGTCGCAACTTAAAACCTAGTAGGTATGTGCATCGGTCATAGTTGTCGAACCCAATTAGAACAGAGAGATGAGATTGTCAAGAGAAATCCCGAATTATTAGAGCTGGCAACGATATAAGTAGTGATAGAAAAGATTAGGGACCGAAGATACCACTCATGAAAATAGAAATTAGTAAAGACGAAAACATTATGAGGAATTCAGAAGCTTAGAATTTTTTTGAGGGAGAGACAAATAATAAATGCACCTGCACCATTGCAAACGATTTTGAGCCATGTCATTTAGGGTCTCTGACAACTGATCCCTATAATCATTCGAGCTTCAGTCAGGTACTTGGTCTTTGTTTTGTTTTAATCGGTAAACTACTTGGTTGCTAATGGTTAACCACCATTTAATAAAGATAAAGTAGTTTATATTTTTCATGAAAAGATAAACAAAAGTTTGTCATTAGGGGTTAAAAAGATTACCAGCAATAATCCAGGACGTATAATAAGCACAGTAAGTGAGACTGAAAAATAAATAATTTAGAAATCGACCTTTTTATCTATGGAACTTGTGAAAAGTCTAATCAGCAGCTAACACGGGTCAATTTTCTCGTATTAGATTTCCCTATTCAAGTTATACTTATAGTTCAACTAAATTTGCTGTATGTGGTCAGACTGATTTGTGAGACGTATAACGTTGGCCAAATGCTCATCGGCCCAAGTTGACACACCATGTCAGCCCATCAAGATAACGATATCAAAGTGAATACAAAAGCAGTAAAAGGATTAGTGTCGATTATAACAACAAATATTTGATATAAAGAATATGATTTGAAAGGGGAGAATATTGAGACAGTAATGAATGAATAACCTTTGAGTGAAACCAAAGTGAACTTGAATAAATCTGGTCGCTTGCCTGTGTTAAAATGGGGTTATAAATTTGTGTGAAGAGTTGAGGTAAACGAGAGTTAGGGTTTCTATCAAGAAGCAACGTCAGCTGAAGCCATATGTATGAGTGAGTTATACTCTAAAATTCAAGTTTCCCCATCTTAAATCTGATTGATTCGTCTACAAATTACAGTCCCATCAAAAGGATTAACTTATAGAATAGAAGGTTTAAAATAATTTGCTTACTTAGTGGTTTAAACATATACTGATGTGGTGTTGTCTACTTATATCTATATAAGTAGTATATGGTGTGGGTCAGGCATAGAATGTATTTTCGCTGAAGACCGATGAGGAAAGAACTGAAATGAAACGCAATCGTTTGGAAAATGCATGAGCAATGGAATAAGAGAAGAAACAGTGAAGATTGAAACAATTGGTTGTTAATTTGCAAATTGACTGTTCATTGTTTGGTAATCAGAATTTACTAAGATAGTCTGTAATTTTTGCTTAAATACATTCGATTGTCCCCAACCAGTGTTTTGTTCACTACACTGACAATACTTTGAGAACACTTGATCTCAAATACTAGGGACCTTTGAATGTGCTCTACTTTTCGAAGGTGCGTTTTGCAACCATAAAGTGAAATAGATTGAACTGTTATGAAACATATTCACCCATTAGTTATTACATGGAAAAGTCAGCTGTACTACAGATAACGAAAGTATACACTTATTCACACAATGACGTAATTGTTGATAAATAATATATTGACTGGTAGATTGATAAATTTATGTCTAACTTGACATATATATATAGAGTTATCCTAAGTTTCACAAATTCACTACTAACATTTATGGTATTTTGGTTAGTTATGAAGGATTTACAGTGGTCTTGAATGCTGTTAGAGGTATGGGGCAGTTATCACTTCCCGGTTGCCCACACCGTGGAAGGTTTCTTCTAGAGTTACCTGAAAAGGAAATTGGGTTAGAAGTGGTCTTAATGACCTGAGAGCTTGACCGCAGTGCCCAAGGGACAACTGCTTGAAGTCGGTCACACACGATCTTTTTGTGGGTAGTTTTTGTGTTAGCTCCGTTCTTTAAAGGACCTTATCGCCGGAGATGGAAATCCGTGGGATAAGGCGAGGTGTGCATTTTTAGGGTCGACCTTTTCTAACCCCACCCCTCCTTGTGGGAAGGCAACATCGCTGTTATGCTGGTTGTCTGAAGGAAACACCTTACTGCTGTCACACCTCTGTACAGTCAGCATAAGGACTTCGCCTTCGGACCTTGGGTTTGCTGCTTTTAGTCTCACCGCTCTTCAATCGACCTGTCTGGCATGGTAGGACCTCGAGGAACGATTGTTCCAGCCAGTATAGCTCGATTGGTTCATCATGACAGGCAAGCCCGACCACCACTTCAAGGTAGCAGCAATGGTCGGGAGTTATGAAGGAGGTATAATATTAGTCTTCGAATAGTAAAGTGTCGATAAGTTCCTCATCATAATTATGCTCAGATTGAGGAAAATTTCAACACTATACCTTAGTAAGATTTGTTCAAATACGTCTTACAAAGTTTAGCTCAAAATAATTTCTTATTTTATATAGTTGAGATCATGATTCAATTGAATCTAGACCAACATGGAAAACTTGGAAGCAATGGACGACCGTTTCATCCTATTGTGAGACTCCTCAGTAGTGGTAGTCTAGCTTCAATTGACTCATGATATTAACTATATAAAATGACTAAAATCTCCACAAAACACCCTTCTGATAATTTCTTATTGTCTTTTACAGGATCCCTTCTCCTAAAAAAAAATAAATTCTGAAGATATTCATTAAATTTATTATCAAAAGAAATGAACAGCCAATAGTGATTCAAGAAATTTTTAAATTTAAAATTACCCTTTTTCTCTATTCATGGATCTTGAATCCTTAAACATTCTCCATGAAATATGTACTATGAATGGTATACAATATGATAATTTAACCACTGAAAATTTTCATAATCATATATTATATATATTATTTTCTGGTTTTAAAAAATGGATCTCATTACAAAATTTTCCATATTTAACTGAATTAATTATTATATCACAAGATATTACTTATATAGCTAAATTAGAAACTTGTCCTAATTTAAAAAAATTATGGTTATGTGAATGTAAATTAATTCAAAAAATTGAAAATCTTAATACATGTAAACAATTAACTGAATTATATTTATATGATAATTCAATTAAAAAAATTGAAAATTTAACATTTAATTATAAACTTGAATATTTATGGTTAAATAATAATCAAATTCAATTAATTGAAAATTTAAATCATTTAAAATTATTAAAACAATTAAATTTATCAGGGAATTATATTGAACATTTAAATTCAAATTTATTATATAATCAAAAATTAGAACAATTATTTATATCTGGTAATCAATTATGGAATTTTAATGATTTATTAATATTAAATAAATTACCTATATTAAATAAATTAAATATTAATGAACCGGAATATTTAAAAAATCCATTATGTAATAATAATAATAATCATAATAATTTATTATTATTATTAATTTATTATTTACCACAATTATGTCAAATTGATTATATAAATATTAATCAATTAAATATTAAATTAATAATTAATGAAATAATAAAAAATAAAAAATCATATTATCGAATGAAAAATGAAAATAATCAAACAATAATTGAAAAAAAAATATTTTTATTAAAATTATTATTTGAAAAATTAAAAAATAATTTTTTTTTACATATTCAATATATAGATAAAATATTAAGATTTTTAGAAAATATAAAAAATAAACAATTAAATGATACTGCTACTAATAATGATACTACTTATAAAAATCAATTTATTAATTTAATTAATGAATTAAATAAAATAATTAATAATTGGGAAAATATTTATAATCAATCAAAATTAAAATGTAATCTATTATGTAATAGATTAGAAGAATATTTATATTATCAACAATTTTTTTATGAATTAGAATTACAAATGTTTGGTTATTTAGAAATACAAGAGATTTATATAAAAGATAATTTATATAATGATTGTTATCAATTTCTTAATTCAAGATTTTGTTATCATAATGAGATTGGATCAATAATAAATGGAATTAAAATTTTACATTTATATAAAATTAATAATAAAGTACTTCAACAGAATCATAATCATAATAAGATAGATGTAAGTAATGTATCTATTAAGTCTTCAACACTTACTGATTTACTATTTCTTGTATGCCCGGAAAAAATAGATGAATTAAATATATATATGAATATTATACGTAATGGTTTACAAATGAATAATAATAAATATAAATTAACTAATAGTTTAAATTTGGCAGATGATAAAAATTTACAAGTGATACAACGATCTATTTCTGAAGGTAATTTTAATCAATATGATCATGTAGCACGTTTACTATTAATGAATGTATCTATGCCAAATAATCATAACATGATAAATGACAATAATGAAAGAGAACAAGGGACATTTGTAGAAAATGTTTTGTTTTATGAAAAACAATCAAGTTGTCATTGTCTTTCCCAAGTTCAAAGACCTGATTTACTTTATAGTAAATTACTTTATCCAGAATTTCTTGTAGAAATAGAATATTTATTAAAAGCTAATGAATCGAATTCTGTATATAATCAATTCGAGATAGAAACTGATATTGAAACTAATGACAATCTTCAAATCTTTGATGAAAAAATAAAATCTGACCAACAGTTTATCAAAATAACTGCATTACCATTATTAGAAAATTATAAAAAATTATCTAATTTAAATGAATTATCAAATAATAATGTTGAATTCTTACAAAAATCAATAAATTTTAATTTAAACAAAAATCATTTATTTTTAAATGATTTAAAAATTTCAAAAATTAATTTTCATTTTACAGAATTTTCTAATTTATCTATAATAAGTATCACTCATTGTCAATTAGATACAATACCATCTATTCAATGTAATCATTTAATTACTTTAATTATAAATCATAATCAATTAAAATCAATAAAATCTATTGGATATATGCCTCAACTTATTGAATTACAAATTGATTATAATCAATTAACATGTATTATTGATAATGTATCTCATTTATTAATAAATACACCAAAATTAGAAAAATTATCATGGAATAATAATCCATGGAAACAAGAGAAACTAATTCGTATTTATACACTTGCGAAATTAACTTCACTTAAATTCTTCAATTTTCAACCAATCAATAATGATGAAATTGAATTATCTAAACAATTATTAGATTCATGTATTATAACAACAAATATGATTCAACAATTACATACTACTACTACTACTACTACTAATAATAATAATAATGATTTTGATCAAAATTTAACTATATTCCCTATTGCTTATTATCATCAATATAATTCATATAATATTAATCAATCATATATTACTAATAATAGTAATATTAATTTACATTTAATTACTTCATTATGTTTACAATCATTAAATATTTATAAAATACAAAATTTAGAAAATTTAATAAATTTAAAATATCTTTCATTAAATCATAATTTAATTGAAAAAATTGAAGGTTTAAATAATAATTTAAATCTTATTGAATTATCATTAGAATATAATTTAATTCATATAATTGAAAATATTAATCATTTATTAAAACTTGAATGTTTATTATTAAGTAATAATAATATTACAAAAATTAATAAATTACAATTTAATAATTTAATAAATTTACGTATAATTAGTTTAAGAAATAATAAAATTAAAAAAATTAATTCAATTATTTATTGTCAATCATTAATTGAATTATATTTAGGTAATAATCAATTAAATCATTTTAAAATTATTTTATATTTAAAAAATTTAAAAAATTTAAATATATTAGAATTAACTAATAATCCTATATGTTATTTATTAAATCATTATCGTTATCAAATAATTTATTATCTAAAATCAATAAAATCTTTGGATGGTATTCCAATTACATCTAATGAATTAATACAATCAAATGAATTATTTAATGGACATTTAACTAATGAATATTTAATTAATTATTTAAATTTTGATAATTTTTCTAATATTGTTGAATTAAATTTATCTAATTGTATGTTAAAAACAATTGATTATATTGATCCATTATATTTAATTCATTTAAAAAGTATTAATTTAGAAAAAAATTATTTAAAATCATTTGGTGGTTTATTATTTTTTAAAAATTTAAAAATTATTTGTTTAAATGAAAATAATATTGAAAGTTTATTTTCAAATCATATTTATTTATTATTTAATATTTTAAATAATAATCATAATAATTATAAAATGAATTTAATTGAATTAAATTTTATTAATTTATATAAATCAAAACAACCTATATATCCTAATTTAAATGTATTACATCTTGCATATAATAATATACAATCTTTAGAAAAATTACAATTACATCGTATACCATATTTACATACATTATTTTTACAAAATAATGAATTATATACAATTCATGGTATAGAACATCTTACTGAATTAAAAGAATTAGTAATAGATAATAATAAAATTAAATTTTTTAACGAAATTACATTTTTATATAATTGGACATTAAATGAAATACATTTAGAAAATAATCGTTTAAATGAATTAAATCAATTTAATCAATTAAATAATTTAAAACGTTTATATATTGATTATAATAAATTAATTGATTTTATTGATTTTGAAAATTTTGCTAAAAAACAAAAAAATTTATATGAAATATCATTAATTCATAATCCAATTACATCAAAACAAATACATCGATTAATATTGATTTATTATATAAAAAATATACAATTAATTGATGGTATTCAAGTAACTAATGATGAAAGAAATCGAATTATACAATTTTATGAAGATAAACAATTAACTGATATTATAAATTGTGGTATTATATCATCAACAAGTTGGTATAATCATCATACGGGGAAAGTAAATAATCCAATATGTGAAATTACATTACCAGAGATCAATATTAAAAAATCATTGATCTATGGTATCAAAATGAATGATCATACACATACATTATTAACAAATAATTCAAAAGATCATCAAACAGTATTGATTTATGGAAAACAAATTCGTCCAAATATTGATTGTCATATAAATAAAACAAGATTAAATATGTTATCAAAACATAATCTTTCTATTCAATTAGATAATAATGAGAAAAATGCATTAACTATTAAAGGTATTCATCATTCAAATTATGAAGTTGTTGGCAATTTTCTTCATTATCAACATCAATATGTAAAACAACGATATCAATGTTCAACGCCAGATATTAAAAAGTTATCAATTCATTCTTTTACAAGACCATATAGTCAAACTAGTAAAGTTGATCAGTTGAAATCATTAAAACGTAATAATAATAATAATAATAAGAGTCATATCAAAACTATGACGAATATTACTATTAATGCTGATAGTAATATTAGTCGAAATGATTGTAATAATAACTTGATTAAATTTAGTGCAATGTCAACAAGTTTTCAACGTTGAATTATTTTGTTTTAATACATCATTAAATCATCTTTGCGCGCCTTATATGTATAGTTATACAAAAAAAATCATCATTTGATATGAATAGTTGAACTATTATTTTTGTTATTTGATAATAAACTAAGGTTGAAAAATAAGAGAAGACGATCTTTGATTAATTTTGTACAAAAGTGTTGAAAACTATTATTAATGTTCAAGTTGTATATGTATATGCTGTAAATACAATACGGTTATTGTTTATTTTTAACAAATGATTATGGATTTATTTTCATAGATTTATTGCCAGGTGTTGGTCTAGGTGTAATGTTCTGGTCTTTGATATTTCCCTAATTCCGTAGATCACAAGTGTACCATGTAAAAAAGTAGCTGTGATAAGTATTGCTAATTGAACGTTATACTCAAATCCTAAGCTTGTCTCGTAAACCTCATGATAAATCTACTCAGCGACTTGAACACGAGAGAAAAGGAGCAAAATATGCGAGAAGCGCTTTATTCCAAAGGTTCATTTATGTACAGAAAATATAGGGTTTTTATATTCTGAAATGCTACTAACTATAGTAGCATTGTAGTAATCAGCCAATCAGAAACTCTATATGTGACTTTTCATTTTCGTAATGTTTCTAGCAAAACTTCTAGTCAAACACTGATTGGATAAAATGCTTCTTAATGTTCCATGAGTCTTTCTTGTCTATTGTGAGAAGATTTCTGGATCACCCTGAGAAGCTGAAAAACCCTATGTTGTTATTTTATTGTATGAGGATTGTGGCTGTATGGCTTTTTTGTTATAAGCCTTAGTATGTATGGTCTGTAGTTATCACGGACCTAGATGTAGGTTTCGTCTTGTTAGTGGATCTCAATGTTGATGTTCATAATGAGACTTACACCCAGTAGCTATAGCTTCATATACCAACGCTTTATCTAATAAACTACTGAGTCCAGATAGCTGCTAATTTAGTGAATAGGTATGAAATTTATTCTTAAGCGTTTTTATTATTCTGTTGTTGATATTCAAAACTGAATTTCAGTGTCATCATTATCATGATATTGAGTGGTTAAAGTGTTGGAGAAGAAACATATGATAATTTTATACTAACATAACCTAAAATAGCATCCATAAGCGTATCCATTTAGATATTTAAATTGCAACAAGTTCCCTATCGTACTGAATAGTACATATAAGTATTTTTAAATCGTAAAACATAAATTGTCTTAACAGTCAAATGGACTGTTTTTTGTTACTTGGTTGCTCTATTCATGGCTTATTAGAATAGACTACTAGCTGGGAAATATTTGTTCTGGGGTTGAAATTCAAATTTTTCGTCACTAAAGTCTCATAAACAAGTAATCTTAAGTCGAGACAATGATGTACAGCAGGTATTTGTTGTAAGGAAGATCACTATACCTTGAAGAACTGACAAAGATATCATTTCCCACTATATTAGATATGAATAAGTTGTATGAAATCGTTTTGATTTCCTTTTTCATCCACTGGATAAAAGAGAAATTACCATCTACATCGTTTTGTAGGGTGGAATTATGCAAAATGTTTTTAATGTACCTCATTCAATTTTCTTTAATGTGCTGTTTTTCCAAAAGTGTACCAGTTTGAACCAGGACAAAACTGTGATGTCTTCTTTTGTTTGACCCTGTTAGCAACGACATGCTATTTTCGTCACTCAGCAGATAGTTCTCTTCGTTCAGAGTTTACTCACTTACTTACGTCTGTTAACCCTCAGATAGAAGTATGGGCCATATACCAGCATTCTCCATCCAACTCTGTCCTGGGCAATACTTTCCAGTTGCTATTCATCCTTTTCATGTCTGCTCCCACATCTAGGCTCAGTGTTTTCTTTGGTTTTCCTCTTTCCCGTTTACCTTCAGGATTCCAAGTTAGCGCTTGCTTCGTGACATAGTTTGATGATTTCCTCAATGTATTTTCTATCCAATTCCATCACCTTTTCCTAATTTCCTGTTCAGATGTTAGTTGATTTGTTCTCTCCCACAGTTGTTTGTTGCTTATGGCATCCGGACAACAGACATTGAGTATCTTACGTAGATAATCGTCTAGAAGTGCTTGTACCTTTTTGATGATGGTTGTAGTATTTCTCTAAGTTTCAGCTTCGTACAGTAGAACTGTGTTGAGGTTCGTATTGAAGATCGTGACTTCGATGTTGACTTGCAAACATTTGTTTTGAGTTCCATATGTTCTTCAATTGTAGGAATGCGGTATTTGCTTTATCAATCTCTGACGTTATGTCTGCATCAGATCCTCCTTGTTTATTGATAATGCTGTCCAGCCACGTACGCGAACTTTTCCACATATTCCAGAGTTTCTCCATCATGTGTGATTAGGTTGGTGTTTTCTACCTGTAGCTCTTCTAGGGTTACTACGGTCCGAAGACAGGGTAAAGAAGCGGAGTTGGGTATGGGGTCAGCAACCCTATCCGGTAAAAAACGACCTTGCTATAAAAACGCTTACCAGAATGGCAACTGGAAATGTTGCATATATTTGTCATGTTCTACACTGCACAACTGCGAGCCACTGACTAACTGATATTTGATTTTTGAAGTCGTCAAGAAGGAATTTATTTGTGATTTATTTTGGAATTCTCTGTCTCTGATCAATGACCATTTATTGTTAGATTAACTGGTTCAATACCTATTATATATACTTTTAATGCTCATTGTTAACTCCGTAATGACTGAACTATATTGACGCTGATGAAATGTATGTTCTATTTATTTTGTATACATTCTGTTAAAGAACAACAGTGGCACAATTTAGATAATTAAATTCACTTGGTTTTGTTTTTTTGAATCTTCCCATTGATGTTTATGACTGCAATTTATCAGTCTCTTATTGGAATATGTGCATACTGTGCGTATTGCCTCAATAGATAAGTGGATAACGTGATGGTGTATGAAGCGAAAAGTACTGAGTTCGAGTCCCAGAGTAAACATCAACTCAGATGCAGGTGAATCCAGTTAACGAGTCTCAAATAGGACGAAACGCGCGTCTTGGATTCCACTGCTAGCCACTATCCATCTTTGCTTAGATAATTAAAGTTGAATAAGAACTGTATTTAGGATATACATATTTTATGTGTTCTCATACTGGACATCAAGCAAAAAAATGGAAGATTCAATGATTGAAGCTTGATAATGCACTGACTCAGTGAATAAATAAAGCTTTATGATTTTATGTCCGGCTTTTATCACGTGAATTATCCACTAATCGGAGTACGACTTTTCCGATCTTAACACTGTGCCAAAAATAATGACGTTCCACCAGTATGAGCAGTCTAGTGTCCTTATTGGTTCCTTGTCCGCTTACCCCTTCCAATTGAGTCTAAAACACTAATTACAGCTTCTTCTACTACGCGAATCCTTTATTTCAAGCATACTCGGTGGTTTATATACCAGACAGACAGACAGCATTACACCATAAAATAGAAAATAATATTTGTACAAGATCAAGCCAAATGTGGCTGTGAATGTGGGTGACAATAATCAATAAACGGAATATAATTTAGGAACAATAATTCGTATAATAATAATCCATGTGTCAAAATAAAGCTTATAATAAGATGAATATGAATATAAACAATCTAATTACTCAATAGTTAAACAATAAGAATATATATAGAATGATATTCAATTAATAGGTCCCGGAAGTTACCCGTACTTATGTTTTCACTAGGATACAACAGAAGATCACTCAGTTTTTACAAGTCATGTATGAATTACAAGAAGGCGATAGACATATCCACACATTTATAAAAAAATGAATGATTTACACATGAATACTTGACAAGGGTAAATATATTTGTGTTAGAATCACTGCAAAGATTACACCCATTTATCTGTTCAAAAGTCAAAATAAAACTCTAAAGGTGTCTTATTCTACAAATTGTTACGTACTAGTAATATTAGAATGCAAAATTATTAAAATTGATGTTTCGATCTTTAAAAGTACTTGCACCATAATTACACAATGACTAATATATCAAAATGGTGAACTTAATAAGTGATTGTATAATGATAATTAAATTTTATGACAGTCTACTTTTGTAGTGATTCAGAGAATAAATCATATTGACAATGTATTGACTTTTCGTTTTATTATAATTTGCACTTTTCTATATTATTCCTTGGTTTATCAAGGATAGTTAAGGATAAAGATGAATTATAGTTACTGTGCATTGTTAATCAAATATTAAGACAATTACATGGAGTTTGTATCATTTTAACAGTTGAATTCACGAGTCAATCTGATCTGGACCACCATTGAAAACCTGAAAGTACTGAAAAGCCGTTTCATATTAGTATGGGACTCCCCAGCAGCGCGCATCCATGATCCCACACATGGGACTCGAACCTGAGACCTGGGTTATACATAACCTAGTTTACACATCTCTAACGTTCAGACTGGCTAATATGAAGCAAACTTTTTTGGAGCATCAGCAATCTTTTTATTACTGAAGATGTGTCTTAATGATTAGTGTCAACTAGTATGATACTTAGTCCCACCAGGAATTACTGAGGATTTCCTACTAACCACCTTTCTAATAGATTTTAATATTATAAACGATGGTGTAATGTGACTAACAAAGAGTAATTAATGGCCATTGTGCATGTAATTACTGACTGGTGATGTGTATATCTTTGCCTACATAAAACTAGTGTCCGGTTCGTAATTATTCATATTATCATACATTAAAGTTCTGTGAAAACAAGTTAATAAGTTTTTAGTTTTATTTATCATCGAGTTTGTTATGACTTTGTATCCTATGACAACAATTATTGATTTATAAACAAAATTGAAGTACACAAAATATGAATCATTATTCTCATACATACTGGGTTTATATACCAAACAAACTGACCATATCGTACCATAAAATAGAAAATAACATTTGTACAAGATTCAACCAAATGTGGCTGTGAATAGGGGGAACAGTAATCAATAGACTGGGGATAATTCAAGAATGGTAAATCGTATAATAATAGTCTACAGGTCAAAATAAAGCTTGTAATGAGAGGAACGCGAATATGAATAGTTTAGTTACTTAACAATTATACAATAGGAAATATACATATCACATTGGTTCATATATAGTCCTCAAAGTTACCATTCATAATTCTCCACAGGATATAACATAACTATGATCTGTTTCGGTTAAATTACAATTTATATATTTTATATTAATAAGAAACGAGTGGATAAAAAGTGAATTATTCTGAAACACATTTATGGCCCATTTGTCAGACATCAGACTGTTCTTATCTCTTGAAACATATCCACTTTATAAAGGAAGGTCTAAAAAACAAATTAAAAAAATTGATAGTCTGTATTCAATTTTATGTAATCAATTTTCGAAATGATTCAGCATCAAGTAGTGGCATGAAGGGGAAAGACAAAGTTCATGAAATTTGAGTAGTGTGTGGAGAATTCGAGGAAATTGTTCATTTTGGAATGATCAAAAAGTAACATGGTGGTTGGAGATGGTCAACAGGAAACCCTGGACCCGGGTTACGTGGTAACGTCTCTGACTGTGAGGCTGAGTGACACGGGATCGAATCCGCCAGGGAGCATGAGTTCCTTCAAGATTACAGGTACACCTTGCTGACGAGTGTCAAGTAGCACGAAACCCGGGTCCAGGGTTTCCTGTTGACTATCTCCATCCACCATGTTACCTTAATATATATAGTGCACGCAGTGTCGAGCCACCTAGACTGGTGGCTACATTGCAACTTGATCGATAGCATTCATTCAGCACTAAGGACTTGACATGCATGAGATTGATCACCACCCAGTGATCAATCAATTGTGATCAAAAAGTATTTTGCTCATCACGAGACAATCTATGGTAGGTTTGATCAATGGCGAAGTCATAGTTAATCACTCCTCGAAGTCCTAAATAGGAACGGGATGAATGTTTTGTGCTCAGTGATTTTTAATGGCTATCTAGATGATTTTAATCCTTTATGAATACCGACATCATCACTTTTTCAATATCGTTTATCAACTGACACTGTCATTTAACTGTAAATTGACTAATCAGTTTGTACTATTTATATAAGGTGGTGGTTGGAGGTGGTTGGTATAAAACCCTAAACTTAGGTTTTCTGGTGTTTCGTACTCGTTAGCTGTCTGAACAGCTCAGTGGTGACGTGTCTGACTCTGAAGCTGAGTGACAAGGGATCTAATCCATCAGACAGCATCAGGACTCTTAAGATGATGGGTAAAGTTTGCTGATAGATATCAGACAGCGTCAGTCTTATGTTCAGCGTTTCTAACCACCACTTTATCGATCCACATAGTACACTAGATATTAAATCACTTAGACTAGCGGTCACATTGCGATTTGATTGAGAGACTTAACATACATAATATTGGTCACTACTCAGCGATCAATTAATTTCAGAACTATTTCTGTACACACTGAAATTTGTAAATTGTTGTAAGTTGTGATTGCTTATTACACTAAAATCAGTGAGTTGTAGATTAGAGTAATAAAAGATACTTATAATCATTTATTCCTCCTTTTAATGTTTTATTTAAAAATCAGGGAATATTTGAATTTCAGAGTTGTAAGGTTTTTTAAATGACTAGTCAAGTGACAGAATGAAGTTTTTATTAATGACAACGAAGACAGTGTCAATCAACCACCGTACTCTGATGTTTTCATTAAAAACTACTAAACTGTAGTTATAAAATACGGAGACTTTGTTTTAGAGATCATAAGCTATTATTCTAAATTAGTACTAAATTAGTACTACATACACTGAAACTCAAACCCGGTGTATTTTGCACTTTGAACTTCTCTAGTGAATTCAAATATGAACATCGATATTAGGATGAAAGTCCATCCAGCTGACCCGCCCCAACTAGGACAAGAAGCTCGACATGGGTTTCGCTGATAGCGACAATCTATTTACTGCCAAAAAATTGTAGTATGATGGATATACCAGGGCAATCCGCACATAGTCCACGCATGCCGACATAGATTGATCAAAATTCAGTCATCATTATCAACAATCGGATAATTTAACTTACAATAATAGTATTTTGACAGCTTTGTTCACGGAATTTATGACTTTTTTGAATGGTAATCTTTCGTTTTTCGGCTTGGCTATGAATGATTGAAGATATCTGTTAATAGTTTCAAATGAACTTGTTGAATAAATATAGATTTAGAGGAGACATGTTTCATTACACGATAATTTGAAATTTATCTGAACTTCGTGGGTTTATTCAAACATTTATTTTTGCATGCAAGGTATACTACCTATTAAATTCTGTAGTAGCTTATAAATTTAAAGAAATTATTACCTCCCACTTTCTCGAGGATTGATTTTTCTAGAAAAACTTTCGAAGGATATTCTTCGGACAAGTGGATTTCTGGTGTACGAGTAAAAAAGTTTAAAGATCTGTAACCGATAGAAGTAAAATCTGTGAAAGAACTTAGTATCGATTCGGATAACTAAAACTGCTACAGATGTTATTCTTATTTAATTGTTTGAAGAGAAGTATGTGACTTACCCAAGTTATTTTGATAATTTCCATCATAAAATGATAGGCATTTATAAATAGTTATCTGCACAAGGTACTCAACACCCGTTTTCTGGATATAATCAGCAACAACCTGACATGGCAGAGAACAAATTAAGGAAAAGACTCTGGAGGTGGACAGGACATACATTAAGGAAATCATCAAACTACATCACGAAGCAAGCACTAACTTGGAATCCTGAAGGAAAAAGGATAAGGGGAAGACCGAGGAAAACATTGAGTTGGGATTTAGAAGCAGACATGAAAAGGATAAATAGTACTTGGCAACAAGTGGAAAAGATTGTCCGGGACAGAATTGGTTGGAGAATTTTGATGGGCAGCCTATGCTCCTCCACGAGGAGTGACAGGCGTAAGTAAGTAGGTAATGAAAAGAAATTATCTGTAAAAATTTCGGAAGCCACAAAGTAGTCGGTGAATATTTTGCTGAGATTTAAATCTTCTGAACGGGTAACTTTACTGACATTTTATGGAATCGAACCAAGAATCTTCAGTTCACATCGTTAGTGTCAATGAGGCAGTCAATCAAATTTTAGCTGTTCATGTTTAAAATGTATTTGAATCTGTATAAATTGTTATTCAGAGGTTTACCTGTTTATTTCACATATGCTTGAATCCTCATGTTACATTTTCTTACTATAAACATTTAGTGAAAATTTTTTTGAATACAAATAAAAATCTGAATAAAACCACAAAAGTTTATAATCTTAGGTGTTATGATCAATATATTGTAGAAATTCTTCATTTGCAGCAGTTTCGACACGACTCTAAACTCTTCATTTTCATTCTTTATTTAATTTCTGTTCACAAATATCAATTTGATCTATCAAACACTAATTGTAGTGGAACAAGGTTTTGAGTAGTATATAAATAGTATATTCAATCAACCTATGTAATAAGATAGATAACAGGGATTATATGACACATTATTGGCGTAGAATTTTGAGAAAGAATAATGTTATTACAATGAGCTGATCATGAGCTGATCATCATCATCATCATCATCATCATCATCATCATCATCATCATCATCATCATCATCATCATCATCATCATCATCATCATCATCATCATCATCATCATCATCATCATCATCATCATCATCATCATCATCATCATCATCATCATCATCATCATCATCATCATCATCATCATCATCATCATCATCATCATCATCATCATCATCATCATCATCATCATCATCATCATCATCATCATCATCATCATCATCATCATCATCATCATCATCATCATCATCATCATCATCATCATCATCATCATCATCATCATCATCATCATCATCATCATCATCATCATCATCATCATCATCATCATCATCATCATCATCATCATCATCATCATCATCATCATCATCATCATCATCATCATCATCATCATCATCATCATCATTATCATCATCATCATCATCATCATCATCATCATCATCATCATCATCATCATCATCATCATCATCATCATCATCATCATCATCATCATCATCATCATCATCATCATCATCATCATCATCATCATCATCATCATCATCATCATCATCATCATCATCATCATCATCATCATCATCATCATCATCATCATCATCATCATCATCATCATCATCATCATCATCATCATCATCATCATCATCATCATCATCATCATCATCATCATCATCATCATCATCATCATCATCATCATCATCATCATCATCATCATCATCATCATCATCATCATCATCATCATCATCATCATCATCATCATCATTATCAGAACGTAAGTTTGTTTTAGTCAGGTGACTATATTGCAACAGTGAATATTTAAAAAAAGTAAAAAATTGGAAAATCTTTGTCTGATTACTAGAAAATTAGGTTATTTGAGACGTTGCTATGGTGTTGCTATGATAAATGTTTGCAATCTATAATCTGAGCACTTATTTTAATACCTTATTTTGAAAATTCTAGCAACATACCATTTAGTTAAAAATGAAATTCACATATTGTGGATAGTGATCCTTTTTCAGAATGATTTATAGTATAAATGAATCTAATTCTAAATATTTTGGAGATCTAATATAACTATATTCGTCTACAATTAGCAATGCCCTGTATTTGCTTACTATGAATACCTGTATAAGTTACTGGTTAAATGATGGAGTTTGTTTTGACTTGTAATGGATACGTACTCATAATAACTGATATGCTTTTTGATTAACCGATACAAGCTTATCTGATAAGCATACGATAAATGAAACAAGCTATTTCCGTAAACTAATTATGGATGGAAATGTTTTAACAGTATCCTTGGAGTTCTGCCTCAGATCGTTGTTATTGTTTTCAGTAATTTTTAGCTGATAAGAGTCGGATGTAAGCAAGTTGATATTGATAAGAGAATAGGAAGAGTTGCATTTTGTAAAAGTATAGTATAGGCATGAACTAATCAGAATTGAGAAAACAATTTTTAGGATTTTGCGCAAAATTCAAAAACCCACGTAAAATGAGCAGTAGAAATACCTTTGAGTTGGTCTTAGAACGCCTAAAATAATAATGAAGAACTATCTCCAGTTGTCATAGAGTCAAATCAAAAGTACTAAACGTATCTAATAGTTAATTCTTTCTGCACTATATGTAAATCCTAGCCCTTAATTCTGAAACAAACATTAACCCGATGAAACCAAATATTGTGGATGAATTAATCAGGTTTAAAATAGAGCCTCTTGTATGTTTGCTCGAAGTTCATTCATCCATATTCTTACACAATATCTTTGCGTAATAGATGCTGTCATAGCGAGCACCTTAACCCCGAACATCTAGCTTTAAATACTTGACCATAACCAATAAAGATGTGTGGACTCATGAGAGTTCGAAGAGATGGATATTCTAGAGCCATTAGGGCGGATTTATATTATCATTGCTTTATTTTCGATTTACAGATAGTCATCAGTAGAGGTGTTTATTAGATTCATTAATTTTGATAATGCAATGAGAAGACTAAGTTTATCAGAATTATGTGATATATTTGCGAAATACATAGGGAGGAGCAATCGTGATCTGCAATCAAGGGTGGCGGAACGCATACCCGAATGGCTGTAGGAAAAAGAATTCCAGTGGTCAAATAAGATCACAGGATAGACAGACATCTTCCTCCATCGCGAAATATTTGGTTGAAACTGGTCATAAGGTTGACGTCGAGTTAGCATTTGTAGTGTTGTACAAAAGCCTTCAAGGATGTATACCAAGGTTTATTGAAGCTTTAGCTATACGGAAACTGAAACCCCCTTTATGTGTTCAAAAGGAATTTGTTCTTACCCTTAACCTACCCTGGTAATGCTGATTTATTATCCAGAGTGGTTATCACATTGTTTTTGTGTACATTATTTATTTTCTTTCTTTGTTAAGGCTTAGTGTTATATCTCGAACTTAGATTTCCAATATGTCGCGTAATACTTGAGCTTTCGAATGCTAGAACCCTCCCAAATCGCAAAGTGAGAAGACAGAAAACTAGTAAGTAGGAATGTTATTCCAAAAACCTCATATATTTATAGTTTTTGGCTGAAAATAAATAATCATTTCGGACAACCAATAGGCACATAGGAGGTCCTTCTTATTCATCCAATAGGGAAGCTACACGTCGACTTCTAGAATGTTCCCCTAGCGCTGATTGGATGGAATGTCTTCGTCTCTTTCTGGGCTTCCTTGAGTTTGCCAACTAGCCATCCTAACACTTACCTTTAACCTATCTAGATGACCTTTTAATTTTCATATAAAAGTGTCTTAACAAGTATATTATGTGTGATCAGATTGTTCGAAATGTAATACGAAAATATATCATATAATTCTTATAAACTTCATCTTCTCATTGCATTCCCATTAGTTAAACATTCTAATGTAGATACGTATTTTTAGTTCATTTTCTCTTGACTGATTTCTGAATTTTAGTGAAAGTATTAGACATATACTTTTCAATGGTCAATATGAAGTATTTCAACACAAATCACTTATTAGTGATACTTGAAATACATTGAAATACATTTTTCGAAAACTACTATGTCTAATTTTTTTTCTGGTTAGCGTGGGAGACAACAAACCAGATTCCAGTGGAGGAAGAAATCGGGAAGAAGCGTTGGAAGTTGATAGGACACACATTAAGGAAAGCACCCAACTGGGTCACAAGACAATCCCTCACATGGAATTCTGAAAGGCCAAAGGAGAAGATGAAGACCAAAGAACACATTACACAGAGAAATGGAGACAGACATGAAAAGAATGATCAAAAATCGGAGAGAACTAGAAAGGAAGGCCTAGGACAGAGTGGGTTGGAGAATGCTGGTCGGCGGCCTATTCCCCATTGGGAGTAACGGGCGTAAGTAAGTAAAAGTGAACTATGTTTAGGCCAAAATTTTAATCTTTGATACAAAGTTACTGTATTTTATCATTAAAATGCACTACAATTTCTAATAAAAACATGCCTGATATCACAGTAGAATAGTAATGAACAAAAACATAGGTCGGGATAACCAATTGTATTTTAATACGAAGTTACAGAGTTCTTTCATCAAATGTGAAAACCATGTGTTCAATATTTCATTTGCAAATCCTCTATCAGTTGTCCCAAACTTCATCGTTCCTTCATTGTCATAAGAATTACTCCCTGTTCCCGTTCCTTTCGATTCGATCTTTCCAACCTTCTGGTGACATGTATTCCATTTCAGATTACAGTTAATATACTACTTATGTTGACATAAGTAGCATACACTACAGAGTGATTAATTATTAAACCCCTTATCAAACTATTTTCAACATAACTAGTAATAACCTGAATCGATTACCGCATCATTTTAACTCAATCAATAAACTAGTTACATTTTCATTTTTCTATATAATAAAAAGTTAGATGATTTGTTTACAAATAAGTTATTTCTTACTTGAATCCAAAATTCAGTTGTATTAATGAAATTACCAGACATAAAGTATCATATTACAAGTGGGGATGGATGGTGGCTGGCAGTGGAATCAAGAGTACGAGTTTCGTCCTATTTGGAATTCGTCAGTTGGATGTACCTGCATCCCAGAGTTGATATTTACTCTAGAACTCAAACCCAGCACCGTTACACTTCAAACACCATAACGCTAATAACTCCAGATAGCCATTAACTTGTACAATGGAGTGAAGTTTAATTCATTTTTGTTTTTGTTGTTTGAATCTTCCCATTGATGTTTAGGACTTCAATTGATCAGTCTATTGTTGGTATATGTGCATCCTGTGTGGATTGCCTCAATATTGCCATCTCTGCTTATAATGCTTTTCACTGAAGGCAATATGAAGGCCATCTCCACAGGGTGCATATATGCTAATATGAAACTTATTAATTGCAGTCCCAAACATCAATGGAAAGATTCAAACAACCAATACAAAAATAAATATAACGTACGACAGTTTATAAATCTCAATGGTTACAGATAAAGTACGTATTTGCAACAAATTTGAGTCATCGATTTATCATTAGCGGACAGTTAGTTTTAGTTGATCAATGATATTAAAGACTTAATGACATAAGGATTTGTAGTGGATTAATATCAATTACTTAATTACTTACGCCTGTTAAGCCTTGTGGAGGAGCACAGACCGCCCACCAACATTCTCCATCCAACCCTGTTCTGGGCAATCCTTTCCAGTTCTTTCCATCCATCAATAGGATGGTTATTTAAATTCTATCTCATTCTTGTTCTCAATTCATGAAGATTGTACATCCATGATATGAACAGTTATCAAACTTATCATCTTCATATTAGAGGTGAACAATTTACTTTTAGACTGATTCAAACTGATGTCAAATGAGATCTGTTTAATCAATATCGATAAAAAAAACCCAAACTAATTAAACCAGTTGCAACAATCAAAGTTTGGAACTTTCCTCATTCACCTTTTAACATCAGTTTCACTTTCTTTCCGTTAATTATTCAACAGAATTTAACGTTACTATTCGGTTTCATTTTTCAGCGGATTATGTGACACATTTTTTGACCATAATCATTTAGCATATTCGTTTATTCGTTTAAACAGAGAATTCACATATATCTTTTATTTTTAAGCATAGTTTAAATGTAGATAGTAACTTTTGATTCTTGGTAATATTTTTTACTTCGTCTTTCACTCACATTCATTCACTCACTCACTCATTCAATCACCTACTCACTCACTCATTCACTCATTCACTCACATTCATTCAATCACTCACTCATTCACTAACTCACACTCAAAAAGTCGATTACCTGATTACTTTTGTTTAATTTCTACTTATTTCTTAATTAGTAATATACTAATTATGCAATTTTATATTCAGCAAAAAACACAATCCAAATGCACATTTTGCTAAAATTAGATTAGAATATAGTCAACAGTTATTTTATGCTTCTATTTATTAACAAACTACATTTAAATAAAAATAGAGATTTAGACGTTTCTAATTTTGCAATTAGTTGGAATTGTTGATATATAGTTGATTTGTTTGTGATGGTGGAGAAGATTTGTAGCTCAGGTGGATGATTTTGATGAAGTTTTGTTCTCTGGTTTGATTGGTTTGGTTGTGGAGCTTTCATCGTTCTTCTGAACGACATCATCAGACTTCATAAGATTATATAGAAGTAATTCCCGTAAGCAAAACTATACACCAAAATTGTCATCTATTTTTGGCTACATACTTTCGATTATTTTAGCTGATTAGAAGTAATGAGATTAAAATCGAGTGTTGAATACCTTTTGAGCTATTTACTTTAAGGGACTATTTACCATGATGTTACTAACACATTTTGTGTTATTAAATTTACTTTCTGATAGCTCTAGTTGATCTAGAATTCACTCTGAAAAACGTTTATCGACGAAACGGCCATCCAGTGCTTTCAGGTTTTCCATGGTGGTCTAGCTTCAATTGACTAATGAATTCAACTATAAAATTGCTGAAATCTCCACACAACCCCCTTCTGTATGAAGATTAGTAAACCAGACTAGATGTCTAATTCTTTTCAATAAGATCTGAATAATTAATTCTTTAGATGACCTATAATATATACATAAAATAAATATTTAGTTGAGAGATTTCTGGATTATCAACAACGCAAAAATTATTAAAGTGTAAGATGAGCTGTACAGCTGTTTTCTTCCAAAGTAATCTTCAGATGCTCAACTAAAGATAATTCATATGCTTCTTAGTGAATCGGATTTGCATGAATTCCCGAATTTCTAGTAAGGGATCGTGATTGGTGGAGTTCAGTCAAGTCAGAAGTGAGGCTGTAAACCCATAATAGAGTTAATTGATGCTGTTGTAAGCTGAACAAAGTTGAAAATGTAAACAATTAGATGTTAACCTAGTGATCTACTTGTAACAGGATTTTCATTGTAATTGAAGTTTGTGAGACGAATAAACGATGAAGTACGAGTGTTCACTGCTTCGGCATTTCATACTATAAGCCCAAAACTTTCAGATGCTTCCTTGGTTTTAATTAGCCTCCAATAGATGTCGATTCACTACAAAAGCTGGTTATATATATAGTAGTATACCTTCTTTTAACTGATGAGAATAACTGTACATATTGTTTATTGTGAATGACTACATGAATTTGTGTCTACCAGTGTATGTAGAAAGTGTATGTAGAAAACTCCGCCTGTAGCTACTCTGGGGATTATTGCCGGTCCCTAGCCCACACAAAGGAGGAGGGTTGGGCATGGGCTTAGCGACCCCATTCCGTAGAAAATCAACTCGCTAAAAAAACGCTAACCAGAAAAATTCATTCAAACCATTCAAACTCTGCCCTGGGAGTAGAAGGAATGATTATGACGTCTCATGATGAAAGCCGAGTTCCTTCGGAAGTCATGAAGCCGATGCACCTTCTTACAACCAGAGCAACAATTTTTATAGGTACATGGAATGTCCGGACAATGTGGGAGACCGGAAGAGTTTTTCAAATTGCTGCAGAAATGAGAAAATACAACCTGGAGGTTCTTGGAATCAGCGAAACACATTGGACGCAGGTTGGACAACAACGACTATCTTCAGGAGAACTTCTGTTATACTCCGGTCATGAAGAAGAAAATGCCCCACATACACAAGGAGTTGCATTGATGCTGTCCAGAAAAGCACAAAATGCACTTATGGGATGGGAATCTCATGGACCAAGGATCATCAAAGCCTCCTTCAGAACAAAGAGAGAGGGCATTACAATGAACGTCATCCAATGCTATGCGCCTACCAACGACTACGATGAAGACGCTAAAGACCAATTCTACGATAGGCTGCAGTCGATCTTCGAGAAGTGCCCAACCAAAGACCTGACCATTCTGATGGAATATTTCAATACCAAGGTTGGAAGGGACAACAGTGGATACGAAGACGTCATGGGACAACATGTACTGGGAGGAAGGAACGAAATGGTGAGAGATTTGCAAACCTATGTGCCCTCAATAAACTGGTCATAGGTGGCACCATATTTCCACATAAAAAACATACACAAAGCCACTTGGATTTCACCGGATCACACTACACAGAATCAAATCGACCATATCTGCATCAACAAAAAGTTCAGGAGGACGATGGAGGATGTGAGAACCAGAAGAGGAGCTGATATAGCATCCGATCATCATTTGCTGGTCGCCAAGATGAAACTAAAACTCAAGAAGCACTGGACAACTGTGCGGACAACATCACAAAAGTTTAATACGGCCTTTCTTCGAGATGCTGACAAACTCAACAAATTCAACATAGCCCTCAGCAACAGGTTCCAGGCCTTTCATGATCTACTCAATGGAGAGGGAACTACCATGGAGAGCAACTGGAAAGAGATCAAGGAGGCAATCGTTTCAACATGTCAGGAGGTTCTGGGCCAAAAGAAGCACCATCACAAGGAATGGTTCACTGTTGGTACACTGGATAAAATTGAAGAAAGAAGGAACAAGAAGGTAGCAATCAATATCAGCCGAACCAGAGCAGAAAACGTCAAGGCACAAGCCGAATACACAGAGGCAAACAAACAAGTGAAGAGGAGCATCAGAACCGACAAACGTAAATATGTGGAAGATTTAGCGATGACAGCGGAAAAGGCTGCAAGAGAGGGAAACATGAGACTACTGTATGATACAACAAAGAAACTTGCTGGAAATTACCGTAAACCAGAAAGACCAGTGAAAAACAAGGAAGGCAAAGTAATCACCGACATTGAAGAACAACGTAACAGGTGGGTAGAACACTTCAAAGAACTCTTAAATCGACCAGCTCCACTGAACCCACCCAACATCGAAGCAGCACCTACAGACCTCCCAATCGATGTTGGCCCACCAACAATTGAAGAGATCAGCATGGCCATTAGACAAATCAAGAGCGGCAAAGCAGCGGGACCAGACAACATCCCGGCAGAGGCACTGAAAGCAAATGTAACAGCGACTGCCAAGATACTTCTCATCCTCTTCAGTAAGATTTGGGATGAAGAACAAGT
Organism: Schistosoma rodhaini; assembly: GCA_944470415.2. Lineage (NCBI taxonomy): Eukaryota > Metazoa > Platyhelminthes > Trematoda > Strigeidida > Schistosomatidae > Schistosoma > Schistosoma rodhaini. The sequence continues at coordinate 37,479,375 of OX104037.1, forward strand.
TCCAACAGACTGGAAAAAAGGACTTCTGATCAAGATACCAAAGAAAGGCGATCTGAGCAAGTGCGACAACTACAGGGGCATCACTCTCCTCTCAATACCAGGGAAAGTCTTCAACCGAGTATTGTTAAACAGGATGAAGGATTCCGTGGACACCCAACTTCGAGATCAACAAGCTGGATTTCGTAAGGATAGATTGTGCACAGATCAAATCGCAACTCTGCCGATCATTGTGGAACAATCAATCGAATGGAATTCATCACTCTACATCAACTTCATCGACTACGAGAAGCATTTGATAGCGTGGACAGGACAACACTATGGAAGCTTCTTCGACACTACGGCGTGCCTGAGAAGATAGTCAACATCATACGGAATTCCTATGATGGACTAAACTGCCAAATCGTCCACGGAGGACAACTCACCGACTCGTTTCAAGTAAAGACCGGTGTTAGGCAAGGTTGCTTACTCTTACCCTTTCTCTTTCTCCTGGTGATCCACTGGATCATGAAGACGTCAACATCTGGAGGAAATCACGGAATACAGTGGACAGGCAGGATGCAACTTGACGATTTAGACTTCGTGGATGATCTGGCTCTTCTATCACAAACGCAACAACAAATGCAGGAGAAAACGACCAGTGTAGCAGCAGCCTCAGCAGCAGTAGGTCTCAATATAGACAAAGGGAAAAGCAAAACTCTCTGATACAATACAATATGCACCAATCAAATTACACTTGACGGAGAAGCTTTGGAAGATGTGGAAACCTTTACATATCTGGGCAGCATCATTGATGAACATGGTGGATCAGATGCAGAGGTGAGGGCGCGGATCGGCAAAGCAAGAGCAGCATACCTACAACTGAAAAACATCTGGAGCTCAAAACAATTGTCAACAAACACCAAGGTTAGAATTTTCAATACAAATGTCAAGACAGTTCTATTGTGTGGGGCGGAGACGTGGAGAACTACGAAAGCCATTATCCAGAAGATACAAGTGTTTATTAACAGCTGTCTACGCAAGATACTTCGGATCCGTTGGCCAGACACTATCAGCAACAAGTTACTGTTGGAGACAACAAACCAGATTCCAGCGGAGGAAGAAATCGGGAAGAAGCGCTGGAAGTGGATTAGGTACACCTTGAGGAAATCACCTAATTGCGTCACAAGACAAGCCCTCACATGGAATCCTGAAGGTCAAATGAGAGGAGGAAGACCAAAGAACACATTACGCCGAGAAATAGAGACAGACATGAGAAAAATGAACAAGAACTGGATAGAATTAGAAAAGAAGGCCCAGGACAGAGTGGGTTGGAGAAAGCTGGTCGGCGGCCTATGCTCCATTGGGAGTAACAGGTGAAAGTAAGTAAGTAAATAGTGTATGTAGAAGGATAGGTAAATCACTAGGTGTATTATATCCACTTATCAGAGTGTAATTTCATTAAAAATTTCATTTAAAGCTCTAACTTTTACCATATTTTAGTTTGTGCTATACTAACATTCGAGAAAAACTTCACATACGTTTTCCTTCAGCTTAATAACGAATTTACTCACAAAACAACATTGATTTACTGCTCAGAAAAAACGTAACTCCTTGTATAATTGGTCAGTTCAAACAGTTAACCATAGGAAATTTTCTATCAGTTTCCCACTGAACAAAAATTAGATACTACACTGTTATATTATTAGAAAAATACTTACTTACTTACTTACGCCTTTTACTCCTCGTCGAGGAGCATAGGCCGCTCACCAGCATTCTCCATCCAACTCTGTCCTGAGCCTTCCTTCCCAGTTCTTTCCAGTTGCTATTCATCCTTTTTATATCGGCTTCTATTTCCCGGCGTAGTGTGTTCTTTGGTCATCCTCTTTTCCGCTTCCCTTCACTATTCCAAGTTAGGGATTGAGTCGTGATGCAGTTTGGTGATTTCCTTAATGTATGTCCGACCCACTTCAACGTCTTTTCCTAGTCTTCTATTCAGCTGGAAGCTGGTTTGTCCTCTCCCATAAAACGCTGTTGCTGATAGTATCCGGACAATGGATGTTGAGTATTTTTCGTAGACAACTATTTATAAATACTTGTACCTTCCTGATGATGGTCGTAGTAGTTCTCCATGTTTTAGCTCCATACAGTAGGACTGTCTTGACGTTCATATTAAAGATTCTGACCTTGAAATTGGTTGAAAGTTGTTTTGAGTTCCATATGTTCTTCAATTGTAGAAATGCTGCCCTTGCTTTGCCAATCCTCGCCTTTACATCTGCATCCGATCCTCCTTGTTTATCAACGATGCTTCTCAGGTAAGTGAATGTTTCCACCTCTTCCAGAGTTTTGCCATCAAGTGTGATTGGGTTGGTGTTCTCCGTGTTACATTTGAGAATCTTGCTTTTTCCTTTGTGAATGTGGAGGCCTATCGATGCGGAGGCTGCTGCTACATTTGCGGTCTTCCTCTGCATTTGTTCATGTGTATGAGAGAGGAGGGCTGGGTCATCTGTGAAGTCCAAATCATCTAATTGATTCTGAGAAGTCCATTGTATTCCGTATTTCCTTTCAGATGTCGAATTCTTCATAATCCAGTCAATCATTAGAAGGAAGAGGAATGGGGAGAGTAGACAGCCTTGTCTGACTCCGGTCCTTACTGGAAATGCATCTGTTAGCTGTCCTCCATGCATGACTTTGCACTGTAGTCCATCGTATGAGATTTGGATAATGTTGACAATCTTTTCAGTAACTCCATAGTGTCGAAGAAGTTTCCACAATGTTCTCCTGTCCACGCTGTCAAACGCCTTCTCATAGTTAATGAAGTTGACGTATAGTGATAAGTTCCACTCAACCGATTGTTCAACGATGATCCGTAGTGTCGCAATCTGGTCTTTGCACGACCGATCCTTACGGAATCCAGCCTGATGATCCCTAAGTTCGGCATCTACTGCGTCTTTCATCCGATTCAGCAGCACTCTGTTGAAAACTTTTCCTGGTACTGATAACAAACTGATGCCTCTGTAGTTCTCACATTTGCTCAGATCTCCTTTCTTTGGTATCTTGATGAGACATCCTTCTTTCCAGTATGTGAGTAGCACTTGTTCCGCTTCCCAAATCTTTTTGAATAGAAGGTGAAGCATATTCGCAGTTATTTCAATGTCCGACTTCAGTACTTCTGCTGGTATATTGTCAGGTCCTGCCGCCTTCCCACTTTTGATTTGTCTGATGGCCATTTTGACTTCTTCGATCGTTGGTGGAGTGACATCTATTGGAAGGTCAGTGTGGGCTGCTTCGATGTTCGGTGGATTCGATGGGGCTGGTCTATTCAGCAGTTCCTCGAAGTATTCTGCCCATCTTTTCCCCTGTTCTTGAATCTCAGTGATTGTCTTTCCTTCTTTGTCCTTGACTGGTCTCTCTGGTTTGCTATATCTTTCTGCCAATCTCTTCGTTGTATCATATAGTTGTCTCATATTCCCTTCTCTTGCAGCTTTTTCCGCCGTCGTTGCTAGTTCTCCCGTGTATTTCTGCTTGTCAGCTTTAATGCTTTTCTTCACTTGCTTGTTTGCTTCTGCGTAGTCTGCTTGTGCTTTGACTTTCTCTGCTCGTGTTCGGCTGTTGTTAATTGCTAGTTTCTTGTTCTTCCTTTCTTGAATTTTGTCCAGGGTTCCCATAGAGATCCATTCCTTGTGATGATGCTTCTTAGGACCAATAACCGCCTGTCACGTTGAAGTTAGTGCTTTTTTTTATCCCTTTCTTGTTTTTTCAGTATATCCTGTAGAGCTTGGAACCTGTTGTTGAGAGTTATCTTGAATTCATTGAGCTTGTCAATATATCAAAGGAAAGCTGTATTGAACCTTTGTAGTGCTGTTTGTCCAGTTGTCCAGTGATTCTTTAGCTTCAGTCTCATCTTGGCCACAAGCAGGTGGTGATCTGAAGCTAAGTCAGCTCCTCTCCGGGTTCTCACATCTTCCACTGATCTTCGGAATTTTTTGTTGATACAGGTGTGATCTATCTGGTTCTCTGTGGTTTGGTCCGGTGAGATTCATGTAGCTTTGTGTATGCGCTTGTGTGGGAATATTGTACCGCCTCTAACCAATTTGTTGAATGCACATAGGTTTGCAAGTCTCTCCCCATTTTCATTTCTCTCTCCTAGTCCATGTCGTCCAATTATATCTTCATATCCTGTGTTGTCCACTCCAACTTAAGCATTTAGGTCTCCCATCAAGATGGTCAGGTCCTTTTGTGAGCACTTCGCTATAATTCATTTCAGCCTTTCATAGAACTGATCTTTATCATCGTCGTTGCTATCATTGGTGGGTGCATAACATTGAATAAGGTTCATTATGATCCCTTGCTTCTTTGTTCTGAATGATGCTTTGATTATCATGGATCCATGAGATTCTCATCACACAAGTGCATTTCGTGCTTCTCTGGACAGCATTAGAGCAACTCCCTGAGTGTGTGGAGCATTTTGCCCTTCGTGACCGGAGTACAGCAGCATCTCTCCTGTACCTAGCCTTTGTTGTCCAGTTTGTGTCCAATGGGTTTCGCTGATTCCGAGTACTGCCAATTTGTATCTCCTCATTTCCATTGCTAATTGACTGGTCTTTCCTGTCTTCCACATTGTCCGGACATTCCATGTACCCATAAAGAGTGTTGTTCTGGTTGTAAGAAGGTGCATCGGTCTCGTGACTTCCGAAGAATTTCGGCTTTCATCATGAGACGTCATAATTATTCCTTCAACTTGGAGGGAAGAGTATAAATGGTTTGAATGATTTTTTCTGGTTAGCGTTTTTTTTAGCGAGTTGATTTTCTACGGGATGGGGTCTCTAACCCCATGTCCAACCCTCCTCCCTTGTGTGGGATTGGGACCGGCAGTAACTCTAGAAGAGCTACGGAAGGAGTTATTAGAAAAATAAGATGAAAAAATTGCTAAAAGATTAGTTGCGGATGAGATACCTCATTAGTAACGTCTCTGACTGGGAAGTTGAGTGACACGAGACCGAAAATGCCAGAGATCATCAGTTCCTTCAAGATTACAAATACAGCTTTTTTGATGTGTGACAAATAGCACGAGTATTAGGGCTTGGGTTTCCTGTCGATTACTTCCAATCACTGCCTTACAGATGATCAAATGTAGTTTTGAATATCAGCAATGTGATAACAAATCCTATTTCTGTCACTATATAATGATGAATATGACATTCCTAATTCATATGATGTTAGGAAAACTCTGATATAAAAATATATATATTATTTGTAAACTTGTCAGTTGACTGTCATCTGTTTTAGGAGTGTTCATTTCAAATTACAGCCAACTCATGTCAATCAGTAATCATTCATCATTGTCATTTTTCAATGTAAAACATATTTTCAGTTTTTAGTAATTTATACTATAATGTGAAGCTACGTAGATATGGGCCGATGCTGTGGGTTCGTTTTTTACCTCACTACAATCAGATATTTTACTTTTTTATTTCAGTAATTAGCTTTAAAATAGATTAAACAAGTAATCTTATTATGTTTTACTGGCTTATAAATCACTATACTTGACTTGACACGCATGGCATTGATCACCACCTAGTGATCAATCAATTGTGATTATATCTCAGTCCTACAGGAGGTCGGTCGCGGCCCGAATAGCTCAATGGTAACGTCTCTGACTGTGGAGCTAAGTGACATGGGACGAAATCCGTTAGGGAGCATCAGTTACCTCAAGATTACAGGTACACCTTGCTGATGAGTGTCAAGTAGCACGGAACCCGGGTTCAGGGTTTCCTGTTGACCACCTCCAATCGCCATCTTATCTCAACATAATGCACGCAATGTCGAGCCACCTAGACTAGTGGCCACATTGCAACTTGATCGATAGTATTCGATCAGCACTAAGAAGAACTTGACACGCATGACAATGATCACCACCCAGTGATCAATAAATTGTGAAATCATTATACTCTCAGAATTAACCAGATAACCACTCACTTTTATCGATGAATCTATTGTATAATGGAAAAATTGAATATTTGTGTGACAAAAAAGAGCGATTTTCGACGAATAAATTAAAAAAACAACTTAGGTTGAACATTTCTTGTAAGCATGTATAAATATGTTTGTACATTTATGTGAATTAATGTGGTGATAATGGAGAGATACTGAGCTAAATAATGACATTCCAGCAAAACTTACATACTATCAATTTCTAGCATACACATTTAAATATATATCATTTCAGGAGATAAATATTTCCTAATTTGAATTCACTTAGTATTGTTTGTTTGAATCTTCTCGTTGATGTTTTTAGGACTGCAACTGGTCAGTCTCTAATTGGCATATGTGCATACTGTGCGTATTGAATCGATATAGCCTTATTTCACAAACATTGAAAGCAAAGATGGATAGTGGCTAGCAGTGGAATCCAGGATGCGCGCCACTTCATCCTATTTGGGACTCGTCAGCTGGATGTACCTGCATCTCGGAGTTGATGTTCACTCTGGAACTCGAACCCAGTATCTTTCGGCTCAAACACCATCGCGTGGATAACGCGGCAATACGCACAGTATGCACATTTGCCAATTATAGACTGACCAGTTGCAGTCCTAAAAAACATCAATGGTCAGATTCAAACAAACAATACCAAGTGAATTCAAACTTCACACCATTGCACAAGCAAGTGGCTATCAGGACTCAGTAGCTGAGGAATTTCGGCCCACTAAGTTTGAATAAATGTCACTGATTCAAAAGTTTCAGAACAGTACCTCGAACTTTAAGGAAAAAAGATTCACTATACAGGATTAAGTATCATATTGTCTAGCGACTTAATCCGCTTTCATTAAAATATTTTCTTCTGAAGTTTAGATTACGAAGCTTGATTGATAGGCTTTTATTAGTACTGAAAAGACCAATCAGTATATAATTCATAATTTACTAGTAATGCCCAAATATAACTATCTTAGGTTTAGTTGCAATTCAAATTCCAAAGGAATATGGATATTCTCAACAATGATAGCCTGTGTTCTAATTACGTCTTTATAATAATTGGTAAACGCTAGCATAACTTAACTGTATGGCTTCATTTTGGTAACTATTATATGTATAAATTAATAATAGTATCTTAACGCCTGGTAAGGATACGAAGTAGAACGATAATAGATAACCGAAAATATGTTTTGCAAGAAAGTGAGGACAGATGATAATGTAGAGATTAACGCACTAATTACACAATTAGCAACCGTCGCCAAAGAGAGGAACGGAGAGGTTAAGTTTCTTCGATTTAAGCCTAAACAAAAAAATCAACTATACACACTAAACTGATGCAAAAAGTATCTTATTTACTTACTTACTTTCACCTGTTACTCCCAATGGAGCATAGGCCGCCGACCAGCTTTCTCCAACCCACTCTGTCCTGGGCCTTCTTTTCTAATTCTATCCAGTTCTTGTTCATTTTTCTCATGTCTGTCTCTATTTCTCGGCGTAATGTGTTCTTTGGTCTTCCTCCTCTCATTTGACCTTCAGGATTCCATGTGAGGGCTTGTCTTGTGACGCAATTAGGTGATTTCCTCAAGGTGTACCTAATCCACTTCCAGCGCTTCTTCCCGATTTCTTCCTCCGCTGGAATCTGGTTTGTTGTCTCCAACAGTAACTTGTTGCTGATAGTGTCTGGCCAACGGATCCGAAGTATCTTGCGTAGACAGCTGTTAATAAACACTTGTATCTTCTGGATAATGGCTTTCGTAGTTCTCCACGTCTCCGCCCCACACAATAGAACTGTCTTGACATTTGTATTGAAAATTCTAACCTTGGTGTTTGTTGACAATTGTTTTGAGCTCCAGATGTTTTTCAGTTGTAGGTATGCTGCTCTTGCTTTGCCGATCCGCGCCCTCACCTCTGCATCTGATCCACCATGTTCATCAATGATGCTGCCCAGATATGTAAAGGTTTCCACATCTTCCAAAGCTTCTCCGTCAAGTGTAATTTGATTGGTGCATATTGTATTGTATCAGAGAGTTTTGCTTTTCCCTTTGTCTATATTGAGACCTACTGCTGCTGAGGCTGCTGCTACACTGGTCGTTTTCTCCTGCATTTGTTGTTGCGTTTGTGATAGAAGAGCCAGATCATCCACGAAGTCTAAATCGTCAAGTTGCATCCTGCCTGTCCACTGTATTCCGTGATTTCCTCCAGATGTTGACGTCTTCATGATCCAGTGGATCACCAGGAGAAAGAGAAAGGGTAAGAGTAAGCAACCTTGCCTAACACCGGTCTTTACTTGAAACGAGTCGGTGAGTTGTCCTCCGTGGACGATTTGGCAGTTTAGTCCATCATAGGAATTCCGTATGATGTTGACTATCTTCTCAGGCACGCCGTAGTGTCGAAGAAGCTTCCATAGTGTTGTCCTGTCCACGCTATCAAATGCTTCTCGTAGTCGATGAAGTTGATGTAGAGTGATGAATTCCATTCGATTGATTGTTCCACAATGATCGGCAGAGTTGCGATTTGATCTGTGCACAATCTATCCTTACGAAATCCAGCTTGTTGATCTCGAAGTTGGGTGTCCACGGAATCCTTCATCCTGTTTAACAATACTCGGTTGAAGACTTTCCCTGGTATTGAGAGGAGAGTGATGCCCCTGTAGTTGTCGCACTTGCTCAGATCGCCTTTCTTTGGTATCTTGATCAGAAGTCCTTTTTTCCAGTCTGTTGGAACTTGTTCTTCATCCCAAATCTTACTGAAGAGGATGAGAAGTATCTTGGCAGTCGCTGTTACATTTGCTTTCAGTGCCTCTGCCGGGATGTTGTCTGGTCCCGCTGCTTTGCCGCTCTTGATTTGTCTAATGGCCATGCTGATCTCTTCAATTGTTGGTGGGCCAACATCGATTGGGAGGTCTGTAGGTGCTGCTTCGATGTTGGGTGGGTTCAGTGGAGCTGGTCGATTTAAGAGTTCTTTGAAGTGTTCTACCCACCTGTTACGTTGTTCTTCAATGTCGGTGATTACTTTGCCTTCCTTGTTTTTCACTGGTCTTTCTGGTTTACGGTAATTTCCAGCAAGTTTCTTTGTTGTATCATACAGTAGTCTCATGTTTCCCTCTCTTGCAGCCTTTTCCGCTGTCATCGCTAAATCTTCCACATATTTACGTTTGTCGGTTCTGATGCTCCTCTTCACTTGTTTGTTTGCCTCTGTGTATTCGGCTTGTGCCTTGACGTTTTCTGCTCTGGTTCGGCTGATATTGATTGCTACCTTCTTGTTCCTTCTTTCTTCAATTTTATCCAGTGTACCAACAGTGAACCATTCCTTGTGATGGTGCTTCTTTTGGCCCAGAACCTCCTGACATGTTGAAACGATTGCCTCCTTGATCTCTTTCCAGTTGCTCTCCATGGTAGTTCCCTCTCCATTGAGTAGATCATGAAAGGCCTGGAACCTGTTGCTGAGGGCTATGTTGAATTTGTTGAGTTTGTCAGCATCTCGAAGAAAGGCCGTATTAAACTTTTGTGATGTTGTCCGCACAGTTGTCCAGTGCTTCTTGAGTTTTAGTTTCATCTTGGAGACCAGCAAATGATGATCGGATGCTATATCAGCTCCTCTTCTGGTTCTCACATCCTCCATCGTCCTCCTGAACTTTTTGTTGATGCAGATATGGTCGATTTGATTCTGTGTAGTGTGATCCGGTGAAATCCAAGTGGCTTTGTGTATGTTTTTTATGTGGAAATATGGTGCCACCTATGACCAGTTTATTGAAGGCACATAGGTTTGCAAATCTCTCACCATTTCGTTCCTTCCTCCCAGTACATGTTGTCCCATGACGTCTTCGTATCCACTGTTGTCCCTTCCAACCTTGGTATTGAAATATTCCATCAGAATGGTCAGGTCTTTGGTTGGGCACTTCTCGAAGATCGACTGCAGCCTATCGTAGAATTGGTCTTTAGCGTCTTCATCGTAGTCGTTGGTAGGCGCATAGCATTGGATGACGTTCATTGTAATGCCCTCTCTCTTTGTTCTGAAGGAGGCTTTGATGATCCTTGGTCCATGAGATTCCCATCCCATAAGTGCATTTTGTGCTTTTCTGGACAGCATCAATGCAACTCCTTGTGTATGTGGGGCATTTTCTTCTTCATGACCGGAGTATAACAGAAGTTCTCCTGAAGATAGTCGTTGTTGTCCAACCTGCGTCCAATGTGTTTCGCTGATTCCAAGAACCTCCAGGTTGTATTTTCTCATTTCTGCAGCAATTTGAAAAACTCTTCCGGTCTCCCACATTGTCCGGACATTCCATGTACCTATAAAAATTGTTGCTCTGGTTGTAAGAAGGTGCATCGGCTTCATGACTTCCGAAGGAACTCGGCTTTCATCATGAGACGTCATAATCATTCCTTCTACTCCCAGGGCAGAGTTTGAATGGTTTGAATGAATTTTTCTGGTTAGCGTTTTTTTAGCGAGTTGATTTTCTACGGAATGGGGTCGCTAACCCCATGCCCAACCCTCCTCCTTTGTGTGGGCTAGGGACCGGCAATAATCCCCAGAGTAGCTACAGGCGGAGTTAGTATCAGTGAGTATGAGTTATAAATTATTTTACTGTCATGTCCTAATCAGCATATCAAACTACAACAGTATTTTGAAGTTGAAATTATGTTTCCAGTCTTTAAACATCATGTTTCTGGTCTCCTTCAACAACTCACAGAATTAAATTCACTTGAGATGCCAGTACATCCAGCTGACAAGTCTCAAACGAAACGATATGTGAGTTCTAGATTTCACAGCTAGCTAATATCCATCTTCGCTTATAACTTACAGAACTCATATAATTTGAACACATTGGCAATTTTGTAATTTTAGTTTTGATGATAACTGAATCATAAGATATTCTGTAATTTAGTGAGTTGATAATACTTCATATCTTTTTTATCCAATGTTATATCCACAGAATTGCTTCACTGGTTAGTACTTGGTACAAAAACCACGAATCTGACGACGTGTAATGAAAATACAAAGACGATAAATGAAAACTTATTTGACCTCCCAAAATAAACCAAAGTGATATATGAATACACCACTTTTTATACAATTTATTTACAGTTAGATTAACAGTCAAATTAATATAATGTGAACTAAACAGTATTTAATATCACTTAATCAATAACTTATTGTTAGAACACATATTTAATATATTATACAATTAAGCATTTAGAACTGACAGATATAGCTAATTGACTGAGTTGTATAAGTACTCCTTAAAATTAGATTACATATCACAGACGATGAATTTCATACGTCAGTTTCACTTCAATCTATTAAGTCACCACTTGCCATATCAACCAACAGTTTCACAATCCTAAAACTTTGGTCCTATTTAGGACGAAACGCTTAGTAGCTAAGTGGATAATGCGATGGCGTTTGAAGCGAACGTTGCCGGGTTCGAGTCCCGGAGTGAACACCAACTCTCAGGTGCAGGTACATCAAGCTGATGGATCCCAAGTAGGACGAAACGCACGTCCTGAAATCCATTGCTAGCCACTATCCATCTTTGATAAAAATGGTTAAAAAGCTAATTTCAGTCATAGAATGCATACTGAAATCAACATGCTCTCAACAGTTCAATCATCAGTCATCGGGTTTGATAAAGGTTGTACTGTCAACACTTGAAAATTTTTTAAAATAATCAATAAATAAATGATTATGAATTTATATTGTTTTGCTGAAGCTAGTACTCTCAAATAGTTAAGAGATCATCTACGTATTCAAAAGTTTACTAATGTTGGTCTTCAGTTATTCTAGTAACTCTACTTGTTAACATTTTGTTATGTAAAATTTTGCTTCTTACTCTTCATTATAAACATCCTTTTTTTAAATTCCTGAATCACGTCTATGCATGAGTCAATTCACTCTGTTGACCAACCCATTTTTGTTTTAGCTCGTATTAGGTGTTCTTTGAAATGGATTTTTCAATGATAGAAACATTTTCGATAAATCTTCTACATTTACTGCCCTATATATTAATATTCATTGATAACGAGTTATTTTACTTTTATGATACTGACTATATATTCTTGTATTTAAACAAATAATTTCAAGTAAATGAAAAGAAACCGAGAAATAAATGAATTTAAATTATTCTGTTATCAAAGGAAAATAAGAAGACCAAAGAACACATCATGCCAAGATATAGAGACAGACATGAGAAGAATGAACAAAAACTGAATAGGATTAAAAAGGAGGCCCAGAACAGAGTGGGTTGGAGAATGCTGGTCAGCGGTCGATGCTCCATCGGGGGTAACAGGCGTAAGTAAGTAAGTACGTAAAGAAATTATTCTGTTATGATTATCGTTAATGCTATATACAAATTAATAAAATGAGAAAGCTTTATAGTGTATCAAGTAAATTGACAATCAGTTCTGAAATCTGGTGTCGTTGAGATTCAGTTATCAATTTTATGGCTAAACAATCATATTATCCATCTCAACCACTCCAACATTTCATTAAATCATTTCTTGTACAAGATGATTGACAGTTGGAACTTGATTGTTTATTTCCTTTGGTCATGATCGTCCTTCATCTTGAAAAAAATCCAATCACACAATTTTTCAAATCAATAATTTTCAAACTGGAGAAGGACTAAATTACGCCTGTTACCACCCGTGGAGGAGCATAGACCATTCACCAGCATTCTCCATTTAACTCTGTCGTGGACAGTCCTTTCCAGTTGTTATTCAAGTTCTGATGTCTACTTCTGATTCCCGAAGCAATTTGTTCTTTTTTCTTGCTCTTCACCGTTTCTTATCAGGATTCCAAGTTAGTGCTTGCCTCAAGATGCAGTTTGATGATTTTGGTAATATCTGTCCTATCTACCTCCAATGTCTTTTGTTAATTTCCTCTTCATCTGGGAGTTGGTTTATTTCCCCTCACAGTAGGATGTTACTGATGATATCCAGACAACGGACACTGAGTATCTTGTGTAGTTAATCATTTATAAATACTTGTGCTGTTTTGATAATGATTGTGGTAGTTTTCTCCAAGTTTCATCTCCATACAGTAGAACTGTGTTGATGTTCGCATTGAAGATTGTGACTTTGATGTTGACTTGAAAATATTTGTTTTTAGCTCCATATGTGCCTCAACTGTAGGAACTCTGTCCTTATTTTAGATCTTGTAATTAAGTCGTACAAACGATCCGTATGTTTTACGTAGTGTACTCATTGCATCGTATTTAAGATTTAAGAGCAATGACAAAATATAATTTCACCACTCAGAGAAGTGATTACAACTACGCCTGTAGCTACTCTGGGGATTATTGCCGGTCCCTAGCCCACACAAAGGAGGAGGGTTGGGCATGGGGTTAGCGACCCCATTCCGTAGAAAATCAACTCGCTAAAAAAACGCTAACCAGAAAAATTCATTCAAACCATTCAAACTCTGCCCTGGGAGTAGAAGGAATGATTATGACGTCTCATGATGAAAGCCGAGTTCCTTCGGAAGTCATGAAGCCGATGCACCTTCTTACAACCAGAGCAACAATTTTTATAGGTACATGGAATGTCCGGACAATGTGGGAGACCGGAAGAGTTTTTCAAATTGCTGCAGAAATGAGAAAATACAACCTGGAGGTTCTTGGAATCAGCGAAACACATTGGACGCAGGTTGGACAACAACGACTATCTTCAGGAGAACTTCTGTTATACTCCGGTCATGAAGAAGAAAATGCCCCACATACACAAGGAGTTGCATTGATGCTGTCCAGAAAAGCACAAAATGCACTTATGGGATGGGAATCTCATGGACCAAGGATCATCAAAGCCTCCTTCAGAACAAAGAGAGAGGGCATTACAATGAACGTCATCCAATGCTATGCGCCTACCAACGACTACGATGAAGACGCTAAAGACCAATTCTACGATAGGCTGCAGTCGATCTTCGAGAAGTGCCCAACCAAAGACCTGACCATTCTGATGGAATATTTCAATACCAAGGTTGGAAGGGACAACAGTGGATACGAAGACGTCATGGGACAACATGTACTGGGAGGAAGGAACGAAATGGTGAGAGATTTGCAAACCTATGTGCCTTCAATAAACTGGTCATAGGTGGCACCATATTTCCACATAAAAAACATACACAAAGCCACTTGGATTTCACCGGATCACACTACACAGAATCAAATCGACCATATCTGCATCAACAAAAAGTTCAGGAGGACGATGGAGGATGTGAGAACCAGAAGAGGAGCTGATATAGCATCCGATCATCATTTGCTGGTCTCCAAGATGAAACTAAAACTCAAGAAGCACTGGACAACTGTGCGGACAACATCACAAAAGTTTAATACGGCCTTTCTTCGAGATGCTGACAAACTCAACAAATTCAACATAGCCCTCAGCAACAGGTTCCAGGCCTTTCATGATCTACTCAATGGAGAGGGAACTACCATGGAGAGCAACTGGAAAGAGATCAAGGAGGCAATCGTTTCAACATGTCAGGAGGTTCTGGGCCAAAAGAAGCACCATCACAAGGAATGGTTCACTGTTGGTACACTGGATAAAATTGAAGAAAGAAGGAACAAGAAGGTAGCAATCAATATCAGCCGAACCAGAGCAGAAAACGTCAAGGCACAAGCCGAATACACAGAGGCAAACAAACAAGTGAAGAGGAGCATCAGAACCGACAAACGTAAATATGTGGAAGATTTAGCGATGACAGCGGAAAAGGCTGCAAGAGAGGGAAACATGAGACTACTGTATGATACAACAAAGAAACTTGCTGGAAATTACCGTAAACCAGAAAGACCAGTGAAAAACAAGGAAGGCAAAGTAATCACCGACATTGAAGAACAACGTAACAGGTGGGTAGAACACTTCAAAGAACTCTTAAATCGACCAGCTCCACTGAACCCACCCAACATCGAAGCAGCACCTACAGACCTCCCAATCGATGTTGGCCCACCAACAATTGAAGAGATCAGCATGGCCATTAGACAAATCAAGAGCGGCAAAGCAGCGGGACCAGACAACATCCCGGCAGAGGCACTGAAAGCAAATGTAACAGCGACTGCCAAGATACTTCTCATCCTCTTCAGTAAGATTTGGGATGAAGAACAAGTTCCAACAGACTGGAAAAAAGGACTTCTGATCAAGATACCAAAGAAAGGCGATCTGAGCAAGTGCGACAACTACAGGGGCATCACTCTCCTCTCAATACCAGGGAAAGTCTTCAACCGAGTATTGTTAAACAGGATGAAGGATTCCGTGGACACCCAACTTCGAGATCAACAAGCTGGATTTCGTAAGGATAGATTGTGCACAGATCAAATCGCAACTCTGCCGATCATTGTGGAACAATCAATCGAATGGAATTCATCACTCTATATCAACTTCATCGACTACGAGAAGCATTTGATAGCGTGGACAGGACAACACTATGGAAGCTTCTTCGACACTACGGCGTGCCTGAGAAGATAGTCAACATCATACGGAATTCCTATGATGGACTAAACTGCCAAATCGTCCACGGAGGACAACTCACCGACTCGTTTCAAGTAAAGACCGGTGTTAGGCAAGGTTGCTTACTCTTACCCTTTCTCTTTCTCCTGGTGATCCACTGGATCATGAAGACGTCAACATCTGGAGGAAATCACGGAATACAGTGGACAGGCAGGATGCAACTTGACGATTTAGACTTCGTGGATGATCTGGCTCTTCTATCACAAACGCAACAACAAATGCAGGAGAAAACGACCAGTGTAGCAGCAGCCTCAGCAGCAGTAGGTCTCAATATAGACAAAGGGAAAAGCAAAACTCTCTGATACAATACAATATGCACCAATCAAATTACACTTGACGGAGAAGCTTTGGAAGATGTGGAAACCTTTACATATCTGGGCAGCATTATTGATGAACATGGTGGATCAGATGCAGAGGTGAGGGCGCGGATCGGCAAAGCAAGAGCAGCATACCTACAACTGAAAAACATCTGGAGCTCAAAACAATTGTCAACAAACACCAAGGTTAGAATTTTCAATACAAATGTCAAGACAGTTCTATTGTATGGGGCGGAGACGTGGAGAACTACGAAAGCCATTATCCAGAAGATACAAGTGTTTATTAACAGCTGTCTACGCAAGATACTTCGGATCCGTTGGCCAGACACTATCAGCAACAAGTTACTGTTGGAGACAACAAACCAGATTCCAGCGGAGGAAGAAATCGGGAAGAAGCGCTGGAAGTGGATTAGGTACACCTTGAGGAAATCACCTAATTGCGTCACAAGACAAGCCCTCACATGGAATCCTGAAGGTCAAATGAGAGGAGGAAGACCAAAGAACACATTACGCCGAGAAATAGAGACAGACATGAGAAAAATGAACAAGAACTGGATAGAATTAGAAAAGAAGGCCCAGGACAGAGTGGGTTGGAGAAAGCTGGTCGGCGGCCTATGCTCCATTGGGAGTAACAGGCGTAAGTAAGTAAGTAAGGGAAGTGAATACAGTATGTAATTTATCTTTGATTGTTTAACGAATATTTTTAAAGATCATTTTCAGATGTGACCTTAAATCTCAGAAAAGATAACAGAAGCAAAATTGATTTATATCTTTTTTGCTTAATGTTGTGCTGAGGTCACTACGTTAACGGTTAGAAACTTAAGAGAAAATCAATATATCTATCTATCTATCATTCTATATCTATATCTATATCTATATATCTATATATCTATATATCTATATATATATATATATATATATATATATATATATATATATATTGGATTGTTTAACTAAAATTTTGACTTTTTTAAATGTTAAGGTTTTCTTTAGTTCCTGAATCCTCACTCTCCGATTGTGGAAGACAATCGTCAAAGTTTTTTGTGTTGGTCATCCGCTTTATCTAGTTCGTATAGATCTCGTTCATATTAGAATAATCTTGACATTGTTTATGATTTGAAAAGTTTACGTAAGTTATCACAAGACATAACAGAAAAACTTCTCGAGATAGCAATAATCTTTGTAACCAACTAAGTGGGTGTAAATTCGAATACTTTATAATATTCTACAAAATACTAATCTAATGAAATAACAATTTGACTTTTGGTAGTTAGAAAAACATAAAGATTTATAGTTACTTCATTTTTATATTGGTTGTTTGAGTTTTCCCATTAATCTTTATGACTGCAATTGATCAGTCTCTTATTGGCACATGTGCATACTGTATGGATTGCCTCAATATTACCTTTAGCCACAAGCATAATAAGTAGGGATGATAGTGGAATCCAAGAGGCGAGTTTCATTCTATTTGGGACTCATCAGTTGGATGTGCTTGCATCTCAGAGTTGATGTTCACTCAGTGACAGAAAGTATTTGTGTATGGTTGATGATAAATCATTCAGTCCGTTGGTAATTGGCTTTGTAATTTCTGTTCATACAATGTATTTATCAATATTACATATGATATATTTATATGTATATAAGCTATAAATTCCTTATGAAACAATAAAATTTTATATAGATGAGATCATGAGTCAATTAAAGCTAGACCACCATCGAAAACCTGGAAGCACTAGACGGCTGTTTCGTCCTAGTGTAGGACCCTTCAGCAATGCACATCCATTATCCCGCCTCGCGAGATTTGAACCCAGGACCTATCAATTTCGCGCGCGAGCACTTAACCTCTAGACCCCTAAGCCTTCCGGCAACCAACGGTGTTAATGTCTAATTTCAAACCAATCCACGAAATTGAGCAACCATTCACCACCACAATAGGACGAAACAGCCGTTCATTGCTTTTAGGTTTTTCATGGTGGTCTAGCTTCAATTGACTCATGATCTCAATGATATTAAATTACTAAAATCTCCACAAAAGCCCCCTTCTGACAATAAAATTTGTTCAAACCATTATTTGGACATTATCTTTTGAATACTTTTGAGTATTTCAACAATAATGTTTAAACGAGCATATCATTGCAAAATTGTATTCATATAGAGTTTTACAGTTTTCATTACTTCTCTCACTAACACTAAAAACAATGTAATTTTACAGTTTTTAAAAGCATCTATTAGATTAAGTACTTACTACATATCTAAACATACACAGAAGGTAGATAGATAGCTGTCAGTTAATAATATTTTGAGAATGAAAACAGAAAGTGTAGTGTTACTTTTTTTTCAAGTTTTACAATTAATTACCAACAGGACTAATTGAAATCACCATGGTGATGGTAGTATTTACAAGGAAATTAAAATTTGTTAACTTAAATAAATGTATGTTAGAAACAAATAATACTCCTTAAATAAATTGTTGTTATTTTCGGTTAGAGGAAGTGAGGAAGTTATGGAAAAAAAACTAGGAATTTCCGAAGGATAATATGTGATAAAAATAATTTGTATTAGTAGTATAGTCAAATAGGTGGTAAAGACAAATATTCCCAAAAGCTGGATAAATGGTTTTTAAAGATCTAGCTAGCTAAGTGTTAGTTTTAATAACAAACTGATTCCAGCCTATAAAAAAAAAACATTAGAACCCAAGGAACGTTGAAAATTTATTGATCACTATTCTGGGGTTATTCACTTATGTGTAATAATGGTCCCTATACCATATGAAGATTAAAATAATCTACTCGGGCCAGATGTTTTCAGAGCACCAAGTCAATATCTAGTGATCATCAATTTTGAGATTTCTGATATAGCGGAATTGTTGATATGTTACCATCTCACTGTTCACATGAGATTAATTCCGATGGTCAAGGCTTCTAGGTAAAACTTTAGAAAATCTATCTTGAAGTTAATAATTAGTGAGCATATGATTATCATTAACTAGGGTGGTTCAAGTACATTGGTTCAAGGGTGGTTTTTAAAGAAGCTAGTATAATGTAAATATGATAATTCGGCCTTAAACCAATATCAGTTCAAGCTCTGTAATCAAAAGTTACTGAGGTCGCTGTGTAAAAGGGTTATGAGTTCACATTGTTGTAGAGTTCCGAGCTGGAGACGAAACATTTATCGGTAGCTTTTTGGTCGAATAATGATCCTTCAGATAATGCCAGTTTAAACCAAATACATCTATCTTAACATATTAGCGATTATTATTGTTATGAATTGAAATATTTTATGTTGCCCCACTTGATAGGATCAGAGGATTATAGAGTCGGCTGATGAGGAATCCGTTTTATAATAGTCAGACCAGTAACCTTGTGTTTAACCAATAGTACAAATTATTGCCAACAGTAACAGGGTATCCTAATGCCCAGTGATTTACGCCACTAATTTCTCCAATGGTCAGTCAGAACACGAAAACAACAAACCTATCTGTCTCCTTTTATTATTACTGAAAAGCTCAGTAATCCTGTTACCTCCTGATCTATCTGTCTATTATCTGTGTTTAACATAAAGGAAGAGAGAATAGTCTCGATCCAGTTTGATGATTCGAAGTGCCAGGTAACTTGGTCCGACCTTGAGATTTGCAACACGCACGTTCTGGTTGTGACTGAAGCGGCTACTTGGGGAGAAAGAAGGAAAGTATCCAGTCACTGACCTGTGACCTGATAGGTTTGTAATCGGAGAGCAAGAAGACGATTCTTCTGGAACTGTTACAGGGCTTATTCCTGATTTAAACTTACTCAAAAAGGCACACGAATAAATATCTGACTAACACGACAACAAAACACAAAAAATGAGAAAAATACAATTATGCTCAAAGTAGGTCATTACAGTAAAAAGTGCAGAACATATAATGTTAAGTTTAGATATCAGTAATTTTGAAACAAAAAAGAATATGACGCCAAGTTATACATTAAAAGTAAGATTTTGATGCATAGCATTTCTTTCTGTTTGGTGCTTTTTATCGAGTTAGTCCTCTACGAGATGCGGTGGCTAACCCCATGCCCAACCCTCCTCCTTTATCCGGGCTTGGAACCGGTAGTAGCCCCAGAGGGGCTCCAAGATGAGTTGGAGAATGCTGATCGGCGGCCTATGTTTCATTGGGGGTAGCAGGTGTAGGTAAGTAAGTAAGTTTCGATTCATAGAAGAAAAAGATATCAAAAAAGTGTCATTACTTTACAGACTTCAAATTAAGCAAGATATATATCCCGAAAAATTATTTCCTCTATATATCATTGCTTTTTTACTTTTCCCCTTCACATAAAACCATAAGACCATCAGTGGAAGATCACAATCTGTACATAACTAAGTCGTTTATGATATAAAATTTGAGTAACAGGTACGTTAATAATTATTCATAAATGATAAAAGGTAACACCATTGAATAACTTAGATAAAAGCTTACAATTCAGGTGAGATAAAATATACCGCAAACAAAGTATTGACTGATTACTCATTAAGAATACATATAAATAATAATAAACATCAATGGCAAGATCCAAACAAACAATACTAAGTAAATTTCAACTTCACCCCATTGCACAAGCGAGTGGCTATCAGAACTCAGTGGCCGAGTGGATAACGCGATGGCGTTTCAAGCGAGAGTTACTGGGTTCGAGTCCCAGAATGGACATCAACTCTGAGATGCAGGTAAATCCAGCTGACTAGTCCCGAATAGGACAAAACGCACGTCCTGAATTCCACTGCTAGTCACTACTCATCTTTGCTTACTATGCTTGTGAATTTAGGCTATATCGAGGCAATACACACAGTATGCACATATGCCAATTAGAGACTGACCAGTTGCAGTCCTAAAAACATAAATGGGAAGATCCAAACAATACTAAGTAAATTTCACAATGAAAATAATTTCAAGAGGTTCCACGTTTCTCAATTATTCACCCATATCTGCTATATACAATAGTTATAATGACACAAAGATACACCAAATAGAATGGATCATGGAATATAATAGTTAATCAATACATTTATGTAATAAACAAATTGAGGATGAGATCACTGATTTCATTGAATAATGATACAAGAATATACGTTTGAATAAAAATGTATCAGTTAACTTTTAGTGTTAATCACATGAATGAACGACATTATATGTTCTTTTCTCTAAAAAAACTGTTTTGTTATTGACTTAATTAATTAATTTGACCTAATTTTGATTTAATAACCAAAAGTTTGATCAGATTTCTTCTAGAAGTTTCATTGATCAATGCAGTAAACAGTTCTGATATTATGGCAAGCAAAGATGGGTAGTGGCTAGCAGTGGAATCCAGAATGCTCGTTTCGTTCTATTCGGGACTCGTCAGCCGGATTTACCTGCATCTCAGAGTTGATGTTCACTCTGGAACTCAAACCCAGTATCTTTCGCTTCAAATGCCATCGCGTTATCCACTCGGCCGGTGAGTCCTGATAGCCTGATAGGCTATATCGAGGCAATACGCAAAGTATGCACATATGACCAGTTGCAGTCCTAAAAACATCAATGGGAAGATTCAAACAAACAATACTAATTAAATTTAGTTCTGATATTAATTCCTCATAATTGCATTGAATAAAATGTACAGTAATGTACAACATTGTGATAACATCTGAAGTTTACTGTTTTAATGCATTCAATGGAAGTTTCTGCCAATATATTATTTAGAACGATTTCATCAATTAAAAAAAAGTTCATTGTAGTCTTACATTAGTTTGAGGATTATTGAAAGCTACGAAGCACTGGATAGGTGTTTCTTTACGATTTTGGATTCGTAAACAACATGCATTCATAAACATACTTGAGATTAGTTGTAACGTATGGATTTCTTATGATGACCATGATACGGTTAAGTTGCTCATATGAAATCTCATGTTCGTTGTACTTTTAGTTTCAGTGAATTCTTGATTACTATCCAGTATAATCGATGAAAAGCTACCTCATTATTCATATGATTGTGTATATTCCGTCACTTCCCATTAAAAAACTGAATGAATCTCGAGAAAGTATACTGATGAATTGACGTTTATTATTTATTTTGATGATTTATGGAGATTCATACATTTTGTAAACTGTAATCACTGTAACCACTCGACACTGAAGAGCATTGAACAGCCGTTTCGTTAAAGTACGGGATTCTTTTGCAAATGCTGTTACTTATGACAACTGTTTACCTAGCGATATATCTGAAGTTCATCAGTAATCCAAAATGATCAAAGTTGAGAATCAACCATTGATCTCCATCTCTATCATTACTTTGACTTAGCATTCATTAAGGGGTCTAGAAGTTTGGGGTCCGAACCATAGTCGGGTCATAGGTGTGTAACATGTAGAGGTCTCACGTTACAATGATACACCTGACCAATTCTTCCCCACTAGTTTTTGGGTGGCACCTCAACTAAGATCAATCTGTGAAGAATACACGATTTAAATCAAAACTGATTTTTACAAAACTTCCAACTAGATTATTCATTTATTAAGTAATAAATGACATTTGGTCATACCATTTTGAATGTTATGTACATCAATAATTACCTTAATTTCTCACACTTTTGACATGGTATACAACTCAGTATTTCAACAGTGATATTGAAAACTGTGTGATTGATATATACTTTGTCAGTAAGTGATGTATTTGTTCAATTACTGCTCTTTCAGTTGCTTGGTTTAGTAAATGAAAATTTTTAGTCTTTGCTTTCTTCTAATTGACTGTTTAATAGCAGTATTTTTTTGGTTAGCTGTTTTTAGAGAGTTGGTTTTCTACGGGATGGGATCGCTAACCCCATGCCCAACACTCCTCCTTTACCCGGGCTTGGGACCGGCAGTAGCCTCCGGAGGAGCTACAGGCGGAGTTTTAATAGCAGTATAACCGTGGTTAATTATCAACAAAGACATTTTAAGCTTATGCTTTTTTTCTGAGTCATTTTCCATCGCACATATTCATGGAATTAGTTAGCTAGCTGACTAAGGATTCTTTTTTTGGGATCCATTCGATCAAAGTTTCGGAAAAAAGTTCTGTTAGTAAACCATGGTTTCATTCCCCAGGTAGAATAAAGTAACATTTTGTTCTAATTTCAAATTTTCGAAATTTCATTAGATTTTGGTAAACAGTGACATTATTAGCAGGAGGGGTTTGGTTGAGATTTTAGTAATTTTATATGGTTGAATTCATGAGTCAATTGAAGCTAGACCACTATTGAAAACCTGGAAGTACTGGGCGGATGTTTGGTCCTAGTGTGGGACTCCGCAGCAGTGCTCATCCACGATCCCGCCTTGCGAGATTCGAACCCAGGATCTATCGGTCTCACGCACGAGCGTTTAACCATTAGACCACTGAGACGGTATCAAACGGTGTTAATGTCTAACTTAATATTTAAGGTAAACTGTTTAGTTAGAGTTTTTTGATGTTATATGAAAGAATACATTCTCAAATAGCTTTTCAAAAAATACAGTGGAATTTCAACTTTTGTAAAAATATATCCATGTGTAACATACAAAATTTCATCATAACTTATCATTATGAAATTCACTCGGTTTTTAATTCTGCTGACTACACAACTACATTGTATGTGTAGTTGACTGAAAAAAGTAATTATTGTTAAGATTTTTAAGATCTGCCTAGTTGATAAACATTTAGTTAGACTTTTTAAATCTCTTAGAAAATGATTATCATCTAGCGTGTCACTTGAGTGATTTAATATGTTTTCAATGGGATCATGAACCAAACAACGTTAGACCACCATTGAAAACCTGAAAGCACTGGACAGCCGTTTTGTCCTAGCATGGATGAGCATTTCTGATGAATCCCATGATAGGAAGAAAATGCCATCCAGTGCATCCAGGTTTTTAATGGTGATTTAACGTTGATCAGTTCATGGTTTCAATTAAATCTTAAAAATCTCCACGGATCTACACTGATAATATGTTTTCATTGTATAACAGAGATCGAATTAAAATATAATGTATTTTAAACATTGTTTATAGCACATATAAGTATATTTCTTCATACGAAATTATCGAAAATAACCGACAAGAAGAAACGTTATCTTTATCGATAAAAAGACCAACTTCAGCTGATTTACATTGAGTTCCTGATTAGGGTCCTGGAAAGGATTGACTAGGAGTAAATTTGGACACACTAGGCGTAGCTTTCATTCTCAGCTGAAATCCGGATTCTTCATGCATCGTTTCATTAACATAACGTTTAGTCTGTAATTTAAAAGTTTACCAAGTTGGACTTATACACCTTTGTTCCCGATACTGAAATTCTAGAACACTTCATCAATTTTAGTTACGTCTCCAATCACACTTCTTAAAATTCAAAATCAGTTACACGGTGGAAAGATTTAACCCGAAGGGAAATACTTATAAACTCTTATTCATTACCGAGGCTTCAGCAAATTAAAGATTCGAGCCTGGACCATGTGTACAAAAGCAGAATGATCAGTCTATCTTTCTATCAGTTTTTTTCACCCTCCTAATATCCAAGGTTATTGCTTAATTGTTAGGTAATTATAGACTGGATTGTTCATTCTCTGCAAATAATCAAATTGTTTTGTTTTCTCTTCATTAATTTTAGGAGGTATCATATGGATTTTAAGTGGCTTGAAAATTCCTCAAACAGTGCACTGTAAAAGCTTCATTAAGATCTAGAAACTGAAGTATTCATGTTACTTCCGAGTCTGAATATTGAATCATCTAAGGTTTGCCAATTTTTAGCATATCTTCTAAGAAATTCTAGAATTTCAATGTTTTTCTAATGATTTCCATAGCTAAACTTTGAGTGAAACACTACACTAAATATCCACCTTTTGATTCTGTTCAGAGTTCAGAGGAATCTAGAAACGCGTAAGGAAAACCTATTATGTATTGGGTATTTCATTTTTTTCATCATTCAGTTTTATTTCACTTTCCTCCGTTAATTCAGTAAGTTTACCTGATGAAAATAGTCTATAACAGTTCAGTAAGATCATATTTTAAAGTTCTTTATTTACTTTTGTTAACCCTCAAGTAATCCATAGACTGCTGACCAAGATTCTTCAACGAATTTTGTCCTCGCCAATCCTTTACAGTTGTTGCCAAGTACTATTCATTCTTTTGATGTCTGAATCCAATTCCCGATTCAATATGTTCCTTGGTCTTCCCCTTTTCTGTTTCCCTTTAGTATTATAAGTACGGGTTTGCTTCGTGATACAGTTTGATAACTTTTGCGATGCATGTCATGTCTACTTCCAGCGTCTTTTATTAATTTCCTCTTCAACTTGGAGGTTGGTTTGCTCTCCACAACAGTAGGTTGTTGCTGATAGTATCCGGACAACGGACATATAGCATATTGAGTAGACAATTGTTTATAAATAATTATACTGTTTTGATGGCGATTGCAGTAGCTCTCCAAGTTCATCTCCAAACAGGAGAATTATCTTGACGTTCGTATTGAAGATTGTGACTTTGATGTTGACTTGCAAATATTCGTTTTGAGTTCCATATATTCTTTAATTGTAGGAATGCAGTACTTGTTATGTCAATCCTTGCCTTTTCGTCTACATCAAATCCTCTTTATTCATCGGTGATACTGTCCAGGTACGTAAACGTTTCTGCATATTCCATAGCCTTTCCATTAAGTGTGATTGTGTTGATCTTCTCTGTGTTGTATTTAAGGATCTTACCTTTTCCCTTGTGTATGTTGAGATTCATTGATGTGGAGGCTAAATATTTGAAAACAATGCTTATTAAAAAGTAATTGAACAAGAAAAAAAGAACACTGCACAGTAACAAAACGTCATATTCACATGTGTAGCCTACATAAAAAAGTAATTTATGAGAAATGAAACTAATTCAACATATAAGTACTAGAATGATCTAAAATCATTCTCACAAAAGAAAATATGATATTTTCTAAGACTATTTAAATTAAGATCTAAAAAATGACTTGATCCATTCATATAAACATATAAGACAGAATATAAAAGATCATCAACATCATCATCATCATCCAAATCATCGTCATCATCAACATCATCATCATCATCATCATCATCATCATCATCATCATCATCATCATCATCATCATCATCATCATCATCATCACCATCATCATCATCATCATCATCATCATCATCATCATCATCATCATCATCATCATCATCATCATCATCATCATCATCATCATCATCATCATCATCATCATCATCATCATCATCATCATCATCATCATCATCATCATCATCATCATCATCATCATCATCATCATCATCATCATCATCATCATCATCATCATCATCATCATCATCATCATCATCATCATCATCATCATCATCATCATCATCATCATCATCATCATCATCATCATCATCATCATCATCATCATCATCATCATCATCATCATCATCATCATCATCATCATCATCATCATCATCATCATCATCATCATCATCATCATCATCATCATCATCATCATCATCATCATCATCATCATCATCATCATCATCATCATCATCATCATCATCATATGATTAAAATCATTTGGAAATAGTAACGAAAGACTAATATGGGTCAACTATTACAGTTATTATTAATATTCTTATTTCTTTTCATTGTTTCTAGTTTCTGTTATAATGTAATATAAACTAACATTATTGTAACTATTGTAGCTTTCTTATGCGTTGTAAAAATTAAGACTGGTTATGAAAAGAATTTTATTCATAGATAAATTGAGTTGAAAGATAAGCACGTATTTGTATGGCAATAGAAAGGGTAAGAAATTAAAAAAATTATGAAGGTTGATCATCGATTTTAAATTTTATGTTTGCTTGTATGGCATTGATCGTTGATCTTTATAAATGATAGGTTGTACGTAATGTAATATATATGGAATCACGTATTAGTTACACGGTTGACCGTGACCGCTGGTGCTACTCCATGTCGGGTGTGAGCCAATAACCCACCAAGGACAATGAAACATGGTCAAACAATGTCGTAAGTTGATTGCAGTTAAACAGTAACACAGCTGCGCCTGGATCCACTCTGGGGCTACTACCGGTCTGAATCCTAGATACAGGAGGAGGGTTGTGCATGAGGTTGGCAACCCCATCTCGTAGAACATTAACTTACTAAAAAAATGCTAACCAGGAAAAATGATTCAAATCATTTCAAATCTATTCTGGGAGTCAGAAGGTCTTCATTTAGAAGAGTTATGACGCCTCATGGTGAAATACGATTACCTTCGGAAGTCACAAGGCTGATGCCTCTTCTGACAACCGAAACAATCAATAATTTAGTACATAGAATGTTTGCGCAATGTGGGAGACCGAAAGAGTCACCAAAATTGCAGCAGTAATGAAAAGATACAACCTAGAGTTGCTTGGGACCAGTGAAACACATTGGACGAACGTTGGAAGAAGAAAATGTCCTACATACTCCAGGAGTTGCACTGATGCTATCTAAACAAGCACAAAATGTACTTATAGGATGTAAATCTCATGGATCCAGGACCATCAATGCCTCCTTCAAAATAAAGAAAGAGGGCATCATAATGAACGTCATCCAATGTTATGTACCTACCAACAACCACAACGAAGACGTTAAAAATCAATTCTACGATAGGCTGCATTCGATCGTCGACAAGTGCCCAACAAAGGACCTAACCATTCTGATGGGGGATTTAAATGCCAAGGTTGGAATGAACAACACTGGATACGAAGACGTCATGAGACGACATGCACTAGGAGAAAGGTGGCATCATATACCCACATAAACGCATTCACAAAACTCCATGGATTTAAACGGGTCACACTACACAGAAACAAATTGGCCATATCTGCACCAACAAAAAGTTCAGGAGGACGATGGAGGATGTGAGAACTAGGAGAGGAGCTGATATAGCATCAGATCATCACTTGCTGGTTGTTAGGATGAAATTAAAACTTAAGAAGCACTGGATAACGAGGCGGACAACATCACAAAAGTTTAACAGAGCTTATTTTCGGGTTACTGACAAACTCAACAAATTCAAGATAGCCCTAAGCAATAGGTTCACTGAAGAGAGAACTACGATGGAGAACAACTGAAATCAACTGAGAGCAGGTTCACTGAGCTTTAATTACTTTCTGATTTGTCCCTTCGTTTATGAGATCGCCTAAAGTTTTGCCAATTTGATTACTAAATGCTGTGATAGGATTCGTTACTAATGGTCGTTACACTATACTTTAAAACAGTACACATTTCAAAATATACTTTAGTGATGACTGATTAATTAACACTCTAAAGACGCTGATTTCTATCTTCCAAACTTTTCATAGAATTTTACCATTCAGTGTAAACAGTTATTCACTCAGACAATAGATGAAGGGTTGCGCAAGATCATGGATCGATTGAAGTTAGACATCGACACCATCGAATGCCGGCTCTATGGTATGGAGGTTAAATGTTCGCGCACGAGGCTGAAGATCATGGATTCGAGTCCCGTGTGCAGGATTATGGATGCACATTACTGAGACGTCCGATACAATGACGAAACGACCGTCCAGTGTTTCCAGGTTTTCCATGGTGGTCTAGCTTCAATCGACTGATGAATTCAACTATTAAAATTATTATAATCTCCACGAGTCCTTATTCTGGTAATAGCATATTATATTCACGATTAATTATCTAAAATAAAAAGAAAATTTTGTGGAACTTTTGAGAAGTTAACTAATAAATAGCCTACACTTATGAATTGGATAATAACATATCTAGATCATTATAATTGGTAGTAAGCTTCTGTGATTATTACGATTATCAGTCTTTTTTCACAATGTTTAGTTGATTTATTTCTTATCGGACAATTAATTAGTTCTGTATATCTATCAAACTGGCTTATAGAACTTTCAGGAAGCGAACAGATTTCTTTAGGATTGAACTATACTAGATCAAGTCTAGAAAAAATGACATTGAGGAAGAAAGATCATTTATAAATATTTCATCCAGATTAGGAAACTTAACATTATGAAAATAGGATAAGGTTGTCTTTGTTAATTAATATTATAGATGTTAAGAATTACAAATATGTTATAGATCAGAAGGGGGTTTGTGGAGATTTCAGTATTTTCATAGTTGAAATCATGATTCAATTGAAGCTAGACTACCATGGAAAACCTCGAATCACTAGACGGCCGTTTCGTTCTATTACAGGACTCCTTTGTAGTGCGCATCCACGATCCCGCCTCGCGAGATTCGAACCCAGGACCTACCAGTCTTGCGCGAGAGCACTTAAACGATAGACCACTGAGTTCAAACTTCTTGGATTGGTTGAAGTTAAACATTAGCACCATCGGATGCCGACTCTATGGTATGGAGGTTAAACGTTCGCGCACGAGGCTGAAGATCATGGATTCAAGTCCCGTATGCGGGATTAAGGGTGCGCACTGCTGAGAATTCCCATGCAAGGACGAAATGGCAGTCCAGTGTTTCCAGGTTTTCCATGGTGGTCTTGACTGATGATTTCAACTATGAAAATATGTTACAGGTAATACATTTTTTAAGATTAAAACAACTACTTGAGATAATTCACTATTCAATTTAACTGAATAAGTGGTCGATAAGTGTAATTCATGGAATGAGATTTACTACAAAGCATTATCAATATTGTTATTGACCACGCCCAGAGTGAATTGAATAGTGTGTATTAAAAAAAGGGGAAATCATTCTAAAATAGGAATCAGAGTATTCTAAAAAGCTTTTGTAAAAACGTGAATTGTCATTAATAATGGAAAGAAATGAAAAATCATGTGAATTATTGTATACACACGACTTTGTACAACTTCATTATAGGTTACGCCTAATATTAAAATAAAAAGGTTGATTTCTGTCCGTCTAGATACTAGTGGATAGAATAGAGTTTGAATATATAATCTTGGGAACAGAGAACCTAATTTAATGACTCATATGTCATTCATTTGGTGTGCTCATCAAATATGATCAATGAAAAACAGGGGGATGGGAAACGCATATAGAATGGGATTTTTAAAGATGGAGACTTTTAGACATGTAAAAGAGTCTGTAAACTTAACACATTACAATGAATAAATTAGGTTGAAGATAAACTATTTTGAAAAAAATGTTTCACAGAGAAATTAATGAACATTCAGTCAAACTGATCCCCTGTAGTTTGTCAAGAGCTAATTTTTCCCAGAATTACGTGGTAGGATTTTGTTGAAAGAAAAGACTCTTTGATATGACCGAATGATTGAATACTCATTGCATAAAACAAAGTTAGTATTCACACAAAAGAATATTCCCCAATAATACTTTTGAGACTCATTTATAATTCTTTGTAAAATTCTCCAAAGTCAAGGCAAAATGGCGGAAATGCTTTGACTAACTAGAGTTCTTTGGAAATTCCTAAAAAAACTTCTGGAGAAAATACATTGACTGTATTATTACTAGAATTGTTACTAAGTTTGTGATCTGTTCTCAAAACTTTTAGATAATTTAAATCGTCTGTTATCCTAATTTTTTGTATCAAAATTAAACTTTGAGTTAATCGTTTAGATAATCCTAATCACTGTTTTCTATTTAAAATCCAATTATTGAAGAGTGTACGAGTCTGAGATGCGGCTAGTCAGTGAGTATTCATACCATTTGGTGCACCAAACAAATTAAATGATATAAATTGCTTTATTTTAAATGATCAACTAATGATAAAAAACAAAGATTACAAATTAAGCATTAAAGATCTGAGTAGAAGCAATTGATTTATAAGTACAGTACCTTTTCCATACTAAAACCAATCGAAAATATATTTTAGTTTTCCCCTTCCCAAAAAAGGGATAACTAATGTAAAGAAAATGTGTTAAATCACTGAGATCAATGTGGTAGTTCCCATAAGTTTTACTTTTATTTATTATATCATTTTTAATTTAATTTTTACAACTCATGGTCAATTCTGAACACTTCGTAAATTCATCCAAGGAACTTTTATGTTATTTTTATGGAAATCGTCTTGTAAAGTAAATGCTGATTTACCTTATACCTGATCATTCGTAGTTCAGGACGATTTCATCTACCCTATAAGTTTATTTAGTCACTTCATTTGGTAATAAACTAACTATTGGCTTATTCTCAAAGATTTATACTTTTACGTTATTAAACATAAACACTGGGATATAGGTACATCCAGTTGTTGAATTCTGAATAGGACAAAATGTGCGCTCTGTATTTAAGTGCTGGCTACAATCCTAATTAACTAACGAATGTTACTATACTCTAATTCAATTTGAAATGGTTTGAATATGGTTTGACATATTCACATATATACATCCTGTGGGGATAGCCTCAGTGAGACCATCATAACATAAGTTGATATAGAATGGATAGAATGTGGCTATCGCTGGAATCCAGGACACACGTCTCGTCATCTTTTGGGACTCGTCAAATGGATGTATCTGCATCCTGGGACTCGAACCAAGGGTCGTTTGCTTCAAACACTATCACATTATTCGCTTATCTTTTGAGTCCGGATAGCCACTTACCTGTGTAACACGTATGAGTTTTTATTCAATTTGAAATGGTTTGGACTATTTTGTTATTGGTTTTTTAATGTTTAACCACATTCTCTCTAATTTGTATAAACTACAACGATTCTTTGCTTCATTAATCAGTAGAATACATCACTTAGGCTAGTAACTAAATTTTATTTATTTGTCAACAGAGAGTTTCATAAGTTCAAATTCAATACTGTATTGATTATGGTCCGATTTTCATTTTGCCATGGATGATATGTTATGTGACGGAAATTCTTAAATATGTTTACATCTATTGTCTGACCAGTTTCATTTTTTGTAAAAGTATACTGCATTCCATTTGTAATTCTTGATGATGGTACCATACAGAATGTTTTTAATAGTGTCACATTATTTTTAAGCTGTATAATTTGAATGTATGCTTTTGTTGTCATTCTGATCACCAATTACATTACATACTTTCAGAAAGTTTCTAACATACTGTAAATTTTATCAATCAAGAATCTTGAGATTTCCCCAAATAAATTTGATCTTGTAGTTGTTTATATGCATCGATTTAAGTGGTAGTATGTAGTATATTTTCACTATTAGTCGCTATTCATATATGTGTAGGTGACAAGAGAGAGTCGAGGTTGTCTAGTTTAATGCTTTTTAAAATCGATGAAAATTACTTTGTAGATAATGTTTCATTAGTCATTCTTTTCTGTGGTATCTTACAGTGAGATGAAATGGTTCTATTGACTTATGGGTTGTAATAATTATTAAGGTCTTAAAATATTTGTGGTGAGTTTTGAGATACTTTTCTTGTATGGTAGGACAAACTGTTTTCTAGATTTTATGACGACGTAATGATTTGCTTCACACCTATAAGTGAGTTTACGCGGTTAGGCATTTCATGAAATAATCAGAAATCCCACTAGTACTTGAAGTAGACAGGGATGATATTGTCTTAGAATGACAATGAAAGTTTCACAATTTAATCATATAATTCTGAGACGGGAACGTGAATCGAAAGCGTTCATCTGAGATATAAACACATATCTATTGTTACAGATTTCAAAGATCACTTAGACTGCTGACCACTTGGAGATAAGCATGGTATTAGGCACTACTTAATGATGATTCATTTGTTAATATATCGCCGCATCAGGAGATCAGTCTAGGGCCAAACAACTGAATAGTAACGTCTTTGGATTGCGAAATTGGGTTATAAGAGTTCGAATACCACAAGAAGCATTATATCTCTCAAAATTACAAGTACATCTTGGTTGTGAGAGCCAACTAGCACGAAACCTTGATCTATAGTTTCCCGTAGACTATTTTCGACTGTCTAACATCTCAACATAGTACATGCAGTATCATGTCACATATACCAGTGACTACTTTATAGCTTTATTGTTGAAATTCGATCAGCGCTAAGTGTTAAATAAACATGACATTGGTCACCAGTCACAATTGATTGATCACTGGGTGGTGATCAATGTCATGTGTGTCAAGTTCTTCTTAGTGCTGATCGAATGCTATCGATCAAGTTGCAATGTGGTCACTAGTCTAGGTGACTCGATACTGCGTGCACTATGTTGAGATAAGTCATATTTACAAATACTTTCGAGTTATTAAATAAACAATATTGATGCATAAACTTACTTATCTGTCTCAAAAGCAAAGATATTGGAAAAAAAATGGTGTTAGTCAGTAATACACACTTTATGATTAACATTAGTTCTTATTTGTAGACAGCTGGTTAAGTAGTCCACAAATCAATACCCAGCAAGTTTGAAAAAATAAACAATATTTTGAACCTACTGATCTATGGATCATAAATAGAAAACTATAACCATAATAAATCGATTGAAAGACAGACAAACAATCGGTGAGCACGTTTCAATGCTCTGTAAATGAATAAGAAATGACATTTATTGCAAAACAGTAAACAATGGTGTCTGTACATCGATTCAGTAATCCAATATGTCAACATGTTTAAACTTATTGTAATGGCATTTCACAAGAACACAAATAATCAATAAACAGACAATTGTTAGTATTTTTTTGTAACTGAAAGAAATTGAAACGGTAAACACAAATTGTGAATCAATAATTTTCATTGTACATTAGTAAAACAATTTTTGGTTAGCGTTTTCTTAACAAGTTGATTTTCTACGGGATGGAGTCGCTAACCCCATGACCAACCCTCCTCTTTTACATGGGCTTGGGACCGGCAGTAGCCTCCGGAGGAGCTACAAGCACACTTTGAGGAAATCACCTAATTGCGTCACAAGACAAGCCCTCACAAGGAATCCTGAAGGACAAAGGAGAAGAGGAAGGCCAAAGAACACATTACTCTGAGAAATAGAGATATACATTAAGGAAATCACCAAACTGCATTACAAGGCAAGTGCTAACATGGGATTCGGAAGGGAAGTGGAAAACAGGAGGGCTAAAGAACACATTACATCGGGAAGTAGAAGCAGATATGAAAAGGATGAATAACAACTGGAAAGAAGTGGAAAAGAAGGCTCAGGACAGAGTTGGATGGAGAATGCTGGTGAGCGGCCTATGCTCTTCGACGAGGGGAAACAGGCGTAAGTAAGTAATGGAAGGAATAACCATTTCCTGATTTGTCAGGTCGATTTTGCTATAATGGGTTAATTTATTGATCACTTTATAATAAAGTTGATGGGGTAATAATTTTTGCGAAAGATGGATAGATGAAGTTTTCAATATTTTTCGTCATAAGAATGATATAATGGGTTTCGGCTTACTTGAATAACGTCCGTATACAAATTTGCATGCGAATCGGTAAATTAACCATATGGTTAATAATCAATCGAAGAAGTCAATCAATAGGAATGTAAGAATAAAATGAAAACAGTGGACCTAACTAGGTCTTAAAAAATGAACCAATTTAATACTTGTTAAACAGCTTTAAGCCTTACATCTAGATGGAGTAGAATCTGATGATATTATACAGAATGACAATGAAATTTTCCCAATCAAAACACCTACTTCAAAGAACACTACGATATCCGAAGTCTTTATCTGAACTGCAAATCTTAACCATCAATTCACGATTAAAACATTATTTCAATACACCAACTTTCATAGGTATTACTCATATTTTTGAATAGCATTTATAAACGATTTATCGACTAATAATCGGATGATCGCAACTTATAAATATCGTAAGATTTAAATCCTGGAACAAATAAGTTGAACAGATTTACTGAGTCATATACGTGCTACTGTCAACTGATTGCTTAATGTAAATATACTTAAGTTGATTTGTAGGATGTACCCAACACAAATCAACCTCATATAGGTAAAACTGGAAACCAAGAATTACTGGAGAGCTGTTTCATCTTAGTGTGAGAATTCTAAGGAGTGTATACCTGCAACCTCACTAAGGATCAAACCCATGACCTGATCTCGTGTTGAACGTCTGGCCATTAAAACTGCTATGATGGAGTTCAGTGGTGCAATTTTAATCTATTCGTGGTGTTAATTAATGATCACCCAGTACCACTAGTGACAACTGCTTTGCTCCAGACTTATCTGTAACCCTGCCAGTCACGACGTTTCCTTTGAACATCTCTAAGTAAGGAACAAGTGGGCTAACTGTTACTCTATAATCCCTGATTTTCAAAATGAGATTAACCTTTGACGAATACTACTTACAAATAAAAATCATCTCTACAACACCCCTTCAATTAAACATATGCTTATTCTGTGCAAGCTGGACAATCAATGGAATCAACTATTATATACGTTTATAAATAGCATTTCACAAGAGGTAGCTGGTTTTTTTATATTTATCTGACGATTGATTAACATAAATTTCAAAGGAAACTTTTGTTCACAATCAATAACATCAATATAAGTGTACATTAATGGTAAATGACAATTTTTACATCGATCTTGACACGTATAAAATAATCAATAAATACCTTACATAGTTTCATGATACTAAATTGTCAGAGAACCATAACAAGGACTTAGGGAGATTTTATTGGAAGACAATATGACAAGATTATAGACTTTAATTTTCGACTAAGGAATGAATAGTACTATTTGATCGATCAAACATGAACTTTATGCCCAATCAGCAATTAATCCTACCATAACAGAATCGAAGTCAACATTTATGTATTTATGAGATTAGATTGAAGTAGACATACAATTCAGTTGAATATGACCAGTAAAAATCTGGTTTTAATTCTACACTTGCATTTTCATTTTCAATCATCATTTGTTAAATGAAAATCTGTCTTTAATAAAAAAATCATCAAGATTATTAAATTAATCATCATTTAGTTCATGTAATTTATAGTCATTATAGTTAACTCAGTTAAAATTACTGTAATGCTTCACTGTTTTATATAGTTGCGATCATGAATCAATTGAAGCTAGACCATCATGGAAAACCTGGAAACACTGGACGGCCTATATAAAATTAGTAAAATTTCCACAAAACCTCCTTCTGATAATGATCGTATGCTCTTAGTGGCCGGCTCCATGAGGTATTTCCTGCAGTTCTATTGAGAAGCAGTGACCAGTAGTGTTCAATCAGGTCTGTTATGAAATAGTATCACTCTGAAGACAATGGTGGATGTGTCGTTTAACTTTGTGGATCGGTTGAAGCTAGACATTAACACTATTGGATGTCAGCCGGCTCAGTAGTCTAGTGGTAAAGCTTTCACGCGCGAGACTGATAAGTCTTGAGTTCGAATTTCACGATGCGGGATCATGGATGCTTACTACTGAAGAGTCCCATAATGATTCATTGATTTTTTTCTGAACTATTTAATCTTTACTTATTGATTAATAACCTATCCATTCATTTTTCACCTTTATTTTCCAATGACAGAATACACTATGAATAAACATTCTTAAAAGAGAAGGTTAAAAGAAACCCCTAAAATAAAATCAATCAATCAATCAATCAATTTTGTCATAATGAGGATAATTTTAAATCATTTATAAATCAATATTTTTTTTTTACAAATCAATTCACAGAAATGTACATGTCACATGATTATATATATTCAATTTTAAATATTTAAAATGTAATGAAACATTTATTATTTTTTTTTTGTTTTTATTTTTTGAATTTATTTGATAATAATATAGAGTCCTATATATATATATCACATGGAATTTCAATTTGAATTTAAGTATGATTAAACAAAGTATATATCAGATAACTAGTAATATATTTATATTATTGTTCAATTTCAAAAGAGATTTGTTTGAAATGAATGAATGACCTTCATGAAAAAAAAATTTACCTGATAAGTTTCTTTTAATAATGATATAACATTATCAAAATAATTGTTATCATAAGATGATTAGTTGAATTTAAAATAAATTCAATGTTTCATCTGGCTAAATCTGATTTATGCTTTTTCAAAGAATATATTTCCTACAACAACTTGGCGCCTAAATACTTTGAAACTATTCACTCTAATTTAAATGAAAGTTCTTATGTATATTATAGGAGTAATTATCATGAATTATATCTATTGGTTATAAACAATTAATTTTATATAGTTGAGATCATGAGTCAATTGAACTTAGATCAGCATGGAAAACCTGGAAGCATTGCTTGACGACCGTTTTGTCCTATTGTAGGACTATTCAGCATTGCACATCCACAATCTCACCTTGCGAGGTTTAAATCTTAAAATCTTCACAAAACTCCCTTCTGATAATTAATTTTATGATATTTTACATTTATGATGTTAAATATTACTTACTGGGTTCGAATCTCGCTCGCGAGAGCGGGTTCGTGTATGCGCACTGCTGAGGAGTCCCATAATAGGACGAAACGGCCGTCCAGTGCTTCCAGGTTTTCGATGGTGGTCTAGCTTCAATCGACTCATGATTTCAACTTTAAAATATACTGAAATCTCCACAAATCCCCTTCTGATTACTTATTTCAATTTATACAAATTTGAATGTTAAAAGATCATAGAAAAAATTGGTGTATTTTCATGTTATTTTGATTTATTGGGTTGATGAGGGGGATCTGAAAAATCCTTTTCTATCGTCTTCATATTCTTACTTGCGTCACATGACTTATTATTTTTTCTGTTAAAATTCAAAAATTATATTCAAGAATAAAATCATAAATATTATAGTTTGATTTCTTAAAGTCAGTTGTCAGCAACACAGTACCTTACAAATATGTGTATCGGTTGAAGTTGCAACATCATATTAACCAATTCTCAGAATAGTAAAAGTAGTAACAGTATAGATTAGGCACTAAGAAGAAAGAAATTATTCATTGAGCTAATATTATAGGATAGTTTTATAGTTCGAAACCTAGGAGAAGACAAAAATTAAATGCATCTGTATCAGCAAACATTGGAAATCAAGATAATCGGTGGATTGATATATGTAAGTAGAGTACTTGATTGATAAAAACGAATTTTTAAGATACTAAATGTGTCATTTAACAACAAATAAAGATAAAAGCTGGTGATGATTGTTTGCATGGTTTATTCAGATATTCTATGAATTAGTGACCAATAGTTGACCAATTAAAGCAAATGGTTTGTTGTGAGAAAAGGTACAAAAATTTCGCAAACGAATCATAATTTAGAATATTTTATTTGTTCATCTCTTAGAAGAAAGAAATTAACTGATAGAGTGGCATCTTGCTAATCTGAAAAATAAAATTTAGGTGGTCTTTTTGGTGCAGTTTTTTTGTATGAAGGCTTATCTTCTCTAGAAAGCTTTTAGTGACAACCACACAATAGCTAACCTGAATGAGCATTTCACATCATATTTGACTGTTGGTTACAAAATATAAATTTAGACCCAGATATAGGTACCAATGCCAAAGTTGAACATCATCTTCTCATATAAACCGAGCATTGGGTAGAAAGTCAATAATAAATATATTTTTCCTTATATCCTAATGAGTAGAAAAATGTATTTCCATTGTATATTTTTTGGCTATTTATTTATTCTAAAGAAGTGGCCTACATTAAGTCACAGAACTTCAGGAATACAATTTTTTTACTCATTAGGATATAACAAAAAATATATATTTATTATTAGACCCAGATAATTGCTTATTCAGTAAAAGTAGTCTAAACTTGACTAGAACATATCGTATATGATACTTAAAGACGAGACACGAGTTGATTATGTGCGAATCATATAAATAGTATATTACAAGATACACTGAAAGAACGAGAAAGTTTAATTCGGAATCAAAGGATTTTCCAAAACTCAGTTTTTAGCCTTCACTAAAAGTGAGTGGTGTTATATTTTAATGGAGGATCAAAATGTGATCAGTATATCGATTATCTAAATGAAATTATTTGATTCTCACGAGTTACTTTTCATATGTTTCAGCGAGTTCTGCAGAAGCCGAAATCTACACTCTGTCGGTAATAAGAGTGTACTGCAGTGATCGCACAAAATCTATAGATATTTGAAATTTTTTTAACATGAAGGAACACAACCAGTCAGTATGATCTTTCTTGAATGATTCAACAAATTTCTTAACTGTAGTGCTATCTAGAACCTTGTAAATAATATTGGGTTTCGTTAGCTAGATGTGTATGCATCTTAGTGTATATTTCTGAATTGAGAATTAAACTCAGTACATGTTATGTCAAGGGTTAACGCGTTATCCACTGAGCTACTAATTCCAAATTGGCACTAGTTTGTCCAGAGAATGTGATTTTAATTCTAAGGATTTATAAGAATTGTTCGACTTGTAGTTAACAGTACTGATTGATTTCAGCTAGGCATCCTTTAGAATTTAAATAGCAAAAGGTTGTTGTTTCGTCCTAGTATCGGCCTCTTCAGAAATTTCCAATGAGGGCCATCCCAATAGCCAAATCTACGGCCTCTTAACCATTCAATCAGAATCCAAGCATTTCTTATATCATTCAATTTGCGATATTCATGACAATTATTCATTGTCATTGATGATACTCGTGTCACAACCAGTGTGGTTTAACTCCATTGATCACTACTACTTGCTAATCAATTCAAACTTTAATCAGTCACGTAAATTCTGAAATATCTAGTCAGAAAAGATACACAATTTTCAAAATGTTGATGGATTTCAAATATCATCAAATACGGAGTGATTAGTTTTTTCTTGCTTCTTCAGTCTTATCGATTTTAGATGATAATAGTAGTGAAACGATTTCAAATTCCAGATTATATGTGTATATATTGTTTTGCAAACTAAATGTAGAAAGAAAAGAATAACTAAACTAGGATAAATTATTCAATACCTAATCCTCAATACGATAGGTCACCATGGTAATGGGTGAAGCCATCATTCACCAAAGTACGATAATTTATGAACAATATAGTTGATATGGAGACTTGTATAAAAGCAAAAGAATTTTAAAAATTTATGAATGAGGACATATTTACGATTGAATATATCTTTAGTTGGGGATTTCAAATGAGTTAAAACAGTTAGAAGGCTTTTTAATTAACTATCATTCTCCTTTTATCTCATTGATATAGAGATAAATTAGTAAAATAAACGATTTAAACTAATATTTTAAAACAGCCAATAACAAAAGTTTGGATCGGATTTTGTTAAAGTCGGATAGTGATTTTCCTAGGAATCCAAGACATGTGTTTGGTCCTATTTGAGGCTCGTCTGAGGGATTTAAATGCAACTCACTGTTGATGTTCACGATAAAACTCGGACTGAGTATCTTTCTCCTAAAATATAAATGCATTGTCTACTAAGCATGTAAGCGAAAATAATCAACAAATTCCACAACGAGTTCAACGGTCATATATACCAATAATGATTGATCGGTCATAATCCTTAATATTAACAACGACTACCCGAGGTTTTAAGACAGTATTCTTACCCGTTCCGTAGGTTACCTGGAATCAGTAGCTCAACTCTTAATCCATGGGTGCATGAATTGAAAGGTGGGGAATTCGAGTTTCAGTGTGAACAGCAACAGCGAGATGGAGGTATATCCTGTTGATGAACCCCAGGTAGGACGAAATGTACATCTTAAATTTCAATGCTATCCCCTGCTCGACTTTACTAAGCACGCGTATTTATGTAGTTTTATCGAAGGAATCCACTTAGGATACAGATATATCATTAGAGAGTGATCAATTATAGTTCCTTATATCAACAACGGGCTAATGTAAATCCTTGAAAATGAGTAAATTTTACATCCATATGAACCTAAAGTTCATCTTTATAAGAAGAAAAATGAAGTTAAATAAAATAACACGTAATACAAAATGAAATACACATAATGCCAACATTTCAACTAGTCAACACTCAGATTTAAGTCTTTTGTTAAGTTATATAAATATAGTAAATAGTTGGATACGAATGTTATGAAATACCGTGTTTTGTTGTCCTGCTTCTTAGTTAACGCTCATAGTGTGGTGTGTGCTACTAATGTCGACAGATATAAGTAGTATGCATCATCAATCGGAAGTGAAATGCCTGGAGGCAGAAGGTTAAGAAGATCTAGGAGAAGAGAACGAGAACAGAGAGTGATTAGTATGGAAACGAGAGAACAATCAAGTCTGAGGCAAGTGATTGACATTTTGCAAATGAATTATTGACTGTATAGTTCTCAGATTTTAACAAGATATTCTGTAACGTTGCGTTAAAATACATTCGGCTGTCCTCACCGGTGCTCTTATTCACTACAATGGTGTGTCGCACCTGAAACCTTAAAAGAATCTTTTATTCCTCAGAGCTTCGTACTTACGGTGTTCAACTCTCGCTAATGGTATTGTCATTCACTTGTTTGGTATATCAGTTATTTACTATGTAATAAAATCTATTGTACCATATCGGCCTAGTGACCATGTTACATAATCAAAGGAAAAGAAATAGACGATATAGCACATTATTGTTAGGTCTTAAAGAAAGCTGTTTACAGTTTTTGTACAGATGTTAAAGGCATAATTCAATAAAATACCAATCAGATTCTATTGAAAAATATTAATATTTAGTTACTAAGTTGCTTAAAATTGATAAACATGGCAAAACAAAAGAATAAGGATGAATTTGAGCAAGCTTTCGAGTGACAATGAGAAAATGGTTACCTTTTCATGGAAAAAATGATTGAAAACAAGCAATTAAAATGTGTGTGACATTTGAAACCTGAATACTTTAATTGTCCTTACACCTGTATTTTATTTCAAAAATAAGATTATAACAACTATGAATGTTTAGCCATTCTTATTACTGAATCCACTAAGTAAACCTTCCTATTACTATACGTTAACACTGACCCTGACAACCTTATATATATATATATATAGTAACAGCAGATAGGAAAGTTTACTTAGTAGATCCGAACACCAACTCTCAACCCTATCACTGAATCATAACTTAAACTCAGCCCTGACTTTTTGGGTTTGATGTAATAAACTATTCATTTATATCATCTATGTTCTGATTAACTAGAATTAGGCCTTATTTTTTCAGGATATTTTTCAGACGTCACTGAAAGGCGTCAATAAAGTATATTTTGCCACACAGATTAGTGATAATATCTATATTAATAAGTACAAATGGATGAATTACGAACTCTGGGGAAGCCGAAACTTTAAAGCAATGATGCAGATTTCCATGTGTGTTAATCTTAAGTCAATCTAAGGTATATTAGTTGTTATGATAGCTATAAGAGATAGCAGGCAATTAATTTTTTTTAGAGTTCGTTGATTGATTTCACTTCAGACTAATTACATACTAATTACTAATAAGAATAAAAGCTTGTGAAATATGATCTATTTATGATTTAACTTGAGCTACAAATCCTCTTCACTATCTCAATATTTTACTGATGTACAATCCTAAACTTTTACAAATCTCTAATCAAATTTAAGTGTAGTTAAGAGAGTGACTGACAGGAGAAATAGTTCCGTTAAGTGGACGGAAGACTTAACTGTGTAAAAATCTTTTAATAAACGTGATTATAACAATGATAGAAAGGCAACCAGAGAATAATGATTGACAATTTAGTTTACAAATTATAATTCTTGGCTATGATTTATTAACCATCAAACCACTTTTACAATGACCGGCCTAAATGATGAGTAGTTGGCATGATACTCTAAAACTAGGCTTTCTGCTGGTTAGCACTCGTCGATAATCTGACCATTAATCTTGAAGAAAAGGATGATGATTTAAATTTGGTCATTACTAATGAATCAGGTAAACGCGAAATGAGTAACTAACTAGTGATTAAGCAATGGCAAGTGCCTCGGTCCTACATGAGACCAATTAAGGACCAAACAGTTCGTTGGTAATATCAAAGGATTTAAGACTGGCTAATGCGAATTATAATTCCTCAGGGAGTATCGGCTCCCTCAATATCGCAAGTATGCCACACACGTAACCTAGGTCGATCAGGGTCTCCTGTCGACTAATTCCAACGACTTAACACTTTTATTTTAAGTTCTTTTACATGACGTTTTATAAAAGATAACGTAAGGCATTTTTACTTGGTACTCAATATAATTTAAATAAAACATTAGGCTGTCCATAAAAAGGTAAAAGGTAGAGACGTTTTAGGATTTCATTAATTTTTGGATTGTTAACAAAAAACAGGATTCCAAAAGACAACGAATCGAGTGACGACATTATCATGGTCTTGAAAGTGAGGAATTCTCAAGAGGTATCATTTCCTTTAGGATTATAGATATATCTCATCAACAAGTATAAAGAAGATTATGACCAAGGTTCAGGGTTTCTTGGAGTCTGCCTCCGACTACGTAACTGCCAAGCGTAAAACACTGAATATCGGGTTACTAATATTGGTGGTCATATTGCAACTAGTCAATAGAGTTTGATCGGCACCAGGAAGAAAGCAAAGATAACGATACATTTTTTAAAAACTGAGTTTCCTGAGCTACAGATCTTTTTCACCATCTCAGTGACATTGCTGGATATCCAGTACACATTATCGATACATTCAATAGATTTGCTGGATGAGGTTCTTGAGAGAGGAGTCTACAAAGTATCCCTTAAAGTTGGCAACAACGGTTCAGATAAATCCATCCATTTACTGTCCAAATTTTAAGTATTTTATTTCTACTCTTTCGTTGATACTTTAAGTATGATTATTTACTACCTTGTTATCATGACATTTGTATTTTAAATATGACAAATACATCAGACTGCATATTACGACACTGCTTTGTGACTTTCGAATTCATTGTATTTAGCTATACTGGTTAAAATCTGAAGGTTAATTTGTTTAAATTGTCAGATATTGAGATTATCTTATGTGAATAAGTCATCTGAAGTAATAGTTAGTGGTACAATCTTACTACACTATACATTTGTCGACAAAACTCACTATTAAATGCACTACTGGGTAATAAATACTTCAAGATAACTTATATTAGAGGTTAAGTCAACGTCGTCATTTTTAATCGTCAGTGTAAAGAATCTGAAGTTAATACAATTTCTTTAGATATATTGTAGATACAATTTTTGTATAATAGAGTCAATAACCGATAAATCTAGATTTATTCATACAAATAATTTAAACGGATTTCAAATATTCGACATTATCTAGAATCATATGATATATAGGTGGTAACTAATCATATTGAATTCTTTAATTGTTTTTCAATTTTATTCTGGACTCGTGATTATTGCCAAACACTTGTTTGAAGAAATTCACAAACCAGATGATTGACTGCGTTAGTGATTTGTAGAAAGTAAATGCAATATCTATTCAAAGAACAAGTAAACTAAGATTTTTATAGTTCATATAAAGTAATCACCGTAGCTAGAAAACTAGCAAGAACTAGGAAGTACAGGGTAGATGTTTCATTCTATTACGGGATTCCTCAACAACTTGTATCCGAAACTCATGCAGACGTTGGTTCCAGGACTCTTAGGGCTCACAAGGAGTATTAAACATTACGATGGATAATTTTGGCATCTATCTGATGACTTACATTTCTACCAAGAGCTTATGTGAAAGTCAGCAAAAAACTTTCAGGAAATTCACGAAGTGTTAAGAGCTGTTTAGAAAGATAAACAATGGGAGAAATAAATCTTTCCCACAGGATCATATGTGTCAATATGAACCGTAAAGATTGCAAGAATGATCCAAAGTTAAGACAAAAATTGACCTGTTCTGTCGACAAAAACACTAAACTTGTAAATTTCCTTATTCTTCCCAATTACCGATCAGTGTTTAACCAGATTTTAGAATCATTAATCATGCATACAATTTTAACAAAACGTGAAATCATAAAGTTTCCAAAGAGCGTGACATTCAAAGATGTCTAAAAATACTTTGAACTTTGGAAATAAAGATGAATGAAATTGATTGATATAAATCAGAAATATTTTGAGAGGGAATATTATTGATTAACTTCAGCTTTCATAAAATCAGTTTTTCATCATCATATTAGTTACTGTATTTAC
The DNA here is from genome assembly GCA_944470415.2 of Schistosoma rodhaini. Classification (NCBI taxonomy): domain Eukaryota; kingdom Metazoa; phylum Platyhelminthes; class Trematoda; order Strigeidida; family Schistosomatidae; genus Schistosoma; species Schistosoma rodhaini. Next base: position 37,524,101 of record OX104037.1, read on the forward strand.
TGAACAGACAAACAGATAAACCACAATTAAGTAGAACATACTTTTATACAAAATAAACTATATTTTAATAAATCATTTAACATAACTACCCTTTCAATGATATGATTATTATCATTATCTAGATGGAACTTATATTTCAATATTATTTGTTCAGTTTGAATGAAATGGCAGTTTTAAGAGTAACAGTATAACTGTGATCATTGATTTTACTTAATACATCTCTCATTGAAAAAGATTGTAATCTATGAAAGAAAAATGTCATGTAAAGTACAAGTATTTCTGTATGTAGATTAGTAAAATATATTCACAGCCATTAGAAATTTGAAAAAAAAAAAAACGTGACGACGGCAACAACAACAACGACATCGAAAAGAAAACTTTTCATTACGATACATTAATGTGAAATATGAAGTTTGTTGAAAGAAAAATCATACGAAACAATATTCTATGTAAATAGAACATTAAATCTATACGAATACATGAGTTTTTTTTAAAAAATAACTAATCAAGTAACCTATTCACTATATTAACATTTTAAAGTCATTCATCAATATAAGTAGTATATAGATATATCATGAAAAATTTGGATATCCCAGAGTTTATTCATTTAATCAAACATTAAAAAGATTAAAAAATTCCATTGAAATAAATAAATAAACAAAATATAATCAATCATATTTGTTTATAAATTAATTTAATTAAAACAATAAATATACATGTATATTAATGAAAGTTCGAAAGTTTCAAAGAGAGAATAACTACACTTCTAGTATGTTTCTTCATTGAAATGCTTCTATATTTTTTTAGGTATTTAAACAAACAAACAAAGAAAAAAAAGTAAAAAAAGAAAAGTAAGAAAAGTTATTACTAAAAAAAAGAAAAAAAATTTTCAGAGAAATATGAGCAAAATCAGGAAAATCAATAACTACAGGCGGAGAAAATCATCAAAGAAAAATCATTCCATTTTTCTATTTCTTTTCTTGTTGCTGTGCAAAATTGACAAATGAAGTTGATTAGTAGTTATTATTATCTTTTTCTTTTGAATATTTTGATTCAGGTAGATAAAAGTAACTATGAATGATAATGATGACTGCGTACTTCACCTATTGTTTTCTATTTTACTGACAGTAATCAGACTATTCATAAGGCATGTAGATAAACATACAATGGTATTTTTATTGTCAGTGAAAATATAAAGGAAAAGTGTAATTCAAGATCCAGCAAACAATAATGTAAATATGATAGATAAGACTTGGGAAAGGTCTTATTAGGGTAAATATGAAATACATAAATTCATTACAAACTAATGACTAATTTAGAATATGAAATAAACTGTGCGTTTCTACATGATTAATGAAAATGGATTCGAAAAAACAGAAGTAGGGTTAATAGAAAGAAATTATGATCAAAAAACGATTTTAAAGGAAACACACTGCTACGACGATGATAACAATAGAATTCAAGAATGATTATTATGACCATCTTGTGTTTCATGATAAAAAAATTTTCCTTTCACTTCACCTGTAAACAATGTTTGTGTAGTTACACTATTCATAGATTTTTTCTCTTGAATTAATGTGGATGATAATAGACATTGACATGGACAACCTGGTTTATGAGTAAGCAGTTTATATAATTGTTTTGGATTAGCAGCATGATCGACTTTATGTTCAGCGTAATTTAAAGGTGGTATTGTTGATGGTGGTTCCAGTTGTATACCAGACATAATACTAGGTATTTCAGATAAAGTATTTAAATCAGACAGTGATTCATTACTGACTGATAAACTACGTTCATGATCAACCGGATTATATTGTGGTAATAATGATAGATGATGATGATCTTTGGTATGATTATACTGATTATTATTGTTGCTATTATTCACAACAGTACTATTAGTATTACTATTGAGCATATCTGAACTTGTATACTTTAACTGACTTGTAAACTGTTCAATCTCCCAGACATCAGCCATACGTACATTAGCAAACTGTTTAATAATAAATTCATACTCTTCTGACATATTATCTTCATCAAATAAAGATTTGATTGACTGATCTCTTTTATTGATTGGATCATCATTCAATTTATTTTTCTTTGGATCTATTATTTCATCAGAATTATCTAAACCGGAATCAGGATCATCATTAAGTTGTTGATGATGTTCATGGGACGGAGTATGAGGATGTATATTACTGTTATTATTATTAAGAGTAGTATTATTATTATCGGAATGATTGACTTTAGCTAACTGATTAATTATTTGATCAGTTTCTTTCCAAACACATGTAGCACGCCATTTGGCACGAGAATCTTTAGGTGCTAAAATAGCGTTGAAATAAACTACTTCTTTAATCTGGAAATGGGAATAAAGTAAAAATGGAAATATATAGGTTGTAGAGAATTTGATCTCAAAATGAAACAATGATAGTTGATAATATAAAATAATTATTACTGTCAGTTTTTTATTTATTTGATCAGGTTCTTGATAAACCTTGTTGTTTATATTCATTTTGAAGTAGTGGCTTAATGGTTCAAACGTTAAAACTAAAGAACAAAAATACGATAGTGATACGAATACTGCATGTGGATAAATAGTTATAGCAAATAAGTCAGCGCCTAAGATTGAAACTTAGCTTTGTTAGATGTGAATGCATTTGCCTTGGTAATTCTTTTCTCGACCTACACTTAACCATAAATGGTAAGGTTTTATCATATAAAGGTGACATTGGGACACAATTATTCCCATGGTTTATCCTTCTCAGAGCAGGTCTCTAAACAGAATTCTATATTTCAACGACTTCTGGGTCGTAAAATTGGTAGTCTCCTAGTCTCCTCACAAAGATTTAATGGCACCCAATAGATCCACGTGACAAATTTAGCACAAAAACAATTTTTGAACAACATTAATTCAAACGATTGAAAATAATATCTTTGCCTTTTGTAATTAACATCACTATCTATATCAGATCTGATCATACCTGTTAATCGGCACGTGTTCTAGAATCCTTTTTCAAATAAAACGTCTTATTTATTTATTTTTTTATTTATAAGATGCATATGTCTAGCTGTAATTCATTTTAAATCATACTATTGTTAATAAACTACTGTTAAGGCAGATTTCAACCGAAATATTTAATATTCACTTAGTATTGTTTGATTGAATCTTCACATTTATGTTTAGGACTGCAATTGATCAGTCTCTTATTGGCATATGTGCATGCTGTGCGTATTGCCTCGATATAACATTAATTCACTGCTAGCCACTATCCATATTTGCTTAGAAATACCTAATAATTCTCATCTGATTGGAACAGACAATCTAGCTTTAGAAAGAATAGTTTTGTATTCCCTAATACTTTTTTCATTCGTGTATATTGATTGACATTAATACGACTCAGTGAACAAGCAGGAATATGTGTGTTTAAATTTCAGTGACAAGGATCTTTTTGATAGTATTAAACCGAAGTAAATGGAAGAGGTTTTGTAACGTCACAATAAGTATAATGAATGGTAACTTTTGGGATCAATATATGAACCAGTACTATACGTATGTTTTATCGTATAATTGTTAAATAACTAGACTATTCATATTCATGTCCCTCTAATTATGAGCTTTTCTTTTGACCTATGAACTATTGTTGTACGAATTACCATTCTTGAATTTAACCCTGTCTATTGATTACTATCTCCCTTGTTTTCAGCCACATTTGGATAAATCTTGTACAAATGTTGTTTCCTATTTATTGGTACGATGTGGTCTGTCTGTTTAATATATAAATCCAGTATGTTTGAAATATATGATTAATATTGTAGAGGCTGTTAGTGATGTTCTGGACTTAACTGGATGGGCTAGGCGGGAAGCAGGACCGATAATTACTCTGGACTGCTCGTATGCGTTTCACGTGTCATTGGTTCGATCGATAATTCACTGCTCTTTAATTGGTGGTATTATTACGTTATACATTAACAGTGGCACACAGGCCATAAGATATAACAGATTTCAAAAATGGTTGAAACATAATGGTGCAAAGTCAACTGTGGTGTTCATTAAGGTATTGTTGCGTTTTGATGACTATTTAATGCTTACGCAGTATATTAAATAACATGCGTGTTCACTTCAAATAACAGAGAGAGAGAGTTCAGTTGTTATTATTTAGTTTCTGAGTAACAATATCGATTTATTTATTATTATGAAGCTGGAAACTACTAATTCGAAAATGTAACACTGGGAGAATCAACATTCTGTTGGGTTTTATTATATATATATATATATATATATATATATATATATATATATATTAAAAAGTCGAGAAGCAGTTAGTATTAACTGGTACTTAGAATCCATGACTGAACATGTAAAATCATTGAATCATAGTCTCGCTTCTCGCTAAATATCAAATGGTATCTCATTTTTAAATTATGAATCCTGTAGAGTAAGATATCTTACCAAAAAGTTATTTATTTATTGAAATTATTATACTTCTATTACATATCCCTGAATAGAGAAAGCTGATGCTGAATATTTTAAGACATAGGATCTAAATATATTATCAACGGGAATGTTGATCCAATTGTTTTACATACTCAAAATTTTGGCATATATTTCAATAAAATTTTGATTATGATGTACTTTGTAATATGGTAAGTGTAAACCATTGTTTTATAAACTCAGGGATCTGAGGTCATGACACTCAGTTACTGATTATAACGCCTGAACCTTCAAATTATCTAGTTCATTTTCGACAGCTAGATAGTGCCTTCAGGTACCATACAAGAGGTTATAAATTAAAGTCAACAGCATGGATTTGTATTAAGTTAAGAAATGTTCAACACGATATAACAAACGATTCATCGAGAAGTGTAGATAGATAGAACAAGATAAGATATCGAACTTCGAAGAAGTTACACTATAAAGAGCTAGACAAGATGGTTAACGACCTTTGCTAGAACAAAATCAGTCATACAGGAGTGGAACACAAAATAAGACATTATTGGATTTTTTACAATACACTTTAAAAACCATTCCAACGGAAGAAGAAATCAGGAAGAAGCGCCTGAAGTGGATTAGGCACAATTTGAGGAAATCACTCAATTGCGTCTCAAGACAAGCCCTCACATGGAATCCTGAAGGTCAAATGAGAAGAGGAAGACCAAAGAACACATTACGTCGAGAAATAGAGACAGACATGAGAAGAATGAACAAAAAATGGATAGAACTAGAAAAGAAGGCCCAAGACGGAGTGAGTTGGAGAAAGCTTGTCGGCGGCCTATACATCATTGGGAGTAACAGGCGTAAGGAAGTAACTTTAAAAACAAAGAATATTTGACAGAACAATTGTTTTCAATAAATTCATCATCAGGCTCTGCAGTTGTAAGCCCATAATTATCGTGATATTTTATATGTTGAATTTACGAGTCGATCTAAGCTAGACCAGCATTTGGAAACTTGAGGCACTGGACGGCCATTTCATACTATTATGGGACTCCTCAGAAGTGCACATCCATGATCCCACACCTGGATCTCCAACCCAGGACCTTCAATCTCGCGCGTGAGCAGTTACCTTCTAAACCACTGAACCGGCATTCAACGGTGTTAATGTCTAATTTCAATTGATCCATGATCTTGCACTACACTACATTAGTTGTCCGATTTCGATAACTATCTCACACCCGACACGGATCGGACTCAACTGTTTATGGCTTCTCACAATAACTCCCGGAAATCTCTCTTGGAGCTGGGCACGGTTGAGGAGTCCTACACTAGGACGAAGCGTCCGTCCAATGCTTTCGGGTTTCCAATGGTGGTCCATCTTAGATCGACTCGTGAATTCAACTATTAAAATACTAATCTCCTGAAGTCCCCATAATGTTATATGTTAAAAAAATGGAGAACTTTTGCATCTTTTAAAATTGTGTTACTTGTAAATTAGAAAGGTCATTTATTAAAGGTCCAAATGATTTATAGTAAAGTATTGAATTATGATCAATATTATAGTAATGCAGTGAATCGTGTGAATAAAATGTATAGTATGAGAATTTCGTCGTGTTAATCGAGGTTGTAGTAGTAATAACAATAACGTTGTGTGAATACAATATTTTTTAAGAAAGGTGTTGTCATGGAAATTACGATAAACAATTGATGTGAATTTGGAAAAATGGATGTCTAGATTAAAAAAGATATAAACACAATAGGAATTGGAAGGAGTATAAGGTGCTAATGATAACCAGTTTATGTATCTGGCGATCCAATTGTGGACCGAGATAAACATAGAGGCTGGATATATATCTTTTCTGGATACATAAGTTAGGTTTCTAGAGTTGATCCAAATGCCTTCAGCCATGTAGAGTATCCATAATTTTACTCTTTTAGGTAGACTGTTTGAAACTTAATACAAAGGAGAGACAGCTTCATCTATTTTAGTGTAATAGGTATCATTACCAAGGTTAGACTTGATAATTTCGAATAAATTGAGCATTGTGTAGATTGTTATAAATAAATTAATATATTTGTAATATCCCAAGGAATAGAAAAATTGTAATTTTTGATGTTTCGTGACTCAGTGAAAGCCACTTCGTCAGAGAATAAATAACCAAATCAAAATTAATTCAAGTTTAAATAGCGCAACGGAACAACATGAATATTATGTGATCAATCAGAAAAACAGGTTGAATAAATTAATGTCATGTCATTTCTGTCAAGGTGATTCACAAGCGAGATGTATGTAAATTTGTGTGTGTGCGCACTGTTAAGGATGAAAAGTTTGTGATAAAGGATGGAGTTTAATTTGTAAGATGATAATGTGAATTGCGAATAATATCATACTAGGTGGTTAGGATAGATAGTCCAAGTAGGATGTATGGCAAGACCTTCTTTTCTATTGAGAGCAGAAGGCTTAAGCATAATGTGGAACACTTCAGCTGCTATACTTTCTTTGTAATTGGAAAAACATTTCTGTAATATTTTCATACTTTTTGAAATCGATTTGGTATTCTTTGAAAATGGCTTGAGCTGCTATTGGGATATTACAAATATATTATCAATTTATTTTAGTATAATGTTCACTATCTACCAAGTGAGAAAGAATGGCGCTGCTAATAGATTTAGTGAATCCTTTCCCTAACCATCGTTGTTACTGTTCCCGAACACGCTAAGATAAAGACCGCTGAATAGGGCCTATGTAACTAGCTCAACAGGAGCAGTTGCATTTGTATACACACATGGAGAAGCTCACCATCAGTAACCTTTCCTCGATTTGTTATGTCAGTACAGGTTTAGTTGAGAAGACTACATGTAACATGGTGGCATGGAATGTCCTCTTTTGAGTCGATGTGTTAAAATGTCATCCACTATTTCCCATCAAAACCGAGTTCTAGACAGAGGGTTTTCTTGCTGACGGTGTCAGAGTTTGTTGTTCTTTCCTTTCTGATAGAAATTTTCTGACGAAGTTATCTGGATGGCCATTGTTTAGTAACGTGTATTTTAGTTTATCACTTTGTGTATCTACACTTTCTTCGAAACATAATAGTTGGATTTTATGGCAGAGAAAGTTAACCAAATTTATTTTGTATTGAAAGGGTGAAAAACTATGAAAATTGGTATAATGACCCATCCAATTATTCTTTCTAAAGATACTTGTTTTTATGGAACCATCTATCCTTCCAGAAAGAAAGACATCAGAGAGAGCTGTACTATTATCGTTCTCCTCTTTGCTGGTGAATTTAATAGCTGGGTGGACGTTATTGAAACTGTTCAAAAGCTTTTGTTTGTCGATACGTTCGTCACACACGATTAGTGTGTCATCTATGTATCTACAGTAATAATCTAGCTCATTTAGGATGTCCTTCAACGGTCTATTCTCCAATTTGGCTAGAAAAATATTAGGATAGGGCCTAGAGGTTATCCCATATCTACTCCTTCTGTTTGTCCATAAAATCCATTGTTGAACATAAAGTGTACATTCATAATGCATTTCAAAGGAAGTTCCTTTATTTTATTTATTAAGATCAGTATCTCTATTTCCTTTCCTAACAGTCGTTAACATGTGTAACCGATGGTTTCTGTCGGAGGAATGTTAGTGAACAAAAATGTTATGCCTAGTAATAATGTGGTTTTGCCTCTTAAATTCATACTTTTTATTGTATCTATAAACTAAAATGTCTTTCACTCTGTACTTAACCAAGTCTTGGTGTAATGATTCTAATAATCTCACCAACCATTTTGCTGTTGAATGGTATAGTGAGTTTGACATGTATAGAATTGAACGCAAAGGAATCTCTGGTTTATGAACCTTTGGTAGACCGTAGAGTCAAGGGGTATGTGTTCCAGATGGCTTGAGCCCATTATAGGTATACTCAGAGTTGTATTGATGCTGTTTCAAAAGTTTTATTGCCGTAGCTCATCGAAGTTCGTTCTTTTCATTGAGGCCTTTACATGACCCAAGTTTTCGAAATTTATTTTGGTCGCTCATTAGAGTATTCATCTTATCTACGCAATCAGTCATGTTTAGAATTAAAAGTCCTGTCTGATTTAATGATAAAAATGTGTTTTTTCGATTTTAGTTTCCGGATAGCTTCTCAATGTTCATCAGTAAATATCTTTGTGACACTTGTTGTTTTTAAATTGATCACATTGACCAACCAGTGTAGTCTTGAATCCTTCGTGTTCGAACTTTGTTGAGGGCATGAAGTCCTGTATTCAGGTAAGTAGGTTCTCAAACTGAACATCAGTTTTCAGTTGATCCGCAGGTTTACGTCTATCATGAAACCTAGGTTTTGATGATAAAACATTTCGAGATTAACAGAGGAAAAAATTAAGAAGACACACCGGTCACAGTCATCTGGAAAATCAGGTTTAAATGTCTGCTTATCTGATCCTTTGATACGCTTTAGATGATAAGCTGGTTTTTTTGAATACTAATACTTTTACTTCTTCATAAACGCTCTTATGCATGATGAAAAATAGGCCCGTCTACAAAATTATCTTTTGTGTATGTTACAAAACAAGGCTACCAGTTACAAATCTAAGATTTATCCAATTAGACGCTTGTTGTATTTTTTTCGAAGTGTGACAACTAGAGGTGATAAATAACTCTCTCATAACCCTAACTTCTTCGGACAAATAAGCATTGAATGGTGTATGGCTGAATGCCTGACTAATATCAGTGTACTGCACAATGGTATTCATTTTCTGATGAAATGTAAAATAACTTATCAGAAAAGTGTTACGGCATGATAATTATGGATCTGTATTATAAATAACTGACTCATGTGATAACAACTAAACCTATGATAAAGTATTAGGCATTGACAAGAAGTTAGTTCTGCTTGACCACTTACTATGATCGATTAACATAATGGATCTAAGTAGTGAGTAGAGAAAAATGTATTAATTGTGGGTTAAACAATCTTAACAAGTGTCTTCAAACTAGGCTGAACATTAAACAGTGGAAAATTGTCATTATAATCATGTGCCAGAAATATCAGTGAAACACACAAGATCAGTAGTGTCATTAAATGGGAGTTATAACATTCGAGCAGATTACAACCATTAGCATGAAGTACATAAAATTCTTCATATTATTTCCATTAACTAATGTAAAAACGCTACAAACCGTAAGCAGTGACGTAAAAAAGGCGACAGATTAAAAACAATCTAATTTGAAGCCCTGATGCTGATAAAAATAGATAAGAGTTTTTATGCAACATGCACTTGAAACAAGGTGTGTAACAAAGAACGAGAAAGAATTGTTTCAAGAACAGCAGTTCTCTCTAAAAAAACAAGAACGAGTTCAGAAAGACATCCTCATTTTATTCAATGATACTTCTAAGACCAGCAAAATATAGTGTAAACTATTTTTTAATCAAAATTTTGTATCCTTACGGATGTTCAAAAACAATGGTTTGATATTTCAACGAGCAACGATATACGAAAAAGCTGTTAAGAACATATAAATATTCTGTATTCTATGCTACTTTATGTAATTTAAAAGTAACTAACAATTACCGTTATTACTAAGGAATTACATGCTAGAAGTCAAGTAAATAGTTGTTCACTAGGAAGATACTAGAGGTGTGTTACAAAACACTTAGTTGTGATTTTTTCGCACAATCATAGTAATAGAAATTATAAGAAACTTTGGCACAGAGATTTACACTGACTTGTGGTTAATTTAAAAAGAAAATAAATTTATTATAAACAAATAGACAGTTCTCAAGTTTAATTATCACTGCGATTTGGTCTAACTATGTATTTACTTCTTAAGATAACAACTCCAGTTAGTTCGACCGGAGGGTGGTGAGATCAAAATCACCAACTTTTGAAACTGAAACTGAACTTTTAATTTTGAATGCATATTAATTTGGCGTCAGTAAAATTATTTCCTCAGATAATTGACAGTTTGAATTACACAATTTGATAGATGAGCGAAAAGGTTATGCAACGTGAACCATAAAAACAGCGGACCCCTTGAAACATATATTTTTAATACCAAAAATATAATTCAGAAAGTACATAATCAATACTATGGAACAATAATAAACTACCAACAGGCTAAAAAAAGTTATTTCTGAGTTTCTTGTTCGCATTTATCTTTCCGTTTCACAACGTGAAATACTTGGGGGACATGGAAACAGGGAATGATAATGTTACTGATACTTTTATAAGTACTTGGGTTTATCCTGTTTAGCACAAACCCACTTTCTATTGCTCTTTTTATTCACTATTTATCAAAAACTTCATCTTTCCTACTTGAAAAAAGCGATAAGGGATAGATTCTTTAAGACGTTTTATCTCTGTTTTTTGTGGCGACACTGCAGACCATATACTGGATCTCTTAATACTCAGTGAGATCAAACATTAATATTCACCAGCCAGTGTTCTGAAATGGAGTTGTGTTTATTTAAATGAACTCAGTCAGCAAGCATAAATAATCAGAATGCATTATCTTTCAGATTTTTGCAGATGCATCGAGTTTCTATGGTCACCAAATCTATACACATGCATAGTGTTAAGCTCAGAAACGGAGCTAGCGCTTTCGGATTTGATTTGAGAACCACATGTGGATTTTTAAATTATTCTTTGCAATAGTAGGGGAATAAAACTATTCTTGTCCAAAGTTTGTACCTAAGACTTACTTAACTTTGGGTCCATGTACTACTTCTTCCATTTCCCACCATTTTCTCACTCACTCTAACTCTAGTGTAAGTTTTGCACATTTGATAAGAACATATATACATCGACGACTTTACTCTTTGAGGGTATAGAATTACGTTCAAGAAACTTTTGTATCTAAGTAGCATTACGCAAAGCCATTTTGGATTACTTGATATGTCCACCAAACAAACAATGCTTCGTAGACATGAACTTAATCTACGCAGGCACTCTCATAATTCTATGGTGGGGAAAGGCAACTTAATCTTTACTTTTAGTCATTGTAATAAAACTGACCAAAATAGCATAAAATCATTGCTTTCAAAATCATATAATTAAAAGCGCTCTGGCAAATAAATTAGAAGGAACATCAAAATACTTCCCTAAAATAGCGCTGCAAAAATGACAACAGTAAAATAAAGTGATTAGGAAATTTTCTAACTTATGATTTCCTCAGTTTAAATATATGAGAACTTATAAAAACCTAACGAAACATCCTAGATTTAACATAAACCGTTTGGTTACTTATTTGTCACATACTACCCAACAAGATAGGTGTGCTTTCAAAAACTATTTGTAAGATATTAAAAGCTCTGGCCAGACGATGCTCATAATAGAAATCATCAAGATGTACCCATTCAGCTTTTGCTACATTCTTAAATCTTATTCAATATCAGATTGTACTTCGGCTCATTACAGTTTTAAATTAATCCATTTACTTAATTAACTTACACATAATAAAGACAATTTAACATATGAGGACGAATATTACGCTCAAATACTTACCTTGAAATGTTTAGTAAGGTCTGTAACATTCTTAAATAGCGATCTGTCGAAGAATACATGTTCGTGAAATCCTAGATCTATTATTCCCCATAGCCTGTTTACACAAAAAATGCAACCCTTTTGGGAAACTATTAGGCCACAAGAAGAATCGTTTATATGCCTTGAGGCAACAAAAAGATTAAGTTTGTTCGTGTAGTTTACTTCAACGACACCAGCAACCTCATCAACAGTGAATATCCTGGTATATTTTTTAAGAAACTCCGAAAGCTCAATCTGAGTCCAACCAATACAATTCCTCACCGAATCAGGGGCATTTGAAAGCTCTGCAAGTAATCTCGAAATCATAATTTCATCTTTTAAGTTATGTTTTATGACGTACATTAGCCAAAATATAGCTTTACAGTCGTCTAAACACACAATAATATCATCTTCACTTTGCGATTTAGGTGTCGACTCCTCTTGGCCGGTTCTATGAAGATTTAAGTAATTATTGTCTATCCGGAAACAGGGGACAGATATACGGTGTAGGTCATCAGGAAAATGTGAGGACAGTGGCCGTACTCCTTTCTTTTTATTAATAGATTGTTGAGGTGTACAGGGAACTGTTTTGGTTCTGTTCCTTAATCCAACAAGATCACCTTGAATTTCAAAGATGAGTGAGTGCCGCGTCAAAAAATCAAGGAATTCGGACTGTGGTCCCACACTTAGTCTGATATGAGGAGATGCCTGTGACAAATGTCCAGCCAAGTTTCTTATCGGGACCCATCGCTCTGGTTTCCTCAGCAACTGTTCTTGAAAATATCGAACGGCTGAAGCCTCTGACTCTATGGTGTATTTACTTCGGATATTTCTTGGATTTTTAAAAGAGCTGTTGTTACAACGACTATTATACTGATGTGGGTAGTCCTTTTCATTCTCCAATGGATTGCTAATATCAGTGAGACGAACAAAGTTATCAACAACACTGAAGATTGTTGGGTTGGATGACAAGAATTTTTCAAAACTATGATAACTTTTTCCAACACCATGTTTAAAATCAGAAACTTGATGAAATTTATTACACATTAGCACCCACAAGTCTTTGACACTTTGTGTTCCACCATATTGTATTAGGAATTCAAGAGCAGCCAAAATATAGCCTTCCGACATGATACGAGAGAATGTACACAAAGAAGATCCAACGAGTGTAAATGCAAAAAATATTTAAACTCGTAGAAAGCCTTGAACGTGCAACTCATTCAAACATACAAACAAACAATGTTCTAGTATACAAAATAAATAATAACAAATAAAGTATGGCAATGTGATAGATCTTTTTTCACATTTAAAAGTAGAAAAGAAGGTTGAAGTAAGGGGTAGCTTTATTTTATAATTCGAACTTTTATTACTAGAAATAGCGTACAGACACTATTTTGGGAGGTACTTTAGATTTACAGAACCCAGCTCTCATTTGCTGAATGTTACAAAGCCCTGTGGTAATGGTTTTTGAAACTGTAAAGATGAAAGGTCAGTTATTCATTTCCATTAGTACTATGATCGACTGTACGTCCTTCGGAAGATATTAATCAAGTTTACTATAACTATCCAATACTTAAGAAAATTCTATGGCTTATAAGTGACTAAAACGGAAAAATCGTTAACAATGATATTCTAGCATTTTTTCACTTAACTCTTACACGATTCCTTTTTTTGCTGCATTGGTATTAAAGTCCTCAAAATAAATAACATTAGAGCAAGCTATCTAGGCATGGTCGAAAAGTCATGTCATTGATTCTCGCTTATGTGTTACATGTTGTCGCGGATTTCTAACGTCGTTTTTTGTCGGCTAATCACAGTACTTTCCCGTCACATGTTAATTTTTGTAATATTTATGCGTTTTACATGGCGTTTATTGCAGTCTATTGGTTGCCTGACGTATTTGGAGCTGACAACCTGGATGAATGTTTAGTCAGCCTAACTTGGTAATTTGTAACAATGCAAACTCAGGAAAGCGAAATTCATCGTTTATCAAGTCAAAAATACACCAAAATTACAGTTTCAAGCAAAAACAAGCTGTAGAATAATTTACATATGACTTACCTCCCTTATTATGGTAGTGACCCAAACAACCAATAAAGTGGAAATAAAAGCGAAAAAAGGGGGAATAAAGCGGACGAAAGCGTAAATAAAGGGGAAATGTCGCTTTTTCGCCTGCACGTGAGGGACAGATTTGTAAGCACACAACATGATTTTTATCCTTCATTCCTATTACAGATGGCCATGTTGACGCGTTTAATGAATGATGATCCTAAAACCTCCATGCGATATCTTCTGTCCTACATCATGGAACCTGAAGTCGCCATTAATTTCACGTTACTTGGTACTTCATCAAAACGAGCGATTCAGAAGTCCCGGTTTTATGGCTGCGTACGAAGTAAGATAAATAAGGTTTTTAAACTTCAGGTGCACTTACTAATCGATCCCTGTCGTCATCTGTCACTGAGAAAGACCTTGCGAAACTATATGACATGGCTGCACAAAGTTATTTTCACGACATGAGAGACAAAGTACAGAAGCATCATCGACGGAAGAAAGAACACGTACGTACGACTTTAAAGTGATTATTGTTTTCCCGTTATCTATAGGTAGAGTCTTCCGTGTTTAAGGATATAACCGTAAGTTCAGCTTCAAGTACCTTGTTTTGCAAAACAAGTTTCCTAGATATAGTAACGTTCTTCTTCATTACATTTTAGAATTCACAAGAATTATTTGAGTCTCCATAGTTCAAAAGGCCTGATGGAAAGAAACAATACGTGAAATATCTGGTCCGTGACAATTGCAATTACATCAGGAACATTGATGCTCTACCATCTGCCAAGTGCTCATGACGTTGTACAATAATAAGCTTTTTGTTTTCAATAAAAATTTGGAACTTATACCATATATTACGTACATTACATTGTTCGTGTGCTGTGTTGTGGGAATGAAGGTGAACACAGGAGGCGGTTGGGGTAAATACAGAAGCGTTTTAGAAGTGGGCGCTTAATTACATCGGTGTGCATGTAGTAGAAAAGTAGACAATTCGTCGGATATTTAGGGTGCAAATCGGAAATTCGTCGAATATTTAAGGTAAAAGTCGGCAATTTAGCGACATTTGAAAAACAGAGCGACAGAAAGGGGAAATTTCGCTTTATTTCCCCTTTATTGGTTGTATGGGGATGAACGTGGGTGTTAGTAGTTGTTTATAAATTGTAATTGAGAGTCAAACTATTCATGAATCTTGTAATGGTAATAATAATCATTCCATGCGACATTCCTAATGGAAGTTTGTTTTTCTATAGCAGGGCAACAAAGAGTAAACGCACTGGAAATAGAGGAAGAAGCCCTACGCGATCTGAACGAGCAGAACAATGAATAAAACTATTCTGTAGAAAGTTTCCCCTTTTGCACTCAACCGTGTCTTTCAATTTTAAAAATATATATATTGTACCAGTACATTGTGTTCTTACTTTGACGGCACTTACCGGTCCTCACTGTAGTGTTGTTGTTTCAGATCGCTCCTGCTTCAAAGTGGACGTCAATATATAACGTGCTACATTACGATATGAACTATTAATATACGGCCGTAAACAGTTTAATCCATGATAAGTATCATCGTTGTTAACTGGACTGATATGTTATTACGTAATGTGAGAAAAAATATATGTTAGTAACAATTGGCGTTGATAGATTTTTCTGTCCGCTCTCTGAATTTATACAGAAATTGTGTAGAACATTACTGTAAGTGCCACATAAATTAGCCAAATACTCTTCTTAAGTAAAGCGATGCGTGTTTGCTATGAGCATGGTAACTAAAACATATTGTAGATAATACTATTTTACGATGTCTCGTATAGGGTTAAAATATAAATTTCTGCTAACAGAATCCGAAATCACTTACTAAATCATAAACAAAGTGTTAATGCATGTTGACGGGTAATCGCTAAATAGTGGTTACCAGTTATTTCATTATTGTATGTGAACAGTATTATGAACGGTGTAATTGGATTTTTCTCAAATTTCATATAACTAATTAATGTTTGTGAGTCCTTTCGTTTGGTGCCTGAAGTTTGTTTGTTAATACCGAATAACTAGATGAAATTGTAGGAAGGTTAGAAAGTGAAAAACACTGTTTACAGCAAGTAAAACACTTACAGGTACATCCTATCAATTGCTATTTCATTTACTTATGGAATTTGATAATGATAACGAGGTTTAATCTTTTCTTTCAAGATTGATATTTTGTTTTTCAGAATTGCATTGAGCAAGCTATCCATACATTTTGTTATACAACTAATGACTTCTGTCAACTAATTGAAAGGCTCAAATCTTTGTAATAATCAAGTCTATGCAGGTAAACAACTTGGCGAATTTCTTAATATGGAAGTTTATACGGAGAAACAATTCACACATTGACAATAACTGTGTTTTGTATTGACCACTACCGCGTTTATTCATCTAATACGTTATCTAAATATAATATAAATACAACAACTGTAGTTTTTCGCACTTTAAATCTTTTCAGTATGTGTACAGTCTAGTTAGGTACTAATACTACTTTCATAATAGACGTTGTCCGATAACGGTAAATTTATCGTTTGATTGCCTAGTCTGTAAGATCTTAAGTGAAAATCGCATCACTATCTACACTGACCCATCGTATCGCGACAAATAACAATACTTAGTACTTCTGAAGAACACATTTATGCCTGGGATAGAATAATGTATTTAATGTGAATATAAATAAGTTAAACATAATGAGCGCGTCTGCAACACTGACTCATGCCATTCGATTGAATGAATATCTCCACGTTCACCACTTCCGACCTTCTCCAAGTGTTACATCCTTTTAGCTATTATATGCTTGATTCCGGAGACCATGTGATTAGGAAACAATGCCACTCCAATTATTCATCCGAATATACTGATCGTAAATAGGACTGCAGAAAGAGAAATGTTTGAGAAATGGCAGTCTTACCTAATTATTGAATTTTAAGTGATAATTGTCTACTTTTTTCTCCACCACCATGGCGAAGTGTTCACCATATTTTTCAACTATCTGTTGTTTATAAACTTTCTGGCTTCTTTGGATTCGTATATACTCTTCACTCCGTCTGGGTAATGATGTTGTATTATAATGGAAGTTATGCGTGCTATTTAACTTCCATCGGCTGCATGGTCTAAGTATGTGATGAGCTAATTAGTTTATTTCGTAGTTGATTAAGCTTACCTGTAAGAGTTGGTCTTTTTACATATGTCAGTATTATATGACGTCAGGGATATCGACAAGCCATAAATGTTCGACAATTACACTCGCAAGTGCCTGCATCTAGTTCATAACACCACAAAACTGTATTTAAATCGCACGTCCTTTAGCAGTTTACTTTCGCCGTGAATGTTATGTGTACGGGTGGTCTGAAAAAGGGATGGAATTATGCATCCATACTTTTTGGAACTCCTTAAACACACCATAGAATTCAATCCAGTTTCCAAAACGCCTTCTCAGTATTATGCGTTGAAACGCCTCACTTAAGTCGACCGAAATGTTTCTGGAACATAAATTACCACAAACATTACTCGTTAATTACTGAAAAAACAGCCATTTCATGCGATAATACTCCAGTAACTGAAGAAAGGACTACAAGCATTTAGGAATTACGGGTTACTCGTCATGTCGTCTTAATTCTTGCAGAAAACAAGGATTCACACAAATTCGTAGTATCTTTAACTGATAATTTATAATGAATACGCAGTTTTGCGGACCCCAACGAATTTTAAACAAGGAGAGTGAGGTTCAGTAGGGCAATTGGTATCCCAGGTCAAGTTACGTAGCAACAAAAGAGCCAAATTGTACACTACAAAACACAGTAAGCACAATGAACGCTTTTGGAATTGATTTTGTGAATTTGCTACAGCCAAAAAAAGACGCAAATACAAGAAAACCTGATATTCGTGCAACCCAGAGGACAACCAACCGACCCACAACAAATCAAATACGGAATGACCGCCTCGTGTCAGGCCGTTCAAGGTCGCAAAAAGGAAACGGCGGGCAGGTTTGAAAACGCACTGACTTATTTACCTTGCCAGCTATCTATTCTGACCATTTCAGTTGCATATAACAGAGTGGCTCGACATTCACAGAATATGACGTTTCAACCTCCTGTGGAACTGTCCAACTTAGACATTATACTCTTATACCTTGGAAAGTATCCGACGGTAAAGATGTGAAATTTAAACCAATTGCAGTAACTTTGTAGTGTAGTGCTTCGTTAATCGATCGTCTCGATAACCGTCATTATATCAATCTAAACGGTGTATAATATCAGGAGACAAAGGGAAGTGGCAACTACATTTTTATTGACAAATAACATAGACTAGAAGGCAGTAAGCACATGAGTAAATGTTAGCGAGCGAAGAAAAAGTAACATAAATGGGAGATGGCTGGTAAGCCAACTCGTTATAAGCAAGCTTTAATCAACATTTATAGTCAGACTAAAATGAATGACAGACATGTGATAGGTAGGATAAGAAGTGTGCATACACATACGCTCATATAAAAAAATAGTCAAGGTCAATAAGGGAATAATTAACAAGATCAAAATATGACTCATAACGTTATAGGTGAATTGGCTTGTCCAGAAACTAGAATAAGCTATGTAGGTGTAATATAGTACACGACGTTACACAACTCCCCACAACTTCACCTTTTTTCAAAACAATGGAAAGATTATTGATACCTGCACTTCAAGAGCCCATTGATTCATATGAGTTTGCTTTCAAATGCAAAAGAAACACCTTATATGCTTTTGTTGTTCTGCATCACAATATAGTGTTCAGCTTAAAAAAAGAGTAGGAACTGTGTTCAATGCCCTTTTCTGGACTACACTTCTGCTTTTTATTCTATCCCAAGACAAAGTCTACTAAACAAGTTAGTCAGCGTCAACACTCACAGCTGGATAATTAAATGACTATGTTTTTTATCTTTCTGGAAGAGAACAAAACACTGTTTGGAGGAAAGCTTTCGACATCCCTACTGTCTCATGAAATTATGCCACAAAGATCTGTTCTTTCCCCTCTTCTTTTCTCTACATTTTACAAGTGATCTGCCATCTTCCACAGAAAACACTGTTAAATATGCGAACCATCTCACTGTATATATATACCGATTTCTACTTCTTTATATCCCCTTGAAATGAACGAGTTCTTGTTCCGTATTGAATGGTGGTCTGTTGTTAATGGTCGTTCGAGTAACCTGTCTAAATATCGAGCCGCTAACTTTAGCCTGAAACACGAAGAGCACATAAACACCCTGTCGAAATCCCATAATGGTTGTATCGCTGAAGATTCTTTAATGAACACAGCACTGAAGGTCAGTTGTATTGGTGTAAGCTTTTACTCTGATCTCTCTTTGTCTTCTCGTTTTCGATTGTGTTCGAAGAAAGTGTACGGTCTGACCTACTTTATAAAGACACTACATGCTTTTGGGATTATTTGATATTTACTCTCGTAATTTTTCTGTTCTTGCATATTACCTATAATTCTTCATTATTTTCCATTGTTCTTCCTGGGGTTTCTGAGAAAATATTTTACAGTATTTCGGAGAGTGATGACGACAATCGACAGAATGTTCAGTGAATCTTTTGATGTCATTATTGATATGATTGTAGATAAACATCTAAAGTCTTACGAACTCTCGATAGGTGTTACCTTATCAGATGCTAACCATCGACATCATTCATATATTTCTCCTTATGTATCTTCTGACAGAACGAGACGTTAATATATTAGAATCCATGCACATAAGCAAATGAGTAAGAGCCCCACAATAATTTATCGAGCAAATACACTATGGGACGAACAGGTTGTTAAAGTTGACCTAGTCAATAACCTGCATTTTTAAACATGTTTCTTATTGAAAACGATGTACATATTCAAATCGAGACCGGATCTGGTATATAACGTGGACGCGACCCCTTATTGGAAAATACTCTGATGAAAACACATTATATCTGAACGAATGAACTGCTGTCAACTTTTATAGATTATATTTACTAAACAACCCTGCTTGGGATGCATACTGTAAACCAGTATATGTTGTAACTTGTAGATCAAGCCTTTAGAAATGTCGTATACCTGTCCTTGCAGAAATATTATTATTATCCTTATTATTATTCTTATCAGAGAAATGGGTTGAGAGTTGTAAATTCACTGGCTTAGACCTATATCGTCCTGATAATCAGGCTGCTCGTACTCACTTTGTGGACTCACGATCGTACAATTAACTGGAAACATAGCACAAAACATCATTTTTAAGGGTACTATGTGAACTATTGATTCTGCACACTTAATTTCAGAAGGATGTATTTATAGCTTCTGTTCGACCAAAGATCCACGACTAGTTTGTGTTCAAAATTGTTTCCAACTATCGGCCGACAATCACTAATATGGATACCTGATCGACTAGGTAATCAGAACCTTGAGCTTCTAACATGACTCTCATGTCCACACTCCTGTTGAATGAATGGTAGTCAGTTGCCATACAATTTTCCAGAAATCGCAACAAATGACATGGGACGAAACCTTATTTTTATGTTTCGTTCCTTAATCGCATATTAAAATTTTCCTAACCAGCGAACACTTCCCGTAGCCATCGTTACAAAACGGGTTGTAGAAAGCGATCATCACGTACTCAGGGTCATATATTTGGTTGAGTTTGGCGATGAGTTAAGTTTCTGGAATGTTCACACATATATATTTTAAAAGAAATTTGCGTTTTCATGCTTTTTCGTCGCCAATACGATTACGCCGTGTCCATTTTCTTCCAAATTACCAATCCGTTCTGGAAGCGTAGCACTAATGAGGAACCGAATATTTAAAATTTATGGTTGTACATTCCCTTTCTGTACCTGATCATCTTAGGAAAACAGTCGAAAGACTCTTTAGGTTTGATTGACCCTAATAATCATTTTAAGGACTTGGATTTTTCTTCATCGTTGACTTCAGGGCAACTGAAGGTGCAGGTGAGTAAACACCTGGTAGTCGAACAAAGTATGGGAAAATCGTACCTCATCAACATGGTGTTGAGTAGTCCATTAGCGTCATGCTCTCAAAATCTCTTGTTTTATCTTCTTACGCTACATTCTCTTACAAGCTTTGATCCTCATACAGAGGACACGTTCAGCAAGTCACTGATTAAAAGTCAAACATTGGAAAGGTTAGTAATCCACCTTTACGCCGTGAAAACCAAACTGACATGTTCTTGCTAAGCAAGTTCATCGAACCTACATTCATATGGGAGTCGGTTCTGGGAAGAAGCTGATGTAACAACTTAGGTTGATTGACTAACATCCGCAAACATCCTAGTATTGTCAAAACGTCATAGCGTAGAGGTATTGGATCTTAAACACACAATTCTAGAAGGTGAACACATAGTTGCCGAAATTTACATTCAACATCTAAAACTTGTAAGAGTAATTGCAATCGATTAATCTCTGAGTGTTGATCGATATCATGAATAGTATAGATCGAATCCTATCGACCAAGTTGCAGTGTGGCACCGGTCAGGGAGCATCAGTTCTCTTAAGATTACAGGTACACCTTCCTGACGAGTGCTAGGTAGCACGAAGCCTTGGTCTTGTTGAATACACTTAACCACCATCTTATCTCAAATAATAATAATAATAATAATTTATTCTCAAATAACAGATTGTTACATAAGGCATGCCGGTTTACAGGCAAGATCAAATTGTTAAAGAAGTTACAATTTTCACTGTTGAAAATTACTCAGATTGGTTGATATTTCATAAAATATGAATGTAAATAGATTTCGTAAGAAACATATCAATATCACACTTAGGTATTGGTGATCCACTGTTACCAGACACGGAAGCCCGTTAAGCGAAAGCTTCTTCTATTCCGTCCTCAACCATTTGAACCATTTGAACACTTGGCGCACGTTATGGAGGTAGCGTTGCAACATACAACTGATGGTCGAGAATAGAAACATGCGAAGTTGGAGGCTTTTAGAAGTTTCGAACTTATATCCCTCCGGAATATCTGAGGCTTTAATAACGTTGTAGGACGAAGTCACCCGTTCCATATCTGTTTTCGGTGGAGTATCTGCAGGTGGCTTATAAAGGTGTAAGAAAAAGGAAGGACGAAAAACAGAGCACACAATATCCATGGAAGAATAGTTAATGTATAACCATTTAGTCTATTTGTCTGTTACTGAAGTATTTATTGGGTAAGAACATACTAATGTGTTAAAGAAAAATAAGTGTGGGCAAGGTATGAGTGGGTAAGGAACTGTATAAATGAAGATAGTTCAAAAAAAAGTATGGAATTGTGTAATTATAAAATAGAGTGCTGAAAACAGTATTCCTATACAAATGGCTGTCTCCCTTTTTTTCAAAGCTGTTTGAACTCTCTTTTTTGTTTTTAGATTTTATAGGGTATAGAGTGGGCTTCGTTTTTAGCCAACTGTCTAGTTTGCTTGTAATAGGATTACTCGGTAGGAAGTGGAACCAATTTAGCTTTTTTAAACATGATCTAAAGTGGTATTTTGGAAGAGGTCAATAATGATGAACGTCGAAACAAGTTGATCGGTACTTCATGGTTTGGCACTGCGGGCGTGGTCATGCCGTGCAGCCTGTCCCTAGTCATATTAACTATAATATTCTATCACAAGCCCAAATGTGTTCTTCACAAGTATTAAACACCGTATTGCTGATTGTCACAGCACGATGAGTTAGAATGGACAGCGATATAGCTTCCATGTAGGATCTTATAGGTTAGGGCGAGACTAAAGAACATGGACGACCTTTGAACGAATCTTAAATGACCTTGAGAAATATTAGCCAATCAGAAGACAGTTATCATACAGTAAAAATATATTATACAAAACTCAAAAATTAAAGGGGATACTGTTCTTTTACATGAATCAAAAACTTATCAAGGTCAGATAGGTTCAGAAGCTATAAAATCATAGTGCATACGGCACAGGAGCTCATCCTTGTGGCTCGATAGTAGTCGACCTCTGGAACCATGATAAAGTCCCGAAAATTCTTTCAGCCTCGACCACATAGTCTCAGTGTTGTCGGTATATTGGTATGGTTTAGGGTTTAGGATTAGGGTTAAGGTTTAGGGTTACGGTTTAGGGTTAAAGATGAGACTATAAATTATGGACGGCATTTGAGCGACGCTAGAGTGAATCTGAGAGTGTCAACGTAATAACTAAGACTAAATGAGGGTTATAAACCCGTGTGAAGAATTCAAATTATGATTTACAGTTCATGGTTAAGGTTATGAATTTTACTTAGGGTTTTCATCACGAACTGACATCAGCTGTAATGCCACAACTCTATTCAAATGTACAATTGAATTTTGCGCCAAAATCTTATGATAACTTATCCTGTAGACGCTTAATTATCATTTTTTCTTTAAAATCCGTTGTAAACCGACTGCACGTAAGCGTCAGGTACCGAACTTAGCGCCGTGACCTTGAAAACCCGCGAAAGCTTCTGATTGGCTCGTCCATGTTCTTTAGTCTCGCCTAGGTTAGATAGTCACACCATGACAAACTACGACTTTGAGATTCGGTCTGTTATAAAGTGGTGATGACAAAGGTATCTATGTCGAGCTAGACCATAATTCTACAATAGCTTAAGTATTCATTCGCTCTCTTATTTAGTGCAGGCATTATATTGCCTATTATTTTGTATTGAATGTTGAGAAACGTTTTGTGTTTAAAAGAGGTGACCTCGCCCTTCGACTGTCCTGTTCTACGGTCGAAATCAAAAGTAGTTTGGTTTCTTCTATAGGCAAAACGAGGGGTGTTCACCAGCACGAAAAGCTACGCAGAGACTGGGAAAGAATATAATACAGAAAACTCTCTCAGTTTAACAGTATGAAAGGGATGAAGCTTTCACATTGAATTGTCAATCAAAACAATCTAGTTCCTTATGGCTGAGGAGAACCAGAATACGATTGTATTAAAGTACTGTACCAAAGTTCTGATTATAATTCATGTCTTTGAAATTCGGAGAGATTAGGATTAGATTGGATACTGTCAGTGTAGAGGTCACACATGATTTATCTGCCTGAAACAAAGGTCAATGTAAGCCAGTAAGACGTAACGTAGTGTGATATACAGTGTAGTCCCGTAGAGACTGAAGATAGCTCGGATTTAGCGGAATAAAACATTACTGACATATCGTATCGAATAACGAAATCACCCAGATGTAAAAATAGCTTGATGATAGTTTGTAGGAAGGATGGGTTTAGTCTTAACAAAAGGTAACGTAACATGGAAATTGCATACCGGATAGTTATAGTGCGAGAATTATTTTGTGGCAATTTGAGACTTGGTCTGCTTGGCACGCTCTCTGAGAACATTCAGTTGGTTGATATTCGATAAAGCTAGGATGCTCAGCATCCATTTAAAATGATTTAAAAGTTAGTCGCGATCACAGGTTTATGTACATATTTTCTTCACAGCCGATAGCACTGAATTGTTCATCTTCAGCAATTATCAAAGAAGGTCTTGGATTGAAATTCTTACTAAAGTTTCTGCTATAAGAGGTTACCATTTCCAGTTATTACTCCAGATAACACTTCCCGTTAACTCATCTGCTTCAGGAAGAGAAAATTCGTTCGGCCTGAAAATTTCGTTTGGTGTACTCTCTTGATGGTCTCCCATGAACCACTTTCAAGGTGAGACTATATTTTCCACCGATTAAAAAGCGTTAGTCCTTACCCCGAGCTTATTAAATATTGATGGATGCGGTGGGTATGACCTATTGCTATCAAATGTCGTCATTTTTGAACTGATATTAGCTCGGAACTCATGCATAAAAAACTGTAGGACTTTGAAGAGATGTAAGGATACTGGCTTTGTTCAATATTTTGTATTTTGTGCAATACAGAAATCTAATTACCAGAGGTGTGCGTCGGTTTGGGAATGTGACTGCGTAAACACTAAACCACAGAAGTGGATGTGTTCTGCTTCGATGTCGGGTGGGTTCGTGGTTCTGTTCTTTCCAAAGGTTTTCCAAAATGTTCGCTCCACCTTTTTTCTGCCTTTGAATCTTGGTTATTGTCTTACATTCTTCATGTTCGACCGAACGCTTTGACTTACTGCATTTTTCTGGTGACTTCGTCGTCGTAACATCTTATCCTGCTACTGTTTTTAATTTTATTGCAAAATCTTCTATGTATTTCAGCTTGTTTAATCCAATGCCCTTCTTCACTCGTTTGTTTGCTTCCGTGCATTTAGTCTTTTGCTTGATTCTCTCTATTCATTTTCAGCATTTGCAAATCGCGATCTTCTTGTTCTTGTTTAAAATCCTTCACAGACTGTCTATAGCCATCATTTCTTTATTCCGGTGCTTCTTCAAGCTCAGCAGATCCTGGTTTGTTAGAGCTGTTGCTCATTTGACCTTTTTCTTCCAGGAGATTTTATAAGGATTAAAACTCGTTGCTGAAAATTATTTGAACTGACGCAGCTTGTCGGCACATTAAGTGATACTTGTAATAAACGTTTGTAGTACTGCCCATCCCATGGTTCAGTGTTTATTTAGCCTCAGTTTTAGGATGGCTATTGATACATTAGTTCTCCAGCCCATAAGCAATTCTCGTGGTCTTTTGAAAGGCATCCGTGAAATTCTTAGTCTGTGTTCAGTATTCTCCACATGACCAGAATGTAAACGAGACTCTTATGAAATTAGACTCTCTTACCATGCATATTGAGGTTTACTCAATCTGTGCGCCGTCATGTTAAATATCATTTCCACTCCTGTTTGAGTGACTCTACGGTCTACTGCATTTCGTGGACATCCAATGTCCTTGTTGGTTCGAAGAAATGTTACTGAGCTCTAGCGAAATCATTCAGTAATCGAGTCACTGAATGTTTAACGGTTCCCCATCCTCCTCAAGTTAAAGGACAACCAGCGCGCATCAGTTAATTGCACGCAATGGACTGGTTCATGTGATGCTGTTCGTAATCTCTTCCTTGTACCTACTCTTACTAATATATTTCTGCAAAGTCGTTCGTGTTGTAAGGTCGTCGAAGCAGCGATAGTACCCAGATATAACGTGAGGGTAGCTTACGTTAGATTCTTACCATGAGGTGTGACTTCGACTTCATCTGGTTTGTCACACCTTTTCCGTCTAATTGTAGTAGGCCCTCAATCATTCGATACAGATCATCGTAGGTGATGTACATTTCTATTATAATGTTCTTCTGGTTTTCAGAAGGGGTACTTATTGAGTCGGCTTCCGGAGAACTCCAACAGAGGCTCAAAAAGAGCCCCAGCCATTCAGAGTACGATAGAACATTCTAGAGTTCCAACGTGGCATGCTACTATTGGTCGGTAGCAATATATGTCGTTAAATGGATTGGCTGAAATAGGATGTTGTTTTAACATATGCTAACTTCTATAAATACCTATGATTTTTTGTACAAAAATGAACCTTGCAATAAAGTGTTTCTTTCATACTCGAGTCTTCTCTCTGGTGTTCAAGTCGGGGGCTACGGAACTAGCTTTGGATCTGAATATAGCGTTCAACTTACAAGACATATCAGTATCGGTATAGTGATTTCAGAAGGATCTCGTTTTTACCATGAGGCATCGTAACTTTTCTATATGATCACTTCTCAGCTCTTTGTGCAGCATTTATATTACCAACTTATCGCTCTCTGCATTTTGCTTCTGTTGAGTTAACTGGTTATTCTCAGAGCATTCCTCGGAAAAATTCATAGGTGCCCAAAAACTCTAACAGTCACTTTATTCAAACAGCGCCAAAATGAGGCCTCACAAAGCCATCCAGAAAACGAGAAACAACGCTCCTCGTTACTGATTAGGCATGTTTTACCTATGCTGCTGAGTGTTAAGTGTGACTTCAGAGAATTGCAGAAGCGTCATGTGATGTGTAACTTCTTAAATTCTTTTTTTTATGCCTGTGAACCAAACTTAGAGTATTATGTTATTTCCTCACTTCATGCTACTCACCTTACATTAAAGTTGACGTGTGCGTTCATTCCGCGGTCATTAGAAGTAATTGCGAAATCGAATTGAGCGTTCAGGTGACTTAGTTTTTCTTTTTTACTAAATATAGTCACTCGTCCCACGTCCAACTCTCCACCTTTACGCGCGCTAGAAAATATCAGTGATCTCAAGGAGCTGCTGATAGTTTTGGTGGAAGCTAGACGAAAAATATATGACGAACTATCAACTATTATACACTTTCTACCAACCATCTCATACTGATTGTTGCCATAACCTATTTATCTACAATCTATGAAAAATACCGAAAACATGAAAGAATTGATCACAGTTTGTATGTTATAAGTAATATACTGTTAATAATTGTAACCAAACCAAAGATGGGATATATTTGAATGCAGAGGTCAGAAGAAGAAACATTGCATGTATAGAGGGAAACGAACAGATACTACTTTTGGGCGATGTACGCACAATGGAATTTTTACACACATATGGCAAAAGAAGTATAAATCATTGACGTAGGTGATTTGTGCCGATGAATGGTTGCCTACTGTAACTAGGAGGGAACGATGTGGCTTCCTAGCTTATGTCAAAGTCAGACCTTGAGGTTAACACCTAACTTGGGTTACTTCTCCATCGTATCCAGGTACTGTGGTTACTTCGGTAACTGGGTAACTATAACATAACGTCATGACAGAAGTATATTACTAAGGATAGGTACAGGAAACATAGTTCGACCACTACCGTATGGCATGCGACAGGTTAATACACGTTAATTTTTCTTCAGCTTGAATATGACCGGTTAACTTTGATATTCCGCGAACTGACTGCTGGATAATTTGGCTGAAGCCAGATGACATTTCACTGGCTCTATGAGATCTAATAATCGCTTTTAGATGAGTTTTTGTCGCATTTAGGTATTAATATTAACTCCACTCATCAACTTCCAGAGCATTTTCCTAAAAGACTTGTATTTTTTTACAATTTGTAATTTTCTGACCTATGATCGTTGTGACTAATGGTCTTGAACACTTTCTAGATTCTATTAGATACTGATTAACGAAGCTTCCGTATAATAACATGATTTCTAAATATAGTTAGCTTGGGAGGGACTATGCCGGGGGGTTTAAGAATTGCCCGCCGTGGCTCATTAGAGGAGTTTCAACCCTTCAACATATGAGGAGATGAACGTTGGAGAGATTTGGGATACTAGATACCGATGAGACAAAATTTCACCATTGGGAAACCTGAAATATTTACACCTCAACCCTTAGGAAGTCCAGAATGCTGTATGAAGAAAAATTTGTTCGAGAATTTCTAGAATACTCTAAACGCTTATGCTCGTACTCAAACCAAAGAACTGAGAGAAGAGGAAACATTCCAGTAATATGGAGAAACAGTACTACCACATCATTAGTGGAGGACTATTATGATGAAGTTGAAGCATTCTCAAATCACTTTAGCAATGAATATACTGTGGAGATGCCAGCCCCTTCAATTAATTCAAGCTCCCACCCACGCCAAAAAATGTGACCATCAAAGAAATTGATGCCTTTGGTCTGCTAAATGAGCTTGGTATAGGCGAATTCACGGGACCCTATGAAATGCACACTTAGTTTCTGTAGGAATTAGCGAATCCCGCCGACAATCCCCTAAACATACGTTTTAGTATATCCGTAGCCCAGGATCAATTACCAAGAAAGTGGAAGGACGCTTCAGTGAATCCTGTCTTCAAAACAGGTAGGAATCGTAAAGTTGAGAACTTTCGACCCGTAGACTCAACCAGCGTGGTTGTTAGAATTCTAAGAAAGGTTGTTTGGAAAGATTTGTTTAATTATCTTAATGAAAATTGAAGCCTACGTGGACTTCAGGAAGACGTTTGACGAAGATCCTCACAATCGGGTGTTATTTAAGTTAAGTAATGTTGGGGTTGGGGGTAATTTATTAATGTGGATTAAGGACTTCCTATTTGGGCGTCAACAAAGATAACTGGTGAATTTGAAGTTGTCTAGCTGAGAAAGTGTGCCTAGTGGAGTGCTTCAGGGTGTAGTTTTGGGGGCAGTGTTGTTCCTTCTGTATATAAACGACTTTTCTAGACTTCTATCACTGGCTTTGTTATGTGCTGACTGTGTCAAGATATTGAGTGATAAGAAGTAAAGCTTATAGTTTAGAGCTTACAAATGACTTGGGGAAACTATCTAAATGATCTCAAATTCGGAATTTGCTGACAAATGCTTCCAAGTGTATTGTGATGGCTATTGATCATCAAGGTACAGATACATACATGACGAATAACATTGAGCTACCTGTTGTCCAGGCACACAATGACTTAGGAGTCATCATTAACCAAGATTTGAAAACTACTATTCACTGCATTGCAACAGCCGCCAAAAGTTTTACAACCTTATGGTTCATAATTTGAGTCTTTAGTCATGCCGACGCTTAAACTTTTTTTGACTTTGTATACAGTATTCCTACGTCCTAAACTCGAGTACTGCATACAAGCAGCCAGCTCCTGTCCAAAGAAGACAGTCAGCTGTTGGAAAAAGTTCAAAGAACGGCAACCAAGCTGATTTTCGGAATAGCAAAGTGTCCACATGATGCTCGACTGGCCAAACTGAACCTATTTCTCTCGTCATGTAGAAGAACTAGAGGCGACTTGGTCACAGATTTTAAATTACTTAATGATAAATTTGCCTCTGATATGCCCTCATTTTTCCTGTCTTCCATTAGAGAAAATTTACGAGGACACTCTAAAAATTTCACAAGCCCAGAACAAATTATGTGTCAACAGACCATGGACTTCACCTTCTAATCATTAACGAATGGGATTCATTGCCTCAACATATGATTGTAGGACCATCTGTCGATGATTTCAAGAGAAAGCTGAATCAACTGAGAGATCACCATTACCAGGAAGAACGCAAGCCACCTAGAGAACCTGTCCTTTCCAAACTGAAACTGTTCTTTGAATAATTGATTGATTTGATCAAATATTATGATGCAGGATAATCTGAAGCCTAGTAATTTTGAAAGTGAGGCGTAGGACTATTCTTTAGTGCTAAGTTACCACTGATATTCAATACCTGACAATGCTTTAGTCCGTAACACCATCTTAATCAAGGATCCCGAAGCCAGTCTAACCAGACATCATTAATGAAGGGGTCGCAAGATATATTCGTAAGATGCTTGAAACGTACAGATTTATAGGATCTAAGCTGGAAGAAACACAGCACGGCGCGCAAAGCGTGATCTGATGCAGATGGTTGATTGAGCGCATCCCGCTAGGCAGTGTCTAATAAAACTAATGAGGTCAATATCGATGTCGGAGACTCTCAGGACTATCTATTTTGGGGTTTTACTTACTGCTGAAACTATGTTTAAAAACTCATAAAATATTTAATGTGTCTACCATAGTATTTAAATGACATTACCATGATAGATATCATGTTAAATTTCTTGGCGATTGTGTGCTTGTTTCAGCGGATTGTAACGATTTCAAATCCTTATAGTCAAAGCACGCCAATGAGTCTTTGGTAGAAGCTTTCTCAATCTCACATCTATGCAATCGGTAACATCTTAGGCTGTAATCTTTAAAGTAGTCTCGAATGCTGAGCATAGTGCTTTGAGAGTCAGTTCAGTTGACTTACTCCATTCATCAACGTAGACTAAACTTTCTTATATATGATGAATACAGGTATACCTAGAAAAAGTGTGTGTTTCCTAGTAACTTAAACTTCTGAAGCCTCAGAAGATCCAGGCGGAGTTTCTCATTTGAAATCGAAGGAAATCAAGAAGGCACTGAACCGAATCGATTTCTGTAGTTATAAAGATTTCATAACAGGGGAGTGCTTCAACATCCTTGAAACTCCCTCTTCACCTTCGCCTACATGAACATCAGTTAGCAGTCAAAAACCATGACGTGGACAACTCCGGACACACATTTGACTGGAAAAATGTAGAGGTTTTGGATAGAAATAATAATAAATTTCATTTTACATGTCAAATATAATTCATGTTTCTTTTCTTTACACTTCCTTACCTTATTTTTTTGCCACTAACATAAATTGGTTAAATCCCTAGAAACTATTTTAGTTTCAGATATTTAAAATATTGATATTTTCATAATGAAGAAATAGGACAAAACTGAATATGTAATGAACTATTCAAAACATTTTGATCTATAATGTTGATTATAAATGTTTTGGATTACTTATATCCACATAAGTAGTATATAACGATGGTCGGGAATTAAATGTATTTCAGTAGAAGATCGATAAGGAAAAAAAACGGAAACGAAATGCGATTGGTATAAAAATTCATGAAAAATAATAATCGGAGACGATGAACTGATATTTGTAGAATGAACTTTCAAGATTGAGATAATTGACTAGTAGTTTGCAAATTAACTATTTACTATATGGTTCTCATAATTTACTGAGATATTATGTAATTGAGTGCCTAAATACATTCGATTGTCCCACTCATGTTCTTATTCACTACAATATTAGCTATGAATTTAATGACTCACTCTTCATATCAATAAGAGATTCTTTAGGATGCTACATTGTGGCCGAGTGTATAACGCGTTGGCGTTTGAAGCGAAATGTACTGGGTTCAAGTCCCAGAGTGAACATCAACTCTGAGATGCAGGTGCATCTAGCTGAAGAGTCTCAAATAGCACGAAACGCGCGTCCTTGATTCCACTGCCAGCCACTATCCATCTTTGCTTACGATGCTTGTCAATCAAGGCTATATCGAGGCAATACGTACAGTATGCACATTTGCCAATTAGAGACTGACCAGTTGCAGTCCTAAACATCAATGGGAAGATTCAAACAAACAATACTAACTACATTTTTATTGTTTCTTGATAGTTACAATGCAAAATAATTTATGTGAAAATTAATTATTACAGAATAAAATTGACCGTTGGTTAAACTATTCGTAAGCTGTAATGTTAATTTAATTCATCTATCATGATTAGTGCATTCATTTAAAAAGCATTGACCAGTAAGCAATACCATACTATCTAACCTCTAGACCTAAGCAAATAATATCAATTAGAGTTTTGTTATTTATTTGTTTCATTAATTGAATTGATATGGTGATATATTTTATATTATGTCACATTATTAGAAAAAAATAAAACATTAGATTATCTCATTGGTCATTTTAGCAATGCAGAATTCTAGTCTCTTACATATTGATATTGGTAGGTTTTTTATGGGAAATTATTGATCATAGGCTTTAGAGTTAACTATCAGTTCCAAACAGTCATTTGATGGCCGAGGGTAGGGGAAGTTTGCTCTCCCTCTCCAAATACTCCCAAGTGGCCACGTGTAGGCAGCTACTGTCGGGGACTTCCTGCTCACTGCCTTCTCGCGGCATTACTATTGTCTACGAAATTGAAAAGACGAAAAGTGAATGTCTGGAGCTTTAACTGGGTTGGTGGATACGGAAGATCTACCTAGGGGAGTTGGAAAACCTTGATTCCAAACAAATGATGCATATGAGCTCCAGGATCCTGGGGGAACAAACGGAGTATGAAACAATTATTAGTCACTAACTATCAAAGGACTGCATCTCCTAAAGTTGCTCCACTGCCTTGTGGATCAGACCTTTAGGTCAAGGCTTCAGATGTGGCCCCTTAAGAAAACCACCCGCTTTCGTCTGAGCATTCAATCAGTATAACAGCCCTCACACAAATTTAGTGAATTGTGTGGTGTATATGTGTTTGGTGTCCTTCTGTATCAATATTTATGTGTTCAAACAAATAAAAATAAATTATGAGTGTACTAGAAAAGAATTTGAAAAATATTCATAGAGGAAAGTATGTTTCATTTTAAAAGTGATAAATTACTAGATTTGTTGAGTTTACACATTTTCATAACCTGGTGCAATTATGAAAAAATATCAATGAACATTCCATTGAGCGTTCAATGGCTGTTTTGTTTTCTTTCTAAACCAGCCATATGTTGATTACTCTCCTGTTCTCATAAGTTCTCTAAATGGTATCAAAGTAAAATTATTTACTTATGTTTTAGAAAAAATCACAGGAATCTGATCATTTACTGAAGATACAGTGAGTATTAGTGGTCTATGAAAATAACTCTCTAAGCCGTAAGACTGTAACTTATAATCACGCTGGATGTCAACTTTAAATAATTAAAAATTATTTAGTGTTATATATGCAAACCATTAGATTAAGACTAACTATTCATCAAGACGCCTGAAGATTTTCGTTGATACTGTTTTATTTAAGATGAGAATATTTATTTCGAAGCTTTTCTTGTTGTTGTAATCAATATTATCAACTAGTATTTCCAGCACAGTTAAAGGTATTCCGTTATTTTATAAGAATTGAATAAGAATATTTAAAATTCTCTCCAATGATTTTGTCTACAACAACAATGAAAGCTTATAAGTTGAATTATCCACTATGGAAGTACGTAACATTACTATAAATATAGTAAACGAGAATACAAGTAAGGACAATCGAATGTATTTCAATAATAAATTACAGAACATCTTAGTAAGATCTGAGAAATATCATACAGTAAATACTTTGTTAGTAAAATATCAATCAATTGTCTTAAACATGACTGTTCCTTTCACAAATATCAGTCATTAGTTTCAGACTTTATTGTTCCTACTCTTCCATACCAATTGCTTTCTGTTTTCATTCTTTCCTTGTCCATCTTCTCGAACTTCTACTGCCACACACCCTATTCCTGACTAGCTTTATATACTACATATATCGATATAAGTAGCACACACCACATAAACACTCATCTGTAATAGAAGTGGTTATCATTTCATACCTCAAAATTTTTGTTTTCAACATTGTATAAAGTCATCATTTTACAGATCTTAATGATCTCGAAAAATTGAACGTAAAATAATTTGTCACAGAACTTTCATCTTGTAGAAGTTCTCAAAACGGTATCGGTTTTCGATTTTTTAAAAAAACTTAACACTTAAATAACATTTCTTCCTTATTTACTATGAACGTCTTTTTGTAATACAAACACATGAAATCTCTTTTGAAAATGTTATTTCCTTTAATCCATGTAGAAAATCATTAATTACTTTTGACATTTTGCTCTTCACTTTCTCATTATTCATCCACTACTATTACTATTACTACTACTACTACTACTACTACTACTACTACTACTACTACTACTACCACTACTACTACTGTTATTATTATTATTATTAATGTCATTACTACTATTATCTTTCATTTCAGTAGTTGTTTTATGTCATGTTTTACAAGTCATTTTCATTGTTTAGAAAAAGTCTTTATTAACAAATCAACATGATAAATCATAGATTGAATGTTTTCTATTTTAAGGAATATACGAATATAAATTATTAAATATACATTAATATTTATAATTTGAGTGGAATGAACATGTCTCCTTTAATAAATAATTGAAATGTAAGAATTTCAATGTTAAAAATCATGTCTATCATTATTATTTTCAAATATTTTGATTGAGATCATGAACTGATCAATATTAAACCACTATTGATAACGTGAAATCTTTGAATGGACGTTTCACCCTAGTATGGGATTCATCAGCAGTGTTCGACTACGATCCTGCCCTCAGGATTCGAACTCAGAACCTTCGGTCTCGCATGCGAACGCCTAACCTGTTGACCACTCATCTGGCTGGTGTCCAAAGGTGTTAATGTGTAACTTCATGCAACCCACGAAATTCCGTGACCATCTTCCATTGCCTGAGGTAAATATCTACCACCACTTGACATGGATTAGCTCAATTGGTCATAGCTTCTCACTAGAACTCAGAGAATTCCCTCATGAAGTTAGTCACTAGTGTGTACATGGTAATTATCAGTATGAGGTTGTGGAGATTTTTAAGTTTTTGGTGTTAGACATCATTGAAAATCTGGAAGTACTGGACGGACGTTTCATCGGTCGTTTTTCTTAAGTCTGTCTTACTTGGTACTTTAAACACTCATATATGAGATTCAGTCAAAGAATCATTAT
This sequence comes from Schistosoma rodhaini, assembly GCA_944470415.2. NCBI lineage: Eukaryota > Metazoa > Platyhelminthes > Trematoda > Strigeidida > Schistosomatidae > Schistosoma > Schistosoma rodhaini. The sequence continues at coordinate 37,559,079 of OX104037.1, forward strand.
TTTAATTTTGCGCTAAAACAGATCCTGGAACAGTGTCAAGTGAAGTAATATTAGTTGGCAATTGTTTTACGAATTACCATCATATGTAAATATATTCAAGGAAAGTCAGTATTTTATCTTTATTTAACCAAACAAATACTAGAACGATTGAAAGTAAGTCTTTGTTCATTTATTAAGTATTTTGAAGCTCAAGACAAAGCTTTTCAAATTATCCACAATTTGTAGCGTAAAAGAACAGTTTCTCACCTTTATTAATAATTTTGGAAATGCAATTACTTGGTTTCAAGCCAGAAACTTTGATCATAAAATGTAATTGTTTTGATTTTGTCTGTGAGCAGTGATGATATTATATATTAACAGGGTTTCTAACTTCTTAGCCAATGGCATTTTAAAAAACCATCTATTGTTAATAGTTTCTGTTCCAAACTTGCTAGAATTCAATATTCATATCCGCTGATCGATTGTATTTACATCTTTACATAAAACATCTACAACTTCTCTCGAATCTAATTACTGAAAAACTCAAGAAGAACCACACCAGTTATTTGTATATTATCCTCCCTCACTATCCTTTAGATGAATGAGAGCAGGTCACTACAAAATTCCTGCATCAAATATGAAAGAAATGTCATACGAGTAAGAATGATTTCAAACACCTACAAATGAATATGAATAACCGCTAAATATCCTTTTTAAAAAAATATTTCTGGCCTATTCTAATAATATGGGTGTTTGTTGAAGTATATTGTAGATTTTACTATGAGAATTCTTTAATGTAATCAAATATATGATGTATATTATCTAAATGTTTCCATAGTCAATAAATTGCTTATGCGTAGAAATGAGATACACTATAACTTACTCTGAGATAGTGGAGAAGTTATATAGCTCAGGTGGATAATTTGACGGGGTTTTGTTCCGTGGACTGGATCATTTGGTCATAGAGTTCTTATCGTTATTCTGAACAACATCATCATTCACATTTCTCTACATATGACTCACGAGGTGTCCTGTAGACCTCTATCTTAATTCGCTTTTATTGACTTTCAACCTATTGGTGTCTTCTTCTTTGTTTTGGTTGTACCTCCAAGTTAATTGATTCTTTGTCCTATATTTGTGCATAATTTTAAAAAAATTTTCTCATAAAAATTGACAGTAACCAGTCAACATTGAAGTCTACTGGACTTCATATGAGTTCATATGAGTCATATGTGGAGAAATTTGAACATTTCTTTTCTACCTGAATTTCATGCTGATGATATCGTTCAGAATAACGATGAAAGCGCCACGATCAAACCATTCAGCTCAATGAAGAAAACTCCGTCAAAATACCTTATTCAAATTATCATGTACAAGTTGATTATTACTTACTTACTTACGCCAGTTACTCCCATTTGAGCATAGGCCGCCGATTAGCATTCTCCAACAGACTCTGTCCTGGGCTTTCCTTTCTATTTCTAACCAGTTTTTGTTCATTCTTCTCATGTTTGTCTCCATTTTTCGTAGTAATCTGTTCTTTGATCTTACTAATCACCTTTGGCCTTCATGATTCCATGTGAGGACAAGTTGCATATTATGTTTAAATTTTCATTTGTTGTTGGTTTTTTTCAAAAAATAAAATCGCTGTTTTTCAATACCGTTATTCAAAATTTAAATATAGATTTCACTATTCAAATACATTGAAGGCTTATAAATCTTTGGAGACCATTAAATTAATACCATTTCATTGAATGTATACCGCTAATCAGAATGCGTACTTAACTAATATGATGAATAGTAACTCTTTTTGGTAGAGATTGAAGATGATAATTCCCAATTGTACCATTTATTATGCTGAGTTGTGTGTAGTTTTCAAAAAAGAAACTTAACAAATTATCATTGTTTTAATTGACTTTATAAAATCAACGGGCATAGGATTTAACATAGGCTTATTTCTTTACCTATTTATAACAATTAACGATAATAGTAATAAATTATTCATATCCATTTTTATAAGGTATATTAGAGATATCCTCGTTAATAGACATGAATAGTTTTATCTTATTTATTTCCTAGTATTTCTGCAAAAGTGAAATCAACAATTCAACATGATGTGTGGTGTGTGCTACTGATATCAACAGATATAAGTAATATGTATCATCGATCGAAAGTGAAATAGCTGGAGACAGAGGGTTAAGAACATCAAGGAACAGAGAATGATTGTTGTGGAAACAAAAGAACAATGAAGTCTGAAACAATTGATTAAAAATTTGCAAATAAAGTATTTACTGTATGGTTCTAAGATTTTACTGAGAGATTCTGTAATGTTGCGTTCAAATACATTCGATTGTCCTCACTTATATTTTAGTTCACTTCAAGAGTAGTATTTACAGATGTTGTTTAAGAAAAATATATAACGTTCAAAGAAAGTGTGAAAAATGATGAAATTAAACAACTTCCTTACTTACTTATGCCTGGTACTCCTCATTGAGGAGTATAGGCCGCACATGAGCATTCTCCATCCAATTCTGTCCTGGGTAATCCTTTCCAGTTCTTTCCAGTTAATATTCATCTTTTTCATATCTGCTTCAATCTCCAGGCGTAATGTGTTCTTTGGTCTTCCACTTTTCCGCTTCTCTTCAGGATTTCAAGTTAGTGCTTGCCTCGTGATATAGTTTGGTGATTTCCCTGATGTATGTCCTATCCACTTCCAACGTATTTTCTTAATTCCCTTTTCAATCGGAAACTGGTATGTCCTCTCTCTTAAAAGGCTGTTGCTGATAGTATCCGGCCAGTGAATGTTGAATATTTTAAGTAGACAACTCCACCTGTAGCTCTTCTAGAGTTATTACTAGTCTCAAGCCCAAGTAATGGAGGAGGGTTGGGCATGGGGTTAGTGACCCCATCCCGTAGAAAACTGACTCACTGAAAAACGCTAACCAGAAAAAATAATTCAAGCCGTTTAAACTCTACCCTGGGAGTTGAAATTAAACAAAAACAAAAAAAAAGAAACGAGAAATCACTTTTCGTGGATAAAATTAGTATATGAACAGTTTGTAAAACTTAGGTCCCAATACAGTCTGAATTAAATTAAAAAAATACTGTGACATTTAGATATAAACATGTACAATTTTAAACCGATTTATCTATAAAAACCATAGATTGAAGCCCATTATTATTATTATTATCTTATTTGGTAATATTTGATAATGACTGTGATTGAAGTTATTTTATCCTTATTCAAATAAAAGAAAAAGAAAACTTAATAACCTGGAAACATATTTCAAAAAAACTGTTTCCAGTTTTCTTTTTTTCGTTTTTTCTTTTTTTCTTTTTTTATTGACTAATTGTATTGAAATATAGAAAGTTATCCAACATATTCTGTGGATATTATAGTAATTTTAATGGTTGAGATCATGAATCAATTGAAGATAGATCACCATGGAAAACCTAGAAGCACTGGATGGCCGTTTCGTTACATTGTGGGACTCCTCACCAGTGTGCATTCGCCATCCCGCCTCACGAGACTCGAATACAGAACCTATCAGTCTCGCGCGCGATCGCTTAACCACTAGACCACTTAGCTGGCCGGCATCCGACGGTGTTATTGTCTAACTTCAACCGATCCACGAAACTGAGCGACTCATTCACCATTGTCTTCATTGAGTTACTGTCTCACAACAGATCTGGTTGAACTCCACTGGTCACTGCTTATTACTAGAACTCCAGGAAATACCTCTTGGAGCCAGTCATTAGTGAGCATATGTTGATTAATATGAGAAGTGGTTTTGTGGATATTATAGTAATTTCAATATTTGAGATCATGAGTCAATTGGTTTGTTAATACTATAGTGAACAAGAACAAAAGTGGGGGATAAACAAATGTATTTGAATACAACATTACGGAATATATTAGTAAAATCTGAGAACCATACAGTAAATACTTCATTAGCAAAACGTCAATCAATCGTCTCAGAATTCATTGTTCTTTTGTTTTCACTGCAATCATTCTCTGTTCTCTTTCTCTTTTCTTCGGTCTTCTTAACCCTCTGCCTTCAGGCATTTTACTTTTGATTGATGATATACACTACCTATATCTGTCGACATCAGTAGCACAGATTACCTATGAGCATTAGACATCAGTTGTCATTTAATAACCAGACTATAACAGAAAGTCTATCATATAAATGTCAGTCATAATCTGATTAACCCAAATACTAAAGAGATTATCAGTTGGTATGTGTTTTTTTTACAAGTTATCTGCATCTAACAGTTGCCAACAATCATAAAACCTGAATTCATTTTATATTGTTTGTTTCATTCTTCCCACTTATGTTTAGAACTGCTATTGAATAATGTCTTATTGGCATATGTGCTTCATGGGCGGACTGCCTCGATATTGCCTTAATTCACAAGCATTTTAAGCAAAGATGGAATCCAGGACTCAAGTTTCCTCCGATTTGGGAATCGTCACTTGGATGTAATTGCATAACAGAGTTTATGTTCATCATGAGACTCGAAACCAGTACTGTTTGCTTCAAAAGCCACCATTTTATTTACTTAGCTCCTGAGTCCACATAACCACTAGCTTGCGCAATGTGGTGAACTTTAACTCACTTTATATTGTTTGTTTGAATCTCTCCACTAATGTTTAGGACTGCAATGTAAAAGAATGATTTATTTACTTTGTTGCTTCTTAACTGATTATTGTGACCTGTTAAAATCAAATGGATACTAATTATTCAATACACATTGGAACTCATTAAAATCAGATTGTCCCAGAATGATAGTTAATGTACTAGAGGTACTACAATAATCAAAGTATCACAGAGCACTATAACCCTCTTATTACACGTATCCATTTATAATTCTAAAATTTCTTAGATACTACTATACATATTTTTTAATCTTCAGATTTATTTATGATCTTGAACTGAAATGAGAAAACTTTTCTGAATGGAATTTCAGTTGTTTGCCACTTACTTAAATGCTCAACAGTCTCCACAACTCTATATTGATAATTATCACGTTATCACTAGTGACTAGATTCAGGGTGTATTTCCTGTAGTTCTAGTGAGAATTCATGACCACTGGAGTTCAGCCGTGTGTAGTATGAGGCAGTTATTCACTGAAGACAATGAAAGACGGTCGGACAACATCGTGAATTGATTAAAGTTATACATTAACACCATTGTACACCAACCGGATCAGTGGTCAAGAGATTAGGCATTCGCGGGCGAGGTAAGAAACGCTCACTGCCGATGAGTCCTATACTAAGACGATACGTCCATTCAATGCTTCAAGGTTTTCAATGATGGTCTAACATTGATCAGATCATGATCTCAATTAAGAACTCAAAAATCTCCACAATCTTATACTGATGAAACAGGAATACACGAAAAAATGAATCTGACTTAATCATCAATGACAACTAATCATATAATAAGAATATAACATCAGATTGATCTAATACTTATAGAACAATTGTGAAGCTCATCTCCACATAATTCACGTACTGACGATATTACTCAGAACAATTTTACAAATAAACCATGTTACTTAGTAAACACAATACCAACAAAGCATTAAACTGAACTACATATCTATACAATCTTTCTAACTAAAAGCGAATAACTAATGCATATACTTCACTTAGTATTGTTTGTTTGAATCTTCCCATTGATGTTTAGGACTGCAACTGGTCAGTCTCTAATTGGCATATGTGCATACTGTGCGTATTGCCTCGATATAGCCTTGATTCACAAGCATGATAAGCAAAGATAATGCATATACTTCCCATGAAATTATAATATAAAACAATTAACATTGTTCATTATATATAAACAGAGCATAAAAACAATATGGGAAAAAACATTATGACGTGACTATGCATAAGCATTTAAAGTGACTGATATCAGTATTTATTAATGAATTGATTGTCGATTTTATACATGACTATACTTATAATTAATTCATTTAACCTGTTTCATTCACTAAACTGTATGTAGATGACAATGCGAATTTACTTACTTACTTACGCCTGTTACCCCTCATTGAGCAGTATAGGCCACCCACCAGAATTCTCCATCCAACCCTGTCCTGGGCAATCCTTTCAGTTCTTTACTGATAACATTCATCCTTTTCATATCTGCTTCAATCTCTCGGCGTAATGTGTTCTTTTGCCCTCCTCTTTTCCGCTTCCTTTTACCATTTCAAGTTAGGGGTTGCCTCGTGATGCACCTTGGTGATTTCACTTCCAAATTCTTTTCCTAATTTCCTCTTCAGTTGGAAGTTGAATTGTCTTCTCCCATAAAACGCTGTTGCTGATAGTATCCGGCCAATGGATGTTGAGTATTTTGCGTGGACAACTGTTTATAAATACTTGTACCTACCTGATGATGGTCGTAGTAGTTCTCTAAGTTTCAGCTCCATACAGTAGGACAGTGTTGACGTTCGTATTGAAGATTCTCATTTTGAAGTTAGTTGACAGTTGTTTTGAGTTCCATATGTTCTTCAATTATAGAAATGCTGCCCTTGGTTTGCCAATCCGACAATGCAAATTGGTTTATATATACTACCGAATTTGATGAAGCCTAGTTAATCTGCTGAAGTAAAAAAAAACTCTAGACCATTATTTCAAATCTATATTTTAAACAATGACGTTAACACAAATAAACACCAACTTGTTATTCAACCTCACAATGAATTGAATCTTTGAAGAATACAGTTCAATGAGTCACCAATTAAATAAATAGCTGTCCAGTGCCTTCAGGTTTTCAATAGTGGTCTAACATTCATCGATTCGTGGTCTCAATCAAAAGCTTAACAATCTCCCCAAATCTACACATAAATGTAAGTTAAATACAAATGTATACACATCTCAAACCAACTTGTTTTAAAATCACTTAAATGTGTACAATGGATAAACTTTCTTGGTGATAGACGAAGCAGGTGACTATTAGTAATACTGTAATGAACGATAACACAGGTAGAGACAACCAGGTGAGACTTTAATTTATGGACGAGCCAATCAGAAGCGTTTGAAGGATTACAAGGCTACAGCACCAATTCCAGCACCTGATACTCACATACGATCGGTTCACAGAAGATTTTAGAGAAGACCTGACTATTAAGCAGCCACAATAAACGGAACTACTAAAAAATTCCTTTATTGGTAACTGCGGTAATCAAATGACTCATAGACCCTGTGCAGACTACTTTTATGATGTCTTTAAATGTAATATATGTTGGATGAGGAGGTATGCTAGAATAAGGACCTTTTGCGCTCGATTCAAATTGAGATTAAGGCAAATTATAATAATTGCTGCGAACTGTAAAATAAAAGAAACAGTAGGATTGGCGGCAATATTCGCAGATTTTAGTAAAGCTTCGGTTGTTCAATGGTATGAGTATTGTAGTGATATATGCGTAATAAAAATGACAAGCTTACACAGTCAGAGTACATACAAACAATACTGAAGCTATGTGGTAGAGGTTGAAAGACTATTTACAGCCTTATCATGGCTTCAGAAATTGATTATTATGGAGTCATATGGATGAGTTCCTCTACCGTATGCATTACGATTTTAGAACCTTCAAACCTATTTCTAAACCTAACTAGTGTTTTTTTACTATCTAAAACAAGTGCATTCACTTTAATTTTTGGATTTTGTATAGTATATTTTTACTCTATAGTGACTGTTTACTGATTGTCTAATATTTCTCAGGGTCACTTAAGATTTGTTCGATGGTCTTTCAAAAATTATAGTTTCGTCGACAACCAACAAAATTGCAGAATCTCTTGGTAAAATATGAGAACCATATATTGAATACTTTATTTATAAAAAACCATCATTTGTCCTTCACATTCTGAATCATTCTTTCAAGCCACAATTACTTTCTATTTCCCTTTCCGTTTTCTCTTCAACTTGATCTTCTTAGCCTTCTGCCTCTTCCAATGTTTCCAATTCTGATTAGTGTTACATACTACTTATATCTGTCAATATGAGTAGCATGAATCACAATGTTTTAATTTTTAAAATAATCTCTATAGTATTTCTCGTGAATTAAGGCAAATAAGTATAAGTCTTATTATTTTGAAAAAAAACACGCTTATTCTACAGAAAAAAAGTGTTGAATCCGAAAGTTGCTTCCTCCAATTATCCTGAACAAACATAAAAATACCCCTCAATACCCGTTTGGTATAAAAATGAAATAATTAAATTTAACTAACCTTATTAGAGTAATAACTTTATTGCATGGATTCATTTACAATCGAATAAATAAGATAGATGTTTAATATTTATTAAAGTTTATTTTGGTGGAATATTTGAAGTGCTCCTCTCACATTAATTACATTACTTGATTGGAATATGTTTCTTTCATAGGATTGGGAGAGGACAAATCAACTTTCAGCTGAAGAAGAAATTAGGAAAAGATGTTGGAAGTGGATAGGAAATATAATAAGGAAATCACCAAACTGCATTACAAGGCAATCCCTAACTCGGAATACAGAAGGGAAGCGGAAAAGTGGAAGACCAAAGAACACATTACACCGGGAAATAGAAGCAGATATGAAAAGAATGAATGTTAACTTGAAAATACTGGAAAGGATTGCCCAGGACAGAGTTTGATGGAGAATACCGGTGGGCGGTCTATGCTCCTCCTCGAGGGGTAACAGGCGTAAGTAAGTAATAGGAATATGGATAATGTAGTCCAAGAACTATAAATGAATGAAAGTCATCTTGAGATTATTTTTAAATTGTAAGTAGTAACATGAGACCAAAGTGTATTTTAAAATGCGTAGCTAATATCATCCTTAGAATCCACTGGAAATTATAGTTCTGAAATTTAGTTTACGTTATGGATAATTGTCAGCTGGAATGGTATTAAACAACAATGAACATTGAAATACTGGTTCGTTATAGTCTGAAGTTGCTTAGGAATATTAAGTGACTGATGGAATTTATAAGGGAACTACTCACTTAGCTATTCATCACATGTAATATACTAAGGAATGGACACAAGACATCAAGGTTTCTCTGACTGAATAATATGTTATGACACGTAAGCTTAAGGTGATTGATCAGTTAGCAGAAAAACATATGCTTCATTCAGTGTCATTAATAGTTTAATGTCTAACTATTGACATAGTTGAAATTCGCTAAGTAGTCTCCGTGATCGCACTGTATCGAATTACTTTCTAAATTCACATAATTCAATAAATAAGATACTACACTACAGATTTCATAGTAGTCACGATCATTTACGATGATAGGAACTGTTTAAAAAGTTATCTTTGCAGTGAATCATAAAAATCATCAATAGGTAAGTTTACCCTACAATTTATTTGCATGAAATGGTTAACGTAAGTCAAAGCAAAGCGCTTATTGCGTCTGATTGTTTTCTATTATATAAGAATGATGTTAATATGTAGAAGAATTTACGTAAAATCTAACCAAATTGGATCCATCGGAACCTTTTGTTATTATGATGTTGTAGATGGAAAGAAAGTACTAACCAATAACAATAAAAAATGATCAGGCGGTTTTGTGAATTGATTGAACACCATTGCATGCCGACTTCGTGGTCTACAGCTTAGGTGTTTGCGTGAGATGCTTATTATCCTCGATTCGATTCCTAGAGGCAGTTTTATGAATGTGCACTGCTAAAGAGTCTCATATTAGAAGGAGACAGCCATCCAGTACCTCCAGCTTTTTATTTATTGTCTAACATAAATTGAGTGACCATTCAAATGAGGAAACATATAACCACTTATTTCTTATTAAAAATTCCCTTGCAAATTGTTATAACGTATAGGACTCTTAATATATATGGACGTGCAATTAGAGAAGGTAGTGGATTTATTGATCGGCCGCAAATGATGATTGAAATTGTACGAGCAGTCTTGATTGCCTATCGGCCCTGCTACTGCCTAGCCCAGCCAGTTGAGTACAGAACACAAATAACAGCCTCGACAATATGAATCCTTATTTACAAACATACTGGGTTTTTATACAAACCAAAATAATTATAACTTATAACTCAAGAATCGTATGATCATAAATCAAAGATCAAAATAAAGCTCATGATAAGAGAAACACGAATATGAATAATTTAGTTACGTAACAATTGTACAATAAGAAATAGGCATAATACATTGGTCGATAATAGACCTCAGATTTACCATTCATAATTCACCAGGGGATATAACACAAATATGTCGATAAATGCCAGTTATGTGAGCTAATAATCACATATTTGCTGACTTAACAAATTACATTTATTGAATAGTATTACTTTATGTTGTGTGATCTGATAAAATCATTGAACTTAGGATCTTACAATCAATGTTTACTCTAATCAACTTCAGTTTGTTGTAACCTGTTTTTGAAGCGATAATTTGATTTATACATCTAGTTACATAATTTAGCTGGATTTCAATAGTTTGAAGTAAATTTATATCAACGTTAGATAATTGGATATTACAGTTTGTAAATTATACAAAGTAGTAAACGAATTTTGAAAATCTTATATTAATTTAACTGTATTATAGTGTGGTTAAACTCCACTGAAGACTGTTCAATATCTAATATAATGGTATATTCCATTTTTGTACTGATTGTTTGGATCTTCCCATTGATGTTTAAGACTAAAATTAATCAGTCTGTTATTGAAATTTATGTATCTTGAACGAATTGCCTTAATATTGCCTTCAATCACAAGCATCATCAACAGAGATGATAATAAAATCAGCGGCCTAAATTCAGAACGGAAACATAATAAGAAGATACAGTAAAATAAACTAGGAAGAAGTGACCCATAACTTGCCCTGAGAGAACTCTTATACTTATGTTTGTCATGAAATCAGCCTGAAGCCACTCTGGGGCTACTACCGGTCCCAAGCCCGAATAAAGAAGGAGGGTTAAACATAGTGTTAGCGACCCAACCCGTAGAAAACTAACTCGCTAAAAAGACGTTAACCAGAAAAAATAAAAACGCTAACCATGTTTGTCATGAAGTACTGAGGTGGTAGCCGTGGTTTCAGTGATATGCATGTAATGTGTAAGAGATAGTTTGTGTAGCAAATATTTTTCAAAGGGAGCGGTGAACACCTACCCTCCAAAGTAGGTGAATATATCTGTATATATGTTTAAATAAATGGGATAAACCTGTGTGTTGCCGGTGTGCATGTAAAGTATATTTGCTAACAGGGTAGGTGTACCTTCATGTACACCAAAGGATGGGCGAGTGAAAGCCTGTTTGTCACCTAGTATGCTTGTAGACTATGCCTATCCAGGGTAAGTAAGCCGCCCCCCTCAAATAATTTACATACTCTTTTTGCCACGAAATCAACACACGCCAAGATCTGATGGGCCACGGCTCCCTACAATATCACATTTACTCTGTGGATTTTTGATCTTTGAAAAACCATGGAATCCATTCCAGAAAGGTCTATTGGCTCCCTCAGAAAAAGGCTTTATCAACCAATGTGACAGAAATACATCGTATTTATACGATGTATTTCATTATGTTACCTGATTTCTGATTTGCCTTGATTGATTTCATGTAGTCATGTAAAGTTTTATGTATATCAGAGTAAAGTCCACTGATGAACCAATTGAAAATAGTATTGTTCTAATTCATTTAGTTTATCATACTTTTAATCTAACGAGCTTCTAGTAATTATGCGAGGAAAGTAGTTGAAATAGGACACAATATAATACCTCTAGTTTTCGAGAAAAATACCTGCAATATATAATTTGAACAATAAAGTTATATAATATTTGAATAGTTGCCTTAGGCAACACGTAATTTGAAATATTCAAATTTCATTTAAACAAGTATATTATCATTTTGCCTACACACAATTCTGCATTTTTTTTTTCAAATTAAATGTGATTAAAAGATAGAATACGTTTTTTCATTTGTATTTCTATTAAGCCAATTCTTCCAATTGTATGTATGATTTTGATGGAGGCTTCTAGTGAAGCAGATTAGCCAAAATTGATTAAATGCTTTGAAAGTGAGTTTCTGACTGACTTCTGTAAATCCTTTGAAAAGCTTTAATCTTAATTCAATAGTTCAATGTGTTGTTAAGCTTTAAACAAAAAAAAATTGCAGATTGTGATTGCTGGACAACAAGAAGCCAACATTCTGTATAAATTTAGTAAAATTATCGTTTCTGATAGCTTTGAGTTACTAAAAAATTCATGTGAAATCAATTTTTATTCAAAATTAATATAAACTGGGGAACCAATTAAAACCAGGATGCACTGGAAAGTTGTTTTTTTTCTTCTTTAAAACTCACGAACAATAAGATCGGAATCTTACCGTCTAATTAAGTATGAAGTAAATCCAGGCCATCCGGTTGGAATTCACCATCATTGAATCTGTTAAATAGTTGTCATAGAATTACAGCGACGACCAATACTTGCGAATTCTTATTAGAGTTTAGATAATTCACTCATACTTCATTTATTATTGAACATAGTATTTTCATAAATATGTTGGTTCGTAGAGAGTTTTCAACTCATGTAGTTTTCCATTATATATAAAAGTTAGGAGTGTGTAATCATATTTCTATTGCTGGCATAACCCGGAATATCCTATGTTTCATTCTACATACCCGAAACTGTTAAAAAGTCATAAATCAAAACTAAACACTTTCTGAATACCTGCAGTGCTATGTCAAGCTCATATAGGTTATTCTAGATTTCGGATAGGCCAACTTTTTCATTCTGCTTGAGTCACAACTTTGATCTTGTTAATTATTCACTTATCAACCTTGACTGTTTTTATATGAGTGTATGTGTGTGCAGTTCTTATCCTATTCATCACATATCTGTAGATTATTTTTGTTCGGTTATAAATATCGATTCACACTTGGTTAGGTCGAGTTGGCTCACATGTCATCTCCACTGTACATCATTTTGGTTTGCTCTCTTCTCTTCGCTTTGTTCCTCTGATTGTCTATTCAAATCAATGAGTGTACAAAATATACGCATTTAAAAATCCCTTGTCATTAACATGAGTTAAGTTAATGATTATATATGCGAATTGATGATATGTATATTTCAATATCAATCAACCATACGATATAACTGAAATCAGATCACGGGCCACAAAAATGATGATCCTCTTGACAACATCGACCAATCTAATTAGCGTCAAGATAATGAACCTCCGCTAAAAATATCTTTGAACTTTTACTAGTTTTCTACCTGAAAAAACCAAGTGAATAGAGGGAATTAATTTTTAAAAAAAATTCAAATAGTTTCCACAATCCTTACACTCTATTTGTTATATCTCGTGGAGAATTATGAATGGTAACTTTGAGGACTATATATGGACCAATGTAATATGTATGTTTCCTATTGTATAACTGTTAAGTAACTAAACTACTCATATTCATGTTCCTTTTATCATAAGCTTTATTTTGATCTATAGACTATTATAATATGATTTAATTACTGTTCCCCTTATTCACAGCCACATTTGGCTAAATCTTGTACAAATGTTGTTTTCCTATTTTATGGTACAATGTGGTCAGTTTGTTTGGTATATAAACTCAGTATATTTGAGAATAATGACTCATATTTCAGAGGCTGTTATTGATGTTCTGGACTTGACTAGCTGGGCTAGGCAGATAGCAAGACTAATAAGTACTCAAGACTACTTTTATGTAGTGTTGATCCGATCGATAAATCACTGCTCTCCAATAGTCGGTCTTATCACTCATATATCAAACAGAGCACGTAAGCACTTGATTGATATAACACTATTATTGTGAATTATTTTTTTGGTTAGCGTTTTTATAGCAAGTTAGTTTTCTACGGGATGGGATTGCTAACCTCATGCTCAACTCCTCCTTTATCCGGGTTTGGGACTAGCAGTATCCCCCGGAGGGGCTACAAGCGAAGTTAATCTAATGATGTAATTTATTTAATGATATTTATTAATAATTAAAGTCATTATTTATCATAGAAAACAGTAACGGTATAAATAGTTTGATTTATCAAAATCATAGAAATCATTTTTAATGGATAAGTTTATCACATTTAATTATTAAAAGATTAATTCACCTGGTTAAGTGTGATAATTAGCCAATTGTCCATGATTCAGTTTTTTCTAAAAAATGATAATGAGAATAATGTGAATTCTGATGAAAACTAAAAAAAAGAAGAAAGAAAAGAGAAAATAACTAACAGAACGGATAAACGAAAAAAAAGGGAACACAACAACAACAACAACAACAACAACGGCTCAGCAACAACAACAACAGGGAGACACTGTTCAAAGAAAGAGAGATAAATAATCATTCAATTTAATGAATGAATGACTTAATTCATTTATAATTAGATTCAAATAAAGTGTCATGATAATATCTGTATCATCACGTCCCATAGAATGGTTCATATAATTAAATGATTGTAATGAACATTTGACAATTTCTTATCTACATGTTTCATCCATAGATTAATAATAATAATAGTTAGATTATGAAAATTAAGACACATATAAGGCTGATAGGTTTGTACAGATTTTGTTTTAGTTAGATAACTGTGAAAAAAAATCGAAAGTAATAAACACTTGTTATTGTTGAACTTATAAGTAGTGTGATGTGTGCTATTGATGTCGATAGATATAAGTAGTATGTATCTTCAATGGAAAATGTACTATCTGACAGCAGAAAGTTTAAAAGATTGAAGAAAAGAGAATGGGACCGGTGAAATCTGTGACCATCGGTTAACATTTTGCCAATGAGATGTTCTGTAATTTTGTGTTCAAATACAATCGGTTTTCCTAACCTGTGTTTTTCTTCACTATAGTATTAGTGTACAACAACGATCTTATTTGATAATGGGTGATTGTTAACCACTAGTGTTGCTTGACTACAATTCATAATGGGAATCAATGAATATTAGATTATTAGTTTAAAGTTGGGAGCTGATAGTTCTACGTTTCACTTCTGATGAGTTTGTAATGCTATAATGTTAACAAGTCCCAAACAAGGGGGAAGCATTTATCTAGTTGTTACCTAGTTCTTAACATTTTTTCTTAATAAAATTACCACGTTACATATAATACCTACAAATTATGATTATATTAGTTAAGCTTATATTTATATACTTTCAAAATTGTATTTAACTTTTCTGTACTGAGGTTTTGAGCACATATCAATCAGGAATACCTTATTTAGTCAGTGGCAGTCTAAATATCAACATTACGTAGACTAAGACTATATAGACCATATACCATCTTTAGCACTTGGATCAAACAGGATAAATTCTAGTTCAAATGTCAGTTTTCTATACAAGTTTATCACTTATTAATTGACATATAGGTTGGTAAGAATTGGTAATGGCAAACAGCCAAATTCTATGTTCAAATTCTATCTTGTTACAGAATCACCAGCTAGATAGTTATGCTATTAGTAACATCGTTTTCATTATACGGTACAATCAGCATGTATCATGTGTTCGAAAAAGTCTTATAAGTGATACATTAGTCGTATAGTAGAATAATGCGTTTAGTTTACTCATATAATATTGTTTCATATGATGATTAGCAGTGAAATTCAAGATGTATATTGCACTATTTTCAACCCTTCAGCTAGATAATAACTGTATTCCAGAGCTAATATTCACAGGAATTCTAGAAAGTAAGTATTCAGCTCTTTGAACAATGGTAGCTTATTCATTAGGGATCAGTTGAAGAAGTTCATCTCCAAACAACTAATGATTCTATTTTTCGATTAAAAACAATAATAATGTATGATTACCGAAATTCGCTGACTAGTTAACTCAAAGATAACTTTATTTAAGCTGTCATTTAGTATTAAGATGGTTTGTTTAAAGAGATTATTCAGTTAGCATTACCTAACAAGAACTGAAAAGTAATGAAAAACTATTCCATTGAAATATTGGATGCCTCAAAAGTGATCATCCGTGCAACTTGGTGGTTTGAAATTAAAAGTCAGTTTATGGTATAAATTATATTTAAGGATATAAATTTTTAAAACTCCTTCATCTGTATAATAATGGATTCTTCACTAGTAACTAATTTCAAGAGAAACACTAAAATTATTTAATCTGAATCATAACGAGTGGATTTCAACAATCATCGATGATCGAACAATATCTCAAATTTAGAGGACGTTAGAACTACAAACAAAATGGATGAAAACGTGAGTCAATTGAAGCCATACCACCATCGGAAAGCTGGAAGCACTGGACTGCCGTTTCGTCCTGTTGTGGGTCTCCTAAAAACTGCGCATCCACGATTCCTTTCCACGAAATTCGAATCCAGGACCCATCAGTCTCGCGTGTGAGCGCCTAATCTCTAGATCACTGATCCGGAAATTAACGGTGTTAATGTCTAGCTTCAACCAATCCACGAAATTGAGAAATTATTCACCAATGACTTCAGTGAGTTGATAGGTCTTGGTATGGAATCTCGTGAAGCGGGATAGTGGATGCTCACTGTTGAGGGGTCTCACAATATGATGAAACGGACGTTCAGTGCATCCACGTTTTCCATGGTGGTCTAGCTTCAATTGACTCATGATTTCAACTATATAAAATTACTAAAATCTCCACAAAACCTTTTCCTGATAAACAGAACAATTTAAACGTAACTTGATAGCCAAAGAGAGCTATATGTACTAGGTTTTTCCTATTGATCTAAGTTTTCTTTCTATTACAGCCAAATGTTAAATATCAAATACTGTGAAGGTATGTGGTGTGGTATATTTATATCTATATAAGTAGTATATGGTGATAGTCAGACATGGAATGTATTTTGGCAGAAGATCGATATGGAAAGAACTGGAATGAAAAGCAGTCGGTACGAAGATGCATAAAAAATGGAATCAGAGAAGACGAACTGACATTTGCAGAAGTAACAGTGAAGATTGAGACAATTGATTGTTACTTTGCAAATTAACTGTTCACTGTATGGTTATCAGAATTTAGTGAGATAGTGTGTAGTTTGTGTTGAAATACATTCGATTGTTCCCACCAGTCGTGTTCTTGTTCACTACAGGTATACTATCATATTACATTATTTGATAGCTTAGTTTTAAAATATTTCAAAGATTGAGGAAACCCGTTCATTCGTAAACTAAATTTGTACAGTCCTTTATTCCATGATGATGCACTGTCATGATATACGTATGTATAACAATTATTTGAATTTTTTACACGAATTCATTACAAAATGACAATTATTTCAACTTGAGGAGTCCCACAATATGACGAAACAACTGTCCAGTACTTTCAGGTTTTCCCTGTAGGTCTAGTTTCAACTGATTCAAGCTTTCAACTATGAAAATAGAAGTATAATTATGAAAAACGTTTACCTGTCTAAAAAATTATGAAAAACATGAAACAAAAGAAATGCATGAATAAATCGAGAAACAATCCAACGAATGTGCAGACGAATGAACAGAATAACTTGAGCATCAGTTGAACTAACATGCTATACTTTTTTGTTTAAGCATGAGAGACTTTTTCACACATGTGATACTTTTCTCCGACGGAAACCACACTCATACACAAACATACACACAAATTGCAATCAAGTTCATGAAACGGATATCACACAAAGTAAAAAAAAATTGAAAAAATAAATCCATCTATTGACTACAAAAGAATGAACGAAAAACTCATTAAATGGAAATAATACTACTATTTTGACTATCATCAAAGTAGTATACATTGACTGATATCTTTACTTGTACATTAATGTCAATCATGTAAGTTATAGAAAAAAGGATCTAACGATCTACACATAAAAATTAATTTATTCCTTCATTCACAAATTCACACTTAGTTGTTACTATGAGTCTTATTCTCTCTTCTATTTAAGGACTATCTAGTTATTAATCTAAAGTTGATTTGATTGTTATATCACTCTTCTATCTTTTAGTCTGTTAAATAGATGAAGAATCCCTTATCTGATTTTTTTTGTTTTTATCAATCATTCAAAATAGTTTCTTGTTATAAGAAAGTTAATGAACATTGATAATCAATGGTTTTGGTAGAGTAACTCAAATGTAATGCAAAAAATATGAATTTCATCTTAGTTGTAACTTTGTAGCTGGATGTACTTACCTATTTACTTGCGTAGTGCCAATGTGTGCATCATGGATCCAATCTACTAATGAGTTGGAAAAACAATAAGCTTTTAGTTCACGATTGCTACCCACATTTTCAACGAGAATGATATATATACATGCCTGCATCGTAGTGTTTACAGTGATAGAAATAATAATAATACTAATCATACGTGCTGAATACTTCGACGGCTTTCGTGATATCATGATTTCGGTAAAAAAAAAAACGGGTCTCGTAAATATGTTTGTTGGATTCCATTGTCAATCACTATTTAAAATATGATGAAGTTGTAAATAGACGCAGTATCTTACGTCGGGAAATGGAAGCAGACATGAAAAGGATGAATGGAAACTGAGAAGAACTGGAAAGGAATGCCCATGGACAGGGTTGGATGTACAGTGCTGGTGAGCACTTTATGCTCCTCCACGAGGGTTAAAAGGTGTAAGTAAGTAAGTAAGTAAGTAAGTAAGTAAGTAAGTAAGTAAGATGCAGTATCTAGTGATATGCTAAAGCAGCGCTCTTCGTAACAAAGGGTGAAGAAGGTATTCAGTGGTCCATATTGATTACAGTGAAACAGTAATATATCAAGATATATTTGAATGCCTATTGAATTTTCAAATAGGTGCCAGTGTTGGTTTATTGAAATAGTTCTTATTTGATTTGCTTAACTTTCTAGTAAATTAGTGAGCTTACATTGAATTCGCATTCAGTACAAAATGTCTCTTCATAATAACATTTACAATTATATTGAAAAATTGTAATGAACTCCACTGTTCATGTTTTGTTACATTAGCTTAAAAGTTCTGATTTATCATTACAACTGGTACAAAAATACTTGAGATAAAATTTATTTCATGCCATTTAACAATATTTAGCATGATTTCCAAAGGAATTTCCTATTACCTCACACTGAATTGAACTTGCAGAATTCACAAAACTAATTAAATAGTTTTGTCTATCTGAGATCGTGAGTCGATTGAAGCTAGACAATCATGGAAAACCTGAAAGCACTAGAGGGCCGTTTCGTTCTACTGTGGGACTCCTCACCAGTGCGCATCCACGATCTTGCCTCGCGAGATTCGAACGCAGGAGCTATCAGTCTCCAGTCGGCAGCCAACGGTGTTAATGTCTATCTCCAACCGATCCACGAAATTGAGCAACCAATCATCAGTATCATCGGTCAGTTGATATCTTACAACAGACCTGGTTGAACTCCATTGGTTACTGATTCTCACTAGAACTCCAGGAAATACCTCATTGGAGTCAGTCACTAGTGAGCATATGATCATTATTTGAAGGAGAGATTTCGTGGAGATTTTAGTAATTTTATATAGTTGAAATCATGAATCAATTGAAGCCATCCAGTGCCTCAAGGTTTTCCATGGTGGTCTACCTTCAATCGACTCATGATTTCAACTATATAAAATCACTAAAATCTCCACAAAAACCCCTTTCTAATAATGTTTGTGTTTAAAAGTCGAGTATTACAGGTTTTCTACTTCAATAGTCTCAAGTTATCTTGTCTTTTATAATATCTATATTTTGTGTGAATTTATGAAAGCTCATCTCTAATTAGTTAGAAACTGTGATGAAATGAGATTCTTTGTCAATTTGTTAGGTCAAGATCTGAATCTAATCAGATCATATGAATGATTGTTGTCAAATATATACATCCTGTCTATCCTTATATGTAATAAATGACTTAATCCGCATTGATGAATAACGGAATTAAATAAGTCAAATACGAAAATGAATTTTTGAATATTTATATTTTGTACACTCATTGATCTAGACAGGAAGTCAGAGGGATGAAGCAAATAGAAGAGAGCGAAGCAAAAACGAAACACATTGGAGATGGCGCGTAGGCCAACTCGCTGTAATCAAGCGTTAATCAGTATTTATCATCAGATAAAAATAAATTACAGACATGAAATAAATGGGATAAGAAGGGTACACACACAAGCTCATATAACAACAGTCAAGATTGATAAGTGAATAGTTAACAAGGTCGAAACGTAACTGTTATATCCTGTGGACATATATGAATGGTAACTTGGAGAAGTATTTATGGACAAATGTAATATGTTTATTTCCTATTGTATGATTGTTAAATAACTTAACTATTCATATTCGTATCTCTCTTATCATAAGCTTTATTTTGACCTATGAACTATTATTATACGATTTACCATTCCTGAGTTATCCCCAGTCCAATAAATACTGTCCCACTATTCACAGCCACATTTGGCCATATCTTGTACAAATGTAATTTTCTATTTTATGGTACTATTTGGTCTGCTTGTTTGGTATATAAACTCAGTATGTTTGAGAATAATGATTGATATTTCAGAGGCTGCTATTGGTGTTCTGGACTTAACTGGCTGGGCTAGACAGATAGCAGGACTGATAAGTACTCAAGACTGCTCTTACTGTTTTTGTGTATCATTGCTCCGATCGATAATTCGCTCTTCTCTCATTGGCGTGAATCAGCACGTTCATATATCAGACATGGCACGCACGCACGCACGCACTCACACGTTATAACAGTAGCTCATGATGGGTAGGTAAACTGTCTTGTCCTAAAGTTATAATAAGGTATATGGGCTTAACATATCAACTGACACTACACGTTTTCACATTTATTCAACCTACACTAATTCGTGATTAAAACTGTTTTTTTTTCTTTTTTTTAGACAAGAATAAAATAAATAAATAAATAAATAAAATAAAAGTTGATTGACAGATTCTTTCAAAAGAAATGAACATGTTTCTTTAAGAAAATCTCTTTATACTACTGATAAAGTAAAAAGAAAAAAAATCCATCCTACTCGACTACATGTGTACATGATTGTTGTTGTTGTTGTTTGTTGTTCTATTGAAAGTTTTATGAATATACTCACGTTCATAATATGGATCTTGATAGAGATTGTGTCTCCTTTTCTCTATTCTTTATTCCATAGAAAGAGGAAATAAAACAATAACAAAAAAGTGCTCTATCATTCTCTAAAATTCTTGATTATAGATGAAACGAGACAAAATCAAAAAAAAATTTTTTTTTCGGAGGGAAATAGAATTTTACTTTTTTTAATATTCTTGTATGTACATCTATCTATAGGGATATTTTTGTGTGTTCAAAATTGGAAAATTATTTTACTTTACTTCAGAAATGTATATTCCTTTGTTTGTGTAGGTTAGTTAACATATATTGTCTCAAATTGAAAAGTTTTCTATTATATACAGCTTGAGTATACTTTGATCAAAATATATAATACAACATACTTGCTTACTTACGCTTGTTAACCGCGACGAACCATAGGCCTCCCACTAGCATTCTTTATTCAACCCTAGATTTCTATTTCTTACCAGTTGTTATTCATCCTATTGATATATTCTTCTATTTCCCGGTGTGATGTCTTCTTTGGTCTTACTCCTCTCCTTTAACATTCAAGATTCCAAGTGACGGTTTATCGTGTAACGTAGTCGGGTGCTATCTACTTCCAGCGCTTCTTTCTGATTTCTTCCTCCATTAAAATCTGTTTTGTTCTCTCCCACGGTGAGTTGTTTCTAGTAGTGTCTGACCAACAGATCCGAAGTATCTTGCGTAGACAAATATTAATAAACACTTGTATGTTCTGGATGATGGCTTTCGTAGTTCTCCACGTCTCCGCCCCATACAGTAGAACTATCTTGACATTTGTATTGATCATTCTGAACTTGATGTTCGTTGACAGACAGTTGTATTGAGTTCCAGATGTTTTTCAGTTGTAAGTATACTGCTCTTGCTTTGCCGATCCGCTTCTTCTAATCTGCATTACACCCACCGTGTTCATCAATGATGTTGCCTAGATATGTGAAGGTTTTCACATCTTCCAAAGCTTCTTCATCAAGTGTAATTAGATTAGTGCATGCTGTATTGTATCGAAGAGTTTTGCTTTTCTCTTTGTGTACGTTGAGACCTACTGCTACTGAGGCTGCTGCTACACTGGTCGTCTTCTCCTGCATTTTTTGTTGAGTGTGTGATAGAAGAGCCAGATCATCTGCTAAGTGTAAATAGTCCAGCTGCATCCTAGCTGTCCATTGTATCTCGTACTTCCTTCCCCCCAGATGTTGACGTCTTCATGATACAGTCGATCACCAGAAGGAAGAGAGACATCGGTCTCTACCTCGAACGAGTCAGTGAGTTGTCCTCCATGAACGATTTGGCAGTTTAGTCCATCATAGGAGTTCCGTATGATATTGACTATCTTCTCAGGCATGCCGTAATGTCGAAGAAGCCTCCATAGTGTCGTCCTGTCCACACTATCAAATGCTTTATCGTGGTCAGTGAAGTTGATGTAGAGTGATGAATTTCATCCAATTGATTGTTTCAGAATAATCCATAGTGTTGTGATTTGGCCTGTACACGACCAATCCTTACAGAATTCAGGCTGTTGGTCTTGAAGTTTGGCGTCTACGGAGTCCTTCATTATGTTTAACAATACACTGTCGAAGACTTTTCCTGGTATTGAGAGAAGACTGATGCCTCTATAGTTCTCACACTTGCTGAGATCACCTTTCTTCGGTATCTTGATCAAGAGTCCTTCTTTGTAGTTTGTTTATACTTGTTCTTCATCTGAAACCATTGAAGAAATAATGATCAGTGTGCAGATATTGTATCAGATTATTAATCTAAGCAAAGTTTTTGTTATATCAAATCATATTTTCAATACATATTTAACGTTTATTAAAACATTTTTATATCCTAGACATGATTATATCCAGTTTTTACGACAACAATTAGAAGTCTGATAAAAGAATATACACTACATATTGATAGTATATAACTAAGAAAGAAATCTTATATTACAGTTGCCGCCTATCATTAGTAGAAGACTTTCTATAATCAATTATTTACTAAGTAATGAAAGATTATAAGAGATAAATTCAATATAACTATTTATAATTCAAATATTCAGACTGTATATACTTCCATTGTTTTGTCTATTTATAAAGGAGAATAAGGAAAGTTTCTTTCTTCATTGAGCACATTTTTATCTGTATCCATTAGTGATTAATAACAATTTTTGATATTATAAATAACTCAGGTAGAGCTGAACAACTATTTCATCTTATTATTGAACTCTTTAGCAGTTATAAATGTGTTCATATTCATTTAAGAAGATATTGTAGTGAACAAAACACGACTGATGGAGACAATCGAATGTATTTAGGCACAAATTACAGATTATCTCACTAAATTCTGATAACCATACAGCAAATAGTTAATTTGCAAAATAACAATCAATTGTCTCAATCTTCACTGTTACTTCTGCAAATGTCAGTTCTTCTTCTCTGATTTCATTGTTTATGCATTTTCATACCAACTGCGCTTCATCCCTGTTCTATCCTTATCGATCTTCTGCCAAAATACATTGTATGTCTGACCATCAACATATACTACTTATATGGATATAAGTAGACCACACTACAATATTAATGACGAGTTCAGTTATGTTTTCAAATAGACATTCATTGTTGTTTACTCGTGCAAGTGTATCGTAATGGTAGTTTCTTTAAATAACATACCGGTAGTCTGATATTGATCTTATTACCATTTATGTATTCTCTGATAAAACTGATAGTCTCTGTGAATGTGAAATTAGTGAAAAGTGATTTGACATCAAGTGAAAGGTTATGTTTATCCATACAATCACACAATTATCATGATTACCAGCAACTATAATCTGACTTTTAACTTCTGTATGCATACTGTTTTTTTCATGTATAAATAAACTGTTTAATACTAAACTTTACTTTGTTCTACACTTACTATCATAAAACTGAATCACAAGGCAAGAGCTTACTTGGAAATAAAAAAGTGCAAGACCACGGAACACATCGAGTCGGGAATAGGAGTCAGATATCAAAAGGATGAATAACAGTTGGAAAAAAACTGGAAAGGATTGCTCAAGACAGAATGGGTTAGGGAATGCTAGTCGGCGGCTTATGCTCCATTGTGGATAACAGGCGTAAGTTTGTAAGTAAGTAACTAGAATACTATATATATATATATTGTCGTAAGCTTTTGACTGAAGCACTGAATACTGTAATACGGTTTACCAGTCGATTACTTACAGCCTAACTGGTGATCACTCAATGTTTATCATCAGGATGGACAATGAAATAAGAAACGGAAACTCGTTGAAGTACTTTTTGTTGAGAATTCTATATTGTACCAAAATTATAATATTGGATAAAGCCATTAATAAGAATAATTAATAATTAGATGTATTTTGTGTAACATTATCAAGAATAAACTATCCCAGTTATAGAAGAATAGTTTTAATGTTAATTTATTGTTGCGTTTTTTCCCGCTTTACAACGCTTTGTCCATAAATGATCAATGTTTAATTTCACTCACGATAGAAATGTTATTTGTTCAAATAAATAAACAAAATTAACCTTCAAATTATTTTTCGTTTACACTTGTATTCACTAATAAATCGAAGAAGTTTTGTTCTCTGAAATGGATGGTTTGATCGTGGAGCTTTCATCGTTATTATGAACGACAACCTCAGCACAAACTTCAAATAAAAGTGAAGTGTTCGAATTTCTCCAGATATGACTCACAACTTGTCCTGTAGATTTCGACCTTGATTGGTTCTTGTTGACCTTTAACTTCATTTTGGTTGTATCTCCCATTGACTTAATTTTTGGTCCTAGGTTTATCCATAAGTTTATGATCGATTGAAAAAGTGGATCGATTTGAATTGCTGATTGACCCGAGTACCATGCTTCTAAAAATTCTCTGGTGTCTTTAGAATTGCCTCTACCCAAGATCTCCACGATTTTTCACAGTTGTCCATATGCGTTGATATAAGTGAGGATATGTCATGGCGTTTGACCACTAATTGATGTTCATGCAAGCAAAGATAAAGAAAAAGTCCTCTTTATCCGATGTAGTGTTTTTCGCAGTTGGCACAATTTATTTTGTAGATGATGTTTGTTTTTTCATCTTTGTCATTTCGTCCTTTGGTTTGCAAGGTATTGGTTGTGGTGATTTTTAGGTTTGTGTACTACACATACAGAAGTACGATGCAAGCTCCACGACCAAACCATCCAGTTCACAGAACGAAACTCCATCAAAATCATCCACCTGAGCCACAAATCTCCAATATTTCGGAATGTATTTGCTTTTTTTGAGTACAAGTTCAAAGGCACATTGAAAATGACAGAATTTTTTTATGTAAGCTTATTCATAGTATCAGGAATTGTTTAGCTTGTAAACATAAACATGAATTTTGCCAGGCATGGAATTTCATGATCAGATGTATATTTTTATTGATGCATGTAAAGTATTTTTGTGGTGTATGTCACTTATGCCGACAGGTATAAGTAATTTGTAAAACCATTCAGAAGCGGAAAACCTGGCAGAAGAAGGATAAGAAGATCGAGTTGAAGAAAATAAAAACAGAAACAGAATCAAATTGTGTATTGGTAGGTTCATACAGAATGTGATGGACAAATGATAAAAATTTGCAAATGAAGAATTTGATATATAGTTCGCATATTTTACACAAGTTGGTTGTCTGCCCTCCGCCTGAGTGTCCGTTCACGACTTTTTTGTATTTCAAAAAAGGTGTTTCTTTACGTCAAACGTATTGGGGATTATTTTATATCATATATTGTATGGATATTAACAATGGGTACAAACGTTATGCTTTGAAACATTACTTGATTTTGAATAACAAGTGTCGTCGTTTATTAGCAGAACTACGAAAGCCATCATCCAGAAGATACAAGTGATTATTAACAGATGTCTACGTAAAAAACTTTGGGTCAGTTGGCCAGTCACTATCAGCAACAACCTGCTGTAGGAAAGGACAAACTAGATTCCAACGGAGAAAGAAATGATGAAGAAGCACTGGAAGTCGATAAAACACGCATTGAGAAAACCACCCTACTGCGTCACAAGACAAGCCCTCATATGGAATCTTGAAGGTCAAAGGAAAAGACGAAGACCATCGAACACATTGGGCCGATAAATGGAGATAGACATGAGAAGAATGGACAAGGATTGGATAGAACTACAAAGGAAAGCCCATGACAGAGTGTGTTGGAGAGTGCTGATCAGCGTCCTATGCTCCGTTGTGGGTAACAGGCGTAAATAAGTAATCATTTTTCTACTGAGATACTAAAATGTTGTGTAAACTGAAAAGCTCAAATTTTCCAAACGAATTGTTTTTTAAACGCAGTTTCCCTTAATAAAAAAATTCAACAAAAATTCTTTCTTCATCATTACAAATCTTGCCAAAATGTTTATGAATTATTTTGTAAAAATTGAAGAAAATTATGGAAAGATTAGATGATCAGTCAGTGTATTAAACCCACTTGGTATTGTTTGATTGAATCTTCCCTTTGATGTTTAGGACTTCACTTGATCAGTCTGTTATTGGAAATTGTTCATACTGTGCGTATGCATGGATAGTGGCTAATGGTGGAATCCAGGAGATGCATTCAGCTGACGAGTCCGAAATAGGACGAAACGTGCGTTCTGGATTCCACTGCTAGCAACCATCCATCTTTAATCAGTGAATTAGTTTCAATAACATTTTTCTATTCATATACTGTAGATGTTTTAATCAAACATGTTCAAATTTCAATTTACCTCTATGACAAAAAGTAGACAGTAATTTTCATTATTACCTGTAAATAGGTTTTTACAAATAAATTTATTTCACACTATGCAATAATCATTCTTTCATTCTGTCGTTTCTCATTTGGAACATTCACAATAAGAATAATCTTAGGAATGAATATGCATTACATATATATATGAAATACAATATTCAACCACCCGCTGACTATGTCAATCTATTGTATAACTTTCATACAACTAAATTTAATGAAAAATGAACATGTGATTTTAGAAATATTATGTGTATATAGAGAAATCATTAGTGGATGTGTTGCTCGATTTCGGGGATCGGTTGAAGTTAGACATTAACACCGTTGGATGCCGGCTCACTAGTCTAGAGGTTAAGCTCTCGAGCGAATTTGATAAGTCCTGGGTTCGAATCCCGTGAGGTCGGATCGTAGATGCGCACTGCTGAAGAGTCCCACAACTGGACGAAACGCCCGTCCTGTTCTTCCATGTTTCCCATGGTGGTCTCAACTATTAGAAAATTACTATAATATCCACGAAAATCCCCTTCTGATATTAGATTATGTTTGTTTGTTTGATGAAGTATCATTTATTTAATGTTAAACGCTTAAGGAAAAACATTTTTTAAGAATTTTTTTTCATTATTTTACTTCTATTAGCCTATTAGACGAAATGCTAAAGACAACATTTTTGTTCATTAAAGAATAGATAACACTTGACACCAATCTCAAAGACTTGTATATAATTGACTTTCTATTTATTTTCAAGTGTATTTATGTTTTTAACAGGTACACCAAATGATTATATCAAATGATTATACCATGATATGTTTGGTACTGTTTTATTCTGTGGAGATTTATGAATGGTAACTTTGAGAACTATTTATGGACCAATATGATGTGTATATTTCCTATAGTATAATTGTTAAGTAACTAAACTATTCATATTCGTATTCCTCTTGTTATAATCTTTATTTTGACCTATAGACTATTATTATGCGATTTACCATTGTTGAGTTATCCATAGTCCATTAATTACTGTTCCCCTTATTCACAGCCACATTTGGCTAAATCTTTTACAATTGATGAACGGTTGCTCAACTTCGTGGATCAGTTGAAGTTAGACATTAACACCGTTGTATGGTCTATAGATTAAGTGCTGTGGCACGAGACTGGTAGGTCCTGGGTTCGAATCTCAAGAGTGCGAGATCGTGGGTGCGCACTGGGGAGGAGTCCCATAATAGAACGGAACAGCCGTCCAGTGCTTCCAGATTTTCCATTTTGGTCTAACTTCAATTGACTAACGCTTTCAACTATGAAATGTTATTTTCTATTTTATGGTATGACGTGGTCAATTTGTTCGGTATATGAACCCAGTATGTTTGAAAATAATGATTCATATTTCAGAGGCTGTTGTTGGTGATCTAAACTTAACTGACTGGGCTAAGCAGATAGCAGGATTTATAAGTACTCAAGACTGCTCATACGGCTTTTGTGTATCACTGCTCTGATCGATAAAATCACTGATAGGCGGTCTTATCACACTCATATATAGACAGGGAACGTACACACATCACGCAATCGATATAACAACTGGCGAAAAGTTCTCGGCGATGAACTATGTAATGAGAGTTAAGGAGTACCAGAAATCTACCACTAACTAATTATACAACGAAGCTAACAAATAAGAATTTCCATGCATCGTACTAAATAATTCAACCATGAAAATGAAAAACTGTAATTCCTTTTTTAACATGAAAATTGTGTATCCTACAAATTTATATTGTAAACAGCCTTGTAACATTCATCTTGAAGATAGACAGCATAAACACACTCAAATGCAGACTGCTTTGAATAGATATTAAGCTGAAATTTATATGACAATCAACTATATAATTATAATCTTGTAATCATTTTGGACTTATGATTGATCGGGAAGTCTTATTCATGCAGAGTGTTTTATATATGTAACCGTCTGTATTTTATCATACCAATTTATTGGATCACTTGAATCCACTCAGTAATTCATGGTACGTCGAATGGCTAAGTTGATCTACAAAACAGAAAAATAGATTATTTTCAGAAAGGGCCTTTATGGAGATTCCAGTAATTTTATTGTAGAAATCATGAGTCGATTGCAGCTAGACCGGTGACCAGTGGAGTTCAACCAGGTCTGTTGAGAGACATCAACTCACTGAAGACATTAGTGAACGGTAAATACTTCATTTGTAAGATGTCAATCAATTGTCGCAAACTTGACTGTCTCTTTTGCACATATCAGTCAATCGTCTTAGAAATCATTATTCCTGCGTTTCCATACCAATCGCTTTCTGTTCCCGTGCTCCCCTCCTCGATCTTCTCGAACTTCTTCTGCCAGACATTCTATTCCTGACTAGCGTTATATACTACTTATATCGATATAAGTAGCACACACCACGCTATCCATATTGTCAAGTGCTTTCCCATAGTCAAGGAAGTTGATGTATGGTGACGAGTTCCATTCAACTGATTTTTCCACAATGATCCGTAGTGTCAAAATTTGGTATGTACACGGCCGATCCCTACGAAATCTGACCTGTTGGTCTTGAACTGAACGTCTACTGAATGTTTCATCTCGTTTAGCAACACTTTGTTGAAAATATTTCTTGGTACTGGGAGCATTTTGATGCCTCTTTAATTCTCACATTTGCTCAGATCTCTTTTCTTTGGTATCTTGATGAGATGTTTTTCTTTCCAGTCTGTTAGCACATGTCCTTCCTCTCAAATCTTTCCGAATAGAATGTGGAACATGTCTGTAGTAACGTCTATATTTGCATTGATGCTTCAGATGGTATATTTTTGGTCCTACTGCTTTTGTACTCTTGGTTTGTCTGATTGACATCTTAATTTCTTCGATCGTTGGTGGAGTGACACATATAAGAAGGTATGTGTGTGTTGCTTCGATGCCCAGTGGATTCAATGGAACTGGTCTATTGAAGAGTTACTCGAATTATTCTATTCATCTGTTCCTCTGTTCTTCAATCTCGGTGATTATCTTGCCTTCTTTGTCCTTGACAGGTCTCTCTAATTTACTATATTCCCCTGCTAGTTTCTTTATTGTATCATATAACTGTTTCATATTTCTTTCTCTTGCAGCTTTACCTGCTGTCGTTGTTTGGTCTTTTACGTATTTCTGCTTATTAATCCTAATGCTCCTCCTCATTGTCTTCTTTGATTCAGTGTATTCGGCCTGCAACTTGACTTACTCTGTTTTTGTTCAGTTGTTGTTAATTACTTACTTACTTACGCCTGTTACTCCCAATGGAGCATAGGCCACCGACCAGCATTCGCCAACCCACTCTATCCTTAGTCTTCCTTTCCAGTTTTATCCAATTGTTGTCCATTCTTCTCATATCTGTCTCTATTTCTCGGCGTAATGTGTTCTTTGGTCTTCCTCTTCTCCTTTGACGTTCAGGATTCCATGTGAGGGCTTGTCTTGTTACTTCAACTTCAAAAAAACACCCACTCATCTTACTATCAGTGATGGCAAGCAACTAATGTTACAAGTCGAATTAAATAGACCCAGATACACTGAGTAAACTGAGCAGCTTCCAAACTAACGTATGATTCAATTACCAATGATACCCATAAAACTTATAAAAGATCTTTTAGTAGTACCAAACCTAAGGTATATTTTGATTGCTTTTGCAGATGATCTAGCCAAAGTTATCCAAGAGTATATTTTATTGTTACTTACTTACTTACTTTCGCCTGTTACTCCCAATGGAGCATAGGCCGCCGAAAAGCATTCTCCAACAGACTCTGTCCTGGGCCTTCTTTTCTAGTTCTATACAGTTCTTGTTCATTCTTCTCATGTCTGTCTCTATTTCTTGACGTAATGTATTCTTTGGTCTTCCTCTTCTCATTTGACCTTCAAGATACCATGTGAGGGCTTGTCTTGTGACGCAATCGGGTGATTTACTCAAAGTGTGCCCAATCCACTTCCACCGTTTCCTCCTGATTTCTTCCTCCGCTAGACGGAATCTGGTTTGTTGTCTCCCACAGTAACTTGTTGCTGATAGTGTCTGGCCATCGGATCCGAAGTATCTTGCGTAGACAGCTGTTAATAAACACATGTATCTTCTGGATAATGGCTTTTGTACTCCTCCACGTCTCCACCACATACAGTAGAAGTGTCTTGATATTTGTGCTGAAAATTCTAACCTTGGTGTTGGTTGACAATTGTTTTGATCTCCAGATGTTTTTCAGTTGTATGTATGCTGCTCTTGCTTTGCCGATCCTCGCCCTCACATCTGCATCTGATCCACCGTGTTCATCAATGATGCTGCCCAGATATGTAAAGGTTTCCACATCTTCCAAAGCTTCTGCTGCTGAGGCTGCTGCTACACTGGTCGTTTTCTCCTGCATTTGTTGTTGCGTGTGTAATAGAAGAGCCAGACCATCCGCGAAGTCTAAGTCGTCAAGCTGCATCCTGCCTGTCCACTGTATTCCGTGATTTCCTTCAGATGTTGACGTCTTCATGATACAGTCAATCACCAGGAGAAAGAGAAAGGGTGAGAGCAAGCAACCTTGCCTAACACCGGTCTTTACTTGAAACGAGTCGGTGAGTTGTCCTCCGTGGACGATTTGGCAGTTTAGTCCATCATAGGAGTTCCGTATGATATTTACTATTTTCTCAGGCACGCCGATGTGTCGAAGAAGCCTCCATAGTGTTGTCCTGTCCACGCTATCAAATGCTTCTCGTAGTCGATGAAGTTGATGTAGAGTGATGAATTCCATTCGATTGATTGTTCCACAATGATCCGCAGAGTTGCGATTTGATCTGTGCACAATCTATCCTTACGAAATCCAGCTTGTTGATCTCGAAGTTGGGTGTCCACTAAATCCTTCATCCTGTTTAACAATACTCGGTTGAAGACTTTCCCTGGTATTGAGAGGAGAGTGATGCCCCTGTAGTTGTCGCACTTGCTCAGATCGCCTTTCTTTGGTATCTTGATCAGAAGTCCTTTTTTCCAGTCTGTTGGAACTTGTTCTTCATCACAAATCTTACTGAAGAGGATGAGAAGTATCTTGGCAGTCGCTGTTACATTTGCTTTCAGTGCCTCTGCTGGGATGTTGTCTGGTCCCGCTGCTTTGCCGCTCTTGATTTGTCTAATGGCCATGCTGATCTCTTCGATTGTCGGTGGGCCAACATCGATTGGGAGGTCTGTGGGTGCTGCTTCGCTGTTGGGTGGGTTCAGTGGAGCTGGTCGATTTAAGAGTTCTTTGAAGTGTTCTACCCACCTGTTCCGTTGTTCTTCAATATCGGTGACTACATTGCCTTCCTTGTTTTTCACTGGTCTTTCTGGCTTACGGTAATTTCCAGCAAGTTGTCTCATGTTTCCCTCTCTTTCAGCCTTTTCCGCTGTCATCGCTAAATCTTCCACATATTTACGTTTGTCGGTTCTGATACTCCTCCTCACTTGCTTGTTTACCTCTGTGTATTCGCCTTGTGCCTTGACTTTTTCTGCTCTTGTTCGGCTGATATTGATTGCTACCTTCTTGTTCCTTCTTTCTTTAATTTTATCCAGTGTACCAACAGTGATCCATTCCTTGTGATGGTGCTTCTTTTGGCCCAAAGTTGATCTTCTACGGTATGTGGTCGCTAACCCCATGCCCAACCCTCCTCCTTTGTGTGGGCTTGGGAGCGGCAGTAACTCCCATAGGAGCTTCAGGCGGAGTTGTTGTTAATTGCTAACTTCTTATTCTTCTTTTCTTGAATCTTGTTCAGTGTTTCGATGGAGATCCATTCTTTATGATGATGTTTCTTGAGTTCCATCACTTACGGATACGTTGAAGTTAGTGCTTCTCCGACTACTTTCCAGTTGCCCGCCAAAGTAGTTTCTTCTTGTTCCAATTGACCTTTTAAGACTTAAAACCTGTTGTTGAGTGTTATATTGAATTCGTTGAGTTTGTCAGCATCATCGTTTTCTATTGACCTTGTGAATTTTTTATTGATGCAAGTATGATCTATCTGGTTCTCCATGGTGTAGTCCAGTGAGACACATGTGGCTTTGTGTATGTGTTTATGTGGAACGACTGAACCGCCTACACCCAATTTGTTGAATGCACATTAAATTACAAATCTGTCACCATTCTCGTTCACTTCTCCAAGTTAGTTCATGTCGTTCCACGATTTCTGCGTACCTGGTGTTATCTATTCCAACTTTGGCGTTTAGATCTCTCACTCGAGTGGTCGGGTCCTTTCCTGAACACTTTGCTATGATTGATTATAGCCTCTCATTGAACTGATTTTTATTTTCGTGATTGCTATCATTGATGGGTTCATAGCATTGAGTAACATTCATTGTAATTCCCTACGTTATTCTTTGGAATGATGCTTTGTGGTTCTGTATCCATGTTATTCTCATACTGCAAGTTCATTTCGGACTTCCTTGCAGAACATCAGAGCAAATTTCTGAGTGTCAATATCAAAGACTTAACATACTTTTAAAATCTAAATTTACGAATCTTAACGTTTACCTTACCATATTCAGATTACATTTAGGGGATAACAATATCTACTAGAAGGTTTTTAAATAGTTTTATCGATCTCACTAACGAACTGGGATCTTTACATACATTTCTAATGATTCACAATGATAGGCAGTTCATAATGATGTTACCATCAATATAGTTGTTGATTTTATATTCATCAAATTATCAGTAAAATAACTTACTTTGTTCTTATTATCTACAAATGTGTAATTACCTTAACAGATTGTTTGTTCACTAAAACATAATGAATAAAACGTGCTTTGTTTATTAATTAGAATAACATTCTTATTTCTATGTTTCGACAATGAAGTAGAAAATCGAACGATATCTAAAGTCAATAAAATGAAGCTTAAGTATTGCGATGGGCTAATAACTTTACTGAAGAGTGTTTATATGAAATGTTCCTCTGTTGCTCTACATTTACACGTCCTAGAACTCTATTTTACAAAGTATAAGGTGTCTGAAACTACTATAAAAAAAGTGCTTCCTATCAATTTTTCACAGCATGTGATTGGAACCTGGAAGAGAATAGCTCTTCTGATAGGGTTTCAGGGTTCATCACTCAATATCACAGTTGAAGAAGTAAGTACTAAGTTGTTTAAGTATTAACTAGATTTAACATTGTGATTTTTACACACTGGTAAGTCATTGACTTGAAACTCAGTAGAAAGTGCAAAATTATAATAAAGATTATTTTATTTACAGGATGATTATTTGTACTGTGATATCATTAATTGATTTAATTTACAGTTACCACCTCTGTATGACGCCTCAGCGGTCTGTTGGTTAAGCGTTCGCGTGCGGAACTAAAGGTCCTGAGTTCGATTCTCTGTGGTGGGGTGGTAGTTGCTTAGTGTTTTGTCCCATTGTTTCGGCATTTTGAATGGTGGTCTAACCTAGATCAGTTCACAATTTTCATGAAATTTGAAACCTCCACCACGCTTTACAGATCATGATTATAAGTTTGATTATTATTTTTCAATGTTCAACTGACTTTTAATAATAACCAGATGCTTTCTTATACGTGATTCTATATTTGTCTACCAGTTTTAAATTTACATCAATTGGCTTCAAACTAACAGTATTTGGGATCAAGCATATTAAGCCATCTTGTGTATTCAAAGAAACGTATAGTAAATAGGGTTTATAGCTCATTCTTAAAGTATTAACTAACCTTATCTATTTAGTTTACCTGATTTCTATCTATTAAATCTCTATATTTTGAAACAGTGACGCTATTTTTCTGAAAAATACAAATTTCTATTCGTCTACTAGAAATATATTTTTACCTGCCTGACTATTATGTCTGCAACTTGGTTAATATTATATTTTCATATATTGTGGTGCATGCTACTGGTATCGACAGATATAAGTGGTATGTTTCATCAATCGAAAGTGGAACACGTGCTAGTTAAGAAGATCGAAGAAAAGAAAACGAGAACAGAAAACGATTGATGTGGAAACGAAGGAACAGTCAAGTCTGAGACAATTTATTAACATTTCGTAAATAAAGTATCTATTGTATGATTCTCAAATTTTAATGAGAGATTCTATAACTCTGCGTTCAAATACATTTGATTTTCTCCACTGGAGTTCTCACGACAATATTATTTTTACCACATTAAAAGTCCTCCGGTTTGAACTATTTTTATTTTTGGTATTTTCGTCAGAGAAAATTTTTTATTCAATCCACTTGGTATTGTCTATTTGAATCTACCCATTGATGTTTACGACTGCAACTGGTCAGTCTCTAATTGGCATTTGTGCATACTGTGCGTATTCTCTCGATATAGCCTAAATTCACGAGCATTGTAAGCAAAGATGGATAGTAGCTAGCAGTGGGATCCAGGACACGCGTTTCGTTCTATTTGGGAGTCGTCAGTTGTACCTGCATATGAGTTGATGTTTACTCTGGGACTATAACCCAGTACTTTTCACCTAAAATGCCACCTCATTATCCACTCAGCCTCTGAGTCTTGATAGACACTTGTTTGTGCAATGTGGTGAAGTTTAAATTCACTCAGTATTGTTTGTTTGAATCGTCCCATTGATGTACCTGCAAGTGGCTATTAGGACTCAGTGGCCTAGTGGATAACGAAATGGCGTTTGAACAGAACAGTACTGGATTCAAGTTCCAGAGTGAACATCAACTCTGAGATGCAGGTACATCTAGCTGATAAGTCCCAAAGTATTTATTACTAAATAATTGTGTGACTGTAGCCTATAAAGGACAACTTTGTTAAAGAAAAAAAATGGAACCAAATTCACTTGGGTTAAACGATAAAGAAGCCATACAAAAGTAACAATATCACATTGGTTTGTAAAGTGAATGAATCCAGATAGACAAAACGATTTTGTTTCAGTAGGTATATTTATTAAAAGGGTTAGGTGAAATGATAAAAAAATTATTCTTAGATAACAATCATGGGAACCTAAAAAGAAATTAGGCAGAGGTGAACATTTTTCAAATAAGAATTTATGGAATGAATAAGAAGACAATAACAAATGGTTCAGACTGCATTAAAACCAATGATAAGGCAAACTTTGACCTCATCTCATGGATAAATGAATTTTCGTTAGATTGTTGCAATATTCAGGAGGGTTCTGCAGAAAAACTTATAACCATCATGTGGATTTGGTTGAGTGATCTTAATCAAGCAAAGATTAATGTGTAGAACATCAAATTACTTTCTTTTCATCTCTGTAGAACCTACTTGGATTATATTCACATATTTGTTTTAAAAAATAAACTCTGGTTACTGACGAATTTTAGTATGTTTGAATGAATTTTACAAAACATAATACTCAAAGTTATTTACATCTTGAAGTTACTTCACAAACTTCCATTCTCAGTTAAGTTGGCTTTCATAAATCAAGCAAAAGGTTTTATTACATCGGATTCTAGTTAGTAGTATTGTAGTGAACAAAACACCCATTGGGGAAAACCGAATTTATTTAGACACAAATTACAGACTATCTCACTAACTTCTGATAACCATACAATGAATAGTTAATTTGCGAAATAACAATCCATTGTCACAATCTTCACTGTTCCTTGTGTAAATATCAATCCATCTTCTCTAATTTCAATGTTTGTGCATTTTCCTACTAATTGCGCTTCATTTTTAGTTCTTTCCTTATCGGTCTTCTGCCAAAATACATTCTATGTCCAACCATCACTATATACTACTTATATGGATATAAGTAGACTACACCACAATATATTTGTGCTTTATAAGTTTGTCATCAATATTTATGATCTGAACTTTCTAATCTATTCGATTTCTATAACCTCAATTTTCTTCCAATAGTATATTATAAATCATGAAAGATTTATAAAATAAGAGCAGATTTAAGTAATCTGTCGTTGATCATAAGTACAGTAAATAGAACATCGATCACAAGTAAAATACCTGTCATAAACATGTTGAGAAGATTGAACTGAAGAAAATTGTAAGAATTAGAAGAATCACAAAGGATTCAAAAGACAATCGATGGAAAATTTGCAAATGATGAGTTTAATATATGATTGTCACATTTTACCAAAGAATTGAATAGCAGTTTGGTTTTACCCATCTGTGTCCTTATTCACTACAGTAAACTGTTAGTTAGTTAGTTAGTTAGTGACAATTGGAATAAAGTTCTTTCATTATGGAATGATGTAACATAGATCTGTTATTCTATAGGGAAAAAAACCCAATGTTTGACAATGATTTCTAAATCTATCAGTCTTTTAGGTAAAACATTTTGAAGCTAGACCTATTCATAATCTGGTATTACTTTTCAGAGAGTATACATATGAACAAATATATAACACTGAACCATATTTGGATATAGTGTACCTTAGTTTATTTTGTGTTATTTTATATATGTAAATCAAATTATGATTGAAATTTAATATTTTTATAAACTACTGTCAAATTTGACAGTAGGCTAAGGTATAAAATATTGTTAGGAAATTTTTATTTTCAAAAATGGGGTTTTGTGTAGAGATTTAAGTAATTTCATATAGTTGAAATTATGAGTCAATTGAAGCTAGACCAATATGGAAAACCTGGAAGCACTGGATGGTCGTTTCGTCCTATCGTAGATGCTCACTGCTGTGGAGTCTTGCAATAGGATGAAATGGCCGTCCAGTGATTTCAGATTTTCCATGGTGGTCTAGCTTCAAATGACTCATAATTTCAACTATATGAAATTTTTATTTGTTGAAAATCCCTATCAACTATACTACGATATTCATATTTTAATCTGCATATTCACATTACTCCACCTAATACTATAACAATCATCAACTCGTTTAGGATTTCTTTGTTTGAATAAACTATTGAATTAGAAAGCCACAATAATACTACAATAATACAGTTATCATTATGATCTCAGTGTTAATCTGTTTCCCACTAATCGTTTTATAAAAGGAGAAGTAAATGAAAAGGACAATTTTTATGAAATTATGTTCAGAAGGAATCAGTTCAGTATATAAACTCGTCAGTTATGTATATTGAAGTTTGTTCGACACTATATAACTCATTATTTGGTAAAATTTTAAGTTAATATCGGCTCATTTATGAAAGATTTAATGTGAGAAATTATTCATCTTAGCGAATATCTTCAACGTTTGACGTTTAGCAGTTTTCGATTTTTTCAGGGAGATGTAACACTTTTTACAAATGATAGTTTTAAACCTGTACACATGTCCCAAATATAACATCACCAATATTGGGTATGGGATAACAAATATGCTTTTTTTTATAAATTCTTATTTAATTGCTCATACTGTTATAAAACATAGAGATTCAGCTGAGTAGCAGTGAAGGGAATCTGTTACTACTCTACCCGGATATATATGGACAATGTTTAGTTATTTGTGTGAAATACTGAACTTTATGATTCTATTTATTATCTAAAAAGATGTTTAGGATAATAAATATTGGTTACTTACTCAAAACTATGAAAGGGTACCAAAATTGACCCTGATGAAGGTTAGTTACCCCATCTCGGATTGTAACGCTGTGTAGTCCGGGCTGCAATATGAACAGCTTCATCCTGCGCAAGGTCTTATTAATGTTTGGCTAGCAAGTGATGAATAGCATATGACTCAGATAACGATTGGCAGGTATCTGTCAATAGTTGCCTCCGCACGACACTCAGTGTCCGTTAAACGGATGCCATGAGCAACAACCTACCGTCGGAGAGAACAATCCAACCCTCAGATGAAAAAGAAGTTAGGAAAAGGTTTTAGAGGTGGGTACGATATACATTGTGAAAATCATCAAACTGTATCACAAGGCAAGTACTAATTTTGAATCCTGAAGGTAGAGTAAAAGAAAAAGACCATGGAACACATTGAGTCGGGAATTGAAAGCTGACATAAAAAAAAACGACCAGCAACTGGAAACAATTAGAAAGGATTGCCCATGACAGGTTCCTTTTGAGAATTTTGTTATGCGCCCAATGGTCCCCCACGAGAGGGTGACAGGTGCAAGTAATTTCGAATGAATTTCTGTTTATAGCCCTGAACTATTTAATGTAAAACTATAAATTATTAGATCCTGAATAATATATATGTATAAACCTAGCATCTTTTAATATGATAAACTGGTCATCAAAATAGAAATTTTGATGTAAAACCCTAATATATTAATATAAAGAATACATCAATAAACTGAACCACAGCGGGTAGAAGCTTAACGAAAATAATTCAATATATAGGAATACTATGGAGTTATTTCAATGCAATATGGTCAATCATTACAGCTTTTCGTCTTATTATTATTTTCAAGAAAGATATTACTACCTTGTTTTAGAAATAGTAATGTATTTTATAATTCCATCTATAATTCTAAAGTTCTGAGTGTACCTAATTAGAATATAGAACTACATGTATATTGTATGAACTTAAAATATCATTTAGCTTTATAATCCAAAAAAAAATTCATTGGCATTATTAATCTGTTGTGGTTATTGTTGTTGTTTTTCGATATTATCCCTAGGCTTCGTATATTGTTCGTCTTGAAAACCGTTACTCAACAACGTCCTAACAATGTATAAATCAGAAGACGAATACGAAGGATTGATCACGTTTATTACTGAACCACACACAGTTATCCAATATTACAGGTACGTCAAGCAAACATGAAAAAGCAGTGCCGTAAAGCCGAATGAATGAGTAAGCTTGTACAGTACGGTGTAGCGTAGTACAGAGCAGAGAGCAAGTAGGGCAAGTACAGTAAACAGGATTAAAATGTATATATATATATATATATATATATATATATATATATATATATATATATATATATATAAGTGGAAAAGCATGAATCATCGGATCAAATAAGCGATTAATAATAATGCTAGCGGAATGAATATATGCGTAGGCAGTAAGCAATGTTCAAGCGTATATAATAAAAGTACAATGGATTAGATGTAAACAAACTCAATTGTATCTGAGTTGCTATACTGTATCCCAATAATAGAATGAAAATGTAAATGACTCTTTAATTTCAGAAGGGATTTTGTTGATATCATAATTTTAATAGTTAAAATCATGAGTCAATCGATGCGGATGGATGCGCACTGCTGAGGAGTTCCACAATAGTACGAAATGGCCGTCCAATGCTACCAGGTTTCCATGATGGTCTAGCTTCAATTGAATTACGATGTCGACTCTGTATTGGTTATAATCCATAAAATATTATAAATTGACCATATTTTAGAAATATTTCCTATATACGATGAAATATTTAAGATAATGGTGATTTATAGCTCGGATAGATTTTTACGAGCTAGGAAGCCTAATCATCATGCTTTTATCTTACATCTGGATAATATTATTAACAAAAAAAATCCAGATAAAAGTGACTTTTCCAAATTCCTCCACATACTGCTAATAAACTATTCTATAGACTTTAATTTTGACTGAATGTTATCAATCTAAAACATGTGAAATATTAATTTGACTTACTTACTTATGCCTGTTACTCCCAATGGAGCATAAGCCGCTGACCAACATTTTCCAACCCACTCTGTCTTGGACCTTACTTTCTAGTTCTATCCAGTTTTCATTCATTCTTTTCATGTCTGTCTCCATTTCTCAATGTAATGTGTTCTTTGGTCTTCCCCTTTGACCTTCAAGATTCCATATTAGGGTTTGTCTTGTAACTCAGTTGTATAATTTTCTTCAATGTGTAGAAATATTAATTTTAATTACTAATATTTATCTAAAACTTTTATTATCGAGAAAGAACTAAACAGAATAGATTATGATAATCAACTTTCAGTTACATTTCTATTCAACAGACATACCAATTACATTAGGTCAAGTCTTTACAATAATAGGCATTTCATTGAAATTCTTATTCATATTTGGATAAATGTCATTTATATTTTAAATAAAGCAACTCTTTTGTTTCATTCATTTTGTTTAAATTATTCAATGTTTTTGAACAATTTAGAATTTAAATTAGCCTCTTTATTGAATTCATCACTATGGTAATGTAAAACACCATATGTTATTATTGACATTACATTCTCACTAGATACATGATACAAAGATACCCATAATTTCTTCAGTCTTTTTTTAAAATGTTACATATTGGTTATTTTATACTTAGTTGAATTCAAATTTTATAATTATGGTTATGAAGTATTCAGATGATGAGTTCTATGAAGAACTTGCCGATTTAAGTGATCTGTCTTTAGAAATTTTTCAAAAGATTCGTCAAACATGACAAAGTAAGCTTAGAAATGACTGAATATAAGGTTGAATCCATATCATACCTACTTGACTCCCAGTTAGTATAGGATGAAAAAAGACAGAGGAGATAGATTAAGTATAAGTAGAGTGTAGTAAGGTATAATAACATTATGAAATTTACTTTATAATCCAAGATGACAAAACATTTGTTTTCTCAATATATCCTGTTTATAAAAGTAAAAAAAATCTACTAAGGCGACATCCATCGGTGTTAATGTCGAACTTCAACAAATCCACGAAATTGAGTAACCATTCATCAGTGTCTTCAGTGAGTTGATATCTCACAACAGACCTGGTTGAACTCCATTGGTCACTGCTTCTCACTAGAACTCCAGGAAATACCTTATGAAGCCAGTCACTAGTGAGCATATGATTAAACATTGAAATTTCCTATAAATATACT
The DNA here is from genome assembly GCA_944470415.2 of Schistosoma rodhaini. Classification (NCBI taxonomy): domain Eukaryota; kingdom Metazoa; phylum Platyhelminthes; class Trematoda; order Strigeidida; family Schistosomatidae; genus Schistosoma; species Schistosoma rodhaini. Next base: position 37,600,516 of record OX104037.1, read on the forward strand.
ATTCCGATTTAATGTATTATATTAACTCATCATTCCAATTGACATCCAATTTGTTCAAAGCTAGACGAGAGTTCTTACAAGTCATATATACATCTATATACTGACAATTCCTAATCTATTTATGATTCCTATGTACCATAGTTTCCTATCCTGTAACTTACATTATAAGCTAAATATGAAAACTTGAAGCATTACTAAAGTTGATTTTATTGAGTGATTCGATTAGGTATAATTTAATTTTGACTATGGAAGATAATCTAATCATTAAGTAAATATATACGTATATACTTCATCTGCATACTATTTATATCCATTTCTTTACTTGGGAGAATTATTACTATCTTTTGTTGAATCTCGAACCAAAAACATGTTGTTAATTTTATAGTTTAACATTAGAACTTAATCTTAGTTAGATAACCATTAAGAATTAGAAAGTACTAAGTAACTACTCCTTCCTAGTATGAGATTCTTAAACAGTATTCATCTCTCAAGGATAGAAACTAGGACCTTAGGATCCTCTGAAAAATGTTTCATTTTTAAAACACTGAGTTGGCATTCAGTGGTAAACATGTTTAATTTTAATCAATATACAAAATTATGCAACCATGTATCGATGTCACTAGTTCGTACTTGTTTCATACAAAACATGGTTCGATTAGAAGGATCATCATATAGGAATATTTATTGAATCTATTAGACGTCCTCGTTTCTAACTGTGGAAATATTCAAATAAATTTTCTCATTTTAAAATTAGTTTAACCTGAATAAATATTCATGTGTAACTGCATGTACTCAAGAGATTTTATAAAAGACTTACCACATTTCAAAGTTAATCACTGCAATAGATGATCCAAATCATCACAGTTGTTAGTGTATTTTTTCTGTACGTCTAAAGAAACTGTCATAATTCTTGATAACTTGAGGATGAATTGTCAAACGTTGAAGATAAACTCATCAAAACATTCAACTTTTAACAGTGGATAACATTCTTCGGAAACTATGGTATACTATGGCATAATGTTTGAATATTTCCAATCGCTGAATATAAATCGGAAACTATGTTAAAAGTTTTACAGAAGCGACGTCTTCCTCAACTCGTCAGCTGCCCTAATATACACAGTTTGATCGTACGGAATATAAACATACCTATTGCATGAAAAAATTCTGGAACCCCTCTGGGCTACTACCAGTCCCACGCTCGGATAAAGTAGGAGGGTTGAGCATGGCGTTAGCGACCTCAACTCGTAGAGAATTAACTGGTTAAAAACACTCTAACCAGAAAAAGTAATTCAAACCATTTAAACTGTGACCTAAGAGTTAGAAGGTATTCACTTAGAAGATTTATGACGCCTCATGGTGAAGGCTGAGTTTCGTCAGAAGTCACGAGGCTGATGTCCGTTTCTGACAACTAGACAACCATTGATTCAGGTACATGGGATGTTCGTACAATGTGGGACAGCAAAAGAGACATCCAAATCGCTGCACAAAGGAAATATACAAGCTGGTGGTGCTTAGAATCAGTGAAACACATTGGTTGCAGGTTGGACAACAAAGACTAACTTCAGGGCAGTTGCTGTTATACTCCGGCCATGAAGAATAAAATGTTCCACATATACAAGGCGTTGCACTGATGGTATCCGAACAAGCAAAAAAGCACTTATAGGATGGAAATCTAATAGACATGGGATCACTGTTGATACACTGGATAAGATTCAAGAGAGGAGGATTAATAAAGCAGCAAACAACTTCAGCCAAACACGAACAGACAAAGTCAAGTCACAAGCTTGATACACAGAATCAAACAAGCAAGTGCAAAGTAGCATGTGAACCGACGAACATAAATATATGAAAGATCGAGCGATGACGGTGGAAGAGGCTGCAGGATAAGGAAACATGGGACAACTGCATGGCACAGCAAAAGTACTAGCTGGAAATTACCGACCGGTGAAAAGCAAGAATGGCAAGGTAATCGCCAACATTGATGATCAACGAAACAGGTGGGTAGAACACTTCAAAGAACTCTTGAATCGAACAGCTCCACTAAACTCTTCTAACATCGAAGTAGCACACACGGACCTCCCAATCGATGTTGGCTGACCAACAATTGGAGAGATCAGCATGGCCATCATACAAATCAAGAGCAGCAAAGCAGCAGGACCAGACAATATTCCAGCGAAGGCACTGAAAGCAGATGTAGCAATAGCTGAAAAATACTCCACATTTTCTTGAGGAAGATTTGTGATGAAGAACAAGTACTAACAGCGGTCGCGCGCGAATCTGAAGGTCCTGCGTTCGAGTCACGGGTACAAAGTCGTGAATGCACCCTACTGACGAGTCACATACTAGAACAAAACGGCCATCTAGTGCTTCCAGGTTTTCAATCGTGTTCTAACATCAACTGATTCATGATCTCAATCATAAACTTAACAGACTCCTCAACCTCATACTGACAATCAAGCTTCTTTCCATCAATTTTAAAATGGTCACCAACTTATGTTTCATTGTTCAAATATATTGTTAATCATAATAAACTTTCATCTGGTAATTTATTTTGTTTGCGTAATTTCATGTTTTACTATGAGACTGATATCTTCTTTAAAAAAATTATAAAACGTTCTTCAATAGATAAAGCCTCCAACGACCATGTTATTTACAAGTTTACATAGTGTTATTTTGTTGTTTAGATTACTGATATACTTAAATGTGTACTTTTGAACATATATTCGTAAAATGATCAACTATGTATGAGCGATGTTGCTGGACAATCGAACTGTTTCGAATAAACTACCTATCTACCAACCAATTATAGCTAATAAGCCAAACAACATTGTACTTCAAACAATTGAAGAACATCTCGAAACCAAAAAATTTTCAACCAACACCAAGATCAGAATTTTCAATACAAATATCAAAACAGTTCTAGTGTATGGGATGGAAACTTGGAGAACTACGGAAGCCAACATCCAAGAGATATAGGTGTTTATTAACAGTTTTCCATGCAAAACACTTCGGATCCGTTAACCAGACACTAACAGCAACATTCTACTGTTGGAGGGAACAAACCAGATTACAGCTGAGGAAGAAATCATGAAAAAGCACTAGAAGTGGATAGGACAAACATTAGGAAAATCACCCAAATGCGTCACAAGACAAGCCCTCACACGTAATCCTGAAGGCCAAAGTAGGAGAGGAAGACAAAAGAATACATTACGCCGATGAATAAAGACAGATATGAGAAGAATGAACAAGAGTTGGTTATAAATAGAAAAGAAGTCCCAATAAAGAGTGGTATTGAGAATGCTAGTCGGCGTCCTATGCTCCATTGAGGTTAACAGGTGTAGGTAAAATATGTAAGTAAACAGAATTATGAAAATGGATGAATTGTTTATATGATATTCATGGATCGATGAAAGTTGGACATTAACAGAGCCTGATAAAGTCTCAATATTCTAGAGATTAAGCGTTCGCTCGAAAGTCATGGGTTCGAGTCCCGCGTACAGAGTCATTGGTGTGCACTACTGAGGAATCCCATACTTGGACAAAATGGTCTTCTAGTGCTTTCAATGTTTTCAATGGTGTTCATGGTCTCAATTATAAACTTGTCAGTCTCCAAAACGTTATATCAAAAATATCAAAAAGCTGACATAATAAATCAAGTTTATTTTTATCAATGTTAATATGGTCACCAACCTTCTTCAGTAGATAAAGCCCCAATGACCATTTTATTTACAATGTAACATAACATAACATAACATTTTGTTGTTTAGATTACTGATATACTTTTTTTATTCATTTTAAATTCGAATCTTTTCTTCTGTAAACATTCATTTTCTTTTTTCTTTTTTTCTTTTCTTTTTTTTCTTTTTCTTTTCTTCTTCTAAATCTTAACATTCATCTCTTAGTGTTCTATCCCTTCATTTCATTATAATAATTTATGTATCAAGTTTTACAAATCACTAACATGAAATAATTTTTTTCTTCTTTTTTTCTTCTTTCCTTTTTTTTCTTGTTTTGAGAGAGAAAAAAAGAAAAAAACTTAATTTATTCTACGAAAATTTTTTTGTTATTATTATTATTATCATCATCATCATCAACATCATCCAAAGTGTTTGTCAAATGTGATTTTGAAGTGAAATTATTATTTGAAGTCTTTTTACTGTTTACTTTTTTTTCTAGTTACATGTAAAAATATTTTTTGAAAGAAAAAAAAAATTTTTCCCCTCCCCAAAAAACAAACATTTTTATCGTGGATTATTTTTGATTAGAATATTCAAATTATTTAAACATTAATATATTAAATAAATTTGTTTTTCTTTTTTTCTTTCATTCAAAGTTGTTTTTACGGAAAAAAAGCGAAATGCTTAAAATGAAGAGAAAAAAACAATCTGGACGGCCGACTCGTTCTATTGTGTGACTCAACAGCAGTGCGCATTAACGATTCCGTCTCATGAAATTCGAACCCAAGACATATCAGTCTCAGGCGCTTATTAGTCACTAACTTCAATATGTATTTACTGGAGCTCTAGTAGGAAATATTGACCAGTGGAGTTCAACCAGGTCTGTTGTGAGATAGTAATTCACTAAAGACAATGGTGAATGTGTCGCTCAATTTTGTGCATCAGTTGAAGGTAGTCATTAACACCGTTGGATGCCGGCTAATGGTTAAGCGTTTGCCTGCAAGACTGATAAGTCCTGAGTTAGAATCTCGCGATGCGGGATCGTGTAGGTGCGCTGCTGAGGAGTCCCAAAATAGGACGAAAAGGCAGTTCAATACTTCAAGGTTTTCCATGGTGGTCTAGCCTCAATAGATTCATGATCTCAACTATTGGAATTACTATAATACCCACAAAACCCTTTCCGATATTAAAAAGCAATCTGTTTGGTCCTATCATTTTTGCATATATTATAAAGGAATTTATTAAAGATAATAGTTGTCTTTAGTTAAATCAAACACTTCGTAATAAAAATCACTCCAAAGAGATGTATAGATTTTATTTGAATTATTTTTCCTGGTTAGTGTGTTTTTAGCGCGTTAGTTTTCTACGGGATTGGGTCGCTAACTCCATGCTTAATCTTCCTCCTTTATCCAGGCTTGCGACCAGCAGTAGATCTGGAGGAGCTACAGGTGGAGTTAGATTTTATTTAAAATTTCTAAATAATGTTTTTTTATGAATATTTGAAGAATAAAAACGACATGTAAATCATTTTATCCACGATAATGGTTAACTATTTGCCTCAAAATTTTGATTCCTGTTGGATTCATAAGTCCACAGTGCTTAAACATCTCATATTATGATCCTATTTGTATTTTAATTGGACTACTAAAATGTCCATTCTTTGACAAGTACAATGTATGAATTAAACCATTCTCTACAAAATGTCAATAACTAAATACTTAAAAAATTAAAATATAATTATTTTCACAGAATACGACATTTTAAAAGACAATGTATTCAGAAAAAAAAATGGTTACCATAGAACGAAGTTTATTTAAACCAATTATTTACTTTATATTTGTATGACTGTTAAAATTGTCTTGGACTGTCTTCAGCTACTGAACAACTGATAACTACTAAGTCGTAGTAAGTAAATGGATTTTAGGTTCAAACTCCACATACCTTCGTGGGTCACAACCTTATTCAGAATCGGTTGAATGACCTCATTACTCTACAGAAAAGCATTCTACAGTAGACAGAAAGTTATTTTTTTACGCTAATTTGAAGTATCAGTAATATAATCAAGTCATAGTGAATGTATAAAACTTTTTTTCTCAATTAAAACTTTACTCAGGAAAGAGGTGACTGATTTTCCGCATTACTTGAATGTGTACTATCGAACATTAAGTTTTGAAAAAATCGCATATATATGATTGATGTCGCTTGACTATCGAACTGTTTTGAATCATCTACCTATTTACCAACTGAATATAGCTAGTAAGCCAAACAACATTGTACTTCAAACAAAGCACCCAAAATATGGATTCTGTCTTAAGTGGGTGCGCTGATGTATATATTTAAGACATCGTAGAATATGAATATTCATTAATGTCTTGTTTTAAAATGTTTACGAAAAATAATTCTAATCACTAAGAAAAAACTGAATTCCATTTAATTATTGTGAGATATTTATGTTCTGTTTAACCTACATGGAATATAACAAACTGTAAGAAGGGTCCCTTGTGAACTAAGGGAAACTCTAAGAAGCTCATAAAGAGCCGGAGACGTTTCATCCAACGATTGTTTGGGAGAATATCCCAGAATCTCGATGTGTAGCTTCCCGATTGAACAAATGCTAAAAACCACTGTATGCCGATTGGATGATTGTAATAATGATTCAGCTTTTGCTAGAACTATAAATACCCGAGTGTTTTGTGTCACATTTGACTGGCTAGAATATGATTTTATCCCACTCGTCCTCTGTCTTATAACTTGTGAATTAGAGGGTTCAAGCGTTCGAATGTTCAAAGTGTACGTGGTATAACAAAACTTGAAGTTCTGGATATAACACAAACAGTTGAAATAAGAAGATAACATCGAATAAGATGTACATTGAAAACATTCATGTAACAGGTTCTCTTTACGAATTGAAAAACAATAGATTTGCTAGTGATTTGGTTTATATGATGTACACAGTATATCTCAGTATAGCTAAATAAATATTAAATTTGTACAGTCAGGTCTTAATTGATTAGAAGAGATTGGCTTATAGGTTACATTATCTAGTTTAATATACTAATCAATATAAGCAAAGATGGATAGTGGCTAGCAGTGGAATCCACGACGCACGTTTCATTCTATTTGCGACTCATCAGCTGATAAAATCTAGTTACTCCAGGCAATATCAAGGCAATCCGCAAAAGATGCACATATGCCAACAAGAGACTAATCAATTTCAGTCATGCAAAACAATGAGAAGATATGAGTAAACTACATCAAGTGAATATACTAAGTAATAATTTTAAAACTTTAAATTTTTATTTTATTTTCATAGTTGAAATCATGAGTCCATTGAAGCTATACCACAAAGGAAAATCTGGAAGCACTGGACGGCTGTTTTGTCCTATCATTTTATATTAATTACATATTCATCTATAAATGAAATTTAACGGATCATTTCATTTCTTCATTATCTAAACATGATCATTTATTCTAGGGAACACACAAATGACACTTTCAATTCATTATTATGTAATGCTTATTTTCATATTGGATAAAAGTTCTGTAAATGTCAGCTACATATATATCCTACTTTGTTTATTGTTCATCATTGAATGACCTTCTTTAAGATGATGATGAAGGAAATTAAAGCTAAGATCTGAATTGCTTCTCTTTAACAAAAAAATGACCAATTTTGACCCAATTTTCATTTATTAATCATTTCCAATTAACTTCTGAAATTAATTAAATCTTTATTCTCTGTCTTAGTGTGTGTGTGTGTGAGGGTGGGTAGGTGGATGGGTGTAGGTGGTTTCGAGGTCATCTGACGTATTATATATATATGTATATATAAGGTCAAGCTCGATTCCCCATCTCAAATGAAAATCACACAAAACAATGTAAATAAATCAATGATAAATATTGATATTTGAAACTAGGATACAAAAAATAAGGTCAACCAATGTGACTAGAAGACACAATGTAATGGAAAAAAGAAACTAATTAGAATAAACTATTGTACAATGTTCGTACTTTCTGTTCTTAACTTCATTTATTTACTTATTAGTTTTTCATTGTTATCATCATCAATGTAACTTTCTCTCTGTAAAATTGTATTTTTCATTTAATTATCAAAAATATCAATATAATCAAAGATGGATAGTGGCTAGCCGTTGGGACTCCTCAGCTGAATGTACCTGCATCACAGAGTTGATGTTCACTCTGGGACTAGAACCGCATAACTAAATATCAATGGGAAGTTCTAAACATATAATACCAAGTGAATTTATAAAATGTCAATAGTTTTAATATTAATCTACCTAATCGACTTTTTATAGAATTTGTAAGGGCTTGGATAAACCGATTGTTAACATTATTACTGAATTTTCAGTTGGAGAACCATTCACATTGCCTCAAATTAATCATTATACTACATGTTTATATTGAATAGATGTACTTTTACTTGAAAGGAACATCTAGACACATTTCGAATTACACAGTTTGTTAGGAGTATTTGATATCAGTAATATCAGATATCTGTAGTTTGCCTATCGCTATTCATGTCAATCTGAATATTCTATAATGAACCGATTTCTCTTAAATTTTATTTATTATTATTATTAGCTTGATTCAATATTATATTATTTGGTACAAAATCGAATTCTCAGCATAAAGTATTTCAACATGTTTACGTTTCTTATTTCTTCGTTGCTCCTGACGATAAACATTCAGTAATCGCCAGTTGGATGTCAGCAGTTCAGTCAATCGACATATGAATAATGTATATTCTTTTTGCTGCATGTTCCCAGCAAACACGATATCTCTGATTAGGCCTTTTGGAACCTTTACAGTGAAAGGTTATACAGTTTTCAGAAACGCACCTGAATAGGTTGTGTGCCTAATAGCCATAATGATGTATTAAAACAAACAATATTAGATAACTTGTTGAAATATATAGATGACAGAAACAGGTAGCCCAGATGTTTAAGCAGGCCACCCTTCATTGTTCTAAACAATCGTGAAAATCAAGTGTATTACAAAGGTATCTGGATTTTTGATACAGATAGGATGAAAATGAAAAACATCACATTGTTCTAATCAATTTGTTTTCCATTCAACACAGTGATTCCGTTTTTAATTCAATGTGTTGATTATTCAATGTGGTAGTTATTTTGTTTTTCAGTGTGATATTTTATTCATTATAACACTAATTAATTTGGATAGGATGTTTATTCAAGGGACAATATTGTGTTTGTATTCAAAACTAATATGAACTATGATCAGTATGATTTCATCTTAATTAATAATTTAAATGGGTGTATAAATCAATGTATAAATGAGTGTATTTTGAACTAGGGTCACTATCGTTTTCGTCTTTATACGGGTTAATAAATTTTCACTTGTGCATTAGGGAATGATAACACTAGGTGGCGACAATCAAATGTACTGCTATATAGAATTATAGAACATCTTGGTAAAATCTTAGAACCAGACAGTAAATACTTCATTTGAAAAATTGTATCAGACTTTGTTGTTCTTTTGTTTTCATATTGATCACTCTTTATTTTCGTTCTATTCTCTTGGATTTTTTTCAATCTTCTACTTCCAGGTATTCTACTTTCGATTGATAATATATACTACTTATATCTGTCAACATTAGTAGCACACATCACATTGTCAGTTTTGGCTTTCTTACTTTGAGGCATATGAATTGCAATGATTCCTTGTTTTCATAAGCAATAAGCAATTTCAACATAAAAATTGGTGACAACCAGTTATCACATTAAGTTACTTCTATTAACATTAAATATTAGACAATGAATATTGTTTAAATTCACTTAGTATTGTTTGTTTGGATCTTCCCATCGATGCGTTTAGGACTGCAACTGGTCATTCTCTAATTGGCATATGTGCATACTGTGCGTATTGCCTCGATATACTTTAATTCACAAGCATGGTAAGCAGAGATGGATAGTAGCTAGCAGTGGAATCCAGGACGCGCGTTTTGTCCTATTTGGGACTCGTCAGCTGGATGTACATGCATATCTGGACTCAGTGGCCGAGTGGATAACACGATGGCGTCTGAAGCGAGGGTACTGGGTTCGAGTCCCAGAGTGAACATCAACTCTGAGATGCAGGAACATCCTGCTGACGAGTCCCAAATAGGACGAAACGCGCATCAAACTGGATTCCACTGCTATCCACTATCCATCTCTGCTGACTATTGTTTATTTTTTTTTTCCAATAAATCCATTTCATTTCCTTTTTTTTCTCTCATCAATAATACAGGTAAAATTTGGGTAGGTAGAAAAGAGTCTCTTTTTCCCTTTTTTTATTTATTGAATAAAATAAATAATTCAATAAATTATTTTACTTTAAAATAATCGTAATCTTTATGAAATGATTTAATTCATTTATCTGTCATCTTTCATTACCGTTATTATCATTATTATCTTATCTTCTTTTGCTCACTTCTTTAGTTCACTTCACATTAGTTAATCTAATCGGCTTAATCATTATTATTATTATTATTACAAAGTGATTACGATAAACTAACGAATTAATCAATCAATCAATCAGAATTGTCAGAAGGGGTTTTGTGGAAATTTTACTAAATTTATAGTTTAACTGATGAGTCAAATGAAACTGGACCATCATCAAAAACCTGAAAGCACCGGATGGACGTCTCATCCTATTGTGGGACTCCTCAGTAGTGTGCATTCACGAATCCGCTTTAGAAGATTCAAGCCCAGGATCTATCAGTCTTGCGTGCGAGCGCTAAACCTCTGAACCACTGAGCCATAAGTATCCAATGGTGTTGAACCATTCTCAGTATTAAACCTAAATCACGAACAAAAAAGGATGATTACATGATTTTACTCAACTTTTCATCCATTGCCAGAGGTAGATAACTGTCTTACACCTGATACGACTAGAATCTACCGGTCACTGCTTCTTATTAAAACTTCAAAAGTTATGTCTTGAGGCAAGTCGCTAGTGAGAACACGATTTTCATCAGTATGGGGATTCATACAGATTTTATCATTTTCATTGAATTGGACTCCAAACACAAGACCTGAATCGAAGACGATTGAATTATACAAAATGCTTAACCTTCAGACTACTGAGCTGGCATCCAACGTTGTTAATGTCTAACTTTAATTAGTCCACATTCTTGCACAACCCTTTGATGCTGACTCAGTTTTCTAAAGTTCGAACGTTAGCGCTCGAATTCAAAGGTTCAGGGTTCAAGTCCAGCTTGTAAAGTTCCTTACTAGAAAGAAACGGCTATCTAGTACTTCCACCTTTTTAATGGTGGTTTAGATTAGACTGATCCGCTATTTCAACTGTGAAAATACCACAATATCTACAAGTCCCATATATTAATAAAAATGAATGATATTTGACCAAATGAATTAATAATCTATGTTCACTCCAGAACAGTTGAAAATACTAGGTTCGATTGTGTGTTAAGGTGAGGCTACAGAAATTTGTGGTATGTAAGTAAAATCAAAAATTATGTACAATAATTTCTTCTCTTATAAGTTTATCGAGATCATTTTCGAACGTCAAGATGAATAATCTATACAAACCCTGACTTTGATAATTACGTAGTTGCTAATTAGTAATATATGACTAAGTATCAAAAATATTTTTCCCATGACGCTAAATGTATGAACTACCAGTATCTGTTGTATTTGTATGTATAGACGATATCTCAGGCTAGTTAAACTGATGTAACAAGATGGTATGAATTGATTAGATCACTCAAAGTAAACTTACTGATCTAAAAATGTTGCTTCTTTGAGACTTTTAATTTAGTATCATGTTCATATGAAGTCATGACTTTGCCCTATATATTACTGAATTTAATCTACAAAATCCTAAATTTCACTTTATTAAAAACTTCAAATAGAAAAATTCAACTTATGAGATAACTAAGAAGGTGAATAATTAATTTTTTAGAGATTATTCTGCTTAGTTTATTGAAAGAATCCTTAACATCATCTTAGTTTCAGTGAAGAAAGGAATTAAAAATTCTATGGTAAGTAATAGCAAAGATGAATACGAATACTTTAGATATCTTAGCAGCTATATTTTATTATCATGTCTAAATACACTTACACTTGAATCCTTACAGATATCATTAACTAACTGAGTTACCTTTGGTACATTTGATATATACATATCTTCTAGTCATGGTATGGGTATACAATACTAAGATTCCCACTTTTACATTGTAAAGCTTTGAAATATATTCTATAAAACTGGGAGAATTGTATTGAACAGGCTTTATAAATAATGATCACTGACACAATGTAATTGTTATAACCCGCCAAGGTTTATGAAGGGTAACTTTGAGGACTATTTATGGACCAATATGATATGTTAATTTCCTATTGTATAATTGCTAAGTAACTTAACTATTCATATTCATGTTCCTTTTATTATGAGCTTACCCTATCTATCAATCACTATCTCCCTTATTCACAGCCACATTTGACTAAGTCTTGTACAAATGTTGTTTCCTATTTTATGGTACGATGTGGCCTGTCTGTTTGGTATATAAACCCAGTATGTTTGTGAATGATAATTCATATTGCAGAGACTGTTATTGGTGTTCTGGACTTAACTGGCTGGGATAGACAGATCGCAGGATTGATAAATACTCAAGACTGCTCATACGGCTTTTGTGCATCATCAATAAATTCAGTGCTTTCTAATTGACGGTCTTATCACTCACATATATTAAACAGGGCCCTGACGCACTCAATTGTTATAACAGTAATTGATTAACAGAAATATAGAATTTATAAGAATGAGGTATAATGACAAGAGTTTTATTCAAGGTTACTACCGTTTTTGTAATTGAATGTAATTCCTAATTAAAATAATCTTCATTTTATTTTTAGTATAATGAGTTGTTTGATTTAACATTGATATTATTTTCAATGTGGCGTTCATTCAATATGATATACTTTGTATTCAATTAGTATAAACTCCATTCAGAATGGTATACCGAGTGATTTTCTGTAATGATTTTGTATAATAACATTTGGATTCGTAAGTCAATCCAAGCTACACCAACGTTAAAAGTCTGGAAGCACTGAACGGCCACCTCGCTCTAGTATGGGACACCTCAGTAGCGCTTATCTACAGCCTCCCAAGCAGGCCTTAAACCCAGAAGTTTCTGTTTCATGAGCGATAACCTAATCTTTATTGGTTAACATTTGATAATAATCATGTGCTCACTAATGATCAGCATCAAGATGTAACTCTTGGATTTTTTAGTAAGAAGCCATGACCAGTGGAGTCTAGTCCGTATCATGTGTAAGACAGTTACCACCTCAGACAATGAATGAAGGATTGCTCAAGGTCATGAATTGATTGAAGTTATACATTAACACCGTTGAATGACGATTGGATTGGTGGTCTTCTTCTGCATGAACATTAATTACCAGTCAAACGCCACGAAAAATCCTCACTCATATCAATGCACGTGGACAATTTTGGACACACATTTGACTGGAAAAATGTGGAGATTTAGGATACAGGCGATTCCAAAAACACCAGAGAATTTTTAGAAGTTTGTCACCCACGTCAATTGGTCATAAACAAACACATTGAAATTAATCCAATTTATCAACCAATCAGGAAAATTATATACAAACATAGGAACAAAAATCAAACCAGTGGGAGATACAACCAAAACAAAAAAGTAAACAGTGACAGGTTTAGGGTCAACAAGAACCTATCAACATCAAGGTATACAGGACAAGTTGTGAACCATATGTTGAGAAATTCGAACACTTCACTTCTACCCGAAGTTTGTACTGATGATGTCGTTCAGAAGGACAATGTAAGCATCACGACCAAACCATTCAGCTCCGAGAACAAAACGTCATCTAGAAGTTAAGCGTTCGCGCGTGAGACCGAAAGTCCTGGGTTCGAGGCCCAATTGTTAGATTGTGGATGAGCATTGCTGAGGGTACCATACAAGAACGAAAAGAACCGTCCAATGCTTCCAGGTTTTCAATGGTGGTCTATCTCAAATCGACTCATGAATTAAACTATTAAAATACCACAATCGTCATTCTGTATATCTTATTTATATGTGATAATTGCTAATATATAACCAAGTATGCTCACAAGTCAATATATGAGTGTATTTTCTAATTAGAAATGATGTATTTCTGATAGATGAATAAAATCCTCTTCAATATTAATCATCATTTCATATTTACGTCGTGAAAATCACTATAGTTTCCAGGAATACAGCTTTATTCAATCAATTATAACAAAAAAAAAGGAAATTCCGGGAAAGAAATTAACCTACTACTCTCACTTCATCACTTCATATCCATTAATAAACTGGTGATCATTGCTGAGTAACCCCCGAATACTCTTTTAAAAAGTTAATATGGGCAAAGAAAAAGCCTAGAAACATTTTATCCAATCAGAATTGAATAGACGTTTCTCTGATCCTTTTCTCTTATGTTCAGGTTGCTATGATGAACGAAATTAACCTACTACTCTCATTTTATCACTTCATATCCATTAATAAACACGTACATATATATGATACCTTGTGTCATGGTTTATCTACTCCCTTCATTTCATTTCCTTCTTCTTCTTCTTCTTATTGATAAATATCCAAAAATGTGTTACTAATTGTTGTTATTTATATTCAGATTAATATTTTGTTTATATCTTTTCCTTACTAAACATTCATGTTTATTTATTATCAATGATAGTTATTCAATTCATTTAAATGAGATATAATTAGTTATAATGAATGATAATTGAAAAATGATTGTAGCTGTAAGGTGTATTTGTTTTTGTAATAATGAAAACAATTATGATGATTAACTAATGTAAATGAATTAATTACACTAAAGGTTTTATTGTTTATTTCATGTTGTATTTGTGATAGTTTCAAAGATTTTTGGAGGGAAATAACACAAATGATGTCACTTTCATAGTTGAAATCATGAGTCAATTGAAATTAGACCAACATGGAATCTCTCAAGGCGGGATCGTGGATGCGTAATGGTGAGGAGTTCCAAAATATGAAAAAAAGGTCGTACAGTGCTTCTAGGTTTTCCATGGTCGTCTAGCTTCAATTAACTCATGATCTCAACTATTGAAATGACAAAACCCATTCTGATAATGTTACTTTTATTCACTTATTATATGATTATGCTCAGTTTGAATAATTATTCCGTTTGACTATACAGAAGAATGCTCGCTCCACGAACTGACTTTATTTGGAGAATCATTAAAAACGTAGAAGCATTTGACAACTCGTTTGTTTTAGTATGAAACTATTCAGCAGTACACATTCACAACTTTATTAATAATCGAACACATAACCTGCAAGGGAGCAGTTAACTTCTAAATCTCAGTCCTGGAGCCGATAGTTTACTATTTTTGACTCAGTCAACTCATGATTTTGCTGAACCATCTTTCAACATAATTAGTAGATAACTCAAGTACGACGACTTTTACAGATCACTTACAATAATATCCGTAATTTGTTGAACATATTGTTCATGTATTAGGTAAGGTTATTATTTGACGTCACAAAAAACTATGATTGAATAAGGATGGATGGTGGCTGGCAGTGGAATCCAGGACGCATGTTTCGTCCTATTTGCGACCCAGCAGCCGATCTCTAGGACTGCAGTCGATCAATGGGAAGGTTCAAACAAACAATATATAATGAATTTAAAATATCACCCCATTGCACAAGCTAGTGGCTAGCAGGACTTAGTAGCTAAGTGGATAATGTGATGGCGTTTGAATCAAACGGTACAGGGTTCCACTATTCGAGTGAATATCAACTGTGTAATGAAGGAACATCCAGCCGATAAATCCTAAATAAGACGAAACATGCATCCTAAATTCCAATTAAGATGCCTCCGAATGCCGTGGTACGGCCGAGAGTAGGGAGAGTCCACTCTCCCTCTCGAAATACTCTCATATGGCCACGATTATATAGCCTCTACCAGGGAAGTCCTACTCACTGCCTTCTCGTGGCGAGGGTGTTGTTCACGAAATTGAGAGGACGAAAAGTGAATGTCCGGAGCTTTAACCGGATTGGTGGACACGGCGAGTTCACCTAGGGGAGTTGGAAAACCCTCATTCCAAACCAATGGTGCACATGGGCTCCAAGCTCTTGAGGGAACAAATGGCTTACGAATCAATCATTGATCGCCGGCTACCATGGAACTGCATCTCCTCACGATGCTCCACTGCCTTGTGGATCAGACCTTTAGGTCAAAGGCTGAGGGTGTGGCCCCCTAAGGGAACCACTTGCTTTGATATGGGCACCTGGACAGTATCACAGCCCTCACACTAATCAAATGAGATTTGTGTGGCGCATATGTACTCGGTGCCCCTTGTACCAATATTTATGTGTTCAAATAAAAAAATAAAAATAAATGGTTTAAATGACATAAAGCAAGTATGCGGATAATTAATGTCATCGATTTATTTCAACATGATATTTATTCCTCAAGCAAACCGATATAAGGTAATCCAACTATGTTTTTCCTATTATTTCCTTCTCTCTCTCTTTCTCTATCTATCTATCTATCTATCTATCTATCTATCAATCAAAGTTAAACTTACAACTGTACAAACAAAGTACACATCATCAGAAACTAATAGATTAATATTCTATTGATAAAACACAATTATAATTGAATAATTTTCTCTGGTTAGCGTTTTTTTAGCGAGTTAGTTTTCTACGGGCCCAGGACAGAGTGGGTTGGAGAAAGATGGTCGGCGGCCTATGCTCCATTGGGAGTAACAGGCGTAAGTAAGTTAAACACAATTACATGGACACTATCAACAAATTGACTTTTGATCATATTTAAGATTACAAAACACAATAATACTGAACCACCACTTTTCAAGATACCGTCCTTTAACAAGACATCATATGATTATATACAATAAATGAATATCTATATCTATGCGTTAATTTTCTCATAAACTGACATCAATTTTCCCTGGTTAATCTAATATAACCGGCAATGTAACTTCATTTGGTAATATCATGAAAAAGATCATCAATATTAAATAATTTGATACTGTGTTTATTTTTGGCTACCTCGGTGTATAAATGAATTCAACTTTGAAGAGGTTAGCACTTACTCATGTATACCATACTGTTAATGTGTAATGTCGCGGTTTCTATGCTAAGCCTATATAGCTTATTCTAGCTTCCAAACAAGTCAGTCTATTCATTCTTCTTGAGTCACATCTTTGACCTTGTTAATTAATCACTTAACACTTTTGACTGTTCTTATGTAAGCGTGTGTGTGTTCATTTCTTATCTTATTCATCACATGTTTGTAACTTATTTTTGTTCGGCTACAAATAACGATCCAAATGAAGTTAGATAAAGGGCCATTAAAACGCAAAATAAAAACAGTTGAAAAGCACTAAATGTTGGATCCTATCTTAGTAGTTCATACTAAGAATAAGATTTGTGTGTACCTACTTTTAAGGAGAAAAGGAATGAAGTGTAATTCAGTATTCTTATATTTTTAAGCACTCAATAACTGAAATCACCAGGCAATAATGTTTCATTGAGGTGGCTAACTTTTCTCTACATACAATTATCATCATTGTAAACTACATACAAAATAAGATGTAAGTTTTCATGGTTACTCTTAACCAACATAAAGATAATAAACACTGAATTCATTATTGTAATTCATATGAATGTATCAAAATACATGCAAAATATGAAAGAGCTTGACAAATCAGGAAGCACCAAATAATCATTTTATTCTGATCAGATTGTATTTAACATTCATATTGTTCTTTCTTGAAAGTCTATCAGCTTATAAGGAAAGATGAATAATGGCCAGCAGTGGATTCCTGAACGCGCACCACTTCGTCCTATTTGGGACTCGTCAGTTGGATGTACCTGAATCTCAGCGTTGATGTTCACTCACCCAGTACCGTTCGATTCAAACTCCATCGTATTATACTCTCTCGTCCTGTATTCCACTGCTAGCCACTATCCATCTTTGCCTACAATACTTGTGAATTAAGGCTATATCGAGGCAATACGCACCGTACGATCATATGTCAATAAAACACTGACCGGTTTCAGTCTTAAACACCAATGGGAAGATTCAAACAAACAATACTTAGTGAATCTATCAGCTTAGCTGTATAATTATTCTTCACAATTAACGATGAACATCTTGAAATGTTGGAAACAAACTCATCAAACAATAGTACATAATACTGTTTTTCAAATTAAATTTTACACAGAGATATCCTATTTACATATACATTTCATTTAATCATGACAGGGACTATGGAGCTTTATTATCCTTAATATTCTTTGAAGTATTTGCTATAACTCTACTGAATGCCAATTCTTTCTTTTCTTCTAATATTGATAACATCATACATAGATATTTTACAATATAGGTTATCACTTATAGTGATAAGTATGAAGTTGAATTCAATATACTTTATGAAATGTGCTAGCGTAAATTTTATCTCATCAATGCGGCATTCATCTAATCAAAGCATATTTCTACATATTCATTAATCTTTATAGTTTATACATTTCTTGACAGGGATATTTAAATGTTAGTATGGATATAAAGAATGTTTTGAAGTTTCAGTATTTGAATGAAATATATGTCTCTTATTGGCATATGTGCATACTGTGTGTATTACCTCAATATAGCCTTAATTCACAAGTATTATAATCAAAGATTGACAGTGGCTAGCAGTGGATACTTATTAATTGCAGTCCTAAAAATCAATGAGAAGATTCAAACAAACAATAGCATGTGAATTCAAACTTCATCTCATTGCAAAATCAAGTAGCTATCAGGACTCAATAGCTAAGTGAATAACGCAATGGCATTTGAAGCGAAAGGTATTGGGTTAGAGTGCCAGAGTGAACATCAACTCTGAGGTGCAGTTACATCCAGCTGACTAGTCTCAACAGGGATAAAACGTGCTTCCTGGATTTCACTACTAGCACTGTCCGTCTTTACTTATAATGATCAATACAATTTTATAAATTGATTCTAAATTTACAAAAATTGAATTATACTGAAGATTTCGTTTAGCGTTTCTGCCAAATTGTGTTATTCCCTGAATTCCAGTTCTAATAAACCTTCATTTTTGACTCAAAATTTTCTGTGTTAAATTTGTCTGGAATAGCTGTATTTACAAATAATTATTTAAGAAATAAAAACAACATGGGGGTTTGTAGGGATTCCAGTGTTTTCACAGTTAATTTCATGAGTTAATCTAAGTAAGACCATCAGTGAAAACCTGGAAGCATTAGACGTCTCCTGAAGTAATGTATTTCATGTAACAACCAAGAATCACTTAGTTCAATCAAATCAAATATTCCTATCACTTCGGCCTATCATAACTTATAACTTGTAAGAAATATTTTAGGTTCATGATTATTTGCCAATGTTGCTTTCACATCAGTATTTATTCCCTTTTAGATTAGAAGATCTGTAGAGATTGTTGAATATCTTAGTTTACGTCATGAACTGATCTTTACTAGAAAACTACTGAAAACCACAAAACACTGAAGACATATCTCCTCCCAATATTTGATTACTCGAAAATACTCCTCGATGATCAAGTTAGGGGTCGAACTTGGGACGATCGTTCTCAGACCGAAAGCCTAACCTCAAGACCATTGAGCAACTATCCCTCTCAATTCCAAATAAGTACACGATCATAGAAATAACTGATAAGTTTTGCTAATTGAACGTTATACTCGGATCTTAAGCTGGTCTCGTAAACCCCAAGCTAAATCTACACAACGACTTGAGCACGATAAGAAAGACACAAAATATGCGAGAAGCACTTTACTTCATGTACGGAAAATATAGGGTTTTTCTCGAATTTAAAGAAGTCCTTGTGTTCTTCTGAAAATTCTAGAATACTACTAAACAATAGCAGCAATGTAGTAATCAGTCAATCAGAAACTCTACATGTGACATTACACTTTCATGATGATCCTAGGAAATCTTCCAGT
The DNA here is from genome assembly GCA_944470415.2 of Schistosoma rodhaini. NCBI lineage: Eukaryota > Metazoa > Platyhelminthes > Trematoda > Strigeidida > Schistosomatidae > Schistosoma > Schistosoma rodhaini. The sequence goes on from OX104037.1 coordinate 37,620,217, forward strand.
CAACGCAAATTTCATAAAATGTTTTTTAATGTTTTCTGAGCCTTTCACGTTTATTGCAAGAAAGTTTCTGGATCGCCCCAACAATTTCAACTGTGAAAATACCACAATATCTACAAGTCCCATGTATTGATAAAAATGAATGATATTTGACCAAATGAATTAATGATCTATGTTCACTCCAGAACAGTTGAAAATACTAGGTTCGATTGTGTGTTAAGGTGAGGCTACAGAAATTTGTGGTATGTAAGTAAAATCAAAAATTATGTACAATAATTTCTTCTCTTATAAGTTTATCGAGATCATTTTCGAACGTCAAGATGAATAATCTATACAAACCCTGACTTTGATAATTACGTAGTTGCTAATTAGTAATATATGACTAAGTATCAAAAATATTTTTCCCATGACGCTAAATGTATGAACTACCAGTATCTGTTGTATTTGTATGTATTGACGATATCTCAGGCTAGTTAAACTGATGTAACAATGTGTAATGAACTGATTAGATTAGTCAATGGAAAAATAACATAAAGCACAGTTGTAGTTAGTGCTTATTCAATTCAACTGAACATTTGTTTTTTCTTATTCTTTTTATCATAGTTAATCAACCTTAAATATATTATTCCTAACAAAATACAATACCTATTAAGATTCTCGCTCTGGTTGTTAAAAGCTGCATCGGTATCATGATTTCCGAAGGAACTCGGCTTTTATCATAATTATTCCTTCAACTTCCAGGGAAAAGTTTAAATTGTTTGAATAATTTTTTCTAGTTAACGCTCTTTTTAGCGATTTGATTTTCTATGCCTATTCTCTATTGGGAGCAACAAGCGTAAGTAAGAAAGTAAGTATAAAATTCAATAGTATACTGTGAAATGAAGGTTGCATACTTACTTACACCTGTTACTCCCAATGGAGCATAGGCTGCCGACCAACATTCTCCAACCCTCTCTATTCTGGGCCTTCTTTTCTAGTTCTATCCATTTTTAGTTCATTCTTCTTATGTCTGTCTTTATTTCTCGGCGTAATGTGTTCTTTAGTCTTCTTCTTTTCCTTTGGCCTTCAGGATTCCATGTCTTGTTATGCTTTTGGGTGATTTCCTTAAAATGTGCCCAATCCACTTCCAGCGCTTCTTCCTGATTTCTTCCTCCGATGGAATCTGGTTTGTTGTCTCCAACAGTAACTTGTTGCTGATATCAAAATGAAAGTACTACTAAATAATAAGTAGTCATTTTAGTTTAGACCAAACAATCTACTCATCTCTATTCCCTTTTTTTTCCTTGTTTTCTGCTATTTATCTCAACATATGTCTTTTAAAACAAACTAATGAAAATGTTCAATTACACATACAACATTATTTATAGTTCTATGTTAATCTATAAACTGCATGCAACTAGGTAATTATTTATATGTAATTTTGATTTAATATTTTGGGAGCATAAAAACAACCAGTTTCAAGTTCCAAAAAAAACCGCGAAAAAAATTTTTTTTAAGATGAAATAGATGGAAAGAAAATTGTTCAATGTATCAATGAATATTAGTCATGATTATAAGTTTTAGAAATGATGCTTATTTTAAAGGAATGTTTGTTGGTATGGTTGTGGTGATGGTTGTGGTTGTGTTTGTTCTTCTTTCAACATTCAACGGAAGTCTTCTCATCAATAAAATCAAGTTAATAAGAATTGATGTACTGTTTTAATAGTAGAGCTAACTTTAGCCTAATATTTTACAAAATAAAAACAAGAAAATAATATGAGGAAGTGGTGGTAATTTCGAGAATTCATACAACTTTATATATGTTTAATATTTTATATAGACTATTAGTTTGTGAACCTTATAACATTGGAGATAATTAGCTGTAGTGTCAAGCCATGGTCTTGCCATAGGTTGCACTCAGAATCGTCAAGTGTTCCGAGAAGCACTTGATATTTCTAATTTCAGTTAATTAGTAATGCAATCTGAGTATTTAACTTAATTGGTGACGATTTCTTCATCCCAAATATGATTCAACTTCACCAGCTACAACATAATATTAGGACCTTGTTAACTTATCTTAAAAGAAGTGAGTATATGATCGTTTTGTTAGAAGTTGTTATAAAACTTAGTTCACTGGTGACCTGGTTCATGTGAATTGATAATAAATATCAACTCAAACTTTAAATTATTCGAACTGAACATTCTAACAAGAGTATCACCAACAAAATGCTCTACAAGTTTGACTGTGTTTGAAACTTGTATAAATAGATAAGTTTACTGGTGAACATTAGTCAAATTACATACCATACAAGCTCAATCCATGTCGTTATTACTTTACCTATCTACACAAGAGATAGCTATTATGAACGTATTATTAACCAAACTAACCAACAACCAGTTGAAACATCTTCTACTTTGAATTGGTAAGGGCCAGATAAAGAAGGTACAAAACTTCATCATATATAACAACTATCCTACAACCAATTTCGATTATCGTTAATTTTAGTTAAGCCTTTTACTCACTTAACAGACAATGTTATTCGAATAGTAAAAATCGTCTATTTCTTTTTACTGTTATGATCACTAGGTCACATGACAAACTCTGGCTAAAATGTCGATTGAGTTAAATACCACTCTATGATTCATCCTCCTCCCCATGTATATATGCACTCAAATCCTATGATTAGCTTTTGTTTTGCCCTTATGCGATTTGACCATAAATTTGCCTCTGTGTTTGGTCTCACACACACTTTCGCCTCTCTGCTTCAAATTCGCTTGATGTGTTCATGGCTTTGTGATCTACGCTATCCCCTAATAAACTGTAGTTGCCGCTTCTCACTGCCTTCTGACAAAAACAAATATCACCAATGACAATGAATGATGGTCGTACAACATCACGAATTGATTGAAGTTAACTATCTTAACTGTTAAATTGAGGTTCGATAGTTTTAAAATTGAAGTACTCTACACAAGAACATAATATTATTGGATTTATTCTTTAGTGGAGTCATGGGTGTACGTTGCGGAGAAATTTCATATTAGGATGAAGCAGTTGATTCAAACAATTTGAAGCGTATTTTTGACCTCCATACTGTATGTCATTTTCAACACTTATTTGGGACATAATAGTTCGAATTAAAAATTCGAAAGATGGAACATGTTAACTTAAAATAACTCACAACCGAAATTGTACTTTATTCCTAATCAATCTTAACACAGTCTTCTACGATAGAGTTGGTAAGCTAAAGCAGAAGTTGTATTATAATTGCAAATGACAATGACATTAAAAAAGTCCTTGTTTATATGTACAAAATTCAAGGTTGAATTAAGAATCAAACACTTAGAAACGGAGTTTCGGTATGTCGAATTCAAACGATTGTTCAAAGTTTAAAATTTTAAGATACTGAACATAAAATGGTAGTCTTCCGATCAATTCTGGTAAATGTTCATAAAATAATGTTCCTCTTAACCTTTTTAATTATTCTTCTTGTGAGTAAAGGGTAGGCTTTAGAGACCAAACGCTTTTAATAATAAACTTAGCTACGGTCCCGTTATCTGTCCTGCTACCAAAAAGTCCCCATCGGCCACCTAAACGACTCTTTTCTGTGCCGAGACGCCCAATCTCAGCATTCAAGTATCCGGCTAATACTACAATATCTGTCGAACGCGCTTTCTGGAGAAGAACTGTTAACTGGTGGTAAATCTCATCCTTCATTGCATCCGGGCTGCAATCTGTCGGGGCATAGGCGGAGGTGACGAAAAGACACCGTTTCTCACGCCGGTTTCTTCTCACTTTGATGGAACTTTCTAATCTAACAGCACAAAACCGACTGTTAATGGGGATCAAATCGATTAGTGCTGCCTCAGCCTTAGCGCTTAGTGCGACACCAACGCCTGCAAGACCGGACGAAGATGCCACAGAGTTCCCGGGTAAACGCACGTGAAACAAGCTTTTCGAGGCGACAGAAGGAGAGCGAATTTGTAGTACTTCACTAGAGACTTGAATACGGGTCTCGGATAGACAGCAAACATCAACATTAAGACTTTCTAAAGACATAGCCAGCCCCATCTGTTGAACAGTTTGCATTAGTGTGCGAACGTTGAAGGAAGCCAGCTTGAACGGCGTACGTGGTTTCAGAAAGGCAGCTTCAGTATTCGTAATCGGTGGAAGCATTCACTTTCAACCAGACAGTGAATGGAGATCGTTTAGATAAGACAGAGTTTCCACCATGGGCGAGCTACTGCATAAGTTGGAAAGGAAGGATGCACAATTTGGGAATAACGGGAATGAAAAAGCGACGTTGTAAATAATAATAATAATAATATTAATAATAATAATAATAATCATAATCATACTGATAATGTAAATTGTCTTTCTTCTATTAAGAACGAGAGCAGTGTAATTAGTGTAGTGAGTCATTTCATGTCATTTGTGTGTGGGCTGTGATACTGCCCGGGTGCCCAAACCGAAGCAGGTGGTTTTCTTAGGGGGCCACACCTCAAGCCTTTGACCTAAAGGTCTGATCCACAAGGCAGTGGAGCATCGTGAGGAGATGCAGTCCCATGGTAGCAGGTGAACAATGATTGACTCGTACGCCATTTGTTCCCTCAAGAGCTTGGAGCCCATGTGCACCATTGGTTTGGAATGAGGGTTTTCCAACCCCCTACGTGGACCCTCCGTGTCCACCAACCTGGTTAAAGCTCCGGACATTCGCTTTTCGTCCTCTCAATTTCGTAAACAACAGTAATGTCACGAGAAGGCAGTGAGTAGGACTTCCCTGGTAGAGGCTATATATTCGCTGGCCATGTGACAGTATTTCGAGAGGGAGAGTGGACTCTCCCTACTCTCGACCGTACCAGGGCATTCGGGTGGTGAATCTGCCTATGGCTCATTACATTCTTGGGCATGAATTTGTTATCACCTGTTAATTTTGTCCTTTAACCGTATTGTTTCTTAAATGAATCTGGAAATTCGTTGTGGAGATTATCGTTAAGTTGAATATTGCAGAATTCAGGTGGATATGTCATACTAGTTGATAAACATTTCTCCTTTGATATGCAAGATACAATCAAACTTGAAAATATAATTGTGTTACTTACAAATACTCTGCATTGTTCTATCTAGAATTTATGTATTACAGGATTAAAAGAAGTTATAAGGAATGAACTATCAGGTAACTTATTTACTTCAAGATGAACGGCAGTTAATTCCTGCCTACAAAACATTATATAAAATGTGCTCCTACTGAATCTTTTGAATCAAAATTAACATTAATTAGGGATTTATTATGAAATAGTATCATAGAGAGTGATCAGAATTGCAAACGAAAATTCATTTCAATTTAAATTGCATCAGTAAGTATATATAACTAGTTCGTTGGTTGATGGTAGTCTATAGAAATGTCTGTTCGACGTAGATTCTGTGTTAGTCGAAACTCATCAATAAGGAATATTATAATTATGAGAAGACAATTTACTCATTGTAAGATTGAAATTTAAGTTATTAAGCTTCATATTTCCAATGTTCCATCAACCGAAAGAAATACAAAAGCAGTTTGACACGATTCAATGTAGATTTACTAAATATAAAAGAAAATTGACTAAATAGGAAATTTTTTTTTCAAAAAATACCACTGAAGTGAACGAGAACACAAGTGGGAACAATTGAATGTATTCGGATATAAAACTACAGAATATCTTAGTGAAATCTAAGAGTCATACAGAAAATAATTCATTTGACAGTGACCAGTGGAGTTCAAAACCACGTCTGTTGTGAGATAGGAACTAACTGAAGACAATTGGTGAATGGTTGCTCAACTTTGTGGATCAGTTGAAGTAAGACATTAACACTGCTGGATACCAGCTCAGTGGTCTATCGGTTAAGGGCTTCGACTCGAGACTGGTAGGTCCTGAGTTCGAATCTCGAGAGAGCGGGTTCGTGGATGCGCACTACTGAGGAGTCCCATAATGGGACGAAACGGCCGTCCAGTGTTTCCAGGTTTTCCATGGTGGTCTAGCTTCAATTGACTCATGCTTTCTACTATGAAAAATACTAAATCTCCACAAAACCCCTTCTGATAATTCATTTGTAACATGTCAATTAATTGTCTCAAGTTTGACTGTTTCTTTAGAAATGTCAATTAATCGTCTCAGACTTCATTGTTCCTTAAAATCCACATTAAACATTCTTTGTTATTGTTCTCTTCGATTTTATTAACCTTCTGCCGCCAGGCATTTCACTTTCTATTGATGATCTATACTGCTTATATCTGTCAACATCAGTAGCACATACTACACCACCAAGTTTATCATAACCGCTTCCTTTGTTTTGTAAGAAAGATCTACCAATTAAAACTGTTCAATAAATTAATCGTAATAAGGGAAATTAGAAAGAAAAACAAATCATAAAGCTGTGTGATGTATCTACTTATAGACAGACAAAGCACTTAATTATGATATAATCTTATCAATAATAATAAGTTGAAAAGAAAATTGGTCATTCCCCCCCCCTTTGGTTTCATTCATGTTTCTTAATTTATAATACTAAGTTACTAATTTTTTTTGAAATTTCTCAATTGAGTTTTTCTTTTCTATATGCATTCAGCTTGTATTTTGATTATTAAGGTACATAAGAAAAATCCTGAATAGGTTATTGAGGGATAGAAAAATTAAAATAAAAAGTAGAAAGATAAAGAGAGTAAGTGAATGGAAAAAAGAATTAGACTGACATTTACAGAAGCCTAATTTAATACACTTTAGTGTTCTTTACTCTTTTTTTTTCTTCTTTTCTTACTGAAATCATAAAATTATTGAATTTCTATGAGCTCAATTTATCCGATAGTTAATGATTATAGATCAGAAGGGGGTTTTTGTTGAGAATTTAGTATTTTCATAATTGAAATCATGAGTCAATTTAAACTAGACAACCATGGAAAACCTGGATGCACTGGACGTCCGTTTCGTCCTATTATGGAACTCCTCACTGAAGACAATTGATGAACGGTTTCTCAAAATCGTGGATTGGTTAAAGTTAGACATTAAAACCGTTAGATGCCGGCTCGATGGTCTATCAGTCAAGTGCTCTGGCGCGAGACTGGTAGATCCACGGTTGGAATCTCACGAGTGCGGGATCGTGGATGCGAACTGCTGAAGAGTTAATGATTATCTAAGATTTAAATGATTCATTTGAATAAGTCTGTGTGTTCCACTTAATTTCTATAAGAAAATAGAATTGAGATTTTTAAATATTTATATGACCTACAAATTTTTGGGAACAAATAAAAATTGGTAGTTAAGTATTCTCATAGTTGAAATCATTAGTCAATTGAAGCTAGACCACCATGGAAAACCTGGAAGCAGTGGACGGCCGTTTCGTTTTATTGTGGGACTCCTCAGCAGTACGCATCCACAACTCTGCCTCACGAGATTCAAACCCAGGACTTACCATCGTATGCCCGCTCAATGGTCTAGTGGTTAAGCTTTTGGGCGCAAGATCGTTAGATCCTGGGTTCGAATCTCGTGAGGCGGGATCATGGGTGCTCATTGTTGAGGAATCCCACAATAAGAAGAATCGGCCGTCCAGTGTTTCCAGGTTTTCCATGGTGGTGATTTTAACTATGAAATAATTGAATTCTCCACAAAACCCATCCTGAGTTAAATATTCATTTACTACTAGTAATCAATGCTAATATTATTGCAGAATGATTTTCTTTTTCTCTGAACAAGGATAACTTGTACATTATTCTGTTTAACTGAACCTACAATTTAAAAAAAATGATATGTTGATTTAAACTTTCAATGCTGTGAAATTTGTAATCTTGAAGAGAATACCTAATTTATTGTACGTTAGTTCGTAGTAAACGATAACACTAAGTGGCGACAATCAAATGTACTGTAATACAGAATTACAAAATATCTTGATAAAATCTGAGAACCATACAGTAAATACTTCATTTGCAAAATATCCATCAATTGTCTCAGACTTTGTTGTTCCTTCGTTTGCGTACCAATCACTCTTTGCTCTTATTCTCTTCTCTTGGATTTTCTCAATCTTCTACCATACAGTATTTCACTTTCCACTGATGATACATCTTACTTATATCTATTGACATAAGTATCGTACACCACAGTTCCATTATATTTTGCATAGACAAATCTGATTGTGTAGCTCTCAGTTCTTAAGAATAATCTCTTATAATAATCGTGATAAGAGATTATAAAAACAGTCACCACCAGTTGTCAATTTCGAAAGTTGATCCCTGAAGTTCTAAAAAGAGACTGACTAGTTAAGTTTAGCCATATCAACAAATTTTCGTTTGCAATTCTGATCACTCTCTATGATACTATTTCATAATAAATCCCTAATTAATGTTAATTTTGATTCAAAAGATTCAGTAGGAGCACATTTTATATAATGTTTTGTAGGCAGGAATTAACTGCCGTTCATCTTGAAGTAAATAAGTTACCTGATAGTTCATTCCTTATAACTTCTTTTAATCCTGTAATACATAAATTCTAGATAGAACAATGCAGAGTATTTGTAAGTAACACAATTATATTTTCAAGTTTGATTGTATCTTGCATATCAAAGAAGAAATGTTTATCAATTAGTATGACATATCCACCTGAATTCTGCAATATTCAACTTAACGATAATCTCCACAACGAATTTCCAGATTCATTTAAGAAACAATACGGTTAAAGGACAAAATTAACAGGTGATAACAAATTCATGCCCAAGAATGTAATGAGCCATAGGCAGATTCACCACCCGAATGCCCTGGTACGGTCGAGAGTAGGGAGAGTCCACTCTCCCTCTCGAAATACTGTCACATGGCCAGCGAATATATAGCCTCTACCAGGGAAGTCCCACCCACTGCCTTCTCGTGACATTACTGTTGTTTACGAAATTGAGAGGACGAAAAGTGAATGTCCGGCTCTTTAACCGGATTGGTGGACACGGAGGGTCCACGTAGGGGAGTTCGAAAACCCTGATTCCAAACCAATGGTGCACATGGGCTCCAAGCTCTTGAGGGAACAAATGGCGTACGAGTCAATCATTGTTCACCTGCTACCATGGGACTGCATCTCCTCACGATGCTCCACTGCCTTGTGGATCAGACCTTTAGGTCAAAGGCTTGAGGTGTGGCCCCCTAAGAAAACCACCTGCTTCGGTTTGGGCACCCGGGCAGTATCACAGCCCACACACAAATGACATGAAATGACTCACTACACTAATTACACTGCTCTCGTTCTTAATAGAAGAAAGACAATTTACATTATCAGTATGATTATGATTATTATTATTATTATTAATATTATTATTATTATTATTTACAACGTCGCTTTTTCATTCCCGTTATTCCCAAATTGTGCATCCTTCCTTTCCAACTTATGCAGTAGCTCGCCCATGGTGGAAACTCTGTCTTATCTAAACGATCTCCAGTCACTGTCTGGTTGAAAGTGAATGTTTCCACCGATTACGAATACTGAAGCTGTCTTTCTGAAACCACGTACGCCGTTCAAGCTGGCTTCCTTCAACGTTCGCACACTAATGCAAACTGGACAACAGATGGGGCTGGCTATGTCTTTAGAAAGTCTTAATGTTGATGTTTGCTGTCTATCCGAGACCCGTATTCAAGTCTCTAGTGAAGTACTACAAATTCGCTCTCCATCTGTCGCCTCGAAAAGCTTGTTTCACGTGCGCTTATCCGGGAACTCTGTGGCATCTTCGTCCGGTCTTGCAGGCGTTGGTGTCGCACTAAGCGCTAAGGCTGAGGCAGCACTAATCGATTTGATCCCCATTAACAGTCGGTTTTGTGCTGTTAGATTAGAAAGTTCCATCAAAGTGAGAAGAAACCGGCGTGAGAAACGGTGTCTTTTCGTCACCTCCGCCTATGCCCCGACAGATTGCAGCCCGTATGCAATCAAGGATGAGATTTACCACCAGTTAACAGTTCTTCTCCAGAAAGCGCGTTCGACAGATATTGTAGTATTAGCCGGATACTTGAATGCTGAGATTGGGCGTCTAGACACAGAAAAGAGTCGTTTAGGTGGCCGATGGGGACTTTTTGGTAGCAGGACAGATAACTGGGACCGTTTGCTGCAACTGTGCACAGACCACAACCTGTTTCTGGCTAGCACCAACTTCCATCACAGTCATCGCCGGTGTGCCACCTAGCGTCCTCCCTCTGCATCTCAAGCCTGGACTCAGATTGATCACAACGCGATCAGCTACCGATGGCGTGGTTGTGTACAAGATTGCCGCTCTTTTTGGAGTACCTATCTCTAGTCTGATCATGCCCTGATCTGCGCCAATCTCACCTTACCTTTCAGTGGCCGAAGGATTGACCACCATCAACGGATCGATGTTAGTAAACTGGCTGCAACTTCTGTTGCAAGTAAGTATCTAGCGGAGCTAGCTTCTAGGCTAGCTACCATCCCACCGAAAAGTATAGATGAGCATTGGTTGCATCTTCACGACGCCATGAAAATGGCGAGTAAAGCCGCTTGCGGCTTCGCAAAACGTCCCGCTTACAGGCTCTGGGTTTCTTCTAGCTCCTTACAACTGATGGAAGCCCGTCGGTCTACTCCGGGTGACTGTGAGTTTGACCACAAACGAAGGCTGTTACGTAGTGAAATCGGGCAAATCTTGCGTAAGGACCGAGAAGCCTGGTGGTCGGAGCGTGCTAATGAGATGGAAGCAGCAGCTGCATCTGGTAACTGCCGGAAGCTCTTCCAACTCATCCGAGCCACTGGCAGCAAGAAGTCTGGTGTGAGTGAAACAATCTACGATGATGACGGGATGTCAATCACTAACATCACTCGACGTCTTGGACGATGGGCGGAATTCTTCGAAGGGCAGTTCAACTGGCCTGCTGCTCCGGCAACATCAACCAGTTTGTCCTGCCCCCCATGGCCGGTGACGACTGATCAACCAAACGAGGCGGATTTTTGCAAGGAACTTCTACTCTTGAAGCGCTACAAATCACCTGGCCCAGATGACTTACCTCCGACTTCTTTAAAGATGGTGGTGACTTTGAGACTAAGGAATTGACGGTGTTGTTTGCAAAGGTTTGGGAGCAAGAAAGTGTTCCAAAATCATGGAATGAGTCAATAGTCGTCCATATCTTTAAAAAGGGTTCACGTTGTTCCTGTAACAACTATCGTGGGATAAGTCTACTTCCGATTGCGTCCAAACTATTGGCTTCTGTCATTCTTCGTAGGTTGTTTAAAACCCGAGAACGATTGACTCGCGAGGAGCAGGCAGGTTTTCGTTATGGTCGAGGATGTATTGATCACATCTTCACCCTCCGCCAAATGTAAGAACACCGTCATACTTATCGCAGACCAACAATCGTAGTGTTTCTTTATATCAGGGCATGTTTTACGAATGTCGTCCCAGAGACTTCCACGTCGTGCATTGTTTGCCGATTCTGGGAGTGGTTGGAAAAAGCGAAGAGGAGGTCAGTGTATGACATGGTGTCGTGGCATGAAAGAAAGCTGCAAAGGGCTAGCTTCTGTTGGTTCTTCACGACTCCCTGGCTGGGGTTCGAGAGATGGTGCAACACAGTGGCTATAGACGTTATCAGATATGGCTCAGAATAGAAGCCAGTGACGATCCTGCCGTAGCCTTATTTTAATTTCTTCATAAAGAGTGGCTATAATTTTCCTAACTGACAGAGTTCTTCTGGTTGTACATTTCAGTCCCCTTATCTTTTCATCTCTTCTCTTCCCGTTTTCATTATTTTGTGTGGCGCATATGTATCTGGTGCCCTTTTGTACCAATATATATGTGTTTAAATAAATAAATAAATAAATAGGCAGATTCAAAATATTGGTAGACTACAAAGATTTGTTAAAATCTCGGTAATTTATTTATAAACCGTTGGCTGAATTCGAGGAAAAGTTTTGCAATAATTTCAATCCAAAATATTGTTAGTCTTTTGATTTGTTGGAATGAATTGATTCATTTAGATTTGAGTTCGCGATGAAACCAAAGGTTTTTGGCACTACCCTACTTGGCAGTCGTCAATTAAATGTATTTCTATTCCAGTGTTGATATTAACAGTGATATTTGAATCCAATTATGATCCACCAAGCTGCCTAATTCAAATAGCTATCAACATGTTCAATGGATATGATTTGAATTGTAAGTTTTCTTAGTTGTTACATATCTTTATGATGGAATGAAACCATTCGCTCACAGGAATAAATTGGCATGAACCGAATGACGAATCATTAGAAATCTAATTTACTACAGATTAGAACTTTACAAATATATCATTTCTATTATTTGCAATTTATTCAATGCTGAATCTATTCAAACCCATTATGTAAAACCTTGGTAACAACACTTACACATTCAATAAATATTGTTGTTTAACAACAGGTCCTAGTAGTTTGATTGTAATAATGAATGTCTAGGAAATTGTACTGTAGTGAACGAGAACGCAAATGGGGACAACCGAATGTATTCGGATATAAAATTACAGAACATCTTTGTAAAATCTAAGAACAATACAGTAAATACTTCATTTGCAAAATGTCAATCAATTGTCTCAGACTTCATTATTCCTTCGTTTCCATACCAATCATTCTTTGTTCTCGTTCTCTTCTCCTCGATCTTCTTAACCTTCTGTTGCCAGGCATTGCACTTTCGACTGATGATACATACTGCTTATATCTGTCTACATCAGTAGCGCACACCTCAGTATACAATCGATCATTTGTTTTAAAATTTGCAAAACTGAATTATAAATGACTTAGTGGATAACGTGTTAGGATTGTGCTTGGATTCTAATCTCAATGTGAGCATAAACATTGAGATGGAAGTACAATTTCTGAATAAGTATTCACTGTCAAACAATATCTATTTTTAATAATCGTGAATTTTTTTATACTTTAGTATTTATAAAACAACAATAAAACGTAACTAAACAGCGGTCCGTAAATTCATTTTTTCAGTAATGAAGTAATCTATAAATCACTATATCTCAAGAATTCATTACAAAGAGTATAGCCTTGAATAAACCTTTAAAGCTTTATGTTGAAAAAAATAACAAACAGTTGCTTTAATTTGAATAGTTATTTGTTATAGCTTGTCGCCGAGTGGATGCCCTGTTAACATATGACGTGATATGACCTCCAATGAGAGAGCAACGAACTATCGATTGGAACAGTGACACAAGGAAACCGGTCCTGCTTCCTGACTAGCCTAGCCAGTCAAGTCCAGAACAACATCTGCTGTTTGAATCATTTTATTTCAAACATACTGATTTTATATACCAATCAAACTGACCACATAGTATCATGAACTAGAAAATAACATGTGTATAAGGTTTAGACAAATGTGGCTGTGAATGTGTAAGGCAGTAATTTATAGACTAGATATAACTCAAGAATGGTAAATCGTATAACAATAGTTAATAGTTCAAAATAAAGCTTATAATAAAAGAAACATAAATATGAATAGATTAATTATTTAGCGATTATACGTTAAAAATATATGCATAATATTGGTCCGATAAGTGGATCCCTAAGTTACCATTCACTAGTGTTGACGGGATATAACAGATTTCTTTTTAACTACCTAGTAATTTAACAGTTAATTTTACTAACAAAAAGAGAAAAAACCAGTAATACAACGAACCAATTCCAAATATCTTCTCATTGTACAATAACTAAACCATTTATCTGTTACCAAGCAATTTTATTTTCAAATTTAGTTTAAAAAAACACTGGATTCGAGACTCGCGAGTACAGGATCATGGATAAGCACTGCTGAGGAGTCCCACAATAAAACGAAACGGCCTTCAATTGCTTCCAGGTGTTCCATGGTGGTCTAGCTTCAATCGACTCATGATTTCAACTATGAAAAATACTTTCTGAATTAACGGTCATTTTCCAAATTATTTTTTTTTCAACTTTATTCATTATCAACTTAGTATTGTTTGTTTGAATCTTCCCATCGATTTGTTAGGACTGCAACTGGTCAGTCTCTAATTGGCATATGTGCATACTTTGCGTATTGCCTCGATATAGCCTTAATTCACAAGCAAAGTAAGCAGAGATGGATAGTGGCTAGCAGTGGAATCCAGGACGCGCGTTTTGTCCTATTTGGGACTCGTCAGCTGGATGTACCTGCATCTCAGAGTTGATGTTCACCCTGAGACTCAAACCCAATACCTTTGCTTCAAACGCCATCGTGTTATCCACTCGGTCACTGAGTCCTGATATGCACTTTGAAGCGAGGGTACTGAGTTCCAGTTCCAGAGTGAACATCAACTCTGAGATGCAGGTACATCCAGCTGACGAGTCCCAAATAGGACGAAACGCGCGTCCTGGATTCCACATCTTTATTCATTATCATTATAAAGAAACTTCTTAACCATTTTATTATTCGAAAATAATAAATAAATAAAAAATAGTTTTAATCATTTTTAACCATAAAAAGGTAAAGAAAAAAAGAAAAAAAACATTTTATTTTTCTGTCAATTTTGAAAAAAATTAAAAAAAAATAGTCTTTTATCCTTTAATAAAATTGTATTGTATTTAATGTATGTTTGTTTTTTTGTTCTGTTTGTTGTTATTTACATACATACATACATACATACATACATACATACATACTACAGACAGACACACACACACTCACCATTCAATGTTCATTTAAGATCATTTTATTGTTGTGATTTTTAAAAAAATGAACAAGCGGAATTTTCAAAATAAAAAAAAAAGCAAAAGAACATTTTTTATTAGAGTAACTAACCAACTAACTAACTAATTGAATAAATAAATAAATAAACGATTAACCACAAGTGTTAAAAAAAAATAAAGGCAACCTTATCACTTTTAGAAAACAACCACGCAAGAAACACAACTTTTTTATTAACCTGTTTTCAATTAGGAACAATTTCCGTTTATCATTACTATTATTATAATTATTATTATTAGCAGTTTTTCAAATTTTGAAATGTTGTCAAGAGTAATAACTAAGTGTTTATTTTTCTATTTAATTAGTTGATTTTCAATTGTGCTTTGTGTGTGTGTGTGTATGTTTGGTTCTGTACTTCTAATAAGATGTTCTCGTTATTTGATGTCATTTTCAATTGTATATGAATGAAATGAGTTTGAAAATTAATATCCTATATGATAGTGAATAATTGTCTAGAGAATATAGTCAATTCTCTAGATTATCAAATGCAAACGAATTCGTTTCGATAAGAAGCTAACTTACTTACTTACTTACTTACGTCTGTTACACCTCATTGAGTAGTATAGGCCACCCACCAGAATTCTCCATCCAACCCTCTCCTGAACAATCATCCCCAGTTCTTTCCAGTTAACATTCATTCTTTTTTCATATCTACTTCAATCTCCATGGGTAATGTGTTCTTTGGCCTTCCTCTTTTCCACCTCCCTTCAAGATTCCAAGTTAGGGATTGGCTCGTGATGCAGTTTCGTGATTTCTTTAAAGTATGTTAGAAGTATGTAAGAAGCACTAACTTCAACGTGTCAGGAGATTCTTGGTCCTAAGAAGCATCATCACAAGGAATGGATCTCTATGGGAACCCTGGACAAAATTCAAGAAAGGAAGAACAAGAAACTAGCAATTAACAACAGCCGAACACGAGCAGAGAAAGTCAAAGCACAAGCAGACTACGCAGAAGCAAACAGAGAAGTGAAGAAAAGCATTAAAGCCGACAAGCAGAAATACATGGGTGAGCTAGCAACGACGGCGGAAAAAGCTGCAAGAGAAGGGAATATGAAACAACTATATGACACAACGAAGAAATTGGCAGGGAGATATAGCAAACCAGAGAGACCAGTCAAAGACAAAGAAGGAAAGACAATCACTGAGATTCAAGAACAGAGGAAAAGATGGGCAGAATACTTCGAGGAACTGTTGAATAGACCAGCCCCATTGAATCCACCGAACATCGAAGCAGCCCACACAGACCTTCCAACAGATATCACTCCACCAACGATCGAAGAAGTCAAGATGGCAATCAGACAAATCAAAAGTGGGAAGGCGGCAGGACCTGACAATATACCAGCAGAAGCACTGAAGTCAGACATTGAAATAACTGCAAATATGCTTCACCTTCTATTCAAGAAGATTTGGGAAGAGGAACAAGTGCCAACGGACTGGAAAGAAGGATATCTCATCAAGATACCAAAGAAAGGAGATCTGAGTAAATGTGAGAATTACAGAGGCATCAGTTTGTTATCAGTACCAGGAAAAGTTTTCAACAGAGTGCTGCTGAATCGGATGAAAGACGCAGTAGACGCTGAACTTAGGGATCATCAGGCTGGATTCCGTAAGGATCGGTCGTGCACAGACCAGATTGCGACACTACGGATCATCGTTGAACAATCGGTTGAGTGGAACTCATCACTATACGTCAACTTCATTAACTATGAGAAGGCGTTTGACAGCGTGGACAGGAGAACATTGTGGAAACATCTTCGACACTATGGAGTTCCTGAAAAGATTGTCAACATTATCCAAAACTCATACGATGGACTACAGTGCAAAGTGGTGCATGGAGGACAGCTGACAGATACATTTCCAGTAAGGACCGGAGTCAGACAAGGCTGTCTACTCTCCCCATTCCTCTTCCTTCTAGTGATTGACTGGATTATGAAGAATTCGACATCTAAAGGGAAATACGGAATACAATGGACTTCTCAGAATCAATTAGATGATTTGGACTTCGCAGATGACCTAGCCCTCCTCTCTCATACACACGACCAAATGCAGATGAAGACAGCAAATGTAGCAGCAGCCTCCGCATCGATAGGCCTCCACATTCACAAAGGAAAAAGCAAGATTATCAAATGCAACACGGAGAACACCAACCCAATCACACTTGATGGCGAAACTCTGGAAGAGGTGGAAACATTCACGTACCTGGGGAGCATCGTTGATAAACAAGGGGGATCGGATGCAGATGTAAAGGCGAGGATTGGCAAAGCAAGGGCAGCATTTTTACAATTGAAGAACATATAGAACTCAAAACAACTCTCAACTAATTTCAAGGTCAGAATCTTTAATACGAACGACAAGACAGTCCTACTGTATGGAGCTGAAACGTGGAGAACTACTACGACCATCATCAGGAAGGTACAAGTATTTATAAACAATTGTCTACGCAAAATACTCAACATCCACTGGCCGGATACTATCAGCAACAGCGTTTTATGGGAGAGGACAAATCAGCTTCCAGCTGAAGAGGAAATTAGAAAAAGACGTTGGAAGTGGATCGGACATACATTGAGGAAATCACCAATGTGCATCACGACTCAATCCCTAACTTGGAATCCGGAAGGGAAGCGGAAGAGAGGAAGGCCAAAGAACACACTACGCCGGGAAATAGAAGCCGATATGAAAAGGATGAATGTTAACTGGAAAGAACTGGAAAGGAAGGCTCAGGACAGAGTTGGATGGAGAATGCTGGTGAGCGGCCTATGCTCCTCCACAAGGGGTAACAGGCGTAAGTAAGTAAGTATGTCCGATCAACTTCCAACATCTTTTCCTAATTTCCTCTTTAGCTGGAAGCTGGTTTATCCTCTCCCATAAAACGGTGTTGCTGATATTATCTGGCCAGTGAATGTTGAGTAGCTTGCGTAGACAACTGTTTATAAATATGTATACCTTCTCGAAGATGGATGTAGTAGTTCTTAACGTTTCAGCTCTGTACAATAGAACTAACTGTCTTAACGTTCGTACTGAAGATTCTGACTTTGAATTTAGTTGACAGTTGTTTTGAGTTCTTCAATTGTAGAAATGCTGTCATTGCTTTGTCATAACTCTAGTTTTCATCTGCATCAGATCCTCTGCGTTTATTAATGATACTTCCGAGGTATGTGAATGTTTACACATATTCTAGAGTTTCTCCATCAAGTATGATTAGATTGATGTTCTCCGTGTTGTATTTGAGAATCCTGCTTTTAATTTGTGTATGTTGAGGCCTATTGATGCAGAGGCTGCAGCTACATTTGCTGGCTTCGTCTGCATTTAACAAAAAAGTAAACTCATCTAAAAAAAACGTTATTCTATGTAACTGTTAAGAGGAGAATATAAAAATAATCAGTCGCTCATAAATTCCAATCAAATTTTTCCATCAAAATCATCAATCAGCATCTTATACACTGTTGAAGTAGCAGTATAAAAGAAAAGAGGTTAAATCGAAAACATTAGCATTGATGAAACCTTCACTGATTTCTATGTGAACTATGTTTTCCAAGACAACGACCAACCTGACCGCTTTTTATCATAAATTATTTTCATTTTCATATTCATCGCTAACCTCCAAATTGTTACGCAACAATCTTTTCATATTTGAAATTTTCAATCTCATCTATTTTTAAATCACCAGAAACACGATTGTTCTTCTTTGAATTTCTTTCATCTTCTTCGAATCTTTATTGTCCATTTTTGATATTCACTACATTGTACTTTAGAAATGTGTATGACTTATTAACTGCAGAAGGAATTGCCATAAGTTGACAAGTGTTCAAGACACAACTACTCTCAATAAAAATTCATTGATAAACAAGCAGAATAGCTAAAGATGATGTAACTAAAGTCAGCAAAAAGAACCGATCATTATATATCTCGACTTCATAATAAAAGACGGACATTCAACAAACATAACGAATACTACATAGAACTGACAGTTATAATGTTCTCTTATTGATGCATGATAATAACTAGCTAGACTTAAGTCTCATTTAGAATTTTTATACTTTTTTTTCAAGAAGGTTCTATATCCATTATAATTACCTACTCATGTTGAAAAATTTTGACTAGATAGAAAAGGATGCATCATAAAAAAAAGTAGATTAAAAGATTCATTTACACAGAGGAGATAGAAGAACGCAGCAACAACAACAACAAAAAAATAGAACAGGAAAACACGAAACATGACTGTCTAAAACAAAAAAAATTTGCCAACTTTCATCCTTTTTTCCTGTGTCTTATCTCACTTTCCTTGAAATTATGTCCAACTAGATTTTTTCCTGTGTAGTGATATGATTATTACAAAACAGGGTGATAATGATGATAATGATGATGATGAGATTTAACATGAAGAACACGATAAGTAAACGCATCAATACATTAACTAATATATATATATATATATATATATATATATATATCACCATCAACAACGACAAAAGATAGTAAATTTACAAATGAACACAAGAGAATGACCAAACAGAATCGTTGAAACAAGTAGATTAACCAAGTGTAATTGAAGTAAACTCTCATGAGACTATAGACAATATCAATTTTACACACGTTCGTCGTTATATATGTATGTAGATGTATATATATATATATATATGTATATATATACTCATACACGAAGAAACAATACATGCTACTTAAACAAGACTATAATGAGTAATGAGAAAAATATTTAAAAAGAATAATAAAACGTCTATACGTTTACATTAGTTCACAATGAAATTAGATCAGTGAAATAAGAATAGAAAACTTAGAGATTTAAATGAATTATTCAAAGACTAAGATAGAGGATGATGAAGAGAAGATGGAAAAAAAAGTAAAACATCACTGAACATGCATAATATGTGATGTCTATAATTATATACAGTGTAATTTATTCGTTATATAAAAACTAAGATGTGTTATTGAGTAGTTTGTTATTGTAAGATCATCATTTTTTTGTATTATTTAATCACTTTTAAAAAAGTGAAAGTATTGTCTTGATATAGCCTTTATTCATAAAAGTCACCCCATTACACAAGCAAGTGGCGATCAGGACTCAGTCGCTGAGTGGATAACTCGATAGCCCCTGAAGCGAACGGCACTGAGATAGAGTCACAGAGTGAACATTAACTCTGAGGTGCAGGTACATTAATCTGACGAGTCTCAAACAGAGCGAAACGCGCATCCTGGATTCCACTGCGGGCCTATATATATCATTGCTTATATGGAGGTATCAAGGAGGTACAAAATGTAAGACATACTTTTCTGAAGGGTAAAATCTAAGTTATCACGTATATTGAACGACCGATCAACACGAAATCCGACCTGTTGATCTTGAAGTCAAGCGTCAACTGTGTCTTTCATCCGGTTGAGCAATACTCTGTTGAAAACGTTTCCTCGTACTAGTACTGACAACAAACTGGTGCCTCTGTAATTCTCACATTTGCTCAAATCTCATTTCTTTGGTATCTTGATGAAGCTGGCCTATTCAGCAGTTCCTCAAAGTATTCTGCATATCTTTTCCTCTGTTCTTGAATCTCTGTGATTGTTTTTCTTTCTTTGCCCTTGACTGTTCTCTATGGTTTGCTAAATCTCACTGCCAATTTCTTCGTTGTATCATTTAGTTGTTTCATATTCCCTTCTCTTGCAGCTTTTTCCGCCGTCGTTGCTAGTTCACCCATGTATTCCTGCTTGTCGGCCTTAATGCTTTTCTTCACTTGCTTGTTTGTTCTACATAGTCGGCTCATCATAGTGAACTCATTATTATTGAGTAATTCTACTAAATCGTTCACACAACTTTCCGTTGAACAAGGCAGATTATTCAAGTAACTACAATTCGCTCATGCTATAGCCCATGCGATCCGGAAAACACACTAAACCATAGTCCAGGCATAGCTAGAACTCATACCTTTGATAAGGATGCTCTCGGTTTTTTTACACTACACACTCCCTTTTTAAACTTATTACTTATTAACGCACGTTCACTTCTGAACAAAATTTCAGCCTTCAGAACCTTAGCCTTTCTAGCCAAGCCTTCTTTTATACTTATCGCTGAAACGTGGTATTATCCAGCAGTGGCTGATTCTGAATTAAATATCCAAAACTATCGACTCTATCGCTGTGACAGAGAAACTAAGCGAGGAGGCGGTTGTCTTATATTTGCTTATAGGTTACATAACTCGAAACCTTCATAACAGCGAATCTCGTATATTAATTTACAAAGTCTGTGTTCGACCACTCCTCGAATACTGCGCGTTTCTCCTCAGTAGCACGCGCATTAAGGATAAATTAAGACTGGAATCAGTACAGAGACGATTTACACTTCGTACTCTTGGAACTGAAAGTATCTTGACATATAATTCGAGATGTAGTAAACTAGGGCTTGACCCCTTATGGAAGAGGATACTCAAACTTAACCTTATCTTATTTTTCAAAATAATTAACAAACTCTCCTTCACATTCAGCCAGGCGATTCAATACGCTAAAGCCTCACATTACGACATTCGTAACTCCTTGTCTTTAGCGAAAAAAACATATTCTAGATCTTCTCTCTATGTGAATTACTTTGCCTGTAAGTTTTCTAGGCTCTTGAATAATTTACCTCAAACTATCCGTACGTTAAACTCTCTTCCATTGTTTGTTCGCTCAATTAATGCCTTTTGCTCCTCTGAAAATGCATTAAATGCTCTAGCGTCTGCAAGTGTATCTTACTCCACAAGTGAGATTATTGGAACTTTAAATGTTTAACCTCTTACTTGCTATCATTGTTTTGTTATTCCGTGCTCTTTGCTTTAATCTTACTTTTTCTAGTTGTAGATAATTATCAATAACTCGCTTTGGCACTAGAAGTAACCTTACAGAACATCAGGCTATCCAATTAAGAAAGAATGTCAAGTTCCCTGGTGTTGCATTTGGCCTGCTACATATAAACTATTTATCAATTACTTAACCAGCAAACATAAAACTTTCTTATATTTCATGTTTGCTCTCTACATTAAATGTTGCTTGTTACATCAATCTGATCATGCCTGTAAACTGGTGTGAATTCGGTAAATATTATTTTCAGAATATATTAGTATTATTATTAAAGATTTATATCTCTCAATGTTAATTAAGCAACACACTAGTCAAAATTATGTGAAGTTACAAAGTCAGTATTTTCTACTCATGTTATTAAATGTGTTGATAATACTCATAAAATAAAATCTGATTTGTCAACTGAGTGACTTTGACTATTAAAAGATTATTGTCAGAAGGGGTTTTGTGGAGATTTTAGTAAGTTATAGAGTTGAGATCATGAGTCAATTGAAGCTAGAGCACCATGGAAAACCTGTAAACACTGGACGGCCGTTTCGTCCTATTATGAGACTCCTCAGCAGTGCGCATCCACGAACCCACTCTCGCGGGATTCGGACCCAGCACCTACCAGTTTCGAGCCGAAGCCCTTAACCAATAGACCACTGGGCTGGCATCCAACGGTGTTAATGTCTAACTTCAACTGATTCATGAAATTGCGCTTCGGCTGGAAACTGGTAGGTGCTGGGTTCGAATCCCGCGAGAGTGGGTTCGTGGATGCGCACTGCTGAGGAGTCCCATAATAGGACGAAACCGCCGTCCAGTGCTTCCAGGTTTTCCATGGTTGTCTAGCTTCAATTGACTCATGATCTCAACTCTATTAAAATATTAACTTTTTCATTGTAAATACCTGGATTACTTATCATCTGAGTACTGTATCAGTATTGTGAATTCAATATGTTTCAAAGTTGCTTCTAACAATTATTATCAGTAGTCTACCATTGGAGTAAATTTTAATTCATTCATAGAATAGAATCCAGACTATTAGGTTGTGGGTTACTTATATCCACATAAGTAGTATATAAAAGTCGTTGCACATTAAATGTATTTCAGTAGAAGATCGATAACAAAAAAGTGTTAACAAAATGCAATTGGTACAAAATTACATGAACAATAAAAATTAGTAACAATGAACTGATATTTTCATAAGGAAAAATCAAGATTGAGACAATTGATTGATAGTTTACAAATTAATTATTTACTGTATGGTTTACATATTTTACTGAGACATTCTGTAATTTTGTGCCTAATTACATTCAGTTATCTCCACCAATATTCTTATTCATTACACTATGATCTAATCAATTTTATGAGCTAATGAATTGTTTCCAAGAAAAGAGACTCCTTATATGTAGACTTATTCTTCAAATATACACATTCACATTTTTTTTAAATAATGGTACTAATACTGGTATAGTTGATATATGACTTGATGAAATATAACTTAAGCCAAAAAAAAAGAAGATGAACTCATTGTTGATAATTATCTACTAATTGGTTTAAATCCATTTAATTTGAGTAAATAAATCGAAAATCATTTTTTTATTATTTATTTTGTTTTTTTTTTGTTTTTTGTTGTTATGGATTTCATTTTAATTAGAGATGAAAAATGTAATACGAAAAATCTATTAAGGGGAATCTAATTGGAATTGAGTTTTTCATTACTCTATTATTATTATTATTATTATTATTATTATTAGTAGTAGTAGTAGTAGTAGTAGTAGTAGTAGTAGTAGTAGTAGTAGTAGTAGTAGTAGTAGTAGTAGTAGTAGTAGTAGTAGTAGTAGTAGTAGTAGTAGTAGTAGTAGTAGTAGTAGTAGTAGTAGTAGTAGTAGTAGTAGTAGTAGTAGTAGTAGTAGTAGTAGTAGTAGTAGTAGTAGTAGTAGTAGTAGTAGTAGTAGTAGTAGTAGTAGTAGTAGTAGTAGTAGTAGTAGTAGTAGTAGTAGTAGTAGTAGTAGTAGTAGTAGTAGTAGTAGTAGTAGTAGTAGTAGTAGTAGTAGTAGTGGTAGTAGTAGTAGTGGTAGTAGTAGTAGTGGTAGTAGTAGTAGTGGTAGTAGTAGTAGTAGTATTAGTAGGAGGAGAAGGAGGAGGAGGGGTAGTATTATTAGTAACATTAGTATCATTTGAACTGCTTATTTCCAATTATTATTATTATTATTATTCACAATAGTACTATAAATGCTATTACAATCTAAATAAAAGATTTTATCTAACTAATTACTTTAGTCAAAATGAATATCAATGGCTTAAAATTTATTGTATATCTTTTTTAATTAATCGATTTCGTGAGAACAAGAGAAAGAGAGAGAGAGTGAGAGTGAAATAGATCAACAATCTATTCACATGTAGGTAAATAATGTCATAAATATAATCATGATAATTATGAATACTATTACTTATAATATTCTTTAGATTTTAATAGTTGAGATCATGAGTGAATTGAAGTTAGACCACCATGGAAAATATGGAATCACTGGATAGCCATTTGGTCGTATTGTGGAACTGTTCAGCAGTGCTCATCTACGATTATGACTTGCGAGATTCGAACCCAGGAGCATCCAGTGCTTCCAGGTCCTCCATGTTGGTCATGTTTTAAATGACTCATGAACTCAATTATTAAAATTACTATAATATCCACAATATCCTTCTTTTTAATTCGTTTGTTTCTCTTCATAGAGAGTAATAATTGGAATGCTGAATGAATGAAGAAATATCTTTGACTCTTGTGGAGTATAATTGCAGGATGAGGAATTTAGATTTTATAGTCAATTGATCTGGAGAGAAGTAATCAAATGTCATATTTGTCTAGTCCTTTGGCATTGATCAAATTTTATGCATCATATTCCATTATGTCCATTGTCTAAGTGTTTCAACAAACTATGCACCCAGTAAGAACATTAGGTTGTTGGAGGCAATTGTCAGGAGATTCTGTTCCATCTAACCACTAATCAACAAGACGCACCTGCATTTCTGAGATAACAGATGATTTTACTGGACTTGAACCCACATGAACCAGTTTCTCAATGTCAGATATTACTCTGCTAATGGGTTTCAACTAACACGAAACCTAAGTCCAGGGTTTCTAACTTACTACATAAAACCACTTAAAGAAATATTTCTACCAAATAATATTGATCATCAAGTTCATTTGAATATTCTTTTTTTAACCGGTAAGTAATCCAGAAAGCGATAATATGAGCATTACAGGTGGATCTTCTTGTTGTAAATAACAAATAGTCAAAATTCACTAACTTAGAATCTCGAAAATACTTTCGAAGTCTGGTAACAAGTAGTTTCCATCAAATTCTAGAAAGATTCGTGGAATTTCGCAATATCATATCATTTATCAAACTACTTTTGACGCGCGTTTCGTCCTATGTGGGACTCGTCAGCTGGATGTATCTCGGAGTTGATGTTCACTCTGCGACTCGAATCCAGTACTTTTCGCTTCAAACGCCAACGCATTATCCACTTGGAAAAACATCAAAAGGAAGATTAAAACAAACAATACTAAGTATATTATATGGATATTCATATTCTTTTGATTATAAGATTTTATTTGACTTGTTCGTACTGTTGTATGATTTACTATTCTCAAATTAAATTCAGTCTATTAGTCACAGTTTCTCATAATCACAGCCACATTTGGCTTGATCTTGTACAAATAATATTTCCTATTTTATGGTGTGATGTGGTTTCATTTGTTTGTATATATGAACACGGTATGTTTGAAATATATGATTTATATCGCGGAGGCTGAGATTAGTGTTCTGGACTTAACAGACAGAATTAGGAGAGAAAAGGTTCAATCGGGACTCTAGGCTTCTCGTACTTGTGTAGACTTCATTATTTCGGTCTTATAAGTCAATGTATCTAAATCGTTAATCACATTTTGCAATATCGTATAAGCTAAGAATATAACAAAAAAATTAGAAATCTATTTTATAGCCTATAATAAAATACAGCCCTTATATCTCATACACACGAACAAATACAGACCAAGACAGATAATGTAGCAGAATACTCTGAATTCATGTTGTATGATAAACAAGGAGGATCGGATGCTGATGTTAAAGAGGGGATCGGCAGAGCAAGAACTACATTCCTACAATTGAAGAACATATGGAACTCAAAACAACTCTCAACTAATTTCAAAGTGAAGATATTTAATACGAACGTCAAGACAGTCAGTTCTAATGAACGGGGCTGAAACGTGGAGAACTACTAAATCCATTGTCAAAAAGGTACAAGTATTTATAAACAGTTGTTTACTCAACATACTCAACAATCACTGACCACATACCATCAACAACACCCTACTGTCGAAGAGGACAAACCAGCTTGCAGCTGAAAAGAAAATTAGGAAAAGACGTTGGAATTGGATGGAACAAACATTGTGGAAATTACCAAACTGCATTAATAAGCAATCCCTAACTTGGAGTGGTGAAGGGGAGCGGAAAGGCCAATAACACATTAAGTTGAAAAATAGAATCAGATATGAAAAGGATAAATGTTAAGTGGAAACAACCGGTGAAGATTATCTAGGACAGATTTGGATGGAGAATGCTGGTGTGCGGGGTAATAAGCGTACTTAAGTAAATAAGTATAATAAAGTAGATAAGAATGAAATAATGCTACCATATAATACATATTAGTATTGAAAAACAATGTTCACGTAATCATTAATAAACTCACTATATTCCATTTTTCAATCATAATACATGTTCGTGACATACATTTCAGCATATATCATATGAATAATAGATATGTATGTACATGTATATGTTGAAAGATTTTTCTTACCATTTTCAAATTTTCCTTAAACAGAAAAAAGATGTAATTAATTTAAAACAAGAAAATGAAAAACTGCATTATGTCATGTTTTCTGGACTACATTTCGATAATTACTAAATTTCTGAGATAGACATAATACTTCCTTACGCCTGTTACTCCCAATGGAGTGTAAGCCGCCGACCAGCATTCTCCAACCCACTCTGTTCTGGGCTTTCCTTTCTAATTCTATCCAATTTTAGTTCATTCTTCTCATGTCTGTCTTTATTTCTTGAAGCAGTGTGTTCTTTGGTCTTCCTCTTTTCTTTTGGTCACTCCAGTATGAATATAGTTACAATTTACTATTTTAAATTATTTAATCTTTTCTAACGTTAGGTAAAAATTATACATTTGATGCATTGTATTGTGTATTAGTAACATTTGCTTTCAACTACCGGAATTAAGATTCAAACTCATCCCCTGTCACTTACTTTGATTTGAGCAGCTGATTAGTATCAATTGTTCTCAGACCGAAAATGTTGTTCAAATGATGAATAATTTAAATATTTACAATGATAGTGTCCACTATGTAATCAGCAAAGCGAAAGCCGCATATTTGCAATTGAAGAACATCTGGAACTCAAAACATCTTTCAACCAACACCAAGATGAGAATTTTCAATACAAATGACAAGACAGTTCTAATGTATGGGGTGAAAACTTAGAGAACTACTATAAACATCATCCAGATGATACAAGTGGTTATTAACAGTTGTCTACGCAAAATACTTCCAATCCGTTGGCCAGACACTATCAGCAACAACCTACTTTGGAAGAGAACAAACAAAATTTTCTGACATGTGTAAACTAGCACCAATATAGACTAGGGTTTCTTGATGACTACCTCTAACGGCCTACTCAGATTTCAATTAAATCATGTGCTAAGATTATTTTTGCACAATAAGTAACAACAACCAATCAATAAAGTTCTTCATCTTCACTTTGGTTACCTAGACTATTTAAGTAGATTATTCTACCCAATAAATGATCTCCATTGATAATTTTTTTCACTGTTTTCTAAAAACCTGAAATATCAACACATTTATATTCTTTCTTCTTTTGTCCTAATAATCTATAAGTATTACACTATATTCTTCTATATTGGTATGCTGATTTTAATATGTCATAATAACTACAATATAATATTGCTTATATTATAAATTCCAAAATCACAGATTTCAAATACATAGCCCCCCCGTCCCAAAAAAGGACTATCTATTCATTTTACATTATATGATCAATAAATAAAAGTATAATAATCTATGTTTAGATGTAATACGTATATTCATCTACATGTTATGTAATACATGTTATACATACTGGAATAGCATAATCCATTCTTATTCCTTTATGTAACACATCATTCATTCAAAATGGATTTCTTTTTGAATGCCCTTTTTTCTCTTTGTTTTATCAATGTAACAATTAATGAACTTAGACAAATGACGAAATGAAGCCAGTATAATACAACATTATGACAAAATACAAGTCAATTATTTATGAATACTGTACATTAATGATGAATACAAAAAGCTTCTCTTTATTTTGTTTTTCTTCAATGTTCTTTACATTTGGTTTAATGCTAATGGCTCTCTACTTTATATGTTGAATTGCCAATAATTGAAGAAAATATCAGACAATGATTTGTACAATATTCAATGGTAGGTTTGTATAAATTTCAGTTTGTATTGAAGTAAGTCACTTACCTAATGATGAGATGTAAATTCCAGACTTAACGACCTTCGAAAGCACAACAAAATTTAGTTATTTATATATACCGAAAACGTACTATTGGCTGGTATTTACATTTTTTTAATATATTATAACAGTACATTTAACCCTACTTATGATTAGTTTAAAAAACAATGGTGATGAGACAATAATTTATGGATGAAGCAATCAGATTGAGGATAACAGATGTCGAATTTTGGCGTGAAATTCATTCATCCATTTGGCTGAATAGTGTTTAGGCATTTTAACTGATGTCACTTCGTGATAAAAACCCTAGATCTACGTCTGAGACCTATCCGCCAGTTATTAATCATATTTCTAATTCATCGCAGTGGTTTATAACCTTCATGTAGTCCTAGTTAGTAGGTTGACCGCTATATGCTCCATTGGGGAATAACAGACGTAAGTAAGTAAGTAAGTAAGTAGGTGGACATTCTCAAGCTAAATTTAACGTCGCTAAAAGTTCATATACAAATCATAGTCTCACTACAAGGGTTACATGTTTCCCAATTTCGAATAAAAGTAATAACCATCATTAGCAAAAGTAAATATGTACTCTTATTTTTTTGTTTCTGATTCTCTGCGTACAACCATATTCATATTAAAAAAATACAGTAATACCCAATGGCAATAATGGTAAAAACTTTATGGTTCAATAAACGTTTCCCAGCTCCAACTGTGCAGTTTGACAATAAAGATCTAAAAATGTATCCTAACTTTAACTATACAAAGAACATTTTATAAATGTTTATAACTGTCAGTACCTTTTATTTGTATTTTATAACCCCTACATTTTTCCATTTTACCCGCTACAATTATTTTACTATCCATCACAGAAAAGTGGATGGGATTGTTATATATTTTATTGTCATCATGAATCGATCTAAGTAAGACAACTAGGGAAAATCTAAGGTCATTCAACGGTCATTCAGTTCTGGTATAGAACTTTTCAGCAGTGTACACTCATAAAGTCACATCCAGGAATCAAACCCCAAACATTCGATCTTTTACAAAATTTGAAGATAAAAGCGCTCACCTAATCGATAACTCCAACTTGTTTGTATCTAAATGAAAACAAGAGTCTAGTACATTAGTAACATACTGAATAATCCCATCTTGGTCCCATATTATGTAAACAACAAATTTTCAGAACAGAACTACACAAAATGTACCTTCAGCTGAAGCAACAACAATTCTTAAATACTGTTGCAAATAAATTTTTCTTCGTATTAACCTAATGTTCACATTGTAAATCATTTAAGAGAACATTATTGAAATACCTAACAATGTATACTGAGATTTACTTACTTACGTACTTACTAACTTACGGCCTGTTACTCCCAATCCAGCAAAGGCTGCCATGTTTGTCTCCATTTGTCGGCGTAATGTGTTCTTTGGATTTCCTATTCTCCTTTGACCTTCAGGATTTCAAGTGAGGGCTTGGCCTGAGACGCAGTTATATGATTTCCTCAATGTGTGTCCCATCTACTTGCAGTGCTTCTTCTTGAATTCTTCCTCCGCTGGAATCTGATTTGTTCTCTCCCATAGTAGGTTGTTGCTGATAAGTTCTGGCAAACAGATCGGAAGTATTTAGCGCAGACAACTGTTAATAAACACTTGTATTTTCCGGATGATTGCCTTCGTAGTTTACCACGGCTCCGCCTCATACGAAAGAACTGTTTTGACATGAGAATTACTTACCTTGCTATATATATATATATAACATTTTGAATAAAGCAATTAATAATCTGATTATTCACTTATGGTTTTCTCTGTCCATACTACTATTAAAACCATTTAGTTGTTTATCAGACAAGAGGTAAACTCATCTCTATTATTTGGTATACAGGCATATGAAACCAATAATGTTTATTGTGAAAACAGCTAAATAAATAAATAAAAAACAATTTTAATGACCATAATATAAAATAATAATAAATTTCACCTTTAATATAAAATGAATATCATTTAAATTTCTGTTAACAATAGTCGCAGTATTAGCAGTAGTCGTAGTAGTGTGGTGTGGGTTACTGATATCCATATAAGTAGTGTATGGTGATTGTTGAGCATAGGATGTATCACATTAGAAGATCGATAAGGAAAGATTGGTACGAATATGAATGAACAACTATAATCGGAGACTATGGACGGATATTTACAGAAGGAGCGATAAAATTGAGACGACTGATTGTTATTTTGCAAATTAACTATTCACTATATGGTTCTCACATTTTGGTGAGATATTCTGTAATGTTGTGTTAAATTACATTCAATTGTCCCCACTCGTGTTCTTGTTCACTACAGTGGTAGTAGTAGTGGTCGGAGTACGCTGTAATGTATACCCGTGCATGTATGTATGTATGTATGTATGTACCTAAATGTTTACTGTCATATTTCTTTACATGCAACCACTATCATCATACATCTGAATAATATGATAGGTAAAGTCATGTGAAAACCATTCAAACCAATTAGAATGTTTATAGATGATGGATTAACATTGTTAATATATTAATATTATTATCATTTTATCTCCTATAATCTTTCATAAAATAAATCAACATAATATTCAATAACAATAATAATCATAGTAAGCAAAGATGGATAGTGGCTTGAAGTGGAATCCAGGACACGCGTTGCGTTCTATTTGGGACTCGTCAGCTGGATGTATCTGCATCTGGAAGTTGATGTTCACTCTGGCAATCTAATCCAGTACCTTTCGCTTCAAACACCACGTTATTCACTCAGCTACTTAGTCCTGATAGCCATTTGTTTGTGCAATGGGGTTAAGTTCAAATTCACTTAATATTGTTTGTTTGAATCTTCATGGATTTCACTGCCAGTCGCTATCCATCTTTGCTTACAATGTTTGTGAAATAAGGTTATATCGAGGCAATACACACAGTATGCACATATGCCAATTAGAGACTGACCAGTTGCAGTCCCAAACATCAATGGGAAGATCATAATCATAAATTATAATTTGTTTTCTATACTCTTTTATAAATAACCATTTTAAATCATTGTTACTTTGGATACTACTTAAATTACATACTTACAATTTTTTGTGCATATTGGAGGGGGGCGGCGGTATATTTATGTATTTTACATGGAAATGAAAAACTTAAATGTTGTTTTATAGAATAAATTCAACTATTATGTTTACATTTAATAGTGATAGTGATTATTTAATAGGGTTTTTCGTGTTTTTTTTTTTATAAAGTTATCTAGTTTGAGGGATCTGCGTAAATTTCTGTCCACAGAATGCTACTACTACTACTACTACTAATAATAAATAATAATAATAATATAACTGGTGTATTTATTACCTTCACGTATGTGTTTATCCCTCTCTCTGTCTATGTGTGTGTATGTATTTATATGTCTTTGTTGTATGTGTTTACATTTGGGAATAGTGAGAATTGGATAATGAGTGGATGTGAACTAAAGTGAACTAAAAACGAGCATTTATTTATTCATTGTTAATACTACTTATTATTATTATAACTACTGATATATATCATGTTCATACAACAATCATGATATACACTTTATATTAAAAATTTTCATGCAAACATAGATACGTATCAAACAGATTAACATAGATATAATATGTGGATACATAAATGGGATACTATATTGTCCATCTTCCTTCTATATATATTTAATACCTGTAACTTTGTTTGAATCAATCTATCATTAAGCATTGTTAAACAGGTACAACAACATACTACTTAATAAGTATATATTGAATACTGAATATGTATCATTTCATTGATGAACATAAATGGGATACTATTCTGTCCAAAGTCCTTCTATATCATATTTAATTGAATTTGTATCCTTGATACCCTTAACTTTGCTTGAATCAATCTATCATTAAGCATTGTAAAACAGGTACAATAATATACTACATAATAAATATGTATTCAGTATTGAATATGTATCGTTTCATTGATGAATCAAACTTACCTACAATGTATTTCTTCATATTCAATGTTGAATGATGTTTCCGATTCACCATGGATGTTATAAGTTGCAGGAATAATTAAATATATTTGAGAAAGAAAAAGAAAGGAAATAAAATTATCCAAAAACAAAGAGTATTTACTTATATAACTTAATAAGTAGTCAGTTTATACATTTGGTTCCTTTGTGCTTTCATAAGAATAACACATTAGTAAAGAATCAAAACAAACAAAAAGAAAGAAAGTGACAAAAACAACAATTCATAGGTAAGTTATTATATAAGTACTTTTTATTATAATGAATAGTAACTAATTAGTGTTTAAAGAGAAGTAACAATTAAGTTAACCTTGACATTATAGGTAACTTTTCTTAAATCTATTATTTTATATAGTTAAGATAATAAGTTAATTGAAGCTAGACCACCATGAAAAACTCGGAAGCACTGGACAACCGATTTCTCATATTGTGGGACTCCTCAGCAGTGTGCATCCACGATCCCGCCACATGTGATTCCAATCCAGGACCCACCAGTTTTATACCTGAAAATTTAACCAATAGACCACTGAGCCGGCCGTCATCAAACAGTGTTAATGTCTAACTTCAACCAATCCACGACTCATAACTCATGATCTCAACTCTATAAATTCACTAAAATCTCCACAAAACGCCTTCTGATAAAAAACGACATTCGTTTAAAATAAGTAAATTAGCGTTTGTGAAATAATTTTTCCAAAGTATACTTCTTCCTGGAGCAGACGCTATTAATATCATCTAGAACCATAAGAAAAGTATTACAATTTAATAATTCAGTTTAGAGTATCCAGAGTCATAGAATTCTTTTTAACCACTGAAGTCTATATTGCAAAAAAATATCTATTAAAACCTAAGAAGATAACCAGAATGAATTCAAATCTGCTCGAACTAAGTACTAATTTCAAATACCAAACCAATAACAAAAAAACTGATAATCAAACTATTTAACTTAGAGAATGTAACATTTACAAAAATTTCCACTTCAGTTACAAATAGTGACTATTACTCAAGTAAACTAAACGACTAACATATTCATCCCACATATATAATAATGAGGGTATAAAAATTTACATTCTAAGGGGATTACCAAAACATAAATACTTAGACATTCAGTTCATTGTAAAAAGAACTGACTTCAAAGTATGTTTCAACAATGATTTACAAAACTCTCAACTGTCGAAATAATAGATTTTCTTTAGATAAATCATGACAATTATACTTTAAGTTGTTAACATGACAGGGTAGTCATCATGAATGATGCACATAGTATGTTTATCAAACCATTTTTGTTTATAATGTTTATGAATTAAAGCATTCTCTAGACGATACACA
The DNA here is from genome assembly GCA_944470415.2 of Schistosoma rodhaini. NCBI lineage: Eukaryota > Metazoa > Platyhelminthes > Trematoda > Strigeidida > Schistosomatidae > Schistosoma > Schistosoma rodhaini. Next base: position 37,653,682 of record OX104037.1, read on the forward strand.
CAATATGCATATATACCAATAAGAGACTGATCAATTGAAGTTCTAAACATCAATGGGAAGAATCAAGTGAACAATACTAACTAAATTTAAACTTCACCCCATTGCACAAGCAAATGGCTATCAGGAATGAACATAAACTCCAGGATGCAGGTACATCCGGCTGACGAGTCCCAAGTAGGACGAAACACACGTCGTGGATTCCATTACTTACCATTATCCATCTTTACTTAGAAAACCTGTGAATCAAGGCATTAATGAGGTAATCTGTACAGAATGCACATTTGCTAATAAGAGACTGACCAATTTCATTTGTAAACACTAATGGGAAGATTCAAGTTGACAATATCAAGTGAATTTAATACTTCATCATAATACTGTTTTACTCTGTATTAGTTTTTGTCATGTAAAAGAATGTTCAGTGCGTTAACATATGGTTCGATTGCAGTACTGACTGAACGTATATAGGACTTCGAAGATTGTATACTTAGATATTATTATCATTATTATTACTATTTAGATATCTGTTGCAATCTTAATGAATGTATAAAAACTCCAAAATATCCATCACGATAATATATGTTTAAGTGAATATGTAATACATACATAGATTCAAGATACCGTACACATTAGAACGTTTTACGAACATAAACTGTATATCTTAAAAGTATTTTACAAGTCTATTTGCATTATAACTTTTGTCCGGCAATTGTTATTATCTTGTACCCGCCTATTAGAGAACAGTGATTTATCAAACAAACCAGTGATACATGAAAACTGTACGAGCAGTCTAGAGTATTTGTCGGTCCTGCTTTCTGCTTAGCCCAACCAGTTAAGTCCAGAACACCAATCTCAGACTCTAAGGTATGAATCACTATATATCAAACACACTGTGTTTATATACCAAACAGGCTGACTACATTGTATCATAAAATAGAAAATAACATTTGTACAAAATTCAGTCAAATGTGACTGTGAAAGTGGGAGGCAGTAATTAATAGACAAGTGATAACTCAAGAATGGTAAATCGTATAATAACATTATATGAATCAAAATAAAGCTTATAATAAGAGGGACACGAATATGAATAGTTTAGTTACATAGCTAATATACAATAGGAAATATACATATCATATTGGTCCATAAACGGGTCTTAAAGCCACTATTCACTATTGTTATCGAGACATAACACAATTCAATTTATAAATAATCTAGTATTGTATACATCAATTATTAATTTACATGTCATATTACATTATGAATGAAAAATTAATGAACAGAAATTAACCTAGCTTTAAACAAATTCTCGTATTCTAACCCTAATCACGGGCTAAATCCATAACCAATTTCATTTATTATTTTAAATATAAGAAACTATGAATTATATTGGTTTCATTTTTTTTTTTAAATCCGCGGACTTAATCATGGATCAATCTATGATTAGACTCGAGAACGTCGTGATAAAGTCCTAGTACAAAACTATAATAAATAGCGGCAATCAAATCGACATTGGTATAGTATTTCATAGGTGATATGTGATGAAGATCCAATTATGTGGCGAGTTCATCAAGTCAGCTATTAATAAAATTGAGCATGATATATATATATATATACAACAATCAATAACGCTATATAACATCATGTTACAACCACTTTACTTAATAGAGATTCACAAATTTATCAAACTGATTTACCATGTTTCTTTAGTATACTAAAGCTAACATCAGAATTCACTTAGTATTGTTTGCTTGGATCTTCTCATCGATGTGTTTAGGATTGCAACTGGTCAGTCTCTAATTGGCATATGTGCATACTGTGCGTATTGCCTCGATATACCTTAATTCACAAGCATGGTAAGCAGAGATGGATAGTGGCTAGCAGTGGAATCCAGGACGCGCATTTCGTTCTATTTGGGACTCGTCAGCTGGATGTACCTGCATCTCAGAGTTGATGTTCACTCTGGGACTCGAACCCAGTACCCTCGTTTCAAACGCCATCGTGTTATCCACTCGGCCACTGAGTCCTGATAGCCACTTGCTTGTGCGATGGGGTGAAGTTTGAATTTACTTAGTATTGTTTGTTTGGATCTTCCCATCGATGTGTTTAGGACTGCAACTGGTCAGTCTCTAATTGGCATATGTGCATACTGTGCGCATTGCCTCGATATTAAAAGACACCTATAATTAAAACCACACATACTATGTATACTCACTATATTAGCAGACACTTTTTCCTAGTAGTAGAATGCTATAGAGTGTGTTGATGAACAGTATGCTCTATCCCTTTTTTTGGAAGATGGGTTGTCACAATAAAAAGATCTAAGATAAAATATCCAAAAAATTATAACTCTGGATTCACTTCAAATAATGTAGCAAATCAAATATAATAGAGTGAAAACTTTTTTATATCTGCTAAGATTATTCGTATATTTCAATCAAAAATACCTTCAATCATTTGTTAGACAAATGATCACTTAAGATACTACTATTGTTTTATAGTTTAGTTATTATTGTCATTATATTTTTTTATGAACCATTAAGTACTCAATGTATTGGATTATAAATTATATACCTCATTATTATCTTACTGATGTCGTATTTTCTATTATGTTAGCGAAATAGTAATAATTTTAGCAACGGAAACAGATTAAGCTTATTTGTTATCGGAATTGACTACACGCTAGTCTCTATATGGTACCTAAGAAGAAAACAGATACATTAAATTCATTATCTTTTTCAATTTTAGGCATTTAAGTTTTGTTTAAATAAATGAGGGGGAATCAAAAATATAAGTCATCACCATTAGATATAAACTAGATTAGGTGAATACAATATTTCACCTGGTAGTTTATTCAAAGCCTATACATAAATATTAGGGAAAAGATAAGTAAGACACAAAACTTGCAGTTGAAATGCTTGATTTCAATGAGTACGTTTATTAGAAATCTTGGCTAGACTGTAATTTATGGACGAGCCAATCAGAAGCGCTTGAAAGATCTCAAGATCACGGAGCCAACTTTCGTACCTGATGCTCATGTACAATCGGTTCACAGAGGATTTTAGGGAAGTAATGACAATTAAGCAGCTGCAATAAATGGGACTATTAACAAGTTCCTTTATTTGTAATTGTAGTAATCAAATAACTTGTAGACCTTGTACAGATTACCGTGTTGTTGTCCCTAGAAGTAGCAAGACGTTTTGTAGAATAGGAACTTTTTACGCTCGATCCAGATTGAGACTAAGGAATATTATAATTATTACTGCGAACTGAATAATAAAAGCACCAGTAACATTGGCCTCAATAATCGCAGATGTTACTGAAGCTTCGACTGTTCAGTGATGTGAATATTATAGGGATATATGCATAATATAAATGACAAACTTACACAACCGGAGTACATGCAAACAATATTGAAGCTATGTGGTCGAAACTAAGAGGGTTTTTGTGACCTTATCATGGCTCCAGAGACCCGAATATTGTGAAGCCATATGAATGAGTTCCTCTACTTTATGCATTACGATTTAAAAACTTTTGAACCTTTTTTCTAACTTTGACAAGCTTTTAAACCGTATAAATGAAGTTTATCCACTTTAATTATTTGGTTTTAATTATTATGTTTTTACTCTATGATGACTGTTTACTGATAAGCTATTATTTCCCAAGGTCACTTAAGATACCTTCAAAGGTCGTTGCAAAAATTCTAGTCTCATCGAAATCTTTCATATACTTCAGATATTTTTAGTAATCAAAAACTAAAAATCTTTATGAATGACATAAAGTTACTACTTGTTCATTAATCTTAATGTATATCATATAAATATTTGTACCAATGTCTATTTAATTTAATTTTTCATTTCAAAATAAATATTGAATGATAAAAACACTTGACTTATTATCGATTATTTAAAGAAATGAAACTTTTTGGCCTGAATTCCAATCCTACCTATTTTTTACTAAATAATAATAATAATGTTGTTTAATATGTTAATGACATTTCTAAGATTATTTAAAGCTTAACATATTAAACTATAATGGGATTAACTAGACTCTTCAAAGTTCTATTGTGGTGTGGTCTACTTACATCTATATAAGTAGTATATGATGTGGGTCAGACATAGAATGTATTTTCGCAGAAGACCGATGAGGAAAGAACTGAAATGAAGCGCAATCGTCTGGAAAATGCATGAGCAATGAAATTAGAGAAGAAACAGAGAAGATTGAAACAATTGGTTGTTAATTTGCAAATTGACTGTTCATTGTTTGGTTATCAGAATTTACTGAGATAGTCTGTAATGTTTGCTTAAATACATTCGATTGTCCCCAACCGGTGTTTTGTTCACTACATTTGGTGTCGCTGCCAACCAGGAGGAGGAAGGGTGCTGTTCTGCGGACGCCGCTGCGGGTTTGGAGTTGAGGTGCTAGTTGGGGCAGTCTGGTGCGGAGAAGTGGCGTCGAGTGGAGTGTTCTGGCGGGGCGGCGTTGGCTGTAGCGGGTGCTGTCGACGGAGAGGAGCGGTGGGACGTGCGGCTGCTGGGCGGACATCGAATGTAGATGGCTCAGCAGACCGGTGGAGTACGGATGTTGAACGTCCCAAGTGCCGAGTGGATGCGGATGTTGGTGCCCCGGCAGGTCGACGGAGCTATGGAGGTCAGCGCGCCGCAGATTCGACATTCTGACGGAGAGTTTGGCACAGACTGCAGTGAAAGAAGATAGTGGCATGGCGAGCAGAACCACCGCACGAACGAATGCTTTAAAGGGGGGACGAGTGTGGTGTGGTCTACTTACATCTATATAAGTAGTATATGCTGTGGGTCAGACATAGAATGTATTTTCGCAGAAGACCGATGAGGAAAGAACTGAAATGAAGCGCAATCGTCTGGAAAATGCATGAGCAATGAAATTAGAGAAGAAACAGAGAAGATTGAAACAATTGGTTGTTAATTTGCAAATTGACTGTTCATTGTTTGGTTATCAGAATTTACTGAGATAGTCTGTAATGTTTGCTTAAATACATTCGATTGTCCCCAACCGGTGTTTTGTTCACTACACTATAACTTGAAAAGATACATTGCTTAATTATAATTTCTGTTTAACTGAAATAGATAAATCTAGATTATCTCTTTTCACTATGGTTTCATCTTATTACATTCATTTAGATGATAATATTAAATATTTTCTTGTCATTACTTGATTTTAAATTTTGCCTCTTTGAAATGATGAGACAAATTACGTAATGACAAATTCTGATTTCATATGTATCCCTATGATATCTATTAACAATATATTGTCTTATATAAGTAATGATTGAGTTTTGAATTAGTTTTTCTGGTAAGCGTTTTTCTAGACAGTTGAGTTTCCACAGGATGGTGTCCTTAACCCCATACGAAACTCTCATCCTTTATTCAGGCTTGAAACCGGCAGAAGCCCCAGAGAGGTTCCAGGTGAAGTTTTAAGTATAGATAAAAATGTATTTATTCATGAGATAATATTAGTCCAAATTTGTTTTAGAATAATACAAATTATTGGTATCAACAACAAGGTTGAACTTGATGGTTTCAAAGAAACTGGGTATTAGGTAGAGAGTCAATGATAAATATACTTTTGTTATATCCCAATGAGTAAATAAGCTATTTATTTATTCTGAAGAAGTGACTTACATTTAGTTACGAAACGTCAGAAATATAATTTTCTTATTCATTGGGAAGCGTACTTGTAAATATTATATGTTTCAGTTGTTGTCTCTGTTGTTAGGTGATGCATCTTTTCAGTCTTCATGGACATTCGTGCATCTTGTAGGATTTAGCATGATATTGCTATATTATCACAAGTTTTCATCCTATTTCCGACTACTTCGTGTAATATACTTAAATCTGTATCGATATTCAATTCGATTTCAATCCTACATCCTATTCAACTTTAATAAAAAGTTAGTAAAAATGGTCTGAAGTATGACTTATAATCTGAAAATTTGTATACTCTACTCACAAGTAGTAAATGAACCAAACATTATACTTTACTTTTTAATACTAGTCATTAATAAACATAAAGGAATCATTTGTGTAACCGAGTATTGATTAACCAATAGTTAATTTATATTCATAGTTGAAAGTGTAAGTCAATTGAAGCTAGACCACCAGGGAAAACCTGAAAGCACTGGACGACTGTTTCGTCCCATTGTGGGACTCCTCAGCAGCGCGCATCCACGACAGTTAATTTATAATAAAATGGATTGAAATAACCATATGCTTTTATTCATTCTTATACAACTTACTCGAAAGGTTTTCACCGGTATTTAATGACTGACATTAAATTAAATATATAGATGAATATCCTGTGATGAATTTTCTATGTTATGAAACAAGATCTTTAACGAAACTGCATCTAATTTTCAACTGTTTATAGTTCACCATTACATACATTATACCAAAGAACAGAAAAAGCATAACAATAATCACTATTTATTGAGTTCTGTCGATAACCGAATAGCTTACTGGTAAACTTTTGAACTGTGAAATTGGATGACTGAAGTTCGAATCATAAGGGTAGCATAAGTATTTCCAGTCTAATCTTAGTGACAAGTACCAACTAGCATGGAAAGTACGATCACAGATTCTTGTTGAATACATTGTACCACCAAACAATAATCTACAAATTATGATAAATACATCAATGAATCTTTGATTTCGTCTTAGAAACCAGATCTATGTATGTTTATTTTATTCATTCCAGTTGTAATTTTTATACTAACATCAATAAGTATATGTTTTCAAATGGATCCTTTACTTTCAAGTAATCTAACTTTCAAAAAACTCATTACATTAAGTCTGTATTGAGATAAATCAATAATAACCTGTACAAAGCTGAGTAATCAATGACCACTGATACTCATTTTCTTTCTTGAAGTAAGAAATCACATCACTTGTTTGTTTCTCTTGTATCTACGGAAAATCTACCCAAGACCTACTTTGTTATATTAAACGACAAAAGTATATGTCTTCTCTAAGTAGGATATAGAACTTTTATTGTTTCTCATTTAATTGTTTCACCAAAGAGTAACTGGGAGTTTTTCTGTCACCAGAAAGGAATACAGCAAAACTGAACAACTGTTGACGTTTTTTGTTTAATGCCAAGCAGCAGTGTGGATTAATGATATCACGTAAGGTTGAGTATAACTGACTTTCAGTTATTGAGTAGAGTATGATAGATTTAGACCACTGAAACGTAAATTAAAGGTCTTATGTTTGCAACTTTGTAATAGAATTCGTGGAAGACCATTTAGAAACAAACGATAAATGATTTGACAGATTTAAAATTATATATAAATCTCACAACACAACACTTAATCCATCCAAAATTGACTGATCACTGGGTAGTGATCAATGTTATGCGTGTCAAGTCCTTCTTATTGCTGATCGAATGTGGCCACTAGTCTAGGTGGTTCGACAATGCGTGCACTATGTTGAGATAAGATGGTGGCTGGAGGTGGTCAATAGGATACCCCGTTGATCACCTTCAACCACCGTGTTAACTTAATCAATTCAAACAATATGAGTAAGATCGTTGTAAAAACAAAGAATATCTGTAATCACTAATCAGTTGGTTTCAGCAATAATAAATTTTAACATATTCAACTTTTACAGATTCATTTGACCATTACAATATCTAAAGTGAATCCATTTAAAATTAACTATTAATAGTGGAAAACACTTTGTTTCCAATCATTCAAGTATAACGAGTTCTATAATGTGAAAATGATTAGTTTACTTCTAAAACAGATAACAATACATATGATTTCCATCATCATCATCAGCAGCAGCAGCAACAACAACAAGGAGAAGACTAACCCTTATTCACTCACTTCCTACCTATCATTCTGTTTTATATCTAGTTATATTAAAAAGCCTTTAAGTATTGGACAATGGAATAAAGAAGAAAACCTAAGTATCTTTTTTTTCTTATATGGTAAATTAAATATTTCAAATATACATGAATGTTAACTATCACTATTGACAAACTGAAAAAAGCAATTGTTTGTTTGTAAGCAATGATGGATTCCACTGCTAGCCACCATCCATCTTTGCTTAAAATGTTTGTGAACTAAGGCTAGATCGAAGCAATACACATAGGATGCACATATGGCCAATAAGAGACTGATCAGTCGCAGTCTTAAACATCAGTGGGAAAATTTAAATAAACAATACTAAGTGAATTGTTTGTTTGTCTTTTTTTCTTTCTTTTTCTACTTTCATTCATGTTTACAAATATTCATTATCGTCATGATTATCATTTTGGTAGCCTTAATTAAAAATTATTCATGCATATCAATTAAATTATTATGATTAGAGTTTAAGTAAACTTTTTTTAATGTAGCCTATTTTAAAAAGGGGAGATTTTTTTGTTGTTTTTGTTGTCATCATATTTATTAATCATACTACTAAGGAACTATTGAGTGTATAGGGTAACATGTTGTTAGAAATGATAACAAAAAGGTAACTGATAGAATATTTAATTAGAGAATTTGATTAGGTAACATGTAATGTTAGATTAAAATACCATAAGCTTGAACATTTACCGAAAGTTTCAACTGTTCGTTTATTTATTTAGTAATATCAGAAGAGGTTTTGTGGATATTATAGTAATTTCAATAGTTGGGATCATGAGTTAATTGAAGCTAGACCACCACGGAAAACCTGGAAGCACTGGACAGCCGTTTCGTCCTATTGTGGAACTCCTCAGCAGAACATATCCATGATCCCACCTCGCGAGCCTCGAACTTTAGACCTATCAGTCTGGCGCGCGTGTGGTCCAGCTTCAATTGACTTATGATCTCAACTATTGAAATTACTATTAGATCCACAAAAACCCTTCTGATGTTTATTTTTTATTTATTCTATTTGAACACATACATATTGATACAAGGGGGCACTATATATATATATATATATATATAAGTTAAATGTTTGTTTGTATTGGCTAATCTAATAATATGACGTATGCTACTTATGCTTACAGATATAAGTAGTATATAATATCAGTTAGAAGTAGAATGGATCACATCAGAATATTAAAATGAAGAGAACAGAAAGTGAATCAGAGAGCAATCGAAATGCTAATAGAAATATAGGAATAATGAAACATGTGAAGGACAATACAAAGTAAATGTGTAAATGATGTATTTGTTGTATGATTATCACATTTTACCAAGCCACTGTGTGAATTTCCATTAAAAAGTAAGTCAGTTAACCATATGTCACTATTCGTTCACTACAATTGTAACATTGAATGGAAAACAGTCAAGTTTCGTAAATGATACTTACTGATAACAGGAATGTGATTCAAAGTGAAGTATTCAGTAAAACAAATGTCATCATTTACAATATACAAGAATAAGTCGTACATGTCTGGAGTTTCATATTGGAACTAAATAATATTACATTATCTGTACTTAAGCATTTTTATGATTTATCAGGGAAAATAATGGGAAATTATCTTATTTTTAGAAAAAATTTATGGTTAAGTTATACTTTTAAAACGGTTTCAATCCTGTTATTCTTGTTATTAATTCATTATTCCTTAACCATGCCTTGAAATCTACAAGTCTTTGTTAAAGTAAAAACCTAGTTATGTTAGCATAGATTAAGAACAATCAGTAATTTAATTACCATTTATTTGACTTATATATATATATATATAACAGTACAGGGTTGTGGAGATTGTTCAGTTTTGATTAAGATCATGAATCGATCACTGTAATATCATCATTAAAAACCGAGAATCACTGAACGGCTTTTTCGTCCTACTATGAGACCCCTATGTAGTGAGCATCCACGATATCCCACGCGAGATTCAAACCCAAGACCTTAGGTCTCGCGCGCGTATGCCTAACCTCTAGCACCACTGATCCGGTCGGCATACAATGTTGTTAATATCCACGATATTGCGCAACCATCTTCCATTTATATATTTCTCTGATATAATAGATTGCTATTACAAAGTAACCGTTGTTGATGTATGTTAAAAATGTGAAGGATATCACCATATTCCACGGTATTCTTTTTGTTAAAATCCTACATTTCACTACATACTTATATGGATATTTCAAAGGGTTTATCTATTATCTCATCACGTCACAAATAAATTGACTTAATTATTGTGGACGTTTCATTTTGAATCCAAATACAGATAAAGAAATCAGTTTAAGTTGTTATGGTAAAGCATTAAGTTAAAATAATCAATCAATATCTGGTAAAGTAGACATAAAATTAGAAATCATTACGTCATACAATATATTCAGCTAATTAGGTAATGAGGAATGTATACGAAAGTAGATGGTGATTAATAAATGAACAATGCATATGGAAGGTAGTGATCATTAAACAGACTATGTTTTAGGCTTTATTTGGCCAAAAATAGAAAATGATTTGTTATTAATTTCCTGAAAACACACACATCTTGATTGTAAGTAAGGGATCTTTATAGCTTCTGTTATATGTCGTAGAAGTGATTGAACTTAATTGGAAAACTTTGAAAGGTAATACCGTCAATCGGTAGAAACTATTTAGTTTGTTTACATGACCATCATCAATTAAGTTTGATAAAATAGAATAACCAGTCGCCTTCGTCGAATCTTGTCAAAACAACAGGAATTTGTTCAGTCATTCATTGGTTAAGTTACCTTGTTGCATGCCTAATATTACTATCTATTCTAAATATCCTATTTTGTATTGCATAATAATGACACCTCATCTATAAACCTTATGTTATATCTAGCCCATCATCTGATATTCACGGACGCGATCTGCAAACTTACATTCTTTGTATAAAGTGTTCATAATGTTGATTTCCCGATGCTGTCTAACCAAAAGATGAAAACTCATGGTTTGTAGTAAAGAATCAACATGGTGTTTATTACAATACTGAAGTCTTGAGCGGCAGAACTATAAAGGAAGCTTACCTAATTATAGGATGATGCCTACGCTTTGTGTATTAAGACTTTAAATATAAATAGATAGAATTTCATCCACCTCAAAAACAACTTACATTTTATCAAGAATTCAGAGACAATTTTTCAATATTACTATCAATTGTGAGTAATACATTTATCGTGAAGAAAAATAGCCTACGGATAAATTCATTTCAGTCATATAATAAATAAATAGGGAGAAGTGATAACTCTTATCATCTTGTATATGGTCCATTGGAAATAGGCTAAAAACCCAAACATAGCTCTGTAAAATCATGAGAATTAAAGATGTTACATATTTAAAAATAAATACCTGATATGTCCTATTCTTGTTAATTCAATGTCATACGTATTGAAAACTGAATTATTTACGCCTGTTACTCCCAATGGAGCATGGGCCGCCGACCAACATTCTCCAAATCACTCTGTCTTGCACCTTTCTTTCTAGTTCTACTCAATTCTTGTTCATTCTTTTCATTTATGTCTCTATTTCTCGGCGTAATGTGCTCCTTGGTCTTCCTCCTCCCCTTTGACCATCAGGATCCTACGTGAGGGCTTGTCTTGTGACGTAGTTGGGTGATTTCCTCAATGTGTGTCCTATCCACTTCCAGTGCTTCTTCTTGATTTCTTCCTCCGTTGGAATCTCGTTTGTTATCTCCCACATTAGAATGTTGCTGATAGTGTCTTGTCAACGGATCCGAAATATCTTGCTTAGGCAACTGTTAATAAACACCTGTATCTTCTGGATGATGGCTCTCGTAGTTCTTCAAGTTTTCACCCGTAAAGTAGAACTGTTTTGACATTTTTATCGAAAATTCCAACTTTAGTGTTGATTGGAAGTTGTTTTGAGTTCCAGATGTTCTTCAGTTGTAGATCTGCTGTTTTTGCTTTGCCAATCCTCGCCCTCACATCTGTATCTGATCAACCATGTTCATCGATGATGTTGTCCAAATATGTAAAAGTTTTCACATCCTCCTTCCCTTTGTTTGTAATTAGACCTACTGCTGCTAAGGATGCTGCTACACTGGTCGTCTTATCCTGCATTTGTTGATAAGTGTGTGATAGAAGAGTCAGATCATCTGCGAGGTCTAAGTCGTCCAGCTGCATCCTACCTCAATTATAAATGGCCCTACACTTAGTCAGTTATGTTCCAATTATCTCAGTCCAAACCCATGATTAAAACTGTTAAAATCTCACTGTAAGTATTATTTTTCCCCCAAGATTCCTAACATACAATGGGGAGTAGAGTGATGATTCATCCGAAACATGTTCGAAGTAAACTGTCCCTTTTATTGCTCCTAGCTACCTAAAATCAAAAAACATATACTGTTACAAATGTTGGATGACACATGAAATGCATTATAGTAAGTGAAAATTCAATAATAACCAATCAACCAAACAAATTCCTGTTTCCGCTAAACAAGAACACCCCTTTAAAGTCGAAACATAAACTTAGTAACAGTATGCCTTATACCTGTTAATTATCGAATCACCTAATGTAATAACTAATCATAACAAATATAATCGATTTACAGTTATTATTTTTTTGCATCAATGCTTTATTATTGTATTTCCCTTTTCAATTGAATGAACAATTTTACATTGTCTATTACAGAGAGAAAAAAAAAGTTATGAAAAGCGAAAATTTAGTCACGCTTCTATAAAAGTTTATTGAACCTGAAAATACAGTTTTCCTTGTTTCCTTTCTTTGTAAATAACTAACAAATTTTTGTTTTTGTATATGACTAGGCCAGACAATCTATTCATTACCTACTTACGCACTTACTTATGCCTGTTAATCCCAATGGAGCATAGGCCACCGACCAGCATTCTTTAACTCAATCTGTCCTGGGCCTTCCTTTCTAGTTCTATTCAATTGTTGTTCATTCTTCTTATGTCTGTTTCCATTTCTCGGCGTAAGGTGTTCTTTGGTATTTCTCTTTTCTTTTGATCTTCATGATTCTATGTGAGGGCTTGTCTTGTGACGCAGTTGGGTTATTTCCTCAATGTGTGTCGTATCCACTTCCAGTGCTTCTTCCTGATTTCTTCCTCTGCTGAAATCTGGTTTGTTCTCTCCTGTCTGTAGCTCTTCCGTAAGCTACTGCCGGTCCCAAGCCCGGATAAAGGAGGAGAGTTAGGCATCGATTTAGCTCCCCCATCGCGTAGAAAACTAACTCGCTAAAAAACGCCAACCAGAAAAAATAATCCAAACCATTAAAATTCTGCCCTAGGAGTTGAAAGAACAATTATGATGCCTCATGATGATAGCTGAAATTCTTCAGAAGTTACGAAGCTGATGCTTCTTGTAAAAACCAGAACAACAAGTTTTATAGGTACATGGAACGTCCGGACAATGTGAGAGACCGAGAGAGTTCTAGTCTATTCATTGCAATCAACCTTTTCCTTTTCGTTGATGTATCATTAATAAATTGCATTTACTCAGCTTTATTCGTTATTTAATTTATTTAAGCACATAAATATTGATACAAGGAGGCACCAGATATATATGCCCCACGCAAATCTCATTTGATTTGTATGAGGACATTCGTTTTTCGTTCTCTCCATTTCGTAAATAACAGTAATGCCAAGAGAAAGCAGTGAGTAGGACTTCCCTGGCAGAGGCTATATAAGCGTGGCTATGTGAGATCATTTCGAGAGGGAGAGCGGACTCTTGCCAATCTCAGCCGTACCAGGGCATTTGTTGGCCGTCATTTACTTATCTTAATAGTGTCTATATAACATTATACATTATGTTTAACTACAGTCTATAAGTCTATAAATCTATACACAATAATGACAAGTTTATTTCATTCATGCATTCACTATTTTAACTATACAGATTTGTACACGAATCAATAAGCAAATATTATTTGTTTGCGCTTAGTTTATTTCAAAGTGAAATCAAATATGAAATGATCTGTAACCATAACTAATGAATCGGTGTAATTTTCTGTCATACCCTCCCCCCCCCAAAAAAAAAAGAAACATTTTGAAAATGGTCAACTAAACATTTTTTGGAGGTAAAAAATTGAAAAATTTTTGAAAAATTCAACAAAAAAATTTGATTCATCTTTTTATTTGTTTAACAAACCAAATGATTGGGGATTAGTTGATGTTTGGTTATATATTGAAAAGAATTACGTCTTTTTATTTACTGTAGGAGCTTTTACAATTAAAACTATTGTTATGTAATAATACTGTCAAAAAGAGTTTACAAAAAAAATTATTGGATAACTATGAGTTAATTTTTATCAGTCAGGTATATTTGTACTATTTGTGTTTGTTACTAAGGAGTAAATCATTGAGATAACATCTATTAATCATAAAATTACTAATCATTATATGATAGTTATATATTGCCTAATATCTTAGCAGATTGCCAGTTTAGACAAAAAAGTTATGGTTAAAAATAGAATGAATTAAAACTGTCTACGTTTTTGTCCTGAGTTTATCATGCTTTAATGTGTGCTTATATAAGTGAGATGGTATCACAGGGGATACTATAGAAAAGATTGATTTTCTACAATAACAGGTAGAACATAACAAGTGGTAACTTTTTTTATTTTTTAAGAAAAAAATTGTTAATCACCTATTTCATAGTTGAAAGCATGAGTCAATTGAAGCTAGAGCACCATGGAAAACCTGGAAACACTGGACGGCCGTTTCGTCCTATTATGGGACTCCTCAGAAGTGCGCATCCACGAACCCGCTCTCGCGAGATTCGAACCCAGGACCTACCAGTCTCGAGTCGAAGCCCTTAACCGATAGACCACTGGGCTGGCATCCAACGGTGTTAATGTCTAACTTCAACTGATCCACGAAGTTGAGCAACCATTCACCAATTGTCATCAGTGAGTTCCTATCCCACCACAGACGTGGTTTGGTAGGTCCTGGGTTCGAATCTCGCGAGAGCGGGTTCGTGGATACGCACTGCTGAGGAGTCCCATAATAGGACGAAACGGCCGTCCAGTGTTTCCAGGTTTTCCATGGTGGTCTAGCTTCAATTGACTCATGCTTTCAACTATGAAACATACCAAATCTCCACAAAACCTCTTCTAATAATCACCTATTTCACTGACTATAATTGGACTTTATACAAAAGTTAGGAAACAAAAGACAAAATCAATTGACTTCTAGTTGTTTAATTTTAGTTACCAAATGAATCTAAAATTTGTTACAACGATATTCAGTTCATTATTGAATATTATTAAAAAAAACTTCCCTGGAAATTGTACAAAATATATAAGAAACTATTAAATTCACTTAGTATTGTTTGTTTTGAATCTTCCGATTAATGTTTAGGACTGCAATTGATCAATCACTTATTGGCATATATGCATACTGTACGTATTACATCGATATAGTCAAAATTCACAGGCATTATAAGCAAAGATGAATAGTGGCTTGCAGTGGAATTCAAGACGCACGTTCCATCTGATTTGAGACTCGTCAGATGGATGTACCTCTATCTTAGAGGTGATGTTCATTCTGGGACTCTAAACCATTGCACAAGCCAGTGGCTATCATAACTCAGTAGCTGAATTGATAACGCGATAACGCTTGAAGCAAAAAGTACTGGGTTTGAGTACCAGAGTGGATATCAATTCTGAAATGCAGGTACATCGAGATGACGAGTCCCAAATAGGACGAATCTCGCTTCCTGGATTCCACTGCTAACCACTATCCATCTTTGCTCATAATTAAATTTTTATGCCCAATTTCTTTATGAGATCTCTGCTGATTTACCATCAATACCGAAATAAAATTTAAATGGTCATAAATGTGATTATTTAAGTCAAAAATGTTTTATTTCCAATTTCAAACGAACAGAGATGTTTACAGTAGTTAGTTGGACAAGAATGAGTGAAAGATCCTGTTAAACATAACTGGTAAATCTGAATAACGATTTTTCTTTCATTAATGTATATTTTAACAAAACATAAGGTTAATATGAACAACGTTGATTAAGTAAGGTAACAGTTATCAAACATCTAAACATTGAACACCACAATTTATTCAACAATTGTCCTGTTTCAACAAAGACGTCATTTGAAAGTATCTCATCTATTTCAAGATACCTTTCCAGTTTTCCCAAAAACATATTTCCGAAAGGTACCATTTCAAAATTCTTTTTAGTTTACCAAAGATGTAAGTAGTACGATATATTGATTATGCGTTTAATATGAGGTTTATCCTTAACGATTAAATCACGTAGATTGATATAATATTTTCTCATTGTATTTGGAAAATATAAAAGTTATAAAGATAAAATGAATACGTGACTGAAAGCTTATCAACACAGAAATCATTTAATTACAAGATTAGATCATAATCATTTTCTTTCTTATGATGTAATTTAAAGGTGTTATAAAAGATAAATTAGCTTTAAAGTCTCTCATAAAGACCCATTCAAAGAAAGATACATTATCTTGAAGTGAAATAACAGTTTTACATTATGAATGCTCACGTACATGACTGAGATGGTATAAATGAATTAGCGAAATGGTTACAGAAAATTATGTATACACTTTTAAAACAGTCTTTTAATGATAAGCAAAGATGGATAGTGGATTGCAGTGGAATACAGGAGACACATTTCGTCCTACTTGAAACTCGTTAGCTAGATGTACCTGCATCATAGAGTGAGAATCGAACCCAGTACCGTTCGCTTCAAACGCCATTGCATCATCCATTCAGTTACTGAGTTATGATAGCCACTTGCTTGTGCTTATAATACTTGTGAATTAAAGCTATATGGAGGCAATATGAACAGTATGCACATATGTCAATAAGAGACTGATCAATTGTAGTCTTAAACATTATTGGGAAAATTCAATAAGACAATTCCAAGTGAATTTAATGTTTTCATCATTTGTGATGGAATAGGTACAACTAAAGTAATCGAGAACTCAGGTGGGGAAGATCAATTTTTTTATGAACAATCACACTGTAGTTTAGTAAAAAATTTTAAACCATACAACAAATACCGCAATTGCAAATCTTCTTTGTATTGTCTTTCATATGATTCATTATTCCTCTATTTCCATTAATATTTTGATTGGTCTCCAACTTGCTTTCTGTTTCTTCTTTATTTCAAAGTTATGATGTGAAGCATTTTCACTTTCACTCGTTATTACATACTACTTATATTTGTTAGCATAAGTAGTATATACTACATAATGACAGTTTAATTTGATAAAAAAGATGAATTACTAAAAAATCGCAAACGACAAGGTTTTGAAAATACTGTGAAATTCGAGTAGCAAATTTACTTTATTAAATGAGTGTAGATCTTTCAAATTTCATGCAAAAACGTCTTAATGTTTTTTCTTCTTTTTTACCATGAACTGAATACCAGTAAGCTTTGACACAGCTATATTTTGTTTTTAGAAGGGGGTTTTGTGGAGATTTTAGTAATGTTTTATATAGTTTAAATCATGAGTCAATCGAATTTAGACCACTATGGAAAACCTGGAAGCACTGGACGGCCGTTTCGTCCCATTATGGGACTCCTCAGCAGTGAGCATCCACTATCCCACCTCGTGAGATTCGAAGGTACGGTTTATCAGTGTCACACGCGAGCACTTAACCTCTAGACTACTGAACCGGTATCCAACGGTTTTAATGTCTAATTTAAGCTTGATAAGAAATCCACGTTATATTAGATAAAACAAAAAAACGAATGAGAAAACAGTCTGTCGAATCTGAATATCTTGAATGTTAATTGTAAATTATCCTATTAGTTGCCCAAATTTTATCATCAATTCAGTAATATAAGACATATCAGACAAAAAATGTCAGAAATATATTATTATGAGTTTATTATGAGTGCCTCAAGGAACCAATTGGAAGCCTGCTTGAAAATCTGGGCTACCTGTTTCTTTCATCTATATATTTCAATAAGTTATCTGTTTTTGTTTGTTTCGACACATTATTATGCTTATCAGACTCATAACCTTTCCAGGTGCGTTTGTGAAAAGTTTACAATCTTTCGCTTTAAAGGTTAGAAAGGAGCCCAATTACAGATATCATGGCTGCTCGCAACATGCAGCGAAAAGGATGTACATTATTCAGATGTTGATTGACTGAACTGTTAACTTCTAAATGGCGATCACTCAAGAAACGTAAGCTTGTTAAAATAAATAGTGCTGAGAATTCTGTATTGTACCAGATATATATCATTAAATAAAGCTCATAATAATAAATTTAGTTTTTAAGTCACTAATATAGTGATATTAATAGTTGCTCTTAGATGAAAACATGTACTGTTGTTTAGTTTAATAAAGTCAAATTGAACGAAACAGCTGTATAGCAATTCCATTATTACAAGTAATTCATTAACTGAATTGAATCCATGATGGAAAACATATTGTTTTACAATGAACTAATTTTCATAGTTCGGTCAACAAATTTAACAACCATTTTAGTTTTATAAGCAAAGATGGATAGTGGCTAAGAGTGGAATCCAGGAGTCTTGTTTCATCCTATTTGGGACTCGTTAGATAAATCCACATGCATCTCAGAGTTGATGTTCGCTTGGGGACTCGAAGCCAGTACCTTGTTGTTATAACGTATAGGACTCGTAATATATATATAAACGTGTAATTAGAGAGGATTGAATTTACTAATCGGCACAATGATGATTGAAATCGTACGAGCAGTCTTGAGTGCTAACCGGTCTTGCGATTTGCCTAGCCCAGCCAGTTAAGTCCAGAACACAAATAACGGCCTCGACAATATGAATCATTATTTACAAACATAATGGGTTTTTATACAAACCAAAGTAATCAATAAACTGATTATAACTCAAGAATCGTATGATAATAAGTCAAAGATCAAAATAAGCTAATGATAAGAGAAATACGAATATGAATAGTTCAGTTACGTAATAATTGTACAATAGGAAATAGGCATATTGCATTGATCCATAAATAGACCTAAAAGTTACCGTTCGTAATTCACCGGGGGATATAACACTTTTGCTTTAAAAGCCATCGCGTTATCCAATTGTTCATTTAGTATTATTTGTTTAAATTATCTCACTGATGTTCAGGACTGAAAATGATTGAGACAATATCGAGGCAATATGCACAGTATGTACATATACCAATAAGGTTTGTTAAAACTAAATTGCATTTCATTTATCACACCAATGATAATGGCAAACATTTTATCTAACATCTATTTCCCATATGACTGATTAATGGATTTCTATATAGTTTTTCATTGATAAAAATACATATGAATATTGACTTAATAGTTTACATCATGGATTGAAGTTAGCTTGACAATCAATCTTACTATTGAACACCTCACAAATGTTCATCTTCAACCTCATTTATTATCAAACATTGATTTTCAATGTTTTCTTTCTGAATAACCATTAGTTTATATAGTAATGAACAGGAACACGAGTGAAGACAATCGAATATATTTCGACACACTATTACAGAATATTCCACTAAAGTCTGAGAACTATATTATAAATTGTTAATTTACAAAACTATCAATCAGTTATCTAAATCTTGCCTGTTCCATCTACAAATATCAGTCTATCGTCTCAGATTATCATTTTCATACCAATTGCTCTTTGTTTTCATTCTTTCCTTATCAATCCTCTACTGAAATACATTCAATGCCCAACCATCATATTATACTACTTATGTAGATATCAGTAACCAACACCACAATATTATAAACCATTAAATTCAACAAAACTTTCGAAATTTCCCATCATGTAAAAAAATATAAATTACTTTAATGATAATTAAAACAAAAAACAAAACATTATTGTATTAGGGTTAAAATACATCATTAATTGTAAACAATCATAATGTGAATATACCTCATTATGTATACATACTGAATTACTCTACTTATAGAAAGTACCACAGCATATAGATGCCTACTAGTAACAATATTCAGTTTATTCCTTTATTCTGGGTTGTTTGTTTTTTCCTCTTTTTTGATTCATGATATCTTGAATTTTTATCTGTATTTTTTTTGTTGCTTTTTCGTTTTGTTTACCCCCCTTCCTTCTAAAATTTATTTATAAGAGAGATTATCAAAATGGCTCAATCTAAACAGTAGATATGCAATTTGAAACTATATATAGATATACACGAAATAGTAACCCCTTTGTTTAAAAAAAATAATAAAACTTTTTTTTTGTTCCAATAAAATAACCTTGAAACTGGACAATTTAAACAAATGCTAGAAATTTGTCATTTTGTTCGTATCTTTCAATAATAGTATTTTAAATGCATGTAACGAATGTTTCCATAGTTACCGATGTAAATACTCATCGAATGAATAATATTGATGTGAATTTTTTTATAAATTGGTTGCTTCTATTATCATCTTAGTCAATATCATCATGTAATGTTGGGAAAAAAAACATACAAAAGGATAGACTTAGAGCTTTTTTTGTGCAAACACAGGAACCCTTCAAGTTAAAAGTTCTTTAAGTGATCTAGCCAGTTAAGTTAGTTTTATTTATTTTTACAAAGACGTTAGATATAGATGTTGAACTAACTTTTGTTTAAATTTTTGAAAGAATAGTTTTATACTAGTTGAGCGCTGATATAACGGAAGATATATGGGTGAAAACGAAATTCACTTAATATTGTTTACTATAATCTTCCCATTCATGCTTAGAACTACAATCGATCATTCTCTTATTGGTATATGTGCATCCTGTACAGATTGCCTCGATATTACCGTAGTTAACAAACATTATAAGCAGAGGTGATAGTGGCTAGCAATGAAATTCAGTACTCGCGTTTCGAGTCCCGGACTGGATATCAACTCTGGGATGCAGGTACGTCCAACTGAAGAGTCTCAAAAACAACGAAACGCTCATCTTGGATTTCACTTCTAATCACAATCCATATTTGCTTATAATGTAAGTAATCACTTTAGTATTTGTTTTTTTGTATTATTGTTTCCATTGTTCTGGTAGCTAGATATCATAATTCAATTGTATAGATAACAGTGAATATTTTTACTAATTCAAACCACAAACATTTATTTCACTATTCAATAGAATTTATAACATCAGATCCGTATTAAAAAATATAATGGGAAATTTCCTCAATAAATATTAGCTTCCCGAAAAGCCGATACAATCCAATTTTATTTATTATTAGCTTCATTTGTTAACTTACTTGTTTTTAGCACAGATAGAATGATTCTATTCAAGGCCAACTGATTTATTGTCATCTATTGTTTTTAAAATCTTATTCATTATCACTGAATTAGTGGATTCAGGCCAGGAGTGGAATCTTGGAGGCTCATTTACCATAATTATAACCCATTTGTTAAATGTATCAACCCCCGGATTTAAGTGAATTTCGGAACTCCAGAATAGTGTCATTTGCTTCATTTCCTAATAAGTCATCCCCTGATCCACTGGATTCAGATAAAACTGACATAAATATCATACCCATTGAAAGAGGGAGTGGCTATCTAAACTCATTAGCTCAGTAGATAATATATGAGGTGATTGTAGTAAATAGTATTCGGTTCAAGTACTGGTATAAACATCAAAACTGAGAGATGGATAGTGGCTAGCAATGGAATTCAGGACGCGCATTTCGTCCTATTTGGGACTCGTCAGCTGGATGTACCTGCATCTTGAAGTTGATGTTCACCCCACTGCTAGCCACTATCCATCTCTGCTTACGATGCTTGTGAATTCAGGCTATATTGAGGCAATATGCACAGTATGCACATCTGCCAATTAGAGACTGACCAGTTGCAGTCCTAACAAATCGATGGGAAGATTCAAACAAACAATACTGAATGAATCAAAACTGATAGTTCAAACAAATATAAACTAACCAGTTGCAAATAGGACTGAAAATGCCTCTTGTGTTATACTGCCACATTCTACGTATTCTATAAAAACTTGTTACATAATAGTTATATTGAAATAATCCGTGCATGATGCTTATATGTTATTCAAGATTGATCGAAATTCAGTTCAGATTATCAACTACTAGGTGATTTAAATATTACTACTTATTCACAATTGATTGATCACTAGGTGGTGATCAATCACATAAGTGTCAAGTCCTTAGTGCTGATCGAATGCTATCGATCAAGTTCCCTCAAGATTATAGGTACACCTTGCTGACGAGTGCCAAGTAGCACGTAACCCGGGTCCAGGGTTTCCTGTTAACCATGTTACACTACTACTTATTATTTCTAAATATTCAGATCCAAGTGTTGTAAAGCTATAACAGTGAAAATTCATGATTTCTTATTTATATTACCAAATTTCATATGATAATTAACTTACTAACTTAATTATGCCAGTTACACCTCGTTGAGGGCCGCACACCAGTATTCTCCATACAACTTTGTTCTGGTCAATCCTTACCAGTTCTTATCAGTTGTTATTCATCCTTTTCATATCTGCTTCTATTTCCCAATGTATTGTGTTCTTTGACCTTCCTCCTTTCTACTTCCGTTCTGGATTCCGAGTTAGGGACTGCCCCGTGATGCAGTTTTGTGATTTCCTTAATGTATGTCCGAACTTAGTAAATAGTAACTTGTTCATTATTAACTATGTCAGACATATTTTCTTTACTTCTAATTTCAAATTAAATTTAGTTGATTTTGCAAACCTCATTTGAAGGTATAATACTAAATTATTCGTAAGTTTGCTTTTGCAGGGAGTCCTCAAGTGTTTTAAAACACTCATACAGTACTATCTTGTGTTCAGTAGTTTATTCACGATTTGTAATAAAAGCTCAGTAATATGTCAAATAGTTATTTTCACTATCACAAAAAATATTGGAATTATATTTGATTACGCAAAACACAAATTAAACACTCGTTAAACTTTCTTTCTTCAGTAAGCAGAGATGGACAGTGGATAGCAGTGGAATCCAGTACGCGCGTTTCGTCCTATTTGAGACTCGTTAGCTGGATGTACTTTGCATCTCAGAGTTGATGTTCACTCTGGGACTCGAACCCAGTACCCTCGCTTCAAACGCCATCGCGTTATCCACTCGGCCACTGAGTCATGATAGCTACTTGCTTGTGCGATGGGCTGAAGTTTAAATTCATTTAGTGTTGTTTGTTTGAATCTTCTCATCGATGTGTTAGGACTGAAACTGTTCAGTCTCTAATTGGCATATGGGCATACTGTGAGTATTGACTCGATATAGCCTTAATTCACAAGCATTATAAGCACATGCAAGTGGTTATCACGACTCAGTAACTGAGTGGATAACGTGATGGCGTTTGAAGCGAAGTGTACAGGGTCCGAGTCCCAGAGTGAAATGCAGGTACATGCAGCTGACCAGTCACAAATAGGATAAAACTCTATTCCACTACTAGCCACTATCCATCATTGCTTATTATTATTAAGTTTATATTGTGTAGTATTGAATGAGATACTTCGAATTCTGTCAATCACAAAATCAAAGCAATATAAATTTAAATCAATCATAAATACTAGTTATTAATATATGACCATTTAAAAACGCCTTTTACCATGCATTATAACAGTGATTTCATAAGTTGATATCATTTAACATTTATATTATGTTGCCTTATTTATCCGCAGTAAATATTTCTTTAAAGAATGAAAACTCATCAATTATACCTTATTACCAATAATAAGATTGTCGAAATGAGATCCCTCTATTGAATTTCATATAGTTAACATATTGGCTAACAATCAATTTTGTCAGAAGGGGTTTTGTGGAGATTTTAGTAAGTTATAGAGTTGTGATCATGAGTCAATTGAAGCTAGACCACCATGGAAAACCTGGAAGCACTGAACGGCCGTTTCTTCCTATTATGGGACTCCTCAGCAGTGCGCATCCACGAACCCACTCTCGGAGGACATGCCAGCTCAGTGGTCTATTGGTTAAGGGCTTCGGCTCGAAACTGTTAGGTCCTGGGTTCGAATCCCGCGAGAGTGGGTTCGTGGATGCGCACTGCTGAGGAGTCCCATAATAGGACGAAACGGCCGTCCAGTGTTTCCAGGTTTTCCATGGTGGTCTGGCTTCAATTGACTCATGATCTCAACTCTATAATCAATTTTGTCCCCAAATGCCCTGGTAAGGCTGAGAGTGAGGAGAGTACTCTCTCCCTCTCGAAATGCTCTCACATGGTCACGCGAATATATAGCCTCTACCAGGAAAGTCCTACTCACTGCCTTCTCGTGGCAGGGGTGTTGTTTACAAAAGTGAGAGGACGAAAAGCGAATGTCCGGCGCTTTAACCGGGTTGGTGGACATGGAGGGTCCACCTAGGGGAGTTGGAAAACCCTGATTCCAAACCAATGGTGCACATGGTGAACTACCAAGATCGTTAAAAGATATACGTTAAACAAGCACTGATAAACAGTAAGCACTGAACAGCTGTTTCGTTCTAGTATGGAACTCATCAGCATTACATCTCAACAAAATCACCATATAATGAATCCAGGATCTTCAGGCCTCACGACGAGCATTTAACCCTGAGACCGATGAATCGCGGTATTGTTCAACCATCTTCCATTATCTTTGCTGAGAAATTACTTTATGCCTGATACGGTTGAATTCATCTGGTCACAGCCTCTCAAAAAATTGGTGAAAACGACTAGTTAAATACATCTTACTTTTATCATCCGATATTTAAAACTTCAATTAAAGTGATATAATTAGAACTGGTTTATTAATATACAACAGACTCTATGAACTACATTTACAAAATATAACTGAACCTGGAGAATAATCA
The DNA here is from genome assembly GCA_944470415.2 of Schistosoma rodhaini. Lineage (NCBI taxonomy): Eukaryota > Metazoa > Platyhelminthes > Trematoda > Strigeidida > Schistosomatidae > Schistosoma > Schistosoma rodhaini. The sequence continues at coordinate 37,678,378 of OX104037.1, forward strand.
TTCACTGAAGTCTACTTTGATCTAATCTTAGCAGATGAATATGTATAAGAAAATTTTTGAAATGGAAAGACTGTACTGTATTTTAATTTTTTAGGAAAAAAACAGAGATGACGTGGTGCTCATTAGATTATCACACTATGAATTCTTAATAGTCAAAGAATGTTCTACTTTCGTAATTTAAGTTCTACTAATCTGTATAATATGAAAATGCCGTCTTCATGATTTTGTTCATCTTATTTACATTTCCTGTGTTTTACAAACTTCGTAGCAACTAATTCACTTGGTATTGTTTGTTTTGAATCTTCCCATTGATCTTTAGGACTGCAATTGATCAGTCTCATATCGGCATATGGGCATACTGTGCGTATTGCCTCAGTATAGTCCTTATTCACAAGCGTTATAAGCAAAGATGGATAGTGGCTAACAGTGGAATCCAGGGAGCGCGTTTCATCCTTATTTGGACTCGTCAGCTGGATGTAATTGCATCTCTGAGTTGATCATCACTCTGGGACTCGAACTGATTGAACAAGCAAGTGGCTACTAGGACACTGTAGCTAAGTGGATGACGCGATGGCGTTTGAAGAGGAAGGTACTGAAATCGAATGTCAGAGTAAACATCAACTCTGAGATGCAGGTACACCCAACTCCAGTCCCAAATAGAACGAAACGCGTCTTCTGTATTCCACTGCTAGTCACTATCTATCTGTGCTTATAATCTTCGTAGCAATTATTTTATAATTACTAACTCTAGACGTAAATGGAATTTATTCACATTCAATCTTATCATTATTCTACTAATCAACAATGTGTATATTATCCAGTACTTTGAAACTACTGTAATTCTATGTCTTATACTGTACATGTTTTGGAATGTTTTGTTAAAATGAAACTGACATTGAATGAGTTCGATACAAATTAGGAAGTTCGATTAAAATGATCGAACCATAACTTTCTCAAATGTTTTCTTTTTTTTTAAAAAAAAAGACACATATAACAGATTGCGGTACAGAATGTTGAGAAAAACTTTCGAAGCAGCTGATTTAACAATTTAATGTAAATGTAAATTATCCATAGTGTCATGCACTCATTCCTGAGAGAATTATTGATGTTTAAACAGTAAATGTTTCTATTCACTTAGTATTGTTTGTTTGGATCTTCCCATCGATGTGTTTAGGACTGCAACTGGTCAGTCTCTAATTGGCATATGTGCATACTGTGCATATTGCCTCGATATACCTTAATTCACAAGCATGGTAAGCAGAGATGAATAGTGGCTAGCAGTGGAATCCAGGACGCGCATTTCGTCCTATTTGGGACTCGTCGGCTGGATGTACCTGCATCTCAGAGTTGATGTTCACTCTGGGACTCGAACCCAGTACCCTCGTTTCAAACGCCATCGCGTTATCCACTCGGCCACTGAGTCCTGATAGCCACTTGCTTGTGCGATGGGTGTGAACATGAACTCTGAGATGCAGGTACATCCAGCCGACGAGTCCCAAATAGGACGAAACGCGCGTCCTGGATTCCACTGCTATCCACTATCCATCTCTGCTTACCATGCTTGTGAATTAAGGTATATCGAGGCAATACGCACAGTATGCACATATGCCAATAAGAGACTGACCAGTTGCAGTCCTAAACACATCGATGGGAAGATCCAAGCAAACAATACTAAGGGAATTCAAACTTCACCCCATCGCACAAGCAAGTGGCTATCAGGACTCAGTGGCCGAGTGGATAACGCGATGGCGTTTGAAGCGAGGGTACTGGGTTCGAGTCCCAGAGTGAACATCAACTCTGAGATGCAGGTGCATCCAGCTGACGAGTCCCAAATAGAACGAAACGCGCGTCCTGTATTCCACTGCTAGCCACTATCTATCTCAGTAAGTGTTTCTAGTTTATTAAACAAAATTGTATGAATTTGCTTATGTCATGATTCTGATATAAATGGAAGTACGGTGTTTGGAGGTAACTAATAATGAGTTTGGAATCTGAATTTTGTGGTAAGCTGGTCAGTTTGTTAAGGTATATCTAAAATATTGAGGAAACCTACATTGACTGCGTGCTTTAAACTTTTGTTTCATTCAGATGCATTAACACCTTAATTTATATTGACCATACTATTTTTTCCTATAGAACTTCAATAGTTTAGATAATTAATCACTATCATACTACTGTTGAAATGTTTTATCTAGAACTTGTTTTCTTGCTATGCTGCATACAACTTGAGCACTCAAATACTTGAACCATCCAAGTCACAACTTAAAAGGCTGAAGACTAATGGGGAGGAATCTTATTCAAAACAGTGTCGAACGTGTTTCGAAACACTCAGATATTTATGATTTTTAGTATAAGCGAAATCGTCATTATCGTCGATCAATCCGCAAACAATGGTTTTTAGCTTTTGTTTATTCGGGAAGCTACACGTCCAGATTCTGTAATTGTCTTCCAAAAGACGAATGGATGGAATGTCTTTGCCTCTTTCCGAGCTTCTTGAAACTTTTTTTGAGTCCGATGGGAGCCGTCTCTAAATAAAAAAGATATTTACAATTAATTTGAAATGAAGTTATTCTACAAACTACTCGTTGAATCAGATATTTAACCTTTTGAAATCCGGAAAAACTAAAAACTTCCTAGTTTACATAATGCACTGATTACAACTAAACAACCAATGAAAACGAGGTGGTACGTCATAGTATGTTATTCGCCACTATTGGGAACTAAAATCCCTATCAGTAATTGAACAAAATACCTCTAACTAAGATCAGTACTTCATGTCAACTGTGAAATTTAGCAATTCCAACAATTCCAACATTTTCAATAATTTGCGAGATCAATAATTTGTGCGTTTTTATTTCGTACGTCGATGGTCACATCTATACAGTTGTTCGTTTAAAAAAAAAGGGTGGACACGCAATTTCTGAAATAATTTTCGTGATCTGTAAATTCTTTTTAATGTCAGTTGCTATTTAATGTGATAAATAACCTTCTATCTAATCTTTTACGCTAAAGTATACTATGTAGAGATGATGTAGAATTTATGTAGCTAATGATGAGGATGTTGAGGATGTTGCATTCTAAAAACTAAATGGTTTCGTTCCAAAGTCTTCAGTCTCCTTCTAGATAAAGCCATCAGTACGTACTTCACAAGTGATTGACAAATTGTTTGGCCAATAATAAAAATGATAAATAACTCCAAGATCATAGTTCAGGTGAGGATAGAAAAAAACGAAATAAACACAAATAAATCTCACTTAGTTTGGGAACAAATAATTGGAATTCCAAATCAACAGAACAGACTGTCAGTCAATTGTAAAGAAATCCTAAAAGCTTACTTCATTTTGCAGTTCATACTGAGTATGTTTTCGAAAATGATTATGAAAGTGTTATGAATTTAAAAGGCCGACGCCAATTTGTTGTGATTTTAAGCCAGGCATTTTATCACGTGATTAACCCACAAATCGCAATACGAATTTTCCAATCTTAGCACTATGCCAGACCAATGACGTTAAACCGGTATAAGCAGCCTAGCGTCCTTATGAGTCCTTTCTCCGCCTAGCCCTTCCAGTTGAGTCCACAACACTCAAAACAGCTTCTGCTATGAGAATCATTTATTTCAAGCATACTCGGTTTATATACCAGACAGACAGACCACATCACATCATGAAATAGAAAAAAAATATTTGTACATGATCAAGCCAAATGTGGCTATGAACGTAGGAGATAGTAATCAATAAATTGAATATAATTTAGGAACAGTAAATCGTATAATAATAATTCACAGGTCAAAATGAAACTTATAATAAGATGAATATAGATATACACAATCTAGTTACTCAATAGTTAAACCATAAGAATATATATAGAATAAAAGTCCATTAATAGGTCCTGGAAGTTACCCTTATTTGTGTCTTCAATAGGATATAACATGAAGCTTCTCATTCAAATTATCCAGTTCACAAAGGGCAATACCTTTAACACTGTGCTACATATTTTTTTTCTTTGCCAATGTTGTTAGCTTCCTTTTAACCTAAATTAGGTAAGAAATTATTTTTTTGTCAACTTATCAAAATCTCAATTTAACAATTTCCATGTGATGTGTTGTTGGACTCAGCCTACAAATCAACCAATCAGTTTTTTTCTCATTTTTCCTAACGTCAAATATTTTTGGAAAAGATTACATAATTAGATAATTCATTGAAAAAATTGTATCCTATGATGCTGAACGTCCATCTAAAAATTTGTATTTGATCTATATAGAAGATAATAATTGTTGGATATTTCATAGTTGTAAACAAAAGTTAAACTCTTGTCTAGACTAATAAACAAACTTCATGAGATTATGTATATATTGCTTGTTAACAAATAATATAAGTAGTATATAAGAACTCTCGTCTAAATTAGAGCGAATAGTTTCACAGTATTTGAGCGCTGAGTTGATGTAAGACATTAAATATGAATAATATATTTGTAAAATCTCAGGAATTATAATTCCTTGAAAAAGCTTGGACCAGATTACCAGGTGAAACGTTGGATTTAATTAAAATTCATTCGCTGAGATTTTACAAATATTATTATTTCTATTTAATATAAGTAGTATATTCAACAAAACTTTTTCACTTGAAAATCCTGTTAATTTAACAAATTTTCAGATTATTATCAAGAACAGGGATTTGTGGAGACTGTAGTAATTTTCACAGTTTTATTCACGAATCAATGTAAACGAGACCACCAGTCAAACCATCAAAGCAATAAGCAGCCGTTTCACCCTACTATGGAATCAGTGGAATCCAATCCGGATTCAACAAGATCATGGATCGATTGAAGTTAGACATTAACACAGTTAGACTGGATCAGTGATTTAGAGGTCAAGCGAGTGTTAGTGCATGAGACCAGAAGTGTTGAATTTGGGTCTGACATACGGAGTCGTGGATGCGGATTGTTGAGGAATACCATAGTAGTAGGAAACGACTGTCTATTACTTCTAGGTTTTCAATGGTGGATTAGCTTAGATTGACTTGTGAATTCAATTATTAAGGCTTTCACATTAGACGCAACAAATTTTGATCTTGATTAGATGCTCTTCGGTGAGAATCTTAGTGATCTCACAGATAACGCAAAGGTATCGTGGAATTTTTGTAAACAGCAAACAAATTGTGAACTGAGTACTATTAAAATTCTTTGATTTTGTAAATCTAAACGTTACAGTCACTAACCAGAATTATTTAATGATAGTTATTTTCTACCGTGAATTGACTAAATTTGAAAGTCATGGATGGATCATTTGTTTTCTATATAGTTACTGATTAGTACACTGTTCGTCCAACGAAATGACAATGATGATGATGATGATGATGATGATGATGATGATGATGATGATGATGATGATGATGATGATGATGATGATGATGATGATGATGATGATGATGATGATGATGATGATGATGATGATGATGATGATGATGATGATGATGATGATGATGATGATGATGATGATGATGATGATGATGATGATGATGATGATGATGATGATGATGATGATGATGATGATGATGATGATGATGATGATGATGATGATGATGATGATGATGATGATGATGATGATGATGATGATGATGATGATGATGATGATGATGATGATGATGATGATGATGATGATGATGATGATGATGATGATGATGATGATGATGATGATGATGATGATGATGATGATGATGATGATGATGATGATGATGATGATGATGATGATGATGATGATGATGATGATGATGATGATGATGATGATGATGATGATGATGATGATGATGATGATGATGATGATGATGATGATGATGATGATGATGATGATGATGATGATGATGATGATGATGATGATGATGATGATGATGATGATGATGATGATGATGATGATGATGATGATGATGATGATGATGATGATGATGATGATGATGATAGAACATAGACAACATGCGTTTAGACATAAAAATTATAATAGAATTTACAAAAACAGTTTTCAGTAGAGTTAACTAGTTTAATTTCAGTTATACTTACATCATTTTATCATTGAAATAAAACTAACGTATTCAAACAATGCTATGATGATCATTGAAACTATTCATTTGAGCATTTCAATTAGATATAACTATAAACAATGTGATTAATTATAAGCAAAGATGTATAGTGGATAGAAGTGGAATCCAGTAAGCGCGTCTCGTCCTATTTGGGACTTCTTTACTTTACTTACGCCGGTTACTCACTATTGAGCATAGCCCACCCACCAGTATTCTCCAACCCACTCTGTCCTTGCACTTCCTTTCTAGTTTCACCCAACTTTTGTTCATTCTTCTCATGTCTGTTTCCATTTCTCGGCGTATTTTGTTCTTTGGTCTTCCTCTTTTCCTTTGGCTCTGAGGATTCCATATGAGAGCTTGACTAGTGACGCATTTGGGTGATTTCATCAATATGTGTCGTATCCACTTTCAGTGCTTCTTCCTTATTTCCTCCTCCACTGAAATCTGGTTTGTTCACTCCCACAGTAGAATGTTGCTGATAGTGTCTGGCCAAACATCTAATAGTGGCGATGTCCGAATGCAATAGATCCATGATCATGTTGAACCCTTCATCCATTGCAATGGTGTATAACTGTCTCACATTCGAAACGGATTGAACTCTCCTTATCCCATTGTAGAGTGAAACGGCTGTTTATTGATTTGTGATTTTCACCGGTGGTCCAGTTTACGTTAACTCGCAAATCCAAATGTCAAAAACAGAATTTGTTTATAACTTGTTTGGTACATTAGAAAGTTTGTCAAATATTTTTTAAATGGGTGTACTGATGACATTTTTTCCTCACCTTACTTTATACATCTCTTCTATTGTATAGATAAAACATAAACCTACTAGTAAGGGATATAAATGGTATTCAGATAATCTTGTGTGTGTATGTAGGTGTATGGAAACAGGATTAATGTTTTTTAGGTTTTGATTTTCTTAATTATGTATACAAGGGAACATCTTAAATGTTGCAAATGTTTAGAGGTTATATTTTAAACCGAAATACAAACTCCATTTACGTATAAACTAAGAAACTTAGTGTAAAATCGTACTTTACATGACGATCGTTATGGTTGATTAATAGTAACCTATTGCTGGAATTCATTAATATCTATGTTTATGACATTATTTAAAAGTTATTCATTATCTACGGTCTAGACAAAGGGAAAGATTAGGTAGCCAAGTTAACAAACTAGAAACAATCGAATTTCTCATTATATAAATCAGAAAAACACAATAAAACTAACGCTAATAAAGAGATATGCAGAAGTGTTATGATCTATCTGTTCAAGCTACCATGTTTGTTAAGAGAATAAATTGAAATTTGACGAGAATGAGTAAGTAAGTAGTAGTTTGAATCATACGATTCTAAATTTGGGGTAAATAAATCCTGTGTAGATTGCCTCGATATTACCTTAAACCATGTAAATAAATCGATAGCTATTGAAGCAAACGGTACTGGGTTCAAGTCTTGGAGTGAACATCAACTGTGCGATGTAGGTAAATCCAGCTGATGAGTCCTAAATAGGACGGGACGCACAACCTGGATTCCACTGCAAGTCACCAACCATCTCTGTTGACAAAGCATTTAATTTTTAATTAAATAAATGACATCTGAAGGTAACAGAACACCATAAATGGGTGAAGGGAAGTACAAAGAATGTTTCAAAGCTGTAGTTTTTTCAAAATATTAGTGTTATCCCTTAAAATATCAGGAATAAATGTTAGGTTTAACAGGAAATAAAACAAATAGTAGTGCTTGTGACGGAAAAAAAGATCACATTCTAGTGACTACATAATAACAAGGGTCTCCAAATAAGCTTGGAAATACATTTCTCATCGTTTCAGAGGACAAAGAACAAGCCATCGTAGTTATAGACAATGATGAGGAGTTGCTTGAGAATGTAAACGTATATGAACAAATTGACACGAATCTAATCAACAAGATGGATAACCAGATCTCTAGGTCTTTGAAGAAGCCTAGCAGGACAAGACAAATATCTGCACAAAAACAATAGGGAATGAAATCCAATCGACCAGTTCACTCTAGAAACTACCATAGGCCAAAACTATACAAATCAGACGTTTTACTACTCCCAACCGTATTACTTCATGAAACTCTGACATAAAAACTAAGAAAAGGAATTCGATAAATATTGAATCATCAGATGGATTCATCCGATTACTCATTTGAATATCCTAAACAATTTTTGTATGATAGTAAATACATTTACATCGACAACAACGAACTGATGATACTTTTTGACGTCATAGACTTATCAAAGTCAGTGAGCGAAAGTTAGCAAGGGAGACTTTCCCCTGCTTCTACCAACGACACAAACATTGCAAATTAAAGTCTCTTATAACTCCCTGATCTATGCCTAAACATGTACATTTAAGTCAAATTAACAAATTAACGAAAAAATACAGACTGAAGGAACTTCAATGAGACCATCAATATCTACAATTGTTTCAAGACCAGTGATCCAGAGACTGAGAGCCTCAATCATACTACTGGTCAAGTCAAAGGTGTGAACTCGTCATTTCATCATTATCAAATAAGGCGAACCGGAACGTACTGACAATTTGGTCAGTCACTTGTTAATTAACATAATGACATTGACCCAGTTTATCAACCGCTTTCGAAAACCATTGACATAAGATCAAGAACTAGGTTGAATGGGAAGCCAACTAGAATAGATATACAGATAATGACAGGGTAAGGATCAACGGCAATAACCAGTGAAGAACAAATTTGGCAGAACTAGCTGTTTATCATGTGTGGAGAAATTCTAATAACTCGCCTTTGCCTAAAGTTTTTGCAAATGAGGTTGATTAGAAGAAACAGTGAAGCTCCTTGACCAAACTATCAAGCTCAGAAAAAGAAATCCTGTGGTGTCCAATACCATGTCAAGCCAATATGGGTTATTCTAGCTTCCAGATAGACCGATTTACTCATTTTCCTTGAGTCACATTTTAATCTTGTCAATTATTCGCTTATTAACCTTGACTGTTTTATATGAGCGTGTATGTTAATTACTTACCCTATTCATGTGTCTGTGATTTATTTTTGTTTGACTATAAGTATCGATTCATGTTTGGTTAAATTAAGTTGTCTCACTTTCCTTCTCCACCACGCGTCATTTCGTTTCGCTTCGCTTTGGCGCTTCTTATTCTGAATCTCCGTCTGGATACACGAATTCCTCTAAAGCCACCTGCATTTGACTTCTTATTACCGCCATCATACAAACGGTCCATATAAATTATATTACATAACCCTTGATAATTTAAGCCATATTTAAACATGCGTGATTTTAAAGTGAATATTCGAGCTCAATATTTTGTTTCATATTCGCACTTATGTATCATTTTTATTAGGTGTAACAACTCTTACTTAGCAGCCTGTTTTAGTCTTTTTCTATCCATTCATAATGAGTTTACGTCATCTCTCAACCTCATATATATCATATTGGTTTCGACACAACTATTCGCCATTATTACATGTGAAGTTTAGGATACCTCGAGACTACTGAATAGAATTCGGTTATTCGCTTTTCTACTTCTGCTAATCCACGAAATTGTTTGACCATCGTTAATCATCACTGATATGTAACGAACTGATATCCGATATAGCTTGGTTAACTTTAAATCTAATCAATACAGAAACCTATCTAAAGACTACTGGATATTTATAATTTAACGGATATGGTTTTCGTGTGAAACAATCCACCTCTCTTCCTACATTTCTGTTTGATTTGTTACTTTAAATTGTCAAAACCAAAATGTTCACAATTAAAAAATATATTGGTCCCTGAGTGAATGTTCAACATAAAGACATATAAGCCAAGGTTCGATCTCCTCTAATGAGATCTTGGAAGCATGTTGATGAAAAGTTCCATTCTAGAACTAAACGGCTGTCCTTGCCTACTTCCTTACATCTGTTACCCCACCAGAATTCTTTATCCAATCCTGTCCTGGGCAATCCCTTCCATTTCTTTCTAGTTAACATTCATCTTTTTCATATCTCCTTCTATTTCCCTCTTTTCCACTTCCCTTCCCAATTCCAAGTAGGGGATGGCCTCGTGATGAATTTTGGTGATTACCTCAATGTACGTACTATCCACTTTCAACGTCTTTTCCTAATTTCCTCTTCAGCTGGAAACTAGTTTGTCCTCTCCCATAAAACGATGTTGCTGATGATATCCCACCTATGAATGTTGAATCTTTTACGTAAACATCTGTTTATAAATACAAAAACAACTGTCCAATACTTCCTATTTCCTTCAATAATATTCTAGCTAAAATCAATTTATGACTAAAATCATAATAATAATAAAAATATAAATTAAAATAATTTAAAATGACCCTATATCTTTTATGATTTTTATTATGAATCAGTAAAATTAATAAAATGTGTACCCGGGTCTTTTTTTTTCTATTTCTATGTCACTAAGGTCAATTCTCCCTTTGTCTCTCCAATTAATAATCTCGATGGTAATAATAATAATAATAATAATAATAATAATTATTATTATTATTATTATTATTATTATTATAGTAATGACGGTCACAGCAAATCAACTATTTTATGTCTATCGGAAAAACAAAAAAAAACGAAAAAAAAAACTGACCCCACAAAATTGGAGTTATTTAATTGACGTTCATTTAATTTTAATTTTTCTTTTTTTCGTTCCTTTTTAACTTGTCATTTATTTGGCTACATTAAGTTGACTATTCCAAATAGCTTTCTCTAAATTCGCTGACTCAGTAAACATTTATATGGTCTCTCATGGAGGTCATAATGTTGGCTATTAAAATAACAATAATATTTGACCTCTATATGCTTATCTTAAATGGATTATATCCTAATGGAATTGTTATTCACTAGGTTGAAAATATTTTCATAGTTGAAATCATGAGTCAATTAAAGCTAGACAACCATGAAAAATCTGGAAGCACTGGACAGCCGTTTCGTCTTGTTGTGGGACTCCTTAGCAATGAACATCCACGATCCCGCCTCACGAGATTCGAACCCACGACCTACCAGTCTCGTGTACGAACAATTAACCGATATACCACTCAACTGGCCGGTATCCAACTGTCTTAATGTCTAAATTCAACCAATCCATGAAAATATCTTACCATGAAATTAATTTATTATTCACGATTAAACTATTGGTTAATGTTGTAACTCTATGAATAATATGCTATTTTGATGTTGTGTTTTTTGAGTCGTTTAGTTTAATTATGGTGCTTTCATTTTTACAAAGCAACAACATTAGATTGTGTAATGAAGTAAATGAAAACAGATTAATAGTAACAATGATAGATAAGACTCGAAATCAGCCAGTTATAAATTAAAGAAAAATAATAACGTCGTGATCAAAATTCAAAAAGAGTTCAACTTATGAATGATGCCATAAAAAGAGGAAAATATTTTCAAGACAGAATTATCTGATATTAATAAATGTCCAATTGAAAATTACGACTTCAATTGAGGTTACGATTATTATTTGAATTTTCTGCTTAATGAAATGTACTACTCAAAACAACAGTATTTCCTGTAAACGATATCAATGTAACCATAATAATCCCTCTCTGATAATGACCATATGTTCACTAGTGACCGGCCTCATGAGGTATTTCCTAGAGTTCTAGTGAGAAGCAGTAAACAGTGGAGTTCAACCAGGTCTGTTGTGAGATATCAACTCACTGAAGACAATGGTAGATGGTTGCTCAATTTCGTAGATTGGTTGAAGTTGGACATTAACGCCATTGGATGCCAGCCAGGTAGTTGGTCTATCGGTTAAGTGCTCGCTCGCGAGACTGATAAGTCCTTGGTTGGAATCTCACAAGGTAGGATCGTGGATGCACACTGCTAGGAAGTCCCACAATAGGACGAAACGGCGGTCTAGTGCTTCCAGGTTTTTTATGGTGGTCTAGCTTCAGTTGAATCATGATCTCGATTACATTATAATCGATTTGTTTGGTTTCACTTTTTGAGGATATTAAAAAATGATTTTTAATGGTAAATAAAGAATATTTGCAAGCAATTCATCTTGTATATCTACTTTATTAGTAAATATTTAAACAACTACTTTTAAAGGGTTTTCAGGAGTTACTAGGTTCTGTTGATCATGATCTGAACTATTTTAGACCAGTTTAGCTCCTACGAATATACACCATTTGCTACCACCGAAATGCTTTAGTAGTTAAGCCCCAGACATCTACCCTAAAAGCTATAGGCTTATCCATGACAAACTGCGTAATGTAGATGAGTCCTCTGCTGAGAATAAAGACATCTCTTTTCAATACTTTCTAGTTTTTGGTGGTTTTCTGACTGAAGTAAATATGTAACAAATACCATCAAAAAAAAACTCTACAAAACCCCTCTGACAAATGGCTGATATTTTTGTCTAACAAGTTATAATTTAGTTATCTCTTTAATTCCTCCAGTGAATAGAAAAAGATGAACAATTCTACCAACTATTATGATGGTTTTACTTGAATTTCGATTCATCACAATATATTAGCTTTTTTTACCTAAACATGTGAATAGATCAGATGATTACCATACATTATTAATCGGTTAAAGTAAACTTGCAACAAGAAAGCGTATAGGGATATTTGTAGATTCGAAAAAAGTAGCTTAGCGATTTGAGTTAGCCCCCAAGGCTTATATATTCCATATTCACTGGTAATAAGTGAAATGTTTATATTGAATCTATTCTAACGTTATATAAGCAGACAACCAAACTTAATAAAGGCCGTTAAATTCAAATTTAATTTCTTATAATACACAATTATTACAAACGGAAACTAATTGTAGAAGAAGTTTTGTGGAGACTAAGTATTTATTATAGTTGAAAGCGTGAGTCAATTGAAGCTAGACCACCATGCAAAACCTGGAAACCGTGGACGGCCGTTTCGTCCTATTATGGGACTCCTCAGCTATAATAAATACTAAATCTCCACAAAACCCCTACTATAATTAATATAATCATATGCTCACTAGTGACTTCGAGAAGTATATCTAGGAGCTCTAGTGAGAAGCAGTGACCAGTGGACTTCAAAACCACGTCTGTTGTGAGATAGGAACTCACTGAAGACAATTGGTGAATGGTTGCTCAACTTCGTGGATCAGTTGAAGTTAGATATTAACACCGTTGGATGCCGGCTCAGTGGTCTATCCGTCAAGGGCTTCGGCTTGAGACTGGTAGGTCCTGGGTTCGAATCTCGTGAACTTCTATGTCAAAAGCTCGTGATATGATCCTCTAAGAAAAACAAGGTGTTTTGGTTTGGACACTCGATCAGTATCCCAGTCCTCACACAAATCAAATTATTTATTTAGCGCATATCTCTCTGATGCATCCTCTTACTAATGTTTATATGTTTAAATAAATAAATACAATTAGTTCTCATCATAGTTGAAAGCGTTAGTCAATTGAATCTAGACCACCATGAAAACCTGGAAACACTGGACGGCCGTTTCGTTCTGTTATGGGACTCCTCAGCAGTGCGCATCCACGCTACCGCTAGCAGGATTCCAACCCTGGACCTTCCAGGTTTTCCATGGTAGTCTGGTTTTAATCAACTCATGAATTCAACTATTAAATTATTACAATCTCCACAAAACCCCTATTTTCTGATAATAATTTTTGTAGTTGAAATCATGAGTCAATTGAAGCTAGACCACCATGGAAAACCTGGAAGTACTGGACGGCCGTTTCGTCCTTTCGTGAGACTCCTCCACGATCCCGCCTCATCAATGACTGACTTCAAGAGATATTTCCTGAAGTTCTAGTGAGAAGCAGTAACCAGTGGAGTTCAACCGAGTCTATTGCGAGGTAGTAACTCACTAAAGACAATGGTGGATTTGTCGCTCAATTTAGTAGATATGCTTAAAGTTAGATATTAACACAGTTGGATGCTGGCTCAGTGGTCTCTAGGTTAAGCGCTCGCGTGCGATACTGTTAAGTCCTGGGTTCGAATCTCGTGAGGCGAGTTCGTGGATGCGTACTGCTGAAAAGTCCTACAATTGAACGAAACGGCTGTACAGTGCTTCCAGGTTTTCAACTATAAAAATTACTAAAATCTCTACGAAAACCCCTTCTCATAATAATAATTATGTTAAAAACTGCATAGTTTTCATTCTATAGTGAAATTAGTTACTTTCTCATGGAAATTCCAAAGAACACATATTGAGAAAAAAAAAATTTTTGAAACCTAAGATATTTAAATTGAATATTAACTTTTTTATTTAAAAGTTAATTCACTAATCCATCAAAATAGAGACACTATTCTTGTGACAATGACACTTATAAGAAACACAGTATGATGTCTGAGAAAAGCATCATCTTCTTAAAGAGATTATGAAGACTGAAATGTAAATATGTCAGTATCATGGTGTGTAGTAAAAATCAGGTTTTACCTTGTGTATTATTTATCAAAATATGTTTAATTGATGTCCATTGGATCTATCTATATAATTAATAGTTGAGAAAAAAATAGGTTAAAATATTGAAGAAATGAAGGTTGGTCCAGTTCTTGAAAAGTTAGCAAAAGCGAAGGTACATTTGTCAATAATGTACAATAACTTTGTTAAACTCTCTTAACTTACGAAGATAAAACTTAACATTTACTTAAAATAGAAGTCTATATACTTAGAGAATAAGGATATTATGAAGGATAGGAACTATAAATATTTCCCACTGGTTTTTAAGTAATATCTCTAATTAAACTAAATTTATTCATAATGAAAGAGCATTTTGAGACTTGTCAGCTAAATGTATTTAAATGAGTGTTCATATTCACAATGAATCTACAGTCCGACACCAGTCCTATGTATAGATGAATATATATGTTCAGCGATTAGACTGATAATCATTAGTTATAATTGGTAAGCGAAGATGGATATTGGATAGCAGTGGAATCCAGTTTGAAGCGCTTTTCGTCCTATTTGGGACTCGGCAGTTGGATGTACCTGCATCTCGGAATTGATGTTCACTCTGGAACTGCAACCCAGTACCTTTCGCTTCAAACGCCATCACGTTATCCACTCGGCCATTGAGTCCTGATAGCCACTTGCTATATCTAGGTAATACGCATAGTATGCACATATCCCAATTAAGTGGTCTAGAGGTTAAGTGCTCTGGCGCGAGACTGGTAGGTCCTGAGTTCGAATCTCACTTGCAAGGGAGGATCGTGGATGCGCAATGTTGAGGAGCTCCATAATAGGACGAAACGGCCGTCCAGTGCTTACAGGTTTTCCATGGTGGTCTGGCTTCAATCGACTTATAATTTCAACTATTAAAAATACTAAAATCTCCACAAAATCCCTCCTGATTCTAATTAAAATATCTTACAAATAAAATGATGTTTATAACATGTACTTATATCAATATGTAGGGTAATTATAATCATTCTTTAATAGTAAACTAAATGAATTGATTTATGTTACACATAAAATTAGATTATTTTCAAAGCATTTTGTGGCAAGATTATAATTTATGGAAGAACCAATCAGATTTACAATAACATGTCTTAGATTTCG
Source organism: Schistosoma rodhaini (assembly GCA_944470415.2). Taxonomy (NCBI): domain Eukaryota; kingdom Metazoa; phylum Platyhelminthes; class Trematoda; order Strigeidida; family Schistosomatidae; genus Schistosoma; species Schistosoma rodhaini. The sequence continues at coordinate 37,693,985 of OX104037.1, forward strand.
GCGCGAAATTCATTCATCCACTTGACTAAATAGCGTTTTGGCATTTAAGCTGATGTCAGTTTGTGATGAAAACTTTAAATCTAATCCCTATCCTTAACCATCGATTGTGGATAACGCGATGGTGTTTGAAGCGAAAAGTACTGGGTTCGAGTCCCAGATTGAACATCAATTCTGAGATACAGGTACATCCAGCTGACAAGTCCCAAATATGACGAAACGAGCGTCCTATATTCCACTGCTAGCCACTATCCATTTTTGCTTATAAGAATTCCAATTTTATTTCCGGTAACCCTAGGAGTTTGAATTTATTAATCACTGAATGTATACAAGAAAATGTTACCTGATTATATTCACCATTGATTTCTATTTTAACAACATGCAATTAATATTTTAACATGGATTAATCCATTCTGAATCTTACAATTCAAATTGAAAAGATAATAAATACCAATCTGTCTAAGTGAGAAAAAGAGACAGTGTGTGGGAGAGAGAGAGAAGCGAAAAACCATGTTTTTTTTCCCGTATATAATGAAAAAAAAAATTTTCAAATGTGAAATCTGTATAGTTTCAGATAAGTCGATCATAATATAGAATAGAGGGGGGAAGAAAAAATGGTTTTATCCGACAGAGATTATAAATTAATTATTGGTTGTTAACTATTATAGCAACAATAACAAAAAAGAAAAAAAAAGATTTATTCATAATATCGACTTGAAAAATTGAAATCATTCAATTTATGTTTATTACCATAGTCATAATAAAATTTATAATTCAATTATATTGTAAAGAATGTTCAATTCCATTACTAGCTACTATCCATCTTTGCTTATAATGCTTGTGAATTAAGGCTATATCGAGTCAATACTCACAGTATGCCCATATGCCAATTAGAGACTGAACAGTTTCAGTCATAGACATCAATGGGAAGATTCAAACAAACAATACTTAGTGAATTTAAACTTCACCCCATTGAACAAGCAAGTAGCTATCAGGATTCAGTAGCTGAGTAGATAACGCGATGGCGTTTGAAGCGAAGGGTACTGGGTTCGAGTCCCAGAGTGGACATCAATTCTGAGATGCAGGTACATCCAACTGACAAGTCCCAAATAGGATAAAAAGAGCGTCCTATATTCCACTGCTAGCCACTATCCATTTTTGCTCACTATGAAGTACACATATGACAATTAGAAACTGACCAGTTGCAGTCCTAAACATCAATGGGAAAATTCAAACAAACAATACTAATTGAATGTTCAATTTTGATTTGATTATTTCTTTATCTGTTTAATTGGATACATGGATAATATTGATATAACGACTAGTTTTTTTCGTAATAAGATGGTTTTTAATCTTTGGTAACTCAAAGAAAATTTAGGGAGATTATAATTTATGAACGAATTAATTAGATATAAGATAACAGGTGTTGAATTTTGACGTGAAATTCATTTATCCATTTGGCTAAATAACGTTTTGGCGTTTTACTTGATGTTACTTTGTGACGAAAATCCTAGATATAACTCTTAAGCGTAACCCTCAACTATAAAACATAAATCTAATTCATCACACTGATTGAAAACCCTCGTTTAGTCCTAGTTTGTAGGTGGATATTCCCAAGATAACTTTAATGTCGCTCAAAGGTCGTTCATAACTCATATTCTCACTTACAATTTTAGTACTTAAATGATCAACTGATTCCGGACAACTGAGTTTTTTTCATTATTGTTTGCATGTTATTAATTTATAGAATGAAATGTATTTACTTTGAAGAATATGTTCGAATATTCATTCACTAATTGTTTATAATAATTGAGTATTTTAAGTGAATCTAGTGGTAAAATAGAATGATGATTATAGGTGTAGTACTTGATTGATGTATATATTATAATTAATTGTTTAGGTATTAACATTTATGTCAGTTAGCTATTCTGCGTTGGAGACTCAATTCTATGTATCACTGATAATAAACTTGATGATTTTCAGCTAACTAGGCGTAACAAATAGCTTCAGATAACTAATAAAAATAAATGGACATAATGTTTTGAATATGTGTTATTCATTTACGGGACTGATATTCATATGTTCTACTTCATATGGAGTTGTAGTTGTTCAAGCTACTGATTCTCTATTCTTTATTGATTTGCTTAACTAATAAGTCTAATGAAAGTATATACCTTTAAAATAAGAGTTACTATAAACAGTAGTATGAATTTTATTCTCTCTGTTACATTGGAAAATATAACTTTAAAACGTTTGTCCGATTACATTACTAAATGAATGGAACTTTGACGGTAAAAGATAAAATAAGATAACTCATATCTGAATCAATGAACTTCAATGATTGATTCATTAATTAAGTTACAAGTTTTCTGAAATATCATTGAACAAATAAAATTAGAGGTTAAGTTTTTAACCTATTCTTTTATTTATTTATTCATATTCTAGAAAACTTTTTACTTAATGAATCTGTTGGTAAGTTTTCCAAATTTTACAATTTAAAAGAAACTGAATGAATCACTAAGCAAAGATGGATATTGGAAAGCAATGGAATACAGGACACGTGTTTCATCTTATTTGGGACTTGTCAGTTGGATGTGTGTGCATCTCAGAGTTGATATTCAATCTGGGACTCGAATCTAATACCTGTCGCCTCAAACACCACCCCGTTATCTACTCAGCTACTGATTCCTGATAGCCACTTGCTTGTGCAATGGGGTGAAGTTTAAATTCACTCAGTAGCTAGGTGGGATAACGCGGTGGCGTTTGAAGCGAAAGGTAATGGGTTCGGGTCCCAGAGTGAACATCAACTCTCAGATACAGTCACTTCCAACTGGTGAGTCCCAAATAGGATGAAACGCTCGTCCTATATTCCACTGCTACCCACTATCCATCTTTCTTTATAGGGCTCGTGACCTAAGGCAATATTAAGACAGTCGCGCAGGATTCACATATGCCAACAAGAGACTAGTCAACTGCAGATTCCAGTAAACAATACCAAATGAATTTAAATGCATTTTTGGTTATATGGTTCTTAATTAGAGAGATTAGAGAGATGTACATCTATCACTTACATTTTGTAAAACATATTGCATAATAAATTGGCTAATCATATCAATCTACTAAACAGTAAAATTAAATTGGACAAAACTTCCAACCACTGAATTGAATAAAACAAAACTTAACTCATGCTAAATAGATCAAAATCACACATGTTATTGTATCGTTGTGATAATTCCTAGACATCTATTCAAATTTTAACTAATATGAAGCTAAATGTGGTAGAATAAACGTTTGTTACAACTTACAATGACACTTTAGTTTTCTAGACAGATGGAAAGTCAAGTTGCATAAATGAGTTATCAATTGATTAAACATTTACTTATCCATTTGTCTTCCATCAACATAGATGAGTAAGGTAAATAAACATGTTTTGAAGAAATTATCAAAACAGAATATTATTAACGGTTGAATGAGTAGATCTAAGCCAGATCACTGTTGAAATTAATATAATACTCACAAAATCTCCATACTGATAATAATCATGTGCTTACTGGTGACTGGGTTTACTATGTAACTAATAGAGTTCTTGTGAGTAGCAATGCCCAGTGAAGTCCAATCCGTGTCTAGTGCCCCTTTCTACTAATATTAATGTATTTTCACAGTTGAAATTATGAGTCAATTGAAGCTAGACCACCATCAGAAACCTGGAAGCACTGGACGGCCGTTTCGTCTTATTATGGGACTCCTCAGCATTGCGCATCCACAATCCCGCACCCGCGAGATTCGAGCCCAGGACTTACCAGTCTCAAGCCGAAGCCCTTAACCGATAGACCACTGAGCCGGCATCCAACGGTGTTATTGTCTAACTTCAACCAATCCACGATTTTGAGCGACCGTTCACCAATTGTCTTCAGTGAGCTTAAAACTCTACAACAGACCTGGTAGAACTCCACTGGCCACTGCTTCCCACTATAACTCAAGGAAATATCTCTTGAAGTCAGTCACTAGTGAGCATATGATTATAGATCAGAGGGGGTTTTGTGGAGTTCTACCAGGTCAGTTGTAGAGTTTTAAGCTCACTGAAGACAATTGGTGAACGGTCGCTCAAAATCGTGGATTGGTTGAAGTTAGACATTAACACCGTCGGATGCCGGCTCAGTGGTCTATCGGTTAAGGGCTTCGGCTTGAGACTGGTAAGTCCTGGGTTCGAATCTCGTGGGTGCGGGATTGCGGATGCGCAATGCTGAGGAGTCCCGTAATAGGACGAAACGGCCGTCCAGTGATTCCAGGTTTTCGATGGTGGTCTAGCTTCAATTGACTCATAATCTCAACTGTGAAAATACTAAATTTCTCCACAAAACCTCCTCTGATCTATAATATTAATGTGTTTAAATAAATAAATAAATTTGTATGCATTCTATTCTTTTTTAGACTACAGAACATTCCCAGAACTATTGTATCCTCTACTTTCGATTGTCAGCTTATGTAGTTTCTTTCAAATATTGAAAGTAAATATAATGAACACTTAAAATGCAAACTGATTTCATACTTAAATCTTTTATCTATACTTCAATATTACTAAATATTTATATCATTAAATCTATTCCTGTTAATGAACCAAATGTATTTTATGTAAATGACGATACAAATGAAGGTCAACGTATAGGTCGTATTACACATTACAATGGTAATCAACAAGTAAATTTTAAAATAGGTAATATAAAAGCTGTTATTGTACGTGGTAATCGTCCACCTGCTATCTATTTTCGATTAAATGAAAATACTGGTGATTTATATACACGTACTATCATAGATCATGAAGCATTATGTTCAAAACAATCTCAAATAGCCGGTAATCTTAATAATATACCAACAAACAATGATTTCACTGAAACCAATTATCAATATAGATCATTATTATCATCATCAACATCTAATACAAAGATCATCCAACAATGTAAATTTACATTTCAAGTAGCATTACATCGTACCTTGCTATCTGAACAATCACAAAAAACTGATCATTTCATTGAACCTGGATATCCTAATCTACCAGAATTTATTGATATACACATTATTATTATTGATCGTAATGATCATAGCCCTATATTTCAACCACATTCCATGATTAATATATCTATTCCAGAATTAGTACCAATTGGTACACGTATACAATTACCATTAGCTTATGATCCAGATTCACCAGAATTCAGTATACAACGTTATGAATTATATCCTATTACAATAAATGATTTTGCCTTATATATACAAACGACCGATATTATATATAATACAAATATAATACAAGAAATAACTGGATTATATTTAGAAGTGAAAACGCTACTAGATCGTGAATTACGTGATAGTTATATCCTGGAAGTGAAAGCATTCGATTCATCTATAACCAATCCAATGAATTCACCTATCAATGATCATCGTAATGTATTAAAAATATATTTAACCATTGAAGATATCAATGATAATGGACCAATATTTCAACCACAAACTAATTACACACAAATTGAATCATCTATTGATAATACAGCTATTTCAGTAGTATCGTCATCCTCATCTGTATCCTCATCAACATCAACATCATCTGTACATTCAACAACTATTCAATGTTATAAAGTAGATGTAATTGAATCTACATGGACAAAATTACCAATCTTACAATTTCTTACAAAAGATTTAGATAGTCCTAAATATTCCATGACTAAATATGAATTTGATTCAAATACAGATTATAATATTAAACAATTATTTAAATTAAATGAACATACCGGTGAATTATTCTTAAAACAACCATTAGATTATGAAAAACATACTACTTATACATTTAATATATTAGCTATTGATAATGATTATCATCGTCGAAGTAAAGTAGAACAGAACACCTTGATTAATTCCCATTTACATCAGAATATATTTACATCTACAGCGAATATTATTATCAATGTGATAGATATCAATGATGAAATACCAATGATTGAATTAGATTATTTAAGAATAGATGAAACTACAGGTAGACCAGCTACATTTGCACGTATTGAAGAGAATATTGCACCACCACAATTTATAGCTGATATATTAGTTACTGATCGTGATGTGAATACAGTCAATAGTTATGTGATTTGTACTTTATTAGATAAACCAAATAGAATCCATAATCATAATAATAATGAGACAATGAATACATTATTTCAATTGACTGAAATCAAACGTCAATCAGGTTTAGTACAATATAATTTATTAACTATTAATAGTTTAGATAGAGAAGTAAATGGATCTATTATTCGTCCAAGAATTCAATGTACTGATTCTGGTCTAATCAAGAAATCTTCTGAAGTTGACATCATTATACATATCATTGATGTCAATGATAATATACCATTTATTCAACTAATATCAACAACAACAACTACTACTACTAATACTACTAATAATAGTAATATCATTAATTTAAAAGAAAATACACCAACTGGTACAATTATTGGTTATTTTAATATTACTGATAATGATATAGGTGATAATAGTAAAACAAAATGTCAATTATTATCAATCAATAATACTTTATCATTAATCAATATTAATGAATATTTTTTTATTGATCCAATTACATGTAATTTATTAATTAATAAACCAATTGATCGTGAATTATTTTATCCCCCTATTAATCAAATACAATTATTAATTGAAATTAATGATTATGGTAAACCAATATTAAAATCAAATTTATTATTATTAATTAATATTATTAATGAAAATGATAATAGACCATTATTTCAACAAAATTTTTATCATTTTAAAATTAAAGAAAATTTACCTATTGGTACCCCAATTGGACAATTATTAATTACTGATTTAGATGGTGATTATAATCAATTACAAATAATGATTAATAGAAAAAAACAACAAAAAGAAGAAAAACAAAAAGGAAAAGAAAAAGAAAATAAACAATTACCATTTCAATTATGGAAATGTAATATCTTTTCATCATCATCATTATCATCAACATCCTCAATAAATCAATATAATATAACTAATGAATTTAATGATCTACCAATCATCATATATTATATCAATACAACAAAAGTACTTGATTATGAAGAGAGATCTACATATGAATTTGAAGTATTAGCTACTGATTTACTACCTACTAGTACTACTACTACTACTACTACTTATAATCATCATCATAATCAATTATCAATGAAATCTTTTAATGATTATACAACTAGTACAACTATATTAATTACTATTGAAGATGAAAATGATAATGATCCAATGATAATATTTCCTAAACAATCTGATAAATTATTTATTATAACAAATTTACAAAAAAAATATTATCAATTAATGACTGTGAATGTTAATGATAAAGATTCTATATCAAATTCATTTATATTTATATTAGAACAATTAAATATATCTAATATCAATATAAATCAATTAAATAATATAAAAATCAATGAAATCAATTTTATTAATCAATCAAAAATCAATAATTTTTTAAATATTGATCGTAATTTAGGTATTATTTATTTAAATAGAGATATACAATATAATGATACAGGTTATTATATATTTAATATTATTGTATATGATAATATAATTAATCCACGTAATGCATCTATTCGATTTATTGTTAAAATTGAATCAATACCATTTTTATCTAATCAATATAATAATCAATATAATAATAAAATCAATAATTTATTAAATAATAATTATAATTATTATAATTTATATTTAAATGATAATTATATAAATTCACAATATTTTGATGATACTACTAATGATTATACTACTTATTATTCAAATAAAAATCTACAGAACTACTCTAATTCTTTATTATCATTATCATCATCTAGATTATATAAATCAACAAAACAATTCACTTATTATTTAACAAATGATACAATATTAATTCTTTCATTAGGTTTAATATTATTAATATTATTAGCTACATTATGTTTAATTATATTTGCTAGACATTGGTCTATGAATACAATAATACAACAAAATACATTTGATAAATTACAATGTAATCATTTATTATGTTGTAAGAAATCTAATGGTAAACAATTACGTAATAATAATAGTAATAATAATATTAATAATAATAATAATAATGATAAAAAAGAAATAATCAATAATATTCAATCAATATATTCCCCTCAGAAACATAATTATTCACCAATTAATTTAAATTATGATCATACAATAAAATCAATAAATTTATTAAATGATAATTTATTAACACAAAATATAATAAATAATGAAAATAATCATAATAACTATAATAATAATTATTATCATCATTGTAAACAATATAAATTATTACCTATTATAACAAGTACAAATAATTCATTGAATAGATCCTATGTAACAGATTATACACCATTACAAACAATTACATCATGTAAATGTTGTCTAACACCTACATTATGTAATACTAATCAATCATGTAATGAACAGTTCAATAGATCTTTTATAATACAATCTATCAATGATAATAATAATAATAATAATAATACCTTAGATATCAATCAATTATGTAATGAACCAATTTCATATTATAAAACAATATCACCAAAATTAAAATTACATAATTTGAATGAAAAACATAATGTACAAATGTTGTCAATGAATGATAATGTACAAAATGAAATAGAGAAAAATTCTCCTACTGAATATTTAACAACTTAATAAAAATTATTTAATATGTAAGTAGTTTATTTATTTACTTAGTTACTTAGTTATCTACGCCTGTCACTCCTCGTGGAGGAGCATAGATCTACCACAAGCATTCTTCATCTAATCTTGCCCTAGGCAATTCTTTTTCGGTTCTTTCCAGTTGCTATTTATTCTTTTTTTATATCTGCTTCTATTTACCGAAGTAATATGTTCCTTGACCTTCCTCTTTTTTCAATTCCCTTCGGGATTCCAAATTAGGGATTACCTCGTGATGCAGTTTGGTGATTTCCTCAATATATAACCTATCCACTTCCAACGTCTTTTTTCCTAATTTCCTCTTCAGCTGGAAGCTGTATTATTCTCTCCTATGTAAAACTGAATTTTAACTCAGAACTCGATAGTTATGAATTACGTACGTTAAACATGCAATCATTACTTTACACGTCATGTCCCAATTAAAGTTTGATATATGGATTTATATAGAGCTACATTCTCGAATTTACATTGTTCATCTCATATTAATATTTTTTTAAATAAGTAAATATCCTTTTATCCTATATTTATTGGGAATAAACTCAACTGGTAGATGATGATTGTTAGCAGCCGTTGAAATGCAATCCTCTCCTACTTCAATTGTATTCTACAGTGTTATAACTATATATATAACATTATTATGCTATTTGTATGTCAATAAAAACAAATTTACTTATGATTTCTTTGCCAATTTATTTCCTACTGAATTAGTTAATCGGACATTTGGAGATGAATTCAGCAAGTAAATGTTACCAGTCCGATGGCTAATAAAAACTTATTTCCATAAATCTATTCTACCTAGAAGTCAAATTTCACTTCTCTATATACCTTTTATTACTTTAAGCGTAGGACCAAGACCGATATCAACAAACTAATAATTTACTGTCAACTGTTTACACTAGCATCAGTTTACACTCGCTGGACTCTCAAGATAACATCTACAAATAACACTTTTTTTAAATCAATCTCGAAGCAATTCAACAACTGATCAGCACATGAGGACTCCCTTTATTTTGTTTATGAATTGGAACCATTAGAAAGATAAGGTATTCACTGACTATATTTTTGTACATTGATCATAGCACACTGTTAAAACGTTTTAATGTGGACGATAAATCCGCCTAGTCATACCTAGATTTGATTGGTTGTCCAGCTGATATCGGTTCATGATGAAATGTAGTTTGAAATTAATCTAACATTCAGAAATAAATTTATTAAATAAAAAATAGTTTTTCATTGAGTTCATTTGGTAATATTTCTTTGAATCTTCCCATTGATATTTTGAACTGCAACTGATCAGTCTCTTATTGATATGTGTGCATGGTGTACGGAATGTCTCGATATTGCCCTAAGTCACAAGCTTTATGAGCAAAGATGGATGGCGGCTAGCAGTCGAAGCCTGAACGCACATTTTCTCCTATTCGGAACTCATCAGCTGAATGTGCCAGCATCCCAGGTTTGATGTTCACTCCTGAACTCGAATCAAGCTAGGCTCAGTCACATCTTGGATTCCACTGTTAGCCATCATCCATCTTTGCTTATAATTTGCCACCAGTTTCTAATTTAACATATTAATAAATATTTACTGACTTGCACGTCAAGTTAATTATAATTAATACTTAAGTTATTAACTGACGCTTAGAATCCTAAATAATCAACATTAGTACATCATTATCCTTTAATTATTTGATAATTGATATAAATTACATTAATAATTAGGTTTAAAGAAAGATATAATTGATTGTATTATTGAAATATTGGACAATAATAATAAGAAGAACCTATCATTACCATTCATAACATCTTCATTATTATGATTATTACCTTCAATTATCTCAAATGTCAAGATATAGTATGTCTATAGTATGAATAGTATAACTTGGATAAATGATTTAATGGACAAACACTCATACATATTCACTAATTTACGCACATACACACATATATATTCAAATGAAAACAGTATTCTTAAAAAGATACTATCAAAAAATATAATGAGTATCCTTTTTCATCTTTGTTTTATAACGAAAGGTTTAAGTACCATGTCAATTATCACTTAAAAGTAATTGAAAAGATCTTGAAGGATTGTAGATATTCCTTTGTATGCATTTGATCATGACGATACATGTATATGTGTACATTTTCGGTATATGTTCAAATCGATGTAGTGCTATATGGAGAATAATTAAAATAGTAGGACATGAAAATCACTAATACAACTGATATGAGAAGTAGTAACCGGTGGATTTCAACCAGGTCTGGTGGGAGATATCAACTCACTGATAACATTAGTGAATGGTTGCTCAATTTCGTGGATTGGTTGAAGTTAGGCATTAATACCGTTGCATGCCGAATAACTCAGTGGTATATCAGTTAAGTGATCTGGAGCGAGACTGGTAGGTCCCGGGTTCGAATCTCGCGAGTGAGGGATCGTGGATGCGCACTGCTGAGGACTCTCACAGTAGGACGAAACGGCTGTCCAGTGCTTTCAGGTTTTCCATGGTGGTCTAGCTTCAATTGACTCATGATCTCAACTCTATGATATTCATTGAATTCAATTTAGTCATATAATACTCACAAATCTTCAAAAACATTGGATCCATATAACGAAAATTTAAAGAGTCAGTGTAGAAAGTGTTTTTTTTCTCTTTTTTTCTTTCTGTTTATTTTTTTTGTCGGAGAAATCAATCAATTTCCCTGTTCATACTTCTAATAATAAATAATGTTATTGATAAGCATTAACATTATTCATATCAGTTTCCCCCATGCTTATTCCTACTTCCCCCTCCCTTTTTTATATAAATTAATAATTTCATTTTTAGTGAAAAATATCAATTTTTGGACATTAGAAATGATGATAAATATCAAATATTAAATGGATTAAAGTGAAACTAATAAGACATGGATTCAATTAAAGAGTAACTCCATAAATAACATTAATGAATGAATAAATAGATAGAAACTAGGTAACAAAATGGATAACCTTAAGTATACTTACAATATTAATGTCTAATGGGGGGGTATATATTGCCTAGATATAATTATAGTGATTAGTGGTCTATCGATTAAGTGATCTGGCGCTAGACTGGTAGGTCTTGGGTTTGAATCTCACGAGTGCGGAATCGTGGATGCGCACTGCTGAGGAGTCCCATAATAAGACGAAACGTCCGTCCAGTGCTTCCAGGTTTTCGATGGTGGTCTAGCTTCAATTGATTCATCATTTCAACTATGAATATAATTATAAGTTCATTTTTAAACAATAAAAACATGATATATCTAATATGGTCCAGTTTTCAACAAATTTATCATTAAACTGTACAGTCGTATTTATATATGGAATCCCAATGAGTAGAAAAATTAGATTTACTGACGTTTCATGACTCAGTGTAAGTCGCTTCTTTAGAGAACAAATAACCAAATTAACATGAATCCAAGTTTAAATAACACAATGGAACAATACGTATCACAATTGATTGATCACTGGTAACGTCTGTGACTGTGAAGCTGAGTGACGCGGGATCGAATCCGCCAGGGAGCATCAGTTCCCTCAGGATTACAGGTACACCTTGCTGACGGGTGCCAAGTAGCACGAAACCCGGGTCCAGGGTTTCCTGTTGACCACCTCCAAACACCATCTTACCTCAGAACAATACGTATATTAGGTTCGATCAATCAAAAAACAGGTCTGAATAAATCATTGTCATGTCATTTCGGTCAAGGTCATTCATAAGCAACATGTATGTAAATTTGTATTTGTGTGTATGTGTGCTCTGTTAATAATGAAAAATGTGTGACTTTTAATGACAAAGAATAAAGTTTAATTTGTAATGTAATGGTGTGAATTGTAAATAATATCAGACTAAGTGACTAGAATAGATAGTCCAAGTAGGATGTATGGTAAGGCCTTCGTTTCTATTGAGATAAGTAAGATTAATTACTTTATATGGAAAGCTCCATCTATTCCCCTTTCTTTGTAATTGGAAAAACCCTTCTGCAATATTTTGATATTTTGAAATCGATTTGATGATTGTTGAAAATGGCGTGAACTGCTATTGCCGATTTAATTTGAAGTCTATCCAGTTCTACAGGATTATAAGGTTTCGTCGTGTATCTAATATGTTCTTTGGCACGAGTCAAGATTTCGCAAGATGACTCTCCAATATAGAAAGCATTACAATCGGCACAGCCTGATTTCTGGACGCAGTTCTGTGTAGACATGTTTAAAATGTGAACAGTGAATAAACATGATGATTTAATAAAACTGTACAACTTGGTCAGAAATTATTGGTCTAAAGAGATTTCAGCTGATTTTAGCTAGAACAACATTGAAAACAAGGAAGTTCTGGATAGCTGTTTTATTCTGATAAGAATATGTGACCGGTGAAGATCAATCATTATCAAATATAAGACAGAAGACCACTGCAAATAATGAATGATGTTATTTCAGAAACGTGAATTAGTTGACATGTACACCATTAGATTCCGACTATGTTTTAGGTGTTACGAGAGTGAGACCGAAGATCCTGTGTTAAACTCCTTATGGTGGGGTCGTTGATCTACATTTCTGATTACGAAAAATAATATTTTTCATAGGATGAAGTAAATCACTTTTTTTTACCAGTGTATGATATTCATGAATGAATTTATTAGACCTTCGTCTTCTTCTGGGTCTTTCAAAAATGAATTCCTGGCTGTTGACTAAGTCTACAATTTTTCAATAATTTTGAATACTGACTAATAATAAGATTTAATGGTGTGCATTTAGCCAAGTTTAAGTTTTGTCAGTTGAAAAATCAATTTCAATATTAAGCGTAATTCGGAACCACAAAAAGATAATCATACTTCAGAATGGGTTTTGTGGAGATTTCAGCATTTTCGTAGATGAAATCATGAGTCAATTGAAGCTAGACCACCATGGAAAACCTGGAAGCAATGGACAGCCGTTTCGTTCTATTATGGGACTCCTCAGCATACTTAATTATTTAATTTTATAGGGGATTCTCTATATAATGTAAGAGATGTTAATCTCTCCTTGTTTGCATTACTTGTTGAATTTTGATTAGTACCAACTGACATGCATGAACACTGAACAGATTACCTTACTATCCCAATTCATTTGTATAATTATACTGAAGTTGGATATCAGTTGTCAGTGAAATCTTTAATGAACATTTCGTTCAATTTTTAGACTCTTCAGATAGATAATCCTTTATCTTTGTAATGATTTGGAAAATTCAAATTCAGGAGGACGGTCGCGGTCTGGATAGCTCAGTGGTAACGTCTCTGACTATGAAGCTGGTTGACACGAAATCGAAACCGTCAGGGACCACCAGTTCCCTCATGATTAGATACACCTTGCTGACGAGTGCCAAGTAGCACGAAACCCGGGTCCAGGGTTTGCTGTTGACTACCACCATCTTAAAATTCAAGATAATTTAACTTTAAGATTAGTTTAAGCCATCAGATAGTATAACATATTTCGTTTGTAGCTATTTGATTATAAATTCTTATTCGCTTATAAATTTATTAAACATGTGTTAGCTATTTAAATAAATGAAATCTATTGAATCTACTGAATATTGAATATTGGTATTCATTGAATGCGAATCTATTGAATTTTGATAATTGAAATTGATACATGTAATAAATATAATATCAGAAGGGATTTTTGTGGATATTATAGTAATTTTAATAGTTGAGATCATGAGCTGTGGATGCACACTGTTGAGGAGTCTCATATTGGAATGAAACGTGCGTCCAGTGCTTTCAAGTTTTCCGTGGTGGTCTAGCTACAATTGACTCATGATCTCAACTAATTAATATTTTTATTAGGTGGATTATTGTATATACATCATTATTATTGTTAACTATTATATTACTAACAGACGTTATAGATATAATTACTTAAATACTACATAATATATATATTACACGAAAGATCGGTTGAAGTTAGACATTAACACCTTTAGATGTCGGACCATTGGTTTGGATATTAAGCATTAGTACACGAAACTCAATGTTTTGAGTTTGGGTCCCAAGTATAGGTTCATGGATGCGCACTGCTTAAGAGTCTTATACTAGGACGAAACGGCCGTCCTGTACTTTCAGGTTTTCAATGGTGGTCTAGTTTAGACCGATCCCTAAAATAAAATGTTATAATTACCACAATCTCCATAAATCCTTATTCTGATAAAAATTATAATCAGTTAAATATTTTGAGTTCACAATTGCGTCTAATTCTTCGCTATCAAAGGTTTAGTTCATGAATTTCATGTTGAAGTTTATTTTCACCATAAGCTGGTATTTGTTAGAGACTTATCGTGAACAGCAGTATTTTTGTTGTCTTTCTAAATAAAATCATCGGCAAAAAAGTTAGGTAGATCTATTCAAATTTCTTCAAAAAATGTCTAAGGACTAATAACGTCGACCTTGACAGGTTATTGTTGACTATTTGCTTGTTATTATCTGTATATTTATTTTGATTATCTTCTTCTTTGATTTGATCTTTGACCTTGAAATTGTTTGTAATTTTTCAGAACAATTCTGTTATGATCTGACCTAGCCGTCGGCAATTTGTTATGTTTTTGACCTAGACTGTAGCCAATTGTTATGACTTGATCTAGGTCGTCGCTGATTCGTTATGACCTTACGAATTTAACAAGGACGTAAGTCGCGTAAATTATCCACCAATAGAATACGCCTTCTACGACCTTCACACTGTGACAATGACGTTCTATTAGTATGAATAATCTAGCGTCCTTATTGGTCCTTATCCGCCTAACCCGTTCACTTGAGTCCAAAACACCAATAGCAGCCTCGGCAATACGAATCGTTTATTTCAAGCATACTTTGTTTATATATCAGACAGACAGGCAACATCATACCATAAAATAGAATATAATATTTGTACAAAACCAGACCAAATGAGGCTGTAAGCGTGGGAGACAATAATCAATAAACTGAGTATAACTTAGGAACAGTAAATCATACAATAATAATCAATAGGTCAAAATGAAGCTTACAATAAGATGAATATAGATATAGATAATCTAGTTACCGAATAGTTATACAATAATAATGATAGTCCAATAGTAGGTCCTGCAAGTTACCCGTACTTATGTCTTCGCTACTACATAACAAATTCCCTAACATATTGACAATTGATCCTACCTAACTCTTCAATATTACATAGAGCTACGAAACATCAATATAGAATCAAACATATGAACTATAGTATCATTTTAATCAATGTATCAATACTCAAATATCATTATCATTTATGCATGAATATTATTCAGTCTTATCGACTACTCATCATCGAATTAAGTACCATTTTTCTATGTGATAGCTTTCCACTGAACAAACTAAAAATATCCATAACAGCTAACCAATTCACTAACATCGTACGATATTACCATTACTTTATTGTAACTCATGTATCATAACAATATTTAATGTCTTATTATGTAATTCATATTTCGATAATGCAATGAGAAGACGAAGTTTATCAGAATTATGTGTTATATTAGCGCAATACATTTCGAACAATCTGATCACACATATACTTGTTAAGACATTTTTTTAATATGAAAATTAAAAGGTCAACTAGACAGGTTAAGGTAAGAAAATAAATAAAGTACACAAAAACAATGTGATGACTACTCTGGATAATAAATCAGCATTACCAGGGTAGGTTAAGGGTAAGAACAAATTGTTTTTGAACACATAAAGGGGGTTTCAATTTCCGTATAGCCAAGGCTTCAATAAACCTTAGTATACGTCCTTGAAGGCTTTTGTACAACACTACAAATGCTGATTTGATGTCAACCTTATGACCAGTTTCAACTAAATGTTTCGCAATAGAGGAAGATGTTTGTCTGTCCTGTGATCTTATTTGACTATTCGAATTCATTTGGTTCTGTAGTCATTTAGGTATGTGTTCCACCACCCTTATTTGCAAATCACGATTGCTCCTCCCTATGTACGTGTTACCGCACATACATGTAAATTGGTATACACAATGGGATGTGACACAATCGCTTATATGCTGTCTAGGTTTTTGGTGAAACATCGACCTTGTCTTTTCAATGATGACAAGTTGAGCTGCATAGAATGTCCTATTTATGGCTAATTTTAGTCTCCGTCTTAACATGAGACTATTAGAGTCACTTCTAAATGGTAATGTAATATAAACTCGCTTTTTGGGTGCCAGAAGCGTAATAGGTCTAATCGTATTGCAACCCTTCCAGCGGTTTATGAACTTAAATGAATAACCGTTATTCATTAACGTAATTCATATTGTTTTTTTTGCCTATTCTAGAACTGATTCCATCAAATGAAAGAATATTCGTTTAAAATGAACATTCATGGAAGTAATTCTATGAATCAACGATGATGAACAAGAACTAATCAAGGCATCACCAGCAAAACTTTAATCTCCAACTTAATCATAATTAAACATAGATTGAGAAAATAATAATATTTTTTAACCTTATATATATATATACATCTATATCAAAACTATTCTATTTTGTCTTGTTCAATTTTCGTTCCGATTTGTTTTCTTTTTTTTGTTTAAATGTTTTATTGTTCAATGTTCACTGAATTTTTTTTGTTTTTGTTTTATTTTCTACTACTATCATTATAAGTATTATTAATGATAATGACACAAAAAAAAACACAGTGATGATGATGATGATGATGACGATGATGATTTAAATACACAATTATTGTTATTTAATGTTTATATTTATGAAAAGGGTTTTTGTAAATAAATGTAATAATGAGATCTTCTTTTTCTTTTGTAATTAAGTAAGACTGTAGTAAACGAGAACACGAGTGGGGACAGTTGAATGTATTAAAGTAAACATTATAGACCATCTAACTAAATTCTGATAATCATACAGTAAACATTGTAATCAAAGATGGCTAGAAGTGGAATCGAGGACGAGCATTTCAATGTTCTATTTTGGACTCGTCAGCTGGATGTACCTACACTCCAGAGTTGAAGTTCAATCTGGGACTCTTATAAATTCAAAAATATTGAATTCCGTTAAATACTATATTAGTGCAAACATTTAAGAGTTTAGTTGGTGTTATAAACTAAAGATATTGAAGGTTCTTGTCGATTACATCGTGAGTACCAAAAAAACAAAACCTCTTGGGTTGATAAGTATCAATCAATAGATTTATATCGTATCTAAAATATAGTTACAAATGTGGAAAGATACTGTGTCTGACTTATCGTAATAATAATATTATTTTGTAATAGCAGTGCGCACTGTTGAAGAGTCCCACAATAGGACAGAACGGCCGTTCAGTGTTTCCAGGTTTTCCTTGGTGGTATAGCTTCAATTGACCCATGCTTTCAACTATGAAAATACTGAAATCTCCACAAAACCACCTCTGATTATAGAAAGTGTTTCCTATTGTTAATTTTCACAACTTTGACTTGCTAGACCCTATACTATACTTCCAATCGACTGAACTTGAATAAACTATCGTTTGAATAACGATGTATGAATGTTATACATAAAGTGAATAGTATCGTAAATTGTCGAAAATTTATCTCAACTTGTCCCAATATTATTCAGACCACAGGCTTCCTTACTTAGTCAGCATGTATATTGACTATTGCAGCCTACATACCAGAGAGAAAAAGAAAAACTGATCGAAAGTATTAACGCATAAAAGTTATATGAAAATGGAAAACACAAGTGTTCTTATGGAAAACCAAAATTGGCTGTCGTTAATTTACTAGAAAAAAAAGGATACAGTCATTGTAAGTAGAAATATATTTACATATTTCGTGATATTAACTTTTATGTGTCTGATAAAATGTACAAATACATTGTAGTGTTATACAAGCCCATATAGCTAATACCAGATTCCGGACAGGCCAATTTATTCATTCTTCTTGAGTCATATCTTTGATCTTGTTATTTATTCGTTTATCAACCTTGACTGTTTCTATATAAGTGAATGTGTGTGCACTTAGCCTATTCATTACATGTCTGTAGATTATTTTTGTTCGGCTATAAATATCGATTCACATTTGGTTAAATCGAGTCTACCCATCGAAGACAACAGAAGATGATTGTGCTCGATTTTGTGGATTGGTTGAAGTTAGATATTAACCTCGCTAAATACCGACAGGCTCAGTGGTCTAGGGGTTAAACGTTCGAGCGCGAGACCGGTAGGTCCTGTGTTCGAATCTCGCTTGTGAGTATATCAACCATCCTTTAATCAATTCCGATTATAGTCAATTTTGGTTAAGCCCTTTTTATTAACTTACTTAACAGACATCGTCATTTGGATAGTAACAATTTGCATATTCTTTGCACTGCTATACCACTAGAGCACATGACACTCTATTCGAAATGTTGACTGCTTAAATATCATTCAATGACTCATACTCCTCACACTTATATGTATGCACACAAATACTATCATCAGCCTTTGTTTTCCTTTGCTGTGCCCTTATTAAATGTGACTATAAATTGCCTATGTATTTGCTTGCTATTCGCTAGCTTGCTCCTCGTTCATTTCCTTCGCTTGTTCGCCTGTTCACTCACTCTCTCGCTCGTTGATATTCGCTCAGGTGTTGTTAACTTTCTGACCTGAGTTATTCGACAATAAACTGTAGTTGCTGCTATCTTTTGTCTTCTGATTTTACGCACCGTTAAGATTAGAATTATAACGGTTATCGAAGTAAACGATTAATGAATCGCGGCACTACATGAGATCGTAGATGTACACAGCGAGACTAAAGTATACTGACGACCTTTGAACGATTCTTGAATGACCTTGAGAAATATTAACCAATCAGAAGACAGTTAGTATACCGTAAAAATATATTATACAAAACTCAAAAATTAAAGGGGATACTGTTCTTTAGATGACTCAAAAACTTCTCAAGGTCAGATATAGGTTCAGAAGTTCTAAAATCATAGTGCATACGATACAGGAACACATCCATATGGCTTCATAGTAGTCGACCTCTGAAACCATGATAAGGTCTCAAAAGTTCTTTTAGCTTCGACCACATTGCTTCAATGTCGTTGGTATATGGGTATGGCTTACGGTTTAGGGTTAGAGTTAAGTTTGAGGGTTAGGGTTTAGGGTCAAGGGTGAGACCATAATTTATGGACGACCTTTGAGCGACGCTAGAGTGACCCTGAGAGACCAAATGAGGGCTATAAACCTGTGTGAAGAGTTTAAATTATGATTTACAGTTCATGGTTAAGGGCAGGAATTATACTTAGGGTTTTCATCACGAACTGACATCAGCTATAATGCCAAAACTCTATTTATCCAAATGGATAATTGAATTTCGCGCCAAAATCTTATGATCACTCCTCTTGTAGACACTGAATTATCACGTCTTCTCTAAAATCCTCTGTAAACCGTTCGTACGTAAGCATCAGGTACCGAATCTAGCGCCGTGACCTTAAAAACCCGCGAAAGCTTCTGATTGGCTCGTCGGTATAGTTTAGTTTCGCCTATTCATTCATTCATAATATCAATAAAAAGGATTAATAATTTCATTACCCTATAAACAGTTTACTTTTAACTCTCTATTATATTCTCTAGTAAACTGTAATATTTTCAATAAAACATCTGTTAGTAATTAATACTATTAATGGGTAAAAAAACATCATCAAGGATCATTTTCTTTTTCTTTTTTTTAAAATGTAAATTATTAATTTAATTCAATATGTTCAATGTTTACTTTTATAGATTGTTCAAAACTTTTTTACAGTCTACATTTAAAACGAAAAAAGAAGAATAAGATCACAGATGTTTTGATCAAACAACTTTCCACCTGTTCTAAGTAAATAAACAATAGTTGCTATGTGTTAATTGATAAAATGTTTCCCCTTTTATTCCCTCCTATTCTTCTTCTTTTTCCTATTCTCCTTTTTCTTCTTCTTCTTTTTGTTATCCTCACTATTATTGGAATTGACTTTCTCTTATTAGGTATTATAGTTTGTCATAGTTGAAAACGTGAGTCAATTGAAGCTAGACCAACATGGAAAACCTGGAAGCACTGGGCGGGCGTTTCATCCTATTATGGGACTCCTCAGCAGTGCGTATCCACGATCCCGCCTCGTGAGATTGGAACTCGGGACCTATCAGTCTCGTGCACGTATGCTTAACCTCTAGATCAGTTAGCCGGCATCCAACGGTGTTAAGTTCTAACTTCAATTGATCTGCAAAGTTGAGCAACCGTTCACCAGTTGTCTTCAGTAAGTTCCTATCTCACAACAGACTTGGTTTGAACTCCACTGGTCACTGCTTCTCACTAGAACTCCTCGATGTACTTCTCGAAGTCAGTCACTAGTGAGCATATGATTATATTGATTATCAGAAGGGGTTTTGTGGAGATTTAGTATGTTTCATAGTTGAAAGCGTGAGTCAATTGAAACGGTCAAGTGCTTCCAGGTTTTCCATAGTGGTCTCGCTTCAATTAACTCACGCTTTCAACTATGAAAATACCAAATCTCCACGAAACTCCTTCTGATAATTGTTATAGTTTAATTAACTGATTTCTTTTCTTTTGTAGTTTTAGTAAAATTAAGAATAATTTTCATGACAAAAATAACTTTAATTCTTAAATCATTAGAAACCATGAAACATTCTAGTTGCAACCGTTTGTCAGTAACCAGTCATATTATAAGAGGTAACATTTATTTTTAAAAGTTGGATTCATGAGTCTATGTAAGCTAGATCACCAAGGTAAACCTAGAAGCACTGAACTGACTTTTCATTCTAGTATAGGACTACCTCAGCAGTACGCATCCACGATTCTGCAAGCGGGATTCGAATCCAGAACTTATCGGTCTTGCGCGTTAACGTTTAACTTAAAGATAATTGAACCTGTCTTCAGTGAGTTACTATCTCACAACAGATACGATTGAACTCCTTTGGTCATATTTAATTACTAGAACTCCAGGAAATACCTCTTGAATACAGTCACTAGTGATTATATGATGATTATTATCATTGTTTTTTGATGACAAATATAATTCTGAAGAACAAGTTTTACTCCAGTTCTATCAACCTTGGTTAAACATTTTATTTATAAAACTTTTTAATGAACATAACTATTCATAAGGTTTTAAATGCTAATTTTTTGCTGATATCTGTTAAACACAAAATTTATCTTGATGATTTCATATCAAGTACCTTCTATACATGATTATGAAGAATAGCGTATAGAGTCAATGACTTTCATTTTGATCTATGTAAGAGGTTACCGAATTTCTGATTACTTTCCTTGAATTGATCACATTCTAGAATATTAAATCTAAGTTAACACACATTATGATTAGTTTCAGCAGAGCAGATCTTAATTCAAATTTAAGTTTTCTATTTCAGAAATTTATTTATTTTCTTCAGATTACATTCTCCGTTTCCAAGATTTTATCAATTATGGTACTGTAACTTTGACATTTATGGTCACTATTCTTGTGTATATCATTACTAAAATCTAAGTTGACAATGAATGATTGACTGTTATTACTTAAGTTACTAATTTAACTGAATGTAAAAACCATCGAATAAAATCAAATAAAACTTGTTTTATGTGTACATAGAAAAAAAATATTATGATCATTATTAGAAGGGGGTTTTGTGGAGATTTTAGTAATTTTGTATAGTTGAGATCATGAGTCAATTAAAGCAAGACCACCACGGAAAACCTGGAAGCAATGTACGGCCGTTTCGTCCTATTATGGGACGCATCCACGAGATTCGAACCCAGGACCTAATAGTCTCGCGCCAGAGCACTTAACCGATTGACCACTAGGCGGACATACAACGGCGTTAATGTCTAGCTTCAACCAATCCATGAAGTTGAGCAACCATTCACCAATGCTTTCATTGGTTAAGCACTCGCGCGCGAGACTGGTAGGTCCTGGGTTCGAATCTCGCGAGGCGGGATCGCGGATGTTCACTGCTGAGGAGTGCCACAATAAGACGAAATGGCCGTCCAGTGCTTCCAGGTTTTCTATTGTGGTCTAGCTTCAATTGACTTACGATTTCAAATATATAATATTATGATCAATTTACACACCATTTCTGTCGTGACTTTATAAAAAAGCCGTCGCCAATTTTTTATGATTTTATGAGCGGCTTTTATCACATTAGTTATCTGCCAATCGGGATATGAATCTTCCAATCTTAACACTGTGCTAAATCAATGACGTTCAACTGGTATGAGCAGTCTAGCGTCCTTATTGGTCCCTTGTCCGCCTAGCACTTGCAATTGAATCCAGAACATCAATTGCAGCTTCTGCTATGTGAATCATTTATTTCAAGCATACTCGGTTTATATATCAGACAGACAGACTGTGTCACACCATAAAATAGAAAATAATCTTTGTACAAGATCAAATCAGATGTGGCTGTGAACGTGGGAGACAATAATCAATAAACTGAATATAATTTAGGGACAGTAATTCGTATAATAATAAACCATAGGTCAAAATGAAGCTTATGATTAGAGGAATACAAATATACATAATCTAATCACTCAATAGTTAAACAATAAGAACATATATAGAATAATCGTTCATGAGTAGGTCCCAATAAGCTACCTGTATTTATGTCTTCACTAAGATATACCAATCTCAACTTAACTTATCGGTTAGACCTGTAAATAATCAACATTATATTGAATTGGCAATTATTTTGATTTACTTCTTAGATTATACATCTTATATCTACCTACAGATTGTTGAATTCGATTTGTTTATAATAAAAAAAAACAACTGAAAGGCACAGTAACAACATAAATGAAAAATTGAAACAATAAAATACGAGTCAAACGAAATTGCGTGCAATCTACAATGGTGTAACCCTACAATAATAATAAAGATGTCAAAGAGAAATGTCTTACGAGTGGATGATAGGACAAGGAATAAATGAAGAAAATGACACTCAGTAACAACCAGAGTGTTGTTATAAATAAAAGTAAAAAAAGGAAAGAAAGAGGGTTTTTAAATATTTTGTAACTACCCTACATATGTTAATATTCAACATTTCTATTATTAGTAATATGAATTATGTATACTCCTCTCTCCCTCTCTCTCTCTCTCTCTCACTCTTGCTACTTTTGCTCCCGTTTACCGCAAGCAAAAAGTGACATCATCCATATGACTTGATTATGTTGTCACGGATGCTTATCAAATTTTACTAATTTCATTTTTTTTAAGGAAAAACAACCATATGATTTGAAGAAACTTTTTATGAAGATTAAAATTTATTGAGGAAAACAGTGATTGAAAGTCAATAATATAATAACAAAATAAACTATTATTAGTAGTATTGTGGTGTATGCTACTGATGTCAATAGATATAAGTAGTATATATCAACAATCGAAAATGAAATGCCTGGAAGCAGAATGTTAAATAGATCAAAGAAAAGAGAATGAAAACAAAAATTATGATTAGTATGGAAACAAAATAACAATCAAGTCTAAGACAATTGACTGATATTTACAAAAGGAGCAGTCAATTATGAGACCATTGATTGTATGGAGTTACAGTTTGGTCGTTTATATTGATAACCAGTAGAGAAATCAAAAGTTTGTATTTCATTTCATCGAATTCAAACTTGAATATCAACAAAAGGTATAAACTAGCATATACAGGTAATATCGATGAAAAGTGTGACGACTTCAGTGACTCAGTAGCATAGAGAGTTACTTGATAATGTTTGAATTAATAGGTACTTAGTCTAAATATATAAGAACTCTCGTCTAAATTAGAGCGAATAGTTTCACAGTATTTGAGCGCCGAGTTGATGTAAGACATTAAATATGAATAATATATTTGTAAAATCTCAGCGATTGAATTTGTAGTAAATCCAACGTTTCACCTGGCAATCTGGTCCAAGCTTTTTCAAGGATTGGATTTACTACAAATTCATTCGCTGAGATTTTACAAATATATTATTCCTATTTAATACTTAGTCTAAAGTTTATTGTAAACATTAAAACTGATAGGCCTATGTAAGTGCAGTAGCATAAATTAGTCAAATCATATTTACTTGATTCTGTTGCTAGCTGTCACTTAAAAAAGATATTAAAGATAACGATTATTATCAATTCAGTACAGTTTTTTAATTGTGTATCGATGTTAGTTGATGAGCTTAAAATACTTAAGAGAATCGGTGGCAGATTATTCGATCAAGCTGAAATATTTGTGTTAACTAAAGCCTAATATTCAATGATAAATGAAGTATTCTTGTATTGAAGCTTATCTACTAATACTTCCCTTTTTAAACATTCATGCTTATACATGAAAAGAAACTTCAGTATGGATTGTTGTATGATTTCAGTAATAAAATGACTTGAACCGAAGAATGATCGGATAACAGGTGATTAAGGTCACTTCTCAAAACAAACGACAAAATTATTAAGATTTCCTAGCTGTCTGATCAACTGATTCTTAACCTATACATTGATACTTTCACTGAGTGTTAAATATATCAGTAATCAAGTTAAATGATATCAATCATTCAGACGGAAATCGGTCTCATTGTAAATATCACTTGAAAGCTAATCTTCGTTTTAAGCTTACATCCAACGTAAATTCAATAAATGTTGACGAAACAATTTTATTAATATAAATAAACTACTAATGAGTAGTCAAAGTTTTAATTAAAATATTCAAAAGAAAACTGAATAAACTTGTTGAGGCATAAGGACAAGAAAATTTGGTTCAGCGAAAACTTCTCATCCTATAAAAATCACTTTCAAAGCTATGCAACTACAATATAATTTTTCTCTGCAACAGGATAACCAATAAGATGTTTATTAGTGATGATAATACAAACAATAATAATGAATATAAGCAAAGATGGACAGTGGATAGCAGTGGAATACATGACTCGCGTTTCGTCGTATTTGGGACTCGTCAGCTGGATGTACCTACATCTCAGAGTTAATGTTCACTCTGCGACTGGAACCCAGTAATTTTCACTTCAAACGCCAACGCGTTATCCACTCAGCCACTGAGTCTTGATATCCACTGATCAATTGATGTCCTAAAAATCAATGGGATGATTCCAACAAACAATACCAAGTGAATTTAATAATAATGACTGTAATAATAATTTTTTAAACATGGTGTCAGAGAGATTGAAGATGCTGGCACTATAACTCATCCTAGCTTCTGGACAAACCAGTCTATCCATTCTCCTCAAAAGACACTTTGACCTTGTTATTTATTTGCTTGCCGACCTTGACTGTTTTATGTAACCGTATGTGTGCACATTTCTTATATTACTCATAACATGTCTGTAGTTTATTTTTATGTGACTGTAAATAACGATTAACGCATGATTAAATTGAGTCGACTCACACGCCTTCTCCACTGCATGTCATTTTGCTTCGCTCTCTTCTCCGCTCGTCCGTGTAGATCAACGATTGCATGAAATATACGTATTCAACATCTATTCTCGCATTTGACTTATTTAACTCCGTTATTCACTTACACGATTTAAGTAGATAATTATATACGAGATTAGTCAGGATGTATAATTTGACAGAAGTCATTGGATAACGATCATTTGGTCGATCTAACTGCAGTCTGATCTCGGGCTACTAATCATCGACCTAAATCGCAACAGTGAATAACAGAATTAAATAAGTCATATATGAGTATATTAGTATATTTTGTACACCCACTGATCTGAAGAGACAATCAGAGAGACGAAGAGAAGAGAAGCAAAACGACACGCAGTGGAGAAGGCATGTGGGCCAACTCGATTTAACCAAGTGTGAGTCGATATTTATAGTCAGCAAAATAAGTTTCAGACATGTGATGAATAGGATAAGAAGTACACACACATTCACTCATATAAAAGCAGTCAAGGTTGATAAGTGAATAATGAACAAGATCAAAGATATGACTCAAGAAGAATGAATAAATTGGTCTGTTCGGAATCTAGAATAAGCCAAATAGGCTGAAAATAGTAACCCACACTACACAAGACAATGAATCAGAGAGGTTATTGTGTTAATCCTTGAAAAGTGAGCATGGTATTAATCAAGATCTTACTCAGTGATTTATTGGTATACATATTGTTAGGTCGGCTTACAATAAACTCTATCAGAGCCTCCAGAGAGGCTCATAAAGAGCCCAACCAATCAGCGATTAGTTAGAAGCTATGCTACTAAAATAACGAGGTCCTGATTGGCTGTTTAACATACTGCTACTATGGAATCTCAAGGTCTCTTAATTACTATAAAACCCCTGTTTTTTCTGTACATAAATGAACCTTGTATTAAAGTGTTTCTCTGATACTCGTGTCTTCTCTCTGGTCTTTCAAGTCGCTGAGTAGTGCTAGCCTGGGGTTATCCAAATAGCTAGGATCCGAATAAAGCGTTCAACTTACGAGACATAACACATATGATACTTGAAATTAAAATTTCCCAGTTGAGAGTTCATAATGTCTTGCATCTAACTAAGACAAAACAACTGACTATTAATCATTATTTACAAAGTCATCACCATCTATATTACGTCCTTCCGTAATGGACATTTTCCCCCAATCATTTTCTATTCACTTTCTGATTACAGTTCATCTCCACTTCAACATAATTTCATGCAATCTTTCACAATTATTATTCACAATCTGTCTTTTTGATGAATATTCATGCTCATAACAACTAAGTTTATGGTCTCAATAGGATAGGATATTTATCACTCAGTATCCCAGTCACTCACTTATTTAGACGACGAGTAAATTCTAATCGGACCGAAATATTTTACAACTTGTAGCCTGGCTAAGTAAAAACATATCACATATCTATGCTGAAATACCATCTCAAGTTCAAACGGTATATGAGAAAGTATAAACAAGACACGTTACTTGATGATATTGCAACTTACATGTCCTTATCTGAGCCAGAAGAACAATGTCATATGCACTTACAATTAGTGCATAATAGTAATAACAATCATTCATCTGAGCTACAAATCTTCTCCACCATTTCTTAATACAGTTCAGTCTGGTAATTCAGCCTTTCTACTCATCTTGCTCTTCTCAGTTTTGATGCTCAATATGAAGTGTATCTCGTCACTGAATCGGACTTTAGAGCATAACACTATGAATGCACCACACTTTCAAATTAGCTTGACTGATGGCCTTACTAAAGCTTCATCGGAAGGCTTCCAGAACTGCAAAAGCTTATTTAAGACGACATTAGTTCTTGCTAGTTTTTATTGTGAACTTCATCAATTAAAACCGGAAAATATTTATTATTCCCTTCATATTTCTAAGTACTTATATATTGTTGAGATAAAGCCGTAGATGTAAGATTATTATTAAAAATGAATTTAATCTAAATAGCCTTTCAATCAACTTTGTCTAACTATCACTGCAATTATTGAAACATTAACTGATAATTATGGATAATTCTGAATAAAGTAATACACCAAAGCTAATCATTAAATCTTATATATGATAAGTAGGAGCTCCTATTGCAATAATAAATCACATCAGCGAAATATTATGTATCATCTCATTAGTTAATTTCTTTGGAGTCATAAACAGATCTAAGTTTGACAACCACTGCAAACCTGGAAGCACTAGGAAGCTGGTTTTTGTTTTAGTATGGAATTCAGAAGTGCTCATCCAAGACTCTGCACCCAATAATCAGACCCAGAACCTTCAGTCGCGTGCGCTAACGTTTAACCTCTAGATCACTGAGCCCGTCGGTATCTAACAGTGTTAATGTCTAACACCAACCGATCCACGACATTATGTGAACACTTTACAAGGATTAGCTCCATTGGCCACAGCTTCTCAGTAGAACTGCTGAAACTTCCTCTCGAAGCTAGTCACTTGTGAGCACATGATAATTTTCAGTATGAGATTCTGCAGATCATTGAATTTCATTGAAATCATGAACCAATCTCATTTAGAGGCAGTTACCTACCGAAGACGATCGAATAAGGCCACCCAATATCATGGATTGATTGAAGTTAAACATTCTCGAAAACGAATACATGCTAGGTGCCCTTAATGTTGAATGTCCGCGCTCAAGATCGAAGGTCTTGGGTCTGAGTCCTGGTTGCGGTTTTGTGGACACTCCTGGGTAATTCCATACAATAATGAAACGTCCTTCCAACATATTTAGGTTCTTAATAGCTGTCTAAGTTAGATCTGTTTGTGATTTTAATGAGATTCAAATATCTTAACAACTTCATATTGTAAATAATTTCTAATGGATTCATGGTTGACAAAACACATAGAAACAATGAAAATAGCAAACAGAATCAATATACATTTTCTTCAAACTTTTTCTTATACACCATGAAGGCTGTTTAAACGCCTTACTCTTGAAAATCGCCTTTCAAATTGTCCATATGTTACTTCACATTGCTATCAAGTTTGAATGTACCTAATCCATACCTGTACATATGCGCTTCTTGACATACTACTTAAAAATATTCAGTAGTTTATTTTATTTTCAACAATTTAAAGAGATGGTATGCTTATTAAGTAGCTTTTAATCAGTTATGCCGAACACTAATCTTATCTGTTTTCATTCGCATTTGATGTTTCGGTTGTTTTTTTCACATTTAGCAGCAAATATTACTCTCTGTCTTGCTCTAACCCTATCGTGAGCGGTTCTCTGTTTAAACTGTCTATTTTGGACAGTTTCGTCATTTTTCTACACAATGCAATCTCTTATGGATATATTTTTACGATCTTTATGATCATAATTAGAACTTCGTGAAGTGAAAGTAATAAAAGGGAAGACTTTGACTATGTATTACATGTAGTATGAGTTCATTGTATTTGCGGTACTACCAAACATGTTACTCATAAGCTTTTTATTGGCTATACACTTTATCAAATCAGCAACAGCGTTTTATGGGAGAGGACAAACTAGCTTCCAGCTAAAGAGGAAATTAGGAAAAGACGATGGAAGTGGATAGGACATACATTAAGGAAATCACCAATGTGCATTACAAGGCAAGCCCTAACTTGGAATCCGGAAGGGAAGCGGAAAAAAGGAAGGCCAAAGAACACATTATGCCGGGAGATTGAAGCAGACATGAAGAGGATAAATGTTAACTGGAAATAACTGGAAATGATTGCCCAGGACAGCGTTGGATGGAGAATGCTTGTGGGCGGCCTATGATCCTCCACGAGGGGTGACAGGCGTAAGTAAGTTAGTAAGTAACCTTATCAAATTTTGAAATAAATTTCTATGAAAATTCTTAAGTAAGTGATAACTCATTGCATTATGTTTTCTAACCATTCCGTCTAAAGACCAAACTTTACCAAGTGAATAAAAGATTTCGACCAAGTGTGTAGACTTCAATATGATAATTTGATTAACACATAAGAGAAGCACATCGAAAATCTAATTTCATCAAGTTTCACACACTCGTTATAGTTTATACGATTTAAGATTAACAGTTCATCACTTCATTGGTTAATATTTTCAAATCGTTAATGAATCGATAAAC
Source organism: Schistosoma rodhaini (assembly GCA_944470415.2). Classification (NCBI taxonomy): domain Eukaryota; kingdom Metazoa; phylum Platyhelminthes; class Trematoda; order Strigeidida; family Schistosomatidae; genus Schistosoma; species Schistosoma rodhaini. The sequence continues at coordinate 37,724,210 of OX104037.1, forward strand.
CACGTCAGTCAATCCCTGAATCACAGATAAAGTACGACTTTTCACAAATGTATTGTAGTGAACAAGAACACGGGTGGGGATAATCGAATGTATTTAAGCACAAATTACAGACTGTCTCACTAAAATCTGATAACCATACAGTAAACAGTTAATTTTCAAAGTAACAATCAATTGTCTTAATCTTCACTGTTCCTTCTGCAAATATCACTCCGTCTTCTCTAATTTCATTGTTCATGTATTTTCGTACCAGTTGTGCTTCATTCCTGTTCTTTCCATATCTGCCAAAATACATTCTATGTCTGACCGTCACCATATACTACTTATGTGGATATAAGTAGACCACACCACAGTATATCTGTCCAAGTCGTTACACTAAGTATGAGGATATATATATATATTAGTGAAAACCATCAGGGTGAAAAAATGAGCCAAGCATATAGTAAACAGATCAGTTCAACAGTCAGAGACTCTAATGATCATCATCATTTCTTGGTTTGCCTGTCTCTAGCTTTGTCACAACTTTATCGCACTCCACTTCAGACAGAATTGTATTTGGGCTAGGCTGATATTTAAGCCTGCCAAATACATGTACCAACTAACTAACCTGGTGACGACTTACAGTTTTTTCAGCCAATTTACTGTCTTTACCTAGAAATTCACTCTTAATATCAAAATTATTGACTCAGTAGTTCCACCAAATGCCTATAATACTTTGTAGACATTTATGATCAGGTATTAAAGACTTTAGAAAGTTTCCTAATGTCATAGGCTACATTTTAAAGGCCTAAAGAGGGTGAATGTAAATTTTACTGATCATAAATACTGTACGATCAAACACATGTACAACATGAGATTTCATTATTGAAATCATTCATCAATCTTATTGAAACGTTATCATTAAGTGACATCAATTGAAATATCGGTAAGAAAGCTAGAAGAATAAGATTTCTAGAGTAGCATGAATTCATTACATTTCAAAGTTACTCATTAGATATAAATGGCTTAAATTTTTATCAAAAACACAAACACGAAAATAGTAAATATATTTTTATCATATCCTGATTAGTAGAAAAATTTTATTTCTGATGTTTCGTGACTTAATGTAAGCCACTTCTTCAGAGTAAGCTAAAGAGACGGCTTACTTTAGGTCACGAAACAACAGAAATACAATTTTTCTATTTATTAGAATCTAACAAAAATTTATCTATTATCAACTCTCTACCATGTGCTCAATTTATTCGAAACTAACAAGCCTAAACTTGGTAATGATACATATTAGTACGAAACGTTTTCTATGGCGTAATCAACGGGGTTTAATTCGAAACGATGTAAGAAATAAGGGTTGACTAGTATTTAAATGTTGAAGATGATGTTATAAAAAGAAAGAGGGTGAAGTTATAAATGATAATGAAAGAGATAATGAATAAAAACGAATTATTAGCATCTGAATGATAACTAAGGCACCTTATGGACATAAAATTTAAGTCAGCGTCGTGGGTAAATGTCATTAGAATCTATTTTAAGTTATAAAATACAATGAAAAGATAATGTAATTGAAAGGCATCAATATATGTATATATATATATATATATTACCATGCCAACGAGAGGTTAACTGCACTTTCGTTCTAGATATAAAGGTCAAGTCGAAAGACCTTAGTGACAATGACCTCTCTAAAGCAAATTAAAAGTGATGTACGCTACTTTTTTTAAAATGTCTTTTGTAATGTTCACGTTGTTTTTACTATCCATCAAATTTCTAGCGATCTCGTATTTTTTTAACACTTCTTATTACATTTGTTTGGATATCAATCTTTCATAGGACAGTCTTCACTGTATACTATTTTGTCGGTTGAACACAACCTTCTGGACCTATTAAATAGGGTTTTCACAAAATAGCTTTCACAACTAACAGGATAAAGACGATTTCAATTTAGGCACTGACTTATTTACGTTTCATTTCTGAACATGGTCTTTTTTTTCACACCAATGTTCCGTCGTTTTATTTCTAGGTCAATGTAGTTAAGGTGATCATTACCTTCATATTACCATGGTAAATTTAATATTAACAGGTACCTCGTCAAACTCGTAAATGGTAATATGAGTTTTAATCACACACATCAATAGTAAAAGCATAGTGCTGGGAGAAGCTTGAACAACTCTCCAACAAACCGAATTAAACTTCATCCCATTGTTGTTAGCCAGTCAAAAAAGAATCATTGTGAATGATTGGTTTTTGAAAGAAACAAAAATACAACTCTACTCGTATGATATTGAGATGGTGGAGAAGATTTGTAGCTCAGGTGGGTGATTTTGATGTAAGTTTGTTCTCTGAGCTGGTTGGTGTGGTCGTGGAGCTTTCATTGTCCTTTTGAACGACATCATCAGCACAAACTTCGTGTACAAAGCTCCATGACCAAACCATCCAGCTCAGAGAACAAACCTACATCAAAAGTACAACACTACTATAAAGAACTTACAGAATTAATGAATCTATTAATATATTCACGAAGCTTTCCTATCAATAAATAAAAAATACAAACATACAGATTCATTCATATGAATACAGAACATCCATCTTCCTAAACCCTTATGAAGATGCTAAATGAATGTTAGGAGTCCTTACATTGTTTCTGGCTAATGTTTAAGGACCTAAGACTACGGGTCTTGGGTTTTAAGGTTAGGAAAAGGATTAAGGGTTTAGAAATAGGATTGTTTTAATTTTATATAAAATATATATAAAAAGAATTGAATGTTTGATATCTAGTTTTCAATGACCAAAACTAACTTTTCGGTCTAATTTTGAACTCTCTGAATATTACTCGGTTGTTCATTTTACATGATACATGATAGAGGTAATTAGTCTTTGAATTTAATAATTTTCTCGATTGTCTTTGTCTAATCCTCATACTATTTATTTACCCATATGTTCACGGGTGAAGTTGAGCCCTACTTAACTACTTACGTACGCCTGCCGACCAGCATTCTACCACCCACTCTGTCCTAGACCTTTCGAGTTCTATCCAGTTGTTGTTCATTCTTCTCATATCGGTTTCCATTTCTCGGCGTGATGTGTTCTTTGGTCTTTCTCTTCTCCTTTGCCCTTCAGGATTCCATGTGAGAGCTTAATTTGTGACGCAGTAGGGTGATTTCCTCAATGTGTCTCCTATCCACTTCCAGTGCTTCTTCCTGATTTCTTCATTCGCTAAGTAAAATAATATGTGTAGATCATTGAGTAACAAGTCATTAGTCCTTCTCACCAAAGTAAATTTCCCTTAGATCAAATTCATAGAAATTTGTGTTGTGGAAATCCTTGAAATAATCATGAATTATGTTTGTATTAAGTCTTAGCTAGTAGTTCCTTCATGATGCCTAACCGAGTCTTTACATAAATATAATTTAATGGCGGTATTTATTAACGAATTAAGGATTTAAGTATAAGCTGATGATTTTCCAAATGATTGAATCTCTGTAGTAAAAAATAGCTTGTCTTATGACGCATAAAACCGGTTCAAAAACGTTAACAAGTCCATTATAGTTAATGATATAACTTGGCACAAATATGTGCTATCTCATGTTTCCATACCATATTGACATAAAAATAGTTAAGAAGTTGGAACTGTGGTAATCACAATGAGAAAGATGATACATTGACAATATGATTAGAAAAGAAGGTATGTTTCAAGAAATATTGGAATTAACTATTCAAGAGAAGATAATGAATGGATGTATTAGTGATACTATGACCGTTTCAAAGTCATGTCACTTAACATCTTCAATCACTGAAGCCAAAAACAGTGAAAACTCATAGGTAAACGTGAAACTACCATGTACATTCAAGTTTTATTGATTATGCAGTGTCAAGCTCTTAACTTAGACAATCTATTTACTCATTAGCTAATAAAGAATAGAAACATTTCTAGGTCATTTCTAACGTCATCATTTTTAGTCTCACCAAAAGTATCCATATGTGTATCATACTTAAACCAATGTATGGTTCTAATAACTCAAGAAGTTACAACTTGTTTCCTATTTGACAGTTCTCAGAAAAATGATCCGTTATACAGATGTCAATTAATGGTACTGATTCCTTGGTTTAACTATAAGAATTCTCTGTACAAAATCCTCAATATTGCGACAGCTTTTAGTCATATGTATACATGTATGTTTTTTCAGCATAATCCTACGGAGAGTCATCTTTATTCAAAAGCATTTTCAACTAGTGTTGCTCTTAGTTCAGTTTTTTTTTCAAGAAATAGACTAAATGAATAGTATATGAACAGTCATTATCGTTAACTTGTTTGAATTCTCCCATTGTTGTTTAGGACTGCAACTGGTCAGTCTCTAATTGGCATATGTGCATACTGTGCGTATTGCCTCGATATAGCCTTATTTCACAACAATTGTAAGCAAAGATGGATAGTGGCTATCAGTGGAATCCAAGACGCACGTTTCATCTTATTTGGGACTCGTCAGTTGGACGTATATGCATCTCATAGTTGATGTTCACTCTGGGACTAGAACCCAGTACCGTTCACTTCAAACACCATCTCGTTATCCACTCAGATACTGAGTCCTGATAGCCACTTGTCATTATAGTTAACGTTAGAGCTTTGCTGTAAATAACTTCATGCTAGATTTTAAACCCCTCAAGAATTCCCATAATGACATCCGGTTTATTAACATAAATCTGTACATTATTGATAAGTAATAATGAAAACAAGGAACTGGTTAATCAATATAGTACATTTACCAAGTCAACAATCAATCCATAGTGTATTACTATCAAAAATCCATATAAGTCATTAAAAAGCCTCCATTTATTGACATTAAGACTTCAGATTTTCAACAATCAATCTCCAACAAACATTAGTAAATTACAACTTCATATTTTGATGTAGGTTTATTCTCTTAGCTGAATGGTTTGGTCGTGAAGCTTTCATCGTCCTTCTGAACAACATCATCATCATCATCATTAGCACAAACTTCGGGTTGATGTGAAGTGTTTGATTTTTTTTAAAATGTTTATTCAAGAATAACAATAATCAACAAAAGTCGAAAAAAAATACTTCACTTACATTTTATCCACATAGATTATGATGCTTTGACTAACCTGATATAGAGAGCAACTCCATGACATTATGGAACTTCAATAAAATTCGAAGATTTTCATTATTTCCGTCATAAAAGTGCTCTCTCCATCAGAACTAATTCAATAATACATTATCTAATATGTTAGTCTTTATCATTATAATACCATCTACAATGTAATTCAATCATTTTATATAAGAGATTACATTTTATATGATAATTCTTTGTGAATGTTGTATAAATTGAAAGATTAGAATTTCATAAACATATATAGATGCACACACACTCTCACACACACACACACTCACGCACGCACGCAAGCACACACAAGCACACACACACATCTATATAAACAAATGAGTTGATTGAATAGAAACGGACGTTGGTTTTTATTTTGGTTTTTTTTTTCGGTTCCAAATTGTATGTGTAAATATCGTAGCACCAATTATGTAACTAACTAACTAACATTATCAGTCATGTACATATGAAATTAGACTCGTTTTAATAAAGAGTCAAAATTGTTCGATCATCTTATATAAAGGTGATAGTATGTAAGTTATTACAATGTATGCTTACACATAGATACACACACCCATGTGTGTAGGTATATGTGTGTAATATACATTTGTGCAAGTATTATGTATGAAACTAAATCTAGTCATAATTGTACAAAGTTAATATGCACATGACATAGAGTTACCTATATCTATCTATCTATCTATCTAATATGTATTCGGCCATGTTTTAGAATATTGTACATTGAACATTGAATAAATAGCACTACTTTTAAATATTTTAATCTACTCTTAAATAAATATTTGTTAATAAAACTATTCGTTATATTACTTCATTATTTTAAGGTGATATGTAAATTAGATAGATATTAAATGAAAAATGATATTAAGAAATATTTCTGTCCTTATTAAGACAAAATGAATAAGTTTATAAAATGTGTTGGTATGTGTAAGTGTGTGCTGTTTGTGCTGTTTGTTTGTTTCGTTGATTGGTTGGTTGGTTGGTTGGTTGTTTTCGGATATTTTTACTCAGAACTTAGTTACAATGTCAAGAGTGCTATTCAATTAGTTGTTCTTACTTATGTATGAAAATTGAAAGAAATTATTCAATTTTTCAATGAGAATTTTTCAATGATGTAAATAATCCAAAATTTTTTTTTCTCAGTTTTTGTGTGTATAACCTAAAACACCAAAAAAATGGAATTAGATTTGTGCGGTTTTTTTTTGTTGCTAACCGATTAATCAATTCTTGTAAAATCATGAAAATGTATCTAATATGTAAATTGTATGGTTAATAGAATAAATTAGTTACAAAATCTTTGGAAATGATTTATTTTTAATAATTGAAACCATAAGTCAATTAAAGCTAGACCAGCATGGAAACCTGGAAGCACTGGACGGTCGTTCCGCCCTATTGTGAGACTCCTCGGCAGTGTGCATCCACAATCCCACTTCACGAGATTCGAACCCAGGATCTATCAGTTTCGTGCGTGAGCGCTTAACCATTGGACCACTGATCCGGTCGGTATCCAACGGTGTAAATGTCTAACTTCAACCGATCCACGAAATTCACCGACACATCCACCAATGTCTTCAGTGAGTTACTCTCTCACAACACACCTGCTTCAACTCCACTGGTCACTGCTTCTCACTAGAACTCCAGGAAATACCTCTTGAAGCCAGTCACTAGTGAGCATATGTTTTTTTTTCTTAATTCAAATTGACTAAACAATATCAATGAAATTCTTGTGATAAAAAGTATTCATTCGCTAGTATTAAAGCTTTATTTCAATTCATTTTTATCCATAGACGATGCAATACCTGATAAGGATAAGAAACTATGAATAATATTATGGTTGATGAAATTGGGAAGTAACATTATACAAGTTTAATTGAGTAGTTTCTTGAAACGTTAGAAAGATTAGTAAAAATCCCATAGGAAAGTATTCAAATACCTTAGATCAATATTGATATATACATATCCTGGAAAATTTTATTCTAATCACTCACCAAACGCTTATCAATCCTGTAAAAACATTATAATGTTTATGACTTAAGACAATATTGAGACGATCCGCACAGAATACATATATGCCACTAAGAGACTGATTGATTGCAGTCTTAAATATTAATGCTCAGATTCAAACAAACAATACAAAATGAATTAAAACTTCACCTTATCGCACAAGCTAATGGCTATTAGAACTGAGTAGCTAAGTGAATAACGCGATGGCATTTAAAGCTATCGGTACTGAGTTCGAGTCACATAACGCACATCAACTCTAGAATGCAAGTGCATCCAGATAACGAATCCAAAACAGGAAGAAATAAGTGCCCTGGATTCCATCACTAGCCATTATCCCTCTTAGCCTATAAACATCAATCACGTTTTCAAGTGAACTTTTCAGATCTTTTTTCTAACTAGTTTGATTATGTTTTGAGTAATTTCAGTAGGTTTGATACTATAAATCGTAAATAGTTTCTTACAACAAGAATAACTGAAACAGTTTGACAATAAATCAGCGTAAAACATAGAAAATCCTAGACAAACCTTCTTATTAATAAATTCAATGAATATTAAATACCAAACACTGGTTTCCAATAAATTCATCACAGAAGCCTTTACATTTACAAATTCAAAAAGTATTATATTACACAGTGGCCAGGATAAAACACACATAAATAAATGAATGAAATAGTGTCACATATTAACATGATGAAATTTAACGAAAAATTGATAGGAATGTTAATATAGCCAATCTGATACCTCTTAAATACTTAACTAAGCATTCAGATTCTGATTATAGATTATATAGGTAACATAAAGAAAAAAACTTCATAAGGGTTGATACATGACGATCTAACAATCCTCATAGTGTAATGATTTGATAAATGAATCAATATTTTGCATTCTACATGCTGATAATTTTCAAGAAATCAGATTTTAATTCTTAACTTACTTACTTACTGACTTAATTACAACTGTTACCCCCAATGGAGCATAGGCCGCTGACCAGTATTCTTCAACCCACTCTGTCCTGAGCCTTCCTTTCTAGTTCTATCTAGTTTTTGTGCTTTCTTCTCATGTCTGTCTCCATTTTTCGGCGTAATGTGTTCTTTAGTCTTCCTATTCTCCTTTGACCTTCAGGATTCCATGTGAGGGCTTGGCTTATGACGCAGTTGTGTGCTTTCCTCAATGTATATCCTATCCACTTCCTGATTTCTTCTTCCGTTGGAATCTGGTTTTTTGTCTCCCACAGTAACTTGTTGCTGATAGTGTCGGACCATCGGATCCGAAGTATTTTGCGTAGACAACTGTTAATAAACACTTGTGTTTTCTGGATAATGGCTTTCGTAGTTCTTCACATCTCCTCACCATACAGTAGAACTGTCTTGACATTTGTGTTGAAAATTCTGATCTTGGTGTTGGTTGTAAGTTGTTTTGAGTTCCAGATGTTCTTCAGTTGTAAATATGTTGCTCTTGCTACGCCGATCCTAGCCTTCACATCCGTATCAGGTTCATCGTGTTCATCAATTATGCTGCTCAGATATGTAACGGTTTTCACATCCTTCAAAGCTTCTCCGTCAAGTGTGATTCGATTGGTGCATTCTGTATTGTATCGGAGAGTCTTGCTTTTCCCTTTGTGTATATTGAGACCTACTGCTGCTGAGGCGGCTGCTACACTAGTCGTCTTCTCCTGCATTTGTTGTTGCATGTGTTATAGAAGGGCCAGATCATCTGCGACGTCTAAATCGTACAGCTGCATCCTACCTGTCCACAGTATTCCGTGCTTCCCTCCAGATGCTGACTTCTTCATGATCCAGTCATATTAAGATAAGTGAACTGAACCCGAATCGAATTATACCCCCCAAATGCCCTGGTACCCCTCAAATGCCCTGGTACGGCCGAGAGTGGGGAGAGTCACCTCTCCCTCTCGAAATGCTCTCATATGGCCAGCGAATATATAGCCTCTACCAGGGAAGTCCTACTCACTGCCTTCTCGTGGCGGGGGTGTTGGTTACGAAAGTGAGAGGACGAAAAGCAAATGTCCGGCGCTTTAACCGGGTTGGTGGACATGGAAGGTCCACCTAGGGGAGTTGGAAAACCCTGATTCCAAACCAGTGGTACACATGGACTCCAGTATCCTGAGGGAACAAATGGCGTACGAATCAACCGTTGATCACCGGCTACCATGGGACTGCATCTCCTCACGATGCTCCACTGCCTTGTGGATCAGACATTCAGGTCAAAGGCTCCGGGTGTGATCTCCTACGAAAACACCTGCTTCAGTCTGGGAACCTGGGCAGTATCACAGCCCTCACACAAATCGAATGAGATTTGTGAGGCGCATATTTATCTGGTGCTTCCTTGTACCATTATTTATGTGTTTAAATAAATAAAAATAGTACTAGCAAAATGAACTGTACATATTGACATTGATCTCGTTGATAAAGTGACATTCTTAACTCTGGTGATTACATAATTGAACGTTAGTTTCATCAATAAATAACTCATGTCAGTAATCTGATTAAAAATGTCTTGATATTTTGTACGTGTGACCTGTTTGGATTATGTAAACGCCTTGTTAATAGAAGAAATTATACTGATTTCGGCCTCAGACAGACCCATGATTCTATATTGAAACCAAACAAAAATTTTTGATGGTTTTTCATTCACTTAAATGGATGATATAATTATGAAGCTGAAAAAATAAAGTATAGGAACGAGCCAATCAGAATGAAGAAAATAACATCAACCTAGTAACAAAGATGGCACTATAATTTCATCTTCACAACAATTCTACGAATTTATCGGTAAAGATTTTTGATGTAATGAAAATGTTTTTTGTAAAATCACTTACGGCTAAGAGAAAGAGGATTGCACCTGCAGCCCTTTTAATGCTACGGCCGGTTCCAAGCCCGGATAATAGAAGAGGATGGAGAATGGGGTCAGAAACTTTGCCAAAAAGCTTAAACCATTTAAGCTCTCCATTGGGAGTTCAAAGATCTTCATTTAGAAGAATTACGACGCCTCATGGTGGGAACTGAGATTCTACGAAAGTCACGAGAACGATGCCCTTTCTAACAATCATTGCAACATTTAATATAGATACATGGAATGTCCGAACAGACTTGGAGACCAGGAGGACCAATTTAATAACTGAGGAAATAAGGGGATACAACCACTCTTTGAATAAATGAAAGCCAACGGACCCAAGCTGTACAGAAAAGACTAGATTCGGGAGAAATGCTGTTCTTCTCTGGTCATGAATAAGAAAACACATTGCAAACATAGGTAGTTGCTCTGATGCTATACAAAGAGGCACGAAAGTCACCTATGAGATGGGAATCTCATGGATCCAGAATCATCAAAGCATCCTTCAAGACAAGGAAGGAGGGAATCACAATGAAGGTTATCCAGTGCTGTTAGTTCAATTAGGTTATCAACGAAGAAGATAAAAGTCAGTTTTATTAAAGGCCACAGTCGATCGTATAGAAGTGTCTGGGAAGGGATCTGACCATCTTGATTGTCGGAATGTACAACATCGAGTATGAAGATTTACAAATTTATGTCCAGTTAAGAAAATGGTTATAGGTGGCACGATATTCCCTCACAAACACATACTCAAAGTTACATGAGTCTCACCTTATCACATTACAGAGAACCATATCGATCACTTCTGTACCACTAAAATCTTCAGAAGGTCAATGGAAGACATGAGAACAACGAGTGGAGCTGACATAGGTTCAGATCAATACCTGATGGTTGCCAAGATGAAAGTCAAGCTAAAGAAGTAGCATCACAGTGGTTTAATATAGCCTTCCTTCGAGATACTGACAAACTCAACCAATTCAAGATATCTCTCAACAACAGGTTCCAAGTCTTACAAGATCTTTTCAAAAAAAGAGGTAAGTAATATGGAAGACAGCCGAAAAGGAATAATAACTGCATTAATTTTAACGTGCAAGAGATGCTGGGCCGCAAGAACCATCACTACAAAGAATGGATTTCAATCGATATCCTGGTCAGGATTCAAGGATGGGAGAACAAGAAGACAGTAGTTAACAGCAGTCGAACAAGAACACAGTAAGTCAAAGCTCAGATCGATTACACAGAAGCAAACAAGCAAGTGAAGAGGGGCATGAGAGCTGACAAGCAAAACTACGTGGAAGACCTAGTAGCGACGACGGAAAAAACTGCAAAAGAAGGAAATGTGAGATAATTATATGGTACAACGAAGAAACTAGTAGGGAAATATAGTAAATCAGAGCGACCTGTCAGGAACAAAGAAGGCAAGACAATCACTGAGATTCGAGAACAGTGGAACAGATGGATGGAACACTTTGAGGAACTCTTGAAAGGGCAAGCCCCAATGAATCTACCAGACATCAAAGCAACACACATTGACCTTCCTACAGCTGTCACTACAACAACGATCGAAGAAATCAGGATGTCCACCACACAAATATAGAGTGGGAAAGCATCAGGACCTGACAATATATCACCTGAAGCACTGAAGGAAGACATAGAAGTAACCGTAAAGCCGCTCCACATCTTATTCAAAAGGATTCGGGAGGGGAAACTATTACCCATGGACTGGAAAGATGGACAATTTATCAAGATACCAAAGAAAGGAGATCTCAGCAAGTATGAGAACTACAGGGGCATCACACTACTATCAGCACCACGAAACGTTTTCAATAAAGTGTTGCCGAAACAAAGTAGAGAATCAGCAGACACCCAACTTTGAGATCAACAGACTGAATTCCGTAAGAACCAGTAGTGCATAGACCAAATCGTGACACTACGAATAATTGTTTAACAAACAATTGAATTGAACACGCCACTGTACATAAATTCCTTTGACTTTTAGAGAGAGTTTGACAATGTGGATAGGAGAACTCTTCGGGACCTTCTTTGACGCTATGGTTAACCTCAGAAGATAATCAACGTTATACGGAATTCATATTAGGGACTACACTGCAAAGTCGTGCATTGAGGACAGCTGACAGACTCATTCCAAGTGAGGACTGGAAACAGACAAGGCTGCCTACCTTCCCTCTTTCCCTTTCTTCTGGTGGTTGACTGGACTATGAGGACCTCTACATCTGACAGGAATCACAGAATACAATCGAGGGATTGTATGCAACTAGATGATTTGGACTTCATAGATGAGCTGGTCCTTCTATCCTATATACAAGGACAAATTCAGGTCAAGACGACCATTGTAGCACAAGCCTCTATAGCAGTGGGCCTCAACATACACTGGTAAAAAAGTAAGGTCCTTAAATACAACACGGAGAACATCAACCCAATCACACTTGACAGAGAAGCTGTGGAAGAAAGGGAAACTTCCATGTACCTGAACAGCTTCATCGATGAACAAGGAGGATCTGATGAAGATGCGAACGCAAGGACTGGCAAAGCAAGTGCCGAATTCCTACAGTTAAAGAACATATTGAGCTCAAAACATTGTTAAAGTCAGAATCTTTAATACCAACGTCTACACAGTTCTACTGTATGGAGCTGAAACGTAGAGAACTATCACGACCATCATTAAGAATAACAGTATCTGTAGTCAGTTGTCTACTAAAAATACTCATTGTCCGTCTGCCGAATATCAGCTTCCATCTGAACAGGAAATTAGGAAAAGACGCTGCTTTATTTACATAGACTCTCTGTCAATTGGATAAAAGTAGATTCAATACAAAATTATAAGTACGGGTTTGCAAAGAACAATATGGGAATTCGAAATTTGAAAAGAATGTGAGTTACTAAAAATGTCTCAGAATTAACCAACAGTCTATTCTACCAACACGAACTTTTATTTACTATTCTCGATAATTTTCCTTCTGCTTTCGACACATCTATTTTGATCGTTCATTTTCTTGACTTGATTCCTCATCTCATCGTTTATCACTTTTATTTTCTTATTGATTGGCAGACTGAATCTATTTTTTATACTTATGGTGACCGCTGTTTAAATTGACTACCACGGTTCTGAAACTCCCCTCTTATTTTTTCTTAATATTTCTTCGATCCAATAATTTAAAGTGTTCCCCAAAATGATTTCTATGCGTTAGCATAAGCAACAACACTTGAAAAAACTACGAAGTGGTTAATATTTATTTCCATACAGAACTACTAGAACAACTACAAGAGCCCTAAATGAAATCATTGATTGTCAATTACTCCAATTCATATAGAGTTGAAATCTATAGGTTATTGTCTCATAATAAATCCTCCAGGAATCCATATGGGAACCAACTATTACCGAAAGCACGATTAATATTTTGAACAATCCATCTATATTAGTTTCAACAGATCAATCTCTGTAAAACACTTAACTAAGCAACCTATTTAGTCCGACTAATCTACTAACAAATGTAGGTGAATTCAAGTTATAATAAGCTTGTAAACTGGCATATATATATATGTATATTGATTTAATTTAGTGTATAATTTATAATAAAACCTCAAATCTCTTAGTCTTATATGAAAAACATGAACTAAAGTGTATTGCATAGATGATACATAATCAAAGTTCATTTTAGAATAGATTGTATTTTGAATTGTATATTCAATGTATATTAAATTGAATCGATGTATTTGTTCTATACAAAGTATATTAAAAATCATTTTAAATTTAAGTATGAATAACATAAAATGATGTTCAAATATGTATAAGTTCACTTGGTATTGTTTGTTTGAATCTTCTCATTGATGTGTTAGGACTGCAATTGATTAGTCTCTGATTCGCATATGTTCATACTGTGCGTATTGCCTCGATATAGCCTTAATTCACAAGTATTATAAGCAAAGATGGATAGAGGCTAGTAGTCGAATACAGGACGCGCGTTTCGTCCTATTTGGTACTCGTCAGCTGGATGTACCTGCATCTCAGAGTTGATGTTCACTCTGTGACTCGAACCCAGTACCTTTCGCCTTAAATGTCACCATGTTATCCACTTAGGTACTGAGTCCTGATAGCCACTTACTTGTGCAATGGGGTGAAGTTTAATGGCGTTCGAATTAAAAGGTACTGGGTTCGAGTCTCAGAGTGAACATCATTTCCGAGATGCAGGTACATCCAGCTGACAAGTCCCAAATATGTATAAGTTTTATTACATGAATTATAGTTAGCAAATTTAAACTGCTTTAAACTTTGTCGATACTGTGATGTATGTTACTTATGTCTGTCGATATAAGTAACATGTAACACGTATCAGAAGTGGAATGCATGTTAGAAGAAAGCTGAGAAGATTAAGTTGAAGAGAACAGGAACAGAAATAAAAAGGAATTTTGAATTCGAAGAAACAAACAGAATATGAAGTGCGATTGATGGAATTTCGCAAATGAAATATTTAATGTATGGTTCTCATATTTTTTCTGGTTAGCGTTTTTTAGCGATTTAGTTTTCTATGGAATGTGGTCTCTAATCCTATGCCTAATCCCCCTCCTTTATCCGGCCTTGGGACCGGAAGTACCCCAGAGAAGCTCCGGATGGGATCTCAACATACACAAAGGAGGAAGCAAGACTTTCCGATACAACACAACGCGCATCAATCGAATCACAAGCTTTGGAGGACCTGAAAATTTTTACATATCTGGGTAGCATCACTGATGAATACGGTGGACGTGATGCAGTTGTGAAGGCGCGAATCGGCAAAGCAAGAACAGCATATCTACAGTTGAAGAACATCTGGCACTCAAAATAACTGTCTGTCAATCAACACCAAAGTCAGAATTTTCAATACAAATGTCAAGACAGTTCTACTGTATGAGGCGGAAACCTGGAGAGCTATGAAATCCATCATCCAGAAGATACAAGTATTTATTAACAGTTGTCTATGCAAAATACTTCGGATCCATTGGCCAGACACTTTCAGTAACAACCTACTGTGGGAGAGAACAAACCAGATTCCAGTGGTGGAAAAAATTAGGAAGATGTACTGGAAGTGGATAGGACAAATATTGAAGAAAGCACCCAACTGCGTCACATGGAATCCTGAAGGTCAAAGGGGAATAGGAAGACCAAAGAACACATTGCGTCGAGAAATGGAGACAAACATGAGGGGAATGAAAAAAAGTTGGACAGAACTAGAAAGGTAGTTCCAGGACAGAGTGGGTTGAAGGATGCTGGTCAGGGGCCTATGCTCCATTGGGGTTAACAGGCATAGGTAAGTAAGTAAATAAGTAAATAAGTAAGAAAGTAAGTCTTATATTTTATGAGGACAGTCTATAGTTTTATATCGAACAATAAATAGGTCTTCCCCACTCGAGTTCTTGCTCATTACTATACCATTATCTAAATTTGTAATTTTCCGTACATTAATAAATACTTCATCATAACTCTCTATTACAAACTTAACCCAATAACAAATTAATCGAATTATACTTAACAATGTTGGTGCATTTAATGACTATATGGTTTAACAAACCTTATTTCAGAAAAAAAAGACACCAATCAATGAGAACTGTGTAAGCGAATTATGCCGGTGAAATTTCATTCCTGCCTAGTTGGAAGCAATTTATGGAAACATTTAAACTGAAATACTGTTTGTATACACATGTTAATAAAGTAAATAGTTAGTTTCAAAGAAATACTGTAGTGAACAAAACACGGGTTGGTGACAATTGAATGTATTTAAGTACAAAATTACAGACTATCTCACTAAATTCTAATAACCATACAGGAAACAGTTAATTTTCACAATAACAATCAATTGTCTCAATCTTAACTGTTCCTTCTGCAAATATCAGTCCATCTTCTCTGATTTCATTGTTCATTGATTTTCGTGACGATCGCGCTTCATTCCTGTTCGTTCCTTCTCGATCTTCTACCAAAATAATTCTATGTCTTACCATCACCATATACTACTTATATGAATATAAGTAGAGCACACTACAATACATATTCAAGTTATAAACAGTATAATCCTTAAAGAATTAGTAGACTATTTACACCATTTTGTTATTTATAGTTGGGTAATGTTTAATTTACGTTTCTCATATTATACACCCTTTTAATTTTTTTTTCATTAAAGAGGTTTATCACTGTTTAATTCTTTATCTTAGAATGTCTATGAATTCCAAGAGCGCTAAGAATGAGTTCATTCATGATAATCATTAACCTATTCTAATTTTTCTAATTATTTGCAATGGGTTTTTTTTTACATATGACTTAATCTTTGAATTGGTTTGAAACTAATAAGTTGGATTCAAGACAATTGTTAGATGGTATTCTCAGCAAGTATTGGTAATAATTCATTGTCAAATTTATTCCACTGAAATGTCAAATTATTTAACTTAACAGTTAAATCATAAAACCCCATTAAACATATTGCAGATTCAGATTTGTGTAGTAAAGACAGAAGGCCTGTAGCCTATGTTATTCCTTTTTTAGTATGCTTCTGTAAGTGTCTAGTCTTCTCTTGAATGAGTCAATTGACGATGCAGAGAATTTTTAGAATCTTGGAACTCAGATCAATCAGCAATCAAAAAAAAAACACTGATATCGATCCAAATTATCAATCAATCAGAAATTTATGATCAAACCTAAGAACAAAAATCAAGCCAATGGGAGATACAAACAAAATAAAGAAGTAAACAATGACAGTTTAATGGTCAACAATAACCAATAAAAATCAAGGTCTACAAGACAAGCCGTGAGCCATATGTGAAGAAATTTGAACACTTCACTTCTACCTGAAGTTTGTGCTGATGATGTAGTTCAGAAGAACAATGAAAGCTCCACGACTAAACCATTCAGCTTAGAGAACAAAACTCCATCAAAATCATCCACCTGAGCTACAAGCCTTCTCCACCACGTTAAACAGTGTGGATCCCAATTCAGTTAAATGCTGAGAAATTATTAGCTGACTTATCCTTGGCACTTAAACCCTAAATCCGACAATGTATAGTTTGAACACAAGGATTAGTTATGTGGATTTATTTGACCCCAGAAATAAATCAATGGTAACGGTGATTTTTTCAAAACTACATTATAGTAGTCAACAGAATTTGTAGATGTGTAGCAGCTGACAATGCTCCAAACGTTGATATCATCTTGGTAGACTAATGTATACTTCTAACCCTCGTGACGGTTCCTTTCTAGATAGTTGAGTAATCTTGATCTCACGAACTTCCATTCTTAAACAAATATACTCTTTCATTTAGATTAGTACTTGCCTCTTTTTTATTCAATCTCTAGTGAGTTAAAAAAAACTTTAGTAAAAGCTTGAAATCCCTGATATTCGACTCTGCTCAAACCAGTTCTTCTGATAACTATGCAAAAATACCCATTCCATTGAATGCTAAACATACGCATTTCTTCAAGTTTATGTAAGATAAACATTCTACTGTAAGTCCTGTCTTGTATAGTTTTATTTTTATACAAATTCTGTGTACCAATAGGATAGATTATTGTTCATCATGAGTTCGTTTTCGGTAGATTTGTGTTTTCGACTAGTTTATGTTTGTTATGATAACTATAACAAGTGAAAGTGGAGTCTTAAATTCAGCACCTCTATAAGATATTTTGGTATCATCAATAATGTTTGTGAGAATGTCTACATAAGACACTCAAACCTCAGGTTTAACTACGAGTTACGTTGTGTTCTTTATAAAATACCTTAGAATAAACTTTGACCGATTATTTACTGATCATATTTTTAAGAACATAACTATCTCAAGGATGAAATCTAAACCCAATTTGTTGATTTTTCTGCTGAACTAAATAGTCTATTACATATTTTAAACAAATATGTTTGTACTGAATGAACGTTGATCGAATTCTATCATTCAGTTGTCAATATCGCCTCTAATCTATGTGAATGAACATCTTGAAGTACTGTATTCTATATCAGTACTACATCTTGGTTTCGTAATAGCTGTCACTCATCAACTAGGTTATCTACGATCTTGGAGGAACAATGCTACCAGATAGATTCTAAGCCACGTCAGAGATTTTTTTCACATGAGGACTAACTCCTTATAGAACTTACATATCAATACTAGCATCGAACAAACTTAGTTTAATTTAAAACAAATTGTATGTAAATCTTTATCACTTTCATGTATTCAAAAATCCAACGCATCCCTATACTATTGTTTATCATAATTATATCAATAAAAAAGCTCAGATTACAACAAACAGCTATAACTCTTTGTACTGTAGTGAATGAGAACTCAAGTAGGGACAAATGAATGTATTGGAACACAAAATTACAGAATCTCTTAGTAAACTCGGAAAACCACACAGTAACTTTTTCATTTGTAAAATATCAGTCAATTGTCTCAGACTTTATTGTTCCCCCATTTCTACACCAATCATTCTCTGTTCTCGTTCTCTTTTCTTCGATCTTCTTAACCTTCTGCCTCCAGACATTACATTTTTGATTAGTGTTTCATACTACTTATATCTATCGACATCAGAAGCACACACCACAGTATTGATTTCTTCAATTAGTTGATACGGCATCCAATGTTTGACCTTGAAGTAATCTTATGTTATATACATATATATATATACCGTTACAACATATAACGAATCATATTTCCAACTTGTTCATCGTCTATTTAATCGAGGGTTCCGTAAACTCATCTACCATAATGTACAAATACATATATCTACCGAAATATGATATCATAACCTACTAGAAAAATCATATAAAGTTTATTAAAAACTACGTAATATCTCATAATAATGCCGATATTAGTACGTTATTCAGTATTTCCAATTACATTGTTGATGTGTATATGTGAGGATTGAAAATCGTTTTCTAAAAATTCATCTTGCACCATTTGCTTTACGATAGCTCGTATTGTAGTGTGGTCTACTTATATCCATATAAGTAGTATATGGTGATGGTCAGATATAGAATATATTTTGGCGGAAGACTGATAAGGAAAGAACCGAAATGAAGCGCAATTGGTAGGAAAATGCATGGACAACGAAATTAGAGAAGATGAACTGATATTTACAGAAGGAACAGTGAAGATTGAGATAATTGATTGTTATTTTGCAAATTAACTGTTTCCTGTATGGTTATTAGAATTTCGTGAGATAGTCTGTAATTTATGCTTAAATACATTCAATTGTCCCCTTTCGTGTTCTCGTTTACTTCAATATTAGAAATTCTAATAGTTGATCAGTTGAATAAAAAGATATTTAGAATCTACGCGAATTGTTTCTTGAGTAGTGACCAATGTCGTGTCATTCATTTCTTAATGATGATCGAATTATTAGCGATCAATATAGTGTACACTAGAATAGATGTTGAATAGTTGAAAGTGTAAATTCACAAGGGAGAATGGCGAGATTATAATTTATGGATGACCTTTGAACACATCTTAAATGACCTTGAGAAATATTAGTCAATCAAGAAACAGTTGGTGTAGAATAAAAATATATTATGTAATACCAAAGAACCAAAACGGATACACTTCTTTTACATAGGGCGAAAAATTGTCAGGGTTAGAGATAGGTTCAATGGTTCTAAAATAGTAATGCATACGGTCGAGGAACTCATCCATATAGCTCCGTAATAGTTGGTCTCTGGAGCCATGATAAGGTCGCAAAAACTCTCTCAGCTTCGACCACATAGCTTCAATATTGTTTGCGTGTACTCCGGTTGTGTTAGTTTGCCATTTTTATTACGCATATATCACTACAACACTAATACTACTGAACAACCGAAGCTTCAGTAACATCTGATAATATTGCAGCCAATGTTACCGGTGCTTTTATTATACAGTTTGCGGCAATTGTTATAATTTTCCTTACTTTCAATCTGGACCGAGCGAAATATGTTCCTGTTGTAGCATACGTCTTCCTCTAACATATATTACATCGAAAAACAATATCACGGTAGTCTACACAAGGTCTAGTAGTCCCATTTATTGTACCTGCTTATTTGTCACGTCATCTGTAAAATTTTCTGTGGACCGACAGTAGATGAGCCCCGTGACCTTGAAATCCCTCAAACCCTTCTGATTGGTTCGTCAGTAAATTATAGTCTCGCCTGGGAGAACCGATTCTTTCAAGATTGTACGTATGCTTTGTTGATGGGTCCCAACTATTATGAAACTAAGGTTTCTAGTCAACTACTTTCAACCACCTCGTATTTCAACAAAGAGCAAGCAATTTATAGTCTCATAAACTAGTAACCATATAGCACCTTGATTGATAGGATTCTATGAACAATAAAAATGAGACTGACCAATATTCAGTGACTAGGAAATGTATTTGGTTGAAGGTAACTAATCGGTTTTGTATTAACGCTTAATAATCCATATACATCTAAATGCCTTCTCTCAATTCTCTTCCATCACTCAATAAAAACGAGAAGAACACAGATGTATCAATGCAGTTATCTTAAATGACCGCATTCTAAAAAGCGTCTAACAAAATTCAGTCGACATCAAAACACAACATTGATCACCAGATATCCATTGCGGTTAGTATTATTTTATTATTGAATTCGTGAGTCACTTGAAACTAGACCCCCATGGAAAACCTAGAAGCACTGGATGGCCGTCTCGTCCTACTGTGCGACTCCTCAGCAGTGAGCATTCGCGATCCCGCCTCGCGAGATTTGAACCCAGGACCTATCCGTTTTGCGCGCAAACGCTTAACCTCTGGATCACTGAGCCAGTATCTAACGGTATTTCCTGGAGTTCTAGTCAAAAGCAGTGACCAGTAGAGTTCAACCAGGTGTGTTATGAGATAGTAACTCACTGAAGACATTGGTGAAATGGTTGCTCAATTTCGTGATTTGGTTAAAGTTAGACATTAACACCGTTGGATGCTGGCCGGCTCAGTGGTCAATCGGTTAAGTGCTCAGGTTCGAGACTGGTAGGTACTGGGTTCCAATCTCTCTCGCGAAGTGGGATCGTGGATGCGCACTGCTGAGAAGCCCCACAATAAGACGAAACAGCCGTTCAGTGCTTCTAGGTTTTCCATGGGGGTCTAGCTTCAATTGATTAACGAATTCAACTATAAAATTACTATGATCTCCACGAAACCCCTTCTGTTACTATTCTTATTATTATTGACAAAATGAATTCAGGGAAGTTTCGTATGAACTAAACTACATCATAGATTTGTTTCTAGTAAAAACGTCTATTTTGATATGCATAAACAAAAGTACAACATGTGTGCATATATGAATGAATTTATTCCATATACATTTTATGTTAATAAATAATTAAATTCATGATAACATGTTAGCTAGAAAATGAACCTGAGTTATGCATTACACAATTCCATAGTCTAGAATATGTAAATGAAAAGGTAGTGAATGGTATAATTTTATTTTTACTAAAAGAATGTTTGATGTTTTCTTTTCTTATCTACAAAATGAAATAATATTATATGGATTAAAATTTAGATTTGCATATTATACACTACTAATAAACATATATAAGTAGAATGAAACCAATCATATTACTTACTTATTTAGTACTGTTACCCCTTATGAAGTAGCATAGGCCACCCACCAGTATTCTCCATTCAACCCTGTCCTGAGCAATCCTTTCCAGTTGTTATTGATCCTTTTCATATCTGTTTCTATTTTCCAGCGTAATGTGTTCTTTCGCCTTCCTCTTTTCCGCTTCCCTTCAAGATTCCAAGTTGGCGCTAGCATCGTGATGTAGTTTGGTGATTTCCTTGATGTATGCCTTATCCCTTTTCAACGTCTTTTCCTAAATCAATCGTATAGTAGATAATAAAAAAATACTTGCTAGTCGAGTTAAAGTGTACCTAGTCATGGTCTATTAATTAAAGTATGACACTAAAACTATTCTTTAAATATTGTAGAATATGCTATGAAAATTAAGGCAATGATAATTTTCACTACAAGCTAGTATACTACTTGATATAGTAAGTTACAATATTCATCAGGACAAAAGCAATTCTTTAAGACATTTGAAGACAAAAGATAGATGTTCCATGATCTTCAACATACATTATTATGACAGATGAAAGCTTAAAGAACTGTATCCTTCTACAAAGATTCTCTGGTTAATTGGATTTGAACAATTTATATTATCAAATATCCAATGATTAATCAGTTTATTACATGCAGTCACAACTTATCAATTAAACATGACTTTAAACATAGCGATAACGAATGTATATGAAGAATACTCTGAATTCATGTTGCATGATAAACAAGGAGGATCGGATGCAGATGTAAAGGCGAAGATTGGCAAAGCAAGAGCAGCATTTCTACAATTGAAGAACATATAGAACTCAAAATAACTGTCAACTAACTCCAAAGTGAGAATCTTCAATACGAAAGTCAAGACAGTCCTACTGTACGGAGCTGAAACGTGAAGAACTACTACGATCATCATCAGGAAGGTACAAGTATTTATAAACACTTGTTTACGCAAAATACTCGACATCCATTGGTCGGATACTATCAGCAACAGCATTTTATGGGAGAGGACAAACCAGCTTCCAGCTGAATAGGAAATTAGAAAAAGACGTTGGAAGTGGATAGGACATAAATTAAGGAAATCACCAAACTGCATCACGATGCAAGCGCTAACTTGGAATCCGGAAGGGAAGCAGAAAAGAGGAAGGCCAAATAACACATTACGACAGGAAATAGAAGCAGATATGAAAAGGACGAATAACAACTGGAAAGAACTGGAAAGGAAGGCTCAGGACAGAGTTGGATGGAGAATGCTGGTGAGCGGCCTATGTTCCTTCACGAGGAGAAACAGGCGTAAGTAAGTACGTAAGTAATAATGTTAGTAGGTAGATTTTATCTAGTGGATTCAGTAATAAGAATGGCTAAACATTTAAAGTTTCTATAATCTCACTTGTGGAATAATATACACTTACAAGTGCTAGGATATTTTGCTAAAGATAAACTCCTATGAGTTCACTTCTTATCGGTTACCTATATGCACTTAAAACTTAGTCATCTATGATAAAAATGATAGAATTAAACAGTTAGATATTGAAATAAGTCTTCAATCTGAATTAATCATATAACTGATACAGTGTTTCCTTTTCTCCCTCTCCCGCTCTCTCCCTCTCTCTCTCTCTGTGTAGCACAATATTACTCAGCGTTGTCAATATTTTTATATGTTACAGGCAATTTTTATCATTCTGTTACATAATAAAATAAACACAAAACATACACCATTGAATGATTCATTAGCATATTTTGTTTTAAGTTAGAATTTTTAATTTATGATGATAAATTGAATGACAAATCTCAGATATGTATCGTTCCATATCTTTGTAACTGTATAAGGGTATGTGTCTAGGTATGTTTGTTAGCACAACAAACTATACTTGTATATAGATACGTATACATACGAAGCAATTTTCATTGTGAATTAATTAACTCAATTACCTTAAACGTTGACTATAGTTCAAGTCATGATTGGTGTAGTGTAACTTTTTCTCTAATGAGATAATCATTAACAATGGAAAGCGTTGGTTATTGCAATATATACTGAAAAAAAAAGTTTGACATATAAATTATTGGATTTCAACACAATTGATGAATGACATCATAGTCACCGTGATATATAGAGGTTCCGAATTTCTCCTGGTGTAGAGTTGTTAGTTTACACAGTGTATAAGACATAAACTAGAAAGTAACAGTAACTCCAATCCAACTTGTGGTTTCTCCCCTAGTTAGTTTTAGCTCTTGTAGAAAAATGTTTATAAATTCTAACAAGTACTAGGAAATAATGACATCACAATTTTGTCATCCATTAATAATATACTTCATCAAACCATTTGATAATTGTACTGCCAAATATCTAAAAGCACCTTCGGTTTCAGTTTCAGTTTGGAAAGGACAGGAGGCTTGATGGACTGTGTTAGTCCTGGCAATGTTAGTTTCTCAGTTGATCCAACTTTTGTTTGAAAGAGTCGACGGATGGTGCAAATTTATCACTAAGCAATTTGAAAACTGTAATCAAGTGACATCTAGTTCTTCGATATGACAGCGGGAATAGGTTTAGCTTGGCCAGTCTAGCATCATACGGGAGCTTCACTATTCCGGGAATCAGATTAGTTGCTGTTCTCTGAATCTTTTCCAAAATCTCACTGCCTTTTTTAAACAGGGGTTAGACGCTTGTATGTAGTACTCATGTTTACGAATACTGTATACAAAGTCAAAAAATGTTTTAGCATCGACACGACTAAAAGCCCTACGTATTGACCATAAAGTTATAAAAACTTTGGCGGTTATTGTACAGCAGCGTGCAGTAGTCTTTAAGTCTTGACTAACTATGACTCCTAAGTCATTGTGTGCCTGAACAACAGGTAGCTCAGTGTTATTCATCGTGTATTTATCTGTACCTTGATGACTGATATGTATCACAACACACTTGGATGTATTTATCGGCAACTGCCAGGATTGAGACCATTCAGACGATTCCTACAGGTCATTTTGAAATTATAAGCTATCACCCTTACTTCTTATTGCTCTCTATATCTTGACATTGTCAGCATATAGCAAGACCGGTGATGATAGTAGACGAGGAAGGTTATTTACCTGATGAATAAATTATTATCCAAGCCTTCAACTCTAAAATTACTATTATTTTTAAACACTTTTTTCGATATTTATATGTGTATATTTATATAATTTTTATACTATACACTAGTTAATTTCAAAGCCATCTGACGTTATTTTTCGTTATACTGACATCATCGCCAAGGAATTAAGATGAGCCACATTTATTTTAGTCCAATCAACCGATTATTTACAGGTTCACGTAATTGGGTTTAACCAACAACTCCTTGCTTCGATAGAGGCTAGTGATATTACCTAATTGTTTAAGCAAATGCAGGTAGAGCGAGATTCGAACTTGTGACCTAGCGATTGAAATTAAAGTGTTTAACTACCGCTCCAGAGAATTTTAAAATAAACCTTCGATCATGAACATGGAAAAGTTAGTCTATAAAGAAGATATCTCAATAGCATTTGTCATTCCATTGAGAACCTATTTTATTTTGCATTACAGGAGTTTCGTAACATCTTGTAGTTGACGTAATTCATCAGAATTTTTTGTAAAATTCAATTCATCTGTCTGCTTATGTACTAGAAAATAAGTTATTTGTAGTATCAATGTATAAACGCAACTGGATTCATCTTCATCCTTATCTTTTAAGGTAAAGTTGTTATGCTACATAACTTCTTCCAGTTTATCACCGAGGCTACGGAATACGAAATGAATTGTTAATTAATTGAATAGGACCAATGAAAGACATGCTTTGATCATCTGTTTCAATCGGAAATAAAAACGTTTGTGTCACTTAGGATACTTATAAGTAGTATAAATCTGGTTTCAAAACTTTAGTAGTTACGTAATTTTCGATTAGTTTACACACGGTATTGTGATTAAGATGTTCCAAAGAAGTTTAAGTTAATAAGTAACGAGAAATACATTGTTGAGCACTATGTGAGCACTGATAAAATGCCAGTCTTGAAAATGCTTGGAAAATATCCATTTCATATTCGTGTCAATCTACCAAGAATAATAGTGATAATTTGATTGATTGATTTATTTTAACACAAATATTGGTACTAAGGGGGCACCGAATAAACGTGCGCCACACAAGTCACTTGATCTTTGTGTGAGCTATGATACTGCACGGGTCCCTAGACCGAAGTAGATGGTTTTCTTAGGGGGCAACAACCCGACCTAATGGTCTGATCCACAAGGCAGTGGAACAACGTTGGGAGATGCAGTCCCATGCTAGTCGGGAACCATGACTGGGTTCGTACTGTATGGCCTGGTCACTGTACGGCCACATCAATATCATTGAATTCATTTATTTGTTAACATTCCGCCTACAGATTTTAATCATGAGTCACTAGAAACCTCCTTTATAACAGGGGTTGAATGTCGAGTTCCGACCAGATTAAAATTCTAAACACCAATGATTTTGAAAAATAGCAATATACAACACCGAGCAGTCGTATCACACAATACAAATGGCATGGTAACTCAGCAGTTTAAAATTCATATAAAAATCTTGGTATTGGACTCCTGGTTTTACACTACTTGAAGGAAGGTGGATCATTAGAATCGGGACAAATTAGATTCAATCTCGAATTATCGAGAGATAAACTTTGGCCGCAAATACTACTATTAGTCCATACTTCAGATATCATTAAAAGTGGCGGTTGATAGATGTGTAGTGATCGGCCTGTCTCGATAAGAACACGATTAGAATAATAAAAACAATTATTATTATTGTAACCAATTGTACCAGCGATTGTTTTACTGTACTTGTTTAACCGTATCAGACTCACTTCTGGTTCCGCTATCCGCCTTGTTTGGTTCGAACTTTCTTGCACTCTGCCCATTTTGCCTGTACTCGTTGGCACGTCTCGGTATTCTTCCGATACCACGAGATCGCCAATAAATATACCTTATCTGGACTAATTAAAGATTTCTGGTTTGCGAGTTATCAAAGGGATCAAGTCGTTTCTGGGCGCGTAATCGAATTGTAGTGTGACCTTAGTCCGTCCTCGACTCGACGCCTACTACAGATGCATGTACACAGGACTGAATTTGTCTTTTTATTACAGATCGACTTAGCGTTGATAAGACATATTAAACAGATGGCCCACTAAGTTAAATTGGGCCAGAGTACCATGATTAAAGTTTTTATAACCCACAAGGGTGTAATATGGGTTTAAAAAGAGGTTGGTTGTCCTCCGAGAGCTCGTTATTTTGATATCTAGAGTTAGAGGAGGATATATCAAGTGAGCTAGTGAAGTTGCTCGAAGAGTTTACCCAGGAGGAGAGGGTGGAAATACTTTCTGATTGGAATTGCACAGGGGGAGTAAGTTTGTATTCCTCATGTGGTTTGGAATGACTTGGGCTATATGCTTCAACAGAGGTGTCACTAGGGGCCGTATTCCCAAAACTTCTGACACAGGTCGACTGTGAAGTGTGCTGTTATTTGCGAAATAGTTTTGATCGTTAAGCTCGTAGCCTCTGTTACAGGTATTTGCATTAAAGTGAACGTCAGGAGGATCTGCACGCAACTGGAAGTGGTTACAACTGTTAATGCACATGGGAGCCATTTATATGTGGTGGGTTGTTAATAAAGGGTGTGGAAAGTTCTCTTTTTGATAGTAATTACAATTGTGATCTGTTTCTTTCTCCACATTTTTGGTATGTGATTAGTTCAGAAGGAGCTGTTAAAAATACTCGTGAATAGATAATATAGAACGTCAGCATATTTTTTTTAAAAGGGAGTGTAGCTGTAAATAATTCCCTAAAATCAATAGCTCTGTAAGTGTTCGATATTAGATGCTGATCACTATAGTTTCAGTGGACTTGTTTAGCTGAAGGCGCTCAATCATGCAACCGTACCGGATTACGTTACAGAACGGCGTAGGAATCATCTCCTTCGATCATTAGCCAGATTAGAACAGTCACTTCTCGATATATTGATAACCCATCAAATATATCTTCCAACCTCCTCGATTCTGACTTCTGATTTTAACTGGGCGGGCGCGATTCGATTATAGAATGTGTTACTGGTAAAAAGTTGTCAAACTACAATGCTGGTGATATCTTCAAGAGGTTTGGGATTCCATCAGGTCTTAAACATCGCGATGAATTAAGTGACTAAAGACATCATTATTGAAAATTAAGTCTAAATGAGCATCCAAATGAGTAGAAAAATCTACTACATCTTGGTGACCTAGTGACAAAAGAAAGCTACAATCACATGAATCGAAATCATCACATACAATTGAAAGTGAAACACTAAAGGCAGTAACAACAAATTCGACGAATTCATTAGCGAAAATAGATAGTGTAGATGATGTGCAGTTTGCAGTGATGTGGATGTTGGTAACATAAATATATTTTCATTTATCCGAGTGTTTTGGATGGCGTCTTAAAGTTAGTCAGTTTACGAAATCATTTGACAACTTGGAACATGCAAATTTGAATCGAAACCATTTATCGACTGATTTAGTTTCGTCCTTTATGTCAACCATATTGCATGATCGTGAAATCGTAACAAAGTTTTATGGCGATATCGAGGAACTGTAGAATTATGGTGTACTCCGTTATTGGTAATAGACCAAGTCTGAAAATTGCAGATTTGTTATGATGTAACTGCTTAATCTATGACTTTTACGTGGAAGTCACATTATTGTCTACACTGACACATCGTATCGTAAGAATCACTAATATGATGTTACATTCTTCTGGAGAACACATTTAAGCTGGCGGTAGGAATTCAATCCACCCTTATTTGTGGGTCAGAACATTTTGTTTGCATCAGGCTCTTTGTGAATGAGAACAAGTCGATCAATCTGTGATATTTAGATTGTCTGCCTACACTCACCATTCAGACTCATGTTACTAATTTTTATGTTGGATTAACTATTCTACTAAGACAACCTATAACATGCTAACTCGGACTTTTACATGAAAACTGTGTGGCAGGCATCGGATGATGAAAAAAGCAGACTGTAAAGGATATGGTTGTTATTTTACTTAACACTCTACTCTCTATATGCACTCTCTGTTCTAATAAAAAGTCTTCCTCATCCCAATCTTGACTTCCCTCCCTTCATTGGAATCCACTCCACCTTGATAAATATGACAACTCATTGTCCTTTATTACTGCATTCTCTCATCTGGAGCCCCTGATCACATTTCACTCTAGCAACATGAGCTAGTATCAATGTAATCTAATAATCTATCATACCTCAGTCTGTTCCGCTACTAAATGTTAGGCGTTTGTTATCGCTCATATCCAAATGCATTGTTGCTCCTCGGTTTCTTTTCTTTCTCTCCAGAACCTTGCTCTGAAGGTGAAGCTATGAAACTTCTGACATCTGGAACAAGCTTGACGTACGCGCTTTCCCAAGGTCATAGTTCGAACCAGGCACTCCACAAGTCTACTTTATAACAACCATAAACTTAAAAAGCTGCATTACATAAATACTTAGCACGA
Source organism: Schistosoma rodhaini (assembly GCA_944470415.2). NCBI lineage: Eukaryota > Metazoa > Platyhelminthes > Trematoda > Strigeidida > Schistosomatidae > Schistosoma > Schistosoma rodhaini. The sequence goes on from OX104037.1 coordinate 37,753,289, forward strand.
CCGAATTCCTAGTGCAATTTTTGTCGAGATTGGATCTAATATGTAACGTGGACGCGATGTCCCTTTGGAAAATATTTTGAAGAAAACACAGTATATCTGAACGAATGAACTATTATCAACTTTTATAGAATATATTTACTGCTTGGGATGAATACTGTGAACCAGTATATGTTGTAACTTTAAGGTCATGCCCGTAAGAATGACGTGTACCTGCCCTTGCAGAAATATATTATTATATTTAATATGAATAGCAGAGATAATTTGCACAAGAATGCCACACCTACAAGGCTGAGCCATGTCATCCGACCAATTGGATTAATGTTCTCGCGTTCTCCATAGATAACCTCTTCGTGTCAATTGTTGAACATAAGTCGTTTCAGGAATTATATGCTCCGCTTCAAAGGTCGTGCAGTTATTGTCCGATGCTATTACAAAACCGTCATGAATAGCTGGCTGTCGTTTTAATTTGGGTGTTGGGTATGGGATAAAATTAATCAGTGTCGTTTAAGATGCTGAAGACTTTTGATGGTTCAGAATAAGTCCACTTTTATTGATTCGGAAATGCATCTAGTGAAACCCGCCCAGATTGTTTTCAGGATTCGCCTTCACTGCAAGGGATGAGTGTGTTTATAGTAAGTATTCACATAGATCTTGTCACGTGCTTCAACCCAACTTTCTCACTGTTTTCTTCCATTGGCGGATCTAGAAAAATGGTTAACTCCACAGGCGTATCCTGATCACACCACTTGCTTCAGTTGAAGATTCTCTATTCTTTGTTACTTACTGTAATGTTTAGGAATACTGTTATTATAGTATGAACCAGTAATCCTGGCAATAATGCAATTTGATCAAAAAGTATTAGATGAGCACGAACGAATGTACCGTATTTGGAATTCAAAATCGAAACTTTCATCAACACAAAGGAGTTGTTGGTTCATATGAACACCACACTTACCCCTGCTGACGTGGTGTTTACGATTTATAGTCCTCAGCGGATTGTGTAGGGAGAGATCGCTTATGAACTTATTAAAAAAAGTGAACATAAGAGATCTGAGGAGGGGCAGGTCAAGTATTACTAATGACTACTTCTATTTTGGTTCTTTTCCAAAAAGTGATAGTTAAAAAACATTACTTCGTTGCTTTTATTCCCCAAACACACGCCAAAAATTTTAGCAGGCCAAAACTTTAGTGAACACGTTAAATTTCAGGCTTAAACCCAAACTGTAGATATCCTTGTTTCAATAATCGGTTGTGCTTATTTAATCTTTTTGGTCACCTCTAATGAATTTCCTTTGTTACTCATCAATTCTGTAATTTTTTGCCAGGTAAACGGTCTAATAACTTGTGTGGTGGTTCTTTATCTGGATAGGCCGGCCTGAGCCCAATGATACCTACTAGGTTAGTGTTTCCCTGCTTTGAACCACGAAATATTTTCGTTTACTAGAGATAAATTTGTATGGATCTATGAATCGAGAGCTGAAATGTGCCCCTACTTCCTCACACCTTATTCAAACGTGCGTGCGAGTGTTCAAGAGTATTGAATTGTCCAGGTGTGGTCCGTGTAACATTCCAGGTCAAGCTCTTTATCTTCACTACAAGGATTGATAAATTCACCCGGTGGTCGTCCCTGAGACTAGTTCCGCTGCTCAACACTGAATTAGTTTTGAGAGTTGTTCAGAATTGTGTGAAATAAGGTGTGTGTAATGCTGTGTCCGACAAGTCTCTCACTGTTGTAGATTTCAATAGGCTCAGTCTAACTGGTAAATAGTATTTGGTGGTGAAAATGCTCGTTTCGCATAGGGAGTTTTATGGAGATAAGGTGTAGTGATTGTGGACTGGAATGGCAAGGCTGCTGGAATATTCTACCACACTAAGTTGCTCTAGTTGCCTGAAGAATACTACAAACCATTGGAGATTATCTATGGAAATGATGGCTGTTCTGTCCAGAACCATTTGAACCATTTAGATGACCGTAAGATTCAGTCTTCAGTCTTCAGCAATAAGGATAGTAGGTTGATGAACCTGTGTTAATCCCGACAGATTTCCTTCCAGTGAAGGTCCAGCTTCTTTTTGAAAATGTTCACTGATGGTGCTGATACCACTTGTTCTGGTAAAGCGTTCCAGTCATTGACCACTCGATGAGAAAAACGGGACCCCACCTTTAGTATATTAGATCGCGGTTTCAGAACCTTCTTGCTATGACCCCGGAGATTATTAGTGCTGGAGGGAGCAAAAAGGTAAGACATCTTAACACCCAGATCATAATTAAAGATACGAAATGCCAGTATAAGGTCACCTTGCGTCCTACGATAAGATAAGGGGAAAAGATTTAGACGTTTTAAACGCTCATCGTAAGGGAGTTTGGAAAGACCCTCTACTAATTTTGTTCCTACACGCTGGACACGCTCAAGCGATTTAGTATCCTTTATCAGACAAGGGCTAGCTGCTTGAATACAGTATTCTAAGTGTGGCCTTACATAGGTGGGATATAAAATTCGAAACATATCCTCGTCAAAGCATTTAAATGCTCTGCGAAGCGACCATAGCGCGCGATAGCCTTTGGAAGCAACCGCATTGCAGTGCGTAGTAGTTTTTAAGTCGTGACTTATAATTACTCCTAAGTCTTTATGCGCATGAACGCGTGGCAGAGATGTACCATTAATGGTATAGTGGTAACTAATATCGTGCCCGATGTGCATGAACACGCTCTTCCTGGAATTAACTTCCAGGCCCCAATCATGAGCCCACCTAACTAATTCGTCTAAATCTGCTTGTAGATAACAACGATCAGTCTCATTTCTTATTGTTCTCCAGATTTTAACATCATCCGCAAACAATAACGTCGACGACTTGAGTAATAAAGGTAGTTCATTAATATACAGAAGGAAAAGTAAAGGGCCCAAGATGGTGCCTTGGGGTACACCACTTCTGACCGGTTTCCATTCGGATAGAGTTCCATTGACTCTCACTCTGTCTGCGGCCACATAAGAAGCTTCCTATCCATTCCTGTATAGCACCTGTTATACGAAAGCCCGAGAGCTTTTGCATAAGACCTAAGTGTGAAACCTTATCAAACGCTTTGCTAAAATCTATAAATATCACGTCGACAGACTGGCCGTTGTCTAGGGCAGCTGTCCAATCCTCTCTCGCAATGAGTAAGTTAGTCAAGCATGAATGCTTGTTACGAAACCCATGTTGCTCGGGAGTTAACAGATTGTACGAATCTATGTGGCTCAGTAGCTTAGCCCGAATTAATTTTTCAAGTAACTTAACTACTATACTGGTCAGGCTAACAGGCCGGTAGTTAGATACTATCAGTCTCTGACCATCCTTAAATATAGGACTAACTATGGCGTCTTTCCAGTCTCTAGGTAGTTGAGCCTGTGAAAGGGACATGTTGAAGAGCATCGTGAGCGGTCTTGAGATAATGTCCGCAAGCGACGACAGCAAACGTGGGTGTAACCCATCGGGGCCCGGTATCTTACAAAGTTTTAGGTTAGTTATCAAAGGAAGAACTATATCCTCTGTCACGTGTAAAGGTCCTATGGCTGGTATATCATTGTCAACGGGACATATAGTTGTAACACTACACGTAGAGTAGACTTCACTGAAATAGTTTGCAAATGTCTCCGCTTTCGCTAGGTCAGATTCAGCCAATAAAGCTAAATTTTTGCTTAACAGTAATGAGGGGATACCATCACTACGTTTCGTCCGCCTTTTAACGTACGAAAACAGCCTCTTCGGACAGGTACGGCTATCGTATGCCATCTGTCGTTCGTAAGCCGTGCGGGATTTAGCTATGGTCTTTTTACATATATTCCGGATATTTTTATATTCGCACTTAAATGATGCCTGACCTGTTGACAAGAATAAGTCCCAGAAGTGTTTCCTACGCTTCAACAGCTTCCGGGTTTCCTTATTAATCCATGGAGGGCAATATGATAACTTACGTGCTGACCATGGGATAAACGGTTGAGTTACGGATTCGAACGTGGACTTAAACCTATTCCATGCATCATCAATCGATCCATCAGCATCGACCGACCAGTCAATTGAGATAGCATAGTCCCTGATTGCCGGAATATTAGCTCTCCAGATATTAGGACGGGGTGGAGCTGATGCAAATTCTATACCATGTATCCGGAACTTAAAGGAAAGTACGACATGGTCACTATTCACCAGTGGGGGAAGATGTTGAATGTCAACGATATCTTCACAGTGGTGTGTGAGGACAAGATCTATCAATGACGGATTATGTTCCAAGTCTATATGCGTCGGCTTAACGATACATTGTACAAGTGTACATTAAATAATTGATGACAGAAGGACGCCATCGAAACCCCCACCTGGAGCTGTGAGCTCTATCCAGTTTATATGGGGTGCATTGAAGTCTCCAAAGATGAGACAACATTCTGCTTTACTCCAAGAACAGACGTGTTTTAGGATAAAGTCGTCAGCGAGACAACACGGACTACGATATATTCCTCCTATCGTCACTAACCCGTTTCTAGACCTAATTGTACAACATACTACCTCACACGTACCACTTACATGCGCCTTCGATATGATCGAGTTAATGCGGAAGTGGTCCCTAATATATAATATTATGCCTCCTCCCCTGCGACTTCTAACTCTATCACTTCTGACACAGATGTAGCCTGCAATGACTGGAGAACAGTCTATATCTACAGTGAGCCAAGTTTCGGTGATAACAATTATATCCGGATTTAAGTCGTCTACCATCAAACTTAGTTCAGACATCTTATTCCGAAGACTACGAGCATTCGTATAACACACATTTAGGGTGTTTTTGGAAACATGCGTTCTACCCACACAGGTCTCGGAAGCATTGGCTTCCAAGACCTGACTACCCGAAAACCCTTAATCGTAAGGTTCGCTTCACCGTTTAGCCTTCGAGTTTTTAACTCTGTTAGGGCATTCTTCCACTTGATCCGATCCTCAAGTGGCCAGTCAGGTCGAATACGAATGTTTGAGTCACGAGTTTTGCGTGAGTTATTTAGTAATACGTCCCGTTCCTGAAAATTACCGAGTACTAATTTGAGGATCCTTCTCTGTTGGGTTTCGCCTCCAACATACTTACCAAGTCTGATGACTTTCGAGATATGTACCCCTGGGACCTCCTCTGGCAGTATATTTCTGATGAGAGATCCGACTAACTGCAGGTCGTGGGCATGTCTCTTAGCGGGATCGGTGTCTTTCGATTCTGCCAAGTTCCAGATGATTACACTAGGCACCTGTTTAACTGCCTTAAAAGTCGTGTTCACGGCCTTTGACCGTGATGTCAGATCCTGCCGGTTAGCTACCGGCTTCTTGCTATTAGCTTTCTTTATCACAGTGTCATGTGGGTCAAGCGAGTTACTCCCAACAATATTTGGTGAAGTTAGACTATTTCCATCCACAACAGTATTAAATATTTCCTTACATTTGGACTTGAGCGGAGTTGCCTGATGCTCAGGACGTGAGCCCAACGATGACTTACCGACTATACGCGCGCTTTCTTTGGGTATTTTTCCGTCTCTTTTGCGTTTCCGCGTAATCTATTTGCCACTATTCTCAGCATCCAGATTGGAACTATTCTGGACGATAGTGGTTCTAGCCGGGTCCTCAGTCGCTGCTAAAGCGACTGGTCCCTCAGTACTTTGTAGTGGATGTCGAGTCGTGGACGGACTATGATCACCACTACTAATCGATTACGCGTACAAATATGACTTGGTTCCCTTGATAGCCCGTAAACAGAAGGCTTTACTAGTCCAGATAAAGTATATTTATTGGCGATCTCGTGGTATCGAAATAATACCGAGACGTGCCAAAGAGTACAAGAGGACAAGCAGTGCGTGAGCAAGCTCGAACCAAACCAGGCGGTATATGGAACAAGAAGTGAAACGGATACAGTTAAACAAATACAGTAAAACAATCTCTGGTACAATTGGTTACAATAATAATAATTGTTTCTATTATTCCAATCGTGTTCTTATCGAGACTGGCCGGTCACTACAGGAGCCCCCCGCTAGAAAGGATTTACACTTTCGATACGTAGCGGTTTCATTCGTGGGACTGATCGCGAAACGTGCAATTGTAGGACGAAAACGTTGGCAGAACAGGGAGTGATCGTTGATCCTCGAGTTGCCACCAAAAGTCTTTGACGTAGAAAGGTACCAGAAGGAACGTGCTGTATTGATTGCTTGGATTAGCATGCTACACCAGAGTGGTTTGTATCCAGAATCTGAAGGTTGCGTTCGTAGAGGTCCGGACCAGAAACGCTGCAGACGTAGGACGAAGCCAGATTGAGCCAAGGAACCAGATGCGACCAGGATAACCATGTTCGGGACCAAATGTATACCATACGTATTTGGAGCCAGAGAGGTCGACTGAGTGCGTTGACTAGAGCGTGGGTGATCAGGCCAGCTTTCGCCAAAGTTTACTGAAGTCGACGATACCGGAACAGCGATGGTCGAAGGCGTAGGCTCGGAGTAAACACAAAAAAAAATGATAGAAAAAGAGAAAAGTGTAGCTTTCTTGTAGTATAGGGGTATATTCCTATACTGTATCCGTAGTTGGTTATGAGGTTAGTCGAGAAAGCGTACGGGTAAGCGTACTCGGCGACCAGAACGTGAGACGGTAGTCTCGTTCGAACCTCGTGAGCCTGCAATCTCATCCGCAGTCAAGGGAGGTGTGGTCTGTAGGTCTGGACGTGAGACGGAAGTCTCGTCCGTAGACGGGGCAGATGACACGTGCTGTTGACTGGGACGTGAGAATGAGGTCTCAGGTGCATCTAGCGTGGGATCCGAAGTAGATGTAGAAATCCCGCTAGAAGCTCTGATGGGTCTAACATTGGGTCTCGGCTTATCAGGTATAGCACTGTCATCGACGTGTGCTGGCTTGAGACGATCAATGCTGACAGTTTCGATGCGACCACGTCGATCAACCTTGAAGGTCTTTTCGTGACGAGAAATCACGTGAAAAGGTCCTTCGTAAGGCTGTTGTAGAGGTTTGCGTACCGAATCTACTCGTATGAAAACATGTGAACAGGTAGATAACTCTCGAGGGAGAGCGACCTGTCGATGTTGTATACGAGTCGACACCGGAGTCAGTGTTCGCATGAATGCAGACAGTCGTTGGACGTAGTCTGATTCGCCGAACTTAGTGCTGCTCCGTGGTGTGAAAAATTCCCCAGGCAGACGCAATGTCGTGCCGTAAACAAGTTCAGCGGCGGAACATTGAATATCTGCCTTTAAACTCGTTCTGATTCCCAGGAGGACGAGCGGCAGGGTTTCGTACCAATTGTTGTTTTCGTGTGCTCGAAGAGCACTTTTAAGTTGGCGATGAAACCGTTCAACTAAACCGTTTGATGCTGGATGGTAGGCGGTAGTGCGTATGCGTTCCGTACCAAGCAGCCGTGTTAGTGAGGAGAATAATGCGGACTCAAATTGTTGTCCTCGGTCAGTCGTGACAGTCGAGGGACAACCGTACAGAGCTATCCATCGTTCTACGAAGCGGTGAGCAACTGTCTCCGCCGTAATAGACGTGATGGGAATAGCTTCGGGCCATCTTGTGAAACGATCAATGCACGTGAGTATGTGATCATACCCGTGCGATGGTGGTAATGGTCCTACAATGTCTATGTGAACGTGATCGAAGCGAGCATCAGGCGTAGCGAAAGTGCCAATAGGGGCAGCTACGTGCCTGTGCACTTTTGATCGTTGACATTGTAAACATTGTTTTACCCACATACGGACATCTTTATTCATGGACGGCCAGACGTATCGTGCAGCGATGAGGCGTAAAGTGGCTGCGATACCAGGATGAGATAAACCATGAAGGGCGTCAAAGACGAGACGGCGATAAGCGGAAGGTACGATGGGTCGAGGGAGGCCCGTAGAAGTATCACATAGGATAGTACCTGAGCTAGTAGCTAGGGGTACTTCCCGACACCGAAGGGACGTAGACTGTTGTGCTTCCGTGCATGAAGTATCGTTTGCTTGGGCGGCGGCCATAGCAGGTAGATCGAGCACTGGCAAAGTAACTGCATTCAGTTGGATACGTGATAAAGCATCAGCAACACAGTTCGACTCGCCTTTGACGTGGCGAAGGTCTGTCGTGAACTGGGAGATATAGTCCAAATGTCTGCACTCTCGTGGTGAGTAGCGGTCAGACTTGGTATGCAGAGCATACGTTAAGGGCTTATGGTCGGTGAATAAGATGAAATTACGACCTTCTACAGCGTGCCGGAAATGTTTGATGGCGCAGTAGGCTGCTAGCAGTTCGCGACCAAAAGCGCTATATCTCGTCTCCATGGGAGTGAGGCGTCGTGAGAAAAATTCGAGGGGCTGCCAACTACCGGAGATATTCTGTTGCATAACGGCTCCCAAGGCGAAATCCGATGCATCAACCGCTATACTAAGCGTGGCTGATGGGTCAGGATGCACGAGAAGTGTGGCTTGAGCTAGGGCCGTTTTGATATCTGAAAATGCAGTACGTGCGGCGTCGTTCCATTCCAGTTTGCGTGGATTACCTCGAAGTAAATCAGTTAACGGTCGTAACTGTTCTGCCGCGTGCGAAATGAAGCGTCGGTAGAAGTTGACCAAACCGAGAAATGCCTTCAGTTCCTTAAGTGTGGACGGTACAGTGTACTCCATTATAGTACGTACTTTATCCTCACAAGGTAGAATACCCTCATGCTTAATAACATGACCTAAGAATTTTATTTCCTTCTTCCCGAGTTCACACTTGTCGGGGTTGACTATTATTCCATTATCCGAAAGGCGCTGGAATAGTAGCGTCAGGTGTTGATAATGTTCATCTACGTTTGATGATGCGATTAGCAGGTCATCAATATAGACGTGAACAAAATCTAGGTCTCGTACAATGCTATCGATAAACCTTTGGAAAGTTTGAGCAGCATTCCGTAATCCAAATGGCATTCGTAGGAACTCAAATAAACCGAAAGGAGTCGTGATGGCAGTTTTCTCTATATCTTCAAGAGCGACTGGGATCTGATGATATGCTCGTACCAGATCGATCTTGGAAAAAATTGTCGTGCCCTTGAGTGATGCCGTGATGTCATGTATGTGGGGGATGGGATAGCTATCGAAACGTGTAGCTGTGTTTAACGCTCGGTAGTCTCCGCATGGTCTCCAACTAACCCCATCCTTTTTTCGAACCATATGGAGAGGTGAGGCCCAAGGACTGTGAGAAGGACGAATAATACCAGTAGCTAGTAAATTGTCGAACTCACGTTTAGCGAAAGCTAATTTGTCCGGTGCCAGTCGGCGAGGTCTTGCCGTGACTGGTGGTCCGCGGGTGACTATGTGGTGTACCACACGATTGGTCACCGATCGAGTCTCCTCGAAAGGTTTAGTTAATTTGGGGAATTTCTGAAATAAAACGTGGAATAAATCGTCACGCGAATGAAATACACCTGTGATTCGGTACGCGTTTGTGTGGGCTTTAGAGCCCATAAAGTTGCTGTTCGACGAAATATCAATTAGCTGCAGCCTACGTGAATCGACTAGCAATTCATAGTGCTGTAGGAAATCGATACCGAGTATAGCTGTGGGAACATCGGCAATGATGAACGTCCACAGATACTGTCGTCGGTTGCTCAGGTTGACCGTAAGTTGTCGTGTACCATAGGTGGGAATGACTGAGCCATTCGCAGCGCGTAGTCGAAGCATAGTGGCTTGAGACTTACTGTTACCGATAGGTACGACAGAAACTTGGGCACCCGTATCCACAAGGTACCTAGCGTTGGTGCGATAATCGTGCACATAAAATAAACGGCCAACCTGAGGTGAAGTGCCGGCGAGTACGGCCGCATTTACTCGCCGGCTGAGAAGTTTCCCGCCTTGTATGAGCAGGGAGCTCGACAATGACGGGCACCGGCTCCGAAAGCACGGTGGAACCAGCACCAACCTGGACTCGCTTCCGAAACCGCCTTCTGGCGTGGCTTGGAAGATGCCCGCTTGGGGCGAGTCGTTACGGCTTTTCGAGATTGTGACCTGGGTCGGGGGACGTAGGGGGCTGGCACATTTGCGCGGTCTCGGAAACTGAGACGAGTATGGATACATCTGTCCCTGTCCCCATGAGCCGGAGGTCGTCTAGCATCGAGATCAACGTTAGAACGGGAAAAACTAGCAACAAAATGGTCGCCTTTGGTGTTAACTCGTGCCAGAATCTTATCTGCTATGAGGGCCACCTTGTTGAGCGGGGTGTCCTCGAGCAGAGCCGTAAGGGTTGGCTGGATACTGACTGGTAAGGCTTCGAACCACAACTCTTTGACTATCTCAGAGTCAGCTGTCATGTTTCCTGCAAGGGATTGCAGGCGCGTGAGGTGGTGGCTCGGCTTAGCATCACCCATAGGGTGACGTGCTAAAAGTGTCCTCAATCGTTCCTCTCTTGATGGGAGGAAATGTCGAAGGATGGCATCCTTAAGACGGTCATAAACGTTTGGAACGTTGGGATTGAGGACAACCTCACGGACAGAGGTTAGGTGATCCCCGGGCAAAGATTCCAAAGCGTAGGCGTATTTCTGCCTTTGATTGGTTATGCGGCGGATCTCAAATTGAGATTCCAGTGCCGCAAACCAGACTTCTGGATCATGGGGGATGAAAGGAACCGGTCGGAAACTGATAACCTGTATCTCGGAGTCTATCATATTTATGTTATTCTTTTCGTTATCTACCATATTAAGTTGCCAAAATATTATATATTGAAAAAAAAAATCAATACGAATATATGCAACAGATGTGGATAGATAAATAGACTCACCAGATTGATCTGGTTTGGAGAATTGGCCAAGTTTGACTTGTGCTCGATGGATTGGGTTACCAGCTGTATTGCGTGTTCCAATAACGGCTCACCAGTTGTAGTGGATGTCGAGTCGTGGACGGACTATGATCACCACTACTAATCGATTACGCGTACAAATATGACTTGGTTCCCTTGATAGCCCGTAAACAGAAGGCTTTACTAGTCCAGATAAAGTATATTTATTGGCGATCTCGTGGTATCGAAATAATACCGAGACGTGCCAAAGAGTACAAGCGGACAAGCAGTGCGTGAGCAAGCTCGAACCAAACCAGGCGGTATATGGAACAAGAAGTGAAACGGATACAGTTAAACAAATACAGTAAAACAATCTCTGGTACAATTGGTTACAATAATAATAATTGTTTCTATTATTCCAATCGTGTTCTTATCGAGACTGGCCGGTCACTACAACTTAATGGCATGGCTTTCATCGGTTGTATCGGAGTACAAATTTTTGCTTCATGTTGCGAAATTGGGTGTCTGGTACCTGCCATGGCAGCATCTTCATTATCAGTATCCATGCTGCCGGCACGGCCTACTTCGACCTTTTTAGCTAACGCTAGAAGGCTGATGGCTTCCTGAATGAGTAATGTCTTACTTGAGCAACAAAACATACAGAGCCAATGAGAATTTGGTTTCGAGCACCTTTTATAGGCGGCAGGGCTTAAGCGGGTGCACATTTTATGAAACCACTTCTTACAATCGTCACATTGCATCCCTTCTTCCACGGGGAATAAGCAATATGGCTGTCCACACTTGTGTACAGAGCCGACCATCTTAAAATAAGGCAAAATGATAGGCAAGGTAGATATGTAAGATAAATCACAACCTTATCAAATAAACAAGCCTCAGTCGACCAAGAATGCTTTGATGCAGTAAATACACAAAAGCAGGATCAAAACACACAAATACAATGTCACGTTAACTGAAATAAATTCAATTAAAGTGTAAACGGTAGTTTTGATACGTAATTTACGATCAAAACAGTGAATTAAACTCAACGTGAAACAATACCACTGTCCTTTTAAAGCTACTCGCCAATTCAAAAGCATTGTACACCTGTCAGTTAATTTAGTTTCCTAGATTGTCCTTCAACCTCCCGCGTATTTCGATACACATCTCTTAGTAATAATTTCCTCTTACGTAATGGAACGCCTCCTACGACTTGGTGCTGATGGACTAGCCGCCTTAGGGCAGTCAAATGCTCAGCCAACAGATGGTCCTGTACCAGATACTGCTGAACAGGTGTATATTAGTAGTCTTGCACTACTAAAAATGCTAAAACATGGACGAGCTGGAGTCCCAATGGAGGTTATGGGATTAATGTTAGGCGAATTTGTTGATGACTATACTGTGACGGTTGTGGATGTGTTTGCTATGCCCCAGTCCGGCACAGGTGTGAGCGTCGAAGCAGTAGATCCTGTATTTCAGGCTAAAATGTTGGATATGCTTAGACAAACTGGACGGTATTTGCACTTTTAACATATTTCCACTTTTTAAGTCCAGAAATGGTTGTCGGATGGTATCACTCACATCCTGGATTCGGTTGCTGGTTATCTGGTGTAGATATGAATACACAACAAAGTTTTGAAGCTCTATCGGATCGTGCGGTAGCTGTAGTTGTTGATCCAATACAGAGTGTGAAAGGCAAAGTAGTGATTTTTCGTAACTACAAATCATTCGCAGGTTGTCATCGATGCTTTTCGTCTGATCAACCCAAATCTTGTAATTGCTAATCAAGAACCCAGACAGACAACATCTAATGTTGGTCATCTTAGCAAACCAACAATCCAAGCGCTTATTCACGGTCTTAACAGACATTATTACTCTTTACCTATTAATTACCGTAAGAATAAGTGGGAAATTAAGGTAAGCTTTATATATATATATATCTCACTGAAATAAGATGTTGATGAATCTGAACAAGCGTACGTGGCGAGATGGACTAACCTTGGAAGATTATAATACTCACTGTTCAGCTAATCACAAAACTCTTCAAACTATGCTTGATCTAGTCAAGTCATACCATAAAGTTCGTTTATTTGTGTGTTATGTATTTTGTTTAGTCTCTTGAAGATGAAGAAAAGATGACTCCAGAACAATTAGCCATCAAAAATGTTGGAAAAATGGTATGTTAATAACGGTATTACTTAACCTTCCACTCATTAGGATCCAAAACGACATCTTGGAGAGCACGTAGATGAGTTAATGACATCCAATATCACTCAATCCTTAGGAGCAATGTTGCATTCAGTTGTTTTTACGTAAACAATTATCAAATAAATTCTTTTTATAAAACATTGAGTTCTATCTAATTGTTACTGTGAAGTGTTTACTGAAGTATTTTTACTGTCTTTAGGAAACATGAGTTCTGATGCATTAACCGAAGAAGAGCGTTCACTTATTGAAGCTAAACGAAGAAAAGCGCTTGAGTCCCGTAACCGAAATACTGCGGGCGGACTTGTTAGTTCAGTGCCCATAGTTCAGAAACAGAATGTGGTTGCTAAGCAACCCTTATGCTATGAAGGTGGTTATGATAGTACGCGTACTGAAAAGGTAGGAGATTTCGTACATATGGCTAGAAAATGGGTGGAATCTGGGTAAGTTATTCAGGTTTTATCACATCTTTCTATCTTAATAGGGTGCTAATGTATAAGTTTGGCGTTATTAAGTAGCGGTTTCGGTGTACTAATGTTTTAACTATACAGTCTTTCAGTTCTTGTTCAAATGCAGTCACTCAATTTTAGACATTGTAGGATTTCGCAGTGACTAACTTAACCTTTGAGATTCTGATAGGATTTCCGGTTAGGCGGCATTATGTCAGTTAAACGTCCAAATATGCCCTGCTGTTGTTATGGTATTCAAACACGTCGTCGGGATCTTGACAGCTACTTGAGAGTGATCGATAAAATTCGTTCATTTTTAAGGGGAGATTGGTTTGTAAGTTTATCCATATTCTGGGAATGAACTAAGGTTGACATGTTTATGTAGCATACCAAATCTCATTTACGGCTCTTGTCACGTTTATCTTTCCCTATCACTTGTTTTCCTTGTACTGTGTGTTTGATTCATGCCCAAAGTCGGCTGGACTTGATCACGTTGACAGATTATTGTTTCTCTTTCTCATGATAAAACCCATTTCATTGTTGAGAAGACTTCCAGGTTGCTCGCTTTTCAAGGTGTAAGATTTCGATTGTAAGTCACATGGAGACTTTATATCTTCAATTATTATTTTTACGAGTTATTTTTGTTTTCACTTAGTGTAGGAGCCCAAGGTTGTAAAGATATCCCTGATATAGCAAATTAGTTGTGGCTTTTGTATTTCGAAGTCAGTTCAAGGTCTTTATTAAGGTAGAGGCCACTATTTAATAATCCATGTCAACCCCAATATTGATCAAGACTGTTTTCTCATATGCGTTAAAAGCATGTATACTTTTATGGAATAATTTGTATTAGTGTTTTTAGTCGGTAAATATCTTAAATAAACCCATGAAATAAGTCGATTTATATTATCCTGTTATAATTGCCGTCCTTTTGACATTGCTTGCCAGCTAAATAAAGGATATGGGGGAGGGGAGTGAACTTTGATCTGACCTTAATCTGGATTAAGCCATGTAACTAGGTGCAGACTACTTGGTTGAGGTCTGCGAGATTATCGTAACCATTGGTTAGAGACTTTGAATGGCATGCCTCAGAGTTGTTCACGATGACGCAAGTGCGTCTACTCTATGTCTCTTAGATTCTAAGCTTCTCAATTCCTGATAATTCTTATTCCACGAAGTTGAGTTAATGAATCGTACCTTCGATGCCTAATCTTTTCCAGTACCAGTAATATTTATTATTTATTTAAAAATATAAACATGTGTGCCGCACAAATGATTCAATTTGTATGAGGGCTGGAATACTGTTACCACCTCTAATACTCTGGGATTCTGTCTAACAGTTTGGCCTTACTGTGCTAACGGGTATGGCATCTTGGACCGATGTGTACACGTACCGGGTTCTACGTTGAGTTTGACTGACTGGGTGAGTATATTGTGGGTCTACATGGTAAGCAACCGATACCCAAAACAATTTGAAGTAACCGGAGTTTGTCACATTATTTATGTGACAGTATTGGATAAGGATTGTCACGACTATATTCCGTGAAAGTCACTGATTGCTTTTACCTCATATTAATTATCGACAAACTTAAATTTTCTGTCTTTTTAGGTTCTTGCAAATGTAAACGTAACTTTTAAGTCTCTAAATAACTGATATGCTAGGGATTGCAAAGCTTTGTTTCTCTTGTTATTTAGAGAGACTAGGCTTTGTCCACGAACTTCAGTAACCAAAAATAAGAGAGGGACAGGACTACTTTTTCAGTTTCCTTACTTTTCATCAAGGTGTCGGTGTGGAAAGCCCAAGGTTTAACCCTTAGAAGCATCGTCCTTCCCTAGTCACTTCGTCGACTTAGTGCTAAAGTTTTTCTTAGGTGACTGGGGTATTTCAGCTGATAATTTGCTTATGAGATATTCCTTGTACCCTGACCAATTAGATTTTAGAAAACAGTTACCCACAAGTTGAGCGTGGCTATAACTATATATAGGTAAGCTAAAGCTATTACTAACACATAAAGTATCCAACCACGAAAGTGACGAGCTGCTTATTAGATAATCAATTAACTTTACAAAGCAGTCAGTCAAGTTGATGAATTCACCTAGCACTCTATCCAGCTCCTCTTCTTCATCTTTGAAACTTACAATCTTAAAGAATAACCTTCAATACTGTGATATTTGTATGGATTACATTATACTTTACTGACTTTATATCGCCTGTTATAATTAAAAATTAAGACTAAAGGACAAATAACATATTTCACTGGATTCGACTGTTTATTTAAAATTTATTTTAGCTGAAGGAATTGCCGAAGTTTCTTTTCTACCATGTATAAGATCGTTTGAGTGACTAGGAGTTATCAAATTTTTTTGCGAATCCCTCTCAAAAATTGGTTGTTTCGCAACCCGATGACCATGTATTTGTTCGTTAACTGGTCCAAATTACATGTATATAGAAGGTTCAAATGCCACTTAGATACTGAAACTAGTGGATGTAATCAGCTTTAACCTGCAATTAGTCACATAGTCAAGATATCAAAACGCTTGGCAATCACCCCCATTGTTTGCCAGTTATTCGTGTGAAACATAATTCATTCTAGAAGATGCATTATCATAAATTATACAGTTTAAAGACTGGGAGTTAAGAACCTGGGCAAATAAATAAATTATAACCAGAGATGAATGCCGTCTAGCAGTGGAGTCTAGGATGTGCGTTTCGTGTAATCCACACGATGCACATCATGCTAATAAGAGGTTGATCAGTTCCAGTCCTAAACGTCAGTGGAGAGGTTCAAACAACCAATACAAAAATGGATCAAAGAAATAAATCCTTTGATATGAACGTTAACAACAACTTCTTCAAGCAAATTCCTTGATGTATATCTTGAATAATTGTTATTACGTGTTTAACTTGTTTATCAGGCGCATATTCATTCGCTTGGCTTTGAGCCATCCTCGAATACTTAAACCATTAAGCTGCCTCTTGAGCTGTAGGAATGCATTGCTTCTGTCATTCAGATTAAATATTTGCCAGTTAACATAATTAGACTATGAACTTACTAATTACAAAATAAATATATTGGTTAAACATCGGTGAATTTTGAATTTCTTTGTATCTAACTAGTTAATAATTAAGTATTTTTACACAATCTATCAAAGTAAACCAACAACTGTGAAGCCGACTGGAAATTTAGTCAAGCAACAAACTTCACAACCCAAACAGAATTTTATACCTAAATCCAGTACAAGTTCTTTTCATTCGAGAACCCCTCAGTCTACTCCTAATGATGCATTCAGACCGAAGACCAGCTTAGTTAATGTGCTGTGCACATTGTGCTCTCCCAATAGGTTTGAAGTGCACGCCAGATATCACGTTGGATTGACACAGCTATTTAAGTCTATGGATTCTAAACAGTATGGTAAGTTGTTATCCTTTAGATCATATTGTATTGTTCTGTCGTGCTAGTAGCATTAACACAAGATATGATGTAATGTTGGTAACGTGTTAAGTCAACTGTGTTTTCGTATTTATGGGAAATGGTTTCAGATTCGTATCTGATTGGATTTATGTAAATCAGAATTCAGTCGTATGTGGTCAGGTAACTCCCAGTGAGGTTGAAACATAATTTGAGTTTAACTGGCTCGTATTCTTGAACAATATTATTACTTGTTTACAAGCCTTATGAAGCTATCAAAACTAGTAGCCTACGTATCAGAAAAGATTTTATGCTCTAATAGCATTCTATAACGTGTTAAACGTGGATAGTAGACTTGGTTGATGTTAAGCTTTTCTAACTACCTAGCTCAACTCGATGAACTAGTTTTAACATGGTAGTAGCATTTAGATAGTTGGACCGATCAATAAAGGATTTATATCACTTGCTGATCAGATTTACCAAGGTAATAATCAGTGAGTTCATAAGCGGATTGATTTAAAATAGATTTTAGCGGTGTAAGTAGACTGCTATGCTGGGAGTATGTAGTCCATATATATTAGCTACGATAAGTTAGCATCGGCAAATTGGTTTTTCTATATCCATGCCAATCTGTTACTAACGAAATAAATATTGGAAGACTTCCAAAGTAGGTAAATTTGTCGACTCATTCGGCTATTTTACTCCATGTAATTACATTAGATGTATGTAACCTGGTCCTGGATGCACATTTCGCCTGTAATATTTTGAAATGTCGCCGCTTGAATACCTACAGTGCTGTTATAAGGGACTAAGGTCCACTCATCGGACAGGCAGGTTAGCTTAATTATACGGTGAAACAGTAATAATTACTGTAAGTGAACATGTGTCTTGTTAGCGGGAAATACATAGGGTTAAGGCATGCTCCGTGCAGAACTGTGTTGGGGCGCGCTAATTGGCTATTTCCTAACCAATCAGTGCTAGCGGATACTTGGAGAAGACTCTAGAATCTTTTTATGTTAAAATTGTAAATATACCAATGTTTTCCTTATTGTGATTCCTACCTCCATTCGACCTTGTTATTTGGAACGTAATTACGTTCCTGTTCAGCCGTGTTCTGATTCGGGGACTTGTCAAGTGAAGTAGTGTCCAAGATTACTAAGCAATGAGGGTATCTGAGCCGTAATAAGAAAAATCATCAGATGTCTTAAGTGCTGATTTTTTCAATCTAATTCTTAGGTTCTTTCTAAAAGCTTCTTACACTAAATTAATCAAATTGCACATGTAGGTCCACCTACAATATAGGAAGTTCTTATTTTCCTAATGTTTGTGGTTATATCCTTATTGTTTAATTAGCTATTAAAGAGAAAGCTCCTCTACATTCAGTCTTGAACTATTTATTCCAGAAGATAGTTCGAGATTTAGAGGAAGATAAAGAATAAATACACGTTCGCCAATGAGATCGGTTTTAAACTATTTCATGAGTGGAAACTTATTCTGGAACCACTTTTAGGTAATCTACGTCTTCTGTTATGACTCCAGTTGACGACTGATTCTGTGGTTAATAGCATGCGTCCAAGGTTTCATAAAATGTATTATATGCTATAGAAACTCCTGGATCTGTCCGTAGCTTATTCTTGTAGCCACAAATTGAAGATTGGAGATAATTGTGAATGCGAGTAATGATATTGTAATATTATTTACAAATAAAGTGCGTAGTAATGCACAAAGCAATAATCGTTTCATACAAATTCCACGATCCAACAGTCAGCAAGCTTACATAATCCAGCACAACAAACGAATCAATATCTATGGCTGTAATGTCAAACAAAATAGATTCATATCTCTGACGAATAATAGTTTTCATGATTCAGTATATTGAATTCATTTAATGACTGCCACAAGTTGCAAATGTACGTTTCTAGGTATTTATTTGGAAACTATATCTAAACATTTAATATCAAATAAAATATTCCCTTATTAATACCTCGAACTAGGATATTGCCTCGATTATTACCTGATTACTATTCCATATTAAATTTACACACTAATGAAATTTAATTCTGAAAATTAAAATGCTATCTTATCATAATTCTCCTGTCAACTTATTTTTATGTGTGTATGTGTATAGATTCGCAAACAAGGAGATGGTCATTTGATTTATCAGAGTATAATGAATTCGGTAAAAAATGTGAAATTTTCTTTATAGATATATCTTTTATACAGTGAAAAAGGTCAAGAATATTGATGAATTACACTTGGAAGAACTTCCATATGCTGTTATGAAAGTAGGTATATATATATCGTTCAATGTTAGTACTTTTTATAAGTACAAAGCTAACCAGTAAGATGATTTTATTTTGTGTATCTCTGGCACATTGGTTACAGAGTTAGACTTTCAACTAGTAAGTCACAGACTCAAACCCCGATGGGCCAACTTCGGTTTTGGCAACCAAGTAGTATCACTGCCTTATACGCCTTGAAGTCAAGCACTCAAATATGTGTCTGGTACATGAATTATTAAAATACGCTCCGATTTGGGTAGTAAACAATAGTAGAATCTAGAATTCCTGTTCTATCTTAGTATTGATGTTCACACTGAAACTCAAAGCTGATATTTATGGTTTCAAGCATCAAAGCGTTACTCACTTGGTTATAGAATCATGGTTTCCATCAATTTTTTTCAGTAGACATGATGATTGTCAATAATTTCAGGAGTATTCATTTCTCGTTTGTTGACACTCAGAATTGAACGTGACGAGTCTCTTTTAGCATATTAGCTCACTGAATGGATATCTCATTATTAGCAGCTTCTATAACTTAATTATGTACTCTGTCATGATTAGCTTTTGTTTGAGACT
Source organism: Schistosoma rodhaini (assembly GCA_944470415.2). Classification (NCBI taxonomy): domain Eukaryota; kingdom Metazoa; phylum Platyhelminthes; class Trematoda; order Strigeidida; family Schistosomatidae; genus Schistosoma; species Schistosoma rodhaini. The sequence continues at coordinate 37,772,990 of OX104037.1, forward strand.
CATTGTGTGCTTTAACACTGAAATACTAACACATCAGTCCTGAATAGGACGAAACCACTCATCACTGATTCCACTGCTAGCTACTATCCAAAATATAATTAACTTATAGATTCTAGCGTTATCCATTGAAAGAAGCACAGTTAAGATTGATCATTTAAATTCTAACTATCAGTGATGAAAAAAAGAAATACAGACTCTATGCAATCAATGATTTAGATGCTTCATTTAAGTTTAAAGTTGGCGTTCAATATTATTTAAATTTCCAACTATTATCTCAAAATTTCATTGTTGTATTTGCTTTTTGCATAATTCCTTTCTTGTGTAGATATTTCGTAAACGAATTTCAATGAAACCTGGTGCAGATGATTTGAAAGATCATGACAACAATGATGAGATTGATCATAGTACACTGAAGGATAGAATACCGGATGATTTATTGGCAACATTATTTCCATTTCAAAAAGACGGTGTATGGTAATGACCACTACCTTTATCTCTATAGTTTACCTTTTTAATCTTGTATATTCTAATTGTTAAATGTTATTTACTTATGACATAAGCTACAGATAATTTAATAAATCTAAGCAACACTGATATAATAAACTGTAGCTAATAAATATAAGTGATAAGATTTGGGTGCTTGGGGTCCGTAAAACCAAGTGCATCCAGCGGTTACAGAACTCATTCTCAAAATCGTCATCGCTTAAATATAGCTCTCTGTATTTTCGTCGTTTTAAAAAATCTTTTCTTATGAAATTTGTGATCGTTTGAAAATAATAGTTCGATGTTTGGTCGTTCAAGAACAAAGAGAAAGTCATAAACATTGGTCTCATAGCTGTTGGTACTCATTTGTGAGATGTATCTGCAATTTTTAGTGAACTGTTGTTTGCCTTGTGGTTCAAATCGTGTACTCATTGTTTCGACCACGGACAGTTTAATGGATTTTTTCTTGTCCATTACTGTTTGACTACTTCACTTCATTCTACTTTACAGAAATAATAACAACAGTGGATTACACCATACAAAAGGAGGCAGAATAGAAATATGCAGGAATAAAAACTTATAAGCTTTTATTGGATTCACACGGGAACCTTTTAATATCTTTATGATCCATCCGTCAGCAATGATTAATTGCAAATAAACCAACCAGCGCATTTTAATTCGGTCTTGGACTGAATATGGAATTATTAAGATTCTGTCTTATTCAATATAATTCTGTCGAACTATCCCAGTTGTACTCGACGTCGATCAAAACCAATACATTTGTACTCTAGTCGATGATTTAGTAAAAACCAATGTCAAGATTGTATATATGGCTTTTCAAATGGAAACTAACTAACGAGAAACTTACGGTCCAGGATTGTGTGCTAATTGTCTTCAAACATAGCATCACGACCATGGCCTCTAGCCTGACGGAGTGGCCTGGCTTGCCTGATATGATAACTCAGTCTAAGTTAGTTGGAACATTCCCTTGGGTTCTACAGTACCATGCAGGTTGGTTGGTGGGCGGTAAGATTAAAAGCAGCAAAATTATAATCCATAGTGAAGTGTTATTGTCAGTTGTTCGGGGGTATGGCTTCACTATGGTGTTTCAAACAACCAGCATCTGCAGTGATGCTGTCTTCCTACTGAGGTATGAGGAAGTAGAATAGGTCGACCCTAAAAATAGTAAACCTCATCTTGATCTGAAGTTTTCCATCTTCGGTGGTAAGGTTTAAAAAGTACAGATCTGATACACTTAAAACTACTCACAAGAAAGGTCATGTATGATTAGATCTGAGCCGTTTGACCCTTCGGATCTATAGGCTTACTCCTAAGTGATCAGGATCACCCTTAACCCCAAGAAACATCCTTCTGCGATGTGAGCAACTAAATAGTGATAACCGCTCATATACCTCTACTAACATTGGACTGGTCAAATTCAGTGTGGGATCACCTAGACTAGTGGTCGTATTACAACTGAATGAATAGAACTCAGAAGGGGTTTTGTGGAGATTTAGTATTTTCCTAGTTGAAAGCGTGAGTCAATTGAAGCTAGACCACCAAGGAAAACCTGGAAGCACTAGACTCAATTAACAGTTGAAGTTAGGCACTATAAAATAGGCTATTATTGAGTGATCAATCCATGTAGAAATATTCAATTCACATGAGCTCACTATAATTGTTGAAGATATCTAACCTAATCCTTTCCATAACCGCATAGATTTCACTTATTCTAAAATATAAGAACGATCTGCAATTTATCATCTCTCTCTTTCGCAGTAAGAGTTTTCCCTCTCGATAGATTCATTTCAAATTTTCTTATCAAATGAACTGTAATTTTATTCATTCAAGTTTGGCTTTGAAACGATCCGGTCGTGTTCTACTAGCAGATGATATGGGTTTGGGCAAAACTATTCAGTCGTTAGCTATTGCATCAGCTTATTATTCTGAATGGCCATTATTAATTATTACACCATCATCTGTTAGATTTTCATGGAGAGATCAAATTATTCGTTGGCTTGGCAAACCACTTAATTTAAATTTAACACATATAACAGTTGTTAATTCGGGTAAAGATATTATGGATGATTGGGATTCGTTTAATTCATCACCAATCACTATTATTAGTTATGATTTAATGAGTCGTTATGGCAAAGAATTATTGAAACGGCGGTATGGCGTTGTTATTGCAGTGAGTATTGATCTATTATTTTTATGTATATAAGCAATCTGTCTAATTTATCCCAATTGAAGTATTTGTTAAATGATATGATTTGAATAGTAAGGGGGTGTTTCTGAGATTTATATGGTCTAAAATATTATTATTTATGCGTTTCTAATATTTCATTACACAATTTCCTTGTTAGGATTCGATTAATGAGTTCAAAGTTCATCTAGTTTTAGTGATTTCACTCAGTCAGGGAAACCTAACGTAGAACCTCGGGGACATTAGTACATCAATTTAAGTTACTGTACCCCATTAGCACAGCGAAATGAAACTGTTAGAGAAAATCCCAGAGTCTTACAGGTGGTAACACTTTTAATGGTAATAGAACGAGGCGGGGTTACATTGGACTTCATCCACCCATATATTTTTGCTTCCGAGTCTGCCAGTACGGCTGAGGGCCGGGACAGTTCGATTTCCCTTTCGAAAAGCTCTCATATAGCCAGGCGTATATAGCCACTGTCAGATAAGTCCTACTTACTGCCTTTTCGTTGTCGGAGTGTTGTTCACAGAAGTGAGAGGACGAAAAGCGAATGCCAAGTACTTAAACTGGGATAGTGAATGTGGGGAATTCACCTAAGGGAATTAGAAAATCAGAAGGGGTTTTGTAGAGGTTTCAGCATTTTCATAGTTGGAATCATCAGTAAATTGAAGCTAGACCACCATGGAAAACCTGAAGGCACTGAACGGCTGAGGAGTCCCACAATAGCACGAAACGGCCGTCCAGTGCTTCCAGGTTTTCCATGATGGTCTAGCTTCAATTGACTCTTGATTTCAACTATAGAATTAGAAAACCCTGATTCTAAACCAATGGTGAGAATGGACTCCAAGATCCTGATGGAATAAATAGGATATAAATCCATTCTTAGTCACGCATTAATATGGAATCGCATCTCCCAATGTTGCTCCACTGCTGCACCCAGCGATCGATCAACGTAAGTGTACCAATCGTACAGGTGATCAGTCGCAAGCCGAGTACTCCAGTGGCGATGTGTATGAAGCTGGGTTATGCCGGTTCCAATCCTTTAGTTCCCTGAAGATTGCAGTTGTAAACTTTGCGGACGAGTGTCAACTGTCACGAATTCTAGGTTGAGCAGAATTTCCTGTCACTTCAGCCATTGTAACTAAATTTTTTTGTTCTTTCAATGTCTATATTTGTCCTACGTAGATAATATTTTAATTGTTGCACATATTTAACGATTGGCTGAAGATGACCTGGCGGTAATCAGTTATAAATTTTCAACTTTATTATTATTATTATTATTAGCTTTATTCAATATTATATTTTTGGTATAATATAGAATTCTAAGCACAAATTATTTCAACAAGTTTCCGTTCCTTATTTTTATCGATCGTGACGATAAATACTGAGTGATCGCCAATTAGATGTTAGTAGTTCAGGAATTGACATCTAAATAATGTACATTCTGTTCATTGTATGTTGCCAGCAACCTGTCTCTGATTGTGCTCTTCCCTAACTTGTACAACGAAAGGTCGTGAACCTGAATAGGTTGTGCAGTTAATTGACGTAATGATCCGTTGAAACAGAATAGATAATTTGCTGAAATATGTGGATGGCAGGAACAGGTAGCCCAGATATTCAAGCAACCTGTCCTATTACTATGGGAAATTTTGCTTATGAGAAATTCAGCCTTAATAATTAATACGTTTGTATTTATTTGACTTTGTTTGTAATTTTATTTGACGCAAGTTGCATTCTATCCACAGTTCTCCAATTCGTTCTTTACCTACTTTGTATTTATGATGTTTTGTAGGATGAATCTCATTTCATAAAAAATATTAAAGCTGCTAGGACTAAGGCTGCGACTCCAATTCTTAAGGTAAGTTATTATGTAGTGAATGTAATATTGTATGTGTTGTTTGTTTATTGATTTATTTATATTTGCTTTGAATACTTAATTATTGACACATTGATAGTGATAGTCAAATTAGTTAGTAAGGCAAATCTGTCCTTAACGTAATAGGTTACCAAGGTAGATGTACCTGTTACTAGTGACTAGTTAGCTAATCTTAACTTATTTGTAATTTTTATGATAATACAGTTTACTTGTTATTAAAATTGTATTGTTGTAGTTTTTACTTTGGGATTATGGAAGTGAAATATCCATTAATCACTCAAAGAGTTTAGGATAAAAATGTTTTTTATCTTAAGTCGTTGTGCCAGATCAGCATATTGAGGTAAAATTAACGTGCTAATTAACAAAATAGATTTAAATAGTAGTGTGAAAGAATATCGTTAGATGAGAAATGGATAGATTTAAGGAATGAATTATACAAAATACTATTGAAGCTCAAAGTTGAAGGTGTAGAGTGACGGATTCTAGAGTAGAGTACTCCAGTCTCATTCTCTTGTGTGAATTTTAATGTCTCTTGGAAATTACTTTCGATTTGTTTAATAATTGATAGTTGTGGGGACAGACGATTAGCCGGGAATATGTGTTGTTCACCAATATTCAAAGAATATTTACACTATTGAGGAAATTAATTATTCATCTGAGATACGAAACGTTTTGATAAGCTGGATGATATATAACGGATGATTTTGAAATACATTTCCTCTCTTTCAGGTATACTACAGTAATACGTTAATACGATAATCAGATTTGTCACGCTATATTAGATCCAGGATTCACGACCCGGAGTAGAAAACCAGAGTATAGACTAGATAATACTTTATTTCACACGATTGCAAGCAGTCACTCTTAGTGACACTCTAAACGAGACACATTGTTGAAGTCAATCATGCACCTCGTCTGTCTCATTCTGCATGTCCTTGTCTGAGTTAGAAGAACAAACGTTTTTATACCAATGTTTCGTGTACATGTTTATTCGGTTATGCCAATTATAACTTCCCCATCACTTTTCCAGTCTTCTCATTTGTATATGCATCGAATATCATATATTGTAAAACTCATGCTGTTTCTCAGTGGATGTTACCACTCATATGATTAGTAATATTTAATCATTCACTAAATGCCACCGATAAAACCCAGTGTGTCTGTAATAATGTATACCGTTTATTATATTTTTCGAGTTGCTTCCAAAAAAACCTTTGGTCTAAAATTCTTATTTTATCACATTCGAATATGTTTTCCTTCATAAAATACTCACACTTGTGTCTTCTCTTGTAATAAAATGATATTTGTTAAACATTTATATTGACTAGTGACACTGATTACATGAAATTTCACTAAAGTGAACAAATTTGTTTTTGTTTTTCATATAGTTAAGATCATAAGTCAATTGAAGCTAGACCACCATGGAAAATCGAATCCCGCGAGGCGGGATCGTGGATGCGCACTGCTGAAGAGTCCCACAATAGGACGAAATGGCCGTCCAGTGCTTCCAGGTTTTCCATGATGGTCTAGCTTCAATTGACTCATGATCTTAGCTATATAAAATTACTAAAATCTCCACAGAACCCTCTTGTGATAAATTTGTTTTTGTATTTTCAAAATGGATGTATCCAGTGTTTCGTTAATGGTATTTTGGAGTTTCAGTTAACCGACTCAAGCTGATAAAATAAGATTTTATATTGTTATTGTTCAGACGCGTAGTCGGATTTTCTTTTCGTTACCTTAGAGTTTTCTGTATGGATATCTTTTCATAAACTCATGCAGGCATTTGTTGACGATGAACGGAAAGTTATGAAACCATAGGGTTTTATGATTCTAGAATTTTCATCAGTTCTGTATTTGTCCATCTCTATGAGTTGGGTGTATCTTTACACTTCTATAGCACAGATTTGTTTAAATTCTATGTATCAAAATATCCATCTGCGAATTTCAAGAACTGTAATATTTTTATTTGTTTATAATTTACTAATTAGTGGGCTAAAAGAGTTTTACTCTTATCTGGAACACCTGCCATGTCAAGACCGGCTGAGTTATTTCCTCAGATATCTGCAATTTCTCCAAATCTTTTCCAAGGTGGATTTCATGAATTTGGGCTACGATATTGTTCAGCCAAAGAATGTCCTTGGGGATGGGATTATTCAGGTTGTTCCAATATGACCGAACTACAATTGGTCTTGGAAAAGTCAATCATGATAAGGTATGGATTTTGTTTTCGTTTTATTTTTGAGCCTACTTACAAGTAGTCAACCTCGCAAAACGTTTTTTCGCTTAGCTTGTCAGATCATTTGAGAAACAACTTGACCTCTGAGTTCCTTTTTAGTTTTCCAGTCTAGTTCATGCGTTACTTTGTATCAATTTCTAATGTAATCTCATGATTAGTATCAAAGAAACTAACATTAAAGTTTAAATAACGCAAATATGAAGTAGTTCTCAAATGATATGTAGTCGACCACCCATAATGATTCTGATTTAGAAGCTGTTCATTTCTACTTATTATTTATTACTCTTTCAGATCATAATCTTTAACAGCGTTGATATTATCAGTGAGAATAGCATACTTTCCAGTAGATTTAGTCCAGTGAATCAATACGACAGCTTTACGGAAGTATACTTAACAATGTTATGTGGTGTTATGGCCTCAGTCATAAGAAACGTAGAACCTGGCATATATAAGTAACAGTTTAAATTGCCACACCACATTAATGCAGAGAAGTGAAATTACCAAGACAAACATCAGAGTAATAGCAGTAGTGACAATATTAGTGGTAAGACAGGTTAGGTATATACATCACCACGAATTCAAGGAATAAAAGGTATGGGGTAATTTTACAACTCAGGATCTAAGGGAAATCAAGAAATAAGTGTAACTTGCAACTGATTCTGAGCCATGTTTCCAGCTACTGAGTACGGTAATCGTTATAACTGCAACCAGATAATCTATAGCTACCTCAATGACTCAGTCCAGCAATAGCCTAGTGGCTAAAGTTGTCAATTTTCGGTTGTTAAATCACATGTCTGAATCCTACTTCTATTGGGAGCAACCATGCATTATAAATAGCCCTTACACAAGCAGTAATTTTGAAACCATTAATTGGTAAATTGATCATATAACTAGATAGCAACAGATATTAAATTTGACTCTTAGTTTAATTTGTTATATGTATGCGATACTGTACTTCGATACTAGGATACAACAGCCTCTTTACTCTTCTAACCTCTGTTATTACAAAACATAAATCTTGTAATGAATATTTTCTTGGCAGAGACTAAGTAAGAGTAGTTCACATTCGAATTTATGCAATTATGTAGCGATTAGATTCATGCTGAATTGATTGAATACAAATGAGAATTCACTAAAATTCAAATGGAGGAAAATCACTTTGAATCGGGATGTGGGTTTTAAAATCGACATTTTCTTAGTATTTTATATTTAAGAATCGAATAACCCTAACAATTTACAGTACCAATTGGTATGAATTGCAAATGAAAACCAGTACCCCATATAGATTCATAGGTTCTTTATTACTGAATTCCATGATTGTGTTTCAATACTGGTATATGAATGACATTTCAAACTTTAAGTATTTTACAACTGAAAAGTCTAGTACATAAATCTCTACATGATTTCCCTAGATTGTTCATTAACGTATTTGTCAGTAGAGTACGATACTTCATGAGCGCTTAAACCGAAGCGGATTATTTTCGTAGTAGGACACTCCCTGAGTCTAATCCTCAAGGTAGTGGAACAACATTAAGAAATGTCATCCTATGGTAGCCGGTAATCAAAATAAGTGTAGACCCTATTCGTTTCTTTAAGATACCGGAGCATATGCCAACCTTTAATTTACAATTACAATTTTCTAACTGCCTTATGTGAACCCTCCATATCCATCAACTCGATCTATGAGCTGGATGTTTGCTTTTTGTTCTCTTACTTCTGTAAACATTACCTGCATCACATGAACCCAGTGAGTAGGGCTTCCTTGGCATAGACTATAACCAAGTGACTATATGAGAACACTTCGAGGAGGAGAGCAAACGTTTCTCACTCCCGGACATACCACAAAACATTTAAAAACAATCTTCGCAAGATGATATCACTACTTTTGCTTCTATCTAACAGGATTTATTGATGTTATTTTCGTAATTTATTTGTTTTACCATCATGTTCCTAATAAAAGTGTTTTCTCAGTATTTTTGTTTTTCGTTTGGTTCTAATAGACGGGTCAAAGCTGATGTTTTATCACAATTACCGCCTAAACGTCGTGAATTAGTTGTTCTAGATCCAAGTATAATTAAAAAAGGAAGTCTGGGTAGACATGCTAAGACAATGTTAGCTGACAAATTATCCGTAAGTTGATTTTGAGCAGAGGTCGAATAGAATTCATTAATATATATGTGTTTATATAATCTTCTTCTCTTTGTAGAGTAAAGAGAAACGCTCTGCTTTATTCGAATATTTCCATGAAACTGGTTCAGTGAAACTTCCAGCTATAGAGTACGTTATTTCGTTATTTTTTTGTTTATTGGTACTTTTTGCTTTTAAAAGACTCACTCAATATACTTCTTAATTTTATTTAATAAACGGTTACATGCTGACGAATAATCCGATGGTCTTAATCATGCAGAAGTGTTGATGCCATAAGTTCATATCTCAGAAAACATCTAGTTTGAAAATACACACTATTCTAATAAATATGTAATAAGAACCTACGATAAGTGTATGTCTTAATTTCTTATATTTATAAATATTCCGTCAGTCGTTTGAATAGATTCTGATTTCTGAGTACTATTCTAGATAAACGAAAGGGTGTTAAGAGAAAAGCATAATACTTTCAAACTAGTAGTGGAAAATCATGATTTCGAGGTTAAAATAAATGATTTTCTGTTATTGGATCTCCAAGTCAATCTCTCTTATGTCTACCTTGATTTAAGAAACCTGGCACAATCGCCTAATGGTGTTCAACCATGTTGGTTATGAGATAGTTATTAACCGCTGGCAATAAAAGATGGTTGTGCAATACAGCGAATTAAGTGTAATTATATATGCAATCTATTGGCTCCCGCCTTAGTGTTGCAGGTATCAAGTGATTGCGCATGAGACCTGAAGGTCCTGTGTTAGATCTCCAGTGATGGGGTCGTGAATTAGCATTGCTTAGGAGTCCCATGCACGGCCAAAACAACTATACAGTGCTTCGTCGTTTTCAATAGTTATTTAACCAAGACTAGTCATGGATGTAAATCGTGAAAATACCGGTCTCCACAAATCCTCTTCTTGCATATTTCTCGGTTTTACTAAGGTTTCTACCTCCTCTTGCTAACATGTTTCGCCAAAAAATGTTAACTAATTTACTTGTTTCAAAGTGTTAATTGTCATGGTTTTTAGAGTTACCACACAATTTCAAATCTGCTAACAGTAACATCGTTTTAACTCATTCAAATTGATCGTGTATAAAAGATGGCCCTAAATTTCTTTATCCACTTAGTATTATGTATAACTTCTTTAGTATTTCTCACATGTTTTTTTTCCACTGATATGACGTAAAATGATGTTTTGCAGTCTAGGATTGTTTTCCCATACAAAAGGTATTTTTATAGTTTTGACGTCTGTTGTCTTTTCGATCATTAATTCTGTTGTTTGAGGAGGAAAATATTCAAACCACTGTGGTGGTGGTAGTACTTTTGAGTTGTATAACTCGTTTTTTAAAAGCCTATGGAAATAAATGCACCTCTGGAAAAATATTGATTTAAAAGTTTAAATAGGTCTACAATTCCTCGGTATCTGTATGCAAACGAGTAAATTGGAACAATAGCTGTGTGATTTTCATCACCTACAGTCTCAACTACTTGGTTAGACATACAAACTCAACTAAACATGGATCAGCTTGAAAAATTGAATGGTTTCACTATCCTTCACATACAGATTTTTAATTATGTTCTATCTTGTCGATGCTATTGTTTATTATGATAGTAACTGGTTAATATCATTTATACTAAAATTAAGTTCGGCTAAAAGCTCGAGTATTTAAATCTACGCTTGATAAATGAGTTATGTTAAGAAGTTATCCAATTAATTGACAAGTATCTGTTGGTCATATAATTAATGAATCCCTTACAAAGCACTACTGATCACAATTTTTTAAAATCTTCACTGACGTTTATATTTTAGACAATATGTTTTAGATTTAATCGAATGTGGCCACAAATTCTTACTTTTCGCACATCATACAGATGTCCTAGATAGTCTCGATAAATTACTTTCAGAAAAGGTAATTTTATGACCTTTTTCAATTGGTACTTATTTGTTAAGATTACCGTGATATTTGTTCAGCATTTAAATGTAACGTAATTTTTTGTAGCCTATATATATGTATATATTAACCTGGTTTAAGTACCGGACATTCGTTTTTCATCCTCTTACTTACTTGAACAACATCCCTACTGCGAGAAGAAGTAGTTGGCAGGAACACACTGGCAGTTGAGAGCGGACTCTCCTCATCCTCGGTCGTATAAGGGTATTTAGAAGTTAACTGAAAAAATGTAGAGGTGGTCAGTTTATGACATGGTGCCGGAGTACGAAAGATAGCTCTACAAAACTAGCATCGCTTAGCCGTTCATGACTCCCTGGTCGAGATCCTAGATATAGTGCAACATAGTAGCCGGATACGTTATCGGACATAATTCAAAACAAAAGCCTGCAATGATCTTGCTGTTATTTTGTTTACTTCATAAGAGCAAAAGGAACTTCTTTAACTGAAACAATTCACTCTGGTTATATTTTGCTTAACTGATATTCATCCATTACTTGCTGCTCTCATTCACTTATTTCTACTGATTTATTGATTTTTAAAAATTGTACTGACCTTTCTCTATCTCTCCATAATCTCATTTTCTTATTATATGGCGCATACTTATTTTAATGCCCCATTGTACCAACATTTGTCTGTTTAAATAGATAAAGGTATGGGAGATTTATAAAGATTGTTCAGTGTATAGTTCGCATTACAGATTAAGATTAACTAGATAATCAGTTAGAACCAGATAGCACAAGAGAGTTGTTCTATCCAAGTATGGGACTCCTTGGTCGTTAACTCCCATTACCCACTGGGGATAAAACCTGTTATGAAGGAAAAAGATATGTATTTTAGTAAATTAATTACATTTTGATATGTTTGGTATTACAAATCGAATACATTCATCAAGCCATTAGTTTGAATTATTGTTAAGTACTCCCCAGTTCAATGTATTCAAATTTGACAATTGACAAATAAGTAAATCATATATAACTCAATGTATTCGATATAAATTCTGATTTAGTCTTGGGCATAATGAATATTCATTCTTTCACTCTTAGTCTCTCGCTTGCATCTGGCCATATCAGTATTTTTATTCAGTTAGAACAAGTAACAGGTACCAGTTTTTCAGCAATAACAAAAAGTGATCACATCAGTTTTTATCAGTTTATAATAAAACTCAAGACCTTTAGGAAGCTCTTTTCCTGCTCACAGCATTTAGTTTGCATTTGATGGTTCCTGTAAAAAGAATATCCACCACTTTGATTTATTTCTCTTGTTTACTTTTTTGCGGTTTAATAGTCTATACGTTTTATTCGTATTGATGGTCGTACAAATTCTGAACAGAGATCTGTTGTTTGTCAAATATTTCAAAAAGAGGACGATTGTCGTGTTGCATTGCTTTCAATTACTGCAGCTGGAACAGGTAAGAAAAATTACCAAACATTTTATCTATATTTAAATGGATTAGGGTCAGTTTTAAATCAATTTCGTTTCTCCTTTTTTTGTACACATTAGTCCATCTGTACGAGATGCCTCAGTTCCTAGCAATATGTTAGGAAGAAAATGGACCAAATAATAACCAGAATAATGGGTGGGATAGAGAGACATTTTAAGCCAACACATGACATGTTTGGTTCATAGCTTCATGAATTAGTTAGTGAGATGTATTACTTGGATCGATTTCAAGCCAATTAACCCTATTGTCTAATATGTCTAGGGTTGTGATGTAGAAATTTGTATCTGTATTTGCAATATAACCCAGAATAATATCTTATTATCGTAATCATTGACTATTTTCCCATAATGTAAATCTATTCAGATGACTTGTACATGTCTTTTTTATATAGTGATTAAATATGTGTAATACAAGATTTATGAATTTATTTGGCAATTTACTTTCCCTTTATCTAACAACCCCTACACTCAAGTCCTACTATATGCTGCTGATACTTCTCTTTTACTACTTCTCTCGCCTTCTAGTTCAAAATGATCAATGCTTTTCTATTTAGTCTTCGAATTATTAAACTGTAATCCCTCTCCAATGTATTTAATATCGATTCATTGTTATCTTACTAGTCGTAGATTGATTGATATAGATTAACAACTACCTATGCAACAAAGGTAACTGTTGGTACGGCTCCGAAAAGCATTGCAAAGCTTCCAGAGCCGAAGAGATTCTGTCCAATCAGAACCTGACAGAGCCTTCTAAAATGTTAATATGGCATGTTGTGAATAGACAATTGCATAACCTATCTCCTGGCGGATTTGCTAGATTATAATGATGTTATATCCAATACTAATAACCACAAATACCCATATTTTCCTGTACATCTTTGATTTTTACCCAGTAACCGCTTCCCTTGCTTCTTTCGTCTTTCTGTTTGCGACTGTGGGGTTCTACACATTCGGGTGCCATTAGTTGTATATCGTATCTTCCCGTAATCAAGTAGAGAACATAACAATAAAAAAGGGTTGATAAAGTAGTGAGGTGTTTGGGACCACGTGTTACTATGTATGCCTAACTAGGTTTCAAAGAGATCATTGACAATTCTAATTTACCTATTTCTATGGACCTGTACGTTAGTTCAGTCAGTCAGTCACAACGTAGAACTTCGTACGTACGTACCTCAGTTCGAGTTGCCGTACCACATTAGCACAGAGATGCAGTTGTCCATTCAAATCCCATAGTGGTAGAAGTAGTAAGAGTATAGGCATTATTTGAAAGAATAGGGTTTGAAGATGTTATTGAAGGAGTATAATACAGTGAAATAAATTTGGAAAGAAAAAAAGGATAGGGACATGAGGCATTCATAAGATTAGAATTTGGTAGAACACAAGGAGAGGATACGTCTTCGCCATTGCAATGATTTTGAGCCATATCATTCAAGGTCTCTAACCATCGATTGCTATCATCTCGCGAATCCCAACCAGGTAGTCTACACCTACTAGCATGACTCAGTCCAATGGTCAGTGGATTCATGGATTTGTGCCACGTTTCGGTCTGGCCGCCCATAGCTTTCTTCCAACCTACTCCTACACCATGAAACATTGCACGTTAGGGCAGTCGGTGGTTGGACATACGTAACACGTGTCCCAGCCATCTCAACTGATGTACGTTAGTTAGCTTTCTATATGAACTGGATTACGTTAATGAAATTTTTCAAAGCCAGTATAGATTGGATATATGTTTTTTTTTCTCTTATTCCATTCGTAGGCATTCTTTAGACTTGTACACATGTTACTTCATATAACAGTAAAATTGACATTCATTCTATAAATCCAGCCAATTAAGAGTTAAATAGCTCATTCAGTGTATTATGTTTATTGACAGATTGCTTCTACCTTGTCTCAAAACACAATCACTTCAAACAACGATCACACACACAAGTTGTGTGTGTGTATTTGTTGTTAACGTTGTCACAAATTTTCTTATATTTCCACTTTTTTCTTTCTTCTTCATTATTATTATTATTATTAGCTTTATTCACTATTATATTTTTGGTACAATATAGAATTCTCAGCACAAAGTACTTCAACAAGTTTCCGTTTTTTACTTCTTTGTCCTTCCTGATGATAAATATTGAGTGATCGACGGTTAGAAGTTAGCAGCCCAGTCAATCGATATGTGAATAATGTACATTCTTCTCGTTGCATATTGCCAGCAACCACAATATCTCTGATTAGGCCTTCTGTAACCTTTACAGTGAAAGGTTTTACACTTTTCAGAAACGCACCTGAATAGATTATGCAATTAATAGGCATAATGATGTATTTAAAACAAACGAAATTAGATAACTTGTTGAAATATCTAGATGACAGGAACAGGTAGCCCAGATGTTTAAACAGGCCGCCGTTTAAGAATGTTTTCATTTTAATCATCTGTAAATAGGTGTATGATGTAGTATATAGATTTTTCAAAACATAAATCATTTATGCATACATATATATATGTATGATATGATTAGAATAAAACATTTATTATCGTCGCCTATAGTGACGTGTTTTCTGCCTATTGTCGTTATTGTTCTTTCTCTTTCCAATATAATGTAATGTTAGTAATATTCAACAATGAAATACCTTCTCTCTCTATATATATGGGTTACATTTATTTATTTATTTAGTTATGTTTTGTAAATGTTATTCAAGCGTGAAATCTGTTTAGGCAACTGTAAATTTATCTGTTGTGTATGCCTCTGTATTTTTGTCTTGATTGGTAGAGAATAAAGGAATAACGTTACTTACTTAGTATATTGTCACTAATTATGATGTACACAACATCGTCGTTGTCATCATCATCATCATCATCATCGTTCTTGGTTCAATTATTTTTTATGTATGAGTAACTGAAGTAAACATATATATGTGTGTATGTGTATTTGTTCATAACAGTGTCATTATTAAAATGTCCTGTATTTAGTTGAAGAATACAGATGTGTGTTTATTTTTTTTCTTTGTATGGTTACTACAAATGGTAGAATAAGTTATTACTATTATCAGTAATAAGGAGTTTCATTTTTGTTTATCAATAAAGTATTGTATTATTGTCGTTGATCTATAGTTTCTTTTCACAATTTGTCTTGTTGGACTCAATTTTTTCATTCTGTCGTAACGTAAAGCTTGGTATAATTTGGTGGCAGTTCAAGTTGATGTGATGAGATTAACATAATGAATGGTGATGATAATCAGAAACATTGAACATGGAGAATATAGGTCTTCAACTGTAATTATTATAATTTTATAATTAAGATTCTTGATTTTAAGTCAACTAAATTGGAGGTACGAAAAACCCTTCCACATACACACACAAAAATTCCTTTCATAGTGAATATACAATTATTCTTGTGACTATTTGATGTAGTCCTGTATATATTTATGAACATCTTTTAAATAGCTACTGCGAACTGGTAATAACTGATGGTGTCTTCTTTTTCCTTACACCAAATACCAGCTAATTACTTTTTTGAAACGAATGGAAGGATTTTCGTGAATATATCTTGCAATGGTCCTGATGATTAAGCAACTACTGAAATATTATTAAACATTATTCAGTTAGTTTTTGCTTAGTAATATCTATTTGCCGTTCTAATAATCATAACTTACCCTGTTTTTTAAAGTTTGTATCATGAAATGATCTTAATTAGACCAGCAAGCACCGAATAGCTGTTTCATCCTATCATGGGTTTCGTCGGCAGTATCGTTGACCCCACCGGTGGACGAACCAAGGGGCTTCAAGTCTAACGGCAAGCACCTATTCTTTCGACCAGTAGGCCGGTATCCGATGGTTGAATGTTTACCTTCAGTCTATGCTCCAAACTTGTGGGTAACAACTGCCTTACATTCGGCATTATTGAACTTCATTGGTCACTGCTTCTCACTAGAACTCATGGGACTAATTTTCAATCTTTTCAGTTGGTGATCATAGGATAATTATTTTGAATAACCTATATTATTGTTTGTAGGTCTTCATTTAACTGCGGCCAATTTAGTTATATTTGCTGAATTGTTTTGGAATCCTGGTGCATTAGTTCAGGCTGAAGATAGAGCATATCGAATTGGTCAAATGGATTCTGTGTTGATACGTTATTTAATTGCAGAACAAACTGCAGATGATTTCATTTGGTGAGTTAAATTGTAGATTATCATGGTTAAAGTTGATTAGATTAGTTATTAGTTAACTACAATTAACATAAACTCTTTCACTAAATCTATTTACTGGAAGAAAAGTATAATATGCAAAGTTGTAATGAGTTAACTATATACTCCAAATTGATGAGCCATTAATACTAATTCCTACTGCTGATACCTTAAATATCGCTCGATGAATCATTCTCTTCACCATGTATATATGTACTCCAATCCTATTTATAGCCTTTGCCTTGGTGTACCCTTATTCGATGCCCCCAAATGCCCTGGTACGGCCGAGAGTGGGGAGAGTCCGCTCTCCCTCTCCAAATACTTTCACATGGCCACGTGTATATAGCCTCTACCAGGGAAGTCTTACTCATTGTCTTCTGGCAGCGGGAGTGTTTTTTACAAAATTGAGAGGACGAAAAGCAAATGTCCGGCGCTTTAACCGGGTTAGTGGACACGGCGAGTCCATCTAGGGGAGTTGGAAAACCCTGATTCCAAAACAATGGTGCACTTGGGCTCCAGTATCCTGAGGGAACAAATGGCGTACGATTCAATCATTTATCACCGGCTACCATGGGACTGCATCTCCTCACGATGCTCCACTGCCTTGTGGATCAGACATTCAGGTCAAAGGCTCCGGGTGTGATCTCCTACGAAAACACCTGCTTCAGTCTGGGCACCTGAGCAGTATCACAGCCCTCACACAAATCAAATGAGATTTGTGAGGCGCATATGTATCTGGTGCTTCTTTGTACCAATATTTATGTGTCTAAATAAAATAAATAAAAAAACCCTTATTCGATTGAACTATAAACTCACCTTTGCATTTGCTCACACACATATATTCGCCTTTCTGCTTGAAATTCACTCGATATTCTTATAACTTTGTTATCCATGTCGTTCGCGAATAAATTGTAGTTGTCGCTTCTTATTGCCTTCTGATTTCAAACACCTTTGGGATTTTTATAATAACGGTTGTCAAGTTGGCTGATTAACGAAGCTAAGCCACTATAATGACTTACTTCAATGCAACGAATAGACCATTGTAGTAAATAAAAGATACAAAGTCGAAACTTAACTCTTCTTAGATTATAGTAGTGACCTACTGTTTAATTACGGCAATAATAACAAAGAGTATTGACTTATGATTGTGTTACAACACCACTGGAAAGCGTACATTTAAGTAATAAAACCCTCATCATTTCATTGTTGGTTCTACGTCTAGTCGATAAAAAATTATGATTGTTGAGTGATCTTCCAACTTTGCTTTCGCATTTGTTAACATTAATCAAGTAAATCATTCAATGAATCGAATTCCATGTGATTCGAGCAGTTTGAAGATTTTCATTGGTCTCCTCGTTATGATGTAATATAATCCCAAAAGATAGAAATTCAATCATAATACGAAATTATTTAAGAAGGCAGAAGTTCAGGACGCGAAATATTATTCTGGTTTGAACTGTTTAACCTTATAACATGGTATATTCATTTTTAGGCCTCTTGTGGAACGTAAACTCGATGTATTGTCCAAAGCTGGTTTAAATCGAGAAACATTTCGAATGGCTGATTCTACAACAAGACTTGGTGTATGTTCTCTTTTTTCTCGTTTTATTCTATTAACTTTTATTGTTTATTGTACTAGTGATATCAAACTTTCCGTTATCTAAGTATTTTTTGTGGTACTATGTTCGGTTAGATCATGGGTTAGATTGGATGATTAGTTTAAATAGCGAGAATTTTTAAGACTGATGCATTTGATGGGATTATAATCACACAGTTCAATATTCAGTTATAATTTGTTGGTTCTTTTTTTGTTGTAGAACTCTTTATTTTGATGAGGTTTATTACGACTTGAATAAGTCAATGGTTAGTAGTGTTGCTTGTGCCTGTAGGTATTTGGGTATGTGACTCTTTGGATTAGTATCGTTTTTCTTTAAGAATACAAAACTGTTTTACTTTTAATTTGTAGATTGTATTAAAACTAAATTCGCGGTTTTCTATCCATTGTCTTGGACTATTTAACTTGTTATTTCCGGCTGTTAATGAAAAGACCCTATTAGCTGGTACCTATTAATAATATTACAAACCTAAGTATACTTCTACGTATGTTGAAAGCCAGGGCTATTTATATAATTAAGGGTCGTCTTTGAAACCTTTTTACTGTTAGTTCAACTGTTAAATATCGGGTTTACAATGTTTCAGTGAGTAGTAGTTTTGCTTTATGCTTGCGAAACATGGCCTTTCCGATGTTCAGTGACCCTATGTTCAATAACCGTTGGCTCTGAATCACTATTGACATTCAGTGACAGTACCATGTTGGTAGTACAAAATTTCGTTAATGTGTTTTGGCACAGTGCTGAATAAGCGATTGGTGTTGTCGCCTTGAAATATTGGCTTCGGCGGCCTTGAACATATTTTGCAAATATCACTTCGTAAATAACGCTGTAGTTAAAATCAGTGTACTAAATAAGATTGACTGATTGGCTGATGAGGTTATGAGTCTTAATCGACATGCATTATGTATACCTAACCACAGCCTACCACGACAGACAATAATACCTAATGTATAATTAATCTAGAAGAAGTCTAGGGACATCCAAGTAAAACGTATCATCAGTACATGAAATTATTGACATTTGAAGTGAACCATGGTTTTAGGTGCAGACTACTTGGTTGTAGTCTGTCTAGTTACCGCGATCACTTTTTTCAGGCTTCAGGTGACTACTCAAAATCGTTTACAACGGTGTAGATGTGTCCAATATTTGTCTCCCACTAGACCTTGAGTCTTAGGATTATATTATGCTTTATATTTCATGAATTCATTTTTCAATCATCTTGTCTATACCTAATGTTTTCTCTGGAGTTTGTCCAGATAATTCCCTTACTCTGTTCTAGTATGTTATGGCAACCTAAACCAATGCACATATTTTTCAGTTCATTTGTTTCTTTTAAATGACTGATAGAATTCAATGTTTGGTAAATGAGTTATGTACGTTTACATGTAGTTAATTTGTTAGATTAGTCAATAGTAGCTTTGCTTTTGAGATTTTTTTAAATTGTGATTTCATCCTCGTCTCTGCTGTTATAGCTGGTAAAGGTATATTTAATTCTAATGAAAACTTTAGAATAAACCATGAAAATGTATTACATCTTGTTAATTACATGCACTGGGATGTTGGTGCGTTCTCACTCAAACCTGGATTCAATATGTCCTATTTCTAATGTTAGATTTTAATACAAATATACTTATAACTGATACAGTGAACCAATCAAATGTCGTGTAGATTATAGCCATACATTATTTGCTGATATTTAGCCGTCTTTTCTAACGGACGAGCCACACTATTGGCTAAACTCGCCGCTTCGATTTCTAAGAGCCAAAAATATATATGAATGAGTGATTAGATATTTCTTGATTCAGTTTAGCCAATAATGCTTACTTCTCACTTGAGTAGCCGGTTGAACTACAATTCTCGACTTATTTTTTCCCATTGTAATCATTTCATGTTAAGCGAAATAGCGGATTCATCAGTCGATTAGTAGATAATGATGGCAACTTCTTGTTTTGTAAATTTCTCTCCTTTGGCTCATCTACTAACAGTTCAAATTCACTTCTTTATCAAATGATTAATTCAACTTAACTGGAACTGGTTTCATCCTTTTTACCATTTTCTTTTTCTATGATCCATAATTATATAAACCTTTGG
Source organism: Schistosoma rodhaini (assembly GCA_944470415.2). NCBI lineage: Eukaryota > Metazoa > Platyhelminthes > Trematoda > Strigeidida > Schistosomatidae > Schistosoma > Schistosoma rodhaini. The sequence goes on from OX104037.1 coordinate 37,793,208, forward strand.
TGTTTCCCACTGCTGTTTAGTTGTTCTTTTTTTAATCAATCATAATATCTTTTTGTTTATTTAAATCTATATGTAATGAATTTACTACTTATATGAAACAAAATAAATCTTCTAACTGAAGTATATATAAGTCGACCTTGAATGTGACAAGTCAGACAGCTTTATCAATTATCGTTGTTGTTATTATTATTCTTTTTACGAATGATTGAGACGAAGAATAAGAGTAGAAAAACGTAAGAAAATTATTCTGTCAAGCTCTTATTTCAATATTTACTTTCATTTTCTATTCTTCTGAATCCACCTTTTCTATCCTGCTCCTCCCTGCGTATGCCGCACTTCTTTTGTATGCGCATACATATTACCCCTTTATGGTTTGATTTTAATTTGTTTCTTTTATTAATTATTTCTTAATAGAATAAAGTGGATAATGTTTCATTGTATATTTGTCTCTGTGTGTGTGTGCGCGCGCAGTAATCGTGGCGGTGATGATGTCTTTTTTTTTCATTATTTCCTTCTGGTTATTTTTGAGTTTTTGTGCGTCTACATGTTCAATAGTAGTATGGAGAGAGATGAAGGAAGATTAAATTTTGAATATGAATTGAGTTTTAGTAATCTAATAAATCAATATTTAACTAAAACGGGTTATTGAAAATAATACAAATCAAAGTGGTTGATATATTGAATAAATAATTTTTCTGTTATCGTTGTTTTCATCTGTTTTCATGTTTGATCTCAGTATAGCTATTTAAAAATTGTTCTAGAATACCTTATTTATTTATTTATTTAAACATATAAATATTGGTGCAAGGGGGCATCAAATATATATGCGCCACACAAAACAATGAAAACGGGAAGAGATAGGGGTAAGATGCATATTAAAATAAAGAGTAATGGTGAGGGAAACTGAAATGTACAACCGGAGGAACTCTCTCAGTTAAGGAGGTTATAACTACTCTTTATACAGAAAGTAAAAGAAGGTTACTGCAGGATTGCGATTGGCTTCTATTCTGAGCGATATCTGATAACGTCTCTAACCACTGTGTAGCACCATCTCTCGTGTGAAGGATCAACTGAAGTCAGTCCTTTGCAGCTTTCTTTCATACCACGACACCATGTCATACACTGACCACTTCTCCGCTTTTTCCAACCAGTCCGAGCGTCGGCAAATAATGCACGACGTGGAATTCTCTGGGACGACATTCGTAGAACATGTCCAAGCCACTGAAGTCTGTGTTTCAAGATGGTGACACCAATTGGGTTGTCGTCTCTGCGCCCGAACACACGATGCCGAACCTCTGTATTACTAACATGGTGTTGCCACTGGATGTCAGCAATCCTTCGGAGATAACGATGATCGAATACAGAATAACTTGTAGAATGATGAACATTTCTGCAATACACCTCATTTAATAATACAAACATCAACTGTGTTATATAAAATGTAGAGGATAAAGTCTCTGTTCGGTCTGTAAAACTTTGTATATAAGTTTAGAAACTGTTTAGATTTCCTTATTCTTAAGAAATGGTGCCTCAGTATGAAAGAAAATTGTATGGAACTAGTTTCTGTTGTTTCGTCAGAACTCCTTGATCGGGGTTTTAGAGATTGTACAACTCAGTGCCTTCAGCTTCACAACTAAATGTGACAGATCAACCAATAAGTTTCTCTAAATAAATTGCTGGGTTGGTTTTCAAAGTTGTATCAATAAAACATGAAACTTCATCAATAAATAAAGGAAAGTGTATATTTTTTAGTGTGGGGATTGTAGTATTTTCAAAGTTGAATTGACCAGTCGATCGAAGTTTAGTACATCTTTTCATTGCCGTATTGCATCAGAATTTTAGTTTTGTTATTGATGGTGTTACCGAGTTTTATTTACGTGAAAATCGGTCATAGAAACTCAGATACATTCTTTTTCTTCTTACCCTTCTAGATCTTCATTTTCAAGATTATTTCAACGATTCTTACATCTCGGTTTTTACTTTTTGTCTTAGAACCATCTTCTCTGCGTCTGTTTTTTAGTTTTTAAAAACAAAACGTTATATTTTTTTGTACATCTGGTTAATTTTTCTCTCGTTTGTTCTACGACGATTTAATGTGTGTATCAAGTTGAATACTCTATGGTTATTTGTACCTGATTTCATGCGTTATTGTTCACGATTCACTATACTGAACAATTGATCATATTCATTTGATTATTGTTGATAAACAAATGTTTACATCTAATATTTACTGCTTCGTAAAGTTAGACAGTGGAATCCATGACGAGCGTTTCATCCTATTCGGAACTCCATTATATGTGTCTGCATCTCAGTGATATGGATATCTGTACTGAAATGCACGTATATCCAACTGAGGAGTTTAAGATTGTATAAAACGTGCATCCTAGATTTCACTGCTAACCAATATCTAACTGGTGAACGGTTGTTCAAAATCGTGGATCGGTTGAAGTTAGACATTAACACCGTTGGATACCAGCTCAGTGGTCTATCGGTTAAGGGATCTGGCTCGAGACTGGTAGGTTGTGGGTTCGAATCTCGCGAGGCGGGATTGTGGATGCGCACTGCTGAGGAGTCTCATAATAGGGTGAAACGGCCGTCTAGTGCTTCCAGGTTTTCGATGGTGGTCTAGCTTCAGTTAACTCATGATTTCAACTATGAAAATACTAAATTCTCTACAAAACCCCCTCTGATCAATATCTAACTGCCAATAAACCGGTAACTTGATAGGCATATTTGAAGCAACCTCTTCACAATTCACAAATCCTATTCAAAACTGATTGATTAGAGTCGTTAACGTCAACAATGGGAGAATGTAGATCTTTTTAAATAAGATATTGATATCCGTTTTATTTCAAGAAATGTTAATAATGCACTTTTTCTCTTTCTTATCTTCAGTCTAATACACTTGAACAACAAAAAATTCTAGATTGTTTCAAAAAAGAATTGAATGATTTTGAAGAATGGGAAAATGTTGATACTGTAACATCAATAATCAATGAACAAAGTAACAATACTCAATCTCGAAATAATAAGAAAAATAACAATAATAATGATCATCAGTATAAGGTTGAAACTCAAAACAATCCTTTAATGAATCAAATTAATCTAAATCAACCAAAAATGATCATTAGTTTATTTAAATCAAAATCACAATCATCAGTGATTAATAATACTACTCCTAATAAAAATAATTCAAAAAAACGTCTTCTTGTTCCATCATCACCTGAATCAAATCATTCAGAGATATTTTCAAATGAACTCAATAATGATAATATTGATGAAGATGATTTAATTTGGGTTGATGATGATGATGATTTTGTTGAACAAATTGATGAATCTGATATAACTGATAATAATATTGAAGAATTTTCTGGAAATGATGAATATTTATTATCAGAAGCTGTTAAAATTGCTGAAGCCGTTGAAGTTGATTGGCTTACAGAAGGTCTTATCAAAGAAGATACAGATGATATTGAAATCAATCTATGATAATAATACAAATAGGTTATAATTTTGTATATAATATCCAAGAGTTGATTATTTTTATAAAAAAAAAAGATAATAACATGATTTATTTCTTGTGGCAAACATTATCTATCAAACTTTACTATTATTCTCATTCTCATCATTATTTTGTTGTGAAACGTTTACTATTTGTTAAATACCATAAACTGTAAATACATTGAGTGATTGAAGCCTGATTATACTTGTAAAATGAATTAGTTACAAAAATTGGTACTAGAAATTGTCCGAAGGGGATTTTGTGGAGATTTTAGTAATTTTATATAGTTGAGATCATTAGTCAATTGAAGATTGACGACTGTGGAAGATCTGGAAGCACTGGACGGCCGTTTCGTCCTATTGTGGGACTCCTCAGCAGCGCGCATCCACGATCCCGCCTCGCGAGTTTTGAACCTAGGACCTTTCAGTCTCGCGTGCGAGCACTTAACCGATAGACCACTTAGTTAGCATCCAACAGTGTTAATGTCTAACTTAAACTAATCCACGAAATTATTCACAAACATACGGGGTTTATATACCAATCAAACTGACCACATCGTACCATAAAATAGGAAATAACATTTATACAACATTTCAGTCAGTCACAGCGTAGAACTTCGTACGTACGTACATCAGTTCGAGCTGCCATACCATCTTGTGTTTTTATACAAGGTTTGGCCGAACGTGGCTGTGAATAGGGAGGCAGTAATTAATAGACTGGGTATAACTCAAGAATGGTAAGTCGTATAATAATAGTCTATAAGTCAAAATAAAGCTTATAATAAACGGAACATGAATATGAATAATTACGTTACTTAGAAATTATACAATAGGATATATACATATCATATTGGTCCATAAGTAGTCCTCAGAGTACCTATTCATGATTCTCCACGGGATATTATATATATATATATATATATATATATATATATATATATATATATATATATATATATATATATATATATATATATATATATATAGTGCTTCTCGTCTGTCAGTCAAAAGTGATGCGGAGCTTTTCACGTATGTGTATCGGCCCAGATTTCCAGGATTATTAGCAATAATAGTATCTGTAGCAAAGTCTCCAACAATTGATTACGATAGTCGTGTAGATCCTAACCAGATAGCAGATGAGCATTAGTTATCTTGTCAATTGATTTAGCACACTTTCCCATTACCCTGTGTTCAATCTTGGGATTAGTCACTTTACAGGCAAAATATACACCAGCAATCATTCGAAAGCATCTATGACGAAATGTTAGTGACCTGTGGATATCTGTTTTTATAGGCCATATTTCACATCTATCTAGACGAACAGTGTACTCATCCCTTGATTGTAAACAGATATCTCGACTCAAGTAATGCAAGTAGGCAAAAGTCAGTCAAAATTTTTAGATCCATGCTGACAGACACTGATCCACCAGGAATGATGAAGCTTCCAAGATAATTGAAATAGTTTCCCTGATCAACTCGGCCAAAAATAATTTTTGTGTTCTGAAGACACTTTTAATAACAACTAAATTAAGAAGATCATTGCTTTCCCCTTATCCGTAATTAAGGATTTTGAGTGTATGACGATAAATATTAGGAAAAGAACGGGGATTAAATAAATTGTTGACATATGTGTCAAGTATTTTTAGCTGCACACTTATCTCACTCAATATCACATTGATGAACACGTTGGAACTTGTATTTAAAATTGTGAGAGCTTGATCAATAATGTTCTTTATTATTTATAAGGTAATTATTACCCAAGTTATTGGCTTTTAAATAATACTAACTGATACTATTGCCCGGGACAGAATTGGTTGAAGAATGCTGGTAGGCTGCCTTTGCTCTTCCACGAGAAGTGACAAGCGTAAGCAAGTGATATCATCCTTAAAACTATTAATACTATTAGACGACAGATATGAAGAGTCTAAAACTAGGTGTGAAAAATTGTTGATTAATATGAAAGAATCGTTGTGAATAATAAATTTAGACCACAGTTGTTTTAATGTTAATCTTGTGAAACATTCAAATATGTTGCAAACAAACGAATAGGAAAAACAATGTCGCTTTTGAAACAACTTTTTATGAATAATAAATGCGTATCTCCTTATATACATTGTAGCATATTTTTTTCTGAATTAAGCATTAATTTAACAAGGCAATTAATTATTACAATCTTGCATATACTACTACTACTACTACTCACCTTAAGATACATATAAATATGTCATTGTTTATTCATTTACCTTCATTGTTTTTATACTTGTCTAGATGAATATGCGTTAGTTCATTTTTCATGTCAGGCTTCCCTTCATATTTACCAGTTCCTACTGTTACTCTCGTTTTCTTTGTTTTCTTTTAAAACGATAAGATTTTTCAACCTTTTATATATGTGCATACACATACGTGTATGCGTATTCTTTCAACATACCGTTAGACAATATAAGTAGTTTGTTTTTTTGTGTTGGTGAGTATTAGAATTGTTTAGAATTAGGTGTGTTGTTAAGATCTCAAATCCATTAAAGTTGTTTCCTCTTTTTTTTTGCTTCAAAAGTAAGCTTTTTCCGTATACATTTAGGTAAAGTATAACTGTTGCGAATGAATTAGGGTTAGGGTTGGAGATAGTCACCATATGTATACTCATAAGTATGATGGTAATTAGTTTATTGTTATTTCTAACTGGATTGTGATTAAATAAGAACAGAATACAATTTGTTCAAATTCTTTTACTTACCTTAATGGATTATTAATTTTTAGTGAATAAACGTTACATTATTGATACTTAATATTTAGTAATATATACAATGATTTCATCAAGTATCTTCTAATGAAGAATAGGAGTTCTCATGAAAAAAGGACATAAACTGGAAAATTATTGAATGCAGTAGTGTAATAATGTTGGAAAAAGTGAATCAGGTCAATTAGCAAACAACTAAAATGTTTTGTCCCGTGGTGAATTATGAATGGTAACTTTGAGCACTATTTATGGAGAAATATGATATGTATACTTCCTATCGTATAATTGCTAAGTAACTAACTATTCATATTCGTGTCCCTCTTATTGTAAGCTTTATTTTGACCTATGAACAATTATTATACGATTTACCATTCTTGAGTTATACCCAGTCTATTGATTACTGTTCCTCCTATTCACAGCCACATTTGACTGAATCTTGTACAAATGTTATTCTCTATTTTATGGTACGAAGTGGTCAGTTTGATTAGTATATAAACCCCGTATGTTTGTAAATAATGATTCATATTGCAGGGGCAGTTATTGGTATTTTGGACTTAACTGGCTGGGCTAGGTAGAAAGCAGGACTGATAAGTACTCAAGACTGTCCATACGGCTTTTGTGTATCATTGCTCCGATCAATAATTCTCTCTTCTCTCATTTGCGGGAATAATCGCATTCATATATCAAACATACGCACTCACACGTTATAATACAAACATTAAAATTGATCTAATTTATCAAGTAATCAGAAAAACCATGGACAAATATAGGACCAAGAATCAAATCATTGGAAGATACAGTCTAAATAAAGAAGTAAACAATGTGAGTTAAAGGTCAACAATAATCAATCAAGATCTCGGTCTACAGGAGAAGCTGTTAGTCATATGTGGAGAAATTCGAACACTTCACGTGTAACTGAAGTTAGTGCTGATGATGTCGTTCAGAATAACAATGGAAGCTTCACGATTAAACCATCCAGTTCAGAGAATAAAACTCCATCAAAATCATCCACCTGAGCTACAAATCTTCTCCACCTTCATTAAATCTTACTGTTCATTATTTTGTTCTATGTGTTTAACATGATAAAGACACATTAACGTAGGATTTTAGATAATGATGAAATGACTGCAGACTTATTTTCAAGGACTTAATCATTAGATGATGTTGAATTGTGTTGATTGTTGATATAGTATTAATCTTTATTATTATGATTAAATACAATAAGGTTTATCTGTTAAAATTCAGTTTACTACTTGGCTGATTGTTTAAGTAGTCAACTGTCAATTGCTTGATTAAATATTGGAAAATTAATTTGATTTACAGTTTTACAGCAATCTACTTACTGCGAAAGTATAGGTCAACAGATCTAAACTTGAGAGATAATGAGTATGTAGACTAAAGTCGTAATGCATAAGGTAGAGGAATTCACCCATATGGCTCCATAATACTCGGTCTCTGAAATCATGATAAGGTAACAAAAACTCTCTCAGCCTCGACCACATAGCTTCAATATTGTTTGTGTGTACTCCGGTTGTGTAAGTTCGTCATTTTTATTACGTATATATCCCTACAACACTCATATCTCTGGACAGTCGAAACTTTAGTAAAATTTGAGAATATTGCAGCCAATAATACTGGTGCTTTTATTAAACAGTTCACAGAAATTATTATAACTTTCCTTAGTCTGAATCTGGGTAGAGAGAAAAAAAAGTTCCTATTGTAGCAGACGTCTTCGTCCAACATACATTACATCGAAGAACAATATCACGGTAGTCTGCACAAGGTGTACAAGTCATTTGTTTACCGCAATTACATATGAAGGAAGTTCTTAGTAGTCCCATTTATTGTATCTGCTTAATTGTCACGTCTTCTCTAAAATCTTCTGTGAACCGACCGTACATAAGCATCAGGTACTGAAGTTGTCTCTATGACCTTGAAGTCCCCCAAACGCTTTTGATTGGCTCGTTCATAAATTTTAGTCTCGCTTCTTAACCTAAATATCTTGTATATCATACATTACAAGTTTGAGCGTAGAGATCATCATTGATATATGTGTTGTGTTTTTCATCAACTTTTGTTAACAGATGATCTCTTTCCTTCTCTCGTTTTTTAATGTTATAATGAAATTCTCATTTAAGTAGTGCATGAAATCTTATAATTTTATCATTCATATTTTTTATGGTGTGACTATAATTTATGGACGACCTTTTAGTGACACTAAAATTACGTTAGAATGTTCATCTACCTACTAGCATTAAATGAGAGTTATATATTAGTGTGAGGAATTAGAATTAACATTTGCAGTTGAATATTAGAGTTAGGAATTCAACTCAATATTTTCATCATCAAAAATTGACATAAACTAAAATGCCAAGATACTATATAACCAAATGAATGAATTAATGTCGAGCCAAAATCCAATATCTGTTATCTTAAATCTGATTGGTTAGTCTATGGGTAGTTTTATTAAGAGTTAACCCCATAACACACAAACTTGTAATTCTAACTAATTATAGAAGTTTGTCTTGTTTAGCGTATTTTTACTATTCCATTTTTTCCCTAAAATAATGTATTATAGTTATTTTATTTTTAAAAGCAATTTATTGTTTTACATAATTCATTTCCCCTTTGATTAAATGGACTCTTATTTATTTACTTTTTTTTTTGGTTTTTCTCAAAAATCTGGAAAAAAAACTTTCTTTTCTAGAAAAAAAAACCAAAAAAAAAGGAAAAATGAGCATTCTATATGCATGAATGAAGATATTAGTAATTCTCCATAATTATTTCCTATTTTATTTAAACAGATTTTTAAAATGTATACAAAACTGCGCACAGTTACAAACACACACGCACACACACATTCAAATCTATACACCTTAATATAAACCCTTCACTTCATTTCACTTAACTTCTTATTACTCACTAGTTGTTTTTTTTTAAATGCTTAAGTAAAACAAATAGAGAATTGGTCAAAATAAAAAACAAAGAGGAGGGGGGAGCATCAATGTAGAATAAAAACTAATGAATATTACAATAGTCATTAATATTTTCATTTATTTTTTAAACTTAATATAATGATGAATATGTATATATATATACAAATCAGTGTGCAACACATTGTCAAATTGTGTATATCATTTAAAGAAAACCAAAAAAAACGAGAAAACTCCTAAGAAACACATCGTTTCCCTTTCTATATAAATGCGTATAAAGATGTCTATTAAATGAAGTATAAAAAAAAGAAGAAAGAATCTATGAGACAAACTATGATGGAATTTCGTTTCGTCTCGTTTCGTTACGTTACGTTATGTTTATTGAGTAATTTGAAAAAAAAATATATTTGACTATTCTTTTATCTACATCTTATGAACTCACTGTCTATCTCTCCTTCTCTCTCCCCCCCCTCTCATTCTCTCTCAATCTATCTTTATATCATAAGGGAATATAAATTAGGATCACCTTCAATTTTCAAAAAAAAAGAATCATAATAAACAGAAAAAGAGAAAAAAAATTTTTTGAATAAATTTTAAATTAGTGCCACGCATCGTTAAGTGATCAATTAAGTTTAAAGTGAAACATTGAAATAAAGATTTTGTGATTCCCCCCTCCCAAAAAAAAAATAAATTGAAAGGAAACCAAGAATTTTTATTCTTTTTTAAAAAAAATAATGGAAAAGAAAAAGTGATAAGACAAAACAAGTTGTCAATTTTTGTTATTTTCTCTTGTATAGAAATTGAAATTAGATAAGAATTAACTATCCGTTTCAGTTTTTCCCTTCATTTGTCTACTTCTTCAATATATAATAATATAGACATGAGGTTATTAGTAAAGTGGAACAGACAATTTAAAAAGATAATGAACCGAAAACCTTATTTTGAATTAAAAACTATCTCGTCTTTTTTTTCAATGGGATTTATTCATTATTCCTCGTTTGATTACTCAGTGTATTTGTTGTTGTTGTTGTTGTGGGTAATGGGATATATTCGATATTGTATTTATTTTATAATTAATTTCATAAGAGGGAACATGGTGAAGCCTAGTAGGCCGTTCTGGAGAAGAGTGCTACATCGATGCACGGCACAACTACCAGGGCGGGATAATCGTTTTTGCAATGCTTACGCAGAATCATTACACAACACTTTCATTGTTTTATTATTATCTTTTTGTTTTGTTTTCGGAGAGACTAATTTTTTTTACCATATTTTTGAATCCTCAATAGTTATGCAATGTCTCTTTGTAGCATTCGTAATCGTTCACGGGTATATGTAGAGTTGTTGATTAGGTCGATCTCCACCACGTTAGTATATCGGATGATCGCCATGATACAGGAGGCACGACGAGAACGTGTGAGTCGGATTCTGCCTACACTTGAATATTTCATAAGTGATGTTATAGTTAATATTTTCAGTAAAACGAATCTCAAATATAATGGGATAAAAGATTATTTGATCCAAGTTATTACATTTCATTGTGTTGTGACAACAACTTAGCAATAAAAACGTCTTTGATACATACATACTATAAAGGAGATACAACCAAAACAATGACAGATTTAAGGTCAATAAGAACCAATCAAGATTGAGGTGCAGAGGACAAGCTGCGAATCACATGTGGAGAAATTCAAACACTTCACTTCTACCCAATGTTTGTTCTGATGATGTCGTTCAGAAGGACGATGAAAGCTCCACGGCCAAACCATCCAGCTCAGAGAACAAACCAACATCATATCACCCACCTGATCTACAAATCTTTTTCCACCATCTGAATACTATAAAGATTTTCCTTTTAGTTTGATACCATTTATTTTTAGTATACTAGTGATATCTGATGTTTAATAGGCTAATTAGTCTCATATATGAAGTTAATGTAAGACTCTTTCTAAGAAACAGATTACTTTAGTAAATATATCAGTTTTTAGTGATTATATTGGTAATATTGTACAATCGCATATACCTACATAAACTTGTTATTTTTCTTAAGTCTACGTCAATGAAATAAGTTTAGTTAGATAACAACTTAAAACTAGGAAGCACTAGGCATCTGTTTTGTCTTAATGTGGGCCCCTTCAACTATGTGCATTCATCACCTCATATAGGATTAAACATAACTTTTATTTTTTTAGGCGGTCACTTAACTTTCAAACCACTGAGTTGGCTTGTGATAGTAAACATGTCTAATTTAAATCACGAAGCAATGTTGGTAAATAACTGATTTATGATCAACAAGTTTGAACCTTATTGAACATAACTTTTCATTAAAACTTCAAGAATGATCTCTCAAAATTAGTCAATAGGAAGGATGAAAACTATAAAATTCAACAGTTTTTACAAATCATATACACACTGGTAATCTACGCGTCAGGTATTAACACTAACTTATTGAAAATAACAACAAAGAAATACAAATCAAACATACATTATTGAAGCAATTAGTCCCTTTGATAAATTTCGTTGTTTAAAAGTGTAAAAGGGTGTATACTAAGGTTTATTGAAGCCTTAGCCATACGAAAATTCAAACCCCCTTTGTGTATTCAAAAACAGTTTGTTCTCTCCTTAAACCTACCCTGGTAATATTAACTTATTATCCAGAGTGATTAGGTGTCAAGTTGTTTTCACATTATTTTACCATTATTATCCTTGTATATTCTAACCTCTATTTCCAGTCTAGTTGACCTTTTATTTTTTATATATAAATGTTCTTAACAAGTGTGTGTCTGTGTGATCAGATTGTTCGAAATGTATTGCGCTAATATAGTTCTGATAATCTTCGTCTTCTTATTACATTATTGATGTTATTTTTTCTTATTTAGAGTCGGTAAATTGAATTTTAAACATGTTGAAAATTACTACAGAACACCATAGTAAATTAATGATAGTAATTATGAAAAAAAAAATTTGCCAAACATAATTCCATAAATCTAATGAAGTATGCTGATGAATTAGGGAAAAATGAACAAGTGCATTTTTGGTGAAATATTAATAGTTTCAGCGTAAAACCTATCTCTCATAAGCAACAGTGTGGTGTATGCTACTTCTGTTTGCAGATATAAGTATTATGTAACACCTGTAATAATTGGGATGTATCTAGGTAGAACTTTGAGAAGAAGGGAGAAGGAAACCGAAAGCAATCAAGATAACAACAAGAATAAAGGAACGATAAAGCTTATAGGAGAATATGTGCAAATGATATATTTGATATATGACTTTTACATTTTACCAAACCACTGTGTGATTGTGTATTAAATGATAAGTTAGTTATTCCCTCCAAGTCTTCGTTTAATACAACATTTTCAGCTATGCTGAAAATACGAAGAAACAATGCTATTAATAATTTTCTATCCACTTTTTCATTCGTATTAATTCAATCAGTATATGGTTAGTCACTTGATTTTATCTGTACGGCGTTATGAACATTGTCAAGTTTTTGATTAAGATCATTAATCGGCTTATGTTAGACCACCATTGAAAACCTGGAAACAATGAACGTCTGTTTCATTCTAGTATGGGAATCCTCAACAGTGTCCACCCATGATCCTCCACGAGGGGTTCGAATTCAGGACCTTCGGTCTCGCTCGCGAATGTTTAACCTCTAGATCATTGAGCCGGCTGATGTCCAACTGTTTTAATGTGTGAATGGACTTTCTTCTATTGATTAATTTATTGTTTGGTTACAATTTATGAGTTTGATAAAAGTCTATAATTAATAATCAATAAATGAATTAATATGTAATTGAATAAACTTGAACGTGAATTAGTTCTTCTGGCATCTTGTCGAATATATCTTCTTTACAATATTTCTTTTCGCTTCCTTTCTATCATCCGAGTCATTATCTTTGTGGTTTTGTATATAAGTTAGTCGATTTAATTAATTTCAGATCCGTTCTATATTGGAAAAATCTACCGATTGCTCGTAATTCAGTAATGCAAAACTCAAACTCACATCACTATAGCTGCTTAGTTTTAAAGCAATTATGCATAATAGCGTTTTTGAGACCTTATGGACAGAACATTGTATTGAACGATAAACATTTAGATGTATCCAGTTTCTTTAGCTTTATTGTTTAAATTGTAAAACTTTAATCAATTCTACATATTTTTCCATCTCTGAATAACAATAACGAATTAGTTCTACTACATAATTATTCTTTTTCATGAAATTTGATTAGTGATGGTTTACTATAAAATATGTGACAGATTATCATCATTTTTAAGTAGTATATATATGTTATGGTACAATTTTAATGATGAATTCGACAGAAGATTTATTTTCAGAAGGGGGTTTTGTGGAGATTTTAGTAATTTTATAAAGTTGAGATCATGAGTCAGTTGAATCTAGACCACCATGGAAAACCTAGAAACACTGGACGGCCATTTCGTTCAAATATAGGATTCCTCAGCAGTGCGCATACACGATCCTGCACTCGTACTGGTAGGTCCTGGGTTCGAATCTCGCGAGTGCATGATCATGGATGAGCACTATATATACATATATTTATATATATACACATATTTATGTATCAATGTAAATGTTTGCTACTCCTGAACAGAATTATTCATTCGAATTTCCGAATGATCTAATATCAGAGTTAAGACTACCAGTCAGAGGTTATAATACGGAAGAATCACACAACTATCTGTCAACACTTGTCACATATATCATCTGATCAGTTATCCGTCCTGTTTCTGACCAGCCACTCAATTTCATTTTGAATTAACCTTTAGGTCATTACGCAATCATGTTTTTATATAATAACTGTTAATACTACACGTCTTAGATTGCTGATCGATTAGGTAAAACAAATTACTACTATAGATTTTGATTTATTCAGTAACATTGTCTGAACTATCTTAGTAAATAAAGTATACTATCACATCTATACAACAAATTGAAATCAATGAAAGACATATATAGAAATATCAACCGCACTTCGACGAGTGATTATATCTCAAGTTGATCGTTAGATTTTGATCAACAATGAGGACTAGACAAACATGACATCAAGTCACAATTCAAGGATTAATCAATATCAAGAATCGTGTCAGGTGGAGTTATCTAGCTCACATAATGAATGAAGGGTTGCGTTAGATCATGAATAAATTGAAGTTAGACATTAACACCATCGTATGCCGACTCAGTGATCTAGGTGTGAAGTGTTCGCGCTCAAGACATAAGCTCCTGAGCTCGAGTCACTCGTGTGGGATGCTCATTGCTGAGAAGTCGTGTACTAGAGTGAAACGGCAGTTCATTACCTCCAGGTTTCCAATAGTGGTCTAGTGTAGATCAACTTGTGAATTCAACTGTTAAAATCGTATTTTCGCCAAATAACAGTTTTTTACAAACATATCCTAGAGATTATCTCTTAATATTATATCACTTAATGAATTATAAATCCCTGTAAGGATAAAAACATATATATTATCAACTTATTAACTGTCATTATGGATTCATCCTTATCATCGGTGCATCAAACCATTGTTATATTGACGGCTTGCTAAAGAGTATCAGGATTAGTAAAATAGAGCATGCATGCATACCTTTCGTCCATGTGTAGCTCTAAATCTACAAAAATTAGGAAGTTGGCAATTTCGTTGAAATGGTCTACACATTTGAAATCACCTTCTAAGTTGTCTAATTTCGGTTTCTAAATTTACTTTTTATGGTATATTTTCAGTACAATGAATAATTTGACCTACATATCAAAAGTTATTTATTTTAAACTTAAGTAAATCACCGAACGAACTATTTATAAATGCTTTTTTATTTTTATAGAGTTGAGATCATGAGTCAATTGAAGCTAGACTACCATGGAAAACCTGGAAGCACTTTTTTATTTATTTGAACACATAAATATTGGTACAAAAGGGTACCAGATATATATGAGCCGCACAAATCTCCTATGATTTGTGTGAAAGCTATGATGCCCAGACTAAAGCAGGTGGTTTTCTTAGGGGGCCACACCCTGAGCCTTTAACCTGAAGGTCTGATCCACAAGGTAGTGGAGTAATGTAAAGAGATGCAGTCCCATGGTAGCCGGTGACCAACGATTGGTTCATATGCCATCTGTTCCTTCAGAATCCTGGAGTCCGTGCGCAGCATTGTTTTGGAATCAGGGTTTTCCAACTCCCCTACGTGAACTTTCCGTGTCCACTAACCCGGTTGAAACGACGAGTAATTCGCTTTTTGTCATCTCAATTTGGTAAACAACACTCCTGCCACGAGAAGACAGTGAGTAGAACTTCCCCTGGCAGAGGCTGTATACACGTGGCCGTGTAAAAGCTTTTCGAGAGAGAGAGAGAGGGCGGACCTTCCCCACTCTCGGCTGTACATGAGCATTTGAAGGCATCAATAAATGCTAACTTTATTTTAACAAATTATGTAAATTTCGGCAACAATAACAATGAAATAATATGCTTACATGGGTACTTTTTATGATATCTGTTATATCTTGTGGACGAGTGGATGGCTTGTTGATGTATGACTTGATGAGACCGCCAATTAGGGAGAGCGAATTCTCGATTGGAACAGTGACACGAAACCCGTACGAGCAGCCTAGAGTGCTAACCGGTCCTGCGATCTGCCTAGCCCAGCCAGTTAAGTCCAAAACACCAATAACAGCCTCAGTGGTATGAATCATTATTTACAAACATAATGGGTTTTTATACAAACCAAAGTAATCAATAAACTGATTATAACTCAAGAATCGTATGATAATAAATCAAAGATCAAAATAAAGCTCATGATAAGAGAAATACGAATATGAATAGTTTAGTTACGTAACAACTGTACAATAGGAAATAGGCATAATACATTGGTCGATAAATAGACCTTAGAGTTACCATTCATAATTCACCAGGGGATATAACAATATCGACTAATAGTATTGCTCTTATATATAAAGTAATATACATTATTTTTGCTTATAGCATTATTGTCTTTTTGTAATTTAAAGCAGCAAAGGTATATTTACAGAGTATAGTGCGTTTATTCCGATCTATTTTGTTTTGGATTATTCTCTCTTTAGTGTTCAATAACTTAATAGGACTTTTTATTGCCAATAAAGTATGATTATTATTACTATTGAATACACTGATATTGGTACAAATGGAATTGTATGCGGGTTTATTAGTCTGTCATTAATCTTGACATATGTCTAATATATATCACTCAATCATTTATTGTTACTCCCTGAGGGATGCATACTACGATAGCATAACAAAATATACACTAAATGAATGAAAACAAATCAGAGGAATAATCTTTTTTTAGGTTTAATATTTCGGAATAAATATTTTAAATATAATGTGTGATTTATGTAGGAGTGAATGGTTAGACGGAAGACACGTTACATATGTACATGCAATACATGCAATAACAAACAAATAAACGGACAAAACATTAGTGTGCAGAGATAATGTTGTTTAGCAGTAAAATTCAAGATGCACGTTTGGTTCTATTTGGGACTTGTCAGTTGGATGTTCCTGTATCCAGGGATTTTGATGACTTGAAAAGTAAATCAATATTGGAATTTCCGAGGTTAGTCTCTGAAATATGCAATACTTGTCTATTTTGTCTTTAAAACCACATATTATAGGCGAATTGAATTAGCGATGGGTTCACCTCTAGGTTTCATCCTTGCTGATTTTTTTATGAGAAACTAGAAAACCGATCTCTATTGTCGTTACATTAAATTATGAATCGTTCGGGACTCAGTTTGACGCGACGCATCAATAACTGACTAATAAGTCATTGTTATCACTATTATTATCATTACTGAAACCTAAACAAATTGTAAGCAGAGATGGATAGTGGCTTGAAGTGGAATCCAGTACACGCGTTTCGTTCTATTTGGGACTCGTCAGCTGGATGTATCTGCATCTCAGATTTGATGTTCACTCTGGGACTCGGACCCATTACCTTTCGCTTCACACACCATCGCGTTATCCACTAAGCAACTGAGTCCTAATAGCCACTTGCTTGTGCAATGGGGTGAAGTTTGAATTCACTTAGTATTCTTTGGTTGAATCTTCCCATTGATGTTTAGCACTGCAACTGGTCAGTTTTTAATTGGCATATGTACTGGGTTCGAATCCCAGAGTGAACATCAACTTTGAGATGCAGATACATTCGGCTGACGAGTCCCAAATAAGATGAAAATGCTCGTCAAACTAGATTCCACTGCTAACCACTATCCATCTTTGCTTATAATGCTTGTTAATTAAGGCTATATCGAGGTAATACACACAGTATGCGCATATGTCGATTAAAGACTGATCAGTTGCAGTCCTAAACATCAATTGGAAGATTCAAACAAACAATATTAAGTGAATCTAAACAAATTGTACATCAATAAAATTGTATGTAATAGAAGTATCGGTTAAACAGATATGTAACTTCAAATATGTTAAATCATTTCAAACACATGATAATTTATTTAAAGAATTACGTAAATTTATATTGGAATAATGGTACAAGATGAAAGAAGAATGTATACCCAATATGCTAAACAGAAAGCATAAAGTCTATCAACGTTGTTTGTTTGTTTTTTTTGCTCCCTATAATTTCAAAGTGTATTATCTTCAACAAGATAAAAGAAAATATCTTAATGAGTTTGGTTTTTGTATACTGCAATTCACTTAAAGAATTTTGGCACGCACAAACACACACACACAAATAATTCCGCTTCAACTTAGAAGTTCGCCAACTAAATATCTTTTATAGGAATGATTTCAGAAGAAATAATTCTTTGAAAGATAAACTGCGGAAATCTATTTTTGATAGAACACTTTAATAAGAGCGTAATCGAATTATAATAAATGAATGAATAATGTGTGATACAACTACTGTTTTATATACACTAATCAATTTACGATCAAATAAGGTTATAGGTGACATTTGAAACAATCAAATGTTACAGTTAAGAGAACAAGTGAAAGAGAAAGAGAGAGTATAATAAAACGAATAAAAAAGAAGCATGAATAATAAAACAATGAAGAGGAAGAAGAAGGAGAAGAAGTAGAAGAAATGGAATTAAATGCCAAATAGGTAATAAATTGTGTATACACATACATGTTTGTCTGTTCGTTGGTTCATATGTACGTTTACATATGAATGTAGACAATTCCTACCGTTTTGGCTAGTACACAAATATATACACACACACAGAGAGAGACATTTATATCACAATAAAAAAAAATCACTTGTTGACCAAATTCTACTACCATGTGGAAATAATTAAAATAATCGATTTAAATAGTCCGTTTTGTTTAAATCATCTATGAAGTAATTAAAGAACATGTGAGATACAAATTATTATAAGCAATCATTCATTGTAATAGAATACTAGAATGAGATGCAATAGAAATTTGTGATGGTGGAGAAGTTTGTACTGATCATGTCGTTCAGAAGGATGATGAAAGTTCCACTATCAAATCATCGAGCTCAGGAAAATAAACCTACATCAAAATAGAAATTTGTGTAAAAGTCTTTTATGTTTACGTATGAGATTTAAAATGAAATATTTGTCAGTAACAATTCTTGTTATGTCTCGTAAGTTGAACGCTTTATTCGGATCCTAGCTATTCGGATAACCCCAGGCTAGCACTACTCAGCGACTTGAAAGACCAGAGAGAAGACACGAGTATCAGAGAAACACTTTACTACAAGGTTCATTTATGTACAGAAAAAACAAGGGTTTTATAGTAATTAAAAAGACCTTGATATTCCATAGTAGCAATATGTTTAACAGCCAATCAGGACCTCATTATTTTAGTAGCATAGCTTCTAACTAATCGCTGATTGGTTGAGCTCTTTATGAGCCTCTCTGGAGGCTCTGATAGAGTTTATTGTAAGCCGACCTAACAATTCTGTTTTTTATTTCAAAGAATTTTCAGAAATTTTTGAAATTACATGATCATGCATACACTTGTAAAGATTTATATTTTTTGTATTTCAACTAACCATGAATGGAAAGCTTCTTCGATTCTTCCTGGTTTATGTCTTGTGTTTGGAATTCAAGTGTATGAAATCTCTAGGAAACTGAGAAGTCATTGTCAGTGGATTGAAGTACTGAATACATCAATACATGATTTTGGATTTAATTCTTTTTTTAGTTTCCATAATATTTTGCTTTTACATGATTAAACAATCTATCAAATATGCTACGTTTTCACTATGAGGTATCTTTTTAAATTTGTCGAGATTACTAACCTGACATTTTTGATAAGTCAGTTTGAGTTATCAATACAAACAGGCTATTTTCTACATATTTACATACGAACAATGGTACTTACAAATTCACATTCCGCTTTTGTGTAAGAGATAAGCGTGAAATGGTAAGATGAGTTGAAAAAAAGTCAGTTGATTGGTTAACCATGTACTGTCATTTTTAACCCATAAAATAGTTTACATTTGTATCTGCAGAATAAAACCGAATTTGTACAACTACTTTTATTGATTTTGGTATGAAAATGTGTATCAATATAAGGTTGTCGAGATTGTCAGCTATCAGGTGCTCGTTAGTAATTTTGAGAGGAAACTTCTAGAGTTCTTGTGAGAAGTTGCCACCATTGGAGCTATACCGGGTACGAGGAAGATGCGTACCGAAGACAAAATAAGATGGTCGTGCAATCTCGTCAATTGATTGAATTTAGATATTAATACCATTGAACCTCGGCTCAGTAGTCTATATGTTAGGCACTCACGTGCGATACAATGTTTTGGTTCCTGTCCCATATGGTCGGATAGTGGTCGCTCATTGATGAAACGGCCGTTCAGTGCTTTCGTGTTTTCGATGATCGTCTAAATTTGATCGAATAGCGATTACAGTAAAGAAAAACAAAAAAAAATGTGCTTTAAGACTTCATTTTATAGTCCGGGACGATTTTTGAAATATTTATCACTTTCTTTGTCTGCATAATGAACTTATGATCTCTTCTTTATATTCACTAACTAAAGTTAATAATTGACTAAGAAGCTAGATTTTTCGATTCACTTACTAGATATTATGTAATATTATCCACTTTTCGTAACAACCTGTTTTGAAATGCTTATAAATCGTCAATTGTAAACAATAGTATTACCCATCAGCTCCAAATTACTTCCTAAGGCATCAAGCAATATTTTTTCGTAAATAATTCTGAATGTGTAATACAATTACCTTACTCATTACTATTAGAATGAATTGTTTTACTTTTAGTTATATCGTGAATACACATTGATGTGGACTCATGATGAGAAGCCAATTAAAATGACATGATGCTTCCATCAGAATAAACGTATTTTAAAGATCCAAATGGGAACTTTAACAACACTAAAAGAGTTTTTTGAAATTAACGTGTATCTACTACACTTTACTAACACACAAGTAGCACTCAAAGTCATAACCTGTGTTGTACTTTTTAGATCTTTGTTCACTAAGTGATTAGTGGTTACTGCAAATATCGTATTCCAACAGCAGATCTTCAGTTGTAACTCAGTACCATGGGTTCAAATGCCATAGAAAGTATCAGTTTACCGACTTTCCCAGATGTATTTTGTTCATAAGTGTCAATTAGCACAAATTTAAATCTATGATATTCTACCGATTGACTTAAACCACGTAACATTATACATAATTCATAAGCAAGGAAAATTTTTATTGTCAAATAAACCATTGATCGTTAATAAGAACGCAAATATATCTAGCTGTACAGTAATTTTCCAACCGCAAATTAAAACCTATGCTTCCATCACATTATACCGCTTTGTTTCACAAAAAAAGTAGAATTTTGAAGAATTCAGATTTTGACAAACCAATTAAATACATATCGTTACAAAAGGTAATTGATCCTTTCCTTCTTATTGCATAGGAATGCTTCTGAATAAACGAGATGAAGAACTGTTCACATTAATGACTTACACTAAAATTCATTGAAACGTTGAGCACTATTCTTTTAAAGGTTGATAAAGATATCCATCATATTGAGGTAAGATGGTGGTTGGAGGTGGTCAACAGGAGACCCTGGACCCGGGTTTCGTGCTACTTGCCACTCGTCAGCAATGTGTACCTGTAATCCTGAGGGAGATTGATCACCACCCAGTGATCAATCAATTGTGATATCCATCATACTTCAGTAATACTGAAGTAACAACTTAAATCCAGTGAGAAACACAAGAAGTTGTTCATCATGACATAATACGACACTGTCTCATTTCTCGCGGTAAGGAATGTTAACGGATTAGGATGGAATTCTTTTTCCGTCAGCAATAATTCAAGTAAATTAATTATTGTGTTACGTAACGTATGAAAGATTGTGTACTTATTGGATTATAACTTCAATGAACTTTTACTTTATACTTTGTTTTTTCAAAGAAATCGCTTTAAATGGAATGCTAAAAACACATTATCACAACTGATTCAAGATTATGTGGGTTGTTTTAGTTATCTGTTGATCTCATTTAAGATATCCACGACCATTGGACATATATTTCATGTTATTATGCGATTCCTTAGAAGCACATTTCCATGATCCTACTACGGATCAAATCGAGAGCTCATAGGTATCAAAACCATTGAGTTACAGTTCAATTTCAGATTACTCAATATTGAAAAATTCTATATATTTGTCATTGAATTGTGAGCGACGTTAAGGATTAAGACTATTACCATCGAATTTTTTTAACAAACGATAAAAAGAAATAAAAAATCAAAATATCGTTCAAATCATTAATCATAAGTTAATGCTATTTACAATAAAGAAATGATCGTAAAAACGGGAAGTACAAAACAATCGTCTTGCGAGGCAGGATCGTGAATGAGTACTGCTGAGGAGTCTCACAATAGGACGAAACGGCCTTCCAGTGCTTCCAGGTTTTCCATGGTGGTCTAGCTTCAAATGACTTATGATCTCAACTATTTAAAATCGTCTTATTGTTAATTTAAAATAAAATCAAAGTAGACACATTTTTGAACTCAGTATCTATTTCCCAATTACAACCATTAATAAGAACAATTTGCGTATATACTAAGATCGAGTGAATTCAAAGTGGATAACAGCTGTAAAATGAACATTGACAAAGTATACTAATAAATGTACCCTTCAATAGTTGACAACTTAATTACATTTTGAATGAGACTAGTCGTATAACATATAAATTATAATGTTCTAGGATCTTTTGTACATTATGATATTTTTATGCTCTCAACTCTAGAATAAACAGCTAACCACTATTCGGTAGAAATACGTTTCTTTAATGTAGTCAGACGTACTGAAATATTATTTAAAAATGATAAGTACTAACGGTAATGGATAACTCCGCCTGTAGCTCCTCCGGGGGCTACTGCCGTTCCCAATGCTCGGATAAGGGAGGGGGGTTGGGCATGGGGTTTAGCGTCATCATTCCGTAGAAAACCAACTCGCTAAAAAACGCTAAACAGAAAAAACGGTAATGGATAAAAAGCTACCTGAAACATATTCTATAGTTTGGTTCATATCAAAAGAACATTAACATGACGTTATTCTTTGATTGCTTTGGAGTTATAGCTAAACTGCAAATTTTATTACGAATGAACATTTGTTTTGAATGATAGAGAAGAGGTTTTGAAATATATGATTTATAACAATCAATCACTTACTGTGTGGTGTGTGCTACTGATGTCGATAGATATAAGTAGTATGTATCGTCAATTGAAAGTGCAATGTCTGAAAGCAGATGGTTAAGAAGATCAAAGAAGGAGAACGAGAACAAAGAATGATTGGTGTGAAAACGAAAGACTAATGAAGTCTGATACAGTTGATTGACATTTTGCAAATGAAGTATTTACTGTATAGTTTTCAGATTTTAATAAGAGGTTCTGTAATTTTGTGTTCAAATACATCCGATTATCCCCACTTGTGTTCTCCCTCATGACAACTGAACTATCATTCATTTTCATAAGTATTCTGTTTAGCAACAAACTGTGTTGAATATTCAACATATGGCAAAAATTAGTTTCGATAACGTTTATTGTTTATTCAGGTTATAAAACAGGCCATTAATAACTAAAGATGGAAATGAGTTCTAACTCTGTTATATCTAGCGAAAAATTAATCTCTTAGTATGTTCATATGACTCTTTAAGTAGTTTTATATACATAATTTATACACGTATTTGGATAGAATGAATCATAGGCTAAAGATAAACTTATGAATACCAAGTTTTATATCATGTTTATTTGTATACTAGTGAATTCTATGTGATTGTTCAAAGGATTTTACGGTTACTTTTGCCACTATTTCTAGAAGTTTGGCGTGAGGCTATAATTTATGGACAATCTTTGAGCGACGCTACATTGACCTTGAGAATGTCCACTTACTGGGTTATAAATTAGTGTGACAAATCAGGATTAGGATTTACAGATTTACGTTGAGGTTAGGAGTTAGATTTAAGATTTTTATCACAAATTTACATCAGCTACAATGCCAGAATACTATACAGCCAAATGGATGGATGAACTTTGCGCCAAAATCTAAAGCATGTTGTCTAAAATCTGATTGGTTAGTTCAAAAATTATAGCCTCACAAAAGTTTGTTCTACAGGCTATCTTGCTATATTTCCTGAAGAAATCAAGTATATTGAAGTGAAGTAAAAAAAAGCTGAGAAAGATCATCTATTGCTTGCATGTAACCTCATCGATTATTGTTAGTACAACATTAGTATTGGAGCTTTTTACTAATAATATTTCATCATATATTAAATGTCTTTTTAAAGTTAACTGATAATTAACTTAATAAATACATTTTACCTTGCATCACAAGTTGGATCTTGACAAGGTGGTTTGTAGGCTGAGTACTCACCACGACACTCAAAGGTTGTGAATTCAAACCCTATTGGATTTGTGAATGAGATCAGATGAGCAGTTACCTATTGAGACAAAGTATGTGTCTAGTGTTGCTTGGTTTTACTTTGTTTTCTAACCGAGATGAATTTATGGTGCGAACTATAAAATTCACTAACTAACGAGTAGTAACTAATGAACAGTAACTAATGAGAACAATGTTTATGTAATATATATTGAATATCATCAATTTATTGACTTCATGATATTGATTCAGCAATGCCTTCGACAATGAAGAGAAAAACGAAACTCGAGATTAACTTCATTAATTTGGCAAACTTTGTTAGTATCTTATCCAAGAGCAATCTCAGATAAACAAAATGAATCCTTTAGGTCGAAAATATTATTTAAAGAATTTAGTCCATTAAACTAATTCGTTGCCACTTACAAAATATTTTAAGCGAAATGCCTTCTATAAAAATTGGCAGTTTATTAAAGTTAAGCATCAACACCGTTGGAAGTCAGCTCAGTGTTCCACAGAATAATCATTTTTGCATGAGACTGAGAGTTCTGTATTAAGTTTCGTGTGTTTGGGCTATGGATGCGCACTTCTGTGGACGAAACGACTTTTCAGTTACTCCAGGTCTACAACTGCTGTCTAACCAAGATCATTTAGTGATCTCAATGAAATTCATCAGTCTTCATAATCTCCATAGTGATAATTAAATTAAGGTTTGTAGTTATCCAGATGAGAATTTGCACATAGTAAACATACGTAGAAACAAACTTTGAAATTATTGGTTTTGCTTATAAGAATGAACTTTCAGTAATGATCCAGTGATTTTTCAGTATACAGCAGTATTGTAAAATAATTTCATTCTACCTTTGTACGACTTTGTATAACATTTTACTAGCCATCTCGAATGTTTTAATGGGTTATGACTTTGACAAATCCTTAAAAAACATTTGAAGGTAGGTTATCTAGTCATTCACACCATTTGATTCCATAGACTTTCTTTTAAACTATTAGCTAGTGACTAGTTTTCTACTTTTTAAAATTAAGTAGTATAACTAGATTGACATAAAATTTGTTAGTGTGAAAGGAATGAAAAAAACAAAAACAAACAATCATACAAATGACAAAACAACAACAAAGAATCTATGTGATCTCATAAAAACTAGTTTCATTAATCCAATCAAGGATAAAATTGTGATCTACTATATTCATGATTCAATTCACTTATATATTAGGTGACAGAATTGAATAGTCAACGAAACTATTACAAAAGAAATCAACGATTTCTAATATTCAGTAAGGATTATCACATTGTTTACTGTATATATGTATGTATCCAACACATTGCTTCTTACTGTTACTATGAGTGTAATTCAAATCGAAATCTCTGTGTAAACATTCATTGACAGATGAATAATGGATGGATTAAAATTTTACTGAATATTAAAAGGCTACTTTTTAGATTGGACAAAATAGAATTTTGTTGTTGTTGTTGTTGTTGATTGAATAACATTTCCTTCGTCTTCTTCTTATACATCTTCGACTATTGCTTCTTTATATTGCTTTCTTTGACTGAAAGGTAAAACATGATTATTTCGAATGATTAATTATATATAATTTCACTTCATCTAGTGAATAATAAATTTCATAGTTGAAATCATAAGTCAATTGAATCTAGACCACTACCCTTTTCTAATAATTATCAGATGCTAACTAGTGACTGGCTCTATGAAGTATTTACTGGAGTTCTAGTGAAAAGCAGTAACCAGTGGAGTTCAACCAGGTCTGTTGTGAGATATAAACTCATTGAAGACAATGATGAATGGTTGCTCAATTTCGTGGATTGGTTGAAGTTAGACATTAACACTGTTAGATGCCGGAAGGTTCAGTGGTCTAGTGGTTAAGTGCTCGCGCGTGAGACTGATAGGTCATGAGTTCGAATATCGCAAGGCGGGATCGTGGATGTACACTTTTGAGGAGTCCCACAGTCGGACCAAACGGCGATCCAGTGCTTCCAGGTATTCCATGGTGGTCTAGCTTCAATTGACTCATGATCTCAACTATAAAATTACTGAAATCTCCACAAAAAATCACCTTCTGATAATAATAAATTTATTTTTTACTAAATATTGAAAGGTTTTTTCAGTTGTTATTCTTTCACAATGTTGTTTTTTCTTCTAAAAAACTAAATTAAAATTGATAATCAACTGACGGAATTTATTTTTCTAGATGTAATTCTGCGGTTGTAATCAATAAATACTTGGAGGTTATTCAATTGAATAGTGCCCTATAAAGACATCAATGGGGTCTTGCTTAAACATTTAAGCCACCTGTTCTTGTCATCTAGATATTTTAACGAGTTACCTGATTTATTTGTTTTAATACATTTTAATGTATAGTAATCGCATAACCTATTCAGGTGAATTTATAAAATGTTCACGACCTTTTGTTGTACAAGTTGCAAAAGGTCTAATCACAGATATTGTGGTTACCGACAATATGCAGAATGTACATTATTTGGATGTCAATTGACTAAACTACTAATATCCAATTGGTGATTACTGAATATTTTTAATTGAACCAACATCGCTAAAATTACTACAGCTTACGTATATGAAACATTAATTAGGTGAAATATACACCTAGTCTTAATTCATTTTCGTATTGGTCGTTTGAATCTTTCCATTGATATTCAGAAGTGCAATTAATCAGTCTCTTATTGACATATGTGTATCCTGTGTAGGCTGAAGGTATATTCAACTGACAAGGACGAAATGAGCGTCCTGGATCCCACTATTAACCATCATCCATCTCTGTCTATAAACAACTAGTCCGTCATAAAATAAACGGTATTTGACTAGTTATGGAATTTAGGACGCGCATTTAATCCTATTTGAAACATTACATTCATATCGTGACTTGAACCTATTGCTTTTCGTTTCGAACACCTGAGTTATCCTTTGTTAATAGTATAAACCACTCAAATGTTTATTTTTGTTAGTTACATACTGGATAATACGAAGAGCAAGCAATGTAAATCAGAAATGTATAAAATCAGAAGAATATAAATCGCGACTTTGAAACTTCATTCATTAACAATTCACGTTATCATTGAGGTACTAGATAGATATTATATAGTTATATTTTTAACTTATAAACTGTACATCTCTCATAGTATTGTTTGTTTGAATCCTCTCATTGATGCTTAAGACTACAACTGGTCAGTCTCTTATAGACATATCTGCACACTGCGCGCATTAC
This sequence comes from Schistosoma rodhaini, assembly GCA_944470415.2. Lineage (NCBI taxonomy): Eukaryota > Metazoa > Platyhelminthes > Trematoda > Strigeidida > Schistosomatidae > Schistosoma > Schistosoma rodhaini. The sequence continues at coordinate 37,820,514 of OX104037.1, forward strand.
CTCGATATTGCTTTAATTCACAATCATTATAATCAAAGATGGATAGTGGCTAGTAATGGAATCCAGTTTGATGCGCGTTTCGTCCTATTTGGGAACTCGTCAGCTGGATGTTCCTGCACCTCGGAGTTGATGTTCACTCTGGATAACTGGATGGCGTTTGAAGCGAACGGTGCTGGGTTCGAGTCCCAGAGTGAACATCAACCCTGTGATGCAGGTACATCCAGCCAAATAATCCCAAATAGAACGAAACGCTAATCCTGGATTCCACGGCTAGCCACTATCCATCTTTGCTTAAAATGTACATCACTCATTTGGAATAGTTTTCTTCATTTTAGAACATATTTAGGTACTTTTTTTAGACTTCTTCGCATGTTACAACAAATTGAAAAAAATGCCAAGAGTAAGATGGATAACCTAAAGTCATCATTGTTATTGTCGTGGTGCTTATATGTAAATAGGAAATATTCCATACTACAATGTTACTAGATCTTTGAATTATTGATTCACTTATCAATAGTATATATGTCTTATTCACCACTTACCATCTGATTGTCTTTTAGTCATTCATGCTCACTCATTAACATTTGCGTGTTTACTAATGGATTTCGTTACATCAACTAAACCTCAATTATTAACTTCTCAACCTAAATCAAACAAATAAATCGTATTATACCAATTTTCTTGTTATTGCTATTACAATCAACCAACAATAATTGTCCCACTTATTAAAATATATTTGACTTATTAAGAATCAAAAGTTTGATTTCAATTATCTGAACCATTTTCTATTTTCATTTTTTAAATAAGATAAAATTATTTTTAATTTTACGTAACAGTCAATTCAAGCTTTCCGGTCAGTTGGTTACTTGGTCGATTTTTTTTTTTTTTAAGGTCAACTAAATATGAATTGTTTTGTTTAATACTATGTATATATATATTTATAGGATGATGGGTTATTTGACTGTTTTGTGATGAAATTCTGTTATTGCTTATGATGTTATGAGGATTAAAACGTGTTGGCTATGTCAAGAGTGAAAAAAAATTGTCATCAATGGAACTGGGTGAAGGTTTCTCTGTTTTATAAATTTGGTGAACTTGGGTTTATGTCAAAAGATGCTAATCGAGTGACTTCAGAAAAATTAGGCCTTTGATACGAATCATGAAGATCATTAGTTCAATCCCTTTTAGGATTGTTGGAGTGCTCTACCTTATACTAAAATGAAATAATCGTCTAACGTTTTATACTTTTCAATGTACCTCCAACTGCCATTAACCTACAACCTACATACTAAGGTGGAAATTGTTCTAATATTAAAATTACTACAGTCTTTACAAATCCCCATTCTGATAATAATCATGTGCTCACTGGTGACTAGTTTCAAGATGGATTTCCTCGAATTCTAGTGAGAAGCCGTGATAAGTAGAGTTCAATCCGTGTCGGATGGAGACACTTATCCACTTCAGATAATGGATGAAAGGTTATGCAAGATCATGAATCAAGTGAAGTTAGACAATGACATCATTGGGTGCCGGATCACTGGTTTAGGGTTTAAGTGTTCGTGCGAAAAACGGAATGTCCAAGTTTCCAGTCCCGCGTGCGGGATCATGGAGGCGTACTGATGAATAGTCCCATACTATAACGAGACGGCCGTCCAGTGCTTCCAGGTTTTCAATGGTGGTCTAGCTTGAATCGACACACGGATTCAACTACTAAAATTACTACAATCTCCAAAAATACCCTTCCTGATAATAATAATAATAATAATAATAATAATAATAATAATTTTAAGTAGTATAAGTAAATCAGTGATTATTAGTTATCTTGTTTCGCAGAGATTTTTTATAGTTTTCGTGACACAAAGTTTCAGAATAGCTGCCTTTTCTTAGTACTGAACTTTATAACATTATGCATCCACAACTCTATCTTGCGTTAAACCGATACTATAGCAAAATAGATGGACAGCGTTTGCCGGCTGTTCATGGTGATAAAATATATTTACAAACTCAATCAATCTCCCCTTAACCTCTTAACGATAGGATAAAGATACTCATGATCACTTTTCTAATCTTAATGACATTATAATTACTGACATCAGTAAATTATATCGCCTAACAGTTGTGTGATAAATGAAGTGAGGTGACTTGTTTGACAGGTTTACTATCAGTTCATTCATAATCAATTGTCATTTGTTTAGTAAATGAAATAATCAGAAATTTAATTAACAAAGAAAACCTTGATCATTGTTATAATTAATGGCTTTATTCAATACTATATTACTTACTTACACCTGTTACTCCCAATGGAGCATAGGCATTCTACAACCCACTCTGTCCTGGGCCTTCCTTTCTAGCTTCATCCAGTTTTTGTTCATTCTTCTCATATCGGCTTCCATTTCTCAACATAATGTGTTCTTTGATATCCCTCTTCTCCTTTGGCCTTTAGGATTCCATGTGAGGGCTTGTCATGTGACACAGTTAGCTGCTTTCCTCAATGTGTGTCCTATCCAATTCCAGCGTTTCTTCCTGATTTCTTCTTCTGCTGGAATCTGGTTTGTTCTCTCCCACAGTAGAATGTTGCTGATGGTGTCTGGTCAATGGATCCGAAGTATCTTGCGTAGAACAAAAAAATTCAATACTATATATTTAGTACCAAATAGAATTCTTAGCAGAAGGTTTTAAAAGTAAAACACATAAATCTATTGAATCATTGTTATATTTCTCAGATTATTTAAGTCACTTAAAACAACATAACACCATTTATAGATTTCAACTCACAATCTGATTATAGTTTGACCATCATTTGAGGTTCAAAAGCACTGGACAGCCGTCTTATCGGTAGTTCACATCCCTTGAATTGAACCCAAGATCTTTATTTTGATGTGCGAATTCTTGATTCCCTTGACTTCTGACTCAACATTCATCAGTATTTGTGGTTTAAAATCTATGAAAATTCTGCAACATCATTAGAACCAAATACCAGAAATTATCATCCACGTAATAGTGACCGGCTTCGAGATACAATTCTCAAGGTGAGAAGTCGTGACCAGTGTGGATTTCGAGACAGCTATTCACCTTACGTTATAAAAGATGGTCAGGTAATATATTGAATCGAATGAGGTTATACTCTAACAACACTGGCTCAGTAGTATAGTCGATTTCATCCATTATAGTCATGGATATGCACCTCTATGGAGTTCCATACACAAACCAAACAGCCTTCAAATGTTTCAAAGTTTTCAATAATGATCTAATTAAAATCAATCAATGATTTAAAATCTATGAAAATTATATAATTTTCCTTCGAAACCTTATACTAGCAATAACACCGATTGAAAATTTTCCTATTCCAAAAATGAAAATATTGTTTTCTTCATTTTGATGATAAAAAAAATCAAGTTCAATTTCAACATTTCAACAATACTATCAGAAGAGGATTTTGTGGAGATTTAGTATTTTCATAGTTGAATGTGTAAGTCAATTGAAGCTAGACCATAATGGAAAACCTGGAAGCACTGGACGGCTGTTTCGTCCTATTGTGGATGCGCACTACTTAGGAGTCCCACATTAGGACGAAACTGCCGTCCAGTGCTTCCAGTTTTTCCATGGTGGTCTAGCTTTAATTGACTCACGCATTCAACTAGTTCAACAACATATTTTCACTTTTACCCAAAGTTTGTGCTGATGATGTCGTTCAGAAGGACGATGAATGTTCCACGACCAAACGATCTAGCTCAAAGAACAAAACTCCATCACAGTAAAAAATATTTTCTAGTAATTTGTTGTAAAACATTTAAGCTTTGAATAATAGTCACGTATTATCTATGTAATGTACATATATACACCATTCAATATATAGATTATAAGTGTACATATACCGTTAATCGTTTGAATGAAACGTGATCCTCATTTATTATTTTGTTAATCCTTAGTTTTATATCTACTTTACATAGAATATACCTGAATATTTTCATGATAGCTATTGTAGATAATTATTTAAGGTAGACATATTACAATTGACTAATCAAGTTCATTCATATCAATGAAATGACAAAAAATAATGATGATTTCATTATATACATGACCTAATTAATAGTGGATAAAGAAAACAACAGGGTGATGTCCTTAAAGAATATTTTCATTGTTCATATTACAGACTAATATTAATGTGACAACTATTAAAAACTGGAATACACTGGGTAGATGTTTTTGTTATAGGATTAGATCTATGAATATAGAGCATTCACAACCTAATCAGGGTTTGGATATAGAACTTTTACGCTATCCAACTAACATTTCAAACTTTGATTTACCTATTCAGAACCCAATAGTTTACATTTCTAATCTTAATCATTTTGTAATGTTTTCTAATCATATAATGATTGATTAATGTCAGAAATCTAATCTATTGTAATGTTAACTCAGTTTTCTGATGAACAAGTGATTGCTGAGAGACCTGAAGTGATCAGCTTCGATTCCATCTGTTTCCTTCTATCTGATTTTCAATGGTTATCTAACTAAGTCTACTCCATAATGTAAGCTATGAAAATTAAACAATCTAGACAAACGTTTCTATAGTAGGAAAATATTTTATTTAACAGCAAATCTATTAGTAATACTATCCATATTTCTATCTCCCTAATAATATGAACATGTGATATGAAGTGTAATACATACGTAAACTGTTAAACTTAATGTCATATGTTTTTACACATTTCAATACTTCTCACTCCTCGAAAAGAAAAAAAAAGAATAATAATCTTTTTTAATCCCAACAAATATATCACACCATTTCATCATTAATAACATACTACTGTGGTGTTGTCTACTTATATCTATATAAGTAGTATATGATGTGGGTCAGACATAGAATGTATTTTGGCAGAAGAACGATGAGCAAAAAACTGAAATGAAGCGCAATCGTTTGGAGAATGCATGAGCAATGGAATAAGAGAAGAAACAGTGAAGATTGAAACAATTGGTTGTTAATTTGCAAATTGACTGTTCATTGATTGGTTATCAGAATTTACTGAGATAGTCTGTAATGTTTTCTTAAACACAATCTATTGTCCCCAACCAGTGTTCTGTTCACAACATTTGGTGTCGCTGCCGTTCAGGAGCAGGAAAGGTGCTGTTCTGCGGACGCCGTTGTGGGTCTGGAGTTGAGGTGCTAGTTTGGGGCAGTCTGGTGCAGAGAGGTGCCGTCGAGTGGAGTGTTCTGGCGGGGCGGCGTTGGCTGTAGCAGGTGCTGTCGACGGAGAGGAGCAGTGGGACGTGCGGCTGCTGGGCGGACATCGGATGTAGATGGCTCAGCAGGCCGGTGGAGTACAGATGTTGAACGTCCCAGGTGCCGGGTGGATGCGGATGTTGGTGCCCCGGCAAGTCGACGGAGCTATGGAGGTCAGCGCGCCGCAGACTCGACATTCTGACGGAGTGTTTGGCTCAGACTGCAGTGAAGAAAGATAGTGGCGTGGCGAGCAGAACCACCGCATGAACGAATGCTTTAATGGGGGGACGAGTGTGGTGTTGTTTACTTATATCTATATAAGTAGTATATGGTGTGGGTCAGACATAGAATGTATTTTGGCAGAAGACCGATGAGCAAAGAACTGAAATGAAGCGCAATCGTTTGGAAAATGCATGAGCAATGGAATAAGAGAAGAAACAGTGAAGATTGAAACAATTGGTTGTTAATTTGCAAATTGACTGTTTATTGTTTGGTTATCAGAATTTACTGAGATAGTCTGTAATGTTTTCTTAAACACAATCTATTGTCCCCAACTAGTGTTTTGTTCACTACACTACAAACGTACAAGTAATAAGGATTGGGGATAAATGCCACGTTGTCAAGTCATCCAAGTGTATCTTAGTCAATAATTACGATTGTTTTCAATCATCAAATGACTCGGTTGTCGATAATTTAGAATAATTTATATTATAGATCAAATTAGAGGTGTAACTTTTTCTATGTTGTAATTCTTTAATTCAGTATAACAGAGAGCTCTACACTTGACATGTTCATATCATGATGAAGTAGTATTTTTGTGTCATAAAAGTTTTTATATTTTTGATGTAAGCCAGCAAAATAAAAACTTTGGAGAATGAAATATGCCCTTCATCATGGGTTACGATAGTGTAAGTAATTATTCCTACTTTATTTTGGTCGTTTACCAGATACTAGGTCAAAATTTCGAACGACATTGGAATTGATCTTCAGTTGGTAATAAACATTTTAAACTACCATATGTTTTAATCAATTAAAAGTATTTCAGTTATCAACAGGTTTAAAAAGACAAAGAAAACAGACCAATAATATTTCACCTTAAATATGAACCAATCAAATTATTAATGATAAATTTGAAATTTTCCCATCTTCTGATTGGTTAATATTTAATTATAATTCATTCAACTTCAATATTGTATCATTATTATTTCAATGCAATAACACTGTTGTTATAGCATGCTTAGTTACAAGATTGAGCGACATTCATAATTTGCTCATATATATAGATAATACATAGGGGAAATAAGTAGTATATAACAGTTTCATTATAGATATCTGCTTTATTCAAATGATTATGTAATATGAATGAATTTTGAACCATTTTAACTGTAATGAATATAATTGTATACAGAACTAATAATGATAATTATGGCAATATTATCTCCTTCAAATTCTATTTATATGACAGAATACTTCATATTTTATTAGAAAGCAGTTATATGACACACTACTTATATATATTACTTTTATTAACAGAGATTCATTGTAGAAAACAATTAAATTCCAATGTTACCATTAATCATCATCATGGTATATCCCCTAATCCATTGACTAAATCAATAATCCATGGAATTAATTCCGTAAATAAACATTCCATCCATAATACAGTTGCAACTGATCAAATGAATCCTAATGATCTAACAATGAATCATGATTCAATTAAATCAACAACACTACAATTATCATTTATTGTTATTGAAGAAGTTAAAATAGGTAGTTTAATAGGTAATTTATTAGATAAATTACATTTACAAAATCCTAATTGGTTACTTACTAATACATTAATTAGTAGTACTGTGAATTCAAATAAAAATAATTTATTTATTAATTTAAAACCAATTCAATATGTAAGCTTAAATCAAACTAATGGTGATTTATTAGTACGTACACGTATTGATCGTGAAACATTATGTGATACAACAGGAACATGTTGTCATACTGAAAGACAAATTGATTATCATCTATGGTCAACTACTACTACTACTAATAATAATAATAAACTACAAATAATGAATGATGATAAATTAACTGGACAATTATCAATTATTTCACCAGATTGTGCATTACGTATGCTTGTTTTATTTCAGACGGATAGTGAACAATTTTTAGAGATTATTATTTATATATTGGATATTAATGATAATACACCAAGATGGGTACAATCTGTGATTGAATTAGAAATTCCAGAACATACAGCAATTGGTACTGGTTATCAATTACCAGAAGCGGTAGATCCTGATCAAGGACCTATGCATACAGTTGTAGCTTATGAATTAGAAAGTAAACCGTTTAAAGAAAATATGGATCAAACCGGTAAAGATTATTATCCCAATTCATTAAATAGAGAGATACAAGATAAACAACCATTCAGTTTAGATGTACGTGCATTGGATAATTCAAATTCTGAGACACAAAAATTTTCATTAAGACTTCGTATTGAAGAAGATTTAGATCGAGAAACACGTCCTACATATGAACTGATTTTATACGCAATTGATGGTGGTGAAGCGATTCAAACTCATTCTGAAAGACATTACACTCCAAGTGGTACTTATTCACTTCCGAATGTATCGAATAGGCATACAGGATCAGTGCTGATACGTGTACTACTGATGGATAAGAATGACAATGCACCGGTATTTAAGAACCCTGACCAAGTTGTCGTTATTCCAGAAAACACAAAACCCGGTACAGTTATTTATCAAGCATTAGCTAATGACTTGGATTCTGCTGATCATAATTCTTTAGTATATAAAATTGGACCATCAGCTAGTGCGGAAGTGTTGAGATGTTTTCGGCTGAATTCAGAAACTGGAGAATTAATCCTTATCACGCCGTTAAGTTACCAGAATGCCAGTGTACTTTCTTTAAATAGCATTAATACAGTTACAAACGTGAACAATAGGATGGATACAGCTTCATCTATACCATTAATTGGTCATCGCATACCAATTCAAGTTAGCGATCAAATACATATCACAAAAATGACTCTAATTGTTAGTATTCGAAAAATCAATATGAATCCGCCATCAATTCATGTTGCATCACATCTACGCTTATCTTCAAGAGGCAATCAAATTTGGATTGCTGAAGATGCTCAATTAGGCTCACTTGTTGCCATGATTAATGTAATCGATTCCGACGATATTACACCACAAAGTAGATCAAATCAACTCATGAGTAGAGAAGCAAAATCCGAATGTCGTAGTAAACATGATTCGTTTGAAGTTTTACCTCTTCACACTGTGACGAATACGGATTTTAAATTAGTACTAAAAAAGTCATTAGATCGGGAGACAAAATCGTCTCACAGTGTTAAAATTGAATGTTGGGATTCAGGAGAACCGCCATTAACAGCTGAAACCAGTATTCTAATACAAGTAGATGATATAAATGACTCACCACCAGTGTTTGATCGTCAATTTTACTTTACTAAAATTAAAGAAGGTCTTGATCCTTCTACACCAATTATACAAGTTCGAGCTACTGATGCAGATTTAGGAAAAAACGCTGAAATTATCTATCGATTAGTCTCGCAAGAATATACACTAGCGACTGCTTTACCAGATACTATGTGTTCTTCACTTAATTCCCTTCATATTGAAAAGAATCTTATATCGATCAATGAGAATACAGGCGAGTTGATTAGCCAAATTTCATTAGATCGTGAAAGTATTGCATTGATTAACTGTACAGTGGAAGCAATTAATAAGAATCAGTTATATTTAACTGAAGATGATAAAGTGAATACAATATATAAAACATCTACCCAAATCATTATTACAATAGATGATTTAAATGATTGTAAACCAATGTTTAATGAATCATCATATGAATTTACTGTAGTTGAAGGTGAAAAATCACATTATCAAGTAAGTTGATGTCTGAACACATGGATATATTTATATATACTACACCATACTATAGGAATGATTGTCAGTGTATCAGTTGTATCTTTATGTGCCATTTAATTATTGAATGCAAACACCTGAACCTAGACGAAGTGAAATATTCGATGAACCTGACATTTACCATTTGAATGAGACTGTCACTTGATGAGAAGTTTTCTCTATTTTTATTTAGTTTGAATGGATTAAGTTTCTGATAATTGATGGAATATGTTGGTTAGCATTTTTTTATAAATTGTTCTGTAAAGTAACTGGATTCAACATTCAGAGTGTATTCTTTGATCTAGAATTCATTTGATAAATAAGGTTCATCTTTATCTGATCCTGTATTAAGTATAAAAATTGTATAACTTTATATATACGTTAGGGAAGTTGGTACTAATCTGTTCATGTTAAGATCAATCTTGGTAACAGAGGACAATGAATGTTTATCATCTACCCTTATTAGATCATTTGATTTTATTTGTTTTCGCTATCATTTAGCTACATGTTCAGACACGCTAATTTAGAGATCACCATTACTCTTCTCTATGTATATATAAATGTTTTTAACAAGTACATATGCGATCTGATTGTTCGAAAAGTATTGCGCTAACTTATCTCACATAGTTCTGATCATCTTCGTTTCCTTATTATACTATCCTAAAAAAAAGTAGTAATATTTTGTTGTAATATTGGTTCACAAAGGTTGTAATATGTCTTTTACTCACAATTTCCTATTATTTCAAGTTTTAAACATTCGATTGCTTAGAATTTATTCCAAACACTCTAAATAAATGATATTCACGACTAAATACAATCCATCTCTATTGATATATGTGTATCCTGTGTAGATTACTTCGACGTCGTTATATCTCACTTACATCCAGTCAACTAGTCCTAATTAGGTCTAAATGATTGTTCTATATTTCAATGGTTATGATGACCAATCTATCTATCCTGTAAACTGAATTAGTTATTTCCAAAATGAACAAAACAAGTCACAGATGTTATTTAATATTATTTTATTGAGTAACTGGGCCAATTTTGAAAAAAAAAACATACCTATTCCATTCAGTCATTTAGTTCAAAGAATACAACATTACCGAACTAATCATATCTGATCTGTAAATTTTTATTACATTTCAGAACCAGATCATATTAATGAACAAAGATGGATAGTGGCTAGAAGTGGAATCCAGGACGTGCGTTTCGTCCATATTCGGGGCTCGTCAGCTGGATGTACTTGCATCACAGGTTTGATGATCACTCTGGGACTCGAACCCGCTTCAAACGCCATCACTTTATCCCCTTAAATCCTGATAGCTACCTGCTTGTACAATAGGGTCATATTTAAGTTGATTTATCTATTGTTCATCGAACAATATATATACTGTTATTGTTATTGTTTTTTGTCTGTACACATTTGTTTGACTAAGATAAACTTTAACAAATCATACAAAAACCGAATATGTTAATGCGTATCTTAATCAGATTATAAATAAGATTGGTTATCATCTATTAAAAGGTTTAATCATGTACTTTATATATAGATCTTTGATACAAATGTATCATATAATACATAGATATAAGCAAAAAGTGTAAATATCCTTTTTTATTCTTAATTTATTCATTAATTATAGGTACCGTAAATTGATGACATTAAAATTACAGTTTTATTGACCTTTACATGTTATATACATAAAATTTATTTATTCTCATTAGAATTTGTTTGTTTGTTTGTTCCCCCCCCTTTATTTTTTCCATCGGATACTAGAAGATTTTTTTTCTTTTTCGTACAAACAATTTTCTTCCTTTATTTTTCTTTTTAACTTATACCTAAAATGTAATTTGACTAACATAAATTGTAAACATGTTACTTTATATATATATATATATATATATATATATATATATATATATATATATGTATCTATGCGTACACATAACCTGGGGTAACATATATTGATTGTACTGATTGTACTTAAACAAGTGTATGTGCTTTAGTGTATGTGTGTGTTTATTGCACTTATAAGTAGTGTTTAAGTATTCTTATGTTATTCGATAATATACATGGTAATACACATACTGACATATATGTGTATAATAATTATATGGGGTGCTATATAATTTACTCAGAAACAACTTTTTTTAGAAAATATAAAAAACACAGAACAATTATTTGTATCAGAAAGGGGTTTTGTGGAGATTTTAGTCATTTTATATAGTTGATATCATGAATCAATTGAAGCTAGACCACCATGGATAACCTGGAAGCACTGGACGACCGTTTCGTCCTATTATGGGACTCCTCAGTAGTGTGCATGCACGATCTCGCCTCACGGAATTCCAACTCAGGACATATCAGTCTGGCGCGCTAGCACTTAACTGATAGACCACTAAGCCGGCATTTGTATGTTTATGAAATACACTAGTTAGAAAGGTCATAGCATGAAGCACATATTTATACCTTATTTAATTGTACTAACATTTTTTATAATAGTAATAATCATAATAATAATAATAATAGTTCGAACTGGTCTGTTCCGTACTGTGCATTTCTGGTTACAGTAATGTATTCTATGAATCAAATATACAATATCATTAAAAATCCTTCTAGTTTGTTTATTGATTATTTGACCATTTTTTTAAAAAAGTTCGGAAAACTTTTTTTTTTGGGGGGGGGTAGTGATTGGTTGTCATTTATGTTGCAAAAGTTTCCAATCGGTTCTTTCTCCAACATATATCTATATGTAATCATTGAATATGTTATTTGAGGTATGAATTCCATTTTTAATCCCCCTCCTTTCCATTTCTCTTTTTAAAAAAAGAGAGATCAATATAGATATCTATCAACTACTATAATGTTTCCCCCATTAAATTTTCTGTTCCAAGCTTTCCATACATTCTATGGTAATCATAAATAAATAAGTGTATAAAACAAATCTTAAGCCGAAAAATTTATTTCAGTATTTACATATATGTAAATGACTTATATTAGGGAGTTGAGTAGACCTATTTATTTATCCATCTCTTTTTAAATGGACTGAGTTAATTTTCATCACATAAAATATGGAAGCGAGTACTAGTAATCGTTTCGTTTGGCAACAAGTGCGTTAATACATCAAAATTATTTCATTCGTATAGAAATAGATCCACTAATGACCTCATCACTGAAAGGAACCGTTAACTTGTGTAATTTTTACTGTCATGCTTAGAAAGTGAACTAATTCAATATATTATGCTTTATAATAGTTAAGAATATCGAATGATCTATCATTTCAGACATTTAATAACTATGATCAGAAAGGGTTTTGTGGAGATTTCAGTATTTTCATAATTGAAATCATGAGTCAATTGAAGCTAGACAACCATGGAAAACTTGGAAGCTTTGAACGGCCATTTCATCCTATCATGGGACTCCTCAGTAGTGTGCATCCATGATCCCGCCTCACGAGATTCTAACACAGCTTCAATGGACTCATGATTTAATAACTAGCTAATCATCTATTCATTCTAACAAGACAAAGTAATTTTGATCATAATCTTAGTTACAATTGGTTGTTAAAACCATAAAATGAAAAAAAATCACATACACACACACACACTCACTTATACATTATAAATTCAATTACATCGATTTTTTTTCTTTGGTTAGTATGCTAATTCTTTCTTTCTATCTTGAAGTACAATCAATACAAGTACCAATTAATAATAGTACGGTAAGAATAATAACACCAGGAAGTCTACAAAGTGTATTATCATATGAATAGAATAAGATTACTGCCAATTAACCACAATGAATTATGTTTCCTGTTACATTAAATAAGATTGATTTACAGAAAGAAAAAGAACACTTCCTGTATTATTATTATTACTACTACCACTGGCTATTACTTTGCTTTTTGTGTTTTCAATAAAGCAATTAAAATATTCCTCTTCTTTTTCCTCAAATAATAATAGTTGACAAGTGTCATTTTCCTCTACTCCGTAAAATGTTACTTACTACCTACATTTTTCAGTAGTAATAAATTAAATTCCATAATGCAATAGGGAAATTTTTTTGAACAATTAAAACAATTAACTCTATTTTCATAGTTGAGATCATAAGTCAATTGAAGCTAGACCACCAAGAAAAACTTGAAACCACTGGAAAATCGTTTCGTTCTATTGTGGGACTTCTCAGCAGTACACATTGACGATCTCGCCTGGCGAAATTCGAACCCAGGACAATTGGTAAAGGTTGTTCAACTTCGTGGATCAGTTGAAGTTAGACATTAACACCGTTGGATGCCGACGCAGTGGAGTAAAGGTTAAGTGCTCTGGAGCGAGACTGGTAGGTCCTGGGTTCGAATCTCGCGAGGCGGGATCGTGGATGCTCACTGCTGAGGAGTCTCACAATAGGACAAAGTGGCCATCTAGTGCTTCCAGGTTTTCCATGGTGATCTAGCTTCAATTGATTCATGATGTTAACTATAAAAATACTAAAATCTCCACAAAAACTCCTTCTGTTTATTAACCCTATGTTTTCATTTTTTTGAAAAAAACTTGTTTTGAGTATTTCAAATGTAATAATACAAATTCAACTTAGTATTGTTTGTTTGAATCTTCCCATCGATTTGTTAGGACTGCAACTGGTCAGTCTCTAATTGGCATATGTGCATACTGTGCGTATTGCCTCGATATACCTTAATTCACAAGCATGGTTAGCAGAGATGGATAGTGGCTAGCAGTGGAATCCAGGACGCGCGTTTCGTCCTATTTGGGACTCGTCAGCTGGATGTACCTGCATCTCAGGGTTGATGTTCACTCTGGGATTCGAACCCAGTACCCTCGCTTCAAACGCCATCGCGTTATCCACTCGGCCACTGAGTCCTGATAGCCACTTGCTTGTGCGATGGGGTGAAGTCTAAATTCAACTTAGTATTGTTTGTTTGAATTTAAACTTCACCCCATCTCACAAGCAAGTGGCTATCAGGACTCAGTGGCCGAGTGGATAACGCGATGGCGTTTGAAGCGAGGGTAATAATACAAAGTCTATTTAAAACCAATGTACTATTGAGTGGTGGTTTAGTAACTATGTGGATGAATAACCCAGTTGACTAGAGACTACTTAGTCTTATTATGAGGTGAACTATTCAGTCTGGTTTTATCAAATAAAATCTGTAACCAACAGATAAATGACCATAGAAAAAAAAATCAAAAAATTAAAATTAAATAAAGAAAATAAATTAGATTAACTGATAATCAATGACTGTTATAATGATCGGAAGTAGTATGTTGTGATGAACTAATAAAAATTGATGAATAGAATTATCCCTTAGTGATAAGAAATTTCCTGAATGAATGAAAATCAAGGAAAAGAGTTAAATATTTTACTTAAATTGCTGAATATGATCTAACAAAAGTACATGGAATATTTCTTGTCGAATTATAAAGTTGAGCATCGATATGATATTAAACAGTTAGAGACAAATTTTTAGAAACCTTTGAAATTAAATCATATGCTAGTCGGAATTCATCATTAGGAAACATATGAAATCTGAATGGAACTGTCACTTCCTTTGAGAGTCGAACCCTAATCAATCATTGTCATATTTTAAAAAAATAAATAAGAGTTGTTTGCGTCCTAGATTATCTTCTGTATGATTGAAATGCATTCGATCATAACTTCTGCTTTATAAAGACTGTTTGAACGATCCCCGAATTTAGGTAGTATTGTCTACTAAAATATATCTGGTCACGCCTAACTTCAGTATTCATACCACTTATATGCATTTGATAATGTCAGCCAAAGTAGCTACACTGGTGATTGGTGTTTGTTAGACCGAGTTGTTCTCATGTCTTTCTATTTTATTTACTTCACTATGATGCTTTCGTCGAAATTAAAACATACTCAACCGATATTGAGTATACTTATTTGAGCTATAATCCGTGATTTTAATGCATTATCTTGAGACCTCACTAGTTTGTTCCCGTACTTTAGTACTACCATGAGAATTAGCTATTTGATTTAACAGTCATTGATATACGGTACACTCCGTATATTCAACTCGACAAGTGAAAGGCAAGTGCTATCACCAATTAGTAAATGACATCAATCCCTTATTCAAATGTAACTATTAATAAAAGTGAATTTATGCCTGTTACCCGTCTTCGAGGATCATAGGTCATCCATCAGCATTCTTCATCCAACTCTGTCCTAGGTAATTTTTTCCAGTTCTTTTCATTTGTTATTGATCCTTTTTATGTCTGCTTCCGATTACCGACGAACTGTGTTCTTCAGCCTCTTTTCTGTTTTTCTTCACGATTCCAATCTAGAGCTTGCCTCGTGATGCAGTTTGATGATCTCCTCAGTGTATTTCCTATCCACTTCCAACGTTTTTTCCTAATTTTCTATTCAGATGGAATATGGTTTGTCCTCTCCCACAGTAGGCTGTTGCTGATTGTTTCCGGTCGACGGATATTGAGCATCTTGTGTGGACAACTGCTTGCAAATATCTTCACTTTCTTGACGATGGTTGTGGTAGTCCTTGAAGTTTCAGCTCCTTACAGTAGAACTGTTTTGATGTTCGTATTGAAGATTGTGTTTTTGATATTGGTTGATAGTTGTTTCAAGTTTCATACGTTCTTAAATTGTAGGAACGCGATCCTTTCTTTGTCGATCCTTGACTTTATGTTCACATTAGATCCTTCTTGTTTATCAATGATGCTTTCCAGGTACGTGGGACTTTCCACCTTTTCTAAAGTTTCTCCATCAAGTATAGTTTAGTTAATATTCTCTGTGTTATTTTACAAAATCTTGCTTTTTCCATTGTGTATGTTGAGGCATACTGCCATAGAGACTGCTGCAACACTTGCTATCCTTACTTGCATTTGTCAGTGTATATGGAACAGAAGAGCTAGGTTATCTGTGAAGTCAACGAAAATAAGACTACTGTATAAAATGTTAGTTCAGGTAACATGAGTTTTGATAAAGCAACAAAAAGATGGAATGTATTAGGAAAATTTTATGTATTTGAATCATAAATTCCGACAATCTAATCACGTACATACTTCTCTCGGTATTTTTATATGAAAGACTAAAACATTAGTTAAATATTTTTACATACATAAATCCCTTGACAAGTATAAGAGTAATGAGACTGTTCGAAATGTACATTGCATGTACGTCACACGTTTTTTAAAATCTTTTCCGTCTTCTCATTTCTCTATCAAATTTTATTAAAAAAGACTAACTGGTTTACAGTAAGAAGTTTATTCTGACATTTTAAGTAAGTGGTACAATCAATGTTCTTTAAAGATACTTATGTCTGTTTGATTTTATTCATGGTGTACTTCACATTCATGATGACATAATCATCAATGACTTGAATGTAATTTATTTTACTATTATTACAGTTAACATTTAAATTTTTGATCAAGTTTCAATCCATTATACTTTAGTATTTATTTCTGTAATTACTTTAATGATAAACAACGGTTCACTGAATATGATGCAAAGTAAATCACTATATTTATATATATATATATATATATATATATATATATATATATATATATATATATATATATATATATAAGCAAAGATGGATAGTGGCTAGCAGTGGAATCCAGGATGCGCGTTTCGTCCTATTTGTGACTCATCAGCTGGATGTACCTGCATCTCAGAGTTGATATTCACTCTGTGACTCGAACACAGTACCGTTCTCTCCAAACATCATCGCGTTATCCACTCAGCCACTGAGTCCTGATAGCTACCTGCATACTCAATGAGGTGAAGTTTAAATTTACTTAGTATTGTTTGTTTGAATCTTCCCATTGATGTTTAGGACTGCAACTGGTCAGTATCTAATTGATATATATGCATACTGTGCGTTTTCACTCGATATATCCATCTTTGATTAAAATGCTTGTGAATTAAGGCTACATCGAGGCAATACGCACAGTATGTACATATGTCAATTAGAAACTGACCAGTTTCAGTCCTAAACATCAATGGGAAGATTCAAACAAACAATACTAATTGAATATAAACATTTTTGTTTGGTTTAATTATTGATTTATGAAGTAATTTATGCATCAAGTGAGTTTTGTTACTAGGCCTTATTATATGTCATGTAATGAGTAATATATATTGTTTCTATTATCCTAATTAATTAATGGTCAATTAATGAACGAGATATGACGGTACCTTAGGGAGAGAGCAGAGAGAGAGATAGTAATTACGTTATTCTTACATGATTTGGTAATTACAAGCTTTTACGGGAGTTTGAATTGTTTACTTAGAAAAGGACGGTATATTTAATGTCATTTTGTTACTAGATATGTTTATGCTAAAACATTGGTACAAGTATGTACATATCATTCCGTTTTATGAAAGATTATAGAAATGAATAGGTTAAATTATTGTTTCTCTATTTAAACATATCAGAAATCCTTATCTATAAGGAAAAAGTAGTAAAGATATTCATTGAATGCACTTAAAATGAATCATTGGTTTCTAATTACATGATTTACTTTTCGGATGATTACATTTGATCCACAGAACTGAGTTAATTTCATAAGTATATTACTACTATTATGTGTGAAGCGTTTTCGAATTCACTTAGTCAGCGATCGGAACAAAGATTTGTTACGAGAGACCAATAAGCTAGCTATTCTGAGGCGTTCCAGACCCAGCTAACTAGAGTAAGAAGTCCGAGTTGGAAGCCGGGGAAGATATATCCCGTAAACAGTCAGAAGCACATCATTCCCATGGGAATGAAATCAAACGTATATATATATATATATATATATATATATATATATATACAGCTTAAAATTGTCCTTGGGAAGCATTACAAAATAGTACACTAAAAGATACAACGGACCAATAGCGTTCAAGATATATCCAAGTGGGAAATACGACTCAAAGGTGAAAGGAGCGCCTTTGGCTAGAAAACAAAGAAATTCAAATTTTTCAAAATAAAATTACAAAAATAAGTCATTTACCAAGTAAGTTGTTGGGATTTAACATCTCAAACAACTACTTAGTAAATAGTATGACAGTCGTGAAATTTCTTTCAATTAAGTAGTACAAGAGGAATATTCTGTGTTTGTGTGTTTAGTTGATAAGTTACATGAAAATAGTGATCAACAACTTTAGTTTGATAAGATTAAAGTTTTAGCGTGATTGCTAATAATAATTTTGCCTATAAATAAAACTAAAGTAAGGGAATAGGTTTACTTCACTTTACTGAATATTATCGATTATGTGTGCAGTTAAAATCTGTTTGTACATGATACTTTTATTTCCATAGAAAATGTGAGATTGTTGAGGAGACCCAGAAAATTCTTCTAAATTTGCCCAAACGGGCCCTGAGAACGCTGAGAAATTTCTTCTCTAATCACAATTCAATGGAAGTTTACATAAAATTTCTGACTAGACGATTACCTATCCTGCTACTATGTTCAGTAACATTCCAGAAGCCCAAGACTATCTAAAAGGCTACAATCATACAAGAATTTCTACACATAAACGTATCTTTTCTCTCATGTACAAGTTGCTCTGTAGATTTAGTCTGGAGGTTATTAGAAAAGCCTAGGAAACCGAATAAAGCGTTGAATTTGAAGATTTATCAGGAATAAATTGAAAATATCTCATTTTAGACTGTCACTAAATAGAAAATACTGACTTATTAATAGCGGTGTAAAGAATTTGTGCTTAGTTTCAAAAAATGTCCAGAGAACTATTTTAAATTTTTTGATTATTCAGTCTACCTTTCTTTGTGTGATATAGTTAAACATATTGACTTTGAACTACCCAAGCTCCATCACCAATGGGATTTAGGGATTTAGGTACATCCAGCCTATGAGTTTTAAATAAGACGACATACAAATGCCTGATTCCGCTACTAGACACGGTTAAGCTTTGTTTAAACGTACTTGTGATCTAATCTGCACTGAATGTACATATGTCAAGAAAAACTGACCAGTTACAAAACCTAATACCAAAAGTGGGAAGATTTAATCTCACACAAATAAAAGTTTAGTAATTGTATTCAATAACACGTTTTTATGAACAAAACTGATGACAATCAAATGGGCTCGATCATGAAGAATATAATACTTATGTCGTACATTCGTAGTTGTTAGAGACTAAAAATTCTCTAGTATATAAAGTTACACAGCAAAGTGATTCGGTAGTATGCTTCAACGAAGTTATTTTATCTTAAGCAAAAGTTAATCCTACACTATATTAAAACACTGATAAATGAATATGATTTATTACTTTAACAAGCAATATATATCCTTACATTTATCGAATCCATTTTATCGACGGCCATGCTAGCTAAAAGAGTAGTGTTTATGGATCTGACTATATCCATATCTAAAACATTATTGTCTTTCGAATGTGAGAGCTTTCAATATCCTAGATTAGAAGTTTATTCTTAGATAAAATGCATAGGAAGCAATCTAAAGATCGTAAAAAAGTCACTAATAGGTAGCAGTTATTTACCTATTTTTCAATGTTTAGTTAGTGCAATATCAAGTATTTTCATACATTTTCTTGTGCATTTAGTTGGTGAATGCTGCAAATACGAAGACAATTTTCATTGAAGATTTTCCTTAAGCTCTAGATTTTACTTTATTTGTCGTCTATTCTTTCATTCCATATATTGAGATGAGTAACAGTGATACATTCATAACAGACAGATGTAGACAAATTTAGATGCTTGAAGTGAAATTCGTAGTGAGAATTATCCTCAAATATGCAGCACTTATCCAATAAATTCACGTGAAAATGCCATGTGAATGCTGAATAAAATACTTTACCTTCACAATCACTGACTAATACATCCTTAGAGAATACCAATACTCTTAACAATTTACACTCATCAGTCATATGGAGTAAACTGAAATCTACTATACCTCTATTCGTTACATTATTTGTTTACATATTTTCACCAGAGAATCCATTCTTTAATCTGATTATTATTCTATGTTAACACTAATGATGATTTAGTTTAATTCATTCAGTGGCGTTTGAAGCGAAAGGTACTGGATTGGAGTCTCGGAGTGAACATCAACTCTGAGATGCAGATACATCCAGCTGACGAGTCCCAAACAGGATGAAACGCACGTCCTGGATTCCACTGCTGGCCACTGTGTATCTTTGTTTACAATGCTTGTGAATAAGACTATATCGAGGCAATACGCACAGTATGTACATATGCCAATTAGAAACTGATCAGTTGCTGTCTAAACACATCGATGGAAAGATTCAAACAAACAATACGAAATGAATTTAATTCACTTATGTTTTCATATTCTAAGATTATATCTTTAGACAAGTGATATCCTTATATAAATAGAATACAATTATTATTTAATCAAAATTATCCATACTATTAAATTAAAATCGTACATATTAAAGGAGAAAGACTGGGAAACTATTGTAAGAATACTTCAATGCACACACACACATACACATACATACACACGCACACGCACGTTTGTGCTAATAGCACATATCAAATAAGTACCAACATAAAATAGATTGATAAATTGGTACGTGTATGTAAGTTTACCGTAAACACAATTACCTAGTAAACAAGTGATGAACAGCGGTAATATGAAACTCTTATTAACTATTTGTAAGAAACTATACAGATTTTTATATGACAGTTTTACTTAAGTATATGCATACAACTGACTTGTGGAATGTTGATTTTGTTCCCCCCCAAAAAATAAAAGATACTTAATTGACTGACGTTCGGTTAGACAATGTTTTACGTCAGTAATTCTACATTTTTAGGATTTTTTTTAGAAAAAATAACCCTATAAATATCAATCTTTGTTGATTTCGACAGTTAATAAAACCATTATTTACAGAAAATGGTGTTAATGTCTAACTTCAACCAATCCACGATATTGAGCGACATATCAACAATTGTCTTCAATCAGTTACTATCTCACAACAGACCTGGTTGAACTACACTGGTCACTGCTTCTAACTAGAATTTCAGAAAATGCCTCTTGAAGCCAGTCACTAGTAGGTATATGTTGATTAATATCAGAAGGAGTTTTTGTGGATATTAGTTGAGATCATGAGTCAACTGAATCTTGTGAGGTGTGATCCTGGATGCGCACTACTGAAGAGCCACACAATAGGACGAGACGTCCGTCCAGTGCTTCCAGGTTTTCCATGGTGGTCTAGCTTCCATTGACTCATGATTTTAACTATATATAAAAATAATTTACATATTAGGTTAATCTGATTTGTAAGTGATATATGAATACATAATATATGGGTTATAATATCATAGGTAGTTGATGTGATTGTTGACTTTATTAAAAAGAGAATAAAACTTACGTAAACAGCAATCATTTTACTACTGATGTCAGTATTGATATTATTTGGAATATCAATAATTTTCCAAAGTTGAAATCATTAGTCGATGGAAGCTAGAACACCATTAATAACCTGGAAGCACTGGACGGTCGTTTCGTCCTCGGCAGTAATCATCCACGATCCCGCTCTCGCGAGATTCGAACAGAGGACCCACCAGTCTCGAGCCCAATCCCACAAAACGCCTTCTGAATATCAATAATTATATGATAGAATATAAGATTTTCTGATAATCTGATGTTGAATACTAATCTATGAACAACTTCAGAGCAAATTTAAAGTGACTTTGAAAGTGTCCACTTATTTACTAGGTATTAAATGAAGTTCATCAATATGTGCGAATAAAGATTATGATTTACAGTTGATAGTTAGGGTTAGGTATTAGGTTTCATGTTTTTATCACTAACTGATATCAGCTAAAATGCCAAAAGCCTTATTTAGCCAAATGAATAAGTAAATTTTGAGTCAAAATCCAAGATTTATTATCTTAAATCTGATTAGTTCGTCTACAAATTATAGTCTCGTCATAATTCTTCAGGTGTGAGTTTCACTTACTTATTTATGCCTGTTACTCCCAATGGGGCATAGGCCACCGACCAGCAATCTACAACACACTCTGTCATGGGCCTTCCTCTCTAATTCTTTCCAACTTTTGTTCATTCTTCTCATGTCTGTCTCCATTTCTCGGCATAATGTGTTCTTTGGTGTTCCTCTTCTCCTTTGGCATTCAGGATTCCATGTTAGGGCTTGTCTTGTGACGCAATTGAGTGATTTTCTCAATATGTGTCCTATCCACTTCCAGTGCTTCTTTCTGATTTCTTCCTCCGCTGAAATTTGGTTTGTTCTCTCCTTAGTGGGTTGTTGCTGATAGTGTCCGGCCAACGGATCCAAAGTATTTTCCGTAGGTGCAAGTTTTATCATTCAAGAATAAACTAAGTTTTCAAACACAGTGTTTTAGATTATTAGATAGAAACTTATTGTTTTAATTTTCCAACTTATCATTATGGTGTAATGATAATAATTCTGTTGCTATGTGTATTGTAAATCTTATTGAACTCTTCAAGTCATAATTCCCCACTAGAATTTAAAGTAATCAGTCTTTTCTTTCATACCATTAATGTTCAGTTGCAGTGTTTAACTTGAATCTGATTAATGTCACCGATTAATATCTTATACCTGCTTTCTAATTTTCAATGTCACATACAAATTGATAGAAATCAGTGACAACACACTAACAACTAACCAAAATTAATTTCTAATTATATTTCATTGAAAATAATTCACTTGGTATTGTTTACTTGTATCTTTCTATTGTTGTTTAGATCTGCAATTGATCAGTCACTTGGTGGCCTATGTACATCCTGTGCGAATTGTCTCGATATTGCCTTAAGTCACAAGCTTTATAAGCGAAGATGGATAGTGGCTAGCAATAAAATCCAGGAAGCGCGTTTCGTCCTATATCAACTTTATCCCATTGCACAAGCAAGTGTCTATATGAATTTAGTAGCTAAGTGAATGACATGAAAGCATTTGAAGCAAATGGTACTGGATCGAGTTCCTGAGTGAATAACAACTCTGAGATGTAATTACATCCAGTTGACAAGTCCTAAATAAGAAGAAATATTCGTCCTGGATTCCAATGCTAGCCATTATCCATCTTTGCTTATAAAGTTCAATGAAGAGCCTTATCATGATCTAAAAAAATATAACACCTAATTGATTTTTAACAATATCATTAATTCACAATGATCAAACTGTAAAAAACAATAACCTCCATCAATTTATTACTATTTAGCTAATAGATCCAACCTACATACTGAATGAAACAAGAAATAGGTGAGAAAGTAATTTTGTTTCCTAGTCAAAGGGTAAAGCATTAATATGTATGTTAACATAATCAAAATACAATTACTCGATAAAATATCCCTATTCTATAAACACTTTATCATAATGTAATACTGTCTACTTTGTTCTAACTGTTTCGATAATGTATGATAATGTGTGAATACATGTTTACGTGTCGGTTTGCATATATAAGTGTATGTGTGTGTGTGTGATATAGTCTATAAACTAGTGGATACGTGTGTGAGCATAAAAAACGAAATATGTTTTATTTTGACATGTTGAGACATTATTTCACATTGGGAAAACTAGTGATGCAAAAGTTACATTAATTGTATAAAAATATTCTCTCTAATATATATAGTGTTAAAATTTACTTATATATAGGTCCTGGGTTCGAGTCCTGCGTACAAAATTATAGATGCGCACTGCCGGGGAATCCCATATTCGGATGTAACAGTCGTCCAGTGCCTCCTGTTTTTTATAAGTGACGTAACGTTGAATGTTTCATGATTTCAATAAACAATAAATAATCTCCACAACCCTATACTGATATATATATACCCAAGCCCGGGTAAAGGAGGAGGGTTGGGTATGGGGTTAGCGACCCCATCCCGTAGAAACGCTAACTCGCTATAAAAACGCTAACCAGAAAAAATAATTCAAACTATTTAAACTCTGCTCTGGGAATTGAAGGAATAATGACGTCTCATGATGAAAGCGGAAATTCTTCAGAAGTCACGAGACCGATGCACCTTCTAACAACCAGAGCAACACTCTTTATAGGTACATGGAACGTCCGGACGATGTGGGAGACAGGAAAAACCAGCCAAATAGCAATGGAAATGAGAAGATACAACTTGGCAGTACTCGGAATCAGCGAAACCCATTGGACACAAACTGGACAACAAAGGCTAGGTACAGGAGAGATGCTGCTGTACTCCGGTCACGAAGGGGAAAATGCTCCACACACTCAGGGTGTTGCTCTAATACTGTCCAAAGAAGCACGAAATGCACTTGTGGGATGAGAATCTCATAGACCCAGGATAATCAAAGCATCATTCAGAACAAAGAAGCCAGGGATCAAAATGAACGTTATCCAATGTTATGCACCCACCAATGATAGTAACGACGATGATAAAGATCAGTTCTATGAAAGGCTGCAATCAATTGTAGCAAAGTGCTCAAGTAAGGACCTCACCATCCTGATGGGAGATCTAAATGCTAAAGTTGGAGTGGACAACACAGGATATGAAGATGTAATTGGACGACATGGATTAGGAGAGAGAAATGAAAATGAGAAGAGACTTGCAAACCTATGTGCATTCAACAAATTGGTTATAGGCGGCACAATATTCCCACACAAACGTTTACACAAAGCTACATGGATCTCACCGGACCACACCACAGAGAACCAGATTGATCACATCTGTATCAACAAAAAATTCCGAAGATCAATGGAAGATGTAAGAACCCGGAGAGGAGCTGACATAGCTTCAGATCACCACCTGGTTGTGGCCAAGATGAGACTGAAGCTTAAGAAACACTGGACAACTGGACAAACAGCACTACAAAGGTTCAATACAGCCTTCCTTCGAGATACTGACAAGCTCCATGAATTCAAGATAACTCTCAACAACAGGTTTCAAGCTCTACAGGATCTACTGAAAGAACAAGAAACTACTTTGGAGGACAACTGGAAAGGGATAAAAGAAGCACTAACTTCAACGTGTCAGCAGGTTCTTGGTCCTAAGAAGCATCATCACAAGGAATGGATCTCTCTGGGAACCCTGGACAAAATTCAAGAAAGGAAGAACAAGAAACTAGCAATGAACAACAGCCGAACACGAGCAGAGAAAGTCAAAGCACAAGCAGACTACGCAGAAGCAAACAGAGAAGTGAAGAAAAGCATTAAAGCCGACAAGCAGAAATATATGGGAGAACTAGCAACGGCGGCGGAAAAAGCTGCAAGAGAAGGGAATATGAAACAACTATATGACACAACGAAGAAATTGGTAGGGAGATATAGCAAACCAGAGAGACCAGTCAAAGACAAAGAAGGAAAGACAATCACTGAGATTCAAGAACAGAGGAAAAGATGGGCAGAATACTTCGAGGAACTGCTGAATAGACCAGCCCCATCGAATCCACCGAACATCGAAGCAGCCCACACTGACCTTCCAATAGATATCACTCCACCAACGATCGAAGAAGTCAAGATGGCCATCAGACAAATCAAAAGTGGGAAGGCGGCAGGACCTGACAATATACCAGCTGAAGCACTGAAGTCAGACATTGAAATAACTGCAAATATGCTTCACCTTCTATTCAAAAAGATTTGGGAAGAGGAACAAGTGCCAACGGACTGGAAAGAAGGATGTCTCATCAAGATACCAAAGAAAGGAGATCTGAGCAAATGTGAGAACTACAGAGGCATCAATTTGTTATCAGTACCAGGAAACGTTTTTAACAGAGTGCTGCTGAATCGGATGAAAGACGCAGTAGACGCCGAACTTAGGGATCAGTAGGCTGTATTCCGTAAGGAAAGGTCATGCACAGACGAGATTGCGACACTACGGATCATCGTTGAACAATCAGTTGAGTGGAACTCATCACTATACGTCAACTTTATTGACTATGAGAAGGCGTTTGACAGCGTGAACAGGAGAACATTATGGAAACTTCTTCGACACTATGGAGTTCCTGAAAAGATTGTCAACATTATCCAAAACTCATACGATGGATTACAGTGCAAAGTGGTGCATGGAGGACAGCTGACAGATGCATTTCCCGTAAGGACCGGAGTCAGACAAGGCTGTCTACTCTCCCCATTCCTCTTCCTTCTAGTGATTGACTGGATTATGAAGAATTCGACATCTGAAGGGAAATACGGAATACAATGGACTTCTCAGAATCAATTAGATGATTTGGACTTCGCAGATGACCTAGCCCTCCTCTCTCATACACACGACCAAATGCAGATGAAGACAGCAAATGTAGCAGCAGCCTCCGCATCGATAGGCCTCCACATTCACAAAGGAAAAAGCAAGATTCTCAAATGCAACACAGAGAACACCAACCCAATCACACTTGATGGCGAAACTCTGGAAGAGGTGGAAACATTCACGTACCTGGGGAGCATCGTTGATAAACAAGGAGGATCGGATGCAGATGTAAAGGCGAGGATTGGCAAAGCAAGGGCAGCATTTCTACAATTGAAGAACATATGGAACTCAAAACAACTCTCAACCAATTTCAAGGTCAGAATCTTTAATACGAACGTCAAGACAGTCCTACTGTATGGAGCTGAAACGTGGAGAACTACTACGGCCATCATCAGGAAGGTACAAGTATTTATAAACAATTGTCTACGCAAAATACTCAACATCCACTGGCCGGATACTATCAGCAACAGCGTTTTATGGGAGAGGACAAACCAGCTTCCAGCTGAAGAGGAAATTAGGAAAAGACGTTGGAAGTGGATCGGACATACAATGAGGAAATCACCAATGTGCATCACGACTCAATCCCTAACTTGGAATCCGGAAGGGAAGCGGAAGAGAGGAAGGCCAAAGAACACACTACGCCGTGAAATAGAAGCAGATATGAAAAGGATGAATAGCAACTGGAAAGAACTGGAAAGGAAGGCTCAGGACAGAGTTGGATGGAGAATGCTGGTTAGCGGCCTATGCTCCTCGACGAGGGGTAACAGGCGTAAGTAAGTAATATATATATATATATATATATATATATATATATATATATATATATATAGTGAGAACAAGGATTTCTCTTAAATTAGAACTTTGTTATTTATGATTAAAGTTGCAATAAGATTTAATCATGAAACTTTTCTGAATCGAATAAAATCTTGCGTCTAATCTGTGCTTATTTGTAAGTTATATTGCATCAATCAACAGAAAACTGAATTATATAAAAAGGTATAGTATGCTGACGATCCCGAAAGGTTTACCAGCTAACCAGAAAACACTGTTTGATTGTAAGATAACTAACAAAAACGGAGAGAAATAGCAGTGGAATAATAGATTTGCTATGTATAATGTACTTATATAAGTCCAATTATTCCTTATAGTAGAAGAAAATGGCCATGTTTACATATTGTCAGTCGATCTAGTGTTGTCATTTAAGGTAATAACCTCATAGGGGCTTTCGTCACCAACTGACATCTGCTTTAGTGCAAAAGGTTATGGGCTAGGTATTGGTAGTTAAGCTACGGTTAGGAGTTCTGTTTGCAGATTAGAGTTAGGGTTTTAGACACGAAGTAACAGCAGCAATAATATAGTTATGCCTAAATTAGCATTCCTTAGTTTACACACTTAATAAACTTATCATTGTAATAGTGAGTTAGGATTCGGAGTAGGAAAATATTGTCTGGCTACAATGAACACCCTTAACTATATATCGAATTACATTCAGTACTCAAACACGAAATTCGAACCAGGAACAGATATTTCAAGTGATTTTTTTTTTGAGTACCACTGTTTTGTTGAATAATGGTCACTTATTAAAAATCAATTTCAATCATTTGAGGGACTGAATATTGCCAATTTTTCTTAGTTTAACACAGCATACAAGTCAACTTTCACTACACTTTCAATTACGCACAAAATCCATAAGGCGTTATATTCAGTGAACTGGAATATTTGGAATAGTACAGGCTGTATGATACCATAATCTAAAAACTATACGTTAGCCAGAATATATTTAAAATTGCAATGTTATAATATCCTTTAAAACTATATATTTAAATATGTTATTCTGCCTGTCTAGATGAATAAACTAGCTTTCAGAGTAAAGTGCGTCAATAATTAATTCATTTATGCAACAAAAATAAGCATTCGTTGAACGGTTGCTAAGATAAGCAAAGATGGTTGGTAACTAGCAGTAGAGTTCAGGACGCGCGTTTTGTCCTATTTTGGACTCGTCAATTGGATATGCCTACAT
This sequence comes from Schistosoma rodhaini, assembly GCA_944470415.2. Taxonomy (NCBI): domain Eukaryota; kingdom Metazoa; phylum Platyhelminthes; class Trematoda; order Strigeidida; family Schistosomatidae; genus Schistosoma; species Schistosoma rodhaini. The sequence continues at coordinate 37,848,883 of OX104037.1, forward strand.
CCTAGAGTTAATGTTCAATCAGAGACTCGAACCCAGCACTGTTCGCTTCAAACGCCTTCACATCTTTTACTTACCTACAGAATCCTAATAGCCATTAGCCTGTGCAATGGATTGAAGTTTAATTAATTTTATATTGTTTGTTTAAATCTTACCATTGATGCACATATACCAATAAGAGACTGATCAAATGCAGTCCTGAACATCAATAGGAAGATTCAGACAAACAATACAAAATGAATTTGCTAAGACAATTTTTATTCATGACTTATTGTCTATAAAGTAACTTAAGTGCAGAATATTTAAAAAATCACGGTGCACTACCCAACTCTAAATAGAATTTAGAACTTATGAAACTCGTACTCAACACGATATTTTTAAACCGTTCATTCAGAATTCAAAGTGTTTATATTTTTATTAAAAACAATCTACATTACAACATGATTCTCAAAGGTCTAATTTTTGATGTATTCTTTATGCGATTTTGACATAAATGAACACCACTAGTAAGCATTTTCAACTAGGAATCCATGTGAAATAGTTGTTTCCGTCGTATATTCATTTAAAAATCATATTATTCATATATTTATACTGAAGTATCAGATTTACTGACATCATCATCATCACTTTTACCCTCATGCATCATAATACACTAAGCATAACATCCGTTTATGTAGAATCTTAGCATGTTCCTCTGTTCTTCTCAATAACAAACTTTATCAAGAGTCTTATAAACAGCAATTTATATTCAATGTCCTTTTGTCTGTTGAACTCGAATTTATTAAACAAATATGATTTCTCCATTTCAAGAAATTATTGATTTTTTGACAAGAAAAACATCATTGAATGCCGGCTCAGTGGTCTAGGGATCAAGAGTATATGTGCGAAACTGGATGTCCTGAAATTCCAGTCCCGCGTGAAGGATCATGAACGCGCGCTGCTGAGTAGCCTCGTACTAGGACAAAACAGCCTTCCAGTGCTTCCAAGTTTTCATTGGTGGTCTAAACTTGATCTATTCTGGATATTAATCTTAAAAAAATAAAGTCAAAATAAACTGTCGCTTAATGATATATATGTATATAACTTGTTTTAAATGACATATATATATATATATATACATACATATAAGCCAACTCCGTAACCATGACAGTAGCTGTCATGATAAAACAATTTCATCTTAATTTCACCATAAGAAAAACAATTTTTCAGAATAACCATTAGTAACAATTAAATAATCACTTTGCCAACAAGAAACAATAACAATAATAGCTTATAGCCTTTTTAATATAATTGAAATGAATGACTAGAAAGAACATTTAATGTAAGATACTACCTAATGTTAATAACGAAATGGAAGTAAACAAGATTCCTGTATAAATGAGCAATGAAGTAAGCGATTATCAAAATAGCATATTCGGAATAAAAATAACTTTGGATGTTTCTAATATGACAGTCTAATTCGAGGTTCTGCATTGCAAAACAATCAAACTGCAAAATTGAAGGATTACAATAGGGTTTTAAAGAAAATTGTCTACTTACCATGAAGTTGATCAGTAGTATGAATGATGTTATATATGAAATTTGTTGTATTTTATATATGATCCATCTGATGTGAAGTAAGAAATTGTGGTATTTTGAGACTTAATGTGAGGAATATTTCTTGGCTACATATGGTCTCAGGTTATAGTCGGGAATAGAACTACATGATTTAATTGATGTTATAAATCAAACTTGTCACATCTTCCGAGGAATAAAAATAAATAAATAAGTATTGGTTTGTGTTGTTGTGCTGATTAGGGAAATAGTTTAACTGACTGGAACAAATGAAAGTAAATCGTTCATCTGTAAGGGTTATTTGAATTTTCCTATTGGTAATGTAAAAGACTGGCAATGATCAATCTCAGTAGAAAAGTGGACAACTCATTGATCATTTGAAGTGAAAGGAACTGATATTATTTCCCCATATGAGCATGATAACTAGAATAAAGGGGTACCTAGCTAAGGAGTTCCAAAAAGAATGAAACCAAGTATCAATTGTTAGTCACTATCTAACTCTCCTTCAAATTACATCGTTTTTTCTCCAAAAAAACATGAGATTGATAAGAAGTAGTGAAATAAATTACAGATTTAATTATTAATTGTAACAGTTTAATTTATGAGTCCATCTAAGCTAGACCGCCATTAAAAACCTAGAAGCAATCGACAGCCGTTTTGTACTAGTACAAAACTACTGAGCACTGCGTATCCACGATCCAGCACGAGGGACTCGAACCCAGGACCTTCGGTCTCGCGTGAGATCTCTTAACCTCTACACAAATGAACCGACGTCCAACGGTGTTAATGTCTAATTTCAGTCGGTCCATGATCTCACACAACCCTTCATCCATGATCTGAGGTAGATAACTCTGTCCATCAAACACATACTAGATTCAACCGACCACGGCTTCTCACTAGAGCTCCAGGAAATCCATCTTGAAGCTAGTCACTACTGAGAACATTATTATTATTATTAATATGAAGACCGAAGGTCCTAGGTTTGAGTCTCGCGTGAGTGATTGTGGATGTGCACTGCTCAGTAGTGTTATGCTAGAATAAAACAGGCATCCATTATTTCCAAGTTTTCATTGGTGGTCTAGCTTAGACGTCTCATGAATTGAACTGTGGAGATGCTACAATCTACACGAATCCCCATGTTTATATTGGTTATAGATACCCATAATGTACCAAATAAGTCTACTCTATCCTTTCTATTGATATTGTTTCCTTCTCTGTATATTTGCTTTCTCATTTCGATTGTAATTGATTTCATTAAATCAAATTGTTTCTCCTGTAGTGAGAATAATTAGTTGATAATTACAAAAAGTATATTCATTAGTAAATAAGAATTAACAAATTTATCCATTAATAGATACCGCCATATAAGACCATTTTCAATTCATTATATTTACAAAAAAAAGATCAAGAAGCAATAAGCCGACTATAAAGTGCTATATGGAAAAAAGTAAAACAAACTCGGTAAATAGATCACATTGCCTAAATGTGAGTTAATGGTGTTTGTTGAAAATGCAACAAAGTGAATTAAACAAGAGTTAGTTGATTACAAATCAACGGATTTTAATAAAAGTATAGGGTTGTGAAGGTTGTTAAGTTTTGATTGAGATCATGAATAGATCAATGTTAAACTATCGTTGAAAACCTGGAAGCACTGGATGGCCGATTCGTTCTAGTATGAGACTCCACAGCACGATATCTCTCAATATCCTGGATCGGTTAAAGTTAAACAATAACACCGTTGGATGCCAGATCAGTGGTCCAGAAGTTAAGCGTTCGTGCGTGAAACTGGAGGTACTGGATTGAAGTCCTACGTGAGAGATCGTGGATGCGCATTGCTAAGGAGTCCCACTTAAGGACGAAGCAGCTATCCAGTGCATCCAGGTTTTCATTGGTGGTCTAACATTATAATAAACTTTAATGTTGGTTACCGCTAAATACTTTAAAAACATGTCGTTTGTAAACTTCAAAGGTTGTCTTAGAAAAGAGTTAGAAATTTCATTTATTATGCAAACTAGTGGGGAGATCTACTACATTTTGATGACGTAGTGATGAAAGCTACAGTCATATGAATTGAAATTAACACATGCAATTGAAAGTGAACCACTGAAGGCAGTAACAACTAATTCAGTGAATTCATTAGAAAAAAACAAATAGTCCAGATGATGTGCAATCTGGAATCATGTAGATGTTGATAAAATAAACATATTTGTATTTATTCAGGTGTTTCGGACAGTTTTTTAAAGTAAGATAGTGGTGGGGTGATCTAGTAAATTTTTCACAATAGACAAGAAAGGATCAGGAAACATTAAGAAGCATTTTGTCCAATCAGCGTTGACTAGAAGTTTTGCTAGAAACATCATGAAAGTGGAAAGTCACATGTAGAGGTTTTGATTGGCTTATTACTACACTGCTACTATGTTTAGTAGCATTCCAGAATTTTCAGGAAAACCCAAGGACTTCTAAAATACTATAACAACCCTATGTTTTCTGTACATAAATGAACCTTTGGAGTAAAGTGCTTCACGCATATTTTGCGCATTTTTTCTCTCGTGTTCAAGTCGGTGTGTAGATTTAGCTTAGAGGTTACGAGACTAGCTTAGGATCCGAGTATAGTGTAAAATTTGCAAGACTCATCAGACAGTCGATAAAGTCATTTGAAAACTTGAAACATGCAAAAGTATATCGACACCAGTTCATGTTCACAAACGTAGCTACATCACCTCCACACCTCATTTTATTGCTTGATTGAACCTGAAGATAAATATTAAAATCACGTAGTGATACTAAGCAGTCGTCCAGTAAACCAGTTAACCGAGATTCTCGAATCGTAGTGACACCACAATCAAGATACATGTTTGGACTTAGTAGGAATTGAAGATAGTACACCTTGTTAATTAATGATCGGCAGTTAGAATTTAGCAGTTCTGGAATCGATACATGATTAATGTTCATTCTCTTCAATGAATATTACCAATCACCACGATATATCTGATTGTACATTTTTGTAACTTGTACGGTGAAAGATCGTATACTTTTAATAAACGCGCCTGTATAAAGGTTATGCGATTAATAGACATAATAAGGTGTTAAATAAAAATTTAAAAAATAACAAGGTAACTTGTTGAAATATTTAGATGACAGAAACAGGTAGCCCAGATATTCAAGCAGGTCACTTTGATAAAGTAGTTAAAAACTTATTACGATATTGTCTTTTATTTAAACTCTACATATATGTATGTGACATTTTTTGAATGGTTGTAAACGTTCTTCGATTCTACATACCTTACCTATTTACCTAAGTTTACAATGTCATCAAATTGACTGGTAGCTTTTAATCTGTACATCTGTTTATAATGATATTTCCCATGAAATGTTCATTTAGTTTAATAATAATGGATGTTTATTGAATATCATGTTCGATGTTAGTGTATAATTCTCATTAATAGAAAGATATACCATAGAATGAAAATTTATGCCTTGTGTCCAGATAATTAGTGAATATTTGAACTTTCTTATGTAGCCCCATTGAGATCATGAATCGATCAATGTTAGACCACTAATGAAAACGTTGGAAGCACTGGACGGCTATTTTGTCCTAGTACGAGACTCTTCAGCAGTGCCCGTCCACGATCCCGCTAGCAGGACTGGAACCCAGGATCTTCAGTTTCGCACACAAACTCTTGACCCTTGAACCACTGAGTCAACCGGCATTTAAAGGTGTTAATGTCTAAATTTAATAAATCCACGATATTGCAGGATCATCTTCCACTTGTCATGACTTCGCACTAAAACTCCCGAGAATTCTCTATTGAATCTGGTCACTATTGAATGCAAGATGAGCAGGCGTAAATAATAATTGTCAACTATTCTTTTCATTCTAAGCAGTAAACCATTGACAATCAACTTATTTCGTTGGACATTTTTTTCATTGATAATGTATCGTATATTCGGTTTAAAGTCATGAAACGTCAGTAATACAATTTTTCTACTTATTGGGATATAACAAAAAGTAAATGTATTATTAACTCTCTACGAAGTGCTCAATTTATTTGAAAATATGAAGTCCAACCTTGATGATGATACCTTAAATACCTGCCAATTATACTCTTGTCAATAATGATACTTTCGTTGATTGAAGTTTATGATCGTCAACTATCTTTAAGGTAATCTAACTAATATACTAACAAATATCCACATTTATGTATAATCTAAATATGAGAGATGTTGTTGTATTGTAGATGTGAAATATATATGAGAAATTTTGGTAAGATATTGTTGTGTTTTGATAAGAATTAGGAAAGATAACTATGGGATCCAGTTACGGACCAATATGATGCATATATTATTATTGTATAATTGTTAACTAACTAAATTATTCATATTCGTATCCCTTTTATTATAAGCTTTATTTTCACCTATAGACTATTACTGAGTTATACCCAGTTTATTAATTACGGTTCCCCACATTCACAGCCACATTTTGCTGAATCTTTTACAAATGTTATTTTCTATTTCATAGTATGATGTGCTCAGTTTCATTGGTATATAAACCCAGTATGTTTGAAATATAATGATTCATATTGTAGAAGCTGTTATTAGTGTTCTGGAATTAACTGGCTTGACCAGGCAGAAAGCAGAACCGACAAATATTCTAGACTGCTCGTAAGGGGTTTCGTGTGCCATCGGTTCGTTCGATAAACCGCAGCTCTCTAATTGACTGAATTATCGCGTTAAACATTAACAAGGCATCCAGGCGGTCACAACTTATAACAGATATAATTTAAGATTAAATGTGACTTGACTGTAAAACTGAATACTGAAACATTCTTCTCAGATAATGTTTTTCTAAACACTTTCCTTCTAAATTAATATTGAAATGATTTATAAAATTATTATAACTTCTTAAGTAATCCTTAGATAAGTCACTAAAATTTTTATCATTTATAAGATAAAGACTAAGAAAGTGATTATGTAATTTAGTAAATTGCTGTATAGTTTTTGTATTATTATTATTGTTAGTAGTAGTAGTAGCAGTGTAGTATTAGTGTTGGTATTAGTATTAGTAGTAGTAGTAGTAGTAGTAGTAGTAGTAGTAGTAGTAGTAGTAGTAGTAGTAGTAGTATAATCAGCTATACTCATTCAATTAGATTAATAAAACTCATGTAATCCCCTGGAATAATGACTAAATTCCTGAACAAAATAAAAACACATTAAAGGGGGGATTTTTCAAAGTAATGTTATCAAAGTAATATCATCTAACACGAGGAAATGATAAGATCACTATGCGAAATTGTGAAAGCTTTTCATAAGTTTATGTGTAGTGAACTAGAATTTAGGTAGAGATAACCAATTACAGAATGCCTTCGTAAAACATAAAAAAAATCATAGATTATTTGCAAAACTACCTTCAGTTGTTATTCCAACTCCTGACTGTTTCTATTTCAGTTATTTTCAATTTAATCTTCTTAATCTTCTGTTAACAGGCATTCCCTTTATGATTGATGTTACATACTACTTATATCTAACGACATAAGTAGAATACAGCGGATATGTATGTAAATTGTTTTGTTTACTTTCCCATCATCTACTGATAATTCAAAATTCATTGAAATTACTAATAAATTGAAGACATTAAATCTGTTGCGTTTTGATAAAATCATCTACAGAGAATAATATTGAATCAGAGTGATGTATTCAAGAGAATATTAAATCTAGACTTGAACTGATCTGGTGACATTAGTTCCCAACATTTAAGTGAGTAACACATTATCTTGTTTTTCCAATTGAAAGTCCCCTATATTCATCCTTGAATTTCCATATATGTCACTTACTTATTTAGTTATGCCTGTTACCCCTCGTGGAGGAGCATAGGCCGCCCACCAGCATTCTCCATCCAACTCTTTTCTGGGCATCCATATATGTTGGGAGTGAGATATTTGTCAATAATGGCTACATTACAAAATAAACGAAGTTGAAATTCTACCATTAGACGCTGACTCAGAAGTTCAAATAAATAAATAAAAAATTGGCTCCATAATGGAAGATCCTAGGTCAGACCTATGGTAATACAGATTTAAGATAATAAACTTGATTGACTTATAATCTGATAAGATAGAAAGGATAATATCACTTGGTATGATATCTAATTAGAGACACCGACTTATATGACCAGACTAATGATTCATGAAAACTGTACAAGCAGACTAGAGTTCTTATTGATCTACCGACAATATTAGTTTCTCTACTAACCTAGCCAATTTAGTCCAAAACGCCAATATCTACCATTGGACGATGACCTAAAGGTTTTAATAAATAAAAAAATTGATTTGATAATCGAAAATTCTGGGTTAGACGTCTGATAAGATCTTGGATTTTAATTTCTAGAAAATCCTACGCTAAACAGAAACAACTATTCATTGTTCCATGGTGTTTAGAGACATCTAAATTGATATTCATTTATAAAGAATATAACATATTGATGTTATGACTTCTAAGTTATAAACAACTGAATAGAATACATGAAACATGTGAACTCCATTATTATTCTGTTACAATAGTTGTACTTGTTTCATATTGTTACAAATTATTATAATAAATTGGAGTCATTTTTTAAAACGAAAATAAAAACTCGAATTTATCTAAAATACAAACATATAAAATGAGCAAATATCGTTCTGGCTTCGTTCCCTTTTTTTGAGAAGTACAAATTATCACCAAAAAAAACTGTAATTTATTGATGATTTGAATGTAACAGAAATGAATTACCAAGGGAATTTTTAAAAAAAAGAATTTAAATATACTTTGTTATATCCGGAAGAGAATAAATGAATGGTAACCGTTAGGAATTACTTATGGACTAATATTATATAAATATTCTTATTGTCTAACCATTAAGTAACTATATTATATTATATAGTTGAGATCATGAGTCGATTGAAGGTACACCACCATGGAAAACCAGGAAGTACTGGATGGCCGTTTCGTCCTACTGTGAGACTCCTCATCAACGATCCCGCCTCGCGAGCGAGATTCGAACCCAGGACCTACCAGTCTCGCGTTAGGGCACTTAACCAATAAATCACTGAGCCGACATCCAACAGTATTAATGTCTAACTTCAATCAATCCACGAAATTGAGCAACCATTCACCAATGTCTTCAGTGAGTTGATATCTCTCAACAGACCTAAATGAACTACACTGGTTACTGCTTTTGCGCGAGACTGGTAGATACTGGGTTTGAATCTCGTGAGGCGGAATCGTGGGTGAGCACTACTAAGGAGTCCCACAATAAGACAAAACGGCCGTCCAGTACTTACAGGTTTTCCATGTTGGTCTAGCTTCAATGGACTCATGATCTCAATTATATAAAATTACTAAAATCTCCACGAAACCCCATTCCGATAACTATATTATATGTATATTTATATTCTTTTCATCATAAACTTCCATTTGACTACTATTATAAGACTTACTACTCTTGAGCTATTCTCAATTTATAAGTTACAGTCTTTCACAATTACAATTACATTTTGGTTTGATTTTGCATGATTATTATTTTCTGTTTTCTGATGTGATGCGTTTTATTCGAATACAAACTCAGTATGTCTGAAATATTTGTGTCATATCATGAAGGCTGATATTGGCGTTCTAGACTAAACTGGCTGGATTAATAGAGAAACCATTATTCTCGGTAGATCAATAAGAACTCTAGTCTGCTTGTACAGTTTTCATGAATCATTAGTTTGGTAATACAAGTCGGTGTCTCTAATTAGATATCATACCAAGTGATATTATCCTTTCTATCTTATCAGATTATAAGTCAATCAAGTTTAATATCTTAAATTCGTATCAATGATTGTTTCAATCTCATCGAATAGTTTCAAAGCCTCCATTACGGTACATAGAAAATGATATATAATTATGTTATTAAAAACTAATATAGATATGATCAGACCTGAAAGATCAATCAGTCAAATGTATAAGCGTTAGTAGATCTAGCTGGGAAATGTTTATTACATTACTTGTTTAGTTAAATAGACTATGAATTTTTTAGTTCACTTTTTAAATCACAAATTTTTTACAATGTGCTTGCAATAGTGGTGTTCTCATTGGTAATCAGATTTAAGATATAAATCTCAATTTTTCAGAAAACGAAAAAAGCACCATTTGTTAATTCACAGATTGAAGACTAGGGAACTTGGATCAAGATTTAGTCTCTGAATAGCAATGAACTAGCTGTCAGATATCAATAACATGAATTCACTTACATGTCTGGTTGTAACTTTTAAAGAGTCATATTAGCGGGAAATCTATTGTATAGTTAGACGTCATATGGTTTATAATCTAAACTAAATTACTTTCAAGAGCTTTTCCCTTTCTATTTTGTTTCATTTTTAACTTTAAAAGTCACTTTTATGAATATATTATTGTCACATGTCTTGTTTAAGACTCGTCAACTGGATATACCTGCATCCTAGAGTTGATATTCACTCCGGGACGAAACGAACATCCTAGATTTTACTGCTAGCCACCATACACCTCTACTTAAAAAATACTTGTGACTGAAGTCAATGTCGAGGAAATATGCACAGTATGCACATATGCCAATAAGAGACTGATCAATTGTAGTCCTAAACATCAGCGAGAAGATTAAAGTAAACAATACCAAACGGATTCGAAACTGAATATATACATTTTTATGTTGGCAACTAAACGTATAAGAGTTTCATCGACAACCTGCTAATTGGGTGAATCTATATTCATTTATCTGTGTACATGGAATGCGTGCGATACATAAACAATATGCCTCCATGACTACATGATGGAAGACGATTTTTAAGAAACATTTTGTATAAGTTTACATGTATTTATCTATTCTTAACACCACTTTATGAACTAATTACATCATTTTTAGTATTACTAATTTAATAACCCATAGTTTGTTGATAGTCTCACTGAAAGCTTTTCTTTTTCCGAAGGATTTCTAATTTATACTTATAATCTGTTGAAAACCTATACTCTTTGTCAACTATCTACACATTTCTGAGGAGTAAACTATTTATGCGTCTTCCCTTATGTAACGACTTTTATAAAATAACAAAACAGTTTCTTAGCACTCAAATTGTTGTATATACTACTTATGTTGACAGATATAAGTAGTATGTAACGCCAATCAGAAGAGAAATATCCGGTAGCAGAAGATTGTGAATTGCGATAGAAACAGAACAGTAATGTAAACAGGAAGTAATTATGAAAACACAACAGGAATGAATGATCGTATGGAAGTTTATGCGAGACAACCGATAGGAAAATGTACAAATGATGTATTTAATGTATGTATTTCATATATCTGGAAGACAATTACTATTCATACAATAAAAAAAACTTAATTGATCTTTCCCATCAAAATGGGTAACCGAATCAATATGAATTTAAATAGATTACCTAGGTACTAAGCATAAGTTTATAATGAAAGGTCTTTCGCCAAAAACGGAACTCATTTATGTACATTGAAATTTACTTAGTATTGTTTGTTTGGATCTTCCCATTGATGTTTTTACAAATGCAACTGGTCAGTCTCTAATTGGCATATGTGCATACTGTGCGTATTGCTTCGATATAGCCTTAATTCACAAGCATGGTAAGCAAAGATGGATAGTGGCTAGAAGTGGAAACCAGGGTGTGCGTTTCGTCCTATGTGGGACTTGTCAGCTGGATCTCCTGCATCTTCGAGTTGATATTTACTCTGACTAACGCAATGGCGTTTGAAGCAAAAGGTACTGGGTTCGAGTCCCAGAGTGAACATCAATTCTGAAATTCATGTACATCCAGCTGACGTGTCCCAAATAGGACGAAACGCGCGTCATACTGGATTCCACTGCTAGCCACTATCCATCTTTGCTTATTATTTATGTACATTTTTTTTCTATTTTAACATTGAAACTGCTAAATATGTAATAATTTTGATCGTTTTTATTATTGTTTTACTGGTAATAAATCAACATAGAATATAAACTCATTCATAGCATTCATTCCAAAAGTTTGTTTAAATTCCAAGTGTACATATCTTCCCGGAAATGAAGGCTCTTCAAAAGTGTTAAACTAGGGTTAAATTATCTAATGGATGTTTGTTTTCTATTAAATGTTTGTTAACACTGTTAAACTACCGCTTATATATATGTAGTTACCTTTTACATTGTACCATTAATTACTTACTTACGCCTGTTACCCCTAAGGGAGCATAGGCCGCCGACCAGAATTCTACAACACACTCTGTCTTTAGTCTTCCTTTCTAGTTCTATTCATTTTTTATTCATTCTTCTCATATCTGTCTCCATTTCTCGGCATTATGCATTCTCTGGCTTTCCTCTTCTCCTTTGACATTCAGGATTCCATGTGTGGGCTTGCTTTGTTACGCAGTTGGGTGATTTCCTCAATATGTGTCCTATTCACTTCCAGTGCTTTTTCCTGATTTTTTCCTCTGCTGAAATCTAGTTTGTTTTCTCCTACAGTAGGTTGTTATTGTTAGTGTCTTACTAACGGATCCAAAGTATTTTGCGTAGACAACTGTTAATAAACACGTGTATCTTATGGATGATGGCTTTCGTAGTTATTCAATTTCCCACCCCATACAGTAGAACTTTCTTGACATTCGTACTGAAAATTCTGACTTTGGCATTGGTTGACAGTTGTTTTGAGTTCCACACGTTCTTCACTTGTAAATATGTTGCTCTTACTTTGCCGATTAGTGCCTTCACATTTACATCAGATCCATCGTATTCATCAATGATGCTGCCTAGTTATAATTTACTGAAAAATGGTTTTAATTTAACCAACTACACGGTGAATCAAATGACTAAGTATCTTACAGCATATTTGTTATATCATTACGAATTATTTACTATAAATGAACAGTAGAAAAGTACAACTTTACTTCTGAACTTAGTCATACGTCATACTACATTTCAGTAAACTCCAAATTAGTAATCACGCAGAATATTCATGTAGTTGTATGTGATAGAATGAATGTACTCAAATTGTAATGGATCGTACTTGATTAAGGTAAAAAATTTTGTGAAAAATTATAACAAAAATTTCACTTTTCATTTTTGATCAATGTAAAACATCGAAATTGATCAATTTCACTGTGTAAATATCCAAAACTAAGCGTTAATAACTATTTTATTTCTATTGAAGGAATGATATTATTACTTCAAATCTCAGTGAGTTCACTATCTCATATTATATATGTGGATACAAATAAAGCGAACAAAATATCCGAGTGATGTCGCTGAAGTAGAATATGTGTCTAAATATCTTTAAAATTAGTCTGTATTATAATATTCAGTATAGAGTCGTGGTGATTGTTCAACTTCATTAAAATTGTGCACCAATCAATGTTAGATCACCATTGAAGACTTAGTAGCACTGAAATACCGTTTCTTCCTAATATAGGACACATCGCCATTGCTCATCCATGATATGACATAGATCTTTCGGTGAGCATAGTGGTAAAACAACCAAGTTACTGTGTAGCCAAGAATATCATAAGAAGATCCTAAGGTTTGACTAAAAATCAACATTCAATTTCATACACAGAAGCTGACAATACTTAGTTCGTAGACTTATTACAATTATGACTATGAAATATAAAGTTTTATTCAACATTCAAAAACTGTGCATATCATTAATGTGTTTTATCAATCTGTTCTAATCTCTCTATCAGGGAGGTCGTTTTAAAATATTTAATACCTATAATATATTAAGTTAGTATTATAAGTAATACTGAAAATTATTTGAAAAATTTTTTAACTCACTTTACTATCAAACGAATTAATTAAGGCCATAATAAGATGTTTATCAAAGTTGAAATCATGAGTCAATTGAAGCTAGATCACCATGGATAATCTGGTAGCACTGGACGGCCGTTTCGTACCATTGTGGGACTCTTTAGCAGTGTGAATCTACCAGCCACCTCGCGAGATTCGAACCCAGAATTGGTTGAAGTTAGACATTAACAACGTTGGATGCCGACTCAGTAGTCTATTGGTCAAGTGCTCTATTGGGAGACTGGAAGGTCCTGAGTTCAAATCTCGCGAGATGAGATTGTGAATTTGCACACAATAGGACGAAACGGTCGTCAAGTGCTTCCAGGTTTTCTATGTTGGTCTAGTTTCAATTAATTCATGATTTCAATTATATAAAATTATTAAAATCTCCACAAAACTCCTTTTGTTTATGTTTATCAAAATTAATATATATTGTTATTCAAATATTACTTTAATATTTTTCGACATATTTATTTATATTACTTACTACTGAATTATTTATTCACTTTATAGATGGCTTCAATGAAGCATGACCAATGATAAATTGTAAAATAGTATACATAAATGTATATAGGCATATGTAAGGTAATCTTAATTGCTTGTTTTGCTCGTTTATTGTATCCATATACATCCCTATTCAATGAAATTATCAGTCAATTATAGTAAATAATTAATTAAATACAATCGGTTACAACATTGTTTATTTATTTATGAACTAATTTTCTGTCTGTCGATTATCGGCAAAAATATTAAGGAATAATAATAAATCCTCTTTCCTTTCGGTATAGAGGAATAGCAAAACATTAAAAAAAAAAAAACTGGGGAGCAGAACCAACCAGAAGAACACACAAATTAAAATATCAAAGTTGGGATAAAGTTTTTTGAAATAGGATGGTCCATATATTTAGGTGTTTGTTTTTATCTTCTCTGGATGAGAGGAAGGAAGATACTCTTCTGAAAGACTGCTTTACATCATAAAATGATTTTAAAATGTACGTAGTTGGAGGGAACAAGATGGAAAAAAAATAATGGAGGTTTTCTCTTACTTTCTTCATAGTTAGATGGATATGTTATGTATTATTGAAGTTTAGTTTAAAAATAACACAATGGTACTTTGTTGAAATATGAATCAAGTAATATATCAGTATAAAGTTTGTTTTATTTTTAATCGAAATACAACTTCTGACGTAGTAATAACAATAATAATAATTATTATTATTAACGTACAAACTGTTTACATTTTAAGCAAAGATGTATAGCGGCTAGTAGTGGAATACAGTTTGACTCGTGTTTCGTCCTATTTGGGACTCGTCAGCTGGATTTATCTGCATCTTAGAGTTGATGTTCACTCTGGGAGTCGAACCCAGTACCTTTCACATCAAATACCATCTCGTTTGAACAGTTGCAGTCCTAAAACAACAATGGAAAGATTCAAACAAACAATACTAAGTGAATGTTTACATTTTTTTCGAAGAAAATAACTTTACCGAACTGAAATATAATAACTGATGATTGATATCCATTGGCAGAGTTCTTGATGCTGAAAAGTTAATGAATTTAACTCTAATTCAGTTTTTCAAAGAATTCGTGGTCATAATACATATTTCCAACAGCCGCCTACATGGACTTTTAATGTTACCAGTGTAGAAATAGGCCAAAGGAAAGCCACTGGAAACGTAAAAGCACTGAACGGTTGTTTCGTCCTAGTATGGGAATTCCTCAATATTGCGCATTCATGATCCCACACGTGGGACTCGAAAATGCTACAATCTCCACAAATCCCTATACTGATTAAACTTTACTATACTAAGTAATCCTATAATTTAGATTGTCTAGTCTACGTGACATAGACGATGACATATACGATGAACAATTAGAGTAAAGGTACTGCACTGAACCATAATAACTGGTGATTGATACCTGGAAGGCAGAGTTCTTGATACTAAAAACTTAATGAAGTTAATTCTGATTCAGTTGTTCAATGATATCTTGGTCATATTAGATTTTTCCAATAACCACCTACTTGGACTTTTAATGTTACCGGTGTAGAAGTAGGCCAAAGGAAAGCTAAGGGGAGCCAAAAATAGGAATTGACACTCGTCTGTGAATTCCTTAAGTTTTAATAATAGGATTGATTAGTCAATTTAAGCTAGACAACAATTTAAAACCTGAAAACACTAGACAGCCGTTTAGTTCCAGCATATGGTTTCTCAGCAATGCGCATCTACCATCCCGCTCATGGGATTCAAACCCAGGAGTTTCGGTCTCGCACGCAAACGCTTGAACTCTGGACCACTTATCTGGCATCCAGTGGTGTTATTGTCTAGATTCAATCGATCCATGATCTTCTGCAACCGTTCATCTACTGTTTAAGTTAGACACTTCTCTCTACCTGACACGGATTCAACTCCACTGTTCAATGTATTCTCATTAGAACTCCATGAGTTCAACTATTAAAATCACCAAAATATCCACAAAACCCATTCTGATAATTCCTTGAATGTTGAACTGAACTGGGGTAGAATATCAGGTTGAGGTCTATGCAGTTATCACCAACACTGGATAACAACTACAAATGTCTGAAAAATTGTTCGCAACAGCCTAAATACAATCACTTTATTTTCACTCATTTCTCCCATTACTTGTTCTGTTATTATTTCTTCTACTGAGCTACCTATTTCGATAACTTCATATAGTTGTACTAATGTATTGTCTCAATCTAAATTAATACAAATATGTACCAAAGTTTTATTTGGTTTATAACTGATGAACTATTATAAGATCAGACACCTTCGTGGATGGTCATGAGTATACAACGTTAAAGTGAACAGAAAGCTTTTATTTTTACAAAAGGTTCTGTTTTTTTTAAAGTCAATAAAATATTTGGCAATTATTGGTGTCACTTATTGAAACAATGATCCGAAATTGGATGAATCAAAGTCATAAACATTCTAGCATACTCTCAATTGGGAAGTCTTAGTATTAGATTGTAAACTTTTTAAATGGATTACTTGAGCACTTAAACATTTATAGAAACTTAGTTTACGAAAAGTTATCAAAATATTGATTTCTAGCTAATATGACTATCCTAAACTGGAACATAACAGTTTCTTGTTATGTATTTAGGTTACAAATTATGATCTGTAGAACTAGTTTCTACTTTTCAGCAGAATATTCATCCCCTAAAGATATACGATTTTTAATAGTTGAGATCATGAATCAATTGAAGCTAAACCAGCGTGGAAAATGTGGAAGTACTGGACAGCCGTTTTGTCATATTATGGGACTGCTCAGCAGTGCGTAGCCACGATCCCGCCTCACGAGGTTAGATCCCAGGACTTATCAGTTTAGCGCGCGAGCATTTAACCATGATTCATGATCCCAACTGTTAAAATTATTATAATATCCACAAAACTCCTTCAGTTAATATACGATTTTATTCATATGAGTGATTTTGTGGATATTAAGGTAATCGGAAATGACAAAGGTCATGATTGTTCAGCCATGAAATTGTATAAATTCAGTGCTGACTAATGCAAACTTATTTTCTGTATATAAATATCGTTATCCATATATAAATAGATACTTTTTAATAAATAAACTTTTATTTAAGCAGAGATGGATAGTGGCTAGTAGTGTAATACAGTGTGACGCGCTTTTCGTCCTATTTGAGACTCGTCAGCTGGATGTACCTGCATTTCAGAGTTGATGTTCACTCTGGGATTCGAAAACGCGCGTCCTGGATTCCACTGCTAGCCACTATCCATCTTTGCTTACCATGCTTGTGAATTAAGGCTATATTGAGGCAATACGCACAGTATGCACATATGGCAATTAGAGACTGACCAGTTGCAGTTCTAACAAATCGATGAGAAGATTCAAACAAACAATACTGAATGAATTTGAAGTTTTATTTAGTTTGAAATATTTAAGTTATGTCTAAAGGCAACTTCTTCAGAGATAGTTATGTAATGAAAGAGAACACATGTGGGGGCCACCAAATGTATTTGAATATAAAATTACAGAACTTATTGGGAAAATGTGAGAACCATACTATATATACTTTATTTGCAAAATGTCAATCAATTATCTCAGACTTGATTGTTTGTTCTTTTGCATACCAATCATTCTCTCTTCTCGTTCGTTTTTCTTTGATCTTCTTATCCTTCTTCCGCTAGGCATTTCACTTTCTATTCATGATAAATACTACATATATCTATCGACAACATTAGCGCACATCACAATTACAATTCACTCAATCATATTTTCATATAAACTCAGCTAGACAACACCTCATCAGTGAAATTTAATGTTATTACAAACTTAGGTGAACTACATCAATCATAATTTTTAATGAGATATCAGTAAGCTCATAATTAGCGATAGAATAGGTAATGATCGTATAGTATTTCAAAGTTGAAAACATGAAATACTGAATTTTAATTCAGTTACTACATTGAAAAATTAATGTTATGTCAGTTTTGATAATATGCTATTACAATCAACCTGTTTTATATGCACTTGATATTATTTGTTTGAATATTCCCAATGATAAGCAGAGATGGATAGTGGCTAGTAGTGGAATCCAGTTTGACGCGTGTTTCGTTCTATTTGGGACTCGTCAGCTGGATGTACCTGCATCTCAGAGTTGTTGTTCACTCTGGGACTCCAACCCAATACCCTCGCTTCAAACGCCATCATGTTATCCAGTCGGCCACTGAGTCCTGATAGCGAGGGTACTGGGTTCGAGTCCTACAGTGAACATCAAATCTGAAATGCAGGTACATTCAGCTGACGAGTCCCAAACGCGCCTTGTCCTGGTTTCCACTACTAGCCACTATCCATCTTTGCTTATAATCTTTTTTATAGTCTAAAAATTATCCTTACCATTAGTTTTATTCAATTATTTATAGTTCATCATTTTATTATTTTCATTTGTAGTCTTTAATGCTTTTTGTTCTAATGTACATCTGACCATTATTCATCATTATCAATTATATAGATGTATTTAAATAAATGACATTATGTTATAAACTGGTACACTTAATTAAATAATAGAGGTAGTTGAGTACAACAGACTAATTATATCTATTTAAATACTTGATCACTATGTTCTATCCTGTTCTTCTATTATTGATGATCTAAATGAATTTCTGATGTAGACTTCTAGATAAACTTCGAATGGATAAACAACAAATGGATCCAATCATTTTAAAAAAAAATAATGGAAAAAGAATTATAATTATAGTAATAAGGTTTTTTCATTCAGAAACTTTCAGACTACTTATAACTATTTGTTTACTGACGTAATTGCAGATACTTTTGTCCAAAAAAAAATCATTTCGGAAAGTTTTCACTATTAACTTTGATTTCTAATGGTCCATTTGATTGACATTTCATTTCTATTTAATTGAAATAAACAATATTACTTGAATTCTCATTATTTTCTGAAAAAAAATGTACCGTTAGATACCAGCTCAGTAGTCTACCGGTTACGTTCTCTGGCGCGAGACTGGTAGATCCTGGGTTCGAATTTCGCGAGTGCGGGATCGTGGATGCGCACTGCTGAGGAGTCCCATAATAGGACGAAACGGTCATCCAGTGCTTCCAGGTTTTCCATGATGATCTACCTTCAATTGACTCATGATCTCAACTCTATAAAATTATAGTAATTGTTATTAATGCTTTTTTCAATCAGAAACTTTTAGACTACTTATATCTAATTGTTTACTGACGTAATTGCAAAAACGTTTTCCCAAAAAAAAATCATTTCAGAAAATTTTCACTAATAACTTTGATTTCTAATGGTCCATTTGATTGACATTTTATTTCTATTTAATTGAAACAAACAAACCATTCAATAGTCAATTTTACTCGGTTTCGCTTGTTCCTTTTTCAATACTTTATTTTTTTTGAAAAATGTACTTTATAAAATCGATAAATCAATTTTTCCGACAATTTTTTTTGTTTTAAATGTTTCATGAAATTACTAGACTGACTTTTCTATGAAAGGCTGCAATCAATTATAGCAAAGTGCTCACGAAAGGACCTCACCATCCTTATGGGAGATCTAAATGCTAAAGTTGGAGTGGACAACACAGGATATGAAGATGTAATTGGACGACATGGATTAGGAGAGAGAAATGAAAATGGGGAGAGACTTGCAAACCTATGTGCTTTCAACAAATTGGTTATAGGCGGCACAATATTCCCACACAAACGTATACACACAGCTACATGGATCTCACCTGACCACACCACAGAGAACCAGATTGATCACATCTGTATCAACAAAAAATTCCGAAGATCATTGGAAGATGTGAGAGCCCGGAGAGGAGCTGACATAGCTTCAGATCACCACCTGGTTGTGGCCAAGATGAGACTGAAGCTAAAGAAAGACTGGACAACTGGACAAACAGCACTACAAAGGTTCAATACAGCCTTCTTTCGAGATACTGACAAGCTCCATGAATTCAAGATAACTCTCAACAACAGGTTCCAAGCTCTACAGGATCTACTGAAAGAACAAGAAACTACTTTGGAGGACAACTGGAAAGGGATAAAAGAAGCACTAACTTCAACGTGTCAGCAGGTTCTTGGTCCTAAGAAGCACCATCACAAGGAATGGATCTCTATGGGAACCCTGGACAAACTTCAAGAAAGGAAGAACAAGAAACTAGCAATTAACAACAGCCGAACACGAGCAGAGAAAGTCAAAGCACAAGCAGACTACGCAGAAGCAAACAGAGAAGTGAAGAAAAGCATTAAAGCCGACAAGCAGAAATACATGGGAGAACTAGCAACGGCGGCGGAAAAAGCTGCAAGAGAAGGGAATATGAAACAACTATATGACACAACGAAGAAATTGGCAGGGAGATATAGCAAACCAGAGAGACCAGTCAAGGACAAAGAAGGAAAGACAATCACTGAGATTCAAGAACAGAGGAGAAGATGGGCAGAATACTTCGAGGAACTGCTGAATAGACCAGCCCCATCGAATCCACCGAACATCGAAGCAGCCCACACTGACCTTCCAATAGATGTCACTCCACCAACGATCGAAGAAGTCAAGATGGCCATCAGACAAATCAAAAGTGGGAAGGCGGCAGGACCTGACAATATACCAGCAGAAGCACTGAAGTCAGACATTGAAATAACTGCAAATATGCTTCACCTTCTATTCAAAAAGATTTGGGAAGAGGAACAAGTGCCAACGGACTGGAAAGAAGGATATCTCATCAAGATACCAAAGAAAGGAGATCTGAGCAAATGTGAGAACTACAGAGGCATCAGTTTGTTATCAGTACCAGGAAAAGTTTTCAACAGAGTGCTGCCGAATCGGATGAAAGACGCAGTAGACGCCGAACTTAGGGATCATCAGGCTGGATTCCGTAAGGATCGGTCGTGCACAGACCAGATTGCGACACTACGGATCATCGTTGAACAATCAGTTGAGTGGAACTCATCACTATACGTCAACTTTATTGACTATGAGAAGGCGTTTGACAGCGTGGATAGGAGAACATTGTGGAAACTTCTTCGACACTATGGAGTTCCTCAGAAGATCGTCAACATTATCCAAAACTCATACGATGGATTACAGTGCAAAGTGGTGCATGGAGGACAGCTGACAGATGCATTTCCAGTAAGGACCGGAGTCAGACAAGGCTGTCTACTCTCCCCATTTCTCTTCCTTCTAGTGATTGACTGGATTATGACGAATTCGACATCTGAAGGGAAATACGGAATACAATGGACTTCTCAGAATCAATTAGATGATTTGGACTTCGCAGATGACCTAGCCCTCCTCTCTCATACACACGAACAAATGCAGATGAAGACAGCAAATGTAGCAGCAGCCTCCGCATCGATAGGCCTCCACATTCACAAAGGAAAAACCAAGGTTCTCAAATGCAACACAGAGAACACCAACCCAATCACACTTGATGGCGAAACTCTGGAAGAGGTGGAAACATTCACGTACCTGGGGAGCATCGTTGATAAACAAGGAGGATCGGATGCAGATGTAAAGGCAAGGATTGGCAAAGCAAGGGCAGCATTTCTACAATTGAAGAACATATGGAACTCAAAACAACTCTCAAACAATTTCAAGGTGAGAATCTTTAATACGAACGTCAAGACAGTCCTACTGTATGGAGCTGAAACGTGGAGAACTACTACGGCCATCATCAGGAAGGTACAAGTATTTATAAACAGTTGTCTACGCAAAATACTCAACATCCATTGACCGGATACTATCAGCAACAGCGTTTTATGGGAGAGGACAAACCAGCTTCCATCTGAAGAGGAAATTAGGAAAAGACGTTGGAAGTGGATCGGACATACATTAAGGAAATCACCAATGTGCATCACGACTCAATCCCTAACTTGGAATCCGGAAGGGAAGCGGAAAAGAGGAAGGCCAAATAACACACTACGCCGGGAAATAGAAGCCGATATGAAAAGGATGAATAGCAACTGGAAAGAACTGGAAAGGAAGGCTCAGGACAGAGTTGGATGGAGAATGCTGGTGAGCGGCCTATGCTCCTCGACGAGGGGTAACAGGCGTAAGTAAGTAAGTAAGTAAGACTTTTAGGCATGTCCAAATGCATTGAACACCTTCAGATAATTCGGTTTCTAACGAAAACATTTCAATCCATAAAATTGATAGTTCTTAATGGAAACTCCATTGTTTTATTACCAGAAGTTTATTAAAATTCGAACGGTATTCCATCTTCGATATTCATTCATCATTAGAACCTGTCAACGGTGTATTCAATTCAGATTTTACTTAATTCTTTGTAAAATAATAAAATGCTTAATACTATACAGATATTGAACATTGAAAAGTGGATGAGCAAAAAGTTCATTGACACCTACTTACGTAATTACTTACGTCTGTTACTCTCAGTGGAATATAGGAAGCCGACCAGCATTCTACAATACATTCTATTCTTGACCTTCTTTTCTAGTTCTATTCAGTTTTTTTTCATCCTTCTTATATCTGTCTCCATTTCTCTGCGTAACGTGTTTCTTGGGCTTCCTCTTCATCTTTGGCCTTCAGGATTCCATGTGAGAGCTTGTCCTGTGAGGCAGTTAAGTGGTTTTCTCAATGTGTGTCCTATCCACTTACAGTTCTTCTTCCTCATTTCTTCCTCCACTGGAATCTGGTTTGTTCTCTCATTAGTGGGTTGCTGCTGATAGTGTCTGGTCAACGGATCCGAAGTATTTTACATAGACAACTGTTAATAAACACCTGTATCTTGTGGATGATGGCCTTTGTAGTTCTTCACGTCTCCCCCCCCCCCAATACACTAGAACTGTCTTTACATCTGTATTGAAAATTCTGATCTTGGTGTTGTGGTTGAACAGACACCTATCTTATCTCAATAAATTCGAGTCTTCTTTTTGAAATCTACTCAAAATTTATTATTTTATTTGCTTGTTTGTTTTTCCGATATAAATTTTCAAAAAAGAAATGTTTCATGAAATTATTGGACTGAATATTATACGTGTTTTATCACATCAACTCTAGAATATTAATGAAAACAATGGAAATTATTCTGTTGTTATGATCAAATGTTCTCACTGAGGATAAACTTCCAATTGTTTGATTTTGGAAACATTCGAATCCTTTGTTACTCTACCGACAAAAAAATAAAATTGAACTAAGATTAAATATTTAGGTAAAATCTATAATTGATTTTTTTGTATTGTTCCGTGTAGTGTTTTAGTAAATAAGGACATAAATAAGGACGATTGAGTGTATTTGAATACAAAATTACAAAACATCTTGGTAAAATCTAAGAAATACGTCTGTTGTGTGATAGGAACTCAATGAAGACAATTGATGAACGGTTTCTGAACTTCATGGATTGGTTGAAGTTAAACATTAGCACCATTGGATGCCGGCTCAGTGGTGCTGGCGCCAGTGGGCTTTGGCACGAGACTGGTAGGTCCTGGGTTAGAATCTCACGAGGCTAGGTCGTGGATGCGCACTGCTGAGGATCTCACAATAGGACGAAACTGTCATTTACTGCTTCCAGGTTTTCCCTGGTGGTCTAGCTTCAATGAATTTACAATTTCAACTATGAAAATACTTAATATGCAAAATGTCAATCAATTGTCTCAAACATGACTGTTCTTTTTGCAAATGTCAATCAATCGTCTAATACTTGATTGTTTCTTCATTTCCACAACAATCAATTTACTGTTCTCGTTTTTTTTCTTTGATCTTTTTAAACTTCTGCTGCCAAGTATTTCACTTTCTATTGGTGATACATACTACTTATATCTATCAACATCAGTAGCACATACCCCAGTGTAACATAGATTTGAAGTATTCAATAAACCATTGTCAGCAAAGTTTCATTAAGTGAAAGTGAATTTGTAAACTAATCAACTATTATTAATCGTCTCTTCAATAGTTCTCCAAACAAATAACAAAATAACGTATGGTGTATACGGAATCTTTTATTCTATCATTTGTTTAAATGGATTTGGAACTTTATTGTTCGACTTTCAAGTTGGCAAAAAGAATGAGTGCTAGATTGTTTCAATGTTTATCTTTAGAAAAAAACAGTATGGTGTATATTTCCTTTGATTAAAATTAATTGTTTGCTGAATGATCAGTTAGGTTATATCTCAAATAGATTGTTACACTTGTTTGTTTATTCCAAGTAATTTGACTCTACTTAAAATATCTAAATATCTCGATTGGCGGTTAACTTTTAAAGAGTTATTTCCTCACTATTTGGATAGTATATGCTGATCAATCATAGTTTCTATCCCATTTGAACCATTAACACAATAGACAAGGTCAACTGTTTAGAACCTAATTTTATTGATAATTGTCGGTTTTACTCATTTTTTTCCTATAAGATCCATATATTGGTATAAATTGGTTGACTTACGTCTGATTAATCGACTGTTGATGTATTTCCTTGTTCACCATCGTACTACACTTATTAAAACGATATAATATACGAATATAAGATGCATGAATATGTAACTCATGTATAACATGTAATGGATATACGTTCACTTAATCAACCTAAACTTAATTCGTCTAGTAGGCAATTTTATTTTTAAAAGTTCATATTTTCCAGTTGTTTAAATTAAGGATGGCAACTGTCCATTGTTTATTAGTATACATGCATCCTGAGTAACTTGCCTAGATATTTCTATTTAGTTGCAAGTGGTTAATATTATAATTAAGCAAAAAACGTTCATCTTAGATTCTAGTGAGTCACTATCCAACTTTCATGAAATTCAAAAACTTGTTCCAAAAAATTAATATTTGTATATGGTTCTCACTAAGGATGAATTTCACTTAGAGAAGTACTGAGATTATGATGTAAGTTTATTGTTCAGATCTATGACTTCTTTGCACTCCATAGTAACAACTTTACATGAGATAATAACTAGAATTTTTAGGTCTCATCCTATTCAAGGACAAATCAAATGTCCGTTCGAAGACTCGATAGCGTGTAAATAACGTAAATTAAGTACAAATAAATTGATTCCATAGTTTATTTGCTTTTTAATAATTCAAAATATTATTTTTCTGGTCAGCGTTTTTTTTAGCGAGTTAGTTTTCTACGAAATGGGATCGCCAACCCCATGACCAACCCTCCTCCTTTACCCGGGCTTAGGACCGGTAGTGGTTCTAGAAGATCTACAGGCGGAGAATTAAAAATATAGTAGCCGAAATAATAGCATCGAGAGAAAAAGTATGTTAAATTGGATCATCTTATAACTTTGATAATTATCAAATCTTTATTTGTGGAATTGACAGGCGTAAGGAAATTACCTGAATATGGTTCTTTTGAACTCTAATACCCAGTATTTTATTATTGGTGTCTGCTTGACAAACTCTGAGGCTGATCGCTTATAACCGATAGTTAAACACATAATATACTAATGAATGCATATTTTTTAAAATACTAGATGGGTTTATTTATGATCTTAATCATATCTTTTTTTGCTAAAATGAGATCACGATCATATAAATTTAAATCATTAGAACACTTTCCTAGCATGAATATCAAATATTGATATTGTCTATCGTCTAAAAACCAAAAGTTTAAAATTTTTATTCAGAATATGTAAAGGTATCGCAGTGTAAGTGAATGAATACTACAGATATTTATCTGATTAAATATTTTTAATTCAGATCATGAATCGACTGATGTTAGAATATCAGTGAAGATCTAGAAGCACTAGATGGCGTTTGCGCATGATACCGAAAGTCTTGTGTTCAAATCCCGCGAGTGAGATCGTAGATGCGCACAGCTAAAGAGTCCCATTACAGGACAAAACAGTCGTCCATGAATTCTAGGGTTTTCAGTGGTGGTCCAACATGAAATGATTCAAGATCTTAATCTCCACAACCCTTTATATTGATTTAGAAAAATAATGATACTAAAACCAGAATAAAAATGAAGCTCAAATTTCTCATTATATCCAAATCCAAAATTTTATTAATAATGTCATAACTTTAATTTAACCTGTTTACATAGTTTTTTTTATTCATTATTCAAATCATTTAGTTTATCCATCCATCATAAATTGAAAAAAAAAATGATTGAAAACTAGTAATTTCTTTTTTCATTTATTTAAAATCCCCTCCACTCCCCCCCCCGCCAAAAAATAAATTACAAACAATCTATCAATAAACAATATGTGTACATTATACATTAACCACTAAAACGGTTATGTTTATTGAATACAGATATACTTTTTTTAATTACTTCCGTTCAATAATAATCTGGTTGTTGTTGTTGCTGAGGGTTTCAACATTTCTGGTTATATTGTTATGAGTATTATTGACTGATTGATTCCTCTCAAGTGAACTATACGATTAGATATGAATAATGGCGACATTTCATATGATAATTGAGATATAATAAAAAGTATAATATAAAAAAAAGATACAAGGAATAATGGTAAAAATGTTTTAGGCGGGAAACAAATATGTTTATGTTATTAATAAATCAACTGAATTGTTTTCCGTTTTCTAGTGTTGATTATAATATTTTAGGATCTATTCATGTATATGAAATAGTTATTCATTAATAGAATATAGTTGAAACCATGAGTTAATTGAAGCTAGACCATCATGGAAAACCTGGAAGCACTGGACGGTTGTTACGTCTTATTTTGAAACTCCTCAACAGTGCTCATCCATGATCTCGCCTCACGAGATTCGAACCCACGACCTGTTTATAGAGAGATAATTAACTATGGAGAACTTGGGACATGGTTAAAATGTATGTCAGTTCAATTTGATAAATATCAGAACCGTATAATAACAAGGAATTAAAGAAATGAAAGAAGGAAATCAGTGTTATTATATGAATAGTTTATACAATGGAATGATATTTGCTAGATAACCATTGAAAAGCAAGAAACATTGGACAGTTGTTTCGAACTAGTATAGGGCTTCTCAATATCAGGCATTTATGACTTATTAGGGATAGAAAGAAGGACCGACAGATATTGTAGCGAGCTCTTAATATTTAAATCCAATGGTTAATGCAGCTAGCTTCAGATAATTAGCGATATTACTTAACCACATTCTATTAAGTTCGGTTGGTAACTACCTTGCATTTGACATAGTTGAACTCTTCTGGTTACTATTTGTCACTAGATTTACGGAAATTACGTCTTGAAATTAATCAATAGTGAAAAACATGACTATTATTATTAATAATATTATGAATTTTATGAAGATTTAAAAATTTAAACTGGCTCTAACAAATAACTAGTAATTCATACTTTTGTTTGTTTCTGATATGAACATAAATCTAATTTTATTAACAAAATACAAACTATTAAGTGCTTAGTTATTATCTATAAAATTTGGTACTTCCTAATCTTAAATAATTCCCTGATCATTGTCAACTCTTGATGTACACTATAAAGATTTAATACTCTATACAAAGTGTTATATCTTGAGAACGCTTATTATTATAACATGTAGCCGGCCTGAATGCCCTGCTAATGCATAACGTGATAATAACTGTCAATTAGAGAGCAGTGAATTATCAATCGAACCAATGACACAAGGAAACCCGTAAGAACAATCTAGAGTAGTTATCGATGCCGCTATCTCCCTATCCTAATTAGTTAAGTCCAAAACACCAATAACAGACTCTACAATATGAATCATTATTCTCAAATATACTGGGTTTATATACCAAAAAAAAACTGACTACATCGTACCACAAAATAGAAAATAACATTTGTACAAGATTTAGCCAAATATGGCTGTGAATGAGGATGATAGTAATATATAAACTGGGTATAACTCAGGAATGGTAAATCGTATAATAATAGTTCATAAGTTGAAATTAAGTTCATAATAAATGAGACATGAATATGAATACTTTAGTTAGTTAACAATTATACAATAATAATATACACATAGTATTGTTTCATAAACGGATCACTAAAGTTACCGTTCACTATTCTTAACGGGACATAACACAAACATAAACATTCTGATAAATATCTAGATAAAGTATAAGATATTAACAGTTTACATAAGAGCATCAACAATTCATAATCATGTAAAGTGTAAATGAAATATCCAATGAATCCTACTAAAGAATATAGAAATCAAAACTGAAAACTTCAATAATCAACTAATAAATATAATTAGTCTGAAAGGGTTTTTATGGAGATTTTAGTATTTTTATAGTTAAAATCATGATTCAACTGAAGATAGACCATCATAAAAAACTTATTGTGGTACTCCTCAGAAGTACGCATCCACGATCACGCCTCATGAGATTCGAACCCAGGACCTATCAGTCTCACGCCAGAGCACTTAACCGATAGACCACTGAGCCGGATGGCATCCAACGCTGTTAATATCCAACTTCAATCAACCCTGGGTTCTAGGTTCGAATCTCGCAAGGCGGGATCAGTGAATGAGAACTGCTGAGGAGTCCCAAAATAGAACAAAACGGCCGTCTAGTGCTTCCAGGTTTTCCATGGTGATCTAGCTTCAGCTGACTCGTTATTTCAACTATGATTATAATTAACCTGTTTATGATGTATATATATATATACATTGATTTAAACAAAAATTAAATAAACACAGGAGAATAATAATAATAATTTCTTATTCAAACATGTATAACAGTAACAACATTATAATCCATAACAAAAACTGGATATGAATAAGAATAACAATGAGAAGAATAATGATGAAAATGATCATAACAAATACATATAAACAGTTCCCGGATGTGCACCTTTTGTTCCCCGATTTGAGTTTTCAAAAATAAACATGTAAATTTCGGTTGGATACATTGAAATTATTGAATAATGAAGATTGTTATTCAAAAGAAAAACGATGTTGGGTGTGCGCGCGCGCGAGAGAGAAGGAGCATAATAACATAATAAATAATAATAATGATAATGATAATAGACTTTTAAATGAAGTAAATAAATACATTTTAATAATAACAACATGAGAGATAATAAGAATAAGAAAAATAGAAATTTGAAAACAACATGTTGAGTAGGAGTAATCCATGCTTCAATGTATGTTTACATATGTGTCTGTGTGTGCATGCGTGTGTGTGTGTGTCTAGTTTTTGTATTTGTTTGTACTGTTTTCATGTATAGATCAACAGAAGCTGAATGATTTACTAGTTAAGTCGTTAATGGTGATGACTGTATTATTGTTCAGAGGATAACCAAAAATATTGATTACTTACTTACTTACATCTGTTACTCTCAATGGAGCATAGGTCACCGACCAGCATTCAACAATCCACTCTGACCTGGGCTTTCCTTTCTAGTTCTATCCAGTTGTTGTTCAATCTTCTCATATCTGTCTCCATTTCTCGGCGTAATGTGTTTTTTGGTATTCTCTTTTTTCTTTGGCCATCAGGATTCCATGTAGGGGCTTACCTTGTGACACATTGGGTGATATCCTAAGTGTGATTCCTATCCACTTCCAGTGCTTCTTGTTGATTTATTCCTCCACTGGAATCTGAATTGTTGTCTCCCACAGTAACTTGTCTCTGATTGTGTCTGGCCAACTCACTAAAAAAATCGCTAACCAGAAAAAATTATTCAAAAATATTGATACGTTAAACATACTAGTTCTCTTCGTATCTATGGGTATGATGATGATGATTTTAATTGACAATCATATTTTCTTTTAAATATAAGAAAGTATGTTAGGTAGTAGGTATGAAAATTATCATTCAAATAAGTTTTCGACTGTTAAAGTAATAAATTATATGAAAAAGTAATTTGTTATTTACTACAGAACAAACGGTGACCTGCATGTCAAACAATATCACGCTTGTGGTACAACTACTGTTATTAGTACTGATGTAACGTTGTTATAGATAGATATAACACTAGTATGATCTGAAAGGTGGTAGTTGAAGGTATTTGATGGAGTACCCTGTTCCACTTAGGTTTTACGCAACTTAGCACTTGTCAGTGAGGTGAACCTGTTATATTGAAGTAAGTGATGTGTCCTAAAAGTTTCGATACCATGTCACCCAGCTTAGAAGTCATAGACGTTACCATTAAGCTGTTAGTCCTACATGGATTCCGTAAGCTTGTGAAAAAAGAGAAACCTAAATGTTATTTGGACCACATTTTGGCGATTTAGATCAAGTTTAAATTCAGTGTGATTCTTATTTTATTTGAAATGTTTGTTTATTATTAAAGCTGTAAGTTCAAACTCTCTCCCATTCACTTTAGTTTAATCAGCTAGCTAGGTTGACTAGCTATTAAGTAAGATGTATGATAGAAAACAATTTGTCTATTTACCGATTCAAGTTATCATTTGAAATGGAGAGTTTTGACTTTTGAGCTTTCATTCTACCATAAAATATGTTGTCCATATAGACATTCTACAGTCATACTTTTCAGTTATCATATATTGGTTGTAAACTTGTGAAAGAACTCACATAAAACGATTTAAATGGTTGTTGAATAAATACAGTCAAACTGTTTTAAATGAAATAATTGGATATTAAAAAAATAATATGATCTTAATAATAAGACAACTTCATTCGATTCTGTTATACAAACAATTATATTTATAATTAAAGATGGATAGTAGCTAACAGTGGAACCCATAATCCACGTTCCATCCTAATTGGGAATCGTCAGTTGGATATATCTACATCCCACAATTGACGTTCGCTCAGGAGCTCGGACCCAGTACCATTCGCTTCGAACGCCATCATGTGATCTATTTAGCTAATGAGTTCGGATATCTATGTGGATAACGTGATGGCGTTTGAAGCTAATGGTACTGGATTTGAGTAACAGAGTGAACTTCAACTCCGAGATGCAGGTACATCCAGCTGACGAGTCCAAAATATGATGAAACGCGCATCCTGTATTCCACTGCTAGCCACTATCCACCTTTGCTTATAATGTTTGTGAGTTAAGGCAATGTTGAGGCAATTTGAGCAGAATGTAAATACAACGATAAGTGACTTATCAATTGCAGTCCTAAATATCAATGGGAAGATAGAAGCAAACAATTCAAAATGAATTGTATTATATCTATGTTATTCACAACTTTAGATCTCCGAAATGTTTATTACTGTTTCTCTCATATTTACTTACAGATGAATTACGGTAAATTTACAGTTTTATTTCACTAATATAAAGCCCAAAGAAATCCGTCAGGAGTCAGATCACAGATGAAAATTTCTTTTACCTTCAAATTAGGACGGATTGCCAATCCATCTTCATTTATCTATATATTCAGGGATGTTTGTATTTAAATTAAGCTGATGAATTCGGCCCTCCTACAAGTTGCCTGACATCTTTTCTTATGTGTTAGAAAATTGAATTAGCCTTATACACAAATTGTATGTCTTTTAAAGGTTGATCACTTCTCTTCACTCTCTTGTTTTGACTGATTTAGTCTGAATGACGAAGTTTTCTACAACGTCGTTTAAGAAAAGAAATCGACACTTAAAACTTTTAAACCATTTAGCTTTATTTCAATTACTTTTCATGATACCATACACAATATTTAAGTAGGTCATATTGTTTGAAATCAAGGATGATTTCCATGTGACTTAAAATCTTGAATTCATATGTGTACACATCTAAAGAGTCATGAACTAGGAAAATCTGTCACTCAGTGGTTATGGGTTCTTATTACTGCTTCAGATGACCTGTTAAAAATATTTCAACAACTAAATATGGGTAAAACTTGAAAAAAGTGGTCATTAGTAATTAGATATCACTAAAAGACATCTGATTAAAATAGTAAACATTTAAATCATCAGTATTAATGTATAGAGTGTATGCAGATAAATCCAGCTAACTAGTCTAAATACACGTTTTGTGTCCTAATGCTAGTCATAAATATGATGGTGGTTGGAGATAGTCAACAGGAAACCATGGAACTAGATTTCGGCACTCGTCCTTCTGATAAGATTCGATCTGCATTCAGAATGACCTGACACATATGTAATTGATCAGCATTTAGTGATCAATCAATTGTAGACTAGCCACAAATTAATCTATTCCATAAAAACTAGCATACAATCATTTTTAAAAATTGAAGTAGCTCAAACTTTTGTAAGTAATTCGTTCAGAACTGTTATATCCCAAAGAGAATTAGGAATGGTAACTATGAGAACTATACATGGACCAATATGATACGTTTATTGCTTGCTGTATAATTGTTAAGTAACTCAACTATTCGTATTCATGTTCTCTTAATTATGAGCTGTATTTTGACCCGTAGACTATTATTATACGATTTACCAATCTTGAGTTATCCTCAGTCTATTCATTACTGTTCCGCACAGCCACATTGGGCTGAATCTTGTACAAATGTTATTTCCCATTTTATGGTACTATGGGTCAGTTTGTTTGATGTATAAATCCAGTATGTTTGAGAATAATGATTTATATTGCAGAGGCTGTTATTGGTGTTCTGGACTTAACTGACTGGTCTAGGCAGATAGCAGGACCGACAGATATTCTCGACTTGCTCGTACGGGTTTCCATGTGACATTGGTCCGATCAATAAATTCACTACACTTTTCAATTAGCGGTATCGTCACGTTATATATATAGACAGAGCACTCAGACACACACTTGCTAACAAAAACACATAATCGAATATGAAGTTACCACGTTTTCTTCGTCGACTGATTAAGTTACGTGTATAAATGATTACATTTCATTTGAATAATAATGCTATTTATATTTCCATACCATTATGGATTTAACTATTCACTCCTATATATATATATATATATATATATATATATATATATATATATATATATATATATATATATATATATATATATATGCTTCCAGAACAATGTCACCGAAGGGAAGTGTACTTATTATCCAGTTAGGTCAACTATAACAACACTAGGAAATTGTGGATATCCTTTTTTTTTCTAGACCACGATGTTTGAATGATAAGGTTACAGTACGTTTCCGGATTGCGTGATTTCTAACAATTCTTTTTTGTCAAAATTCTTTGTTGCTTCTAATTCATAATAGTAGTAGTTACTAGATAGTTGACATTATATAATACTTGATTGATTGAAAGGTTCTGTTTATGATGAACGATATGTGTTATAAAGGTAAAATAAATTGTTTATATTGAGAATTTGGAAATAAGTTCATTGAGAATAATCCAAAAAATTTATTGATTGTGAAACTATTGATCAAAATCAGTTTGTTTGTTTTCCGTTACAAATAAGGTTTTGTGTCAGTAATCCTGTAAACTATGCTTACCCAATGTTTGTGCTGCTGATGATGTCATTTAGAAGGACGATGAAAGCTTCACGACCAAACCATCCAGCTCAGAGAAAAAAACTTCATCAAAATAGATGATATAATAATCGAAGAGAATATTCTAAACAACAAAAGTTAGAATATCAAAAAATCATACAACTTCAATAGTGATAGTAAGCAAAAATGGACAGTTGCTAGTAATGGAATCCAGTTGGACGCGCGTTTCGTCCTATTTGGGACTCATCAGTTGGATGTACCTGCATTCATCTTTGCTTACCATGCTTGTGAATTGAGGCTATATCGAAGCAATAAGCACAGTATGCACATATGCCAATTAGAGACTGACCAGTTGCAGTTTTAACAAATCGATGGGAAGATTCAAACAAACAATACTGAATGAATTCAATAGTGATAGGTTGAGGAAACATGTTTAAAGTTAACTCACAATTATGAATAACCTGCAGTACAACTTTTCTAAGATGATCTTGACATAGTCTCTTTGGTTGTTAAAGGAAACCTGCAGGACTATTTCCAGTAAATTGTGGTATTGTATGACAGCAACTTAAAAGCTAAAATCATCTTTAATAGCAAGCTGTCTCAATTGAGTTTGGTTATTATGACGTACATTCAGCAGTAGATGCATTAAATTATTTTTTTGTTTTTACTAACATGGTTTAGCTCGACTGAACAGAAAAGAAATAGAATTTATCAATAAACAATTCACCGAGTTACCTAAAAGAAAAGAAATCAAGTGATTATTTAAAATATAACTCATAACTGACAATATCAAGTACTAATGGACAAAAATATGAGTACAATACAATCTAAGAATTACTGGTTAGCGTTTTTTAGCGAGTTGACTTTCTACGGGATGGGATCGCTCACCCTGTGCCCAAACCTCCTCTTTTATCCGGGCTTGGGACCGGCAGTAGCCCCCGGAGGAGCTACAGGTGGAGTTACAATCAAAGAATAAGTATATATATATATGTATATATATATAAGCATAAGTAGTGACTTTGGTAAAATGAAGTAATGCCAATCATAACATTAATAATTTTCTAGAGTAAATGCACCATATCATTGTCAGGCGCCTTTTAACATGCATCAATAACTCAATCTAATGTATTAGCTTAAATAATGTTGAGTATAGTTATTTAGTAATGTTACATTACTATTCATATACTTAGAATGAAATGCTAAAGGTAAATAGCCATACTGATTAATTTTAATTATTATCTTCATTGCATGTTTTATACTTGTTACGTCTTGTAAGTTGAACGCTATATTCAGATCCTAAGCTATTCGAATAACCCCAGGCTAGCACTACTCAACGACTTGAAGACCAGAGAGAAGACTCGAGTATCAGAGAAACACTTTACTACAAGGTTCATTTATGTACAGAAAATATAGGGATTTTATAGTAATTTAAGAGTCCTTGAGTTTTACTGAAAGTTCTAGAATACTACTAAATATAGTCGCAGTGTATCAATCAGCTAATCAGGATCTCCGCTTGTGACTTTTCCATTTTCGTTATTTTAGTAACATAACTTCACATAACTTGTAATTAATCGCTGATTGGTTGAAATGCTCCTTGATCACCCCTGAGCTTGTCATGTCGCTTGCGAGAAAAATGCAGGGTCATCCCAACAATACTTTAATGGAGACTGTTTTTAAAACAAAATATACTACTGTAAGTAGTATTGTAATATGGTCTACTTATATCCATATAAGTAGTATATGGTGATGGTCAGACATAGAATGTATTTTGGCAGAAGACCGATAAGGAAAGAACTGAAATGACGCGTAATTGTAAGGAAAATGCACAAACAATGAAATTAGAAACGATGGATTGATAGTTACAGAAGGAACAGTGATAATTGTGACAATGGATTGTTATTTTGCATATTAACTGTTTACTGTATGATTATCAGAATTCATTGAGATAGTCTGTAATTTGTGTTTAAATACATTTCATTGTCCCCACCAGTGTTCTTGTTCACTACAGTATATGTAAACATGTAATTGAATATGAAGTAGTATATTTACTATTTTCATAGTTAAACTCATTATCTATAGTGTTTTATATTATGGATGATACTCCATTTGACATTTACTAATACAGTACCGAAACTTTTACAGTGAAAGTTTATATCTAAAATAGTTGGTTGGTGTTGATTCACTAGTTCAGAAGGGGTTTTGTGGAGATTTCAGTATTTTCATGGTTGAAATAATCATCTGTCAATTGAATCTAGACCAACATGGAAAACCTGGAAGCACTAGATGGCCGTTTCGTCCTATTACTGGACTTCTCAGCAGTGCGCATAAACGATCCCGTTTCGCGAGTGAGATTCAAACCCCGGACCCACCAGTTTTGCGCCACAGCATTTAACCGATAGACAACTGAGTCGAGATCATGGACGCGCACTGCTGAGTAGTCTCATGATAGGACGAAACGGTCGTACAGTGCTTCCAGGTTTTCCATGGTGGTCTGGCTTCAATTGACTCATGATTTCAATCAAGAAAAAGATTCACTAGTTGTCATAAGATTTTTCAACTTCAAAATAAATGTACCGCGATATTGAGCTATTTACCTAACTAATAATATTGGCAGCGTAACAGATTCATGATAACATAACACTCATCCAAACACAACAACGGTTTAGTGTAAATGCTTATATGTAATATTTAGCTGTTATCTTATGGAATCACATTAAAATTTGTTTGTAGACAATAGTTTTGTTTCATAGTGTACTTCATCAACTGAGTCCGGTTAAATGATAATTGAAACACTTGAAAGATTCCCGTCTTTGTATAAGATTCTTTAACAGTGGTCATCTGATCCATGCAAGGGTAGACTAGTTTTATGGTGGAAATTATAGGACTTTAACTGACAAACATCAACATTTCAATTTTAATAAGCCACAGGTTAGTAAGAAATAGATTAAACGTGAATTTCAGAATAGGTTTATATTTCAAAAAGATGTCAAAATCGAAGTGGGACAACTGTGTTGATACGTTAACAACCAATAATCTTGTGACAGAATAGCTTGTGGATCCATTAATGACGTTGATGGGGAAATTTATTATATTTGATTACACTTCTGATGTACGCATGTATGCGTTTGTATCAACTATATGATTACTTGCTGATCACAAGCATTCATCCGAAAAATTGACTTGCCTATCGCTTTTCCACAAAAAAGCCAAGTCACTTCTCTTTGCCTCTCAGAAAGTGGTTCAGTGAATGTGGGTTTTTGTATATTTAAAATATTTTTGTACTCATCAATTGTAGCAACCACATCTTTCTTTGTCCGAAAGTCAATCCAGTTTCAGCAGTTAAATTTTCGATTTTAAGTAATTAGCAGTTTATTTCTAAATCAGTTCACCATATTAACTCTTAACATCTGAAGCAAAGATGGATAGTGGCTAGTAGTGAAATCCCGGACGCATGTTTCGTCCCATTTGTGACTCGTCAGATGGATGTATATGTATCTCATAAGTGATATTCACTCTGAGAATCGAACTGAGTACCGTTCGCCTAAAACGCTAATGCGTCATCCACTCAGTTACTGAGTCCTGATAGCCACTTGCTTATGCCACAATGCTTGTGAAATAAGGCTATGTCAAGGCAATACGCACAATATGCACATATGGCCAATAAGAGACTGACCAGTTGCAGTCCTAACCATCAATGGGAAGATTCAAACAAGTAATACTAAGTGAATATTAACATCTTATTCTAATGAATTCATTACTTTTTCATTTCTATATACATAATTAACAATGAATGTTACAAGGATGATTATAACGCGATAAAATAGTTCCTGAATGACTACCGATATTACCTACTGGAGAGTAACAACTTGTTTGTTACCTCTGACCACTTGAAATTTATATATATTAAATTAACTTCTGTTCATTTCCTGTGATATATGTATATAGTTTAAAACAAGCGGTATATCTTATCATAACCCTAATATTTATGGACCAAATCAAAAAATAGCCTTCTTTGTTAATTATACAAAATTTGATTTACTGTATTCAATACAAACAATAAAAAAAGAAAAGAAACCGACTGATATATCGGTTTCTATAAAGTTAAAACATTGAACAGTTGTTGTTGTTTAAAAGATATTTGACAAACAAAAAAACAAAAGAAATCAAATATACTACTTGTTTATAACAATGGAAGTAGTAGAAAGAGAAAACTCATCATTATTAATGAATGTACAATTCAATAAGCTTAATAAGATAGTTTCTATTAGATTCAATGTCAATAATAAACATCATTTCGAAAGAAATCTACAGTCTTACATGTATAATATTATCTTATAGAATCTTATATCCTTAACTGTTAAGTAAATATATTGTTCAATAGAAGACAATGAACATTGAATATTGAATGTCAACATACATTGGTGTATACATATAAATTATATTGGATACAAATTTGTTATTTATGAAGTACCCGCAACTACTACTAAAAACTTTATACGAATAATCTCTATTTGATTTATGTTGTATATTAATAATACTTAATGTATACAATAAGGTTGAGTTAATTATTATCATTATTATTAATTTACTTGTTTAATGAAAATAATTAAAAAAAAACTATACAAATAATACCAAGTGAATTCAAACTTCACCCCATTACACAAGCAAGTTGCTATCAAGACTCAGTAGTTGAGTACATAACGCGATGACGTTTGATTTGAAAGGTATTTGACTCGAGTCCCAGAATGAACATCAACTCGGGGATGCAGGTACATTAAACTGACGAGTCTCAAATAGAACGAAACGCGCATCAAACTGGATTCCACTACTCGCCTCTGCTCATCTTTGCTAATTATACAAACATTGAGATATTGAAATAATGAATTGATTATAAGCAAAAGTAGATAATGGTTAACAGTGAAATTTAGCAAATATGTTTTATCCTATTTGGGACTTTTCAGTTGGATCTACTTGTATATCAGAGTTAATGTTCACTCTTGAATTTGAACCCAGTACCGTTCACTCAAAACATTATAGTGTTATTGAATTCTGATAGCCAGTAATTGTATTATTAATATAATAAATACAAAATAATGAACAGATTTCTTGGATATAAAAAATATCCAGTTAAAAGATATTTGTATGTAAATATATACATATATCCAGGATAGAGTTTGTATGAACTAGAGTTCTAGTTATAAACATACACCAAGATTACAATTAGTTGAAAATGATTTACCGTTCTAAACTTCTCTACATTCAATGGCTATTCTTGGATATATTTAGAATATTATATGTAATATAAAGATTACATCTACTTTTTCAGTATGCCATAAATCGTTACTTATATCATTTTTTTTAGAATTTCCTAGGTAATACACTCAATGTACAGTGAATATTTACTAGGTAGATAAATAGAAAAAAAGAAATGGTGAACAGTTTGCGTAGGGTATATCGTTTGGCTATCATTAGATATATAAATTACTATTCATGTTCTGTTATTCTATGTTATTTGTAGTTTGTATTGTTGAAATTTATATTACAGTCAGTATCAGTGTTTGACAATATCGTAAAAAGAGAAAGAACGATTCATTCTAAAAAGTACTTGTTAATTAAATAAACTTATTTTCAATATAAGAAGGGGATTTTTGTGGAGATTTCAGTATTTTCATAGTTGAAAACGTGAGTCAATTGAAGCTAGACCACCAGAGAAAACCTGAAAGCACTGAACGATCGTTTCGTTCTATTGTGGGACTTCTCAGGAATGTGCATCCCCGATCTCGCCTCGTGAGATTCGGCCGTCAAGTGCTTCCAGGTTTTCCATGGTAGTCTAGCTTCAATTGATTCACGCTTTCAACTATGAAAAAAACTAATTTTCATTCATTTTTCTAACGAATTTAGTAATCATTACATTTTCTCTCACGTAATGAGATTCATTTATTCACTAATAACTGTTTTCTGGATGGATTACCAAAGTTTCATTGAGATGATATGATCAATAGAATTCAATCGTTACGAGATGACGCTTAGTAATGTTTATGTTATAACAATTGGCTTGCCTATTAGAGAACAGTGAATTTATTGATCATCCAATGGTATACAAAAGCCGTATGAGCAATCTTCAATACTTATCAGTCCTGCTTTCTGCCTAGCCCGGTCAATTAAGTCCAGAACACCAATAACAGCCTCTGCAATATAAATCATTATTCTCAAACATACTGGATTTATACATGAAACAAACTGACCACATCGTACCATTAAATGGAATAGTGAGTTTGAACTGATATAGAGGCTCAAATTGTAATGTGAAATTACAATTAACGGAGTTGTCAAATGTTCAATAATAGTATTCATGGAGATAAAAATGTATCACCTTACAACTCTTATTATAGAATATTAAAAGTAACATTGTGGTGTGGTCTACTTATATCCATATAAGTAGTATATGGTGTGGGTCAGACATTGAATGTATTTTGGCAGAAGACCGATGAGCAAAGAACTGAAATGAAGCGCAATCGTCTGGAAAATGCATGAGCAATGGAATTAGAGAAGAAACAGTGAAGATTGAAACAATTGGTTGTTAATTTGCAAATTGACTGTTCATTGTTTGGTAATCAGAATTTACTGAGATAGTCTGTAATCTTTGCTTTGATACATTCTATTGTCCCCAACCAGTCGTGTTTTGTTCACTACAACATCATTAAGATAAACCTAATACGAAATATTTACAATACGTAGTCCCATTGGTTAATCCACACAGTATAGTGATAAAATGACAGTTATGATTGCAATGTGTTTCATTATTAGAGTCATACATTTCGAAAAGTCAGATAAAACACTTCCATGATAAAGTACCTACCTATATATGAAATATAGAAGATCAAGTAGACAAATTGAGAGATGAGAAGAAAAACAAAGATATCAAATAAAATAACACATGAATTACTTCACTGTAGATAATAACTCATTATTACCTGTGTAGGTTTAATGTCAATACAAATTATTTCTGAACACATAAAGAGGGTTTGAAATTTTTATTATGGCTAGAGCTCTAATAAACCTAAGCACCCGTCTTAAATACCTTTTATACGAAGTCATAAAGTGCTAACTCATGACTAGTTTCAACTATATTTGACAATGCAGGAAGATAAGTGTTCGTCGTCAGTGTTTTTTTTGAGCCATTTGATTTTATTTCATTCTGCAGTCATTTTGGTACATGGTCAGTCACTTTTGTTAGCAAATTACGACTACTTCTCCATGAATATATGTCTTCACATATGCAAACTGACAAACACGGCTATATGTGATGTAGTCGTCTGCGTACATTTTAGATTTTTAGTGAAGCATAAAATATTTGAATGTATTAAGTTACAATAGTTGAATTAATGAGTCGGTTTAAGCTAATCACCATGGAAAACCTGGAAGCACTGGATTATTGTTTTGACATAGTATGGGACTCCTAAACAGTGCGCATCCACGATTTCACACACACGGGACTCGAATTCATAACCTTTAGTCTCGCACATGAACATCTAATCTCTCAATCACTGAACTGTCATTCAACGTTGTTACGAGCAATATCGTGGATTGATTGATGTTAGAAATTAACATTTCAGTAAACCACTAACTTTTTAAGAATACCATCATACACAATTTGTACAATGTTTATCATTCCAGACGTTATCTGATTCATCTACACTAGTAAATGAGAGTAATTTGGAAACTAGACATTCAATTAATTACATTTTTCTATCAGGCTTTTAATGAACTCAGCAAGAAATTTTTTTAAATTTATATAATAGATTAGACTGTTTCGTTTTTTATGGTCTAATTTCAATAATTTAACATTTTCCTTCAATAGAAAGTCATTAAGTCAACGGGATACATTTACCAGTGTACATCTATATTTATGTGTACTTATGTAATTTTTTTTTGTATGTTCGATAACTATTAAACATTATCTCGTCTTTCCTATCCATCTGTGAAATAGGAACCAGGAGTTATTTCATTCAATCCACATAATTATGTCGAGTGTATGCGTACTTGCTCTGTTTAATATATGATGTGATGATCTCCGTCAATAAGAGAGCAGTGAATTTATTGATCGGATTCAATGATACACAAAAGCTGTATTAGCAGTTTTGAGTATTTATCAGTCCTGCTATTTGCCTAATCTGGTCAATTAAGTCCAGAATA
Source organism: Schistosoma rodhaini (assembly GCA_944470415.2). Taxonomy (NCBI): domain Eukaryota; kingdom Metazoa; phylum Platyhelminthes; class Trematoda; order Strigeidida; family Schistosomatidae; genus Schistosoma; species Schistosoma rodhaini. The sequence goes on from OX104037.1 coordinate 37,890,222, forward strand.
CCAATAACAGCCTCTGCAATATGAATCATTATTCTCAAACATACTGGGTTTTATACATACTAAACAAACTGACCACATCGTACTATAAAATAGAAAATAACATTTGTACATGATTTGGTCAAATGCGTTGTGAATGTGGAGAACATTAATTAATGGACTAGGGATAACTCCAGAATAATAAATCGTATAATAATAATCTTTAAATCAAAATAAAGCTTATAATAAGAGGGACACAAATATGAGTAGTTTAGTTACTTAACAGGGCTCAATAGACATAAATATCTAGTATAAAATAGATCCTTCGTAGAAAGTGATGTGTTTGATGATGAATTGTTTAAATTTCTATAAAAGACATCAGTTAAATATCACAGAACTACAACTTTATTAAAGAAAATCTTTCAATTTCTTCTAAAAGTTGTCTTGGAAAACTTCAGAAAGAGTGATAATAAACCTAGATAAGAAAGTAAAAATGAACAAACTGATGCTGTTACTCCTCATATTAGCCCCCAAAAGACAAGAAATTACTAAGAATATATCTGCAGTAAAAACTTAAATACAGTTTCTATTGAATAACTGATATCAAAGAACAGAAAATAGGAACGATAACAAACTTAACATTTAGAGAAAGTTAGGAAATTATTGAAATCTCTCAACTGTGACTTATTGTATGTTAGTTCACTCAACGCTCGAAACCACTGATTATTATTATTATTATTATTATTAGCTTTATTCAATATTATATTATTTGGTACAAAATCGAATTCTCAGCATAAAGTAATTCAACATGTTTACGTTTCTTATTTCTTCGTTGCTCCTGATGATAAACATTTAGTAATCGCCAGTTGGATGTCAGCAATTCAGTCAATCGACATATGAATAATGTATATTCTTTTTGCTGCATGTTCGAAGCAAACACGACATCTCTGATTAAGCCTTTTGTAACCTTGACAGCGAAAGGTTGTACAGTTTTCAGAAACGCACCGGAATAGGTTGTGTGCTTAATAGCCATAATGATGTATTAAAACAAACAATATTAGATAACTTGTTGAAATATATAGATGACAGGAACAGGTAGCCCAGATGTTTAAGCAGGCCGCCATACGTTCTCTGGTAGCAGCCTTTCAAACAACTACTGAGTGAGCGGTAATCAAGATGATTATACTTATCGGTTTAAATCAATTTAACAATTAGTGACTTCATAATTTAATGCTGTTTCCCAATTTACCCACTACTATTTTCTTTCGAAACTATTCCAACGCTTGTTGGCATTATATACCAGGATAGGCGGTGTCTAACCATTCATTATCTATATTGACAATATATTGATTACACATCAAAAACATTTAGTTGATTGTGAGAAACGTTAATCAATGTAGAGTTGGCACGAATGTTATATTTATAATTTCCAGTTATCCTTTAAAGATGTCATATTCACTCAGAGTACATATTTACACCATCAGACTAATTGTTATGAAACATCGAAGATGTCATATATGAAATATGTGAAGTTCCAAATTTTCCAATTTTAGAATTCTTTCGATAAGTTATGAATTTATTTGACAGAATGTTTATCAATATTCATGATGTATTTTTAGCTGAAATCATATAACTTAAGAAAAACAGTAGAGATTCCATTACTGAATTTTGGATCATTCACTGACAATTAACTAAACTGGTAGGTTAGAGTGTTGGATTACACACGATAAGTATTAACTTAGAAGCTTCTTTAGAATGAAGGTCAATTCAAATAAACCAATCAACTTTGTCCTTACTGGAGCAAAATCATATCATGTGGACTTGATTTATAATAGTGTTGTAGTGATCAAGATCTCAAATGGAAACCAGTTTATTGTTTAGTGCAAAATTACAGAGTATGTTCATAAAATGTAAGAATCACGCATTAAATACATTATTGGCACATCTTCCTTCAATAGTCCTGTACATACTTCTTCATACTTAAAATTTGGTTGTTATTCCAACTCTTCTCTGTTCACCTTTCTGTTTTCTTCAATTCAATTTTCTTAATCTTCTACTGACAGGCAATCCACTACCGATTGGTGCTACACATCACTGATACCTGTCAATCTAAGTAACCTACACCACAGTAATATCAATAGAAAAGTATATGAAGTAATTATTATTTAATTATTATCTCACGATTAGGAAAATCCACTGGTTGATATGTGTAACCGTAACCGAATTCCTGCTTCATGTTTTCACATGTTTGACTAGATGTTTGCTTTTCATCGTGAACTGACATCTATCTGTGAGTGATTAAATACCAGTGTGTTGTGGGCTACTGTGGTCGACAGATATAAGTAGTATGTATAATCAGTCGAGGTTGAAATGACTGGTGACCGAAGAGAACAGAACAGAACGAGAACAGAGAATGATTAGTGTGGAAACGAAGGAACAATCAAGTTTAAGACAATTGATTGACATTTAGCAAATGGAACATTTACAGCATGGTTTTTCAGAATTTACCAAGAGACTCTGTAATATTATGTTTTGACATATTTGATTATATTTTCATAGTTGAAATCATAAGTCAAATGAAGCTAGACCACCATAAAAAACCTGGAAGCAATGGACGGCCGTTTCATCCTATCATAGGACTCCTCATCGTTGGATGCCGGCTCAGTGGTCTAATGGTTAAGTGCTTTGGTGCAAGACTGGTAGGTCCTACGTTTGAATCTCGCGAGTGCGGGATCGTGGATGCGCACTGCTGAGGAGTCCCATAATAGGACGAAACAGCCATTCAGTACTTCCAGGTTTTCCCTGGAGATCAATTGATTCATGATTTCAACCATAAAAATACTAAATTCTCTACATAGCCCCTTCTGATATTTGATTGTCTCTGCCCATGTTCTTCTTAACTACATCAGGGATTATTATACAGGTATTTCACTTTAGTTTCTACCTCATTAAACAATATGAACCCTGAATTTCATACTTCATTCTCAATAATGAAATCAGGTCGCATAAAATCCTCAATAGATTTAAATAGCTACATTATAATTCAGTTTTCTACACTTCTAATATCAGTTCATTTATGTCACTCTGTGGTCATTAGATTGATCTTGACTAAATGATGAATGCATACAAGTGGAAAGTCTGTGAATGAAATTAAATAAGTGCTTTAGGCATTTGGGTTTTTCAATGATTCCCCTGTTCATTATTTGGTAATGTCAGTTAATCAAACACGAAAAGCGTTTGACTTTTTGACAAAGAATTAACGTACAATACGTTAATTTACTTCAGTTAATTTCTTTAGTCATAACTATGTTTTTAATATTTGTTTTTTACCTTATTTAGATAGGTCGAGTGTATGCAGTTGATTGTGATGCGGAATTATCCAATCGTATGATAAGATATAGTATGCGACCATCATCTGGTACAGTTGGTCAAATGGTAAAACTTTATGTATATATCAGTTTTGAAGGCATCATTTATACACATCAAACAACAGATCGTGAACAAACTCCTGTATTAACCTTTGAAGTTATAGCTACTGATACTGGGAATCCTCCACTTTCTTCTGTATCAAGTGTTCTTATTCGAATTTTAGATGCTAATGATAATTCACCAGTATGGATATTTCCAAAACAATTTGGTGGTAATAGTGTTATAAATATTTCACAATATTCAACTGTTGGTTTATTAATTGTTCAATTGAAAGCGATTGATATTGATGAAGGTTTAAATGGAGAAATTATTTATTCAATTGTACATGGAAATGATGATGGATTATTTGAAGTTGATCCAATGAGTGGTGCATTATATTTAGTACGTTCATTGCATCATTTATTGCAACCAATCAATTTGAAATCTCTAACAAAAGAAGAATTAAACAATACCATATTATTTCAAAATGGAGACATCATTGAGAATCTAGGAAAACTTCATGAACAAGTTCATAGTTATAGACTTTTATTAAAAGCACAAGATCGTGGAACACCTCCTCGACATAATACAACAGTTCTATATGTAGCTGTACTTCCATCACAATTTGATAAACAATCACAAACTGATCGAATTTCAATGGAATCAATCTATCATCATTCTGAATTAAAACGTCAATCTGATACAAATTTTCGTGATTTCAAAAGAATGGATCGTGATCTCATTGTTATGGTTGTATTAATTGCATTAACGTTAATTATTTCAGTGATTTTAATTGTGACAATATTTTTGATTCGATGTAAAAATCTCTTATGTATCGCTCCATTTCGTAGACCAAATCATAATCAAACTAGTCATATTTGTAGTACTAATGATAATAACAATAATAATACTAATAATAATCAATTCACAATAGAAAGTCATACAGTTCAATCAAATAACAGAAATGGTTGCGAATTTATTCGTGATCATTGGTGGAATAGATCATGGAATGCAAAATCTTTACCAAAAGAATATTGTATAAATAAACCAACTGATTTATTCTCTACCTCTAGTCAAGATATGTACAGAGCTAGCACACTTGGTAAGTATTTCCTTCCTTAATAATACTATTGGCTTTTGTTTGATTGTCAAATAATGATTGATTAAGTCGGCGTATGCAATAAAATTGACCAGAATCTGCGCGAGACTGGTAGATCCTCGGTTCGAATCTCACTCGAGAGACGGGATCGTGGATGCGTACAGCTGAGAAGTTCCATAATAGAACGAAACGGCCGTCCAGTGCTTCCAGGTTTTCCATGGTGGTCTAGCTTCAATTGACTCATGATCTCAACTATGAAAATGCTAAAAATTTATTTTTAATCCGATAAGAACAACATATAATCTACTGTTCAAGCATTTCGTCATAAATTGTTATGATTCTCGTCTTTACAATGACTGAAACAAACCACAGTAAAAAATCAAATACTAAAACACTATTTTGATGACGGTAAGTTTAATATAAATATCATACCAAAAATATTCAGTAACATGCAAATCTGAGAATCGTAATATGTAATGAACCAATAGAGACTAAACAGAAAGGCCTATTATCGCTCAGTGTTGGAGAGATTACTGAGTTCAAAGTTTAATATCACCAGCTTACGTCAGTTGAACAACTGGTTAAACCCAGAAAGGTATCAAACAAAATTATGATAAATTTATACCTGAAATTAGTTTTAAAATGAAACTGAAATATTTACAGTGCTATCTATACTCAATGGCTAAAAGGGTGACTTGGTGACCGCCCAAAAAGAAAGGTATTTTGTTCGAGTCATGGTATGGAAACCAACACATTTACAGGTACATTCAATTGATAAGTGTCGAATTGAATAAAACGCGCGCCATGGATTCCACTGCTAAACATCAAACATCTGAAATGCCTGTGAGTGAATAACAATATCAAGTCAATCTTTACAGGATGCACACATGCTAAAGGAAACTAATTAATTGAAGTCCATATCATGAACAAAGAGATTCATTAAATCATTAGGAATTCTAAATTTGTACTTATTTACCTATCTAACTCTCTATAAATTTATAATTTCATAATCATGTGAACGGTTTATTTGATAAACTGTTGAAAACCATGAGCAACAAAAACATGAAGGATGAAGTGTATTCAATTCATTTGTAGTTGAAAGCGTTAGTCAACTGAAGCTGGACCACCATAGAAAACCTGGAAGCACTAGACGGCCGTTTCGTCCTATTATGGGACGCATCCATGATCCCGTACTCGCGAGATTCGAACCCAGGACCTACCAGTCTCGTGCCAGTGCACTTAACCGATAGACTACTGAGCCGGCATCCAACGATGAGGAGTTTCATAATAGAACGAAACGGTCGTCCATTGCTTCCAGGTTTTTTATGGTGGTCTAGCTTCAATTGACTCATGCTTTCAACTATGAAAAATACTGAAATCTCCACAAATCCCCTTCTTAATAAGGAATAATTAACTTTCAAAATCAAAAAAGTATAATTTATAGACGGAAAGATTAAACGAAAGTGAAAACATGATGTAATCGACTCTAACAAAATATTTGCAAATTATTATAATTCCGGTTGATAAAACAATTAAACTGATAGTAATTGTCATGACAAATAGTAATTACCATAAAAATCAATGGTAAATTAAACGAAATATTAGTGATGACAAGTAAATAGATGGATTTGTTGTTAACATTGAAATACACGACACGTTTTGTCCTGTCGAGGACTCATCAGCCAGATGTATCTGCAATATATTGCTAATGTCCAAATTTTTTTTAATCATGTTGGTAATAATGGTGGTAAATAAAGATGGTATAAGGGAACATAATAATTTGAATGGATAAATTTATCTGGGGCCAAATATTTTACTGAGAAATGTTAGATTATAGGATTGATTATAATAATAGCAACTTTGGGCTAGAATTGAAAATATTTACTTAAATGTGCTCGATTGTTTTACAAAACGTTTGACACAGGATTTTCTCAGGGTAAGACATCAAGAATAGAATACAAACTAGGGTTTCTAACAAATAATCAGTTGGTCACACAACTACTAAACGTCATAATCGTTAGATTCACGCTGGTGTGCTCTATATCTGTTCACGACTAGATCTTCCAGTGAAAGAAGTCACAATAGACTGGTCAATCTGGTTGATGAATACGGGTTTAACTTTGCAACCAAGGATTCCGAAACTGGAGAAGAAAATTAGTCCTGGATGCTTTAGACCTCATTGATTCTTCAAAGTTTATCAGTTTGTGATAAAAACCTATCAATACAACCTAAACCACCCTTCTAATAGCAGATCAGTCTGATCACAATGACATATTTATAACATTTTAAATCAATTGAGACCATGTAAATTTTCAGTTGTCTATACTCAAACCAGATAAAATACAGTATGTATTTCAAATGGAAAAAACTAAACCTGATACTATCAACACTCCAAACTAAGCGGCCCTTTATGTTATTATTTAGAATATTATTATGACTTCCAATAGAACCACAACTGCTGTCACGAAATATAATCTGTTACTTCGATTCTGTCAAGTCACTTGTCAACTATTCAATACTGAACGCGAACTCTCCCTCTCTCACTCTCACTCTCTCCCTTTCCCTCCTCCCTATCTCTCTATATATCATTCAAAGACTATATTAATTGAAAAACAGAATAGAAAAACTTTTGAAAAAATTGGAAAAAAGTAAAGAAAAAAAAATAAACAATGAGAAGACATTGAAGAGAAAAACTATACTATAGTCACAAATAAATAAATGTTGATTAAGAATTTGTGGTAGAATAGCGTGGTCAGTGATTGATCATTGTGATATATTAGAATTGTCTTAAGTTAACTATCATATCAATTCATTATTTACTTTTAGCCCATTCTGGTTAGAAAGTCAATTTGAGTATACACAATCACCCACATAAACATGTAAACAAACACATAAAGAAATGCTATATAGTTTAATACATACAACCTTCTCATTACTCATTCAGACAAGAAAAATCTGCTTAATCTATAAATGAAAATGTATTTTTTTAAATTTTTCATTGTTATTATATTATTGTTGATTCTAAAATGCGCATCCACGATCCCGCACTTGAGAGATTCGAACCCAGGACCTGCAAGTCTCGCACCAAAGCACTCACATGCTCACTAGTGACTGACTTCAAGGGATATTTCCTTGAGTTCTAGTGGAAAGCAGTGACAAGTGGAGTTCAACAAAGTCTGTTGTAGAGATATCAACTCACTGAAGATAATTAGTGAACGGTTGCTCAAACATCGTGGATTAGTTGAAGTTAGACATTAACACCGTTGATTGCCGGCCGGCTCAGTGGTATAAAGGTTAAGTGCTCTGGTGCGAGACTGGTAGGTCCTACGTTCGAACCTTGCGAGTGGGGGATCGTGGATGCGCACTGCTGAGGAGTCCTACAATGGGACGAAACGACTGTCCAGTGCTTCCAGGTTTTCTATGTTGGTCTAGCTTCAATTAACTCATGATTTGAACTATGAAAATACTGAAATCTTCACAAAATTCCTTCTGATTCTAAAATGTATGAGTGTTTCTGCCTACCTAAGTATGTTAGGTTGAATAGAAACTATGAACAGATGTAATAGATTACTGCTTCTTTGCAACCGTTATAATTTTGAAGATGTAAATGGGAGTAAACTTATTAAGAATCCAAGTTTAGTAGTAAGATAGTAGGATATAGAATATATTTGACTGAAGAAACTCATGCTCAGATGGTGGAAAAGATTTGTAGCTCAGGTGGATGATTTTGATGGAGTTTTGTACTCTGAACTCACTCTCAGTTCAGATCACGAAATGATACTTCATAAAGGTTACTTAATGTTGTTTATGAAAGGATTAAGTCGGAAAACTTTGTTTGGAGATAATTTCTCATTACATTAAGTAAATTCTACAAAACATTTTACCTTATAATAACTATGGGCTTACAACTGATGAATTTACAAAATAATTATAGTTTAAAGTCATGGCTGGCAACATTCAAATATATATATGATCGGGATCTGAACGTCGAATCTTTTAACATAATGGGATGATGTTGAGGAGATCCATAAAATTCCTCTAAAAATAGCTTTGAAAACTCTGAGAAACATCTTATTCAATCAATAATCAATACAAATTATGTCATAAAGTTCATTTATTAGTGGTACATAGAACAATAAGGAAGTTAATGAAGTAAGGATGTTATTTTTATGCTTGACTTCCCTTATATCAGTATGATGACAACAATTTCATCTTCATAGTTATTCAGGAAATTTATAAATAAAATTTTTGTAGGCAATAATCAACTTCCTAATGATGTATTTATGAATTTGACAAAGATTAAGAAGGAAATCTTTAGCATAGAACAACTTAGCATTTACATAATCGAAGTTATATGACGAAATTTCGATGACGTTTTAGTCGAAAAAAGCACTGATAATTAGCCTTCAAAAAAAAACCCAAACTGTTTCCTGAATTTATCAAACTGTAACGGGTTTCATTGGTTCTTCTGAGAAATATCTTTAACTTATATGGTGAAATGGCTTTAGTATTTTGTTTTCATTCTTAAGAACCACTCCAGATCGTTCCTAAACTATAATTTCAGTCGATGATCATATATAGCTTTTAAACATAAATTTTAGAAACTTAAGTCTCGTAACATTGATGATACTAGGTCCATGAGATTCCCATCCTATAAGTGCTTTTTGTGCTCGTTTGGAAAGCATCAGTTCAGTTTATTCTTCATGGCCGGAGTATAACAGCAGCTCCTCTGAAGTCAGTCTTTATTGTCCAACCTTCATCCAAAGTGTTTCGCCGATTCCAAGCACCTCCAGATTTTATATTTTCATTTATTCAGTAATTGGGATGGCTCTCCTAGTCTCCTAATTTAACAAACATTTCATTTACCTAAATTAATGGTTGTTCTGGTTGTTAGAAGCGGCAACAGACTCGTGACTTCTGAAGGAACTCGGTTTTCACTATGAGACGTTATACCTCTTCTAAATGAAAATTTTTTGACTCCTAGGATAGATTCCAAATGGTTTGAATATTTTCTCCAGTTAGCATTTCTTTAGCGAGTTAGTTTTCTACAGAATGGGGTCGCTAACTCATTGCTCAACCCTCCTCCTTTTATCCAGGCTTGAGACCAGCAGTGCCCCCAGAGCGACTCCAGGCGGAGTTAAATTCCGCCTTATTTAAAAAAATGGTGTAATTGTGAATTGATACTAGCTAAATAACTAGTTCTAGTGAAAGATTTTTCAACTAGTGTACATCTATAAGCCTTAAACATACAAGCCTAATTATTGGATTAAAACTTATAACACTGAGTTGACAACATTCTAATGGTTGACCTTTTCATCGTCAATCAGTTAGATTCTAGTAAAGTTTCAATTTATTGTACGCTTCTACATGTATGGCGTTAAATTATTCAACACATTTTATTTGTGATCACAATGATATAGATTAAATAACGATAACCATAATGTTACTCATCAAAGTTTTATTATAATGTAGAACAAATATGTGTAAATTAGTATATTAATAATACAAATACCTTAGTAGACCGAGTTATTGAAAATAAAAAGTAGATAAATATGGGATCATTATGAAAATCAGTTCTTGAGTCATCCTGGATAACATGATAGATAATAGTACTGCAAACTTAATGTAAACAAAGTACGTAAAGCTTTTAGCTCGAATCCCATTTTTGAAGTTATATATCTATACAATTTTGTATCAAAGTAAAGACCAATACTAAGCTAATTGAAGAAAAATAACATTTGTTACCTTTATTTACATTATCTTATACTAAAGAAATGATTGAATACTGAATGTAAATCACAATTGTTATAAATATTTAGGTCACGTATCTTTTACGTAAACTTACCACACATCTAAAAAAAATATTCTACTTGACATTATACTCAAAGTACTTGTATAGAAAAGATAAGCAGTTGAATATTATAATTTACATATTCACTAAGGATTCTTTGACAAATAGTGAAACAAGTAGAACAAGGCACATATATTATATACATCGGTTATTTTATAATTAAAATCATGGATCAGTTGAGAATAGACCACCATGGAAAACCTGTAAACACTGGATGGCCGTTTCGTTCTATTGTGGGAATCCTCAGCAGTATTCATCCATGATCCTATCACGCAAGATTCGAACCCAGGATCTATTAATCTAGTGAGCGAGTGCTTGACCACTAGACCACTGAGCGGGCATCCAACATTGGATGCACACTGCTGAGAATTCCTACAAAAGGATGGAACGACCATCCGAGTGCTTCCAAATTTTCCATGGTGGTCTAGCTTCAATTGACTCAATATAAAGATTTATAAGCTTTAAATATACAGGAGACCTTCAAATAAGCGTTGCTTAGTATTAAAACCATAAATAGTTTATTAAGTAATTATTTAAAACAAGAAAAAAAAAATTTTCTACAATTAAAATTGACATAACTTGTCACTCAAGTAAATTTGAAAAAAAAAGAAAACGTTTCCTCAGAAAAAATTTTTTTCTGGAAAAAAAAACAAAAATTAAGGGGTGGAGAAATAGACGATTCATAGAAAAGTCTTATAACCGGAACTGAAATTTTTTCGGGAAAAAAGAACACCAAATTTTATGTAATACATAAAAATTACATTTAATTTTTTTTCTTTTTTTAAAAAAAATAAAAAATAATAAATTTAATATTATGATTTACTTTTTTTATTATACGTGTGAAAATTTAAATGCACAATTTAAATTTAAATTTTCCCGCCACAAAAATGAGGGGGAAATATAAATAAATTAGTTAAACAAAAATTGGGAAATTTATGTTCAATGTTATTTTTTTTAAATATTTATACAACTTAATGCAGTGAAAGTGGTATGCAAAGAATAATGAAAATTTTAAAAAAAACGTAACATTGATAGTTAGAATAAAAATAATAATGTTGTATCCCATTGAGAATTATCAATGGTAACTTTGAGGACTATTTATGGACCAATGTAATATGAATATTTCCTATTGTATAAGTCTTCAGTCTTCAGTAATAAGGATAGTAGGTTGATGAACCTGTGTTAATCCTGACAGATTTCCTTCCAGTGAAGGTCCAGCTTCTTTTTGAAAATGTTCACTGATGGTGCTGATACCACTTGTTTTGGTAAAGCGTTCCAATCATTGACCACTCAATGAGAAAAACGGGACCCCACCTTTAGTTTATTAGATCGCGGTTTCAGAACCTTCTTGCTATGACCCCGGAAATTATTAGTGCTGGAGGGAGCAAAAAGATAAGACATATTAACACCCAGATCATAATTAAAGATACGAAATGCCAGTATAAGGTCACCTCACGTCCTACGATAAGATAAGGGGAAAAGATTTAGACGTTTTAAACGCTCATCGTAAGGGAGTTTGGAAAGACCCTCTACTAATTTTGTCCCTACACGCTGGACACGCTCAAGCGATTTAGTATCCTTTATCAGACAAGGGCTAGCTGCTTGAATACAGTATTCTAAGTGTGGCCTTACATAGGTGGGATAAAAAAATTCGAAACATATCCTCGTCAAAGCATTTAAATGCTCTGCGAAGCGACCATAGCGCGCGATAGCCTTTGGAAACAACCGCATTGCAGTGCGTAGTAGTTTTTAAGTCGTGACTTATAATTACTCTTAAGTCTTTGTGCTCATGAACGCGTTAAGTAACTTAACTATTCATATTCGTGTCCCTCTTATTATAAGTTTTATTTTGATCTATGAACTATTATTATACAATTTACCGTTCTTGAATTATGCTTTGTCTGTTAATTACTGTTACCCCTATTCAAAACCACATTTGGACAAATATTGTTTGGTCAGTTTGTTCGGTATATAAATCCAGTATGTTTGAGAATAATGATTCATATTGCATAGGCTGTTATTAGTGTTGTGGACTTGACTGACTGGGTTAGGCAGAGAGCAGGACTGATAAGTATTGAAGACTGCTCATACGGCTTTTTTGTATCATTGCCCAGATCGATATTTCACTGCCCTCTGATTGGTGGTCTTATCACGTTCATATATAAAAAGGGCACACACGCTCAATCGATAAAACAAAAAAAATATAATGGAAACATACCATTTCTAAACAAGTGTGCATCTTATAATAAATTATTTTCAAAAGGAGGTTAGTGAAGATCTCAGTAATTTTATATAGTTGAAATCATGAGTCAATTAAAGCTAGACCACCATGGAAAATCTGGAAGCACTGGATGGCGATTTCGTCTTATTGTGAAACTACTCAGCAATGCACATATTATATATTAGTTGACTGTCAAAACGTTCACTGGGAAATAGAAAATATCAACAACAACAACAACAAGATTAATCTTGAATTTTATCTGGTAAAATTTATAACCTATACTGATTATTGTGTTACATATTGATACCTTATTTCTAACTGAGATGATAAGTTTTCATTGATGATAGAAGCGGGTTGCTTAAATATCTGGGCTACCTATTCCTATCAACTAAATATTTTTAACAAGTTATCTATTTTCTTGTTCGTTTTAAGGCATGATTATGTTTATTTGTCTCATAAATTATTCAGGTGCGTTTCTGAAAAAAGTGTACAACCTTTCGTTGTAAAACTTACAGAAGGTTTAATCAGAGACAAAGCGGTTGCCGACAGTTATTATTATTATTATTATTAGCTTTATTCAATATTATATCTTCGTTACAATACGGAATTCTCAGCAAAAGGCATTTCAAAAAGTTCACTTTTCTTATTTCTTGGTCGATTCGGACGATAAATATTAAGTGGTCGCCAATTATATGTTAGTAGTTCATGACTCGACATCTGAATAATGTATATTCTTTTCAATGCATATTACCAAGAACTGATTGGGCCTTTTTTTAATTTTCACAGCGAAAGGTTGTACACTTATCAGAAACGCACCTGAATAATTCGTGAGACTCATAGACATAACGATGTATCAAAACTCGCGGGTGCTGGTTCGTGGATGCGCACTGCTGAGGAGTCCCATAATAGGACGAAACGACCATTCAGTGTTTCTAGGTTTTCCGTGGTGGTCTAGCTTCAATTGACTCATGCTTTCAACTATGAAACATACTAAATCTCCACAGAACCCCTTCTGAAAATTAAATAACATTGAAATATTCAAATGACAGGAACAGGTAGCCTAGATATTCAAGTAGACCTTCAGTTTTGCTTAAATCAATTCATAAATTCAACCATTTAAAATTACTACAATCTCCACAAATCATCACTCTATTATAAATTACAGAATAATCTTGAATAACACAAATTGCTCTATAAAACTCAATATAACTTATGATGTTATCACAATTGACATTGATCACTACCCAGTAATCAATCAGTTGTGATTACATCTCAATCCTACAGGAGATTGGTGGTGGCCCGAATAGAACAGTGGCAACGTCTCTGACTGTGAAGTTGGGTGACACGGGGTCGAATCCGTCAGTGAGCACCAGTTACCTAGAAATTACAGGTACACCTTGCTGACGAGTGCCAAGTAGCATAAAACCTAGGTCCAAGGTTTCCTGTTGACCACCATCTTACTTATTATGTTGTTTAGAATACACAGAATTTATAATCAACTTAATTAATTTCAAGAAGTAAACTAATTTTTCTAAAATGTTATGCAATTAGTTCCCTTTTTATGAATTCAAATAAAAACAGAACAAATATTAATGCAGAATAATATGAATTTATTATTTTCATAGTTGAAATCATTAGTCAATTGAAGCTAGATCACCATCGAAAACCTGGAAGCACTGGAAGGCCATCTCGTTCTATTATGGGACTCTTTAGCAGTGCGCCTTCACGATCCCACACTCGCGAGATTCGAACTCAGGACCTACCAGTCTCGCGACAGAGCAATTAACCGATAGACCACTGAGCTGGCATCCAGAGGTGTTAATGTCTAACTTCAACCAATCCACGATGTTTGAGCAACGGTTCAGTAATTATCTTCAGTGAGTTGATGTCTCTACAACATGCTTGGTTGAACTCCACTGGCCACTGCTTTATTATTTATCGTGGTTCCTGGTCAGCTGCTTAAAACCAAATCTGTATTAGAATTTTAGCATTGAGATAATAAATAGTTTGGAACAATTGACATAAGAAAGTGTAGAGGATCGGAATGACAATAGGTTATCAATGATAAATATGTATGTCAGAGGTTATTAGGTATAAGAACCAAGAAAGCTTAAAGAGTGGGTTGTGTAATAGTTGAGTGGAGTTCAAAGACAGATGAGATAAAATGTGTGATAATTTTAGAGGTAATGAAGGATTCATAGAAATAAAAACAAATAGGGTGGGTTACGTAATAAGTGAAAAGAATTTGGAGAGTCCATATGATTAAAGAGAAACAAGTGAGCGGAAATGTGTTAGTGAAAGGGTGGTTTAAGAATTGGGTAATGAAGGAGGAATATAATACAAATTAAATATTAACCAAAATAAAACTAATAACCAATAAACTATAACAAAAACAGAGTTACCAGGGTAGTAATAACTTTATCACTGTCTCACTTTGAATACATAGATCCGGTTGGAGTTTTTTTTATCTCTATCGCTTCAGCAAGCCGGAGAGCATTCGTACATCTTTGTTTGCTAATAATTTTGAAAGCATAAGAAATATCAGTGGTGCGCCCGGTGTCAAGTAAATACACAACTATTGCCCTGTTGAGAGCCCTCACAGCCTCATTTTCTATAGAACATGCTCAAAAATGCGAACATGTACTCTTCTTTCGGTTCTTCCAATGTATATGCTTTGGCACGTACATATAAATTGGACCTATCGATTTTAGTTTGTTTGACAGAGTAGTTAGTTTCCCACACCGTTGTCAGTTTAGCTGCTGGGTAGGTCTCTTCCAACATAGAATTAAGTCTATCATTAATTATTCCAGCGATTTCATCTACTTTGAAGTGTAGATATAAGAATCAGGTTGTTTTTTCGATTCGATCATACTTTACTTAAGGGTTAATATTTGCATATTTATGAATAAATTTCTAATCTAATCTCAATCTAATTGTTTTGTTTTGTTTTCAGAACATTGTCCAGAGTTCAATTTACTTCATTGTGTACAAAATACTACATCTCATTCACCATGTGATCATATTTTATTAAAAGATTCTACATATAGAACATTGAATTCAGACACTATCAAATATAATAATAATAATAATCATAATAATATCAGTTCACAACCATGTAATTCATTATGTTCATTTAGTACAAGCACAAATAATAACCACATTAATAATACTACTAATAATAATAGTAATAATAATATTGATAATAGTAAATATCATACAATATCAGAAATCAATAATCCATTAAGTAATGATTTAATGATTGAAATGAATTCTTCTATAATCAATAATGATAATCCATATACTTTATTAAAAAATACATCAAATATAAAAAATTTTAATAAAGAATTAATATATCAACCATTATATACAACAACAACATTAAAACAATATTGTCTATCACCAATTCAATATAAACAGGATCAATTAAATAATAATAATAATAATAATAATAATAATAAGCCAATACATGATTATATACATAATAATAATATTAATAATAATAATAGTAATACTAATAATAGTAATAATACACCTATTACTATTACAGATTTTGAATAAAAACATGGAAACAGTTGGATACCATGATATAATAAAGAAAAAAAATATTTAAGAAAGAAAAAAAGAGAAAAGAAAAGGAAACTAATTTTGTTGTAAAAAAAATTTTTCAGTTTTTCTTTTCTTTTTTCGTTTTTGTTTTTGTTTTGGAAAATTAATATAGTTTTATTAAATGTATATGATGAAATGAATATATTATTATTATTATTATTATTATTATTGTATTCAATTGATATTTATTTGAAGATCTATTTGTTTAATACTGTTACGCTTAGTCGAAGAGCATAGGTTATTCTTTATCATTCTTTATCTAACTATGTCCCAGTGACTAATCATCCTCTTCATGTCTGCTTCTAGGTCTTGGTGCAATGTATCCTTTGGTTTTCCTCTTTTTTGTCTTCATTCACGATTCAAAGTCAGGGCTTGCCTCGTGATGTAGTTTGATGATTTTCACAATGTATGTTCTATGTACTTTCAACGTCTTTTCCTAATTTCCTCTTCAGATGGAAGCTGGCTTCTCATCTGCCACAGAAGGTTGTTGATGATGGTATCTGGATAATGGAGATTGAGCATGTTGTATAGAAAACTGTTTATAAATATTTATACTGCTTTGATGATGGTAGTAGCAATTCTCCAAGTTTCCGCTGCATCAAACAGAACTGTCTTGACGTTTCTTATTGAAAATTGTAACATTGATGTTGGCTTTCAGAGAACTATTTTGAGTTCCACATGTTCTTCTACAGTATGAATGTTGCCTTTACTTTGCTAATCTTTACCTTCACATCTGCATCCGATCCTCCTTGTTCATAGCCGATGGTGTCCAGGTTCGTGAAAGATTACACACCTTACAGATTTTCTTCATCAACTGTGATTGGTTTGGTTGGTACTCTCAGTGTTGTATTTTAGGATATTGATTTTTCTCCTTTGTGTATTGAAGCCTACTGATACAAAAACGTCTGCTACACTGTTTGTCTTGAGTTGCATTTGCTCGTGTGTATGAGATTAGAGGGTTAGGTCATCTGTGAAGTCCAAATCGTCTAGCTGCATCCGACCTGTCTAACTTATTCCATGAATCCCTTCAGATTTCGAGGCCTTCACAATTCAGTCAATCACCGGAAGAAAGGGTAAGGTGGAGAGTAGACAGCCTTGTCTGACTTTGATCCTCAATGAAACCGCCTCTGTCAGTTGTCTTTCATGCACGGCTTTGCACTGTAGTCCGTCGTATGAATTCCTGATGATGTTAACGATGACCTCAGCAACTCACACCGTAGTAATGAAGAAGTTTTGCTAATGTTCTCCTGTCGACACTGTCAAATACTTTTTCATAGTCAATGAAGTTGGTGTATGTTGACGAGTTTTAGAGGTTTAGCTTCGTTAATCAATCACTATGATAGCCGTTATTATATAAATCGTAATGGTGTTCCAATTCAGAAGGCAGTAAGAAGCGGCGACTACAGTTTCTTAACAGATAGCACAGACAAAAAAGTTATGAGCACATCGAGAGAGTTTGACGCAGAAAGGCAAATGTATGTATGCGTGTGAGCAAATACAGAGGTGAGTTTATAGTCCAATGGAATAACGGTACATCACGGCAAAGGCTATTAATAGGATTCAAGTACATATATACACGGGGAAGAGAATGACTCATCGAACGATATTTAAAATATCAACATTTAAGCTAGAGAGAGATATATTTATAAGCTGACACATATGATTAAGTGTACACGTTTATACAGATAAGATAGTGATCATAATAATACAAAGAAATAGGCGAATTGTTACTGTTCGAATGACATTGTCTGTTAAGTTAATAAAATGTCTTAACAAAAATTATTCATGATCGAAATTGATTGCTATAATCCGATTCAATTGGTTACTCAACCATGACCCGTAGTGTCGCTATTCCGCCTATGTATGGCCGATTCTTACGGAATCCGACCTGTCGATCACTAAGTTGGGTGTCTCTTGAATCTTTCATCCGATTCAGCAACACTTTCCTGATACTGACAGTAGTATGATAATTCTATATTTCTCAAATTGGCTCAGATCCCCTTTCTTGACGATTTATACTTCTTTCCAGTCTGTCGGCACTTGTTACTCCTCACAAATCTTTTGCTATGTCTGACTTCAACTGGTCTATTGTCAGGTCCTACTGCTTTCTCACTATTGATCTGTCTGATAGCCGTGCCGATTTCTTTGATCGTTAATGGAGTGACATCTATAGGAATGTGTGTATGTGCTGCTTCAATGCTTGGTAAATTTTATTTGAAAAGGTAATAGAAATATTGGATTACAACTGACAATAGAATTCAGGATTCATATTTCATCTTATTTGGGACTTTTCAGTTAAGTGTATCTGTCTCCTAATGCTGATGTTTACAATGTGACTCAATGTATTGTAAAAATTGTCCAGATTGCTATCAACTTGTTTAATAACTATAATATCTCTATCAGTATTATGAGGTTTTTGATTTATTCTAGATGTTGGTGATCCGGAATGAACTTCGATCAGTTTTTGATGGAATATTTACGCTTATTATTTTCACGATCGAAATAATTTAAGTAAATTAAGGAATTATTATCATATGCACACTAGTGGCTGGCTCCATGAGGTATTCCCTGGAGTTCTAGTGAGTCTGCTGTGAGATATCAACTCACTGAAGACATTGGTGAAATGGTTGCTCAACTTCGTGGACTGGTTGAAGATAGACATTAACACAGTTGGATGCCAGTTCAGTGGTTTATCGGTTAAGTGCTCTGGTGCGAGACTGGTAGGTCCTACGTTCGAATCTCGCCAGGTGGGATCGTGGATGCATACTGCTGAGGAGTCCTATAATAGGACGAAACGGTCATCCAGTGCTTACAGGTTTTCCATTTTGGTCTAGCTTCAATCAACTTATGATTTCAGCTATTTATAAAAAAATTATTATTGTTGTAATCAGCGGATTTGAAACAATTCATTTGAGAGATAGGTATCATCAATAACTGTATGGTCAATGAATTAAGTTTAGAAATAAAAATCATTGAATGTCAACTCAGTGGTGTAAATGTACTTTTGATATCCTGCTTACAATCACTGGATGAATTCGCCGATGGTCGCTGTTCAACATTTTATGCTTAGAATAAAAAAAAGGTTATTCAGTTTGCTTTCAAAAGCACCTGTAAAATAAATTTACATAATCTAATATGTTTATTGATATTATAGTGTCGGTTGCTATGTTAAGCCTATATACCTTATTATGCCTTCAGGACAAGCCAATTTACCTACCCATCATGAGTCACGTTTTTACCTTGTTAATTATTCACTTATTAACCTTGACTGTTTTTTTATATGAACGTAGGTGTGTGTACACTTCTTATCCTATTCATCACATGTCTGTAACTTATTATTGTCTGACAATAAATATTGATTAACGCTTTATTAAAGAGAGTTGGCTTATACGCCATCTCCAATGTGTATCGTTTTTGCTTCGCTCTCTTCTATGCCCTTCATCACTCTGATTTCCTGTCCAGATCAATGAGTGTACAAAATATAATTATTTAAAATTCATTCTCGTATTTGACTTATTTAACTACGTTATTCATTAACGCTGATTAAGTCATCTATTACATACGAAGGTAGACAGGATGTATATTTTGACAGTGATCATTCATACCATCCAATTAGAGTCAGATCTATAGCCCCTGTAATATCTATCTTTAAGATATAGTTTCAGTGTGTTTCCTAACTTCGACATAACATTCCTGAAATGGTAACACTTTATATTACTTAATTACTTACTTACTTACTTACTTACTTACGCCTGTTACCCCTCGTCGAGGAGCATAGGCCGCTCACCAGCATTCTCCATCCAACTCTGTCCTGAGCCTTCCTTTCCAATTCTTTCCAGTTGCTATTCATCCTTTTCATATCGGCTTCTATTTCCCGGCGTAGTGTGTTCTTTGGCCTTCCTCTTTTCCGCTTCCCTTCCGGATTCCAAGTTAGGGATTGAGTCGTGATGCACATTGGTGATTTCCTTAATGTATGTCCGATCCACTTCCAACGTCTTTTCCTGATTTCCTCTTCAGCTGGAAGCTGGTTTGTCCTCTCCCATAAAACGCTGTTGCTGATAGTATCCGGCCAGTGGATGTTGAGTATTTTGCGTAGACAATTGTTTATAAATACTTGTACCTTCCTGATGATGGTCGTAGTAGTTCTCCACGTTTCAGCTCCGTACAGTAGGACTGTCTTGACGTTCGCATTAAAGATTCTGACCTTGAAATTGGTTGAGAGTTGTTTTGAGTTCCATATGTTCTTCAATTGTAGAAATGCTGCCCTTGCTTTGCCAATCCTCGCCTTTACATCTGCATCCGATCCTCCTTGTTTATCAACGATGCTCCCCAGGTACTTGAATGTTTCCACCTCTTCCAGAGTTTCGCCGTCAAGTGTAATTGGGTTGGTGTTCTCCGTGTTGTATTTGAGAATCTTGCTTTTTCCTTTGTGAATGTGGAGGCCTATCGATGTGGAGGCTGCTGTTATATTTGCTGTCTTCATCTGCATTTGTTCGTGTGTATGAGAGAGGAGGTCTAGGTCATCTGCAAAGTCCGAATTATCTAATTGATTCTGAGAAGTCCATTGTATTCCGTATTTCCCCTCAGATATCGAAGTCCTCATAATCCAGTCAATCACTAGAAGGAAGAGCAAACACTTTATATAGTTAACAAAAAATAGAATCACAGTTAACAAGTAAAATGATGAATTTGAAATTTATTCTGTCAATTTAAAATGTTATTTACTTAGTTTCGAATATACAAGCCTTCATTAAAAGTAACTACATATAATGATGAAACGTATCTCTATTTCAGTGTTTAGTTTAAAAGTCAAACATCACCAACCTAAGCTTATAATACCTCATTAAACCTACCATTAAATTGACTTATAACATAATCTTAATATTTTTCATTATAATTATATAGATCATCCGGTTCTGATTAATGTTGGTATCTACTCATCAGTGTTTAATGAATATCTCCATTTTTATGTTGGTTTGTTCTCTGAGCTGGATGGTTTGGTCGTGGAGCTTTCATCGTCCTTCTGAACGACATCATCAGCACAAACTTCGGGTAGAAGTGAAGTGTTTGAGAAATTCAAACACTTCACTTCTCCCCGAAGTTTGTGCTGATGATGTCGTTCAGAAGGACGATGAAAGCTCCACGACCAAACCATCCAGCTCAGAGAACAAACCAACATAAAAATCACCCACCTGAGCTACAAATCTTCTCCACCATCTCGAATATCTCCATTTTCTAACCAGATAAATATTACCTCTAAATTTGTTGAAACTCGTTTTCTTTTATAATTCAAGATTAAAAATTATATGATTGTATAGAAAGAATTGTTTAAATATATCTAATTGATTAGTCAATGACTCGATAAATATCATTTTGACCGATTTCAACACTAAACTCATTGATATTTATATATTTGAAAGAGATTCTAAACAGTCACAAATAAATTTCACGGGAGTAAAACAAATGAAGAATGAATTGAATCTAGATACTTGATTAGGATTATTTAACAGTGTTCAACATTCATTAATTCGAGGAATGGAACCTAGAAATGAAAAATTTTTTAGATGAATAAATTACTCATTCAGAATAACATTGTAAACATTATAAATTACAATTACTTCTTTATATATTGCGATAAACATTCAATATCATTTATAAGTAACTATTAAACTTCAAATAGTTTTGACATTATATTTTAAACTATTTCAATAGAATGTTTAGAAAATTAATCACTATGCTAATCATCATATAATACACTATGACTGTTTACTTTTTCTAGATCTATTTCATTCACTGACTGTAAAGTATTGTTTGATAAAGGAATCTAAGAATTTATATTTACTTGCTGCTCCTTAAGCTTTTCATTTAATTTCAAAGTTGAAATCATGAGTCAATTGAAGCTAGACCACCATCGAAAACCTGGAAGCATTGTACGGACGTTTCGTCCTATTATGGGACTCCTCAGCAGTGCGCATCCACGATCCCGCACTCGTGAGATTCGAACCCAGGACCTACCAGTTACAAGCCAGAGCCCTTAACCGAGAGACCACTGAGCCGGCCGTCATCCAACGGTGTTAATGTCTAAATTCAACTGATCCACAAATTATGAGCGACTATTCACCAATTTCCTTTCATTTAATTAATATTATAGCTTTAATACTGACAAGCAATTTGAATTGAAAATATTTACTTGTAATTTATTGAACATATTGGATCCATATTACATAATACGCCAACTCTTCATTATGAAGCAATTAACTGTAATCGGAAATTCATTGTGAATCATTTCATATCATTTTTATTTATTTATTTGAACACATAAATATTGGTACAAAGGGGCGCCAGATACATATACGCCTCACAAATCTTATTTGATTTTTGTGAAGGCAGTCATACTGCCCAGGTGCCCAAACCGAAGCACGTGGTTTTCTTAGAGGGTCACACCCGGAGGCTTTGACCTGAAGGTCTAGTCAACAAGCATCGTGAGGAGATGCAGTCCCATGGTAAACGGCGATCAATAATTGATTCATACGCCACTTATTCCCTCAGGATACTGGAGCCCATGTGCAACATTGGTTTGGAATCAGGGTTTTCCAACTCCCCTAGGTGGATCCTCCACATCCACCAACCTGGTTAAAGCGCCGGAAATTCGCTTTTCGTCCTCTCACTTTTGTGAACAACAACCCCGCCACGAGAAGGCAGTGAGTAGGACTTCCCTTGCAGAGGCTATATATTCGCGTGACCATATGAGAGCATTTCGTGAGGGATTGGACTCTCCCCACTCTCGGCCGTACCAGGGCATTTGATAAAAACCCTAAGTATAATTCCTAACCTTAACCATGAACTATAAATCATAATTCGAAATCCTCACACAAATATTAAGTCTTCATTTAGTCCCAGTTATTATCTGGACACTCTCGAGGTTACTCTAGCGTCCCTGAAAGGTCGTCCATAAACTATAATCTCACCCTCATTTATTTAGAAAAGCTGTGGTAGATTGGAATGATGAATATCTCCCTCCAGCCATTCATAGAATATAGTTAACCAATTTTTAAAAGAATTATCTAAAAACTGAAAAGACAAATTCACATGCTTATGTTACATGTGACTCAAATATTGTAGCTGATATGGTGGTCTAGCTTTATATATATAGCTAGACCAACATGAAAAACTTGGACGCACTGGATGTTCATTTCATCCTAATGTGGGACTCCTCAGTAGTGCGCATCTACGATCCCGCTTGCGGGATTCGAACCCAAAACCTTCAGTCTGACACACGAACGTTTAATCTCTAGATTACTGATCCAACGGTTTTAATGTCTAACTTCAATCAATCGATGTAAAGTTACCCTTTTTTTAAAGTCTCATTTATTTTCCCTTCCAATATACTGAGAAAAAAAAGGCTATTTGTTTAGACTTTTTAAATATTTCTATACTACAAACGTACAATCATAACAATAAAAAGACAATTAACAATTAACAACAAAACATTTATTTGTTATTACAATATCATCTGGTAAATTTGTTTAAATTTATTGTTGTGTTTATTGTTACCATGTCAACAAACGTATTTTGGGAGAAACTATAACGTAGTTACTATCAGAATTTTTCATCTGAATCGCCATTTAAGTCTGATGATATATATAGCGTAACGTTGAAGGTAGTGCATAAATGTCGGGATCTTATCATCAAGTCAGCATATATGTTCAAAATTAACGATAGAGATCATCATGATAACAGGTTTTTTATTTTCAAGGAAATCAATGTTAATTAACTATTAGCAAGTTTAGAGGGGGGGGGTTGTGGAGAATTTAGTATTTTCACAGTTGAAATCATGAGTCAATTGAAGCTAGACCACCATGTAAAACCTGGAATCACTGGACAGCCGTTTCGTCCTATTAACAAGTTTATCAAAGTGAAAACAATAAATTGAATAAAATAACATGATTACCCAATTTAGTACGCCATGATTCTTATTGACTGTTCACAGTTATATAATATACTCTTATGGGCCAGGGTAATTTTGCATTGGTTTTCAGGAGAACCAGACACCATCCAGACTTTTACGCGGTAACCCAAACAGTACAGCTTAATCCCATAGGAGAATCGGACACTATATAGGCTTCAACGCTACAATCCGAACAGTACAGTTGACTATTAGTGACTGTTACTTATAACATATGTGACTATAAATTCATTTTATTAGTGAAGTTGAATGTAAATTTGAATGTAAAATTAAAATTGGAGAAATAGAATAGAATTTTAAAAACAGTTATATAAAATGCTTTAAATGAATATCTTATGTGAATGAAGTTTCATTAATGTCGGTTAGTTCTTACTTACTTAATTGCTTACGCCTGTTACCTCTTGTAGAGGAGCATGGGCCGCCCATCAGCACTCTCCAACCAACTCTGTCTTGGGCAATTCTTTTCACTTCTTCACTTGTTATTCATCCTCTTCATGTCTGCTTCAGATTCCCCACTTAATGTGTTCTTAGACGTCCCTCTTCTCGGTTTTCATTGACGATTCCAAGTTAGTGCTTACCTTGTGATGTAGTTAGATGATTCAACGTTTCTTTCTAATTTCCTCTTCAGATGGAAGCTAGTTTGTTTTCACTCACAAAAGATTTTCGTTAATGGTTCCCTGCGTATCTTGAGTAGACAACTACACAGTTCAATGTTTAGAAAATATGTAGAAGACAAGGATCTCAGTTAAACACTAGATAATGATCATTTTGAATTATATGAGTTTATTCTCATCATCGAAATCACAAAATGATGTTATCTAGACCCCCATTTGAAACCTGAAAGCACTGAACGATCATTTTGTCTTAATATGGGACTTCTTAGCATTGCGCACCTACGATTGCAAATAAGGAAACCTAGGCCGGAACCTACGATCTCATGCTCGAACACCTAACCACTTCATCGGTATCCGACAATCTTGATGTCTAACATTAATCAACCCATGATATTGCACAACCCTTCATCCATTTCCTGTGGTGACTGTAGCAAACATTTATTAAAAAGAAAATAATAACCTAGAATAGAACTAGGCAATAATATGGTGACGTAATTGTACAAGAAAGTATTAACAATACTTATAAAAATAATTAATCTACCAACGAATATGAAAAAATGAAATCTCCTACTTGCTTCACTTGTACATAAAATAGATGATACAAATCAACATTCTGTCTTTGGTTTGAGTATACATAATGGATTTTACCTAAACTTTACCAGTTATTATTCAGTCAGTTATAAATTGCATCCTAAACTACTTACTTGTGGTGTGGTCTACTTATATCCATATAAGTAGTATATGGTGTGGGTCAGAAATAGAATGTATTTTAGCAGAAGACCGATGAGCAAAGAACTGAAATGAAGCGCAATCGTTTGCAAAATGCATGAGCAATGTAATAAGAGAAGAAACACTGAAGATTGAAACAATTTGTTGTTAATTTTTTGTTAATTTGCAAATTGACTGTCCATTGTTTGGTCATCAGAATTTACTGAGATAGTCTGTAATCTTTGCTTAAATACATTCGATTGTCCCCAACCAGTCGTGCTTTGTTCACTACAACTTACTTACGCCTGTTACCCCTCGTGGAGGAGGATAGGCCCCCAATCAGCATTCTCCATCCAACCCTGTCTTGACCATACATTTCCAGTTCTTTCCAGTTGCTGACCACATTATAACATAGTCGTTAGAATTCAATCAAGAATAAAAATTGTAACAAAACGTTGAACGTCGTCAATGTGAATATTATGAGATACATATAAACATTGAGTCACCTGTTAGTTAATATCACAAGGAGGTTTTGTGGAGATTTTAGAAATTTTATATAGTTAAGATCATGAGTCAATTGAAGCTAGACAAACATGGAAAACCTGGGAAGCACTGGACTCCTCAACAGCACGCATCCACTATCCAGCCTCGCGGGATTCGAACCCAGGACCGACCACTCTCGCGCCAGAGTACTTAACCGATAGACCACTGATCTGTCTTCCTACAAAACTTTCTAGATTAAATATTTTATATTTTTGAGGGTCAGTAGATGTACATGATGACATCTTATTTACTTGACAAGCAAGCTTAATCTATCGTGTTCCATAGTAAGACTTACTATTAACAATAACACATAATACACATATTTATATGAAGCCCCTGAAAAACACTTGTCAAAAGTTAATCATTAGTCACGTTATTATTTTATAATAAATTATGTCAAAAGAAAAGAAAACAAATAAGAACTTCAATTTTTCGAGAAACTATGTGATCTTTGTTCCATTTGACAGTTATCCAAACGATTATTCTGATTAACTCGTAAACAACGTCTTTAGTAAGATATTTTTATTGATTCCCATGATTTGGAAGGTGAATTTACCCAAGTCCTGCTATTTATCATCTATTCATTTTGTTTCTAAATTAGATTATAGCAACTGTATTGTCGTTTGCATTGATACAATTATACTCGATATATCACTAAAGAATAATATCCACTTATTTATTCTTCATTAATTTTCACTTGAATGCAGTACCCGTCACAGATTGATCTGAAGTATGATTGGTAACCACAATGCACTAAACAAATGTTTTATCTTTATGTGAGGCGTATAATCCGTTCTCATCCACGAACGTACTTGATGGTCAAGCTAATAAACTTCAGTTCACTTCGTATTGTTTGCTTGTATCTTCCCATTGTTATTTAGGACTGCAATTGATCAGTCTTTAATTGGCATATGTGCATATTGTGCGCACTTCCTCGATAATGCCTGAAGTCACAAGCTTTATGAGCAAAGATGGATATTGGCTAGCAGTGGAATCCAGGACGCGCGTTTGGTCGTATTTGGAACTAGTCAGCTGGATGTATCTGCATCTCAGAGTTGATGTTCACTCTGGGACTCGAACACAGTAGTTTTCGCTTCAAACGCCATCGCGTTATCCACTTAGCTACTGAGTCCTGACGAGTCTCAAATTGGACGAAACACGCATCCTGGATTCCACTGCTAGTCACTATCCATCTTTGCCTAATAACCTTCAGGTTTTAAAAAGAAATAATGACATCAGAGACCATTCGATAAGTAACCGACTTTATGATTTCAGCTCCAATCGATTTGTGATATAGACTGACTATTATCCAATGCTAACAGTGACAATTGTTTCATTCCGAAAAACCCTTTTCTTCATTTAATCTTTAGCTTTCTTTTTATATTTTCTTAGATTAGCCTATTTAACAATCCCCTAATAAATAAATTGATGTAAATTTCTGAGATGGTGGAGAATATTTGTAGCTCAGGTAGATGATTTTGATGAAGTTTTGTCCTCTAAGCTGGATAGTTTGGTCATGGAACTTGAAGTTTGTACTGATAATGTCATTCACAATAACGATGAAGGCTCCATGACCAAACCATCCAGCTTAAAATATAAAACTCTATCAAAATGTAAATTACTATTTTAACCATTCTATCGAATTTATATCACGCAACATTAATACAATCATGTCATAGAAAGTTAAATTAACTTTTTCATATGTTCAATTTTTGCATGATAAAATATTTTTGGCTGATAAATAACTGACGGGAATTGAACGAAGTGGATGTAAACAACTATAGCAAATTGATTTTTGATGTCATTTATAATCAGAACACTAGAACATACCATGTTACAATTATAAATAACAGGGAAGATATAAATTCATTTTGTATTAATAACAATCTATCCAATGTTCAATTTACTTGAAATTATCAAGTCAAATCTTGGGTATTAATGCTTTCATTTTGTATTGTTTGTATGATACTTTTCAATGACGTTTAGAACTACAAATGATCAGTCTGTTATTGGCAATGTGTATCCAAATTTCATTATAGGCAAAGATGGGTGATAACTAGCAGTGGGATCAAGGACGCAAGTTTTGTGTTGTTTAATATTCGTCAACTGGGTGTACTTGCATCCCATAGTTGATGTTCAATTCGGGACGCGAAGATATTTATTTATGTATATATAAATTACTTCACAGTGAAAACGTAAAAGATATTAGAGATTTACTTTATCCTACTAAATAAATTTTAACTGTAATATAACGAGTCGCATAGTCCTCCAGTGTTTTAACCGATTATTATTAAATTTTCAGGAACGTCTTTTGTAGAGATTTTAGTAATTTATTAATTGAATTGATGAGCCAATCAAAGCTAAACCACCATGAAAAACCTGGAAGCACTGGATGGCTTTTTAGTCCTATTTTGGGACTCCTCAGCAGTGCGCATCCACTATCCAGCCTAGCGAGATTCGAACCCATAACTTACCAGTTTTGCGCCAGAGTACTTAACCGATAGACCACTGAGGTGAGGTCGTGGATGTGCACTGCTGAATAATCCCACAATAAGACGAAACGGCCGTCTAGTGCATCCAGGTTTTCCATGTTGGTCTAGCTTGATTGGTCATGCTTTTAACTTTGAAAATACTGAAATCTCCAAAAAACCCCTCTTCTGATTATAATCATATGCTCACTAGTGACTGACATCAGGAGTTAATTCCTGGAGTTCTAGTGAGAAGCAGTGACCAGTGGAGTTCAAACCATGTCTGTTCTGAGATAGGAACTCACTGACAACAAATGCTGAACGGTTGCTCATTTTCGAATTAGTTGAATATTTAATGGCTATTATTCTGAATTGAAATTACAAAAAATAATAATAATATTAAAGAGATATCGTAAAACCTAATTAAGTATATGCTTAATATACAAATTATATTAACTCAATAGCTCTAAATTAAACTGGTTGAATATTCAACTTTAAAAAAATATTGAAGTACACTTGAAATTGAAGTTTTCCCCTACCTCAATACACTTCATGAATGAAACTGTCCATTTTTTTGTAATTTGGGTCAGTAGACACTTTAATGGATGCATTACGGTTTATAAGTAGACTGTTGAAATATTCATTTTTTTAAAAAGTACCATAAGTAATGGATCAGAAGTAGTGTGAAGTGATTTAAGAAAGGAGAATATATTAACTTAAGCTAATCAACTGAGTAAATATCATTCACGGATTATCTATTCTGATCTATTCTAGTTTGCCTTTTGTTTTGCTCTCACAAAACTATATAATCATTATATGTGTAGACAGACTAGAACATCATAGACTGGTTAAATTTTTAACCAATTTAACACCGTTGGATGCTGGCTCAGTAGTCTATCAGTTAAGTGCACTAGCACGAAACTGTTAGGTCCTGGGTTCGAGTCTCACGAGTGCGGGATCGCGGGTGCTCACTGCTGGGGAGTCCCATAATAGGACGAAACGGCCTTCCAGTGCTTCCAGGTTTTACATGATGGTCTAGCTTCAATTGACTCATGATTTCAACTATGAAAATACTGAAATCTCCACAAAAACCCCTTCTAATTTATAGATAAATTATAATTACCATTTGAACATTGAAAACATGATGTTCGGCGAAAGGATCACTTTTCAACGTATTTATTATCAAGCTGCACAGTCGTGTATATATATGAAAATGTTTTTGTTAAAGCACTAGTACCTTTGAGGAAATGTGAACATGGAATAACCAAGATGATGTAATAGAAAGATTGTAATACTAGATTACGTAATACGAATAATGAACATAGACTTAATAAGTTAGCAACGAATTATTAGGTAAATGTATTAAGGTTGTTATTATTCGTAATACGTAATCTAGTATTACAATCTTTCTAATACATCATCTTGGTTATTGCTTGTTCACATTTCCTCACGGAACTAGTATATTAACAAAAAAATTCCATACAGTGCTTTCAGGTTTTTCAGGGTTGTCTAGCTTTAATTAACTCATGAATTCAACTATTAAAATTAATAAAATATCCACAAACACCTTCCTCTGATTATGGTCATCATATGCTCACTAGTGACGGTCTGCAAGAGATAATTCCTGGAGTTCTAGTGAGAAGCTATGACCAATAGAGTACAGTCGTGTCTGTTGTGAGATAGTAACTCACTGAACACAATGATAGACGGTCACGCAATTTCGTGGATTGGTTGAAGTTAGATATTTACACCGTTGGATGCCGGCACAGTGGTCCAGAGGTTAAGTATTCGCTCGAACGTTAGGTCTTGAGTTCGAGTCCCACGTAGGGGATAGTGGATGCGCACTGTTGAAAAGTCCCATACTCGGAAGAAGTGACCATTCAGTGCTTACAGGTTTTCCATGGTGGTCTAGCTTCGATTACACATAGATCCCTTTGCTGAACTTCAGTGTTTTTAACAATAAATTATAATTAATTATTATTGTTATTATTATGATATAAATTTTTAAATTAATGTAAAAATATGTCCTCCTACAATATAATGCGAATAGGTGGAACAATGTTAAACAAAACATAACTATAACCACGATTGATTGATCACTGGGTGGTGATCAATCTCATGCGTGTCAGGTCCTTAGTGCTGATCGAATGCTATCGATCAAGTTGCAATGTGGCCACCAGTCTAGGTGGCTCGACACTGCGGGCACTATATATATTAGGGTAACATGGTGGTTGGAGGTGGTCAACAGGAAACCCTGGACCCGGGTTTCGTGCTACTTGGCACTCGTCAGCAAGGTGTACCTGTAATCTTGAGGGAACTGACGCTCCCTGGCGGATTCGATCCCGCGTCACTCAGCTTCACAGTCAGAGACGTTACCACTGAGCTATTCGGGCCGCGACCGACCTCCTGTAGGACTGAGATCTAATCACAATTGATTGATCACTGGGTGGTGATCAATCTCATGCGTGTCAGGTCCTTAGTGCTGATCGAATGCTATCGATCAAGTTGCAATGTGGCCACCAGTCTAGGTGGCTCGATCTCAGTCCTACAGGAGGTCGGTCGCGGCCCGAATAGCTCAGTGGTAACGTCTCTGACTGTGAAGCTGAGTGACGCGGGATCGAATCCGCCAGGGAGCGTCAGTTCCCTCAAGATTACAGGTACACCTTGCTGACGAGTGCCAAGTAGCACGAAACCCGGGTCCAGGGTTTCCTGTTGACCACCTCCAAACACCATGTTACATAACTATAACTGCAGAAGAGATTAGTAGTAGTGATAACATTTTAACTCATAGGTGTACTTTTTTTTGAAGTAGTAAATTAACTTTTTATTATCCCTGTTACATCTAGATTAGGTTCATCGCATCAGATTAACTCATCCTACACCTATAAATGGTTTCTTAAATTAACATTCATGTTTGATGATTTTCATAAATTGTGATCTCTACACCTCCAATATCTTTTTTTAACTTCCTCTTCATTTGAAAGCTGGTTCGTTCTCTGTCACGGTAAGATATTACTGATGATGTCTGGCTAACGTATCTGGAGTATCTTGAGTGATTAACTAATTATAATTACCTATACATTTTTGAATTTAATTGTATTAGTTCTCCAAGTTTCAGCTCCAAACAATAAAACCGCTTTGACGTTTGCATTTGAAATACTGAATTTGATGTTGGCTAATAGTTTCTTTGATTTTCATATGTTCTTCGGTTAAAGAAATGTCGCCCTTCTTTTGCTAATTTTTGCCTTTACATTTGTATCATATCCCCCTTTTTTATGAAGGACACTGCTCATGTGCAACAAAGTATCCACCCCTCCCAGTGATTTGTAATCAAGTGTGACTTGATACTCAGCATATTGTATTTAAAGATCTCGCTCTTTCCTTTGTGAATATTGAGGCCTACTGCTCCAGAGGCTGTGGCTACACGGTCTACCCTCTGCGGATTTGTTGCGCTGCATAGGACACAAATATTAGGACCTCTGTGAATACCGAGTCGTCTAAATATATCTAACTTTTCCAGTGTATCCCGTGCTTCCACTGAGATATGGAGCTCTTTATACTTACTTACTTTACTTGCGCCTGTTACTCCCAATGAAACATAGGCCGCCGACCAGCTTTCTCCAACCCACTCTGTCCTGGGCCTTCCCTTCTAGTTCTATCCAGTTCTTGTTCATTCTTCTCATGTCTGTCTCTATTTCTCGGCGTAATGTGTTCTTTGGTGTTCCTCTTCTCCGTTGACCATCAGGATTCCATGTGAGGGCTTGTCTTGTGACGCAATTAGCTGATTTCCTCAAGGTGTGCCCAATCCACTTCCAGCGCTTCTTCCTGATTTCTTCCTCTGCTGGAATCTGGTTTGTTGTCTCCCACAGTAATTTGTTGCTGATAGTGTCTGGCCATCGGATCCGAAGTATCTTGCGTAGACAGCTGATGATGAACACTTGTATCTTCTGGATGATGGCTTTCGTATTTCTCCACGTCTCCGCCCCATACAGTAGAACTGTCTTGACATTTGTATTGAAAATTCTAACCTTGGTGTTGGTTGACAATTGTTTTGAGCTCCAGATGCTTTTCAGTTGTAGGTATGCTGCTCTTGCTTTGCCGATCCGCGCTTTCACATCTGCATCTGATCCACCGTGTTGGAGCTCTTTATAACTCAGTCAATAATCAAAAGAAGGGGAAAATGTGAGGGTGAGTAACGATGTGTGATACCCGTCTTCATTTGAAATGGATCAGTGTGCTGCCATACACGCACGGCTTTTCAGCTCAGTCTCTTATAAGAGTTTTATATGATGGTGGCTATAAGATTCTCCTATCCACACTGTCAGATTCTTTCTCGTAGTCAAGGAAGCTGATATATATAGACTAGTTCCATTCGAATAGTTGCGTAACAATTATCCGAACACTTGTAAGTTAGTCAGTACACGATTAATCCTTACGAACGCCAACTTGATGGTCCTGAAATTAGGCGTCATCTGAATCTTTAGTTTGGTTCGGAAACATAGAATGCAACACCACATTTCAAGGTGGGCAGTGGTTAGGCATATGCAACACATGTCCTAACCATCTCAGATAATAAGGATTTAAAACATCATCAACCTATTCACCACATTTGCCTAATAACCTATTCTTAAATTGTTCTTGATGAAAAAATTAATGACAATGAATTTAATAACTGTATTTACCTAACAGTAAACGATTTACTTTATTTAGACTAAATTTTCATATGAAATAATCGACATTCATCAGCCAACTTCTTAAACAACACCATAATAAAGGTATTATCATA
Source organism: Schistosoma rodhaini (assembly GCA_944470415.2). NCBI lineage: Eukaryota > Metazoa > Platyhelminthes > Trematoda > Strigeidida > Schistosomatidae > Schistosoma > Schistosoma rodhaini. The sequence goes on from OX104037.1 coordinate 37,923,468, forward strand.
GATCGATAGGTCCTGGGTTCGAATCCCGCTAGGCGAGATCTTTGATGCGCACCGCTGTGGAGTTCCACAACAGGACGAAACAGCCGTCCAGTGCTTCCAGGTTTTCCATGTTGCTCTCAGTCAGCTACAACGGTGGTCTTGAGTGCTGATAGAGGTATGAGGGCAGTTATCACTTCCCGGTTGCCCACACCGTGGAAGGGTTCTTCTAGGGGTACCTGAAAAGGAAATTGGGTTAGAATTGGTCTTAATGACCTGGGAGTGTGACCGCAGTGCCCAAGGGACAACTGCTTGAGGTCGGTCACACACGACCTTTTTGTGGGTAGTTTTTTGTGTTAGCTCCGTTCTTCAAAGGACCTTACCGCCGGAGACGGATATCCGTGGGATAAGACGAGGTGTGCATTTTTAACGTCGACCCTTTCTAACCCCATCCCTCCTTGTGGGAAGACAGCATCGCTGTCATGCTGGTTGTCTGAAGGAAACACCTTACTGTTGTCACACCTCTGTACAGTCAGCAGAACGACTTCGCCTTCGGACCTTGGGTTTGCTGCTTTTAGTCTCACCGCTCTTCAAACGACCTGCCTGGCATGGTAAAACCTTGAGGAACGATTGTTCCGGTCAGTATAACTCCATTGATTCATCACGATAGGCAAGCCCGACCACCACGTCAAGGTAGCAGCAACGGTTGCTCTACCTTCAATTGAATCATGATCTCAATTATTAAAAGTATTATCATAGCTTTTATAATGTACAATGTTTAAAAACCTTTATTAAATTCTACCAGGAGAAAACGACCAGTGTAGCAGCAGCCTCAGCGGCAGTAGGTCTCAATATAAACAAAGAAAAAAGCAAGACTCTCCGATACAATACAATTTGCACCAATCAAATTACACTTGACGGAGAAGCTTTGAAGGATGAGGAAACCTTTACATATCTAGGCAGCATCATTGATGAACACGATGGATCAGATGCAGATGTGAGGGCGCGGATCGGCAAAGCAAGAGCAGCATATTTACAACTGAAAAACATCTGGATGACGCCTAATTTCAGGACCATCAAGTTGGCGTTCGTAAGGATTAATCGTGTACTGACTAACTTACAAGTGTTCGGATAATTGTTACGCAACTATTCGAATGGAACTAGTCTATATATATCAGCTTCCTTGACTACGAGAAAGAATCTGACAGTGTGGATAGGAGAATCTTATAGCCACCATCATATAAAACTCTTATAAGAGACTGAGCTGAAAAGCCGTGCGTGTATGGCAGCACACTGATCCATTTCAAATGAAGACGGGTATCACACATCGTTACTCACCCTCACATTTTCCCCTTCTTTTGATTATTGACTGAGTTATAAAGAGCTCCAACACGGTGGATCAGATGCAGATGTGAAAGCGCGGATCGGCAAAGCAAGAGCAGCATACCTACAACTGAAAAGCATCTGGAGCTCAAAACAATTGTCAACCAACACCAAGGTTAGAATTTTCAATACAAATGTCAAGACAGTTCTACTGTATGGGGCGGAGACGTGGAGAAATACGAAAGCCATCATCCAGAAGATACAAGTGTTCATCATCAGCTGTCTACGCAAGATACTTCGGATCCGATGGCCAGACACTATCAGCAACAAATTACTGTGGGAGACAACAAACCAGATTCCAGCAGAGGAAGAAATCAGGAAGAAGCGCTGGAAGTGGATTGGGCACACCTTGAGGAAATCAGCTAATTGCGTCACAAGACAAGCCCTCACATGGAATCCTGATGGTCAACGGAGAAGAGGAACACCAAAGAACACATTACGCCGAGAAATAGAGACAGACATGAGAAGAATGAACAAGAACTGGATAGAACTAGAAGGGAAGGCCCAGGACAGAGTGGGTTGGAGAAAGCTGGTCGGCGGCCTATGCTTCATTGGGAGTAACAGGCGAAAGTAAGTAAGCAATTTTTGTTATAATCAATAAATTTCATTATTTCACATTAGTTTCAATGATAATCAAATTAAATGACCATGAAATAGTGTTGTTTTTCTTCCATAATTTTAACTTAACAAATTTCAAAGTTAAAGGACATAACAAACCAGCTGTTGTTTATCTACTAAATTTATCTCATATACGGGTGACTGTCTTTTCATTCCCAAGAAATAATGCCTTGAAAAGTACTATTTTTATTTTTTATAAAGAATTTTTATTTGTGCACTTGCTGAATAAATGAACAATTAGCCTTTATCAGTTTACACGATTGTAGTAGCTGATGGTTGAAGTTAGACATTAAAAACGTTGGATGTCAGCTCAATGGTCTAGAGGTTAAGCGCTCGCGTGCGCGAATGATAGGTTCTGGGTTCAATTCTCGTGACGCGGGATCGTGAATGAGCACTTTTAAGGAATCCCATAATAGGACGAAACGGCCATCCAGTGATTCCAGGTTTTCTATGGTATTCTAGCTTCAACTATAAAACTTTTTTATTGTGTCACACGGACTAATTTTAATTAGACAACCATTAAAAGCCACAATCCACTTGATACTTTTCGTGTCTTAGCATATGACTCGTCAACAATGTTCATGTATAATTTCACTACATCAGGGATGATGTAAATATCTTAAACAAAGTCAAATAATTTTACGTTTAGTTTCCAAAGTTAGAATGATGAATTATTATTAGATAACTAACAGCAAATAACTGAGAATCAGACATCACTGATTGTGAGTTTAGAATTCTTTGAGTACTTTTTATTAGTGTATCCAATAGCATGTGTAGGTTCTCGCCGTAATAAGTAGTCTCTCATTTCTTCTAGGTTTCATTCTAGTAAGGATCAAATCTATACCTCATGACAAACTATCCATAAAATACTATATGTATTATTGTAAGGTTTACTTACTTACGCCTGTTACTCCCAATGGAGCATAGGCCGTCGACCAGCTTATTATTATTTTTGGTTAGCGTATTTTCAGCGAGTTGGTTTTCTACGGGATGGGGTCGCTAACCCCATGCTCAACCCTCCTCCTCTACCCGAGCTTGGGACCGGCAGTAGCCCCCGGAGGAGCTACAGGTGGAGTTATTATTGTAAGGTTACACACCATAAATTGTTTCATGATGAAAACATGATCGCATTCAGAGTTTTTGAATTATTTCACTGAATCATTTTGACGTTTGTTTTTTTGAATAAAAGCCAATGGTTGATGATTGATTGTTAACTTTATGCCTATCCAACCTTCTGATAACTTTGATTCCATATTGATTACATCCATCAAGATACTAACTAGTGTCTAATGATTAGTGTCATATTCCCTTTATGTCAGTTTTGACCAAATAAGATTGTTCGATATAACTCTGTAACAAATACAGTAAGTGGTTCATTATCAATTTATTAAGTATTTGTTATTGAGAATAATTAGTTATAGACTAATTTTGACAATCTACTTCATGGTATTAGTTGTAGTGCAAATAATTCATTTTAGACTGATTTAAGGTATCAATTTAAGTAGAATAGTTTCGGATTTTCTGAATAACTGAGATCGAAACAACCTGGAAATAATGTAAGTATAAAATTAAAGCCCGAAGTGGTCTGTGCATTTTATATGATCATTCAATTTGATCAATCTACATCTATACTAACTAGCACAGTTGATTGAGAATTACTTACTTACTTATGCCTGTTAGCCCTCGTGGAGGAGCATAGGCCACCCACTAACATTCTCCATCCAACCCTGTCCTGGGTAATTCTTTCCAGTTCTTTCCAGTTGTTATTCATTAATAAATATCTTAAACTCTTTAGTTTATCGATGTTTGAGGCCTTAAGAACGGATTTATGGGACCTTGACACCAAACTACACTATACCTCAGTTGATAATTCTACTCTATACAGAAAATCTTTTAAAGCCACCATCGATCAAATACATGTCAGATACATTTTTTCATAATGATTCAAATTCTTGTTTTACCTAAACATATGATAATATCAAAGTAAATTTTCAAACAACATAATAAATAAAGATGGAAAGTGGCTAGCACTCGAACCCAGAACGCGCGTTTCGTCCAATTTGGGACTCGTCAGCTGCATGTACCTGCATTTCAGAGTTGATGTTCACTCTGAGTGGATAACGCGATGGCCTTTGAAGTGAAAGGTACTGGGTTCGAGTCCCAGAGTGAACATCAACTCTGAGATGCAGGTACATCCAGTTGACAAGTCCCAAATAGGACGAAAAGCACGTCCTGGATTCCACTGCTAGCCAATATCCATCTTAGCTTATAAAGCTTGTGACTTCAGGCAATATAGAGGAAGTGCGCACAGGATGCGCATATGCCAATAAGAGGGTGACTAGTTGCAGACCTAAACATCAATGGGAAGATTCACACAAACAATACTAAGTGAATTTAACATAATAAATAATTTACCCCTATTCATTAGGATAATCAAAGTTAGTAAATCTTAAAGCTTAATGCCGTTAACTTTGTACAACATTGTATTTGTAAAAAGATATGACTCATATATCCAACGTTAATAATGTTTTATTCAGACATTGTGAATTTATTTATAGCCTATAAGATAATTTGATTTAACAGGAATGGAACAAGATGATGATGATGATGATGTTTCGAAAGAAGTAAACTGATACAAAATAACATTACTACTTTTTGTGTGAATATTTTCTGTTGAAGTTTGCTTGCATAGGTGTATGAAACTATATATGTTGTCAACAAACATTTTACCAGTCGAACTGATTATGTTTACTAACAATACAAACTGAATTATTCAAACTTATACGATAAAGAGAGGTAGAATCTTTCATGAACGTGGGAAGCATCATTGATAAACAAGGAGGATCTGATGAAGATGTAAACGTGAGGATTGGCAAAGCAAGGGCAGCATTTCTACAATTAAAGAACATATGGAACTCGAAACAACTTCCTATCAACAAACTTCAAAATAAGAATCTTCAATACGAACGTCGAGACAGTCAGTTCCACTGTACGGAGCTGAAACGTGGAGAACTACTACATCCGTTGTCATGAAGGTACAAGTATTTATAAACAGTTATCTACGCGAATTACTCAACATTCACTGACCGGATAGTATGAGCAACAGCGTTTTATGGAAGAGGACAAACCAGATTCCAGTTGAAGAGGAAACTAGGAAAATACGCTGAAGTGGATAGGACATACATTGAAGAAATCACCAAACTGCATCATGAGGCAATCCCTAACGTGGAATCCTGAAGGGAAGAGAAAAATAGGAAGGCCAAAGAACACACTATGCCGGGAAATAGAAGCAGATATGGAAAGGATGAATGTTAACTGGAAAGAACTGGAAAGGATTGCCCTGGGCAGAGTTGGATGGAGAATGCTGGTGGGTGACCTATGCTCCTTCACGAGAGGTAACAGGCGTAAACGTAATAGTGACCTGGTTATAAATTGATCGATGGAACTCAATCAATACTACAAGAATAGGATTACTTACAATCAGTGATTGCATAATATAAAAGTCCCAGTCTTACGGGAAAGTTGTCATGACTTCGATACTTCAATGGTAAGTCTCAATTTGAATATGAGAAATCTTAACTAATCTAAACGTAGCCAAAAGTTTATGCGTTCAGCAGATAGTTGATAATAACGTTCTTAGTTAAAATAATGAATGGTGTAAGGTAGAAATTAGGATGAAGTGTGAGTTAAATGTATATTTCATATGAATCTAATATATTTTTTTCATCTATCTTTTAATACAACCTAAAATAATCCGTATGTTTATTCCAAGCATGTACACTATCTTGTGAAATGAATATCGATTCACTGATTCAGTCATTACTATGATTACTGTCAAAAGTAATTACACATAGGCGGTCCAAGATGTGAATATTTATTAACCAACTTGCAGATAATTTCCATCAATGTCCTACTTATTTTGAAAGTGGATTAGAAATTCGGCACTCATGGTTATCTATTTCGTTCTGGTTTGGGACTTGCTGCAGTTCACAAGTTATATCATGTTATGAATTAGGATTTTATAACTAGCGATGGAAGAAGTATAGGGATTTTTAGATTAATGAATCCAGTAGCGATGTATTGGGATATGTAATGATAGGGTATGAACTTCAAAACTCTTCTTCAACTCTGTCGTATAACTTTTTGCAACCAATGTGTTGTTGCATTCATTTTTATTTGCGATTCGACTTGACGAAATAAGTTGTTGGTGAACAAATGTAAGGGATTGCCTCATGATGCAGTTTGGTGATTTCTTCAATGTATGTCCTATCCACTTCAGCGTATTTTCCTAGTTTCCTCTTCAACTGGAATCTGGTTTGTCCTCTTCCATAAAACGCTGTTGCTCATACTATCCGGTCAGTGAATGTTGAGTAATTCGCGTAGATAACTGTTTATAAATACTTGTACCTTCATGACAACGGATGTAGTAGTTCTCCACGTTTCAGCTCCGTACAGTGGAACTGACTGTCTCGACGTTCGTATTGAAGATTCTTATTTTGAAGTTTGTTGATAGGAAGTTGTTTCGAGTTCCATATGTTCTTTAATTGTAGAAATGCTGCCCTTGCTTTGCCAATCCTCACGTTTACATCTTCATCAGATCCTCCTTGTTTATCAATGATGCTTCGCAGGTATGTGAATGTTTCCACCTCTTCCAGAGTTTTGCCATCAAGTGTGATTGGGTTGGTGTTCTCTGTGTTATATTTGAGGATCTCGCTTTTTTCTTTGTGTATATTGAGGCTTATTGATGCAGAGACTGATGCTACATTAGTTGACTTCATCTGTATGAAATAGGAGGTCTAGATCATCTGCAAAGTCCAAATCATCTAATTGATTCTGAGCTATCCATTGTATTCCGTATTTCCCCTCAGATATCGAAGTCCTCATAATCCAATCAATCACCAGAAGAAAGAGAAAGGAGGAAAGTAGACAGTCTTGTCTGACTCCGATCCTTACTGAAATTACATCTATCAGCTGTACTCCATACACTACTTTACACTGTAATCCATCGTATGGGTCACTATTATATGAAACATATAACTGATACTTCACAAAACATCATTATTATTGTAAGCATATCCGATTTCATTTATTGGACTAAATTAAATGTACACAATTTTATAGTTATTTCTATCCTATCAGATCAAATAATCATTTTTTTTAAAAAAAAAAGAGAAAAATAAAACAAATGGATTGCAATTAAATACATGAGAACATTAAAAATTTTCGGCGCCTAATCTAATCTAATAATAATGTACATATTTTGTAACAAAATGTGCCCAGAAAGAAAAAAGAAGAGCGATATCCTCTATTCTACTACATAGACTGATTGTAGATAGTCAATAAAAACAATCGGATTCAATGTAACATAATGTCAAAAATTTATGAGATTTTATCAAATTCAAAACTACTTTTTTATTTAATCATTATTTTTTTTACAATCAGAATAAGTTTCTGTTGCCTCTTGTAAGATAGTAACTCAGCGAAGAAAATGGTGGATGTGCCGGTCAATCGGTTGAAGTTAGACAATAATAACATTGGATGCCGGATCAGTGGTCTGGAGATTAGACTTGCTCGTGCGAGACTGATAGATACTGGGTTGGAATCTCGCAAGCTGGGATAGTAGCTGCGTGCTGCTGAGGAGTTTCACAATAGGATGAAACGGCCGTCCAGTGATTCCAGAATTTTCATGATGGTCTAGCTTCAATTGATTCATGATTCTAATTATTAAAATAAGTTTCTATTTAATTGGAACCAATGATGTTTAGTTTAGTACAATTTTAATATTGAATTAACTTTGAAAAGTATTGGATAAGATAAGTGTATACTGACCATATCATCTTGTGAACATGTTGAGGAAATAATAAAGCAGAAGTAGAAAGCAATACATTAGATAAACAATATGGTGTAAAACACATATTGTACCATACATGTATTCTAACAGTAAAAACAAGACTATCTAATATAAGGATGGTTAACATCATAAAGACAGCAGAGACATATGAACAAGAAACATTGTGACCAAATATTATGTGAATAATACTCTATCAACACATAGGTGAATGTATTTTTATAGAATGGAGAAGAATCTGTTTATTATTTATTATCGGAATAGGGGATTGAGAATGTGGTGTGGTCTACTTATATCCATATAAGTAGCATATGATGTGGGTCAGAAATAGAATGTATTTTGGCAGAAGACCGATGAGCAAGGAACTGAAATGAAGAGCAATCGTTTGGAAAATGCATGAGCAACGGAATAAGAGAAGAAACACTGAAAATTGAAACAATTTGTTGTTAATTTGCAAATTGACTGTTCATTGTTTGGTCATCAGAATTTACTGATATAGTCTGTAATCTTTTCTAAATGCATTCGATTGTCCCCAACCAGTGTTCTGTTCACTACAGGGAGATTTTAATGTCAGGTAGAGACAAGTGTCATCCTCAGACAATGGATGAATGGTCTCGCAAAGTTATGGGTGGATCTAAGTTAGATATTAACCCCGTTGGATGCTTGTCGGATTAGTGGTCTAGGGGTTAGACATTCACGAGCCAGACTGAAGGTTCTGAGTTTGAGTCCCACATGTTGGATAGTGGGTGAGCTTCGCTGAGGATTCGCACATTAGGACAAAACGGCTATCCATTGCTTCCAGATTTTTAATGATTGCCTGGTTTTTATCGACTTATGAATTCAACTATTATTTATTGTACTTATAGACAGATTTCTAAATAAAATAATGACAACAATAATGATTGTTATTATCATTAAAGGTAAATAATAATCGTTGTAGAGTCATCATGATTTTGAAAAAAATCTTCGTATGAAGTTCTTATTCCAATTGTTATCGTTGATACTGTTGTTAGTATTAGTGCGTTAGTTTGAAAACTTGGAAGCGGACACTAAATGGATGAATAGCAACTGGAAACAACTGGAAAGGATTGCTCAGGACAGGGTTGGATGGAGAATGCTGGTGGGCGGCCTATGATCCTCCACGAGGTGTAACATATGTAAAAAAAAGCAAGTAAGTAAGTAAGTTTACAAACTGTGACTGTAAACTGGCTTTAGCGAAATCAATAGCTTTCATCAAACTGATTCACACATATAAAGGAATGATCAAAACTACAACTATCAAAAAAGTGAAAAAACAAAGGGTGGGATTGAAAATGGCGCAGATTAATAAAGGTAGGTGATAATAAGTACAATCGTGAAAAAGGCCATCATCAGAATGGAGCATATTAAATGAAGGCAAACATTAAAAGAGGGAATAAAACTCGATTGGTTGTTATGTGTCATTTACTTAAAATAAGTTAGATATTAAAATGGTATTGAATAATCAGTGATAACAGACATTGTCAAAACCCAACCATTATAGAAGCTCATACCATTTATTAAGTTAGCTAATATCCTTGTTTCTCTGTTTAAAATAGAAGTATTGTAGCACGTTATATAATGACATTCACTTGGGAGCAGGAGCGACCTGGAACAACAACACAACAGTCAGAACCGAAAAGTGCATCCGAAGTGAGAACACGGTGTACTGGAACAACAGATATATTTTTGAAATTGAAAAACGCGGTTAGAGTACAAAAAAAGGGAAAGCTATTACAAAATAGTTTTGCTCATTATTCTGCAGTTTCAGATCGCATACCGCTTGTTCCTCTTCTTCCAGTGCATTTACTCTTTGTTACCCTGCAATAAGTAATACAAACTCGCATTAGTAACGTTGCGTGTAATGTTTTTTAATACCGTTACAGTATAAGTTGTACATTATTTCGATATTTACATTTATTGATACCTGGCTATTTTTCAAAGTTGAAATCATGAGTCAATTGAAGCTAGACCACCATGGGAAACCTGGAAGCACTGGACGGCCGTTTTGTCCTATTATGGGACTCCTTAGCAGTGCGCATCCACGATCCCGCCTCACAAGATTCGAACCCAGGACCTACCGGTCTCGAGCCAGAGTCCTTAACCGATAGACCACTGAGCCGGCATCCAACGGTGTTAATGTCTAACATCAACCAATCCACGAATTATGAGCGACCATTCACCAATTGCCTTCAGTTAGTTGTTATCTCACAACAGACGTGGTTGAACTCCACTGGTCACTGCTTCCCGTCCAGTGCTTCCAGGTTTTCGATGGTGGTCTAGCTTCAATTGACTCATGATTTCAACTTTGAAAAATACTGAAATCTCCACAAATCCCCTTCTGAATACTTGGCTATATTGATATGCACGAATTTTCATTCTTTCTTCTATTCAGATTCTTATAAATAGATCCCTGTTGAATTTTGATTTAAATAACCTATATAATAGACATATAAGATATATATCATTGGATAAAATGTTCAATATTCTTCTAAATATAGATACGGTTATTTACTCAATTATTTTTTTAATTTTTAAGGAAAACTGACAACATACTACTGAAAATATTGATGTTGCTGTTATAAGTATGTAAACTGATTGTTGTCCCCAAAATGGAATATTAATAATAAGATCAAGTTACAATGTGTCCATTTGGTTGTAATGCATTAACTCTATGCACGTTTTTGTTTGTATCATCGACTTGCCCTCCAATCAGTCCTCGTTAAAGGATTTAAATTGTATTCATTCGAATTACGGATCCTCAGTTAAGTCCCGTATACGTATTTTTCATCACCACCTCCCCGTGCCGGAAGTGGATAATTTTCGCGCCTGCTGCCGTCCTTGGAGGTGGTAGCCATTTCTCAGGCTCCCTCTCCGGAATCGAACCCTGACTCCCCGTTACCCGTTATCATAATGGTAGGCCAATCGCCTATCAATAAATTGATAGGGTAAACATTTGAAAGATCCGTCGCCGACACAATGCCAACTGCGATCAGTAAAGTTATCTAGAGTCATCACAGAATGTAACAGGCACAGTCGAAACCGCGCCCGATTGGTTCTGTTCTAATAAATGCACCCGCCTCCTTGCGGGCCAGGGATTCAATGCATTTATTAGCTCTAGAATAACTACAGTTATCCATGTAGCGTTTACGATCTAAGAAACCATAACTGATTTAATGAGCCATTCGCGCTTTCACCGTTTTAAGGTACGTACTTAGACATGCATGGCTTAATCTCTGAGACAAGCAGATCGACTGACATTAATTCATTGAAAAAAAGAATCTCACCGATAAAATCTCCATGTGATAGTGAGTAGTATGATTTTGAACCTCATGAAAGGCATTATTTCCAATGACATGATAGAATAAACTACAACTAAGAACTAATCAGCTACTCAAAATCAATTTATATTTATTCTTTAATTCTGTTTGAATCCTATAATTTACATTTTAATTCTTTCAACCAGATGAATGAGTAATCATTGCGTTGGACAGTAGATAGTTTAAATGATTCTAGTGATACAGCGCTAGTGATATGTGCTTGAATCTCTTAACTATATATAGTTATTGGTAATTTATCTACAAACTCTGATAAATGCTTGCTTGAATAAATACTACAAATCAACGTTCAATTAGCGCGCTACACAAAGACTAAAAGCCAATATCTTGATGTTTATTTTGCTAATTTAATGGTTGAATTCATGAATTGATTGAAGCTGAACCACCATTGGAAACCTGGAAACGCTGAACGGCCGTTTCGTCCTAGTATGGAACTCCTCAGTAAAGCGCATCCACTGTCCCGACTCGCGAGATTCGAAACCAGGACCTATCAATCTCGCACGTGAGTGCGTAACCTCTAGACCATTGAGCCGGCCGACATTCAATGTTTTTAATGTCTAACTTCAACCAATGCACGAAATTGTGTGATCGTTCATCACTGTCTTCAGTGAGTAACCGCCTCACAACAGACACGGTCAAGTCTACTCACTAGAACTCCAGGAAACACATATTGAAGCCAGTCACTAGTGAGCACATGATGATTATTTTCAGAATGAGGTTTTGCGAAAATTGTAGGGTGGTCTTGCTTATATCGACTAATGGATTCAACCACTAAATTACTACAATTCCCACAAACCCTCATTTTGACAATAGTTTACTAACATTTGATCGTAGTGAATATTTTATATAGTTTCGTCAGGTTTTTTGAAAAAAAATGTTTCTAATAAAAGCCGTTACTCATCTATAGCTCATTTTAGAGTTACAATAAGAATTGTTGAATTATAGAGTCCACTAAGTAATAGAATAATTATAAATTAGTATATTTAATACTGATGGATTCCATGAACCATCGGAAGATGAAATACAACAACTCTATCTAGGTCATTTGATGTTCATCTTAGTTTCTTTCTAACTAAAGAAGTACAAAGCTCAGGGAAATATGTTTATTTCCTTGTTCAATTAACTTTTTCTATTTAATTTCCATGATAGTGACCCACTTTTTGTTAGTTGAACATCTAAAAGAATTACTCAACTTTCATATTCCTTTTCTGTTGTAAAATTAATGGCAATATGTTCTATTTTTAATTCTTTAGGAAACTGTAATTGTTCTATATTATCTTTACAAAGATGAATTTCCCATCCATATAAAAACAGTCAAATGAGAACTTTTGGATAGACTCAACTTAGTATTGTTTGTTTGAATCTTCCCATCGATTTGTTAGGACTGCAACTGGTCAGTCTCTAACGCGATGGCGTTTGAAGCGAGGGTACTGGGTTCGAGTCCCAGAGTGAACATCAACTCTACAATGCAGGTACATCCAGCTGACGAGTCCCAAATAGGACGAAACGCGCGTCCTGGATTCCACTGCTAGCCACTATCCATCTCTGCTAACCATGCTTTTGAATAGACTGTTTAAGTGGCATCCCTTCTGACTTAGCTAGAAAAATATCAGATAATAGAAGACTTAATAGTGAATCCATTCGACTGAATTCATTTAACTACAAATTTTACAGTTTAACATAAAATTCATATTCATAGTGAATTTTACTTGAAAACTCTCTTCTGATGTTGGCTGGAATCGAGGTTTATATTTTATATCTGTTATGCTGTTCACAAATTTACTCGGCAGTCTTCCTTTTATTGAACATTTATTAATAACAAAATTACATCTAAAAACATTAATATTGGTACTCTAGTGTCAAAACCTTGTGTTTTGATGACGAACTATAATGTATTTTAAAACTAATTTTTGTCATTACTTTTGATCTTTTCTAATTTTAGATCAGAAGGGGTTTTGTGGAGATTTCAGTATTTTCATAGTTAAAATCATGAAGCTAGACCACCATGGAGTGAGCAGCGGAGTTCAACCATGTCTGTTGTTGAGATATCAACTAACCGAAGACAATTGGTGAACGGTTGCTTAAACTTCATGGGTTGGTTAAAGTTAGACATTATCACCGTTGGATGTCGGTCAGCTCAGTCGTCTAGGGATTGAGTGCTCTGGCGCGAGACTGGTAGGTCCTGGGTTTTAATATCGAGAGGCGGAATCGTGGATGCACACTACTGAAAAGTCTCATGATAGGACGAAACGGCTGTCCATTGCTTCCAGGTTTTAGATTGTGGTCTAAATTCAATTGACTCATGATTTCAACTTTTCAAATTTGTTAATATTACTTTGAATTCTCTGTTTCAGCATCGTGATTTTGTTATTACGTATACTCAGCTATACCATTTCGTGTTCCTCTGTTTAACCCACGTTTTGCTTACAGTTTCTCTCCTTTCTGTGGTAAAAGATCAATTGTAGTAGTGTTGTGTACCAGATGCCATTATCTATTTTACTAAAGGACTGTTTGTATTAAAACGTTTCACTCACTTTGTTAATTTACAAAACTTAATCAGAAACCCGAATATGTAAAATTTTGACTCTTAACATATGATGTCAAAGACGATTATTCATGTCTGAAGTTGGATGTAGTTAGACGCTCGCTTTATGCATTTAAAAATGCACTCAAGTTAACGTTACACTTTGATTAGTTTGATATTAGTAGTTTTTATTTCTCAAAGTTGAAATCATGAGTCAGAAAAATACTGAAATCTCCACAAATCCCCTTCTGAGCTTTTATTTCATTTCACTAACAACCATAATTCAGCAAGCTATAATTTTAAAAGGACAGGCTTTCCGTCCTAGTATAGGACTCCTCAACAATGTGCTATACAAACTCGAATGGAGGTTAGGATAATATTAGGTTCACCTGACCTTTCAATGTAGAAATGTCACCATTAATTTTAAAAATTAGTTCTTCAGATACCATACTAATGTATCTTCACTCGAATCGCTTTAACATAATGCTGGCAATTCAATCCTACTCATGGATTGCACAATTATTTTCACCTTCGAATAACATAGAAGTGATATTTCACATTGAATTTTTGATTCTCTTGAGTAATTGACACAATCTCTATTCAAAATATTTAATAAATAGCTAGAAGTAAACTTCATTATCTGTTCTTATTACTAGTGTAAAACATAATTCATTGTACAATTAAAATATATCAAAACAATCAGTAGTATTTATGACAACCATCAAATCTGTATCATATTACTAAATTTACTACAACTACTGCTAAGAAATGCAAAACTATTATGAAACAAAATCACTTGGTGTTGTTTGTTTGTATCTTCCAATTATTTTTTTAGACCTGCAATTGATCAGTCTCTTGTTGGCATATGTGCATTTGTAGTGTTGGTTGCTATGTTAAGTCCATATATCTTATTATAGCTTCTGAACAGGTCAATTTATCTATTCTTCTTGAGTCACGTTTTGACCTTGTTAATTATTCACTTATCAACCCTGACTGTTTTTATATGAGCGTATGTGTGAGTACACGTCTTATCCTACTCATCATATGTCCGTAACCTATTTCTATCTGACTATAAATATTGATTAACGCTTTATTAAAGCGAGTTAGCTTACTCGCCATCTCCAATGTGTGTCATTTTTAATTCGCTCTCTTCTATTCGCTTCATCACTCTGATTTCCTGTCCAGATAAGTTAGTGTACAAAATATAAGTATTCAAAAATCTATTCTCATATTCAACTTATTTTATTCCGTTATTCACTAACGCGATTTCAATCCATGAAATATACGAGGATAGCCGGCATATGTATTTCGATGACAATCAGCATACAATCCAATTGAAGTCAAATATAGGGCCACTAAACATTCTTTGCAGATTGTCTCGATATTGTCTTAATTCACAAACTTTTTTATTATGAAACAGATGAATCTCTAAATAATTTGAATTTTTAGATTGAAAGCTCTCACTCTCTCTCTCTCTCTCATTACATGGAACTAATCTCTCTGAAATCTATTCAGCCAAATAAGCTGTTAGGTAACATTTCATTTGAATGTAAATGAAATTTTTATTGCTACTGAATAAAGTGTTAATGATTACCATAATAATAATAATAATAATAATAATAATAATTATTATTATTATTATTATTATACGAATATTCGTCAAGATTAGAACGAATAGTTTGACAATAATTGGGCGCCGAGTATGGAGAATTCATTATATGTGAAAAAATTATATTTGAAATAGTCTGGACTTCTTCAGGGAAGTCCAGACAAGTTAGCTGGACGAAACGTTGGAATTATTTAAATTTCAATCGCTGAGACTACTTCAAATATAATTTTTTCACATATAATGTATTATTATTATTTTTAATATTATTGAGAATTATATTTTGTCTACATTTTTTTTGTTTTTTTTATTTTTTTTTAATTTTTTTCGTAACCATTAATCCTTCCAGAAAAAAAATCTGTTTAATCCCAAATAAATAAAATTTATCATCGACTAATAAATCTATGTGTATTTGTAAATTTAATTGTAAATGTAGTTTAAGGGTAAAATAACAAACAAACAAATGAACAAATAGATAGACAAACAAACAGACAGACAAACAAACAAACAAACAAACGAACATACAGACAGACAGACAAACATACAAACGAATGAATGTAATCTGACTTAATTAAAGTTGAATTTTACTGGGTTTTTTTTTCTTTTTTCTCCTTTTTTCCTCTTTTTTGCTTGTTTTAATCTAAATTGTAATTAATGTTCTATTGTAGGCACTTTGAATTCTTCAATGATCATTTTAAAATGATTAAAAAAAGAAGAAAAAAAGAAAAAAAGAAATAATAAAAGAGCTATAAACATACCAAAAAAAAAGGAAGAAAAAGGAATATTATGGTTTTACTTTTGTTCTGTTTTAATGCAGGTTGATAAATAAGAGTATTTTGTTATATAATAATGAAATGAAATTGGATATAATAATTAGATATAATAATCTTTTTTTGCTTTCCATTCTCCCCCCCCACATTATGTTATTCTAACCAAACGTTGTTTTGTTTTTTCAGAACAACATAGATACTATATTGTTTTCGATTAGATCCTTATCAGGCATTACTCTACTATGTAGTCATATTTATATGCATATATGAAATTATTAAACTGATTAAGACAATTTACGACCAAACCATCTAGCTCAGAGAAGAAAACTCCATCAAAATGAGTTAATAATAACAATGGGATAGATTACAGAAACAAACATAATAAGTAAAAAGTACAAATTGGTAGTATGATGACAAGTGTACTAGTTATGATAAGAATTATAAAAAGGCTTGATTCAATGTTACATAATGGGAAATCGATCAATGATTAGAAAAAATAAAGACACTGAGATAACATTCATAAAAATTTATAAGATTACGTAACAAGAAGTGTTTAGATAATTGAATAGTGAAGCGTATATTTGACAGAAAGGTGGTAGGGGGTGAAGAAGAATACATGAAGAAAGAGTGTGGAGAACAATAATAAATAAAATCATTTGTTAAGGCCAAGGGAAAGATAAAGGTGGTAGGAATTTTTTTATGAAAACAAGAACTTGTTTTCTTAGCTCGAACTCTTATAGCTTCTGCTATGTGTAAGGGACGAGATCGAACTCCATAAGGGAAATCTGTAAGAATACGATAAATAAATTTAAATGAGTCTTCTTTTCAGAAATTTAAAACAATTAGTCCCTTTGATAAATTTTGATAATGCAATGAGATGAAGTTTATCAGAATTATGTTATATATTTACGCAATACGGAGGCCTTGGTTATACGTAAGTTGAAACCACCTTTTATGTGTTCAAAAACAATCTTTTCTTACACTTAATCTACCCTGGTAATGCTGATTTATTATCCAGAGTGGTCACTACATTGTTTTTGTGTACTTTATTCATTTTCATTCTTTGTTACGGCTTACCTTAACCTGTCTAGTTGACCTTTTAATTTTCATATAAAAAAATGTCTTAACAAGTATATGTGTGATCAGATTGTTCGAAATGTATTGCGCAAATATATCACATAATTCTGATAAACTTCATCTTCTCATTACGTTATCGAAAATTTAAATGACTTATTTCTGTCTACAATACGACCGTTATCGATCAAGTGTGGTAGAAGCGAGCTGCGTATTGTCTTGACAATACCTTTTCCTAACCACGACGGAAGATGTTCACTAACTCTTTGGTTCAGTTGTCTGGTAGTGCGCCCAATATAGCTTTCTTCACAGGAGTAGCTGAATTCGTAAATGAACATAGAAGTGGCATGACCAGGTAACTTATCCTTTAGTTGAGAAATCAAAGATCGGGTCGAGTACAATAGACAGGTTAGCTGCATCAAACTTTCTCATAACTGCTCTAGTCAATCTATCAGGTAGTACATCACCAGCTACATCTCCACTGAATTAGAGCTTCTTGTTTATAGCCTGTTTATTTCACATCTTCAATTTGGATAGCAAATACTTTTGTTAAAGTAGCTAAAGTACGCTTCTAAAATTTGTGATAATCATATGTTATTTTAGATTATGCATCAGTTTCGTGGAATAATACATAGTAATCAAGGTTTTGTATATCAAGAGATTCTGCGAATTATCATTGTGAACAACATACATTGTTAAACATATACCTTTATTCTTGAATAGACAGTTCAAAAGCGACACTGTCAAATGAATTATAATTGGTTGTCTAAGAAATACTCTAAAAACACCATCGTATTTTGCAAGTGTAGTCTCTCCTTCTTTTGACTAACTAATATTAATGGTACAAATTAAGTATCATTTTCCGATTTCAGCCGCCGCTATTTATCAGTTCAACTGTTCCTATGGAACCAGGTACGTTGATGACACAACTAGTAAAACTCACTATTACCTTTCGTAATTGATAAAACAACAGAAAATATAATTAACAAGCTCCATTCTTGAATAGTTAGAGGTTGGGAGTAATCCAACTTCATACAGATATAACTGTCAAAGTTATCTATCAAACCCCATCTAACTTGCCTTATCCATCTTCATGTTACGCATTATATCGAATAGAACCTAAGGAGATCCACTTAAATAAACCTATTCTTTTTCTCAAAAATGTATTCATTACTTTAATCCCTGACAAACTGAGATTATCTGTAGAAATTTTAATATTTATTGTGTCGTATCCAGAACATACGATCACTTATCCATTCATTTAGTTGATGAGTACTATACATGGCAGTACAATTTACAGCATAAATTTTATTTCAAGTCTTAAAATTAACTAAATATGTAATTTCTACAAAATACATTGGGCTATATACTAACATATCCATAGTAGAACGCTCTAAATTACTTCAATCGTTTGAAAGAAAATCTTCACCGAAAAAAACCCACTTCATCACATGTTAGAATCGCTAACTAAATGTACAGGGAAATAACTAAAATTGATGGACAAAGACATTTATTGAAGGTAAAACTAACAGTCTTCTCAATAACCAATTTAGTTGAAACTAAATTCATTGAAAGCAAAGATGGATAGTGGCTAGCAGTGGAATCCAGGACGCGCGTTTCGTCTTCTTTGGGACTCGTCAGCTGGATGTATCTGCATCTCAGAGTTGATGTTCACTGACCAGTTGCAGTCCTGAAAACATCAATGGGAAGATTCGAACATACAATACTAAGTGAATTTAAATTCATTGAAGATTGAAAATTTCATCCCCTTAATCATCTTAATTCTAAACTTTCGTTTTTTGTTTCATCTTCTTGTGTAACTATTCTCAATACTGACTTTAAATTTTGACTCCAACTGAATGACCAAGAAAGAAGTATAGAACTTCATTACTTTGTATACATGGATCAACTCAATCGTGTTATTCAAATGTGTCTAGAATTTGTATATTTCATGCATTAGAATATTAATCGGTAAATAAACAGTATGATGATGAATAGACGAATTGACGTTAGTTAGATATCGACTCACAGAATACTCAGTTTGATTACCACTGTATGAAATACAAATACATAGATAGATACATGTGTACAATCCTCCACAGGTATGTAAAATCTCTGAAGGTCAAAGGGGTAATAATTAAAAACCCAGTTAATAGTACGTTTAGATGCTAAAAGAAACTCATCTCAGTGTTAAAATAAAATCACTACAAAACCCAAAATCATATTTACAGTTTTAATTTTTATGCTTATACCTGTGAAACCAGATTTCAATGGCATATATTTGTAGTGGCCTAGCTTCGTTAATCAATCAATTTGATAACCGTTATTATATAAATCCTAAAGGTGTTCCAATTCAAAAGGCAATAAGAAGCGACGACTACAGTTTGTTAGTAGATAGCACAGACAAAAAAGTTACAAACATATCAAGTGAGTTTGAAGCAGAGAGGCGAATATATGTATACGTGTGAGCAAATACAGAGGCGAGTTTATAATCCAATAAAATAACGGTACACCAAGGTAAAGGCTGTTAACAGGAATTGAGCACATACATTCATGGAGAAGAGAATGATCCATCGAGCGAGAGATATATGCATAGGCTGTTGCATATAATCAAATATACACGTTTATACAAATAACATAATACTCATAATAATACAAATAAGTAGACGACTTGTTACTGCTCGAATGACATTGTCTGTTAAGTAGGTTAATAAAAGGGTTTGACAAAAATTAATCGTAATCAAGATTAATTGTATGAGTGTTACTATATATAGTCTTATTTTCTAATCTCCTATCCACTCATTCACCCTATCTTTGTTACAGTCAAATGTTTAGAATAAAACAAACATAATCATTTGTGATAATTAACTGATTGACTGATCATTCTATCTATTTTAGTATTAATCCTCTGTGATTTATAATAGATAGTACAAATTAAGATAAATTAACTGTTTAGTCGGTAAGTTATTATTTAATTGGTAATAAATTATTATTAAATTAGCGCTCTAAAATTCTCTGGTACAGCCGAGAGTGGGGAGAGTCAACTCTCTCTCTCTCTCTTGAAATGCTCTGACATGGCCACTTGCATACAATCACTGCAAGGGAAGTCCTGTTCACTGCCTTCTTGTGAAGTTGCTCCACTGGCTTGTGGATAAAACTTTTAGGTCAAAGATTCAGGGATTGGGCCCCTAAGAAATCCACCTCCTTTGGCTCATGCAACTAGGCAATATACCAGTTCTTACACCAATCAAATGATTTATGTGGTGCATATCTATTTGGTGTCTTTTTGTACCAATGTTTATGTGTTTAAATAAATAAATTTAATTGGTATTTTCTGCTTTATATTCAAATGTAAAACCAACATGTTACTGCGGAGTAACATGAGTAACAAATTAGAAAGAAATTTATCTTATTTAATAATAATGTCCGAATGAAAATATTTAATTATTTTGTATAAACAGGGAGAACTACTACAACTATAGTCAACAGGGTGCAAATATTTATAAACAGTTGTTTACGCAAAATACTCAACATTCATTGTCCTGATACTATAAGAAACAGCGTTTTATGTGAGAGAACAAACCAGCTTCCAGCTGAAGAAGAAATTAGGAAAAAACGTTGAGAGTGGATAGGAAATACATTGAGGAAATCACCAAACTGCATCATTAGGCAATCCCTAATTTGAAATCCTGAAGGGAAGTGGAAGAGAGGAAGACCAAAGAACGCATTACTCCGGGAAATAGAAGGAGATATGAAAAGGATGAATATTAACCGTAAAGAACTGGAAAGGATTGCCCAGGACAGAGTTGAATAGAGAATACTGGTGTGCAGCCTACCCTCCTCTACGAGGACTAAAAGGCGTAAGTAAGTAATTAAGTTCATATATGATGAAATCAAATTAGTATAGTTTAATGTCAATCATTATATCAATGGATACTTTAATAAATTAATAGAAAAATCTTACAACTAACTAACTAACTAACAGAAATTAACCTAATTCATTTCAAAACTATGAATATAGATTGAACATTGAAATAATTGAATAGATTATGAATTTTCTCGGATTCAAATATGACGCCCAAATGTAAACTTTAAACAAAATGAACTAATGAAATCAGTAAGACTTTATTACCTCTAAACAAAGAAAAAAGGAAGAAAAGAAAAAATGGAAAAGAAAACTATTATTGTTTATACATTAGAACTGACTCTAAAGCATAATTATAGGATTGATTGTCATTGAAAAATGTGAAACAAAAAAAAACCCCAAAAAACGGTAAGTTGCTAAGTGAACATAGAACAATGTAAACTGTTTCCTCTACATTAACAGAATACAAAGATTATTTAATGGTATTTATTGTCTATTGTAAATAGTTTCGAATCCGTTATGATACTGGTAATAAAATTAATGATAAAAATAGAGATAATAATAATAATAACGTAAACTTGTAAGCAAAGATGGATAGTGGATGGTTGTGAACTAAGGCTATATCGAGGCAATACGCACAGTGTGCACATATGCCAATTAGAGACTGACCAGCTGCAGTCCTAACACATCGATGGGAAGATTCAAACAAACAATACTAAGTTGAATTTAAACTTCACCCCATCGCACAAGCAAGTGGCTATCAGGACTCAGTGACCGAGTGGACAACGCGATGGCGTTTGAAGAAAGGATACTTGGTTCGAGTCCCAGAGTGAACATCAACCCTGAGATGCAGGTACATCCAGTTGACCAGTCCCAAATAGGACGAAACGCGCGTCCTGGATTCTACTGCTAGCCACTATCCATCTCTGCTTATCATGCTTGTGAATTAAGGCTATATCGAGGCAATACGCACAGTATGCACATATGCCAATTAGAGACTGACTAGCTGCAGTCCTAACACATCGATAGGAAGATTCAAACAAACATTACTAAATGAATTTATATTTTACTGTGTTTGAAATTCAACTGTCAGAAACTATGGTCCATATCATTGAAATATTAATATGTATAGATACTCAATGATATACATAGACAGTCTTATTCTGTTTTACTGAGTAAAACTTATAAACTATCATATCCTTAACTCTTGACCAACTAGAATTTTTAAAAAAAAACCAAGACTATTTAAGGAGCTTTATTATTACAAGTATTTCATTTTCTTTTACACTTAGATCATATTGTTTAGAATTGAATATGTACGAGTCAATGGATTTCAACTAATTGAGTCCACAGTTGGGGATGGGCACTTGAAAGAACGACACTTCAGTATAATGCCTTTTAGAAATGGAAAGCCTATAATGCATAAAACTTAATCAGAAAAATAGCTGAATGCCATCACAAGTAACGTTTAAATACTTGTGAAGAGTTTACAAAAGATCCAGTGTATTGAAAAGGGTAAACGCTGTTAGGCAATGAAGTGAATTGATTTTATTTCATAGGATGTGAAACTTTCGCATATTTGTATAAATATGATATTTTATGAAGGTGGCTTTATGTGAAACACCTAAAAAGCAATTCACTTGGCTGGCGAAGAATTACAATTAAAATTACTTTCCACAACTATATTATAGTGAACGATAACACAAGTGGGGACGATCGAATGTATTTGAATACAAAATTACAGAATCTCTTAGTAAAATCTGAGAACCGTACAAGTAAATACTTCATTTGCAAAATATCAGTCAATCGTCTAAGACTTCATTATTCCATCGTTTCCACAACAATCATTTTCTGTTCTCGTTCTCTTTCCTTCGTTCTTTTTAAACTTCAGTCATAAGGTATTTCACTTCCTATTGGTGACACATACTACTTATATCTGTCGACATCAGTAGTACACGCAATATAAGTTAAATTGTTTTAAGTACGGAATAGGGAAGATAGATATCATGATCTAACTGGCTGATAGGAACATGTGAAAATAATATGACGACTACAAAATGATATAAATTGAGGGTAACTGCTAAAATATTAGTTAAACAATCAAGATAATGACGAATTCATTATACATTTAATTATTTCCCATTAAAATATCTTTCCCATATTTCACACAAAGTTGTATTTTTAAAACATATTCACACTATTAAATGGGTATATGGAAGATTTATACTATATGACCAAATCGTCCAGCTTGAAGAACAACACTCTACTGAAAATTTAACTGAATCCAATTCATCGCTTATAACTGTTTCTTATTACTAATTTATGGGAACTTACCAAAGGACTGATATTGGGAAAAGTCTCTATATCTTAGGTTGTATAAAAAATAACTGTCTCTTTGAAATATTGTTGTATCCTGAAGAGAATAGTGAATGTTAACTTTTGAAAACTATTTATGGACCAATGTGATATGTATATTTCCTATTGTATAATAGCTAAGTAACTAAACTATTCATATTCGTATCCCCCTTATCATTAGCTTTATTTTAACTTTTGAACTATTATTATACGATTTACCATTCTTGAGTTGTCCCCAGCCTATTGATTACTGTTCCCCCTATTCACAGCCACTTTTAGCTAAGTCTTGTACAAATGCTATTTTCTATTTTATGATACAATGTGGTCTGTTTGATTGGTATATAAACCCAGTATGTTTGAGAATAATGATTCATATTGGTGTTCCGGACTTAACTGACTGGGCTAAGCAGATAGCAGGATTAATAAGTACTCAAGACTGCTCATAAGGTTTTTTGTGTATCATCTGGTCCGATCGATAATTCGTTCTTCTCTCATTGGGGGGAATCAGCACGTTCATATATCAAACAGAGCACGCATGCACACACTCACAAGTTATAACAAATACTACATGAAATACGTTTCTTTTATACATTTCAATAAAGCAAGAATGATAACTGAAGCGATAAATTTATTCATATTCATAAGCAAGATAATCTTACATAGTCAATAATAGTTATTAAATCTACATAGATTATCAATGATGTTATCCTTTACAAACATACATTTGTCTACAAACTACATATGTATGAGTTAGTAATGTTCTTATCATGGAATTCTATTATCCAGAATAAAAATTCTCGGATTATGACTTACGAAAGAAAAAGATTCGAATGTCTCACTAACCTTCTTAAACTTCATTTCAATGATAAATTAATACTCAACGTGACTACAAGACAATTTTATACAACTAATGTGATATGTACTATCCCATTTCAAAATTTTCATAACTTATCTCATTTACTGATGGTAGATATTAATATATTTATATGATTTTCAACATTTTCTTTATATAGTTGAGATCTTGAGTCAATTGAAGCTAGACCACCATGGAAAATCTGGATGAACTGGACTGCCATTTCGTCCTATTGTGGGAATCCTCAGCAGTTTGCATCCACGATTTCGCCTTCGCGAGATTCGAACCCAGGATCTACCAGTCTCGTGTCAGAGCATTTAACTGATAAACCACTGAACCGGCATCCAACGGTGTTGATGTCTAACCTCAACCAATTAATTGACTGATTATCTCAACTATATGAAAAAATTATTCGATTCTCTACAAAACCCCTTCAACATTTTCATTGATTCGGAAACTGATTATGGTAAAAATTAGACACTACTCATTTCAACATTAACAATTTTACATTACTAACAATCTTAAATTCTGGAGGTGTTATGTTTTCTGGCTTAGAAGATTTGACCGTGAAGTTTACACTGTCATTCTAAGCAATATCATACTGAACCTAGGTTTTGTCCTAGTTCATATTCATCAGGAAGCTGTATTTGAGATCATGAGGGAACTGAAGATTTCTGGAAAAAAATATATATATATATGTTTCATGGGCAATTAGAAAGTCGATACTAACTAGATGGCGGTGAATGCTATCAACAAACTAGGGATGTGGAGATTGTTGAGCTTATAATTAAGATCATAAACGCATCGACGTTAGATCACTATTGGAAACGCGGAGGCACTGAACGGACGTTTCGTCCCAGCATGGGACTACTTAGGAGTGTGCATCCACGATCACGCATGACGGATTCGAACCCGGGACCTTCGGTCTCTGTGCACAAACGCCTAACCTCTAGACCACTAAGCCGATCGCATTCAGCGGTGTTATTGTCTAACTTCTTCCAGTCCATGATATTGCGCAACAAGCGAATAACTACCTCACACCACACACGGTTGAACTCAACCGGTCACGGCTTCTCACTAAAACTCCAGGAAACAAATTTTGAGGCTAATCGCTACCAAGCACATGATTGTTACAAATAGTTACACAAATTGTATGTAAATAAAAATCGTTATTTGTTACCTGTGAAATTAAGAATAAGTAATAAGTAGGGCGAGTGCATTGAAAATTAGATCGGAGGATTAATAAACAGGTTACGCAAGATTAGAAGTAGAAATAAAAATGCTAACAAAATCAAAGTTCGGAAAATGTTAGGACAGGAGAAAGATGTAAAAACATTTAATAGTATCTAAGTGGACGACAAGGACTTTACAAACTTTTTATACATTCAAAGGTTAGGTTTTTGATGTGTATTCCTATGGCTTCTGCCATATGTAAGAGTCAGATTCTAGAATCATAGGGCAAAGTCGGTAGAATTTGATAAATAACTTTGAACGTTGAAGTTTCATCTATGTGGTCAACAATATCGACTAGATGCCCCAAAATGGAGCCTCTGATTACTTCCCTTTATTCTTTGATCAGATACGAGGGATAATGTTCTCAAATCCCCTAATGCATTTGTCTAGTTGTGAGCCTAATACAACTAGATCCACAAAAACAGTTGAAGTTATATATGTACTGAAAGGCAGAGGAACTAGTCAGTTTATCCTGATTCACTGAACTCTCTATTGACCGGCTGATAAAACTATGACGTAATCTTGCCCCGCTAAATGTATATTCTAAAACTTTCTTTGTATCTCAAGTTACCATTTCGCTAAATATATATCATCTTCAAACTGTAATTTCAAGAACATACAAATTTTTATCACCATAGATGATTTTACTTTAGGTTTAGTTACGGACATATCTTTTAATGAGAATTTCGATAAGTATCCGTGCTTAAGTAATAATTTATGAATAAGCTATAGTTCTTCTTCAAGACTATCGTCGGAACAAATAACTTTGGCTCTGTGAGCCAAACATTTGACTACGTTTTTCTCATATTCTAATGGTACAAATCTATAAAAGAGTGTATATTAGCTTTGTATAGTCGGTTTACGGTAAACACTTCTTCTTAGGGATCCATCAGTTCTTCTTGTCAACAGTATGTCTAGAAAGGAGAAGAAAAAAATTGCGACATTATATTCAATGAAAAAAATGAAATGTGACTTAGGTCACTTTCAAACACGTATAAAATTTCAAATGAGAAATCACTGAAAACTAGAAAACATTTGATATTTCCATTCTATTGCGGCTTCAACTTCTAGAGCCTTCATAAGTGAACAATACTATCTAATCTTCCCGTAGTTTTTAGTGACTCTTCAATTGATACTAAACGATGATGATAGTCATTTTCAATATTAACTGAACTGCATAAATTTCTCAATCTAATGTATAGATCTATTACATTTAAATATTTATCTATGAATCAAAATTTCTTACTCTCATATAGGTTTCTTTTAAGATAATTATCAAGATTTTATAAAATTGAAATCATGATTCAATTGAAGCTAGACCACCAAGAAATACGTGGAAGCACTGGACGACCGTTTCGTCCTATTGTGGGACTCTTCAGCAGTGCGCATCCACTATCCCACCTTCGCGAGATTCGAACCCAAGACCTACCAGTCTCGTACGCGAATACTTAACCACTAGATCATTGAGCCAGCATCCAATGGTGTTAATGTTTAACTTCAACCAATCCACGAAGTTGAGTAAACATTCACCAATGTCTTCAGTGAGTTAATACCTCCCAACAGACCTGGTAGTCTGGTGGTTAAGCGCTCGCGCGCGAGATTGATAGGTTCGGGGTTCGAACCCTGTGAGGCGAGACCGTGGATGCGCACTGCTGAGAACTCCTACAATAGAACGAAACGGTCTTCCAGTGCTTCCAGGTTTTTTATGATGGTCTAGCATCAATTGACTCATGATCTCAACTATATAAAATTGCTTAACTCTTCACAAAACCCCCTTCCGATAATTTTCAAGATTAATAATTAAAAAAATACATTATTAAATATTATTAAGTCAAGGTCATGATGGATTCCAGGAAGTTAAAGTTTTTTTTCTATTTTCAGAAAAAAAAGAAATCTCATTTACAATTTATTAATGGAATTTACTCAAACATTAAAATATAACCAACCATGAAAAGAAAAATAAATCGGTCAAATTATTCAACAATCCCTTACAATAACTAATTGACCTTGTCTTAAAAAAAAAAAAAAAAAAGAACATTACACAATATTTCAATGTTCAATCCGGAAATAACTTCATTTATAAAGTAGAGATAGATAGATAGATAGATGGATAGATGGGTGGATAGATGGATAGATACCTTTATTCAATAAAACAACCTCCCCCCCACATGTCACTGTATAGTTAATTGAAAGGAAATCACATTCAAAGTAGTTGAACATTGAAAAGAAAGAAAGAAAAAAAAGAAAAAAGAAATTAGGAAAAAGAAATCATTATTGACTATTGAATTAATGAATAATTATCTATGTATACAAATATATTTACTTCATTAAAACAAAATAAATAAAAGAAAACAAACAAACAAAAACCATATCAATTTTAATAGTTGAAATCATGAGTCAACTATTGAAATTATAATTATAATATCCATAAAACCCCCTTCGGAATTTTAAAGGAATATTACTTTAGTGTTTCCTGAGCCACTGTTTGTTTGTTTTTTTTTTGTCTTTTGTGAGAAATTTTTCTGGATCACCCCCACCCCCTAACAGAATTACATATGAACAACAACAAAAAAAAGAAAAAGAAGAAAAAAACGTTTTTTTTTATTTATTCATGTTAGAGGAAATAAATAAATGTTGATTTTCTTGAATTATTTGAAACTATTACATTACTTAATAACAATAATATACATTAAAATTTTATAGGGTTACAACAATATTATTACTGATTTCAGTAATATCGTAGTTATGTGAATAGAAAAACAAACAAACATGAGTTTTGTGAAGATTAAATATACATGTAGGTTACTGGTAATTGGATTAGAAATGAGTTGTTGTTGTTGTTGTTGTTGTTTTCCTTAAAGCATTGGTTGTCGTATGTTGAAATTACTGGCCCCCAAATGCCCTGGTACGGCCAAGAGTGGAGAGAATCTGCTCTTCCTCTCGAAATGCTATCACATGGCCACGCGTATATAGCCTCTGCTAGGAAAGACCTACTCACTGCATTCTCGTACCACGGGTGTTGTTTACAAAATTGAGAAGAGAGAAAGCGAATGTCCGGCACTTTAACCGGGTTGGTGGACACGGAAAGTTCACCTAGGAGAGTTGGAAAACTCTGATTCCAAACCAATGGTGCACATGGGTTCCAGTATCCTGAGGGAACAAATGGAGTACGAATCAATTGTTGGTCACCGGTTACCATGGGATTGTATCTCCTCACGATGCTCCACTGTCTTATGGGTTAGACATTTAGGTCAAAGACTCCGGGTGTCGCCCCTAAGTAAACCACGTGCTACACTTTGGGCACCTGGGCAGTATCACAGCTCTCACACAAATCAAATGAGATTTGTGTGGTGCATATTTATCTGGTGATTCCTTGTACCAACATTTATGTGTTTAAATAAATAAATAAAAATAATATGAAATCACTAAGTGCGAAGTTTGGAAATAAGGTATAATGTACTAAAGTGAAAATAATGAAAACTCAGATCAGATGGTAAGTATATATTTTTTTTACCAATTTTCAACTAACAGTAACCTTAATAAGAAATAATGAATTCTACTTAAATTCATTGGAATTTTAAAGAGGATTCATGATGTCTGTATTGTGTTATGTAGGCTTCTTGATTAAGGTTAAGGAGATAAGAAAATTAAATGAGTAGAGAATGTAAGCAATATGGTACATAATTTTCAGAAGACATTAAAGCGGTCTAGTATACAAAATTCACTGAATATACTACCTACACAGATGAATCCGACAATTGATGATTTTATTCATAGTCCATCATTTATTTTAAACAAACTAATTGATCTCAATTTTGTCTGTAATGAAATCACCTGAAAATTGACATACGGAAAAGTTATAACAGTCATTTATTGAATGAAATTGTCGCTGAATAAAAGAATAAACATAACTCTATGGTTTCCATCATGCGTATACCTCTTCACTTTCTGCATATCTCACATGCTTTGAACTTTAACACTCTTGTTTAAATTTATCATTTTTATTTTACTTTTAAAAGTTAGTTCGTTTTTTGTGTGTGTAAAAACTCAACTGTTTAATCGTGAATTAGATACTTCTAATCTTATTTCCTGGTTGGCATTTTTTTAGGCATGATATTTTTTCTACGGGATGGAGTTGTTGACTTCATGCCCAACCCTCCTCCTTTACCCGGACTTGGGACTGGCATAACAGGCGTAAATGAGTCAGTAGGATAAATTTGTTTTTTTTTAAAAAAATTTATTCGACAATTTTCGTTTCTAATTTTTAATTGTGTAATATATTTGTAATATTTTAAATTCCCTTAGTATTGCTTGTTTGAATCTTCCCATTGATGTTTAGAACTGCAATTGATCAGTCTCTTATTGGCATATGTGCATACTGTGCGTATTGCCTCGATATATCCTCAATTCACAAACATTATAAGCAAAAATGGAATGTGGCTAGCAGTGGAATCCAGGACGTGCGTTTCGTCCTATTTCTGACTCGTCAGCTAGATGTAATTGCATCCTAGAGTTGGTGTTCATTTTGGGACTCGAACCCAGTACCGTTCGCTTCAAATGCCATCGCATTATCCACTCAGCTACTGAGACATGATAGCCACTTGCTTTGGAAATGGGGTGTAGTTTAAATTCACTAAGTATTGTTTGTTCGAATCTTCTGATTGATGTTTAGGACTGCAATTAATCGGTCTCTAATTGGCATTTGTGCATATTGTGCGCATTGCCTTTATATAGCCTTAATTCTTTGCTTATACTTTGTAATATTTTGTTTTGTTTTATTTTCTTAGTTAAATGCCAATGAAATTCTTGATCGAATTTAATTGACAGCATCAAAAAAATAAATGAATAAAAATTATTATCAGAAGGGGTATTTGTGGATATTGTAGTAATTTTTTTTAATAGTTGAGACCATTAGCCAATTGAAGTTGGACCACCATGGAAAACCTTTAATTACTGGACGACCGTTTCGTCCGATTTTGGTAATCCTCAGCAGTGAGCATCCACGATCCCGCCTTCGCGAGATTCGAACCCAGTACCTATGATGTTGATTAAAATAAGATTCGTTACTATTTATATACATGGAAAATTATTATTTCCCATATAAATATACACAAATCTCTAATTCATAATTCCCTATATCCATTTTATTCACTATTGTATATAGATACCATTTGTTATTTAGATATTTTCATCAATAAATATAAACAAACAAAAACATACAGATATAAATGTATACAGTATTCTATTATGAGAGTGTTATACTAACTTACGCCTGTTACCCCTGGTAAGAGTGTTTTAACGAAACAAAGTGATTGTAAGGTGTAGGTATATACTTTATGATTATAATTGACATAATACACATCAACACTATGCTCCAATCGATGTTCTTTTTATCAAGTTACCCTGTGTGTTTTTATTTCAATTTTAATATGACTGAAACAAGTTCATTATGATTTATGCTGTTTTTAATCTTCAATGTACAATCTTTTATGAAATAAAATATGAATTATATTTTTGTGATTATTTTTGATACTAGTTAACAAGGTTTTAGGGAAAATACAATACCAGTGGCTACAATCGGAGTTAAGGACACATGTGTCATCCTATTTGGGATACATTTACTGGATATGCTTGAATCCCAGATGTGATGTTCACTCACGAACTGGAATTCAGTACCATTCGATACAAACATTATCGTATTATCCACTTAGTTACTGGGTCCACATAAACACTGGTTGACCAATCATTGGTAAAATTCAAAGAACCAGTACAATTGGGTTAAATTCCATACCACTGCACAAGCTTGTGGTTACCTGAACTCAGTAAGTAAGTGGATAATGCCATGATGTATGGATCGAACGATACTGAGTCCGAGTCTCGGAGTGAACAAAACATCTAGAATGAAAGCACATACAAAAGTGCCCCAAATAGAACGAAACTCGTGTCCCGGATTCCACTACTAATTCCACTCTAACTCTTGTGATATCCCAATACCTAGAAAATTGTATTCCTGAAGTTTCATGACTTAATATAAACTACTTCTTCAGAGTACATATATAACCGAAATAAAATTAATACAAGTTTATATAGTACAAAAGAAACAATGTAGAATATTATTACTACAATCGAAATTATAATAGGTCTGAACATGTCAATGTCAAGTTATTTTTAGTCAATATAAATTTGTATGACCTGTCACTATGTTAATTTTTGTGTCAGCAGGTGGGTATGGAAAATATATACATTCGTAATATGAAGTAGTGTAATTACGAAAAATGAAAAAAATAATACAACAGTAGTCATGAAAAAAACGACTATGAAGAAAAACGTCTATCGACGGGACCATATTTAAAGATTGATTTAAATAGTCTTCAAGTGGTTAACAATAAAACTAAACCAGAGACAAGTGAACTTCTGAAAGAGTTAAAACCATTTATTGGAGTTTCCCTATGGTTTACTTTATACCTTAAATTCAAAATATAGGATCCTGTTTAGATTTACCCAAAATTGTGTCTACAGTTTGAGTTGTGTTGATTGTGATGCGTTCTTTATTGGACAGTCTTTCCGTCAGATCTTGACTCATCCCAAGGAACACGTAAATTACACAAAAAGATTAAATAATCCTGTAGAACTGGAAAATCTATAAGTTAAATCAGCAATAGTAATACACGCTATTTTCAATAATCACCAAGTTGATATTAAAAATATCAAAATAATTCAGAAAGGTTTCCCTAGCAATAAAGAGAGGCGAATAGCCGAAGCTTTTCACATACTCTAAATCGCTCTACCCTCAATAGGAAAGAAAACTCAACAACTCATTCAACCTGAACTGGTTATTTAAACAACCACATTTGAACATACTTATTCCACACAAACTACACACACACACAATCATTTCAACCCCACTGCAAATGTATATATTTTCCATACCCACCTGCTGACACAAAAATTAACATAGTGACAGGTCGTATAAATTTATATTGACCAAAAATAACTTGACATTTACATGTTAAGACCTATTATAATTTCGATCGTAGTAATAATATTCTGCATTTATAGAGTTGAGATCATGAGTCAATTGAAGCTAGACCACCATGGAAAACCCGGAAGCACTGGACGGCCGTTTCGTCCTATTATGGGACTCCTCAGCAGTGCGCATCCACGATCCCGCACTCGTGAGATTCGAACCCAGGACCTACCAGTTACGAGCCAGAGCCCTTAACCGATAGACCACTGAGCCGGCCGTCATCCAACGGTGTTAATGTCTAAATTCAACTGAACGAGAGTGGGTTCGTGGATGCGCACTGCTGAGGAGTCCCATAATAGGACGAAACGGCCGTCCAGTGCTTCCAGGTTTTCCATGGTGGTCTAGCTTCAATTGACTCATGATCTCAACTCTATAAATTACTAAAATCTCCACAAAACCCCTTCTGATAATATTCTACATTGTTTCTTTTGTACTATTTAAACTTGTATTAATTTTATTTCGGTTATATATGTACTCTGAAGAAGTAGTTTACATCAAATCACGAAACTTCAGGTATACAATTTTCTACTCATTGGGATATAACAAAAATATTTATACTATTAACTTTCTACCCAAGGCTCAATCTATTAGAAACTATCAATTTCAATCTTGGTATTGATACTTATTATCAATCTCTGTTTGTAATTTTATGGTATTATCTAGGCGATCTGTACAGGATGCTTACATTCTAAAAGAAACTGATCAGTTTATGTTCTAAACATCTATGGGAGGATTCAGACAACCACTAAAAATGAAGCAACCAAATGTTACTGTTACCGAATATATATACTACTAGATATATTATCCTATCTCTTAAACAGAATGAAGAGAAGTGGATTATGAACCTGAAACCTCATAACTGAAACTCATTTACTTTAATCACTAAAATTATACTCGATCTACCACCTGTTTTCGTTGTTTAGTAAGCATAAAAAGTTCTATGAGTAAAACATTACCAGAATATGTAACAACACCATTAACTATTACAAATTGCATATTATGTTAGTAGACTAATGTATCAACTAAGATGATATATCACTGATTATCGGATTGTCGTATACTGGTCTACTAATAACCTACTCTCCACGAGCATACAGGGTTTGATCACATGGATAGTTCATGATCAAATTACAGAAAACCATCAAACTGATATCAGATTACTGTGCACTCTAAAATAAGAGGGAAACTATAATACTAGTGAGAAGTGATGTCTGATAATTATGATCAACAATTAATGAAATAAGGGTTTAGGACTTGATACCCTGTCAGATCATATGTCTTATATTAATGTCAAATGTTAACTAACTATTTGCAAGAATAATCTATTAATTTTTAAAAAAAATGTACTTCATACAATCAACGTTGTGGCCAAATTCTTATTGATTAACTACTGATATTTCACTATCATGCAGTTTTTGATCTGATCAACTTTGGTCAGTTCACTCAGAACTGGTGCAATAGAACTACCAAAGTGTAATCATAAATAAAATCGATACGAAAATCAAATTTCAATCTTGTTTTGATCGATTATCAGTAAGCGTGATAGTGTTTTGATTGTGAAGTTA
This sequence comes from Schistosoma rodhaini, assembly GCA_944470415.2. Taxonomy (NCBI): domain Eukaryota; kingdom Metazoa; phylum Platyhelminthes; class Trematoda; order Strigeidida; family Schistosomatidae; genus Schistosoma; species Schistosoma rodhaini. The sequence goes on from OX104037.1 coordinate 37,957,521, forward strand.
GAAACAGTTACTTTTTTAAACTAAGATTATACACTATACACTGGGCTTGAAAAAAATGCACCGACCAGTATCTTATAACTTTGGTCTTAATGATATCCATGAATTATCATTTCAACAAAAGAATTAACTAATAAACAATAACCGTTTTGTTTTTTGTATCTTTAAGGGTAACGAATATAAATGACTAGGATAATCGAATTTCTCCAAAAATTAGGAATATGATTCCATTGAAGAATTGCAACAACTTTGATGTAAAAGTACATAAATTTTTTTAAAAAAAATGGTTAAATTACTGATGGTTTGATTTTAAAATCTTTTAAGTTAATGGCGATTCGTTCACATTAATCATTATTAATGTATAGTACTCCATATAGAATCCCATTCCCTATGCTGAGTTTTTAGTACGTATAGATAGAGTTGTATACTTGAACGAAACATCTATTTTGTTTTCTTTGATGATCGGTACTTGCTCAGGTGAAATCACTTACTTACTTACGCCTGTTACTACCAATGGAGCATATGCCGCCCACAAGCTTTCTCCGACCCAATCTGTCCTCGGCCTTCCTTTCTAATTCTTGTTCATTCTTCTCAAGTCCCTCTCCATGAACACAATGGATCTGATGCAGACGTGAGGGCGAGGATCGGCAAAGCAAGAGCAGCATATTTACAACTGAAAAACATCTGGAGCTCAAAACAATTGTCAACCAACACCAAGGTTAGAATTTTCAATACAAATGTCAAGACAGTTCTTCTGTATGGGGCAGAGACGTGGAGAACTACGAAGGCCATTATCCAGAAGATACAAGTGTTTATTAACAGCTGTCTACGCAAGATACTTCGGGTCAGATGGCCAGACACTATCAGCAATAAGTTACTGTGGGAGACAACAAACCAGATTCCAGCGGAGGAAGAAATCAGGAAGAAGCGCTGGAAGTAGATTGGGCACACTTTGAGGAAATCACCTAATTGTGTCACAAGACAAGCCCTCATATGGAATCCTCAACGCCAAAGGAGAAGAGGAAGACCAAAGAACACATTACGCCTAGAAATGGAGACAGACATGAGAATAATGAACCAAAATTGGATAGAACTAGAAAGGAATGCCTAGGACAGAGTGGATTGAAGAATGCTTGTGGGCGGCCTATGCTCCATTGGGAGTAACAGGCGAAAGTAAGTAAGTAAGTACGTAATAATAATATTAACAATAACTATCGTAAAAATCCAATTCATATTAATGAAACTTCTAAAATACAAATGAATATGGTCCAATTAACTTGCTACGTGCTGACAACTATTCTATATTGATACATAAAACAAATACAATACTATCATATAAATATGGAAAGAAAATATGTACCATAGATACAATACAAAATAACAGACATTTAAAAATATAAAAATAAAGGACAAGAAACTTAATGACTGATAATTTTGAATTATCAGACTATCTTTATAGGATTTACTTCATTAAAACATGCTGTGCAATTAAAATCATACTGTATACATATTTGACAGTTCATAATTCAATAAACATAAACGATGTTAATGATCATTCATTTGGTATTGTATTGAATGAAACAATTTTTAATAGTAAAGATGGATAGTGGCTAACAGTGGAATCCAGGACGCGCTTTTCGTCTTATTTGGGACTCGTCAGCCCGATGTACCTGCATCTCAGAGTTCATTTTCACTCTGAGAACCGAACAAGTACCGTTCATTTCAGACGCCATCGCGTTATCCACTAGGCCACTGAGTCCTGATAGCCACTTGCTTGTGCGATGGGGTGAAGTTTAAATTCATTTAGTATTGTTTGTTTGAATCTTCCTATCAATGTGTTAGTACTGCGACTGGTCAGTCTTTTATTGCCATATGTGCATACTGTGCGTAATGCATCGATATAGCCTTAATTCACAAGCATTGTAAGCAAAGGTGGATAGTGGCTAGCAGTGGAATCCAGTTTGACGCGCATTTCATCCTATTTGGGACTCATCAGCTGGTGATATTATGTTCTGTTGTGGTGTGGGTTACTTATATCCACATAAGTAGTATATAACAATGGTCGAACATTGAATGTATTTCAGTAGATGATAGATAAGGAAAGGGTAGGAACAGAAAGCAATTCTTATGAAAATACATGAACAATCAAATCAGAGACGATAGACTGATATTTTCAGAAGGAATAGTCAAGGTTGAGACAATTGATTGATAGTTTACAAATTAACTATTTACTGTGTGATTGTCAGATTTTAGTGAGATATTCGGTAATGTTGTGCTGAAATACATTCAATTGTCACCACTCGTGTTCTTGTTCAATATGCTATGAGTTGGATGATTTATTTATGAAATTTGATACATTCTAGAAAACTTCATAATTAGATCTAGCTACTCAAAGAATATACATGCATTCAAATTCATACTCTCAAACAATACTATCTTAACAACAGTAACTGATTAGACACTTATTATTAGATTTTGTTCGACATTAGACCAAACGATTAACTAAAAATAATTTATGATAATTACTTTCAATTGATGAAAAGTAGTGATCATTAGAATTTAAGCATGTCGAACATGATACATATATCACTGGTGTTAACCCGGCTACACGATGAATCCAAAAAGGTTAACTGTTATATCCTAGTGAAGATGTGAGTACACGTAATTTCTGGGACCTATTAATGGACTATTATTCTATAAATACTTTTATTGTTTAACTATTGAGTAATTAGATTGTGTATAACTATATTCATCTTATTATAAGCTTCATTTTGACCTATGAATTATTATAATACAAATTACTGACCCTTAATTATGTTCAGTTTATTGATTATTGTACCCCATGTTCACAGCCACATTTGGCTTGGTCTTGTACAAATATTATTTTCCATTTTATGGTGCGATGCGGTCTGTCTGTCTGGTATATAAACCGCGTATGCTTGAAATAAATGATTCGCATAGCAGAAGATGTAATTGATGTTCTTGGACTCGATTGGAAGAGCTAGGTGGACAAGGGACTAATAAGGAAGCTAGACTGCTCATACTAGTCGAACGTCATTGATTTGAGCAGCAACCAACGGTGTTAGTGTATAGCTTCGAATCCCGCAGGCGGAAATGTGGATATACACTACTGAGGACTCCCATACTAGGATGAAACGGTAGTCCAGTGCTTCCAGATTTTCCATGGTAGTCTAGCTTTAATTGACTCAGGAATTCAACTATGAAATTACTAAAATCTCCACAAAACTCATTATGATAAAAATCGATGTGTCAAGAAAACAACATTCTAATTAAACGTTTCTTATTTTATATATTGTATTCGTTACATATTGACATCAGTAAGGAGTACTTGATATCATTTAAGTCTTAATATGAAACCACTCAGCAGTGATTAACCTTGACCCATCAACAATTAAACCATTATAACCATCGAGTTGACAGCTAATGATAATATTTCAACTCCAATCAATTTATGACATTGACTAACTATTATTCATTGCATTGATGGCAACTGTTTCATTACCGATATGTCGATTTATATTATTTCCACTTATTTAATTTATCAATTCAGATAGAGGCACGAATGGTGAAGAAGAAGAAGAAGACGAAGAATAAAGAAACCAAGGACAACAATAACCTCACCAAATTAAAAATAATTAAAACTAACCAACAACTGAAAACAACTAGAAAGGACTGCCTATGACAGAGTTCGATAAATAATCATGATGAGTGACCTATTCACCCCCCCCCCACGAGAGGTAACAAACATTTCTAATTTTCTTCTCCAAAATGTTTATATTATATAAATACAGATGGATACAATTTATAATCACCAAGAAAGAAAAAAAACAAAAAAATAAAAGATAACAGAAAGAAAAATATAAAAAAAAATATAAAATATTTTTTTGTTTTGGAATGATTACTATTCCTTTCATTTGATAAAGTTTATCAATATTTAAGTTAGAAATACGGGGGGGGGGTAGATAAAAATGAATAAATAAGCTATAGAATGCATTGAAATAAGTTTGCGTGACAAAAATATGGTGATCAATCAATATACAATAAGATAAATACCAACTATATACCCACCCTCACATACTCAGATACATACATCCGTACATAGAAGGTAGTTCGTCATTGTCGTCTACTCATTCTTTCCTATTGAATCTTCTTGTTGAAATGTATTATTTACATTACGTTTTTCGTTAAATCATAAGTTAACTGCGATTATTCTAACTCTCTATGTAGAAGAAGAGCACATAGTTATTATTTGTTATTATCAATAAGAGTAAATCTATTTTTTGTTTGTTTTTGTTGGTTATTATCATTATTATAATATTTAATTTGATTGAAACGAAAGTTTTCTATTCTTATTCCAAATTGTATCCATATAGAGTTTGTTTGCTTGTTTCTTCTTTTTTTTTCTGATTTCCTTTATATACTACTTACTACTCTTTCTTTATTGATGCTTTTATTATCTTGTCATTATATCCAAGATAATGAGAAGTATAAGATGATAGTAACATTTTTAATATTGCATTCAGTAGTATATATATACACATTAGAAAGGGGAAGATCGAATTACTAAACTATTGTATATGCAAACTAAATAAATGCGTAATAATTCCTCACTAATAAAATTATTATCATTGTTATTTAAACACATAAATATTGGTACAAAGAGGCACCAGATACATATGCACCACACAAATCTCATTTGATTTGTGTGAGGGCTGTGATACTGCCCAGGTGCCCAAACTGAAGCACGTGGTTTTCTTAGGGGGCCACACTCGGAGCCTTAGACCTAAAGTTCTGATCCACAAGGCAGTGTAGCATCGTGAGGAGATGAAATCCCATGGTAACTGGTGAAAAAACAATCGGTTCATATGCCATTTGTTCCCTCAGGATACTGGAGCCCATGTGCACCATTGGTTTGGAATCAGGGTTTTCCAACTCCCCTAGGTGGACTTTCCGTGTCCACCAATCCGGTTGAAGAGCCGGACATTCGCTTTTCTTCCTCTCAATTTCGTAAACAACAGTAATGCCACGAGAAGGCAGTGAGTAGGACTTCCCTTGCAGAGGCTATATATTCGCGTGACCATATGAGAGCATTTCCAGGAGAAGAGAGGACTGTCCCCACTCTCGGCCGTACCAGGGCATTGAATAATAATGAAATAACTATTCACTAGCACTCTCTCTCTCTCTATTTCTTTCTGTGTGTTCTTCATATACCGATATACATTTTACTAACATCAATAAATATGAAAGAGGAAACACGCTTCATTATTGATAAAGTTATTCTTTTATTAAAGTATGATAGGATATTTTCTTCCATACAAAAACATAAACAGATTTCAACTATTAATAGAAGAAAAGGCAAATAAATTAATCATCATTATCATGGAAATTAATAAATTAGAAAAAGAAAAAAAAAGGGTACCATTTGTTTACATTAATTAATTGAAATATATACACACAAGTACTAACTGATAGTTATATAAGTCTAACTAATTCAATGTTAAATTCATTTAGTATTGTTCGTTTGAATCTTCCCATCGATGTGTTAGGACTGCAAATGATCAGTACATCCAGCTGATGAATCGCAAACAGGACAAAATGCGCGTCCTGGATTCCACTGCTAGCCACTATACATCTTTGCTTATAATTCAATGTTAGTTAGTTACAATTTTCAATGGAGTAATGGGGATTAGAGAATAGATTTCAGTTAAAATGAATACTTTTCATTGTAAACTGAAAAAGAAAAACAATTTATTAAAACAAGAGAACTGATGAAATGGAATAGTTATTAACTAATTCTAAGACTAAATACGAAATAGTAAGGTGGTGAGATTAATACACGTCCATTGAGTGATTTCACTTGATGTCCATGCTTACCAGTACGGTCGTAGGAGAAGAATGTGTGTGAAGAATCCAATCACTAATTGTTGTGACTAATCACTTTTTTTCAGATTACAGGTAAATATTTTTTGTTATGCATAAATAGATCAACAAAATTTGTTGTACATAAATCATAGTAGGATATTTCACTCTTTATGACAGGAATAGACAGAGAGAAAAACATGAATAACTGGTTCCACTTATGCAATTGATTTATCGAATAGAAGTTTATGTACTCATCATTCAGTAATACATTTCCCTTATAAGGAATATTTATGCTAATCGATTGCCCATAGTGGGTTCGAACTCAAGTATTCTAAACACTATAATAATTTAACTGGAAGCTGGAAAGTAACACAAATCTGTTCATTAATTTCGATCTATATTCATTAAGCAACACGATAGTGTTGTACAGTAGAATAGACTAGAAGCATGCAAAAGAGGAAACTCTGTAAAATTACAGACTCATGGTTTTAAAAGTACTAGAGACACATACAGTTATTGGTCGGTTCGCATTCTACAGTTGGAGACTTGATGTTAGGGCCGTTTTAGAGATTTTACAATTTGAAACTTTTCTTGAATAACTTAAAAACAATGATCTCTTTAAGTTTGAATTTCTATAGTACACATACTTGAATTTATTTTAATTAGTAATAATAAAACGAAATTATATTGGAAGATAAATCACCGTCGTTAGGTAAATGAAACTGTGAGATGGTGGAGATTTGTAGCTCAGGTGGATGATTTCGACGGACCTTTGTTCTCTAAGCTGAATGGTTTGACCATGGATCTTTCAACGTTATTCTAAAAATCCTTAGCACAAACTTCAGGACTTCTACATGAGTTTTGTGATGATGTCGCTCAGAATAATGATGAAGGCTCCACGAACAAACCATTCAGTTGAGAAAACAAAACTCCATCAAAAACGAGTTTTTGTTTAGATTTGAAAGCATAAAACTATTGACACCGTTACGTCTAGCCGAAATTCGCTAGATTTACGATAATTTTGTGGGTACTGAAGTACAATGAAACAACTAATCAAACTAGAATATCGACACCTGAATTTCATAGCTTCTTTTAAACATTCTTCACAACATAGTTATAAACATAAAATACACGATTTTGTCGTCAACAATAAATCTGATTGTAAATATTATGAATTTGAGCCTATTAGGATTTAAATTCAATTAATAAGTGGGGAGGTTATGATTCTATTGAAGCGTCCAACTATACGATTAAAATATGGGCGAAACCAATGTTCAACAAACAATTTGTCTGAAGACTGGTTCTATTATTAGGGAGCATATATAGATTGGTTACAAACATCAACTAGCTAGGTATCAGCGGCGATAACCACGTTTTTATATCCGGAAAGAGAAAAGCTCCCTGTATTATTAACATTAAAAGTAATCACAAAGTATGACTGCGTAAATGACAGCTGATAGCTATGTTTAATGTTAACAATAGTTCAACAACAAGCGAAATGGGTATTAAAAATACACAGATATGGAAACTGATGCATGTAAACAAAGACTAAAGGAATGTGCACAACTGGAAATAGCTGTTACAACAGTCAAAATTGATTACAACAATAAATATAGTAGACGTTACAAGTTTATGTAAATACTTTAGGATATTACACAACACATATACTTGCGTCACACCATAAGTTTAGGAATTATTAGAAATAGAACTGTTTACTGGACATTAACAAATAATATGAAGCAATACAAAGCAAACGAGTTAAATGGGAAGAGAATAAGCGCACATGTAAATGAACGTAAGGCAAGGTATATCTCTATCCTCAGGAAGTACATTAATCGTCCCTGAGAACCGGTGACTTGAACATTCTCAATAATGTTCCATTTCTCATAATGTCGCTGGACATTTCTATACAACCCTACTGTAACCCAAATACGACAATGATACCATACATGTGGTTTTCAGTGAAATTGATAAACAATATACTTTTGGAAGGCCGCTAGCATTACTAGCCCATAAAAAACCACTGTCGATTCAATAAAATGAAACAAACGTATTTCACTAAAAACGTGTGATGCATTCGCGTCTTCTTATGACAAACTTACTGCAAATTATAACCAGGAAACATTACTTACTTACTTACTTTCGCCTGTTACTCCCAATGGAGCATAGGCCGCCGACCAGCGTTCTCCAACCCACTCTGTCCTAGGCATTCCTTTCTAGTTCTATCCAATTTTGGTTCATTATTCTCATGTCTGTCTCCATTTCTAGGCGTAATGTGTTCTTTGGTCTTCCTCTTCTCCTTTGGCGTTGAGGATTCCATATGAGGGCTTGTCTTGTGACACAATTAGGTGATTTCCTAAAAGTGTGCCCAATCTACTTCCAGCGCTTCTTCCTGATTTCTTCCTCCGCTGGAATCTGGTTTGTTGTCTCCCACAGTAACTTGTTGCTGATAGTGTCTGGCCATCGGATCCGAAGTATCTTGCGTAGACAGCTGTTAATAAACACTTGTATCTTCTGGACGACGGCTTTCGTAGTTCTCCACGTCTCCGCTTCATACAGTACAACTGTCTTCACATTAGTAGTGAAAATTCTGATCTTGGTGTTGGTTGACAATTGTTTTGAGCTCCAGATGTTTTTCAGTTGTAAGTATGCTGCTCTTGCTTTGCCGATCCGCGCCCTCACATCTGCATCTGATCCACCGTGTTCATCAATGATGCTGCCCAGATATGTAAAGATTTCCACATCCTCCAAAGCTTCTCCGTCAAGTGTAATTTGATTGGTGCATATTGCGTTGTATCGGAGAGTCTTGCTTTTCCCTTTGTTTTATTGAGACCTACTGCTGCTGAGGCTGCTGCTACACTAGTCGTTTTCTCCTGCATTTGTTGTTGCGTTTGTGATAGGAGAGCCAGATCATCCGCGAAGTCTAAATCGTCAAGCTGCATCCTGCCTGTCCACTGTATCCCGTGATTTCCTCCAGACGTTGACGTCTTCATGATCCAGTCGATCACCAGGATAAAGAGTGAGATTAAGCAACCTTGCCTTACACCAGTCTTTACTTCAAACGAGTCGGTGAGTTGTCCTCCGTGGACGATCAGGAAACATTACCTGACAGTTAAGATCTAAACTATTTAAAAAGTGAAGTCATTGCAGATAAATCAAAACATACACAGTTAAACTCATTGATAACAATGATGTGAAACATTCCTAGATCAGATGTTGATTGATTTCAAGAGATAACCCTTAAGTTGAAGCTTTAATAAGTTTATATTGGTTAGCTTATTTTATGTTTGCCTAAGATGTTTTAGATTAAATACCAGTAAAGTGAATTATAACACGGAATTCCTTTATTTCAAAAGCGAATAGTCATAAAGAATTATAATAAGTAGTTGTTTCTAAATTTGTGTGTGGCTCAGAATACTGCCCGGATGACTAAACAGAAGCAAGTTGCTTTCATAGAGGGCGACTCCCCAACCCTTTTGTCTAGAGGTCTAATTCATAAGTCAGTGGAGCAACGTTAAAGGATGAGGTCCTATGGTATTCAGTGATAAGGAACAAATACACATGACATTTGTTCACTCAAGACACTGGAACCCGAATGGATCAGTAGTTTCCAATCAGGATTTCCCGACTATCTTAGGTTGATCATCAATACCCCCAAAACCCGCTTTTCGTCCTCTCCATTTCGTGAACACTCCACTGTAAAAAGACAGTGAGTAAGACTTTCCAGAAAGTGACTATATACGCGTGAATATATGAGAACATTTCAAGAAGAAGATCGGTATCCCTAACCCAACGTCAGTCGCACCAACACATTTACGAGGGGTATAGTCAATAACGCCAGTCTGAAAATGATCAAACGATTCACAACAATTTTATTAATTACTTTATATTACTATGTACTATTTCAGTAGACAATTTCATTCTATTGAAAATACACATGACCCACTGAAAAGCCAACTGAAAGAATAAAAACGTATACTTCTTTATAAATCTCAATGATAAGAAGAAAAAACAGGAGTAAATCTAAAAACCCATGCAATAAGTAAAATTTAAAATCTTGTCTATTTTGTAGTTTATTTTTTTAACAAGATATAATACGTTCAAATTTTTGGTTTCTTCGCTTTCTCATCAAACATTAGCTGGTTAGTATTATTATTGTTGTTAGTAATTGATTGTAATGATCTTTTCAATGCTGATCTACGCTGTGATATTGGATTGACCTGCTACAATAAGGAATGAAGAAACAAAAGTCGGATATTAGAAAAATCATTACAAGATAAATTTTCAGTTGAGGAAAAAACTTCTTATGGGAAAGAACCAGTAATAAACAACATAGAATCTCGTACAGATGTGCATAGATACAGTTCGCTACAATATATCATGGCAACGAGATAAAATTATAGAGATCAATCTTGGAGAGGTGATAAGTAGTAGCAGTATCAGTATGAGATTAAGTATAGACAATATGATTCGAAAAGGAAGGATGGATACGGAGAATAAGAAAATTATAGGTCAGTTTTGAAATGCAGGACCTACGACAGGATAAAAAGTGAGTGGATCTGCCCAATCGAGACTTATCTTGAGACGCGTCATTCAAAATCTTTAACTATTGGTTGAGATAATCGTGTGGACATTAGCCAGTTGGTGTTCACCCACCAACATGACTCGATCCAATAGTCAATGATTAAATTTATTGATACTGCTTCGGTTTGGTCATCCATAATAACGGAATTTAAAAAGAATCCAGTAATGACTAATGCCTGAAGAGCTTTGATAGTTAGCATCACAGTAGATTAAGGATGTAGATCGGATAAAATATTAGCCCATAACTATTGTAAAATCCATACCAACTTCGTCAGGAATCTGCGGACTAATTGTAACCGATAGTCAGAGAGGATTTAGACATGACTTAGAATTGATTGTAACCGTACAACAATTACATTCCTTCGATTTGTCTTCCTCTACAGATGATGAGTTTAACTACTGTTTATTGTACTAAAATTTATCCCCTTAGTGTCAACTATTCATTTTGAAATAACTTGAAACTTTCTTTGTTATTGAAACTATTATTAGTTTTTCAATCCCACTTGATTTTCAATATCTTGATTCTCTCTTTCTCTCTTTTACTGTGTATATGTATGAAAACTAAAACAACAATAACAACACTACACACTACACTGAGATATCTAACTAATCCATTTGAAATTTCACTTTAACACTTTTACTAACTTAACTAAATGAAATTGGGAATTTTATTTATGTACAAGATATATCTCTACGAATGACCAGATAAATCCAAGAAAACAGAATGCTATTTTAGAGTAGACGGTTAATTCCGGAGTAGAGAGGGCAGAATAATATTGAAAACCAAGAACTAAGAGGAAGAAAAATAGTGGATGAATCTGTGGTAACGAAACTGATTCCGATTCACATCATCAAATGGCTCAAACAAGTCATTTTGAGATTATCGTAAGGAACTTAACCAAGTACTTTACACATACCAAAATGGCTAAAATCAAGGTCTGTGATGTTTTAGAATCGCTCTACTTCACGATTCAGACACTAGTAATATGAGTCAATGAAAAAGAGCGTTTAAGCATACTTAATGTAAGTCAAAGAAAGGTCAGCTGATGAGGGAAAACTATAGTATCAACTGCTTTGTCACATTTGCCTGGTATCCTATACCTAACCTCAACATTTCTTACTCAGGGGTCTTAAAATACACCAGATGTTAGCTATAATGATATTATAGCTTTTGATAATGATTCAATATTAACAATCGAAGAATACAATACAGTGAGGAGCTAACACGAAATAACATAATCTAGATTACGCCAAATGTCTCTAAGAACTTCGTAAGAGAATATGAGATTATCTATACGAACAGCTGACTTGAAAGTCAAAGTACTTGACATTCAGCATAAATGTAGCAATTTCAAACATAATTCCACCTACTTTGATCTTAGCATCAGAGTCGTACTCAACCCTCATACACAGCAGTAGTTTGACGAACAGGTGTACTTAATTGACAAGTCTATATAACCTTAATGCATTTGAAGATTATGCAGTGTTGGGTACTACTATAATTATTAGCATTTCATGGTAAACAGAATCCGATTGTCATGGAATACCATAATATTATTTTGAGGTACAATGAAACCTTCAGTCACGATATCAACGTTTCTACAAGTTTTATGAAAAGTATACAACGGAAAATTGAAAACAAAACAATATTAACTTACACGACCCCAAGCAGGTGTTACAGTAGTGCGTGATTTAGATAGATGATTCGATGAAATATTTTCTACATCTTCATCTATACCAGTACTATGTATTAAATTATGTGAACTGATGTCGTCGCACACATTATTTTCATTATCAGATACATGATCATCAACCTCATGATTATCAACTTGATAATGGCTACTATGGCGCTGTTTATCTTCATCATCATCATCATTATCACTCCTACAATTAGGATCTTCCTCTTCTCTCTCAATCGGATTATTAGCATTCACGTCATTGTTTGAATTCTCAGCATCTTCATCAGGTTCACTGTTATCACTAAGGCTACTAAGACTTAACGCAGTAGATTGTTCTAAATGGGCAATCACTGCAGCTTGATTAATACGAAAATCTCGTGCTGTACTCAATTTGACATTGCGCATAAGATTAATCTACAGAATAAAAAATGAAACTTGATATCGAGAGATTTAAAGATGTTCATGAACTACTACTAGAATTATGCACTGGATTAAATAAAGTATTTTAAGTAATTTCAAATCAAATTACTACCACGCAACATAGACAACAAATGAAAGAACATCTTCCAGTTTGGTATGGAATGGACCAAAGACAATGATATCATACTATATCGAAGGTTTACTGAAGTTGGAAATGTTTATACCATAGGATATCAAACTAGTTGTCTAATGGCTAGGAGTTTGACGTGAAATATAAACGCCCCGAGTTCGATTATTGATGGGGTCACGTATGTCCAATGACCCTTAGTTATCAATGGTACCTCAACTTAGATCAAACTGTAAAGAATACAACCTGAGAATATCGTAGTAGTTAATTCAGAACTTATCGAGTATTCATTCGACAAATAAAATAACCAGATAGTAACTGGAACGTAAAAAATTGTTTTTTATACTACCGTATATTACTTTTAAAAGCCAAATAATGAACAGTTATTGACTTCACATAAAATGATGGGTAATTAACTATACTCTACAAGAAAATAAACAATTCATAACATTAAACACACTAAGGTTTTGATACGTTAAGCAAGCTGCCTCCAAGTAGATAAGAATTCTGAGTGCAGGCGGCCTATTTTAAGTAAACTGTTCATTTAACCAAACTTATCACCCACAAATTCCTGACAGAATAAGTCTAATGTTATAAATATGCATAATCTATGTGCATATTTATTGAACTTTTGTCATTATAACTCCTTATTCGTGTTAAACTTCCTTTATGCAGATGCCTGAGAAAGCTTTAGGAACAATGTATTAGTTAGTTTTGCCATAAACTGAGACAGTTTTAAGAAAACATAACAACTTTGATTCTCTGAAACAACGATCTATCGATAAAAGGATTCAAATATTAAACATTGAATGATGAAGTTAGCAACCAATTCTATTTATTTAGATTCAGACAATTATGTAGTATGAAACGAAATTGTCATTAAAAGTCAAGTGTGCTAACTTGAAAAGCGATAGTTGGTTTCTAATGAATATTGAATGATAATCAGATTGAAAATACAATGTAATATGGAATTTTTACGCGGAGAAAAAGGGAATTAGAGCTTCAAAAGTTAACCAATCCAAATACTTTGTAGGGTGGAATCCGTTAAACATTGATCTCATTAGTGTACACTACTTCCTAATTTATAATGGTACAACTAAATCAGATCAATCTGTAACAAATAAAAACAATCTTCATAAAACTTCTACTCAATGAAAATGCTTGTCAAGGAAATTTTTTTAAAAAAGGAAAAGAGTAACAAGTTACCAGAACTGTAACTTTAGTGAAGACCAGTAGAAAAATACTCGACAATAACCGTTAGTATTGCATGACAGTGAAAGGCTAAACACACACACACACACACATAATTATGTCAAAACAGTTCAACAAAATCATTTTATCACTAACATGAAATATTTATGTAAAATGTAAATTAAGAATGCAGAAAAACAAAAAAATGGTAGAATTTGAGTGGGCAAATTAAATGTCTACACAACTAATAATAAACCAACATAACAGCTTACATATTCATTCATTCATTTATCCGACAAACAACAGTAACAGTAAAGCAAATTAATAATTTAAACAGTAAGAATTAGAATCAGTGACAAGACTGTTTACATCTTTTACACACCAACAACAACAAGAACAAGAAAAACATTTTTAAGTTCATTTTAATAAATGTTTTGGAAAACTAGTGTAGTGTTGTTTACTTATATTCATATAAGTAGTATATGGTGATGGTCAGATATATAATGTATTTTGGCAGAAGACCGACAAGGAAAGAACCAAAATGAAGCGCTATTAGTGGGAAAATGCATGAACAATGGAATTAGAGAAGATGAACTGATATTTACAGAAGGAACTGTGAAGATTGAGACAATTGGTTTTTAATTTGCAAATTAACTGTTTGTTGTATGATTATCAGAATTTAGTGAGATAGTCTGTAATTTGTGTCTAAATACATTCGATTGTCCCAACCAGTGTACTACTCATTACACTAGTACCATTATCAGTTTTTAGAAAGAATTTTAAATGAAATAGCTGGAAGAATTAATTAACAGGTTTTTGAATTATTTTAACCTTATTAAACACTGAGATTTCTATTTATTTATTTAAAGACATAAATATTGGTACAAAGAGGTAGCAGAAATATGTGTGCTACTCTTCATCGATCAAGTTGGAATACTACCCGCGGTTTGTGCTGATGATGTCCTTCAGAAGAACGATGAAAGCTCCATGACCGAACCATCCAGCTCAGAAAACAAAACTTCAACAAAAAAGGTTGGAATACTGCTCGGACGACCAGACCGAAGCAGGTGGCTTTTCAGGGGGAACTCTCCGAGCATTTGACCAAATGATCTACTCCACTAGACAGTGGAGCGACGTTAGGAGATGCAGTATTATGGTGGCTAGAGACTAAATAAAGGTTAATATGCCGTATTTTTCCTCAAGATACTGGAGCCCAAGTGCACAATTGGTTTGGAATCAGAATTTTCCAACTTTCTTAGGTGGGTCCTCCAACACTTACAGTGGATTAATATTTAGTAAAACATTCGACTATTAGAACTGTTCATAGGTTTCAAGATATCAAAACCGTTTTATTTAGTTTGACACGAGGAATCCCGGATAGTACAATGAGCATTTGTATAAACAGTGCAATTCAAAAGCCAGATAAATATCCAAATTGAAAACTGATTATTCACTAAAAGGAAATGATCAATCAACTGTAAAAATCTCAGTCGTCTATAGGAACTCAGTTACATCATCAATCACTTGGTAAAAACGTCTCCGATTGTGAATATATGAGATGCGGTTTGAAATTCAATAGGCAGCATCCATTTCCGCAAGAATGGAGGAATGAATTTGATTGATAAGTCTTCAACAATTAATAAACCACTAATCACGTAACATATAGACATTTACATGACAAATGGCTTACACTAAATAAACAAATATTTTAAATTAAAAAAATCTGTAAACACATATTTCTCCATGTTAAGTGATTGTAGGTAGTCTACAGGACACCTAGGACCTAGGTATCAAGCTCTTTGGTACATGTACGTTTGAGGGGACTAATGTTCCCTGAAGGAATTCATCTCTTGTCACCTAGTTTCACAGTCAAAAATCTTACAACTGAGCTAATTAATCTAGAACTGAAAGCAACAAGAAAAACTTAATATATATCATATCTGTCACTATTCAATGATCATACATATACTTATTCGAATTTGTTCCATTGAAAAATTTTACCAATGCAAAAACAGTTTCGATAACTTGCACCTTGAATTCAATGACTTAATGAAGCTCCAGTCCTCTTCTTTTTTGTCTATGTACTTCGACAATGAACAAACAATCTAGGACTACATAAAAGCAAGAAACATTCACTATGCAAAGACAGAGGCTGTTTCAAGAAGTATACTGAAAAAGGTCGGATTACTACAGTTGTAAGGCTTTTTAATCAATTCATCCAGACGAATTCAGATAGAGAGATGTAGAAAATAACCTTGGACAGATAAATAATACACTTCCTGACAAAAAGCCTTTCAAACTGGTGCCTCTCGCTCCCCATGTGACACTTCTACAACATGTGACTAGTTATGGATTACCTCGCTATAACAGGATGCAAAAATGATCACTTAAACATAAAACAGATGGCATACTTTAATTCGAATTTGTGTCTTAGAGATTTTAGTAGACTCTTCGAAGTGAAGCTTGAACAAAAGATCTAACAGTTAGATGCATTTCCATTCAGAGAATTACTGAAAACTTACAAACTAATCACCTATGTTTTTCATTTAACGACCCACATCCAGCTGATGGATCCTTAAGTAGGACGAAGTACAAGTTCTGAATTCCATAGTCAATAATTATCTAACAAGCATGCTAATATCAATAAAATTTCGTATGGTATAATAAAGATAAAAAAAGATACTCACCTTAGATTTTTTCGATAATTGCATTAAAAATCGTTCATATTGTTCAATAGCATATATTAGTTGTGGAATTAAGCGAGAATCTTTAATAGAACGAGAAATCTACAGACCAAAAAAACATTGAAGTGCTATAAATTAGTTTCGTAGTTTATGAAGGATATGTATGAATTATCACAAAACTGCTGTATACATGTATGTAATTAGTTTTTTTTAGTCAACTTATACAACTACTTAGAAGTAGTTTAGACGTTTGTCCTAATTTTTTAAGTAAGACTCAAGGGCACAGCTTATAAATTTAGGATTTTTGAAAAATAAAATGAAAAGATTTACTTTAAAATGACTTATAGGTATACATGAAATTGTACGTTAGATTAGATGTTGGGCAGGAGACCAAATAGTGTATGAAGATATATGAATTCGGTATTAGTTATGTTCTAATAGTATTAATAATAGTAATTATAATGATACGAAGGTAAAGGTAAAAATTACAATAATATTTGAATAGGGTTAATCTAAGTTATGAAAATTCAAAAGGGGAAGGTTGGATATACATTGGTCAAATTATGTCATTTTATAATTAATTAAGATGACAACTGACTTACTGGGCTAGAATTAGGCGAATTTTAAGAAGAGATAAGACACGTAAGTTTTCGGATATAGCTATGGCTTTATAATCTGAAGAGTTATTGACCCAACGATTTGGAGGACTTCGAGTCAGCCAGACTTTTGAAGAAAAAACTAGTATGATAAACCACTGAAAATAATCATTTTATTCCGGCACTATGATTTGTTCACTGTTTTGATTATACGTTTACTTAGCAACCCTAAAATGTTTTTATGAACACAAGAATTTAGATTTATAGAACTTTCGTCAGTGTAATGTGCCTCATTGTAGCAGCCGAAATTAGAGAGAGAAAAAAAGAGGTGACTAATCGAAGAAATTCATCTATGAATCTGTACACCACCATCGAATTTACGAAAAAGAAATAACTTGTAAAAAAGATATGTTTTAAAAGTTACTTCTACCAAAACAACTTCAGAACAGTAACTATACAAGTAGAATATTATCTCCGATATGACTAACTCACTAATGCTTGAGAAATTCCACCAGTAGACTTTGATTTTTTCGGTTCACAGTCATCCTTCTCGTTTGACTTCTTTTTTAAATTTTTGTTTTCTTGAAAACCTTTAATCTTCTCACTTTCTGAATTCTAAATTTGGCAAGAAATAAAACAATAAAAAGATAACTTATTTCATAGTTCATACCATAGATAAATTTAAGTTAAATAACCATAAAGAACCATGCGCCGGACAACTTTCTTTTCCTCATAAGTGCTTGACCATGACGACACTGAGGACTGAACCTAAAAACTTGAGAACTCATAGCGAGCACTTAACCTACTGAGTCGGAATGTAGTAAGTGAGCAACTTCGATCGATTCGCGATAATTGCATGACCATTACTCATCGTCTTTGGTAATAATTGTCTCACACCTCAAATAGTTATTTGAGTATATTTTTATTAAGTAAGTATAACTGAAATCTTGATTATGGAAGCAACACGCTAAAAATATCAATTTCCAATTACATCGATGTTTATGCTAAAAGTACTAATTTTATTTTCCGAGGAATTTTAATGCAAATTTTAGGCGTAAATGCAATCACTTTCATTGAAATCTATTTTAAAAACTACTCTTCCACTGCCGTTTGCGCATATACTGTTCCTATGAATTGTATGATAAGATGAGAATGCTGTTTTTATTTATGAAAACAGATTGCTAACATATTTTAGGGATATAAATTGGAAATATACAAGACCAAAGATAATGTATAACACCATACTATATATATACACATATATTAACAAACAAAATTGATGATGGTTGCGTAAAATACTTAATTCATTGATGTTAAAAATGTACACTATTTGATGCCAAATCAGTGGTATAGTTGCTAAGCTGTTGCTGAGAGATCAAATGTTCCTATGTTCGGTCACTAGTTAGGTCATAATTTTGGAGCTCGATAATATATATTAATAGGTACGTTTACCAATAGTTGTCCAAATTAAGCTCAATCTACGATACTGATTACAAACTTCAACAACCTTAACAAATCCCTCTTTATACAAAATATAGAAACAATATTGCGTAGTAATTGCACAACATTTTAGCTAAAACTAAACTTGAGAGATATCACTTATTATCTTGCACATAAATATCGCCAATGAATTGATCATCTAACCTAGGTAAATCCTGTTACTTAGTAAGAAACAAAAGTACAATTTTCTCTCAAAATGTTTACATATGCTAATCAGATTACTGAGTTTAACACTGAGTGATCCTAAGCCGATTGATAGGTGATGGTGAATAAACGCAAATTGTGATGCGATATATTTAAAATACAAAACAATCCACTCTACACTAGAGAACATACAACTTTATGTGCCCTAATTGGAGCTTGAATATCCAGAGAGTAGTTAATACCTTGATGTGGATGATCGTGTTCGTTTATCATAATGATATGATCGAGCTATGTATTTTGAAAGTTTTTCGCCAGGTTTCACTATGACAGACAGGGTTGTTGAGGAATTGTAGGGCTAAGAGTAACAAACTCATGGTCCAACGTTGAAGTCGTACTGTTGACTCCACTAGCGTGTAGCGGAGTAAGGTGTTTCATTTCAGACAACCATAACCTTCAGAGGTGCTGATTTCTCATAACGAAAGCACAGGGTTAGAAAAGATCCATCCGAAAAACAGTAAACCTCAACTTACCCCACAGATTTTCGTTTTCAGTTAGAATGTCATCTGAAGCATAGAGTTAACAAATTGCAAACTTCTCACAGAAAAGCCGTTAATGACTGGCTTCAAATAGCTGACCTTTGGTCTCTACAGTCAAGCTCCCAGGTCACTAAGACTATCACTAATCCAGTTACCTTTATAAGAATTAAAAAGCACATCTATGGTGTAAAGAACTGGTAGGCGACAACTTCCCTCTGACTTTACTTTTGAAAACTTCAGTATTTTAAAAAAACGGTGGAGTTGCATAATAAGACCAAAAAATTCCTTCGTGCTTACATTAAACCACTAAACAAACAAAACGGTATCAAATTCAGGTATTGGTGGATACCTATTATCCGTGTGTCAGAAAAATTTGAGATCACTGAAGACTAAATTACAAACCTTGAGATAAATATCATGGCACAAATAAATATGATAATCATCCTCTAGACAATGACTGAAATGTTATCTATCATCTTCATATAATAGAAAAATCCAATTAACATAAGAAATAAATTGGTTACCTGTATATAAGAAAATAACACATATGCACGTGGAGCAACTTCTCTACCATAAACACGAACTAATCGTTCAAAAATTACTGGAAAACGACCATATTTCAGTCGGACAATTCGTAAATACTAATTAAAACAAAATGAATAGGTAAATGTTTTGCCATAATATATAATTTGATTCAAGTAAAATATATGTATACTTATGGTTTACTGCCCGATCGTTGCTGCTATCTTGACGTGGTGGTCGGGCTTGCCTATCGTGATAAACAAATCGAGTTATACTGGCTGAAACGATCGTTCCTCAAGGTCCTACCATGCAAGACAGGTCGGTTGAAGAGCGGTAAGACTAAAAGCAGCAATCCCGAGGTCCGAAGGCGAAGTCGTACTGCTGACTGTACAGAGGTGTGACAGCAGTAAGGTGTTTTCTTCAGACAACCAGCATAACAGCGATGCTGGGGGGTTAGAAAGGGTCGACCTTAAAAATGTACACCTCGCCTTATCCTATGGATATCCGTCCCTACAAATGCGGAGCTAACACAAAAACTACCCAAAAAAAGGTCATGTGTGACCAACCTCAAGCAGTTGTCTCTTGGGCACTGCGGTCACGCTCTCATATAATTAAGACCACTTCTAACCCTATTTCCTTTTTAGGTACCTCTAGAAGAACCTCTCTATGGGTATGGTTCACTGAATAAGCCAGATAATTCTGAATAACAAGTCAAAATAACACTGATAATACTCTGATGAAGATAAACAGGTAGCCGAATCACGAAACTTCATCAGTTGAGATGGCTGGGACATGTGTTACGTATGCCCGACCACCGACTGCCCCGACGTGCAATGTTTCATGGTGTAGGAGTAGGTTGGAAGAAAGCTAGGGGTGGCCAGACCAAAACGTGGCACAAATCAATGAAGTCACTGACAAGTGGACTGGGCCATGTTGGTAGGTGTAGACTACCTGGTTGGGATTCGCGAGATGATAGCAACCGATGGTTAGAGACCTTGAATGACATGGCTCAAAATCGTTTGCAATGGCGAAGATGCATCCACTCTTTGTGTTCTACCAAATTCTAATCTTCTGAATTCCTCATGTCTTTATCTTTTTCTCTTTCCAAATTTATTTCACTGTACTATACTCCTTCAATAATTTCTTCAAACCCCTAATCTTTTGGATTTCTGATTATACTCCTACTACTTCTACCACTATGGGATTTGAATCGACAACTGCATCTCTGTGCTAATGTGGTATGGCAACTCGAACTGATGTACATACGTACGAAGTTCTACGTTGTGACTGACTGACTGAATCACGAAATAGGATTAATCCATGAAGTAATTACCTACTGAATTGAGCCGTGTAAGTAGATGTAAATTACCAGGTTGAAGTTATCGTTACCACTCATTTGGAGACGCTGAATAGCACTTCCTGAAATTGGTCGCAATGTCACGGATACATTCACTTTTTTTTCTTAAAATACCTATTTATTTTCGTTCTGTGGATTCACTTTCCTTTCTCGAATCATATTCTCGTTGCTGAGTTCTTTCTACTAACACTGATACCGTTATTATTTTGTTATATCCCGATAACAATAGTGAATGGTAAATTTGAGATTCATTTATGGACCAGTATTATGCATATAATTTTTGTCGTATATTTGCTAAATAATTAAACTACTCATATTCATGTTCCTTTCATTGTGAGCTTTATTTTGACCCTTAGACTATTATTGTACGATTTACCATTCCTGAGTTATACCCAGTCTATTAATTACTGCTCCCCCTATTCACAGCCACATTTGGCTGAATCTTGTACAAATGTTATTTTCTATTTTATCGGTACGATGTGGTCAATCTGTTTGGTATATAAACTCAGTATGTTTGAAATACAATGATTCATAGCACAGAGGCTGTTATTGGTGTTCTGGACTTAACTGGCTGGGCTAGGCATAAAGCAGGACCGATACGTACTCTAGACTACTCGTACGGTTTTCGTGTGTCACTGTTCTAATCGATAATTCGCTGCTCTCTGATTGGCGGTCTTATCACGTCATACATTAACTGGGCATCCATTCGGCCACAAGATATAACTCCTCCAGCATTTATCTTGATAGTCTTATCTCTTTGTGGTGATTGTAGTAAGTCAACTTGATCTGTTACATATTTATGCCAGGTTCCATAGTACTTATGACTGACTTTCAAAAAATATGCATAAGACATATATTGTAAACATAAAAAGCAAAACAACAAACAAATATGCACAAAAGCAGAACAAAAATAGAAACTAACATATTTTGTTAAACGGCTAAGTAAATTGAACACTGATGCTCCAATTTCCAATAATGTGTCTATATGAGAACTTGGGGCTGGTAATGCTGTTTGTAATAGTTGAGCTAAAATTTCTCCAAGACCAATTAAACGTAAACAAAATGATTCTTCTTTTTCATTTCCATCTAATTTAGTTTCATCATCTTTAGATTCTTGAATAAAAAAAGTGAAGAAATAATAATGTGATAAAAACATTTTTTTGAATGAAAAAACATAACTTTATGAGTAAACACAAATAGATCAATCTAACTACTAAAACTGGCCCAAAATATCCTTAAACATTAGAGAAGTGAATCCATTAGGCCCTGGTGTTCTCCATTGCTTTAGATTACCTATGGGTACACAGGTTTTGAATATCTTATACATGTCATCTAAAATGTAATATTCTGGATTGACAGTTTGTCATAATAATACTATCACTGATATTACAAGGTTTCCACACCATAGATTACATGGCATTTCTAGTTAAAATGTGGAACGGTTGAGTGTGAACAGTAAGCACAAATACTAATATCGGCTAACTAATTCTGGTTTGAATAGCATATAGCCAAGATTAAGATAGGTAGATCAGAGTTCCAACTTGAATGCTGAGAGTTGATAGTTTTTGGATTGTGGCTAGTAAAGGAATTCGAAAAAGACCATTTCGATCCACTTCAGACTCTATAACTGGATGCACTAGTATCCTAGTGTTGATGTTTGCGCTACAACTCGAAAACGGACAGAAAATCACAGACGATATAAGCAATAACGAGTTATCCAATTATGATCTGATCCTGAACCATATCATTAATAAAGAGGAAATACAAACACTTATAAAAATATACATTATATATATATATATATATATATATATATATATATATATATATTCGTAACAAAAAAACAGAAATCTAGACCTTTCCCAATTAAGAAACTTACCTTTCCCATCATTCATAATATCTAAACGACCAGCATAATCGATAGAAATATTTGTTAAAAACCACTCATATTCATGAATTGAATGTTTTAAGGATGAATAAATCAGTGGTAAAATAGATACGGCAGAAGAACGAGTAACCAGAGGATAAGTGACTATTAATTCTTTATCATCTGGTACAAAACTAATATCCTAAAAAAAAAGGAGAAAAACAAGCAAATGAAATTGAAGGATAATATACCAAAACTCCTTTTAATCAGCTTTTACCCTAACTTACCATTTGTTATATCTAGAGCCTTGATTCTTAATATGCCGCGAACTACTTGACTACTTGAACGATAGAACCCGCAACGTCGCAAAGAGAGAAGACAAAGACTGGTAAGCAGGAAGTTTATTGCCCCGAACAATGTCAAAATATAGCACAGAAATCTCGTGTATTTATAGTTTTTGGCTGAAAGTAAATTATCATTTAGGTCAACCAATAAGCACATAGGTATCAAACTAATCCATCCAATGGGGAAGCTCCACGTTGGCATTTCTAGAACATTCCCCTAGCCCTGATTGGATGGAATGTCTGCGGCTCTTCCTGGGCTTCCTAGAGCCTCCTCGACTTCACCTGTGGACCATCCTCACACCATTAAATGATGTTTCTGCACCAATGATTATGTGATTAAAACTGGCAAATCCACCCAGTTTCAGTGACAATTATAGGCTAACCGGAATAATAACTGACTACCGCTATGATGTGTACATTCACTGGTCAATAAACAGCCACCGAAGTTATATTATTTAACTTGTAATGACATTGATTGTAATATGATTTAACACTCAATAAAAATTTAACTACATTTAACAATCTGTAATGAGTTCAGGAATACTAGATGATAAGGAGAGAAAGATCAAAGCTTATTGTAAGAACCCGGTGCACATTATATTGACCTACGAAACCAGTGTCATCATTATGGAATAACTTTTGTCACGTTTAATGTTTTATACAATAATAAGTTCATTTACTGAATAAAAAAAGAAAATCTAACAGTCGTATCATCTCTTTGTATTAGTCTATTTACTACTTTGGATCACTAATTTAGTTTTGTGAACAGATGGTCATATTGTACCATTACGTATTGTTTATCAGCTACCATTTTACTGATCGTTTTAACAATCGCGTACGTAAAATTTAGAATATTCTATATGTGGTCAGCCAGTAGAATACATGACTTTCGTTTAATTTTATTTGGGACTAAACAGTTGGATTTACCTGGAACATCCATGTTGATATTTATACTGAGTCACTAACGTAGTACCTTTCGCTTCAAACGCAAACTCGTTGACACCTACTAAGCCCCTAGAACCATAAAACTACTAACCTTTTCAAAACAGCTATGAATTTATTAATCAAGGGTTCTTGGTTGCCCACCGTTAATATATTCCAGACTACGAATGATCTGTCCCTGTTGTCCATCTTGAACGGATTACCTCAATGTATTGTTTCATATATCACAAGAACGGAAATTATTACTAAAATCCGAAATTATCCGCCGTAATGCAGCTCTAATGGTTTGAGTCTTTCCATTGTCTATGGTAAGCACTCTCCAATTCATCAGTCTCTTTCCACAGATGTGCATTGTGACCGGATCGATCCGTTGTAATAGTAGATAAACGATAAACGTTTTTATAACTAAACCTGGTTATCATATTTGACGAGTATGTACTTGGTATCAGTTTCCTTCAATAAACAAAAGCCAAAAACATTGAAAATAAATTACGGACAATTTTTTAAAAGTAAATACACAAACCTTTACATCAGCCACATTACCCATAACAGTGGTCAAATCATTACATAATGCAAGAATCAAATCATCCAATGCTAAATCAGCATCTGGAGTTTGTGAATTATGACTTAGGGAATTTGATCCGATTAGATGAGCCAACCAAATAGCTTGATTAATTAATTGAACACGTGCTGATGTAGCAAGAGCATTCGTACTATTTATTTCCGACGAACCACGTAATGGAATTGGAGCACGCATTAATCGTAAAAGCCAGGCTAAAACACGAGATAAACCTGAATATGGATTGATTTTATTCACATCTGGAATTGTTACTTCAGAACCTATGGAAGCACGAGCACGGCACAATTTGACAAGTAACGGTAATAAAATAACTAGATCTTTAGCATGGGGAAAATTAACAGCAGTTAGTTTTTGCGTTGACGAATTAGCAGCACCGGCTGGATTTAAGACTTTGGTTACCCATGACTAGAGAATAAATAAAACAGAATAAATTATTATGCAGCTAATTTACTCAAATACAAATTGGCGTACTTAGCATAGAGTTACTCTCTAAGTACAAGGGTCAGACAAACTACTAAGTCATTCGAGTTGAGGTAGGTGGAGCAGGGTTTGCACCTGCGACCACCCTACAGCTTAAATTCGAAGGCCTAAAGCTTTACACAATCATACCACATCAAAACTGTATTAGAACTTAAAATTACTACAAAATAATTTTCGTTAAAAAACAGTAAGCACTTACAGATATTCTAGGGAAAGCTATGCATCATACCAAACAAGATTATTTAACTACCTGAAAAACTGACAATCTGTGGAGCAGCTACCAATGCACACGTCATTAAACGTCACTATTAACCATTAATTCTGGTTGAATGTTAACATATTATTACATCTGATGTCCGATTACATGCTTATGTCTGATGACCCTAGTCCCTTAGTTCCGATGTACTCACAATATCACTTCAACCCTACGAGTCACCCCTACAGCTCGAGTATCGCCAAGCCAACGGCTGAAGAGCAAGATGTACCGAACAACAATGTAAATATCCCAAACGTAGACCCTAGATGAGTCAATCTCCAACAGCGGTCATGATGAAATCGACATGGTAAACACTGAAATAAATGGAGTCTCTAAAATCCCGGAGCCAGGTGAAGAATCCGATGATGATGACATCTGTAAGGGTTGCCACTTACTTCTACCACCAAGCGAGAGAGAGAGTTATGGTGAGTGGACTAGATGTGCCACGATGCAGCACACTTAGTCATCTTGTCTGTTTAGCAAGATCATACAACGGAGAACTACTGCGCACATTATGGTAATAATGTCTGATAGAAAAATCTGTAAGTAGAGCGCATACTCATTTTTTTTATGCCAGTATGAATTTATTTCTTTATCTGAACAGAATGATAATGATTATGGATGTGTTTAGCGACATTTTCTGTTTATTTGAGGTTTAGCATAGATTACTTAGAGAATGTAAAACGGTTCTTTTTAGAGTCGCCTTTAAAAATGACTTAACAGTCTTACACTTTTGTGAAAACTGAAAGACGTTTTCAAAATAATAAAGAAGTAACATATATATAGTGGTTTTTAATGAATAAATATAGATATTACTTCAGTTATTTACAAACTACTTTAATCATAGCGAGTAAAGATATCAATAGATTGAAAAGATGCGCTTGTAACAGAACCGACAGTAGTGAAGACCTGATTACTTGGATTTGGAAGATTAACCAGATAGAATTGCGCAATAAGTATAGAAATATTCAAAGAGTTTACATAAATTAAATAAACTTTACTCAGAGGGTGTGTATGTGGTCGGAAATTCTACAGATTTTTCATTAATCTCATTAGAATAAGTGTTTTCTAATGTAATACCAGTCATTAAAAAACATTGGCTGACTGATTTATTCACGAAACTGAGTTTTCAAGCTTAATCAGGATTGTCTTTGTAACAACTTTAAGTTTCAATGGTGTAGTTTTGTGGGGGTGCCGCACATTCATTTACACATTTAACTTTCAAAATTATAGAATATATGGGTAACTTAGCGTTTTATTGTTTAACTCAATAAGAAAACAGTTTACTACTGAAAGGTCACAAATGGTACAACAGCTTATGAAATGTATGTCAATTATTAAACAATAAATTGATCTAACTGTTCAACATTGATTGTTATTAATAAGATCCTAATCAAGATAACTAGAAAAAATAATACAGTGTGAATTACCTTAACTAATTTAATGAAGGTTGAAAGAGCTTGAGCAGGTGTAATTTCAGCAATCATAGATTCCAAAGAATCGTCATCTATATTATCTTCAGAATCACATGGCACATCAGAATTATTATTCAACATTTGCTCTGCATAATCAGGATCATTAGTGACAGGGTAAATAATTTTGCATAATTTATGCAATCTTTGAATGCCTAAATAATGTAATGCTAATGTCATACCATTATTGATAACTTGCAAAGCAGCTGATGAAGTTGACATAGTCAATGCTGAACGAGTTTTTGATGTATCTGGTTGGTTGGCTAACTCATTATCTTCTGAATTACCAATAGTAGTAGTAACAATGGTCGACTGAGTATGACTAGAAAGTGAACTGTAATTTTCATTTCGCATTATTTTATAATGATAAAAACGAATCACGCACCTAAAGTATGAATTTCAACAAATTCGTTATAATAATCAAGAGACATCTATATTTGATATATATGATAAGAAATAATTTCTAAACGAAGCTCTTCAGGTGAATCTAATGTATACAGCCAAATAGCTTTTAAATGTTAGTCTTTTTGACCAATCAGGACACAACAAACATGAACAGAATATTTATTATACTATGAATTAGAATAAGAATATGATTTCGGGATCCTTACATTCTAGATTATGTCAGTTCGTGATGAATATTCTGACTAAGATATATAATTTTAACTCACAACACTAATTCCTAACCCAATTATGGATATTTGCGCTATGACTCTTCTCATTGGTATGGTTGTATCAGTCAGTCAGTTACAACGTAGAACCTGTTTTTGATGGAGTTTTGTTCTCTGAGCTGGATGGTTTGGTCGTGGAGCTTTCATCGTCCTTCTGAACGACATCATCAGCACAAACTTCGGGTAGAACCTGTACGTAAGTACATATGTAGATATGTACGTATGTACCTCATTGACACAGAGAGATGAAGTTGTCACAGGCCAGATCCCAGAATAGTAGAGGTAGTAACAGTAACAGTGGTAACAGGGAAGATTAGGCATCAAAGATACGACTCGAAAAGAAAATACAAGTTGGCTGTATATTTTAGGATAACCGCTTTTTCAAGCAGACTTGTGTTAACAAGCATAAGTAAGTTGTGTCAACAGATTGACTTCATTAAGAAAGAACAAATGAATGAATCACGAAATATGAATTCTACATTTAGTTCCATGTATTATACATAGTGTAATTCTGTTAGGCAATGGTGGTAAAAAAAAATACCGAATACGAATTGAACTGGAAGAATTTTATTTCAGATCTTCATCCATGTGCAAGCAGACAGACAATAAAAATGAACAGATAAATATAGTGATAAACCTGACTATTGATAATCAAAAGACAGCTAATCGAGCGTTAGTCATCTGTTATATCAGATGAAAAATATATCAAATGCTGGTGAATAGACAGGTAACCAATCAACCTATAGATAAATATAAACATACGTACTCGCGCAAATACTAAGAAAATACTAATGGTTTTACACGTGATTACTTGACAAGAGCAAATATTAGTATACAGAATAAACTCATGTAGGCGTTAAAGGAGTCTATATTGGTGACACTATAGGCTACATAATTAGCATGTAAAACCGGTCGTTTGTAACAAATTGACATAGTGTGTTAATCACTGTTTCTCAGATTAATCCAAAATTTCATGGATAGCATTAACCGTACTAATCAATAGGAAAATTCAGCTTCAAAGTCGAATTCCTGCCATATTTCCTTTTCATGATTCAAATGAACAGGAGTTTCCGAAATTAATAAGTCAGTCATCATGTTACTAAGCTTAACATAGTATTGAACTAAATTTAGAATCCTGACATGTTGGACGTAAATAATGATAGTGAATATGTATGGTAAGTTGTAAGGTAAAAAAACGCATGTATGACATTGACACTAGTAAGCTGACCATAAAGATTAACATATGAAGTGAATTCGCAAATCCTTGACCCGAAGTTCTAACGACAATTGTAATAATAGTAAGCATGTCTTCACCGGAGCAAATAAACATTGTGTTATAAACGTATGTATGCCGTCGCCAATTGTTATAAACGTAGAGAGAGGATGCTGGTTATAACTTTAGGGGTTTCTGGTTATAACAGTCCTTTTACTTCTTACACGTATGTGGGACGTTAATTTATCTTAGACGAATATCTACACTAGATTCCCACCCAGTGTCTATTCTACAGGACTTCAACAGAACTCAGATCAAGAACACAATATTAGCCTGACTATAACGTCAATATATTTCACACCAAAATCCGACACATGGAACAGTCAATAAGTTGATACATAATAAGGATAGGGAAATATATATATAACACATAACACCTGTCATCCCCTCTAATGTCTGACTCATCGAGACAACCAATCATTGACATTCTCGCCCACACATCACCTCCCTCGCGAAGTTTGATCGTATGGTTTCACTTTGGAGTCTACTTGAAAAAATTTCGTTTGTTTCCGTTTCCTGAATGACCTTCGTCTAACTTCTGATTCTAGATCATTTTTTCTCATTTCAACTTGTGGTGGTGGTGGTGGAATATCAAATGTATCACATAATACTTCCATTGGTAATGGTTTGAGTTTAGATGACTCATAAATACATTTTCTATCTCGCAGTTGATTTACATGTCTAATAATTAGTGTATTTTCGACCATCACTTCATATAATACTGTACCACGTCGTTTTTTTATAAACCCAAATATCCATTTTGGCTTGCCAGGCCGGAAATCCCGTGCATAGACTGAGTCACCTACTTTGAATTCTCGAATTTTCGGGCAATTCCCTTTCTTATTTTTTTGTAGTCCACTTATTCTGTCTTTCGGGTTCAAAACATCAAAAAATGTTCTAATCGGTCGGCCAAACATTATTTCGGCTGGAGATTTCCCATCTTGACAGTTTGGACTTGGCGTAATTCTATAAGAAATGAGAAATTGTTGCAGAGCCTCTTCTACGTTGCCTTCTCCTCCCATCTTTAAGAGAGCTCGTTTAAGAATATCAACAAATTTCTCTGCCTGCCCGTTCGACTTAGGGTGATACGGTGGAGTTCTAACGTGTTCGATTCCATTCTGTTTACAGAACTCCGCAAACTCTAACGACGTGAACTGCGTCCCGTTATCTGAAACCAAAACATTAGGTGTACCAAACCTACCAAATAGTTGTCTCAGATGTAGCAGTGTTTCAGACGTAGATGGTCTTCGTACCACATAAATTTCAGGCCATTTTGAGTATGAATCAACCACCACCAAAAAATATTGTCCACTTATTGGTCCAGCATAATCAACATGTAGTCGGACCCAAGGCTTTGTCGTTTCTGGCCATGGCTGGGATTCTACCTTCGGTGGATCTTTTGCAACTTCGGCACATCGCCGACATCTCACTACGTATTCTTCCACAGCCTTATCCATGAATGGCCAATAGACATAACTACGCATAACAGCCTTCATTCTGTTCATTCCCGGATACGTAACATTTCCCGGTCATAGTCTTTTCACCAAACGTGAGAGGTAGCTGTATTACTCCAAGGAGAGTAATATTAGTTCCTGACGCACTCTTAGCATTATGACATGTAGGTTGATATCGGGGTCGACCAATTGTAATCCAAGTTTCTCTAGAAATTAATGTTATGTCAGACCCAGTATCGACTTGTAGTTTGACCGGTTTGCCATCGAAAAAGATGGTTACATACTTCCTTTTAGAGAAGAAATGCTCACTTTTTGTAGCCAGAACAACATTTGAGTTATGCGGTATTGATTTTGAAGTCTGCATCTTATTTCGTTTACGGAACTTATGCTCACGGCCAGAAACCTTCGGCCTACTTTTACAACATACTTGAGCATGACCATATTTACCACATTGAAAGCATACTCGTTTTTTAAAATAGCAAACATTGGCAGAATGAGACTTACCACATCGCCAACATGACGTTTTGTGTTTCACTTGATTCGGGATTTTCTGGGAGTTCGAATCTTTATTTCCTTTAAAAGATTTACGTAAAGCATTAACTCCAACGTGTTCACTGTTCCTTTCTACGAGTTTCGTGTCATGCTTCAAATTAATCATTCTTTGACACTCTTCAGATACTGATTGTAGACTGATATTAGGATCTTGTTCGATTCTCATTAGAATCCGTGCTCTAATATCTGCATCTACTGAAGATTGTAATCCACATACAAAAATAAGGCACTTGAACTGATCTGAGGACATTTCCTGTAATCGGAACCGCTCACATTCCCGGTTCACGATACTTGCATACGTTACGTAATCGTCCTGTACTTTCTTTACAAGTTGAAGACACTGGTATCTAGTGTGAAAAATTGATGACCGTTCACCAAATATACGAGTCAGGCATTCAACTGTTTCTTTGAACGTTATGTCGGATGGCTTCTTTGGGAGGATAAAATTACAGAATTTTTCATGTTCGGACACTCCGAGCTTTCGTAATAATAATCTCAATTTCGAACTTTCGTCCCACTCTTTACATTCATTAATAAATAAATCCTCATGGCGTTTAAACCATGCCTCAAAAGTAACTCCACTTTCTGGATCAAATCTAAATTCAGTTATTGAATTTGCAATAGAATCCGGAGTCATAGTGGAATTAGACACATCAGTTCTTGAGGATATCGACATATTTTTGACTAATAATTCGATAAGAGTATTTTGCTGTTGCAATAAGGTTTTCAGATCATCCATTTTCTTGATACAAAATTCACTTTAACTGAATACGTAAGCGTAGATCCGTTTTAATCACCGTCGCCAATGTTATAAACGTATGTATGCCGTCACCAATTGTTATAAACGTAGAGAGAGGATGCTGGTTATAACTTTAGGGGTTTCTGGTTATAACAGTCCTTTTACTTCTTACACGTATGTGGGACGTTAATTTATCTTAGACGAATATCTACACTAGATTCCCACCCAGTGTCTATTCTACAGGACTTCAACAGAACTCAGATCAAGAACACAATATTAGCCTGACTATAACGTCAATATATTTCACACCAAAATCCGACACATGGAACAGTCAATAAGTTGATACATAATAAGGATAGGGAAATATATATATAACACATAACACCTGTCATCCCCTCTAATGTCTGACTCATCGAGACAACCAATCATTGACATTCTCGCCCACACATCACCTCCCTCGCGAAGTTTGATCGTATGGTTTCACTTTGGAGTCTACTTGAAAAAATTTCGTTTGTTTCCGTTTCCTGAATGACCTTCGTCTAACTTCTGATTCTAGATCATTTTTTCTCATTTCAACTTGTGGTGGTGGTGGTGGAATATCAAATGTATCACATAATACTTCCATTGGTAATGGTTTGAGTTTAGATGACTCATAAATACATTTTCTATCTCGCAGTTGATTTACATGTCTAATAATTAGTGTATTTTCGACCATCACTTCATATAATACTGTACCACGTCGTTTTTTTATAAACCCAAATATCCATTTTGGCTTGCCAGGCCGGAAATCCCGTGCATAGACTGAGTCACCTACTTTGAATTCTCGAATTTTCGGGCAATTCCCTTTCTTATTTTTTTGTAGTCCACTTATTCTGTCTTTCGGGTTCAAAACATCAAAAAATGTTCTAATCGGTCGGCCAAACATTATTTCGGCTGGAGATTTCCCATCTTGACAGTTTGGACTTGGCGTAATTCTATAAGAAATGAGAAATTGTTGCAGAGCCTCTTCTACGTTGCCTTCTCCTCCCATCTTTAAGAGAGCTCGTTTAAGAATATCAACAAATTTCTCTGCCTGCCCGTTCGACTTAGGGTGATACGGTGGAGTTCTAACGTGTTCGATTCCATTCTGTTTACAGAACTCCGCAAACTCTAACGACGTGAACTGCGTCCCGTTATCTGAAACCAAAACATTAGGTGTACCAAACCTACCAAATAGTTGTCTCAGATGTAGCAGTGTTTCAGACGTAGATGGTCTTCGTACCACATAAATTTCAGGCCATTTTGAGTATGAATCAACCACCACCAAAAAATATTGTCCACTTATTGGTCCAGCATAATCAACATGTAGTCGGACCCAAGGCTTTGTCGTTTCTGGCCATGGCTGGGATTCTACCTTCGGTGGATCTTTTGCAACTTCGGCACATCGCCGACATCTCACTACGTATTCTTCCACAGCCTTATCCATGAATGGCCAATAGACATAACTACGCATAACAGCCTTCATTCTGTTCATTCCCGGATACGTAACATTTCCCGGTCATAGTCTTTTCACCAAACGTGAGAGGTAGCTGTATTACTCCAAGGAGAGTAATATTAGTTCCTGACGCACTCTTAGCATTATGACATGTAGGTTGATATCGGGGTCGACCAATTGTAATCCAAGTTTCTCTAGAAATTAATGTTATGTCAGACCCAGTATCGACTTGTAGTTTGACCGGTTTGCCATCGAAAAAGATGGTTACATACTTCCTTTTAGAGAAGAAATGCTCACTTTTTGTAGCCAGAACAACATTTGAGTTATGCGGTATTGATTTTGAAGTCTGCATCTTATTTCGTTTACGGAACTTATGCTCACGGCCAGAAACCTTCGGCCTACTTTTACAACATACTTGAGCATGACCATATTTACCACATTGAAAGCATACTCGTTTTTTAAAATAGCAAACATTGGCAGAATGAGACTTACCACATCGCCAACATGACGTTTTGTGTTTCACTTGATTCGGGATTTTCTGGGAGTTCGAATCTTTATTTCCTTTAAAAGATTTACGTAAAGCATTAACTCCAACGTGTTCACTGTTCCTTTCTACGAGTTTCGTGTCATGCTTCAAATTAATCATTCTTTGACACTCTTCAGATACTGATTGTAGACTGATATTAGGATCTTGTTCGATTCTCATTAGAATCCGTGCTCTAATATCTGCATCTACTGAAGATTGTAATCCACATACAAAAATAAGGCACTTGAACTGATCTGAGGACATTTCCTGTAATCGGAACCGCTCACATTCCCGGTTCACGATACTTGCATACGTTACGTAATCGTCCTGTACTTTCTTTACAAGTTGAAGACACTGGTATCTAGTGTGAAAAATTGATGACCGTTCACCAAATATACGAGTCAGGCATTCAACTGTTTCTTTGAACGTTATGTCGGATGGCTTCTTTGGGAGGATAAAATTACAGAATTTTTCATGTTCGGACACTCCGAGCTTTCGTAATAATAATCTCAATTTCGAACTTTCGTCCCACTCTTTACATTCATTAATAAATAAATCCTCATGGCGTTTAAACCATGCCTCAAAAGTAACTCCACTTTCTGGATCAAATCTAAATTCAGTTATTGAATTTGCAATAGAATCCGGAGTCATAGTGGAATTAGACACATCAGTTCTTGAGGATATCGACATATTTTTGACTAATAATTCGATAAGAGTATTTTGCTGTTGCAATAAGGTTTTCAGATCATCCATTTTCTTGATACAAAATTCACTTTAACTGAATACGTAAGCGTAGATCCGTTTTAATCACCGTCGCCAATGTTATAAACGTATGTATGCCGTCACCAATTGTTATAAACGTAGAGAGAGGATGCTGGTTATAACTTTAGGGGTTTCTGGTTATAACAGTCCTTTTACTTCTTACACGTATGTGGGACGTTAATTTATCTTAGACGAATATCTACACTAGATTCCCACCCAGTGTCTATTCTACAGGACTTCAACAGAACTCAGATCAAGAACACAATATTAGCCTGACTATAACGTCAATATATTTCACACCAAAATCCGACACATGGAACAGTCAATAAGTTGATACATAATAAGGATAGGGAAATATATATATAACACATAACACCTGTCATCCCCTCTAATGTCTGACTCATCGAGACAACCAATCATTGACATTCTCGCCCACACACATTGCCGTAATAGCATTGTCGTCCACTAGTTTGGTTTAGAGTATTCTGTTCTTTATCATCGTAACAATTTAGTCGGTTAACACAAAATGAGCTGCAAGACTATATGGGCAGTTGTCACTTGTCGATTGCATGTAACATCAAAGGATACTTCCTCTTGGAAGACCTGAAAAGAAACTCAGTTGGTTGTGGTCTAGATGGCTTGGGTGTGTGACCACAGAGCCTAAAGGATAGCTGATTTAGGTCAGTCCCACAGCCTTTACGTAAGTAGTTAACAGTCTATCAGCTTCGTACTATTCAAATCTTACCATGAGTGCCAGCGATCAGTGAGGAAAGGTGGGGGTGTTATTTTCAGGGTCGGACTTTACAAACTCATATCTTCCGTTATGAGATGACAACATCGCTAGAGATACTGAGTACCCGTGGGAAACACTCTACCAGCAACAAACTCCAGTATAGTACGACTTTGTCTTCAAACCTAACTTACTGCTTTAGGTCTTACCACTATTCAACCACCATTTACAGCATGATAAATACCCTAGAGAACAATGTCCCGACCAAAGTTGCTCCATTGGATCATCATAATGGGGAAGTTGTACCACCAAATCAAAGTACCAGCTGCCTTATCATACAAATATAAAAATGTATTGTTCTCTTTACTAACTAATGGAACGAGAACATTAAAAAGACCTACCTGGAAATAATACTTACTTCATAATTGGACCCAACTCGCTTATAAGCGCATCGCGATACGCACATGGAATATCCCCTTCAGCACAATGCGTAAACTGATTTAAACGATTTGAAATGGTTTGTAGTACATGACAGGCTAATGGATTTACTGAGTCCGATTTGATACTTGCAATAAGGATGCTCTTCAAATTTGCCTGAGACAGTGAAACCAAGCTCATAATAAGAAGACCACATCGAGAATCTGAACCATGACGTGATAGTGGTGATAAGATGCCATAGTTTTGACTAGATATAACATGCCCACCATGTTTTCCATTAAGCAAATTCAGTAAAACCAAACGTTTGGCGAATAACTGACGAATACGAATCCATGCTGGTTGACCGGCAGAACTGGAACAATTTCAAGAACAACATAGTAATAATGACATATAGAAGATTTCCAGGTCAGGTGGATGCTCCGGGTCTTTGTGTTCTCTGTGCTACATGGTTGAGTTGAAAAGCTTTCATTATAATTCTAAACATGTAGAGGTGAAAGGGTGCTGATGACTCTCTCCAGAATAACAATGAAACCTCTTCAGTTCAACTATATAGCTCAAAGAATACAATATGACTAAGATACAGAACAATATAACGTGGTACTTTCTTCGTGATTTCACTAAAAGTTGGATTCAATACCACTTCATATCTCTCATTATTAAAAATTTGGACGACCAATTTCCCACAGTTTACTGAACCATTTAACCTGTAGAAAGTATTCATCGACGACAGATAGATTGGAAAGATGTGAAATCAACTATAGGTTTTAAATTGAAAATGCGAAATTTTAAAAAAGCAGATATGTAATCCAAAAACAGTATGACAACATAGAGAATAAAATCGATATGAAGAAAGACACTACACACACACACGAAAAATGAGAAATCAGTAGGAAAAATTTCGTCAAAAATTCATTATTATCGTTCTAGAGAACTATCCTATTGCTCACAACAATGATTATTATAGTTAACAACCGATGAGTTATCACTTTTAACAAATATTACTATCCATGTACCAATGACAACCAATATCCTTCCTAAATCATTAAAGTTTTCAATACATAAAGTATTCAAAGAATAGTTTTGTAATGCATACAAGTCAGTCAATTATATCCAACGTAGAACTTGATACATATTGTAGTGCCGCGATTCTTTAATCGTTTACTTCGATAACCGTTATAATTCTAAACTTAACGGTGCGTAAAATCAGAAGACAAAGGATAGCAGCAACTACAGTTTATTGTCGAATGACTCAGGTTCGAAAGCTAACAACACCTGAGCGAATATGAACGAGCGAGTGAACAGGCGAACAAGTGAAGGAAACGAACGGGGAGCAAGCGAGCAAATATCAAGCAATTACATAGGCAATTTATAGTCAAATTTAATAAGGGCACAGCAAAGCAAAACAAAGGCTGATAATAATATTTGTGTGCGTACATATATGGGGAGGAGTATGAGTCATCGAATGATATTTAAGTAGTCAACATTTCGGCTAAAGTGTCATGTGCTCTAGTGGTATAGCAGTGCAAAGAATATGCAAATTGTTACTATCCAAATGACGATGTCTGTTAAGTAAGTTATAAAAAAGGGCTTAACCAAAATTGGCTATAATCGAAATTGATTGTAGGATGGTTGCTATAATATGTGCAACGGTTCAAGTTGCTATACCACGAATTAACACAGTGAGATAAAATTATTTCAAGATAAATCCTAGAGTATTAAGAGTAGAAACATTACTACTAGTAATAGAAAACACTAGGTGTAGAAAAAAAGGAAAGAAACAAAGGTACAAGAAGATTTAGAGAATCAGATTCTAAAAGAAGCAAATGAAACCGTACTATTTCAACAGAATCTTATTTATTGTGCCCAAAGTCTCTAACTATTGATTACGATAATCACGCAGATCCTAACCCGGCAGTTTACACCTATTAACTTGGCTCAGTCCAAAAGTCAGTGTTTTCATAGACTGGTGCCACACCTTAGTTTGGTCGTCCTACCTTTCTTTAAACCTAATCCCAGACCAGACAGCACTACCCATCGAGATAGGCAGTTGTTGAACATACATAAAATATGTCCCAATCACCTCAGTTGATAAAGATTCACTACCGTATCAGTCGATCTGCCAAATTTACCTAGTATCCTATGTCTAAACTCAATGGTCCCAGAATATATGAGCGATGCTTTAAAGACACCTGTGATAGAATACTAGTATCCTACGAATATATACTCTTAATTACCATGCTTTGAACCCATAAAGTAGAACAGAGAGAATTCACGGTAAATTCCTTTGGTTGTTAAATGGGTATCTTGCCTACACCATAAGTGACTCAAGGTACCAAAACCCAACCTAGGTTTCTGAATCCATGCCGAGATTTCACCAAACACCAGCCCATTAGGACTGATGAGACTCCTAACGTAAATGAAGGAATAGACGCACTCAATTGCTTCATTTTGCTATCATTGATGCATACAGGATATCCAAAATAGGGACAACTAGAACTGAACATGTTCACGTATATTACCAGATGCTGTCATCAATTTTAGCGTATCTATGTAACAATATTTCACCTAAAATAATACAGTAAAATGTGTTAGTGCCAAACCAAAACGTGGCATCAGTACTTGA
Organism: Schistosoma rodhaini; assembly: GCA_944470415.2. Taxonomy (NCBI): domain Eukaryota; kingdom Metazoa; phylum Platyhelminthes; class Trematoda; order Strigeidida; family Schistosomatidae; genus Schistosoma; species Schistosoma rodhaini. The sequence continues at coordinate 37,995,924 of OX104037.1, forward strand.
AGTCATTAACTTCTAGTCTGAGCCATGTTGGCAGATGCAGACCACCTGGTTGGGGTCCGAGTGACTATCGTAACCAATGGTAGGAGACTCTAGGTGACATGGCTCGGAATCGATCACAATGGCGTAGGTGTATACACTTTTTGTCTTCCCTTAAACCTTAAGATGAAAATTGCTTCATAACTTTTTTCCTTCCTATACTATATCCTTATATACAACCTATCTTTAATATACTACCACCACTAAATTAACTATTTCTATAAATCCGGTGTTCATCTTGTTGTGCTAACGAAGTATGGCAACTTGGACTGATGCATAAATATGCCTGGTCCTACGTTGTAGCTGACTGACTGTTAGTGCTATAAAAGCATAACCTTCTTTACGACACGGAACACAATGAGTAACTAACTTCAAATGAATAATCTGCCGCCGTCATCACTCATATTCTATCTGAAATTAACGATTCTAATACAACTACTAATGATTAAACATTTCACCACAATTGTGAAAGACTATTTACTGACTGTTCAAATTTTAAAGCACAGTATAAAGTGAAGAACACTGACCAAAACAACGATAAATATAATTTCAAATCAGCCACACAGATAAACAGTCCGCGTTAAATTTTATTGTTTTAAATAAACATTAAGAAAAAAACTCACTTTTGATTGGTAAATTGTGATTGAAGATTATTATTATTGGTATGTGTCACACCACAACCTAATGGATCTTTCAATTCGAATTCTAAACACGCATCATAAATATTAATAAGCAGATGAACACGATCACGATTTAGTTTTCCAACAGTTGAGGAGCTAAAATCAGTTTCTGTCGTCTGAAACATTGTGAAAAGACATTTAATAATTAGACAACTGGATATATATCATTTCAATCTGAATCAATTCATATTACAACAGTTTCTAATATTTTTTGAAAAATTATTGTTTTAATCATTGAGTTTAAAACTTAAGATTGATAGATATAGACAGAATAAATCTTGTAGAATAGAGAATTAGTCACAAGTGCATACAATAGAAATCAGAATGTATATACTTCCAACCCCGGATGCCCTGATACGGTCGAGGGTAAGGAGAGTCAGTTCCCCCTCTCTAAATGCTGTCACATGGTCATAAGTATACAGACACAGTCATGGAAGTCCTATTCACTGACTTCAAGTGGTGAGGGTGTTGTTTACCAAATTGAGAGGACGAAAACCGAATGTTTGGAGCTTCAACTGGGTTAATGGATATAGAGGATCCACCTAAGGGAATTAGAAAATCCTGATTCCAAACCAGTGGTGTACGTGGGCTCCAGGAAACATATGGAGGAAGAACCTAATGTTGGTCACCGACCACCATGAGACATTGTCCCACTGCCTCATAGATTAGAGCTCTAGGTGAAAGGTTCCGGGTGTAGCCCTCTAAGAAAACCATCTATTTCGGTTTGGGCGTCCGAGCAGTATTCCAGCCCTCACACAAATCGAATGACAAAGTGCGACGCGTATATTTTCGGTGCCTCCTTGTACCAATGTTTATGTTTAAATACATAAATAAAAACTTTGATGACCTACACTTTTGAGTCAAACTAATCATACTGTAATATAGTATGTCGTCTGTTCTATACATACATGAAAAACCTATTTCTCAAACTCCAAGGTACAGCAACCTTGTTTCCCTAAAAATATTATTTACTTGTGGTTAAACACTCGACAGTCCAAAACATTTGCAAAACTTCTCAGAAGTTTAGCTCTCTGGTCTCCATGTCATTTTCAGCCCTAAATATTTTATTATGGTCGTGTACACAGATTTTCTCTAGTTTCGTCCATCAAGGATAATTCAGACAGCGAATCAACAGTGGGAAAGTACAGGTGGCCTTAAATATTTCTAATAACATGAGAAGTTGACAACTATATTGGCTTTGGATATCCCTTCTAGTCTTCATAGACCACGATATAAAGTTTGATCTACTTAAAAAATGTTACTCTTTTGATGTGTTATCGCCGCACGACATATGAAAAAAACTCTGAAGTTTCTTTATCTTGGGTAGTTAGCGTGTTTATTATATGAACCATTTATCCCTTATCTTTGCATACATTATTTAAAGGAAGCGCAGCATCTGTAACAAATATGTACCAATTTAGAACTGCGCAGCTTTAGCCTATAGTCAAAGGATAAAACTAACGACTACACGGTACATCATAATTTCTAGTCATAACACAACAGTTATCAAACCAATAACCAAAAATTGGACAAACAGAGCCATTTTCAAATCCTGAACTATCACCACAGAGATTGCAAATATACAATACATTTTAGCTTAAAGAATATACAACAAATAATTGAAAATAAGGATCTTTTCCTTGAAACTCAACAGACCTCTTATAAAATAGCCTTATACAAACACACACAAAACAGGTTTGGTATGAGCATTAACGAAAATTACTATAAATATATATATATATATATATATATATATATATATGAAAGCAGTATTATTACCAGTCCAAAATCTTCTTTTGACAAAAGACGTAGCGAATCTGATATGGAAATAAGTAAATTAACCGCTTTTGAGAATAAATGATAAGTAACTGAACGACCGCATCGTATGGAATTGTCTAATGTGGACTGTGTAAACTGACTAGCAGTTTGACTGGACAAATCAGAAGAAATTTGTGACAATTCACTCCCACTATTGAAAGTCTCATGAGAATGTAACCGCTTCCAGGATAAATTAAATATTGGTAAAGTCAAGATGAGTTGTAAACACCAAATTAAAGTATCCTGGAAAAAATAGAGTGAGAAAAAAAAGAGGAACAAGAATGATCAAGAGATGATAACTATTGGGATCGCCGAAATCACCAGATATCAACGAAAAATGAATATTACCAATAATAACAATAATTCCACTCGCTTTATTCAATAATGTTTGGTTATAGTGAAAGGAATTCTTAACACAAGAGCGGTTGGGGATCTCAAAAGAATTTAACAATCTCCACAACCCGATACCAATAATCATCACGTGACTAGCTTTGAGAGGAAATCTCTAAAAATAATCCACGACATATGGACTTTGACTACGTTGGTTTTGAGGAAGGTAATCACCAAAGATAATGGAAGGTGTTCGTGAAGTATCGTGGATTCATTGAAGTTAGACTTGTACACCATTGGATCTCAGATCAGTGGTCTAGACCGAAGGTCCTGGGTTCAATTACTAGTGATGTGATAGCGGATGCGCACACCTGAAGAGTCCCGTACTGAACAAAACAACTGCCCAATGCTCCCTGGTTTTTAATAAATCCTCGATAGAATCCTTGATTAATTTTGATATACAGCCGGATTAGATTTACTGAAATCAGCTAGAGACATGTTAATTCACTAGTATCCTATGGACCTTGAGAACCCTACTACTGGATGAATACACACATTTACGAATTGTGTGAAAACAGTTAATTATTCGGTTTGTAAAATCTCTTATCCGAATTTTCAATAAGTTGTAAGTCAGGCAAACAAATCCGGTAAATTTATACACTATAAAATAATGGTGCATGTGCTTGTATCTCAGTCGTACCATCACTGGCGTCATTCAATTATACAGTGTACAAAATTCCAAATTGCAATTTGAATCAATACAGTTGGTGTCGTTTATGTCTTGTTACTAGTTAATCAAACAGATAAATGTGTATTTGTAAACAGATGAGAGTGATATGATGGGATAAAAAGACGACATTATTTTTGTCAATATTTTCGGTATCGATTCTTTATGAATTCTGGGCAGGGTGACAAGCATGAACCTCGTTTAGTGTGACAATCATATTCTCTGAATCAATTCAGATGAACTATATTCAGTGTGTTTTTCCGGTAACTCTGTATCTGATATTAATGATTGTGTAAAAATTAGTATATAAATGATTGTATTTCGGTCTAATGACGATATGAATTTGGGATTTGTTTGGGAGTGTTATTTCCGAAGTTAATTATTCTTAATTACACCAGTCTTTCAAGTTCTTATTTTGTGTCGTAAGAATCGCAGTGGTTACAGATGGTCAAATAAAGCAGTAAGACCGCAAATCCAATAGAGTCGACACGTAAATTAAGAATGACGATACACGGACATACTAGCAGCAACCACCCAGACACATCAGAGAGGCCGAGCAATAGTAAATCAAAATTCACCTACTCTCCATAATCTTTCGATAAACCTCGTGATCAATTGTATCACCTTACAGGCAAAGTTATTGACCAAATTAACTTAGTTCATTAGCCAAGTATACAGTTTCTGTGTGTGAGAGAAAGTGACAATCATAGTATTCAACTAGAAAAAACTGAAGTGTGTAATTTTAGCCATTACGCAACCGCTGAATATTTGGGCTTAATTATTACCAGTTTGAGTTTATTATGATTGAATGACTGTCACATCAACTGGTTGACAGGACTGTATAGAATTCTACATAGTTGAAATTTCAAAGAGAAACGTTTGCATATAACTTTACCTATGCAATATATTAATATAAACTAGTAAAGAAAACATACTTCATGTTACCATCGATATCAACAAAACATGAACAAAAATGGACATGAAGTTCGACTGCAAACATCCCGAAATTCGAAAATCAGGGAAACTCACAGACAATTTTCATCAGTATGACATTCAATAGATACATCAACAAAGAATCAACCTATAAACCTATACAGGAGAGGTCAACCAATCAACATGAAAGGTAGTCAAAATGGATGCGAGAATAAATTAAAACAAAATCTCCGAAGACAATCGAACATAAACAACACCATCAGAACAACTGGTTTCCTACTTGTAGAATAATTACGAGGTTTATTTCCATATGCAGCGGACGCTGGTGATACCATCCATAACAATCAAAGGCACGTAGTTAAACAATCTAACTCAGAAGACACAACATGAATAATGGTAGAAAAATGATTTGCATAAATAAGTGATTGCTCTTCACTATTAATTTCACTAATCCTTCGTGCTACAAAACTACTAAAATACTGAATATGTTTGTGTATTGATCACTTACGGGATGTTCAGTACGTAGAATTTCATTACTGACAGCATTGAGATCAATCAATTTATTTAGAATAAATGGTGGACTATGAATAAAATCAACATTTGTTGAATTCATTTGTGTAGGTGGTACATTCAGTGAATTTTGTACACTAGATCGCTTCAATGTTTTCAGAAAACTCGGCTCTAAGCAACCAGTAAGAAGACGTAAGTACAAATTTAATACAGGTTCACACAGACCTCGATTACGTGTTACAACTTCGCATAGACCCTGAAAAAAGAGAAAATGAAGTTGTTTTAAAAAAAATTGTTAAACTGAAAGAAAAAACTCAACTGATTTGATATAAAGCTAATAGATGAATAAAACGTTATATAATATGATCAGAGGATACTTTTATTTGAAATCTCCCTACAACAATAACAATAATTACATAAATGTTAGTTTCGATTACTGATTGATACCGGATAGAAAGGGTTGAGAGGTAAAGAGTAGTTGTTCAGTGTTTCTTAATTTTCAACAGTTCTCCAGCCGATATTAATTTGTCACATACATTTGCGACGCCTATGCCCCTGTCAAATATCACCGATCAAATTATTGACCTTGTCGCTGAGCTAAACCAGCACTAGAAGCCGTGAGTCAACTCTAAATTCTTATTGGTCCTCGATGTAGCTGCTTTTCGCGTAGCCCTGCTTATTAAGTCTAGAACACAATATTCGCCTACACTGTGTGAATTATATATTTCGGACTTGCGCAGTTTAGATAAAAACATACCAGACAGCATAACACCATGAAATGAAAAATAATAATTATACAAGAGAAAGCGGCTGTGAGTATGAGAGACTGTAACTAATAGATTGGGAATAAATTAGGAATGGTAGATCGCATAATGGCAACCAATAAATCAAATTATATATATATATATATATATATATATATATATATATATATATATATATAGCTACAATCAGAATGTATATAATAATAGTCTATGAACAATTCCCGGGAGTTGCCATTCATTCAATCTACTTCAGATAAAACACTATTCTTGGACTTCTCCAAAATTCTAAGCTCCAAAACCTCCTTTTTATTTCACTAATTTATAGTTTTGGGAATCGTGCCTTTGATGTCTAATCTTTCCTGTTACCATTGTTACTGTTAACACCTCTACTATTCTAGGATTTGGACTGAAAATTTCATCTCTCTGTGCCAATTGGGCATGGTAACTTAGACCGATGTACATTGTTAGATCGGCTTACAATAAACTCTATCAGAGCCTCCAGAGAGGCTCATAAAGAGACCAGCCAATCAGCGATTAGTTAGAAGCTATGTTACTAAAATGCTACTAAAATAACAAGGTCCTGATTGGCTGTTAGCATACTGTTACTATAGGTCTTTTAGCTACTATAAAACCCCTGTTTTTCTGTACATAATTGAACCTTGTAGTAAAGTGCTTCTCTGATACTCGTGTCTTCTCTCTGGTCTTCCAAGTCGCTGAGTAGTGCTAGCCTGGGGTTATCCGAATAGCTAGGATCCGAATAAAGCGTACAACTTACGAGTCATAACATACATACGTAAAGGTTCTACATTGCAACTGACTGACTGATATCAATTTATCATGTTTAAAAAAAATAACTTCAAATCGAACAATTGAACCCCTTAAAATCCAACTTATATGAACATTAAACTTGACTAAGAATATTAATACAATACATAAATTGAAGTATTTAATGTGCTCGAGGATTCGGAACAAAAGATTGTGTCATTTATAAAATCCCAAATTAAAACAAAAGATTTATCTACAAACCAGTAACATTATTAATGCAACACAAAATTTATAAAAGTCAGTTCGTAAAGTGTATAAGAACGTCACGTGTCAAAGTTCAATGAAAGATAATGAGCTTCCCGAAATAATTTTAGAATAATTTATTTTTTTAAAAAGAACAAGCGATAAACCGATTAATACCTAGTAAATGGGTCGAAATTGAGGCAAGTACTTTATTATTAGAACCCCAGATTAAGCGTTCAACGGTATATATTTCTAGCCTCAGTCTATTCGTGAAATATAGTATGATAGTCATTTATCTATGTACTTCGGAATACAGAAATAAATGACTGGGACAAGATTTATGACAGTCAAACAAACATGACACCAATGGAACATTCAGAACAGTCAGAATAGTATGTATTAATTGTTTGAATCTTCCCATTGATGTTTAAGACTTCAATCGATCAGCCTCTCTTGGTATATGTGGATCCTGTGCCGATTGTGTCGATATTGCCACTAAAATACAAAAATTTTTAAGCCAAGAAAGATGGTGGTTAACAGTAGAATTCATGATGTGTGCTTCGTCTTATTTGGGACTCGCTAGTTGGATATATCTGGATCTCAGAGCTGATGTTCACCCAGAGACTCGAACTCAGTGCCGTTTGCTTTAAACTCAATCGCAATATCCCGTTAGCTATTGAATTCAGATAGTCGCTGATTTGTGCAATAATAATGGGGAGTTCTGACTCGTGAGGAGTAAGACAGTAAGAAGTTAGACATAACAATAAGTGGAGGGAGATAAAATGTTCCGGATTTTGAAGATTGCGATTTAAAGTAAATACATTTGGACAATTGTGATTGTTTTGCAGTAATATCACCCTCCCTTCCCAACAACTGAAATCCACCGGCATCTTTAGCAGTTGGCGACTGTATAGGTTGATACGAGCATCAAGGACTATTTTTCAACTGACAAGTCTCTACAAGTTTACAAATACTATATTGGGGAGACGTTTCGACCTTATAAGTCTTACTGTTGTGTGACGGATAGTGATACTACTCGACTAGCCAAACCTAGGTAATTGGAGATGGGTTCGAACCTATTGTTTGAGATGTGAGTGTCTTAACTAATAGGCTACTTGTTCATATCCATAGATTTTTCCGACTAGAAGTAACTTTATGTCCTCCATCTAGTCCCTTACGACTGTCAACTTTACTCAACTGAACTAGACTCTTAGTGATTGATAAAGTATAACATTACAATTCAACATTACTTTTTGCACTCAAGTGACTTGAAATACAGTTAGATTAAAAATCTTCTCAAAACAGAAATTTTATTTAAAGACCCACTAATAATGAGTGAATAATATCGAAATCTAACTCAACAAAATAATTAGCGTACGAAACTTACCCAGTATATATTAGACTTGACGATATTCTCCGGATCTGCTAATAGACTGCCTGGTTGAGAACGAAAAAATGCTGAAAATATAATACGATGAAGTATGCTGATTATTTCTGTGCACAAAACTTCATTTTGTACAATATCACATGGTAATAAGACAGCTTGTTGAGCAATCTAAAAAAGAACACCAAATAGGTAGAGAGAAACAAAAAGAAAAAAGTATCAAAGATAAACAGGCAGATGAAAATAGTTGTGTTTAAAGTTGAGAGTAAAGCACTAATGATATCTAAACTAATTAAATGATCAATAATAAATAACCCCTAATGTACACATAATAAAATAAAATCCATTTAATTTCAAGTATGCTAACAGATTTTGTCATAGTATTTGTTATGCACTGGTTTCAGTTTGTGTGCCATCGAAAACCACAGAAACCATGGAAAACTGTTTAATTCAAGTGTCATAATCCTTAGTAGTCCGCACCCAGGACCGCCCAGATATCAACTCAGGGACTTCAGGTAGCACAATGAGTACTTCATTGTTAGGACCGAGTTAGTGGCGAATGGCACATATTTCCAGCATAAATCAATCTGCCATATAGTGCAATAATCACCCAATCCCATTGGTCAACAATACTTTACTCCAGACTTGTGGATGAGAGCGGGTCAGGAGAGCTGTACTAGCACGACACAGTTAGTCGGTTAATGATTCCTGATTTTTAACGGTGTACCAACTGAAGTCAATCTGTATCCAATAACACCTACAGAATAGAAGTAATCGCCACAAAACTACTTTATCTAAATTATGCTGACATATATCTATGAATTAACTCAAATTATTACGTTTGTATTTTAAACTTCAGAGAAAGTAAATAAACGCACCCAATTAATTAATAATTGCTATAGCTGGATAAATACCAGTTGAAGTTGAACTTCCAGGACTGTCCTACATGAAGTTATTGTTTATAGATTTCTTGTATAATAATAAAATATTTAAATTATTGTATTATTGTATGCCACTACATGTAAGCTTCTGTTTGACGCATAAACTATTTTTGTGCTTTATTACGGAGCTGTCACTGTGTCCTCTTCCACTTACGGCGTAGTTATGCCCGAATTGTAATTTCGTAACTACGTTGATGTACGGTCAGGATTTTACTCTCTATCATTGCATGAGTGATTCATAAATTCGAATTGTATAATTAGTTATCTGTCCGTTATGTTATATTCTATTCTGGTTACTGAGCGAGTGAGCGTGCGAAACCGCATTCATGGTCAACAGTTGTTAAGGATTATTCTCGGCTGTTATTTCACCATCATCGGGTCATTGGTTAGCCGAAGAATATTGGTACTAGATAGACAATTTAGGTGCATCAATAAATACTCAAATTTGATCAATACAATTGCTCTACTGTATTAAGGTTCGATCAAACAGGCTTCAAAACTACCACAAGGAAGCTATTTATTTTTACCGACTCATTCGACCATATATTCTGAGAATATTATCGTTCTCTTTTAGTCGGGACTGAATTTGTTTCAACAATTAAACTCGATGAGCTTAGTCATTTAGAAGTATAACGTTAGACAACTGAAACAGCTTACACAACCATTATGCTACCTTGACACGGTGGTTGAGCTTGTGCATTGTGATGACCCACTCAAGCTATATTGACTGGGGGATTTGTTTCTTTACATCCTATTATACCCTCCGGTTCAGTTGAATAGATCTAAGACTACACGTAGTAAACCCATAGTCCGAAGGTGGAAACGTACTGCCAACTGCATTGAGGTGTGAAAGCAATAAGGTGTTTCCTGTTGGACAACCAGAATCTCCAGAGATGCTGTCTTCTCAACGGAAGGGGTTAGAAAATGGTCGACTTTAAAAATAAAACACTTCATTTTACCCGATGGATTTTCATCTCCAACAGTAAGGCCTTTTGAAATAAGTATTTAACACGTTCAAAAGCACTCACAAAAAGACCATGTGTGACCGACCTTATACAATTGTCTTTTAGACTGTGGCGTTACTTCCCCACGTCTCTAAGACCACCAGCAATCCAGTTTTACTTACAGATATCTAAAGAAGTGTACTTCCATAATGCGGGCAACCACGAAGTGACAATTGTCTTTATATCTTTAACAGAACTCAAGCTCACCTCAATGAGCAGTTCTGATGTGTATAAAGTACGCTGATCTACAAAAGATTCTAGCTCAAATATTAATGATCCTTGATTATTTACAATATTTAGTAATATTTAAAAATGAAAATTTCACACCATAGTTACACAGTAAGGTAACTAATAATTAAAATAATTTACCTGTGTCGATTGTAGCTGACTAAATAACACTAATGGATTTCTTTGTGTTGCTTGAGATTGTGAATAAACAAACGGTTGTGATAGTGAACTTGATGATGAAGAATGTTGTGACGCTGAACGAAATGCTGATACTGGCACCTAAACAAAGGAATTTCAAGCTTTCTTTTTAAAACCAACGAAAATATCAACAGCAGTAATAGTGTGAACGATAACATATTTGGAGAATACGTCTTACCATCCTATCAGAACTTATCCTAATAATCTGTCAGTTTCTTTCAATTACCATACAGCCGATAGTGACAGATCGATGTTATTATGGTATGACCATTCCATAAAGCTATTCCCATCCTATTTCTATTTTAATACAACATGATGAGATGCACAATGATTAAACATTGGTGTTATATCTTAACGAAGAATAAATGAATGGTGACTGTTAGGAATTATTTATGAACTATTATTACATATATACTGTTGCGATATGATTTACCTTATTCCCGATCTATTAGTTACAGTCTCGCATACTCACAGCCACTTTTGGCTTTCTCTTGTATAATTATTATTTTTCATTTCATGGTGTGATGCGGTTTGGTTTGTTTGCATACAAACCATGTATGTCTAAAGTATACGATTCACACAGCGGAGGCTGAAACATTGTGTTCTGGACTGAACGGACAAAGGCTAGGCGAGAAAGACTAATAACGACTCAGAGTTGACTCTGAGCTGCTCGTGATGGTTAATGCGTCATTGGTTTGGCACAAGGACAAGGTCGTATAAGTCGATGTTCTGATTGGCGATTTCTATTACTTGATATTTGACGGGGCTTAGGACATAACATTTAGTATAATTCATTGTCTACCTCATGCAACAAGTTCCTACAGATATCTATTCCCCTTTCCTTTGAGAATTTTAAGGTTGATGAAAAATAATTCAACAATTACTGTAAATAATTTAAGCTATTTTATTCTCAAGTAAAAAGCAGAATTGTATTTTATGACACACAACAACTCACTTTTAAATGTTTTAATAAAAGTATTAAACAAGCTACCGCTGCACATCGACTAGGTATCCTTGGTGATTGAGCAGCTTTGCACAAATTACTTATTAACCGCATACGAACTTGATTAAATGGATTGTCGCTTTTTTCACTATCGACATTATATCCTATTTCTAATAAACTACCAGCACGTATCAATGGTAATAAAGCGTGTACTAATGCAGTTGAAATTGATAATGGTATTAGTCCGATTGAATCAATGATTGAATCTAAACGATTAGCTCGAATAGCTACCTCTAAAGGGAATACAGCGACTAAATTACTTAAAAGATCTAGAAAAGTAGAAAAGAAAAAAACGAAGGTTTTTTTGAAATATTTAATACAACGAAAAGTAAACTGTTTAACAAGACAGTATGGATAGTTGATTTTTGAGAGAAATAATACAACTTTAATTTATACGCTTCAATGAAAAATAATCGACATTGTCTTAAATTTCGGTATTTTTCACTAATGTTTTTTAGGCCCATACGTATGTCCTAAATAAGGAGAGATTACAAAATGCATACTTGTCCGACCTATTGTTAGTCAAGAACACTGTGAATTTTGAGGGTACTAGATCGCCAGAAATCACTTAGTAGACGTATTTATTATTGTAATTTCATTTTGGAAGTTTGAATTTCTCATTTGCGCACCAAAAGCGCCCATTTTTACCTTTATATTGTATTTCCCATTTTACAGGACCTTAAATATTATTGTTTCTTTTCCTCTTTTGATATGCTATTTTGTGACGTTCACCAAAGACATTTTTATGCTGAATATATAGGCTTGAGTTGTGTGCTCGCTGTTGTTCATGCTTTTGGCTGCTTGTAGAATATACTTTCCCTCATCCGAACCTGGACTTCTCCCTCTAGTTAGCGGGGTCGGGACGCACTGGAATAGTTTAGCTGGCTTGTGGTTGTAACACTGATCCATCATTCCGTTTGCCGATTTTTAAGTGATCTCATAATCTCTTCAAATATAGTAGTGAATAATTCAGTTTTTGACTTAAATCAACAAATAGATCAATTTACATGAAACTTACAGTGGTTTACTAATAGTTTGAGGAAACTGTTCCAAATTGCAGGTTACGGGGTGCTAAAACAAGGCATAACGTAAGCCCATAAATTTCTTGTTGATCCGATTCATGTTAGAAGATCTACGTTATCAAGTTGTGGTTCGCTCAATAATCTTGATAAATAGTTGGAGACTCTATAAATGACATGACTGAAAATTAGTTGCAGTACCACAAACATGTACTTATTCTTGATCTTCCTTTAAATCCTGAATTTCGTAGTCCTTATTCCTTGATTCTATTCGTTCTTTTTTTATTACATTCTCTATATTTATCATTTTACTATCATTTTTACCACTATTATTTCGCCTCATCTAATCTGATTTGAACGGACATGTAATATTATTAGTCTTTAAATGGAGAGTGGTTAGAAGCCAAATAAATAATCTGTACTTGGTGAATGAATTACATTATTCACTATTTTGATATCGTTGCTTTCCTTTCTCTATACTAAGGCAAAGTGTGACAATTTCAGATGATATGAAAACGTGTTGGATCCAATTTTATTTTATTAGTAACTGACTGTCTATGACGGAATGAGTTAGCTGACAAAATATAACCTCGATTGATGAAAAGTAACTTTATTATATTACATCAATTGGGTTCAAATGAATTAGACAGTTGTAAACAACATAGAGCCCAAAGGATTCCGTAAGAAACAAGAATCTATTCAATTCAAGAGTCTTTTGAAGATGAAGTTAAGTTAACTGCGTGAAGTTCACTCGATTTATTATGACTATTTTTTTCTTTGGATTTGAAAAAAAGAAGCTTATTGCGTCATAATAAAGTCTCAATAAGCATAAACCAGTATTCAGATTGAAATGAAGTCATTACAAAGTGATCTTTAGTAAAACTTGCATCGGTTACATCTTACTGGAACTTGAAATTGTTCAGTAAAATTTATTCAGGTTCACTAACGATTGAAGGATTTATTAGTATTAGTACTAAATCTATTATACTGTTTAGTCGTTAATGTTGATTAAATTATACATCCATTCAATCAACACCTCAAGTCATTAGAGCTTAATAATTTGATATTACAATGTGTAACAAATTCTTTAGTTGACAGTAATCAGCAGAAACCTTTCATGCCATTATTTTCTTCAGGTAAATTTATTCATAAAATAAACAAAATAAAACAGATAAATGCTAAATATTAGAAAACGCTGAAAAACTATTCCAATTCAAAAGGTTTTCTTTGTAGAGATATTCCAGATGAACACTGATCATGACATTTTAAAGCAAGAATGCTGGATCTAAAACAAATGATCTACTTAATGATCACAGTACCTCCCATCCTTTTGATATACAAGCCTCTTCTTCATTTTGAATTTATTTGGCTTGTCTTCGTTCGATTTCACTCTCTCATCAAAACATTAACAGAATGATTTACAAACAAGTTAGTGATATAAGCAATGGATTGTTCATTAGCTTGAGGATAGTTTTTTTAACAGATGAATTAATACAAACTTAGAAAAAGTCATAAACAGCAAAGTTCAAACACGTCGGAAATGAGACACTTAACACTAGTGGTATTGAATGACCGTCGAGCTATGTTGTCGTTAGACTGAAGTCAAGATTATAGCAATGGAGAATGACCTAGTAGTTCTAATGGTAAAGCGTCCCTAGCAAGACCTAAAGGCCTGAGGTTCGATCACTGGCGCGGCTATGAATGGCTATTGCTCAGGCGCTTCATGTTAAGGTGAAATAGCCGGACAAAGCTTCATGATTTTTAATGGTATTTCAACTGAGATCAATCTACGGAGAATACAATCTACAAAAATTACTTCCACCTAGTTAAGAATTAAAAAGAGTAGAAAAATCGACATAAAACAACATTTTAAGACTGAATAACAAATAACTAACAACAGTAGCACAGAGCTCACCTAATGCATATAGAGCTATTGATCGACTTGATTCACTCCATATAAGATTCGCAATTATTGTAATGATTTCATCTCGTGAACAAGGACAATGCTGAGTTTAGATATCCCGAAAAACGGCCAAGTTTATGAATTAGATAGAAAAGAGGGAAGTTAACGAAAGATTATGACGACAAATTTACGTTGCAATCATATTTCGATCATCATTTATATGTAAACGACCATGTTATATGTCGGACGTTAAAACAACGATGATATATAGAAAACGGTAAGGTGATACAAATCAACTAATCCTATGCAAGAGTTGATGAATTTAATGATATAATATTATACATGTATATATGCTAGTAGCATACATTTCAACTTTAGAAATTCAAGTAACGAAAATACATGTTTTCATGATCTAACTGGAAGCTTTTTGATACGCTACACTTTATTCTAATCTCTGACATCAACTTATATCCAACACAAGTTATTTCCGAATGAACATACGACTTTCAGTCAATGGTATTTGTTATATGTGAAAGAAAAATAAATTAACAGTAACTGCTAGGATCTATGTATGGACTATAACTGCATATATTCCTATTAAATAACTATTAAGACACTATATTATACGTATACTCATATTCCTTTTATTAAAAGCTTCCATTTGACCCATTGACCACGATTATACGACTTACCATTCTTAAATTATTCCCAATCTATTAGTTATAATACCTCACAATCAGCCAATTTTGGCTTGACCTTGTATAATTGTTATTATTTATTTTATAGTATGATGTGGTTTGGTTTGCTTCTATATGAACCAAGTATGTCTGAAATATATATGATTCATATATATATATATATATATATATATATATATATATATATATATATAAATGATCTTCATCGTCACCATGGCTATCATTGGTGGATGCATAACACTGGATGACATTCATCATAATCCCTTCCTTTGTTTTGAAGGATGCTTTGATGATCCTGCACCCATCCTGTAAGTGCTTTTCGTGCTTCTTTAGACAACATCAGTGCAACTCCTTGTGTACAAGGCATTTTTTTCATCATGGCCTGAGTATAACAGCAACTCTTCCAATGTTGATCTTTTCAGTCCAACTTGCGTGCAATGGGTTTCATTTATTCTAAATATAGCCAGGTTATATTTTTTTCATTTCCGCAGCCACTTGAATGGTCCTCCCTACCTTCTATATGGTGCAGATATTCCATGTACTGTGTTAATTTTTGTTCTGGTTGTCAGAAGGGTCGTCGGTCCCGCGGTTCCCAAAGAATCTCGACTTTCATCATGAGGCGTCATAACTCATTTAAACACAGACCTTTTAACTCCCGAGGCAGAGTATAAACGGTTGAAATAATTGTTTGGTTAGCGTTTTTTCGCAAGGTTTTCTACAGGATGGGGTTACTGACCACATGCCCAAGCCTCTACCATCCGTGCTTTGGACGGGCGGTAAACCTAAAAGGACTGCAGGGGAAGTGGGATAAATTTATTAATCATTAAGTATTAATAATAGTAATGAAGCTCGTTTACCAGGCATGCGTTCATATAATCTATCTCGAGTAATACTTTTTGCGAGGTCCTGAAATGTTAAAGTAGGTGGAGCTCAGCTGTTGAAGGTCATGTTGTCTTAATTACAAAGTAATCACTTCACTACTCACCAGGCACCTAGTTAATGAAGCAATTACAATAATGATAGTGATATTAATAATACTAATTTATTATTAACTCTACTTAGTGTCTAATTCACAACAATTTTATATAATGCGAAGACTAAATATTATGAGCAAAACAACTGAACATCTGAGTAGCGTAATACTAAGGATAAAAGAAGAGTAGCAGTACAAAAAAAAAATGACTAACCTTGAAAATATGCAGAAGTAAATCTAAGCCAGAGCATAAAATACGTGATTTTAATGTATTATGAGTTTGAAAAGGTGAAGTTGACAGTGATTTTGACAAACGTCCACTTGATTTATTAATTGTAGAACCGGTTGAGGATGAACATGCAGCTCGAAGAAGAGTAAAACCAAGTAGGATCATTCCCTGAACAGTGAACTCCCATTGTTTTGAAGTGCTAAGTATTGAAAAGAATTTAGTTTGTATACACATAATGGTATCTATGATTTCGAAAACATTGATGTTTATCCTATCCAGATGATAATTTTATAGCTGAAGCGTTAGATAAGACGATTCGCGACGTTTGCTATAGAACTGCAAGTGTGTATAAGCTTAGATATAGCATCAGTTCATGAAGTTATTGACTGTATGGATCGAGTCATGTCGGTAACTGTAGATTGCCTAGTCGAGATACAAGCGATTATTATCAATAATGGTTGGAGACTTTGAGTGACATCGTTCAGAATTAATATCAATGAAGCAAATGCATTCACTTGTTGTCTTCCCTTGGATCTTGGGTTTGAAAACGAACTTGTATCCTCTACTCTATGAATCTAGCTCTTCTTCCCAAACAATATTCCTTATACCTATTTTTTTTAATACCACTGATACCATTACTGCATCGACTACTCCATCATTTCTTTTGATAATTTCATCTCTGGCTTGACAACTTAAACCGATGCACATGTGCCAAGTTCTAAGTTACGGATGAAAAAGTGACTTTATCTTTTTATTGAAGCACAAAATCAGATACAACAGGACACCAATAGAATGCGCCAAACAAAGTATAAATAACATTGTGGAGAAAGTTGAGTATATTTGGAGCGAATGGAGAAGAAATAAATATATAAATCAATTAACAAGAATAGTGTATAATAGGAGACATAATTCACTTAACAATACGAACGAGACAATTCGGAATTCTTTCAGTGAAAGAAATTTCATATTTACGAAGAATGTAAAAGAATATTACAACAGAATCGCAATTGATTTGTTTCGAGACATGTCTGATAACGTCTTAAATCACTTAATTGCACCGTTTCTCGGACCCAAACCAGAGAGTCGTGATAGGCTGGCGTTTGTTTTTTATTTATTTATTTGGACACATAAATATTGGTACAACGGGGTACCGAATGCGTATGCGCCACACAAGTCACTTGATTTGTGTGTGGGCTATGATACTTTTCGTGTGCCCAGACCGAAGCAGGCTGACAGATCCCAGTCCTACACAACTTTCTTTTATACCATGGTCCCAAACCATAAACCCACCACCTCTCCGCTTTCTCTAACCCGTCTCAGAGTCGACAAATAATGCACTACGTGGAAGCTGCTGGAATGATATTCGTGACACATGTCTAAGCAAATGAAACCGATGTTTCAAGACGGTGATACTAATTGAATTATGATCACTACCTCCGAAAGTGGTTGATATTAGATAACAGGACCAGTTAAATCGCTCATTAAAGTAAATATGTTTGTACTAGTCCAAACGAAGCAAGTATGAATGCATAAATTCAAACTGGTCGGATAATCAACAAGAAAATATATCTCCACAATTAAAAGTAAGCAGGAAAACACACGATTTCATGATAGCTCGGAATGTTTTCATGTCGGGTCTTCGTAAAAAGCAGACAATATTGATAAGTTTAACAGACAAACAATGTTATGTAAATTTACCAGTGTTCATTAAGTTTGAGGATAATTTCTTTAGGATCATCCGGTAGTCGGCATAAATCACGAAGAAACGACGACTCTAACACCAAGTGACTATCAGAAAATCCCGTTAAAATAGAAGTAGTCAGTAATTGAGTGGCCTTTATAAAAATATGGCAGATAAAAATAATTAGCATAGGAAAGATAAAAAAACGTAATCTCTTCACACGACATAACATCCAGTAATAGTTGGTGATTTAAGATATACGAGAAACTCTAAATCACTATTAAGTATACATAGCTTGATAAGATAGTTAAGGACGAGCTTACATTATATTTATGAGTTATGTCGATGCTACCACTATCCGTAACCAGCCTCGCAAGGATACATTGCAGTACACAGTACTTAGATTTAATAGATATGCATGAACACACTGTTCCTATAATACATGTTAAGGAACAAGAGTATCTTGCTAAAAGATAGTTATCACAGACCGAAATACTAATACGAGAAAAAAGCAGGAAATCTGAAAGTACACTTAACAAAGTTTTATTTCAGGACAGCAATTTACGATTTATGCTTGCAGATTACTTCGGATTACATCATTCATCGTATCTAACTAACAAATACGGAAGATAGTCGCACAATATCGTATATTGTTATAACTTGTGGCCGAGTGGATGCCCTGATAATGCTCAACGTGATAAGACCGCCAATCAGCGAGCAGCGAATTATCAATCGGACTAGTGACACATGAAACCCGTACGAGCAGTCTAGAGTACGTGTCGGTCCTGCTTCTGCCTAGCCAAGCCAGTTAAGTCCAGAAACGCCTCTGCGGTATGAATCAATATATTTCAAACATACTGAGTTTATACACCAATCAAACAGACCACATCGTACTATAAAATGGAAAGTAACATTTGTACAAGATTCAGCTAAATGTGGCTGTGAATAGGGAGATAGTAAATAATAGACAGGGCATAATTCAGGAATCGTAAATCATATAACAACAGTTATAGTTCAAAATAAAGCTCATGATAAGGGGGACATGAATATGAACAGCTTAGTTATTTAGCAACCGTACGATAAAAAATATATGCATAGTATTGGTTCATAAATAGATCCCAAGGTTATCATTCACTATCGTTATCGGGACATAACATATATTCATTGGAATTAGACTTGTACACCTCCAAATAACGAATCTGTGGTCTACAGGTTAAGCATTCATGTGCGAAACCGAAGGGTCCGGTTCCCGTGTGCGGAGTCGTGGATGCGCACTACTGAGGAACCCCATTCTGTGACGAGACGGCCGCCCACTGCTTCCAGTTTCTCAACTGTTGTCTAACATAGGTCGATTTTGTATTTCAATAAGCAATTTATGTTGTGACTTACACTTATGAATTGATTTTTTGGATTAAATTGCTATAGATAATGAAAGTAACATCCATAAATCTGGTTCAGCCTACACAATGACTGTGAATAATGATGAATAGCAGAATCAGAAGAGTTGAAAACGGCAGAGGTGATAGGTAATGGTAGACAATTATTCAGACTTATCAAAGAAACAGATATTAAAAACCCGGCTGTTAGTGACTTTCTCAGAAAAAGACGGGTCCAATATTCACTTAATCCAGGAAACTGGAACTATTGGCTGAACACTTTAGGGGATAGTTCAACTGGCCTTCAGTTACACTTAAGTTACCTACCATTTCCAAGCAACCTGAATGGCGAACTGGTGTAAGTCCTGCAACTTTTAGTGAGGTTAAAAAGCCTATAGACAATCTAAAGCGAGGGAGAGCAGCAGGGCCCAGCAGACTAACGTCTGAGATCTTTAAGAATGACGGTTCAGTCACTGGACGTAATCCCATCTGGTTGGTTTCGATCGCTGATAGTCCTAATTTATAAGGAAAAAAAATACTCCTGTGACAAACACAGACGAATCAGTTTAACTAACATAGTCTAAAATATTAGCTCAATAATACTTTGATGTTAAGAGAGAATCTGAGAAAACTAGGATGGCTTCAGATTTGGGGACCAAATATTCACCCTGCGTTAGGTTCTAGAACACAGACATACTTCCTGATAACCGACTATAGTCGTACTACTTGACAATTAGTAGAATCTGATCACTGAACTCGACAATTACAAACCTCATGATGATGTGGTTGCTGAGCGATGACAGCTCATGAAGCTGGATTATTTACGCGATCCCCTGTTAATGAGTTGTTATTAAAGACAAGACTACTAGTCAGAACAGCTGGGTTTGATTATATCTGATAAAATAACATCCTTATATAAAAATTATCATCACAGAAAATAAAATTGATCATACATTATAAGCGATTAGAGTAAATTAGTTTTGTAGGTCGTTTACTCTACAATTAATTCAGACCTGATTGTTAGTTCATATCCTTTACCATCATATATTCCCCCTAGGGACTTTAGGGTTGCTTATATGAATCTAGAAACTAGTGGATGTAATATTTGGATGACATTGCGAGTCCAGGGTTACACAAACTTATCAACAGTGTCTAGATATTCGCCAGTAAGGCATTTATACAACTAGTCTTTAGATCTATAAGGTGTGTTATCAATGGAGTCCTTGGGTGAAATGGGTCAGAATCAGACAGTAATGTAGATAATTTTGTTAGATATTTTGTTCCCCGAATTCAAATCGAATGAGATTTGTGAGGCGCATATTTATCTGGTGCTTCATTGTACCAATATTTATGTTTAAATAAATAAATAATAAATAGTTCCCCGAATTCACTTCTTCCTTTTGAATTATATTCTTCAATGTCTAGTCTCTCTCAGTATGATTACTTAAACTATTATCTTGACTCCTTCCGTATTTTTTGGCGAAGTATTAATAAACATTACCTACCCAACTTTAATGCTAATCAGACAAACGTAGCAATATATCTGAAAAGATGAATAACTGAAAGATTTAGTAAACGAACACAGACATATGTTAGGATAATTAAGAATACTTACTTGAGACTGAGTACTTCGGTTGGGGAGTAAGGTCATTAAAACGGTATAATAGAATTCCGAACCAATTAACGATTTGGACAAACACTAATAGCCCGTTGTGGGAAAAAAATAAACTAAACAGAGAAAATACCTTAACAGTTTCAAAAATAGTTTTTCCGAAATGTTGATTTGCTTTAACGAATGAGAATATTTTCATCATTAACTGGCCGCGTATAGCCTCAAGTGATTCGGGTGGACTACTATTACTACCATATATAAGTGATATAAGTTTTAAGAATAGAAATTCTATATATCTCTAACTAAAATAATAATTAGGAAAAAGTAGACAAACCGGGAAAGAAAATAATAGGATACTTTGTATAAAAACTGGTAGTTTATCTAATTCCCATGAAGTAATCTTGGAAAGAGATTTTTCCAGTATTTTTTCCATGGACTTTTGTTGTAAGCTATAATTACTGAGAATATCCAATAAGCATATAATATTTTCGTTGTGCCACCTGAAATAACAGTCTTCTTTTAAAAAAATTTATTTACTCTACAGAACAAAGTGAATCAACCATTGAACTTAAAACAGTATTCGAGTTTTCCAGCTTCACTAATGCCCTGGCTAGAACATCGAACAAACTGAAATATTGATGAATAATAATAAACAGGAATGATCTTACAGTGATGGCTCTGAGCACACATATATTAGTTTTCGAATCATTCGGAAGCACAAGCGCTCAACCTTCCAATCTTCCAGAAAATCTAACTATAATTAAAAACATTTAGAACTGACAGATCAACATACATTATTATTTAGAAATGAGAAAAATATAAGTCTAACAGAAGTATCCACCTCTTCCGACCATAATGAATCAACAACATGCTCATATATCTCTAACAGCTGCTCATGTTTACTGACACCTTCTGAAAATATTAAACCAATTTGTTAAAAAACGTTACCCAGAAGCGCTTCAAGAGAATTAAATCTATTTGACTTCTCAGATGTCAGAAGTTTATCGAAATAATTAACAATCTGAAATACATTAATGGAAGTATTGGAAACACTTACTAACCTCTTGAAAACTCTTATTCAATAGAAGTTTTGATACTTCATTAGGGTTCCCCAAAACATTTTCCAACTCAGTGTCCATATGAAGACTCAGTAATGACGAAGAGTGGAATATTGATTTCGTTTAGTGCTACATAAAAATATATGAGATAATCGAATAGCTTACATCGTTAAAAGCCCCTTATAACAAATTTATTAAAATAACACATGAGGTATAAAAAATGGTTCCATCATTTTAATGCAATATTAATTTTCAAGTATTTTTCCGAAGCCGGAAAATACCTATCATTTAATTATCAGAAGGAGTTTTGTGGAGATTTAGCAATTTCATAGTTGAAAGCGTGAGTCAATTGAAGTACCTATCATTTGCTCTAAATTATTCGATAACAAAGATTATAATATAATCTGGTTAACACAGTATAACACCATTGCTGATAGTACGTATAGAGTAAATTAGTTAGCAAGCTGGGCAAGAGGTCAAATGCCATAGTATGGGAAGTATTATACTAGGTCACTAAAAATAACTAAAATCTCTTACTAGTAGTCCTCGTAATTTCTATTCTAACTTGCATTCTTTTTCCTCTTTAACCATCTCGCTTGCAATCTCTGTTGGGGATATGCAATCTCGAATTGCAACTTCTGAGAATTAAATCATTATCAATAAGGTTGAAACCCCATCACAGTGTGAACACTATTCTGGAATTCTAATGCAGTTTGAAGATATATTGAGTTAAACACAATAACTTAGTTCAAATATTCAAATCATTCCTTATTGGTATATAATCAACAAATTTAATGTATGTTAGCCGATTATACCGGATCTACACCAAATGATTACATCTGCGAAACTGGTGTTTAAACTAGTTAGTAAGGCAGGAAAATGACGATAGAATAGTTTTGTTCATGGAAATGAAGTCGGCGTAGTCTGAATTATTACCACCAAGCAAGAACGTGACTACCCCCTAATGAAGTTTTACCCTACTAATTTACTTTTTTTATTTATTTAAACACATAAATATTGGTACAAAAAAGCATCAGATACATATGCACCTCACAAATCTCATTCGATTTGTGTGAGGGCTAAGATACTGCCCAGGTGCCCAGACTGAAGAAGGTGGTTTTCTTAGGAGGCCACACCCGGAGCCTTTGACCTAAAGATCTGATCCACAAGGCAGTGGAGCATCGTGAGGAGATGCAGTCCCATGGTAGCCGGTGATCAACGATTGATTCGTACGCCATTCGTTCCTTCAGGATACTGGAGCCCATGTGTACCATTGGTTTGGAATCAGGGTTTTCCAACTCCGCTAGGTGGATCCTCCACATCCACCAACCCGGTTAAAGCGCCGGACATTCGCTTTTCGTCCTCTAACTTTTGTGAACAACAGCCCCGCCACGAGAAGGCAGTGAGTAGGACTTCCCTGGCAGAGGCTATATACGTGTGACCATGTGAGAGCATTTCGAGAGGGAGAGCGGACTCTCCCCACTCTCGGCCGTACCAACAATTTAGACCTACAAAATATAAATATATACCTTGAAAACGAGCGGCTATTTATGAGTGTAAACTCAACATGAAGTTTGATATGGTGATTAGTGGTCTTATATCTGACCCGAATCGGACCGCATGAAGATTGTAATCGAAATATGCATATAGCCAACCTTCATACTTAGTTATCGACTTAAATTGCGTTAGTGAATAACGAAATTAAATAAGTTGAATACGAGAGTGTTTCGAATACGTATATTTCATATAATCGTTGGAGTGAAAGCATTACATATGTTAATATGCCAATATTCTTCCTATCTACGACCAGAAATCCCTTATGCCAAGAGGTAAAATGTAAATAATATGAAGGTTTGAGATTCAGTAAAAAAACGTCTCTGTGCTACCAAATCATATTTTTGGCTGTATCACTATCAAAATAATTTTCACAACTGTCTGCCCGACTCAACCTCATAGTCAACATCGGCTGGTTCAGGTGTACATATACATACAGACACATGACAATTGGATCATACGTCTTAGCAATTCCCAAGGTGACATCACACAACCAGTGCAGATGCATCAACAAACTAATTGCCATCACTAAATCAAAGTATCCCAAGCAAACAAAAAGAGAAAGTAAAGTCTACATACCTTGAGGAAATTTAGTGTGCATTGAAAGGAAACGCAACAAAATATCTGCTAGGTCACTTGCCAAGTGAAAATAGTGAAACCCAAGATCTGCACCTCTGAAGACCTGTTTTTGATGTTAGTAACAAGTAGTGTGAAGCGGCCGAATACCTAAAGTCACGTATGGTACAATCTAGCGAATGTATGTTTTTAGATCATTTCACATCAATCTGGTTGCTGTTTCCATCGAAAATGTTGTAGAATTACCAAATGAGTAGGTCGGTCAACTAATTTATCCCTCATATCTTCTTCTTGAAGGTATTTTAGCAAACCACTAAAAGTTTAACCTAATCTGGTCATGCATTGGTGACAAATATGTCGAAGTATAATCTCACTATAAGAGTTGATTTTTATTCAGTTTTAGAATTCATCGGACAACATTTACGATTCACATTGACCATATGGAAATATACGTTGGAGGTTTCGCTACTATTTATACTGTAATCAAAATTTTCTAATGACGTTTATTGCACATAAACCCCATATTTAACCTCGACGCGTTACTAGAAGACAAATCAAACATACGTGTGGAAAATGTGGTTTTTTATTTTGCCATTAATACGATCACAGTAATTTCAAATAATTTGCTTGGTGGACCATGGGTTTACCGGTAACTTTCCAAGACCACTGACAAGTCGTAAGTGCAAGAGGTAAGTATACGACTTGATGTGAATTTCGAGATACTTCACCTACAGTAAGACATTTAGGAAGAAAGTTCCAATATTTCCCCCCGGACAGGGGACAAAGGCAGCATTTTTGCTGATTTCCTTAAGGAAATACATACAAATGTATACAAATTTGTATGCATACCAAACCTTTTCGAGGAATGTCACCATTGTTTCTCCTTTATTGTTTGTTAGAGGTATAGGGTACAAGAGGATGTGGAGAAAAGAATAACAGAAAAAACTAACGCCTCAGTAATAACAGTAACAACTCTCGTTTCAACACAGAAGCCATTGACAGTCTGAAATAATGTTAGATTGAGGTAACCTGACGATTAGAACTAGTAGTCAGTATCGTTGTAGCAGTTCATACCTAGTCAGAATGTACTTTGAGTATCCGGAGAAGATTAAATGTATCGTGAGAAAGGAGAGATGGAAGATAAGAACAAGAGAGAATAGGTCGATGAGCCAGCCAGCACAAACAATGCACTTACACTTATGAGGGAAAGCAATTGATAACAATTAGCAGAAATGGAAGCCTTAAACTAAGACGATCTTGAGATTAGAACCGGGACAGATATTTTATCCCGCAACACCGCAAAACTTTACAAATGGCGCTACAACTGAGGGAGTTAAATTGTGTTAAGCTTGCAAAATGATACAAAGTCGATACAACTAAACAACAAACTCAATCGAACGACATCCAGTCATCAGGGCAAGGAAAGCGCCAGAAAGACCAGTTTCAAAAAGGGCAGTGACTTTCATACTTGTTGTGATTATCGTTGCTTTTGTGTATTTGCTGTATCAAAAGTATTCTTGGTCTACTTTAACTTGAATTAATTCAGTTAAGGTTTGAAATTTTATTGAAAACTTTGTCTCATGGTTCCTTCTTTTGCATATACTCTGACGCTTGTGCTATTATTGTGATCATATTGTTTTTTAAACCTAATCTGATTACAATGGTTGATAGTTCACTCAAATGTGGACAGCCGAACTGTTTATTCCCCGTAGATGAAGGGATGCAGTGCGATGAATGCAAAAAATGGTACCACAAGATGTGTACCCGTCTCAGTGCAGCTGCATACAAAAGATGTTCTAAGCCTAACTCGCACTGGCTTTGTATGTTCTGCCGTACTAACAAGACGACATTAATTCAAGAGGCTATGAGCCTATTGGCTCTAGCCTGTAAAAAGAAAGATAGTGGGTGCGCTAGTAACGCAAGCACTGACAGCGAAGACTGTGTCAGTGTTGTAAGTGCTGTTACAAAACGCGCTGAACAACCTACTCTAATTAATGACAAAGTGAAACTTCCGTTACAACAAACGAGGAGTAAATCACCACATGGTATTGACATGAGTAATCATGTATCTTTAGTAGAAATTGAGGACCCGGATAAAAACGTCACCGTCCCCAATAGTCCCAATGCAGCTATTTTGAATGACCAAAAATGGACCGCAGTAAAGAGGAAAAGAAAAGTAAAAAAGCTAATGATAAAGCACACTTGGTTGACAAGCCATTGAGGAACTCACAGTCTGAGTCACTCAATGCATTATCGCACTCTGATAGAACGGCAGATCATCATCCTAGTGTGACTGAGAGGAATTCAATATCATCGAATATTATTGTGAGTAAATTGCCAGAGTCTAACGATCCAGATCCTAAGGTCAGACACACTCATGACTTAGAGAATCTCGGAGAATATATCCGTAGCATATTACCAGATAACACTAAAGGTGTTCAGGTCAAAAAATTAGTTAGAATAGGTAAAAGGGCCGATGACAGTGTTCTACCCCGACCGTGTAGACTCCTTAAGGTAATCTTAGGATCGGAGAAACAACGTAATCTTCTGTTAAGTAACGCTCGAAGTCACGACAACTCTGACATTCGAATTAGACCGGATGTGTCTCTTGAAGATAGAATAAAAAGGAAGACGGCACTAGCTGAACTAGAAACAGTCGATAGAACGGTGAATAAAATCTCCGATTGGTGTGTTTTCGAATGGTCAGGTCTTGGAAGCGAATGCTACCAAGGCCTGTGTGGATAGGTCGTTCCCCCTAGGAGTTTTATATGCCAACTCCCGTAGTCTAAAACATAAATTCTACGAGCTAGGAACATTAGTGGACAAATTAAGGCCAATCATTGTAGCTGTGACGGAAACTTGGTTAGTCCATGACTTCGATATCACCCCAGAATTATCCGGATATCATTGTTTAAGAAGTGATAGACATAGATGCAGGAAAGGAGGTGGCGTCCTTCTATACATAGCCAATAGTATAAATATCCGCTCCTCCGTTTGCGAATCCCATGATAGTGGAACTAGTGAAGTCATTAGCTGTGAACTCACTGTCGGATGTTGTACATTTGCACTCGGTGTCATTTATCGCAGCCCAATCTGCTTAGCTGATGACTTTATTTTAAAACACATTCGGCTATGGAGTGCAAATAACAGATGCTTGATATTAGGAGACTTTAATGCACCTGACATTAGTTGGACTGAGATGACCACGAAATGCTCTATAAACTCATTTGATAGCAGGCTCTTGGAAACAGTAATGGAACATGCATTAGTACAACATGTATCCAAACCTACACGTTTCGGTGTAAACCAAGGTTCTTCTCTGTTGGACTTGGTAATTACCCATGAGACTGAGGATATTGCCAACCTAAATATTCTTCCCCCGTTAGTAAATAGCGATCATGCTGTTTTATCATTCACGTTTAGAGCTAGCGATATGATATACGATCAGATTAAGCCTCGCCCAAACATATGGAGAGCTAACATACCAGAAATTCAGGATTGTGCTACTATGATAGATTGGTCAGTAGATGCTAGCTCATCAGTTGATGAGGCGTGGTCTGTATTTAAAGGCAAGTTTAGTGCAGTCACGTCCCCGTTTATACCATAATTGGTGCCACGTAGACCGAACAATAGTCCACCGTGGATAAATAAAGAAGTTTATGAAACTCCTTAGGCGTAGAAAAAAACACTGGAACATGTTCATCTCTACTGGCTTAGAACAGTACAGATCTAGTTATCGTAAGATTAGAAATAATTGTAAAGCGTTAATTAGTAGGACTAGACGGTCATACGAAAAACAATTGTTTAGGGATTGCAAACATAGTTCAAAACGGTTATTCTCGTATATAAAGAGGCGAACTCAGAGAAGTGATGGAATACCATCACTTTTGATACAAGAAAATCCGTTAAGTTTGGCAAGAAATGATACCGAAAAAGTGGAAGCTTTTTCGGAATATTTCAGTAAAGTTTTTTCTACCAATAATGAGGAACGATCACCTATTCATTGTGATTGTGGCGACTTGTTGATGGACCCTGTAGTTATTAAGAAAGAAACTGTTTTAAGCCTACTTCAGCATCTCAAACCTGATAAGTCTAGTGGTCCTGATGATATTCATCCTCGGATTATGAAAGCCCTCTCAGATGTTATTGCTGAACCCTTAGCGATGCTGTTCGATATGTCCCTACGGCAGGCCAGATTGCCCAGAGACTGGAAGGACGCAATAATCAGTCCGGTGTATAAGACTGGGGGTAGGGATTTAGTTAGTAACTATCGACCCGTCAGCTTCACTAGTGCAGTTGTAAACCTAATGGAAAAAATTATTAGGATGGCTGTTATAAACTACGTGGAAAGACATGATCTTTTGTCAAAGGAACAACATGGTTTTCGAAAAGATCTATCATGTTTGACAAATCTTCTCGTTGCAAGAGAAGATTGGGCTGAGGCAAAAGATCGCAATATTCCTGTAGATGTCATTTTCATAGATCTAAGTAAAGCCTTTGATAAAGTTTCCCATTCTGGTCTTAAATTGAAACTAGAAAGTTTTTGAATTGATTATGCAGTCATAGACTGGATAAGTGACTTTCTTCATAAAAGGAGACAACGGGTAAGAGTAAATGGGGCTCTCTCATCGTGGGAACCAGTAAAAAGTGGCGTCCCCCAAGGCACGATTTTAGGTCCTCTTCTCTTTTTACTTTATATAAATGAATTACCAGCTATAGCTAAGTCACCCGTCCTACTATTCGTCTATGACATTAAGATTTGGAGACCCATATATAGTATGTCAGACAGAATAGTTTCACAGGAAGACCTTAACTCATTAGTTGCATGGATGAATGGGTGGTCACTAGAAGTAAACCCTAATAAAAGTGTTGTGATGCAATTAAATAACTACGATGATTCGTATCACTACACATTATGTGGACTAGTGTTGCCCAAAGTAAGAAACTATAAAGATTTAGGAGTCATACTAAATAATGATCTCAAAACAACCAGTCACTGTAAGGCTGCTGCTGCAAAAGGCTATAGGGCATTATAGTCTATTCGTAGATCTTTCCGATATCTGGATGGGGAAATGTTTAGATTATTATACCCAACTTTCGTACGGCCACATTTGGAATATGGGATTCAAGCAGCGAGACCTTGTTTCAAATATGAGGCGGATATGTTGGAACGAGTCCAACGCCGCGGGACAAAAATGGTAAAAGGCTTATCTAGCCTATCTTATGAAGACAGACTGAGACACCTCAACTTATTTCCGTTATCTTACCGGCGAATACGGGGTGATCTAATATTGGCATATCGTATCCTGAACGATGACCTTGGTACTAACATGTCCTATCTTTTCCTCCCGTCTAGGGCTGAGCACTTGAGAAGACATTCAAAGAAAGTCCAAAAACCGAGATCAAATCGTCTACGTCTGGAGTTTCGTTTCTCGCACCGAGTAGTGAATTACTGGAATTCTCTACTAGAACACGTAATATCAGCACCTTCTGTTGATATATTCAAGACGAGATTGGACCTCCACAGTGTAAAAAACTGCAAGGATTAAAATAGGTCACTAGACCTCCTATCCTTATTACTGAAGACTGAAGACTAATCTAGCGCACTGTTTGCATCCAGTCTTAACTCCTCATTAATAGACTGATAATAGGTCAGTGAACCTATGTTAATCCTTGTACTTTATTTCCCAGTGAAGATCCAGCTTCTTCTTGAAAATGTCCACCGATTGATCCAGCGTAACTATTTCGGCTAAGGCGTTCCAATCAGTGACTACTTGGTGAGAAAAACGTAAACCTACTCACAATTTATTAAATCATGGTTTTCGGACGTTCTTGATATTGCCTCGAAAATTATTAGATTCAAATTTATGTAGTAAGATCAAAAGGCGGCCTGCTTGAATACCTGGGCTACCTGTTTCTGCCATCTAAATATTTCAACAAGTTATCTGGGTTTTTTTAATTTGTTTTAACCTATCATTATGTCTATTAATCGCATAACCTACACAGGCGCGTTTATAAAAAGCTTACGTCCTTTCGCTGCAAAAATTACAAACAAGCACAATAAGAGACATCGTGGTGGTTGGCAATATGCTTTAAAGAGAATAAACATCAATCAAATGTCGATTCCCGAGCTACTTAACTCTAACTGTCGATCACTAATTAACAAGGTGGACTATCTCCAATTTCTGCTAAGTCAAAACATGTATCGTAATTGTGGTGTCATCACAATTCAAGAATCTTGGTTAACTGACTTACAGGATGATTGCTTAGTGTCATTACGTGATTTTAATATCTATCGTCAGGATCGATCAAACAATAAAAAGACTTGTGGTGGCGGAGTAGCTACTTTTGTAAACGTTAACTGGTGTCGATCTACTTTTGCCTGTTTCAAGTTTTCAAACGACTTTATTGACTGTCTAACTTTAAGGTGCCGTCCAAAACACCTGAATAAATACAAATATATTTATGTTACCAATATCTACATGACTCCAGACTGCACATCATCTGCGCTATCTGTCTTCACTGATAAATTTACTGAATTCGCCGTTACTGCCTTCAGTGATTCACTTTCAATTGTATGTGGTGATTTCAATTCATGTGACTGTAGCTTCCTTACATCACTAGGTCACCTAAATGTAGTAGATTTTCCTACTCGTTTGAATGCTCATCTAGACTTGGTTTTCATTAATGATGTGGGTGCCTATGTGACTCGCAAACGTGCTCCATTGTCTAGTTCGGATCACTGTATAATTCGTGTCCTGCCTAAAGTATATGGTAAACATGGAAAGAGTACACACATACTCCATACCAAAAAAGTAATATATAGGAGTTACTCAGAAGAAAATTTACAAAATCTGAAAAACATGTTTCGTACGACCAACTGGGAAGTACTTACAGATGACTCAATAGAAAACACAACGGATGTCATCACCTCTTATCTTAAATTCTGTTTTGATATTTGCTGTCCTACCGAAACCTTCTTTTTAAGTTTTGATCGACTTACATCTCCACAACTAAAACGACTACGGAGGGTAAAAGAAAGGATGTACAAGGAGAAAAACACTATTGAAGTTCGTAAGTTAAATGATCAAATAAACCAAGAGATTAGACGTCTCAACTGTGTGTTCACTCAAAAACTCCTATCTTGTAGGAGCTCTCCAAGTATGTGGAAACTCTTTAAAGAAATTACAGGGGACAGGCAGACTAGAAGCGAAAACCAGCTAAATGTTTGTGACTTAAATAAGTCCTTTATTCATCAGTCATCTGACATCATGCTCCCTATATCCAAGGGTTTGAAGAATAGTTGTGTCCCCAGTTTTACTGAAAATGATGTCCGGAAATGTCTCCAGTCTCTAAATTCATCTCAATGTTTAGGACCTGATGGTATCCCAAACCTCCTTTTTAAAAAATGTGCTGATGTTTTATGTTATCCATTAACAAATATCTTTAACAGATCCTTCTCAACTAATGTCTTACCGAAAATGTGGAGAAAGATAAAGATAATCCCTATACCTAAGAAAGCTTCTGGTGATAAAAATGCGAAACTTAGACCCATTGCAATAACCTCACCTTTCCTCAAAATAATGGAAAAATTACTGATACAACCACTTCAACCTTCAATAAAAGAGTACTGTGATCCATTTCAGTTTGCTTACAAATGCAAAAGAAGCACATTAGATGCCGTTGCTGTTCTGCATCACAATATAGTGTTCGGGTTGGAAAAGGGTAAGAAGTATGTTAGATGCGCTTTTCTGGACTTTACTTCTGCTTTTGATTCTATTCCAAGACACCTCTTACTTAACAAGCTGATTCGCATCGACACTGACAGCTGGATAACCAATTGGCTACGCTCCTACCTTTCTGGAAGAGAACAGTACACTGTATTTGAAAGAAAGTGTTCAACATCTCTACTGTCTACTGTAGGTGTGCCACAAGGAGCTGTTCTTTCACCTCTGCTCTTCTCTTTCTTTTTGCATGATCTGCCATCTTCCACAGAAAACACTTTTGTAAAATATGCGGACGACCTCACTGTATGTATGCCAATTTCTACCTCCTTACATCCTATAGAAATGAATGAGTTTTTGTCTCGTATTGAAAGGTGGTCTGTTGGTAATGGTCTCTTACTCAATCCATCTAAATGTCAAGCTGTTAATTTTAGCTTGAGACATGGACAGAACCTATACTCTATGTTGGGATCCCATAATGCTTGTGCCATTGGAGACTCCTTAATAAACACAGTGTCAAAGGTCAAATATCTTGGTGTTACTTTTTCCTCTGATCTTTCTTGGTCTTCTCATGTTTTACTATTATCGAAAAAAGTTTACCGCTTGACATACTACATAAAGAGGCTGCATGCTTTTGGGATTACTCGCCATTTACTCTTACAATTTGTAAATTCCTGCATATTACCTATTATTTTATATTGTTCTCCATTATTCTTTCCTGGGCTTTTGAGAAAAGACTTTTCTATTTTGCGTAGAATGCTGAAGGCGGTTTGCAAGGTATGTGGTGAATCTTTTGAAGTCATTGTTAATATGCTTGTGGATAGACATCTTAAGTGTTGCAAACTCTTGGCAGGTGTTATCTTATCAGATACTAACCATCCGCTTCATTCATATCTTTCTCCTTGTATATCTTCTGGTAGAACGAGACGTAAATACATTAAAATCCATGCACGCAAGCAAATCTATAAAAGTTCTGTAATACCTTACTTAGCAAATTTACTTTGTGACGAACAGGCTGTTAGAGTTGACCTAGTAAATAACCTGTCTTCTTAAGCATGTCTCAAATTCGATAATTTGTATAAAGTCGGTTTTTCCTAGACCTTTTTTTTTTGTTTTTTTGTTTTTTTTGTTTTGTTTTGTTTGTTTTTTCGGGTTTCCTTTTTTGGTAAAAAACTTGTTGAAATAACTCGTGCTGAGAATTCTATATTGTACCAGATTATAATATTGAATAAAGCCATTAATAATAATAATAATAAAAGGCCTGCAGCCTAAGTTGTTCCTTTTCCAGTATGTTTCCGTGAGTGTCTAATCTTCTCTTGACTGAGTCAACGGATCTGACCTAGCTGAGTAAATTTTATTGTTCTAATCTTTTATTAAGTATCAAGGCTACTGTTTACACTTCAATTGAATTTATTTCAGTTAAAAACTCCGCTTAGTTTATTGTTTTTGCTCCCAAGGTAGTTTATCGCCGGTACTTTTGGGTACTTTGTTTCTATCACATTTTGTTAGCAATTTCGGTTCTAGCAATCTTCAGTTTTCCACTTTTATGGTCATAAATTACTGTCGTCTCTGGGTATTATTTTAGATAGTTTCTTTTTGGAAATCCCTGTTTGATAGCTGGACGGTGCAAGAAAAGCAATCGAAAACGTATGGGTTGTCAATACCTCGTTGAAAGCAACATGCGGTGTGACGAATGCGAAGGATGATACCACGAAGTTTGCACGAATATAACGCCTGCGGCTTTCAATAGGCTTAGCGAAAATTGTCACTTTTAGTATTATCAGCAGTGCTGCTAAGACGCAAACATCTTGCTAACTGAGTCCATTTCAATGGTTAATGCTGCTAGAGAGTGTATTAGCAAACGAGGTCGGGACACATCGGATAGTACTCGCTCTGTCGATAAAACAAATTTATGTGAAGCCACCTCAAGTAAGCTCTGTATCAGCTGACTCACATCAGTCAAAGGAGAAAAGATCAACCTCAAAAAGGTCTGCCCTAAATCAAAACTCAAGAAAGGAAGTTTCATCTGTCCCCCGGTCTCGAAATGATAGTCTGCAGGAAGCACCTAAGAATCCCAATATCAAGGCTAGATCCTTTTCTAGCAGGAAAAAACAACATGACTGTTCTAATCGTCGATAACCCTCCGGAATCCCACAGTGTGTTTGGCGCGAATATGGTTGCTACTCCAAAGAAAGTTGATGAATGGGTACAGATCGAGAACAAGAAACAACATGACCTCTCCAAAAGGAGAAGTAGCGAAGAAATTAAAGACTGATCACATTGACAGGTCAGCTATCCTTCGTGGAATCAAGGGGAGTGAAAGCTCAGAACCCAAAATTTTTTTCAGCATGACATTAGGTTGATAAAACGGCTATTATATCAGCTTATGTGTCAGGATATCTCCGGAGTCACTTTGCTAAAGGTGTGCAGACTAGGTAGCCTAGTGAACTTGAAACCGAATCAACCCGGGTCGCTTAATGTAGTATTTAATCCTCACAATGAATTCGAATTACCACTACAGAATGGACACAAACTAAATGGGCTAGTTTCTTCCGTAAGGACTTGCAGTTCACAGGCCATGTAAACGAACTAAAACATAGGTTAGATGCTGGCGAAAAAGATCCCAGGATTGTACTTTTCCGGTTGTAGGGCCTCGACAGAGAATGATGCCGAAACCACTCTGGATGAAGCATGAAGCCATTTATATAGGCTTCGGACCTGTTACATTAATGCCCGAAGCTCGATCAACTCGCGTTCATAACTAGGTGTACAGATAGACTCTAATAATCCGGATGTAATCTCAGTCACGGAAACGCAGCTGACGCAGCCTAAAGAAAGTATGTAATTTGATTTTGAAGGTTTCGAGTTGGTAAGAACCGATGGAATCCAGAAGCCTAAGGGAGGTGGTGTAGCTCTATTCATTAGGAATACTATACCATTTGTCATTATTAACGGTGTACCCATGACAGTGGGATGTGTGAATTAATTAGATGCCGTTTGAAATCCAAGGGACAAGAGCTGCTGATTAGCTTGGTCTATAGCAGTCCAAGTTGTGAGGGAAATGACGTCTTGCTAGACAGTCTCAATACTTAGTCACAAAGTGGTCCATGTCTGATCCTAGAATAATTTAATGCGCCCACGGTGCAATGGAAAAATCTGGGAACTAAATTGTCAAAAAATTCCTTCGATCAGAAACTAGTTGATGTGATTATCACATCAGCCCTAGTACAACAAATGAAAGAAGCGACTAGGTACGACCCGAACTCTGAATCATCCGTACTAGATCTTATATTGACTCATTATGAGGATGACGTCACGAACCTTGATTACATGCCACCCTTAAGTAAAAGTAATCATGCGATTCTAACTTTTGACTTCCATATAGTTACCAAAAACGGGAACGTGTCGGCTGTACACAGACCTAATGAATGGAAATTAAATATACAAGATGTTATACTCTCAACATCGTCAGTAGATTGGACAATAGAGCCAGAGTCCCCAAATGAAACAGCTTGGGATATATTTCGAAACTTATACTTGAGAACTACTGCACCTCGCATCCCTTGGACTACACCAAGAGGTCAGCGAAACTCTACCAGGGTTTAGTAGGAAGATTCGCACCCTTTCCTTAAGAGGAGAAGAATATGAAATACATTCAGGTTACTGGGTGCTGATGAGACAAATCCCAATATTGAGAAGCTC
This sequence comes from Schistosoma rodhaini, assembly GCA_944470415.2. Taxonomy (NCBI): domain Eukaryota; kingdom Metazoa; phylum Platyhelminthes; class Trematoda; order Strigeidida; family Schistosomatidae; genus Schistosoma; species Schistosoma rodhaini. Next base: position 38,031,593 of record OX104037.1, read on the forward strand.
AGAATACCTGTGCCCCGACCCTCCGTATGTTTAGAAGGTTTTACGAAGAAAAAATTGCTAAGGAATCTATAGAATACCCTAATAGCTTATATTCGTATGTAAACAGACTAAAAGAAAAGGAAATATTCCAGCACTATGGCGGAAGTAATGCATCATCATTAGTGGAGGACGATTTTGGTAAAGCTCAAGTTTCCTCAAATTACTTTACCAAAGTACACACGGTGGAAAATACCCTTTTAGTCCGTTCATATAAATCCTCGCACACATACAATGAATAACTTGACCATTAAAAAGAACTCGATGTCCTTGGTCTGCCAAAGAAGCTTGACATAGGCGAATCCGCGGGACCCGATGGAATGCATCCTAGGTCACTAAAGGGACTAGCTAACTTCGTTGCGAACCCTTTAAGTATGTTTTAATCTATCAGTAACGCAGGGTCGATTACCAAAGGACTGGAAGAACGCCATAGTATGTCCTATAATCAAAACAGATACGAAACATAGACCTGAGAACTACCGACCTGTTAGCCTGTTAGCGAGGTTGCTGAAATTTTAGTAAGACTATTTGGAAGGAGCTGTTTAAGCATGTCGATGAAAACCGGACCCATTAGGAAAAGTAACATGGTTCTAGAACAGGTTACTCCGGTCTCACTAACTTATTACGGATTACCACAATTACAAATAAAGGAAATCCTTAGTATGGTTAGCAGAGATGGATAGTGGCTAGCAGTGGAATCCAGGACGCGCGTTTCGTCCTATTTGGGACTCGTCAGCTAGATGTACCTGCATCTCAGAGTTGATGTTCACTCTGGGGTTCGAACCCAGTACCCTCGCTTCAAACGCCATCGCGTTATCCACTCGGCCACTGAGTCCTGATAGCCACTTGCTTGTGCGATGGGGTGAAGTTTAAATTCAACTTAGCATTGTTTGTTTGAATCTTCCCATCGAAACGCGCGTCCTGGATTCCACTGCTAGCCACTATCCATCTCTGCTAACCATGCTTGTGAATTAAGGTATATCGAGGCAATACGCACAGTATGCACATATGCCAATTAGAGACTGACCAGTTGCAGTCCTAACAAATCGATGGGAAGATTCAAACAAACAATACTAAGTTGAATTGAAATCCTTAGTAGTTTTATTCATTGTAGCCGCTTAAATGTCGCATCTCTAAGATCCTCTGTGAACAGATTGTACACGGCAAGTTAGATAAGTCAGTGCGTTTTCAAATATGCCCACCGTTTTGTTTTAGCTACCTTGAACGGCCTGACACGAGGCGGTCATTTCGTATTTGATTTGCTGAGGATCGGTTGGTTGTCCTCTGGGTTACACGAATATCAGGTTTTCTTGTATTTGCGTCGATTTTGGCTGTAGTAAATTCGCGAAATCAATGCCAAAAGTTTTTGTTTAGCTTCCACTGTTTTGTAGTGTACAATTTGGCTCTTTTTTGCTTCGTAACTTGACCTGGGATACCAATTACCCCACTGAACCTCACTCTCCTTGTTTAAAATTTATACGGGGTCCACAAAACTGCGTATTGAGTATAAATTATCGGTAAAAGATACTCTGAATTTGTGTGAATCGTTGTTTTCTGCAAGAATTAAGATGACATGAAAAGTAACTCGTGAGTCTTAATTATTTGTAGTCCTTTCTTTAGTTACTGAAGTATTATCGCATGAAATAGCTGTTTTTCTAATAATTAACGAGTGATGTTTGTAGTGATTTATTTTCCAGAGACATTTCGGTCGAATCCAGTGAGGCGTTTGAAAGCATAATACTGAGCAGGTGTTTTAGAAGCTGGATTGAATTCGATAGTGTGTTTAAGGAATTCCAAAAAGTATGGATGCAAAGTTCTATCCGTTCTCATACTACACATACTCATTACATTCACGGCGAAAGTAAACTGCTGAAGGACGTGCGATTTAAATGCAGTTTTGTGGTGTTTTATTGCACATTTGGTCATCGGCGTAAACCACAAGGTCTATCAGTGAATAAAAGACCGTGAGAACTTGAACTAACATGTGACGTTTAAGGTCTGAGTTTCGAAACTGCCAATCAAGGTTCCATGTGAAATTGGACGGTGATGAATATGTCATAAAGTCATACAAGATGCCTCACAATCATCCATATAGTAGTTCATGGATGCTTTGCGATCCATGGACCAGAAGGTTGTCTGCCGAAGAAAAAGAAATTTTGAAGCCCATGATACTACAATCAGCGTCAGCGGATAGATTGATAGAAAGTATTAAAGATTTACTTACTCCTTTTGCACGGACGAAGGTTTCATTGGAACTGGAAAAAATACGTTTCGTTAATATTGAATACGAAAACGGTGACTGGTTATTCATGACTGACTGTGGCAAGCTTTACGAAGTAGACGCAGGCACTTGCGAGTGCAATTGTCGAACGTTTATGAATTGTCGATATCCTTGTCGTAATATACTGCTGACATATGTAAAAAGACCAACTCTTACAGGTAAGCCTAATCAATTACGAAATAAATAAACTAATTAGCTCATCACATTCTTAGACCATGCAGTCGATGGAAGTTTAATAACACACATAACTTCCACCATAATACAACAACATCATTACCCAGACTGAGTGAAGAGTATATCTATAAACAACAGATAATTGAAAAATATGGTGAACACTTCACCATCATCAATAACTAAGTAAGACTGCAATTTATCAAACATTTCTCTTCGTGTAGTCCTCTTTACGATCAGTATATTCGAATGAATAATTGGAGTGGCATTGTTTCCTAATCACATGGTCTCCGGAGCCGAGCATATTATAACTAAAAAGATGTAACACTTAGAGAAGGTCGACAGTAGTGAACATGGAGATATTCATTCAATCGAACGGCATGACTCAGTGTTGCAGACGTTCTCATTATGTTTAACTTATTTATATTCACACTAAATATATTATTCTATCCCAAGTATAAATGTGTTCTTCAGAAGTACTAAATATTATTGTTAGTTGTCATGATACGATGAGTCAGTGTAGATAGTGATGCGATGTTCACGTAAGATCTTGCAGACTAGGCAATCAAACGATAAATTCACCGTTATTGGACAACGTCTATTATCAAAGTAGTATTAGTACCGAACTAGACTATACACATAACTCCGCCTGTAGCTCCTCCAGGGGCTACTGCCGGTCCCAAGCCCGGGTAAAGGAGGGGGGTTGGGCATGGGGTTAGCGACCCCATCCCGTAGAAAATCAACTCGCTAAAAAAACGCTAACCAGAAAAAATCATTCAAACCTTTCAAACTCTGCCCTGGGAGTAGAAGGAATAATTATGACGTCTCATGATGAAAGCCGAGTTCATTCGGAAGTCATGAGGCCGATGCACCTTCTTACAACCAGAGCGACAATTTTTATAGGTACATGGAATGTCCGGACAATGTGGGAGACCGGCAGAGTCTTCCAAATTTCTGCGGAAATGAGGAAATACAACCTGGAAGTGCTTGGAATCAGTGAAACACATTGGACGCAGGTTGGACAACAACGACTGTCTTCAGGGGAACTTCTGTTATACTCCGGTCATGAAGAAGAAAATGCCCCACATACACAAGGAGTGGCACTGATGCTGTCTAGAAAAGCACAAAATGCACTTATAGGATGGGACTTATAGGATGCCCCCAAATGCCCTGGTACGGCCGAGAGTGGGGAGAGTCTACTTTCCCTCTCGAAATGCTCTCACATGGCCAGCGAATATATAGCCTCTGCAAGGGAAGTCCTACTCACTGCCTTCTCGTGGCGGGGGTGTTGTTCACAAAAGTTAGAGGACGAAAAGCGAATGTCCGGCGCTATAACCGGATTGGTGGACACGAAGGGTCCACCTAGGGGAGTTGGAAAACCCTGATTCCAAACCAATGGTGCACATGGGCTCCAGTATCCTGATGGAACGAATGGCGGAAGAACCTGCTGTTGGTCAACGGCAACCATGGGACTGCATCTCCTCACGATGCTCCACTGCCTTGTGGATCAGACCTTTTGGTCAAAGACTCGGGGTGTGGTCCCCTAAGAAAACCACCTGCTGTGGTTTGGGCACCCGGGCAGTATCACAGCCCACACACAAATGACATAAAATGACGCACTACACCAACTGTACTGCTCTCGTTCCTAATAGAAGAAAGACAATTTACATTGTTATTATTATTACCATTATTATTATTACTATTATTTACTACGTCGCTTTTTCACTCCCTTTATTCCCAAATTGTGTAACCTTACTTTCCAACTTATGCAGTAGCTCGCCCATGGTGGAAAATCTGTCCTATCTAAACGATCTCCAGTCACTGTCTGGTTGAAAGTGAATGCTTCCACCGATTATGAATACTGAGGCAGTCTTTCTGAAACCACGTACGCCGTTCAAGCTGGCTTCCTTCAACGTTCGCACACTAATGCAGATCAGACAACAGATAGGGCTGGCTATGTCTTTGGAAGGTCTTAATGTTGACGTTTGTTGTCTATCCGAGACCCGTATTCAAGACTCTAGTGAAGTACTACAAATCCGCTCTCCATCTGTCGCCTTGAAAAGCTTGTTCCACGTGCGCTTATCCGGGGACCCTGTGGCATCTTCGTTTGGTCTTGCTGGCGTTGGTGTCGCACTAAGCGCTAGGGCTGAGGCAGCACTAATCGATTGGATCCCCATTAACAGTCGGTTATGTGCTGTTAGATTAGAAAGTTCCATCAAAGTGAGAAGAGATCGGCGTGAGAAACGGTGTCTTTTCGTCATCTCCGCCTATGCCCCGACAGATTGCAGCCCGGATGCAATCAAGGATGAGTTTTACCATCAGTTAACAGTTCTTCTCCAGAAAGCGCGTTCGACAGATATTGTAGTACTAGCCGGAGACTTGAATGCACAGGTCGGGCGTCTAGGCACAGAAGAGAGTCGTCTAGGTGGCCGATGGGGACTTGTTGGTCGCAGGACAGATAACGGGGACCGTTTGCTGCAACTGTGCACAGACCACAACCTGTTTCTGGCCAGCACTAACTTCCGGCACAGTCATCGCCGGTGTGCCACCTGGCGTCCTCCCTCTGCATCCCAAGCCTGGACTCAGATTGATCACATCGCGATCAGCTACCGCTTGCGTGGTTGTGTACAAGACTGCCGCTCCTTTTGGAGTACCTGTCTGGAGTCTGATCATGCCCTGGTCTGCGCCAACCTCAGCTTACTTTTCAGTGGCCGAAGGATTGACCACCACCAACGGATTGATGTTAGTAAACTGGCTGCAACTTCTGTTGCAAGTAAGTATCGAGCTGAGCTAGCCTCTGGGCTAGCTACCACCCCACCGAAAAGTATAGACGAGCATTGGTTGCATCTTCACGACGCCATGAAAATGGCGAGTAAAGCCGCTTGCGGCTTCGCGAAACGTCCCGCTTACAAGCACTGGGTTTCTTCTGGCTCCTTACAACTGATGGAAGCCCGTCGGTCTACTCCGGGTGACCGTGAGTTTGACCACAAACGAAGGCTGTTACGTAATGAAATCGGGCAAAGCTTGTGTAAGGACCGGGAAGCCTGGTGGTCGGAGCGTGCTAATGAGATGGAAGCAGCAGCTGCATCTGATAACTGCCGGAAGCTCTTCCAACTCATCCGAGCCACTGGCAGCAAGAAGTCTGGTGTGAGTGAAACAATCTACGAGGATGACGGGATGCCAATCACTAACATCTGTCGACGTCTTGGACGATGGGCGGAATTTTTCGAAGGGCAGTTCAACTGGCCTGCTGATCCGGCAACATCAACCAGCTTGTCCTGCTCCCCATGGCCGGTGACGACTGATCCACCAAACGAGACGGAAGTCCGCAAGGAACTCCAACTCTTGAAACGTTATAAATCACCGGGCCCAGATGACTTACCTCCGGCTCTTTATAAAGATGGTGGTGACTTTCTGGCTAAGGAACTGACTGTGTTGTTTGGAAAGGTTTGGGAGCAAGAAAGTGTTCCGACATCATGGAAAGAGTCAATAGTCGTCCCTATCTTTAAAAAGGGTTCACGTTGTTCCTGCAATAACTATCGGGGGATAAGTCTACTCTCGATTGCGTTCAAACTATTGGCTTCTATCATTCTTCGTAGGTTGTTTAAAACCCGAGAACGATTGACTCGCGAGGAGCAGGCTGGTTTTCGTTCTGGTCGAGGATGCATTGATCACATCTTCACCCTCCGCCAAATGTTAGAACACCGTCATACTTATCGCAGGCCAACAATCGTAGTGTTTCTTGATATCAGGGCGGCCTTCGATTCGTTGGACAGGACTGTTCTCTGGGATTGTCTATTGAAGAAGGGTGTGCCTGAGAAGTTCATTAACATCTTAAAGGCCCTGTATACGAACACCTCAGGCAGAGTGAGGGCATACAACCACCTTTCTCCCTTGTTACATTCGAGCAGTGGGGTTAGGCAGGGTTGCCCGATCTCCCCATTCCTCTTCAACTTTGCCATCGATGACATCCTGGAAACAGCTCTGATGGATGTAAGTAATGGCGGTGTGGATCTGTTGCCTGGAGAACGACTTCTCGACCTTGAGTATGCGGATGATATTGTCTTACTGTGCGATAATGCCCAAGGCATGCAATCAGCACTTAATCAGTTGGCAATCAGTGTCCGCAGGTACGGCATGTGCTTTGCACCCTCCAAGTGCAAAGTACTCCTACAAGACTGGCAGGATTCTCATCCTGTACTCACCCTGGATGGTGAGCAGATCGAAGTAGTTGAGAAGTTCGTGTATCTAGGTAGCTATATAAGTGCTGGTGGTGGCGTGAGTGATGAGATTGATGCACGTATAATGAAAGCCAGAGCGGCTTATGCCAATCTGGGCCATCTTTGGCGCCTTCGTGATGTTAGTCTGGCTATAAAAGGTCGGATCTACAACGCGTCGGTGAGAGCAGTTTTGCTCTATGCTTGTGAAACCTGGCCTCTCCGAGTTGAGGATGTTAGAGGTCTCTCTGTGTTCGATCATCGTTGTCTCCGAAGGATTGCTGACATCCAGTGGCAACACCATGTTAGTAATGCAGAGGTTCCGCATCGTGTGTTCGGGCGCAGAGACGATAATTCAATTGGTGTCACCATCTTGAAACACCGACTTCGGTTGCTCGGACATGTTTTACGAATGTCGTCCCAGAGACTTCCGCGTCGTGCATTATTTGCCGACCCTGGGACTGGTTGGAGAAAGCGGAGAGGAGGTCAGTGTATGACATGGTGTCGTGGCATGAAAGAGAGCTGCAAAGGGCTAGCTTCTGTTGGTCCTTCACGACTCCCTGGTTGGGGTCCGAGAGATAGTGCAACACAGTGGCTAGAGACGTTATCAGATATGACTCAGAATAGAAGCCAGTGGCGATCCTGCTGCAACCTTCTTTTACTTTCTACATAAAGAATGGTTCTAACTTTCCTAACTGAAAGAATCTTCTGGTTGTACATTTCAGCCCGCCTTATCTTTTCATCCTTTATCTACCTACTTTCATTATTTTGTGTGGCGCATATGTACCTGGTGCCCTTTTGTACCAATATATATGTGTTTAAATAAAAATAAATAAAAATAAAATAGGATGGGAATCTCATGGACCGAGGATCATCAAAGCCTCCTTCAGAACAAAGAGAGAGGGCATTACAATGAACATCATCCAATGCTATGCGCCGACCAACGACTACGATGAAGACGCTAAAAACCAATTCTACGATAGGCTGCAGTCAATCTTCGAGAAGTGCCCAACCAAGGACCTGACCATTCTAATGGGAGATTTCAATGCCAAGGTTGGAAAGGACAACACTGGATACGAAGACGTCATGGGACAATATGGACTGGGAGGAAGGAACGAAAACGGTGAGAGATTTGCAAACCTATGTGCCTTCAATAAACTGGTCATAGGTGGCACCATATTCCCACACAAAAACATACACAAAGCCACTTGGATTGCACCGGATCACACTACACAAAATCAAATCGACCATGTCTGCATCAACAAAAAGTTCAGGAGGACGATGGAGGATGTGAGAACCAGAAGAGGAGCTGATATAGCATCCGATCACCATTTGCTGGTCGCCAAGATGAAACTAAAACTCAAGAAGCACTGAACAATGGCGCGGACAACATCACAAAAGTTTAACACGGCCTTTCTTCGAGATGCTGACAAACTCAACGAATTTAACATAGCCCTCAGCAACAGGTTCGAGGCCTTTCATGACCTACTCAATGGAGAGGGAACTACCATAGAGAGCAGCTAGAAAGGTATCAAGGAGGCAATCGTTTCAACATGTCAGGAGGTTCTGGGCCAAAAGAAGCACCATCACAAGGAATGGATCATTGTTGGTACACTGGATAAAATTGAAGCAAGGAGGAACAAGAAGGTAGCAATCAATATCAGCCGAACCAGAGCGGAAAAAGCCAAGGCACAAGCCGAATACACAGAGGCAAACAAGCAAGTGAAGAGGAGCATCAGGACCGACAAACGTAAATATGTGGAAGATTTAGCGATGACAGCGGAAAAGGCTGCAAGAGAGGGAAACATGAGACAACTGTATGATACAACAAAGAAACTTGCTGGAAATTACCGTCAACCAGAAAGACCGGTGAAAAACAAGGAAGGCAAAGTAATCACCGATATTGAAGAACAACGAAACAGGTGGGTAGAACACTTCAAGGAACTCTTGAATCGACCAGCTCCACTGAACCCACCCAACATCGAAGCAGCACTCACAGACCTCCCAATCGATATTGGCCCACCAACAATTGAAGAGATCAGCATGGCCATTAGACAAATCAAGAGTGGCAAAGCAGCGGGACCAGACAACATCCCGGCAGAGGCACTGAAAGTAAATGTAACAGCAACTGCCAAGATACTCCACATCCTCTTCGGTAAGATTTGGGACGAAGAACATGTACCAACAGACTGGAAAGAAGGACTTCTGATCAAGATACCAAAGAAAGGCGATCTGAGCAAGTGCGACAACTACAGGGGCATCACTCTCCTCTCAATACCAGGAAAAGTCTTCAACCGAGTATTGATAAACAGGATGAAGGATTCCGTGGACGCCCAACTTCGAGATCAATAAGCTGGATTTCGTAAGGATAGATCGTGCACAGATCAAATCGCAACTCTACGTATCATTGTGGAACAATCATTCGAATGGAATTCATCACTCTACATCAACTTCATCGACTACGAGAAGGCATTTGATAGCGTGGACAGGACGACACTATGGAAGCTTCTTCGACACTACGGCGTGCCTGAGAAGATAGTCAACATCATACGGAACTCCTATGATGGACTAAACTGCCAAATCGTCCACGGAGGACAACTCACCGACTCGTTTCAAGTAAAGACCGGTGTGAGGCAAGGTTGCTTACTCTCACCCTTTCTCTTTCTCCTGGTAATCGACTGGATTATGAAGACGTCAACATCTGGAGGAATGTACGGGATACAGTGGACAGGCAGGATGCAGCTTGACGATTTATACTTCGCGGATGATCTGGCTCTTCTATCACAAACGCAACAACAAATGCAGGAGAAAACGACCAGTGTAGCAGCAGCCTCAGCAGCAGTAGGTCTCAATATAAACAAAGGGAAAAGCAAGACTCTCCGATACAATACAATATGCACCAATCCAATTACACTTGATGGAGAAGCTTTGGAGGATGTGGAAATCTTTACATATCTGGGCAGCATCATTGATGAACACGGTGGATCAGATGCAGATGTGAGGGCGCGGATCGGCAAAGCAAGAGCAGCATACCTACAGCTGAAAAACATCTGGAGCTCAAAACAATTGTCAACCAACACCAAGGTTAGAATTTTCAATACAAATGTCAAGACAGTTCTTCTGTATGGGGCAGAGACGTGGAGAACTACGAAAGCCATTATCCAGAAGGTACAAGTGTTTATTAACAGCTGTCTACGCAAGATACTTCAGATCCGATGGCCAGACACTATCAGCAACAAGTTACTGTGGGAGACAACAAACCAGATTCGATTGGAGGAAGAAATCAGGAAGAAGCGCTGGAAGTGGATTGGGCACACTTTGAGGAAATCACCCAATTGTGTCACAAGACAAGCCCTCACATGGAATCCTGAAGGTCGAAGGAGAAGAGTAAGACCAAAGAACACATTACGCCGAGAAATAGAGACAGACCTGAGAAGAATGAACAAGAACTGGAAAGAACTAGAAAAGAAGGCCCAGGACAGAGTGGGTTGGAGAAAGCTGGTCGGCGGCCTATGCTCCATTGAGGGTAACAGGCGAAAGTAAGTAAGTAAGTAAGTAAAACTATACACATACTAAAAAGATTTAAAGTGCGAACGACTACAGTTGTTATATTTATATTATATTTAGATAACTTATTGGATAAATAAACGTGGTAGTAGTCAATACAAAACACAATTGTCGTCAATGTGTGAATTGTTTCTCCGCACAAACTTCCATATTAAGAAATTCGCCAAGTTTTTTGCCTGCATAGACTTGATTATTACAAAGATTTGAGCCTTTCAATTAATTGACAGAAGTCATAAGTTGTGTAGCAGAAAATGTATCGATAGCTTACTCAGTGCAATCCTGAAAAACAAAACATCAATCTTGAAAGAAAAGATTAAACCTCGTTATCAGTATCAAATTCCATAAGTAAATGAAATAGCAATTGATAAAATGTACCTGTAAGTGTTTTACTTGCTGTAAACAGTGCTCTTCATTTTCTAACCTTCCTACAATTTCATCTAGTTATTCGGTATTAACAAACAAACTTCATGCACCAAATAAAGGGACTCACAAACTTTAATTAGTTATATGAAATTTGAGAAACATCCAATTACAACGTTCATAATACTGTTTGCAGTTCTCTCTTTACATACAATTATGAAATAACTGGTAAGCACTATTTAGCGATTACTCGTCAACTTGCATTAACACTTTGTTTATGATTTGATCAGTGATTTCGGATTCTATTAACATAAATTTATATTTTAACCCTATATGAGACATCGTAAAATAGTATTATCTACGACATGTTTTAGTTACCATGCTCATAACAAACACGTATCGCTTTACTTAAGAAGAGTATTTGACTAACTTATGTGGCACTTTCAGTTATGTTCCACACAATTCCTGTATAAATTCAGAAAGCGAGCAGAAAAATCTATCAACGCCAATTGTTACATACATAATTATTCTTTCTCACATTACGTAATAATATATCAGTCCAGTTGACAACGATGATACTTATCATGGATAGAAATGTTTACGGCCGTATATTAATAATTCATATCGTAATGTAGCACGTTATATATTGACGTTCACTTGAAAGCAGGAGCGATCTGGAACAACAACACTACAGTCAGAACCGGTAAGTGCCGTTGAAGTAAGAATACAGTGTACTGACACAACAAATATATTTTTAAAATTGAGAGACACGGTTCCAGTACAAAAGGGGAAACTTACTACAAAATAGTTTTATTCATTATTCTGCTCTTCATCTTTTTCAAGTGCGTTTACTCTTTGTTGCCATGCAATAGAAAAACAAACTCGCATTAGAAACGTCGCATGGAATGCTTATTATTACCATTACAGGATTCATGAATAGCTTGACTCTCAATTGCTTCAATTACAATTTATAAACAACTATCAACAACCATGTTCATCACTACCATAATAAAGGAGGTTAGTCATGTAAATTATTTCACAGCTTCTTTTTGCTTGAAACTATAATTTCGGTCTATTTTTGAACTGATAAATGATGAATTTCACTTGCCTGAGTTTGAATTGTTGCAAATTACCAAATCAGGCTGCCTAAACATTCATCCAGGTTGTCAGCTCCAAATAGATCAGGCAACCAATAGACTGCGATAAACGTCATGTAGCACGCATAAATATTACAAAAATTAATATGTGACGGAAGAATGCTGTGATTAGCCGATAAAAAAAACATTAAAAATCTGCGACAACATGTAACATATGAGCGAGAATCAATGACATGACTTTTCGACCATGCCATTGTAAACGAGAATCAGATACTGAAATTGAAGCAACGACCTTGAAATCCCCTGAAAGCTTCTGATTGGCTCGTCAGCAAGTTGCAGTCTCGCCCTCTTAACACTTAAGACACGGGAAATTCAACAGGACCGAATGAACTACACTCCAAAATTTTGAGACAAATTGCACAATATATTGCTGGTCCATTGACTGTGATATTCAATATGTAACTTGGCCAAGGAGTGTTACCTACGGACTGGAAGGATGCAATCGTCAATCCAATACACAAAACAGGATGAAGAAAATTTCCATTGAACAATAGAATTATCAGCCTGACCAGTGTTGTAGTTAAAATACTGGAAAGAATAGTCAAAACAACCATAATAATTTTCGTGAAAACCAATGAATAGCGAACAACATGGTTTCAGAAAAGGTTTATCTTGCACAGCAAATCTCTTTAAAGCAAGAATGGATACAGGCCCTAGACAATGGAAAATCAGTGGATGCCTACATAGGTTTCAGTGTTTGATAAGGTGACAACAAATAGACTGCTCTTGATACTGGGAAATCTAGGCATTGCCGTACCTCTCCTAAAATGATTTAAGGATTTTCTGGTAGGTCATAAATAGAAGGTGAGAATAAATTCCGAGTGCTGCACCTAGAGATCAGCACTTAATGGAGTACTGTAAGACTTTCTTAGGTCCTTTACATTTCATACGGTATGTAAATTAACTCTCAAGTAAAGTTGAGCCTCTAATGTTACTATACGCTAATAGTGTTGTAGTGGATGTCGAGTCGTGGACGGACTATGATCACCACTACTATTCGATTACGCGTACAAATATGACTTGGTTCCCTTGATAGCCCGTAAATCAGAAAGCTTTACTAGTCCAGATCAAGTATATTTATTGGCGATCTCGTGGTATCGAAATAATACCGAGACGTGCCAAAGAGTACAAGCGAATAAGCAGTGCGTGAGCAAGCTCGAACCAAACAAGGCGGATTGCGGAAGAAGAAGTGAAACTGATACAGTTAAACAAACACAGTAAAACAATCTCTGGTACAATTGGTTACAATAATAATAATTGTTTCCGTTATTCCAATCGTGTTCTTATCGAGACTGGCCGGTCACTACAGGAGCCCCCCGCTAGAAAGGGTTTACACTTTCGATACGTAGCGGTTTCGTTTGTGGGACTGATCGCGAAACGTGCAATTGTAGGACGAAGGCGTTGGCAGAACAGGAAGTGATCGTTGATCCTCGAGTTGCCACCAAAAGTCTTTGACGTAGAACGGTACCAGAAGGAACGTACTGTATTGATTGCTTGGATTAGCATGCTACACCAGAGTGGTTTGTATCCAGAATCTGAAGGTTGCGTTCGTAGAGGTCCGGACCAGAAACGCTGCAGACGTAGGACGAAACCAGATTGAGCCAAGGAACCAGATGCGACCAGGATAACCATGTTCGGGACCAAATGTATACCATACGTATTTGGAGCCAGAGAGATCGACTGAGTGCGTTGACTAGAGCGTGGGTGATCAGGCCAGCTTTCGCGAAAGTTGACTGAAGTCGACGATACCGTAACAGCGATGGTCGGAGGCGTAGGCTCGGGGTAAACACAAAAAAAATGAGAGAAAAAGAGAAGAGTGTAGCATTCGTATGGTATAGGGTTAGGGTCCTATACTGTATCCTCCGCTGGTTATGAGGTTAGTCGCGAAAGCGTACGGGTAAGCGTACTCGGCGACCAGAACGTGAGACGGTAGTCTCGTTCGAACCTCGTGAGCCTGCAATCTTATCCGCAGTCAAGGGCGGTGTGGTCTGCAGGTCTGGACGTGAGACGGAAGTCTCGTCCGTAGACGGGGCAGATGACACGTACTGTTGACTGGGACGTGAGAATGAGGTCTCAGGTGCATCTAGCGTGGGATCCGAAGTAGATGTAGAAATCCCGCTAGAAGCTCTGATGGGTCTAACATTGGGTCTCGGCTTATCAGGTATAGCACTGTCATCGACGTGTGCTGGCTTGAGACGATCAATGCTGACTGTTTCGATGCGGCCACGTCGATCAACCTTGAAGGTCTTCTCGTGACGATAAATCACGTGAAAAGGTCCTTCGTAAGGCTGTTGTAGAGGTTTGCGTACCGAATCTACTCGTATGAAAACATGTGAACAGGTAGATAACTCTCGAGGGAGAGCGACCTGTCGATGTTGTATACGAGTTGACACCGGAGTCAGTGTTCGCATGAATGCAGACAGTCGTTGGACGTAGTCTGATTCGCCGAACTTAGTGCTGCTCCGTGGTGTGAAAAATTCCCCAGGCAGACGCAATGTCGTGCCGTAAACAAGTTCAGCGGCGGAACATTGAATATCTGCCTTTAGACTCGTTCTGATTACCAGGAGGACGAGCGGCAGGGTTTCGTACCAATTGTTGTTTTCGTGTGCTCGAAGAGCACTTTTAAGTTGGCGATGAAACCGTTCAACTAAACCGTTTGATGCTGGATGGTAGGCGGTAGTGCGTATGCGTTCCGTACCAAGCAGCCGTGTTAGTGAGGAGAATAATGCGGACTCAAATTGTTGTCCTCGGTCAGTCGTGACAACCGTACAGAGCTATCCATCGTTCTACGAAGCGGTGAGCAACTGTCTCCGCCGTAATAGACGTGATGGGAATAGCTTCGGGCCATCTTGTGAAACGATCAATGCACGTGAGTATGTGATCATACCCGTGCGATGGTGGTAATGGTCCTACAATGTCTATGTGAACGTGATCGAAGCGAGCATCAGGCGTAGCGAAAGTGCCAATAGGGGCAGCTACGTGCCTGTGCACTTTTGATCGTTGACATTGTAAGCATTGGTTTACCCACATACGGACATCATTATTCATGGACGGCCAGACGTATCGTGCAGCGATGAGACGTAGGGTGGCTGCGATACCAGGATGAGATAAACCATGAAGAGCATCAAAGACGAGACGGCGATAAGCGGAGGGTACGATGGGTCGAGGGAGGCCCGTAGAAGTATCACATAGGATAGTACCTGAGCTAGTAGCTAGGGGTACTTCCCGACACTGAAGGGACGTAGACTGTTGTGCTTCCGTGCATGAAGTATCGTTTGCTTGGGCGGCGGCCATAGCAGGTAGGTCAAGCACTGGCAAAGTAACTGCATTAAGTTGGATACGTGATAAAGCATCAGCAACACAGTTCGACTCGCCTTTGACGTGACGAAGGTCTGTCGTGAACTGGGAGATATAGTCTAAATGTCTGCACTCTCATGGTGAGCATACGTCAAGGGCTTATGGTCGGTGAATAAGATGAAATTACGTCGAGTCGTGGACGGACTATGATCACCACTACTATTCGATTACGCGTACAAATATGACTTGGTTCCCTTGATAGCCCGTAAATCAGAAAGCTTTACTAGTCCAGATCAAGTATATTTATTGGCGATCTCGTGGTATCGAAATAATACCGAGACGTGCCAAAGAGTACAAGCGAATAAGCAGTGCGTGAGCAAGCTCGAACCAAACAAGGCGGATTGCGGAAGAAGAAGTGAAACTGATACAGTTAAACAAACACAGTAAAACAATCTCTGGTACAATTGGTTACAATAATAATAATTGTTTCCGTTATTCCAATCGTGTTCTTATCGAGACTGGCCGGTCACTACAGTGTAAACATCTGATGAAAAATAACAGGTGACTCAGATGCATGAGCTTTTCAGGCAGACTCACACATTCTTACATATACTTACATACTACCACGTTCCCTACAATATACATATTCGTAGTGGTAACTAAGCTTGTAAACGGCATTTAAGCTGTAAGTCTCTGTTCAAAAAGTGACTCAGATATCCTGGAAATAGTACAGAGGACAACTACCTGTGCAATTCCAAAACTCGTGGGTCTACCATACAAATAGCGGCTTGAAAAGATAGGGTTCTTTACTCTGTCCTATCGCAGATTGACAGGTGATCTGACTTTAATGCATGGAATACTAGGAAATGATTTCGGATCTAATATATCTTCTCTTTTTCTTCCCACTATATAGGGACATGTCAGAGGACATATGAGGAGAGTATAAAAGCCAAGAGCGTACAAAATACCCATGGCATACAAATTTTCTCACCGAGTCATCAATTCTTCGAATTTTTTACCTACAGGAGTTACATCTTTACCTTCAATTGACTCACTCAGTAGAAGGTTATACAATCACAGTAGCATAGTAAGAAAAGGTCGTCAGACCTTATTATACAAAACTGAATCTGACAATTAGTCAGGTTTGTGGTATGCAAGGTGCAAAATTCATTAACAAAAGAGTATGTTGTGTGACCTCTTGTAAGATCATTCCTAAGCAGTTTCCTAGGTACAGACAAAGATACTCCATGTGTTACTGAGAGGTTACTCGTATTCTGAATTTCTCGCTCTATAAGTTATTTTGAAATAAAACAGGTATCATACATCACCGTAGCCGAGAACGCTCTCTTACCATTCAGAATCAGATTATGGAGACAATCAGTCCTGCATTTCCGATTAGTAACGTTTGAAGTTTTATCTTATTTGATTGTGCTGTACTTGTAATACATTTATGGTTTACTTTGATTTTTCATATAGAATAACATTTGTTTGCTTGGTATGGGTCATGTTTAAGATGGCACGAAGCCCTGTGCAAATGTACTGCATATTTTGTGTGAGCCAAGTTTCATTCACTTTACGGCGGTAATTTGATACTAAATCCTTTCGGCTCTTGTTTCGAAAGTTGTAGATATGGGATGTTTTGTGAGTAAAGAAAAACTAGCTGCAATAGCTCGATCCAAAGACATTGACAGGAAACTAAAGGCTGATGGTGAGGCTTCATTCAAAGAGGCCAAATTGTTGCTCCTGGGTGCTGGAGAGTCGGGGAAAAGCACAATAGTTAAACAAATGAAGTATGTTACTGTAATATTTATTTGCAGAATTATTCATATGTCTGGATATACCGAAGAAGAATGCAAAACCTACAAGCCAGTCGTATTCAGCAACACTATCCAGAGCATGGTAGCCATACTGAGAGCTATGGAACAACTGCAGATATGCTGTGCATATCCGAATGCAATGGTATTTTTACATGTTGTAAATTACTTGAATCCAGAATGATATTGCTGTGGTCCTCAATCTTTCACGGACAGATGTTGACGTGCTACCTGAGGAAGTATTTGGTGCACTGAAGAGGCTTTGGTATGACCCAGGTGTTCAAACAGCTGTTAATAGGTCTCGAGAATTTCAACTGAATGATTCTGCATCATAGTGAGATAATTTCTGGGTCTAAATTGTATTTCAGCTTCCTTGACTCGTTGGATAGGTTGTCAAGTCCTGGTTATATTCCAACACAACAGGATGTCCTTCGGACTAGAGTCAGAACGGGTGGAATTGTAGAAACCCACTTCTCTTTTAAGGGATTAAGCATCAGGCAAGGAAAATAGCTATTTTAATTATTACCCTAGGATGTTTGATGTTGGAGGACAGCGTTCAGAACGAAAGAAATGGATTCATTGTTTCGAAGGCGTCACCGCAATAATATTTGTGGTTGCTATGAGTGAATACGATCTAACCCTTGCTGAAGATCAAGAAATGGTAATTATTTTATTAAAGTTTTGTTATACATAAAAAATTAATATTTTGGGGTTCATTGGTTCTAAAGCAACCTAAACAAGTCTAGTTAGTCGGAAAACCAGATACACCTCTATTTACTCCAGTCATACAACTACGCCAGATACACAATTTGATAATACCAACTGAGTAAACCTACTCAAAAGTTCCATCTGAGGCAGTTAGTGGTTCCAGTAGTATCCGGCAAAATCAGTCATAAAGATAATTGACAATTACGTTAATAGCTGAAAATTTATGGTGGCGTAGAGAAACCATTGACTCCTCGATGTATAGAAATCCCATTACGTCAGTTTATTTTCTACCATTATTCATGCCCTTGCCAATTTTAACATGTTTTGCTGTTCGACTATTTGGGTCGTCACAACGTGTGTTTACTTAAACTGACATTCTATCTTGTGGGGTTTACGATGTTTAGCACGTGGTTTTAATCATTCACGTTGATTTAGTTTTTGTATTTTATGGCTGAGGAAAAACAACTTTAGGTCAGGTGGATGCTCTTGGTCCTGTTCTCTGAATATTCATCATTGTTTTAAACAACATCAACGCTTAGTTTACTTAGAATATTTCTTTGTTCAATGCTTATACCCAACTAAAGCTTTATTTCAAAGATATGTGGTAAGCTTCATAGGCACTCAATAAATTTTAATTGTGATCGTGTTCTACATCCAGAGATATCACTCTTAAGCAATCACTTTCTATTTATCTACTTGCCCCCAAATGCCCTGGTACGGCCGAGAGTGGGGAGAGTCCACTCCCTCTCGAAATGCTCTCATATTGTCACGCGAATATATAGCCTCTGCAAGGGAAGTCCTACTCACTTCCTTCTCGTGGCCACGGTGTTGTTCACAAAAGTGAGAGGACGAAAAGCGAATGTCCAGCGCTTTAACCGGGTTGGTGGATGTGGAGGATCCACCTAGCGGAGTTGGAAAACCCTGATTCCAAACCAATGGTGCACATGGGCTCCAGTATCCTGAAGGAACGAATGGCGTATGAACCAACTGTTGGTCATCGGCTACCATGGGATTGCATCTCCTCACGATGCTACACTGCCTTGTGTACTAGACCTTTAGGTCAAAGGCTCCGGGTGTGGCCCCCTAAGAAAACCACCTTCTTCAGTCTGGGCACCTGAGCAGTATCACAGCCCTCACACAAATCGAATGAGATTTGTGAGGTGCATATGTATCTGATGCTTCCTTGTACCAATATGTATGTGTTTAAATAAGTAAATAAATTTAATAATTAATTAATTTAATAATTTTCTTGGAAGGTCATACCCGGAGCCTTTGACCTAAAGATCTGATCGACATGGCAGTGGAGCATCGTAAGAAGATGCAGTCCCATGGTAGCCAATTACCAACGATTGGCCCATACGCTATTTGTTCTCTCAGGATACTAGAGTCCACGTGCACCATTGGTTTGGAATCAGGGTTTTTCAACTCCCTTAGGTGGACTTTCCGTGTCCACCAACCCGGTTAAAGCGCCGAACATTCGCTTTTCGTCCTCTCAACTTCGTAAACAACACTCGTGACGCGAGAATGCAGTGAATAGTACTTCCCTGGCAAAAGCTATATGCGCGTGGCTATGTGAGAGCATTTGGAGAGGGAGAGCGGACTCTCCCCAACTGACATATAAGAGTATCGTGTTTAATTTGTTTGTATTCTATAATTGGTTGGTGCACATCCCACCGTGGTTTAGCTTCCAATAATCACAACTATGTATTGGTTTTGGTGCTTTGTTTTTGTTTCAGAATAGAATGATGGAATCTATGACATTGTTTAGTTCAATATGTAATAACCAGTGGTTTACGGAAACAAGTATCGTTTTATTTTTAAACAAGCGAGATATTTTCGAGAATAAAATAATGAAATCACCGTTGACCATATGTTTCCCAGAGTACACTGGTAAGTTTTGAATTTTTCTAGCTTTTACTTTATTCTGTGTTTCTCAATCTATACATAATTTTTCTAAAGGTGTAGTACAATATAGTGATTTAAAAAAGTGTCATCCTGGTTATTATTTCTAAATATCGCTTAATTTAAAGACTTCCATTGTAAAAATGTTAAACCAATCAAGACTAACATTTTCGTATAAATATTGATGTATATTAGAGTAAAGCCTGTTGACGATCTGATTGAAAACAATTGTTCGCTTACATGTGTCCTAATGTTGCTTAATTGTTGATGAATACTACTGTTACCTCAGGTGTTATGTTTTTATTTTGCTATTTAGTGATATAAAATATTTATTTACAGTAAAAACCAGTCTTTCTAAAGATGTGTAAATTGTTAATACTTTCTATCTGTAAGTCAAAAGATCGGATGTAACATCAAAGAGATTTTTAAATTTTCCTTATTAGCCCTAACTAATAAATTGGTTTGATTTTGTTTGGAGTGTGAGATGGTGGGGATTTGTATCTTAGGTGGATGGTTTTGGTGGAGTGTATCGGAAATTAAACTGAGTGATGTTGTTATGATATCCTGTTGGGTCATAACACTGCACTATCTCACCAATTTAGATAATGAGCAATACAGACTACTGTTAACGAACTTACCAAATTCATTTGCTTACTCTGCATTCAGACACTACATTATTCTTGAGTCTATACGAGTAATACAAAGTTGGTAAACTTTTCATCAAATTTATGAAAACGACTTCAATTTTTTACTTATTTAATTGCTATCCGATCGTTAAACATATACATATACGTATCCTAGTAAACTATAAAGTTCACTGTGAAAAGACCGGTCATGCACTTCCTGGTATAGAAACTTAGACCGATGAACATTTGTTCCAGGTCCTTCGTTGCTCATCACTAGTTCCATCCAGTTTCTCTATCACTTCTCTAAAAGACTCTAAAACAAACCTTATCAAACATATTTTGAAAATCTAGTAAAGTCTAGTCTTTTGACTAGTTTAAGTGAAAATCTGTTACAAATAATATAAAGCGATGTTTTATCACTACTCGATTTGACTTTAACGATTCTAGTAGTCAGGCCTATTAAACTCTGAACTTAGTTAGGAGGTATGCTAGTCTTGATTTAGTAACACTTATTTGACTATCGTTGTCTTCGCCTATGTAACAGTTCTCGAATGAAGTATTAATGAGTTGAATAATGAGCCAATTAGTTTTGTTTAAATTATAGTGGCTAAATTTGATGAAGTATGGGTTGTATATGGCTAGCTACTGTTTCGTTGATTTTCGATGGAGAGTGCAATTGATTTCTATCTAGTTAACCCATCAGCTTACAAAGATTTAAGTTTTCTTCTCCTAACCACATATACTATGTGGTATGATCGAAAAATTTCTCGGCTTATCGAAGAACACTTGCTTAACATTATGTGGTTTGCTTCAAAATGGTTCCTGTTAGTTTGCTCACTTTCCTGATTCGGCTTCTAACTGCGTGTATTTATTCATTTTAAAGTTTAATTCTGGTTTCTCTAATCCTTATACCTTATATCCATATTTTGGTTATGACTGCCCCTTCATACAATTTCATCTAAGTTTATCACTATGCAACTGATGGTACTATGTAAATTCGATACACTTCTTACAGCTTCTGGTATTCCTTAAAATTCTAGTGGATAGCTTCGGATCTCAGCTCTCAAGACATTCGTTTATTATTTATCCAAAAAGAGGTCATTATGATTAAGTTGTTAAACGACCAAATCATCACTATAATTGATCGAACATATACCTACGACATGCACTTTACTTAGCTCTTTGTGGTCGTTTATTTGCGTTGAAAATCCATTTCATATATTTGATCTTGATTTTCTCTGATTACGTTTTGACTTGAGGTCAGACAATCAATTCAATCAACGTAGAGCCTGAAACAAATGCTGGTCGGTTCATGTTGTCGTATCACATCAGCACGACAAAAGGAAGACTAGATAAACACTAAAAGAGTTCAATATAATAAGAAATATTAAACATTAGGGATATAATTCAAAAAGGTAGACTAATGTATGAAGAGATATTGTATTCTAGATCGAGATAAGAAAATATTGAATGTATCTGGACCATTGTGAATAATTCCAAGCCATGTCATTCAAAGTCCCCAACCCCTAATTGCGCTTATCAAGTGGACCCCAACTAGTTAGTCTACGTCTATCAACATGACTTAAACCAACAGTCAGTGATTTCATAGACTGTCGCCATTTCTTGATTTGACTGCCTCTAGCTCTCAACCTACTTCATTACCAAACATTGCGCGCCGAGGTAGGCAGTGGTTAGGCATACGTGACACCTGTTGCGAAATCTAGCTGTAGTACGCTTCATATCTCATTTTATCTTATTGTTTGGTCGAAAAGATAAAATGTTAGAGATGTATTAACTGTAAATGCTAACCAATTATGGCATGATACTTTCTGGTATATTATGTCTGTGGAAACTTTCTCATAAACTCTTGTTATCACACAAATTTATCATCTCAAAAAATGCTTTTAAGTTTTATCATAGATGAATTAGTTTTCCGTATATTAAAGAATGTTTTGCACCTTTTTTTGATTAGTCTACTTTTATAATTTCCATTTACCTTCTTAAACTTCTGATTAGGTGGGAATAACTATGAAGAAGCTTCAGAATATATTCGATCATGTTTTGAAAATTCAAACACTCGTAGTGGACCTAAAGATATCTATTCCCATTTCACATGCGCAACAGATACAAGTAATATACAATTTGTGTTTGATGCTGTAACTGATGTAATCATTAAAAACAATCTCAAGGATTGTGGGATATTCTAATCTTATACAACAGAAAATTAGTCATCTTTTCTTATTTTAAACTTCCTTACAAAACAGTTTTTGTAAATTAAATGTAGCAATTTATTTATTATATTTTACGTATATTCTTTTTTTTTAACTGTTCTGTTTAACTTCCGAGTACTCAAGTGTAACAAGAATGTAACAGCTTCAATCCATATATATATTTATTGGTATTAGTATCTAGCTATATTTTCTCAGTATAATGAATGCCATTTGTTAAACACTGGCAGAAACTTAATTTTATCTTTGTTTTTGTTATTTCTAGTGTTCTGTTTAAATCCACTACTTGTAAATAAATCTTTGTGCTTTGTTCCACTTCATTTGTTTTTATTCTCAAACTCAGTTCAATTTATTGTTTTACAGTTGTTACTATGACTCATAGGTCGGGCTTGTCTTTTATAAAGATGCGGTCAATACTACATTAGTTAGAGAGGCTATTTCATGAAGTTATATCATAATAGTCAGGTTGGATAGACAACGGGGAGACCAAAATAAACAAACTTGGGGTTCGGAAGTAGATTTGCACTTCTGATTACAGTGCCGTGTACTGGAGTTTAGATGTTCTCCACGGATAATCATCCATTTACTGTGAGGTTGCCTTTTAGAAGACATAGGAAGGTTATGAAAGGTCGAAAAGCTCAAAGGCGAACAGCTCTGTACACCAGCCATATTGGATTACTTCACAATTGAGTATTGTTTGTGGTGTTAGCTGCTAAATTTTCCCAATCGATCTGTGACTTATTCACATGGATAAAAATGTGAATTCCCAGAACATAATCCTATGTAATTTAATCCATAATGTTTAAATTGATAACCACTTTTAATAAATCATCTTTTACTATTGGTGTCTCCAGGGGATTCTCGGTAAAAAGTCGTAATTTTACTGAGTGGAATATTTTTTGAACTCTGCATAATGGATGAATTAATATATAGTTGGTTGAAGTATAGTGTACAAGATGTTTTACAACTTATAAACAAGATTTTCCCAGTCACCTCTTCACTAGAACTGACTTTAAGCTTAAATTATCCTGTGTTATTTCGTACAGCTTAAAGACTGAAACAATATTGGTTTATCTACCATCTGGCAGTGAAAAACTACGATCTATGAAATCCTACAATCTATCTGAACTAAAAAAGATAACTAGACAAACGCAACTGTTTATGGTTCGAACCAGGAGGTGTGTCATCAGTCAATGGACATGCAGGGGAAAATTTTTCATCCCTTCATGAGCATCGAAAACGAAAATACGAGGTTGCAAATTATATTATCCTTGGATGTGGCATCGTCATTCCTTATTGTTTAACTCATAGAGGTAGTCAATAACGTATGCATTTGACTGAGCGGAGAATAAGTGGGTATGTGGTGCTTAAATAAATCAATGAACAACAAAAAGAATATGTATCATGATTTTTATTCAAGTCAAAGTCACATGATGGAATACCTAAAATTATATATCAGTGTTTATCCCCAAATACTCACATACAGTAGTCGATGCGTAAGATTTGAGAAGATAATGCAAATTGGGAACGTCATGTTGGCTAAAACATTGCGAAGTAAGGACCCAGCATTATTTCGTGGGGGAGGATATTGTTGGAAAGTCCATGATGCAAATTCTAAATATCAATGGTTTCACTACAAAGCCGGAGTGCTGATTGTATACAATTCCAGAACCCAGGTTAGTCTGTTCCAATTTCCGTTGTTAATTCTAATACTAATGAGTGCATTCCAGATAAATAAGAGTCTACATCCAATACACTTTTGGACCGATGTAAGATGAACTTAAGAAGAAGACGAACAATTGATTACAGACACTTACACTCCAATTCGAGTTGTGGCGGTTGTGGTGTTTAAATAAATCAATGACTTCTTCGTATTGATGACTGTTGTAATTTTGAATTCCAAATACAATACATTCGTTCGGGCTTATCTAATACTTCTTGATTACGTTGCGTTATTCCTGGGATTACTAGTTCATACTAAAATTCAAATACTTCTAATTATCATAGTGACATAAACACAAAATAACCACCAATTTATTTTCTTAATCTTCTCATCAATGATGAAATAGAACATTCAATCATTTGGTGATTTATTTCATTTTCTCAAATTTCAGTTAAGTACTTATATCTATCGAAAGTTTCAAAAGTGATAAGTAAGTAATCGAATTTACTGACAATATTATGTGGAATACTATTTAACGGTGAAGTGATGTATGAAGACGAAATATTGTGTGTTTGGATAATGGAAGTGGACAAAATAAC
The DNA here is from genome assembly GCA_944470415.2 of Schistosoma rodhaini. NCBI lineage: Eukaryota > Metazoa > Platyhelminthes > Trematoda > Strigeidida > Schistosomatidae > Schistosoma > Schistosoma rodhaini. The sequence goes on from OX104037.1 coordinate 38,056,219, forward strand.
GTAACGAACTATTGCAGGACGGTTCATTAGATTCAATGATGCACAATTTATGTTCAATTGAAATATCAATTGAAATGGATGTTTCAGATGTAGTCTAGTGAAGTGTAGATTTCAATAAAACTTTACGATTCCAGTAGATACTCAACCACATGGTGATTTTCTGATTCATTACTCCAGTCGGATCTACATCATGTTTGATCGAATGAATGCAAACATGTTAGTTAAGATCCATTAAACAGTTTTACTTTAGTCCAGTCGTTCATTTCGTATGTACACATGTATGATTTATCATCTTACTAATCATCCATATGATTCTGTTTGAATTGCAGGTGACGATTTGCGAGTGATGAACTGGGCTTAACTCATTTCTCATTTACCCATATTCTTGTAATAATTAATTAACTGTCAAAATAACCATTCACAAATTTCTTCCTTCATTAACAATATTCACCTTTAATATTATTCAACTCCTATTTGTTTATGTTCAAAACATTGATGCAGTAAAAGATTGTAATGTGTGAAATTAAGTGCCTATAAATCGGTGTTTGAATTTTAATATCGTTCACCCAAAATGAGGAATGGACTAGTGGTTAATGAAAATGAGAATAGTATGAGGGATATAGTGAATATAACCGTTGAATGACAGTCATTTATCAGAACGTTAACTGATTTCTATAAATCACAATGTTAACTGCAATCTACTCATCTCTTTCGTCATTACGGAACTAAATTCTGAAACTGGAGTAGATGTATATATATAAAGTAACAAGTATCACTTCACTATGAGTATCTTCAAATTATTCACTTACTAGAATTAAAGTAAACCTTCAACCAACGTAGAACTTGAGATTAGGACTCAAACACTGTGTTGCTCACATTAAATGATCAACACCGCATCCAGTACTATTTTCGACAGATTAGGATATTATGTAGGGCGGGTGAACAAAACAAACATCAACACAAGAAGGAAACGAATCGAGCTATCCCACTGCACCGCGATCCGGCTCACTGATGAGAGAAGACCGGATTTAGTCAGGTTAACACTTCTTCCACAAGCTGTTCCGAGGTACGAACGAAACTACATTCAACTCACGTGTACATATGCAATGCAAACATTTCCATGAATAACGTCACAACATAGTACACTATGAGAGAACACAAACCAATTGCAATCAAGGTCTTTCCAGATATGTAACACAAACTGAAGTTAAAAGTGGGCGTTTTAGTCATGAAAATAGGAAATGGGAATTTATGCAACTAAATTACAAGAGTGAGAATTTCACAACGTAATTTCTAGACATCTAACATTCTCAAAATCTACTCAGCAATTGAGTTCAGTAAGCTTCCTGACAGTGAAATAGTCTCTACAAACTGTTTTTCGTACGCATAAATCTGACAGTGAATTTCCAACAATTTCAAAGAAGCTATATGTGTACATCTGTCAAAAGACTTAATTTGGTTTTATGAAAAATCTACAGCGCTCAGTGGTCATTGTCACTTTCATATTTCGGAATAGATGACTTCGTATTTTATGTTGTCATTTACTAAACTATACTGACCATCCTTCAATTATACATCAAATGATGCTTCTCAATCAACAGCCTACATATTATCTGGCAGCATAGGACCAGACAAACACATACATTCACATTGAGCTGATCAAATGACATAACATGTCTTTTGCATTGGTGTTTACTAGTGATGGAATATTGAAGACTACTTGTACCAACGCTGTACAAAATTGTTTTAACATGTGGACCATTTAGTTTCATATTGAAGAATAAGAATACTGCGAATAAATCAAATCAGCTTTCAGTTGCTGTTCACTCTGTGTTTGTTCATTATTCAATTACAACCCATAAAAAGCAAGGAATATACTCAATTCCTATATATATTCCCAGGAGAACGATGTCCTTTCACCTTCCCAATTATTCGTAGTTTCCTTATAATCTCCACGAGAAATAACCCTACGTGAATTCAATTCATTTTATGGAAAACAAATTAATTGATAAGGAATTAGGTCTTGTTCTCAGTATAGATGAGAATTGTAGTGTAACAGGTTCTTGAAACAAATTACCGCATGAAGAAACAGTCACTTTTTCTCTCGAACCGATAAAACCACAACATCAACTCTTGTGTTCAGTCGTAAATTTTGAATCAAATAAAAATAAAAATAGAAATTGGTGTAAACGGAGAAACAAGAATCTTTGACAAACTCCCTAAACTATTTTTCTGGAGGTCAGTTATTTCGTTCCAAAAATCATGGAGATTCATCTTTAAATGAGACAGTCGAAATCCTATAAACAATTTCGTGGAAAATACCTCATTATTCACAACTACGTAAACATACTTCTGACATCTCAAATATTACGATGAAATAGTTTCTCAGGAATTCCTGATTTTCAGCATTTGTTTAATTCAGTTCAGTGTATATGATCCATTTACGACATCTATCAATTATATTAATCGCGTTTACAGAGAATCAAATTACCGTTTGCGTCGAATAAATAGTGAAAATTTAAACAGCAAACTGTGGATGAGAATTGAAAGTCTCTTGTTTATTTATTCAAGTCACTTGACAAATGATTAATTAGACAGTTGGATAATCCACATAATTCTACATGTGTTTTATTCTCATAGTGACATTGATCCAATAAAAGAAAATGATTGACACTTTCTTTACGTGTAATACATGGTGAATATGTTTCTCTCTAGTAAAATCAAAAGAGAAAAAACATAATCAAGTATCAGATTTATAAATATAATGAATTCTATAGCAAAGGGATCAAAAATTATACAAGTTTTGTGAAATGATCTATCAACTGATCGAATGAATGTGAATCATGTAACTAATCGATGATGAATCATAGGGATCGGATAACTAGCACAAAGTTCACTCATACCTCACCCTTATGTTTCTCCAATGTTTCTATAACAGAAGAATTGACGACTGATGAGCAAACAGATTAGGTTTTTCTCCCAACAAAATTACACCCTAACTACTTGAAAGAAAAACAGTAACCATCATTAGGTATTAACTCCGCCTGCAGCTCTTCTAGAGTTACTGCCGGTCTCAAGCCTGGGTAAAGGAGGGGGCTTGGGCATGAGGTTAGCGATCCGCCTTGCGGTATTCTAACCCAGAACCTATTAGTTTCGTACGCGAGTGCGTAACCACTAGACCACTGAGCCGGCATCCAAAGGTGTTAATGTCTAACTTCAACCAATATACGAAGTTGAATCATGATTTCAACTATACAATATTCTTCAATACGTAAGGTGACTTGTTTTCCTTCTACTTATACTTTATAATGATTACTTTCAACATAAAATTAAGATAGGATAATGTGGATGCATAAACGTTATACTACTTTTCAGTCTACATTCTTATTCAATATTGTGATTTATTTGACAAAATAAGCCTTTTTTTTACCATCATACAGATTCTTATCAAGTTAGTTGTTATGAAAAAATAAAATCACCTATTGAATAATGGAAAATAACCAAACAGTTAACTGATACTTTATCTGATTTAAGATTCCGAAGCAATGTACGAGAATCAGTTCTTCAAGGACCAAACTCAGAATCTCCAAATCAGATAAACAACAAAATAACTCAAAACTATCGAATAGTTATAAGGTGGAGCTAAACGATGAAGGCAATGAGTTTGATATTCTTTGATGTCGTGGCATACTGATAGAGACAAAGCATCAGTTGATGTAAGTTGGAAATATAAATGATTAGTTCCTTGTTCAATGGTGTACAACTATAATATTTGTCAGGAAATTTATTTTTGGATCATAGATTTGACAAACTGTGAAGCTGGGAAAAGCGTAGCAGTGGGATGAAATTGAAAAATAACTGTGATACTTCAGCAACCAGTTTGGCGCAACATACTTTAATGAAACAAATGAAAACCAAATTATCAAAGATAAACACAATCACTGACAATCCCGTAAAGCTGTTCACTACAGACGTATACATTATACACATTCACTGAAAACGTTGAGAAGAATGAATCAACAAAGAAATTCCAGTGAATAACGAACTATATTAATTACTAATTAACGCTTGCGGTACGTTTGAAGTTTGCGTTACGCTGACACGGTATTTATTATAAAGTGCTTTTATATCGTTAAGCCCTAGTTTATAAATCAATAATAACATTCATTTAACCCTTGAAGAAAAATGGTTCGACTGACACAAAAACGTGCTCGAAAAAGTCCTATTTCTTCAGATATTAACAACTCTGGTCTTATCTATACCCCATGCCCTGCAACTCCTATTGCACCAGATAATAGTGGGAGTGAACGTATTCCACACATGTTGCTGGATGACTCTATGTCTAACTTAATAATGAGTTCTAACTCACGAACAGATGGTAACGATCTTATTAAGAGCGAATCTTTACGCGCGCTATTTAAAAGGACAGTGGTATTGTTTCACGTTGAGTTTAATTCACTGTTTTGATCGTAAATTACGTATCAAAACTACCGTTTACACTTTAATTGAATTTATTTCAGTTAACGTGACATTGTATTTGTGTGTTTTGATTCTGCTTTTGTGTATTTACTGCATCAAAGCATTCTTGGTCGACTGAGGCTTGTTTATTTGATAAGGTTGTGATTTATCTTACATATCTACCTTGCCTATCATTTTGTTTTATTCTAAGATGGTCGGCTCTGTACACAAGTGTGGACAGCCATATTGCTTATTCCCCGTGGAAGAAGGGATGCAATGTGACGATTGTAAGAAGTGGTTTCATAAAATGTGCACCCGCTTAAGCCCTGCTGCCTATAAAAGGTGCTCGAAACCAAATTCTCATTGGCTCTGTATGTTTTGTTGCTCAAGTAAGACATTACTCATTCAGGAAGCCATCAGCCTTCTAGCGTTAGCTAAAAAGGTCGAAGTAGGCCGTGCCGGCATCATAGATACTGATAATGAAGATTGTATCAGTGTCGTAAATGCTGCCATGGCAGGTACCAGACACCCAATTTCGCAACATGAAGCAAAAATTTGTACTCCGATACAACCAATGAAAGCCATGCCATTAAGTACTGAGGGACCAGTCGCTTTAGCAGCGACTGAGGACCCGGCTAGAACCACTATCGTCCAGAATAGTTCCAATCTGGATGCTGAGAATTTGGCAAATGGATTACGCGGAAACGCAAAAGAGACGGAAAAACACCCAAAGAAAGCGCGCGTATAGTCGCTAAGTCATCGTTAGACTCACGTCCTGAGCATCAGGCAACTCCGCTCAAGTCCAAATGTAAGGAAATAATAATACTGTTGTGGATGGAAATAGTCTAACTTCACCAAATGTTGTTGGGAGTAACTCGCCTGACCCACATGACACTGTCATAAAGAAAGCTAATAGCAAGAAGCCGGTAGCTAACCGGCAGGATCTGACATCACGGTCAAAGGCCGTGAACACGACGTTTAAGGCAGTTAAACAGGTGCCTAGTGTAATCATCTGGAACTTGGCAGAATCGAAAGACACTGATCCCGCTAAAAAACATGCCCACGACCTGCAGTTAGTGGGATCTCTCATCAGAAATATACTGCCAGAGGAGGTCCCAGGGGTACATATCTCGAAAGTCATCAGACTTGGTAAGTATGTTGGAGGCGAAACCCAACAGAGAAGGATCCTCAAATTAGTACTCGGTAATTTTGAGGAACGGGACGTATTACTACATAACTCACGCAAAACTCGTGACTCAAACATTCGTATTCGACCTGACTGGCCCACTTGAGGATCGGATCAAGTGGAAGAATGCCCTAACAGAGTTAAAAACTCGAAGGCTAAACGGTGAAGCGAACCTTACGATTAAGGGTTTTCGGGTAGTCAGGTCTTGGAAGCCAATGCTTCCGAGACCTGTGTGGGTAGAACGCATGTCTCCAAAAACACCTTAAATGTGTGTTATACGAATGCTCGTAGTCTTCGGAATAAGATGTCTGAACTAAGTTTGATGGTAGACGACTTAAATCCGGATATAATTGTTATCACCGAAACTTGGCTCACTGTAGATATAGACTGTTCTCCAGTCATTTCAGGCTACATCTGTGTCAGAAGTGATAGAGTTAGAAGTCGCAAGGGAGGAGGCATAATATTATATATTAGGGATCACTTCCGCATTAACTCGATCATATCGGAGGCGCATGTAAGTGGTACGTGTGAGGTAGTATGTTGTACAATTAGGTCTAGAAACGGGTTAGTGACGATAGGAGGAATATATCGTAGTCCGTGTTGTCTTGCTGACGACTTTATCCTAAGACACGTCTGTTCTTGGAGTAAAGCAGAATGTTGTCTCATCGTTGGAGACTTCAATGCACCCCATATAAACTGGATAGAGCTCACAGCTTCAGGTGGGGGTTTCGATAGCGTCCTTCTGTCATCAATTATTCAATGTGCACTTGTACAATGTATCGTTAAGCCGACGCATATAGACTTGGAACATAATCCGTCATTGATAGACCTTGTCCTCACACACCACTGTGAAGATATCGTCGACATTCAACAACTTCCCTCACTGGTGAATAGTGACCATGTCGTACTTTCCTTTAAGTTCCGGATACATGGTATAGAATTTGCATCAGCTCCACCCCGTCCTAATATCTGGAGAGCTAATATTCCGGCAATCAGGGACTATGCTATCTCAATTGACTGGTCGGTCGATGCTGATGGATCGATTGATGATGCATGGAATAGGTTTAAGTCTACGTTCGAATCCGTAACTCAACCGTTTATCCCATGGTCAGCACGTAAGTTATCGTATTGCCCTCCATGGATTAATAAGGAAACCCGGAAGCTGTTGAAGCGTAGGAAACACTTCTGGGACTTATTCTTGTCAACAGGTCAGGCATCATTTAAGTGCGAACATAAAAAAATCCGGAATATATGTAAAAAGACCATAGCTAAATCCCGCACGGCTTACGAACGACAGTTGGCATACGATAGCCGTACCTGTCCGAAGCGACTGTTTTCGTACGTTAAAAGGCGGACGAAACGTAGTGATGGTATCCCCTCATTACTGTTAAGCGAAAATTCAGCTTTATTGGCTGAATCTGATCTGGCGAAAGCGGAGTTATTTGCTAACTATTTCAGTGAAGTCTACTCTACGTGTAGTGTTACAACTACTTGTCCCGTTGACAATGAGATACCAGCCATAGGACCTTTACACGTGACAGAGGATATAGTTCTTCCTTTGATAACTAACCTAAAACCTTGTAAGATACCGGGCCCCGATGGGTTACACCCACGTTTGCTGTCGTCGCTTGCGGACATTATCTCAAGACCGCTCACGATGCTCTTCAACATGTCCCTTTCACAGGCTCAACTACCTAGAGACTGGAAAGACGCCATAGTTAGTCCTATATTTAAGGATGGTCAGAGACGGATAGTATCTAACTACCGGCCTGTTAGCCTGACCAGTATAGTAGTTAAGTTACTTGAAAAATTAATTCGGGCTAAGCTACTGAGTCACATTGATTCGTACAATCTGTTAACTCCCGAGCAACATGGGTTTCGTAACAAGCATTCATGCTTGACTAACTTACTCATTGCGAGAGAGGATTGGACAGCTGCACTAGACAACGGCCAGTCTGTCGACATGATATTTATAGATTTTAGCAAAGCGTTTGATAAGGTTTCACACTTAGGTCTTATGCAAAAGCTCTCGAGCTTTGGTATAACAGGTGCTATACAGGAATGGATAGGAAGCTTCTTATGTGACCGCAGACAGAGAGTGAGAGTCAATGGAACTCTATCCGAATGGAAACCGGTCAAAAGTGGTGTACCCCAAGGCACCATCTTGGGCCCTTTACTTTTCCTTCTGTATGTTAATGAACTACCTTTATTACTTAAGTCGTCGACGTTATTGTTTGCGGATGATGTTAAAATCTGGAGAACAATAAGAAATGAGATTGATCGTTGTTATCTACAAGCAGATTTAGACGAATTAGTTAGGTGGGCTCATGATTGGGGCCTGGAAGTTAATTTCAGGAAGAGCGTGTTCATGCACATCGGGCACGATATTAGTTACCACTATACCATTAATGGTACATCTCTGCCACGCGTTCATGCGCATAAAGACTTAGGAGTAATTATAAGTCACGACTTAAAAACTACTACGCACTGCAGTGCGGTTGCTTCCAAAGGCTATCGCGCGCTATGGTCGCTTCGCAGAGCATTTAAATGCTTTGACGAGGATATGTTTCGAATTTTATATCCCACCTATGTAAGGCCACACTTAGAATACTGTATCCAAGCAGCTAGCCCTTGTCTGATAAAGGATACTAAATCGCTTGAGCGTGTCCAGCGTGTAGGGACAAAATTAGTAAAGGGTCTTTCTAAACTCCCTTACGATGAGCGTTTAAAACGTCTAAATCTTTTCCCCTTATCTTATCGTAGGACGCGAGGTGACCTTATACTGGCATTTCGTATCTTTAATTATGATCTGGGTGTTATTATGTCTTACCTTTTTGCACCCTCCAGCACTAATAATCTCCGGGGTCATAGCAAGAAGGTTCTGAAACCGCGATCTAATAAATTAAAGGTGGGGTCCCGTTTTTCTCATCGAGTGGTCAATGACTAGAACGCTTTACCAGAACAAGTGGTATCAGCACCATCAGTGAACATTTTCAAAAAGAAGCTGGACCTTCACTGGAAGGAAATCTGTCAGGATTAACACAGGTTCATCAACCTACTATCCTTATTACTGAAGACTGAATTAGCCGCTGTCTATAAGCAATTAAGTGATATGCGTTCTAAAGTGGAGTAACTTGCGGGCTCTTTATTCAAGCATGATGATCTTAAACTAGAACTAAAGACACTGTCACCCCTTCGACTGCTGTTGTCAAAGGATATAGTTACTTCTGAACTCGAAGACAGGATCAAAGTAGAATCCGTTATTGACTCGATAGCTAGTGAAGTAACCAAGCGAATAATCTCACGAAATAACGTGATTATATATAATATACCTGACAAAGCTGCCATTAAAACTGTAAAAAACTCGATACTAAAGGCAGCTAACCTCCAGGACAGTCCATGCCAATGTATCCGACTTAACAAAAAGCATCAAAAATACTCGTGCCCTATCCTGTTCAGATTCGATTCCCATTTATTAGCGGAACGTTTGAAAGAATCTGAACAGCTAGTCTGTGCGCATACGAAGTTTAAAAACGCTCGTATAGTCTCAGACAAAACCACCAATCAAAGATTAACGCAAAAGCGTACCATAAACGAAAATAACATTGTTGAGGTCACAACAAATGTGATCGCGCCAGCAGCGGAACCCACTGGTGCAGCTAAACTATCTCATGTTATTCAATGTACTGATATACCAATGCAGTGTGTTAGTTTGCCTCTCATACCCCTAGTGGCCCTAGATAACCAGGACATAACTGATGGAGTCTCTAATGTCATTCTTTCCAGTGTAATATCGGAAGCCCAAAATCAAACACCTGATTCTATTGTGAAGGCTCATAAAAACACTGCTAAACCTAAAAAGAATATACCAATTAAGAAGAAAGTAACTAAAAACCTTCTAGTTCTAAACCTAATACCAAAAATATTTCAACGGCCTTACCAAACAAAAGTATAATTTCCGAAACCATGCGTAACCCTACTCATCGCAAGGGAGGTTATGAGGACACGTTTCGTTCAAACGTTACACGAGACGGCCACTACAGCCATCATGGAAGCAGGCCTACTATTAGACAGACGGCAATGAACCAAAGTGCCTCTTGGTTTCCCCCAAATGTTATAAATAATATACCTGCAAGATGTAACTCTTATCATCACTCTCGCAATGGAGAAGATGGTATACTAGGTTATGCACCATCTACGCAACCCCAACATGCAGGCACCTGTCTTAATTGTCCACCAAAACAAGTACAACAAATTATTCAACCTTACCAAAATAAGGATATTTTTTTCGGCCTCCAGAGATCCCTTGTTCCACTAGCACTACAGTTTGCTCATGCGATCCGGCAAACACATTAAACCATAGTCCAGGCATAGCTAGAAGTCATACCATCGATAAGGATGCTCTTGGTTTTTTTACACTACACACTCCCTTTTTAAACTTATTACTTATTAACGCACGTTCACTTCTGAACAAAATCTCAGCCTTGAGAACCTTAGCCTTTCTAGCCAAGCCTTCTTTTATACTTATCACTGAAACGTGGTGTTATCCAGCAGTGGCCGATTCCGAATTAAATATCCAAAACTATCGACTCTATCGCTGTGACAGAGAAACTAAGCGGGGAGACAGTTGTCTTATATTTGCTTTGGATACCTTAACAATTAACAAAGTTGAAGATAGTATCTTGAATAGTTTACCAGAATCGATCTGGATATCAATCAATACCCTAAACCATAGTCTACTCTTAGGTTGTATATATAGAGCTCCTGATAGTACTGATAATTTGAATGATCGTATTATCAATGCATTTATACACGCATCTACTCTAAACTTCAGTGCTAAGATTATCACTGGTGATTTCAATTATCCTGGGATTAACTGGAGTACCGATAGTTGTCCGTCTAGCAATGATGAATTTTTATCAATCCTTATTCTGTACTGCTGGTCACAGTGGGTTCGTACACCAACAAGGGGTGATAATACACTTGATCTAATATTTAGTAGAGATATCATTCCCCTATCTGTACAAGTATACAATGAGTTTGCAAGCAGTGATCATAAGATAGTAGCTTGTGCTCTCCCCATCTATCCCTCCTACAACCGACCAATTCAAAGAACCTGCAATTATAGAGACTATAAGCATGCAGACTGGGACCTCTTGCGCTCACTGATCAAACTCTCAGACTGGGATGAATTCTTCTCATCTAATAGTCTCACAGATGCCATCAATATATTCTATTTCATTGTTAACTCTTGTCTAGACTCCTGTGCACCAATTAAGACTTACAGGATTAGTAAACATTATGAATTATATATACCAGCTAAATATCGTAATAAACTAAGACGCTTAAAGAAACGTTATTTTAAATCTAACGACTTCACGGCAGTCACATAAATAACAATAATTTTTAACCAAATTAAAGAGAAACATAGGTTAAAAACCATTAATGAAGAGCTATTAGCACTACGTACTAGCTCAAAAGTGCAAAACCTAATCCACATTTACAATAAACGTGCTAAATCAGCTCAAAATGTTAATATACCATGCATCCTGCATAATAATAGTTTTATATATGACCCAAAAAACTAGCAGACCTTTTCAGTGGTAATTTTGCAAATGGCGAAGAATCCATAAATGGCTCTGTTTCTAGAGTTATATGCATGACTGGTCACTCAATTAAATCTATCTCCTTCACATGTCTGAGAATTAGCAAGGTTATAAATAAGCTCAAGGTTTCGAAAGGTCACGGTGCAGACAGGATTTCATCATTTCTCTACAAATATGGTGGTCCAGATATTCCACTTCTTCTCCTTAAGCTGTTTACTCTCTCTATGGAATCAGGCTTTTATCCTGACCGTTGGAAAACCGCGTACATCATACCACGTTACAAATCCGGAGATAAGACTGACATGAACAACTATCGGCCAATAAATATTACTGCAGTTATCTCTAGGATCATGGAAAAAATTATTAGTGACGAACTATCCAACTATTTATTGACTGAACAACTTATTCATGATTCGCAACATGGATTTCTTAAAAATCCATCCTGTATGACATATCATTTTGACTTCTTTAATTTAGTCTATTCGCTTCGCAGCCAAGGATATCTAGTATTAGTGCTATACCTGGACATTTCTAAGGCCTTCGACATGGTCAACCACCAACTTCTCATAGGTAAACTCGCATCTTATGGGGTCGAAAACCCGTTACTAGCCTGGTTTGATTCCTTCCTCAGCAATCGAAATCAAATAGTTAAAATCAACTCTTCATTGTCGAACGCAGTCCCTGTTAAAAGTGGGGTAATTCAGGGTAGTGTCTTAGGTCCTTTGCTCTTTTTAGTTTTCATTAATGATATTTGTGAGTGTTTAAGTGAGGGTAAGTCCCTTTTGTATGCAGACGATCTTAAGGTGGTGTACTCATTTTTTCCACATGAGCTGAGCAATATTCAAAATTGTATCAGCACGGAGCTTAACAAGGTAGCACAGTGGTGCTCGAAATGGCAACTGGAGCTTAATACAGCTAAATGTGGATGGTTATGCTTTGGTGATACATCACTCAACCTCGATCTTACCATAAATGGTGAAATGTTATCTAGGTTACACACAGTAGTAGATCTAGGACTTAGGTACTCCGACGACTTGTCGTTTACTGAACAGATAATGAAACAAACGTCCAAGTCTCAACGCCTTATAGGTTTCATAACTCGAAACCTTCATAACAGCGAATCTCGTATTCTAATGTACAAAGTCCACACACAAATAAATGAAATGATGAATTCTATTGACGATACTATTCTCGCTCATATTAGAAGCCAGACAATTTTTACTATTATTATTATTATTACCATTAATATGATTATTATTGTTATCATTATTATTATTACTATTATTATTGTTTACTACGTCGCTTTTTCACCCCTTTTATCCCCAATTTGTGTAACCTTACTTTTCAACTTATACAGCAGCTCGCTCTTGGTGGAAAATCTGTCCTATCTAAACGATCTTCAGTCATTGTCTGGTTGAATGTGAATGCTTCCACCGATAATGAATACTGAGGCAGTCTTTCTGAAACCACGTACGCCGTTCAAGCTGGCTTACTTCAACGTTCGCACACTAATGCAGATCGGACAACAGATAGGGCTGGCTATGTCTTTGGAAGGTCTTAATGTTGATGTTTGTTGTCTATCCGAGACCCGTATTCAAGACTCTAGTGAAGTACTACAAACCAAGAGGCACTTTGGTTCATTGCCGTCTGTCTAATAGTAGGCCTGCTTCCATGATGGCTGTAGTGGCCGTCTCGTGTAACGTTTGAACGAAACGTGTCCTCATAACCTCCCTTGCGATGAGTAGGGTTACGCATGGTTTCGGAAATTATACTTTTGTTTGGTAAGGCCGTTGAAATATTTTTGGTATTAGGTTTAGAACTAGAAGGTTTTTAGTTACTTTCTTCTTAATTGGTATATTCTTTTTAGGTTTAGCAGTGTTTTTATGAGCCTTCACAATAGAATCAGGTGTTTGATTTTGGGCTTCCGATATTACACTGGAAAGAATGACATTAGAGACTCCATCAGTTATGTCCTGGTTATCTAGGGCCACTAGGGGTATGAGAGGCAAACTAACACACTGCATTGGTATATCAGTACATTGAATAACATGAGATAGTTTAGCTGCACCAGTGGGTTCCGCTGCTGGCGCGATCACATTTGTTGTGACCTCAACAATGTTATTTTCGTTTATGGTACGCTTTTGCGTTAATCTTTGATTGGTGGTTTTGTCTGAGACTATACGAGCGTTTTTAAACTTCGTATGCGCACAGACTAGCTGTTCAGATTCTTTCAAACGTTCCGCTAATAAATGGGAATCGAATCTGAACAGGATAGGGCACGAGTATTTTTGATGCTTTTTGTTAAGTCGGATACATTGGCATGGACTGTCCTGGAGGTTAGCTGCCTTTAGTATCGAGTTTTTTACAGTTTTAATGGCAGCTTTGTCAGGTATATTATATATAATCACGTTATTTCGTGAGATTATTCGCTTGGTTACTTCACTAGCTATCGAGTCAATAACGGATTCTACTTTGATCCTGTCTTCGAGTTCAGAAGTAACTATATCCTTTAACAACAGCAGTCGAAGGGGTGACAGTGTCTTTAGTTCTAGTTTAAGATCATCATGCTTGAATAAAGAGCCCGCAAGTTACTCCACTTTAGAACGCATATCACTTAATTGCTTATAGACAGCGGCTAATTCGCTCTTAATAAGGTCGATACCATCTGTTCGTGAGTTAGAACTTATTATTAAGTTAGACATAGAGTCATCCAGCAACATGTGTGGAATAAGTCCACTCTCACTATTATCTAGTGCAACAGGAGTAGCAGAGCATGGGGTGTAGGTAAGACCAGAGTTGTTAATATCTGAAGAAATAAGACTTTTTCGAGCGCGTTTTAGTGTCAGTCGAACCATTTTTCTTCAAGGGTTAAATGAATGTTATTATTGATTTATAAACTAGGGCTTAACGATATATAAGCACTTTATAATAAATACCGTGTCAGCGTAACGCAAATTTCAAACGTACCGCAGAATAGGTTGTAACGTTTTGAATGTTGTATAGATGTCTTTGAGTAATCACTTTCGGAGTAGCTAAACACACGAGGTTGAGGTTAGGTTTATGGTAATGGGCAAATTGATCTTGAGTTTATAACGAATAAGAGTCATGCAGTACATAATATAAGTCTACTGAGTTTTACAAATTATTAGGACATAACAAAGACGACAACGATTCCCTTTATGAGATTAACGTGACAACAATTCATATATTTGAATGTAGCCTTGTTAGTTTATTTTATATTTTATTTGAACACATACATATTGGTACAAATATATATTCGCCATATGATTGTGTGAGGTCTATGATATTGTCCGGGTGCCCAAAATGAAGCAGGTGGTTTTCTTAGGAAGCCACACCCAGAGCCTTTGACCTGAAGGTCTGATCAAGCAGACAGTGTGGCATCGTGGAGAACTGTATTCCAATGGTAGCCGGTGACCAACGATTAGTTCATACAGTATTTGTTCCCTCAGGATCCTGGAGCCCATGTGCACCATTGGTTTGGAATCAGGGTTTCCAAACTTCCCTAGATGAACTTATAAGTTCCAAACTAGGTTTGGCTGAAGAATAACTGTCTGGTAAGAGAAGAGACGCGTGTCTGCCAATCGAAGTCAGAACAAGGTGATTGGGGTAACAGCGGTTCTAAATTCTATCATAAATACAAATATATGACTTCACCTAAACAAATATTACCACTCAGTTATTCAACCAATAATTGTTGTCACAATAATCGATCTAAATTACAATAAATAGATAAATTGATAAGAAATATAAGAAAATTGCTGAAAGCACCAAAAATAAGTATTATTCTATCCTTCCTGGATAGATCAAGTGTTTTCGATTCTGGGAATGTGTTTCAATTCACAACCAAAATGTACGATCCCGGTCAAATCCAGCAACAAAATGAAAGAGAGAACGATCAATATGGCTGCCGTCAAGATACAATATCAACTAAAACAACATAGATACAGTTCAAGAAGAAACATATCAACTCAGTGAGAGCGAAAGAGAAAATGCTAAAGTTGTTATGAAATGAAACATTACAATCTCAAATGGCATCAAAAAGGTCAACAATAATGAACAACTAAGGAAACTATTAAGAACAAATTGTAAATGAATGGGGTTTTCACACACGAAACCTTCAAAATGGATCTCATGGGACTCAGTATGTCAACCGATAGCCTTGTTAGAAAATCATACATAACAAAAAACTCTGAGTATGTATTCTTAAATCCACACGACATGTCTGTTTTTAAAAGAAGATGATTATCAGTAAGAATGAATCGTACTTGAATATTACTGAGATTTAAGAAGAGTTTCAGTCTCGTTATTTTTATATTTTAGTGTATTAAGATGTGCTCACATGTAGTAGATCGATTCAGTATCCGGCGGTAGATTCAAAAACTATTAATATTTAAGATCGCGAATGACAACATATTCCTCTCTCTCTTATTCATGACACTAAATAAAATTCAGATGATAAGTCTTGTTGAATGATGGACGTTCAGTCAGAAAATCTACTCCCTTCTCCATGAACTCTTTGACTGTGATTTCGATATGAATCTTACCAGCAATGTTTAGAATTACCCCAGATGCACTATGCGATGATTGATGAGTTGAATATATATTCTTGGTTTCTCAATTTTCTCCCACGTCCATCTGCTTATAAGTGTTATATCGGAGGTTGTAAGCGAGCATCATACTCATTAATCTTGAGGGAAACATACTTCCTATGATTATGGGAGCCGATTTTGTTAACAGCTACAGTCACTTTGACTGTACGTGGCTTGAATCTTCTAGAATAAACTTTAGTTATAATCGAACGCTGATTGAATAAAATGCTTCCTAATGTTTCTTTGAGCTTGTCATGTCTATTGCAAGAAATTTGCAGGATCATCCCAACAGCAAGTATAAAAACATTTGATTATTTCTTGTTTCATTTCAGGTTCACGTTTATTGGTCCCTATAATATGTGCTACAATCTTAATGATTGCATTAATCTGTATCTTCATTATATGTTGTTATTCACAAAGAAAACGTCGTCAACTCCTTATGAAATATGCAACAACAACAACAATAGCGCCTAATAATGAACTATCATCAAATTTAATTTAAAATTTATCAGACAGTAATAATCATTCAATGAATGTAACTAATCCAATTAATATAACATCGATTCATCAAAATTACCCTTCATATCATGATAATGATAATATCACCAGTAATATTCCACAAGGAGTCTGTACAGTCAATACAAATCAAGTAAATATGAATCAATACAGTGGACCAGTTATGATTTAAGTAGTCTATGTGAAATTAATAAAAAATATGATATTGACATTCTACAACTATTATTGAAAGAAAAGAAATTGATAGAAGAACATTCATCTAAATTAGATGGAATAGTTTCACACTATTACGGTGACGAATTGATGAAAGACATTAAATAAGAAGGAGAAGAATGTATTTGTGAAATCTTAACGACGACTGAATTTGAAGTAATTCCAAGGAACAAGCATTGATCAGATTGTTAGGGCGAAAAGTTGAAGTCACTTCAGATTCATTCGTTGAGATTTTACAAATATATTCTTCTTTTTCATAGTTGAAAGCATGAATCAATTGAAGCTAGATCACGGAGGAAAACCTTGGAAGCACTGGACGACCGTTTTGTATCATTATGGAACTCCTCAGTAGTGCGAATCCAAGACATTGCCTCGCGAGATTAGAACCCACAATAGAACGAAACGGCCGTTTAGTGCTTTCAGGTTTTCCTAAATGGTCTAGCTTCAATTGACTCATGCTTTCAACTATGAAAATAATAAATCAACACAAAACCCCTTGTGATTGTTCTTCCCATTGAAAAGAAATTTAATTTTTGAACTGTAAATATTTTCATAGGAATTTATTGTAATTAAAACGACATTCGAGAACAGGATTAACAAGAGATTGAAGATTTGTTAACCGATTCAAGTTTGAAAATTTCATTATGAACTGTTACTTACTTACTCACGCCTGTTACGCCCAATGGAGCATAGACTGCTGACCATCATTCTCCAACCCACTCTGTCTTGGACCTTCTTTTCTACTTCTATCCAATTTTTGTTCATTCTTCTCATGTCTGCCTCCAGTTCTCGGCATAGATTGATGCCAACATTGTAAATATTATTTTACAACGTGAACCTTTCTTTCTTTTTTCGTTTTGAATTCTCTAACAAATTACCATTGTAGTAAAAAAGAAGATAATTAATCAATATCAGTCATCTTTGATTTGAAAGAAGACGTTGTTAATTAATCAAATATGACGTGGGACAGACACGGCGTATTGGTCGGTATTCGATATTATCCTTAAACTTCGTGTACTGTTCACTTTAATAACTGTTACTAGATAACAACCCAACGGAGCATAAATCAGAAGGTGAATACAAAGTGTTGATTGCGTTTATCGTTGAAACACACACAGATATCTAAAACCGCAGGTACGTTAAGCAAGAATGAAAGAGAAGTGCTGAAAAGCAAGCAAGTGAGCGAGAAGGTGATCGAGTCCATGAACGAGTGTGGAAATGAATGAAACATTGAATCAAATAAGCGACTAATAGAAAGGCTAGCAGGATGAATATATGCGTAGACAGTAAGCAATGCTCAACCATACATATTCATAAAAGTGCAACAATAATAAATGTACAATAGCACAGAGAGGTTGTTACTGTACGAGTGACTCTATCCGTTAATTAAGCGAACAAAAGGGCTTAACCAATTTAAATATGAACAAACTCAATCGTACGTGAGCTGCTGTTACGGCATAAATGTACGTTGATTCCACTTGTTACAACCAACACAGTAAAAAGAGGTGAAATAAATAAAATACATAATGTACAAGTTCAATGGTGGTCTATGATGGTGGAAAAAGATAAGGCAGAGAATATGATTGAATTTTGAACATAAGCAATATGTAGTATTGTGTATGTCCGGGTCAGTGGTCGATTTTGATTCATGTTACCCAAGATTTTCAGTCATTGTGGACTACAACTGGATAGTTTAAAAACAACCAGTGAGTGGTATCATGAAATGATACCATGTCTTGGTTTGGGTACCCTTTGCGACTGCATCATATGGACGTAAAAGTACGAAGTAAATGAACTGAGCATATTATTTGGTATAATCTTAGTTACCCCGTTTCATTTTCAACTATATGTTCTACGTAGGTATCATTACCAAGTTTTAATTTGATAATTTTGAATAAATTGAGCATTGGGTAGATTGTTATAAATAAATAATATATTTGTAATATCCCAATGAGTAGAAAAATTAGACTTTCTGACGTTTCGTGACTCAGTGTAAGCCACTTCTTTAGAGAATACATAACCAAATTCATTTGGTTATTTGGTTGTGTATTCTGTAAAGAAGTGGCTTACACTGAGTCACAAAACATCAGAAAATCTTATTGTCCTACTCATTGGAATATTACAAATATATTATTTATTTATATGTTCTACGGCTTAAATGTATCCGCCTGTATGTTTAAGTTAGATTTATAGTGTTACAATCTCATCACTCTGAGAATGACTGGTCAGACATACTTATACTGTAGTTAGTTAATCGATAATATGTCTATATTTTGTCTGATGAGTACCTATGCTTAGTGAATGCCCATCCTACAAAAAGCAGCCGATTGAAAGTATATGTATCTGTTGATTGTTGTGAGCACTTATGAAAGTACCCATGCAGTGATAACAAATTTAAGACACTGGCCATCTAGTCGAAAACAACAATAAAGGAAAACTAATGTAATGAGACAGTGGACTCAAAATGACTTATGAACAAGTTGAAATAGCCAGTCAAGATTCTTAAGCGTTGAAAAACTAATAACATTTGAATACTTTTCTACTGATGAGTTCTACAGGTTGCATGTATTGTGTTAAATAAATTATTATTGACTTACTACCTGGTTCTCTATTGTCGGTCGGATAATGTATATGTGAATTACGTGATCCGATTTGTTAATCGTATAAGTACCCATGTTTTTTCTGTGCGTTTTCAATTCTTATCCAATAACCATTTCCCCTGCTTCTTCCATCTTCTGATTTAACGGCCGTGGATTTCTACACGTTCAAGTGCCGTAAGTTGTACGTCGTATTCTGCCGAAATCAAGTAGAGGACATTGTAGTACCGTGCTTCGCTAATCTTTCACCTCGATAACAGTTATAATACAAAAGTTAACGGTGCATAAAATTAGAAGGCAGAGAGAAGCATTATAAGCAAGTTAGCCCAGCATTCCACAGAAATCAGGGTGGCATGTATAACATATGGCAGTTAGCTTTTGCATTTTAAAGGAAAGTTTGCAAAAAATTGCAGTCGCTTAAAGCTATAATTATTTTCCAAGCTGAAATATGGCTTAGGCCACATAAGCTAAGGCAAGTGGTTTTCTGTGACGACACTAAGAGAGCTTTTAGCAAAACCTTTCCATCCAGAAAACAATGAAGAAACCTCAGTAGACTCAGTCTTATGGTATCTGGTGACCAAAAAAGAATCATGCATTTGTTTCCTGAAAATGTTGAAATTCATATAGACCATTAATTTCAAACCAGTTTCTTACAAATCCTGTGGATGAACTTTCCGCGGTCACTAACGCAATTTAAGAGTGAAACAACTGATTTCTTCTTATCTTTGCTTAGTAGTAATGCATTCCTTGAGGATGCCATAAACGAGCAGCTAGATACGAACCATTTGATTGGAAGAGTGGAGACTCTTTCCACCATCAATTGAATCAGAGTTGTAGAGGACGGAGTCTAAATATTTCGGATCTGGAATACTTCAAAATCAAGAAACTTATTTAAGTTTCTTATCTTTACGTCAGACCTCAAGTGTGAACAGCAACGATAAACACCTGGCTAATCAAACATATGCGACACAATTGTCGAAAATCTGACTCTGTAACCGGTACGTCAATGAGGTATTTGAGGTTATTTAGGCAAGCAACTTCCAATCACTCGATCGACAGTTCAAACCCATCTTCCTTTAGACGATAAAAATGGAATACTTGAAAGATGCAGACTGTATCAATTGTTCACTTTTTGGTACATCGAAAGTAGATTCAGATTTCAATTGGTTAAAGTAATAAAATTTTTCGGTACTCCGACTAATCTCTTCAGTCCAATTATTTGTAAGCAAACGAAAACAAGTGAAAATGTGAAGTTTCATTAATAATTGAACAATAACTAAACAAAACATGACGATGCTACTACTTAGATCGTGAATGAAGTCACTTAATATAAAACAAAAAATGATCGCAGTTCAAGATGATGCATAATTCTTTATAAATAAGTTAGAACCCATTTAAATAGTACAAAGGAAATAAGCAAGAATATTAGATGCTTTGCTCATTTGTACTATTTAAACGGGATAATTTGAATTTGGTTATTTATTCTCTGAAGAATTGGCTTACACAGAGTCACGAAACGTCAGGAAATCTAATGTTTCTACTCATTGGGATATTACAAATATTATTTGTTCCCTACAGTGTTCTGTCGGTCAGTCCCATTTCCTGGGTTGAAAGTAAATAATGGTCCTGCTCGAACTAGAGCATGATCCGAGTGTAAACATGTGCTCCAGAACGAGTTACAGTTTTCAATAGACCGCCTTCAACAATGAATGAACGATCTTGTATGTACGTTTGATGGCGCGGAATTCCAGAATCCTAGTTAAGGTAGCCTGTTTTCATATCTGATACCAGATTCCAACACTATAAGCTCCAGCATGTAGTTTGGAGCGTGGTTTCAGGAGACAGAAAATAACATTTCGTGAACTCAAATAATTAGCATTGGAAGTGCGTGATGATAAAGATAAATGTGAAAGGTTAGTCCTGGAGGTGGAAGAATTATTGATACGTGAGGCAGGGTTTCGACCAGCAACAAGATAATCTTTGGTGCTCATAAAGGTATGTGGGCCGTTGTCACTTCCCGATAGCTGTGTAATTGCTGGTGGTGGAGTGAGTGATGAGATCAATTCACACATATTGAAAGCCAGAGAGGTTTGGGACATCTTTGGCATCTTCGTGGTGTTGGGCAGACTGCAAAAGATCGTATCTTCAACGCGTTGGTGAGTGCAGTTTTACTATGTGTTTGTGAAACATGGACTATCCGAGCTCAGTATGTTAGACGACAATATGTGTTTGATCATCGTCGTTTTCGAAAGATTGCTGACGCCCAGTGACAACATCTTGTTAGTAGTGCAGAAGTTCGGTACCTTGTATTCGGCGATGATAATTCAGTTAGTATCATTATCTCAAAATATCGAATTCGTTGGCTTGGGCTTGTCCTAGGAATGTCGTTTCTGATAATCCCAAGTTGTGCATTATTTGCTGACTCTGGGACTAATTGAAAAAGGGGAGAGACATTCAGTTTAGGACAGTCTTTCATGGTGTGAAGGGAAGCTGCACAAGATTAGACTATCTTGGTCCATCACGACCACCTGATTGGGGTCCTAGAGATATTGTGGCATGGTGCTAGAGATGTTGTCAGACATAACTCGGAAAATAAATCAGTGATGATCGTATCCCAACATTCATTTCTATGAAGAAAATAAACATAGCTTCTCTAACTGAAAGAACTCTTTCTGGTTGTCGTTTCGCTAACTGAACTGCCTGTCCCATTATTGTTATTTAGCTTTCACATACAAATTTCTGTTTGTTGTTGTTCTCCTTCATTCTTCACACATGTTACATTCTCTATCTCTTCAGAGGAACAATGTGGAGCATATGATACCATAAATATCTACATAAATATTAAGTAAGTATTCATTAAGTCCATTTCTGTTACACAGGAGGTATGTGGTGTTGGCTACTTCTATCCACAAAATTAGTATATGGCGATTGTCGTGCATTGAATGCATTTCAGTAGAAGATCGATAAGGAGAGAACGGGAACGGCACGCAATTGGTATGTAAATACATGAACAATGAAACCACAGACTATAGGCTGATATTTGCTGAAGCATAGTAAGGATTTAGACAATTGATTGGTTGTTTGCGAATTGACTGCCTACTGTATGAATGTCAGATTTGAGTGAGATATTCTGTATTTTGTCTCCAAATACATTCGATTGTCCACACTTGTGTTGTTGTTCACTACAGGTCGACCCCTGTGAAGATTAGCTCTGAATATGGTACTCGGAAAAGTGTATTTAGTTGTGAACCCCGAAGTTGTCTTATCAAAAGTTTTCAAAACTCAAGAAAACTTCAGAAATACTTCGTCCAACCAGTGTTGGAACGGAACCTCTCAGTTAGATCTGGCAAAATATATGATTATGTGTCACACATTAATTAAATAAATGGCAATTAATTCACTGCTCTCAGTATGTTTGCAGAACATGCAGAATAACAAACGTACCCGAAAACACTCAAATAATCTTGTTTTTGGTAAATAAGTAAACTGCGAAGTAAGTTTTGTCCTCATACCACCTACTTTCATTCTTGATCTCAGAAATACCATGAAGAATTACCATGAGCATCATGTTTCAGTTTCACAGTGAATATCAGATGTCTGAAGATGTAAGACGCATTTTCTGATGAATCTCAGCTTACATGAAACACAATCTTCACTGAAAATAGTTTTATCCACGTAGAATCAGAAAAAATATAATGTTGCTTAGTCACATAGTAAGTTGGTCGATAAGAGTCAGTTAGTACTGAGGTGTAGACAAATTATTGAGACAAATGATTGAAAACCTTGATATTATCATTATTCTTATTATTCTGATAGAATTTGTTAGAACGCGTTCTTTCAGTGTTCATCATCTTTCTGGCACACAAACTCACATATTTTAGATCAGAATTTTTTCATAAGTGAAATAATTAGGTGAAAGAGAGAAAGAAACAATGTGAAACTGTGAAAGTACTTCCTTTTAAAAAATTAGTCTGAATGTGAGATAGTATCATTTAATATGTTCAGCATACAAACGAATATACTAGTTGTATTTTAAAAATTGAAAATTCATGGATATTAAAGAAGAATTTTAGCTTTGCTGAATGAACTGTCTCAACACCACATCTGACAAAGTAGACGCAACCTTCATCCTTGTCCACGCAATCTTCAGCTAGATATTAGGCGCTATCATATATCGTTGCTTACATCAGTGCATTTGGACAATTGTGAACATATTTTATAACGAGAGAATGTTGAAATTCATGATAGAGAGAATGAGTGTAATCATTAGAAGTCGGATAATTACGTCAATCTGAAATGAACAAACACCTCAGAAGCGATACAATTTAATAATCAATCAGGGAAAACTTGGATAGTTATATAATCAGTAAACGGAATACAAGCCTGGTTCAGTGAAGGATTCTTTTTCTAAACAAATCATCGCAATTCTGCTGCAGTGGTGGTTGCATACAGCCTCTTCTGATGAACACACAAGTGCTACTGTATAGCTGCTGCAGCATAAATAATCGGTGTTCTAGTGACCTCGGAGTGTTATTTTTAAATCATTCATGTGCCTCCTTATTCGATGTACTGAGTTGGGTACATCCGTCAAAACACTCTTACCTGAAGTGATAACCAACCCATGTAAGTGCAAAGAAGTTCCGTACATGAACTCAGCTGGACAGCACCCAATATCTTGTTTATTGATTTTCTTAGACCTAACATGATTGAAGGTAGCTTATTTGTCCAATCGTTATCATCAGTGACGGTCGTTGGAGATGCCATTGACTGTCTGTGTAGGCGTCCAGTCATACCACTACAAACCCGGTGTAGATATATATATATTGATGTGTGGGCGAGAATGTCAATGATTGGTTGTCTCGATGAGTCAGACATTAGAGGGGATGACAGGTGTTATGTGTTATATATATATTTCCCTATCCTTATTATGTATGGACTTCTTGACTGTTCCTTGATGTTGGATACTTATTGACTGTTCCATGTGTCGGATTTTGGTGTGAAATATATTGACGTTATAGTCAGGCTAATATTGTGTTCTTGATCTGAGTTCTGTTGAAGTCCTGTAGAATAGACACTGGATGGGAATCTAGTGTAGATATTCGTCTAAGATAAATTAACGTCCCACATACGTGTAAGAAGTAAAAGGACTGTTATAACCAGGAACCCCTAAAGTTATAACCAGCATCCTCTCTCTCTCTCTACGTTTATAACAATTGGCGACGGCATACATACGTTTATAACATTGGCGACGGTGATTAAAACGGATCTACGCTTACGTATTCAGTTAGTGAATTTTGTATCAAGAAAATGGATGATCTGAAAACCTTATTGCAACAGCAAAATACTCTTATCGAATTATCAGTCAAAAATATGTCGATATCCTCAAGAACTGATGTGTCTAATTCCACTATGACTCCGGATTCCATTGCAAATTCAATAACTGAATTTAGATTTGATCCAGAAAGTGGAGTTACTTTTGAGGCATGGTTTAAACGCCATGAGGATTTATTTATTAATGAATGTAAAGAGTGGGACGAAAGTTCGAAATTGAGATTATTATTACGAAAGCTCGGAGTGTCCGAACATGAAAAATTCTGTAATTTTATCCTCCCAAAGAAGCCATCCGACATAACGTTCAAAGAAACAGTTGAATGCCTGACTCGTATATTTGGTGAACGGTCATCAATTTTTCACACTAGATACCAGTGTCTTCAACTTGTAAAGAAAGTACAGGACGATTACGTAACGTATGCAAGTATCGTGAACCGGGAATGTGAGCGGTTCCGACTACAGGAAATGTCCTCAGATCAGTTCAAGTGCCTTATTTTTGTATGTGGATTACAATCTTCAGTAGATGCAGATATTAGAGCACGGATTCTAATGAGAATCGAACAAGATCCTAATATCAGTCTACAATCAGTATCTGAAGAGTGTCAAAGAATGGTTAATTTGAAGCATGACACGAATCTCGTAGAAAGGAACAGTGAACACGTGGGAATTAATGCTTTATGTAAATCTTTAAATGAAAATAAAGATTCGAACTCCCAGAAAATCCCGAATCAAGTGAAACACAAAACGTCATGTTGGCGATGTGGTAAGTCTCATTCTGCCAAAGTTTGTTACTTTAAAAAACGAGTATGCTTTCAATGTGGTAAATATGGTCATGCTCAAGTATGTTGTAAAAGTAAACCAAAGGTTTCTGACCGTCAGCATAAGTCCCGTAAAGGTAATAAGATACATACTTCAAAAGTAATGCCGCATAACTCAAATGTTGTTCTGGCTACAAAAAGTGAGCAATTCTCCTCTAAAAGGAAGTATGTAACCATTTTTTTCGATGGCAAACCGGTCAAACTACAAGTCGATACTGGGTCTGATATAACATTAATTTCTAGAGAAACTTGGATTAAAATTGGTCGACCCCGATATCAACCTACATGTCATAATGCTAAGAGTGCGTCAGGAACTAATATTACTCTTCTTGGAGTAATACAGCTACCTCTCACGTTTGGTGAAAAGACTATGACCGGGAAATGTTACGTATCCGGGAACTGTCATACCAATCTATTAGGTATTGATTGGATTGATAAATTTGGTTTGTGGGATTTACCGTTGAATGTGCCGAAAGCAGAATCCCAGTCATGGCCAGAAACGAAAAAACCTTGGATCCGACTACATGTTGATTATGCTGGACCAATAAGTGGACAATATTTTTTGGTGGTGGTTGTTTCATACTCGAAGTGGCCTGAAATTTATGTGGTACGAAGACCATCTACGTCTGAAACACTGCTACATCTGAGACAATTATTTAGTAGGTTTGGTACACCTAATGTTTTGGTTTCAGATAACGGAACGCAGTTCACGTCGTTAGAGTTTGCGGAGTTCTGTAAACAGAATGGAATCGAGCACGTTAGAACTCCACCGTATCACCCTAAGTCGAACGGGCAGGCAGAGAAATTTGTTGATATTCTTAAACGAGCTCTCTTAAAGATGGGAGGAGAAGGCAACGTAGAAGAGGCTCTGCAACAATTTCTCATTTCTTATAGAATTACGCCAAGTCCAAACTGTCAAGATGGGAAATCTCCAGCCGAAATAATGTTTGGCCGACCGATTAGAACATTTTTTGATGTTTTGAACCCGAAAGACAGAATAAGTGGACTACAAAAAAATAAGAAAGGGAATTGCCCGAAAATTCGAGAATTCAAAGTAGGTGACTCAGTTTATGCACGGGATTTCCGGCCTGGCAAGCCAAAATGGATATTTGGGTTTATAAAAAAACGACGTGGTACAGTATTATATGAAGTGATGGTCGAAAATACACTAATTATTAGACATGTAAATCAACTGCGAGATAGAAAATGTGTTTATGAGTCATCTAAACTCAAACCATTACCAATGGAAGTATTATGTGATACATTTGATATTCCACCACCACCACCACCACAAGTTGAAATGAGAAAAAATGATCTAGAATCAGAAGTTAGACGAAGGTCATTCAGGAAACGGAAACAAACGAAATTTTTTCAAATAGACCCCAAAGTGAAGTCATACGATCGAACTTCGCGAGGGAGGTGATGTGTGGGCGAGAATGTCAATGATTGGTTGTCTCGATGAGTCAGACATTAGAGGGGATGACAGGTGTTATGTGTTATATATATATTTCCCTATCCTTATTATGTATGGACTTCTTGACTGTTCCTTGATGTTGGATACTTATTGACTGTTCCATGTGTCGGATTTTGGTGTGAAATATATTGACGTTATAGTCAGGCTAATATTGTGTTCTTGATCTGAGTTCTGTTGAAGTCCTGTAGAATAGACACTGGATGGGAATCTAGTGTAGATATTCGTCTAAGATAAATTAACGTCCCACATACGTGTAAGAAGTAAAAGGACTGTTATAACCAGGAACCCCTAAAGTTATAACCAGCATCCTCTCTCTCTCTCTACGTTTATAACAATTGGCGACGGCATACATACGTTTATAACATATATATATATATATATTTCATCGCTCACAAGAGGCATAACCCTGATTTCCATTCCCGTGTCAAATAAAAATTGCGCGCCCGCCATTCCGATTGACGAATAAGTCTTGTGATGATCAGCCGGGTTAAATGTCACAACACAGAAAAGCTCACACGTGCCTACATTTGGAATTCCTCTTTCTTCTAGATATTGACTGGATCATAAGGGCCTCCGCAAGTCAGAGAAGGCAGAAATACAATGAACAACTTGAACTCAATTGAACAATTAACATTTCTCAGACGATCTGGCTCTTTGATCCCATATGCATCAACGAATTCGGGCGAAGACAAGCAGTAGTCAGAAGCCTCTGAAGCAGTAGGCTTCAACGTACACAAGGAAAAAAGAAATATTCTGAAATATAACACAGTGAGCACCAACCGAATCAAACTTCATTGTGAAGCTGTGGAATAGGGCAACACTGTTACAGTTGAAGAAAATATCGAGTTTGGAAGAACTTTGCGTCTTTACCACAGTGAAAATCCTCAAAACAAACGTCGTGACCACCATCATCAACAGTTGTCTACACAGGACACTCCAAATTCGTTGGATAGTAACCATCAGCAAAAACGGGTTGAGGCAGAAAAAAACAACTATCTAACTGAAGAGAAATTCGCGAATGGATTCTGGAGGCAAATTGGACGCATATTTTGGTAATCATCAAACTACTTCATCGGTCAAGTTGTGAATTAGAATTCTCGAGGCAAAATGAAATGAGGTAGACATGAAGACATATTGTGTTGGGAATCTGAGGCAAACAACAAAACAATGAACAGCGCTTGACAATGACTTGAAAGGATAGTCTATGATAGAGTTGTTCGGAGAATGCTGATCTGAGGCCTATATTCCACAAGGTGAAAAACGTGAGTGTGAGGAAGTAGTAAAGAATATTGATAAATGAGTTAACAAGTTAGTTACAAAAGAAACGAATAACCGTGTAAAGTTTATCATCCGTCAGGTAAAATACATAGATTATTTAGATACATATCTACGTGGATACTTATTTTAGAAATCGTCCGATTGTAGAAATAAAAAGCATAGTGTATTGATAAAATTCCTTCGTAATTAGTAAAAGACAAATATTATCAGTGTTTTGTTGTTTTTAAAAGTCGCCAAATTTCATATTCTCTCTCTCTCTCTGCAGACAGCACTAATTACAGTCATGAGGTGAGTTTGACCCAGTGCAACAGAACTTATTCAAAGTACATAACTGATGTTTGTACAAAAATATTTTAGATATGCAACGTACCACTTTTTGTTTTTAGTTCTTTTATTAAACTTTACATAGTCTCTTAATTTTAATTACGTTGTTTGATGTTTTCTATGGTAAACAATACTCACCCCTCCTGTTCCACCTTCATTTTATGATTGTATATAAGCAGAAGAATAAATGCTGTAATTTCAGTGAATATGGTTTGCTTAGTTTGGTTTCACGTAGCTGCTCTGCTTTTGCTTCTTCATACGTCCACACAGACGAGTAAGTTATCCGTATTATGTCAAATGCACTTTTGCAATTACATTCTGAGATATTCACATCTGATTCAGTGTACCAACAGAATCATAACACCGCCTTTTTAATCTTCACCACCATCGTGGTCATAAGTCATAAAACACGACTTTAATCTGATTAAAACCGTGTATTTGAGCATATTTCTCTGTTTCATAAATTTGTGCTTGACGCCATTTTTCTGATTAGTGTTAAGAGAAGTTGTAGACATAAGTATACTGTTTTAATCCATTGTGAGTATTCAACCACGTAACAACAATTGATCGGAACATTGTTTGAGTCGAGATATTTGTTTCTGTTGAAAACTATTCGTTGATATTCGATCATTGATTTTCGTCTTTCAAGTATCAATTCTGGTGTATTATCATAGTAGTAATCGTCCACCAGACCAAACACAATCAACAACCTTTAGTCAGTGAACAATTTTTAAATTTACTTTTTGAAATCACAAACCGATCAACACAAATAACATTTCAATTCTCCTTGAAATTGATATGACACGATTGAAACTGCTCATCAACCCGTATGACACAATATAACAATGAATAAGTGAGTGTTTAATTGTTCTGTAAACCGATAAACGGTTGAAACTAATTTATAATGAACAACTCGCTTTAATGATGGTGTGTGAGAGGCCTTTATTGAATAATGTTTTCAATCCTAATATTGACATATGTGGAGTGATCCAAATCAGTTCATATGAATTTGAACATCAGTATTCAACAATCAACTTAATTTTTGTGGCAAATCCTGTTTTTGTTTTTACAGATGTCGAATTGAAAAATTCTGAAGATGTGAAAAAACAGATTTCGCTAAATAAAAGTAAGTAATGGTTGTTCTGAATTTTAAAGACTATGTATCATACAATCAAACGTGTTCACGAAACACAAGTTATTACCTACTACTTACATAAAGAATAATTCGGTTCATTCGTTTGTGTCTGAGGACTCCAATTTCATAGATGTATAGTAGTGTGTTTGAAATCGTATCACCTCATTATTTGCTGAAATTTATGTGATGTTCTGTAATGTAACGACTTTTGTATATTCATCGAAATGAAATCGTTTTCTCAATGTTACTGATGAATGCTTTCACAAGTAGGTAATATGAATGTCCAGTAACAAAATGAATAATAAAACACAATTCGGTTAATCTTTAGAATGGATAGATTCGGTCTTCAACGATCACTCCAAATGCGACAACGAAATACAATCCCTGAGAGGTAATTTGATTATTTTATCTTCAATGTTATATTGTTTTACACTACCGAATTTAAAGTCAAAACAAACTACACACAACAAGTGTACGTTCGTGTTCAGCATTTCCAGTTGTTTGACCAATGTGAATTCATTCAAACTTTAGAAGTACGATTAATTGGAAAGTCAAATTAATGCTATCACGTTCGGTTTCACTGTATAACCTTATTTCCTCACTGTTTGCACACTCATGAAGTCATTAACACCAGTGAAACGAAGAAGAGAATTTAGTTTGTTTATTTGAACTTTCTTGGTGATACTTTTTGAAATTCACAGTGGTTTCATTCGTGATAGGCTGTAAACAATTGATGAGAGTGTGTAAGTGCACGTGATTAGTTGACATGAATATTAATTTCAAGCAAATCTGAGGAAGAAAATTAGTTCACAAAGTTGAATGTTTACGGAAGTGGTAGTTGAGACGTTTATTCATGCATCCACTCTCCTGGTACCCACGACCAATATGGTAAATTGAGAAAAGAAAATTCCAGTGCGACGATAGTGTGATCTGTATGATCTCGTGAAATTCAGGATGTTGTTGATGTCCCACCTGCTCTGACCTTATGAGTGAAAATCTATCCATCTAGCTTGCCAGTATTGTCCATTATCATGACTAGTAGAATGCGTGATTGGTGTCGCAACAACAAACCTCATTCAACTTATTTCTGTTTGATCAACTTATAAATAATGAGATCAGAAAGAAGTGTCATTTTTGAAATATAACTAGATCACCTTGTTCTCTAACTGAGTTGCTCTACATTATCGTGTTTATTTCAGTCAAAATCAAAAAATCAGATCCAAATGGAATGAAGAATATCGACGAGTGTATGTGAACAATAATCTAGTTCTCTAATAACATTGATAATTTTAGATTTCGTATGTAGAAGCATATATTCTAGCGCTCGTGGATCCATTGAAACTTGGTCAAGTAACAGAAATTATTCTCATACATTGGTTTAATTTTGATTCCACATTTCATTATTATTCACTTCCATGTTGAGTTTTTGAATCCATTGACCAACAACTACATCTCATGTATGAAAGTGAACAAAGTCCAACTTTCGTAGATTTCATCCTCACATTATAAGTTTACAACATGACTGATGCCACTAATTCGGCACCCTGTAGTTTATCTTTGATAAATGTGACCGAATTCCAGCATTTCTCTCCGACATTAAGTACAGGCATAACATTATGGTAAAATAGTTTCGTAGAATGAGAGGTTTCTGAAGTTAGTTCTGTTATTGGATAGTCTACATTGAATTGTTGAACCTTGATGTGTGTGCTCAATATATCCAGTTGACTCTGTATGACAAATTCTCTGGCAAACCATAAATAATTCATCGAATCGGAATGTGAGTGCGAAATTGCATCACTACTAGTGTACTTAATGTAGTGTAAGTTTTATTCTGATATTGTGAGCAAACATACTGTCACTTACTTACTTACTTACGCCTGTTACCCGTTGTGGAGAAGCATAGGCCGCTCACCAGCATTCTCCATCCAACTCTGTCCTGAGCCTTCCTTTCCAGTTCTTTCCAGTTGCTCTTCATCCTTTTCATATCGGCTTCTATTTCCCGGCGTAGTGTGTTCTTTGGCCTTCCTCTTTTCCGCTTCCCTTCCGGATTCCAAGTTAGGGATTGAGTCGTGATGCACATTGGTGATTTCCTCAATGTATGTCCGATCCACTTCCAACGACTTTTCCTAATTTCCTCTTCAGCTGGAACCTGCTAGTTTGTCCTCTCCCATAAAACGCTGTTGCTGATAGTATCCGGCCAGTGAATGTTGAGTATTTTGCGTTGACAACTGTTTATAAATACTTGTACCTTCCTGATGATGGCCGTAGTAGTTCTCCACGTTTCAGCTCCATACAGTAGGACTGTCTTGACGTTCGTATTAAAGATTCTCACTTTGAAGTTAGTTGACAATTGTTTTGAGTTCCATATGTTCGTCAATTGTAGAAATGCTGCTTTTGCTTTGCCAATCCTCGCCTTTACATCTGCATCCGATCTTACTTGTTTATCAATGATGCTCCCCAGGTACTTGAATGTTTCCACCTCTTCCAGAGTTTCGCCATCAAGTGTGATTGGGTTGGTGTTCTCCGTGTTGCATTTGAGAATCTTGCTTTTTCCTTTGTAAATGTGGAGGCCTATCGATGCGGAGGCTGCTGCTACATTTGCTGTCTTTATCTGCATTTGTTCGTGTGTATGAGAGAGGAGGTCTAGGTCATCTGCGAAGTCCAAATCATCTATTTGATTCTGAGAAGTCCATTGTATTCCGTATTTCCCTTCAGATGTCGAATTCTTCATAATCCAGTCAATCACTAGAAGGAAGAGGAATGGGGAGAGTAGACAGCCTTGTCTGACTCCGGTCCTTATTGGAAATGCATCTGTCAGCTGTCCTCCATGCACCACTTTGCACTGTAGTCCATCGTATGAGTTTTGGATAATGTTGACAATCTTTTCAGGAACTCCATAGTGTCGAAGAAGTTTCCATAATGTTCTTCTGTCCACGCTGTCAAACGCCTTCTCATAGTCGATGAAGTTGACGTATAGTGATGAGTTCCACTCAACTGATTGTTCCACGATGATCTGTAGTGTCGCAATCTGGTCTGTGCACGACCGATCCTTACGGAATCCAGACTGATGATCCCTAAGTTCGGCGTCTACTGCGTCGTTCATCCGATTCAGCAGCACTCTGTTGAAGACTTTTCCTGGTACTGATAACAAACTGATGCCTCTGTAGTTCTCACATTGGCTCAGATCTCCTTTCTTTGGTATCTTGATGAGATATCCTTCTTTCCAGTCCATTGACATCTGTTCTTCTTCCCAAATCTTCTTGAATAGAAGGTGAAGCATATTTGCAGTTATTTCAATGTCTGACTTCAGTGCTTCTGCTGGTATATTGTCAGGTCCTGCCGCCTTCCAACTTTTGATTTGTCTGATGGCCATCTTGACTTCTTCGATCGTTGGTGGAGTGACATCTATTAGAAGGTCTGTGTGGGTTGCTTCGATGTTCGGTGGATTCATTGGGGCTGGTCTATTCAGCAGTTCCTCGAAGTATTCTGCCCATCTTTTCCTCTGTTCTTGAATCTCAGTGATTTTCTTTCCTTCTTTGTCTTTGACTGGTCTCTCTGGTTTGTTATATCTCCCTGCCAATTTCTTTGTTGTATCATGTAGTTGTTTCATATTCACTTCTCTTGCAGCTTTTTCCGCCGCCGTTGCTAGTTCTCCCATGTATTTCTGCTTGTCGGCTTTAATGCTTTTCTTCACTTCCCTGTTTGCTTCTGCGTAGTCTGCTTGTGCTTTGACTTTCTCTGCTCGTGTTCGGCTGTTGTTAACTGTTAGTTTCTTGTTCTTCCTTTCTTGAATTTTGTCCAGGGTTCCCAGAGAGACCCATTCCTTGTGATGATGCTTCTTAGGACCAAGAACCTCCTGACACGTTGAAATTAGTGCTTCTTTTATCCCTTTCCAGTTGTCCTCCAAAGTCGTTTCTTGTTCTTTCGGTAGATCCTGTAGAGCTTGGAACCTGTTGTTGAGAGTTATACTGTAGAAGTAGTCAATTGACAAAAAAGTGAAAAAAATATATCTTTCGTTAGGGCTGGAAATCTCCCATTCACCAACACAACTCGAAGAATAATGAACAATTATCTCAAGGGATTGACGACTTTCAACAGAGTTTATACTCAACATCCATAAACGCCAAATCTAGAACATGTAGATATCGTGGTGAACGCTAAGACTTGAGAAAAGTAAAACGTTGTCCATTAGTTTACTGAGACTTTTACCTCATGTCAAGTGAGTAGTCGAAATAATTACGATAGTTTAACCATCGGTTCAAATTTCCGTGTCCAGTCAACGCTCAAAATACTCAGTCGTCCATCTAATAACACATTCACTTATCATTTCATCAGATATAACTGATTCATAAACATCCATATTGAAAGGGAATCAATTTGTGATCTGCTTTAATAATTTTTATAGCTGCCCAAAATTTGCGGGAAAATTACCAGAAACAGTTTCGTAAGTCATTCTAATAACCGAATAGTTTAAAACATTTGAAGTACACTGACATACTTTGCAGACTGATTCTTCTATTAATATGAAGTGAAGTGAATAGTGTGAAACTCCCATTGGTACAATTTCGAAAGTTCTTAAAAAAATGAAAGATGCTGTGCATGAAGCTTTGATATATTTAGTATTAGAGGTCTAACATTGATCGATTCATGATGTCAATCCAAAAAACATAGCAATCTATACACGCCCACACTGATATTTAGTATTCGTTTATTAATGAAATTCAAGGACTCCATTCTATCCTACTTCACACTAGTAGGATGAATATATCTCGGTCAAAATGGTGATGTTCACACTGAGGCCCGAAACCGCGAATTCTTGACTTAAACCAACACTGTGAAGGGAACTCTGTTGAAGTTTCTTTGAGAATATCAACACTGGGAAAACATGAGTTCAGATGACGGATCTCACGCTGACAGAAATGAAAGTTACACATATCTCAACATATCAGATATATCATAATCTAATTTCCAGATAATACACTAAGAAATCTCATGTAGCAACAGAGGCCCATCGTATAAGTTCCTGAATACTGTTCATGAAAAATCTCAAACCCTCATTATAATAAATTCAAATGTTGTTATTCCATACTGTTATACTTTGATGTTTGTTCAACGTCTCTTATTCTATACAGCTCGTGTTAATTTCGATCGATCGAAGTTCGAAGCATCTTTAAAGACAGTTGCTGAACACTATGAAAGTAAGTCAAAATATTTATTTGTACGCAGTTTATTCATATCCATCTCAAATATTTCACCACTTCTTGTATTTTCATCTGATCTAATAAATGTTGTTCGCCTATCATTAACTACGCTTGTCTGATACTTTGCAGACGAAAACATTGTATAAATGACTACTAGCCGGTAGTTCTGTAGATCGCATCCTTTCAATTCATTCACAACCTCACTTGCGTCTGTCCGGTTTATCAGGATGTTCGTCTAGCTCACAACAATTGATGTCTTTTTTGTGGTAAGCATTTAGGTGGTATTGCTGTATAAACGTCGTCTACGTGATCATTATGAAAGAAAATGTATTTCACCCATAGTCTTCCCCAACCTCGACTGTATACAATTTATTTCCATGTCGTCGTTGCTAATTGCAGTATGTAAAATCTAGTGTTTAATTAACATCGAGAGTTTATCAGAAAATCTTGACCATTTTCATCCCTCCTTATTTGTTTACCGAATGGTATGTAGGTTCTGTGCAATAAAGGTGCATCACGTCAACATATATAGCCGAAAGTTTTGTGGGGCATCTTAAACTGCCAATGTGTTTGCCTGGTGACATTCAAATTAGGAATTAATTCACCTGTGTGTACTCATTATTGAATCTTCCCACTGGTGTTTAAGACTACCATTGATCAGTATGTTTCGTCAGTTGTGTTACCTGTACGGATTACCTCGATAGTGCCACTGAGTCACAAGTGTTTTCAGCAGAGATGGATGGTATCTAGCGAGGTCTCGAAATGAATATCGACCCCAGGATGTAGTGATATTCAGTTGAGAAGTCTATTTCTCGACCATCAGTCACCATACATCTCCACTCACAATGTATGTACTCCAGATCAACATGGTTTCTGATCAGGCTGAATATGAAATTAGTGAATTGCTGTGTCATTCAATTTTTCTTTTATTTTCTGATTAGATATGATGCCTTACTACGGTATCGAAAATTGTATTAAGCTGATACCATCTCAGACACCAGGTAGTTTTACTTGAATTATCTCTCTTGATATTAATGAATATGGTAGATATAACCTGACATTCCTTACTGAAATTCATATCCAACACTACTTCCTTTTTACCTTTGTAACTTAGTTAAAATAATTAGATATAGAAATGAGACAAAAGATTCATCACCTATGATGGCATTGCAATTTGGAACGATTAATAACGGGTGTAATACTCATGAATGAAGTATCTCATGTTACAGAACAAATCTAGTCAAACGAATAAAAGGTGAAAGCACGGACTAAATATTCACAATGACTTTCACAAACGAGTGGGGACATGGTAAAGAGAACAATGTGACTCTCCGTTATTTATCCACGATCCATCTGGTCTTAATATATGCTGGTTTTCATTACTTTGATGCTCAAAACATGTTGAATGATCTCTTCAAGTAAACAATATTCATGGGTGATTTCCTAACAGAATTCATTTTGTATTTCAGATGTTATACTAATGAATGAGAATATAAATAAGAAATACAAATTCATGGAAGAATTGCACATCGTATTCCGTAAGAAAAACATTTGTATATTTTGATTGATTTATTGACTAAATGTGTCATGTCCACATGTAATTCACTGAATAATGGTTATCCACAAACTGTGGTACTATGTGAAATGTCTACGAAAGCATCGACCTGATGGTTTAAGAAATGAACGCAAATACAATGACACGGATGCTACAAATTAAATGAAACAGTTTATTGGTACTTATCTGTATTCAGACGTTCTTGCCTAACGCATCCACCATCTTTTGCGATAGCTCTCCATTCAAATATCAAAGTTAAAATAGTGAGGTAGCGCTTTACGCTGCAGACCAATTCGATAGAACAAACTTAGAAAACCGACAACCGAAATGCAAGTATTCAGCGAACACATCACTTTCACATGAACATTGTTCAACGTATTGAACAATTGCCTATACAAACATTATGTGTGACATAAACGGAAAATAACCACCAATTTTTTGTCTTAGTCTTCCCATTAATGATGAGATAGATATTGAAGTAAATGAACATTCAGTCATCTGGTGATTTATTTCATTTTCCCACATTTCAGTTAAGGAAAAGTTTCTATTACAAATACTCAAAGTGATGAGTAAGTAACCTATTGAATCAAATTTACTGACAATATTATATGGAATACTATTTAACGGTAGTGTTGTATGTAGACGAAATATTGTGTGTTTGAATAATGGAAGTGCGCGAAACAGAGTTACGAACTACTACAGGTCGGCTCATTAGATTTATTGCTCAATCGCTGTTGAATTGAGATATCTATCCAAATGGATGCTTGAGAAACAGTCAAGATAAATGAGGATCCATTACTTCAGTGTGATCGACATCATGTTTGATGAAATGAATACATGCATGTTGATCAAGATCCATTAGACAGTTTTATTTTTGTCCAGTCGTTCACTTCCAATTTACATTTGTATGATCTATCATATTACTAATCATTCTTATGTTTCTGTTTGAATTCCAGTTAAAGATGGAAACTGAATGAATTTGAATTTGGGAGTGATGTATTGAACTTGACTCATTTCTCATTTACCCATATTGTTGTAATAATTAATTAACTGTAAAAATAATCAATCACAAATTTCTTCTTTCACTAACAATATTCACCGTTAATATTAACTAACTCTTATTTGTTTATGTTCAAAACATTGATGCAGTAAACGATTGTAATGTGTGAAATTAAATGCCTGTAAATTAGTGTTTGAGTATTAATATTGTTCACTCACATTAAGAGTTGGACTAGTGGTTGATAGAAATAAGAATACTATGGCGGACATGGTGAATAACACAGTGAAACGACAGTCGTTTCTCAAAATGATAACTGATTTCTATAAATCACAACGTTGACTGAAAACTACTTGTCTCATTTGACATTTGGAAACTAACTTCTCAAACCGGAGTTCATGTATAAATATGAAGTAACAAGTATCACTTCACTATGAGTATCTCAAAATTATTCATTTACTAGAATTAAAACAAATCTCCAACCAATATAGAACTTAAGATTGGGACTCAAACACTGTGTTGCACAGTTTCAATGAATAACACCTCATTCAATACTATTTTCGACAGATTAGGATATTATGTAGGGCGGGTGTACAAAACTAACGTCAACAACACAAGAAGGAAACGAGTCGAGCTATCACACTGCACCGTGATCCGGCTCACTGGTGAGAGAAGACCGGATTTAGCTGGGTTAACATTTCTTCCACAAGCAGTTCTGAAGGACGAACGAATAAGCATTTAACTCACGCGTATATATGCAATGCGAAAATTTTCTTTGAAAAACGTCACAACATAGCACACCATGAGAGAACGCGAACCAATTAAAATCAATGTCCTTCCACATAAGAAACACAAACTGAAGTTAAAAGTGTGCGTTTTAGTCATGAAAATAGGAAATGAGAATTTGCGCAACTAAATTACAAAAGTGAGAATTTCACGCCGTAATTTCTTCACATCTAGCATCCTCAACATCCACTGAGCATCTTAGTTCAGTAAGCCAGCATTTCGCTCCACTAATCCAGTGTTTAAATCACTGTCAGTTATGGTTCCAGTAAACTAGAGACTCAATTTTGATCAGTGTTAGTTGCCGAACTGACATTCTATGAGCATCGCCACGATATTACTATTACGTCATGTGTTATTTCGAAATCATGAATTGTTCACACCAACTGAACATGTTACTGGCCAACTAAACTCAGGGACACAATAGATAACATGTTGTATACTTGAAGTGGATGGCATTATGTTTGAGTCCCGGTGTGGAAATCAATACTGACGTACATGACAGTCATATATATATATGTATATATGGTAATAAATTGTTGAAATTCATTATTCTCCTTCACTTGGATCAGTTGAAGATGTCGACTCAGAAGAAAGATTGCGTTGAGCTTGAAGACGTTTACTTCTTCGTATTTGATTTCTTTGTGTTGTGACGTCTTTTTCATGACTGAAATCAATAATATTCAATGTGTGCATATCAATAATCTTCATTTCCGTTGCACCAGTATCATCCGACGAATAGTTGTCAACATTCTTTGTCAAAATCTTTGAAACTACATCCATTTTATCATTATCCAATTTTATTTGTATTCATTAGCTGATAATCTCTTTGTTTATTATTACGCCCCAAATTCGAGTTAAAAATGTAATATACTTACAAGTGTGTCCACTATGTTCATGATTTAAGTGCTGGTCCATTTGAGACTATCAGAGTATGTGTTGAACAATACTGAAAATTAAGAGTTCATATGCTGAACATTGATGATCTGCAATCTCACCCATATATGTCTTTCAGCTAGCCGAGAAATTAGTTCTTACGTCCATTCTATTTCATACGTATTTAGTAGGTTTAACTTCGTGATTTATATATCCACAGAGTTTAGCTATTCTCTTATCCCCAAACATTTTTATTAGGTCGGATATAAGGGTTCCGTCTGATGGAAAAAAATCACTGCTTTGAATTATTTTAATGACAGATTGATCGTTTCATTATAGAAGGGACGAAATGAAACATCAAACGATTTTGACAGCTCGATCGAGTATGTACTTTGTCCCGGAATGTAGATGAGCCCGAAGAACATTACAATACTAGTTCTTTTACATCAAACAACCCAGATGAAGAAAATCATAATGAAATGAAAGTCATAATAAATGTACGTATATATAAACTGAAGCAGCAGCAAACAGCTTCCAAATAATCACATTTTCACTTATTCTTTACACGTAACCAACGCCAGTATTAGAATAATTATTTGGAGAAATGTAACAGTGAAATAAACACGACCCCTATTGTTTTATTTAACTCAAAATATGCACTTACATCTTTCGGAGCAGCAGTTGTAAACATTCCATTAAAGATTGAATCGATGTTGACCATTTTCATTGCAGCCCTAAAAGAATAAAAATAGTGATAATAATAATAATAATAGTGTAGCGTGGCGGCGTGAACCTGTAATCTTGCTACTTGGAGGCCAGTAACTTAGCCAAGGTTCGGTGACCGAAATCCATTCAAGAGAGTGCGAGTCGTAACGCAGTCACTCAGAAGAGATTAACTCAGATAATAAAATGTATTACCACTAAAACTTGAGATCCAGAAGTGAACAAAGAATAAATGCATTTGAACATCCTGAGATCAATTTTGAACCGCTTTACCATTGATTACGATTGAGATGACGCTAACAAGAAAGTCTATGCATCAATGCGGCGATTACTGAGACAGAATATCCTTGAATTTATCCCACTCCTCCATTTGGCTGCCACCAATTTTCTCAAAACCTAGTTTTATACTAGTACTGGACGTACAGTAAACTAAATCGATGACTAAAAAGATGTGTAAATGTCTCGAAATTAAACTAATAATAAAATATTCTACTATTTTTTTTAAAAAAAACACATAGAACTAGGTAAATTAGTTGAGAAACATCACCGCATCTTATAGTTTAAAACTTCCTGAACAAGATGAATCGAGCAGAATTTATCTTCATTATCCAACTCTTCAATAGGTGGACCTAAAGCCTCCGGTTCATCGGGACTGATAATTAGAGACTTCAAATCCGATAAGGAATTAGTAGGACATTCGCCTTCCATTGACCATGACCAGGTATAATCTCCACCAGCTGTAGTATAATCATCATCACAACCTTCATACCATACTAAATTTCGATTGGAAGATTGGTACAGTTCGCCTGAAAACGATTCAATCTTTTTATCAGATGATGATGTTGTTTTTACTGAGCCGAGACCACTTCTGCCTTTTTGTTTACTCAATGAAACCGGTTCAACTACACCATGAGCATTAACACCAAATCCTTGACCATGTTCATAACCCATTTTTCGCTAATGATATGAAAAAGATTTTAAACAAGAGAAATTTTAGTAGGAAAGTCGAGCATTTATTTCAGTGTTTTAGGTGACAGTATATCAGCAGAATTTTTGATAATGTTTTCCTTTTATTAAACTTGTCGTGTACCGT
Source organism: Schistosoma rodhaini (assembly GCA_944470415.2). NCBI lineage: Eukaryota > Metazoa > Platyhelminthes > Trematoda > Strigeidida > Schistosomatidae > Schistosoma > Schistosoma rodhaini. The sequence continues at coordinate 38,096,993 of OX104037.1, forward strand.
AATGTTGTAAGAGCGTAATACCGGTTAGTTAATTGTATGCTCCCCTGTATTTAGAGGATTATCATATTTCATATTCCATTTCACGCATGTAATTTCACTTACATTAACCTGAAAAGTCCTGTCAGAGCGTCAGTGTTGCTTAATCTCACACAGGACACACACTCAGTAACCAGACAGTCTGATCAAGAACCAAATATCAACCAAAAACAAGTTATTTTTTGGAAAATACAATAAGTAGAGGTATATATTACAATAGAGATATGTGATATACTAGATATTTCTATCTTTATTCATTGACCAACCAGGTCATTTCGGATTGACATATCAACTGCATAAAGAATATTATGTTAAAGCTCGTGATGTTACTCGACTGACCAAATCAAAGTACATAGAGTAGTAGGATTCGAAGCTATTACCTATTGTTTGAAAGTTAAATATGCTTTGAACACTAAAATCCTTCACTAGATAACTTATAGTATTCTAACAATACTGTAACTCTAAAAAAACAATATGTACCTCACAGACCACTTCGACATTCAAAATGACAAAATCGACGACAACAAATTTCCGAATAAGTACATTTTCCGCTAGAACTTACCATAATTTTCCAAGCTACATCGTCAAGTGGATCAGATAGCTGTAAACAAAAGACAAGATAAAATCTATTGAATATCATACTTTTCATTTAAATTTTTTCGTGCAATGAATATTATTTCATTTAGAATGTATTTTACCTAAGGATTGTTCGTTATCTGTTTATAAACGACAATAGAACGTGAGTCAAGTAGACATTGACCCAGGGTGATATTCATATCAGTGCAGCGAAATAATTATTTGTTTATTTATTTAAACACATACATATTATTACAGAAGGGCACCAGATACATATGCGTCACACAAAATAATGAAAGTAGGAAGAAAAGGGATGAAAAGATAAGGCGGACTGAAATGTACAACCAGAAGACTCTTTCAGTTAAGAAAGTTAGAACCACTCTTTATGAAGAAAGTAAAAGAAGGTTGCAGCAGGTTCGCCTCTGGCTTCTATTCTGAGCCGTATCTGATAACGTCTCTAGCCACTGTGTTGCACCATTATATATTGTTGCACGTAGTTAGTTGACATGAATATTAATTTCAAGCAAATCTGAGACACAAAATTAGTTCACACGTTTGACGTTTTTCTAGAATTGTTAGTAGAGACGTTCGTCCATGCATCGACTCTTCTCGTATCTACGACCAATATGGTAAATTGAGAAAAGAAAATTCTATTCAAACGATATTACGATTAATGAGATCTGCTGAACTTACAGATTTTAGTGATGTCCCACCTGCTCTGCCCTGATGAATGAAAAGCTATCGATCTGGCTTGCCAGGATTGTCCATTATTCGGACTAGTAGAATGTGTGATTGGTGTCGCAACAACAAACCTCATCCATCTTATTTCTATCTGATTAACTTGTAAATAAGGAGAACACAATGAAGTGACTTTTTTTCTTTAAGTGAATAGATCACCTTGTTATTCTACTGAGATGCTCTACATCATCATGTTTGTTTCAGATGAGATTAAAAATTTATATACAAATAGAATGCAGAATATCGATGAGTGTATGTGAAAAATAATCCAGTTCTCTAATAACATTATTGATTTCAGATATCACATGTAGAAGTAAATATTGGTGCGCTGATAGAGCCATTAAAGCTCTGTCAAGTAAGAAAAAATATTCTAATACAGTGGTTTAATTTTGATCCACCATTTCACTATTATTCAATTCCATGTTGATGTTTTGAATCCACTGACCAGCTAATCCATCTCAAGTGTGAAAGTGAACAAAGTTTAACGTTCGAAGATTTCATCCTTACATAATACGATTGCAACATGGCTTGTGCTACTTATTCGGCACCCTATAGTTTATCTTTGATAATCCTGACAAAGTTCTACCATTTCTTTCTGACAGTAAGTACTGGCATTACATTCTGGTAAAATAGTTTCGTAGAATGATAGGTTTCTGTAGTTAATTCCGTTATTGGATAGTCTACCCTGAAGTGTTGAACCTTGATGTGTGTGCTCAATATATCCAGTTGTCTGTGTATGATAAATTCTCTGGCAAACCATAAATAATTCATCGAATCGGAATGTGAGTGGGAAATTGCATCACTACTAGTTTACTTAATGTAGTATGAGCTTCATTCTGACGTTGTCAGCAAACATACTGTAGAAATAGTCATTTGACAGAAAATAAAACGTTGCCGATTGGTTTATTGAGACTTTGGCCTCAAGTTGAACGAGTAGTCGAAATAATTTCAGTAGTTTCACCATCGGTCCATATTTCCATGTACAGTCAATTCTCAATATACTCAGTTGTACATCAAACTACATTCACTCTTCGCTTCATCAGACATAACTTATTCATAAACATCCATATTGAAACCAAATTAATTTGTGATCTGCTTTAATGCTTTTTATAGTTATCCAAGATTTTCGGAGAAATTACGAGACACAGTATCGTAAGTTATCTTAATAAGCCAATGGTTTTCAACATTTCGAGTACATTGACATATTTTACAGACTGATACTCCCATTAATATGTAGTGAAGTGAAGATTGTGAAACTTCCATTGTTACAACTACGATAGTTCTTCGAAATGAAAGATGCTGTGCATAAAGTTTTGATATATTGAGAATTAGTTGTCTAACATTGATCGATTTATGATGTCAATTGTAAGATTTACAAGCTACACAACCGTGAACTAACATCTAGTATTTGTCTACCAATTAAAATCAAGTCCTCCATTTTATCCTACTTGACACTAGTGGAAAGCCCTAAACCGCGAATTCTCTACACAAACCATTTCAACTCCTTATAATTATTAATTCAAATGTTATAATAACATGCGAATTATGTGAAGAGTATGAAAACATACCACTTTATATTCGAGATAATTTTTGGGATATTCCCGTGAATATCTTAACAAAAAGTTCTTCGCCTATCAATAACTACGATTGTCTGATACTTTGCAGACGAAAACATTGTATAAATGACTATTGGTCAGTAGTTCTGTAGATAGCATCCTTTCAATTCATTCACAATCTCACTTGCGTCTGCCAAGTGTTTCAGAATGTTCGTCTAGCTCACAACAAGTAGTGTTACTGTGATAAGCATTAGGACGGTATTGATGTATAAACGTCGTCTACGTGATAATAATGGAAGAAAATTAATTTCACATATAGTATTCCCCAATTTCGACTGCACACATTTTATTTCCATGTCATCGTTGCTAATTGCAGTATGTAAAATCTAGTGTTTAATTAACATCGAGAGTTTATCAGAAAATCTTGACCATTTTCATCCCTCCCTAATTGTTTACCGAATGGTATGTAGGTTCTGTGCAATAAAAATGCACCACGTCGACATCTGTAGCCGAAGGTTTGGTGACATTCAAATTTAGAATTTATTTAGTTTGTGTGTACTCATTATTGAATCTTCTCACCGGTGTTTAAGACTGCAACTGATCAGTCTGTTGTGCTAGCTGTACGAATTACCACAATATTGCCACTAAGTCACAAGTGATTTTAGCAGAGATGGATGGTATCTAGCGGAACTTCGAAATCTATATCAACCCCAGGACATAGCGATATTCAGTTGAGAAATCTATTTCTCGGCCATCAGTCACCATACATATCTGCTCATAATTTATTTCCACCATATCAATATGGTTTCTCATCAGACTGCATATGCTACTAGTGAAGTGATTTGTCTTTCAATTTTTCTTTTATTTTCTAATTAGATATGATGTCTGAGTACAGTCTCAGAAATTGTAATACGCTGATACCATACCATACAATAAGTACTTTTACTTAAATTATCTCTCTTAATAATAATGAATATTATAGATATAAGCTGACATTCCTTAATGGAATTCATACTCACCAATACTTTAAAATCATCTTCAAATGTGTTTTCTAGAATATTTAATTGTTTTTCTTAGGTACACTGAACTCGTGTTTCCTCAATCTTAAAATCATAGAACCGTCCACGTCCTGTTGGTAACTAAGTTAAAATAATTAGATATAGAAATGCGACAAAACATTAACAACCATCGATAGCATTTCCATTTGAAAGGAATAATAACGGGTGTAATACTCATGAATGAAGTATGTCATGGTACAGAACAAATCTAGTCAGACGAATAAAAGGTGAAAGCATGGACTAAATATTCACAATGACTTTGACAAATGAGTGGGGATATCGGGAAACGGCGAAAAGGAAAATGTGACTCTTCGTTATTTATCCACCATCCATCTAGTCTTCACATATGTCAGTTTTTATTACTTTGGTGCTCAAAACACGTTGAATGATTTCTTCAATTAAACAATATTCGTGGATGATTTACTAACTGAATTCATTTTGTATTTCAGTAGGGCATTGAGTTAATAGAGTGATTTTTAAGAAATACGAGTGGGTTGAAGAATTGGATACCGAATCCTGTAAGATGAAACATTTGAAGATTTTGACTGATTTATTGAGTAACTGCTTCATATCCACATGTAATTCACTGAATAATGGTTATCCACAAACTGTGGTACTATGTAAAATGTCTGCGAAACTTTCAACCTGATAGTTTATTGAATGAAAGTAAACACAATCACACGGATGTCACAAATCAAACTAAATGGTTTCTGGTCCTAATCCGAATTCAAACATTCTTGCATAACGCATACACCATATTTGTGATAGTTCTCCATTCAAATATCAAAGTTAAAATAGTGAGGTTATGGTTTAACGTTGCAGATCAATTCGACAAAACAAACTTGGCTAACCGACAAACAAAGTGCAAGTATTCAGCCAACACATCACTTTCACATGAAGATTGTTGAACCAGTAAAAGTTATTGATCAATTGCCTATACAAACACTATGTGTGAATGTGGTGTTTAAATAAATCAATGACTTCTCCGTATTGATGACTGTTGTAATTTTGAATTCCAAATACAATACATTCGTTCGTGCCTATCTAATACTTCTTGATTACGTTGCGTTATTCCTGGGATTAATAGTTCATACTAAAATTCAAATACTTCTACTTACCATATTGGAGTCGCGATTGAGCCTGTAATGGAACGGTTGGATACAAATTCAGGTTTTAATGCTTTTGAGGAGTACATGGAAAGGTTCGAAATCTGGGCTATGACCAAGGAAGATGATTTTAATATTGTGGCCCATTTCCTTACATTCATTGGGAAAGAAGCATACAGCCTTATAAAGATTTTGGCACTTCCAGACAAACCGATTTCACTCCCCTATGCAACTCTCAAGCAACTACTGTTGGATCATGTAAAGTATACAAATTCCGAATGCGGTAAGAAAGGAAAATCCGATAAAATGACTCGTCAGAACATCAGGAATTCCACTTATTCAAATAGTCGTCGTAGTTCGATGCGTAATGTAAGTTATTCAGATAATACTTCATTGAGTTGTGAAACAGTCCATGATGATGAGCACGAGTTTTGTAAATGCATGTTCTGCGGCAAGTTTCACCCATGTAATTCATGTATGTTTCGTAATTCTAAATGCTTTAACTGTGGTATAACTGGACACATTCAGTCAGTTTGTAATACCATGCTTCATTTTGCTGAAAGTAATGCCAAGATGGATGCTTCTAATGATCAGTTATCTTTATTTAGAAGTGGTATAAAGTCACATAGCAGTCCAGAGTTAAATGAAACTCAGAATCATTGTGAGACAAAAATTTTTAACCAACAAACTTATCGGATTTCTCATGATATTTAAACAGATATGGTTTGTCGTAATAGTTCACATACTTCTGATGGAATTTCTTACAACTCTGAGAATAGAATGTTAAATGAGTCAAATCATGATCAAAAACCAAATTCAGTCATGGTAGATGTTGAATTCCTTGATGATCCATTACCTAATGAAACTCTTAATCAATTTGAGGAAAATATTTCAGAAGAATCGAATTCTGATATCATATCAAGTGTCAGTGGTCCTCACAATGAATTTATCTCTATTGATATTCCTCATGAATGTGACAAATATGTTTCTCATGAGTTGAATTCTAGTCATATTTCTGATGTTATTGTGTCATATGTTGGATACTCTCACGAACAATGCATGTTGAATAGAATCCCTAGTCAGGGGTATAATGAATCAGAGGGGATAGCAAAATTTACCGAAATAATCAGAGAACCAGCTTGTCCAGAAGTGAAGTTTACACAGACAGAGAATCCAAATCAAGTCCAAGATTATCCTAATGAATATGAGGCAGATGAATGTTTTCTATTCGACTGTTTCGCAGGTAAATCAAGCCTAATTGAATCACATGTGTTAATTACATATATCAATGCATATCCATCTGTGTATTCTAATATGAACAACAAAAAGAATATGTATCATGATTTTTATTCAAGTCAAAGTCACATGATGGAATACCTAAAATTATATATCAGTGTTTATCCCCAAATACTCACATACAGTAGTCGATGCGTAAGATTTGAGAAGATAATGCAAATTGGGAACGTCATGTTGGCTAAAACATTGCGAAGTAAGGACCCAACATTATTTCGTGGGGGAGGATATTGTTGGAAAGTCCATGATGCAAATTCTAAATATCAATGGTTTCACTACAAAGCCGGAGTGCTGATTGTATACAATTCCAGAACCCAGGTTAGTCTGTTCCAATTTCCGTTGTTAATTCTAATACTAATGAGTGCATTCCAGATAAATAAGAGTCTACATCCAATACACTTTTGGACCGATGTAAGATAAACTTAAGAAGAAGACGAACAATTGATTACAGACACTTACACTCCAATTCGAGTTGTGGCGGTTGTGGTGTTTAAATAAATCAATGACTTCTTCGTATTGATGACTGTTGTAATTTTGAATTCCAAATACAATACATTCGTTCGGGCTCATCTAATACTTCTTGACTACATTGCGTTATTCCTGGGATTACTAGTATATACTATAATTCAAATACTTCTAATTATCATAGGGTAATAACTTTGTATTATTGTGGTGAGCGCTGCTCGAGTAGCAAGTCAGTTAGTGTAGATTTCAGTGCGAGATGCATGGCTCTAAATTGCTGTGATGCTTGCTGGCCGTGTTATCTGCATCCGAGGAACGAGGTCATCCTGACATTCCTTCTCTTCCACAAGGGCAATTCCATCGAAAGCGACCTTCACACTGCTGCTCAGTAGTGTCTCCAATACCGTCACTTTAGCTCAGTGCTACCTCAAACCGATAAGTCTCGCTATCGACCCGAACTACATGAAATAGCTCTCGATGTCCCAGACTCCAAAATGGCTCCAGCCACAGAAATTTTCTCTTGATCCTGACACTGACACCAGATGTATAAAGGCAATATGTAGGAAAAGACTATATTAGTATCAAGTTACAAAGTATTTATATAATACATATATAAGTAGACTTCAATAGTCCATTTTAATCTTCCGGTGTTCTGGCATCTGAACTGCATTCTCACCTGGTCTCCAATTGTTCTGCGAACGCCGTGCTTTCGATCTACCGAAACTCCTCACTCCCTCCGACATTTGTTACAACTTCTATTCCACGTTCCGCTATACACTACTTACAAATAATTTCTTGAGTAGCGTCCACTACATTACTATTTCAGTAGTCTCTACTCAATAATATTACTGAAGCCTATCATTCATATATATTCCACTCTTAGAGATAAAATCTACAGAGAGAAAGATGAAATTACCATGAGTTTAATATAAGCTTATATTAGTCTACCTTGACTTTGAAGGCACTCACTTAAATAGTTTAATAGTAAATTCATGTTTTACTATCGATATACATTTGTTACATTCATAAAACAAAACAGTACAGAAATGCCAGCTTGTCTTCCACTTTAAAGAAAGAATACTCAAACTCCATGTGAGTAGGTCGATTAAAGCAGAACAGAGTTTTTAGATGATCTACTTTCATGAAGTAACAGATAAATCTGAATTGAGGAACTTAAATAATAAGACAGTTTGCATACAATGTCGTATCTCATGTTATTCATGTAGCATAGGCATCTATCAATTCTATTTGTCATAGTTGAATGAGTGAGTCAATTGAAGCTAGACCACCAGCGAAAACCTGGTAGCAATGGACGGCCGTTTCGTTCTGTTGTGGGACTCCTCAGCAGTGCGCATCCATGACCTCGAGAGATTCGAACCCAGGACTTACCAGTCTCGCGCCAGAGCGCTTAACCGATAGACCACTGAGCCGGCAATTATGAAATTACCAAGTCTCCACAAAAAACCTTTCTGATAATTCTATTTGTAGATTGGGATCGTGGATGCCCACTGCTGAGGAGTCCCATAATAGGACGAAACGGCCGTCCAGTGCTTCCAGGTTTTCCATTATGGTCTAGCTTCAATTGACTCATGATTTCAACTATGAAAATTCTATTTGTATTTGAAGTAAATATTTTATACGTACATATTAGTAGACAAATCATGAACGAAAATAGAATAGTTGTGAATCGAAGGGATGTTTACCAGTCTGTTCAATCTAGGTATGAATCACTTTATGGAAAAAAAGAAAATCAGACAATGTATTAAACACAAGAAGATAGATACATCCAGGCAAAACACACATGGACATCTTTATAGAAAGTGGACAATATAATTTAAAGGGTTAGAAATAACTCATGAAAATAATAATGAATAAAAGGTCACGAAATGCTTTATTGAATTGAAATAAATCATTTCATAGTTATAGCTTTGTACAAACATAAACAAATGGGTGTATTAGTTTAAAAGAGACACTATAATAACTACACTCAATTTTTCTAGGTGTGGCATCTTTTATGTACGAAGAAGTAAATCTACAAGTTATTTTCATTCATTCATAACCACTTTCCACGACAATCGGAACTTGATATGAATTTCTCTGATTGTTGTTTATTCGCAGTTCGATACAACTAGTAAGTATAAACTGATTGTAAAACAATTAGTCCCTTTAAATTCATTTAGTATTGTAAGTATAGTAAACTTCACCCCATCGCACAAGCAAGTGGCTATCAGGACTCAGTGGCCGGGTGGATAACGTGATGACATTTGAAACGACAAGTACTGGGTTCGAGTCCCAGAGTGAATACAAACTCAGATGCAAGTACATCCACCTGACGAGTCCCAAATAGAACGAAACGCTTGTCGTGGATTCCACTGCTAGCCACTATCCATCTGTGCTTACCAATTAGTCCATTTGATGAATTTGGATAGTGTGAAAACAAGACGTAGATATCTGTATGATATATTAAAGGAATACATTTCGAATCACTTGGTCACATATATACTTGTTAAGAACATTTATACATGAAAATGAAAGGTCAACTAGACGAATTGAAGGTAAAAGGAAGCAAAGATAATAAAGTAAATAATGTGAAACTCATCACAGTGGATAATGAACTTATATTACCAGGGTAGGTTTAAGGTGAGAACAAGCTTGTAATTGGATATATATATATAAGGGGTTTCGATTTTCGTATGGCTAAAGCTTCAATAAGTCTTAGGTATACGCCCTTTAACACTTTTGTATAACACCAAAATAAACACTGTGTTAAGATTAATTTTATGACCTGTTTCAACTATATATTTAGCAGTAAAGGATGATGAAGGTTTATTATCTACTCTTAATTAATTACTTACTTACTAAGTTTTGTAACCACTTAGGTACATGTCCAGACATTTTCATATGTGGTTTTGGTGTTAGGAGAAAGTTACAAATATTTTATAGTGCTTGGGAGACTAGAATATACACTCAGTTACCCCAGTGCATATATACTACTGAACTTAGTAAGTGGGTAGTTGAAGTTACATACTTTTGAACAGCAAATTGGTGAGTTATTATATGGTAACTGTGCTGTTGGTACGGGCCGCATTCACGTCAACGGTCAGTATTAGGGCTGGTAGGGTGTAATTAGATTAACCTTGTTGTAATAAGCTACCGTCTTAATAAAGTGTAATGTGGAAAAATAATGCAACACAGGATCGATTGTTACATAGTTCTACGTTTTCAACACTATTTGACAACATTTTACCTAATGTTTGGCCCTACTAAATTGTTGACTAGGTAAAGGTCTACTTACAAGTTGTAAGTAGGATGAAAACCCTACGCATAAAAAATGTGGGTTCCTGTTGTAGCGGTAATTAAATCCCCAAAATAAATAGCTCTGTAAATCTTCGACGTTGGATTCTGACCGAATTAGTTTTAATGGACTAACCTAGCTGAATGCTCTAGGTCATGCATCCGCACTAGGTCACCAGTGGGAACGCCATGCTCAGCATCCCCTGCAATCGCTAGCCAGATTAGACCAGTAGATCCACGATGTATTGATAACCTATCAAATATATCTTGGAACCTACTCGCTTCTGTCTTTTGATTTCACTATGTGGGTACGATTCATAATAGGTGTTACTGGTCAAAGCATTATCACACTCCGAATACCTGTGGCATCTTCACTGTCCTTGTTCAATCAGTCTGATCCACGAAATATATATATATATATATAATGATTGTACAGCTTGATAATAAATTCGTTGAAAAGAGATCCCTTCGCTGAACTTCGTGTTTTTAATTTTATTGTTTAAATGAGAATTATATATGTCAATTAGTGTACGGTTGTCAGATTTTAGTGAAATATTATGAAATTTGTGCCCATATACATTCGATTGTTCCCACTCGTGTTCTTGTTCACTACATCATAACTTAACAATTCTCTTATTAATACAATAAACTCACCTCTTATATTTTTATCACCACGTGCCATCAATCCTAATGATTTGACTTCATAAAACGTTATTACTGGTGTCTTGAAACTATAATTCAAACTACATGTTGAAACATTGTGTCATATAGGACAACAAGCTTCCTTAGTTAAGACACTAGATTCTCACTCTATCGATGTATGCTGCATCTATAAAACGTGCATATATGTGAACTATAGCATATAGATGAAACAATAATACAATGAAATATCTGATTTCAATAAAACATATCGTCTAAATAACTGGTTAGCGTTTTTTTAGCTAATTGGTTTTCTACCGGATGGGGTCGCTAACCCCATAAACAACCCTCATTCTTTACCCGGGCTTGGGACCAGCAGTAGCCCCTGGAGGAGCTACAGCAACAAGCTACTGTGGGAGACAACAAACCAGATTCCAGTGGAGGAAGAAATCAGGAAGAAGCCCTGGAAGTGGATAGGACACATTGAGGAAATCACCCAACCACCTCACAAGACAAGCCCTCACATGGAATCCTCAAGGCCAAAGGAGAAGAAGAAGACCAGAGAACACATCACGTCGAGAAATGGAGCCAGAAATGAGAAGAATAAACAAAAACTGGATAGAACTAGAAAAGAAGGCCCAGAACAGAGTGGGTTGGAGAATGCTGGTTGGTGACCTATACTCCATTGAGAGTAACAGGCGTAAGTAAGTAAAGTCATATAGAACAACTAGCTTCCTTAGCTAAGACACTAGAATTTCACTCTATCAATGTATGCTGCATCTATAAAACGTGCATATATGTGAACTATAGCATATAGATGAAACAATAATACAATGAAATATCTGATTTCAATAAAACATATCATCTAAATAAATGGGTAGCGTTTTTTCAGCGAGTTGCTTTTCTACGGGATGGAGTCGCTAACCCCATTCCCAACCCTCATCCTTTACCCGGGTTTGGGACCAGCAGTAGCCTCTGGAGGAGCTACAGCAACAAGCTACTGTGGGAGACAACAAATCAGATTCCATCCAGCGGACGAAGAAATCAGGAAGAAGTGCTGGAATTGGATAGGGCACATTTTGAGTGAATCACCCAATTGCTTCACAAGACAAGACCTCACATGAAATCCTGAAGGTCAAAGGAGAAGAGGAAGACCAAAAAACACATTACGCCGACAAATGGAGACAAACATGAGAATAATGAACAAAAGTTGGATAAAACTAGAAAGGAAGGGTGAGGACAGAGTGGGTTGTAGAATGTTGGTCGGCGGCCTATGCTCCATTGAAAGTAACAGGTGTAAGTAAGTAAAGTCATATAGGACAACTAGCTTCTTTAGCTTACTTACTTACTTACTTTCGCCTGTTACTACCAATGGAGCATAGGCCGCCGACCAGCATTCTCCAACCCACTCTGTCCTGGGCCTTCTTTTCTAATTCTATCCAGTTCTTGTTCATTCTTCTCATGTCTGTCTCTATTTCTCGACGTAATGTGTTCTTTGGTCTTCCTCTTCTCCTTTGACCTTCAGGATTACATGTGAGGGCTTGTCTTGTGACGCAATTAGGTGATTTCCTCAAAGTGTGCCCAATCCACTTCCAGCGCTTCCTCCTGATTTCTTCCTCTGCTGGAATCGGGTTTGTTCTCTCCCACAGTAGAATCTTGTTGATAGCGTCTGGCCAACGGATCCGAAGTATCTTGCGTAGACAACTGTTAATAAACACTTGTATCTTCTGGATAATGGCTTTCGTAGTTCTCCACGTCTCTGCCCCATACAATAGAACCGTCTTGATATTTGTATTGAAAATTCTAACCTTGGTGTTGGTTGACAATTGTTTTGAGATCCAGATGTTTTTCAGTTGTAAGTATGCTGCTCTTGCTTTGCCGATCCGCGCCCTCACATCTGCATCTGATCCACCGTGTTCATCAATGATGCTGCCCAGATATGTAAAGGTTTCCACATCCTCCAAAGCTTCTCCGTCAAGTGTAATTGGATTGGTGCATATTGCGTTGTATCGGAGTCTTGCTTTTCCTTTTGTTTATATTGAGACCGACTGCTACTGAGGCTGCTGCTACACTGGTCGTTTTCTCCTGCATTTGTTGTTGCGTTTGTGATAGAAAAGCCAGATCATCCGCGAAGTCTAAATCGTCAAGCTGCATCCTGCCTGTACACTGTATCCCGTGCATTCCTCCAGATGTTGACGTCTTCATAATCCAGTCGATCACCAGGAGAAAGAGAAAGGGTGAGAGTAAGCAACCTTGCCTTACACCAGTCTTTACTTCAAACGAGTCGGTGAGTTGTCCTCCGTGGACAATTTGGCAGTTTAGTCCATCATAGGAGTTCCGTATGATTTTGACTATCTTCTCAGGCACGCCGTAGTGTCGTAGAAGCTTCCATAGTGTCGTCCTGTCCACGCTATGAAATACCTTCTCGTAGTCGATGAAGTTGATGTAGAGTGATGAATTCCATTCGAATGATTGTTCCACAATGATACGTAGAGTTGCGATTTGATCTGTGCACGATCTATCCTTACGAAATCCAGCTTCTTTAGCTAAGACACTAGAATTTCAGTCTATCAATGTATTCTGCATTTATAAAACGTGTATATAGATATGAACTATATCATATAGATCAAACAATAATACAATGAAATATTTGATTTCAATAAAACATATCATCTAAATAACTGATCATTAAAAATTACAATTCAAGATATAAAGTATAAAGGGAAGATGTCTTTTCTTCCTTTCTTTACAAAAAAAAGGTGAGTGAAAAATTAAAGTTTTTTTTTTCTTAGATTAAACATTATAATAAGTAGTCCCTAACTGATTACATGTATAGCACATATATGTACATATATATATACTACTTATTTCTTATATCTGACATATAATTTAAACAAAACCAAAGATGATAGATTCAATCTTGTTACATATATATATATATCTATATATCTAAGCATTGAATGATATTCAATATCTCTCATTGAAAGCTTGTTAATTTTGGCGCTATTGATGAATGATTATTATTTTGTTTCCAATTTAAATGATCATTTATACAACATGTTAATTCTTCATATGTATCACATATTGGTTGACAACTATTAGTTGGTGATGATAAATTTGATTGTTTTGTATAAATTGAAAATGGTGGACTTGATATTGATGTATTTGTAATAGTATTAAATTGTAATTTATTAGATATATTCGTTGAACGGGTATAATATACGGATCTATGGTGATTATTATCATTGATAGGGAGTTTAGGTAATGTTAATGAATTTCTTTTTAATGAAGGATACATTAATTGATTGGTGTTATTATGATTATTTGTAATTAATTTGATAGTATTTTGAGAAGTATCATTATTGTATTGTGTTATAAATGGTTCTGTTTGTGATGAAAATTTGGTTTGATATGAATTTGGTTCATAATTAATATTTGTCCATAAAGCACTACAAAAAGAAGAAGAAAAAAATGAAAGTGACTGTTTAGATCCATATGGTATTGTATGTATGGGACTGCAATTGATCAGTCTCTCATTGGTATATATATATATATATATATATATATACATATTGTGCATATTGCCTCGATAGAGCACAGCATGCACATATGCAAATAAGAGAATGATCAATTGCAGTCCTAAAAATCAATGGGGATATTCAAACAAACAATACTAAGTGAATTTTAACTTCATCTCATTGTACAAGCAAGTTGCTATTAGGACTCAGTAGCTGATTGGATAACGTGATGACAGTTGAAACGAAAAGTACTGGATTCGAGTCGCAGAGTGAATACCAATTCAGATGCAGGCACATCCACCTGACGAGTCCCAAATAGAACGAAACGGGCGTCAAACTGGATTTCACTGCTAGTCACTATCCATCTTTGCTTAAAGTTACTGTTTTTTTAATCTAAAAATATGTTAGTTGACTTCAAATTCTATATAAGTATTAAGTAAGTTTAGGATATTATACTATGTTAAGGATAATCAGTAGGAAGTCCAGAAAGTCAATACTGAATATATAAGTTGAAAGATAAAATTGTAAACTACATAGAGATTATCAAACCGACATTAAGAACTAAAACATAACGGTGACTGATATATATATATATATATATATATATATATATATAATTATTTTATTTAAAAATATAAATATTGGTACAAAGTGGCACTAGATATTATATGCGCCACACAAATCTTATTTGATTTGTGCGAGGACTGACATACTGCCTGTGTGCCGAACCGAAGCAGGTGGTTGTCTTAGGAAGCCACAACCGGAGCCTTTGACCTAAAGGTCTGATCTACAAGGCAGTGGAGCATCATGAGGAGATGCAGTTCCATGGTAGCCGGTGATCAACGATTGGAATCAGGGTTATTCCAACTCCCTAGGTTGACTTTTCGTGTCCATCAACCTGGTCAAAGCGCCGGACATTCACTTTTCGTCCTCTCAATTTGGTAAACAACACCGGTGCCACGAGAAGGCAGTGGTTAGGACTTCACTGGAAGAATCTATATACGCGTGGCCATATGAGAGCGTTTTGAGAGAGAGCGCGGAGTCTCCCCACTCTCAGCCGTACCAGGGCATTCAGGGGCATACATATATATATCTTTTTATAAATGGGATAGAATTAGGTTAAAAATGTTCTTGTTTATCATAATATTTTACTATCATACCATAATACAACATGGTACGAGATTATATTACTATTAGATTAGATAGTTGGTTGATACACTCTGCATAGATTGAAATCATGTTCTATCACATATACGATTCACTTCAAAATGTAGAGAATCTCAATAATATACTGAACAATAATTTACTCAACACAATTACATGTAGTGTACAGTCAATTAAGTTCAGAGTGGAAATAAATAATAGTAAAGAATCCTTATACTGACAAGTTAGTATGTTGAGTACATCTCTATACTTAATCAGTAGTCATTTACATTTTACTAAAACTTTAAACAATCTGTTTCTAAGTTTTCAACAGGTTGATATAAAATTTTATCTTTTTTTAAATAATCACAAAGGGGGTTTTGTGGAGATTTTAATAATTTTATAGTTGAAATCATGAGTCAATTGAAGGTAGACTACCGTGTGACTGATAGGTCCTAGGTTTGATTCTCGCGAGGCGGGATCGTGGGTGTGAACTGCTAAGGAGTCTGACAATAGGACGAAACAGCCGTTCAGTGCTTCTAGGTTTTCCATGGTGGTCTAACTTCAATTGACTCATGATTTCTTTTGAATTAACATTCAAAATATGTTATTTCCGAATTTTTGATAAGATAAACTGCTAAGTTGAAATAATTTTAACGGTGAATAATGCTGTACAATAAACCATTGAATAAATTCTTAGTACTTTATGAAAAAGTCGTTAGTTTTCCGAAGTTCATTAGCTGAAAGTATACGCTATTTTGGATGATCTATGATGTAAATCAAACACCCTTTACATTGTTTCTGTCAGTCAGTACACTAACCTTACCTTATCTACCTCTGAAATGTATTCGATAAACTGTGTAATAATGACTGATTGTATTAGTATAAAACAGTTATCATTGTGATGTACATGTATTATCATAGTACACTTTGTGTAAACTTAGTATCATTGTCATCTCACTAAGCTAAGAATATGGATTTCTCTTTGTTATAGTTTTCTGTACGTTTGGAAAAGTCCTCAAAGTATGAGTATATCTTCATTGAAGTCGATATATTATATGATCGTAAAAATTAACTATACTTAGAGTTATACACAATAAATAAAGAACAGAAATATAGTCTTGAGGTAGATTCTTAATTCATTCAGTCAAGTCAATGTCGAATCTGGAACTAGTGTACATTAATCCAACTTGTTTATCTTTATATTACCAAACAAAAAGTAAATGAATAAGATAAGGTATAACGGAGAAAAGCTAATATCGGCTAAAATAGAAATCTCGTTACATGAAATACAGTACACAGTTAGCAACACAACTCTTGATTACAAGTGTTACCAAGGAGTCTGAACTTAGAGGCATGGCTCACATCAAGATTAAACGACCTCGTAGAATACTGTCATACCTTGACTTATTTACCTCTAGACGTTTTTTTCATAATTATATGTCAACCAATATTAAACGTTAAGCAATCGTAACATATAACCCAACTACTTTGGTCAATGAAAGTTTACTGTTTCCTAAATGAATCTGTGGTGTATGCTACCTATGTTTGCAAATATAAGTAGTATTTGACACCGATCGGAAGTGGAATGTCTGCGAACAGAAGGCTTAGAGGATGGAAATGAAGAGAGGAGAAAAGGAAACTGGAAGCGATCAAGATAACACATGAATGAAGAAACAATAAATCTTGTAAGAGGCAATTCAAAGAAGATGTGCAAATGATGCATCTGATGTATGATTTTCACATTTAATTAAGTCACTGTGTGATTTTGCACTAAACAATAAATTGGTCATCCCCACTTGACCTACTCGTTTACTACAAGTTTACCCTTCTCAGCGTATTGCAATATATTTAACCTAAGGATTAGATAGTTGATCTATTATATACAAGGAAGGATTTGGGGGGCAGTACGATCATACACCTACACTCCACATTATCTCTTCTACTTTCATAGTCCATGTTATATATCCATACAGAATAGACTGGTGAGTAGTATATTCATCGCTTCGTAGACAGACAGACATCTTGTTTTATACACAAGCGGTAATTAAAAAATAATATATTTTTTTTATCAAATGAAAACTATCAATGACATAAAAGATGTTGCTCTTTTTTTCCATCACATATAAAGGGTTTCGGTGAATTATAACTTTATTTTTCTTGTCTCAATTATGATAAACAATAATCCTATTCCTTCAATTGAAACAAAGTTGATGAGCTTAGTCACAAAGTTGTTAAAAGTTTACATACTACTCACAAGTAGCCTAAATAGCGATGATAAAAATAGTCTAGATCCTATTTTTGTCTTAAATATAGTTGAGTCCGGGATAAGCCTATATTCTTGGATGCCTAAAAATGTTTGATACTTCTAGAGTGGTGTGGTTGTATAGCCTCTTATTAGGACATTTACATTGGAATGTAAGAGTTTAGAGACTTCTGACTGAATACTGATTATTAGAAATGATATTTTCCATGATATTTCACAACTAATTTATTGTCACATAATATTTGGACTGTAGAATAGCTAAGTGTTTAAGTAAAAAAGACGTTTTGTAAACTTCATGATACTTGGGGTGACATGTACGAACTATTGTTCAAGATTTGGCTTAACTTCCGAAGAAATAGATATACGCTATTGGTTAAAATAGTGGCTCACGTTTTTGAGGGATATTTATCTATACTTATGAATGTGTGTGTGTATATTTGTGTATATTTAATTTCGATTTGGCTTAATCAATAAAAGCTTCTCCCAACTCTTGGTTTTCTTACTCAATTAGCTAGTTGAGCTCAAGTATAGGGAGCTCATACACCAGTTGCAAACTCGGATGACTTCAAAACATAACAATTTGCCTTTCATTTTACCAAAGGTCCCAAATTTATTAATTTTAAGGTCATTTGTAAGTACCCATATATTATAAGCACAAAAATGTAGGCTGAAGATAAAAGCTTGGCGATAGCCAGAAGTACGATAAATAGATATAAGCCACAGTATCACACAAAATAAATTGAGGTTAAATATGTAGATTATTAGAACTAACCAAAGCAGTTTAGAAATGAAGCGTTTTCTGGAAAACGCTAAAAAAAATAGTGGCAAACACATGTTTCCATCTACCTGACCAAATAAATCAATCGCTAAAAACATTGCTGACCTTTTACGAACAGAAACTTTGCGATTGTTTCGACGGCGATAACACACTATACCAATGATAAGAACACTAATAAGCCATATCAATAAACCTATTATAATGAACGCCTGAAGAAAAAAAACAGAATAGTAGAGGGTCATACATTAACTTCATGGAAAAATTCCACTAATAAAGTGATTAGGACAATTAAATTTTACAATGAGTTAAAAATTCTCATTGAAAGGACTATATTTTATGGGCGAACCAATGAGATTTAGAATATCAAGTCTTGGATTTCGACTCGAAATTCATCCATCCAAATGGCTAAATATTATCTCGGCATTATAGCTGATTTCAGTTCGTAATGAAAACCCTTAATACAATTTTTATTCATCACTATATCTAAATCCTAATCCTGATTTCTCGCGCTAATTTGTAATCTCTTTTGATCCTAGTAGGTTGATGAATTTTCTCAAGGTCATCCTAGCATCGTTCAAAGATCGTTCATAAATTATATTCTGACCGAAGCGTCGAAAACAAAAGAGGTATGAACATATGATTGGTCCAAAGTTTTAGAACACCTCGGTAGCAAACACTTTTGATCTTATGCGAACTAGAACTGTGCAGATTGCCTCGATATTGATAATAAGTCACAAGAATTTTAACCAGAGATAGACAGTAGAATCCAGGAGGCGCGTTTCTACACATTTTTGACTCGTCACACGGATACACCTGCGTCCAAGAGTCAATGTTCAATTCGGCATTCACATTCATCCAGCTAACAAGTCCCAAATAGGATGAAATTCGCATCTTGGATTCCACTGCTACCCACCATCCATCTCTGCAAAACATACTTCTAGTAATTTGCTAAAAATAATATTTCGTTTATTCCTATCATAAAGCTGTAGTAACACAGTAAATTTTCAAGCATACACTTAAATTTAACTATTACAGTCAGTCAGTCACAACGTAGAACTTCGTACGCATGTACATCAGTTCGATTTGCCATACCACATTAGCACAGAGATACAGTTGTCGATTCAAATCCGATGGTGGTAGAATGAGGACTGAATACAAAGCTCACTTATAAACATACAATATAAAGAAGTAAAATAGCGTTATCCATAACAATTGAAGCTTTTCAATAAAATTCACATAAATCACCTTTCTTTTAACTTACCAAAATTATATAATTACGTGTTTCATTGTTAGAAATTTGACCTGGAATTAAAGATAATGAACTAAGAAATAATCTAATTAAAATATTAAGGAAAGTATATTCAGAATATATAAAATTTTAGAAGGTGGTTTTGTGGAGATTTTAGTAATTTTATATAGTTGAAATCATGAGTCAACTGAAGCTAGACCACCTGGAAGCACTGGACGGCCATTTTGTCCTATTGTGGGACTTCTCAGCAGTGCGCATTCAAGATCCCGCCTAGCGAGATTCGAACTCAGCGTTACATTTGACTATTTTGTTGGACAGATGTAACGTTGCAATGAGTATTAAA
The DNA here is from genome assembly GCA_944470415.2 of Schistosoma rodhaini. NCBI lineage: Eukaryota > Metazoa > Platyhelminthes > Trematoda > Strigeidida > Schistosomatidae > Schistosoma > Schistosoma rodhaini. Next base: position 38,117,048 of record OX104037.1, read on the forward strand.
ATGAATAAAACATTGAATGATACGGTAACAAACCGTAGAGAAAACCCCACACTAATAATATAAGTCGCAAATAAAGTGTAACAGTGTAGGATTCTGGACACCTATTTAGAAATTGTTTGATACTACTTAGTTTTGATTGTTTCTTTAAATGATCCAGGTTTCGATAAAATATTGTGTATTCAACTTCGTTAGTCTTTCAAAAACAACGTAGATGAAGAATTCAATTCTTGATTTTATATAAGTATCTCAGTGACTGTTGTAAAAGAAATCTTTATTTGAAAGTATTTCCTCTGGTTGGTAACTATAGTTGAATCATACTCTGTGATAAGGCTATATGACACACCAAATATGGATCTGTATGCAGGCTATTCTCAATTTATTAATTATTCACCTTCCTAAGCTTGGCTCCCCCATGGTCCTGTCACAATCAGTTCATCAAATTATACATATATTTATTTATATATAATTTGGCTTTTGGGAATCTGAATTTCTGTGAATTACAAATCTTATTATACATAGCTGATTGAATAATTTAGAATATCGACCTTGAATTGAATTTTTTGGTGGAATCAACTTGAAGCCTAAAACGATGATGAAAAGGCTCAAATGTGCCATTTGATTCCCAATGATACAAGATCATCTTCCACTTATATTAATTTCTTCATTAGTAAAATCTAACTCAGTAGTAAAGCTAGCGATACAGTAGCTGACATATTGATAGTAAAAGGGAAGGGAACTTTTGTGTTGATTGACCAATAGAAAAATCACTGAACAAAATTATCGGTTAACATAAACTATATGGATGATCTTGGGCTACAATGCAAGCTGTATCACTCTTCCGTATACAAACTTATGAAACGTGGGGTTGAAACTGAAATTAAACATTAGAGTAAGAGAATACTATTTAGCTTCATGAAGCACTCGTGACTACTCATTGAATTTCATCCAGTACTTCAATACACATTCTGCCTTAAGAGCAGGTATTTTTTATAATTTAGCTTAATAACCAACTTAATTTCACTTTTTGGTTGTTTAATAGATACTTTCATGGAATTCAAGCATTTTCAGAATTAAATATTGCCACTATTTACTTTATAAGAAGAGGGTTTTGTGGGGTGAGGAGCCCCACAATAGGACGAAACGACCATCCAGTTCTTTCAAGTTTTCCATGGTGGTCTAGCTTCAATTGACTGATGATCTCAACTATACAATATTTACTTTGTTAATAATAACATACAGTTTATATATCAATAAGGTTTAAACTTCGAAGAAAATACATGAGGCCTTATCTTACCTGTTATTGGTTAACTCAAGGCTGTCAAGTATGTTATGCTTTTACGAAACTATATATGGGATTCAGTTATCAAACTAATATTCAATCTACACTCTACTTGTAACTACCTTATCAGTATATTTTATTGTCGAAATAATTTGTATATTTCAATATTATATTAGCTGTACAACAAACTAATTCATTTAACTTACAGTTTATCTCTAAATCCCCCTTTTACTTTACAATCTAACTTTCTCTCCCACTTGTAATTGACATGTATTTTACTGTAAAAGGGAACATAGCTCTCTCTCTATATATACAATTATTCATTTATATGCTAGTTTTCTTTTTTTTTTTGAAGCAATACTTTATATGAAACATATAATTTTGTTGCCAAGTCAACTAAACTGTAACTTTCTATTAAAAACAAAACAAAAAACTACTACACTTGTTAATGTTCAATAATTAAGTAAACACTATACAATAGTGAGATTTGTTTATATTCATGTATATACGTAAATGTATATCATCTGTATGGAGTTAACATGTTTATAACCTGTTAAATACTGTTAAATAGATTAACAGTTATAAACTGTTTACTTTTCTCCCATCCCCCCCCTCCACTATTTTATAACTTTAAAATTAACTATCTTTTGTAGAATAATATATAAGAATTAATGATCGAATAGTTTCACATTATTCGGGTGCCCAATTGATGTAAGACATTCAAGAGGAAGAATGTATTTGTAAAATCTCAGCGAATAAGTTTAAAGTAAATCTAACGTTTCACTTGGCAATCTGGAAAGCTTGAACTAAAGTGCCAAGCGAAACGTTGGATTTATTACAAATTCACTCGCTGAAATTTTACAAATATATCCTTCCCCTTTAACTATCTTCTATTATTTTTGTGTCCCCTTCTTCTGTTGGATACAATCTAGATGTTGTATACATAGGAAAAAAACGGATTGAAAAAGATATTGGATCATATGTTTTATTTATTGTAATAAAAAAAAACTCAACATTACTGCCCCCCCTTTTGTCTTTCATCAATAAACACTTTATAATTCTATATAGTTAAGATCATGAGTCAATTGAAGCTAGACCACCGTGGAAAACCTGGAAGCACTGGACGGCTGTTTCGTCCTATTGTGGGGCTCCTCATCAGTAAGCATCCACGACCCCGTCTCGCGGGACTCGAACCCAGGACTTTATCATTCGTTAAATTCAGTAATAATCTATTCATGATGAATAAAATAGAAAAAAATTTGTTTATTTGTTTTGTAATAATCGTTAATCGATAAGTGAAATATAAATAGGTCACTCGTTGTGAATGTGAACGTGACTGAACTACATTTGTCACAAATTCACACGAGAACTTCAAAAATTACCCCACGAAATCATTCACTAGGCTGGTTGCGGACGGTCACTACTGAGAAATACAATATAAGAAAGAAATAGCTGTCTAGAACATACTGGTTTTCGAAGGTTGTCTAATCTAAGGTCAGTCCTGAGTTAAGCTTCGAAGTTTAACAATTTTAAAAGACCCCTTACACTAAGAGGTTCGTCCTCTGGAGCATGATAAAGACTAACCGTGAAACCACTTTGATGTAAACTGAATAAACACAAAGAGTTGGCTACACGAGTGCTTTTTTAAACTGTTTAAGTTAGATTTTCGTTAGAATTGAAGTACATAAACAGTAAGAAATATTTTAGTTCCAACGTTTTATTAAGATTAACTGATTTGCCCCAGTTAGATGATTTAGAATAATTAATGAAAAATCTTTGTTTTTATTTAAATTTCCCGAAGGTTAAAATATACCAGTAACATTTAACTTCAGTGTCTGAAAAGTGAAGTAAGTAAATATAACTTTGAAGCATATTAAAGCAGTTAAACCAAATGCTGTGAACCAAAATTCTATACATCTAAAGTTGCGCACAAATTGCTTATATATTTGGGAAGTAATAAAATCCTCCTTTCATAGAAAAGGCTCATTGTGGTTAGCAGTAGAATACAAGATGCTCACTAGGTCCCGTTCGGTGCATGTCAGGTGACATGTTTCTAAACCAGTGTTTACAGAGGGACTAGAACCTGGTATCCTGCAGTTCAAATGCTCAACACATTATCGACTGAGTTACTGAGTGAAAGTAGTCATTCATTTGTGATAATGAGCATGATATTTGTATAGCCATTAGAAAGAGTTTGAATGATCTCATCGTTGGCAATATGCACATTCTGTATAGTGCACAAATCCCAATAAAGATTGATAGAGATTTAGCAATGCTTATCGACAAGGTATTTTTCAATGCGTCATGACATAACAAATATAGATATTTTATATAGTTGAAATCATGAATCAATTGAAGCTAGACCACCATGAAGAACCTGGAACCTGGGAATCCTCAGCAGTGCGCACCCTACGATCCCGCCTCGTGAGATTCGAACTCAGGACCTATCAGTCTCGCTCACGAGCGCTTAGCCATTAGACCATTGAGCCGGCATCCAACGGTGTACCCAGTGGAGTTCAACAACGTCTGTTGGGAGATATCAACTCACTGAAGACATTGATGAATTTTTTATAAATTTCGTGAACTGGTTGAAGTTAGACATTAACACCATTGGATGACGGCCGGCTCAGTGGTCTATTGGTTGAACTCTAGTGCACGCGAAACTGATAGGCCCTGAGTTCGAATCTCGCAAAAAGGGATCGTTGGGTGCGAACTGCTGAGGAGTCCCATAATAAGATGAAACGGCCGTCCAGTGCTTCCAGGTTTTCCATGGTGGTCTAGCTTCAATTGACTCATGATTTCAACTATATAAAATTATTAAAATCTTCACAAAACCCCCTTCTGATAAAATATAGATATGCTGCATTCTACTAACTACTTTTATAAATTACACATGTTTCATTTTGTCTCTTTTCGTTATATTTGTAATCAATGAAAGATAGAGAGTTATGAAAGTGATATAATCAATAATTCTAGCCAAAGAAAAACTAACATTCGATCATCTATAAACAGTGCTTGTTTTTTCTGTTGTTAAAACTACACTTTCAATTTAATTTCCTTGTCTCTCGTTAAGAAATACCTTTTTCTCCCTACCTAAAAAACGACTTTCAAGGTAAATGTTTACTAAAAACCTTACTATTTAAATAAAATACCCAACAGTTAATTTGATACATTTGCTGGTGAATGTGTTAGTACTTTCGTTTTCTGTCATAGTAAATGTGTACTGACTGAACACTGATATAGAAATGACAGTAATATACACAATTAGATAAGATATTTATTGTTGTAAGGTATATAAAGAAAAAAGAACAACAACAACAACAACAACAACCCATCATTTACTGTCATTTGGACATTTTTTGATAATCATATCATATCCTAAATAGGACTTAAACACGCGTCCTGGATCTCATTGCTAGCCACTATCCATCTTTGCTTATATCCAAATTTAATTCAGATATTATTGAACAAAACAATAAAATTGTTTAAAATACAGTTTCTAATTTGGTTCATTTATGAACAATGAATGTTTGTATGTTAGTTTGTCTAAGATGGAAACAAATTCAGTCCCCCCCTCCCCCATTTTTTCGTTGTTGATAAGTTGGTTGTCAAAACCTATTTGTTTAGTCTATTGGTTACAACAATTAAATTTTTTCCATGATTTTAATTGTCATTCTTTTTATTTTATATTAATTTTAACTAAAATAAACCAATACAAGTCTATTCCAAGCTTATATACACACTTCTATTATATAGTTGTATTCCATTAAGATGATTATTATGGTCTATTATTGCAAGTCTTATATTACTAGCTTACGTATTACGTAAACAAGGTAAGGGGTTTGAAAATAGTCTTATACAACTAATTGATCAATGAGTAGTGACCAATCTCAGATTAGCTTAGTCCTTCAGTGTTGGATCTATGGGATTTATTTTCATCACTACTTGATAGTCAATCAAATGTAAATATATCTCATTCCTATAAAAAGCCAGTCGCTAATCAAATAGCTCAGTTGGTAATGTTTAAAACAGTAAAGTAAGATTATGTGTAATTGAATCTTATAGGGAGTATCAGTTCTCCCAGGATTATAGGTATCCCTTACTTGAGAAGTCCAACAGTCAAAAAGCTTAGGTCGAGGAGGTTTTCATACAGACTATTTTCAGACACCTAACATCTCAGAATATTTATCCATTTGGAAGACAGTTTCTGTCACAGTGTGACATCAACGACAGCCATCTGTAGCATTCATAGGTTAATTGTTTTACTGCCATGAATTTGTAGTGCAATTGTCACTATATCTAACCAGAACTTCATTCTCTATCAGAAATATACTGAATTTGGAAATAAGGATCAAAACCTCATCATTTTTATCACCGTACTTGAACGAGTATAGATATAAATTCTATTGGTAAAATTTCATAATCAGAGATAAAGGGAATTTCTAAAAACTTGGTACTTAGGTTATTATGAAATCAGTAGAAAGATTTATACAGGTTTAACGCACAAACCAGTTGGAATAACGTCAATCGATGACATATTTAGGAGTCAATCTAACATAATGGTTACCTGTAATGAAAGTGTACTTGGAATTAAAAATTTCACTGGCGTCAACTAACTAATCAAGAGATAATTCAAATGAATTGATTCAAATTTTCAAAAATATTTTTTCAATGTTCATTACTATTTAAAGTCACTGACAATTGGACTGAGCCATGTTGGTAGGTGTAGACTACCTGGTTAGGATCCGCGAGATGATAGTAATCGACGGTTAGAGACCTTGAATGAAATGTCTCAAAATCGTTTGCAATGGCGAAGATTCATCCACTCTTTGTGTTCTGCCAAACTTTAATCTTCTGAATTCTTCATGTCCCTATCCTTTTTCTCTTTTCAAATTTATTTCATTGTATTATACTCCTTGAATAACATCTTCAAACCCTAATATTTCACATAATGCTTATACTCTTACTACTTCTACCACCATGGGATTTTAATTGACAACTGCATCTCTGTATCAATGTGGTATGGTAACTCGAACTAATGTACGTACGTACGAAGTTCTACGTTGTGACTGACTGACTGACCGACTATTTAAAGTAAACACTGGAGTCAATGTACGAAAACAATACATAGAAAAACAATGTAAGCCTCAAAACTAAGTCATCTAACACAAAAGGAATATAATATCATATAGACTATATTATTCAAACCATCTTCTCAAGTATGACTAATGGTTCTTTTCATATATCGTTGTTTCATTTTAAAATTATAATTTAAACTACTATTGTGATATATGCTACTTATGTCAATATATAACGCCAATCAGGAATAGAATGACTGACAGTAAAGAGTCGTACACATCTAGGAGAAAAGAACGGAAACAAAAAGCCATTGATATGGAAATACAGGAACAATAAAGTCTGAGACAATTAATAGACATTTTGCAAATAAAGTATTATAGTACGTCGTTTTTTGCTTTATCAAGTAAGTGTGTAATTTTGTGCCAAAAGGATAATCGGTTGTCTTCGCCTATGTTCTCGTTCACTACACTATTAACTCACAATTAGTGTTTTTCTCAAAATAATAAGAAAAAAAGAAACGTATGCTGAATATCAAATAGCTAATTCAACTTGAAAATTTCTTACCAGATGGATTCATGACACCATCAGATTCTTTAATTGTTGTTTCCTGACTTTTATCAATCGTCGATACATTGGACTGATCTGAATCTATTATTGTATTTATTGTATTCAAACTAGACAGAGTATCATCAGATCGATCAATGCTAAGGTGTTCATCTTGAATGTTTTGAACATTATCAAATCTTAATTGAACAATCTTAATTGTTTCATCATTACTTCTCATCTCTATTAGTTTTGTTCTATCTATGGGATCTGATCGAAATGTTGATGTTGTTGTTGTCGTTGTCGTCGTCGACGTCGTAACTGATGGTTTATTAATTTTATTATTCATATTAATATTTCTAGTAGATTGATCGATTTGTAATGGTCTGGCTACATGAATTGTTTTTATATCAGGCGCTAAAATAGTCGATATAATTTTAGATTCAATAGGTGTTTGACAAAATTCTCCATGCCAATCCAATGTACATTCACATATTGCACTGGTACTTAATGAAATGATAAGAGAAACAGAAAAGAGGATTACTTTTCTTATATTAAATCAATAGTGATTGTAAATGATAGGTAACCTGCGTATTTTACAATTCGTTACGTTTTAAAGGACTTATGTTATATTCGAAGAAGACTAAATGAATGATGACTTCCAGGTGTTTGACTCTTAATGAATGTTCGTGCAGACGAAGGTGAAGGGAGTGTCCACTTTGTGTGTTTTTGCAGTTGGAACAATTAATTTTATAAATGATGTTCGAATGACCTATTCAGTTGTACAATGAAACGAAGAACCATGTACCTATTTATATTCGATAATTTTGATGTTTGATTATAATTTCTTGAAAAAGCTTGGACCAGATTGCCAGGCGAAACGTTGGATTTACTAAAAATTCATTAGCTGAGATTTTACAAATATATATTATTCCTATTTAATGTCTTACGTCAACTCGGCGCCCAAATACTGTGAAACTATTCGCTCTAATTTAGACGAAAGTTCTTATATATTTCTTTCTTTGGTTTGTATAGGATTGATTAGAGTGGTTTTTTGTGTTTTTTTTGTCCTACACCTTTTGCAAAAGGCTTTAATAATCTCGCTGTAATTTTGGATTTGTCTTTTATATATGGTAGTGTTATATCCCAACGAGAATAATAATAGGTAACTGTTTGGATCTATCTATGGACTAATATTATTCGCATATTTTTATTGTATAACTATTGCGTAATTATAAGCAAAGATGGATAGTGGCTAGCATTGAAATCCAGGACGCGCGTTTCATCTCATTTGGGACTCGTCAGCTGAATGTACATGCACCTCAGAGTTGATGTTCACTGTGGGACTCCTAAGCATCCTAGCATCGATGGGAAGATTCAAACAAACAATACTAAGTGAATTTATTACGTAATTAGATTATGTATATTCATCCAGCTCAAAGAACAAAACTCCACCAGGATGAGAACGGTTAACAATGCGACTGATATGCGAAGCCTCAATAATTATTACGAAGCTAATCTACGAAACCCTCTTTAATAGTTGAATTTTTAAACATAGTTTAATTGTATACGATTGAAAAATGAATTCGAGGAGTTCAGTTCAAAAGATGATAGTATTGAAAGCAACCTGAACATCAACAACAAGTAATTTTATCGTATAAGTCACTTCAGTACTTCACTTATATGGATACCTAACAAATTCTAACTTAACTCTTTCATGTATGTAATTTAAACCTATTTTATAATTATAATTACTCAATATGACAGGTTGCAAGGAGCTAACGAGATCCAAATGAAATAAAATCAAGCCATATCAGTTTACTTATATTTTTACTCTTGCTCTCTTCAAGATGATTAAAGGAACTAAAATCTGACAAGAATTAAAACACAATTTCTCTCTCTATTAATAACTCATATCATCGATTGTTTGTCATATTCATTTACAAGATGGCATTGGTGTCAGTTTTCATGTCGAATATTTGGCGTCAGCTGAATAAAATTGATAAATTCTAGTTGAAAGTATTATGATAATCGTTTCCAAAATCACAATGTGATAGCTGTTTGCCGCTTTCAAGTTTAAAATAGTTCACTTTCGTGATTGGATATTTTTTAAATTTAAAACAATCGCATATGATCTATGAGACCCCACAATTGGCAAATAAAGAGCTTGTGTAGTAACATTCTGAATAATGTGTTCTTCATGGCGACATGTCAAGCATAAAAACTAATCCATGGATAATGATGGGAATTATTACTTCGAGAAAGAAAATGACATTATTTACCTTGTGAGAACACATTTTCCATGTAAACACGGTTTACTGCATATTCTAGCACCAGTATTCTCATCACATTTCCATAAATTATAAAGAGGTGTACAATATACCTCACAACGCTGTCCATAATAATTTTTGGTACAAGTTATCTCAATATGGGCTTCAACTCTAAAAATAATAATTCAACAAAGGAAGGAGATGAAACTTTGTAGATGCCCTTCTTTCAGTCTTTCCAATGAACGTGCTTCCTAATGTACATGAGAATTTGTAAATATATTTGAAGGTAACTTGAGAAGGTTATTGGTCCACTTGGATTGATTTAAGAAACATCTGCTGTCGTAGACTAAAAATATTTGAGCTACTGTTAAGCTTCTATTTAGGGTTGTTTTAATCCTTCTATGAGCCTGCCTAAAATCTCCTCACATTTGAATGCAAGATGGATTAGGACAGACGAAGGATTAAATTAGAGTTAAAGAGAAGCTTCCATTCAACCCCAATATTTCCTCTATATAACGCCAGATACAAAAAGAACTAGCTTTATAAAAATAGTATATTTGTAAGATCCCAATCAGTAGGGAAATTAAATTTTTAAATTCTCTGACGTTTCGTCACTCAGTGTAAGGCACTTCTTCAGAGAATAAATTCAGAGGATAAAATTCTTTGTAACTGATCATTTGTAATGTAGGAAAAGAAACTTGTATTTTCGATTTGTGGTTTAAAGAGTTTATGGGAAAAGCCACATAATTTTCATAATTTGTCGATTTTAATTTATCGAACTGAGATTCTGGCCAGTTGAAGACTAGTTACATAGAAATCCAAATAAGTTATGTAAGTATTCGGTAATCGTGATATCAAGGATTACATCGAGAAACAAGTTAATAGATAGCTGAATGTAGATTATGTTGTCAACCATACGAAACTAACTGATTCCACACATTGTGTTGCATATATTTCAGTTTCTTAGAAATAGGATAAAAATACCTATCTTGATGAGACCTTGAACATCAAAATATGATATTCAAGCATCTTAATAACTGGCCATTCACTAGTTACGATATTGAGTTTGTCAATTTCGTTATGTTGATCGAATCCTATCGACCAAGTCACTATGTAGACATACAACAATCCAAGTGGCTGAATATTCTGCGCATTGTAACCGAATGTTCTGTGGCTAGAGATCGTTGCCAATGAGTGAAATAGGTCCTCATGTTCAAGGAGATATCTATTCCCTACTGACGAGTGATGTCTGCCATATTTCTTGAGTTGATTAAACAATAAAGATCGCAGCTGTCTACAAAATTCTTTGAACTCCAACCATATGTTTAAATCATATTTCGTTCAACAGTAGTGATACGTCTGGCCGATTGTGAACGCTATATTTGCTCCCCTAAGCTAGTTCCGTACCCCCCCCCCCGAGCTAGAACTATACAGCAACTTGAAGACCAGAGAAAAGGCACAAAGTATGAGGGAAGCGCTTTACTATAGGATCCATTTATGTACAGAAAATACAGGGGTTTTATAGTAATTAAGAGACATTGAGTTTACATAGTAGCAGTGTGTTAAACAGCCAATCAGGACCTCGTTATTTTAGTGGCATAGCTTCTAACTAATCGCTGATTGGTTGGGGCTCTTTATGAGCCTCTGGAGGCTCTGATAGAGTATACTGTAAGCCGACTTAACAAGTAGACTCATAGATTTTGTGTAAATTCGAGTATCAGTTAGATTACCCATACAGATTTATATCTCTAACAAAGATGAAGTAATTGCTTTCTAAGTATTGTTATTCTTTCATGAATGTGATATTCATATTATCATTCTAAGTCCTACAAGCCACTTCATTGAACTTTGCACTATTTTGTTCCTACTATTACTGTAGTGTCCGCTATCAGTACTTTCTGTTAACTACCTCATTTAAAACTGGTCTTTAATTACTGTTGAGAGTTTGTGGACAGATAGTTGAATTTCATAGATTACATCAGGGGATGATTTTAGTTAAACAAATAGGAAGGAGTGGATAGCTGTTTCATCGAATTATAGGACCCCTCAGTAGAACGCATCCAAAACCCGACAGAAGATCTAATTCACAAACTTCAGTTCTCGAGGTAAGAACATTTAGTGATTTACATCACTAACTTCAATCATTTCATGATGTTTTTATCTACATTACGATTAATCAAATGGGATATCTTAATAATTTACTCCATGATTTTTATATATAGTTGAAATTATGTGTCAATTAAAGCTAGACCACCATGGAAAACCTGGAAGCACTGGACGGCCGTTTCGTCCTATTGTGAGACTCCTCAGCAGTGCGCATCCACGATCTCGCCCCGCGAGATTCGAACTCAGAACCTGCCATTCTCGCGCCAGGTCTGTTGGAAGACATCAACTCACTGAACACATTGGTGAAATGGTTGCTCAATTTCGTGAATTGGTTGAAGTTAACATCGTTGGATGCTGGCAGGCTCAGTGGTCTATCCGTTAAGTGCTCCGGCGCGAGAGTGGTAGGTACTGGGTTCGAATCTCTCTCGCGAGGCGGGATCGTGAATGCGCACTGCTGAGGAGTCCCACAATAGAACGAAATGGCCGTTCAGTGTTTTCAGGTTTTCCATAGTGGTCTACCTTCAATTGACTCATGATTTCAACTATATATAAAAACTGCTAAAATCTCCACAAAAACCCCCTTATTCCATGATTCTTTAAAAAATACATCATATGATTTCATATAGAAAAATGCCATCAAAACAGATAAATATCAATGATCATATTTATTAAGTGAAAATTGTAACACTTATGGTAAGTTTGATTGTAAAATATATCATGATATAAACAATGTTTTTTTGAATATTGAACCAGTTACTTTCAATCTAAACAGTGTCAACAATAATGTTAGCTGGATTTTGTTTAATTGATCTAATGAATTTTATTGAATAAAATTATACCTTATTTCATGTATGAATATGATTTGGTGAGGATTTATCAAGGGACTTAGTTTATATTAAAGAAGTTATTTGGCTGCTTTAAAGTGAAAGGGAAGCATTAAAAAATGGATAGATAAACTTTAATTTTCTAAGGTGAAACATTAGTAATCTAATAAATTTATTGTACCAAGGTGGGATTTCAATGTTGCGTTACTCAAAGATGGATAATGGCTAGCAGTGGAATCCAGTTTGACGAGCGTTTCGTCCTATTTGGGAATCCTCAGGTGGATGTTTTTATTATTTATTTAAACACATATATATTGGTACAAAAGGGCACCAGGTACATATGCGCCACACAAAATAATGAAAGTAGGAAGAGAAGGGATGAAAAGATAAGACGGACTGAAATGTACAACCAGAAGACACTTTCAGTTAAGAAAGTTAGAACCACTCTTTATGAAGAAAGTAAAAGAAAGTTACAGCACGATCGCCACTGGCTTCTATTCTGAGCCATATCTGATAACGTCTCTAGCCACTGTGTTGCACCATCTCTCGGACCCCAGCCAGGGAGTCGTGAAAGACCAACAGAAGCTAGCCCTTTGCAGCTTTCTTTCATGCCACGACACCATGTCATACACTGATCTCCTCTCCGCCTCTTCCAACCAGTCCCAGGGTCGGCAAATGATGCACGACGTGGAAGTTTCTGGGATGGCATTCAGAAAACATGTCCAAGCCACCGAAATCGGTGTTTCAAGATGGTGACACCAATTGAATTATCGTCTCTGTGCCCGAACACACGATGCCGAACCTCTGCATTACTAACATGGTATTGCCACTGGATGTCAGCAATCCTTCGGAGACAACGATGATCGAACACAGAGAGACGTCTAACATCCTCAACTCGGAGAGGCCAGGTTTCACAAGCATAGAGCAAAACTGCTCACACCGACGCGTTGTAGATCTGACCTTTTACAGCCAGACTAACATCACGAAGGCGCCAAAGATGGCCCAGATTGGCATAAGCCGCTCTGGCTTTCATTATACATGCATCAATCTCATCACTCACGCCACCACCAGCACTTATATAGCTACCTAGAAACACGAACTTTTCAACTACTTCAATCTGGTCACCATCCAGGGTGAGTACAGGATGAGAATCCTGCCAGTCTTGTAGGAGTACTGTGATGTGGTCTACTTATATCCATATAAGTAGTATATGGTGTGGGTCAGACATAGAATGTATTTTGGCAGAAGACCGATGAGGAAAGAACTGAAATGAAGCGCAATCGTTTGGAAAATGCATGAGCAATGGAATTAGAGAAGAAACAGTGAAAATTGAAACAATTGATTTTTATTTTACAAATTGACGGTTCATTGTTTGGTTATCAGAATTTACTGAGATAGTCTGTAATGTTTGCTTAAATACATTCGATTGTCCACAACCGGTGTTTTGTTCACTACAGTACTTTGCGGATTGCATGCCTTGGGCGTTATCGCACAGTAAGACAATATCATCCGCATACTCAAGGTCGAGAAGTCGTTCTCCAGGCAGCAGATCCACACCCCCATTACTTACATCCATCAGAGCTGTTTCCAGAATGTCATCGATGGCAAAGTTGAAGAGGAATGGTGAGATCGGGCAGCCCTGCCTAACCCCACTGCTCGAATGGAACAAGGGAGAAAGGTGGTTGTATGCCCTCACTCTGCCTGAGGTGTTCGTGTACAGGGCCTTTAAGATGTTAATGAACTTCTCAGGCACACCCTTCTTCAATAGACAATCCCAGAGAACAGTCCTGTCCAACGAATCGAAGGCATCCCTGATATCAAGAAACACTACGATTGTTGGTCTGCGATAAGTATGACGGTGTTCTAACATTTGGCGGAGGGTGGAGATGTGATCAATGCATCCTCGACCAGAACGAAAACCAGCCTGCTCCTCAAGAGTCAATCGTTCTCGGGTTTTAAACAACCTACGAAGAATGATAGAGGCCAATAGTTTGTACGCAATCGGAAGTAGACTTATCCCCCGATAGTTATTGCAGGAACAACGTGAACCCTTTTTAAAAATAGGGACGACTATCGACTCATTCCATGATGTCGGAACACTTTCTTGCTCCCAAACCTTTCCAAACAACACAGTCAATTCCTTAGTTAGAAGATCACCACCATCTTTAAAAAGAGCCGGAGGTAAGTCATCTGGGCCCGGTGATTTGTAACGTTTCAAGAGTTGGAGTTCCTTGCGGACTTCCGCCTCGTTTGGTGGATCAGTCGTCACCGGCCATGGGGGCAGGACAAACTGGTTGATGTTGCCGGAGAAGCAGGCCAGTTGAACTGCCCTTCGAAAAATTCCGCCCATCGTCCAAGACGTCGACAGATGTTAGTGATTGGCATCCCGTCATCCTCATAGATTGTTTCACCCACACCAGACTTCTTGCTGCCAGTGGCTCAGATGAGTTGGAAGAGCTTCCCGCAGTTACCAGATGCAGCTGCTGCTTCCATCTCATTAGCACGCTCCGACCACCAGGCTTCTCGGTCCTTACGCAAGCTTTGCCCAATTCCATTGCGTAACAGACTTCGTTTGTGGTCATACTCACGGTCATCCGGAGTAGACCGACGGGCTTCCATCAGTTGTAAGGAGCCAGAAGAAACCCAGTGCTTGTAAGCGGGACGTTTCGCGAAGCCGCGAGAGGCTTTACTCGCCATTTTCATGGCGTCGTGAAGATGCTCATCTATACTTTTCGGTGGGATGGTAGCTAGCCTAGAGGCTATCTCCGCTCGATACTTACTTGCAACAGAAGTTGCAGCCAGTTTACTAACATCAATTCGTTGGTGGTGGTCAATCCTTCGAGCACTGAAAAGTAAGGTGAGATTGGCGCAGACCAGGGCATGATCAGACTCCAGATAGGTATTCCGAAAGGAGCGGCAGTCTTGTACACAACCACGCCAGCGGTAGCTGATCGCGATGTGATCAATCTGAGTCCAGGCTTGGGATGCAGAGGGAGGACGCCAGGTGGCACACCGGCGATGACTGTGCCGGAAGTTAGTGCTAGCCAGAAACAGGTTGTGGTCTGTGCACAGTTGCAGCAAACGGTCCTCGTTATCTGTCCAGCGACCAACAAGTCCCCATCGGCCACCTAAACCTGTGCATTCAAGTCTCCGGCTAGTACTACAATATCTGTCGAACGCGCTTTCTGGAGAAGAACTGTTAACTGATGGTAAAACTCATCCTTGATTGCATCCGGGCTGCAATCTGTCGGGGCACAGGCGGAGATGACGAAAAGACACCGTTTCTCACGCCGATTTCTTCTCACTTTGATGGAACTTTCTAATCTAACAGCACATAACCGACTGTTAATGGGGATCCAATCGATTAGTGCTGCCTCAGTCCTAGCGCTTAGTGCGACACCAACGCCAGCGAAACCGGACTAAGATGCCACAGAGTCCCCGGATAAGCGCACGTGGAACAAGCTTTTCGAGGCGACAGATGGAGAGCGGATTTGTAGTACTTCACTAGAGTCTTGAATACGGGTCTCGTATAGACAACAAACATCAACATTAAGACCTTCCAAAGACATAGCCAGCCCTATCTGTTGTCTGATATGCATTAGTGTGCGAACGTTGAAGGAAGCCAGCTTGAACGGCGTACGTGGTTTCAGAAAGACTGCTTCAGTATTCATGATCGGTGGAAGCATTCACTTTCAACCAGACAGTGACTGGAGATCGTTTAGATAGGACAGATTTTCCACCAAGAGCGAGCTGCTGCATAAGTTGAAAAGTAAGGTTACACAAATTGGGGATAAAAGGGGGTGAGTTAGCGATATGGTAAATAATAATAATAATAATAATAATAATAATAATAATAATAATAATAATAATAATAATAATAATAATAATAAAGGTAATAATAATAGTGTAAATTGTCTTGCTTCTAGTATGAGCAGTAATAGTATCGTCATGAGCAGGAATAGTATCGTCAGATGGATGTACCTGCATCTCACAGTTGATGTTCACTCTGGAACTCGAACACAGTACCTTTCGCTTCAAACGCGTTATCCGCTCAGCTACTGTGTCCTGATAGCCACTTGCTTGTGCAATGGGGTGAAGTTTAAATTCATTCAGTACGGTTAGTTTGAATCTTCCACTGCTAGCCACTATCTATCTTTACTTGCAATGCTTGTGAATTAAGGCTATATCGAGGCAATATGCACAGTATGCACATATAGCCAATAAAAGACTGACCAGTTGCAGTCCTAAACATCAATGGAAATATTCAAACAAACAATACTAAGTGAATTTAATGTTACGTCACATTTTCCCAAATTCGAAAAATTGCTAAACCGAGGTGAACCAGTTTAGTTAAGGAATCTGTACATATAATTGGTAACACTTTTCATTTCTGTGAATGCTTTCTCATGTATTTCTATTCAAGACATTCATTAGACAATGATCTAACACTTGTTGTGTTAAGAATAAGCTCCGATTCATTACTTTTATTAAGTTTACCTGACGTAATGAAGGTATATATGATGCACAATATTATGATATTGGTCATGTATCAAGTGTTTAAAATAAAGCTTACTGCTATCATGTTAACGTTAGACAAAACTCCTTAAAGTTAATGTCAACTTTTATAACTAAGAATCCTCCCTTCAAGAATCGATGTGAGTATCTAACCAGTAAGTGTTATTAATGTGCAAATGAATGAAACGAATGAAACTATGGAGCCGCCACCCAAGGGAAATAAAGTTGTCAATAACTTTTCCTTCTCATATCTAGTAAGCCATTATCACGCCAAATACTATCAAAAGACAAGCATAAAACAGTGTACATGTACGTGCCAGAGCACATACATTGGAAGAGAAAGGAGAATTTTGTATCTGCATCCCCAAACATATTCCACAATATATCATGAAGCATGAACCATATCATGGTGGCTACCTCTAAAACATCTGTTTAATCAATTAATAATGATCTTTCTGTTTGTAGACAACTATAATCAATATGCTAATCTCTTGTAGATATAACTTTGTTACAATTTGAAGTTCAATTCAGACACTACCATCATCGTAACAATTAATCAATTATTTATTAAGTAGTAGTAAGCTAAAACTGAGCAGGGTGGCTTTCATGTCAAAGAAGAATAATAATGTCTACACATTATGCATTTTAATATGTTTTCAGATTAACAGGAACGTGTAGGTAACGAAATCGATTAGATGAATGATTCATTTAACTATATTAACCTATCTAACTTAACATTCATTTGTTGTGTAGCTTTGAGACAACACTTGATCATTATATTAGGGCAATGTATTAATTTTGTTGGTGGTTAAATTTCATTTTAAATTGAATTGACATTAAAATAGAAAATAAAGCCTAATACTTACTTGACATCGACACCCATCCGAAATTCATGTTTACCTTTGGTTTCAAGTGGAACTGTTCTTCTAAATAGAGCTATCCGTTGATCTTCATCTATATCACTATCTTGAATATCAAGTTCAATTTCTATAGTATCCTAATGGAGTTGAAAGAAAAAAGACAAATTTTGATATTATGTTTCATGAAATAAACTTTAATGAAGTGTCTTTTTTTAAGGGAAGGGACTTTGGAAAGATTTCTAATCAACCCAGTTAAGTATATTCTTGTTTATTTGACTTATTTGGGCGGAGAAATAGTTTACCACAATTTCCTATAGATAAGTTCCACATACATTTATTTCTGTAGTCCATCAATCAACCGTCGTAGAATCACATAATTATGGTGTATTAAATAAGTGTTTAACTTTAATATAGAAAAACATTGATCACATATTATTCAAGATTGTATTCTTCCCAAAAGTTACTATTTTAGTGAAAACTGTTTGAACACATTAGTATTTCTACAATTTGTAGATAAATTCACTTAGTATTGCTTGGTTGAATCTTCCTATTGAAGCAAGTACATCCAGCTGATGAGTCTCAAATAGGACGAAACGCGCGTCCTGGATTTCACTGCTAGCCATTATTCATTTTTGCTTAAAATGTCTGTGAATTAAAGCCATATCGAGGCGATACACGCATCATGCATATGTACTGATAAGAGACTGACCAGTTGCAGTCCTAAATATCAATAGGAAGATTCAAACAAACAATACTAAGTGAATTTAAACTTCACCCCATTGCACAAGCAAGTGACTAGCAGGACTCAGTAGGTGAGTGGATAACGCGATGGCGTTTGAAGCGAAATGTACTGGTTTCGAGTCCCAGAGTCAACATCAATTCTGAGATGTATGTACATCCAGCTGACGAGTCCCAAATAGGACGAAACGCGCGTCCTGGATTCCACTGCTAGCCACTATTCATCTTTATTTATTATGTTATTTGAAAGTTTACTTTGATATTACAGTATGTTTAGTTCAAACAAGATTTTGAATCATTATGAAAAAGCGTATCTGACATGTATTTGATCGATGGTAGCTTTAAAAAATCTTCCGTATAGAGTAGAATTATCAACTGAGGTATAGTATAGTTTGGTGTC
Organism: Schistosoma rodhaini; assembly: GCA_944470415.2. Lineage (NCBI taxonomy): Eukaryota > Metazoa > Platyhelminthes > Trematoda > Strigeidida > Schistosomatidae > Schistosoma > Schistosoma rodhaini. The sequence continues at coordinate 38,135,662 of OX104037.1, forward strand.
AAGATACGATAAAGCCATTCGTAAGGCCTTAAACTTCGATAAACTAAGGAGTTTAAGATATTCATTAATGAATAACAATTGGAAAGGATTGCTCAGGACAGGGTTGGATGGAGAATGCTAGTGGGCGGCCTATGCTCCTCTGAGATGAAGTGCATCCAGCTGACGAGTCCTAAATAGTACGAAACGCGCGTCAAACTAAATTCCACTGTTAGCCACTATCCACCTTTACTTCCCTATTTGTTTGAGTTTAAAATATTTGTGATGAAAAAGACTATTTTTTTGGTAAAACACATCAGAGATATACACGTACGTATATATATATACATATGCATGTATAGGCGGCTATACATTACAATGTTATTCTTCTTAATTTAGAAAGAACAAAATATATGAAGGCAAAATCAAACTTCATATCAATTGTCTATCAATTTTGATCGTAAAATTTTTCTATCCTTCAGAAATAGTGAAAGAACAATCAATTATGAAACAAGTAACAGATTCTAAGTTGATTTAATAGCTGTTAGAGTTTTATGGGTTAAAAAAAAATGAAAGAAATTAACGAATAGTGACAGACAATAGCACATGTTACTATGCACTTAGAATTGATGGTTAATATGAACATGTATTGTAATGTATGTCTGTAGAGAAAAGATAAACCATATCATACTACTGATTGATATTGAACAATGTGATATAATAAGAAATAGGCTTTAAAGCTTGAATTCATTTTTATTGCAAAATGTCATCAGAATAGACTTCGAAAAGTAGTAAACTATAGTTAGAATTGAATTGTAATTCATGTATACTGATTCAAGGCAAAATGTGGGATCTCAGTTCATAAAGTCACTAATTTCTGGTTTGAACTATGTTGATAGGTGCAGACTTCTATCGTTACTAGTGGTTGGAGATTCTGAGGGAAATGGCTCAAAATTGATCAGAATGGCGTAGATATAAACACTATTTGTCTTCCCTTAAACCGTGAGATTGAAAGCATTTTATACTTTTCGTTCTACGAAATAATTTTTTCTCCCTCTATCATGTTCTTATATGCAATCCTTTATATATATTACTACAGTTGAAGTAACTACTTTTATGAATTCGATGTTCATCTTGTTGTGTTAATCAGGTATGGCAACTTGGACCGATCCATATATGTGCTTGATCCTACGTTGTAGATGAGTGACTGACTGATATATCGATTCATATGTATATTCGTTGTTTGGATATCCCATTGATGTTTGAGGCTACGGTTGATTATTCACTTTCAGGATATGTACACCCTGTGCATATTATCCCGATATTGACAATGATTCACAATCATTTTAAGCAGAGTTCTCGAGTCCCGGAGTGAACATTATTTCTTGGATGTAGGTACATCCTAGTGATGAGTTCCAAACAGGATGAAGCGCTTCCTGGATTCCACTGTTATCTACCAGTTATCTCTGTCTAAAATACTCTTAGGATTTATCCATGAATGGTTAACAATAAAAGTATAGTCAAGGGGAACGAGTGAATCAGAATTGCGGATGCGAGTTTTATGTTTCCATGACAAATTCAAATATTCCTTATAATAAGAAATGGACATAACCTTTCCTTACTGATTAGGATGTTTAAAATGATTGTGATTAATTGATTTTTGTTACCATAAAGTAGCATCGAAATAAACTGTGATGTTGCATAGTTGAAGTAACTGGTTTGCAAATCATGACTTGAAGTTCGTGATAATTAGCGTTAGTTATTTGCTGTTTGAACAAACATTTCGGAAGTAACTCCGCTTATCATGGAATCCAATCACACTTTTATAATTTTTTCCTTCAAGATTACAGATTTACTTTGTTGGAAAGTTCTGATTAATATGGATTACAAGTTCAGAACTTCCAATCAATTACCTTCGACGATAATCCGTCTAATGAATCCCATAGTGATATCGAGTCAATCGAGCAAGTGGCCGCAGTTCAGTTTGACTAATATAATCCAATTAGTACTAAGGATTAAAAATAGTGATAATGATCTTGTCAAATTTATATCTTAAGGTTACTGAAATTAAGGGCAGATTCATATTTAAGATAAACCTATCAGGGAATACGAAATAATCAGTATAAAATCATTAAATCACCTATACACTACCTATAACCAGTTTTGGCTAATAATTTGTCTGAAATTTATGTATTTAGTGATGACTCTTGTCTCTTGCTCTTAGAAACAGATGTGTTCACTGTGAAGGTCTTATGTTGAAACCCACATATTGTAATAAGTGTATAATGTCATGGATTCCTGAAATAAAACGAAAAATCCATTCACTATTCACTAGTTTTCAGCTCATGACAAACATTCGCTTTACAATACATAAAATGACATCTACAGAACTAACTCAACATTCTTAATCAATTTCCTTCTGTAACAAAAATATTCTGATTTTAATACTTACCGGAAATATTGGCTGTATTTCATATGTGTCGAGAATGTGGTCAATATACTTTGAGTTTGCAAATGGTCCAGCTTCTTTGCGTAACGTTGAACGTTTCTCCCATCTAGAAGATCAAATGAATAGGTTTACAAAAACAGTTGACATGACCAACTTCGGTATATATATATATGTAAATATAAAGTTGATTATGTGTGTACAAACCATTGAAATAAAGTTGAAATCATTTCTTCAAAGTGGTCTAATACTGTGCTTTTGATTTTATCAAATGGCTCTATGGAGGTATGAAACAAACAGTTAAGAAACCGGAAATTAAGATGCGTGGACTCTTTTCTACTTCATCATCTTTTCTCCATTTCCCAGTCACTTAAAGGTAATAATATGCAAGTAAACTAACAGACTTTCAACATAAAGTCAATCACACATAAGACTAAGCATAGAAACAAGCTAGAAAACAAAATTGACACTGTTTTAACTGCTCTAAAACTAGTCATATGAACAGCTTACTGACAAGTTTATTCAATTATATAACAATATACAAAGGAATCATTAAGTTTTACATTGTATTACCCAAAAAGTGATCTAAAATATTAATTATTGATTATGTGGGTACTATGAAAAATTTTTACATGCCAATCGATCTTTATTGATTGATAATTAAGGTTATTTATAACCTAATCTAAGTTTAAAATTCTAATATCCAATTACTATGTAAAGTTGGAAATGTGAACCATTGAATCCAAATATATAACTAAGTCATCATCTTGATTAGTGTATTTTATCTAAATGTTCAGTTTAAATCATACTGAAAAGCAGTTTCAAATCCCCGATTGTTCACAATAACTTTATCATCAGACTCTATAATTCATAATTATTGTGATATTTTAAAAACACCAAAAAATGGCATGTATTGCTAAACTCTAATAGTTGAATTCATGAATTCGACTGTTAAAACTACTACAATCTCGAAAAACCCTTATTCTGATGGTAATCATCATGTGCTCAGTAGTGACTGGAATCAAGATGGATTTCCTGGAGTTCTAGTGAGAGGCAGTGGCCAGTGGAATCCAATCCATGTCGGATAGAGACATGTGTCCAACTCAGACAATGGATGGATGGTTGCGCGAGATCATTGGTTGATTGAAGTTAGATATTAACTTCATTGGATATCTGCTCAGTGATCTAGGGGTTAAGCATTCGCGAAGTTCCTGGGTCCGAATCTCTCATGTGGGATCGTGGATATACACTCATTAGAAATCCCATATTAGGACGAAACGGCCGTCCAATGCTTCCAGGTTTCCAATGATGGTCTAGCTTTAATCGGGTCATGAATTCAACCATTAAAATTACTGTAATCTCCAAAATCCCTCATTCAGATATTAATAAATTTGACAATGTTATAAGTTAAAAATGATGAACTTTTGAGTCTATTACGGCATAAATACTTTAAAATTGTTACTTGCAAATTAGAAAGGTCATTTAATAAACGCCAGAATAATCCATAGTAAAGGGTCAAGTTATAATCAATATACATGCTTTAATTCAATCTATGTACCGCTAACAATTGGTGACGATGATAACAACAGTGATAATAATAATAATAATAATAATAATAATAATAATAATGCGTGAATGTACTATGCAATAAAGGGAGGTGTTGTAAAGATAATTATGCCAACAAAAGAAGTCATGTAACTTGGGGAAGATGAATGTGTAGATTAAGAAAGATACAAACACAAAATGAATTGAAAGGAGGATAAAGGTTTATAATGTCCAGTTTAAGTATCTGGTGATCCAGTCGTAGACCAAGGTAAACATAGAGGCTGGATACACCTCTTCTGGATACATAAGTTCAGTTTTCTGAAATCGATCCATATAACTTTAGATATATAGAGTAGCCGTAGTCTTGCTCCTTTAGATAGATTTGTTTGTAATTTGACATAAAACAGAGAAAACTTTTCTTATATCCTTGCGAAGACATAAGTACGGGTAACTTCCGGGACCATTTAATGGAATATCATTCTATATATATACTTACTGTTTAATTATTGAGTAATCAGATTGTGTATATCTATATTCATCTTATTACAAGCTTCATTTTGATCTATGGATCATTATTATATGATTTACTGTGCCTAAATCATATTCAGTTTATTGATTACTGTATCCCACGTTCACAGCCACATTTGGCTTGATCTTGTACAAATATTATTTTCTATATTATGGTGTGATACGGTCTATCTGTCTGGTATATAAACCGAGTATGTTTGAAATAAAGGATTCGCGTAGTAGAAGCTGTAATTAGTGTTTCTGGACTTAATTGGAAGCGCTAGGCGGACAAGGGGCCAATAAAGACGCTAGACTGCTAATACCAGTTGAACGTCATTGTTTTAGCACAGTACTAAGATTGGATAAGTCGTATTCCGATTGGTGGATAAATCACGTGATAAAAAAGCTGAACATAAAATCATAACAAATTGGCACCAGCCCATTCTTTTTTTAAATTCATAACAGCTTTATGTTTATATCTTTCTTAATCTACACATGCATCTTTCCCAATTCACATATTGAAAAGAATCCTTTATTCGAAAATATGTAGTTTGTTAGTTATAGTTGAACATGAGTTATATTATACCATTTCACACACAGATTATTATGAATTTAAATAAATACGCACTGCTGAGGAGTCCCACAATGGGTCAAAACGGCCATCCAGTGCTTCCAGGTTTTCTACGGTGGTCTAGCTTCAATTGACTTATGATTTCAAGTATATGTAAAGAATGGTTCAGTAGTTACCTATTTTATAATGAATCATTTTAACTCACTTTTCAATTGATGTATAAGCAGCAAAATGAAAAAATGGATCACAATGATCACCAAAAACATTTAATGCTTCACATTTTCTTAATCTGCTATCCAAATTATAGGGATTTTGATAATTTTTTATTACGTAACTTATATTCACATCAGCCTAAATAAAAAAGGGAAATGAAAATTTTAAATTCATGGTAAAATTACTATGCTAAAAAGGGAAAGAAAGTAAATGATAAATATATACAATTCTGAAGGACTTGCCACGCATGACATTGATCACCACCCAGTGATCAAACAATTGTGATTACATATCAGTCCTACAGGAGGTTGGTCGCTGCCCAAGTAGCTCAGTGATAACGTCTCTGACTGTGAAGCTGAGTGACACGGGATCGAATCCGTCAGGGACCACCAGTTCCCTCAAGACTACAGGTATACCTTGCTGATGAGTTCCAAATAGCACGAAACCCGGGTTCAGGGTTGCCTGTTGACCACCTCCAACCACCATCTTATCTCGAAATAGTACACGCAGTGTCGAGCCATCTAGACTGGTGGCCACGTTGCAACTTGATCGATAGCATTCGATCAGCACTAAGACAGACTTGACACGCATGACATTGATCACCACCCAGTGATCAATCAATTGTGAATACATAATTCCGAATTTAGATAATCGAGAAACATAACTTGAGTCTTCTTATTGATGTTTAGGACTGCAATTGATCAGTCTCTTATTGGCATACGTGCATCCTATGTGGATTGCCTCGATATTACCTTAATTTATAAGTATTATAAGTAAAGTGGTTATGGCGATGACTTTTGAAGTGAACAGTAGTGGATTCGAGTCCCTGAGTAAACATCGACTGTAAAGTGGAAGTATATCCAGCTGACGAGTCCCAAATAGGGCGAAACGCGTGTCCTAGATTTCACTGTTAGCCCCTATTCATCTTGGATTATAACGAAAATATGATATCTCGAATATAGTTTAGCATTGAAATTCAGTTGATTAATCAATCGTAGTCAAAGTAAAACCTGTTGCATAAGTGAGTCAGTTTAAGTCGGCATATTATACCAGCAAAATGAGTCGTCCATTAGAGTATGAAAAATGGAATACAAACGTCACGTTCAAATTACAATAATTTTAAAGTAGAAAGGAATGGGATAGTTTCCAATGTTCATCATTACTTCACTTTTTCTCTCCTTACATCAACTTCCTTCCAATCTACTCCAGCATTAAAAAACAGTTCACATTGAAGTTTGTTATTGTTCAGAATCTGTAATGCATGTTCCAACCTCTTTGGTGGATGAAACTGGAATCCAAGACTCATATTTTAACCTATTCGATAGTTGTCTACGCGCATCGTAGTGTTGATATTTACGAATTGTAGATCATTCTTTAAACGTCACAGTTCGAGACATTTAACCAGATTTGCTTTGTGTTGAAAAAGTTTGAAGCTATGGGAGTGGCTATAATGTCAAGTTTAATATTTTTTTCAAATTGTATTCTTTTTAATGGAACCATCCAACCCTTTGAAGAGAATAGTATTTATAAGTACTATGTTGCTACTATTTACCTTCTGAAATATAAAACTAATTAAAGAATGTACATCATTAAATGTATTAAAAATTTATTTCCAACTGACTGTTTTCTAACTTAGATCCATTTTTAATCTCAGTAACATTCAACGATCCCCATATTCTCATATGAAGGAAAATTAGTTGTAATTGAAAATTCACATTAAAACTGGTTGTCTACCTAATTAAAGCATTTCGTGTTACCTATAATACTGTCCAGTTGTCCAAATTTTCTTATTGAATAGGAAGCAATTAATTATATCTTGTTATTCTGTTTTTTTAAAATAGTTTTTTCCTATCAATGAAGTATTTGATCCATTATCTTCGTTGTTGCCATTTATTTGTTACAATTTCATTGATAAAGATGGATAATAGCTATCAGTGTAATCCAGGACACACATTTCGTCCTATTTAGGACTTGTCAGATGGATGTACCCATTGCACAAGCGCGTTTCTATCAGGACTCAGAAGCTGAGTGAATAACTGGGTTCGATTTCAGAGTGAACATCACATCTGAGATGCAGGCGTACATCCATTTGACAAGTCCGAAATAGGACGAAATGCGTTTCATGGATTCTATTGCTAGCCACTATCCATCTTTGCTTAGAATACTTGTGAATTAAGGCTATATCGAGGCAATACACACAGTACGCACATATGCCAATAAGAGACTGATCAATTGCAGTGTTGAATATCAATGGGAAGTATCAAAACAAACAATACCAAATGAATTTAATGATTCATTGATAGTTGAAAGCGTGAGTCACTTGAAGCTAGACCACCAGGGAACACCTGGAAGCACTTGACGGCCGTTTCGTCAAATCTCGCTCGCGAGGCGGAATCGTGAACGCTGAGGAGTCCCATGATAGGACGAAACGGCCATCCAGTGCTTCCAGGTTTTCCATGGTGGTCTAGCTTCAAGTGACTCACGCTTTCAATTATGAAAACACTAAATCTCCACAAAAAAACCCTTTATGGTTATTCATTGATAGAAAATAATTAGCATAAATCAATAAACACGGAACCCTTATCTAAAATTCATGTAGTCAATGTTTATTTTTAAACAACTTTCTAGAATGTGTTTACCTGGTTTCAATCAAATCAAACTTATTATTATCAATATAAACAATATAAGTTATTTCATATTACAATCCAGTTTACAATATTATTCAATCAAATATCTGTTTACATTTAGATATGAGACAAATAAAATGGTTGATACATTAGTTATATAATTATTGGATATGTATATTTTGGTTTCAAAGTGAAATGGAACAAATTTTTGGTTATATCTAGAACTTTTGATTCTTGCTTTGTCACGTACTACTAGATTACTTGAACGATTAAACCTGCAACGTCGCAAAAGAGAAGACAGAAGATTAGTAAGTAGGAATGTTATCCCCAACACAGTTTCAAATATAATACAAAAATCTCATGTATTTATAGTATTTTTTTGCTGAAAGTAAATCATCATTTCGGACAGTCAGTAGGTACATAGGAGGTCCTTCTTATTCATCCAATAGAGAAGCTAAATGTTGACATTCTAGAATGTTCCTTCAGAGGTGATTGGATGGAATGTCTTCGGCTCTTTCTGGGCTTCTTGAGTTTGCCAACGAGCCATCCTTACATTTTTCAAGTGACAATATTTGATAGTGAATTTAAGTCTATTTGAACTTTAGCCCAAAAAAGTTTAGTTCTAACCTGGATTGTTTTGTTTGGTTTTTTGACATAAAAGTGACAATTCATGAGAAGTGGTGTTTTCGATGTTCATAAAAGTCAATTGGTACGCTATAATGTAAGTGAGGTTTACTAATATCTAGTAATTTCTAAAAGACGAGTTTTCAGTGGAACCAATATGACCAGTATGAGAAAACAAATTGTGAAAAAACTGTTTTCATAGTTGAAAGCGTGAGTCAGTTGAAGCTAGACCACCCCGGAAAACCTGGAAGTACTGGACGGTAGTCTCGTCTTACTGTGGGACTCCTCAGCAGTGCACACCCACGACCTCGCCTCGCAAGATTCAGAATCAGGACCTACCAGTCTCACGCCAGAGCACTTAACCGATAGACCACTGAGCCGGCATCCGATTGTGTATTTGTCTAACTCCAACCAATCCACGAAGTTGAGTAACCGTCCACAAATTGTCTTCAGTGAGTTTCTATCTCACAACAGACGTGGTTTGATCTCCACTGGTCACTGCTTCTCACTACTACTAAATCTCCACAAAAACCTATTCTGAAACAAACTGTTGTTTAGTATTACATTTTTAAGTTTTGTGATTAGTAGTGAAATTCGGGTTGTACATCTTGTTCTATTTGGAATTTGGCCACTGAATGAAAATGGATCTTATAGTGAACGATTACATTGAATATGAAACCAGACAATTTGTGCTTCAAAATACCAGGCAATATTTACTATGTAACTCAATTACTCTAGTCAGTTACCCATTGAAAAAAGTAATATGTTGATTATGATAACTGGTTATTCACAGTACTAATATTAGCAGCAGTTATTACCATAGTATTATTTGTGTTTTTTTTCCATTGTTTATACCCAGGAGTTGAGTTCATCTGTGTCTGTTGAAATATAGCCACCTCTGGGGATTTTATCGATATTACTTATGTCTACAAGACATTCATTTAATTGAATAGTGACTAAAAGCGGAATCAGAGAAGCACAGTCTCTTCTATTTTGTACTTATTTCAAGCAACATCGAGTCATCTACTTAGGGAGCCTATATAGCAGAAGAAACCCATCAAGTTCAGTTCAGAATACCTACAATGGAATAATAGAAATCTTTCCTTACTTATAACAATAACTGTTATTCAATTTATGTAACTGTACAGTATTTTATCAAAACTTCATTCCTTCTTCACTTAGTATTGTTTGTTTGGATCTTCCCATCGATGTGTTTAGGACTGCAACTGGTCAGTCTCTAATTGGCATATGTGCATACTGTGCGTATTGCCTCGATATACCTTAATTCATTCCTTCTTATTTTTTCTGAATTTAACATATTACTGATAGAACCAATCGTAGTTTTTTTCATAAGTTCATAACAAATGAGTACATCCAGGTTTTCCTTGGTGGTCTAGCTTCAATTGACTCATACCTTCAACTATGAAAATGAGTATTTACTGAGTATCATAATATGTTGTCATTCATCATCTATTACCATTAACGTTGGCAATATTTCAAAACCTATTTTATCAATTAAGAGTTCAGAGTATCATTACTTGTCTTGTTCACATGATGTTCAAAACTATCCACATTATGAGCAGTCTAAAGTTTGAACAACACTTGTAGGATTGGTTGGTATGTTAAGCCCATATACCTTATTATAGCTTCAGGACAAGCCAATTTACCTACCCATCTTGAGTCATGTTTTGACCTTGTTAATTATTCACTGATTAACGCTATTTTTTATATGAACGTAGATGTGTGTACACTTCTTATCCTATTCATCATATGTCTGTCATTTATTCTTGTCTGACTATAAATATTGATTAACGCTTGATAAAAGCGAGTTCGCTTACCCTCCATCTCCAGTGCGTGTCATTTTTGTTTCGCTCGCTGATATTTACTCATATGCTTATAACTTTCTAGCCTGCGTCATTTGTCAATTGAACTGTAGCTGCCGCTTCTCTTCACCCTCTGATTTTATGCACCGTTAAGATTTATATTATAACGGTTATCGAGGTGAACGATCAATCAAGCACAGAACTACACACTAACTTTCTTATATCACAATGAAATAGGGAATAGTATAGTCTCTAATACATAACTATTTCACATTTTTAACATAGTAGGATCTCAGTAATATTAAATTCCATTATATTATATAATATGATTAGTCTTTATGATGAATAAATCGTTAAAAATGGCCATAAATAGTCTTTTAAGAAAAAAAGAGTTAAATTACCCCCTAATCTGAATGATATTTCATACAACTTGTTTCCTTGACAAATTTAAGCATAGCAACAATGATTTTTTTTCAACCTTGAAAATTTTTCACTTTATTACGTAATAAAAATTTTAAAAAACGTTTGTTAAAAAGATTACGTTTTTAACTACATTTACATTCCATGTACCTTATTCTGTATTGATAATTACTTCTTTTGGACAAATTTCAAATTATGTTACTAATTCAATATAATTTAATGGTTGGATTCATGAGTCAATTAAGCTAGACCACCTTGGAAAACCTGAAAACATTGGACGGTTGTGTCGTCATAGTAGGAGAATCCTCAGAAATGCGCATCCACAACCTCAGGATTGGAACCCAGGACCTTTGGTCTCGCATGCGAGAAATCTTAACCTCTAGAGACAATTGATTGACATTTTGCAAATGAAGTATTTACTATATGGTTATCAGATTTTAGTAAGAGATTCTGTAGTATGTTTGGTTGCCCTTACTTATGTTTCCCTTCACTGCGTACGGAGCTAACACAAAAATCCCTCACAAAAAGGTTGTGTGTAACCCGGTCTCAAGCAGTTGTTCTTGGGCAGTGCGGTCACGCTCTCGGGTCACTAAAATCACTTCTAACCCCATTTCCTCTTCAGATATTTCTGGGATAACCGTTCCGCAGTGTGGGCAACCGAGAAGTGATAACCGCCCTCCTAACTCTAACAACACTCAAGATCACTATATTCATAATCAATCTCCTTACAATCCAGAAACAAATGTATTCATTATTTAAAAAAACCAGGAGTACATTAACATGATATCATGATTTACAGAAATATTTTATGCAGGATTCGAGATGAACTACAAATTGGTTATTAAAATGTAGCCAATATAGAATGAGTAAACATAAATGACAGATATACATATAACTCCGACTAAATTATAGAAAAAAGTGTTTCTTTTCTTACCAAGTTATGTTATACTTAACTAGTATTTGAACAAATGAGAACTAATGACCTCTAATCAATCAGTCTCATGTTAGCAACTATTTGGAAATGTTTAACCAATACAATGAGCTATACATTGCTGGGTGAACATTGTTTGTTTTCTTTTCAGATATTACTGATGTCAGTTTTCATCTATGATGCTCGTCTTTCTGTAATAAAGAAAATTTATAGTTTTGATATTCAATCTTTGTTCAGTTCAGACTAGTTTTTAGTTAAGGTTAAAATGTTGTTAATAGATATTGTTGAGTGGGCTTCCAGAGAATTCTATCAGAGCCTCCAGAGGCTCATAAAGAGCCCCAACCAATCAGCGATTAATTAGAAGTTGTGTGAAGTTATGTTACTAAAATAACGAGATACTGATTGGATGATTAACACACTGATGCTATGTAAACTCAAGGTCTCTTAATTACTATAAAATCCCTGTATTTTCTGTACATAAATGAACCCTGTAGTAAAGTGCTTCCCTCACACTTTGTGCCTTTTCTCTGGTCTTCAAGTCGCTGAGTAGTTCTAGCTCGGGGGGGGGGGTACGGAACTAGCTTAGGGAAGCGAATGTAGCGTTCACAATCGGCAAGACGTAACAGATATCAACACATAATGTTCAATCAATATTTTGATAAAATGGAGCATTCATGGTATAAACATAGTGCTAAGCAAAACTCGACTGTATATATGTGGTTAACATTGTAGCGATTGGATGAAAACGTCTTGTTTTATAACAAGCTTCTCATAATTTTGTTGAAATACTAAATTTAATTAATAGAAAGTAGTATGGCGACACTGACTTTAACATCCTCATAATCTTCTACTCAAATAATGTTAGTTAATCTAAAACTTACTAACAAAGCAATTAATAGTAGCAGGTAGGAATGGTTTATTTGACCAAGTTTAGACATGGACGAAAGTGAAACATTCAGACTAAAATCGGAAGATCGACGTAACATTCAGAGCCTTAAGGATGTGAGCTTCACAGTATCTGAGGTGCAAGACCAAAATTGAGAATGAGAGGGGGCAAGACTATAATTTATGGACGAACTGATCAGATATGAGATAACAGGTCTTGGATTTTGGAGCAAAATTCACTTATCCATTTGGCTAAATACCAATTTAGCATTTTAGCTTATATCAGTTCGTGATGAAAACCCTAAATCTAGTTCCTAACCCCAACATAAATTGTAAATCACACACTGCTTTATAACCCTCATTTAGTCATAGTAGGTGGGCATCCTCAAAATCACTTTGCCGTCGCTCAAATGTTGTTCATAAATTATAGTCTCACCCGAGAACGGAGTTTGTCCTTACCATTATCTAACTATATGGATGAATAAATTTAGCGCCAAAATCTAAGACTTCCCATCCTTGATTTCATCGATTCGTCCGTAAATTAGAGTCTCACCGTGACTGATTTAATAGATAAGGTGAATGTTTTAAAATTTCAATCGGTGATCATTAACAATCTAGTTTTTGGCTTAATCAAATTGTATTTTTGGGAACTATTACATTTTTGGACACTGAATTTACTGTGAATTACCAACTGGATGAAAGGAAAACGTCTTTGTTTTCCTTCTAATTGAGAAGCTGAAAATGTATAATTCCTTTGAATATCAGTGATGGAAACAACAAAAAAGTATTTTACTGGTTGAAGTCACAAGAAATAAACGAAGGCAACTAGAAAGTCTATTTTACCTTGTGACAGAACTACACAAGAGTTGATTTATCTCACTAAATCTATGAATGTAGTTCGGTAAATACTTAACTAGGGAACGTCATGAAAATAGGTTGATAGAAAAGTATAAAAGATTGAGTAAAAAATACATTACAGATATATAAATCAATACAAGAATACTGTGGAATATATTGATTTACTGATGGATTGATTTTCCGATAGAACACAATGATTCACAAACGGAGACCACAGTTAGAAAAGGAGTGAATTAATTCTTTATTTATCAGTAGGTTATTTAAGCCAATCGGTTCATGATTAAAATTATCTTCATGTAATTCTTGTAACGATACAAGATGAATGGTTTTATGGTTAAATTAGAAGTTAATTTGACAGGTCATGTTATTCAAAGTCATTAACCATTGAATTTTGCTATATTGGGAATCAACAAAGTCGTGCATTTTTGACCTGATTCCTCATAAAAACAATGTGGAGGGAAATATGGAAAATCTTCTGAACGAAGATTTTTCAACTCCGAGGCCAGAGTTTAAATGGTTTAATTTGTTTATTCTGATCACTGTCTTTTTAACAAAGTTGTTTTCTACGGAATGGGGTTGTTGACACCATTCCAAACCCTCCTCCTTTACCTGGTCTTGGGAATGGCAGCAGCCCTCAAAGACCTGCAGGCGTAATTATTTTATTCATATAAAGGCAATAAAATAAATCGCTTGAACTACTTTCTTACCAGCCTACACTATTAATACTGGTTAATGAATGGGAAGCAGTTTTGTCGCTCTGAACACTATTTATTATTTCCAAATGACTTATTAAAGCTTCATGGAAATTGCGAACCAATCTAAGTTAGAAAACCATTGAATACCTCGACGCACTTTACGACCAATTCATCTTAGTAGTGAGTTATTCAGCAACGACAAACTGGGAATGAAATCCAGAACCTTCGATCTGTTAAATGAACGCTTAACAACTAGATGACAGAGCCGGAATCCAACCGTATAAAAGTCTCACCCCAATCAATCCACGCTACTGAGCGACTAGATAAAGTTTCATAAACTTCCATAACTGAAATCTAGTCCTATCTATACTCCATTCACTAGGATATTTATATCTTGATGACTTCATCAGAATATCATTCCTTTTACGAATATCAGTTGACAATGTTTTTCTTTGATGTTTGAAAATGTCTACTACTGAGATAATTTAAATCCCCCAGTAAAAATAATTCACATAATTTCGTTTACGTCGAAAATATAGAATATTTCAGAAATAGGTATAGTTTCTCATATCTCAATTCATATTGCGATTTCAAACTACCTATTAGATATATAATTATAAAGAAACAATTTAGGGTAAAAAAAGGTAATCTGTTCGTCTAAAATAAGATCAAATTGTGTTAAAAGAATTTTTGTATGGGGTATTGGAGATTGTTAGGTTTTTCGATTGAGATCATGAATGGATGAATGTTGAAAGCTGGAATCAGTGAACGGCTGCTTCGTCCTAGTATGGGACTCTTCAGCAGTCCACATCCAGGATTTTAATTTTTTCTTTTAAAAATAGAATAGACTATTAATTAAAGTTATGTAAACTAATTTATAGGTGGTATAATCATGCTAATAATCTAATTCATGGACAATATTATTTAAGAAAGTTTAATCTATTGAGAATAAGAGCTGTAAAACATTTATTTATTTAAACACATAAATATTGGTACAAGGAAGCACCAGATATATATACGCCACACAAATCTCACTTGATTTGTGTGAGGGCTGTGATACTTCCCAGGTGCCCAAACCGAAGCAGGTGGCTTTCTTGGGAGGCCACACCCGGAGCCTTTGACCTAAAGATCTGATCCACAAGGCAGTGGAGCATCGTGAGGAGACGCAGTTCCATGGTAGCCAGTGACCAACGATTGATTCATACGCCATTTATTCCCTCTGGATATTGGTTTGGAATGAGGGCTTTTCAACTCCCCTAGGTGGACGTTCCGTATCCACCAACCCGGTTAGAGCGTCAGACATACACTTTTCGTCCTCTCATTTTCGTAAACAACAGTAATGCCACGAGAATGCAGTGAGTAGGACTTCCTTGTCAGAGGCTATATACACGTGACCATGTGAGAGCATTTGGAGAGGGAGAGCGGACTCTCCCCACTCTCGGCCGTACCAGGATATTTGGGGGTCTGTAAAACATTACTTTACCATCATTCAAGAAAATATTCTCCCGTGACATATAACCATCTAGTCGATAATTTATATTCATTTACATATTTCTCAATGGAAGTTTAAAATGACAGGATGCTTGTGGTGTTATACAAACTACATTTTTCATTATATAACTGAAGTATAAGAATATGTAGATATTTAATCTTTAAAACAGACACTTTTATATACTGAACGTCATTGAATGTTTAAACATAATCATACTTAAACATTAACAGTAAAATGATAAAGTTAATTGTTTACTGGATGAATCGAATACTTAGTGAGTTTCAATTACTTATCAAACTGGATGGTCTTGTAATGTCGGTTGATATGTTAAGCCCATATGTCTTTATTTTAGCTTCTGGACAAGCGGATTTACCCATCCATCTTGAGTCATGTTTTGACCTTGTTCTTATCTGACTATAAATATTGATTACCGCTTGATAAAAGCGAGTTGGCTTACCCGCCATCTACAATGTGCATCATTTGTCAATAAAACTGTAGTTGCCGCTTCGTTTTTCCTTCTGATTTTATGCACCGTTAAGAATTGTATTATAACGGTTATCGAGGTGGATGATTAACGAAGCACGGCATCATAGTCTACAGTTTCATTATATATATTTATATATATATATTTAAGTTATATATTTAAGTTATATGACTATTTTTCATTAGGAAAAATTATTACTTTACTGGGAAGTAAACAACCAGTACCCGTTTGATTGAGAATTGATCAACTAATGATTTATCAATGTTAATTTTATATACATTTTCTTAAGAATTTCAAACGTTTTGTTAAAACCATGTATGATGTATAAGTATTTCCTGACACTGACACGAGAAAATTGATATTAAAAAAGGATTTATGTAGGTTAGATTTTATAAAAAGTTAACAATAACTAAATAATCGAACTCATGAATCAATTGATGCTAGACCACGATGGAAAATCTGGAAGCACTGGATGACCGTTTCGTCTTAGTGTAGGACTCTTCAGCAGTGCACTTCTAAAGGTTATGTGTTCGCGCGCGAGACCGATAGGTCCTGAGGTCGAATCTCACGGGGCAGGATCGTAGATGCACACTTCTGAGGAGTCTTACACTAGGACAAAATAGCCATCTATTGCCTCCAGGTTTTCCATAGTGGTCTAGCTTCAATCGTCTCATGAATTCAACTATAAAATTACTAAAAATCTCCACAAAACCCCCTTCTGATAACTAAATAATTATTGAAAGCTTCCAGACGCTTATATGATCTGTTTTGAGAATCCTCGACAGTTAGTGATTATGATACAAACTCATAATCTCCATAAATTGTCTCTAGTATAAAGCCATGTCTACCAGGTTGAAATTTAAATGTCCTGATAATCGTCTCGTATACAGTTACTGGTGTTCACTACCGGAGAGTTTCAACGAAGATCATAACAGATTTTCAGTGTTCCTTGACTTTCCAGATACTGTTAAATCTGTGATGCGGACCGTTGCTGATCGTATCTGCTGGGATCACCATCCAAGTAATAGTGAGGTTAAACACAGGGTATTAGGGAATGATAGTTTATCAGTTGATGAGGTTGTGAATCTGTAATGGTTGGGCCACGTGTTACGTATGCCTGAACACCAATTACCACGACGCGCTATGCTGACTAGTATTGGGGATGGTTGGAAGAGAATTATTGACGGTCAGACTAAAATGTGGCATCAGAGCTTGAAATCACTAACTTCTAGTCTGAGCCTTGTTAGTAGATGCAGACTACTTGATTGGAATCCGTGCAACTATCGTAATCAATGGTCGGAGACTCTGTGTGACATGGCTCAGAATCGATCACAATGGCGTAGATATATATACTTCCTATCTTCCCTTAAACTATGGGATTAAAACTGCTTCACATCTTTCTTTCTTCCTGTACTATATCCTTGTATACAATCTTTCTTTTATATATTACCACCATTAAATTAACTACTTCTGTGAATTTGGTGTTCACCTTGTTGTACTAATGAGGTATGGCAACTTGGACCTATGCATATATGTGCCTGGTTCTATGTTGTAGCTGACCGACTGAATTCAGACTAATCTGACAACTTGATGTATTTTATACAAAGATGAAATGTTCAACTGCAGAAAAACATATTATTTTTTGATGAATTTAACTACTTTTACTAACAATTAACAGTGTAAGCAAAGATGGATAGTGACTAGCAGTGGGATCCAGGACGCGCGTTTCGTC
Source organism: Schistosoma rodhaini (assembly GCA_944470415.2). Classification (NCBI taxonomy): domain Eukaryota; kingdom Metazoa; phylum Platyhelminthes; class Trematoda; order Strigeidida; family Schistosomatidae; genus Schistosoma; species Schistosoma rodhaini. Next base: position 38,153,491 of record OX104037.1, read on the forward strand.
CTACTTGGGACTCGTCAGATGGATGTACCTGCATCTCAGAGTTGATGTTCACTCTGGGACTCGAACGCAGTACTTTTTGCTTCAAATGCCATCGCGTTATCCACTCGGCCACCGAGTCCCGGTAGCCATTTGCCTGTGCGATGGTGGTGAAGTTTAAATTCATTTAGTATTGTTTGTTTGAATCTTCCCATTGAAAGGTACTGAATTCGAGTTCCAGAGTAAACATCAACTCTGAGATGCAGGTACATCCAGCTGACGAGACACAAATATGACGAAACGCTTGTCAAACTGGATTCCACTGCTAGTTACGATATATTTTTGTTTATAACGCTTGTGAATTAAAGCTATATCGAGGCAATACGTACAGTATGTACATATGGCCAATAAGAGACTGACCAGTTGCAGTCCTAAACATCAATGGGAAGATACAAAGAAATAATACTAAGTGAATTAACAGTTTAGTTGACTTACCGTAACCAAATAATTAAGCAGTAATATCATAAAATTAATAGATATCCACATTATGATACACAGTTACTATGCTATCACTTAGTATTTTTGTGAACATTCATTTGAATAAGTCAAATTAAAACTATGTTACATCATAAATGTGTTATCCACAATATATTAAATATCATAAATCCTTAGATAAATGCACAAAATTATTGTTTTTATTTTCTATGTGAAGTATTATTTATAGCCAGTAGATTTTGAGAGTCAGTTAACCAATCGAAATTTAGTGCAGGTGATCAAAGTACCTGTCATAGTATAGGTACTTGAATTAACTGAAAATAAATAATACTTGATCACAATTAAGACTATTTATGAAGCATAATCCGTATTACGAAACAGATTGAATACACTTTAAGATATTGAATTCTAATTCCAAACTTCTGGTAATCTTCTTGTTTTGGTTCTCGTGAACAGGATAATGTTGTTGTCCGAAATATAAACATGAAAGACTAACGCGAAATCTAGTTCCTGATTCCTGGATATTTATTTAAAAATATAAACTGATTTAAAACAATGTACAGTGCCTTAGAACCTTGTGTATTCCTTCATAAACAGCAAAGAATGATTGAAGCTATAAGTAACAGTGTAGAAAGACGTGAATATTTGATGCCTGTAGTTAATTTCACCCGAAATATAAATAACATAGTAAATTTTATACATGATACTTTAGCTCTTTTTGGACAACGGTGGTATGGAAAGTCAAATACAAAGTGTAGCCGGAATCTTATATTCAAAGTGTTCAAGTCATAGCAAATAGCTAAAGACCCAAATGAATGTACATTGAGCCAGATCTTTCATTTTCAGCATGATTCGGTGTAAAAGTGAAAAATAGACTATAGCTACCACATCACAGATACATTTAGAAAGACAAACACTAATAAACTGAAAAATTAAATGAACGGATACATTCGTAGATGCTCATCAAAGTTGTGTTACGGGGACAGCTGATTTTACTTGTTCGTATTTATATTCGATCCCTTGTGTCGCATACATTCATCTTGGTAACTCTAGTCGTGCCGAGTATAGTGCCTGATATTTTTGCAAATCATTTTTGGAGCAAGGTGTTAGTGGTAATATCCCGTTGACGAACTAATTTTATCTATAATAATAATTATCATTAACATTATGAACTTGTAGACACTTGTGGTTAGTATTGCTACTGGATAGTGGTCATTGCAACAAGTCATTAAAGCTTGTCATTTGAGGAATAAACTCTTATCCCATGTCATTAGTCGTTTATTCCACTTTCGATGATCTGTGAGGGTCAATGGCATTGTTTTCTATTCTCGATTTTTGGATGTGTGCTCATCAATCGTGATAGTGATTAATTATTTGAGGATGAAAACACTACTGTTTAGGAAATAAACAAACATTGATGTATGGAGATATGCAAAAATAACCAATAGGATTTGAATGATTTGTCTGTCACACGATTTGTCTGATTTTACACTAATACGACATACAGATGAATAACGTGAATCACTGAAACTTAGAGAGTCACTCAAATAAAACGCAACACCATACTTTGTGAATTCTAAAGTTCTTAGCATCGCGTTTATTAAACATCTTTTGCCGTGTAGTACAATATTTCATACCATAAAAACTTTGGAAGGTATAGTGGACGAGCGTCATTGTTGAAGTATTTTTTTATCTTTCGATAGAATTTTTTATTCTAGAAGTATCGTATAAGTTACTTACAATTTTGGTGTGATTATTGATTACAAGCGAATCAAAAGGTTTTGTATACTGAACGCAGTAGTTTGGCATGATCGAATAAATATTGGCATGGTGTGTCATTTTCTGAGATCAGACGAAATATTTGATGTTTGGTTGTTACATCAACCTAACAAGGTTAACAATAACCGACGAAGGGAGATTAATTGTGTTGGGGATAGAACGTCCAACACTCGACTATTGAGACTTGACTGGATAGATAGACTGAAGCTAATAGATCGTGTCATGAACTCCATCTGCAACAACGTCGGTACGACGAAAGTGAAGGGTTTTAAATCCCCTTATATCTGAAGCAAAATGTAAAATTGTTAAATTGTCCGGCTCACAACAAGACAATATCTTACTAAATGCGCATGAAGTTGTAACAATATCGGATAATCAAGAAACACACTTTGCAAATAAAGCTCGTAGTCCAGGATTAGACGAAGCACTATTGGTCCTGTCTAACTTTGAAAATAAATCCCAGCAACAAAAGATTGTTTCATGTGATATTGGTCAAGAAACCCGAAGGGACTAACATACAAAAAATAATTGGAGCAGTACGATGATTACAGTTGTACCAAATGAAACTCAAAGTCTTGAGAAAACAGAAGCTGATGATGAACCAACTTCCTATGCGATATTTCATGTCAATTTACTAGATATGAGTCCTTATAATGATTCACATAATTCTGATGAAAGTTTTTATAAAAATGAAAAACTTATCTCGGATGGATCAAATGATGATCAAAAATTTAATGCAACCATTATAGATACTGGTTTTTCTAGTGATCCATTATCGACTAATGAGATTCTTGATGAATATCAAGAAAATGTCTCAGAAGAACCAAACCATGATGACATCAAATCAAATGTCATTCATCCTCATTATTTAGTCACTTCTAATGAATTCCATATCCGATGCGAAAAAATGGGGCATAGGCCGACGACCAACATTCTACAAGCCACTCTGACCTGGGCCTTCATTTCTATCTCTGTCCAATTCTTGTCTATTCTTCTCATGTCTGTCTCCATTTCTAGGATTAATGTGTTCTATGTTCTTCATCTTCTCCTTTGGTCTTCAGGATTCCAAATAAAGGCTTGCCCTGTGACGCAGTTAGGTGCTTTCCTCAACGTGTGTCCTATCTGCTTCTAGCGCTTCTTCCTGATTTCTTCCTCTGATGGAATCTGGTTTCTTCTCTCCCATAGTAGGTTATTGCTGATAATGTCTTGCCAACAGATCCGAAGTATTTTGTGCAAGCGACTGTTAATAAACACTTGTATCTTCTGGATGATGGCTTTCCGCCCCATACATTAGAACTGTCTTGACATTTGTATTGAAAATTTTGACTTTCGTGTTGGGTGACCGTTGTTTTGAGTTCCAGATGTTCTTCGACTGTGGATATGCTTCTCGTGCTTTGCCGATCTGCGCCTCTTAGTTAGTTGCTCATTACCTCCTGCATAAAAATTTGATAGTTGCTGGTATTCAGAAATCCTACTGCATCTACCGATCGAGCTTTTTTTAAAGAACAGTGGTATTTTTCATCACCCATTTAATTTTAAAGTATTGACCTCATATTACGTATCAAAACTACTATTTTCTCTTTGATTGAATTAATTTCAACTGAAGTTTCGTTTTCTATTCCAAAGTAATTTATCATCTTGAGATGGTAGAGAAGATTTGTAGCTAAGGTGCATGATTTTGTGCTTCGCGACCGAATCATCCAGCTACGAGAGCGAAATTCCATCAACATAACTTGTCAACATAACATAGTCTGTACTTTTTGAGTACAGGTAGAAAAAGGATAGTAGTATTTTCCCTTGTTGAGCAAATCTTTTAGTGTTGATTTTATTCAAAGATGAGAAAGCTTCTTTTATTTTTTAAAGTCGGATTTCGGTTTTCAGTTACAGTAAATTATAAACCTTATCTTTTTGTGCCCAGTGTCCATCACCCTTTAAAGCCTTAGAAAACACTTACTGTAGAAATCAATTTTTTGTTGTCCTCTCTGTGAAATCGCCAAACAACTTTATTGCGCAAGTAAAACATCATTGTGGCAGACTGCTTGCTTTTTCCCTGTCGATGATGAGATGCAGTGTGACAACTGCAGCAAGTGGTATCGCAACGTAAGCACTGGAACCGCACTAGCTGAATATAAAAGGTGCTGCAAGCCACTATCACGTTGGCTGTGCAAAGCGTACTGTTCTACAAAGTCTCTGTTGATTCTTGAGACGATAGGGTGTCTGAATATAGCTAAAACGGTGCTCTTAGATGATCAGTTTTCGAGAAAGCAGCGAGCGTTATCGTGAGTCAGCTTTGTATTGGGATGAAACCATGAAGATGGTTCTCGATAGCGTGGTGAATAACAAACTCACTCATATAGACATGGTTACCAGAAAAATGAAAAAGCATATTTGGTAGAAACAAATTATAAGAAGGTCTAAGATATGGTTGGACGGTTCTAGCTCCGGATCCACATATCAACGAAAAACAGACCATTAAGGAAAAAGCACGATTAGGGTAGATGTTATAATAAAGAAATATAATAAACCCAGTGAAGGGCTTGCAGTGACACTCAGAAAAATGGGAAAATAGTGTGAGACTTTTGAGCATGAAGCCAAATCAAACTTCAGGGATGAGAACATTTCAGAAGACAAAACTCTTCAGTTTGTAAAAAAGGAATGTGTTGACAGGTCAGTCATTTTTCATAAATTAAGAGAATCTGCCAAAAAGGAATCAAAAGCTAGATTTAAACAAAACCTAAGCGACATTTGGTCCTTAATAAGGAAGCTACTCCCGAAAACAGTAGCAGGAGTTGGCATCTGTAAGCTTAATGGGATCAGGACATGGTGGAATAGGAAAGTATGCAGAAAATCCGCACCTGAAAGGTTTCCTTTGCTTCGGCTATGAAAAACCGAATACTTAAAAACTCAGTCAAACTGACTGGATCAAGTATATATGTCCGTGAGTAACCCAGCCTAGGCGATCAGCACAGGTATGATTAATTGAGTGCCACCGGAACGGTGAAAACAACCCTAAACTTATGGGTTTTCACACTGTAAAAATGCGGAGATAAACGATTCCCAATCCACTCTGGATGCTAAGAGAAAGTTCTTCAAAAAATTGTAGAAGAGACATGCAAATTGCTCGCAGCCTGCATAATAAATGGTGGAGCTCAAAACGGAGATAAATATAGGAAATCCTGATGCTATTGTCACCTCAGAAACTTAATTTACGTCAGAATTGTATCCTATTGAAATCCAATTTGTTTTTTTTTACACAGTAGGGCTAATAGACTAAACTGTATAGGAGGTGAGTTATCTTAGAGTTGAAAATAAATTCCAAGTGGTCATTCTGAAACCCAGAATTTCTTGAAATACCGTAAGGCTGTTTTAGGTCCTTTACTTTTCATACCGTATGTAAATGAACTCTCGAGTAAAGTTGGGTCTCCGATGTTACTATACGTCAGCGGTGTGAACATGTGATGGAAAAGTAATAGGTGATGAAGATGTATGAGCACTTTAGGCAGACTCACATATTCTGGTTAGCTGGTCTAAAGAGCGGCTGATGCCTATTAACACGGTTAAGTATGCCTAAATGCACTTTGTGGATGCAAAGATGAATAGGTATAACAAAGGAGAAGTACTTATACCCGAGGTTCGGTCTCACAAGGATCTTGTGGTGACAGTGAGCCATGATATCAAGACTACGGCAAAAGTCCAGGAGGTTGCAGCCAAGGGGTTTTGAGCCTTCGGGATCTCTTACTTTTAGCAGTGTCATCCACACCTTCAATTGAATCAGTAAAGAGATTACACCACATTGGGTTGGGGTTTAGAACCCTATGGCCTTTAAGACGGACATTCACCTACTTACATACTACCAATGTTCACTACAATATGCACAAACGTAGTGAGAACTAAGCTTAAAAACTGCATTTATGTTGCAAATCTCCGTTTAAAAGGTGTCTCAGATATCTTGGAAATAATACAGAAAACAACTACCTGTACAATTCCTAACTCGTGGGTCTACCATACAAATAGCGGCTTGAAAAGATAGGGTTCTTTACTCTGTCCTATCGCAGATTGACAGGTGATCTGACTTTGATACATGGAATACTAGGAAAGGATTTCGGATCTTATATATCTTCTCTTTTTCTTCCCACTATATCGGGACAAGTCAGAGAACATATGAGGAGAGTATAAAAGCCAAGAGCGAACAAAATACCCATGACACGCAGGTTTTCGCACCGAGTCATCAATTCATGGAACCTGTTACTCAAAGCATTAGTAACCGCACATTTAATTGACGCATTCAAAAGGAGACTAGATACACGCAGAAGCCTACTAAATGGAGAATAACATTGGCATTAGGTCTTCTGTAATTACTGTACAAATCTGAATCAAACGCTAAGAAAGACATTCAAATCCACAAAGAGCTAGATACTAGAATTAGTGTTGTTGAGCGATTGGACCATTGCACATGGGATCGTAACGAAAGTAAGCACAAATAAACCAATTGGTTTATACAAGACCGTGAAAAATATATTGAACATCGCATGAGCGCGCTAAATACGCTTGACTACGTTAGGCGCAATATCTGACTGTAAGTTACTTTTGATCAGTCGTTTAAGCCTTCTCTTGTATTGATTCCTACCTGTTTGTCGCCCTTTAAAATGTATGTGTTTGGTGGAAGGATTTTCTTCGATTTTTATTTGTATGCAAAACCACAACTTAAGCTGGTATCCTACATATTATTTTTTCCACTTCACCTATCGTTAGAGCCTTACATTTCACGCTCAATCAAAGTTTGAATTACTGTTATTTTAATCGGGAACGGCTTGAATTTGTACATTTGTTTTCCTATATTCTCTGACATGTATTCACTATATAACCACATGTGCTCGTGGATACATTTCTTTTCATTTCCTTTGCACCGATAAACGTTAAGAAGAAATATCAGATTTTACAAAGTTATTTGCCGCACACAATGCTTTGACCTACTTTGTTATGTTGCAAAAAGTTTTCAAAAGTATGTTTTGGTATTAGTGTCAGCTTTGCATCGGGCATAATATTAGTTGAACGCATGACAATGACAAAAGCCTTGTTTATTTGTTCGTACGCTATATTTACCTTTGTTTTCAATTCAGCATTTTGTCAAAACATTGAAGTTCTATTTAATGCGTCATTGGTTTGATGAAATTTGACTTGTGAATGATGGTCTTAACTCAATACACTAACATTCTGTAATCAATTTTGAAGAAATAAGAACAGTATTTTGTCGAGATATAGATATGCTCCTAATTGGTATCCAAACTTTGTGCGTACATGTTTAAGTTTAGGTTTCGGTGACCATTGAACCAACTGACCTCCATCACTTGTTATTTCCGGTGCTATGGACACTTATTGGACTACTAATACTGCTAATAGCGGTTGTAACTTCATACAACCCTGGTTTTCTTTTTTTTTTTTTTTTTTGAGTAGCAGAAACATTTTCCTCTTTTCCGCCTGTTTTGATCGCATTTAATTTTGCTACCCTGATAGTAATCGATATACTTTTCCTGACTAGGGATGTTGTGATAACAGCACATAATTGTACGGGGTTTTAGAGTAAAAGTTAAGTAAAACGAAATTTCTAAGAATTCTTTTCCTGATTTCACATGTACAGGATGTACAAATGTTATTAAACACTGCACAAAAACAAACCTGAGTTTTATATCTATTAGTTTTTCTACATTTCTTACAGTATGGTCCTGATTGTTTTGAAAATGACTTGTTTTATTCATATCTACCACTAGTCATGTAAATGTGACCAGTTCAATATTTACTTCGAATGATTTCATTTAAATTACACATAACACGCAGTTTTCCTAACTGGCCTGTTTACAAATCACCCTATGCTGGCAATTTTATACTACTTGGAGTTTGTTAGTAGTTTGGAAATTTCAACTTAATTAGGTTCTTTCTGCCACTCAACGCCCATTGAGTGATATGTCTACTTTCGATTGCGTTCAAATTATTGTTTTCCATCATCCTTTTGAAACCGCTGGAAACCTGTAAAAGAATTACTACTAATGAGACTGCTTTTAATTATGTTTGTAAATGTTTTGATAATATCACCCCCCAAATGCCCTGGTACGGCCAAGAGTGCGGAGAAGCCGCTCTCCCTCTCCAAAAGCTCTCATATGGCCACGCGAATATATAGCCTCTACCAGGGAAGTCCTACTCACTGCCTTCTCGTGGCCACGGTGTTGTTTACGAAATTGAGGGGACGAAAAGCGAATGTTCGGCGCTTTAACCGGGTTGGTGGATGTGGAGGATCCACCTAGGGGAGTTGGATAATCCTGATTCCAAACCAATGGTGCACATGGGCTCCATTATCCTGAGGGAACAAATAGCGTATGAGTCAATCGTTGATCGTTGGCTACCATGGGACTGCATCTTCTTACGATGCTCCACTGCCATGTCGATTAGATCTTTAGGTCAAAGGCTCCGGGTGTGGCCTCCCAAGAAAACCACCTGCTGTGGTTTGGGCACCTTGGCAGTATCACAGCCCACACACAAATGACATAAAATGACGCACTACACCAACTGTACTGCTCTCGTTCCTAATAGAAGAAAGACAATTTACATTATTATTATTATTACCATTATTATTATTACTATTATTTACTACGTCGCTTTTTCACTCCCTTTATTCCCAAATTGTGTAACCTTACTTTCCAACTTATGCAGTAGCTCGCCCATGGTGGAAAATCTGTCCTGTCTAAATGATCTCCGGTCACTGTCTGGTTGAAAGTGAATGCTTCCACCGATTACGAATACTGAAGCAGTCTTTCTGAAACCACGTACACCGTTCAAGCTGGCTTCCTTCAACGTTCGCACACTAATGCAGATCGGACAACAGACGGGGCTGGCTATGTTATTAGAAAGTCTCAATGTTGATGTTTGTTGTCTATCCGAGACCCGTATTCAAGACTCTAGTGAAGTACTACAAACTCGCTCTCCATCTGTCGCCTCGAAAAGCTTGTTTCACGTGCGCTTATCCGGGGACTCTGTGGCATCTTCGTCTGGTCTCGCTGGCGTTGGTGTCGCACTAAGCGCTAGGGCTGAGGCAGCACTAATCGATTGGATCCCCATTAACAGTCGGTTATGTGCTGTTAGATTAGAAAGTTCCATCAAAGTGAGAAGAAATCGGCGTGAGAAACGGTGTCTTTTCGTCATCTCCGCCTATGCCCCGACAGATTGCAGTCCGGATGCAATCAAGGATGAGTTTTACCATCAGTTAACAGTTCTTCTCCAGAAAGCGCGTTCGACAGATATTGTAGTACTAGCCGGAGACTTGAATGCACAGGTCGGGCGTCTTGGCACAGAAGAGAGTCGTTTACGTGGCCGATGGGGACTTGTTGGTCGCTGGACAGATAACGGGGACCGTTTGCTGCAACTGTGCACAGACCACAACCTGTTTCTGGCTAGCACTAACTTCCGGCACAGTCATCGCCGGTGTGCCACCTGGCGTCCTCCCTCTGCATCCCAAGCCTGGACTCAGATTGATCACATCGCGATCAGCTACCGCTGGCGTGGTTGTGTACAAGACTGCCGCTCTTTTTGGAGTACCTGTCTGGAGTCTGATCATGCCCTGGTCTGCGCCAATCTCACCTTACTTTTCAGTGCTCGAAGGATTGACCACCATCAACGGATTGATGTTAGTAAACTGGCAAACTGGGCAAAGCTTGCGTAAGGACCGAGAAGCCTGGTGGTCGGAGCGTGCTAATGAGATGGAAGCAGCAGCTGCATCTGGTAACTGCCGGAAGCTCTCCCAACTCATCCGAGCCACTGGCAGCAAGAAGTCTGGTGTGAGTGAAACAATCTACGAGGATGACGGGATGCCAATCACTAACATCTGTCGACGTCTTGGACGATGGGCGGAATTTTTCGAAGGGCAGTTCAACTGGCCTGCTGCTCCGGCTACATGGAACAGTTTGTCCTGCCCCCCATGGCCGGTGATGACTGATCCACCAAACGAGACGGAAGTCCGCAAGGAACTCCAACTCTTGAAACGTTACAAATCACCGGGCCCAGATGACTTACCTCCGGCTCTTTTTAAAGATGGTGGTGACCTTCTGACTAAGGAATTGACTGTGTTGTTTGGAAAGGTTTGGGAGCAAGAAAGTGTTCCGACATCATGGAATGAGTCGATAGTCGTCCCTATCTTTAAAAAGGGTTCACGTTGTTCCTGCAATAACTATCGGGGGATAAGTCTACTTCCGATTGCGTACAAACTATTGGCTTCTGTCATTCTTCGTAGGTTGTTTAAAACCCGAGAACGATTGACTCTTGAGGAGCAGGCTGGTTTTCGTTCTGGTCGATGATGCATTGATCACATCTCCACCCTCCGCCAAATGTTAGAACACCGTCATACTTATCGCAGGCCAACAATCGTAGTGTTTCTTGATATCAGGGCGGCCTTCGATTCGTTGGACAGGACTGTTCTCTGGGATTGTCTATTGAAGAAGGGTGTGCCTGAGAAGTTCATTAACATCTTAAAGGCCCTGTATACGAACACCTCAGGCAGAGTGAGGGCATACAACCACCTTTCTCCCTTGTTCCATTCGAGCAGTGGGGTTAGGCAGGGCTGCCCGATCTCACCATTCCTCTTCAACTTTGCCATCGATGACATTCTGGAAACAGCTCTGATGGATGTAAGTAATGGGGGTGTGGATCTGCTGCCTGGAGAACGACTTCTCGACCTTGAGTATGCGGATGATATTGTCTTACTGTGCGATAATGCCCAAGGCATGCAATCCGCAAAGTACTCCTGCAAGACTGGCAGGATTCTAATCCTGTACTCACCCTGGATGGTGAGCAGATTGAAGTAGTTGAAAAGTTCGTGTATCTAGGTAGCTATATAAGTGCTGATGGTGGCGTGAGTGATGAGATTGATGCACGTATAAGGATAGCCAGGGTAGCCATGTCAATCTCCGCCATCTTTGGCGCCTTCGTGATGTTAGTCTGGCTGTAAAAGGTCGGATCTACAAAACGTCGGTGTGAGCAGTTTTGCTCTATGCTTGTGAAACCTGGCCTCTCCGAGTTGAGGATGTTAGACGTCTCTCTGTGTTCGATCATCGTTGTCTCCGAAGGATTGCTGACATCCAGTGGCAACACCATGTTAGTAATGCAGAGGTTCGGCATCGTGTGTTCGGGCGCAGAGACGATAATTCAATTGGTGTCACCATCTTGAAACACCGATTTCGGTGGCTTGGACATGTTTTACGAATGTCGTCCCAGAGACTTCCACGTCGTGCATTATTTGCCGACTCTGGGACTGGTTGGAAGAGGCGGAGAGGAGATCAGTGTATGACATGGTGTCGTGGCATGAAAGAAAGCTGCAAAGGGCTAGCTTCTGTTGGTCCTTCACGACTCCCTGGCTGGGGTCCGAGTGATGGTGCAACACAGTGGCTAGAGACGTTATCAGATATGGCTCAGAATAGAAGCCAGTGGCGATCGTGCTGTAACTTTCTTTTACTTTCTTCATAAAGAGTGGTTCTAACTTTCTTAACTGAAAGTGTCTTCTGGTTGTACATTTCAGTCCGCCTTATCTTTTCATCCCTTCTCTTCCTACTTTCATTATTTTGTGTGGCGCATATGTATCTGGTGCCCTTTTGTACCAATATGTATGTGTTTAAATAAATAAATAAAATAAAACCCTCCAACCAATGTTAGAATATCACCGTAAGTAAATCAGGCTAGCCGTCGCTGCTTCTTAATATCATAACCACCTTCAGTCCGTTGATCACAGCTGTACTCTGGGATCCTCTGCTGAAGAAGAGTGTGTCTGAGAAGCATGTTAGCATCTATTAGGTCCTTTTTACAAAAACGGGTAAAGTGAGAACATACATTTATCTCTCTTCATTATATCATCGGAGCAGTGCAGTTATGCACGGTTGCATAATCTCATCATTCCTCTTTAACTTTTGATCGATGACATTTCGGTAGTAGCTCTGATGGTAATAGGTAGAGGTGATGTGGATCTTTTGCCTGAAGATAGACTTTCAGATCATGAGTATGCGGATGATATTGTTTCACTGTGCTCTAATACTCAAGCTATACAAATTGCATTTAATCAGTTGGAGAAAAGTCTCCGTAGGTATGATATGTATTCTGCGCCTTCTAAATGCAAAATAATCTTACAAGACTGACAGTAGCCTGTGCCTATACTCACTCTTGATGGTGAGCCGCCGAGAGTATTCCTATGGTTTGCGTATCTGGATAGCTATGTGTGCTGGTGGTGGGGTAAGTGGTGAGACCACTTTATGTATAGTGAAATTTTATTATTATTATTTAAACGCATAAATATTGGTACAAGGAAGCACCAAATAAATATGCGCCTCACAAATCTCATTCGATTTGTGTGAGGGCTGTGATACTACCAAGGTGCCCAGACTGAAGCAGGTGGCTTTCTTGGGGGCCACACCCGGAGCCTTTGACCTGAAGGTCTAATCCACAAGGCAGTGGAGCATCGTGAGGAGATGCAATCTCATGGTAGCCGGTGACCAACAGTTGGTTCATACACCATTCGTTCCTTCAGGATACTGGAGCCGATGTGCACCATTGGTTTGGAATCAGGATTATTCAACTCCCCTAGGTGGATCCTCCACATCCACCAACCCGGTTAAAGCGCCGGACATTCGCTTTTCGTCCTCTCACTTTTGTGAACAACACCGTGGCCAGGAGAAGGCAGTGAGTAGGACTTCCCTGGTAGAGGCTATATATTCGCGTGTCCATATGAGAGCATTTGGAGAGGGAGAGTGGACTCTTCCCACTCTTGGCCGTACCAGGGCATTTGGGGGCATAGTGAAAACCAGGGTAGCCATGTCAATCTCCGCCATTTTTGGCGCCTTCATGATGTTAGTCTAGCTTTAAAAGTTTGAGCTTACAAAGCGTCAGTGAGAATAATTTTGTTCTATACTTGCGAAACAGTTTCTCCGAGTTGAGCTTTCAATAACTCTGTATTTGACCATCATTTCAAAGAGATGCTGATGTTCGGTCCAAACACTGTTAGTTATATGGTGACTCGACAATGTATGTTTGGGCACAGTGACAACAACTCACTTGGTGTCATCATTTTGATGTACCAGCTTCGGTGGGTTAGACATGTTGTAGAAATGTCATTCCTACCGCTTTCATATCGTGCATTTTTTCCGTAGAGATATGTAGGAAAGTTGTGTATTACTTGTATCTGTCAATACATCATGACCCTTTAGTTGAGGTCCTAGATATATTGGAACTTTGTAGTTTAAGACACTGACATAGCTCAGAATATAATTCAGTGGCAGTTTCGCTATAATTTCCCTTTGCATTCTTCATAAAGGCGAGATGAACCTTTTTTAATTGATTGATTCTGGTTGTATTTTTTTAAAAATGTGTTATTTCTCACACTACGTAATACTTTCGTTAGCGATGGAGTAGGTGACTTCATTCTTTGTCTTCTTTCAAATTCTGAGCTATCTGAATTGCTCATAACCATTTTGTGTTTTCGTTCCGCTAATTCATATTTTCTTGCATCGTATTTTCAATGCCTAATCTTTTCGATCACCACTGGTACTGTTACTACCTTTTCTATTCTGGGACTTGGTCTGAAAATTCCATCTATGACATCTCTGCTAATGATGTATGTCAACTTGAACCGATGTGCATGCGTACAAGGTTCTGTGTTGTGACTGACCGACTTTCAGTCACTTATTTTCACTCATTTATTTTTGATTATATTGACCCTCCATCTATCTCTTTACAATTTCAATCACTTATTTGTGTAACGTATGTTTATTTTGCTGGTTATTTTCATCTATATTTATGTTCAAATCTTTCTGATTACTGCTTATAATTTTACTACCTCTACCACTATGAGATTTGAATTGACATCTACATCTCTGTGCTAATGTGGTACGGCAACTCGAATTGATGTACGTATGTACGAAGTTCTACCTTGTTTCTGACTGACTGACTGACTTACTGAGTTACTTAATTTTTCTATTTTGTAGTATTTTGCATGACTTAGATGTTACGATTGAGAATATAATTGTCAGAACTATGTCGATTTATGGTGGCTCAGTATGCTTCGGTAAATCTGATCACATAGTTATTAGAATCTTTTTCTTCTCATTGCGTTATTCTAAATTTATTGAAGGTATGAACTATTCTTAATTCTTGTGTCGTCGTTTTATTTTACACAAAGTTTGTTCTTTAGATAAGTTGATAGTTTACTTAACATCAACTTCATTATATACCTATTCATTATAAGACTACATATGTATCTTTTCGCCTTCAAACTTCTATTTTCAGATTAAATTTCAAAGATGTCATCTACGCCTATTTGTGATCGTGTTAATACATACGCTAATAAAAGTAGAGTTATACCTGGTTATGAGGGTATACCATACAATTTATGTGTTAACGTTATCGGTTGGGTGGTATGTCGCTTCATTTGAATTTTCATTAACGGCAAATTTAGGTCCTAATGTCCGGATTTACACTATTAAGAAAACTTGCATGGGACTATGGGCGTATGGCTACATTTCAACCTAGGAAAAATAGGTTTGTTCAAGATGGTTTTCACGTTATATTTTTGTTGCAATTAATAAAATGTCCTACTTCTTTATAACAAAAACAAAAAAAAAACAGAAAAGGAATTAAAAAAAGGTTTAAGAAAATCTGAGTTTATACAAATTATCGAGTTTGAGACATGCTTAATTCATAATAAATATTCTTTTTCCAAATATTTGTTACCTAGTTTACAGACTGTCGATGGTTTGTCGACCAAATCAATCTGACTTTAATCCGAAAGATAATGAAATGTAAACTGGAAAAAGCTACACTCGTACAGTGTGTGAAAATGTTCTTTACTTAGTAATTGAATTGATAATTCTTCATGTTTACTACCAACAAAATTTCTTTGATTTTGTTTCTGATTAGTTAACTTGTACCGTAGTTATCGTGACTGATTCATAATAAAAAGAAACAATCATTATGTATAATCTACCAAGTTGGAATTAAAATGGATATTTATTGGTTACAATAATTAAAATTAATACTTAACCACCCATCAGTTACAGTTAAATGGCGCCAACCTTTGGATTCCAACTGATTGGAATCATTATTTTCTTGAAAATTAGATTTCCTAGGTTCTATTCTTTGTAACACTTTAACTATTTTTGTTTGTGTTATAATTGTATTTTTGCTATATAAACGACACAGCTATTCCTATTGCTTAGTATTGTTATATGATGACACTCGACAAGACCCCAAAATCAGAACACTTTGAACAGGAATGAAATTGTATTCAAAATAATAATAGTAAGTGAACAGCAATCACTGATTTGAATAACGTTCATATATCTATAGTATATACATAAGAAGCTTATATATTTTTCTGCAATAATATACCCGGGCTGATCGGTTTAGAATTATTCAATCAGCGCGCAGCAACACCATCGTGCATAAAACATGCTTTAATCCAATCTATGTCCCACTAACAGTTTGTGACCAGTCTCGACCAGTTAGTCGTAGACAGCATAGGACGTTTAAAAATTGTTTATCCGTATTCGAGTTGTTACACACTCAACATCAGCAGCCCTAGAAGTGAATTAACAATATAAGAAGTGAATAAGATGAAATGACAGTATATGCTGTCATGAAAAGTTAGATACAAAAAATAAGGTACCAAAGTGATAAATGAGGTCAAAAAAAATCAAAGTTTAGAAATGACGAATATCAAAGGAATCGGGACAATCTAATAGCAATGATAATGAGAAAGCCCGGACATTGAGAATATGGTTTGAGGGGACAATGAAAGTGTATGTATGACGAAATATAGTAACTGAAGATCTGCAGTAAGATAAAGTTCACCTAGGGGAGTTGGAAAACACTGATTCCAAACCAATGGTGCACATCGGCTCCAGTATCCTGAAGGAACGAATGGTGTATGAACCAACTGTTGGTCACCGGCTACCATGAGATTGCATCTCCTCACGATGCTCCACTGCCTTGTGGATTAGACCTTCAGGTCAAAGGCTCCGGGTGTGGCCCCCAAGAAAGCCACCTGCTTCAGTCTGGGCACCTTGGTAGTATCACAGCCCTCACACAAATCGAATGAGATTTGTGAGGCGCATATTTATTTGGTGCTTCCTTGTACCAATATTTATGTGTTTAAATAAATAAATAAATAATGTCACTCAAAGGACCTTATCATCAATCGTGGTTATTGCACGAACCTTAACTAGGTAATTTGTATCTACTAACATGACAGACTAACAGTCAATGACTTCATAGGCTGACTTTTTTGGTTTAGCCTCCTCTAGGTTCTTCCAGTTCTACATGATCTAACGTCCTCCATCTAGGTAGGCGGAAAATACAGAGACTTCTGACCGCTATAAGCAACCATGCAGGCATGTTCGGGATGCCATTCTCTCCCTCAAAGTGCAAAATGTTACTTCAGGATTGGGTTGCATCGATACCTGAATTAATGATAGGGAGTGAAGTAGTTTAGCGTGTTGACAGCTTCACTTATCTTGGGATTCTCATCAGCCCTTGTGGTCTGGTGTTTGACGAAATCTCAGCATGGATACAAAAGGCTCAACTAGCTTTCACCAACTTGCGTCATTTATGGCGTAGGTGAGATATTCATCTAGCAATCAAAGGACGGGTTTACTGCGCAGCAGTTCGTTCCGTCCTACTTTATGGTAGTGAAACATGGCCGATAAGAGTAGAGAGTATTCGTAGGCTACTAGTTTTCAATCATAGGTGTCTTCGACGCATTGCTCGTATATCGTGGGACCACCGGGTAAGTAATGCAGATGTTAGGAAACGGGTACTAGGTAAGGATGGCAAATCGATTAATGAAGTAGTGAAACTTCATCAGTTGAGATGGCTGGGACATGTGTTACGTATGCCCAACCACCGACTGCCCCGACGTGCAATGCTTTATGGTGTAGGAGTAGGTTGGAAGAAAGATAGGGGCGACCAGACCAAAACATGGCATAAATCGATGAAGTCGCTGACAAGTGGACTGGGACGTGTTGGTAGGTGTAAACTACCTGGTTGGGATCCGCGAGATGATAGCCATCGATGTTTAGAGACCTTGAATGACATGGCTCAAAATCGTTTGCGATGGCAAAGGTGCATCCACTCTTTGTGTTCTTCTGAATTCTTCAAGTCCCTTCTATTTTTTCTCTTCGCAAATGTATTTCACTGTATTATACTCCTTAAAAAATATCTCCAAACCCTAATCTTTCGGATTACTGCTAATACTCTTAGTACTTCTACCACTATGGGATTTGAATTGTCAACTGCATCTCTGTGCTAATGTGGTATGGCAACTAGAACCGATGTACGTACGTACGAAGTTCTACGTTGTGACTGACTGATCTAGGTAGGCGGCGGTTAGAAATGCGTGATACACGTCTTAGCCACCTCAGCTGAAGATCCACAGCCTTATCAATCGATCTGCCATATTTACCTAGTACCCCATACCTAACCATAATATTGCTCACTCAGTCGTCCCACGAAAGGCTACAAATAGTTTTAAGGCATTGATTATCAAAACTTATACCTTACGTGTGTGCATTTTTTCAACTTTCGTAGACTATATTTCACTCAATGCATACTAGTAGAAAATCATTTTTAAATCTAAAAAAATAAATTTCCATTCAATCTTCTTTATTCATTTTATTTTTCATTTTAGGTGGACTCTATTTTCAGAAATAAATGATGAAAATGTCAGTACTGACAGTGCTTCCATAGATAGTGTAGAACAAAATCCATCTACTAATGATCCTGTAAGCTTTTGTGTTCTAATTACTGTTAAACGTTAATTATTAAGTACAGAATTGTTTTTCACTATTTTTTACTACTTAGTTTTCTTTTCTTTCTATCTTTCTTTGTAGGGCTATTTTTCATGGATTGTTAATTACTTCAAGTTAACGTGAGTTACTTAACAAATTTTGTATGCATCGATTCCTTCAATGATTTTCTTATGTATTCTTCCGTAAATCTGTTAATCAACGATATATCAGTTGTCATAAGTTAATTTTCAAGCCTGAAAGGGAGGTCACTATTTGTTCACGATGTCTCAGGTTCATTCTTTGCCTTTTTTTAGATCCTGAGTCCTGAAATCTCTTTCATTTTCCTCTTCTGTCTGCATTTAATCTTTTTTTTTAACCATTACTGATGCTATTACGACTTGTACTATTCTTGGATTTGTGTTGATAATTTAATCTCACTGTGATAATATGGTATGGCAAGTTGAACCGACGCATATAAGTCTCATGTTCTACTTTACAGACAACTGACTGACTTACTGAGTCAATTGTTTTGAGTTCTAGTGGTTGAAAGTGACAGATAGCTCCATATCCACGTTTCGTGATGAATGACACTTTTCTCAAGGTATACTTGCAATCCTAATAAAATTGGTCTTCCTCATAAAACTAGAAACAGTGTCACGTGGTTTCATAGTGAGAAACATTGCCACTGGGCTACTCATCCCTCAACAGAAATCTCTAATCACTACTGTTCTTTGAGTCCTCTAGCTACTTTTTTGTAGTTAAGACAATAAAATCATCAAAAACCGTTTCTTGTGTAATGATGACAATAATTTTGTACAAACAATATTGTTAACCTGGCTAGTGCCATTCAGCATTGGAAATTGAGGTAGGTGGTTATGGGGTATACGCAACATATATCTCAACTGCCTCAGTCGGTGGAGATTCACAGTCTCATCAACCATTTTGATATCTTTTCATATTACCTTATCTGTCATTCTACAATGCTCAAGGTATGTTTCGAAGAGACTTATGATTAAAAACTCGTTAACGCATAACTTCTGCATCCACAGACCGTGTTTTACAGCCGTAGATCAACACAGAGTGAAGTTCTGTGCAATGTTTTCACCCCTTTGTTGACAGATGGATATTTTGTCTGCATCATGAGTGACGCACGATAAAAAAGCTGACCGGATTTCCTGAATTCCTGCAAATAATTCATCTGGCACTTCCAAGATAAGTGAAGTGGCCAATGTGT
The DNA here is from genome assembly GCA_944470415.2 of Schistosoma rodhaini. NCBI lineage: Eukaryota > Metazoa > Platyhelminthes > Trematoda > Strigeidida > Schistosomatidae > Schistosoma > Schistosoma rodhaini. The sequence goes on from OX104037.1 coordinate 38,172,784, forward strand.
TCAACTACGACACTACCTACACACATATATACTAGGCTCTGCGTTACTTATGACTAACTGACTGATCATCTGACTGATTAAAGTAATAATACTAATTTATTTCTCTATATCTGATTTAGTTCTCATTTATTGATTGTTTTTTACACCATTTTTTTTCACAGTATTTCCTGAATAAATTTTTTCTATGCATACATTGTATCTTAAGAATTACTCTTATTTAACGTGAATAGTGATTGGTTATCGGAATGCTTTTTGATTGAATTCTTGAATAATGACCATGAGAATGGTTGTTCTCGACTCTTCATCAAATGTTATCTAAAAAAGTTAGATTATTTGTCGTTAGCATTCTCCTTGGTTGTCAAAGTAAACACAAACACAATATGTAGTACAACAGATTTATTCATTCAGCTGATAGATTCATAACCTCATCTCACTTGTTTCTTAGCGTAGGCGAGCAGAACTTGTGATTAATCAACCATCCTAGAAAAAAAAGTATCTGGCTAAATAAAGTACAAGGTTGTGTTGCGTAGATTAATGAAATGGATTTTTTTGAAATATATATCCATATATTCTGATCATTTGATCATTAATAAGTTTAAGCAAGTATACGAACAGTAAACTAAATTAGCTTAGTGTTATTTTATTCAACAATCTACTACTACCTTATATTGCTTTTTCCTCAAATTAGTGTTTTCTCTGTATTAAAATGATTAGATTGTTAAGTAAATGTGAATAGATTGTTTCATGGTAATTCTCATCACAAACTGTTGTCATCAGCACTAGAATCGTCAAAAGCCAAATGGAACTATATCTTCCAGTAGTGTATATCGATCAGTCTGCTCGAAACTGATCTTTTTACGATCTTAATGTATCACGGTAGGAACGATACCATTGAGATAATGTTTAGGAACAAATGATGTAACAGGTATGAAAGTGGATGTTACTTTCCAGTTGCCTGCACCATGGCACGACACTTCCTGAGGTACCTGAAACGGAAACTGGTTTACCGATGATCCTGACTATCCTGAGGTATAACTATTGTTCTCAAGGGAATACTGCTTCTGACCGGTTACAAAGTCTAAAGTTTGAAATTCATATAACTAGCGATGCGTATAACACAATCAACCAGCTAATCTTAATTTGTAGTGGAAAGTTATTTTTAATTCATCAAAATGTTCACATAAATATCTATTTTACATGCGGCATGCTAGTCACAGACAAAACAAAGTATAATATTAGTCAATAAAGTCATTGATTATTAGTCTCAACCGTTCCGATGGATGTACACTTTCCGGTTTCGTAGTGACTAGAATCTAAGTTTGGTGTATTTTTGTCAACATGGTTCAAATTCGATCACACTGAAATCTGTTTATTTATTCTTTATCTTTTTTTAAATTTACTACCTACTGAGACATCATACGTTTCTTTCTTTGATTGTATTTCTTACTCTTGCACTGTATCTTTTTATGTTCATCTCACTTATTATAGTCAGTGTTATAATTTTATTTCCTTGATTTCAGATCTCCAGCTTGTTTAATGTGTAATAACTTCCACCAACACACATGTCAGATTGCCTTTATAAACTGTGTTGAACAAACTGAGTGTGTGTTGAATACATCTTGCTTTTATATGAGAGTAATTATAGGATGATATAAAGTATCACAATGCTATATATATATAATTTGCATCTACCATGACTCAAATCATCAGTCGATAACTTTATTGTCTGGTTTAAATGCCTCTCGGCTTCTTCCAATTTACTCCTACACTATCTAACATCGTTCATCGAGGTCGATGGTGGTTGAATATACATAATACAAATTCATTTGGTGAGGATTTGATAGATTAAACACATTTCAGAGGTGAAATAGACTTCAGTATCCTTAGTTTTTTTTTAATGAAAATACTCAATCCGTACTTATTCCTAGCGTAAAATGGCGTTAAGCTAAGGAATTTTCGGAAACCGTTCAACCTCAAGTGAGTCACCTGACATTCGTGTCATATCACCATCCTCAATTTTTCACTGTCTTGTATGAGTGGATAGCTGTCTCCTTCGTAAACTTTATTTGCACTACAAACTCACTGCTTCCTGGTATTCCGACGACGTTCTTCACTTAATATAGACACTCTATTTTCATTTTATTCAAAGGTTTCATAAAACTGTTTCGCTGAATTATAATTTCAGAGTTCTTATATTGTTTTGTTCTTTTTTTTCTTGTATTTATCTTCTACAGATCGGCAGACTTACGATCGAAAGCAGGAAATGATGCTGTTCAATATCTTAGATTTCATTTCTACTTAATTATTTATACAGCAATCACCACAGTTTTCTGTTTGGTTGTTATACTTCCAGTAAATATACATGGTACACTAAAATGTAAGCACTCAAAATTTTATTTGATATTGTAATATATACATCCATCTGTTTTGTGATCTATTTGATTCATCCTTGTGATAATTTTATAGGTGAAGTGGGCTTCTGTGAATTATCACTACAGTTGTTCATGAACACTCATTTGAGGAAGACCAATTTATTATTTAATGCAAAGTTACCGAGTGTCTTCGCAAAATATGAAAATTATACATTAAATACTACATCCTCACATCTTCCATCAATTGTCTCGTACGATCTTTGTCGTTCTTTCAGTCTTGTTGTTTTTACTATTACTCTTTGTTTACATCCCTATCCTCTTTAGTTCGACCATCTTAATCTTCTTCTGTCATGCATTCCACTTTTGAATGGTGTTACGTACTACTTATGTCTGTCAACATTAGTAGCATACATCATACTACTACTACTACTACTACTACTATTTGGTTTACTTGTTATACTCTTATAAGCGTGCCTTCAGTACATAATGACTCGAAAAGCATGAAATCAATAGTGGAATCGTAATTACTGTGGAAATTGGTGCTGAATAATAGTAGTAAACAGAGATGGTATTCATCAAAAAGAAAACAGTTAAAATAATGAACCTGTCAGCAGTACGACTCCAAGTTTTTTTTTCATATTAATTCACCTCTTCTGGTGGTTTCGTCAATCTGTTGATTTCGCGACCAACTCACTCTCTTCATAGACACGGAAAAACCGACTTACCTTTATCAACCTTAGTTAACTGTGGTCCAGAGAAGTATTCGTGATCCGTATGTAAAAAGGGAGTATGCGGCATAGAATTCGGCTAATTATTATTTATGACTGTGAAGCTCAGCCTTTATATGCACAGAACATGGATAGTGTGCTTTACTGAGAGACTGTACAAAGTTATTGGTCGATATGAGACAGATGTATTCATTCATTCTTGATCTTTACTATTAGTTCGTGTTTTCATCTACTGATTGTAATTTTCACTCTGATTATATTTGTTTCTATATTTAGTTTTTATTTTGCTTTTTATCGTGTTCTGTTTGTCCTTTCGTTCGTTACGCTGTTTTGAGATATTGAATAATGACACGCTATCTGCCTCTGTTTTTGTCTTTCTGTCTGTACTGGTGTGTGATATGTATTCATATTTGACCGTTTGATGTGGGTGGTCACTCCAGTTTCATGATTCTGGATAATTAAACAACATTCTGTTCTATCAAGCTTATTTCTGCACATGTTCACTCTTCTATTATTGTTTTTCTATGGCTGTGTATATCGCTATACTATTACTGATAGTAGTATTAACGATAATGATGGTAATATTTCTGATAACTGTTGTGAAAGGTGGCATCCGAAATCTGATACTGATACAGGACGTGCTTTGCGCTAACCTTACAACTGATTACTTGGGCGAGAACACAAAAATGGGTGGGAAAGCATATTATATATATATATATATATATATATATATATATATATATATATATATATATATATATATATATTGGAAAATCAATTTCCTAGTCGATGATATGCACTTGTCCTCCAGGTCACTTCTGATTGGCTGATCATTTCATTATTACAACCGTTATTATATGTGTAAGTGCTTTATCTAGTGGGCGTTTACTGTTAAAAATGAGAAAATAAAATGTCTCTCTGGTGTTGTAATGTTTCTATAATCACACCACCGTTAACCCAGAAACATATGGAAGTATGTATGAGAACTTGAACATATGGAAGCTATTGCAGAAACAGTAAGAAAAGTAAACTAAATACTAGTGTTGTATTTATTATTTCATTTAAATACCAAAATGTTGGTACATGGAGGAAACAAATATATATGCACCACAAAAATCATTCGATTTGTGTTAGGGCCGGAATACCTTGTGGGCATCCAAGCCGATGTAGGTTGTTTTTTTAGGGGGCCATTCCTCTAACCTTTGATCTAGAGCTCTAATCCACAAGGCAGTGGAGCAACTTCAGAAGATGCAGTCCCTCGATGTCCGGAGCCCATGTACACCATTGGTTTGGAATTGACGTTTTCCAACTCCCCTAGATAGATCCTCCATATCTATCAACCCGGTTATTGCGCCAGACATCAGGTTTTCGTCCCCCCACCTTCGTAAACAATATCCTCACCGCTTGAAGGCGCTCTGTACGACTTTCCTGACTGTCGCTGTATATTCTTCGCTATATGAGAACATTACAAAACGAAGAGGTGAATGTCCTCACCCTCGGCCGTATCAAGGTATTTTGGGGCTTAGAGGGGAGGGGCATAAATTATTCATGAGAAACGATAACAAATGTCAATTATCTGTTATGTATAAGTATCATAATCGGTAATTTCCTTTATTTCATTTATTGTAAGCTTCACAAAGAAGTTAACATTAAGCAATAAAATATTCTTTTTAATATCGAGGTATTAGGTTTTTTGGGGAGGGGAGATCGATTGGAGGAGCAAACTAAGTACATTAAAAATGTGTTTATTACCAGTATTTCTTTTAATAATTGGGTTTGAATCTCGCGAGACAAGGTCGTGGATACGCACTGCTGAGGAATCCCACAATAGGACGAAACGGCCGTCCAGTGCTTCCAGGTTTTCCATGGTGGTCTAGCTTCAATTGATTCAATTCACTGATGAGCGGCCTATGCTCCTCGACGAGGGGTAACAGGCGTAAGTAAGTAAGTAGTTAGTTGTTCGTTCCTATGGCACGAAGTAAGGACTCAAAAGACTGCTACGATGGAGATCAGTTGTCTCTCCAAAGACACATCCCCGAACAAATCCCTAAATTACATTGTCCTTTGACCAAGATACACTCACTTATATAACTACTTTTTATACAAAACAATATCACATATAAGGAAAAATACATATGATTACTCAAAAACACTGAATTAATATAGGGAATATAATTTTCTCATTGAACGAAAGTTCGCACTTGTCAAATTGAACGAAGTTTATGCTGAATTAATACCAAAAATATTGACTTAAATAATACCAATTTGTGACACAAATGACTTGATTTTAGATGATTAAAGGTATTCATCAGGAAACTCTGCTCTACCTTGGTGTCGTGCTACTTGACACTTGTCAGCAGGGAATATTTGGAATTTTAAAGCAACTAATTTTTTCTGTAAGAGTTGAACCTGTGTCATCCAACTCCATAGTTTGTAATGTTTTCACTAAGGTATTTTGGTCATGACTACACTGATTAACCATTAATTAGGGATCAATGTTATACTTGTTCTAGTACTTAGTGCTGAACTGAATTCTATTAATCAGTGTAAAACCTAATGTTATTTCTTAGTTCTATTAACCTTTTCAATAAATATACGATATATATAATTTTTGTTATTAATTTCGATAAACAAAAAATGTAGCTCCTGACTTACAAAAATTCGGTGTTACGACCATATCAAATATATCGGCTAACTCATCGAGTCTATGGGTGCATACAATATTTGGCATTGGATTTTTTCTGTTGGCATTTTTTCTAATGCAACATTTCTCGAGGCAATTTCGTCGGGAATCGACTCGAACGCCGAATTTCGTGAGTTGTCTTATTGATCTTTATCATTTTTCAATGATAGATGAAGGGGGAGCGTATTTGTTTTCTTATCAAATCGTTTCCGCTTCATTAAACTAATTACTCTTCGGATATTTCTTTCTTTTTTGATATTGAATCTTATAATCGATGTATTGAATTGAAAGTTAATTAATTTACCTAGTTTTATACAAGGTACAATAAAAACTAAGTAAATTAACATGACTCTTTCTCCACGTGGTTGTATATAAGCTACACTTCAAGTATGAAGGCTAATAATATGCTAGCCGGTTGCTCAAACTAAGTTAGGTGGAGTGGGCCTCGAACGTGGTTGAAAGTATAACATAAGATACATAGTTAATACTCTGGTATGTGTATAATCAGATCAGTCCTCGAGATTTACGCTTTTGATTAGTGATCAATATAATCCTCTGAGTATTCAACCGTAACAGTAAGTACGACAAAAGTTCTTAACCGAAGCCCATGTATATTAAGATATTGGAAAGTATTGATATTTTTCTCTAAGAGTTCGCACAAAATATACCAGAAGTTAAATTTTATTGAGATCTATATCCTGGATCTTTTAAACTATTTATGAGTATTCAATTGTTCTTCCATAAAATTTACATCTTCCTTGAATAGTACATTAAGTAATTCTATACAAATTTTACTGTAGTTATTATAGGATGTAGCAATTGAGAAGATGGTTGAGTTTTATTTATTTACTCTTATTTTCCAAATCTGTATAATTTCAAGTAAATCGTGTTTCGTTGATTGTTTTAAGAGCTAATCGAAGTGTATAGAGAGTTCCGCATTGAATATCATTCCATATTCTATGCAAAGCATTTTCTTAGATTCCTAACAAAGTGTAAGTTGAAATCATAATTCTATGTTAAACACATCAATTTACGAATATATTTATATTGTGGCTAACAGGGAAATTCGGAACTCACCTCTCATCAAATTTAAAACATAACTATATACACTTTCATTCTCTATATTGATGTCAGTTCTCAGGCTCAAACCCCGTTCCTGTTAAAGCGTCACCTAATAGACGAGTGAAACCAGTCAGGCAACCATTTATTAAACAGGTATTTAGCTGAAAAGTTTTAATTAGGATAAAATGCTTATCTTAGATTTTGAATATATGAAGAAAATTGTAATGAAATTGTAATTTCAAGCTGTCCGTTCAGTTTGCACATATATCGGCTAAGACATGTAGTATTGATTATAAACATTAGGGAAACAGAAACACCTACAAATAGCATTTTATCAATACATCTCAAACCTTGTTTTTTTTTTAAAAAAAAATATGATTATCAGTGATATCTGTAGATTCCAGGTGATACTTTCACATAATTTCTCGTCTGTTTACATTATCCATGATTTCCTTTCACTTACAAAGTTGTCAGTAAAACGGCTATATATATTTATACACTTTTTTCATTTTCATAGTCAGAGAAGACATTGATGATTTCCGGGATATCACGTAGGAATTGTTCACGGGCACTCATTTTAAGGCATTTTGCGTAAGTAATAGTCTTTCCTTTATTGCTATATATCTTTTATAGCCCGTGTATCTGACTCCAGATTGATCATACGACGATGTTATAAACATAATTCTTCCATTTAACTCCACATTTTACCTAGGCTAACTCTGTTCGTATGACGGCTGTAATAAGAAGTCAAACGCGGGTTGCGTTGAATGGATTTATTTCATCCACTTGTGTATCTAGATAGACATTTGGAATAAAAATGGGAAAGTGAAACGGACAAGTCGATTGAACCAACTCGTTTTGATAAAATGTGGCTTCATATTTATGGTCAGGGGAAATAAACTACAGATATGTGATGAGTAGAATAAACAATGCATATATATATATATATATATATATATATATATATATATATATATATATGGCTCGTGTACAGAAAAGCCAGGGTATTTATAAAATTGAACATGACTTTGGGCTTTTGCGAATTTCTGAAACCATGCAAAATACAATAGCAGCCTAGCCAATCCTCCAGACAAGACCGTGGTACATGATTCTGCATTTTATGGGTGCTTCTGCGACGACGCTAATTGGATTAAATATTTCCTGAAGTTTCTGGGCCCCTAGGGTTTTTAACAAGGGATATTTCTAGGATTCTTCCAACAGATTTGAGATCAAAAACAAAACTATTTGCCAGAAAAATAATTTTGTACATCAAAATAATATAGAAATTATTAAGAGAAAAATAATATGATCAGTTTTCATAAACAGTTGGTCGATATCAACTTTTTAGGTCATTCTTTCTCCAAAGTGTTAACTCTTATCGGTTTAGCCTAATTCTAACGCGCCATATCACATAATCTATTAGGAGGTTCATTGAAAACTGTCGGTAGTTGATGAATACAGTTGAAAAATTGTTGTTCGTTAGTATTTTTTCGAAAAAATCAGAATTAAATTTTACTACCTTGTTTACCAGTTATTTGGTTATAAATCACACTGTAATTGTTATAGCTTATTATCTATTCAGTTACTTAAAGCGACTTAGGTGTATATTTGTATCTGGGACTTAGTTGGCCGAAAGTCGAAATAGACGTTTGATAATTGTACAACTGATTTCGGAATTACCAGTAACAAGGGAGCAAAGCAAGCAGTCTCTTCAACCTGTCCCCACCTATTTTGAGTAAAGTAAATACAGGAATTGTCAAGAAGTTCTCCTTAATTAATAAAACAAAATAGAAATTATCAGTTCTACAGCCAATCGATTTATATCCTACAGTCTAAAACAGGTTTTGTACATAGTGCTATTCGGATATTTTAAGGTGTAAACATTACATCGACTTGTAATTTGTCTATGATTTGAAATAGTATATGACTAGTTGATGAATCTCCCATCAATAACCTCAGATTGTGTGGTAATGTTTTCTCTCATCACACATTTCTTAGAAATGTACATTTGACAACGAATACTTGATGCTAAATGCACTATGACAAGTTGTATGTAAAATGAAGTAAAAAAGGTTATGAAATCAGAACAAACGATGTCAATCTGTGCTACCGTAGCTACTGTCTGAAAGTCAACTCAGAAATAAAAGCACAGTATACCGTGCCTTTATTTTACACTATCTTAGTGAAGTTTTTGTTTTCAAGCTGATGATGTTCAATGACTCTATGTGTAGGTAGTCACCAGTTATCTCTGAAGGGTTATTGGCATTCTATAACGACGTTATTTAGGTAATACTGTTGTTCTTCAACGTTTGTTTAGGTATAGTAGAAATGATGATTCAATAGGCTCATACGTTTTAAAATACCATCTTCAATGGATTTGTTACCCCATACACATGTTCTCTCAAGGGCTCCTTTAATGGTGTGCTTTAGGGTCTTAATTATCATTTATCCAAACTAATAAGTATTCGAGATAAATATATTGGGGGCCCGAAACATAGTACAGAAACTTTTCTGCTGTGCTTTTTTCTAACTAAAGACTGGGAATAAAAGGCGTTCTTATCAACAGGTCAGTCAGAATGGAGGTTATCTCGGTCTCGATCCAAGGTTTATTTTTCTATTCAAGACGAATCCTCAGTCAACGCTTAGGGCTCTAGCCTATAGGCAAATAGCCCACTTAACATAGCGAAATTGAAACCCGGGTTTTTCATTTTATTATTTTTATTTATACACATAAATATTGGTACAAGGGGGTACCAAATACATATGCGCCGCACAAATCTCATTCGATTTGTGTGAGGGCTGTGATACTGCCCAGGTGCCTAAACTGAAGAGGCCACACCCGGCGCCTTTGACCTAAAGGTCTGATCCACAAGGTAGTGGAGCATCGTGAGGAGATGCAGTCCCATGGTAGCCGATGACCAACAGTTGGTCCATACACCATTCGTTCCTTCAGGATACTGGAGCCCATGTGCACCATTTGTTTGGAATCAGGATTATCCAACTCCCCTAGGTGGATCCTCCACATCCACCAACCCGGTTAAAGCGCCGGACATTCGCTTTTCGTCCTCTCACTTTTGTGAACAACACCGTGGCCACGAGAAGGCAGTGAGTAGGACTTCCCTGGTAGAGGCTGTATATTCGCGTGGCCATATGAGAGCATTTGGAGAGAGAGAGCGGCTTCTTCCCACTCTCGGCCGTACCACGGCATTTTGGGGGCAAAACCCGGATTCTTATTTGTAGATTTCTGATATTGCTTAATCTGAAGTCGTAAGAATCAAAGAAGAAACGAAATCATATTCGGAAATACATTATCATTTTATATTTTATCGTCGACTGTTTTTCACGATGATTTAATTATCTGTTTTTATTTCCTTTTTGAAAAATAAAATTTAATCACTGGATAAACACTGATGATGAATTTTTAAAACAAGGTGACTTATTTGTAGCCATCGTATAAGTGCTTTTGTATGTTTACATGTAGAATAAAATCTTGTGTCCTGATCGTCTTTTTCCCACCTTACTTTTCATGTATTTTTTTCAAAAATAACAACAACCCAGAGAACTTTATCCTGAATGTCCTGTTGAGGATGTACAAATTTGTTATGATACACGAAAACTGATAAAACTTGAAAATCAGAGGTAAGTTTCTTTTTTGTGGTTATTTGCTATTCTTCTCTTCATGTACTTCTTTTCAGCTATGTCTACATATCATTTACCACTAGTTTAAATTGAATAAGTCTGTGGAGTAGTGGCCCAGTGGTTAAGATGTCTGATTGTCAACTACTACATCACAGTTTCAAGCACGCCTAAATTATGACTGAAAGTCAAATATGCAAGTTCTGTACGTGGTAAATGAGTTGAATAAATTGAATAATATATTGACAATGTAGCGCTATCTTATGTTTTTACCAAACTATGTATAGACTATCATCTGAATATTTTACCAGGTTAATTGTTTTCTTGTTCGTTTTAACACATCATTATGCCTATTAGTCTCATAACTTATTCAGGTGCGTTTCTGTAAAGTGTACAACCTTTCGCTGTACAAGTCACAGAAGTGACCAATCAGAGACATCGTGGTTGCTGACAATATGCATCAAAAACTTACTTACTAAAGAGTGTTGCTATGGTTGTTAGAAGGTGCATCGGTCTCGTGACTTCCGAAGAATTTCGGCTTTCATCATGAGACGTCATAATTATTCCTTCAACTCCCAGGGCAGAGTTTAAATGGTTTGAATTATTTTTTCTGGTTAGCGTTTTTTTAGCGAGTTAGCTTTTCTACGGGATGGGGTCGCTAACCCCATGCCCAACCCTCCTCCTTTGTGTGGGCTTGGGACCGGCAGTAACTCTAGAAGAGCTACAGGCATCAAAAAGAATATACATTAATCAGGTGTCGATTCTTGAACTGCTAACATCTAACTGGCGATTACTCAATATTTATCGTCAGGATCGGTCAAGAAATAAGAAAAGGAAACTTGTTGGAATACTTTGTGTTGAGGTTACTATAATGTGCCGAAAATCTTATATTGAATAAAGCCACCATTATTAATAATAATATACAGTATTCTTACATTCAAGTCAATTCACTAAACGTATTGGCTGATATCTCATTTGTTACCATGGTTGATCGTTCTGAATTTAATGTCAGTTAGTAGTTTTCAGGAGCTATCTTTGTCAGAATATGGGACAACTAGTCTTTGGTTCATATTATCACATCCCATAAAATCTCTATGTGAGAGGAAGATAGAGAGATTGACAACACAATTGTTAGAAAAACGGTAATAACAATATTCATTGAACCAAATGACTAAACTTGAGATATCAGTTATAGAAAATAAATTCAGTCAGTGAAGGGAATGATACACAACTCAAAATTATTCTTGTCTCCGCGATCAATTTTCTGGTCATAAAATCCAACATCATCAACCATTGTGTTACCATCATATGAAATCTACACCTACTGATATTGGACTCAATCTAACTGGTACTTAACTCCTGAATGCTCACCCATGTGTGTGTATGGGTATCATTTTATCAGTTATACTTACAGGCTGTGTTTCTATGTTTACATGCATGTTACCTTGAATCTTCAAAGGCTGTGAATCATTGTATCATGGCACCTAGGCACTTGAATATTTTAATCTTATGTGAAAAACTAATCTTTCTTGTCACTTTAATTTTGTGGCATTGCTTTATATGATTAAGTTTTCTTTTTTTTCTAAAGCGTATTTCTTTTGCAAAAACATTGATTTTTTTGTCAAGTGTTGTTAAGTGAATATTGACAGGTGAATAAGTAAAAACAAAAGAGGAAACAATTAATAACAAAAGTACTAAATTGTAAGCAAAGATGGATAGTGGCTAGCAGTGGAATCCAGGACGCGCATTTCGTTCTATTTGGGACTCGTCAGATGGATATACCTGCATCTCAGAGTTAATGTTCACTCTGGGACTGGAACCCAGTACATTTCTCTTCAAAAACCATCGCGTTATTTACTCGGGCACTGAGTCCTGATGGTCACTTGCTTGTGCAAACTACTAAATAGACATACAATCGTTACAATTCAAGTACCAATAAGTATCCTCTGTTTTGATCCACAATTCGTATATAAGGGATAGTAATACTACTCGACTGTCAAAACCTGTTGAGGAGTTCCAAAGTATTCCTTAGAAAAGCTCGCAAGGAAACTTATGGAAACACTATCCAATCAGCGTTAAATAAATGCATCTCAAAAAAATCCAGTAAATGGTGAAGAGTCCCGTTTCTGATTGGATATTTACGTATACTGCTACTATATTTGATATGGTTATAGAAATTTCCAGAAGGTCAATATCGTGTTTATTTCCATAATTATCATTATTATCCATTATTATCATAAACAAGCCTTGAAGTAAGGTGTTCTTTTTTGCACTCCATGCGTTTTCTCTTGCAACCAAGTTATCGTGTAGATTTAGCCTGTGGTTCAAAAAAATTAAAAATACTAGTACCTGTTATACAAATGATGTAATCCAGTAGTCAATAAATTTGTTGACTGATGTTCACAACTTGGATTTGTTGTCTTTTTGCAGAATATTCATTAATATACATTTGATTGTACTGTAGTGAACAAAACACTAGTTGGGGACAATCAAATGTATTTAACCACAAATTACAGACTATTTCACTAAATTCTGATAACCATACTGCAAACAGTTATTTTGCAAAATAGCAACCAATTATCTCAATCTTCACTGTTCCTTCTGTAAATATCGGTTCATCTTCTCTAATTTCATTGTTCATGCATTTTCCTACCGATTGCGCTTCATTTTAGTTCTTTCCTTATCGGTCTTCTGCCAAAATATATTCTATGTCTGACCATTGCCATTGGCCCCCAAATGCCCTGGTACGGCCGAGAGTGGGGAGAGTGCGCTCTCCCTCTCCAAATGCTCTCATATGGCCACGCGAATATGTAGCCTCTGACAGGGAAGTCCTACTCACTTCCTTCTCGTGGCCACGGTGTTGTTTACGAAATTGAGAGGACGAACAGCGAATGTCCGGCGCTTTAACCGGGTTGGTGGATGTGGAGGATCCACCTAGGGGAGTTGGATAATCCTGATTCCAAACCAGTGGTGCACATGGGCTCCAGTATCCTGAAGGAACAAATGGCGTATGAACCAATTGTTTGTCACCGACTACCATGGGACTGCATCTCCTCACGATGCTCCACTACCTTGTGGATCAGACCTTTAGGTCAAAGGCTCGGGTCGTGGCTCCCTAAGAAAACCACCTGCTTCAGTTTGGGCACCTTGGCAGTATAACAGCCCTCACACAAATCGAATTAAATTTGTGCGGCGCATATTTATCTGGTACCAATATTTATGTGTTTAAATAAAATAAAATAAACATTGCCATTTACTACTTATATGGATATAAGTAGACCACAGTACATTACCTTGTTAAGAAATCACTTATTTATCAATTCCATTTTTAATTATCATTATTAATATTGCTAACAAAATTTGATTTTATTCTTTCTCTTTCTCAAGAGATACTGTAAGAGCTGCTCTACGTTACTCTGTAGAAAGTTATGAACGTAAACGTAAACGTCCATTTATTATACCATGTTGTTGTGGTTGGATGTATAAAAAATGTTATGAAAATTATTGTTGTCGTAGTTGCTGTTGGAATACTAATAATCAAGTCAATTCTTCACAAAATTATATTTCCAATAATAATGATAATCATAAGGATAATATCATTGATACTATGCCAAGGCCTGAAACTGTTAACAATCAATTATCTTCAGCATCCTCCTCTTCTCCTCCTTCTCCTACACCTCAAATCAATTATAAGAAATGTAAATTATGCCTTTGTTGTTCATGTCCACCACCTACTGATGCAATTAATTATTACACAAATAAAAAAATTTATTTACAAGAAGAAATTGTAAAACATTATGAAACAACAATTAAAAAACCAATTGGTATTGCATTTGTTACATTCTCAACTAAATATGCTGCAGCTCAGTAAGTTTATTTATGAACAAATGAATTATTATATATAGTTAAAATCATGAGTCAATCGAAGTTAGACCACCATGGGAAACCTGGAAACACTGGACGGTCGTTTTGTCCCTCAGCAGCGCTCATCCATGATCCCGCCTCACGAGATTCGAACCGAGGACCTATCAGTCTCGCGCGCATGCACTTACCCGATAGACCACTGAGCTAGCATCCAACGGTTTTAATGCCCAACATCAACCAATCCATGAAATTGAGCAACCATTTCACCAATGTCTCCAATGAGTTGATATCTCCCAACAGACCTGGCTGAACTCCACTAGTTACTGGTTCTCACTAGAACTCTAGGAAATACCTCATTGGATCGTGGATGCGAACTGCTCAGGAGTCTCACAATAGGAGGAAACGGCCGTCCAATGCTTCCAGGTTTCCCACGGTGGTCTAGCTTCAATTGACTCATGATCTCAACTAAATAAATGAATTATTAATTGTTTTTATTAAAATATTATCTTATTATATTTATTGAATCTATTTCATCTGTTATATTCTATAAATACTACTTTTCTCATACTTTTAGTGTATGTAAAGAATATCGCAACATTTGTCGACGTTTAATTATATCTATAATGTCTAGTACTAGTTCAGTATTAAAAAGTCATATGTGGTCTGTTGATTTTGCACCTGTTCCAAGTAATATTATTTGGTATGTCCTGTATTGTTTTTGATTAATTATTTTCTTTTATAATTTTTAACTTTTGATCCTAATTAATTCAATCTATAGTATTTAATTTTTTCTAATGTATTGTTTCTTCGTGTACTGTAGATTGGAGCAACAGTTTAGGTAGAAAAAAATAAACGAGGATATCTTATTAGTCCGTTGAATCATTGACTTTTAGTCGGAATCTTGTCTTTATTAAACCTTACACCTTGAGTTTCAATGCTTCTTCATACATACCTTCTTTTCGAGTCAAATTCTCTATCTCATCAGCTCAGTGTCTATATATTCGATTATTACTTACAATTTCTTTGTCACTCATATTACTAACTTGCTTTCTTTGCATTGATGTGGTTTGCCCACTTAGGCTGAATGTTACATGTATATAAGACTCTACTTTGATGATGATGAATTGTAATAGTCAAATTCTCAATGGTCTTTATGGGAAAATTATCTAAGATTAAATGTTAATTACCTACCACACTTCATTGTTTTCTAATATGGAGGTTGTTCGATTAGTTCGAGAATTTTTATAGTAGTATGTTAACCTGTGGAGCGACTAAACATATAATATTTTACCATAACTTGTCATTGAACACTTACCAATATCGTTTTTGTCTAGACTTTACTGCCTATCAAATACTATCGATCAAATTACAAAATGACCAGTAGACTAAGTAATTCGAGATCACCGTGACTTTTATTTAATGTTAATTATTTCAAGGTAATTGTCATTCAATTACAACTCATCGTCAGTAAGTAAGCTTCAACGTTTTAGTGCTCTCCATCGAGGTGAAAATTCGCTTGACTCAGTGAGATATTTTATAGTCATAGAGTTATTTACAATTAATTGATCACTGAGTGGTGATCAATGTCATACATGTCAGGTCCTCCTTAATGCAGATGCAATCTTATCAACGAAGTTGCAATGTGACCACTAGTCTAGGTGACTCGATATTGCGTGCTTCATGTTGAGATAAGATGGTCGTTGGCGGCAGTCAACAGGAAACCTTGGACCTGGGTTTTGTACTATTTGGCACTCGTCAGCAAGGTATACCTGTAATTTTGAGGGAGCTGATATTCCCTGACGGATTTGATCCTGTGTCACCCAGCTTCACAGTTAGAGCCGTTACCACTAGACTGTTCGGGCCACCACTGACCTCCTTTAGGACTGAGATGTATTTACAACATTTGACTTACAATACACTGGGCTGAAGTCTCTTGATTCAATTGCTGGATGCGGAGTTAGGGACGCGCGCTGTTTCGAAGTTCCGTACTAACAAGAAAGGTTGATTTGGTACTTCTACAACCTCCGTAAATCCTCAAGTACTAATGCATAATTTAGTTGTATTTAATAGATTTGATTATTCCATCAACAAAACTACGATCATAATTCAGCATACATGCAATTCAATTCATGATTTTGAATGTTATTTTCACATGATCCGCTTCTTTGTTTGTTTGTTATGAAAATACGATTAATACAGGGATTTTGTAATTTAGCCTCTGGCATATTATATTTTGTCTAGAATACATCAAATCTTTTTCATCTCTATGTGATTACAATGTTGATTTAATTAAGTTATGCATCACTAACTCGTATATTTTTCATGCGTATAATTATCCTTCTTTTATTTTTTCTTTCTTCTTCTTCAAGAAAATGTTTCATCATTAAAATTTATCGTTTGTATTTTATGCTTCACATGTATCGAATGTCTTGATAATTAACTTTTACTTTGAATAAAGTTGATTAGTGTAGCAAATAAAAAGCATAGATCAAGATAATTATATAACATTTATTGTAGGTAAGACGTCTGATACGTTGGCACTTAACTATGACTTCTATTTTATTTATTATTTAAACACATAAATATTGGTACAAGGAGCCACCAGATATATATGCACCGCACAAATCTCGTTTGATTTGTGTGAGGTCTGTGATACTGCCCAGGTGCCCAAACTGAGGCAGGTGGTTTTCTTAGAAGACCACACCCGGAGCCGGTGACCAATGATTGGTTCATATGCCATTTGTTCTCTCAGGATACTGAAGCCCATGTGCACCATTCATTTGAAATCACGGTTTTCTCACTCATTCAAGTGGACCTTCCTTGTCCACCAACCCGGTTGAAGCGTCCAACATTCGCTTTCCGTTCTCTCAATTTGGTAAACAACACCGGTGCCACGAGAAGGCAGTGAGTATGACTTCCCTTGCAGAGGCTATGTACACCTGGCCATATGATAGCATTTCGAGAGGGAGAGCGTACTCTTCCCACTCTCAGCCGTACCAGGGCATTTGGGAGCATGACTCATAACCAATTCCTAGTTCTTTAGAAGTTTACTACAGTTCAATATTAAATAAGAGGTGGGAATTATGAGTAGAAACCTTGCTTCTCAGGTTAATTTAGGTACAAGCAACAAGAATATTTAGGGCGTTTATATATATGCGTGACTTTAACTCATACGAGCTTCTAAAGATATGTTGAGATTAGTAGCAAAGTCAGCAGTGGTTAAACCAGTATATGACACACAATTCATGACTTTTCTAGAACTTTCCCTCTCTTACCTGTTTATTGAACTCTGATTGGATAAAACATATTCGTAGCTTCCTAAAGCTTTTCGGAGGAATTTTTAATGACTCTCAACTTTATCATTGATGAATTGTATGGTGAGCTAAAAGAATGGTAGATTTGTTTTAAATGATTAGTTTTCTCGAAGCTAGTCATTCCATCTAAATATGTGTGTTTTAATTCTCAAAAAAAAAAACACTAATTTTCAATCATTGAGGTGAAAGTTTCAGATCAGTTCTATGCATCTTATTACGAGTACCAACTTTGTATAGTCAATTATCTTTATATATAAATTGTTGTTCAAAGCTAGCCACTAGAACTTCAGTCACCTAATCGACAATATTAGCAAACAGACTTTTTATTACATTATGATAAGGTATGATTTGTACTTGTTCTGATATTTATTTGTTTGAACACATAAATATTGGTTCTGATAAGTTACAGATAAATTGTAGATCACTGCCAAGACTACTATAGATCCTGTAGATTTCGGATTCACGAGTAAATGATTAAAAAATGGTTCAAAAATCCTATTGAGCATGGTTAAAACTGTAATAATGCTTTCATTTGAAATATGAATTCGATAGGCTACAATTATAAGGATTGAATAACACGTGTTTTAACCTGTTTCTAGTTATGTAAATCTAAATATCAACTTATCGAGTGATTGTGAAGAAAATACCCATCAACCGAACTATTTTAAGCTCCAAATCACTCTTGATCCAGTCACAAACCATCGAAAAGACAGAATAGAGCCTCAGGTTTTTCCCCATTTTAATCAACTATAACACTTGGAAATATATGTGGGCATTGATGTAGTTTTCCACTACATTTTTGTAATTCATTCATTCAGAACTTTATTTAATGTTGCACGCGCTATATACACATTCAAAATGTTATTTACTAAGAAAAACCATTCTTTTGATAGGTCCGGGGTCAGATTTTTTGGAAATTATCCTTTCATAACTATGTGTGTCTCACAGATGGGAGCTGTGGCGTAAAAAAGAACGAGCTGCTACAACTGAAACATTTTAGAAACATAAATTGAGTTTTGGCTAATATATATGACACTTTTTTTAGAGGTTCTCTAGTTTGATATGTAGTCTTGCTGAGTTCATGATAAAGTGTCATGCACCGTTGATATTTTCAATCAAATGATTTATATATTAGCGACAGTTTTTTGAATATCGATTTTAGTGTTTCATTAAGTAATGCCGTTGGAAATTAATTATATGACTCTACTAATTATGATAGGAAAACTGAAAATGCAGTGAGGATGGGACGTCGTCAAGTATTGTACCACAGGTTGAAACATGCTCTAACTTAGTCATCTTAATGATCGCGAAAATTTAACGCCTTAAAGTCAACTTCACCCATAGTTTTTAGTACAGTTTTTCTTAGAGAGATCAACAGTTATTAGTAAATCAGTTTCCTCAGTAAAATGTCACTAATAACTTTTCTGTTTTTATAAAAAATATTTTATTTTATCATTTTATGGCCTACATCACAGACAAACATTAGCCAGGGAACCATAGTGGTATTTTTAGAGTTCTAGTAAGAATCGGTGACCATCGAACTTCAATCTCATCGTGTTTGACAGTCATCCGCCAATCATATTGGAAGATGGTTTTACAATATCACAAACCAATTGAAATTAGAAACACCAGGCATTGCATTTCAACCCAGTAATTTGAACGATAGACACCCTGCAGAAACATTTTAATAGACCTAGGTTCAACTCCGGACGAGGTTGTTGCAATATAAAACATCTTGGTTTTCAATGGTAGTCTAACCAAAATTAGTCCATAAAATACAGGATGAAATTCAACAATAACAGTGAACCCATATACTAACGTTACTGTAATTGTTTTTTTAAATATATTTCAGGGCAAATCTAGCAGCTACGAGAACTGTATGGTGGTGTCGAGCAATTTTCATTAACTTGTGTGTTTTCTTCGTGGTGTTTTTTCTTACTACTCCTACATACGTATTGAATTTAGTTAATACATTGCATTTAACTGAACGTCTACAAATTAATGTGAGTTTCCTATTTTATATCATCATTATCATAGAAGCTTTTTTCTACTTTCTTAAGAGTCACTACACGAACAAAATTGAATCACTACCTAAAAGTTCCTGAAATTTAAGGTCAGCACAGAGCTGATTTTATACTTTGGTATACATCTATTATTTAAGTAATGACATCATTAATAAATCCCATAAGTTAACATATCATGGTCACTGGTGTTCATGTGCACCACTGGTTTGGAATCAGGGTTTTCCAACTCCCCTAGGTGGATCCTCCACATCCACCAACCCGGGTTAAGCGCCGGACATTCGCTGTTCGTCCTCTCAATTTCGTAAACTACACCGTGTCCACGAGAAGGCAGTGAGTAGGACTTCCCTGGTAGAGGCTATATATTCGCGTGGCCATGTGGGAGCATTTGGAGAGGGAGAGCAGACTCTCCCCACTCTCGACCGTACCAGGGCATTTGGGGGCAAAGTGGCCGGCAATCGAACCCGGGTCACCCGCGTGGCAGGCGAGCATTCTACCATTGAACCACCGACGCTTAGAAGTGATGGCAATGTGGTGTTTGTATTTCCTTCTATAATTTTTTATATAGAATAAGGATGTAGTACTCTGGTTCTTAACAATTGGATTTTTTCCCCGATATATCTTCTTATTTTACCCATACGCCGTTGTTGTTGTAGCTAAATAGTGAGAAGTTCATAGGTTTTTCATTACTTGGCGTATGATAAGATTACTGATTTTGTAGGTTGCCATATCATACGGTCTAATCAATTTATCAGGATTAAAAATTACTATTCGTTTGGTTAAGATGTGTGATCCAACTAATTCTACCTTAATCCAGTAATCAACTTTAACTTTCATGATGATCTAACCTACCTATGTTGACTGAAACCATTATGCATTCGAGTAGTTCAAAAAAAAAGCGAAAATACCAAGAGTAGCATGTTTCAAGTTCGAATGCTATGTATTACCAGAATGTGGGGAGAATAAAATATGTTCTCAGTTAGCCAGCGTCTACAGTGACAGCTCCCTTCGGATTCATGTGAGGCGTAGTCAAGCTGCTCTTTAAAACACTATACATCTTTTACCGCATACATTTTTGAGATCAAAAATTGTGGGATTGATGCTAAAAAATATAATAGATTAAAGATCCTATACAGTCAGCTCAAATCAATTTTACTGTCATACTCACATTGATCAGTACTACCTAGGTGAATCTCCTCTTCACTATCCTTCATTGAATATGTATAATCTCCAAACCTGTGAGATTACATTTAAATGGCGGACTAAAAGTAACTACAATTAACTGATCATATGAAGATGTTAAAATACATTTAGAAGTTTTTGCTAACCAAATGATTGATTTCAATGGAAACCACTCAAAAGTAGTACCAGTATAATGGAATGAAATGGGATATTACATAATAAAATATACAACTTACTGATTAATTTTATAGCGGGAAATATTGTGAACAAAAATGAAAATTACTCATTACGTCAGATTGGTATCATTAAAAAGTTTACATCACGAACTAACCTCAGTGAAAATCAGGAAGCATTGGATAGTTGTTTTGTTTTAGTATGAAGCTCTTCATCAACGCGCATCCACAAACTCACTAAGGATCAGACTCAGGACCTTCAAGTGGAGTCTTGCACGTTCATTATTGAGGAATCTCTTATTGGAACAAAGTAGCTGTTCAGTATTTCTTAGTTTATAGTAGTTGTTTTACTAACGTTAGTCCGTAATGTAAAAGTCTATGTTAACATTTTTGTTTTCTATATTTCTCATCCAATAGAATCCACTATTGATTCAATTTATTCCATCTATTATTCTTTGGTCGGTGTCTGCTTTATTACCTTACATTGTATTCAATTCAGATCGACTTGTTGGTCATTGGACTAAATCTGTTCTACATCTAACTGTAATGATTAAGACATACACTTTATTAATTTTAATGATTTTAGTACTTCCATCACTTGGCCTTACATCGTAAGTTTAAAAAAAAGATTTTTATTCGATTTTGTATAATATTAGAAGCTTACAGTATTAGTTATGTTTTGTGTGGAATAGCTTCCACAGTGCTATAAGTATACAGAGACCAACAGAGTGGAAATATACCTGTATTCAAACTATTGGCTTTAAATATGAACTCAAGTTTTCATTTTCGCTAAATTGAAAGTGTTTAGCTCTACTTTTTGTTAGCCAGTGTTATTTGTTTCATTTACATATTTACTTACGCCTGTTACCCCTCGTGGAGGAGCATAGGCCGCCCACCAGCATTTACCATCCAACCCTGTCCTGGACAATCCATTCCAGTTAACTTCCTGATAGAGTACGTAAAGTCATAGCCGTATCCGAGCATTTGCTACTTTAAGTCTTACCTTGACATTCACATTGTTATCTCTGTTTTCATGCGGTCCATTCTACATCTGCTGCCCTGCTGTATTTATGTATATTATTATATTTGTATAAATAGACAACCTCCCCAAAATTTCTATATGTATTATGAACTATTTTCGTAAAGTTGCCAGTGAAATTTTTTCTTGTAATTTTTCAAATTATCTGTAATAATAATGATAATAATACATATGTATATATTTCTAGAATACCTGCTCTACTTCAGTGGCTTTTCCCGGAAATGCATATCATACCACTTGTTCCAGCAAATAATAGTTCAAAAATTACTAATATTTCAAGCATCGCTAATACTACTAGTAATAATGATAACTATAATGCTACTACTTATAATAATACTAATAATTCAAGTACATTTACATCATCTTCATTGAAATTCGACGAAGAGCCAAGTCCATTTATTCCAATAGGACCACAGTCATTTCAATGGGAATGTGTTTTCATGCCAGATAATGGTGCTTTCTTTGTTAATTATGTAATCACTGCAGCATTTATCGGAACATCATTAGAACTTGTTAGATTTTCTGAATTATTTAATTATGCTTGCCGTCTTATGTGTGTCAAATCACAAGCTGAAAAAGCTGGTGTACGAAAGGTAAAATTTTCTACTAGGTTTTCATTTATTCTTCCGTTTACAAATTCCTTAATTCTGTCATTTTAATGAAAATGATTACTTAACTATTTTCATGTAATTTGATAGTCATTTTCTAAATGTGTCCTACCAACTGCCTTTTTTGGAGTAAACTTTCAAAGATGTGGTAATTTACATCACGGATTGACCTCAGACAACTGCTGGAAAGCTGAGTGCGCTAGTGACCTGTTTCGTTCTAGTTTAGGAGTGTTCTACAGTGCGTATCTATATCGAGAGCTTAACCTTTAGCCAACTGAGTTGGCATCCGATACTCTAAATTTCCACCTTCAATCAGTTCGCGACATTGCGTAACCATCCTCCAATGCCATGAGTGGTTAATTACTTCATAACCATTGCTTTTATTATCTTGGACTAATAATTATTGGAAATTCTTTCTTTATTAATAGGCTAGTCAGTTTGAATTCCAGTTTGGACTGTTTTATGCATGGAGTTTATGCGTTTTCGCTGTGATTTGTGCATATAGTATTGTATGTCCATTGATTACACCATTTGGTAAGTGATTATTATGTCTAAAATTTATACATTGCATAGTAAATGACATTATCATTATATCATTTGTGTTATATCGAATACTTGAGTGCCCAGTTAATATATGACGTAATATAGCCGCCCAATTAGAGAGCATTTAATTTATTGATCGCCCAGTGAGAGAAGAGCGAATTATCGATCGGATCAACAATACACAAAAGCCGTATGAACAGTCTTCAGTACTTATCAGTCCTGCTTTCTGCCTAGCCCAGCCAGTTAAGTCCAGAACACAAATAACAGCCTCTGCAATATGATTCATTATTCTCAAACATACTGGGTTTATATACCAACCAAACAGACCACATTGTACCATAAAATAGAAAATAACATTTGTACAAGATATGGCCAATTGTGGCTGTGAATAGGGGAAAAAGTAATCAATTGACTGGGGATAACTCAATAATGATAAATCGTATTATAATAGTCTATAGGTCAAAATAAAGCTTATAATAAGAGGGACATGAATATGAATAGTTTAGTTACTTAACAATTATACAATCAGAAATATATAAATCATATTGGTCCATAAACAGTCCTCAAAGGTTACCATTCATAATTTTCCACGGGATATAACAATTTGGTACAGTTTTGAAATTACGTTTCGTCATTAGCGATGTTAATAGTTATTTTTGTAATGTAATGTATATTTAGTAATTTTCTTAGCAAAAGTATTGTTTACATACATTATTTGTGCAATCGAACCATCTTTAGTCAATATTCATTAGAGTTTTGGCAAAATCTTTGAATGTGTTTTGTAGTTTTTCTTAATTTAATGACTTAGTTTGCTTTGTTGGATTAGGATGTATGTAAAAAGCCGTAACACGTCTCACTGATTTTGCATAATTTTGTTGCCATCTTCAAATTAATGTGAGCATAAAGAGGTGGTAGACGTTGTTACATGACATCAACTCTGAGATGCATGTACATCCAGCTGATGAATTTTAAATAAGAACGAAATGCGCGTCCTGGATTCTACTGCTAGTCACTATCCATCTTTGCTTATAAAGCTTGTGACTCCAGGCAACATCGAGGCAGTCCGCACAGGATGCACGTATGTCAACAAGAGACTGATCAATTGCAGTCCTAAATAAAAATGGAAAGATGCAGGTAAACAACACCAAGTGAATGTTGTTACATAACGCTATAGAATGAACGATTATTTTGTCAAATAGAGATCGATTAGCTTCTCGGTGTAATTTTATATTAGATTCTTCCTCTCTTCTGACAGAAAGAAATTGATCTATCGTGCTTGTCGACTTCAGAAGAGCTTACAGTACGGCAGTTATTATCGACAGGAATGGATAAGGATCTCGTAGTATTTTGAATAAAATAGATTTGAAACTACGACCTACTATATTTTATCTAAATGTTTGTTGGGCTTGTATGTCTCATGTTCGACTGATTGTGAATCATGTATCCTCATTACTATAACGAAAGAGCTGCCCATCGCTCCTCGGTTTCCAGTAGTTTTTTAGTTATATTCTTTGAATGGCATTCTTGCTTGGAAACTTATTCCGAACTACTCCCTGGGAGCAACATCATCCCTATTCAGGGTAAAATTCGCTATAAATTAAACAACTCATTAGTGTGCTGATGACAAGTTTGTCCTAGAAACTATTAAAGGTTATATTTACGTCGACTACTCCTTGATATCCTGTTCAAGTAAATAGGTAAATAGAATGATGCCACTAGGAGGACACATTAGACTGGACGAACTGGTATTTAACTGGATCTTTAACAATAGGCTCTTGATTCCTAAGTGCCACTAATTGTCCAAACCAACTATGAACTACTCTAGATAAATTTAGTGGATTTCGCGTTCATTCGACTCTTTATCACTCTCCTTTATTTTGCAAACTCACTCTATTCCGTAATGTTAAATTGACTGAAACAAGTGTTTTACTAGCAAATTCAATGTTCCTGAGAAACTTGAGTCAATGACATAATTCATTTGTTTAAAAGCTTTTTCACAGTTCCTTACCTTCATGACCAAATATGGCTGTACATCAGGATTACTATAGTCTACGTTCACTCTGTCAACCAAACTATTTAACAATGACTACCATGAATCTGATCAAACAAAAAAGTTGAGTGTTTCACGAGGACTATGATAGCCATAGATAGCATTACACATTCTTTAGTGACATTTCTGGCTTTACCCTCACCTTTACAATAATGCATTAGATACAGAAAATGTTGTCTGTCACTAGTGACTTATTGTTATTATTTATTTAAACACATAAATATTGGTACAACGAAGCACCAGATACATATGTGCTACACAAATCTTATTTGATTTGTGTGAGGACTGTGGTACTGCCCGGGTGCCCAAACTGAAGCAAGTGGTTTTCTTAGGGGACCACTCCCCGAGCCTTTGACCTGAAGGTCTGATTTACAAGGCAGTGGAGCATCGTATGGAGATGCAGTCCCATGGTAGCCGGTGACCAACGATTGACTCATACACCATTTGTTCCTTCAGGATACTGGAGCCCATGTGCACCATTGGTTCGGAATCAGGGTTTTCCAACTCCCCTAGGTGAACTCGCCGTGTCCACGAACTCGGTTAGAGCGCCGGACATTCGCTTTTCGTCCTCTCACTTTTGTGAACAACACCGTGGCCACGAGAAGGCAGTGAGTTGGACTTGCCTGGGAGAGGCTGTATATTGTCGTGGCCATATGAGAGCATCTGGAGAGGGAGAGCGGATTCTCCCCACTCTCGACCGTACCAGGGCATTTGGGGGTTTTTAATGCAACTTAAATCTCAAACTGCCGACTGAAATCCAATGCGATATTAATTCTCCATCAAAACAAACTATTTTAACGTTTTAAAATTGAAATCCAATCGTTATCGTAGAATTCATAAGGTTATCCGGACTTTTTGTTCTTGTTTCTCTCTTCCTTTTCCCTTTCAAAAACTCGAATCTAAACGCATTCACAGTATGAAATAACAATAGGAAGTTTATCCTTCTAGGAACTGATACATTGTTGTTGTCTGTTTTTTATGTAAGTGAGTAATTTGTAAATGGATATGTAAATTAGAAAATTTAATTTCCTTCCTTATATTCATTTTTAGGTTTAATCTATCTAATATTTAAGTATTTCGTTGAACGTTACAATCTCTACTATGCCTATTTACCTAGTCGTATTGATTCACACATTCATTGGCTTGCAATCAGTTGTATGTTAGCTTCTGTCTTCTTATTACAATTAAATATATTTATGTTTATTGTTTTACGTGCCAATACTGTCAGTCATGCTTTAGTAATTTGTTCATTATTGGGTTTAATATTCTCTGCATTATTAATGATTTTCACTATTGTTACTGGATGGATAATGGCTGGTAGTAGTTCAGCACGTAAACTTCTATTTAGAAATGCACATTTAGTCTCTGCCACTGATGATTCATTTGTTGATCAACATAGTCAGTATAGTAGTCCAATTAGTGTTCAACATAGAGGATCACATTTGAACGATATAACCAATGCTGTAAGTGTATTGTTGTTTTTTAATTGATAGATTTGTTACGTGATTTTTGTTTTTCTTTCAGTGTCAAAATTTGATTGATAAATTCCTTTGGAATCATGATCCGATTTAAGCTAGGAGTTCATTGGAAATCTCGGAGCACTTGACAACCGTTCGCCCTAGTATGGGACTCCTTAAAAGTATGCATGCACGACACTGAAACCAGGAGTTGAACGCTAGGACCTTGGATCTCCCGTAAGAACCCCTAACCTCTAGACTACTGACTCGGAATCTAGTTGTGTATACATTTAACTTCAGTCAATCCATGATGTTTCACGGCCATCTTCCGCTGTCTTTAGTGGGTAACTTCTTTACACCTGACATGGTTAAACTCCTCTGGACATGGCTTTTCACTTGAACTTCAGATATTTGTTTTGGAAACAAGTCATCAACATAGGCAATGGAAGATTTTCATGCAATGGCGTAGATTGATTGGTGTTAAACTTCTACATTATTGGGTCCTGGCTCAGTGTCTGGAGGTTAAATGCTCACACCCAATACCGTTGGTTCTGAGTTAAATTCCCAGTTTCAGTGTCGTGCATGTATGCTTTTGAGGAGTCCCATACTAAAACGAAACGGTCATCTGGTGCTTCCAGATTTTTAATTGTTTTGCAATATCGTTTTTTAAGTCGTAATTATTTAAATTCAACTAATGAGCACTACAAAGTGAATCTGTTTACAAAATAGTAGGTTTTTAAAAAAAAATCTATTTCTCACATTGTAGACTTCGTCGTCTTAATAGCCTGGGGCTAAGTCAACAGTATTAGCAAGAGAGTGATAGTTTTGAAGAGTAATTACATGCGTTCAATTTCTATAAACATCTGTACATTCCCTATTGTGTTGATATTTTAAATCCTATGTAGTAAACCAAAAATTATAACATTATATCATTAAATAGTAATGACCAGAGTGGTGATTAGATCCTATACCATACAGTTCCTGTTATTTACTTCTTGTTCAATAATTAGAGTAAGGATAGAAACACAACTGATAGTTAGACAAAAGATACATAAATAATCATACTAACTACAATTTCATGGGTTATCATATGGGAAAAAACTAGAATCACCTCACTATGGCAATGAGGTAACTTGAAGAAGACTAGGAGAGAGGGAGAGCGAAAGGCTTTGTTGTCATCTTTGAACATATTGTTTTTGTTTGTTTGTTTTCACCTAAGTTTAATAGTTTCATAAAATCATAACAAATTGTCTAATAACATTGTCGTAACTTGTTTTATGTTCATGTTTGTATATATGTAGATATATATATATATATATATATATATATATATATAGATAGATAGATAGATAGATAGATAGATAGATAGATAGATAGATAGATAGAAATAGAGATACAACAAGTTTCCTTTTCTTATTTCTTGATCGATCCTCAAGATAAATATTGAGTGATCGCCAGTTAGATCAACATCTACTTGATGTACATTCTTTTCAATTCATGCTGCCATCAACCACAACATCTTTGATTGAGCTCTTTTGTAACTGGTACAACGAAAGGTTGTACTTTTTTCAGAAACGCGCCTGAATAGTTTATTCGATTAATAGCCCTAATGATGTATTACAACATACCAAATTAGATAACTTGTTGAAGTATCTAGATGGCAGGAACAGGTAGCTCAGATATTCAAGTAGGCCGTCGTAGCATAACAACGATACTCATCGTATCGATGAGTTGACATCACTGGTAATTTTATGTTTTCATTATTCTGTTCACTTAATTAATGATACTGTGTCATTATTGCTTGTCTTATAGGATTTTACTAGATGCCTTATTTTATTGCATATGTTACCAAATTTTACATTGGGAAAGTGTATTTCTACTGCATAATTTTATTCCATAACTAATGCTGAGAAGCCTCTGTTTATAATTCATGATGAGTTTGACATATATATGATTAAGCATAGAGTAGTAAACAAAGGTAGCAAATCAGATGATGAATCTATAAATCTTCATCGACTGAGGGGTTTTTGACACTGATGTTGATAAAAAAGGATTTCTTGGGTGGTGGTATTGGGTCACGTGTGATTAAACCGTAATGACAGCAAAGAATTTGCATTATCTATCTTTTTTTTAGTCCAATAATCCATTAATTCAACCCTATTACCAGTAGGATCGGTAACCACCTAAGTACCGATTGACATATTGACCAATCAATAATAACCAAAACCTTAATGCTTATCGGTCTTCGATCTTCTTCAACCCATAGTTCAGTCAGATAATGAAGATGTTGTACTTGGTTCAGTCGTGATTCAAAACTTATAAAATATTATTCAGTTGTTTATTGTGTTGTAATCCATTAACATTTTAACGTAATAATTAACAAATACAAGTTCAGATCTATTATTTTTTATTAACGTTGTTTGTTTTCATTCATCTTGTCAGGTTGGTGATCAAAAATCAGTGGTCGATACTACTTTTCATATGCACAGAAATAATAGTGATCCGAATCAATTTACTCAACAATCGATAATAGATATATCACAAGCTAAGAATTTAACCACTTCTGTTCCTCATTCACCATTAATATCACCTCCATCACCTGTTCTTACCCCTCCTATATGTTCTTTACAAGTATTTAATAGAAATGATATAAATAGACATTCTCATCCTGTAAGAATTGATAATAAAGAACAATTTGTTGCACCAGTTTTATTAAATTTTCAAAAAAGGCGTAGTGTAGCTAATTTTATGAGTACACAATCTATGATTAGTTCATTATCGGAGAATAATTCTGATAATCATTCTCAATTAGAAGATCATAATGATTAAAAAGAAATACATTCAGTTATAGGCAGTAATTCCTTTTGCTTTTCTTTATAGTTTCTACCATTATATTTTTCAACAACGAGAACTATAATAAAATTTATCTAAATTGTCACCAGAGGAATATATCTTTCTTTATTTGTAAATCATCTTATATAAAACATTATCTCTTTTATTCTTATACTCTTACTACTTTTACCACTATGGGATTTGAATCGAAAACTGCATCTCTTTGCTAATGTAGTATGGCAACTCGAACTTATGTACGTACGTACGAAGTTCTACGTTGTGACTAACTGACTGACTGATCTCTTCAATTTGTCTTTTTGAATCACTTCTACAATAATTGTTCACAATTCCTTTTTCATGTCATGAACATTATGACTATCATCTTTTTTTTTTTTGAGAGAGAGAGTCTAGATTCCCAGATTTTTCTATTTACTTTTTCATTGATTATTATTTGTGTAATTTTGTTTTCTGTAATTATAGTTTGTTTATTCATATGATTTTCTATAATTTATGTTTATTTATAATTGAACAAAATGATTTCCTTTATAATAGATTATATGTGACGGGGGGAATGTTCGTTTCTGTGGGTTGAATATTTTTTGGTACTTACTTACTTTAAGCATACTTGTTAACTATCTCCCCCTTTTTCCCTATTACCATTATATATATATATAGATTGTGACAATAATGATGATGGTTAAATGAATGTACTTATCATAATTAAGTGGGAAAAACATTCTAAAAAATTATGTCTGCATTTTTTGCTTGTATCCTTCTTTTGCACTCTCTATCTATCTATCCATCTATTCTGTTCATAATTCAAGTCTAGCTTACTTGTTGTTATTTTGTGTATGTAGGCATGGTGATATGATTTATTGTTTAATTAAAGCTTAACTACGATAATCATAATATTCCAAAGATAAATTGATGATTTCATTTTTTTTGTGCTCAGAGTTGACATTGTTTGTTTTTTCTAAAAGAGAAAACACATGACGAGTAAAGCTGTTCATTTTGGGTTTTTTCTCTCGTTGTTTTCAATTGATTTTCCTGTTTTTTTTTGTATATATATGCAAAATGTGGATACCAACAAAATAGTAGGTGATATATAGTTCGTATAGGAATGTCTTGTTCAGAATCGGGAAAACAATGTTTAGGTTTGTCAGCAAAGATGGAAAGTGGCTATCAGTGGAATTCAGGATGTGCGTTTTGTCCTATTTGGGAATCGTCAGCTGGATGTACCTGAATCTCAGAGTTGATGTTCACTCTGGAACTCGAACCCAGTACCTTTTGCTTTAGGTTTTCTGTGCGAAATTCAATTGTATATATATTTATATATATCATGTAAAATGAGCGGTGGAAACACTTTCATAGAGTAGTGATCCGAACGTTTCTTCTTTTCTGGCTTAGATACAAACGTTAATAAGAAAATTGATTAGTAAAGACTAATAGCGCTACATATTGACATTTAAAAGTCACGGAATCATAAGAAATGTGAGTCTTTCGACATGGGTGGATATGTAGGATAACCTTGAAAAAAGAATCTAGTTTACCTAAAGGAAACGACAAATAAATGGTCAGTAAGTGTATTCCGTCCATTTAAGCAAACAGCAAAGTATTCATCAGTGTTATTTTTGCCCATTATTTAAATGTTCTTTTTCGGATATATGCTAATTGTCAAAATGAATCCATGTGTTTATAACTATAAACTGGAATTCAGTGCTTAAACGTGGATTGGTAAAATGGAATTTGTTATTTTTCTTATGTTCTACATTTATTGTATGATTAAAAATTTTATATGATCAATTACTAAATGGTATGATGAATACTCCTTTCTCTCGAACTCATAGCATTCTCAGATGCGTCTGGTTAAATAAGTGTACACATTGTATGATATCTATCACAAATGTGCAAGGTTTCATTGGATAACTAACTTGTGATATGTTTACTAATGCTTAGTCATTCAGTTTTGATATGATTATATTGGTTTTTATTCAAGGTTTTATCAACAACTTATTGTGGAACAGTGACTCAGTGGTTAAAATGTTTGACTCCCAGCTAAAAGATTGCAGGCTTGATTGCAACTTCGAGTATTTTGGTTTGGGCAGCTGGATAATAGCAGACCTTTAACTTCGTAATGATAATTTATAAAGCTTAGCATTTTATACATTATGCAGAAATATCTATACGAGTATAGTACAAACTAATCAGAGTTTAACAGGTTTTTTTCATTTACTAATTATTTTAGTAAGATTTACGAACTTACTCCTGTTACCCCTCGTAGAGAAATGCGGGCCGCCGACCAAAATTCTCCGCCTGTTGCTTTTCTATTTTTACTGCGTATCGCCTCAATATAGCCTTAATTCACAAGCATTATAAGCAGATATGGATAGTGGCTATATTGAGACGATATGCACAGTATTCACATATGCCAATTAGAGACTGACCAGTTACAGTCCTAACACATCGATGGGAAGATTCAAACAAACAATACTAAATAAATTTAAACTTCACCTAATTGCACAAGCAAGTAGCTATCAGGACACAGTAGCTGAGTGGATAACCAGATGGCGTTTGAAGCAAAAGGTACTGGTTTCGAGTCCCAGAGTCAAAATCAACTCTGAGATCCAGGTACATCCATCCAGCTGACGAGTCCCAAATAGGACGAAACGCGCTTCCATCTTTGCTTATTTTTTTTACTTTGGTTAATAGAAATAGCATGAACACTAATTTTGTCATCCTTTTATTACATTTACAAAAAAAATGAAAAAAAACTGATTTTTTTCCCTTCGATTTTCTTCGATTTGACCTTATATATTCAATTATTAATTGTTTTTTCATATTTAATTATTATTATTATTGTTTTTTTATTTTTAAACATTTCCCATGAAAACTGATATTGTTTCTATGATTATTAATTTTTGTATGGATTTCCATTAAAACAATAAACCATAAGTTTCATTCAATGTATGACCCTATTCTCCTTATTGACATAAAGTGAATTCTGATAGTTGTCCATATTATGATTCCTTTTTTAGTATCTATGTACATTTCATTTGTTCATTTTATTCATCATTTATGAACTAAAAAACAACTTATTTAATGAGGTAATCTGATAATCAATCTATTACATTGGCTATTTGAGCAATATTTGGATATTGAGTATGAACGGCCATGACTTTTAAATTGAATTTATGATTCATAATACTTTTGTAGTGTGGTCTACTTATATCTATATAAGTAGTATATGGTGATGGTCAGACATAGAATGTATTTTGGTTGAAGACCGATAAGGGAGAGCACTGTAATTAGGCACAATTGATAGGAAAATGAATGAACAATTGAATAAGAGAAGATGAATTTATATTTACAGAAGGAACAGTGAAGATTGAAACAATTGATGGTTTTTTCGCAAATTAACTGTCTACTGTATGATTATCACAATTTAGTTAGATAGTCTGTAATTTTTGTCTAAATACATTCGATTGCCCCCAACCGGTGTTTTGCTCACTACACTTTGTCTTTTGGTTTACTTAGAAACTAAGGATGGACACAATCGAATGGACGATTTCACACTAAACTTAGAATATGTCAACATCTCACTTTGGACAACTTGAATAGCTAAGTGGCAGTATTTCAAATATTGTGGTTGAGCGGTACGAGTTCGTGTCCGTAAGGAGAATCAGTCTCCTTTCGATTTCGGGTACTACATGCTGATGTGTACTAATCATTACGAAACCAAGGTAAAGTAATTGTTTCCTGTTGACTTCCTTCAATTATGTGGTGTTGGCTCGTTTAGTCTGATTGCCACGTTCAACTTCATCGACAGAATTTGGTCAATATTGATAGCTATAAGAACATAATATTGCTCAATTGTGATTACATCTCAGTTCTACAGGAGGTCTGTCGCTGCCCGAACAGCTCAATATTAATGTCTCTGATTGTGAAGCTGAGTGACACGGTATCGAATCCGTCAGGGAGCATCAGTTCCCTCAAGATTACAGGTACACTTTGCTAACGAGTGCCAAATAGCACGAAACCCGCGTCCAGGGTTTCTTGTTGACCACTTGTAACCCCCATCTTATCTCAACATAGTGCACGCAATGTCGAGCCACCAAGACTAGTGGCCACATTGCGAATTGATCGATAACATTCGATCAGCACTAAGAAGCATTTGACACGCATGACATTGATCACCACCCAGTGATCAATTAATTGCGATTGCTCAATACTCGATAATCAATCAATATAAACCCAAACTGTAATTGTTTACATATAAAATTCATTCTCTATATATGGTACCTTACTAAAATAGTTGTTTAAATCTAACAAAAAACGTCATACCGAATGGATGACAAAAATAGTATGTTGTCAGTAACTATTTGAATCCTTTTCATGAGTCTTCTAAAAAAGAAACTACTAAAAATAATGGATATAAACTTAAGTATCTTGGTCAAAGAAAGAGCATCTATTCCACATCTATTGATTTCTTAATAAAAACCAACCTAGAGAATTTGTTACTTTTGTTCCTTTCTGTATGTTTGTATAAAACCGCCTTGATTATATGTCTGAAATACATTTTTTTCTCCTTTTTATGTAAAGCAATTTTGTAGATTGGATAGTGATTGTATACTTTATCAAAGATATAGGAGATTGTCATTTTTAGACATTTGTGACTTATGTTTTAAAATAGTAACAGTAGGAATAAAAATTAAATTGAAAGTTCAATTGGCTTTTTTATAATTTGATAACTTATTCTACTTTGAATAGTTCATTTGATAAACATTATAAATGTTAATCTAATATAGAATTATAGATCAGAGGGGGTTTTGTGGAGAATTTAGTATTTTCATAGTTGAAATCATGAGTCAATTGAAGCTAGAACACCATCGAAAACCTGGAAGCACTGGATGGCCGTTTCGTCCTGCTATGGGACTCCGTAGCAGTGCGCATCCATGATCTCGCCTGATGAGATTCGAACTCAGGTTCTATCAGTCCCGTGTGCGAGCACTTGACCTGTAGAATCACTGAGCAGGCATCCGACGGTGTTAATGCCTAACTTCAACCAATGCACGAAATTGAGCAACCGTCCACCATTTTCTTCAGTTAGTTAATATACCACAACAGACCCAGTTGAACTTCACTGGTTACTGCTTCTTGCTAGAACTACAGGTAATACCTCTTGGAGCCCGTCACTAGTGCTTCCAGGTTTTTCATGATGGTCTAGCTTCAATTGATTCATGATTTCAACTATAATAGAGAATTATTATAAGCTAGAGTGAATAACTTGATCGTTTCATAATGATTTACCACTATTTATGATTGCATACATGTTAATTTATGTGTAATCTAACTTAAATCCTTAAAATTTTGCTGAATAAAAGTCACTATTTAGGAATTTATTAAATGCTAAATCAAAAATCACATTATTGAAGATCTGACCTAATCAGTGATTAGTAACATGTTTTCATTGGAAGCTTCTAAGCGTCCAACACAGTATAATATCTCAGTACCGTACTTAGATAGGTTAAAAGAAATCCTTTACGTTAATTCTAGCTTCTATGAAGCTCTATTTCTAGTACTAAACATAATCATTAACGTGTATGTGGGCGAAATTGTCTCTCGAAACTGTTGTGACGGGCGGTATCCAAACCTGATACTGATACACTGTGTGCTACGCGCTAACCCCCAAACTGACTACTTGAGTGAGAAAGTGTATTAGACTACCGAATAAAATGTTCAAACACTCATTCATATATAAACTACTCTAATCCTTAGGAAATCAGTCCATTTCTTAGCCAATAAAGTGTACATGTCCTTTAGGTCACTTCTGATTCACCTTCGCGCTGGGTTACTTCTGGTTGGCTCTCCATATCACCTATTTGTTGAGTCTAGCTTCTATGAAGCTCTATTGTTAGTAGGGAGCACAATCATTAACGTGTATGGAGGCAAAAATGTTTTGATTTAACTAATATTGGTTTGTGGATCTGACGTTAGATAAGCTTGATTGTCATCCTCTATCTTTCATTTACTTATTCCATGTTGACATCAATAACTTTATCAGTTAACTACGTTGCGTTTTTATGCCTATTTAATAGCTGTGATGATAACAGACCTTAATAGTTCTATTATTATTTCCAAAAAAGAAACCTTTCACACTTCATCACTTTATCTATCCAATTCATTATGTCTTTCAAGATTTTTCATACAGTTCTAAACTGTTGTTATCATTATCATTTACAATTATTTCTTTTTTGAAAATCGATTTCATTAATTCACCTAGCACCTTGGCAATAATTTCCATGTATTCGATTCAGGGCAATCAGATACTAAATTCAACTTAACAAATTTACTCTGTATCGGTTCGAGTTGCCACATGCTATCAACAGTCAGTCGGTTATCAGCTAGAAATCATTTATACAAATTATAATTATAATTTAGTCAGAAAACATAGATTTATTGTAGAGGCTGTTATTGGTGTTCTGGACTTAACTGGCTGAGTTAGGCAGAAAGTAGAACCGATAAGTACTCTAGACTGTTCGTACGGGTTTCGTGTATCATTGGTCCGATCGATAATTCAGTGCCTTTCCAATTGGCGGCATCGTCACGTCATATATAAACAGAGCACTCAGCCACACGATATAACACTTAGTGTGAACATTAACACTGAAATGTAAGTTCATTCAACTGAATTATCACTAATGAAATACAACACATGTCTTACATTCCACTATTGATTATAATTCAAAATTATAATTTTCTAAACCACCTTGTTAATATTAACAGATTAAGTTTGCTCCTTTTATTTTACGGTCTGTTTTCGTGTTTAAAACAAGTTCATTTGATCAACTCTATTTTGTACAACTGATCTTTATCAACAGTCATGTTTTGTATATTAATGAAATATATTTTGATGGAGTCTTGTTCTCTGAGCTGGATGGTTTGGTCATGAAGCTGTCATCATCCTTCTGAACGATATCATCAGCATAAACTTCGGGTAGAAATGAAGTGTACGATGATGTCGTTCAAAAGGACAATGAAAGCTCCATGACCAAATCATCCAGCTCAGAGAACAAAACTTCATCAAAATCATCCACCTGAGTTATACATCTTCTCCACTATTGAAATATATTTCAACTAATCATTACTTACTTACGCCTGTTACTCCCAATTGAGCATAGGCCGCCGACCAGAATTCTCCAGCCCACTCTATTCTGGGCCTTCCTTTTCTAGTTCTATTCAATTTTTGTTCATTCTTCTCATGTCTGTTTCTATTTCTCGGCGTAAAGTTTTTTGGTCTTCCTCTTCTCCTTTGGCCTTCAGGATTCCATGTGAGAGCTTGTCTTGTGACGCGATTGGGTGATTTCCTCAATGTGTTCCCTATCCAATTGCAGCGCTTCTTCCTGATTTCTTCGTCCGCTAGATGGAATCTGGTTTGTTGTCTCCCACAGTGACTTACCTAAACACACTTTCTTTTATGTTGTTTATATAAGAAATAAAATGATTAAATAAGATTAAAAAAATGAAATAAAATCAACAAAACTGATGTGAACAAAAACAAACAAACAATATTAGTCAAAAAATATTGGATTCAAATCAATATCATCAATCCAAGAGGTTTAACTTAAGTACATACTGTATTGTTAGATAGAACAAAAGATTTGAACTTTCATATTTCTATGGTGTCAAGAAACCTTAGCATTTACTCTTTTGTCAACTTTTTACAACGTTATATTTAGATAAAGGACATTTTCGCAATATTACACATGTCAATCAAGATGATGAAATCTGATTTATGGTTATATACATGGAAAAATAAAGAAGTCATGATGAATAATAAAAGATAGTTTTGGGGACAAGCTGAATACACAGAAGCAAACAAATGAGTGAAGGAAAGCATTAGAGCTGACAAGCAGAAATACGTAGAAGAGTTAGCAACGGCAGTGGAAAATGACGCAAGAGAGGGAAATCTGAGACAGCTATATGACACAACGAAGAAACTAGCAGAGAAATATAGTGAACCAGAAAGATTGGTCAAGGACAAAGAAAGCAAGCTAATCATTGAGATTTAAAGACAATAGAATAGATGGGTAGAACACTTTGTGGAACTCTTAAAAAGACCACACCCACTGAATCCACCAGAAATCGAAACGGCACTCCACCAACGATGGATGAGATCAGGATGGCCATCAGACAAATCAAAAGTCAGATATCAGCAGGACCTGACAATATACCAGCTGAAACACTGGAATCAACTGCTAACATACTCCAGCTTCTATTCAGGAAAGTGTGAAGGGAGGAACAAATGTCGATAGAGCAGAAAGAAGGATACTATAACAAGATGCCAAAGAAGGGAGATCTGATCAAATGTGAGAACTACAGAGACATCACATTACTGTCAGTACAAGAAAAGGTTTTCAACAGAGTGTTGCTAAACCGAATGAAAGACTCAGTAGACGCTCGACTCCGAGATCAACTGAATGGATTATGTAAGGATTGGTTGTGCAAAAACCAGATTGCGACATCGTTGAACAGTTAATTGAATGGAACTCGTCACTATACATCAATTTTTTTTTACTATGAGAAGGCGTTTGACAATATGAACATAAGAACCTTATGTAACCTTCTTTAACACTATGGACTAACTGAGATCGTCAAAGCGATCCGGATTTCATACAACGGACTATAGTGCAAAGTGGTGCATGGAGGAAAGCTGACAGATGCAATGCAATTAAGAGCCGGTGTTAGACAAGGTTTCCTAATTCCCCCCTTTCTCTTTCTTCTGGTGGTTGATTGGATTATAAAGACCTCGACATGTGAGGGGAAGCACGGAATACATTGAACAGGTTGAATGCAACTAGGCGATTTCGACTTTGCAGATGTCCTGGCTTTTTTGTCATATACACACGACCAAATGCAGATAAAGATCAGTGTTTCAGAGGCCTCCGCCTGTGCATCAGTAAGGCTCAACATACACAAGGGAAAAAGGAAGATCGTTAAATAGATAACACATTGAACTCAAAACAACTGTCAACCAATATCAAAGTGAGAATCTTCAATGCGAACGTCAGACAGTCCTATTGTATTGAACTGAAACGTGTAGAACTACTACAGCCATAATCAAAAAGGTACAAGTATTTATAAACAGTTGTCTACATAAGATACTCGATATCCGTTGACTGGATTATGATTTACAGTTGATGGATATGGTAAGGAATTTGATTTAGAATTTTCATCACGAACAGACTTCAGCTAAAATGCCAAAAACGCTACTTATATATATATATATATATATATATATATATATATATATATATATATATATATAGTCTTTACCATCTCCCCTTCACGATTGCTGTTTTATGGATTCAAATAATGATGATTGGATTAAATTAAACACAATTAAATAAACAATAAAGTAAACATCTTCAATATTGAAACTTTATTGAATAATCTGCTTCACAACAATGAAATATGAACGTGTTAGTTATGTAACATGGTCTGTTCAGTAAAACAAAATTATAACAGTAAGAAAGTAAATGGAATTTTTGATAAAATCGGAAATAATAATGAATGTATTTAGATGAGAAGAAAAAGAATGTTCAACAATTAAAGTTACTACAATCTTCACAAATCACCATTTCTATAATATTCATGTGCTTACTACTGACTGGCTTCAAGATGGATTTCTCGGAGTTCCAGTGAGAAGTCATGACAAATGGAGTTCAACCGGGTCTGTTGTGAGATATAACTCACTAAAAACAATGGTGGACGGTTATTCAATTTCGTGAATCGGTCGAAGTTAGATCTTAACAACATTGGATGCCGGCTTAGTGGTTCTAGAGGTTAAGAGTTCGCGCGTCAGACCGAAAGGTCCTGGGTTTGAATCTCTCGAGGCGGGATCGTGGATGCGCACTGCTGAGGAGTCTCACGAAACGGCTATCCAGTACTTCCAGGTTTTCGATGGTGGTCTAGCTTCAATTGACTCATGATTTCAACTATAATAGAGAATTATTATAAGCTAGAGTGAATAACTTGATCGTTTCATAATGATTTACCACTATTTATGATTGCATACATGTTAATTTATGTGTAATCTAACTTAAATCCTTAAAATTTTGCTGAATAAAAGTCACTATTTAGGAATTTATTAAATGCTAAATCAAAAATCACATTATTGAAGATCTGACCTAATCAGTGATTAGTAACATGTTTTCATTGGAAGCTTCTAAGCGTCCAACACAGTATAATATCTCAGTACCGTACTTAGATAGGTTAAAAGAAATCCTTTACGTTAATTCTAGCTTCTATGAAGCTCTATTTCTAGTACTAAACATAATCATTAACGTGTATGTGGGCGAAATTGTCTCTCGAAACTGTTGTGACGGGCGGTATCCAAACCTGATACTGATACACTGTGTGCTACGCGCTAACCCCCAAACTGACTACTTGAGTGAGAAAGTGTATTAGACTACCGAATAAAATATTCAAACACTCATTCATATATAAACTACTCTAATCCTTAGGAAATCAGTCCATTTCTTAGCCAATAAAGTGTACATGTCCTTTAGGTCACTTCTGATTCACCTTCCCGCTCGGTTCCATGTTTTCCATGGTGGTCTAGCTTCAATTGACTCATGATCTCAACTATTAAAAAAATTGTTCAGAAAATAAAATGATAGTGTCTACAGATTTTACGACGAGATTTTAATTTATAGACGAAACAATCAAATTTAGGATAACAGGTCTTGAGTTTTGGCGCAAAATTCATTCATCAATTTCGCTAAGTAGTGTTTTTGGCATTTTAGCTGAAGTCTGTTCGTGATGAAAATTCTAAATCAAGTTCCTTACCATATCCATCAACTGTAAATCATAATCCTGATTCCTCACACTGTTTTATAACCCTTTTTTAGCCCTAGTAAGTAAGTAGACATTGTCAAGGTTACCGTGGCATCGCACAAAGGTTTTCTTCTCTGATCTGGATGGTTTGGTCCTTCTTCTGAACGATATCATCAGCATAAACTTTAGGTAAAAGTGAAGTGTTCGAATTTCTCTACATATGCCTCACAGCTTTTACAATAAACCACGATCTTGTTTAGTTATTATCGACCATGAACTTGTTATTGTTTACTTCTTTATTTTGATTGTATCACCCATTGATTTGATTCTTCGTCCTATATTTGTCGTCCATGATATTTCTGACTGATTGATAAATTAGATCGATTTCAATGTGTTTGTTGATTGCTGATTGATCTGAGTGCCAATCTTCTAAAAATTCTCTTGCACTTTTAGTGTTCCAAAATCTAAGTATTTTTTTCAGTCAAATGTACATCCATAATTGTCAATATGCATTCATATAAGCGAAGACGTGTTATGGAGTTTGCCTGCTGATTGATGTTTATGAAGGGGGAGGCGTCTACTTTGTCAGATGTAGTGTTTTTCATAGTAAAAATATATGATGTTGTCAACAAATTCCATACAGTTTCTCCCATTTATAAACTTGAATAAAGAAAGAACATATATCGTAGCGGAATAACATGAATTCAAAACTGTTACGCTTTGCTGAACCTGTTGCAATTAAAAAGATCAAAACTGTAACTTATGTATAAAAAAGTAAATAGTTGTTCATCATGTTTAGCCATATTGACCTGACTTTTGTGAGATTCTTACGTAAGATTTTTTTTTCATAAACCCTAATTAAGATTTCTAATATCTTCATTCTCACTTCTGAGCTTTACTCAACTAGTCTATATTACATAATCTTTGGCTTCAAAAAAAGTCTGTTTCCATGACGTATAATATTCATGTATTTAACCTATGAATTAGGGGTCGTTTGAACAACGTTGTCTCTTTCGTATTATTTTCTTCAAAATCATATTCTCCTCATATTAACTTAAGTTTTCTATGCACTTTCTATGCATTTCTAAACCCTGAACTTAGGTTTCACGGTAGCTAGTATACATCCTCATGGTTGAGATGAATAAAACCCTCCTTGTGATCTATACAATTATCACACAGTGTCACAAACATAACATTAATGCACTAAATGTCGTAGACGTGCCTTACTGACAAGTGTGAAGTTACTGAAATATAAGTCCTAGAAATTGCACCAAATTATCCAACCACGCTAACATCAAAACCCAGCATACACGGTGTTCAGTGATGTAAATCAATGGCTGCAATGCAACTTTCACTGGTATTACGGATTAATGAAAACACAATATTAGTTACTACTCAATGACCATATATATTCAAACTGTTTAAAGGTGATAAATAAAAAAAATTCCATTTAAACATCCTTTATTGTATTATCATTTCTAAACTCCACAAAATAGCCTAGTAATTTTTTGTAGTAAAATTAACGGATAATGATTCCTTTGATAATCGGAAATGGTGAATTTCCGTAAAATTTATTTTACTAAACGTCAGAAACACTATGAAGTCTAGATGCTCTCTTATTTTATTCAAACTCAAGGTTCATCATTAAGTGTTCAGTTTACTTTAGCCTTAGCTTATGATTAACTGTGTTGGTCGGAACGCATCATTGGACGCTGGAGCAGAGAGGCTAATGTGTGTGAGCTAGCGAATACAGAGGAGGATTTATAGTCAAAGCGAAGCAAAGGAAGGCAAAGCAATTAAGAAGATTCAAGAATGCATATATTTATGGGAATGAGAATAATTCATCAAGCTATATTTAAGCGATTAGGATTTAAGGTAGATTGAGGATTATATGCTTAGGCAGTCATATATGATCAAGAGTACTCGTTTATACTGATATGATAGTAATCATATTAGTACAAGGAAATAGATGAATTGTTACTGTCTCAATAACATTGTCTGTTAAGTTAATATAAAGGCTCCATAAAATTAATCGCAAACAAAATTGATTGTAGGATAGTTGCTATAAATCATATCAGTGTCATTACTTTTCAATATTCCCTCTGTCGTAAACTTCTATTGAACCTACTAACTACTGTTATACAATTTGATATCCCTTAGTTATGTTAGATGAATTATGTATCATTTGTTGCATTGTCTGCCACTTATGATATAATCATTTTTGAATTGGAGTTTCAGTCTGATGATTCATGTTTACATACTAATGCTTGTCTGAGATAGATATACTGACTAGTTAAAATATAATCATAGAAGTTCAGCTGCTGTCTTCTCTTATTCAAACTCAAGGTTGATCATTAAGTGTTCAGTTTACTTTAGCCTCAGCTTATGACTAACTGTGTTGGTCGGAATGCATCATTGGACTCTAGACTCTCTCTAACTAAAGTAGAGATATTATGATCCTTTTATGTCCCGATAGGAATAGTGAATAGTAACTTTTGGATCCATTTGTAAACTAATATTATGCATATATTTTTTTATCGTATGATTTTTTAATAACTAAACTATTAATGTCTCTATTATTATAAGCTTTATTTTGACCTATGAACTATTGTTATACTATTTACCGTTCTTGAATCATACCCTATCATTTACTATCTCCTTTATTCACAGTCGCACTTGGCTAGATCTTGTACTTTGATGGAGTTTTGTTCTCTGAGCTGGATGGTTTGGTCGCGAAGTATTCATCGTATTTCTGAACGACATCACCAACATAAACTTCGGATAGAAGTGAAGTGTTCGAATTTCTCCACATATGACTCACAACTTTTCCTGTACACCTCGATGTTGATTGGTTCTTGTTGACCTTAAATCTGTCATGGTTTACTTCTTTGTTTTGGTTGTATTTCCCATTAGTTTGATTTTTGTTCCTATGTTTCTGCATAATTTTCCTGATTGATTGGCCTATTTAAGCATCTGGGTTACCTGTTCCTGTAATACACATATTTCAACAAGTTATCTAATTTAGTATGTTTTAATACATCACTATGACTATTAATCTCACAACCTATTCAGGTGCGTTTCTGAAAAGTGTACAACCTTTCGTTGTACAAGTTACAAAAGTGACCAATCAAAGACA
This sequence comes from Schistosoma rodhaini, assembly GCA_944470415.2. NCBI lineage: Eukaryota > Metazoa > Platyhelminthes > Trematoda > Strigeidida > Schistosomatidae > Schistosoma > Schistosoma rodhaini. The sequence goes on from OX104037.1 coordinate 38,216,320, forward strand.
TCGTGGTTGCTGGTAATATACACCGAAGAGAATGTACATTATTCAGATGTCGGTTGACTGGAGTGCTAACTTCTAACTGGCGATTACTCAATATTTATCGTCAGGATCGATCAAGAAATCAGAAACGGATACTTGTTGGAATACTTTGTGCTGAGAATTCTATAGTGTACCGAATATATAATATTGAATAAAGCTAATACTACTAATAATACTAAATTATTCATACCACAGAGGCTGAGATGGGTGTTCTGAACTTAACTGGCTGAGCTAGGCAGAGAGCAGGACCGATAAGTACTCTAGACCGCTCGTATGGGTTTCGTGTGTCATTAGTCCGATCGATAAATCACTACTCTCTAATTGGCGGCATCGTCACTTCATACATTAACAGGGCATCCAGGTCACAAGTTATTTTTCATTAGTAAATCTAATAAGTGATGTTTAACATTCAAAACCTAATACTAAGTTATTGATTCCATCTAAAATAGTATGTATAATTTTTCAAAACGTTCTCGATACTGGTATCCAGGTAGCAACTATGTTATTTTAAAAAAAAGGAATTCACCATAATTGAAAAGAATAAATTTATAGCAAAAAAATAAAGAAAAAAAATCAATTGCCCTATCGTACCTCATTTAAAGACACTGTCAATATTTCATAACTATTTATGTATATTCTTGTAGTCAAGTGGATAGATTTTATTGTAATTTAGTTATTCACTTTTATTGGGATATTTTGTTATACAAGAACATATTGGTATGATTTTATGTCCAACTTTTTATCATGTGAAATATAACTTATCCAATGTTAGCATTGTGCCAAATCAATGACGTTCGACCAGTATAAGCAGTTTAGAGTCCTTATTGGTCATTTGTCTGCTTAGCCCTTCCAAATGAGTCCAAAAACACCAATTACAGTTTCTGTTATGCGAATCCTTTATTTTAAGCATACTCGGTGGTTTATATACCAGACAGACAGACTGCATCACACCATAAAATAAAAAATAATATTTATACAAGATCAAGCCAAATGTGGCTGTGAACGTGGGGTACAATAATCAATAAACAGAATATAATTTAGGAACAATAATTCGTATTATAATAATCTATAAGATGAATATAGATATACACAATCTAATTACTCAATAGTTATACAATAAGAATATATATAGAACAATAGTCCATTAATACGTCCTGGAAGTTACCCGTACTTGTATCTTCACTAGTATTATTCAGTACATTGGTTACTGATATAATAGAAATGTGAATTCAAAATTAGATTGATTTATTCATTATGTATTTTGTTCAATATTAATACCATAGCAACAGTTTGATTATAGAATAATGACTTTGATTATGATTAATCCTCTTACTTTTAATTAATCAGTGTTTATCTATAATCGATATGTCATTATATAATTATTACGTAACATATCTACTCGAAGAGGGTTATTGAAAAGAAATTTCTTCGTTCGATTAATTCCATTTTACTTCAATGTGTTATTTACTTAATGTAGTAATTGTTACTGTATAATATTTTATCTAGTGTAACATGCGATATTCTTTGTATTGAAACATTGACTAGGACTATGCTCGGCATGACATGTAGCATATGATTTGTTATAATTGTAAGTATTTTTCATATATGTGATTTCATCTTAATTATTAATCTAAATGGGGGTATGAATCAATATATAAATGATTGTATTTTCGACTAGGGTCGTCGTCGTCCTATTTTGGGGTTAATAAATATTGATTTGTATCAGTCTTTGTGTTCTTACTTTCGAGTCGTGGGAATTGCAGTAGTTCCTGGCTTTACAAGTACACGTGATAAACGATTCCTACACAATAATCAGCGACGACCCGACATAACAAATTAAGGTTCAATCAGAAAGCATTTCAGATACTAAGCTAGTGAATGTAACTCATAAATGAAAACCCAGAGAAGCTGATTAAATCAAGAAACTAATTAACGTTTTGAGAGTTTCAGGAGGTTTCATGTCCAAACTATTATTATTATTATTATCTGGTTGAGATCATGAGTCAATTGAAGCTAGACCACCATGGAAAACCTGGAAGCACTGGATGGCCCTTTCGTCCTATTGTGGGACTCTCCACAAAATCCTCTTCTGATAATGTTCATATGCTCACAAATGACTGGCTCCAAAAGGTATTTCTTGGAGTTCAAGTCAGAAGCAGTGACCAGTTGAGTTCAACCAGGTCTGTTGTGATATAGTAACTCACTGAAGACATTGGTGAATGATTGCTGAATCTCGCGGATTGGTTGAAGTTAGAAATTAACACCGTTGGATGCCGACTCAGTGGTCTATCGCTTAAGTGCTCACGCGCGAGACTGAACGGTCCTGAGTTTGAATCTCGCGAGGCAGGATCGTGGATGCGCACTGTTGGGGAATCCTACTATAGGATGAAACGGCCGTTCAGTGCTCCTAGGTTTTCTATGGTGATCCAGCTTTAATTGACTCATGATCTTAACTATATAAAATTAATAAAATCTCCACAAAACCCCCTTGCGATACTGTGCAGTGTGTTCATTTACTGATATCTATAAAGTAAACTTTAATAGAATGTTTCAAAGTTGAAATCATGAGTCAATTGAAGATAGACCACCATCGAAAACCTGGAAGCACTGGACGACCGTTTCGTCCTACTATGGGACTCCTCAGCAGTGCGCATCCACGATCCCGCACTCGAGAGATTCGAACCCAGGACCTACCAGTTACGAGCCAGAACCCTTAACCGATAGACCACTGAGCTGGCATCCATTACCGGTTAAGGGTTCTGGCTCGTAACTGGTAGGTCCTGGGTTCGAATCTCGCGAGTACGGGATCGTGGATGCGCACTGCTGTGGGGTCCCATAATAGGACGAAACGGTCGTCCAGCGCTTCAAGGTTTTCGATGGTGGTCTATCTTCCATTGACTCATGGTTTCAACTTTGAAAAAAACTGAAATCTCTACAAATCCCCTTATGATTTTAATAGAATGATTAATGATTGCATATACGGTTGTTTCATGACGAAGGACATGGTTGTTTTTACTTCAACATGCTATCAATAAAGGAGAATATATTTGGTTTGTTCACCCCTTATCTTAAGATGAAGAATTTTTGAAGTTTAGGAAATGATGTTAAAAAACACTCTGCTATACAGTGTTTTCTCACTCTACATTTCCGTATATTGAACCCTCTCTGATCAAAAATGCCCTTTTTTAATTAAAGTATACTTATTTTTCTTTTAAAGAAATACTTGAAACTTACTTTATCCATTTCTTAGGCATAGATTTTCTTCAAACGGTTAATTTTAAAATTAAGTCTTGTTCTGATTCATGACAAACTCCCTGATACTGCTCGATTAAACAGTAATAGTAGTACTATTTGATATATTTTGCGAGAAGGAAAATTTCAAACTATTATAAATTATAAGCCGAGATGAATGATGGTTAGCAGTGGAATCCAGGACATGAGTTTCGTCCTATTTGAGTCTAGTCGGCTGGATTTACTTACATCCCAAATTTAATGTTCACTACGGCACTCGAACCCAGTAACCTTCGTCTCAATCACCATCGCGTGATCTACTTGCATACTGAGTCCTGTTAGCCACTAGCTTATGCAATGGGGTGAAGTTTGATTCATTATTGAATTGATTGTTCCAACCTTCCCATTAATGTTTAGGACTGCAGTTGATCAGCCTTTTATTGATTTATGTTCACCCTGTTCGGATTGTCTTGATATTACCTTAAATCAAAAGCATTATAAGCAGAAATTAATGGTGGCTAGCACTGGAAACCAGGACGTGCGCTTCGTCCTATTTGGTACTCGTCAGTTGGACATACCTTACTAAATTATGATTCTGTTATTTACTTATGACGAAGTGTTATATGAAAAATAAAATTCGATCACTTAATCTTATGGTGACTTGTTCGGTAAGTCTCTGATCTCACTGACTTAACGGTTATAACTGTGACTATAACATCGGGTGATGCTCGTGTAGATCTCACAGGGAGCACCATTTTTTTCTCCTACATTATCGATGTTTCATGTTGATGAGTATAAATTAATAAAAAACCTAGGCTAACCAAACCTCTCAGTGATAGGCTTCAGCTACCAAACATTAAATTAGTGTTATGTTTATAAGTACCGCACGTAAATGCCATAACAAATAAGAGCTGTATGTACTGACCGACCGAATGATCATCTGACTATATTGTAGCTTTATGATGAATATTTACAAATCCCATTAATCTACAGAAGTTAACAATGAACCCATATCATAATGCAGACTGCTCAAAAAAATATAAATCTTCCTATACAACAAAATTACACACTTAAATACAATACATTTCATACGAAATAAATATGATTTAAGTCACTTTTTAAACAATTTATTCTTTGAAGAAGCTACTGACCGCTGAAATAAAATTACTTTTTATTACTGTAAGTAATCCATCGAAATGCACAAATAATTTTAAATTTCAATTCAAATCTTACCTACAAACATTATTAGCAGAGATGAACAGTGGCTAGCAGTGGAATAAAGGATGTGCGTTGTGTCCTATTTGCGACTCGCCAGCTGGATGTACTTGCGTGATTCTAATGCTAGCCACTATCCATCTTTGTTTGTAATGCCTGTGAATTGAGGCAATACGCACAGTATGCTCATAGATCAATAAAAGACTGATCAATTACAGTCCTAAACATCAATGAGAAGATTCAAGTAACAATACCATGTAAACTTACCTACAAACATGATTCAGATTTAATGATTATTGAATTTGGATTTCCTGGGTCATTTATAAATCAGGCTTAACATTAAGGTTCATCTATCGATTTGCATATCAATAATTATCAGCATTTTAAATCAATCACGAATAGAAATGTTGTACTTAATAAGACTTAAGCATAATCATGTCTCGATAATGCAATGAGAAGACGAAGTTTATCAGAATTATGTGATATATTAGCGAAATACATTTCGAACAATCTGATCACACATATACTTGTTAAGACATTTTTTCATATGAAAATTAAAAGGTCAACTAGACAGGTTAAGGTAAGAAAATAAATAAAGTAGACAAAAACAATGTGATGACTACTCTGGATAATAAATAAGCATTACCAGGGTAGGTTAAGGGTAAGAACAAATTGTTTTTTGAACACATAAAGGGGGTTTCAATTTCTGTATAGCCAAGGCTTCAATAAGCTTTAGTATACGTCCTTGAAGGCTTTTGTACAACACTACAAATTCTGATTTGATGTCAATCTTATGACCAGTTTCAACTAAATGTTTCGCGATAGGACGAAACGCGCGTCCTGGATTCCACTGCTAGCCACTATCCATCTCTGCTTACCATGCTTGTGAATTAAGGCTATATTGAGGCAATACGCACAGTATGCACATATGCCAATTAGAGACTGACCAGTTGCAGTCCTAACAAATCGATGGGAAGATTCAAACAAACAATACTGAATGAATAGAGGAAGATGTTTGTCTATCCTGTGATCTTATTTGACCATTCGAATTCATTTGGTTCTGTAGCCATTTAGGTATGTGTTCCGCCACCCTTATTTGCAAATCACGATTGCTCCTCCCTATGTACATGTTTCCGCACATACATGTAAATTGGTATACACAATGGGATGTGACACAATCGCTTATGTGCTGTCTAGGTTTTTGGTGAAACATTGACCTTGTCTTTTCAATGATGACGAGTTGAGCTGCACAGAATGTCCTGTTTATGGCTAATTTTAGTCTCCGTCTCAACATGAGACTATTAGAGTCACTCCTAAATGGTAATGTAATATAGACTTGCTTTTTGGGTGCCAGAAGCGTCATAGGTCTAATCGTATTGCAACCCTACCAGCGGTTTATGAACTTAAATGAATAACCATTATTCATTAACGTATTAGTTAAAAGCCTCGTTTCTACTTCAATAGTATCACTAGTACAAATACGATTGATTCTATTGAATAAGCCCTTAATTAAACCACGTTTGTAGTGAATTGGGCAGTGACTATGGAAATTAAGGTATTGCCCCGTCCATGTCGGCTTTCTATATATAGAACGTTAGATGGAACCATCTTCTCTTATACTGATCAGTATATCTAGAAAAGGAAGTTGGTTGTTCTCTTGTTCTTCTCATTTCTTACAAAGAAGAACAACCACAAATGATGTGTTCACCGAGATTGAGAGTGACCATTATTATTATATTGAGGAGTTAAAATTTGTTTTATAATGTCAGTATATTTAACGTTGATCGAGTATGGAAATATCATGCATTTCTCTAAAGTTTAGAATGATTTCAGTCTGTAAATATGATATCTATGTTTCTAGATTGTCTTCCAACTACCGTAGAATAATCAGTAACTAACTATCTGCTATTAATCTATGTCTAACCTATTGTCATTGGTTGTAGGTTATTAGCAAATAGCTCTGGATCTGTGTTATAATTTGTGGCCTTGTGCTCTATTAGTATATAACTTAATGATACCGCCAACTAGAGAACAGCGACTTATTAACCGGACCAATGACGCATAAACCCGTACGAGCTGTCTAGAGTCCTTATCGGTCCTTTTTCCTGCTCAGCCGTGGCTATTCAGTCTAGAATATCAATCTCAGACTCCTTGATATGAATAATGTATTTCAAACATACTTGGTTTATATACAATCCAAACAGACCACATCACACCACAAAATAGAAAATAACATTTATACAAGGTCTAGCCAAATGTCGCTGTGAACATGGGAGACTGTAATCAATAAACTGAGTATAATTTAAGAATAGTAGATCGTATAATAATAGTCTATCAGTTAAAATAAAGCTTTTAATAAGAGGAGCAGAGATATACACAATCTAGTTACTGGTTAGTTATACAATTGGCGGCCTGCTTAAACATCTGGGCTACCTGTTTCCCGTCATCTATATATTTCAACAAGTTATCTAATATTGTTTGTTTTAATACATCATTATGGCTATTAAGCACACAACCTATTCCGGTGCGTTTCTGAAAACTGTACAACCTTTCGCTGTAAAAGTTAGAAAAGGTCTAATCAGAGATGTCGTGTTTGCTGGGAACATGCAGCAAAAAGAATATACATTATTCATATGTCGATTGACTGAACTGCTGACATCCAACTGGCAACCATTGAATGTTTATCATCAGGAGCAACGAAGAAATAAGAAACGTAAATATGTTGAAATACTTTATGCTGAGAATTCGATTTTGTACCAAATAATATAATATTGAATCAAGCTAATAATAATAATAATAAGAAGAATATATATATAATACTGTCCATAAATAGATTTCAATAGTTACCATTCATAATTTTCGTCGGGATATATCAATCTGGATTTGTTAATTGATGGAAATTATTGAGAAGTTTTATCTGTAAATTTACTCAAGTCATTTGAAAACTCAAACAGATGCACTTCAGAGATACAAATACTGGTAATATTGAAGTATTTAGGTTACCATTCACTTGTAAAGTATTTAATCATGGCATCGCGTAACTTAATTCGGAGTATCGAAGAAAACACCTTTTTTGGAATTTTACAAATAAATCTTCAAAAGTGTAAACAACAAGGATAGTTCTATCGTTCTATCAAATTTATATTAACACTGTTCAATAGTAGAAAGTTGTCAAACATCTATGAAGCTTTACAAAATAATAATGTATACATGATCTGGATCAAACTCATCAATAAGTAATGAGATCTTTATCTTTCGCTCAATTGACATAAACAAGTGAATAACTAGTTAAAACGTAAATGACAAGGTATGGTACAGTAAATAAACGTTTTCTGATTCTTCTTCTGAGATAAAACCAGATAGAGGTAACCCTAGATTGATTTAAGTAAAAATAGTATTTGAAAATTCTTTCTGTCTCTTCTATACTGCCACCTGACAGACTACTTATTGATCAGAGTAACCGCATTTAGTGATGCGATTATTTCTCTTTTATATTATAATATTGAATATATGTAATTACTCAACAGTTTGTTGATACTTGTTAATTAAGTTAATCTTCGTGGTGGGCAGTGTGAAGAAATAATTTTTCTAAGAGCAGCTTTCAACTACTTGTATGCTACATTAGTAGGTACTAATTACAAAAAAATGTGAAATATTATTGTTTGTCTTTTCCAAATGCATTATCGTATCTCAGGTGGATGATTTAGAGGAGGTTCGTTCTTTTAGCATGATGATTTAATAGTGAAGGTTTCATTGTTCTTCTAAACAACATTGTCAGCGTGAAATTCAGGTTGGAGTGAGGTTGAAATTAACTGTGGAGGATTGAAAAAAAGAATATCTACAGTGCTTTTCTAACATATTGCCCAAATGTTTCTATCTGGAAGAAGAAAGGTTTTGCACAAGTGCGATCACTAGAGAGTAAATGAATATTGAACATAAGTTGGACATCATGGAAGAGTTTATTACGATTAACGAGCAGCAAACATCTATCTTACTCTGCTTTCTAGAGGCCACTACCATCAAATATTTTCCATCTAACATTTGTATAAAGGAAGAACCTCTTATTATCATGGTAGGATAGTTAAATTATTTAAACGTTTATTAGTTACTTCATCTACTTTTTTTAGTTTATAACATAAAGCAAAAGTATTCCAATTACTTTCATTCACAATGTTAACTTGAATTCTATATCAACTGGGTGCCTTGATTATTACTTAATTTCAGTAGTTGAGATCATGAGTCAATTGAAGTTAGACCTCCATGGAAAACCTGGAGACACTGCACGGCCATTTCGTCCTATTGTGGGACTTCTTAGCAGCGCGCATCCACGACCCCGTCTCGCGAGATTCGAACCCAGGACTCATGATCTCAACTATTGAAACAACTATAATATCTACAAAACCCCTTCTAATGTTAACAATTTTTATTTATTTTCGATTTTAACCTCTTCTCTAAATAACTTAATCTTCAGCACAGAAATACTGATCAAATCTTAAATATTGTATTAAATATTTCGTCTCTTAGGTCATTTCCAAATGAACTTCAATATTAAAAATTGTAAGTTTCAGCCGTCTGCATCTGATGAGAAGCACTGAAATATAATGAATTCATATTATCCAGTAAACCTTGTTCTTATCACTCTGTTTGAGTGGTACCTTAAGTAAATCATAGATACTACAGTATCATACTAATGAATTCCTGCAGTTCATTCTCTTTGAAACTTTTCAGTTAGATATAAATATAATTTGATAGTTTAGTGTTTATTCGAATGTTTAATTGATGTTTTACATTAAACCATAAAGTCAGATTAAATGATAAGAGATGAGAAAAGTCGTCAACAATCCCAAAGTTTGTATTCTTTGTCATAGAACTGATTAGTCGTAGAAATAATAATGAAACACCATAACACACAGTGAACAACGGCTTAATAGCTTAGTATTAACGTCTGAAATTGTAAAGCTATGTGTCACAGGTTTGAATCCCTTATATATCATTAATTCCCATATGACCGAAGTTCCTCCTTATTGACGCGTGCAGATTATTGCGAGACCCGCCTCCATGGAATACAGCTAAATAGCTGAATAGCACAGTGAACAAAATACAGAGTCAATAAAACTGGTAATGACATTGCTTCACAGAATACGAACAACCATAAGTAATAGACAAACTTCACTGGCTACTATTTAATGGTTAATTCATACGAATTCTTGGTGTGATTACTAAAAGTTGTATGATTGAGAACTAAATGCGCATTTTACGTATGTATCAAGAAATTGAAGAGTTTATGAGTAGCTTGATTTATGCCTAGTTCTGATAGTCTTCTGGCTAATGAAATGTAATTTTCACTGTATGCTACCCTTCAAACAACTGCAGTTATTTGCGATTGCCTGTTAGGAACATATGAATCCAGTACATTCAATATGCTGGATGGAAAACACTAATCTAGTGAAATGTAGTTCTTCAAATGAAATCTTTGCTGAAAATAACATTCATGTTGGCGAGCAGCAAATGATGATCTGATGCTACATCAGCTCCTCTCCTGGTTCTCACATCCTCCATCGTCCTCCTGAACTTTTTCTTGATGCAGATATGGTCGATTTGGTTCTGTGTAGTGTGGTTCTGTGAAGTCCATAAAGTTTTGTGAATGCGTTTGTGTGGGAATATAGTGCCACCTATGACCAGTTTATTGAAGGCACATAGGTTTGCAAATCTCTCACCATTTTCGTTCTTTTCTCCCAGTCCATGTCGTACCATGACGTCTTCGTATCCAGTGTTGTCCATTCCAACATTGGCATTGAAATCTCCCATTAGAATGGTCAGGTCCTTGGTTGGGCACTTCTCGAAGATTGACTGCAGCCTATCGTAGAATTGGTTTTTAGCGTCTTCATCGTAGTCGTTGGTCGGCGCATAGCATTGGATGATGTTCATTGTAATGCCCTCTCTCTTTGTTCTGAAGGAGGCTTTGATGATCCTCGGTCCATGAGATTCCCATCCTATAAATGCATTTTGTGCTTTTCTAGACAGCATCAGTGCCACTCCTTGTGTATGTGGGGCACTTTCTTTTTCATGACTGGAGTATAACAGAAGCTGCCCTGAAGATAGTCGTTGTTGTCCAACCTGCGTCCAATGTGTTTCGCTGATTCCAAGAACCTTCAGGTTGTATTTTCTCATTTCTGCAGCAATTTGGAAGACTCTTCCGGTCTCCCACATTGTCTGGACATTCCATGTACCTATAAAAATTGTTGCTCTGGTTGTAAGAAGGTGCATCGGCCTCATGACTCGGCTTTCATCATGAGACGTCATAATTATTCCTTCTACTCCCAGGGCAGAGTTTAAATGGTTTGAATTATTTTTTCTGGTTATCGTTTTTTTAGCGAGTTGATTTTCTACAGGATGGGGTCGCTAACCCCATACCCAACTGTCCTTATTTACCCTGGTTTGGGACCGGCAGTAGCCCTCGGACGAGCTGCAGGCGGAGTTGCTCTATAGATAACTTCAATCTTTATTAATTATTTAATAACAAGATACGGATTTACCTTTTTTGTGCAACAATTTCATTCATGTTTTATCTTATCAGATATCATAAATATCAGATATCACATATACATACCTACACACACACACACACACTAACACACACATTACATTTGACATTCTCTACGAATTCCAAATCCAATATATTGTGTTTTTAATCTTAATCCATATTTTATAGACACAAACATCAATGTACATTCACAATGTAGCATAGGATAACATATCGGAAACTCTAATATACAAGGAATAAAATCCAGTTTAAAATTATAATCTGATGATTATGTAATAATAAATAATTTAGAAAAAAAAAGGAAACAAACAAAAAGAAAAATCAACCACAATTCACAATCAATAAAAAAAAATTTTTGTTTAAAAAAAAAACAAAAAATAAAACACACAACTTGTCCCGTTAATCAGTTCACACACAAAATTGAACATGATTCTTTATTATATTTTTTTTGTAGTGTAATAACATACAATAATCTGTATAGACGACAATGAATAAGATTTACCAATGAAAAAAAAAGAAAAAAAAAAAGAAAAAAGTAAAAAAAATAAAAAAATTTATGGATTTATTTCATGGCACGAAATATAAATATTTGTTTTGATATTTTTCATAAAATTATTAATTATATAGAATTGATAAGTATAGTATAGTGAATAGTTGAGTATCGTTTGTTTCTAAGGTAGATTTCAAATAATATGGATAGATTGTTTATGAAGATTATAGAATGTTGAAAATGTAAATAGTTTAAATTCATTTATTATTGTTTATTTGAGTCTTTTCATTGATGTTTAGAAGTGTAATTGATCAGTCTCTTATTGATGATATATAGGCATATTGTGCGTATTGTCACAATATTGTTTTAATTCATAAACAGTCTTAAACATCAATAAAAAGATTTAGGTAAACAATACAAAGGGAATTAAAACTTTACTCCATTATACAAGCAAGTGGCTATTAGAACTGAGTAGCTAAGTGAACAACTTGATGGCGATAGAAGCGAACGGTACTGTTTTTCGATTCCCAGAGTGAACACAAACTCCAAGATGCAGGTACATGTAACTGACCTGTGCCAAATAGAATGAAACATGCGTCCTAGATTCCATTGATAATCACTATCCATCTTATTTCGGTGGTGACAGACTTAATGATAGATCTAACAGTTCATGACTATCTGGTATATTATATGTGAAAATTATAAATGAAATAATCTCAGCGATTAGAATTTCAATGTTTCTTTCAGCAAATTTGTCTGGACTTCTTCAGGGCAGTGATCAAACTTATCAAAGAAATATATCATGTTTAACAAACGAATCAATTCTTTATTGTGCTTATCCAATCATATTCAGATGTTGACTTTATTAAATAGGATAACATATGTCAGTTAAATGTGAATCATGCGAAAAGTTCACAATGTGAAAATAAAGGAATAAAGTGTATGTGTGTGTGAATATCTGTGTTAGTTTGAGTTATTATTAGTTGATATTAGATACTAATTTGTTATTATAAAAAGTAAAAACAAAAGTGCAAATTAAAGGTTGAGATTGTTTCTAAGTCGTCGGTGTGCTTATAAAATGAGAATCATCAAATATATAATTGTATTTCAAAGATATTTCAGATTAAATCCAATCAGAATAAGGATGAATATTAAATAAACAGGTTAGATAAAGAATGGGTTCAATTATTTGTTAATGAACATGTGTTGCCATATGGTAGATTGTTGATTACCATTTTTAACCTATATATATAGCTCATTTGTTGTCAATCTTTCTACATATGCGATAAAACTTTTCTGAAGTGTTTTGATCCCATTGAAATTATTCTGGTTTTCTGTTTCTAACGCTTGTAACGTTATCGCCGACCTATTCCCAAGTTTCTTAACATTAACCAAGGATTTGAGAACATTTTTCAAACATTGTCTATGTTGCTTCAATCTCATATTCAGTTGTCTGGGAGTTTCTCTCATATACGCTGCATTATAATCATGATAGTCAATCTCATAGACTAGATTCTGTTGTTACTCATGGTACATTTCAAAATTATACATATTTTTTTAATTTTACAATAATACGTAATCAGTTATAAGAAACATGTTGATTGAATAATGTTCATGTCCATTTATTTACTAATTCGCCATTGCTCTTACGGGTGATAGTAGATTTAGATGTACATACTGTTAATTGACTCGTCAAGATTCTATGGTTATGTATTTTCTTTTCAAGTGTTTTGGTCAGAAAATCGTCAACATGGTTTGAAGCAGAGAATAGCGATGGAAAACAAATTAATGAAAACAATATTTGAAAAATAATTATTCTATTGAGAAACCGTGACTAATGGATATCAACTATGTTGGATGTGAGACAATGATTCATCACAGTCAAAGAAAGATAGTTGACAAATATCATGAGTTAATACTACTGGATCTCGTTTCACGTTCGAGACTGAAAGGCCTGTGTTTGACTCCATCTAGTAGGGTTTCAAACTAGAACGAAATAGTTGTCTCGTGCTTCAAAATTTTCAGTGATGATCTAAGATCAGCTCATGATTTAAAAATTATGAAAATAAATATTCATGAAGATAATCAATGTAATAGTACTTGTTATTTATAAAATCCTAAAACAAGTTTGAATTATTTTTGTTAACAGATAATCTAGTAGCCATCTTTACACCTGGAAGCACTGGGTGGCCGTTTCGTCTCATTATGGGACTCCTCAGCAGTGCGCATCCACGATCCCGCACTCGCTAGAGACTCGAACCCAGGACCTACCAGTCTCGGGCCGGAGCACTTGACTGATAGATCATACATTTTAGTGATCACAATCAATATTCCGTTCCAAATCTTTTTTTTCATCTTGATCATGATCTTAAATGAATAGTACATATAAAGCAGGGTTATTTACACTAGTTACCATATTACTATTAGGTCAGTATCATTCCATCATTGCTAAAAAGCTTTCGAAATACACAATTCTATAATTTATAAATTATAAACATGTGATTATGTTTTGAAATTGGCAGTAACTAACTGTACAAGTTTCAAATTTCGTTGTTTGGCAACAAAAAAAGTACAAAAATGTCTGTGAAAAAACGGTACTTTAGTTTCCATTAAAAATCTGTTCAATTAGTGATTTATTCACATAGTTTTATTTGATTTAATTCTCATGTGAATATTTATCAAGCTTCATTTATTCATGAGAACAATGGAGATATATGTAGTTTGTTTAAATTTTTTAAACTTTGTTTCCTAGTTGATTGTTCACTTTCGTTCATATGATTCACTACATGTTGTTCGAACCAAATTGAAGTGGATATGATGTTTTCACTTTTTGTTTTTTCTTTAGTATTTATTTTAAGGGATGCTCTTCCACTCTAGTTAACGTCTGTACTCTATTGGTGGACATTTGCAATTTTTTCGACTATTCTAAGTGATTTGACATTGTATGCATTCTCTTCGGTGGTTGGTAATAGTTGACAGGTAACCTTAGACCTAAATGTTGTTTCATTTAGTGTTCACAACTGAGACATACATTCAGTGTTGAGGGAACTGATGAAAACAGTAGGGTTCAAACCTATTCACCAAGGTTTACACTTCCAGATGTTATTAATGAGCTATTCGAAATGTAGGACTAAGGTATTAACTGCTAAATAGACAACTAGTATGAAATCTAGGTCCAGAGTTTGCTGCTGACTACCAACAACTCCCTATCAAGTCAACATGATGCACATGATGTTGGGTCGCTAAACTAGAGAATTAAATGCTACCTGATTTATAAAACTTAATCAGCATTAGGGTTCAGGTAAACAGGGTATTGTCATTGATCAATAATCAATCATGGAAAACCTGGAAGCACTGGTCTAGCTTCAATTGACTCATGATTTCAACGACAAATATATATATATATATAAATGGCTGTTGTTGTAGCTCGTCCAGATAGTAGCACACCTTCCGATGTCTTTATAAAAATTTTAAGTCTTGTAATAGAACATTGATTTAAATGGAATCCGACTGATCACAATAGTCAGAAGGGGTTTTTTGTGGAGATTTTAGTAATTTTATGGTTGAATTTATAAGTCAATTGAAGCTAGACCACCATCGAAAACCTGGAAGCACTGGAAGGCCGTTTCGTCCTATTGTGAGACTCCTCAGCGGTGCGTGGTGGATGGTTGCTGGATTTCGTGGATTGGTTGAAGTTGGACATGAACACCATTGAATGCTGGCTCAGTGGTCTAGAGGATAAGCGCTCGCACGTGAGACTGATAAGTCCTGGGTTGGAATCTCTTTAGGCAGGATCGTGGATGCGTAATGATGAGGAGTCCCACAATAGGACGAAACGGCCTTCCAGTGCTTCCAGATTTTCGATGGTGGTCTAGCTTCAATTGACTTATAAATTCAACTATAAAATTACTAAAATCTCCACAAAACTCCCTTCTGATATATAATTATTTGTTACTATATCTGATGATCCAAGATCACTCAAATATTAGATTTACTTACATCACTTATTGTATCTTCACTCTCACTTACTCCACTATGATGATACATATCAATTTTTTAGAGTTGTATGTAATTTTTACAATAATTTTGATTTTAGATATCATAGGGCGGAAGTAGCTGATGACAATCTAAGGAAGTCAAATAAATTTATGTTATTCTGTTCAATTCTTTATTCTTGATGTATTCAACATACTTATAAGATTTTATTATGATTTATGAACTTTTCAAAGTAAATTGTAGGTTCTTGAGATTTAAAGTCAAAGAATGAATTAAATTATTGTCCATCAATAGTGACTGTAAAGCATTTTCTCACTCCGTATGATACTAGTAATAACAGTGCTGAAATACGACATGATATTTCTCAGTTCTAGGACTGTCAGGTTTTATGGCATGGGCTTATTCTTTTGATCACTTAATTAATAATTAATACTTCGTATATCTGAATTAAGTCAACTTGTGATAGTTCCAACACTAATGAAAGTATTCGTTGAAACCTTTTTTGAACTTCTTTGCAGCTAGATCACACCATTCATAACTTCTTACCATAGTAATAATTGTATGGTATTACTATATCGAATAACAGTTTGTTGTTTTGTTCCGTGAACAACGATATTTATTGATAAGTACAGATTAAATAACGAAGTATTTGTCTTAAATTAGCATCCCACCATCAAAGCTTTATAATAATATTGGATAGATTTCATATTCATGAGTAAAATCAATGCCGATGAAATAGTATAAATGCAGTCAAAAACCTCCCGCCTCGCGAGATTCCAACCCAGAACCTACCAGTCTCGCACCCTAACGCTAAATATCTAGACCACTGAGCCAGCATCCAACAAATGTTAACGTCTAACTTCAACTAATCCACGAGATTGAGCAGCCGTCCACCATTTTCGTCAGTGAGTTACTATCTCAAGACAGACCCGCTTGAAAACCACTAGCCACCGCTTCTCACTAGAACTACAGGAAATACCTCTTGAACCCAGTCACTAGTGAGTATATGGTGATTAATATCAGAAGGTGGGTTTTGTAGAGATTTTAGTAATTTTATAGTTGAATCTCTAGAGGCGTGATCGTGGATGTGCACTGTTGAGGAGTCTCACAATAGGATGAAACAGCCATCGAGTGCTTCCAGGCTTACCATGGTAGTCTAGCTTCAATTGATTCATGATCTCAACTACTAAGCTAAAATAACTGTCTAGTTTTCGTTGATTTTCAATAATAATCTAACTGAAATCAGTTCATATATTTTTTCCTTAAAAACCTTTTACAGAAAAATTTTGTTTTCATGTTTTTTTTGCTCATAAAATTTTATTTATGTAATAAAAAGTAACAAAAAAAAGAAAGAGAAAAAGAAAAGAAAGAAAAGAACGTGATTAAGTAACAGAACGATTCTTGTTCACATTATCTACATCTGAAAAAACATTGTATTTTTCTATAATTATTACAAACAGATGACAAGTTGTACACAATGTTTTAATATGATTTAGTTACTATAGTAACAGTGATAATGTTCAAATAAACACTAGGGGATATTATGTACCTGTAAAACAAAAAACAAAAAAGAAAATTATGTAGAAAATTCTGAAATAGAAGATAACAATTCAAATTCAAATGGTTAATTTTATCCGAATTATAGCTTATTAGTTATGCTGTAGTGAACAAGAACACGAGTGGGGATAATCGAATGTATTTAAGCATAATATTACAGAATATGTCATTAAAATATGAGAAATACAAGGCAAACAGTTAATTTGTAGAATAACAATCAATTGTCCTAATCTTGATTGTTCCTTCTGTAAATATCAATCCGTCTTCTCTGATTTCATTGTTTATGCATTTTCATAACGATTGCGCTTCATTCATGTTCTTTTGTTATCGATTTTCTGCCACAATACATTCTATGTTTGATCATCACCATATACTACTTATGTGGATATATGTAGACCACATCACAATACTACTTAATTATAACTTACTTCTAGTTTATCTATGAGGAATTAGACTTAGTATATATTGGTCAAAATTTAAAGTTTTGTACAATTAATTATTTAATTGGGTATTTTAACAGAAGATTGTTAACTTATAATAATCTATTTATCTTACATTAAATGAACATGATTAGTTGTGGATGACTAACAATTAATTAGGAATTCAAACTGCTCAATTAATCTACTGTGGTGAGCGTGAACACAAGCGTAGGCAATGGAATGTATTTGAACACAAAAATACAAAATCTCTCTGTAAAATCTGAGAACCATACAGTAAATATTTTATTTTCAAGATCTCATTCAATTGTCTCAAACTTGACTGTTCCGTTTGCAAATGTCAGCCAGTCGTCTCATACTTCACTATTCCTTAATTTCTACAGTAATCATTCACTGTTCTCATTCTGTTCTCTTCGATCATCTTAATCTTCTGCTGTCAGGTATTTCGCTACTACTTATATCTATCGAGATCAGTAGCACATACCACAGTATTAGTTAATGTATAGTTTATATAGACATTAATTTACTAAATGTTATCATTCACGACAACTGAAATTTAGGGATACGTTTCTACATGAAATCAGAAAACACATATGGTAAAGTAAATTTTGAAATCTTTTAATCGTGAATTCCTTAATTCTATAAAGAACAATTCCATATTCTGAGAGTAACAGCATTGTAAGTTAATACCAATTAGTGAGATAGTGTAAACTATAGTCTTTGGATAGCAATTTCATATCAGAAAAGAACTTATCAGTATACAGTCAAGGTAATTTAT
Source organism: Schistosoma rodhaini (assembly GCA_944470415.2). Classification (NCBI taxonomy): domain Eukaryota; kingdom Metazoa; phylum Platyhelminthes; class Trematoda; order Strigeidida; family Schistosomatidae; genus Schistosoma; species Schistosoma rodhaini. Next base: position 38,234,604 of record OX104037.1, read on the forward strand.
CCATTCATGTCTTGTAGTAGGTATTGTACCATATTTCTCCATCTCAATAAATTTATGTTATAAAATAATTCATTTATTCTATTCCGACCAAGTCTCTCACGACCTTTTTTAATCTATAGGTCTCTAGTTACAAGTGTTTGGATAACAGGGGAAGATGGTAAAATAATATTATTTATCAGAGTTTGATAGTGAATAATTATGAGAAATAGCTTTGAGGTTCTAGAGAGCTTCGACCGGTGGAGTTCAACTACGTCAGAAGTAAAATGTTACCATGGTCTGCGAAAGATGACTGTATTGTAGTATCACAAATTAACCATAATTAACTATATGAACCATCCAGAAGATATCAAATTATTGATCTAAAGTTTAATCACTAACTGTAAGAACTTCAAAGTACGCGTTTAATTACTGAGAGTATCGTGAGTCCTACTGTTATTAATTGTAGTACTATAGAAAACAGTTATCTAATGCTTACTTGATTTCAAATTTGGGTAGGACTAAACTATACTGCTGAACCAATTAGAAGCTTTCGCGGGTTTTCAAGGTCACGGGGCTAAGTTCGGTACCTGATGCTTACGTACGATCGGTTTACAGCGGGTTTTAGGGAAGACGTGATAATTCAGCGTCTGCAAGAGAAGTAATCATAAGATTTTGGCGCGAGATTCAATTATTCATTTGGATAAACAGAGTTTTGGCATTATAGCTGATGTCAGTTCGTGATGAAAACCCTATAGGGTTTACTTATAAGTATAATTCCTAGCCTTAACCGTGAACTTTAAATCATAATTTGAATTCTTCACACAGGTTTATACCCTAATTTGGTCTTAGTTATTATGTTGACACTCTCAGAGTCACTCTAGCGTCGCTCAAAGGTTGTCCATAACTAATAGTCTCACCCATAACCCTAAACCCTAATCCTTAACCTTAACTCTAACCCTAAACCGTAAACCATACCAATATACTAACATTATTGAAGCTATGTGGTCGAGGCCAAGAGAATTTTTGAGACCTTATCATGGTTTCGGAGGTCGACTACTATGGAGCCATATGGATGTGTTCCTGTATCGTATGCACTATGATTTTAGAACTTCTGAACCTATATCTGACCTTGAGAAGTTTCTAACTCATGTAAAAGAAGTGTTTCCACTTTAATTCTTTGGTTTTGTATAATAAATTTTCACTGTACACTAACTGTCTTCTGATTGGCTAATATTTCTCAAGGTCATTTTACATTCGTTCAAAGGTCGGCAGTATAGTTTAGTCCTACCCAAATTTGAAGTCAATCCGCGATATAAAATTTAAATCATAAGCGAGATGTAATGGTCACAGAATTATCTTTATGTACCCTTGAAAGGCAAAGAGCAATAGACAGTTATTTTTTCCATGTATAGAACTATTCGGCAGTAGTAACTCATGACCTTATTAAGAATCGATCTGTGACGAGTACAACCTAAAAGCTAATCTAGTCTCTAAATAACCTGGTCAGCTAGACTATAATAGTCAGCTAACAGTTAATTTCTTCAAGATGCTCTTGAAAGTTTCATGATTATACCATCCAGCTTAAATAATGAAACACCTTAAAAAACTCTCATCCTTATCAATAAATATTTTTTATCAATTCAATAAACAGTTAATTTTGATAGGAAAATTTTACAAACAATAATCGAAATCAATCCACTTATTTTGACATTTTTCATGTTTCACTCGTATGCAACATAAAATTTTAAAAAAGATAGATATCTATTTTGAGATAGTGGAGAAGATTTGTAGCTAAGGTGAATGATTTTGGTAAAGTTATGTTCTCTGAAGCCGGATGATTTGATCGTGGACTTTTCATCATTCTTCTGAACAGTATCATCAGCACAAACTTCAGATAGAATTGAAGTATTCGAATTTCTTCGCAAATGTTTTACAGACCTCGATCTTGATTGACTATTATTGACTATTAAACGCAATATGTATTTTCTGATAGTTCAACAGGTTTTATGACAAAAATCAGAACACACTTCTTTAATTAAGTTCATTCTCGAAGTTGACGAAATAAACAATTAGATACCAATTAAAAACAATCTATATTCTACAACAACTACTACTACTGCTGTGGTGTCGGTTGCTTATATCCACTTAAGTAGTATATGACGATGGTCAGGGATAGAATGTATTTTAATAGAATATGGATATGAACAATAACAATTGGAGACGATGGAATAATATTTGCGGAAGGAACGGTCAAGATTGAGACAATTGATTAATAGTTTGCAAATTCACTGTTTACTGTATAGTTTTCGGATTTTAATGAGATAGTCTGCAATTTTTCTGCTTAAATATATTCGATGGTCCCCACTCACCTTCTTGTTCACTACACTACTACTACTACTACTATAGTTGAGTATTGCTTTTAAATCTAACCCAAAACCTTTTTTTTAGTCAATCTTAAACAGTGAACTGCTACTTCTCCTCACTTTACCCATTATCATATTCATTTAGATATAAAATAATAGTATTGTTAATTTCACTTAGTATTGTTTATTTGAATCTTCCAATTGATGTTTAGGACTGCAACTGGTTAGTCTCTAATCGGCTTATGTGCATCCTGTGCGCATTGCCTCGATATTGCCATAATTCACAAACATGATAAGCAAAGATGGATAGTGGTTTATATTGAGATCTGCAACACGCGTTTCGTCCTATTCGAGACTCGTCAGCTGAATGTACCTGCATCTCAGAGTTGATGTCCACTCTGGGACTTGATTCCAATACCTTTCGCTGCAAACGCCATCACGTTATCCACTAATCCATTTATCCGCTACATCAACTCTTAGATGCAGCTACATCCAACTGACGAGTCCCAAATAAGACGAAACGGGCGTCCTGGATTCCACTGCTAGCCACTCTCCATCTTTGCTCATAGTAGTATTGTTATATATATATATATATATATATATATATATATATATATATATATATACTACGACTGATCATCTGAAAACAGACATAACAAACTAACCAATAAAAATTCAAGAAACTATTACTTCTTTCAAATTATAGGAATAGGGGAAAAAAAGCATTTTAAAACAATCTCATATAAATAAATGACTTAGTAACAACCCTATTTAATTTTCATCATTTCAATTTATACACCTTTAACTTATTATATTATAGTAAAACCAAAGTATATCCAATATCATTATTATTAGCAAAATTATGTCTATTTTAACAAATATAAGAAATTTTTTTGATCATGTTGGAGAAAATTTAAATCAAACTTTTCGATCACCAGGTAGATTACCTAGATTAAATCAAAATAATACAACAAATAATACACGTTGTTCTACTGGTAAGTTAGTTCAATTTTGTCAATACAAAGTTTATATATATATATATATAACCTTTATTCAATATTATATTTTCGGTACAATATAGAATTCTCAGCACGAAGTATTTGAACAAGTTTCCGTTTCTTACTTCTTCGTTCGTCCTGACGATAAATATTGAGTGATCGCCAGTTAGAAGTTAGCAGTCCAGTCCATCGATATCTGAATAATGTACATCCTTTTCGCTGCATATAGCCAGCAACAATGATATCTCTGATTAGGCCTTCCGTAACCTTTACAGCGAAAGGTCTTACACTTTACAGAAACGCACCTGAATAGGTTATGCGATTAATAAGGATAGTGATGTATTAAAACAAACAAAATTAGATAACTTGTTGAATTATATATAGATGACGTGAACAGGTAGCCTAGACGCTCAGACATGCCCCCAAATGGCACCTTTTATTATCTTACAGAGATTCGTAACAAAGATTGGTACGAAATTGATTTCATTTCGTCAGGTTCTCATCTACTAAGAGTTATTACAGATATTGACATACTTATAAATATAGGAAGGTAAATAGAGAAGAATATGTGTATTATTATTATTATTATTATTATTATTATTATTATTATTATTAATGGCTTTATTCAATATTATAATCTGGTACAATATAGAATTCTCAGCATGAGGTATTCCAACAAGTTTTTTCTTTACCAAAAAAAATAAAACAAGAAATTATTATCAGAAGGTGTTTTTTGTGGAGATTTAGTATTTTCATAGTTGAAAGCGTGAGTCAATTGAAGCTAGATGACCAGGGAAACCTTGAAGCACTGGACGGCTGTTTCGTCCTATTATGGGTTCGAATCTCGCTAGGCGAGTTCGTGGATTCACACTGTTGTGGAGTCCACAATAGGACGAAACGGCCGTTCAGTGCTTCCAGGTTTCCCTGGTGGTCTAGCTTCAATTGACTAATGCTTTCCACTATAAAAAAAGAAATGAAAAAAAATGTTAAAAAATTCTAAGTCTATACAAATTATCAAATATGAGACATGCCTAAGAATGCAGGTATATTTGCTAGGTAACGTATTACAGAACTTTTATAGATTTGTTTGCGTGCATGGATTTTAATGTATTTACGTCTTGTTCTACCGGAAGATATACAAGGAAAAAGATATGAATGAAGTGAATGATTAGTATCTGATAAGATAACACCTCCCAAGAGTTTGCAAGACTTAAAATGTTTATCCACAAGCATATTAATAATGACCTCAAAGATTCATCACACACTTTACAAACTGCCTTCAGCATTCTCCATAGTACAGGAAAGACTTTTCTCAACAAAAATTTTATGACATATCATTAGTGTAAGAGTGAAAGTTCCAGAACATTGAACTAATGATTACAAACTATAGAATTAACAGAAATTAGATGATTATGTAATAAAGTAACTGAAAATAGATCAATGCTAATAAAGATATAAATTGAAATCAGTCAATTTTGGATTAAAGGGAAATGAAATAAAGTTTCTACATTGAATATTTGACCTTAATCTATAGGGAAATAACTGTTGGATAAATTTGTATGTTTGTTTGTTTGTTTTTTTGAAATTTCACTATATACGTTATACCTGAATGTTATAAGATACTTTTAGTCTTCAATATGAAATATTTTGAATAAATTATTCTGATGCCTTATGACAGAAAAGATTGGCAACTATTGATCAATAAATACAAATATTTATAGGTCATTCTAGGTTGTTGTTTTGTTTTTTTAATTTTTTGATATTACAGAACTTGTATGATGTTTCATGTCAATCAACATAGATGTTCCTTATTGTGTTAGATAAAGAGAAAAATATAAGCTGACCAGTGTAATCTTTTCGCTTGAGTTTTGTATTATTCAGTATAAGAATAAATTGTATATTCTTTCTGAAAACACATGAGTAAATTATACAATTATTGTAAACATTAATTTCATTTAGTATTGTTTGTTTGAATCTTCCTATCGATGTGTTAGAACTGAAACTGGTCAGTCTCTAATTGGCAGGTACATCCAGCTGGCGAGTCTCAAATAGGACGATACGCGCATCCTGGATTCCACTGCTAGCCACTATCCATCTCTGCCTACATTATTCGTTACATACAACAACTTCAGTTTGAGAAAACATCTTCTAATGTTAACTTGCATGACAATCTAAAGAACTGAAAAAGGTAGTTCATAGTTCAACCTCTAAAACACCTAGTTAATTGTAACGAGCCCGTTCAGTCAAAATTTTTCATAAAATCATTCATTCAGTTAGAGGAATTGATTTGAAAAAAACTACAAATTAAAAAGTAATGTACAGAAGATATAATATCGATTCATCAAATCAGGACGTTGCATATAGAAATAGTATGCTCAATCCATCATTTTATTGTAAACATAATCTTCTTTTCCATACTCCATAATCTATCAGTTCTTCTATTCCTTCTTAATTAACTATTATTACAACCTTTATTCATTCTGTTCTTAATCTTTATCATCCATAAATAATTTTTTGAATGATATTTCTTATGAGTTGTTGAACTGTTACGTAACTTACCTTTTAAATATTTGATTTTTATAAGCAGTTTGTGATAAATGATCAATTTAATGGATAATGACTAGCAGTGGAATCCATGACGCGCGTTCTGTCCTATTTGGGACTCGTCGGCTGGATGTACCTGCTAAGTGGATAACGCGATGGCATTTGAAGTGAACGGTAATGGGTTCGAGTCCCAGAGTGGACATCAACTCTGAGATGTAAGTGCATCCAGTTGACAAGTCCCAAACAGGAAGAAAGGCGCGTCCTGGATTCCTTTGCTAGCCACTATCCATCTTTGCTTACAATGCTTGTGACTTTAGGCAATATCGAGGCAGTTCGCACAGGATGCGTATGTGCCAACAAGAGATTCATCAATTGCAGTCCTAAATATTAGTGGAAAGATACAAGTAAACAACAACAAGTGAATGATCACTTTAATGTTTAACACTAAACAGTATTCTTCTATTTTACGACAGACTACTGATTTAGTAAATAAGTTAAGCATAAATACGATTGTATAAATTAAGTAGGCAAAGTAATTGTAAAGCAAATTTTATTTACAAAATTAATTTTATTCCTGTTCAGTGAAATTAGATCCTTCAAACCAATACTGTTTGAAGTGTGAACAATGGTGGGTAACATTGTTAAAGTATGTATCTTGTAATCTCTACATCACAGATCGAATGACATTATGACTGGGATTTGTCACTGAATTTCAAAAGTTGCTATTAATATCTTAACGTATAGCTTTGAAGGAAACTTGAAGTTTTCAGAATATTGACTGATTTCGTAATTAAACTGAATCTTACTTTTGCAGAATTATTCATTTAAGATTCTTTGTAAAGGTATCCAAGTAATAAATACTTAAATGTATTTAACATTTTATTACTTTTCCCTATGTATACTTAGACAAAAACCTTTGACTTAATACTTCACTTACCTAGTATAGGAACAATGGTATTTGATGTTTTATAAATACATAATATTTATGCGCTAAATTTATACACTTTAGTGTGCTATATCTGTGCAAAAGGGTTTCTAATATTGTTAGAATGAGGGTTTGTGGAAATTGTAGTAATTTATTGGTTAGATTAAGGAGTCAATTTAAGCTAGATCACCATGGAAAACCTGGAAGTATTGGACGGTCGTTTCGTTCTAGTAATGAACTCTTCAACAGTGCGCATCTATGAAACTGAAAGTCTTGGGTTTGAATCCCGCGTACGAGGTCATGGATGTGCACATCCGAGGAGTCTCATACTAGGATGAAACGGCCATCCAGTGCTTACAGGGTGGAGAAGATTTGTAGCTATGGTAGATGATTTACTGTATTTTTGTTTTCTGAGCCGGATGTTTTGATCGTGGAGCTTTCATCATTCTTCTGAACCACTTTTCTTGTTAAAATATCTGTAATTTACTGTGATGATAATTTTTCAAAAAAAAAAGTTTTATTCAACAGAACAACAACGAAAAATTGGACTTTTCTTTCGTTATATATTGAATTTGATTGCTTTTCCCTTATTGTTTTAACAAGATATGACCTTAGTATAGGTGACTTTGTACACTTGAATAGATTCGTTATCATTATAATTGAAGTTACTTGTATATAACAGTTTTGATTCCTCAGTGTATTATAAAGATTCATTTAAATATTTAGTTACTTAATTTTTTGAAATGTATTCAGTTGGAATTGAAATAAATCAGTTTTGAGGAATCAACTTCTGACTGATCCAATTATTCAATTGTTCTGTCATAACACATTTGCATCAACATTCCAAATGAAATTATGTAGTAGATTCTGCCTATCAGATTTGAGCAAAACAAAAACTGAAAGCAGTCTAACTTGTCGGTATTAAAATATTGAAATACAATTTTATAGGGGACATGTATATGTGCCTCAGGACAGAGTTAGATGAAGAATGCTGATGGGTGGCCTATACTCCTCCATGAGGGATAACAGGCATAAGTAAGTAGGTACATATATGTGTATCAACTAGGATGTTACATCATTAACTCAATGATAATAATTTAGCACAAATTTACAAATTATATAGATGTATGTTATTCATGAATGGTATTTTAACTACTAAGCTATTACATTCATTAATGAACACCTCAAAACCACAGGTTTCATTTAAGGATTGTTTATTGTTCATTGATGTAAACAGATTCAATTAGATAAATGAAACTTTTATACGAACGTATTTTCATTTACGAGTGAAGTATTTATTCTTTCTCGATGTTATATCGATTGAGTGCGTGCCCTCTTTAATATATAAAACATGCTGATTCCTACCAATGAGAGAGGAGTGAATTATCGATCAGAGTAATGATACACATAGGCAGTATAAGCAGTCTTGAGCACCTATCAGTAATCAATAGACTGGGGATAATTCAAGAATGGTAAATCATATGATAATAATCTATAGGTCAAAATAAAGCTTGTAATAAGAGGAACACGAATATGAATAGTTAAATTTCTTAGCAATAATACAATAGGAAATATACGTATCATATTGGTCCATAAATAGTTCTCAGAAGTTACCATTCATAAATCTCCAAGGGATATAACACTCGAATGTATAATTACATAGAATTTTCGACAGGAACTAAGTTCAATTTCCTTTTTCTATTATAAACATCACATATACAACATCTGAAAAAGTCTATTTATTGGTAAAGCTGATAATAATATTAAGAAACAGATGAGAATATCTGAAAAATACTGTCTTCATCTTCTCATCAGTAGCCTATTCAAACCACTTGGTTACTAATCTTTTAACTTTGCATACTCTGTAATTAATATTTCCGAGTTACTATTTATTTTTAATCCAATAATTGTGTTGGTCTACAGTTAAGTGTACTAATATGTTGATGTAAAAAGGTTATAATGTATCCATAAGCTATAAACACTGCGACATTTAGATGGAATTATCACACTGGTTGATATCATATTTCTCTTACCTTATGATAACTAAATACACCAGAAACCTTGTATCAAATGTACTATACGATTTAGAAAAGTCTGTAATTAAAATAAAAGTAATTGTAAATTGAAACTGATGAAAATGTTCTCCAATTGGTGAATATTTAAATCGCAAGTTTTACATAATTTTGAATGGATGGATGGATGTTGTCTAGCAGTGGAATTTAAGATCAGCATTTCATCCGCACAGGATGAACATATACCAATAAGAGATTGATCATTTGAAGTTCTAAACACCATTAGGAAGATAAAAACAACCAATACAAAAATGAAATAAACGTCATCCTGTTGCACAATCTAATAGCTCAGTAGCTAAGTGAATAACGTGATAGTGATTGAGTTGGACGGTATTATGTTCCAGTTCCAGCACAGATATCATCTCTGGATTACAGGCACATCCAGATGACGAAACACATATCCTGAATTCCACTGCTATTCACCATCCATTTCTGCTTATACTGCTTGAAATTTAGGGAAATATCGACGCAATCAAAATAGGATGCACATATGTCAATAAGAGAGACTGATTAATTGTAGTTCTAAGCATCAATGAGAAGAATCAAACAACCAATAAAAAGTAGAATTTGTATAAATTTATTCAAATGTTTACAAATGAAATGGGTACATGATTCAAATATATAGAATGATTGCATATTATTTTGTTTTGAGAATAATCGATTGCACTCATAATTATAGTAATCAATAAAGCTGTTATCGATTTTCGATAGAAATTATTCAACATCAATAGATGGTTGATTTAATGTGGATTTCATTAAAATCTATCAGATTACCTACATAGTCTTATTTGATACCTTTCATAAAAAGATTTGAGATTAGGCAGATTATTAAAACAAAACAACAACATATAACTGAACAAATGATCTGTCATCTTCCATTGCTTGTATATGAATAACAATTAACTAAATTGCCAAGTTTCTCTGATTTACTTAAATAAATAATTCAGTATGATGAATAGATCAATGCAAGGGCTGATAGTTACGTTTTTTTTTACATACTTCAATAATGGTACATACAACTTCAAGTAGAGTTGATTGAGAAATTATAGTGAAACGATTAAAAAGAAAAACTTACAGAGGAAGGGGGGAAGACTGAATGAATTTTAAAAAAATTAGTGGTTTGATTAAATGAATGATAGTGTTTGCTTGTTAAAGTATTTTATGTCATTTATTAGATTAGATTAGTATTTCTTTCCTGAATTTGGTGCCTTTTCTTTCTATGAGTAGCATCGTTTATTTACATGTAACATTTAAATTACGTATATAATTCTTTTTCCTTTAAGCTCTGTAGTATTATGTAACTATTTTGATTTATAAGCAAAGATTGATATTGGCTAGCACTGAAATCCAGGACGCGCGTTTCATCCTATTTGGGATTCATCAGCTGGATGTACCTGCATTCCACAGTTGATGTTCACTATGGGACTCGAACCCAGTACCGTTCGCGTCCTTGATTCCACTGCTAGCCACTATCCATCTTTGCTTATAAAGCTTGTGACTTCAGACAATATCAAGCCAGTCTGCACAGGATGCACATATGCCAACAAGAGACTGATCAATCGCATTCCTGAATAACAATGGGAAGATACAAAAAAAACACCAAGTGTATTTTGATTTATTTCTGTGTATTTTCTCTTGTAAACTATATTAAATGGTAACATATAGGTATATCTTGAGGACTTAAATGTGATGTCTTTGAAAATCTTTATGATACTCCATGAATAACTAACGTATTATGAGTCATAAATTAAACTATAGTAAATCCTATTTGCAACTTTCATGTTAAGACTGCTAGAGAATATCAACAATTGCGATTGTATTACTCATTTATTTCACAATGTGTGATGTGACGAATACTAAAGACCTACTATTCTCGGCATTTAATTTTTCCTACATCATTAACAAACCCTTTCTTATATAACAGTATTCATTCTAGCGTGTTATTTGCATATAATAATATTCATAACTATTGTCATACTTCACTAGTAAACAGTGAAAGCTTATTTCCATTAAAGACGTTTGTTTAGATTGTTGAATTTCTATAGGTCATATCATAAAATGACCATTGAAAACCTGGAAGTAATGGACGGTCATTTCATGTTTGTATGAGACTCTTCAGAAGAATGCAACCACCAGTTCACCACAAGAGATCAAAATCATTGATCTGACATCCAGTGGTATACATGTTTAACTTTAATCAATTCACAATATTGCACGACTATCTACTAGTATTAGATTATCGGTATAGAGAATTCTGTGGAGATCATAGACCTTTCACGTAAATCATGAAGAAGTTGTCCAGTGTTTTCTCATTTTCAATGGTTGGTTAGGTCAGATAAGTATGTGATGTACACTCAAAAATGTATTAGTTGAAATAATTTTACCTTCTAATTTCTATATTTTGACCATAATTTCTGTCAGGTAATACTTTGAGTAATTATCTGAAGAGAAAGAGCTAATTGAATACTGAGCAGCACAACTATTGATTATTGTGCAAACATAATTTATCATATTTTTTACTAGACTAATTGTATGCATGCATACATACAAATTTTCAATAGTCACAATCTCTTCTAGGTAGTGGTAGGTATCGAAGCAATCTGTATAGGATGCCCATATTACAATAATGGACTGATCAATTTCAGATGGGGGTTTCGTCAGGATTTTATTAATTTTTATGTAGTTGAGATCGTTAGTTAATTGAAGCTAGACCATCATGGAAAATCTGAAAGCACTGCACAGCCATTTCATCCTATTGTGGGATTCCTCAACAGTGCGCATTCACGATCTCGCCTTGCAAGATTCAAACCCATAACCTACCAGTCTCGCGCCAGAGCAATTAAATGGAAAGATTTAAATAACCAATACAAAAATGAATTACAATCTATTCTATTTTTATGGTTACTATAAGTATCCCATCACGCAAAATATAATACAGCTATAAAAAAAATAACTAGAATCCATTAACAGAACAAAGAAAGGAAATTTTTCAGATGATCCATTATGATGGATATAGACATATTTATTATATCCATTAATAAAACAGACAAAATCTTGACTAGAATTCAGTTTTTTATTTTCCTTTCAAAATTTTAACCAAAAAAATTGGTACTCAATATTGATCCATCAAAAGGATACAGTTTATGTCATGCTTTTAAAAATTAAAAAAAAAAATGGAATTTTCAGAAAATCCATAAAGTAGTACATAGTAACAATAATGTAGTGAATTAACATAATAAGGTTATAATGAAATTCATTTTCTTAAGTTGACATAATATTCAATTAGTTCTATGGTATGTATCAATGTGATTGATAGTATGATGTGATCTACTTATATCTATATAAGTAGTATATGGTGATGGTAAGACATAGAATGTATTTTGGCAGAAGACCGATAAGGAAAGAACGGGAACGCAACGCAATTGGTATGAAAATGCATGAAAAATCAAATCGGAGAAGATGGACTGATATTTACAGAAGGAACAGTAGAGATTGAGACAATTGATTGTTATCAAAATTTAGTGATATAGTCTGTAATTTGTGTTTAAATGCATTCGATTGTCCCCAGTCGTCTTCTGTTCACAACAATAGTTCTGAATGCTTACATTGAATGTTTACAGAATTGATAATATCTGTAATATACTTGATGTTCTATGATTCTATTATTTGAATGGTTGAAACGGTACAATTTCAAAAATTCATAACATAGTTAAACATTAACACCATCAGATGCTTGTTCAGTGATCTATGGGTTAAGTGCTCTGGCGAGAGACTGGTAGGTCATGGGTTCCGAATCTCGCGAGGCGAGATCGTGGGTGCGCATTGTTGAGGAATCCCACAGCAGGATGAAACAGTCTTCCAGTGCTTCCAGGTTTTCCTTGGTGGTCTAGCTTTAATTACCTCGTGCTTTAAACTATGAAGATAGAAATAAAAGTGCTATCCAGTACTCTTTAAAAAATTTTCAATAACACTTCATTTAGCATCAATCTGTACTGACCTCAAACCCTACAATATCCAAAAACCAGCGATTTTAAACTCTGGGGTAAAAAATTGTTATGTATAAATTCATACTAGGGTTTTTTAAAAGAATCTCTTTGTAATACATTTCGATATGACCTAACAATCAGAAGGGATGTTCAGTAAAAATGTAGTTTAAAGATTTATCGTTATTGTTCATGAATAGTAATTGATCAACGTTATTCAATAAAGATCACATCGTATCTCAAATTGACAGAAACTGGAATTTATTTCTCATTCGATTATGACTGTACTTGTTTTATTGATGTGTGTGCTACTTGTAACGATATCAGTAGTATATAAAGATAATCAGGGATAGAACGTCTGGCAGCAGAAGGAAAGAATGGGAACAGAAATTATTTAGTATAGAAGCATAGGAACAATGAGGTCTGAGACGATTGACTGATTTTCACAAAAGAAACAGTCAATTTTGAGACAATTGACTGACATTTTGCAAATAAAATACCTACTATATGGTTCTCAGATTTTATTAAGAAATTCTGCATTCGATTGTTCTCACTTGTGTTCTCGTTCACTACACTATGTCATTTCAGTCTCTACAACCAGAAATTTCATAGTTGACGATTATGGACATGAGTGTTTACTATTAAAATGTTAGGGACCATAAAGCAACAGATATTCACTGCCTCTTAGGTTTTAGTTGTTCTTCTGCTGATCTCTGTACATAGTTACGTTTGTTCTACCGGATTTAATAATTAATTTTAGAATCATATGTCATTTCGTAATTTACTTAGAAAAGTAAACACCGACAAACCATTCCTTCAGTTATCAGTCGCATAAATAAATATGACGAACCAGAAGTGAAAATAATTTGGGTTCCGGCGTTAGGTTGTTTGAAGTAATCAATGGGAAACTGTGTTTGGTCTACATGACATGATTATTTAATATTCTCAATAAGGTGTGTTTTTACTTTTCAGAGAAATAACATCACTCATGAGATTAGAACATGAGTTCTCTAATGTCACAGTGACAAAAATTGTCAACGGAGTATTAAGGCCGCAACTGAATTCCTGAAGCCCTGGGACGTTTACGTAGCTCTACCATAAGATGGTAACCAACATCGTGTTTGTTTACTCCCTAGTATTCCTGAAATTCTACCAAACAAATTACCCTTTGCTTATTCAGTACATCGTTAAAATGGATCATTACGAAGAAACACAAAATAATTATTTGAAATACACATTACATTTATAGGAATATGGCAAAATTTGCCGGCAGAATATGTGTAAAAGTAGTGTAAATCATTTCCTCATGGTGTTTTCTGTTACCCTACCCGCACTCACCTGCTTCTTATATGTTTGCTTATCGAGTGTTCTATCAATCTAGTTGATTAATAATAAACCCTTCTCCATCATGACTAGTATTATGGCTTCTGGATATTCTCAAGAGAATACGCAACGATACTTAAAGAATCAGTCTAAGAATAAATACCGAGTTAAACAGATTAGTAGAGGTTGGAATCAAGAAAGAAACTAAACCCTCAACACATACACAGCTAATATATATGTTAGCAGGTATAAACACAATCGTAGTTACTTGCTTACGCTTGTTACCCCTAATCGAGAAGCATAGGCCACACACCAGCATTCTCCATCCAACCCTGTCCTGGGCAATCCTTTCCAGTTCTTTCCAGTTAACATTCATCCTTTTCATATCTGCTTCTATTTTCCGGTGTAATGTGCTCTTTGATCTTCCTTTTTTCCGCTTCACTTCCGGATTCCAAGTTAGGAATTACCTCTTGATGCAGTTTGGTGATTTCCTCAATGTATACAATTGGAGTTGAGTACAAATAGTTACAACTATGATAGAATATTATCATTCCAATCCTAAAAAAGAGAGAAATTCGAGTAACTTCATTTCATAAGGGACTTGATTCTTTTTAATTGAGCGGAAGAAGATTTGGGTAGATAAAAGCATGTTTTTCAGAAAAAGATGCTTACAGTATATACATATAACAAATTTATCTCTATCTGAAAAAAGTAACTTGTGTACTAAGACTATCGCTCTCTAGTTTTATGCAAATCATCTGAATGAGGATATGAGAATCTGAGTCGATAAACAGTTTCTATCACTAAATAATATTCGCTAGCACCCTGTTGAAAATTACAAAGCTTACATATATATCATGTATAAGTGAACCATATTATTATACTGACTGGTCACTACGTAATACTTAGGGTCATATTTATCTAGTTAAAAGTAATGAACAATTTCTACTAATTAAGTCATAGATTAGTCACTAGTCAATATGGTTCAATACCCTGTGTCCAGTACTTTAATTTGTAGGAAACCCTATTTCAAGAGTTCATTATGATATACGTAGGCTATAACTGATATATTTTCCTGACACCAAATCACATGGTTTAGTCTTTCTTTGTAAAAATTAAAACCGTTTTGAAGGATTCTTGTGTCATTGAAATTGATTATATGTCCCGACTCTAGTGAGTGTAATGCTATCGCTGATTTGTTCTCGAGTTTCTTTTTATATGATCTGAGGATCTAGGAATGTGTTTTAGGCATAGTTTGTGTTTCTTCACCCTCATATTCAATTGTCTTGATGTTTCACCTACATATGTAGCATTACAATCACAATGTTCGATTTCATAAACATAATTCTATTGTTCTTTCTTGTGTATTAGATCTTTGATTCTTACTAGTTCTGATCTTAGAGTATTGTTTGTTCAAAAGAATACTCTTATATTTTGAAGAGTATTTATATTCTATATTTTGATGTTTGTTTATATATACTTCCTTGAAGAAGCTTAAACCAAATTGATAAATGAAACGTTGGATTTACTTCAGATTCATCCTTTGACATTTTACAAATACATTCTACTTCCTTAATATCGTATATCAATTCAGCTCCCAAAAACTGTGGGACTGTTCGATCAAACTTGGACAAAATTGTTTACATTCACTTAGTATTGTTCGTTTGAATCTTCCTATTGATGTTTAGGGCTGCAAATGGTCAGTCTCCTGTCGGCATATATGCATAATGTGCGTGTTGCCTCGATATAGCCTTATTTCACGAGCATTGTAAGCAAAGATGGAGACTGGTTAGCAGTAAAATACAGGCCACAAGTTTCATCCTATTCGGGACTCGTCAGCTGGATGTACCAGCGTCTCAGAGTTGATGATCGCTCTGGGCCTCGAACACAGTAACTTTTGCTTCAAACACCATCGCGTTATCCACTGAGCTACTGAGTTCTGATAGCCACTTGCTTGTGTAATCAGGTGAAGTTTAAATACACTTAGTGTTGTTTGTTTGAATCTCCCCATTGATGTTTTAAGACTGCAACTGGTCAGTCTCTCATTGGTATATGTGCATACTGTGCGTATTGCCCATTACAGAATCAAGTGGCTATTAAAATTCAGTAACTGAGTGGATAACGCGATGGCGTTTGAAGCAAAAGGTACTGGATTCAAGTCGCAGAGTGAACATCAACTCTGAGATGCAGTTACATCCAACGGACGAGTCCCAAATAGGACGAAACGCGCGTCAAACTGGATTCTACTGCTAGCCACTATCCATCTTTGCTTAAGAAGTTTCTACATGTTAGATTGGTATTTTTGTTTTAATACTTATTTCTTATTATCATAATCATTGTGTATTAAATACTGTATTATCTCCTTCAAATTTTGAAAATGATTCTTTTATGTTTTGTTTACATGTATGTGTACCAAGAATTATTCATCACTTCATCCATATTTATTTTTTCGCAACTAAAACAAATAGTTTTGTTCTTTTTGTGTTTATGTGTGTGTGTGTGAATGAAAGTTTTCTAATCATAATAAACTGGACTAGATATAAAATACAAAAAAAGAAAAATTACCCTGGAAACAAAAAAGTTCCACTATCATACAACTCTTCCTTTTTTTGTATTCATCCATGTGTGTGTGCGTGTACAAATGTATCAGTAATATTGATTTTTTTTAATAAGTCTTGTCAATTATTGTAATGGAGTGATTTAATCCAGGTAATCAAATATGAACGACACTGAACTAATTTTATAAAAAAAAAATATACTAAATAGTTAACATTTATATAGTTGAAATCATGAGTCGCACTGATGAGGAGTAGCACAATAGAACAAAATGGCAGTCCAGTGCTTCTAAGTTTTCCATGGTAGTCTAGTTTCAATTAACTCATGATTTCAAGTATACAAAATTACTAAAATCTCCACAAAATTCCATTCTAGTTAACATTTACGTTTGAAGTATACTAAGAATATCTTACTTTTCAACTTCTCAAATAAAATACATTATCAAGATATACTCCAATGATAAAATAGAATAATTATACGAAATGAATAAATTTAAATTCTATTGAGAAGCCATGACAATTGTAGTTCAAACATGTCGTGTTTGAGGAAAGAAACTCGACAAAGAGATTAGAATATAATCATGTTTATATAGTGAATTGATTGAATTTGAGCTTTAGGCTATTGGATAGCGGCCTAGTCGTTTAAACATTAAAAATCGAGGAAAGATTCAAAGAAAAAGAAAACATTAACAAGAGGTCTATGCATACTGTTAGACTGAATAAATACTTACTTACGCCTGTTATCCCTCGTAGAGGAGCATAGGACATACATCAGTATTCTCCATCCAACCCTGTCCTCTGCAATCTTTTCAAGTTCATTCCAGTTAACATTCATCATTTTCATATCTTCTTCTATTTCCCGGCGTAATGTGTTCTTTGACCTTCCTGTTTTCCGATTCCATTCTGGATCCCAAGTTAAGGATTGCCTCGTGATGCAGTTTAGTGATTTTTTCAATGTATGCCTTATTCACTTCCAACATCTTTTCCTAATTTCCGCTTCAGCTGGAAGCTGGTTTGTCCTCTCCCATAAAACATTGTCACTGATAGTATTCGGTAGACTGAATAAATGATGGAGTAAATTAAGTGAAAAATTTATTTTATGAATAAAAATTTTTATCACATGGTGACCAGCTTTCATTTTCCATACATTAGAAAACGAAGTAAACTAAACAACTTTTAGTTTCCAGGTCCATTTATATTTTCCTTAATCGTTCATAGAATTAAAACATCATGTGAGAACTATAAATGTGAGAATAATCTTAGAAAACGTTTAAGTGTTCTTAGTAAATTTTCGACAGTGTTTCATTTCAATGGTGTTTTTTTAAAAAGTTTAATTCAGGACTCTTCAATTAGACACAAAGATTTGAATTTAGATTCATACGTTTAGTAAACAATTCCCCTGGATGAAATGATTGTAGCTTATAGTTTAGAAAAAAAGTTTATGTACTCATCAGATCAATTTATAATCTTTATATGCGTCAGTAGCTCTTTGTTCCTATTATCTTATTTATTTATTCATTTGAACAGAAATATTGGTTCAAAGGGGCGCCGAATACATATGCACCACACAAGTCACTTGAATTGTGTGTAGGTTATGATACTGCCCAGGTGCTAAAACTGAAGCAGGTGGTTTTCTTAGGAGGCCACACTCAAAGCCGTCGATCTAGATGTCTAGTCTACAAGGCAGTGAAGCAACGTCAAGAGATGCAGTCCCATGGTAGTCGATGGCCAATAATTGGTTCATATTCCATTTGTCTCCTAAGGATCCTGGAGTCCATGTTTAGAGTCAGGGTTTTCTAACTCCCTTAGGTGGATTCCGATTATCCATCAACCCGTATAAAAAGCCTGAGTCTCGCTTTTCGTCCTCTCAATTCCGTAAACAACAGTAATGTGGTGAGAAGGCAGTGAGTAGGACTTCACTGGCGGTGACTGTATAGGCGTGGCCGTGTGAGAACATTTCAAGAGGGAGAGTTGACTCTCCTCACCTTCGGCAGTACCAGGGCATTTAAGAGCCATTCGTATTATCCTATTGCATCATTATGAAAAAGCCGACCTATACTAATGCTCAATGAATGATAAGCAATACTCAAACAATGATTTCATTGAAAAGAGAAAACACCCATGAAACCGTTTGTCATTTCATATATAATTTCGATAACCAACTTTTAACTATGCATCATAAAAAAAGAATTTAATTCTCCATTAAATTTTGAACAATATGATCTCGGCCTGTTTAAACATCTGAACTACCTTTTCCTGTCATCTAGATATTTCAACAACTTATCTAATTTTGTTTGTTTTAATACATCATTATGGCTATTAATTGCACAACCTACTCAGGTGCGTTTCTGAAAAGTGTAAGACCTTTCGCTGTAAGGGTTATGGAAGGCCTAATCACAGATATTGTGGTTGCTGGCTATATGCAGCGAAAAGGATGTACATTATTCAGATATCGATGGACTGGACTGCTAACTTCTAACTGGCGATCACTCAATATTTATCGTCAGGACGAACGAAGAAGTAAGAAACGGAAACTTGTTGAAGTACTTTATGCTGAGAATTCTATATTGTACCAGAAATATAATATTGAATAAGCCTAATAATAATAGTTATATCACATAAATATCAAATTTCATCTGTTGAAATATTGAACATATTTGAATAATGAATCAATTCTGAAAAAATAAAAAAACTATATATTCTCAGTTCATATTTATGGTTACGTGCTTATTTCTCTTATCATTCCATGAGTTAAGATAAATTGTGAATAAGACTTTGTCAACATGTCAGTGATGATGTTTCTCATTGTGACATTAGGTAAGAAGTTCTAGATCTCATGGAAACCATTCTTTTGTTTAAGATAGCAGATATGCCTTTCTTATGAATGTTAACCAAAATGAACCTTAGTAGTCTTGTCGACTACCAATTATATTAGAGTATAATGTAAACACTTCATATATATTAGTTTGTAATCAATGTTTAAGTTATGGTTATTTTGATCTCGTAATCAGTCCAGATATATATGCGCCACACAAATCTCATTTGATTTGTGTGAAGGCTGTGATACTGCCCAGGTGCCCAAACGGAAGCAGGTGGTTTTCTTAAGGGGCCACACCCAGAGCCTTTGACCTAGAAGTCTGATCCACAAGGCAGTGGAGAACGTCAGGAGATGCAGTCCCATGGTGGCCGGTGACCAAAGATTGATTCATACGCCATTTGTTCCCTCAGGATACTGGAGCCCATGTGCACCATTTGTTTGGAATGAGGGTTTTCCAACTACCCTAGGTGAACTCGCCGTGTCCACCAACCCGGTCAGACCTCCGGACATTCGATTTTCGTCTTCTCAATTTTGTAAACAACACCCCCGCCACGAAAATGCAGTGAGTAGGACTTCCCTGTCAGAGGCTATATACGCGTGGCCATGTGAGAGCATTTGGAGAGGGAGAGAGGACTTTCCCCACTCTCGGCCGTACCAGGGCATTTGGGGGCGGTAATCAGTCCAGGTCAAATAACATAATTATGGTTAAGTCAATCATTATATCAACTACTGGTATCCATGTAAACGGAAATACGGATGGTATATCAAAATCTCGTCTTGGTTGATTTCTTTATTTTCTGGAAGTCTTAATTCATGGATTGAAAAATTTAAAGGATAATTTTCATTAGCTTTCATTTTTTATCCCTTTATAATTTAGGCTCTTAGACAAAACGAGTTCGAATAATTTTCATCACCTGTCGTAATAGTTAAACGTTCAATATTTACACTGATTTGTTATGTAAAGATTTAAAAGATCTATTACCTCTTAGTGAATTTAAGTACAGATTATTAAGTGTCCCTACCACTATTTCCACAAAGATTTTAAAACGTCACACAAGTCGGTCATCTAGAAGGGTTAACAAATATTAAGTGACTTTTTACCTGAATATACACAACGTTTTCATGATCAAATGTACCATACTGAAATATTCTTATGTGACTTATTTAGACAGAAAGAATTTATATCTGAATATTATGCAATAATCTATTCTGGATCTGCCAAATTACGTACAATAAAAAACTTGTAACATTGTATCTCAATTGTATGTGCTCAATTATAAGCTTTATCACATTAGAGTTTCTAGAAAGATGTGGTATTGTGGTGTGGGCTACTTATATACACATAAGTAAGATAAAAGAATGGTCAGACATAGAATGTATTTTGGCAAGAGATCGATAAGGAAAGAACCGGAACGAGGCTCAATCGGTATGAAAATGCACGAACAATGAAATCACAGAAGGCGAACTGATATTTGAAGAAGGGACAGTTAAGATTAAGACAATTGATTGTTATTTTGCAAATTAACTTTTTGCTCTGTGGTTATCAGAATTTAATGAGATAGTCTGTAATTTGTGCTTAAATACATTCGATTGTCCCCAGTCGTGTTTTGTTCACTACAGTATTACATACGAGATAAAAATGATTTCATCTAGTCCAAATATCAGAGGTAACAATTCCTTCGCCTGTCAAAATCATGTATCAGTAACTCAGCACAATATCCACTGTTTCAAACATAAATGTAGCCTAGTAACCACAGCGTCCATAATCATTTCCTGTCTATACCATAAGAACTTATAAATAATACATACACTGAAGTAGCACTATTTTTTGGCTGGTTTGATTTCGTTATCCCCATTATGTTCTTTGTAAATTTGCACAAAATACACATACACTATCTCTACAATGTAGAGATTAAGTTTATCGATCATTTAAATCCTTCCTTCATTTCGTTGTTTTCTTATAGAAGTAAACTATCCAATAAAAATTTGTTGGCTTAGATACATAAAATAATGGTTTTATAATTACATAATTATTTTTGAACAAAATCAATACATATTTCTTGTTTATATTGATTAGTGTACATCCATGATTGTTTATACTTGTTATGAAGATTGTGTTTTTAAGTTTACTAGTCATATATAAGCCTATGATTGGTGGTATTATGGTGAACAGAACACGACTGGGAATAAATATCCGTCCATAGTCTCCGATTTTAATTGTTCATGCATTTTCATACCAATTGCACGCTGTTCCTGTTCTTTCCTTATCGATCTTCTACTGAAATACATTCTATGTCTGACCATCACCATATACTACCTATGTGGATATCAGTAACCTACATCACAGTATTAGTGAAAAATTTAAAGAAAATGATAACTTAGCTCTTTCACTTGATTGAGCATACAAATATGTTTGAAAGTTAAGACCATCATTTATACAGAACAGATCAAATGTTTCATAAAAACATGTGCATAAAATCAGAAGACTAGGAGAAGCGGCAGCTACAGTTTTATCGACAAATGACGCACATTGGAGATGGCGAGTGAGCCAAATCGCTTTTACCAAGCGTTAATCAATAGTTATAGTCAGATAAAAATAAGTTACAGACATATGATAAATAGGATAAGAAGTGTACACACGCATACGCTCATTTAAAAATGGTCAGGGTTAATAAGTGATTAGTTAACCAAGGATGTTTAAATTGGTCTGACCAGAAGTTAGAATAAGGGTATATGGGCTTAACATATCAACCGACACTACAAGACCATCCAGTTTGATAAGTAATTGATATTCACTAAGCATCGATTCATCCAGTAAAAAATTACGTTTAACTTGATGTTGGTTTGTTCTCTGAGCTGGATGGTTTGGACGTGGAGCTTTCATCGTCCTTCTGAACGACATCATCAGCACAAACTTCGGGTAGAAGTGAAGTGTTTGAATTTCTCCACATGTGATTCACAGCTTGTCCTCTGCACCTCAATGTTGATTGGTTCTTATTGACCTTATTGACCAAAACAAAGAAATAAACAATGACAGATTTAAGGTCAATAAGAACCAATCAACACTAAGGTGCAGAGGACAAGCTGTGAATCACATGTGGAGAAATTCAAACACTTCACTTCTACCCGAAGTTTGTGCTGATGATGTCGTTCAGAAGGACGATGAAAGCTCCACGTCCAAACCATCCAGCTCAGAGAACAAACCAACATCAAAATCACTCACCTGATCTACAAATCTTCTCCACCATCTCAATTACGTTTATCATTTTATTGTTGATGTTTAAGTATGATTATGTATAAACATTCAATGACGTTCAGTAAATAAATGTCTCTTTTAAAGATCAAATAACTGCATATTCTTATACTTCAGTTATATAATAAAAAATGTAATTTGCGCAACATCAAAAGCATCCTATCATTTTAAACTTTCGTTGAGAATTATGTAAGTAAATATAAATTATCGACTAGATGGTTATCTGTAACGAGAGAATGTTTTCTCGAATGGTGGTAAAGTAATGTTTTACAGGCCCCCAAATGCTCTGGTACGGCCAAGAGTGGGGAGAGTCAGCTCTCCCGCTCCAAATGCTCTCACATGGCCACTCGTATACAGCCTCTGTCACGGAAGTCCTACTCACTGCCTTCTCTTGGCATTACTGTTGTTTACGAAATTGAGAGGACAAAAAGCGAATGTCCGACGCTTTATAGAGGAAATAACGGTCATCTGTTTATGCTCCTTGTAATATCTATGAATACTCCTGTCTTTATCATTTAATCATTATCATAAAGAACTTCAGATATTGAAATGGTTAGTTTGGTACTAGTCTCTATTATAACTACATTTAACATATTTCGTGATAGTTAGTCATGAACTTATATTTACAAAGTTAAGTTTAAACGGATCAAACTGATCATCCAACTGATCAATTTCACAACAGTAAGATCATCTTGGATGACAACGTAAAATTCTTTAGTAGAGAAGATTACTGTTTATATATGAAACGTAAATTGTTTTTGATTAAAGATGATGACTATAAATTTTAATGACATCACTTAAGTAAAAACAAAGTGACGGTTTATTAGATCTAAAGTTCTAGAATATTTAAGAAAATTGTAGGATGAAATATCATCAAAGTATTAACCATCAAAGCAAGGTATTTTCCAATTAAATTCATTGGAACGTGACGATGATTGATTAAAGAATGGAAAAAAATGAAATACAAAGTGAAATGTTCAGTTACTACAGTGTTTTCTTTTGTTACCAAGACAACTGATGGTAAACCGTTGATATATCTATGCTTTCAAAATGAAATAAAGACTGATTTTTATGTGTTTTGTTCAATATATTGATAAGAAACAACGTTTGCGTAAACAAATCAGCCATTGCTGTTTAACACCACCCTATTTTCTGGATACAAGATACAAAGTGGATTCATTGAATACCTTCAAAACAATCAATAAACAATAAGAATTTGTCTTGTTACTATTTACGTAATCTATCATAATTAGAAGGATTAAACCTAATCTTTGTATTACAAAAAAAGAATCATGGACTGAATTTCAAATGTACTGAATTGTTAAAACCTCATTGTCTGCATAGTTTTGTAGGTAGTTTGAATAATACAAGGGATATGACATTAAATATTTCTAACTTCTTTGTTCCTGTCAATAGTAAAGTGAAATCTTCAAAAACGTTCAGTTTCTATCAGAATAATCTCATTTGTATTGCTCTATAATGAAAAGAACTGTATGAACTTGCTCCTCAAACTTTATGTTTACAGTTTTTGTCTAATTATTCTTCAACCAACTAACCGATCACAGTGTAACTTGAAATATATTGAATGTTTCAATAAAATATAGGTTTATTTGAATGGGATGAATAGATAGGTTTGACCAACCCATTTTAACTATAATCAATACTGGAAATAATTATCTGTATACCAAAGGTCGAATTTGATTAGTATAGATTGATAAATCAGTAGTCATGATTTTTTTCGAATTCTTAATCTACCATTGATATTAATTCGAATACATTTCATTAAATTATATGTTATTAATGAACATGCTTCTAAGTGAACATAGTTTTATCAGAAAGAGGGTTTTTGTGGAGATCGTAGTAATTTAATGGTTGGAATCATGAGTCGATTAAAGCTAGACCACCATGAAGAATCTAGAATCACTGAACTCCTCAACAGTGCGCATCTGCGATCCCGCTTTCAGGATTCGAACCCAGGACCTTCGATCTCGAGCTCAAACACTTAACACCTAGACCACTGAGCTGTTCGGCTTCCATCACTGTTAATGTCTAACTTCAACCAATCCATGAAATTGCGTCACCATCTACCATTGTCTTCAGTGAGTCATTGCCTCACAACAGACTCGGTTGAATTCGACTAGTCACGGCTTTTCACTAGAACCTTCTTTGAAAATATTAGAATTATATCATCAGATAGATATGTTTTCTATAGAAAAAAAAGTAAACGAAAAATGTAGACTACATTACGGATTTGAGATGAAATACCCTACATACAAATGTAAACATACATTCTATTCACATATTAGTTTAACATTTCTCACTACTTATTTATAGTAAATTGTAACCATTTACTTACTTAAACTACATTCAAGCAACAAAAAAGAAAAACCAAAATAAGGAGTGATCATAATAGTTGAAAATTTCAAAATAGATTTACTCAATGTATTCCATTGTTCATTATACAAAAGACATACATCTATAAATATACATTAGGCTCCTTCTTTTAAGTAGGAAATCAATTAGAAATAATAGTTACCTAGACAACATTAAACAACAGCAACAACAATAAGCATTGAAATGCATTATAATACATATTTGCTTTTAGTTTAATCTTATTCTTAATTGAAAAAAGCAAAATGAAAGTAGGTGATGATGGGAAGGATCATAGTGAACTTCACCTTTTTTTTGACAACACAAGTGTGTTTCTTACTCTTCTTAACGATATAATTGAATATATATTTTGGGGGGGTCAGCGTAGCAGAATGAAGCGAATTCTCTATTTACCATCATTAACAATAGCTTTCAGTGACGTAGCATAAACGGTCAAGGTGACCGTCACCACACTGAGGTTCATGTATACATAATACTGACAACAACTAGGCACAATGTGAATGTATTCAAAGATTTTCACAGATTTCTTTCAAGTTTATTACAATTTGATATAGTATTTTAAGAGTATTTAAAAATTTATCCAGACTCCAGTAAAGTATAACTTATAAGTTTTATACTAATAAAATCCATAAAATGATTGAAGGTATTCAACAGGTAACCCCAAACCTACCTTTCATGCTGGCTGTCATTCGTCAGCATGGTGTATTTATTATATTACAAGTTACAAGTTACTCTGATATGAAATACTAGATAGATGAAACGGGAACGTTATCGTTGTTAGTATTTTTCTCGTACTGACCTATCGTTTGCGAAAAACGAATGATGAATACATTGGAATTGGTGCATTTTATATTATGAAGGATGGAAAAAGAGTAGCTATGGTAGTTGAATATGGAATAAATTCTCATCATTGAAGATGTGTACGAGTTATTGAATCATTAGAATTAAAATGCATGTTAAAGAGAAATTCTCTGAAATTTTGTGCAACTGACGTTTTGAATTTTTGATTGTAGCAACAGTTAGAATATTTGACAGAGACATTACATTCATTTTAATTTTTAAATTATTTCTTGTAACATCCTCTAAACCCAGACAAAACTACCATTTCGATCTTTAAACAACTAAATCCATGGTCTAGAGGTTAAGTGCTTGCGCGTGAGACTGATAGGTCCTGGGTTCAAATCTCGTGAGTCAAGATCGTGGATGCGTCTTACTGAGGAGTCCCACAATGTTTCCAGGTTTTTAATGATGGTCTAGCTTCAATTGATTCATCATTTCAACCATAAAATTACTAAAATCTTCACAAAATCCTCCTTCTGAATACTTTTTGTCTTCTGTATGAATACAGTTAAACAGTCCAACATAAATCAATCACTAAACTCAAATGAAAAAGATCAAGTGGAAGTCTACACATATCTAGCATTTGTTTAAAGTTTTGTAAATACACACGAAAATTTCATCAGGAACTAACCATACAAACAAGCTACAAGGATGGATTGACTAACGGCTTGGGATAAACCTCACGTTTGTATTATTATTACGGTTATGTTTTCGTTTATTTAGTCACTCAATTGTAGATATTTTGGAATAATTCATATCACATGACTTTTGATGTAATAATTTTTTGTTCTATTATGACTGATTACGCTACACTTGACAGTGTCTGGACAGATTTTAAGTCCTTTCAGAGGGGATTCCACAACACTGAACAATTACCACTACATTAGATATTATAACTAAGACCTATTAAGTCACTTTATGAACGTGTTGTTTGTAAACACAATGTTTGTAATATTGAAAAATTCAAATTTCTATCTCAGTTAACGCATTTACCATAAGACTTGAAGGTCATGAATACTACACTCGAATAGTTATTGACTGTTGTGAAATCCTTTTGAAGTTTATATGATTTATTTAGTCAAGGTCAATCTTGTAAACACCCTTTATTTTTAAGCTGAACAAAAGCTTACATACTTATTTTTACAAATATGATTGAAAAGCTTTCGTTTTATAACAAGAACATTATATCAAAAAAAACAAAACAACTTGATCATTATGAATACATTTGATATATAAATGTTACTATAGTAAATGATTCATTTTTGTTTATCAAAAAACTGATCGAAAAAAACACAACATGAAAACAAATTTTTGTTACTAGGCGTTTTCATTATTGTTTACAAATAGAATTAAATTATTCTACAAAATATTTTTAAAGAATCAAACAAACAATAAAATTAAATGGTTGGGAATTTAAGTGTTTTTAAAAAAAAAATTAATTATGTTAATTCACTTTACGGTATCAAAGTTACTTTTCCTTTTGTTCCTCCCCAAATCAATACTGTAAATTATATGCGTTAGGTTATATGTTCGAATCTCGCAAGGCGTGATCGTGGACGCGCACTGTTAAGAAGTTCCACAATCGGACGAAACGGTCGTCCAGTGCTTCTAGGTTTTCCATGGTGGTCTAGTTTCAATTGGCTCATGATCTCAACTATATAAGATGAGGTTGACATTTGTTTTCTAGATAATTTTATTCACGTCATCATGTACTACTTTCTATATTAAGTAATATTTCCTATTCATAGTTAGATTGTATAAAATTTTCAATCAAGAAGTCTGTTATAGGAAACTAATGTGGGAATCTGATATCTCACATCAAGACCTAAACAATATTCAAACAAACATCTTAGAAAACAAGAATCTATTTCATCCTCGTATGAGACTGTTCACTAATGAACATCAAATAACCTGATGAAGATCGAACTTAAGCCTTTCATGATTCAAAATGAGCTTTTATTTAACTTACACATCAACTGAATTGATATCTAATGGTTTACTTTTATAAAAAATTCATTCACTTTGTGATATTGTGTGGCTTTTTAACAATGTCATTGGTGATATTTATCACAAAATCGGTATAGTTGAATTAGGCTTTTCATGAGAACCCTAGGAACTATTTTATAAAGTTAGTCAAAGCTTTGTATAATAGTTGAACTTGATTTTTGAGTATTGTTCATGTTCAACATCTTTTTTTTTTCACTGTAAATTACGAAAACTAAACATAAATATAGTTTTGGTTTATGAACTTTATGTTTAACTATTCACCGGAAAATTCAGTCGGCTAACTTTTAAACAAACAATTAAAACTGATAATTAAATCTACTTGGCATTAATTGTTTGAATCTTCACATTGATGTTTAGGACTGCAACTGGTCAGTCTGTAATTGGTATATGTGCATACTATGCGTATTACCTCCATATTGGTAACATAAAGTAAAAAACAGAATTTTCAGAATGCTTTTTTTTTTATCTCAATACATCCAATTTCTCAGGCAATGAGTAAACTGAAACAAGTCTATAAAGTTAGAGATCAAACCAAAGAGGAAGACAATCAAAAAAAATGTTTTGATATCAGCTACAAAACAATGATTAAAAGTCAATCAAGTCGTATCTCATTCAAACAAGCAAGCAGATAGTTGAGAATAGATTCTGATAGCTCACGTTTCTTGTAAGGTTATTCTGATAGGAATGTCTAGAAAGATAATGATATATTCTAGGCTAAATCATTTTATTAGGCACATTTTCATTCAGTAACTGAATTACAAATCATTTGTGATCATGTGATCATCATACATACACTTAACTCTAGAATAGCCTAGAACATTCTGTAGTAAACGAGAAAACCAGTAGGGACAATCGAATGTATTTGAATATAAAATTAAAGGATATCTTAGTAAGATCTGAGAATCATACAGTGAATACGTCACTTGCAAAATATCAATCAATCGTTTCAGACTTCATTATTCTTTCGTTTCCACACAAATCATTCTTTGTTCTGGTTCTCTTATCTTTGATCTTCTTAAACTTTCTACCTCCAAGCATTTCACATTCGATTAATGATACATACTACTTATATCTATCGACATCAGTAGTACATATCACAATTCTTATATGTCAATCTTTTTTCACTAAATTAATTATAATTCAATATAATTTGATTGAATTTGAGAGATAAACAAAAGAACAAAAACTGTCCATCATCAATGTTGTTTCCATTTGTTTTCATTAAACGTAAATTAGAATCCTTGTTACGATGATCAACTGATAAGTATATAGTTGCTAATTACCATTTATTAGAGAAGAAACAAAACAACAACAACATTTTTGTCTCATAATGACGCCTTTTTTGTTGTTATGTATACCACATATTTGATCTATTCAATATGTTGTATTAAAACAACTAAATGATACTACTTAAAATATAATTTTGTAACTGAGTAATTGAATGAGTGAATGATTAATGGATATATAGAATGTAAGTAAAATACTCTAACCCTTAAAATAAATGAGAATGATTAACTGGTCTTTTTATGCTGGCCTCTTACAATTTAATATTCATAATAATTTAAAATGATGGAAACGGTGGACAGTAGAGCAATTTCATGGATTGGTTAAAGTTAAACATTAACAGTGTTGGATACCGAACTGCTCAGTGTTCTAGAGATTAAGTGTTTCGCTCTTGAGATTATAGATCCTGGGTTCGATATCCCGTGGACGAGATCGTGGATGCACACTGTTGAGGAGGTCAATACTAAAACGAAACAGCCGTCTAGTGCTCTCAGGATTTTTTATGGCGGTCTAGCATTAATCGGCTGATACAGTCAACTATAAAATTACTATAATCTCTATAAAACCCCCTTTCTGATCATGTAGAATGAGATTTTTTTTTAAAAATTGTAGTTATCCTAGAAACAAATGAAATGTGAAGCGGAAAAATATTCCAGTAATTATTATGTTTAGATCACTTAAACTATTCCAGTCATACAATGCTTGACAATAATTATGTATCCTAATTTACTGGAAACAATAATAGTCATGCTACAATCGTCATTAGGTAAAATAGCTGTTGTTCAGTCTATCAATAGAACTTTTCTGTGGTAGATTTATATTATTAAAAAGAAACACTTTCTATTTCATTCGACTTACTTTGCTTTGAACATACACTTGATATTCAGTTAACTTTTAGATCTAAAGTTAAATCTTTGATTACCGATAGTCTTACAATAATAAGTGTATACAATGTGTAAGACAAGCATAACGGAGGACTTTTTGTTGAAGGGATTTAAACCTAGTAGTATATACATATAAACAGATGTGTATCTGTTTAGATCTCTCTTTCCACTGTAAAACTTGCCCGAAACATAGGAAACTGTTGTTGATATTAAAATTATACTCCCGGAACTAATTAAAATCTTGTTTTATTTTAAGTTAAATCATGTCAACAATGAACATTAAATTTACATTTAGAAAAGAAATAACTTTATTTTAGTAGGTTAATGTATATTCAATGAGTGTACATAGTGAATGTAAACATAAACAGGTATCAAATTCACTTGGTATTGTTTATTTGTATCTTCCCGTTGATGTTTACGACTGTGAATGATCAGTCCCTTATTGGCTTATGTGCATCCTGTTCGGATCGCCTCGATATTGACTTAATTCACAAGCATTATAAGCGAAAATGATTAGCAGTGGAATCCAGGACGTGCGTAATGATAAGTGGCTATCCGGAAACAGTGGCTAAGTGAATAACACGATGGAGAACGGTACTGCGTCGGAGTACTAGAGTGAACATCAACTCTGAGATGTAGGTACATCCAACTGACGGGTCCCAAATGAGACAAAACACGTAAACTGATATTGTACACGAAGAAAAAGTATTTGAAAGTGTCACAGTGAGTAAAATTTAAATAGTTCCAACGTTTATCCCAGGTAAATGGATTGAATCCTTCTCAGGGAAATGATTTAAATCGAATTATACTAATTTGAAGTATGTCCCCGAAGAGGAAGAAAAAGAAGACTAGTCGGTTATACACTGAAATCATTTATCTTCTGATGAAGCGTTTCTCAATGTTGAATTACTTAAGCAGCGTTTGAATAAGAAAGAAACAAATCAACGTTTCTAGTGTCTAACCATTGTCTATCAATCAGAAAGATTTTAATGACTTATTCACATTTCACGAATTGAATTAACGGACCAATACTTGAAAGTTGATTTCAAGTTTCAACCAGATACGATTACATTCTGTTGATAAGGTATAAATAGCCTAAGATAGGTTCAGATTTGAGTCATAAAAAAGAAGTTCAAAAATTTATATTATTTCTTTTATAGTAAGCTTCCATTCGTATTCAGTCTTCTCTTGAATGAGTCAGCAAAAGGTCAGCACACTACTCTTTCCTATACATTACTGGGAATTTGTCTGTTTTGATTTTTAAACACATTTACTATATCCTCTTAGTTGTTGTATCCTAATTGAACGTAGAAGAGAGTATAAGTCAAGTTTAAAGCGAATTTCTCTGAAGTCTGTAAACTATATTTAAATTACCTGTTGATATGTAGTTCTGGATCTAGCTACAATTCAATATCATATAACATCATGTTACAACTAATAGTGAATTACACTTTATATCCATACGGACACATGATTTTCATTATTATAATGTTTAAGAATGATACCGGTTCTGTTGATGAGATCTTTTCTTTTATTATAAAAAAGATATTTCTATGAGCAAAAATATGATTACATAGAAATAGAAATCCTGTTTATTTATTTGTTTTTATATGTATTACTAATGTTTACATTACAATAACAGAACACCATCCGTCATGATTGACTAAAGGACAGGTAAAGGGGATTAAGAGTTCTATTCTCGTTCACTTGGTGGACACAGGTCATCAGGTTGAACTGAATAAAGCTTTTAAGGTTATCTACCATATTCCATCTAATTTGCCACATGGTTTACGAGCTCGTCTATTGCACATAGCTGAAGCCATCGCAATTCATAACCACAAACCGAACCTTTGTATCCAAAAGAAGTTTGTACAACCACTCTCGCTACCTTGGCCATCGGTATAACGGAGTTTGTAGCATAATTTCGGTAAACAATTATCTTATTCCTTCCATTTTTTGTATTTTACTTATTCTCTTCATCCGTCTCTTGATTCTTACATAACTACTATATTACTGACCATTCATCAAAATATTTTGTTAGTTCTTTCTTCTCATTTTTATATATTATGCAACGTAGCAACAGCTTAATTTTCGAATAACTACTTTGATTAGTATTAATCCTTCTCTTCCAATTAATGTTAGTTTATAATCGATGTCATTATATAATCATTACGTAACGTATCTACTCAATGACTGTTATTTAATTAGGGCAAAGGAAGGGTAAGAGGTTGGACAAATCGTTTCTGCACGCAAAGTTCAGGCTTGAATTCATGGATTGCCAATGCCTCAGCAGTGCATTTATTTATTTAATTATTGTAAATCATATATATATTAGTGTAGAGCCATGATGAAAAACTAATTGAAAAGAAATTTCTTCGCTCGATTCGTTTCTTTCTTAATTAACAAATGTCAAAATGGGAATTTTCACTTTATTACAAGAATAGTAAAAAAAACTTTCATATTATCAACAATAACTAAGTCATCATTTATCATGAGGATACTTTTTCATCTTTTTGACTTTCTTGTAATTTTGGTAATTTCATATACATACTTTGTTCATGTTATGTGGTAGGATTGATTTGAGTTTTATGGTAGTTGATAAAACACCAACAACTTGATCGATAGAAATTGGTCAGCAAAATTGTACCAGGTAATCATAACTTTGGTCTCTTCCAAGTAATCACTCAATAGTAAATATTTCTTAGTTCTATAGGAAATCATTCATTGCCGGAATAAATCAATAATTAACTCTCAAACTGTAAAGCTATATGATTTGATCGAATACTCTGAGAAGCACTAGTTCTCTTAAGATTTCAGGTACACCTTGTCGGTGAATTCTAATCAGTATGAAACCTATGTCATAAGTTTACTGTATACTAGCTTTAACTAATTAAAATCTCACCATGGGGCATAAGAAGACAATTCATTTAAACTAGTATCCATATTGCAATTTGATCCATATAGTCCGATTAATATTATAATAAACGATACAATCAGGAAATTGGTTACTTTTCCATTATAAATCAATTGTGCATACTTTACCTACTTTTTATCACATCGGAATTCTAATTGGAGTTCTAACTATCAGAGACGTTTTGTAATAAAGTACTTTGAGATGATGGAGAAGATTTGTAGCTCAGTTGGATGATTTTGATGGAGTTTTGTCCTCTGAGCTGGATGGTTTGGTCGTGGAGCTTCTGAACGACAGAATGCATTTTAATACTTATTATGTTTGATTATTGTAATCTTCTATAATAAATGAAAATACACTTATTAAATTATGATTTTTAATCACAAGTATATCTCTTAATAAGATAAGCTTGCGTAACCTGACTTATTTAATAAGTCTGATTATATTATAAACCTGTTTTATATATCTATATTGAAGTAATGACCTTTTGGAAATGTTTCACTTTATAAGATTCACAGTTAAGCTGAAGCTTTTACAATATTGTTCTAGACAATGTGTTCAGTAATGATTTCATGGTTTTATTATCGCGAAACTTTTCAATTCAAAGGGCCCCAAAATGCTCTGGTACAGCCGAGAGTGGGGAGAGTCTGCTCTCCCTCTCCACATGCTCTCATATGGCCAGCGAATATATAGCCTCTGCCAGTGAAGTCCTACTCACTGCCTTCTCGCGGCGGAAGTGTTATTCACAAAAGTGAGAGGACGAAAAGCGAATGTCCGGCGCTTTAACCGGGTTGGTGGATGTGGAGGATCCACCTAGGGGAGTTGGAAAACCTTCATTCCAAACCAATGGTGCACATGGGCTCCAGTATCCTGATAGAACGAATGGCGTATGAACCAACTGTTGGTCACCAGCTACCATGGGACTGCATCTCCTTACGATGCTCCACTGCCTTGTGGATTAGACCTTCAGGTCAAAGGCTCCGGGTGTGTCGCCCTAAGAAAACCACCTGCTTCAGTCTGGGCACCTTGGCAGTATCTTAGCCCTCACACAAATCGAATGAGATTCGTGAGGCGCATATTTATCTGGTGCTTCTTTGTACTAATATTTATTTAAATAATAAATAAAATAAATATCACAAAGGAGGTTTTATTGAGATTCTAATAAGTTTATAGTTGAATCCCGCGTGTGGGGTCATCGATGTGCACTGCTGAGAAGTCTCATACCAGAACAAACCAGCCATCCACTACTTCCAGGGTTTCCTTGGTGGTCTAGGCTTAATCGACTCATGAATTCAGCTATTAAAATCTTTTATGATTAATAAACTTGATTTCAGATAATAATCTCACCCCCCTCAAAGTAAAGAAACAAGCATATGGTACATTTATAATTAGTTATCTAAATTATTACAAAGGCGTAACAATCTAGACTCACTAGATCACACTTGTTTTCACACCAATCTAACAGTAATAATTCTGAATTTACTTTTGTAAACTTTGAAAGTTTATGGATATTGTCTTTGAAATTGTTATTAGCATTACTGAATAATTCGTAATAGACAATCGCGGAAAATTAGATATTTCATCCTAGCGTTTGATTCCTTTAAAGTATGTACGCACAATTTTGCGTGAAACACAGAGTATTTAGATATTGATGTCAGTGGTTAAACATTTAGAGCCACTGACTTAACATTTTCTCAACATTCGATAACTTAAAGATGAACACTTTAGAACATCGGAGATCAATCATATTGCAAGTAAAAATTGGTAACATCTATAGAAGCGGATAGTCATCGTGCAATATTAAGAATTGACTGTAGTTGAAGCAAGTGATCGTCAAAGGCCAACCGAAATGGAAAACTCTGGATCATTGCAATACAATTCAGTGTCTTCCATGGAAAATCTTCAATTTCCATCTCTTGATAAACTCGCCAATATGGCGAGTCCTTTACTTATGGACGACCTTTGAATGAATCTCAAGTGACCTAGAGAAATATTAGCCAATCAGTAAACAGTTAGCACGGCGTAAAAATATATTATACAAAACTAAAGAATTAAAGTGCATACACTTCTTTTACATGGTCCAAAAACTTGTACAGGGTAGAAATGGGTTCAAAGGTTCTAAAATCGTAATGCATACGGTAAAAGGACTCATCCATATGGCTGCATAATAGTCGGTCTCTGGAGCCATGATAAGGTAGCAAAAGCTCTCTCAACCTCGACCACATAACTTCAACAGTGTTTGTGTGTACTGTGGTTGTTATTACCCATGTATCCCACAATACTAATACCACTGAACAGCCGAAGCTTCAGTAACATCTGCGAATATTGCCGCCAATGTAACTGGTGCTTTTACTATACAGTTTGCATCAATTATTATAATTTGCTATAGTCTCAATCTCGACCGAGCGAAAATAGTTCATATTCTAACAGACGTCTTCCTCCAACAGATATTACATCTTAAAACCGATGGTACATGAGCATCAAGTACTGAAATTGGCGCTGCGACCTTGAAATCCCTTGAATGCTTCTGATTGGCTCGTCCATAAATTATAGTCTCACCGTTATATTAAATTTGAATAGGTATATACATGAAATGAAATTGTGAAATAAACAATCAACGATACATATATAGATAACATAGGATAAGTGAAATAACAATGTAATTATACATAATGGCAGATGTTTTATTATAGATTACATAGTATATAGAAATGATATGAATTAGGCAGGAAATCATAAATTGGGATAAATCTCAATTGAATTTTCCAAATGTTGAATAATCACATTATTATGATATAAAAATACAAAGATTGATGAATCAAATCAAGTTAAACAAAATAAAAGAAGAAACTGATAAGCTGTATTGGTTGTTTGAATCTTCTCATTGATGATGATGATGATGATGATGATGATGATGATGATGATGATGATGATGATGATGATGATGATGATGATGATGATGATGATGATGATGATGATGATGATGATGATGATGATGATGATGATGATGATGATGATGATGATGATGATGATGATGATGATGATGATGATGATGATGATGATGATGATGATGATGATGATGATGATGATCAGTCTCTTATTAGGATATATGGGTCTTGTGTGGATTGCTTCAATGTTACCATAAATCACAAGTTTTATAGTCAGAGATAGATAGTGGCTAGCGGTAAATTCCAGGATACGTGTCTTGTCTCACTTGGAACTCTTCAGTTGGATATACCTGCATCTTAGATTTAATGTTCACTCTGGGACACCGACTCAGTACCGTTTGCTTCAAATGCACAATCTAATTATTTCAGCTGACAGATAATTATGATCGATATCAATTAATGACAGTCAAATTGTGTCATTCGAGATTAGCAACATGCAGAACAACACTTTTACTCTACTGTTTATTTTATACAATTAGCATGATAGTCTTAAAGTTCTTTGTTAAGTTAAAGAAAATCTTCAGTCTGACATTTTTATTTTCAATATTTAAATTATTGTTATTGAAATTATTACATAACCGAAATAATAAGATTTCCTAAATTTGATTGTACTCTTCATCATCTATAGAAGCTCTTCAAATAATGAAGTAATGAACAACTATATAGTTCTAGTTCAAAACATTTCAGTAATATAAAATCACAAAGAAGTAATAAAAAACTGAACCCAGAACCTAGGAATTTTGCCTTGACTTTGATATATTTCTTTTACAAAGCTCTATGACATGAAATTTCAAATCTTAATATTGAGAGAAAGTTTTCCAATACTATTGGTGATATTTCTCCTAATCATTAAACCATTGAACTCTAATTGTTCTAAGATACAAACAAACAATACTAAGTGAATTTAAACTTCACCCCATTGCACAAGCAAGTGGCTAACAGGATTCAGTAGCTAAGTGGATAACACGATGGTGTATGAAGCGAAAGTTACTGGATTTGAGTCCAAGAGTGAACATCAGCTCCAAGATGTAGGTGCATTCAATTGACAAGTCCCAAATAGGACGAAACGTGTGTCCTGAATTCCACTGAAAGCCACTATCCATCTTTGTTCTAAGTAATGTTTGAGACTTTCATCCGTATTCATTTGATTTCAATCAAGTTATTATTGCTAGTAAAAAAACAAACATAGTATACTGTTACAATGCACATAGGTACACATATTTTTACATTAGTTATATGCTATAAATATATACATTACTTACCATGGTAATATGGAAACACATAGCCGTTTGCCATTACAACTGAATTAACGAATAAAAAAACAACCGTTTTTCTAATGAAATAATATACTTCTTCTACAGTGTCTTAAAGGGAATAGAAAAAAACACATGAAACTTAGTTCATTTTCTGACTGGGAAGGAGTAATGAAAGTTTATTGAATTTGTCAACAGTTTCCATTTAACTGACTTATTGTACCAGTGAATATTGTTCCAGCTTTCATGAAAACTAGAGTACCCAATCTGTCGTATGGCTTGATAGTGATCTTGTGACTTTCGGGTTGCCTAATCTGCCAAGGGCGATGGGACAGTGCATGACGGTATTTTTGTGGGCAAGGTTTGTTCATATATATATATATATATATATATATATATATATATATATATATATATATATATATTGTTCTTATGAAAACTAATTCTAGCATTAATAATAATAAGGTGAGACTGTTATTTATGGACGATCCAACTAGGTATAAGATAAAAAGTCTTGGATTTTGGGGTGAAATTCATTCATCAGTTTGGCTAAATAGCGTCTTGGTATTTTAGCTGATGTCAGTTCATGATGAAAACCCCACTTGAAATTCCTTACCCTAACCATCAACTGTAAATCATAATTTTTATTCTTCACATTAGTTTCAAACTGTCATTTATTCCCAGTAAATATGTAGACATTCTGAAAGTCAGTTTAGCGTCTCTAGAAGGTCGTCCATAAATTATAGTCTCACCAATAATAATAGTAATAATAGCCATAATGATAATAACAACAATATTTCAAAGTTGAAATCACGAGTCAACTGAAGCTAGACCACCATTGAAAACCTAGAAGCACTGGACGGCCGTTTCGTCCTATTATGGGACTCCTCAGCAGTGCGCATCCACGAACCCGCCCTCGCGAGCGAGATTCGAACCCAGGACCTACCAGTTACGAGCCAGAGCCCTTAACCGATAGACCACCAATTGTCTTCAGTGAGTTGTTATCTCACAACAGACGTGGTTGAACTCCACTGGTCACTGCTTCCCACTAGAACTCTAATAATAATAACAATAATAAAATATGTATATATTCATGGTTACTTTGAAAATCTAGATTAGTGTAACTATTCAAGGACACATCAGGATAAACTGAAACAGACCCAAATATACGAACTCATTATTTAGATACACATTCATGTTATGATTAAGCAGAACATATGTGTATGTCAGAATAAACTAAACCAAGGGAGATAGATAGGAAAAAAAATGAGAATTTTTCTTGGTATAATTTGTATGATGAATATTAATTGCAACCTCCTGTTAAGTATTCAACAAAGTTCATTAATGATTTGTGTTATGGACTGACGTATGTTACTTACTTACTTACTTACTTACTTTACTTACACCTGTTACTCCCAATGGAGCATAGGCCGCCGACCAGAATTCACCAACCCACTCTGTCTTGGGCTTTCTTTTCTAGTTCTATCCAGTTTTTGTTTATTCTCCTCATGTCTATCTCTATTTCTCGGAGTAATGTGTTCTTTGGTCTTCCTCTTCTCTTTTGGCCTTCAGGATTCCATGTAACATATGTTATATATTACCATTAAAAATTATGCTGTATTGGATAACAGTACCGACATATTTTGTGTACACACAACCTCTTGTGCAAAGAGAATTTTTAGAGAATGTTTAAGATTTAGATCATTAAGTTGAAATCTAAAGAATCACATCACCAATTTCACTCAATATACCAATTCATATATCAATAATTTCACTAGGGGAATGGGATATTGTTAACAGTGACCGCACATTGAAGGTAGCATGAGAAGAGATTGCGACATTTAAATTGTTAGATTTGACCTGGTAACTGCGAAAAATGTATTTGTACTATGACTCAAACATTAATACACTATAATGATATACTGTCTGAATAGCTGAATGATTTTTGTTGATATATTGTTGAAACTATAGTTAAGTAAAAAACTATTAGGGCTTAATTAAAGTTTAACACTGCCATTATATTATTATGGGGATAAAAGAGCTGGATGTACAATGCTGTGAAGTAAGCTGTCCTGTTCTATTTTTATAGAAATTGACATTTCACAGCTAAGGATTCTCCATGTCTGTTCAATTGTCACTATCATTGAATAATTACCCACAGTTATATAATGACGCTACATAAATAATACCGTGGTTCGACAACACTAATTGAAGCGTAATAGAAATTATGATTCATTGATG
The DNA here is from genome assembly GCA_944470415.2 of Schistosoma rodhaini. Lineage (NCBI taxonomy): Eukaryota > Metazoa > Platyhelminthes > Trematoda > Strigeidida > Schistosomatidae > Schistosoma > Schistosoma rodhaini. Next base: position 38,274,176 of record OX104037.1, read on the forward strand.
TTTTTGACAAATCAAAATACTGGTCTCTATGTTTCGGTTACCTCTCATATGTACCTCCCTAAGTGGTTACTGTTATCTACGAAATAAATAAATTTTATCAGTATAAATTATAGTAATTTCAAATGCTTATTAAAACGACTAAAAACCGTTACTGTATAAATTTGGGGCGTAAAAGACATTGTTTCTATTTTTACTTTGTCTTTGTGCTACCACTTTAGTGATCACATTGAAAAAGATTGTTGCTTTACCTTTCAACAAACATTAATAATGTATTGAGAATAATTGAGATCATGAGTCAATTGAAGCTGGACCACCATTGAAAACCTGGAAGCACTGGACGGCCGTTTCATCCTATTGTGGAACTCCTCGGCAGTGCCCGTCCACGATCCCACCTCGAGAGATATCGAACCCAGTATCTATCGTTCTCGCGCGCGAACGCATAACCCCTAGACCACTGATCCTGCAGGCATCTAACGATGTTAATGTCTAACTTCAACCAACCCACAATTCTGAGCAACCGTTCACTAATCGTTTTCATTAAGTTGATATCTCTACAATAGACTTGGTTGAACTCCACTGGTAACTGCTTCCCTGCCTGGGTTCGAATCTCATGAGGCGGGATCGTGGATGCCCACTGCTGAAGAGTCCCATAATAGGATGAAACGTATATCCAGTGCTTCCAGGTTTTCCATGGTGGTCTAGCTTCAATTGACTCATGATTTCAGCTATAAAAATACTGAAATATCCACACAAAAAACCCTTCTGATCTACAAGTGTATTTACCTAAGCTGATAAGCACGTTTATATATACAACGTATATACTATAAAATGAAATAATAGTAATATGTTTGAAAGTAACATCCATACAATGTTTTAACATCAGATAAGGGGAAATCATTAGGACACTTAACTCCAATGTTCTAAATATCGTTGTGTGTGTTTAAAATGAGGTATGTAAATAAAGATAAACATTATATTTTTAGCTCGTTTTCCGGCAAAACAAAGACAAAAACCTTTTCCCCCTTTGTTTTAGTGTTTAGTTTATAAAAAATTAAACAAGGAATTTTGTTACCTGGATGATTAATAAACTTTACTAGGGATTATTATTCTAATAATAAGATAAACAGGATGCATACAATTAGATAAAACAGTTTTACTTAGTAGGTAATTATGATTAGGAAGATAAAACAATTCAAATACATTTTTAGTATTGTTTGTTCGAATATTCCCATCTATGTGTTAGGACTGCAATTGGTCACTATCTAATTGGCATATGTACATACTGTGCGTACTGCCTCGATATCGAGGCAATATTCGAACAAACAATGCTAAAAATGAATTTAAACTTCACCGCATTGCACAAGCAAGTGGCTATGAGGACTCAGTACCTGAGTGGATAACGCGATAGCGTTTGAAGCAAAAGGTACTGGGTTTGAGTCCCAGAGTGGACATCAACTTTGAACCTCAGGTACATCCAGCTGACGGGTCCCAAATAGGACGAAGAGGCGCACATCCTGGATTCCACTGCTAGCCACTATCCATCTTTGCTTACCAATTCTAATACAATGTTATAAATGAAGTGTATATTATGCAATCTAACTGTCAGTGACTTTTTGATCTCAGAAGCTAGGCGAATAACACATTATGGATTTGGAAGGTAAGGTACTTGGTTTGAGTCTGTCTATAAATTTCAATACAGGCATAAGGATATCTAGTTGACGAGTGAAATGAGTGCCATAGATACCACTACTGAGAACGATCTTACTCTGCTCACAAATGTCTGAATACCAATAGAGATATATTGATTAGTTCATTCTATCCTATACTATTCAGTAGATAGAAATTTGCTAAACATAAATAATAAAATATAGTCTATAACAGTGAATTTCCCAGAGGACAGTCATCAAAATAAAGAATTGTGATCATTTAAAAATCTTCACTCGATAAACTACTATCAAATAGTAAGTAGCATAAAATTTAAGACGTAAAATTCATATAACCGTGTTGAGTTTAAAGTTGATAGGTTCAAAATATTTTTTTAATAACTAGACACTTCAGTATTGATAGAAAGCTTTTCCGAAAAATGTATAAAAGAAAATGACTTAATATGGTAAGGTGAAGTAGATAGATGTTTAAATAAAATATACTTTATCATCATTTAACACTTGAAGAATACCAGATTTGACCATACTTGGGAGCTGGTCATAATGGTATGCGAAGTTTAAGAGTTTGAACCGTTAAGTGATCTTAGTTAGACTACCACTAAAAACGAGGAAGCACTGGACAGTTCTCTCGCCTTAGTTCAAGACTCCTCAGTAGTGTACATCCACTACCGCGTCAGTAATTAAATCAAAGGCTTTTAGATCTGACGTTGAATGGTTAAACTTCAGACCTCTGGACCCGTATACACTGGTTTATAGATTTAATTTCAATCAATTTGCTGTACTGTTCAACCGAAAGTGTTGGTAACCGGTTCAGTGGTTCGGTAGTTAACTGTTCGCGTGCAAAAGCGAAAGTGCTCGGTTTAATTTTTGAGTGCATAATCGTGAATCCAGGTTGCTGATGAGCAACATACTAGTTCGAGGCAGACGTTCAGTGCCACGAGACTTCCGGTAGTAGTTGAACTTAGATTCGCTCGTGATTTTATTGAAATTCAATAAATTGCATAACCCCATACGTATAGATTTCATTGTACACACAAATTCTATATTACTAACTGTATTTAAGTAGATGGAGTTTGTACAACTCATTCGCTTGTAGTATTTAAATTGTATGCTTTTGAAGCTGACGTTTAACATTATTCGTGTACAAATGTCAATACTCCCTAAACTTTCATCAAATGAGCATTGGAAAATGATGTCATTCCCAGTAAAATTTATCAATAATCATCTCATACTTTCAAAATACTTTTCAATATCCCAACAACTTAAGTATTAACGTACGAGATCGAAGGTTCTGAATTCCAGTGTTGCGTGCAGGATCACGGATGCTCACTGCTGAGGAGTGCCATACTAGGACGAAATGGCTGATCATTACTTATAGATTTTCAAAAGTGGCCTAACATTGATCGATTCATAATCTCGATCAAAAGAAATATACTTCGACTGGTCACGGCCCCTAACTAGAACTCCAGTAAATACCACATGAATCCAGTCACTAGTGAGCACATAATTATTACTATCAGAAGTGGCGAATCTAGTAATTTATAAGTTGAATTCGTTAGTCGATTGCAGCTAGATAACCATGGAAAACCTGGAAGCATCGGATGAACGTTTCGTTTCAGTATGGGACTCCTTAACACTCCTAGGTTCAAATCCCGTGAAGGAGATCGTATATGAGCAAAATTCTCTTCTAATTAAGTAAATCTGTTTTAATTTCATGTCAACAATTCAAATTCATGAAATAATTATGAAAAATTACATCAAGTGGACAAATGTCTGCTCTGTCAGACAATTCATTCTCAAACAACGTTTCCTCTTCAATTCATTATTTCATAAGAATGAACTGATGTTCTTTATCAATGAATTAGTAGTAAACATCATTTTAACCAATAATGAATGACATGAATAATTGAGCTTGAGTTAATTTCCATAAACGATGCTAAAACTTAGGGAGAAAGAAATGAAGTTCTACTTAAAATAGTTTCTAGTTTATTTTAGTGTTGATACTAAATCCTTGTTCTCTTTCATCATGAAATAAAATTATTATTATTATTAGCTTTATTCACTATTATATTTTTGGTACAATATAGAATTCTCAGCACAAAGTACTTCAACAAGTTTCCGTTTCTTACTTCTTCGTTCGTCCTGACGATAAATGTTGAGTGATCGCCAGTTAGAAGTTAGCAGCCCAGTCAATCGACATCTGGATAATGTACATTTTTATCGCTGTATATTGCCAGCAACCACGATATCTCTGATTAGGCTTTTTGTAACCTTTACAGCGAAAGGTCTTACACTGTACAGAAACGCACCTGAATAGGTTATGCGATTAATAAGGATAGTGATGTATTAAAGCAAACGAAATTAGATAAATTGTTGAAATATCTAGATGATAGGAACAGGTAGCCCATAGGTTTAAACAGGCCGCCAATGTTGGTCTAGCTTCAATTGACTCATAATCTCAAATATACAAAAAATTACTTAAATCTCCACGAAACTCCTTTCTTATTCTAAAAATATAGAACAGTTTTGATTAGTTAAGAAGAAAACAAGAAACAAGTAAACAAACTATTGATTACCAATTTCATCTAATCATCATTCTAGATAATAGACAAATTACTGTTGTAAAGAGCTTTATCAAAGAAAATATTTGGAATGGAAGTAGTTAGTTGGTTGTTATTAAGCTGGTGAGATAAGACTATGATTATTATTATTATCTTATTCACTAATGAAAGTGTAGTATATGAAGGAAGGTTACTGGATAGAAAGATTATATTTTGTTTTTCTTTGAATGTAAAGCAAAACATTGAATTGGTTAACAATAATTTTAAAATCCGGAGTTATTTGTTAAAGATAGAGGGAGAGTGTGTGTGTGTGTGAGCGGAACAAGAAACAAGACTGGAACATTGAGTCGGAAATAACAAAAACAAATTTAAAGAAATACATAATATATTGTATTGCCCATCATTGACTCCTTAAAAACGCTCAAGCTGAATTTATCCTATGCTTAGTCTTGTCTTTGTCAAGTATCCACATGTTACCTTGGAACACCTATACATATATTTATATATATATATACCTCGTGCAGGAGCACAGACCGCCCACTAACATTCTCCATCCAACCTTGTCCTGAGCAATCATTTCACGTTTTTTTCAGTTCTTATTCATCCTTTTCATATCTGCTTCTATTTCCTGGCGTAATGTAATTTTTTGTTTTTCTACGTCTGTAGCTCTTCTAGAGTTATTGATGGTCCCAAGCCCGGGTAAAGGAGAACGGTTGGGTGAAGGGTTAGCGACCCCATTCCTTAGAAAACTAACTCGTTAAAAAAACGCTAACCAGAATTATATATATATATATATATATATATATATATATATATGCATGTTCTTACTTACTTATGTCTGTCGCCACTAAAGGAGCATAGGCCGTCGACCAGCATTTTCTAATACACTATGTTCCCGGCAGTTCTTTTCAATTCTTCCCTGTTTCTATTCATTATTTTCATATCTGCCCGTAGAAAAAACCGAGATAGTCTGTAATGTTTGCTTAAATACATTCGATTGTCCCCAACTAGTGTTCTGTTCACTACACTTGGTTCGATTCCTAGAGTGAACATCAATTCTAAGAAACAGGTACCTCCATCTAACAAGTCTTAAATAGAACGAAACGCGTGTCCTTGATCCCACTACTAACCCCTATCCATCTGCTCTTACTTCACTGTATTATTTATGAAACTTTTGACCGTAAATTTTAACTTGTTAACTGATTATATATAACATAGTTAATTATATATTTGTCTATTCATTGTTAAAGATTATCAACCCAGAAAAAATCTAGATGAGGAAAAGTGAATGATTAAGTTCGAAATGGTATGACACAGAAAGTTTTCTTTTAAAGTGTGTAGTCAAGTAAACAAGTTTCATTTGAATTAAATGAGTTAGTTGTTTGTTTGTTTGTTTGTTTTATAGTTATAGACTATGAATAATGGATATTTGAAATTGACTTCTAAAGGTTACTATCGTTTATTACTACTTAATTACTTTTATGTTATGAGTTGAACTGATAAATGAGTGTGTACTTTCACTAATGATGAATACTTTTCTTGTTCAATGAATATTCTTATGGATGTGTGTGTGTGAATATGATTTCTATGTATAGGACTATTATGTTTGAAGAGATTACGAGATCATCCAAAGTCGACGAATGAAACGAATGATCAGTCATACAGTAATAAGACAAGCTGAATTATTCATTGTACTGAAACCCTGATGACTAGAGAGAATTCCAGATTCAATTGACAGGAAAGTATATTCTACAAGCAATCTAAAGTACGAACAAATAGGCACACGACTCAAGTATATTATATACAGTATGAAAATGTCCTTGGGAAACATCACAAAATAGCGTATTAAAAGACTGAATGAACCAGTAACATTTAAGGTCCTTTCAAGTGGGTAAAAATGGGTTCTTTTGATGTGGAAACTATAAATTCAAATTTTCAGATAAAATTACAGAAATAAGACGTTTGCCAAGTGAATTTTGGTGATCTAGCACCCCAACAAAAATACAAGTATCTAAACCAGACTGAAACAAAATACGTCATAGTCACTTTTTTATGTTTTGATGGATAGATAGAAACATACTATTCAAATCAATAAATGGAACAACCTGATTAATTTTTTGCACTATTCTTAGTTACTAAAGAGCCACAAAGTACTGATTACCATTATATTGATATGTTTTTCGCTCTAAAATACAGTCTTTTATTGCTTTACTTAAGATCTTGCTGGATATTAGAGCAAATCTGTAGTTAAATTCGTCAAGAGATAGATCTAGGTGGATGTAATCTAAACCGGCCAAACATTAAATTGGTCACATTCAAAATATAACATGTTGAAAGCTATCTTCATAAATCGGTTTATCTGTTATTCTTTTATTGATGACGAGTTACAAATAATATCCTCCACTAATTGACCTCACCTTGTGAATCAATGAAAACAAAAAAGTTCTGTTTTCCTTTAGCATAGGACACCTCAACAGTGTACAACAGTGAGGCATTTGAGGATGGAACTGTTGGTTATGCGTTTCATTATTAATAAGGTCATATATTAGCATCACTGATGAGTCCTACATCAGAACAACCGTTGGTTTTCAATTATACAGAAAGGTAATTTTGTGACAAATATCACCTGTTTTTTTCCTTGATTCACTTCACTTCATACGTTAGTAAACCCCGAAAAAGGTGAATGGTATGGCCAATAACTATTGTTATTACTTTCGCTCAACTTTACCTATACTTATTCTCCTTACTTAATCCTTCGACTACATTTGACCCATAAACTAACTTACTTGTGTATATTTTGTAAATTAGGTTTATCCGACTGGAATTGTGTATCGCATCCAACACTTTCCATTTGATCAGACAAGAAACAAAGTATAGTAAAAAAACACTTTTAATAATGTTTTCAAAATTGATTGTTCTTCGGGGTTATTAATTTTGATTCACAGATACAAATATATAGTCCCATACCCAGACAAAATGGCCATCCAGTCTTTCCATGTTTTCAATGGTGGTCTAACTTAGATTGACTAATGAATTCAATTGTTAAGATTACTTCAATCTGCACAAATCTCCATACTAATATAAATACATATATTTTTTAAAGAGTATTCTTCGCTCACATGCTTCAATGAAACCCATACTGTCAATTATACTCAATTTCAATGAAAAAAGTAACTGTAAACAACTTTATAATCTAGTAATAAAGTGCTAGACAAATCATTAATTTCTTAGTCAAATCACGGAAGTTAGACATTAACAACAGTGTATGCCGGCTCAGTGGTCTACAGGTTAAGCGCTCGAGCACGAGACCGATAGGTCCTGAGTTCGAATCTCGCGAGGCAAGATCGTGGATGCGCACTGCTAAGGAATTCCATAATCGGACGAAACAGCCGTCCATTGCTTCCAGGTTTTCCATGGTGGCCTAACTACAATTGACTCATGATCTCAACTAATAAAATTACTATAATATCCACAAAAACCCCTTCTGAAATTATATTACGTAATGATCTAGATTAGTTAGCTTTAAATGATCAAAATTGTCATGATAACTGATTTGTTTATCATCTAACCTTGAGTTTTGACTCATTATACCTTATTAAAACAAACAATCTAAACATTTAATTTAAAAATTGTTTTACATATATCTCATTGGTTTATTTAAGGTCATTGACTTTAAGAACCAATCAAAAGCGAAAGGATATTTACTAATATAATAAGAATTAAGCCATGAATTGTTTTCTTTTTAAGAATATTGTTTATTATAATATTTGAAAAATTCATTAAATGATTATTACCATTTAATCAAAAGAATGGATATCACCAATTCCTCTGTACTCATTTGTGGAAATATAACCTACTGATCATATTTCGAAAATAATCCCCATAGTTACTATAAGGATAAGTAACATTTTCCAAAGAAGTCTTTTTTTCATGATTAATGGCTTCAGTATTAACATCACTTGCAAATAAATTAGCTCGTAGATTAAGTGATACACAAGTTCCTTCATCAGTTCGATTTGATATAGATGGTAAGTTATGTATGATTTAATTTTGACAAAAAAAAACAACTTTATATTCTATGTTGTAGTGTCAGTTGCTATGTTAAGTTCCATTTAAATTATTCTAGCTTTCGGACAGACCAATTTATTCAGTTATCTTAAGATCATAAATCTTCATCGACTGAGATGGTTAAGCCACGTGTTACGTATGCCTGAACACCGATTACCACGACGCGCTATGATGACTAGTATTGCGGATGGTTGGAAGAGAGTTAGGGACGGCCAAACCAAAACATGTCATCAGTGTTTGAAGTCACTAACTTCTAGCCTGATCCATGTTGGTAGATGCAGACTACCTGGTTGGGTACACGTGACTATCGTAACCAATGGTTGGAGACTCTGAGTGACATGGCTCAGAATCGATCACAATGGCGTAGGTGTATACACTCTTTATCTTCCCTTAAACCTTGAGATTAAAATTGCTTCATGACTTTTTTTCTTCCTGTACTATATCCTTATATACAACCTTTCTTTATATACTACCACCACTAAATTAATTACTTCTATGAATCTGGTGTTCATCTTGTTGTGCTAACGAGGTATGACAACTTGGACCGATGTGCCTGGTCCTACGTTGTCGCTGACTGACTGACTCTTCTTAAGATGTATTTTGACTTTGTCACTTATTTGCTTTTATTAACCTTGATTGTTTTTGATGTGAGCGTATGTGTAGCACTTCTTATCCTAGTCATTACACGTCAGTAACTTATTTTTGGTCTGACTATAAATATCGATTAACGCTTGAACGAATGAAGTTGGTTCAAATGCCCTCTACACTGGGAATCATTTGGTTTTGCTTCTCTCTTTTCTTAGTTTCATTGGCTCTGTTTTTCTGACTGCCTGTGCTGATCAATGATAGTACAAAATATGTGTATTCAAAAATCCATTCTCGTATTTGACTAATTCAATTCCATTTTTTACCAACGCTGATCAAGTTGATGATTATGTACAAGGATTGAAGAAATGTATATTTCAATAACGACAATCACATGATCAAGTTGTAGTCAGATCTCACGTCACGAAAATGTCACTGTTCTACCACAAAAGCAAATATTTCAGAGAGATTATACCAACGTCAAGATATATATATATATGTACGGACGTAACCGAAAAATGACATAGAATTTGAATAAAAATTTAATTTCAAAAATGTTAAGCAGTGAGACAAATTCAATGGCTCAAGAAGAGAAATATTTAAGTCCTACATTCAGTTCCATGTATAGTTGTAAGTGTGTATTGATGAAAGAATTCAAACTAAGAGGAAAAGTCTCCGACAAATTTAAAACCATGGTAACACTTATCTTTAAGTTGGAATCGTCATAGATACATTACCTAACTACGCAAAATATTAATTGACGACGAAATTATCTCAATTCACTGATTTGTATGAATTGATTGTAATTGTTGTCTACTGAATTTTAATTTCTTAAATAATAATGTGTATTTAAGATGGTAGTCATAACAAGTAAATTCAATTAGTATTGTTTGGTTGAATCTTTCCACTGACGTTTAGGACTGCAAATGATCTGTCTTATAGGACTGATAGTTCTCATAGTTCTTCTAAACCACATCATGAGCATAAAATTCACGTAGAAGTGTAGTAATCGAATTTCTCCGCATATGACTCAAAGCTTGTCCTGCAGACCTTGATCTTGATAGGTTTTGATTGGCTTTGAACCTGTCATTGTTTACAAGCTCTGAGGTATATGTGGAGGAATTCGAATTTTTCACTTCTAATTGAAGTTTGTGCTAATTATGTCGGGCAGTATAACGATGAAAGCTGTACGACCAAAACATCCAGATGAGAGAACGAAATTATCAAAATCACCCATCTGAGCTACAAATCTTCTCCACTATCTTAATGTTCCCTTCTCTAATACAATGAATTTTAATCATAAATACTCTAGTTTACAAAACGCTTTTATATTTTTAATATACTTTACTTCTATGATGACACATGTGTTTCAACTACATTTCCGTTATTCATAACATTCCCTCGACTTCCTCAGAATAAAGATTTTTATTTTGCTAGAATTGTTTAAACAAGTAATATCTTCAAAATCTGTACATTAGTAATTCTTCCATCAGTAAATTCTCAAAACAGAATTAATAAAGACCATTCAAGTTATAAATTTTCATCAACGCAGAAAGTAGTCTTTATAAATTTAAACAAAGTACTTGATTCATCAAAAGTGACCTTGTGGTGTTGTCTACTTATATCCATATAAGTAGTATATGGTGTGGGTCAGACATAGAATGTATTTTCGCAGAAGATCGATGACGAAAGAACTGAAATGAAGCGCAATCGTTTGGAAAATGCATGAGCAATGAAATTAGAGAAGAAACAGTGAAAATTGAAAGAATTGGTTGTTAATTTGCAAATTGACTCTTCATTGTTTGGTTATGAGAATTTACTGATATAGTCTGTAATGTTTGCTTAAATACATTCAATTGTCCCCAACCAGTGTTCTGTTCACTACAACCTAAGTTATCTTCATTAGTATCAGTTAACATTTTGTAAAATTCTATAATCAACAAAACGATTTCAGCAAAGATAGATTATACTATTCTGACGATTTTTCAAACTGATTTACATGTTGAATACATTTTTCATAAGATTTCATCTAGCAGATGGTTACAACTTTGTTTTATTCCTTAATTAAATATGAATACAGTTTAATGAAATGTTTAATTTATTAAACAAAACAAATGGAAATGTGTTTTTTTTTTCATCATATGAACATTTTATCAAAGGATCATAGTTACCAAGGTGAATCTAACTACATGAAATTGATACATTTTCATACTAAACCAAGAAAAACTCAAAGAACTATATGTTATCTAAAAAGAATTGAAACATTTTAGATTTGTGTCTATACGGTTAAGATAAAGATAAGATACGGTTTTTCTAAAAATTACTAACTTAATTATGAAACATCAATGTGTTTAGTCAATACATTACAAATGTTTATACTATAAGAACCTTATAGATTAATCAAAACTAAAGAGCGTTTATGCAAATAATTATATTTAATCACTTCATAATCAGCCTGTGATGTGGGTTCCTTATATCCATATAAGTAGTATATAACGGTAGTCAGGTATTGAATGTATTTCACCAGAATATTGACAAAGGAAAGAGTAGGAACGGAACGTAATTGGCATGAAAATGCATGAATAACGAAATCAGAGAAGAAGAAGAAGAAGAAGAAGAAGAAGTGATATTTGCAGAAATAACAGTCAAGATTGAGACAATTGATTGATAGTTTGCAAATTAACTATATAGTGTATGCTTGTCAGATTTTAGAGAGATATTCGATTGTCCCCCGTTCGTGTGCTCATTCACTACACCGTAACTTCATTTCCAAATAGAATAAAATTTGTTTCTTAGCCAAGACTAGAACAGTCGTGTAGGTTCTAAGCATAATTATCACGGTGATTAAGAATAGCTGTGTTAAGTTATGCTTACTACTTACTTACGACTGTTACCTCTCATGGATGGGCATGAGCCACTCACTATCATTCTCCATCCATCACATACATTTGATTTTCCTAACTCGTATTCTCATTCACTACAAGCCTATGGTATTACAAGTCTAAATACATTGTATTTCAACATATATATATATATAGTTGAAATCATGAGTCAATTGAAGCTAGATGCCCGTGGAAAACCTGGAAACAATGGACGGCCGTTTCGTCATATTGTGGGACTCCTCAGCAGTGCGCATCCACAATCCCGCCTCACGAGATTCGAACCTAGTACCTATGAGTCTCGCACAAGAGCGCTTAACCTCTAGACTACTAAGTCGTCATCCAACGGTGTTAATGTCCAACTTACACGAAGTTGAGCTACCATTCACCAATGTCTTCTGTGAGTTGATAGTTCCCAAAAGACCTGGTTGAACTCCACTGGTCACTGCTTTTCACTAGAACTCCAGGAAATACCTCATGGAGCCAGTCACTAGTGAGCATATGATCATTATTAGAAGGGGGTTTTGTGGAGCTTATTGATCACCTCAGTTATCATGACGGCTAATTTACCCTTAGTATATTAATAATGGAAGAATAAATATGTTACTTATAAATAAGGTAAAAATGTTACCATTAAGAGTACATAAAATGCATTGATTGAAGTTGGTTTATTGATTTTGATAAAATAATTGCTCATATTGTCGTAAACGAAAACACTAATTGGGGGGGGGGGTAATCGAATGTATTTAGACACAAATTACAGACTATCTCACTAAATTCTGATAACCATACACCAAACTGTCAATTTACAAAATTACAACCAATTATCTCAACATTCTCCGTTCCTTCTGTAAATATCAATCCATCTTCTCTAATTCTGTTGTTCATGAATTTTACTACCAATTGCGCTTCATTTCAGTTCTTTCCTAATTTGTTTTCTGCCAAAATACATTCAATGTCTGACCATCGCCATATACTACTTATATGGATATAAGTAGACCACACCACTATATATATATATATATATATGAAAACCCTTTTTTGAAACTTTGAGTGTAGACTACCATTGAAAAGCACCAAAGCACTGAATGATCGTTTTTTTATTATTCTTCTATTGGATATTTTAATATTGCTTATCCATTTGTAAACTTTTTAATCATTAAGTTGGATAATATAATTGTTAAATATTATTTATTATACACTCATTTGAATTACTTTAATAGTTTAAACGTGCTCAACACAATGATAAAGCATAGTTGACCTGAAGTTTGTAAGGAAAGTTACACGCTAACCAAAACAGCTATCGCTACAAAAGCGATTTTTTTACAAAAAAAAAGAAAGAAATTTCTTTTCATGTTCTTCGATTGTTTTTGTTTTCTTTCTTGGTGCTTCCCATTTGTTTAGTTTTAAGATATCCATCTTGATATCATATTTGTCGCCATGAGCTACCACATATTTGAACTAGATTACACCTTTAGATGTCTTTATATCATAGATACCAATATATATATATATATATATGTAATTTATGTTATGATGAAAACAAATGGATGAACCAAATTTCTAGATTAGAATTTCATGTTCATTTAAAGAAGGGAGAAAAAAAGAAAGATACAAATTAAATCATCAAATTATAACTAATTTAGAGAATCATTTGGATTATCCTGTAGTGAACAAGAACATCAATGGAGACAATCGAAGATATTTGCATGGAAATCTACAGAACGTCTTTGGAATATCTGAGAATCATGTACAGTAAATATTTCATTTGTAAAAGATCAATCAATCGTTTCAGACTTCATTATTCTTCCGTTTCCACATCAATCATTGTTTGTTCTGGTTCTCTTTTCTTTGATCTTCTATAACCTTCTGTTGCCAGACATTTCACTTTCGTTTGATGATACATACTACTTATATCTGTTAATATCAGTAGCACACTCCAAAATCTCGTTCTTAAAATGAATTTTAATTATTTATCGAGAAAATTCAAATCATTATAAACCAAATTAAAAATTCATATCAGTTAAATAAGTATGTGTTATTGGAACTCATTAGTTAAGTGAATAACTCATTAGGTGTTTGAACTAAACGATACTCTTTTAAAATCCCAAAGTGAACACTAATTCTGGGATACAGGTACAAACGGCTGACAAGTCCTAAATAGGACGAAAAGCATAAATTGAACTCCACTCTGTTTCTTAAATCAAAATAGAATTTAATTTCAAATAAGGAGTGTACTTTTGTAACATCTGAAAGTATGTACTGAGAATAATTTAGAATAACTTGTCTGCATTAAAAACCTTCTTTAATCTTATCATAATAACTCTGAAGAAAAAAGAAAACAGGTTTCAGATTAAATGTGTCCATTGATTCTCTATTTGTCACAGGAAAATATCACGTCAGAAAACTGGGTTATCTGGTTAATAGATACACTAGAAAACGGAAGTATATAAACAACACATGAATATGCTAAATTTCCTTATTGAAAAGTGTCAGTCACTCAGTAAGCCAGACAATAAGATGTAAATAAAAGCTGTTGTTTGAAAACACGCAAAGCTCTTCTTTTCTGAAAAATTGTTCAAGTCTTCAAGATGTCGATGTCATACATCTTTCTTTAAGTAGGCGGATTTCCTTGTAGTTGAGTTTAGAAAAAAACAACTAACCAATTAACATCCTATATATTCAATAATACAACGTTATTGAATAAATGTCAATCTACTGCATATATGATCAGAAAAAATAATTGAATTCATCTTTAGACTTTAATACCCGGAATGAATATGATTAATTGTATCTACAAAATCAAGTGTATACAGATTGTAAGCAAATGTAGTAGTTTTCTTAGTTTACATCATTGACTGATCTCATTTAGAGCACCATTAAAAAACCTGAAAGAAATAGATAGTTGATTTGTCCGAGAATGAGACTCCTCAGTGAGTAGCATCTGCAACTCCGAATCCAGCAATCGAATCAATGACCTTCGATCTCTCATACAAGCTATTAATCACGAAGGCCAGTTTGTGATTTAAATTATGAAAATTTTACAAATTTCACAAACCTTTCTATACTAAGTAGCTGAGCTTCAACTAACCACTGCAAGCCAGAAACCATTCTCTATACATACTACATCTTACCAGTTCAGATGAAGCAAGATTCATTAGCTGTCACAGATGTTCACTTCAACACGTAAAAAAGAACACAGTTAAGCATGTTTCTACAGTAGTAAGAGGAAAGAGGTTAGAAATTCTGTTCATGAACATTTAATTGATTATGATCACTCAACTAACCCTCACTAAGATTGTTTACTTAACTCATGTATACTTACCAAATCTTTCTCATCTTTAACTTTTTAAATCAAAAGTTTAAGTTGTCCACGACTTGAATCCAGAACTTTTTACGAACATGAAATGTTGTCTGATGATCTCTTATATTCATACAAAATTGTTGTATATCTTTTAAGAGTTAAGTTATAATCTTCTATGGTAGTTGTTCACTTAGTCCCTCAAATATCTCCAGATACAAATATTGATATA
The DNA here is from genome assembly GCA_944470415.2 of Schistosoma rodhaini. Taxonomy (NCBI): domain Eukaryota; kingdom Metazoa; phylum Platyhelminthes; class Trematoda; order Strigeidida; family Schistosomatidae; genus Schistosoma; species Schistosoma rodhaini. The sequence goes on from OX104037.1 coordinate 38,289,466, forward strand.
ACAACATTTATTCCAGTTAGTTTACTGAATTTAGATTATGGCTCGTTGTATCCTAGCGAAGACATAAGTACAGGTAACTCCCGGGACCTATTAATGGACTATTATTCTATATATATTTTTATTGTATAACTATTCAGTGATTAGATTGTATGTATCTATATTCATCTTATTATAAGCTTTATTTTGACACATGGATTATTATTATACGAATTATTGTTCCTAAATTATATTCCGTTTATTGATTATTGTCACCCACATTCACAGCCGCATTCGGCTTGATCTTGTACAAATATTATTTTCTATTTTATGGTGTGATGTGGTCTGTCTATCTTTTATATAAATCGAGTATGCTTGAAATAAATGATTCGCATAGCAGAGGCTGCAATCGGTGTTTGTGGACTCAATTGGAAGGTCTAGGCGGACAAGGGACCAGTAAGAATGCTAGACTACTCATACTGGTCGAACGTCATTGATTGGCACAGTATGGAGATCAGAAAAGTCATATTTCGATTGGTAGATAAATCACGTGATAAAAGCCGGACATAAAATCATAACATGGCTCATAATTGATTATATGCCCATTTGTTGCTTACAGTCATTCTCCAGAAATTACTGAATTGATTATTGTTATTATGTATACCAAATGCCTTCATTGTTTTTCACAAACTCTTTTCAGATTGATTTCTCAAGTTTCACTGATAACAAAACACCATAGCGTTATTCCAATTTCAATGAATCATGCTTTACCGTTTAAACCCCTTTGTATCTATATTGATAGTTTATTCATCTTTGTATTGTTTGAATCTTCCCATTGATGGCTGTTACTGGCATATATGCATCCGTTGCGGATCGACTCGATACTTCCTTAATTTACAAGCATTATAAGAGACTAATCAGTTACAGTTCTAAATAGTAATGGGGAGATTCAAACATACAATACAAAAAATTGATCAAAGCTTCAGCCTATTGATTAATGTAGAAGCTATCTGAACTCAGTAGCTAAGTAAATAACTCAATAGCGTTTCAAGAGAACGGTACTGGGTTGGGGTCCCAGAGTGAATATCATAGCTAAAATATTTAGGCCAATGACTAGATTGTTTAGTATCATGAACAAATGGAATCATATGATTTCGAGTTGGTAGATGATTTAGGTAGAGTTTTGTTCTCTAAACTGGGTGGTTTGTTTGTGTAGCTTTCAGTATTCTTCTAAAAATAAATATCATCAGCACAAACACTTCATTTCTACATGAAGTTTGTGCTGAGGATGTTATTCGAAAGAACGATAAAAGCTTAACGACCAAAGCATCCAGCTCAGAGAACAAAACACCCGATCAAATGAAATTCTTGTACAAAATTATATTGATTAGTTGTTAAATTAGTCGGTTCACACCCAGTAGATTGCAGATTAGAGTCTTCAACTAATTATTTGGGTTTAGGTAGCTTGAATCGGATCACTATCTCTCATAATAACAGTAATGCTTAAATCTGAAAACAAATCTGTAGTTTTTGAACGAATTACATGATTACTTCATTTTTGTATTGATTGTTTGAATTTTCTCATTAATGTTCTATTCATTTGTGCATCCTGTTTTGATTGTCTTAATATTGTTTTAAGTCACTAGCATTATGAGCAGAGATGATGGTAGTAAGCAGTGGAATCTAGAACACGTGTTTCGTCCTATTTGGGCCTCTTCAGCTGTATATACCTTCATCTCATAGGTGTATATAACGATGATGATCAAATAACATAATGAAATACTACGATGTGATCAGTGACGCTGGTTTGAGCATGAGAACTTAAGGAACTCTATTATTTCTGTTCTTTTGATGCATTTTTTATGTGTATTATTAGAATTTATTCACAAGATTATGTTATTCTTTCTTTTAATATTATAGGTCCTCCAAGAAATTCCCTACTAAGGCGTCAAAGTGGTAAGTAGTGTAATATAATACATAGCACTGAAAATAAATTCGTGAATATTATTGTTTTATTCAGTCTAATATCTATCGTTTAATACAATTGATATCAGTTGAATAAATGATGGGACTCAGGGTACTATTCTGTGGGTATTTTAATTAATACACTTAGTTGTAAGTCCCAAGCTAAAAGCTGAGAGCTGATTACCTGCTTCCATTTTACAGTACATTTTCAGATGACTTTATTTCTTCATGATAAGAAAGAACATTTACGTTATTCTAATACCCTAAAGTTAATTATCTCCGAATCTTCATTTTCCATATTCAGATTTTACGATAAACGCTAGAAGAAATAGTTACATATTTCTATTAATATGATTAGTGTTGTAATACTAAACTTATTCAAAAACGTGAAAAGTTTACAGCTAAATCATAGCAAAATCACTTATTTGAGTTACATTTTCTGGCTAGCTTATTTTAGCGAGTTAGTTTTCTACGGGATGGGGTCGCTAACCCCATATCCAACCCCCCTTATTTATTCGGGCTTGGTAACTCCAGAGGAGCTCCAAAAGGAGTTATGCTAAAATTACCTTATAAATTTTACCAATTTTCTTTGCTTCCTCAGATAAACATCACGAGCATAGACATCTTTAGCAATAGTTAGGTATCATGATAAAGGTTTGACTTGATAATTTCAAATACATTGAGCATTGGGTAGGTTGTTATTGATGAAAATTTTATATTTGTAATATGCTGATGAGTAGAAAAAATTAAATTTTCAAATTTTCTGACGTTAGGTGACTGAGGTTAAGCCGCTTCTCTAAGCAATAAATGAACGAACATCAACTAACTCATGTTTAAATAGTAAAAAGGAATAAAGCAAGGATATTAGGTGTGATCAACCAAGACAGATCTAACTAAGTCACTCTAACGTCATTCTGGTTATTCTGGTGATTTATATGAGGCACGTGTTGTATATTTGTATGTATCTAGGTTAAAAGATGAAAAAATGTGATATTTGTAGTGCGAAATGTTAGAATTGAATTTGTATATACAGTAATGGTATGAGATGTGAATAGAATCAGACATGGTAGCTCGGATAGATATTCCAAGTCGGTTTTATAGTAAGGCCTTCTTTCCTTTCGAATCCAGTGAGATTAATTTAAGTTGTCTATTTATTCTCTGAAGAAGAAGTTCACATAGTCACGAAACGTCAAAAATTAAAAAAAAAATTTTTCTACTCATTGGGATGTGACAAATATATTATTTCTATTAATTATTAGTAGTTAGTTCATTTTTTCCTGTGACTGTTTTGGTAATCTACACACTGTTATAGTTATCCTATCTTGAATTGTGCCCATTAATTTCCGAACGATTGAAATCATCGAAAGCCTAATGTTAGCATTATAGCACTCATCTCTGAACATGATGTAACAACTAAATTTAAATAATACATTTATAGAACCATTTATCTTTAGTGACTTGACCTGTGTTGTGTAATTCAGTTTTTCAGAAATATATATGCACAGTAATATCCACCCATAGTTTAGTGTGATCTTTAATTTCGATGTCAAGTAGATCGGACGATGTTGTTGACGAGCTCATCACTTTTGTGGCCCGAAATCTGACCATTAATTTGATCGTTTCCAATTGCTTGTTATTGATATATACATATCGCCAATCCTCGTATATAATCATGGACCTTATCCACATTAGTAATATAACGGAATTAAATAGGTCAAATACGAGAATGGAATTTTGAATACGTATGTTTTGTACACTGATTGACCTGAATAGACAATCAGAGGGACGAAGCAAAGGAAACGAAATGTCGCGCAGTGAAGATGGCGTATTAGCCAACTCAAAGTAACCAACCATTAATCGATATTTATAGTCGGACGAAAAATAAGTTACTGACATCTAATGAGTAAGATAAGAAGTGTACACACATAGGCTTACATAAAAACAGTTAAGGTTGATTGACAAGGTTAAAATGTGATTCAAGAAAAATGGATAAATTAACCTGTTCAGAAGTTAAAAAAAGTTATTTGAGCTTAACATAATAACCAACACTACAATAGCTATCCTCTTACAATGTATCAATTAATATTGATCAATAAAATTACATTTTAAAAACATGAACTTCATAGAAATTACTTAGCCACGCTGGGAGGTGTTCAAGAGCACGAAAATGTAAATTCCTAGAACTTCGACCAATATAACTTTCTCCACAGGAGCAGTCTAACTGATAAATACGAAATGAGGTGGTTATTATAGGTACTTCATTTTTAAGCCTCGGTGTCACCATTGGACGCGTAGAAAACACTAAATGTAGTTCACTTGCGTTGAAAGATTTTTGGATTGATCTGCGTGATCTCTGAGTTAGTATTTCGCTAGCTTCATTCCCTCTGAATTGTAGGCTCATGAACAAAGACTTCTTCTTGACCGTTCGAATTTCGCCTATTTTCACTTTCATGATCATATATTTAATTATAAACTTTCTGTGGTAACCGTTCTCCCTCAGAGCATTATGCAAGGTGTTTAGCTCATCTTCAACTATATCTGCCGAACATATAGTGCGTATTCTGTAGCCAAGGGTTTTGATCAGGTTTCGTTTGTACTATAGAGATACAAAGCTAAGGAAATGTATATACTGCTCAGTTCAAGTACTTTTTCTGTTTATGTTTCTTCTGAGCGATCCATTTGCTCTCATAGTTAAAAATATATCTAAAAAGGCTATTCGGCCATCACTCTCTTCCTCCGATGTAAACAGAATGGCTGAATACACTTCCTTAAACTGCCTAAGCACATCTTGCTGTGATATATTTTCTTTACATAAGGTGAATGTATATGTATATATACATACGTTAACACCGTTGGATGCTGGCTCACTGGTCTAGAAGTTAGGTGCTCTGGCGCGAGACCGATAGGTCCTGGGTTCGAATCTCGCAAGGTGGGGCCGTGGATGCACAGTGCTGAGGAGTCTCACAATAGAACGAAACGGCCGTCCAGTGCTTCCAGATTTCCAATGGTAGTCTAGCTTCAATAGACTCATGATCTCAACTATGTAAAATAATAATAATAATCATCAAAGGTTTTATGATGTCAACACAATATAGGCAAATAAAAACGGCGTTTAAAGCTTTATCATCTAACATGAAGTTGATAACTTAACTGTTTTCTTTTGTCACAATAATGAAATGTAACATAAAAGGGGTTGAATTAAATAAAATGATGTCAGAAACAATTATAAATAAAATCATAGTAATACAAGAAATAATATTATAGAGAGGGGGGGGAAATACTTTTTAAAGGTAAAATCAATGGAATGAAATGAAAGTAAATTAATAATGATAGTTTCAGGTCACGGTAAAGGCAATCATAAGATATATAAATCTGTTGAATACAATGTTTTTGCTTCATTTTAAAGATGAAAAGAGTTTCTGTAGTTTCAAGCAAATGAATACGAAGAAATCTTGGTAGATTTAGTTGAATTTCATAGAAAATATTAAGGTTGTGGGGATTGTTAAGTTTTGATTGAGATCAAGAATTGATCCATGTTAGACCACCATTGAGAACCTGGAGCGCCGAATAAACATTCTGTACTAGTATGGAACTCCTCAACAGCGTGCATCCACGATCTCACATATGGTACTCGAACCCAGGACCTTCGATCTCACGCGCGAACGCCTAACCTTTAAACCATTTAGCCGGCCGATATATAAAGATGTCTAATTTCAAGCAATCCCCGATATTGCGCAACTATATTCTATTGTCTTCATTAGGTAACTGACTCAGGCCGGACACGATTTAACTCCACTGGTCACGGCTTCCTAACAAAACTCCGGGAATTACCTCTCTCTATGTACCTTGGTCCAATGGAGCAGGGAACTGGAAGGTTGGCACAAGCGATCATATGTATACATATATGAAATTGTAAAGGATTTTTATAATTTATTGGACATTAAAAATTATCCTTGAAATCTTGTCAACGTTTAAAACATTTTCATGAGTTTCGGCATACCAATCTTTTAAGTGGTCGTTATTTTATCGAACTTATTCAAAAAGTACACACCAACTTTCATTTGTGTACTAAAAATTTCTTATGGAACATTTATACTGTTATTCAGTATTATATGTCTATTATTTCCATGACAAAAAAAATCAAATCTATATGCTACACACATATACAAGAAGTTTTTCTGTTTGCTTAATAGGATGATAAATAGATAGAAGTGAGACAAAAGTTAAAGAAACAAATTAAGAACAATTCAAGGGTACAATGATTAAACAATAGTGCTTAGTTTTTATTCATAGAATTGTAGACAGAACATTATACAGTATAACGAACGTAGGTCAAGTTAGAATAGATAATACTGTAATGACAAGTTGCTGTGAGAACTCAGTAGATAAGTGGATAATACCATGGAGTTTCGAGCGAATGGTAATTGGTTCTGTTCTCAGAGTGAACATCAACTCTGAGATGCAGGTACATCCAGCCGACGAGTCCCAAAATGGGACAAAACATGCATCCTGGATTCTACTAATAGCCACCAACCATCTTTGCTTATTATGCTCGTAACTTAAGGCAATCTCTAGACAATCCACACAGGATGCACAAATGCCAGTAAGAGACTAATTAGTTACAGTCCTAAGCATCAATGTGAAGATTCAAGTAAACAATATCAAGTGAATTTATTGACAATTATTGTTTGCTTGCTTTTTAACCAATTATATGCAAATTCTATTGTGTGCAAATATTACTTACTTACACCTGTTACCCCCAATGAAGCATAGGCCGCCGACTAGCATTCTCCAACATGCTCTGTCTTGGGCCTTCCTTTCTAGTTCTATCCAATTCTTGTTCATTCTTCTCATGTCTGTCTCCATTTCTCGGCATAATGTGTTCTTTGGTCTTCCTCTTCTCCTTTCGCCTTCAGGATTCCATCTGAGGGCTTGCCCTGTGACGCAGTTGGATGCTTTCCTTAATGTGTGTCCTATCCACTTCCAACGCTTCCGCCTGCTTTCTTCCTCCACTGGAATCTGGTTTGTTCTCTCCCGAAGTAGCTTGTTGCTGATAGTGTCTGGTCAACGGATCCGAAGTGTTTTGCGTAGACAACTGTTGATAAACACCTGTATCTTCTGGATGATGGTTTTCGTAATTCTCCACGCCTCCACCACATGCAGTAGAACTGTCTTGACATTTGTATTGAAAATTCTGATCTTGGTGTTGGTTGACAGTTGTTGAGTTGACTTCCAGATGTTCTTCAGTTATAAATAAGCTGCTCTTGCTTTGCCGATCCGCGCCTTCACATCTGCATCTGATCCATCGTCTTCATCGATGATGCTCCCTAGATATGTAAAGGTTTTCATATCCTCCAAAGCTTCTCCGTCAAGTGTAATTCCATGTGTACAAATATGAACTACTGAAAATCGAATTCATTCATGATAGTATATGACTACATACTAGCTAACTGTCAATTTATAATTTCAAAAAATATTTAACAATATTGTCCTATTTATTATAAGCTTTTCAGGGGTAACATTTTCCTTGTCAATGATATTTGGTACTCACTTTAGTTAATCTCTAGTGTGATTGGTAACTCTTATGTAAAAATATAATAAGTATTTATCTATAGGTAATGTGGAGAAGACTTGTGGCTCAGGTGGATGATTTTGATGGAGTTTTGTGTCTCTGAGCTGGATGGTTTGTTCGTGGAGCTTTCATTGTCTTTCTAAACGACATCATCAACACATCATCAGCATCCTCTTAAAGATAATAAACATTAATAGAAATTGATTTGGACTCAGTGAAACATTTTAACAAAGTCAAACAAGTTGGTGACTATTATGATACAGTAGCATAGTGGATAATTTGTGATAGGTACTGAGTTTATATCACCGTGTAAAAAAATAAAATACCAGTATTCAAAACTGGTAAATTTCATGTAGGTCTAAATATAAACATTGGATTCCACAACATATAACAAGCTTAAACAATGCCCATACATAAGTTATATTGTATATTTTTATTGATTTTACGAACTACTTGAATCATTCATTGGAAACCTGGAAGCGCTAGACCCTTGTTTCTTTGCAGTATAGGACTCCTAAAGAGTATAGGGTATAGGACCAAGGGTCTTCGGTCTCTCGTCAAGTGCCTAACTTCCATATTACTGAGCTGGTATACAGTGATGAACACATCTAATTCCAAACCATTCGCGATATTGTGCAACTATCAGCCACTACCTAACACCTGATACGTTTAAACTCCATTTGTCACACTATTTTTGATTAAAATCTCAGAATTAACTTCTCGAAATTAGTCAACGGCGATTGTCAAATCTTGATAAAAATGACTCATGTATTGATGGTTTTCATGTGACTTATTATACTTCTGAAGTAAGGAACGACCAGGCTATTCTAATACTTCAGAATTGGTAACAGCAGCTAGCACACAACATTTCACCAAGACGCTAACACAACAACACACAACTTAGCGTTCAAGCAAAAAAGTTTGACATGTTACAACTCAATGTATACAGTAGCACAGAATGTCCATCAACCGTAAAGAAAACTGGAGAACTGAAACTTGCGGCATTCAAACAAAAAAAGTGCAAAGGTTATACAAAAAGCCTGAATCGAAAAATACCCAAGGTCACGGTAACTAGTACAATTTCAACATTATTAACGAAAACTAAGTATTCATATGATTTCCCCAACAATTATATTAACTTGACAACTGAAAGTAGAAGAAACTGCTTTGATACAATTTTGCATTTGGTAGATAGTATTCAACTCTATACATAGGTATTTGAGTTTATTTCTCATACGATTGTATCATTCAGATAGTTTATGTATTCCCAAGAGTGAATTCTAGACCCAATTACCAGATTTCTGTTGTGAATCCATTAAACGAGCATACAGAAATCCTTTGAAGTTCAATGATAGATCAAGATATTTCCCATCTTAAACTATCAATGCTATATCATTTATGTAGTTTGCCAAGCTATCTTATCTCATCCAGTTTGATGATTTAATGATATAATTATCACGTCCTTTTTTATTCAGTTTAGGGTTTTTGGTTGGAAAGTTCTAGTTTAGAGCTGAAAGGATGATGTATATATATATATATATATATATATATATATATATATATATATATATATATATATATATGTTCATTAGAGCAATTGATGAGTAAATTGAACTGAAGTGTGTACATAAGATCTAAACTGCCACGTACCAAACAAATAATTGATAAATGGAGCGAATACTTTCAGACTAATAACACCCCATACCACTGGTTCTCACTCATTAGCAATCATCAACTTAGTATCAATTCGTACCATTCATTATTCGCCAGTCAGTGTTTTACTTATACATGATACTACAAATGATCTTACCTCAGAGTTTTCTTAAATTATAAACTGCTTAAACTGTTTGCAGTTTCAGTAAATTACATTGACAATGAAACGAATACCCAAAACTCAGCAAATTATTACTTGATCCCTGGTTCATGGAACAAATCTAAACACTACTGAAATGTTTTATGGCAACAAATCATAGGCAGGTAAATTCGCTCCAATTTGGATTGCATAAAAACACCTAAATGGAAATACTAAAAACTGAGGTTCTGTAATATATCTGGGGAATAAATCTAGTTAATAGACTATTATCCGATTGTAAATACCACCTACTGATTTTGATAACAATCCATTGACTAGATTTATGTGCTATTTATTTAAATTTCGGCTATAGAATATCTCTAATTAGTTTATATATTGACAATGAACATTGGATTTCAAACAAAAATGTATATCATTGCTATAGGAGATTGTAGAGTTTTTACAAAACCCTAGTAACTAATCAATGATCATACCCCTATTAACGAGAACAAGAAAGAAACTGAAATAGACTGATTAGAATTAAACAGGGTATATTCAATAATCTAAGTTAATTATCAGAAGGGTTTTTGTGGAGATTTAATATTTTCATAGTTGAAAGCGCGAGTCAATTGAAGCTAGACCACCAAGGAAAACCTAGAAGCACTGGACGGCTGTTTTGTCCTATTGTGGGACTCCTCAGCAGTGCGCATCCACGACCTCGAACCCATGACCCTTCTGATAATAATAATCATATGCTCACTAATGACTGACTTCGAGAGGTAAATCCAGGAGTTCTTGTGAGAAGCAGTGACCAGTGGAGTTCACACTACGTTCAAGTTAAACCAAAATTTGAATATAATCTAGAAAACTTAGAAAACTAATAAGATATAATACAGACCATTTTGCATTAATAAAAAGCTGTCGACGACAACTATTAATGAAGGTCTAGATGATCGTTTGTCTTTTGTGTAAATGAAAACACTAAACATGTACAACCTCTTGTCCCTTCTGACTATGAATTCACTGTCCACAGGTCTGGTGATGGATTAGATTTAAAAACACTATCTGTGTACACTACCATATCAAATAGTGAATTATAGGAGTAGCTAGATAATTTAACTAATGAGGACCTATAGGGAAGTTCGGATAAAAGAAACTAAAGTGAAGCAAGCATCTAACGAAAATTAACGAATATTTTGAATGGGAGAGTATGTTTTCATGATTATATCTTGGATATTTGTTAAACGGACCGTATACGTGATGTACTTGTATCTTGTTACCAGAATTACTTACTTACTTACGCCTGTTACCCCTCGTCGAGGAGCATAGACCACCCACCAGCATTCTACATCCGACTCCGTCCTGGGCAATACTTTCCAGTTCTTTCCAGTTGTTATTCATCCTTCTCATATCTGCATCTATTTCTCGGCGTAATGTGTTCTTTGGTCTTCCTCTTTCCCTTAGAGATTGCCTTGTAATGTACATTAGTGATTTCCTTAATGTATGTCATATCCACTTCCAACGTCTTTTCCTAATTTCCTCTTCAGTTGGAAGCTGGTTTATCCTCTCCTATAAAATGCTGTTGCTGATAGTATCCGGCCAGTGAATGTTGAGTATTTTGCGTAGACAAGTGTTTATAAATACTTGTACCTTCTTGACGATGGATGTAGTAGTTCTCCATGTTTCAGCTCCGTACAGTAGAAATGTCTTGACGTTTATCAGGATGAGGGTTTGTGAAACTTGCATTAATTTAATAGTTGAATAGTTGAATTCATGAGCCGATTAAACTAGACCACCCTGGAAACCCAGGAAGTACTGAACTGCTGTTTCGTTCTAGTATGGACCTCTTCAACAATGCGCACCCACAGTAATATTTAAATATCAACGATTTTCTTTCATCTTATACTCTGAAACTAAATTTAAATAATTTTTATTATTATATCGGAAAACATAAATTATAAATAGTCTTAACTGATAAATGAAACATATGTGTAGAATTTAAACAATTAATTGTAAATCATAAATATCTTATTTCTTTCTTATACAAACCATAAACATATGTGATTATCAGAATAGGGTTTTAGTGGATTGTAGTAATTTATAATAGTTGAATTCATTAGTCTATTGAAGGTAGACCACCATGAGGAACTTGAAATCACTGGAACGCTGTGTTCGTCCTAGTATGGGACTCTTCATCATTGCGTATCCACGGTCCCGCGCGTAGTATTTGAACTCAGAAACTTCAGTGTCACGCACGAACACTTAAGGATTAGACCATTGTAGTTATGTTAACGATGTACTGCTAATAGCTAAGTTTTTTTTTAAAAATTATTTAAATATTGATAGGCTTTCTGGATCAATTGTGAAGTTATACAATTATTTACAATGACCAACATCAGAATAAATTTGTTATTCAATCATAAAATTAGTCTTTTTAAGTTCATTTGATGAACTCGTCTAAAAGTAGATGATCAGTCATTTACATTGTTCAGTCAATGTTTATAACACATATAGTTTTTATTCCTACCCCTTTTCAAGAGCATTCATGACTTGATTAAGAACACATGGTTATAAACCTCCTCAAGTATAATTGGGTCTTATTCTCTTTATTGCGATCAAATGAGTATTAGTCAATTAAATATAAAGGTGAACTTTTGTTCAATTATATAATACTAGCTAATAAGCTAAAGTGAGTTCATTTATCTTCAACAGGAAAGCTCATTTATGTTAATCAGTTCTCTTCTGTCAACCTAAAATAAGAAACTAAATTTTTTTTCAGGTAGCAGATTTGTGGCGATTGTCCACCATGAACAACCTTCACTTGAAGAATTAGTGTTATTCAGTAAGTACTAAACAGGCATTCCATCACAATCTGTAGTTTCTCAGCAGTGTACATCCCCAATACGATTATTTAGTGAAAGAGATATCATAAGCAGTTGGGTTATAGAGGACGTTAACTGAATTGGAAAAGATGGACTGTTGAATTTCAACTCAGCAATTTGAATTTAGTCATTGAGTTCGATTCTATATGTGCTCTGATAATAAGTCCCGAAATGCGATAAATGTGTTATTCAAGGGGTTTTAGTTTCTAGTTACTACAAAAACTATATCCATGATGTATAGCTTAATCAAATATCATGCCTAGCAACTGTTTGCCGAAAGTCCAGACAATGAAGCTCATCTTTTGAAAATGGAATTCCTTTTGTATCACTAAGATAAAACGCTATGAATGGTACAGGTTAGTACTCACTAAATGAAACAGTTAGCTAGGTGTACACGAAACAACTGTAAACTATCTAACTAATTGAATGATTACTGAAAATGAAAGTTAGAATAACCTATAAGTTGGTGGTTTTATCATTATTACTGGATTGAAAAGTTCTCAAAACGTATTCAATTAGAATTTGTGTCAAAGTATGAGATGTATTGATTGGATAAAATAAAGTAATTTCCAAGGGAACTGTTAACAAAGACAGTACCAATTATTTTACAGGTTAACTGTAGGGTACGCTGAGTCAAATTTTATAGGTCAACAAAACGATACGGACAATTATTTCTCTTCTGTCAAAGTTGTCAAAAGCGTGTATCAATTAACATACTCATAATGATGAAAATAAACTCAGTTCAACATTCTTTTTTGTTCTTATAGAGGTGTAAGGGTGTAAAATCGTTTTTCAATATTTAATCAACATGCGTTATTCAATATTTCCGGTCCTTTTTCTCTTCATTTTTCGGTTAAGTGCTAAATATAACAGTATAATTTTCGCTGGAGACTATTTCAAACATTTGTGTTCATCCATATACGTCTGCTATAAACAAGTCATTACAGTAAATGCCAATATTCCTGAATATGGAACATAAATATTGTAAAGGTTAAGGATTGAATTTAAATCTCCAGTGAATATTAGACTCTTATATTCGGCACTAACAGACTAAATAACCAAAAAATAGATAAAGAAATACTGGGCACCTCAGGTGTATTGGATATTGAAAATTTTGTTTTATTTTTTTAATTTAAACACATAAATATTGGTACAAGGAAGCACCAGATACATATGCGCCTCACAAATCTCATTTGATTTGTGTGAGGGCTATAATACTGCTAAGGTGCTCAAACCGAAGCAAGTGCTTTTCTTAGGGGGTCACACCCGGAGCCTTTGACCAAAGGTCTGATCCACAAGGCAGTGGAGCATTGTGAGGAGATGCAGTCCCATGGTAGCTGGTGACCGACGATTGATTCATACGCCATTTGTTCCTTCAGGATACTGGAGCCTATGTGCACCATTGATTTGGAATCAGGGTTTTCCAACTCCCCTAGGTGGACTTTCCGTGTCCACCCACCCGGTTAAAGCACTGGAAATTCGCTTTTCGTCCTTTTACTTTCGTGAATAACACTCCCGCCACGAGAAGGCAATGAGTAGGACTTCCCTGATAGAGGCTATATACGCGTGGCCATGTGAGAGCATTTGGAGAGGGAGAGCGGACTCTCCCCACTCTCGGCCGTACCAGGGCATTTTGGGGCGAATATTGAAAAACTGATGGATACACCTCGCAATGCTAAATAAATCGGATGAAGTAAAGTATCTGAAATACTCGAAAAACTAATAGCTTCTTGATAAACAAATAGGCTTTCTTTTAACAGTCAAATTATTCAGAAACCGACATTATCGTTATTGACAATGAAACGTTGAAAACGAGGTCAAAATTATTTATTGAATCGTACAATATGCCTAAGATCTTAATATACCGATTGATATATCACAATTGGTTATCTGACCAACCTAAATCTTTAAAACAGTCTCAACTCTGTTTAATATTAAGGATTCAATCTAGTTAACCCAATTCCCTTATCATAAAGAACTCGTCATTAAATGCGTAAATCTTAATCGAATTTTTACAGATGGTTAAACATGAGAATATGAATTTGAGGAATGATTAGTGATGTATAAAAATGGGATTAAATCAGTGAAATGTAAATGAATTAAAACAACTATCTTAGAAATAAAAACATTTAATGTAACTGAAAGCTACATTAAATATAAGTGATTAGAAGTGGATAAGATGTACATTATTGAAATCACCAAAGTACTTCATGAGGCAAGCCTTAACCTAGAATCCTGAAGGAAAACGGAAAAGAGGAAGGTCAAAGAACACACTATGTCGAGAATCGGAAGTAGACATGAAAAAGATGAATAGCAACTGGAAAGAAATGGAAACTATTGCCCAGGAAAGGGTTGGATAGAGAATTCTGGTGGGTGGCCTATACTCCTCGACGAGGGGTAACAAGCGTAAGTAATTCAGTAAGCTATTTAATTGGGTGGCTTTAGTCTTTGATAATGACTGTTATTTATTTACTCACTAGTACATGTAATTTGCAAATAGAATTTTTATATTAATTCTAGTGAAATTATAAAAAGTGTCTTAGAGACAGATAGAGGAAGTGGGTTTAGATATTATAACATAATGGTTCCCATCCAAAGTCTTTTACTACTAAACTGAAGTTTTTTTAAGCAGAGATGGGTAGTGGCTAGCAGTGGAATCCAGTTTGACGCACATTTCTTCCTATTTGGGACTCGTCAACTGGATGTACATGCATCTCACAGTTGATGTTCACTCTGTGACTCGAACCCAGTACCCTCGCTTCAAACGCCATCGCGTTATCCACTCGACCACTGAGTCCTGATAGCCACTTGCTTGTGCGATGGGGTGAAGTTTAAATTCATTCAGTATTTCGATAATGCAATGAGAAGACGAAGATTGCATTATCGAAATTTATCAAAGGGACTAATTGCTTTAAATTTCATTCAGTATTGTCGAGTATCGAGTCCCAGAGTGAACATCAACTCTGAGATGCTGGTACATCCAGCTGACGAGTCCCAAATAGGACGAAACGCGCGTCCTGGATTACAGGGCTAGCCACTATCCATCTCTGCTTACCATGCTTGTGAATTAAGGCTATATGGAGGCAATAAGAACAGTATGCACATATGCCAATTAGGGACTGACCAGTTGCAGTCCTCACACATCGATGGGAAGATTCAAACAAACAATACTAAGTGAATTTGAAGTTTTTTTGTTTCACTGAAAATAGAATAACAATCACAGCAAAATGATATGAATGTATGTAATTCTTCGACTTTATTCAACTGCTTACAGCATGAGGTAATAGTATGCAAGTATCAAAAATAAGTATTTATACTGTATATTGTTTATACAGAAAATTATTGACTACTGTCGAGGTCGATATGCGTTTCTGATCCCTGGTGGTGATGAGGATAATATATTGAATCGAAGTAGTATATTATGACGAAACAGTCATTTGGTACTCCTTGCATTTTAATAGTACTACATATTCGATAGATTTGTGAAGGATAACCTCAACAAAAATATAACTGTATTTGATACTAGCTAAAGAGTGCAATATTGCTTCTAGAGATTGATTGAGTAGTGATCAGTTTCATGTCTGTCTACTGCTTGGAGCTGACTAAGTACTATAGATTAAGTTGCAATGTGACCACCAATCTAAGTGACTCAACATAGCATACACTGTATTGGGATGTCAGATAGTTGGGAGGAGACTATGAACAAAGGTTTCAAGCACGTTGCAACTTGTGTACAGGGTTTATTTGTAATCTTGAGGAAATTGATGCTCGCTAGCTGATTCAATCCCGTGTCATCCAGTTTTACAGTGAAAACTGGATATCTCATGAAGACAGGTTTCTAGAAATCCAAAATCAGTATCATAGGTTATCTAATATAGATAAGAACATCAAAAGAGTTTTTATTTGAAGTATATCCATCAAATCAATATTCACGACAGTGGTTTTATAGATAAGTACGTTCAGTTTAAATCTTTTGTGAAGCATTGAACAGAACGTGATAATTTTCACTATAGGGTTTTTATGGAGATTACTGAATTTTATTAAAATCATGAACTAAATTTGTAACCAAATGAAATATTGAACATCATTTTACTGAAAAAAGCTTAGCCACTTACTTTCCAAAAGTTTTTTCATTTAAACTCAACTTTTGTCAAGTGATTTCAATAATCAAAAAAACAAACACCGTTGGATGCCGGCTCAGTGGTCTATCGGTCAAGTGCTCCGGCGCGAGATTGGTAAGCCCTAGGCTCGAATCTCTTAAGGCGGGATAATCGATGAGCATTGCTAAGGAGTCCTATAATAGGACAAAACGGCCGTCCAGTGCTTTCAGGTTTTTCATGGTGGTCTAGCTTGAATTGGCTCATTACCTCAGCTATATAAAATCACAAACTTATTTGTCATTGAATTAAACGGTTGAACATGAGAATTAGTTCGGTAAAATGTGTAGTATTCAGTTGCCTTTTATTAAAAAGCTTGTTATTATTAAATGTTTGTTTGAACTGACAAATGAAATTTAGAACATCTGTTGAAGTAGAATAATATAAAAATACATTACATTCTATGGTTTCTCCACCGATTCATACAGATTTATTCGTATAACATTAAGACATAACTTAATGTGAATTGAATCATTTTGGTGAAGTTTTATTCTCTGAGCTGGATGGTTTGGTTGTGGAGCTTTCATTGGTCTTCTCAACTACATCATCAACCTGTCACCAATAACCGATCAACATCGAGGTCTACAGGACAAGCTATGAGTTGTGTGTGGAGAACACTTCACTTCTACCTGAATTTTGTATTGATGATGTTGTTCAAAAGAACTATGAAAGCTCCATGACCAAACCATCCAGCTCAGAGAACTAAACTCTATTGAAATCATCCACCTGAGCTACAAATCTTTTCCATCATCTCAAATTATGAAATAGATTTCTAATATGAATAAGTTGTAATGTTGATTGGATTGTATATTTTAATATTGTTTCAGTTGAGTTTTGCCAAGATAAGTTTTAATAGTTTAACAATGAACCGTATGCTCATTTCATATTTTACTCAACTAAAATGTAAACTATTACAAACAAGAATTCAATTCAATCTACTTATTAACAAAATTACGTAATAAACATGAAAGATTTGATCACATTATTAAATAACAGAATATAACCATATCAGGTATGTGACAGTAATCTACACTAGGCGAAAGGAGTTGGTTAAACATTTACATGATCGAATATTGGCAAAATGATCTTAAGTATAAACTCATGGCCCGAGATTGAAGGTTTTTGATTCAATCCCTGGTGAATTCATGGATGAACATTATTGAAGGGTCTTATACCATTATCAAAAATCTCTCCAGTTCTTCTTGACTTTCAATAATCATCTAATAAACATTATACTTTGATGTAAACTATAAATCGATTCAAAAGTACCTTATGTTTTAGTAATTTAGTCATTTGAAGTGTTAAAATCCATGGTAATTTATATTTATTTTTCATAAATAAACATTCATAACATATGTTACTGTGAATTTGTGAATTTCTTAGATCCGACACTTAATTTCATTTGACTGCATAAATAACATCTGGTAATTCGTTTTTTAATTTTTGTTCTTTTCATTCGGCTTCAATAATAAAGAGTTTTTGTGCTGTTTGCAAAAGCTGTATAATCATTGAAAATATGGTCATTTGTAAAAAGAGTAAAAACTAACAATGTTTTTATTGCATCCACGATCCCGCACATGGAACTTGGACCCAGGATTTTCGGACTAACTCCTAACTTCTAGAACATTTAATCGATCGGTATTCAAAGGTGTTAATGTTGAACGTTAATCGATATGTGATGTTGCAAAACCCTTCATCTATTGTCTGGGATAACTGTCTCCATTTGATACGGATTGGACTCCTATGGTCTAAATTCAAAATCAAACTTCTAAAGTTCTGTTGTAAAGTCATGACCAGTCAAATTCAACCATGTTAGGTGTCAAGCAGTTACACATTGAAGACAATGGAAGTTGGTCATGCAATATCGTGAATTGGTTGAAGTTAGATATTAACACCTTTGCAATGTCTACTCAGTAGTCTAGAGATTGAGAGATAGCGCGTTTGGTTGAAGGTCCTAGGTTTGAGTCCCGTGTACATGATCGTGGATGCGCACTTTTGAGAAGTCTCATAATAGAACAGAACAACCATTCAGTGCTTCCATGTTTCCAGTGGTGGTCTAGCTTGGACTAACTCTTGAATTCAACTATGAAAAATATAACTGTTTAACTTTTAAATTACATTTGACAATTCATATAAGACGAACACTATTTAGTGTTTTTTTGATGGACATTTCTCTTCACTATTGAGTTTGTTGTCATTTTGCTATAGAACGTAAAACGAGCTTCTTTCTTGCTTTTCCATTTATTTTCGATTTTAACAGAGTAATGATACCTTAAGCAACTTTTGAAGCCTTCGCAATTAATAATTGATCACTGAACGTATATATTTCTTATCAAATAGCTGTCAAGTGATGACTATAACCATTTAATTGAGAGAAATATATTGTGTCGTTGACTTCTAACTGAAGTGTTATTAAAAGATAGCTGTTGTTGTGCACTTGCATTGGTTGTAGTGGTATATATCACAATTAGGAGTTTGACAACTGATTCTTCTTGTTTTGAGAGTTTAGGACAGTGACTGGTAAAGGTGTGTTGTTTTTGTGCTTATTCATAATCCTTTATCTTCATAATGAATCTCTAGTATGAGGCTTGAACTTAACAGTGAGAAAGTTGATTATCGTTGACACTAGGTAATCAATTTATTATATTACAGTTGACTGAAGTTGAAAAATGTGAGCTGTTTGATTTTTTATTTATACCTGTTATCCCTTATGAAGCATAGGTCGCCGGCTATGATTTCCCAGCCAACTATGTCCTGAGCTCTTCCTTCCAGTTTTTCCAAGGTGCTATTAATTCTTATCATGTCTGCTTCCGATTCCCGGTACAACATGTTCTTTGATCTGCCTCTTTTCCTTGTAACTCGGATATTCTAAGTCAGCACTCGCCTCATTATTCATTTTGATGATTTTCGCTAAGTATCCTATCCGCTTACAATGTCTTCTTATAATTTCCTCTTCATCCGGCAGCTATTTTGTTCTTTACCATGGTAGGTTGCTGCTGTTGGTATCCGACCAACGGACATCGATTATCTTGCATAGACAACTGTTTATAAATGCCAGTATGTTTTGGTGATGGTTACAGTAAACATGAATAAACATGAATTACGATGGAAATTATTTTCACAATGAAATAAACATATATAAATCACTCAAGCAAAGTGATTGTTTAATATCAGAAGGGGTTTTGTGGAGATTTTAGTATTTTTATAGAGTTGAGATCATGAGTCAATTGAAGCTAGACTACCATGGAAAACCTGGAAGCACTGGACGGCCGTTTCGTCCTATTATGGGACTCCTCAGCAGTGCGCGTCCACGAACCCACTCTCGTGGGATTCGAACCCAGGACCTACCAGTTTCGAGCCGAAGCCCTTAACCGATAGACCACTGAGCTGGCATCCAACGGTGTTAATTTCTAACTTCAACTGATTCACGAAATTGAGCAACCATTCACCAATGTCATCAGTGAGTTCCTATCTCACAACAGACCTGGTTGAACTCCACCGGTTACTGCTTCTCACTAGAACTCCAGGAAATACCTCAAGGAGTCAGTCACTAGTGAGCACCTGATTATTATCAGAAGGGGTTTTGTGGAGATTTTAGTATTTTTATAGAGTTGAGATCATGAGTCAATTGAAGCTAGACTACCATGGAAAACCTGGAAGCACTGGACGGCCGTTTCGTCCTATTATGGGACTCCTCAGCAGTGCGCGTCCACGAACCCACTCTCGTGGGATTCGAACCCAGGACCTACCAGTTTCGAGCCGAAGCCCTTAACCGATAGACCACTGAGCTGGCATCTGTTACTTAACCAATATTACGCTTACATCATTGAAAAATTGACGAAATCGGGGGGTAGAGAATTGTTAAATGTATGAACTTAATGGAATTCAAATGAAGTGGGTTAGAGGTTGTTTAGAATTCAAAAGCTGTATAAGATTATATCATTATCCATTAATACTATTCATATTTAGCATTTCTAAGAGGGTTGAACTTTTTCCTCTCTTCGTTACATTCATATTCAATACAAAGCATAAATTAACTTTTATCAATCAGAATGAATAACAGACTATTCTCTTCAAGTCTTGATTTATCCCTTGTAAGGCTGAGCTATTAACAATCGCTTAACCACTGAGTAGTGAATAATGTCATGTGTATTTAGTCCTTGAGTGCTAAATAGATTCTATCTATCAAGTTTCAATGTGAGCGCTAGTCTGAGTGAATCAATATTGAGTACCGTATTTTCAAACTGTTATATCCCGAAGAGAATTATGAATGGCAACTTTTGAGAACTATTTATGGACCGATATGATGCGTATATTTACTATTGTATGAGCGCTAAGTAACTTAACTATTCACATTCATGTTTCCTTTATTACGAGCTTTATTTTGATCTATAAACTATTATTATACGATTTACCATTCCTGAGTTATCCCCAGTCTATTGATTACTATTTCCCCTATTCACAGACATATTTGGCCAAATCTTGTACAAATGTTGTTTTCTATTTTATGGTACGATGTAGTCTGTCTGTTCGGTGTATAAACCCAGTATGTTTGAGAATAATGATTCATATTGCGGAGGCTGTTATTGGTGTTCTGGACTTAACTGACTGGGCTAGGCAGAAAGCAGTACCGACAAGTACTCTAGACTGCTCGTATGGGTTTCGTGTGTCACTGATCCGATCAATAAATTTACCGCTCTCTAATAGGCGCGTACAAGATATAACAATTGGCGTTCACAGGTTATACCACTAACTTTAGGTGGTTAGAAGTAGTCTACAGAAAACTGTGGGTCTAACATCTCAACATGCTACACGCGATTTCACAACACTCAGATTAGTGTTTACTTTGTGACTTAATAGACAGAAATCGAACAACACCTGAAGGACTAGATGAATATGACGTTGGTAACTACCTGGTGATCAATTCATTGATAGCTTTTACATATTTAATCGGTATTCATGAAAGCATTCCTAATATTTTATTGAAATAAAAGTTGTTCAACACAATAATCGTAAGCTTATAAATTTGTCTCTTTTATTGTTCTTTTCAACAACTTCCAGTGGCTGCCGAAAGTTTTGATCCAGAAAAAGACAGTGATGAAAGTAATGAAGAAGAGAGACAAATTTATCCAAAATCTGATAGTCAACGGGCTAGGTTAACTAATGCTGTCAAAGAAATCCTACTATTTCGATGCCTTGATGAAGTAAGTCTGAACTGTTTTACTTTTATTATTTATACTATACCAAATCAATATGGACAAGATCATAAGTTCCTGTTACATGAAGTAGGTAATGAATATATTGACCAGAATGATAATGAACTCTGTATAGCTAAATCATCAAGCTTAGAAAACACAACATTACTAAATCAAACCCCTCTAATTGTAAGCAAATATGGATAGCGGCTAGCAGTGGAATGTAGGACGCGCGTTTCGTCCTATTTGGGACTCGTCATCTGGATTTACCTGCATCTCAGGGTTGATATTCACTCTGGGACTCGAACCCAGTACCTTTCGCTTTAAACGCCACCGCAGTTCTAAACATCAATAAGAAGATTTAAACAAACAATACCAAGTGAATTCAAACCGCTCTAAGCTGAAAATCTTCAGTTAAAAAAAGCTATGATTCCCCATTTCCTAAATGCTATATCTAAAGTAGATTAAATGCATTTAAATTAGAATATATATACATAAATTATAGGATTAGTTTATACAGAAGATCATTATCTCTAAGAAAAGCTATTATAACCTGTTAGTTTATCAAAGACAAATATAGTTCATTACTATAAATCTATATATTAGGTACCCCCCCTTTATTATCATAAGAAGTAATAACTGGTGTATAATTATGTCTCCAATCCCTTGTTTACTTATAATCAATCTTGTAACGACAACATGATTATTTAAATGTTGATTATCTTGTTTACCAATCATCATATCACTGACCTTAATTTAACAAATGAATAAAGGACAAATTGAGCTTAGAAATTGAATTAATTAACATATATTTCAGCATATAATAGATATTAGAAGAAGAACTTGGATTTCCTATTGAGATAAACTGATCATTTTCTTTTTGTGGGTGTGTGTGTGTGTGTGTTTCTGAATTCATCGTTGGCTTCGTATGTATTCCATTTTCTTTCATTTTGTGGGTCTTGATGAAACACTCCAGCTCTTTTGTTAAAATATCGTTGTATTTATATATATATATACATATACAAGGGAGAAAAACATGTAAATGTGACCTTCTGAGAAACTCATAAATAAATATCGTAATCGTTAGATAAGAAACACTAACCTTATAAAGAAAGAAATATGTATTCCAATGAAGCAAACAGTTTTTTTTTATCTTTGATTAAAACTTGTTAGGGAGACATTGAAAACTGGAAAGGATTTTAAACCTGTGATCTCTTAACTCAAGACTTCTCAGAATTGTGCAATAATGATGGACTAAATTTAATAACATTAAGATTTGTCCCGACCATTATGTCATTCTATGATTGAGTTCAAATATAATGGCCCATATATATACCACACAAATGTTATGTTATATTATTAGTGAGAGGCATTCACCATGATCTAAACTACGATAACTTGAGGTCTGTTGGAGATGTGATATTTGAGATTACTCTTGATTATTTGCATTTATCTATTTTATCGATAGTGAAATGTTTAGACATATACAAAAATCAGAAGAAATTTTTGTGCATATTATAGTAATTTTGATAGTTGGGATCATGAGTCAATTGAAGCTAGACCACCATGTAAAACCTAGAAGCACTGGACAGCCGTTTCGTCCTATTATGGGACTCCTCAGCAGTGCGTGTCCACGATCTCGCACTTACGAGATTCAAACCCAGGACCTACCAGTCTCGCGTCAGAGCACTTAACCGATAGACTAATGAGCCGGCATCCAACGGGATCGTGGATGCGCACTGCTGAGGAGTCCCATAATAAGACGAAATGTCCGTCCAGTGCTTCCAGGTTTTCCATGGTGGTCTAGCTTCAATTGACTCACGCTTTCAACTATGAGAAACAAGCAACCCAAAAACTCAAGTAGATTGATTTTCAATTTTCACTTACTGTAATTTATTTATGTTTAATAAATTAGTTATTTTGTTTATTTACTATAAATGGAACAAATTTCAATGTTTACTTATTTGTTTGTTTGTTTGTTTGATTTTAAATGAATTGAATTCAATCACTAAAACACGGTAATTGAGCATTCTCAAAACAACAAAAAATACAAAAAATTTGTTGAAAGATTAAAACAATGCGAATCAAAGAAAACAACGTTCATTCGTTTAGTTGTTTGTTTATTAGATAATTTATGAAATGCATCAAAGCAAATAAACATTTTCTATGGTAAAAAATAAAAATGTAAGACACACCTTAAGTTTTCTTTTCTTTTTTTCACCTATTAATGGAAATGATACTCATTTACTTACTTAATTACGCCTGTTACTTCCAATGGAGCATAGGCCGCCGACCAGCATTCTCCAATCCACTTTGCATTGCATTTTTTATACCAATTGCATTTCGTTCCCGTTCTTTCCTTATTGATCTTCTACTTAAATACCATCGTTATATACTACTTATGTGGATATATGTAGCCCATACCACAGCATTAGAAAACGTCTTCCTATTATTCTAGTTATTTAACTGCCTTATTGATCTTCCCTTAGTATGTATGTTATTCTGTTTGACCCAGGTTTCATACTGATTACCACTTGTGAGGAAGATGTACTGTTAAGCGTAAGGAAACTGATAATCACGATTGATGCTCAAATAGCTTGTCTATAAAATCTCACACTGTGAAACTGAGTGACTAGGATTCAAACACGTCAGGTAAAAATTAGTTTCTTTAAGACTGCAGTCATGCCTACCTAATAGGTATCAAATAGCACGAAACCCAGGCTAAATAATGTTTCCGATTCTACTAACTCAAACTACCTCACATCTGAATATAATCCACGCGATATTAAATCATTTTGGTCATTGGCCAAACCACAAAGTATTCTGTAAACCTTGACTAACAGTTGGAGAGACCTGGATGAACAATAAATTTAAAAACAAAGCTGATATAACCATTCGATTATTCATAATTCACATAATAGACTTGTAGTGGCTAGTACTATTTCAAGCCTACATAGGTTATTGATATGTCTTGTGGGTTGAACGCTATATTTAGATCCTAAGCTATTCTGATGACCCCAGGCTAGCACTACTACGACTTGAAGACCAGAGAGAAGACACGAGTAACGAGAAGATGCTTTATTGCAAGGTTCATCTTTGTACAGAAAATCGTAGGTATTTATAGATGTTTGCTTAAGTTAAATCAACATCCTAATTCAGCCAATCCACTTAACGACATAAATTGCTACTGACCAATGATAGCGTGCCACGTTGGAACTCCAGAATGTTCTGTCGTGCTCTGATTGGTTGGAGCTCTTTTTGAGCCTCTGGAGGCTCTGTTGGAGTTCTCTGGAAACCGACTTAACAGTTATTCTAGCTGCTGGACAGATCAATCTATTCATACTTCTTAAGCTATATTTTGACTTTGTCACTTATTCTCTTGTTACCCTTGACTTTTTATGTTAGCGTATGTGTGTGCACTTCTTATTGTAATCATCACATATCTGTAACTTATTTTTATCTGACTATAAATATTGATTAACGCTTGATAATTAGAGTTGGCTCACATGTCATATCAACCGCGTGTCATTTCGCTTTGTTTTTCCGATCATTTGTCTAAATCAACGATTGTATGAGATATTCGTATTCGAAATTTATTCTCGTACTTGACTTATTTAATTCCGCTATTCACCAACGCGAGTTAAGTCCATAATTATATGCGAAGATTGGCGGAATGTGTATTTCAATAACAATCACTCGTACGATCTAACTGGAGTCAGATCTTGATCGACTAAAGACTGATTATAGTTATACAATATTTTAATATTGCAAATTCATTATGGTGAGACTTTTAAACTTGTAGTATGCTTTCTATACAAAGTAATGATAACATTCAAGCAAACAAAACATCCAACAGGATATACATAAACTAATCATATGAATATATAACTCTTTCTACTTTTACAAACTGATTGAATAGAAATTCAACATCATTGTTTTCTATAGTGATCTAATTATTGTACAATTAAACTTGATTTGCTGAATTTTACTCTTAGTGTAAGTACTAAATTTGGACCATATTTAATTACTAAGAAAAAATTTGAGAAGACCACCAGTGGTCTATAGGTTAAGTGCTTGAGCGCGAGACGGATATGTTCTGGGTTTGAATCTCGCCAGGCGGGATCGTGGATGCGCACTGCCCAGGAGTCAGACAATGGAACGAAACGACCGTCCAGTTCTTCCAGGTTTTCCATGATGGTCTAGCTTCAATTGATTCATGATCCCAACTATATAAAGTTAAATAATACAAAGATCTGAAGCTAAGTTTTGTGGTAGTTAATACTTGCTAGCATGGAATAGCTCCAAAATACTAACTAGCATCGTTTAATGTCAAAGAGATATTACCATTTGGATATTCAGACCAGTTAGTGTAGTTTTTTCATTGTTTCAAAGACAGAAACTATCAAGAGTATACAATGATGAATCGAAATTGTAACACATTTGATGAATTTCGATGGTGTAATAAGATGACGAAGATTATCAGGACTATGTGAATATATTAGTGCAATACATTTCGAACAATCTGATCACACAGACACACACTTGTTAAGAACATTTATATATAAAAAATAAAAGGTCAACTAGACTGGAAATAGAGGTTAGAATATACAAGGATAATAATGGTAAAATAATGTGAAAACAATTTGATACTTAATCACTCTGGCTAATAAGTTAATATTACCAGGGTAGGTTTAAGGTGAGAACAAACTGTTTTTGAATACACAAAGAAGATTTGAATTTTCATATGGCTAAGGCTTCAATAAACCTTAGTATACGCCCTTTTATATTACATAGTTCTGAGAATCTTTGTCTTCTTATTACATTATCGAAATTTATCAAAGGGACTAATTGTTTTAAACATATAATGAACTTAAGATGTACTATCATTTTGACATATCAACATTGTAATTATGAATAATAACTACTTTTACTAGTGAATTAATGAGATAATTCACTCAGATTTTAACGTTCTACTTTTGAATTTAAGGAACAAAAGTCAAAAGTTATTGATGCCATGCAAGAAATGAAAGTCAAAGAAGGTGACGTAGTTATCAAACAAGGTGATGATGGAGACAATTTCTACGTAATTGAATCGTAAGTTAGCTAAATTTCTGCTTTTTTCTTCATTATGGGTTTTATTTGACTATATTTTAAATAACCTGACTATTCGTTGAAGACTGAAAAAAATATTCAATTGGCGAGACTATAATTTGCGGGCGAGCCAATCAGAAGCGTTTGAGGGATTTCAAGGTCACGGCGCTAATTTCAGTACCTGATGCTAATGTACGATCGTTTCACAGAGAATTTTAGAGAAGATTTGACAATTAAGCGACTACAACAAATGATACTACTAAGAAGTTCCTTTATTTGTAATTGCAGTAATCAAATGACTTGTAGACCTTGTGCAGACTACTGCGATGTCCTCCGATGTAATATATGTTGAAGGAAGACGTTTGATAGATTAGGAACCTTTTTTGCTCGATCCGGATTGAGACTAAGGCAATATTATAATAATTGCCGCGAACCATATAATAAAAGTATCAGTAAAATTGACTGCAATAATCGCAGATGTCACTGAAGCTTCGGATGTGCAGTGGCATCAATATTGTAGGGACATATCCATAATAAAAATGATAAACTTACACAACCGGAGTACATAAAAACAATTATGAAGCTGTGTGGTCGATACTGAGAGGGTTTTTGTGACCTTATCATGGCTCCAGAGACCAACTATTACGGAGCCATATAGATGAGCTCCTCTAACTTATGCATTACGACTTTTGAACCTTTGAACCTCTTTCTAACCTTGACAAGTTTTTGGATCATTTAAAAGAAGTGTATAAACTTTAATTCTTTGGTTTTGCATAATATATTTTTACTCCGTACTAACTGTTTACTGACAGGCTAATATAATTTTCAAGGTCACTTGAGATTCGTTCAAAGGTCGTCCATAAATTATAGTTGATGACCAAATGTGTCACTAAAATAGAAAAATTCCAGCAAACAGATGGAGTGTTTCCCTTTACGTTTTCCAGGATAGAGAACCTTAAGTAGCTTTTAAGCACTTCGGTATATACTGTTAGAATTTGAAACTATTCAGTTCTGTTGCTTTGCTAATAAACAACCCAGCTACTCCTATTGCTTAGTATTCTTATACAATGACACTCAACAAGACCCTAAAATCAGAACACGTTGAACAGGAAAAAAATTGTATTCAAAATAACAAGGGTAGGTGAACAGCAATCAATCGTTAGAAAAACATTCATAAATTTATAGTAAATACATAAGAACCTTCTAGATGTTTCTCAAATAATCTGCCAGAGCTGATTGATTTAGAATTAGCCAAACAGTGTGCGCCGTCACAATCATGAACATAACAAGCCTTAATCCAGTTTATTTCCCGCTAACAAGTTCAAACAGATGTAAAAATAGAAGGCTTAGCTGTAATATTTGAGAATTTTAAAAACTGTATGCCCAAACGTTTAAGTGTGCCACCAACACTTTGAATAATTATCCGATGTTTCTAGAATATTCGCAAGCGTTAGTTTACGCATGTAATGCATAGATATTTTCGACACAATGACATAAAGTTAAGCACAAGAAAGTATTAAAAAGAATATTCAAAGGTTTTAATTATAGAGAATAGAAAATAAATTTGAATAGTAGATACTGAACAGAATATGTCTAGTGAGATATGTACATTTAAAGACGTAATACATTGGCAAAAAATGGTATAAGATTACTAGAGATCATAAACAACTGTTTCATAACATGTTCAGTATCTAAGTGAATTTAAATAAAGACAGAACAAATATTGATGCAGAATAATATGAATTCATTATATTTCGTGGTTTCTCATCAGCTGTTTACAACCAAATATGCATTAGAGTTTTAGCATTGGGGTAATAAATAGAATGGAACGACTGACATAAGTGAATGTAAAAGGATTGGAATAACAAAAGTCATCGATGATAACTATATATATATATGGGCAAGGAAAGGTCAGAGGTTATTAGGTATTAGAATAAAGTGTGGCGTAATAGTTGAGTGGAGTTCAGAGACAGGTAAAATCAAAAATATGATTCTTTTAGAGGTAGTTGAAAACAATTAGGGTAGGTTACGTAATAATTGAATAAATTTGGATAGTTCATATAATTAGGAGACAAATGAGCGGAAATGTGTGAGAGAAAGGGTGGTTTAAGAATTGGGTAAGGGGAGGGGAATATAATAAAAACTGAATATTAACCAAAATTCTCTCACACATTTCTGCTCATTTGTCTCTCCTAATTATACGAACTATCCAAATTTTATTCAATTACTACGTAACCTACCCTACCTGCTTTTGTACTGAACTGGTGATATCTTTGCATTCCCTTCTTAAAAGTCACTTCGTGTAATGTTTAGAAAGTGACCACTTTGTGAGGAGAATGTAACCTGCCCCACAGCAGCAAGTAGATTTATAGATATAAATCGATGTGGCCCAAAGCGGAATGTTATCTTTAACATATCCGTGATACCGGGATGCAAATATCAAAGTTCCTATTCTTAACGTGGTCACATAAAAATATATAGTTTCTATGAATGGAACATTTGTAAAGAAAGAAGTAAAATCCAAAGAGATCGCTTTTCTGCCACTTATATGAATATTTCTAATTGAGTCGAAAAAAATAGTTTGAATTATTCTTTCTGGTTAGCTTTTTAGGCGAGCTAGTTTTCTACGGAATGGGGTCACTAACCCCATACCCAACCCGCCTCCTTTATCCGGGCTTGGGACCGGTAGTAGCCCCAGAGTGGCTTTAGGGGGCAAAGCAAGATCAGTATATCTACAATTGAAGAACATCTGGAACTCAAAACAACTGTCAAACAGCTCCAAAGTCATAATTTTCACTACAGATATCAAGGCAGTTCTACTGTATGGGGTGGAAACTTGGAGAACTACGAAAGCCATCAACCAGAAGAAACAGGTGTCATTAATACTGTTACTGCTTATACGACTCTGACATTTCGTTGTGCTGATATGGAAGGACAAACTGAACAAGTCCATATATGTCTAAGATCTTTGCTGAATATGATTGACTTTATATAAGAGTAAAACCTAATGGAGATGCAACTGGGAAATTTTAATATTTTAGGGTGAAATACTTGCATCGGTATTGCCGAAATACTGTAGTCTTATTTTTCTTTAAACAATCTGTATGCATTATTTATATTACTATTTATTAAATATTTAATATTTTTATATACTATAGAGGCACCTATGATATATATGTTAAACAGAATCAGTCAAATGACGAGAAATTTGGTGAAAAAGTTGGATCATACAATGGTCAAGGTTCATTTGGTGAACTTGCTTTAATGTATAATACATCACGGGCTGCTTCTATAATAGCTACTACAAATGGTATACTATGGCTTATGGATAGAAATACTTTTCGACGTATTGTACTCAAAGCAGCCTTTCATAAACGACAAACATACGTAGAACTACTTGAAGATATACCATTGCTTAAAGAATTAAGTAGTTATGAACGTACAAATGTTGCTGATGCTCTACAATCTAGGATATATCAAGATGGAGCAACTATTATTTCTCAAGGTGAAACTGGCAAAGAAATGTTTATTATTGAATCGGGAACTGTAAGAATTAGTGTAAAAGAGGTAAGGTTGAATAATTTTTAATGTAAACATGATTATACAGTAACTGTAAAGAGTTACATCAGTTTCCTTAGTACTGACTTTACAACCAAAAACAAGTCATTTAAGGAAAATAACTCGTTTGTCAAGAACAGATTCATGTACTCGACGCTGAGCCAATTATTATTATCAGGGTTCGTAACGTTACCTGGCTACTTAGATCTAAGTAAGTTGGAAGAGGTTTGCACATGTAATCCCTGTTATCAAGCTGGATACACATTCTTTTATTCAGATACATTTTGGTAGCATCTCATATCAAAACACAACTACTCTTAGCATAATTTCTGAATAATTAAATGTCTGAAATTAGTATACATGTAACTCAGTTCAAATGCTTTCTAGTATAGTGTAAATCTAAAATTTTGACCTTATGCATCCTTATGCTGAGATTTACATTAGCGTTATTTCTTAATACACTTAAAAGCATCTATAGCACATATTTAGAGTCATTTCCAACCCTGATTATTTATATAATGTAAAACTACTTACTGAAAACTAAGATATTAGTAGTATATACTTGTTAAACATGTACAATATTAATTCATTTAGTATTGCTTGTTTGAATCTTCCCATTGATGTTTAGCACTGCGACTGGCCAGTCTCTGATTGGAATATGTGCATACTGTGCGTATTGCCTCGATATAGCCTAAATTCACAAACATGGTAACCAAAGATGGATATTAGCCAGCAGTGGAATCCAGTTTGACGCACATTTCGTCCTATTTGGGACTCGTCAACTGGATGTACCTGCATATCAGAGTTGATGTTCACTCTGGGACTCAAACACAGTACCTTTTGTTTCAAACACTATCACGTTATCCACTCAGCCACTGAGTCCTGATAACCACTTGCTATGTACAATATTAATTGCCTTAATTAAATTATTCAAATTATATAAACTTGGTTAATGAATGTAAAGACAAACCTAAATATTTTTAATTCATTAAATTACATTTATTTTATTATTTTTACTATAGAATTCAAAAGAAGTAGAATTGAGTCGACTTGGTAAAGGTGCTTATTTTGGAGGTAGGTTACGTCACTATTATTATTATTATTAGGTTTATTCACTATTGTACTATTGGTACAACACGAAGTATTTCAGCAAGTTTCTAATTCTTACTTCTTGATCGATCTTAATGATGAATATGAAGTGATCATCAGTCAGATGTTAACAGTTCAGGAGTCGACCTCTGAATAATGTTGATTCTTTTGAATGATTATTTTCTGATATTACGATGCCTGTGATTGTACCTTTTTATAATTTGTACAGCGAAAGGTCGTAAGGTTTTCATAAACGCGCCTAAATAAGTCATACAGTTAATAGAGAAAGTGATATGTTAAAACAAAAAATAACAGATAACTTTTTGAAATATTCATATGGTAGAAACAGGTAGCCCAGATATTCAAGCAGGCCGCCAACCTCCGTAACGTTAATGGACGTGAACATAAAAGTGTCATGTGTATTAGTTATAAGTTAAAATAGATAAATCGGATATAGTTGGATAGACGTTAGAAATAAACTACTGACATTTCTTGAGATGAGAACTTTTTTACGAATGTAAAGATTATCATAGTTTACACTATGAAATGATTTTCGTTGGATAACGATTGAAAATCAGAGAACCTTGGATAGCTGCTTCGTTTTAGCATGAAACTTCCCAACAGTGTGAATTCATAACATCACCAATAAACGAACCCAGTACCCTCGATTTTGAGGCAAGTGCCTAAAATAAAGGCTACTGAGTCAGCTTCTAATGGACTCATCATAGTGAGCAATCATTTCCTATTGTCTGATATGAATAACTGTTTCATAACCAACATAGCTGAACTTCACAAATCGCGGCTTCTCATCAGAATTGCTGAGATTATCTCTCAAAGTTAGTTACTAGTTCTCACAATGATCTATGTCTTTAAATGCAAATACATATTCCCACTAACTAAATCCCTTAAAGGATAGTTGAAAGCCTACATTACTAGATAGTTTTTCCTTTCGATTTGATACACTTTATCAGTACTTATACACTATCCTTCATGTAATAGTAAATAGTGCAACTGAACAATGTTGACAGTAAATCATTATTTCATTCATAAAAGTGGTTAAACATTGTATAATATCTCGAATAAGATGAAGTCAAAAATGTGAACTTCTGGATTTTAACCCACTGATCCAAAAATCATCTTACGCAATCATTTCAGTTTCATGTAATACTGTGAATGTTAAGAGAGTTGTTCACTGTCTACTAGTTCTCCATGTGATGTCGATTCTTTAAAAACTTCGTCTTGAAACTAAAACAATCCTTACAAATCATTCAACTAACTTATCACAATAAGCAAAGTTGGATAATGGCTAGCAGTGGAATCCAGTTTGACGCACGTTTCGTCCTATTTGGGACTCGTCAACTGGATGTACATGCATCTCACAGTTGATGTTCACCCTGGGACTCGAACCCAGTACCCTCGCTTCAAACGCCATCGCGTTATCCACTCGGCCACTGAGTCCTAATGGCCACTTGCTTATGCGATGGGGTGAAGTTTAAATTCACTTAGTATTGTTTGTTTGAATCTTACCATCGATGTGTTAGGACTGCAACTGGTCAGTCTCTAATTGGCATATGTGCATACTGTGCGTATTGCCTCGATATCCATATTTGCTTATCATGCTTGTGAATCAAGGCTATATCGAGGCAATACGCACAGTATGAACATATGCCAATTAGAGACTGACCAGTTGCAGTCCTAACACATCGATGGTAAGATTCAAACAAACAATACTAAGTGAATTTAACTTATCATAAGTTTGAATTATTTATGATAATTCCACTAAGATGGCATAATACTTTCCAAAGCAATCTATAATACGCAAAGATGGATAGCGGGTATCAGTGGCATCCAGGAAGCGCGTTTCATCCTATTTAGGATTCGTCAACTTGATACGCCTACGCCAAGAGTAAATGTTCACTCCGGGACTTGATAGTCTATAATGTTTCCAATATTTTTTTTCTATTATTCATTTCTGAAGAAACAAACAATCATTTTTAATAGTAAACAAACATCATTTGACATTATCATTTCTACATAAACAAATCAGTTTTTTTATCAGTTATAAAATCTACGACAGTATATGATAAGTCGAGCAACGATTCACCAATTGTCTTCAGTGAGTTGTTATGTCACAACAGACGTGGTTGAACTCCACTGGTCACTGCTTCCCACTAGAACTCCAGGACATTTATCTTGAAGTCAGTCACTAGTGAGCATATGATTATAACCACAAGGGGATTTGTGGAGATTTCAGTATTTTTCAAAGTTGAAATCATGACTGACTTCAAGATACATGTCCTGGAGTTCTAGTGAGAAGCAGTGACCAGTGGAGTTCAACCACGTCTGTTGTGACATAACAACTCACTGAAGACAATTGGTGGACGGTTGCTCAACTTCGTGGATCAGTTGAAGTTAGACATTAACACCGTTGGATGCCGGCTCAGTGGTCTATCGGTTAAGGGCTTCGGCTCGAGACTGGTAGGTCCTGGGTTCGAATCTCGTGGGTGCGGGTTCGTGGATGTGCACTGCTGAGGAGTCCCATAATAGGATGAAACGGCCGTCCAGTGCTTCCAGGTTTTCGATGGTGGTCTAGCTTCAATTGACTCATGATTTCAACTTTGAAAAATACTGAAATCTCCACAAATCCGCTTCTGATTATATGATAAGTATTAAAAATAAAATCTACTTAAATTTAGGTCAGTAGAAGGATAAGCTTAATCTAAAAAAAAACCTGTCGGCGTCAAAATATTTATGTATTTCCTTTTTAAGTATGTTTATTTATTTAAAATCTTCAAATGAATATTAGTTAAGTATTCCATGTGTTATGTCAAGTTTGCTTGATTAACCTTTTATCTAAGTAAATAAACATTTGCTTTAATCATTTATAAGATAGTAAGTTTAAGTTGAGTGTTTTAAGTCGACAATATTTACTTAGAATTCATGGAAATAACATAACAAACTTGATAAGTATCAGAAGGGGGTTTTGTGGAGATTCTAGTAATTTTATATAGTTGAAATCATCAGTCAATTGAAGCTAGACCACCATGGAAAACCTGGAACCGCTGGAAGGCCGTTTTGTCCTATTGTAGGACTCCTCAGCAGTACGCATCCACGATCCCGCCGTCTAGTGCTTCTAGGTTTTCCATGGTGGACTAGCTTAAATTGACTCATGATCTCAACTATATAAAACTTGATAAGTGATGATAAGCTACTGTTGTAATGTGGATTACTTATATCTATATAAGTAGTATATAACAATGGTCAGGCTTTTAATGTATTTCAATAGAAGATTGATAAGGAAAGAACGGGAACGAGACGCAATTGGTATGAAAATTCATAAACAATGAAATTAGAGAAGATGGATTGATATTTACAGAAGGAACAGTGAAGATTGAGATAATTGATTGTTATTTTGCAAATTATCTGCTTACTGTATGATTATCAGAATTTAGTGAGATAGACTGTAACTTGTGTCTAAATACATCTGATTGTCCCCAGTTGTGTTCTATTCATTACAACTGTAATTTGATTGTTAAAATTCTATTGATACCAAAGAACTAAACAAATATAATATTAGTCACTATGGAATTATTAATCAAACGACAATGATAATTTTATACATATAAACTAATAGCTTCGAAATGGAACTTTCAAGTTTCTAATAGGAAATGGTAGGCTATAACCGACTTGAGAATAAGACAGTAGCTCAACAGTAACATAAAAAGGATCGGTGTAGTTAGCGATAAATTCTAAATATGAGCGC
The DNA here is from genome assembly GCA_944470415.2 of Schistosoma rodhaini. NCBI lineage: Eukaryota > Metazoa > Platyhelminthes > Trematoda > Strigeidida > Schistosomatidae > Schistosoma > Schistosoma rodhaini. Next base: position 38,324,506 of record OX104037.1, read on the forward strand.
ATCGTAATGTCTAGTCAATTAGATTTTTGATTAATGTAATTCTAAATAACGTTTATAGATTGTAGTGGTTTGCGTCTAGTCAGACGGTACTTTATGTACTAGGGGACCATGCAGAGTAGGCTGAGTAAGGAGGTCTGTAAAAGTGAAGAATAAAAGAAAAGGTGAGTCAACAACCCAGTAATGGCACACAGTGAACTTACATTTAGTTACAAAAGCAACCGAGAACAATCAGAAATGATATAAGCCTCAGATTAGGACAGTCTTGGGATCGAAACTAGAAGCTATATATATATATATATATATATTGTGGGACTCCTCAGCAGTGCGCATTCACGACCTCGCCTCGTGAGATTTGAACCCAAAATCTACCAGTCTCGCGTCAGAGCACTTAACCGATAGACTACTGAGCTGGCATTCGGTGATGTTTATGTCTAACTCCAACCAATCCACGAATGTTAAGTGACTATTAAGGCACCGTAATTCATTTAAGTAAGTTTGTTAGATTTTAGTAATCTTCATACTGTCATTATCTAAGATGACTTTCTATAGATATAAATCTGATTTTAAATGACTCTGAAAATGAAGACAATGAACATTTGTATGTAATTAGCATCAAGATTTTACTATTTATGTTATTCAAGAACACAACTTATTAAATAAGTAATTCACTAAATGAGATGACTATTATAAATCTTTTTTCTATTTTCATCAAATTTCCAAGAATTGGCATTAATTACCAAACGACCTAGAGCTGCTTCAGCTTATGCTGTAGGTGAGACTAAATTAGCAGGTAAGTGTCTAATGATTCAATGATTATTTTCCAAATGTTATATATACATATATAATACATTTGTACTGACTGTTTGCAACTTCCTTATGGTACTCAAGACTTCAATTGATCAGGCTCTTTTGGTGAATGTGTATCCTAAACGCATTACATCAATAATGTCATTAAGCCACAAGTATTATTTAACAGAATTGAGTGGCGGCTAGTAGTGGCATCCGGGGTGCACATTTTGAACAGGTATATGCAACTGACGAGTTCCAAATAGGACTAAAAGCGCATCCTGGATCCTAATGTTAACCATCACTCAACTATCTTTTATAATATTTTTATTCTGTTACTTTATTAATTACGTTCACATTGTTGTGCAAACCTTGAGTAAATGTAAGTTCACTCGGTATTGTTTGCTTGTATCCTCCCATCTTTGTTAATGACTGCAATTGATCAGTCTCTTGTTAGCATATGTGCATCCTATGCGGATTGCCTCGATATTGCCTTAAGTAACAAGCTTTATAAGCAAAAATGGGTGGTGGCTAGGAGTGGAATACAGGATACGCGTTTCATCTTATTTGAGACTCGTCAGCTGATATCTAGGATTGCAACCGATCAGTGTTGAGGTTCAAAAGAACAGTAAAAAATGAATTTAAAATATCAACCCATTGCACAATCAAGTGACCATCAGAACTCAATAGCTAAGTGGATAACGTGTTGGCGTTTCAAGCGAACAGTACTGGATTCGTGTCCCGAAGTGAACATCAACTCTGGGATGCAGGTACATCCAGCTGACGAATCCCAAATAAAACAAAACGCGCTTCCTGTATTCCACTGCTAGTCACTATCAATCTTTGCTTATAAATATCTGTTTTACAAAAATTACGTATTGAAATACAGATTGATTTAATTGTGACTAGTTGTAACTATTAACTTTTTCGAAAAAGTTCCAGCTCATAAAGAGATCCCGCCCCACTAAAGCATCCACTTGAGCTATAAATCTTTTCCATATTATTTCAATTCGTTAATAAATCTTTCTACAAATTGTATCTTTAGTGTATCAAATTATCATTTTCAAGTGGCTTAACAGACACTTCTTACTAGTATATTCCTACGAAAATAGTTTGCTTATTAAAATGAACAGATAGAATAAGGTACTATTGCTGTCCTTAAGATTCACTGAGTTGAACGTTTAGTAAAAAGTTGTTTCTTTTATTAGGAATAAGTATCCTTTGGTTGTTGTTTTTTTTTTTGAACTATAATAAGGACTAAATAACATGAAAAGGTATATCCTACGCATATAAAAATATATTCCCTACCTTCTTCCCATTATCCACTAAATGGTTAGTAATTATTATCTGCTTAAAGGATATCTCAATTATATACAAACAATCCCTAAATCTTCCCACTCAAATATTTAACTGACTCAAACACAAAAATACAATCTTTTCAACTATGATATTGAGTATGGGATTGTTACAATTAAAGACAAAATAAGAATGAAACTGATTCAGACATCATTCTTTATTACCCATCATAGTTTATGTTTTTCTTGTTACTGATATTTCTAGACAGAATTTAATCAGTGAATCACTCATTATATATTCCTTTTCGTTACATGTCTTACTATATTTTTAGATAGTGGTTTTTAATGGAATCTAACATGTCCGTTTTACTCCACCTGAGATCCTTCAGACGGATATAACTAGATGCTACTGTTGATATTCACAAAGAGACATGAAACAAGCTTTTTTTTAATTCAAACATCAATACGCCATCCAATAAACAACTGAGCCACGATAATCATCATCTTATTCACTGGATATGATAATAATCAATAATACTAGAGTATGTGGTTTTTGCTGAAACTTAATAAAAACATCAACAGTGAAAGTTAGGTACATTGAGTCAATAAAATTAAAATAAGACAGATCAGACTATAACCCAACATTAGAAAATATAAAACATTTATTTGGTTTTAAACATACTATTTACAATTTAATCAGTATAATCTGAGAGGGGTTTTGTGGATATTATAGTAGTTTAACAGTTGAAATCATGAGTCAATTGAAGCTAGACCACCATGGAAAACCTGGAAGCACTAGACGACCGTTTCGTCCTAGTATAGCAGCCCTCAGCAGTGAGCATCCACTATCCCGCTTTGACAGATTCGAACACAGGACCTATCTGGACGATTCCGTGGATTGGTTGAAGTTAGACATGAACACCGTTGGATACCAGCTCAGTGTTCTAGAGGTTAGGTGTTCACGTGCAAGACTGAATGCTCTGGATTCGAGTCCTGTGAGCAAGATCGTAGACACGCACTGCTGAGTAGTCCCATACTAGAATAAAACGATCGTTCAGGTTTTCCATGTTTGTTTATCTTCAATTGACTCATGAACTTAACTCTTAAATTTAATCAGTATTTATAAAGCAATATCATATTTGCTTTAATTTGAATATATATTGTTTTTCTTTTCAAGTTTTGGATGTCGCAAGTTTTGAACGTTTAATGGGACCATGCCTTAAAGTTATGCAAAGAAATATTGGTACATATGAAAAACAATTAAGTGAATTACTTGGAACTAATAATCAATTAAAATTAAATGAATTTAGATCAAAATAAAAGTTTTTTTTTCTTTCATTTATTTTTTTTGTTGATGTTTTTGTTGTTGCTATGGTTATTGTTTGTATGGACTATTATATCATCTATAATATTGTCATCCCCCTTTTTCTTTCAATCTATTCTATTGAACTCAAGATTACTATTTTAAGCAAAATGAACTATGTATGAGAAAGTATTTTGGTTTTTTTCTTTTTTTCTTTTTTTTGTTTATATAGTGCCGATTCATTTTGTTAATTTCAGATTCTTCTCTGTTTTTTCTTTTTTTTCGTTTTTTTTTGAGGGGGGTTTTGAAGTGAATATTAATTTCAGTACACTATTGAATTGATTACATAATAACAATAAGATAATTTAATAGATATGTTCATTATATTGATAGTAGTATAATAATAATATAAACGGTGCATTAACTTTCATCCAAAATTGTCTTCTCAAAAAAAGCAAAAAAAAAACAAAAAAAATTATTACGTAATAACACTCTCTTATTAAATTAATTGGATATTGAATATGAATCTTCTTTTTGATTAAAGGTGAAACTGAACTCATTCTAATTTAAGAAAAAATTTTTTTTAAAGCTACAAGGTGGAGTTACAGTTAAACGTATGTGGTAAAAAGAAACATTGTGCATTTCCTGTTGTTTTTTTTCATTGCTGTAGTATAGAAAAGAAAACAGATTTTTTTCTCTCTCTCTCTCATTTGATCTATTTATGTCTGTTAATTGAACGCTATACTCAGTTCCTAAGCTAGTCTTGTAACCTCTAAGCTAAATCTATACAACAACGTGAACACGAGAGAAAAGGCGCAAAATATGAGAGAACAACTTTACTACAAAGGTTTATTTATGTACAGAAAATATAGGGTTTTTATGGTATTTTAGAAATCCTTGGGTTTTCCTGAAAATTCTGGAATCCTATTAAACATAGTAGCAGTGTAGTAATCAGCTAATCAGAAACTCTACATATGACTTTTCATTTTCGTGATGTTTCTGGCAAAACTTTTACTGAGGGCTGTTTAGGTGAAATGCTTCTTATTGTTTCCTGAGCCTTTCTCTTCTTTTGAGAGAAGTTTTCTGGATCACCCTAACATGTCTCTTATTGTAGTTATAATTTTGTTTGTTGGTTTTTGTTTTTGAGGAAAGATAGAGAGTGAGAAGAGAGTTTTAATGTTTAGCAGTTTATCGCCATTTTTCTACATATGTAAAATTCCTTACATACTTACGCCAATTTCCCCTCATGACTGCTCACTAGAATTTTTCATCCAACTCTATACTTGGGAATGTAAAATGCATTCTTATAAATAGTTTTAATCAATAAAGAAAAGAATTGTTTGAAATGGATATGTGTCACAAATTGATATCAATTAGGGAATTATTAAAATCTGTCAGAGTATTACTAGATAATATACCCTGTAATTGAATGTCTAGATACTAACTTCCTAACCGCTTTTTAATCTCTAGAAATTGTTTACTCTTGAATACAAAACAGAAAATATATGGCGAAAATGATGAAACAAGATTTAATTGACGTATGTGCCACACAATTTACTTGAATTATGTATGGGCTGTGATATTGCCCGAGTTCCCAGACAGAAACAGATGATTTTCCTAAGAGGCAACACCCGAAGCCTTCGAGCTAAAGATCTGACTACAAAGCAGCGGAGCAACGTCAGGAGATGCAGTCCCATGGTAGCCGGTGACTAATAATTGGTTTATATGCCTTTTGTTACCTCCGGATCCTGGAGACCATGAGCACCACTGGTTTGCAATTAGGGTTTTCCAGCTCCGCTAGATTGATTCCCGATATCTACCAATCCGGTTAAAGCGCTGAACATTCGCTTTTCGTTCTCTGGATTTCGTTAAAAACACCCTTGCCACGCGTAGTCAGTGAGTAGGACTTCCTAATCAGTGGTTGCATATGCGTGGTCATGTGGGAGCATTTCGAGAGGGAGAGATGACTCTCCCCACCCTCGGCCGTACCAGGGCATTTGGGGGCTATAAAACTCTACAATCGATAATATATTCGGTAATTGTCTAATCAGGATACTGAAACAGAAACTAATACGCTAGTAAGTTTTAGGTTAAGTATTTTCGTTTATATGAAGAAGACAGTAGATTTACTCATTTCTTTTTATTTAAATTAATTAGTCTTTTCAATTAGTAGACAACCCATTTATTGAGACTCTTGGAATACTGAACGGAGTTGAATGCAATCAAATGTCATTTATAATAACGATGATTAACATAATATTTGAGAATTAGTCAATTTACTTATTTTCACAATTGAAATCATGAGTCAATTGAAGCTAGACAACCATCAAAAACCTGGAAGCACTGGACAGCCGTTTCGTCCTATTATCTCGCGGGTGCGAGATCGTGGATGAGCACTGCTGAGGAGTCCCATAATAGGACGAAACGGCCGTCCAGTGCTTCCAGGTTTTCGATGGTGGTCTAGCTTCAATTGACTCAGGAATTCAACTGTGAAAATACTAAGTTCTCCACAAAACCCCATCTGAATTCACTTATTGTTCGATTTGTGATGAAAGTCCTTTTGACACCTGAAGTAATCATCAACATCTTCCAAATGACTATTTATTAGATAGAGGCAATTTCAAGAGCTCCAGTGAGAAGATATGACTAGTGGAGTTCAGTCATAGCAAATTTGAGACAGTTATCCGCGTCAGACATTAAGAGATAGTCATGCAGTAGGATATTTGTGAATAATTAATAGATTAATTAAAAGATGAGATGAATAAAACAATCATTATTCAATTATTTACGGATTTAGAATCTAAATACTGGTTGTTCTGTCTTGTATACGTTATATTGTCCTTCATTACACAAGATATAAACTAAATATATTTAATATAAGGTGTCTCAAATACAAATTGTTGAATTACTGTTGAGTAACTTTTTGATAGATCAATTGATTAAAAATTTGGGACTCGAGGGTGTACATTCCAGTTTCAGAGTAAATGAATAAAGACGTTAAACTAGCAGACTACCCAGGCTAACCCTCTGGGATTTATAGTTGGTGGTTGCGTATCCTAGAAGACATTGAAGAGTCTTCTTGCATCACACTCTTAGTTTGTGTTGTTATCTCTATCGATCAGTCCTTCGGAGTTAATTGACTTCAAGTAACTTTCTTCATGATGATCAAACACAGCACTCAGATCTTTATACATTTGACGATAGTTGTGACCGTGAAAACTCTGAACGATATATACATCATAGTAATGCAAGTCTATATCCACGAGTAAATGGTGGGAAAAACGTGGTCGTTTAGGCAACACCTAAAGGTTTCGTGGTTATGAAATTGTTCCCCATATCATATGTTGGATCTAATATACAACGGTAGGAAAATGCTTATGTGATAACAAAACCTCAAACAGTAAAGTATTTTTATTCTGTTCAGATGCAACCAAATTATCAGTCAGTAAGACAGAAACACTTTGATTGTTTAACAGTTGTTGGGGCAACAATACAAATCTTTATATCAACGCAGTTGTTTCTCGGTTGATAAAGACCAAATAAATTGGTCAGGCCGCTAAATTCGCATCGAATGCTACAATTTGATAGGGTAATAAATCTTTATTTCTGGCTTCGCAACCATGTCCAAGTTTATCCTCTTAATTCAGCAGATATTTACAAGATTCTTCAACTGAAATTACGACTTCTTAGTTGATTATAATCCTTGGAATTTTATTCATATTAATGAACTCACTAATTATCAGAAATCTTTGATTAAGAAAATACTTTTCTACCCAAGTTAAAAACATTTCTGAACTTTTTTTGATGGGGTTTTGTTCCCTGAGCTGGATGGTTTGATCAAAATCATCCACCTGAGCTACAAATCTTCTTCAACATTTCTGAATTTAGCCGCTTGTCAATTGAGGCTTATGCAAATAGGAGTATGTTTCATAATATTAAACTCTTCATTTCTAAATTTTCATATCTATGAATTAATTTTATAAGCTCGAGAACACATTCATGTTTGACCTGTGGGTTCCCATGGATTCAAGTCCATTATTCATATACCAAATTAGTAAAAATAAAGCTTTAAGGGCTCTCAACAGGATGTTTACGTGCTATTCATGTCAGGGGCTAAAGATAAAAGTTTGGCATTTGGAGGGATTAAGTATGAGACCATTATCAGACGACCGTCGTTCAATAATAGACAAGAACTCGTTTAATTCAAAGTTGTTTGAACAGGTGGAAATTGGAGAACATACAGTGAAATTATTCACATATTTAACAAAATTATTTTTTGTGGGAGATGACAAATTATGCATAAAAAAGGAAAAGGGTAATGATCAGAGCCTTGTGGCCCACCTTAGTGAGTTAGCAGAGACGTAGAATGCTTTCTTCCAAACACAGGGCACTGTCCTCTTTCAGAGAGGTAAGAACATATTTGGTCACCCAGCAGTCGGTGTGAACTCTAGAAAACTTGTTAAGCAGCAGTTATCTTAGAACAAATTTGAAAGGCAGAAGTATAATCCAAAAAAGCGCATTGAATATACTTTTTGCTCTTTTTCAAGCTGAACACCATATCATGATACGGAACAACAACAGCATACAAGGTACTATTTCCCATTTCTAAGCAAACTGATATGGATCAATTCAATGTTTAATGCAGGTTGAAGTATGAGTAGAAATAGTTTTTGAGAAAAGGCGAATTCCTTACCGTGACTATTTGACAACTGTCAGATAGCATTGTCCAATACTTATTATGATGTTATGCAACCAGCCAATAAGAATAATTCACATTGCTCCACTTCAACTGTTATTCATGATTTACTTAAATCCATAAAGAGAAGTGATTGTATAAAATGCTTTGATGAAACTTGTTAATTATAAACTAACCTTCATTTCACTGTTGTAAATTCAGTATAGTCGTTGTTCCAGTTATGAACATGTGTTATGGATTCATTTAGTATTGTTTGTTTGAATCTTCCCATTGATGTTTAGAACTGCAACTGATCGGGACTCAGTGACTGAGTGGATAACGAGATGGCCTTTGAAGTGAAAGGTGCTGGGTTTGAGTCCCAGAGTGAACATCAACTCTGAGGTGCACGTACATCCAGCTGACAAGTCCCAAATAGGACGAAACGCGCGTCAAACTGGATTCCACTGCTAGCCACTATTCATCTTTGCTTACAATGTGCTATGGATGTTTTGACTAGTCGATTACCAGTCCACATCAACCTTTACTCTCAAATTGTCTAGACGTAAACGACGTATAACGTAATTTAATTCAATTTACAACTAGAATGTATTTTATTACACAAATATTTACACCAATATAACCTGGCTTATAACAAGTAACAATAGTAATAATAGGGTGAACAATGATTAAAACCAGAGATTCATGAATATTAAGTAAAGGCAATTTACAAAAGAAAATATTAGTTTTCGACAATTTTGTATTACTGAAACTTTTTAGTAGTATTTAAGGTGATTTGAAAAATACGATAAGTCTATTGATAAAATAAAAAAGAGTTCATCATATACTATTTGGTGAATTCAAGTATAAAAAGAAGATTGCCTAATGATCAAGAAGGTAAAATGAATAAAGAGGGACAAAGTAACACATCAATCAGGTATATAGCAGATATTCAGCATGGGATTGTGAAAAGTGTTGAATTTCATTAAAGTCACGAACTGATCTAAGTCAGATAGTTATTGAAAAACTGGAAGTAATGAATGGCAGTTTCATCCTAAAGTAGGACTCCTCAGCAATGCAATATCACGATCCTGTATTCAAGAATGGAACCCATGACATGACCTCATGTGAAAGCAGAAACTTCCTCAGTTCTAATAAGAACCCATGACCAGTGCAATTTAACCATATCGGATGTCATGTGGAAACTCAACGAAGGCAATTGAAGGTAGTCGTTCGATATTGTGAATAGATCAAAGTTATTCTAATACACCACTGGATGTTGGCTCAGGGATCTAGGTGTTAGGCGTTTATACTCTATACCGAAAGTCTTGCGTTTGATGCCCGGTTGAGGGTCTTTGAATGAACACTGCTGAAGAATCCCACATTAAGACGAAACGGTCATCCGGTGCTTCCAGGTTTTCAACGGTTATTTGACTTAGATCGGTTTGTAATTTTAACGAAATATATGACATAACTGAATCATAGTTACGAAAAGCTGAAAGAGGTCAGTAACAACTAGATGCTCAGCAACAAATGAGCAAATAAAATAACTAAAAACAGAAGCTAAACTCTGAACTGCTGAATTACCAAAGCTTTTACAATGCACACACGCTCCTTTCAACCCCTCTTGTTTTTATTTACTATATTATTTTTCATTATTTTCTTCAAACCTACTACTTATAATCCATAAACACATCCTACTTGTGGATGCGCACTGTTGAGGAGTCCCACAATAGAACGAAACGGCCGTCCAATGCTTCCAGGTTTTCCCTGATGGTCTATCTTCAACTGACTCATGATTTTAACTATGGAAATACTAAAATCTCCACAAAAACCCCTTCTGATCTATTATTATTTTATCATTATCAATATTCACATTATTAACAACTTTCTACCGAATGCTTAATTTATTCGACACGATCAAGTCCAATCTTTGTATTGTACTCTATGCTTCTCAAAAGTTTGTATCGATTATATTGCTTCACAACTAAAACTATTCAACTGTGGAAACGTGTTACCACCGGAACCGACAACAAACCGAACATTTAAAACAAAGTAAACACTTGAAAAACAAACTATTTCATTGATTTAAATTGTCACACGTATCAACAAACCATTCAAATAGGATGTAAACAATAACAGAAAAATAATTAAATGTCTCATAATAACTTGAAAAATAAAAAAAGAGATAAGCAAACAACTCATACATAATAAACAAGGTGGATGGTGGCTAACAGCGTTTTGCTTATAACTTAAGGCAACTACAAGGCAAGTCATACAGGGTGCGTATATGCCAATAAGAGACTGGTCAATTGCAGTCCTAAACATCAATGAGAAGAACTGAGCAAACAATCCTAAGTAAATCATACATTGTTTAAGAAGTAAGTGAAATTAAAGTATAAATTGTTCGTAGGTATCATTTAAACCATTTAGTATTATATGGAGAGACAATCAGAAGTAACCTAATTAGAAGCTCAGCCGATGGCAATCAGAAGTGACCTAAAGGACAAGTACATTTCATTGGCCAGGAAATGGATCCATTTCCTAAGGACTAGAGTGATATATATGTGAATGAGTATCTGTACATTCCATTTGGTAGTTCAATATACTTTCTCGTCCGTTATTGTGTTATCGCTCGAGTAGTCAGTTGGAGAATTTACGAGTAACAGATCGTGTATCAGTACTAGATTTTGGACACCGAATGTCACAACAGTAATACTTGGATTTATTTATCAGGTTCAAAAAATAAGTTATCAATACGATGATTTATAAGTTAGTTGAAGAGTTTTGCAAATTGATTTTAGTTGCGATACTATTGTAAACCAAAGAAAACTGAACAGATGTTCACGTCCTGGTATTGGACTTCTCAACACTCTTAACCCACGAATAAACCAGGTATCGATTTGTAACAAATAAAATCTAAGAATTGAACTATTCTTCAAAATCCACCTACAGCTTAATTATAGCAGTCAAATCAATGGCGAATTACTCTAAGATGTTCCCGAAATTTTAGTAGTAAGTCGTAACCGATGTAGTTCAGAATTGTCAGGAGTGAAACGATTGTCACCAATGATATTGCATTATCACTAAGCTATATTGCAAACTAATTGAATTTGTAATCAATTTATTATACCCTTACTTAATGTACCTAATGGTCAAACATTCGATGTGGGGCCTCCAGACTATGTGTTCGATTCCTGACAGTCATAATTACTAACCATTAAGGAGTGGGTTACTGATATTCACATAAGTAGTATATGGTGATGGTCGGTCATTGAATGCATTTCAGTAGAAGATCGATAAGGAGAGAACGGGAATGGCACGCAATTGGTATGAAAATGCATGAACAATAATAATCGGAGACTATGGACGGATATTTGCCGAAGAAATAGTCAAATTGAGACAATTGATTGTTATTTTGCAAATTAACTGTTCACTATATGATTCTCATAATTTGGTAAAATTTTCTGTAACGTTGTGCTAAAATACATTCGATTGTCCCCACTCATGTTATTGTTCACTACACCTGTACTATACCTGAAGTTTTAATGATATGTCAAAACATTTGTTTATCTCAATAGTTCAGTCCATGAGTCCATGTAAACTAAACTACTATTGAAAACCTGGAATCACTGGACAGCCATTTTGTTATAGTATGAGACTCCTCCACAATGCAGATCCACTATCCTACATGTGGAACTCGACTCATGAATTCAACTATTAAAAAAACTACAATCTCCACCCCCCCCCATTTTAATTAATTTATTTATTTATTATGTTATAAATTGTATTTGTCAACTTATTAATATTTAAATTCACATGATGTTGTTTAATTACATCTTCCCACTGTTATTTAGGATTGCAATTGATCAATCTCTTATTGGCATATGTGTATTTTGTTAGGATTTCCTCAATATTGCCTTATTTCACAAGAACTGTAGGCAAAGATGGATAGTGGCTAGCAAAGAAATCCAGGACGCGCATTTCGTCCTATTTGGGACTCGTCAGCTGGACATACCTGAATCTCAGAGTTGACGTTCACTCTGTGACTAGAACTCAGTACCGTTTGCTTCAAACGCCATCACGTTATCCACTCAGCTACTTCCTTGTGCAAAAGGGTATATCCAGCTGACGAGTCCCAAATAGGACGAAACGCGCGTCAAACTAGATTCCATTGCTAGCCACTATCTATCTTTGCTTATTCATATTTAATTCAATAGTATTTTCTAATGGTTAATTATAATAAATCATAAAAATAATTGTTGAAAGCGTGAGTCAATTGAAGCTAGACCACCATGGAAAACCTAGCTTCAATTGACTCACGCTTTCAACAATGATAAATACTAAATCTCCACAAAACCCCTTCTATAATAAAAATAATTAACATTAACAATTTAAAAAATATAAAAAGACAGATACCAAACACTTTCATATTCATTCCTCTATTATAATTTATTATATACAAATGATATATATATATATATATGTCAATTAGTATTACGTAATCCATTCATAATGCATAATATTTAATTGTTTTTTTTTCTTTTAATCACCAAGGTTTTTCTTTTTTTTTCAAATATTTTAATCAATACATTTACCTCTCTCTTCCATGTTTTTTTTTCTTTTTTTTTCTTTTTTATTGAGGTGATGGATATGGTACTTTAGTTTGATTAATTTGATCAACCATTATAAAATCAATATTTCTTTGAATAAGTTCATGATCATTATCAAATTGATTCATTAAATTATTTTGATCTTTTTTATGATTTGAAAATTTTATTAATTTTTCATAAAGTTTTTTTGTTAATTCCTTAGATTTATTCATTACTGTCTTGTTATTATCTTCTTCATTACTATTATCATTATTGTTACCATTATTATTATTATTATTATTATTATTATTATTATTAATATCGTCCATTTCCCCTTTATCTTGTCCACCACCATAATCATTTTCATGATCATTCATTGATGTGAATAGAATTGATTTGGGATCCATTTCATTTAATTGATTGATTCCATATTCATTATTAAGGAAAATATTTTTTCCCGATGATTTTTCAGAATTTATTTTATTATTTAATTTCATTTTGGATTGATTCATTTTTTCAAATAAAATTGATAGTACACGTTCTTTTTGTTCCCATGTTAAATCACGTATTGTTAAATGAGTTGATTTAGGACTAAAATGTTTCAATAATAATACTTATTGTTATTATTATCAGAAGAGGGTTTTGTGGAGGAATCATGAGTAAATTGAAGCTAGACCACCATGGAAAACCTGGAAGCACTGGACGACCGTTTCGTCCTATTGTAGGACTCGTCAACAGTGCGTATCCACGATCCCGCCTCGCAAGATTCAAGGTGTTCTACAATAGGACGAAACGACAGTCCAGTACTTCCAGATTTTCCATGGTGGTCTAGCTTCAATTGACTCATGATTTCAACTTTATAAAAATAAAAATACTTGTTACGAATTTAAAAAATAAAGAACAAGGCCCTAAGCAAATTTGTTATGCTTTTATATCCGGCTTTTAATCACGTGATTTATCCACCAATCGGAATACGACTTTTCTAATCTTAACATTGTGCCAAATCAATGACGTTCGACCGGTAGGAGCAGTCTAGTGTTCTTATTGATCCTTTGTCCGCCTAGCTCTTCCAATTGAGTCCAAAAACACTAATTGCAGCCTCTGCTATGCGAATCATTTACTTTAAGCATACTCGGTGGTTTATATACTAGACAGACAGACCGTATCACACCATAATATAGAAAATAATATTTGTACAAGATCAAGCCAAATGTGGCTGTGAATGTGGGATACATTAATCAATAAACTGGATATAATTTAGGAACAGTATATCGTATAGTCATAATCTATAGGTCAATATGTAACTTATAATAAGTTGAATATAAATACACATAATCTAATTACTCAATTGTTAGACAATAAGAATACATTTAGAATAATAGTCCAATAATAGGTCCTGGAAGTTAACAGTACTTATGTCCTCACTAGGATATAACACTAATAATAACTAATGTGAAGTAGTCAATTCAGTTGATTTATTAAGTAATTGGAATCAGTGACCTGGAATTCTTTCTGGTATTTGTCAGTAGAATGTGATCACTTCTTTAACTATGGTACTTAAATCCTACAGAGAATATCAGTTCCACATATATACTAAACAAACAAGCATTAATTATTAAGAAACTTTAAACAAATATAGCTTTACAGTGTTTTCTTTTAACTACCTAACATCTTAGTATAGTTCATCAAATGTTAAGTTATTTATACAAAGAACAATTGAATTGGTAGAATAATAAAAATTTTAATAGTTGAGATCATCAATCAATTGAAGCTAGACCACTATGGAAAACCTGGAAGCATTGGACGGCCGTTTCGTCCTATTGTGGGACTCCTGGGCAGTGCGCATCCACGATCCCGCCTCGTGAGATTCCAACCAAGGACCTATCAGTCTCGCACGTGAGCACTTAACCTCTAGACCACTGAGCCTGCCTGTATCCAACGGTGTTAATGTCTAACTTCAACCAATCCACGAAATTAAGCGACACATCTACCATTGTCTTCAGTGAATTACTATCTCATAACAATAATGACTAGACAAATACGATATTCGATAGGAATCGATGAATAATCAGAGTGAAGTTTGATCAGTAAATGTCATAATTTAAGAGTTGCTTAGGTAGAAGTATATCAGCCTGACTCACTTGAGCGACTTATTAACCAATTAGGAAACTTTACCTAATTATGAAACACTTAATAATGTAACCAATAAAATCACAGGAGAATAGTACTTTTAGTATGCTTATTTATCTCTTAAATGTTAAATTATTTATAATGATAGAGGTAGAGAGTTAGGAGTTGGTCTAGTGTTGTGAGTTTGGTTTATAACCCCATAGGGCATTAGTCACCAACATAACAATTACAATGCAATTATGCTTTCCCATTATTCTGTTTACTAACTTAGAGTCAGAATTTACACTGGAAAGATGTTATACAGCTACAAAAACATCCTTGGCTATGCATTGAATCAAATTTAGTGCTTTAACACATAATCTGCATTTCTTGTGACTTAACTTCAGCACCATGTAACATTCACTGTTTACTTGCATAGTAAACATCCTTTATTAATTTCAAGCATTTTAGAAACCAAACATTGCCAACTTCCATTTGATTAACGATAACTTAGAAGCTTTTTAACACTGCATTTTTTTATTTCCTGAATAAATATACGAGGTGCTACTTAGACTCTGATTGGTTCACTCATGATCATCAGTATGGTATACTTTTACCGTTACCTACTAATTGATATATATGTATATAAATTTTGTACAACTTAATAATTGTCTGACCCCAATAACTTGATGGATAATCTGTTGGCGATTGAAGTGATAGATATTGTGTTTAAATGTTACTGTGATTATCAACACTAGAATTCAGATACATCCAACTGACGAATACCAAATAGAACCGATGTACTTCCTAGATTTCATTGCTAGACACCATCTAACTTAAATTTGCCATTTATCAAGTAACCATTTACTCAGGTTAACTCAATTAAATATACGTCAAAAAAGATACAACAAATTCACCTAACAATATACACTTACATTTTTTGAGCAATTTTAAAATCATCATATATATTATTTGTACTATTTATCTTATTTTGAAATGTTCTAATAGGTGGATAATTTGATTTACCTAAATGTGCCAGTCGTATAGAAGCTTCATAAGCAGATTTGGCATCATGAATATAATTATTTCTAGACAAGAAGAAAGTAAGAAAAAATATGTAAATGAATATCAAGTAATCAGAAGGAGTTTTGAAGAGATTTCAGTATTTTTATAATTGAAATCATTAGTCAATTGAAGGTAGACTACCATGGATTACCTGGAAGCACTGGACGGTCGCTTCATCCTATTACAGTGCTTCCAGGTTTTCCATGGTGGTCTAGCTTTAATTGACTCATGATTTCAACTAAAAGAATATCAAGTAAATTACTAATATCATTTCTAATAATTGTGTAGTTTATATACAGTTACAACTATTGAAAATCAGAAAGTAATAAACGGATATTTCATCTTAGCCCGAGATTGATCAGCATTGTACACTCATCGCTACGTTAAGAATGTGACCTTAGACATTGAAGTATCACAAGAGACTAAATTTGATCAGCATTCTTGAAGCTCTCGTGAGAAGCTATGAGCAGTGAAACTCAACGATGTCGTAAGTGAGACAGCTATTACCGGTGAATACAGATGACATCACGCTATAACATAGATTAGTTAATGTTGGAAATATGGATTGCTTGATGCTGATCCAATAAGTTAAAGTTAACCCATTTGTCTCAAGGTTTGAAGGTCTTGGATACAGTAACCAGGTGTCATAGTGGGTTCGCACTTTTGAGGAGGCCTGCATCAAAAACGAAACAGATGTCCAGTCTACTCTAGTTCTCAATGATTGCTTAACTTTAGTCAGCCTGTGATTCAAAACTGAACACTTTTCATAAAATTATCACATACAAACCAGTTCCATCAAGTCAAAATGCAAGGGTATAATCGATTGATTTGAGGAGTCGAAAACGAGTGAAACAAATCTCTTAAAGAAAATTGCATTAGTTTCTTCTGAACATGCATAACAATTAAAATAAAACGAACGACAGTGTTAAATGACCTACTGTATAGCTGAAAAATAAAATAGATTTGATAAACAGACATGATTGTGAGCAAAGATGGATAGTGGCTAGCAATGGAATACAGGATGCACGTTTTGTCCTATTCGAGACTCGTCAGCTGGATGTACCTACATCTCAGAGTTGATGTTCACTGTGAGACTCTGACCCAGTACCTTTCGCTTCAAACGCCATCGCATCATCCACTCAGCTACTGAGGCCTGATAACCACTTGCTTGTGCAAAAGGATACATCTGGCTGAAGAGTCCCAAATAGGACGAAACGTGCGTCCTGTATTTCACTGCTAGCCGCTATCCATCTTTGCTTACAATGCTTGTGAATTAAGGCTATATCGAGGCGATACCCACAGTATTCACATATGCCAATTAGAGACTGACCAGTTGCAGTCCTAAACATCAATGAGAAGATTCAAACAAGTAATACTAAGTGAATTTAGACATGATTGTAGACTAGAAACTATAAGAAATGGTTAGATAGTGTAATGTTGCAAGTGCTACATATAGGGGTATGACATAGAATAATACTAGTAGTGTATACAATTAAAAAGGTGGCACTTATAACCATACAAGTGATCACGAGAAAAGAACAACATTAATCATAAGAAGAAACAAACAAGTTACACATGTACACATATATTAGCGGTTAAACAAACTTTTCCATCCACAATAATAAATTATTTCCTAAACAAAATTGAAAAATTGAAAATGATAGTTAAAATTGTTTGTT
The DNA here is from genome assembly GCA_944470415.2 of Schistosoma rodhaini. Lineage (NCBI taxonomy): Eukaryota > Metazoa > Platyhelminthes > Trematoda > Strigeidida > Schistosomatidae > Schistosoma > Schistosoma rodhaini. The sequence goes on from OX104037.1 coordinate 38,342,007, forward strand.
ATTAAACAAATAAACAATTAAATATTTTCATAGCTGAAATCACGAATTGATCTTAGATCATTGGATGACTGTTTTGTCCTAGTTTGGAACTCTTTAAGAGTGGACATCCACGACTCCGCCAATGGTAATCAAACTCAAGATAATATATCTCATGAATAAGAACTAAACCTTTAGATTAATGAACTGTCATTTAGCGGTGTTAACATTCAACTCCAATAGTTCATGATATTAAGTTGCAGTCATTTATTCCCTGAGGTGGATGACTGCCTCACACATGATATGGTTAAACTCCACTGGTCACAGATTCTCATTAAAACTTCAGGGGTTGCATCTTGAAACTAGTCACTAGTGAGTACATGATTATTGTTAGCATGAAAGGATTCGCTGAGATTGTAGGATTCTCACTGGTCTAAATCATGAACTGGTCATAGCTAAACCAACTAAATATTTATTTTAATTATATTTTTAGGGTAAATTTATTTTGAATCCTGGAAAGCATATGAATAATGATATAAATGGCAAGCAATAATATTGATTGAAGCACATATGATATACCCCGAACCGACTGAATTTGAGGAAGTGGTAGATCAGTGGATAACAATTCGATGACTGAATAGTATTTTGTCTACCAGAAAATTTGAATGTTATATGATCGATCTAAGCTAGACATTCATTGAAAACCTGGAAGCACTGAACGATCTTTTCGTCCTAGTATGGGACTCCTCAGCAGTGCACATCCACAATCGCGCACACAAGACTCAAACCCACGACCTTCAGTCTCGTAAAGTAAACTGGAACCAGAAAAATTTCAAAGTAATTTTACCGAATTGCCACTAGATGATACCAATTAGTTTAGAAATTAAAGTGTTTTGTTCATTACTAAAGGCCTGTTTAAATGTCTGGTCCACTTATCTTCCAGATACCCAACTACTATTATAGATGGAGTTGTTATCATGTTTGCCTTCTTGTTTATCCTTTAAGAGAAAATAAGAAGGTAATACATTAGAATTCGTAAATTCTATATATGATGGATAAAGCTTAATGACAGTAGTTAAACTAATACAAAACCTCTCAAGATCCAAGATCTGTACGAGTGTTATATCCCCTGGTGAATTATGAATCGTAAATCTGAGGTCTATTATCGACCAATGTATTATGCCTATTTCTTATTGTACAATTATTACGTAACTGAACTATTCATATTCGTATTTCTCTTATCATTAGCTTTATTTTGATCTTTGATTTATTATCATACGATTCTTGAGTTATAATCAGTTTATTGATTACTTTGGTTTGTATAAAAACCCAGTGTGTTTGTAAATAATGATTCATATTGCCGAGGCTGTTATTTGTGTTCTGCACTTAACGGGCTGGGCTAGGCAGATAGGAAGGACCGAATAGCACCCAAGACTGCTCGTACGTATTTCAAGTATCATTTGCATCCGATCAGTAAAATCCACTCCTCTCTAATCGCTTGTTCATATAAATTACGGGCCCATACGATATAACAACGAGATATTGAGTGTTAAAAACTCTTAATAAATATATTTTTAAATAGTTGTAATTTGAATGCATTTCATGCAGAAACTTGTCGAAACATTGTACAATCGCCACTAAAAAAATCCTTAATTTAACAAAAATGTTTAGCACTGAATAATTTAATTAATATAAGTTTTTGAACAGTACGTTTACATCTGTAAACTAATCACTGAAGACATTGGTGAATGGTTGTTCAAATTCGTAGATTGGTTGAAGCTAGACATTAATAACGTTGGATGCCGACTCAGAGATTTAATGGTTAGGCGTTCGTGCCCGAGACTGATAGGTCCTTGGTTGGAATCCCGCGAGGCGGAATCATGGATGTGTACTGCTGAAGAGTACCACAATAGGACGAAACGGCCGTCTAGTGTTTCCAGCTTTTCCATGGTGATCTAGCTCCAATTGACTAGTGATTTCAACTATATAAAATTACTAAAATCTCCACAAAACCCCCCTTCTGATAATAATCACATTTAGTTAGACTAGAATTTATGGACGATGTTTAAACAATGTCTAAATGACTTCAAAAAATTCGACTATTAATTAGGATCAAAAGAGGGTTATAAATTAGTATGAGAAATTAAGATTATGAGTTACAGTTACAGTTTTCATCACAAATAAACATCAGCTTTAATACCATATGACAATTAGTCATGTTGATGAATAGATTTCTCGTCCAACTATCCTAAATCTCAATGGTTCGTCCATACGTTATGATCCCACCTCATATTTATATACTATATTATATATACAAGGTAGTAATGAAGGAAATACTAAAACAAATGACTAAACTTCATTATCCAAATTAAGTATTATTTAGATAAAATCGTAACTAACTGATTCACTTTGATCTCATCACGAACATAATTTAAAGATGTAATAAAAAATTCTTCAATTTCATTTCTTTGTTGTAAAATTCTATTGGCTAAACTAGATATACGTATCATTTGTTTACGTTCAAATTCTAATGTTTTAGTTAAATTTTCTATAGTTTTAGATGATTCAACAGTTTGAAGGGTCACTTGTTCATTGAATATAGTTTTTTGTTTATTTAAATCTTCAGTTAAATGTTTAATTTCATATTGATAGAGTTCAAGTTTCTCATCTTTCTATCAATAAAGAAATATGTTATTATAATATCAATGGATGTTTATTTAAGTAAAAATATTAGTTAAAACAAACCGCAAATTTACTTGGAAACCATTTAATATATTACAACTTGGTTGTTGCCAAGATAAAATTAGAGCTAAACAAATACTGAATAATTGGATAAGCAGCACTAATAAAGTTCAATACAGACTACCTTGGAGACACTAACAAGCTCAACGAATTCAAGAATACTCTCAACAACTGATTCCAAGTTTTACAAGATCTACAGAAAGGAGAGGAAACCAGTATGAAGAGCGACCGAAAAGGGACTGATGTAGCAGTGACTTCAACATGTCAAGAGGTGCTAATTCTCGAAAAGTACCAATAGTAATTTCATGAAAATAAAAGTCAAATCCTTCATTTGGTTTAAAGGTTTCGAATATATTATTTAATCAATTTACATATTAAAATATGATTTTAAAATGTAGTATCTATCAATATTTACTGACTTATGGCCTACTGAATCACACTATAATCAAAGTTATCTGCCTTCAACTTTTCATCTATTCAGATTTGTCGTCGAACGTATGTGAGAGAATATCACTCCATATAATTGTTAGTCAGTCAGTATGTGATCACACTACAGGTTGATAGACAGTCTGATCAGGACTAGTCACTACACAACATTATGTGAGTCAATACTAAGGTGTACATTATTGTGGTGTTTGAATGAACCAATGAGTTTTTTGTATTGATGACTGTTTTGATTTTGAATCCCAAATACAATACATTCGTTCGTGTTCATCTAATACCTTTTGATTGAGTTGCTTTATTTCTGGGATTACTAGTTTGCACTATAGTTCAAATACTCTTAAATATCACAATTATTTTGTACATTTTGGATCTGTAGGTCATCATTCACTAACCAAATAGTTTGATGAGAAAATCTGTGACCGCAACATTAGCTGATTTCGGTTTAAATATCACTGGAGATCACCAGTTCCCTCAACATTATATACACACCATGATGATGAAAGTCAGTCAAAATAAAGTTTGGCTCTAGGAGGAGCCCAATTACCTAGCAACAAATGATTCAGTATATACTGACATGACTGTTATGAGTGAAAATAAAACCTGGACTGACCCAAAGAGAGGATGATTTATTTCAACATTCAAAACCAAAGGACAGTTTCTAACTATCACTAACAAATTCATTATTTTGCATATATTTTTATATGTACTGACTGTTCTTCAAATAAAGTCATACCAGACTGATACAAACAGATATCGTATTTGATTGGTACGGACGAAATGTCACACTAAATTCATATGACGACTGATAAGCATCAAGGTGTTATATTGAGTAAAATGTCTCACCGAATTTTTTACATGATCTTACCCCTGACACATGGCAATTAATAAGTTCTAACTTTTAATAGTGTCTACGTAGTTAAAATAAGCAATGATGGTCGCATAATAAATCGCCTGAAAATGAAGTTGCATTCATTTCGACGTTTTGTAACCTCAAGAAGACGGAAAACATTATCTCAAACTGATATACACTGTTGTAAATTAAATACTTACTGCATGCCAATAATCAGTCTAACATTTTTTCGTATCCTCTTTTGTGTTTATTGTAAAGGTAAATGGTGACTACTAGTAACAGAGCAAGTGTTATATTGGATTATGAGCTGTGAAAAACTTACAGTTTTAGATCGATCTAAATTTACATTTTGGTTTTCTAGCAGACACTGGATAGTTGAAATGGCATACTGGAAAGACGTTGATCACGAATCCTCTACATAATCCAGTACCCTAGGGCTGATTAACTAGACAGCTGTGACTTTTTAAAGCAGCATTAGGTTTACTAACAGCTAGAAATCAACTAACCATGAAAACATTTGTCTTTCACGCAATTACGAACAAGTAAGCTAATCTAATTGATAATATGTAAAGCTAGCAATACACCAGTTTTTATTTACCAGAGATAACTATCAGAATAGAAAAATAAATTTTATATGATAAGTTTTACATATAAGTGATTTGAATATCATTTTTAACTCTACTTTGAGAAAGCATACAAACATCGGCATTTGAATAAACAATTAAAATGTAGTTATCTATCCGAAATCAATTCGGTCTAAGTAGTGTAAGTTTTAGAGATATATAAAATTAGATAGTGTTTACTTAAGTCAAAACAGCTTTGTAAATTGGCTTTTACTGAAAATAGTAATATCGGTTTGATATCAGCTTTCAATTCACCTAATAACCCCTTAAACTAAAATTCTTAATACGATGACAGCACAGCAACCTGTAATTTCCAAAATAAATGTATCTCGCTTAGTTCTGTACACGCAAGCAAAACGGAAAACGTGTAATACTTATGATTACTTTAGATTACTGTTACAAGCGTTTAGGAACTATGACTGAACAAGTGGTCCGTATACGAGAGATGAACTTATTAACGGCACAGATCTACAAAAGTATATATTTCAAGCACTTATTAAGTCTTAATAGAAACGCTCACCTCTTGAATGAGTTCTTTCAGTTTTTTGCACTCCAAAGACTTTGACAACAAAAGGCCTTCCAAGGTTTCCTTCTCTAAAGTAAGCTTTTTGTTTTCTTCGTTCAACGATCTTGATAAGTCCTCAGCTGACACCAATTGTCTTCTTAAAAACGTTATAAATCTCCTCATTGCGACGTTCTGAACAAATGATAACTTGACGGAATCGTCTAAATTTCTTATTAATGGTTTGATTATTGTTATTATGAAAGGAACCTAATAGAAATTTTGTGGGCTTCTTCTGCCAGAGCTTTGATGTCCTTTATGCTACTCTCTCTCATTTTTAGCTAAAAGTATGGGACAACCTGAACCCTCTTACTTTCTCTTCGAAAAACTTTGTCTCCATATTCTCAATGAGACACTTTTGATTTTGAACTTCATCACGCAACTAAAGTAAATCAAGGTATCCATTCACCTTATGGGAAGTTTTATTAGAATTATACCTGTTTTATTTCGTTGTCAGTTCGTATTCTTTCACTTTTGTATTCATCCAACTGCATTATTTCTCGCTCAAGTTCCTTAATTTTATCGCACTTTTTTTCCTTCTCACTATTTATGCACGAAATCTGTTGCTTTGCATCTCTGATCTAAAAGTGTTAGGAGGAAGCACTCAGAATGTGTAGTCAATCTACAATTAACTCTTTATCCTTTTCATGAGAAATGGACATGGATTCAATTTTGTCTTTAAGTTCTTTCAGCTGCATATTAAAACTCCAGTAAATAATACGGTACCTCACTGTCTTTATCTTCATTTTGCTTTTTTAAGTAAGAAAACACATCTATTGATTCCCTTTCTGATTGACGTAGAGCATCACTAAGTCTCGCATTGTCGTCCGCTAACTGTTTTGCACGTTCCCTAATTTGTTATTTGAAATAAACAGCCTACTGAATCTTATCTTTGACTTTTTCCGCAATTTCTACTCTAGTTTCCCATAACTTGGCATTAACAGCAGCTATCCTTCTCACATCTTCCAGCTTCTTAATCTTATCATCATTGCTTAATAAGGATAATTGATAAAGTTTTTTAAAAACCTGTTCTTCAAGTTTTTCTTTTTTGATGCTTTTTTATTGCCCTTCTTAACCATTTCAGTTATAGAATTGAGTGTGTTGCTATGCCACTGAGTGCCTAATCATTAGTTAAAACACATCCCACAGCACAAAAAGCAAAGAGACCTTTGCCTCAAATACTCTATTTTCAAAGCTTTTTATTGAACTTTTCGGACCTAGAAATTCTACCAAGTCCATTAACAGGTGTTCAGAAGTCGTTCATGTATACAGTGGTTTCTCCCAAATATCTATGCTAAGAAATCATCAGATGGTTATTAAATCTGTGAGTGGTTTCCATAGTTTTGCGAAATATTTCATGTTCTATAATGTTAATGGTGTAAAATGTACAGTGAGAAATCGGAACGTTCAAATTGTGAATAATCAAGATACACCAGTACTTTAAAAAAAGGCTTGTCACACAGCTGTCTATATAGACATTGGATAAGTGGTCACAGATGCTCACAGAATTGGTAATGAATCATTAGCTTATTCAGCGGCTGACTACTAGACTTTTTCGAACGTGGTAGTGAAAGCCAGTGTTTATGGGATGGTTTACACATTCTTCTTGAAAAGGCTCAGTAACTGTAAACAAATAGTCCCGTAATTCCTTGGCAATGATGCTGAACGCATCTAGCTGAATGCGCTTGGTCATGCATCCACAACAGATCAAGAGTGGGTACGCCGTGCTACGCATCACTTGCAACTGTTGGCCAGATTAGACCAAACGCTTCTCAGCATATCGCTAGCCTTTCAAATATATGTTCGAATTCCTTCATTCCTAACTTTTGATTTAACTTGGTTGGTATACTTAAACTGTAAATGTATCACTTGCAAAGACGTTGTTGAACTCCAAATACCTGTCGCAGCTTTATACTACACAGTATGTCACAATCCCCAGTGGGAGTAGTTTTGTTTAGATTTTCAAAAATACGCGGCAGACAAATGATTTGAAAACTTATAATTCACCTCTTGACCTTTTATGCAGATATCGATCACATTCATTTCTATACCTCTGAATGTTTCTATATGAAATGAATTGATTAACCTACCTCCTACCGACCATCTCATAACTCTGTTGCCGGTAATACCTTTCCAATAAGAGGATCTCTTAGCCAGTCAAACCAGAAGTCAAGAAGCAGGGAGTTAGAAGATATGTCGGAATAGTAACCACTGTGCCGAGGAGCAAATGATCGATTCTAACTAGTTGTCATGATTGCTTAGCATGGCATATAGAGTTGTGATCTGATGAGAATGTTTGACCGAACGACTTCAGCTAGGGTGTTCCCAGTAAAACCGATGAGGTCTGCGTCAATGTCGACGGCTTGAAGAATCACTTATTTCAAGGATTCGGTCAACGCTACACTTATGATTACCAGAAGCAATTACCCCAATGACTGTTCCATAGCTTCTATAAAACACTGGATCGTCCTTCAGTTATCATGCCGGACAGCTAACCCTAGTTTGAATCTAAATTATTCTGTCCTATAACTAAAGTCTTGTGGAGGGTAGGATTTCGAATGATCGCTTATCACCTACAAACTGTTGGTTTAATAAAAAGATAATGAAATTCTCCCCATGTTGATTATGAACACATTAGGGTGGAAAGATCCACTTCCACTTCATAACGAAGGAGGACATGGTCCACTCTATACTGTAGCCTAAATCATTTACACTGCGACGCACTGTTCTAACACAACTTCAAGTTAAAAAATGTCCGACCCTTCTTACAGCACATTATATACAGTACTGGACACAATGATTCATTATGCCGAACCATGTGCCATATTTCCCCTTTCTTCGATTGTTAGTCTAGAGGTCACACGTACATTCGCAGTGAATGAACACTCATATGGGGAAGACTAATTTATTTTTATTGCATAATCACACATTGGATCAGTAAGATGTCAAAATCATACATCAAATGCATCGTTTGCATATCTCCTTTGAATTTTCTCTTACAAGCTTCATTGCTTCTTCATTCTTGCTGGTACCTTGGTTGCTTTCGTTTTCCTTCTCTCTACTCTTCATTTTATTCTTCTCAACCTTCTGCTCACAGGCATCCCACTTCCGGCTGGTTTAACATCGTACTCATATTTGAAAACACAAGTAACGCAGATCACACATTTCATACCTTTAAAATCGACCGTCTATATTAAAAAATGATTTCGCAGAAAATACTACATTTATTTTTCATTTGGCTTATAAATAGTTACCCCTTATCACTATCCTCTCCTTCCTTATCTGTCTCCAGGATGTCGTTCCTAGTATGTTTTGAAACAAGACAAGCATCTGGTTTCCTAAATTCCTTCAAGGTGTTCGACAGAGTTAATCATTGAACTCCTTGCTTGAAAGTAAAGTTGGTGTGGAAGTGTGAATATTCAGCTAAGTGGTTAAAAGAACTAATCAATCGTGCCGACTAATAATGTCGAACGAAACACCATAATTGTTTATGAACAAACTCTAAAGTAATCTAAACACCCTGGATCTGGTATATATGGGCAATCTTCAGATGGGTCTTTCCTAGTACTGACAAATGAAAACAGCTGATAATGAACAACAACTTTCGTCACCACAGGACCTGTAAAATTTTACTTTACACTTACCACTGTAAAAATTGGATCATAGTGTTACTCTGCTTCTTATACTGCATGTTACTTGCAGGCTAAATTGTAGAGTTAACTATATGATTTCTCATAATTTCAAACTGTCAGATTGCCAACACTGTTCAGCATTAAGAGAAATTACATTTAAACGGATTAGTGAGAACCACTTGTACATGGTTGTTTCGGCAATGCTACTCGGACGCAAACAGCTTGCTATCCGAAGTCATTGAGATGGTGAATGCTGCTAAACGGAGTATCAGCAAGGATAATAGAGATACGTCAAACAGTACTGTCCTGATCGCTACACACATTGGTTTGAAGCTACTTCAAATAAGCTAAGGGTCGATTGACTTACATCGGCCAATGGTGGAAGGGTGGCCTCTTAAGGGGTTTGTTAGAAATAAAAGATCAAGAAAGGAAGTTTCTTCTGTTCTCCACTCTCCAAGTGACAGCTAACAGAAAATGCCTAGGAAACCTAGTTGTAAGGCCAGATCCGCTTTTAGCACTTGCCTTTCGTGGAATCAAGGAGAGTGAAAGCTCAAAATTCAAGACTTATCTTTGGCATGGTAGTGAGCTGATAAAATATCTACTAAACCACCTTGTGTCTCATGATATATCTGGAGTCACCTTGCTAAATGTTTATAGACTGGGTAGCCAAATAAACTTGAAACATGATCAAACCGGGCTGCTAAAAGCCATATTTGAATTTCCCAATGAAAAGGATTTATTACTACAGAATGGACATACTCTAAGGTGGCAAGGAGTTCGTTTTCATAAAGACTTGCCGCTTGCAAACTGTATAAAAACCGAGAAGCTGAAAAAGAACCTAAACTAAGATTAGGTGATGGCAAGTACGGCCCAAAAATTGTAAACTTTCGAGTGATGGGGCTTCAACAGAGATTGATGACGAGGCCACTCTGGATGCAGGACGAAGTTTTGAATCTGTTACACAAATGCCTGAAGCTTGTCTAATATGCTATCGGAGCTAGGTGTACAGATAAACTCTACCAGGCCAAATGTTCAGAATGGTTCAAATGGTTGTGAGCGGAATAGAAGAGGCGTTCGCTTAACGGGCTTCCGTATCTAGTAACAGTGGATCACCAATACCTCCAGACAGAAACCAAGGTATATTAACGATAATAAGAGAAAAGAAATTGGTGAATCATAATAAGATCTTATCCTTATCGCTTGGACTATCTCATTCGGCAGCGAATTCCAGCATTTGACAACTCTTAAGGAGTAGCAGTTGTGTCTACAGTCCATTCCGCAATGTTGGGCCTCCAGTTTCTAGGTTTATCCCCTTAGGTTTGTATTGGGACTAAGCTTAAGTGGGTGTTTTAGATATCCAGAAGTGTTAAGGATACTGTAAGCCATAGGAAGTTCACCTCTATGACGACTATACTCTGACGGGTAAACATTCAGTAATTGGAGGCGCTCTTCATAAGGTTTGAATTTGAGTCCCCGAACTGATTTCATCGCTCGCCGCTAGATATGCTCCAGAGTATCCTTATCCTTTTGGAGGGAGGGAGGAATAAAAGGGTACGAATAAAACTGTTGAAGATTATGTGGAAAGTTCTACCGTCAAACTGGCCTACGACATGTCTCAGATGGACTACTTTACACTTTGAAGTGTTGGAGGTAATTTCGTTGTCGTCTGCCCAACTTTGAAGTCGAGTTAGATCCTCCTGAAGTGCCAGTACACCCTCTTGGTTGCGTACCTCTCTCTCCAAAGTTTTACATCATCAGCAAGAAGCGATAGTCCAGACGATACTTGTGGAAGATCGTTTATATAAATTAAGAAGGAGGTCCTAGTATTGAACCCTGGTGGAACCCACTAGGACATTCCATAGCCTGAGAGAATATGAAGTTAACCCTGACCTTAAAATGTCGATTTTTTAGATATGAAGCGAGCCGGTCAATTAGAGCTTGACACCAGATCGCTTAAGTTTATTGATAAGACATGTATGGTTGATCTTATCAAAAGTTTTTGAGAAATCAAGGTAAATGATTTCAACCTTCCCCTTGTGATTAAGGATGCTTGTCCGTCTGACCACCGCAGTCAGCAGATTGGCTATACAACAGTGACCCTTCCCCAAACTATTCTGTTGGGGTGAGAACTTTAAGGATAATAAGTAGTCGTGTATACCATCGCATATCAGGGATTCCATAAATTTAGAAGATATAGAGGGAAGGGCCACCGGTCGGTAACTTGAAGGTTCACTGCGTCAACCTCCTTAGAAAATTGGTGTCATGTAAACCAGATTACAAATTTCCGGTAGTTTGCTTCGACATAGCGAGTGTGAGAACATCACGCTAAGCGGTGTTGCCAGGATTGAAACTGCTTCCCTAAGTATAGCGGAATGAACCATATCTGAGCCAGGAGAAGTGTCTTTTCTTAGGTGTTGCAATTTACGGAACACTAGGTCAGCGCTCAGGTTGACCTCGGAAAGTCCTGTGCAGTTGCAGATGAAGCTTCCATAGGTGTAGTTGACGTGGGTCGGTTGAAATGTCCGAGAGTATTGTTCAGCCAAAAGGTTAGTCTCATCCTCATCGTTGTTGATTGGACCATCAGGACAGAGCAGTTGAGAAACTCCAGTTATGGCTTATCAAAGAGAGACTGCATAACCTTATAAGCTTTTTCGGATTGGGGACAAATGTATCGATAAGCTTGATCTGGTGCTGAAGCTTGTCTTCTCTTATTTCCTTTGTTCATATGTTCCCCATATGTTTGTATTGCCTGTAGGCTCCGCTTTTATCAGTTAGTTTGTAACCACCCCAACAGTGCCTTTTACGGCCTAGCAAACGGAGAGTTCAGTTCTTGATGATTGTAGGTTGCTTGTAACTTTTCGGGACCGTTTGAGGAACCGAATGCTTAGTAGCAAATGAGAGCGTGTTCAGCGAGAAATCCCAATTAGCATCTACTTCAAGTTGAGAGTCAACATCCCAATCAACCTGTTGTAGATAGTCCTGTATAGCTGACTCATTCAACTGTTTGAAACTCCAGTACCTGTTGTCGGTGGGATATCTTGGCTCAGTTTTGCTGACAGAACTAGAAGATATAATGGCGTGATCGCTTTTCCCCAGGGGAGTCAGAATTCAGAGGTCGTCGACGAGGCCTTCTTCACTTGTGAATGCCCAGTCTAAGCGCGACGGCATCTGACAGTTTCTCTAACGAGTTGTCAACTTCACATTTTCGAATAATACCAGATCCTCAATGAGGTTGAAGAATCGTGCTTCAGTTGAGTTTTCACCTTCAATATGGGTATGTTCCGCGAAGTCGACTCTAGGAAGATTGAAGTCCCCTAGAACCAGGATATGAGATAATCTGAGACGCGTAGAGCGGGTTAATCCTTCCAGCATTAGATTGTCGTACTCCATGTCGGCTGTGGGCTTCCTATAGATGACCCGAACTAGACACCTCGAGGTGGTAGACAGTCTTACTGAGCACCATACCAATTCATCAAGATTGAGAAACTCTTGGTTGTAAAGTTGCTCTACCTCCAGGCATGATAGCATGTGTAATGCTACCCCACCACCATTCCTGTTTTTCTGTCGTTGCGTAACAAATACATCCTAGGTATTGCTAGCTCCTCGTCTGTAAACTGAGAAGATATCCAAGTTTCAGATATTCTTATCACATGAGCATTATTAGCGTTGCTAAGTTCACGTAGCTCATCCATTTTTTGGTAAACTTGCGGCGTTCATGTATAGGCAGTTTATGCTTTCAATATGAAACGCACGAGCTTCTTCCTGTTTGTCTGTATGAGCCTTACGTGAATGGACAGATAGCCTACCTGTATGACATTTTCCAAGCTGGTAGTCCCTGTCCTTTACACTTTTTCATGATCAAGACAGTCCATAAATGGAATTGTCAGCTCTAACTTGCCTTTGTGTTTGATTCTGGTGTTGTATGGCCTGTTCGGATGCATATGGATTCCAGCTGGCAACTGACGTCTGTTGGCACGAAATGCTTCCAGAGTTGCAGCCACCATACGGGAGGAGGGAACAGTTATCTTCATCAGCCGAGGTTTAGAATCTCCATTCTTCTTGGCCAGTCTCGTAACATGTTGAGTCAGTATGTTTTGAGATTCAAGGATTGCTTGATGAATTTCCATTCCTTGATATCAGAATTTGCTTAGGTTGGGTCCGTATTTCCCGGTACACCTTGCAAAATGATATTTTTCCACCGAAAAGCTTCTCGCAGGATTGTTTAGAGACGTTCTTGATGAGAATCCACTCAGAATACTGTATGTCAGGCAGTATTCTTGTGTTTCCATCGGTTTTCAGTAAGTGACTAGCTAGTAGGACGCCCTATATGTGGCAAGCATTCTTGAGTGTCACACGAAGTAGCCTTGATTGATTTTGATGGCTAGAGTCCTTTCTTCGAGTGAACTGTGTGAACATCGAAGGCTCTATTCTAGGAAATTCAAGCTTCTTGTTTAATTCTCCCCAGAGCATCCTGTCATTTTTGTCCTGCAAAGTGAGGGAAGGTCAGGATTGTCTTTAAGGTTCATGATTATGGGTCATCACGAGTCGTTATTGATTTCCCAGGTATTGCAGAGCGTCCAGACTCGACACGTTGTTTGAAGGTCGAAGCGCGTTTCCGATTGTTAGGCTCTTTGATGACCGGACAGACATTCTTAGAAGTAGACTCTGCGGCCAAGTCACAGGTGATTTCCGTACAATACTTGAGATGGTACAGCCTGTGCCATGCAGTCAAGGGTTTCTCTAACACAAATTAGCTTTCTAAACAACAAAAAGAATAGTTAATACACAAAAGTTCAGTGCCTGAGAATTAGTAGAAATATTTTCAAGAAGACGGGACTAGATATCTATCTGCAGGAATTCCAGCAACTCTTCCAGGCAGGCAGTCAAATGTCAACCGTCACACAGCGAAGCACACCGTGACCTTTGGCGTGTAAAAATGGCGTGTACCTGCTATTGCAGAAATATATTATTATTATTAAATAAAGTGTGGTTGAAAGGGGCTTGAATAAAGGTTAAAATAGAAGAAACAATTAAATGACAATACCGTTCAATGAAATACTGTGGAGGAATTTTCAGCCTTTTCTTTCTTTTACAGTATGAAAGAAGCAACTAGGTACGACTCATACACCCCTCTCCATAAGGCTAAGAATATTGGAGAGACTTTGGTCACTGGACACGGACGAAACAGAATCTCAATATCAGGAAGCTCAAAATATTTATACCTTGACCTTCCGTAAGTCTAGGGAGTCGCTTGTTAAGGAGTCTGTAGAATACCCTAAACGTTTACGCTCGTACATAAACCAGTGGACTAGAAGAAGGGGAAATATTCTAGTATTGTAGGGAAATATTAGTACTGCGACCAACAAAGAACTCGATGTTTCCATTCTGCTGAGTGTGCTTGATATTGGAAAATCAATGGGAACCTGTTAGATGCATCTCAGGTTACCAAAGGAACTAACGAATTTCGTAATGAATCCCCTTAGAATGTGTTTTGACCTATCTGTAGCCCAAGGTCGATTACCAAAAGACTGGAAGAACACCATAGTAAGTCCTGTCTTCAAAACAGGTGCGAAACATGAACCTAAGAACTATCAACCCGTAAGTCCAACTAGCGTGGTCGTTAAGATTTTAGGGAGGATTATTCGAAAGGCATTGCTTAAATATTTCTCTGAGAACCGGATTCTTTCTGAAAAGCAGCATAACTTTAGAACAGATTATTCCTGTCACACTAACTTATTAGTAGCCCGTGAAAATTAGTGAGCTCCTAAAGACCTAAAATTACCTACAGATTGAGCTCACTTTGACTTCAGCAAAGCTATTGACAAAGATCCTCACAACCTGCTGTTATATAAGTTAATAAATGTCGGGGTTGGAGGCACTCTATTAGTGTGGATAAAATACTTCCTAGTTGGCCGTCAACAAATAGTACAGATAAATTCACTGTTGTATAGCTGGGAAACTGTGCTTAGCAGAGTGCCTCAGAGTACAGCTCGGGGGTCAGTGTTATTCCTCTTGTATGTAAATGACCTGCCTAGTCTCCTACCGTAATAGGCTTTTCTAGATGCTGACGATGTCAAGATGTGGAGAGCGATAAAAAGTAAAGGTGATAGATAAGAGCCTCAAAGGTATCTGTAGAAATTATCTGACCGATCTAAAACTTGGTAGTTGCCGACAAATGTTTCCAAGTTCATTGCAATGCATACTGGTCACCAAGGAACAGATACATACACGGTGAACAATATTGAGCAGCCTGTTGGCCAGACAAACAGTGACTTAGGAATCATCGTTAGTCAAGGCTTAAAAACTACTGCATACCACCGTGAGATAGCCGCCAAAAGTTTTATAACCCTATGGCCAATATGGAGGGTCTTTAGCCATGTCGATGCTAAAACCTATTCGACCTTGTATACCGTAATTTTGCGCCCTAAACTCGACTACTGCATACAAGCAGCTAGCTAATGTCTAACAAGAGACAGTCAGCTGTTGTCAAAGGTTCGAAGAACCGAAACTAAGCTGATTCCCGTAATAGCAAAGCCCCCGTATGATGCCTGACTGGCCAAACTAAACTCACTTCCAATGCCGTACCGATTAATCAGAGGCCACTTGATCTCAGTTTTTAAAATACTTAGTGATAAATTTGCTTATGATATGCACCACTTTTCCTGTCATCCAAAATATATAATTGACGATGACACTCTAAAAAGTTTCACAAGCTTATTGTAAGATCGTCTACGTTGATGATCTATGTCAAAATGATCGGGGGCCTACTATAGTTAGACGAGAATGGGGACGAACCAAATAACGCTGAAGTCACACCTCACGACCAGCCCTTACGTGGATTGAACCATCGACGCATCAAAGAATAATAGATGCTATGGAGACTGTACAACACAAAGGACGTTATGACAAGAATATATTAGTTAAGGTACAACTACGGAAGTACAGAAGTGAAAGAATAACCACTGCCGCATGGGCCAGTCCATGGCGTACGATTGGTTTGTGCGCGTTGACTATCCTCGACCTTGACAGGGATCAGTGATCTGTTCGATATTCAGTGACCCTACATTATAAAAGGTTGCTTGTCACATAACAATCGAATTTCCGACCGAATCATCAACAAATGGAATTCATTACCTTAACACGTGATTGAAGCTCTATATGTCGAAGCTTTCAAGACTAACACGGACCACCCAGCCTCCTGTCCTTTCTAAACTAGAACTGAAATATTGGGGTTGAACACGAAAGGATGCGTACAAAAAAATACAGTGTTGAATAATGCCATTATTAATAGTAAAGCTATGGGTGAACAATTCCAAAGGTGGAAAAATTACGTATTTCACTACCATCACAGGTGGACAGAAATTTCCGCTGGTTCTTTTCCAAGAAGGCTTGGCATTTACCCAACGGTATTTTGTACTGCCCTAGGAGATGGTTGAGAAGATTTGTAGTTCAGGTGGACAGTTTGGGTAGAGTTTTGTTCTATGGGCTGAATGGTTTGGTTATGGAGCATTCATCGTTCTTCTGAGCAATATCATCAGCACAAACTTCAATCGTAAATGAATTGTTCGAATTTCTCCACGTATGACGACGATTGATGAAAGCTCCTCGACCAAACCATCCAGATCAGAGAATAAAAATCCACCAACTACTCTACGAGTTATTCCCCTTTCACTCATTTTATTGGAGACACTTTTTTAATTTTTTAGGTTCATGAAAAATAAAGCACGGCCTAGGAAAACCCAGATTTAGAATCTAAGGAACCAGTAATCCTGTTTATGTTCTCTCCATACCTTCAAAAATTATGGAATCCCTAGTATTCGACGGCATACTAGAACACTTATCATCCTCAAAGTTCTTCTGGCCTCAACAGCATGGTTTCAGAAAAGGTCATTCTTGTATGACCAACCTGCTGACTGCGGTGGATAGATGGACAACCATCCTTGATCGCAAGGGGAAGGTTGACGTCATTTACCTGGACTTCTCAAAGGCTTTTGATAGGGTCAACCATGCATGTCTTATCAAGAAGCTTGGACGATTGGGTATAAAACCCCCTTTAATTGACTGGATCACTTCATACCTAGAAAACCGACATTTTAAGGTCAGGGTTAACTTCACTCTCTCTCAGGCTATGGAATGTCCTAGTGGGGTCCCCCAGGGTTCAATACTAGGACCTCTTCTCTTCTTGATTTATATTAACGATCTTCCTCAACAAGTTTCATCTGATTTATTGCTTTTTGCTGATGATGTGAAACTTTGGAGAGAGGTACGTACTCACAATGATATACTAGTTCTGCAGGAGGATCTGACTCGACTTCAAAGTTGGGCAGACGACAACGGACTTACCTTCAACACTTCAAAGTGCAAGGTAGTCCATCTGAGACATGTTGCAGACTATAGTTATAACTTAGGTAACTCACCTCTAGAAGTTTCCGAAGTTGAAAAAGATTTAGGAGTGTTGGTACCCTACGACCTGAAATCGTATGCGAACTGTGACAAAAACGCCTCTCAAGCAAACCTTGCACTGGTAACATTGAAGCGCATTTTTGGCCAGTTTGACGGTAGAACCTTCCACATAATCTTCAACAGTTTTATTCGTCCCCACTTAGAGTACGGAAACATAGTATTTCCTCCCTCCCTCCAAAAGGATAAGGTCACTCTGGAACGTATACAACGTCGAGCCACGAAATCAGTTCGGGGTCTCAAATTCAAACCTTATGAAGAGCGCCTCAAATCACTTAACCTTTACCCGTTAGAGTATAGGCATCTTAGAGGTGATCTTCTTATGACTTATAGTATCCTTAATACTTCTGGTCATCCCCTTAAACAACTTCTTAAGCTTAGTCATAACACTAACCTCAGAGGTAACACCCAGAAATTGGAGACCCTACATAGCAGAACAGACTGCAGACACAACTTCTACTCCGTTAGAGTTGTCAAGTGCCGGAATTCGCTGCCGACTGAGCTAGTCCAAGATACCTCCCAGGAGTCCTTTAAGAGAAAACCTGACTTATTCTTAAGGACTAAGGATAACATATTATTATGATTTACCAAATTCTTTTTTTTCCCTCTATTATCGTTCATATACCTAGGTTCTTGCCTGGAGGTATTGGTGATCCACTGCTACCAGACACGGAAGCCCGTTAAGCGAAAGCTTCTTCTATTCCGTCCTCAACCATTTGAACCATTTGAACCATTTAGTCTTTGCCTAATTATTGGCGCACATTCCGGTCTGAACGTAACTTCTGGTTTGTGAGTCTTTCAAGATAACAGTTTAGTATCATTATTACTACACTCTCTGGTTCAATTTAACGGCTTCATATACTTATATGGTTTATGAACAAACGCCCAAACAACCAATAAAGGGAAAATAAAAGAGAACAAAGGAGACATTGGGGAAAATGCGTTGGAAATTAGGGAAGAAACACTTCAAAATGTCTTCTTTTTCTCCTGTCCGGGGGAAATAATGCGGTTTTTCTCCCTTTATATCGCGCTCTAGTTTAAACATCTCTGAATTGTCCACTTTTCGCCTAGAGATACGCCGATTTATCTAATTCTGATTCACTTTTTAACACTATCTTGGTATAACCCCAAACATCTCCTGTGTTCACCTTTATTTCCATAACACACCACACGACAACTGCATTCGACGTTAATAATGGTACATGTTTAGAGGAATTTATTGATAAGAAAAGGCGTCATCTTGTACAACATTATCAGCAGTTGTCAGATGCTTGAGCATCGATCGTTATGTGTTCTAATTGTAATTACCAAGTCTTATTGCAATTTGGAAAGATCTATAAAAGAAAAATACATGTTACGTATTATTGTTAGCTAGGCACGTGTGCTTAGTTGCAAGTGTATTGAAAATCAAACAGGCTTTCTCAACACCCAAAGAGTTTTACATGCAAGTAAGATAGTAAGAGCATGCTTAAAAAATGTTTGTTGAAAACGAAGTTGGACATAAAAAATACTCCACCGATAATGCGTTTTTGTAACGCCCGTTTGACTATTGAGAATCAATATGATCTCGTGAATTCTGAAGTACACAAAAAATTACAGTAATGTGTAACTGCTATCTTTTTACACAACTAGCTACGTAAAGCTTCACATACGGTTATGTTAGTTAACACTGAAGACTGTATCTATAGAACAGTAGAGAATAGTTATCCCTTTAAATCAGTACATACATGTTCTTGTTTTCTCCGATGACGCTTTTGTAATTTGTCTCATGTCGTAAAAATACTCTTGCGTCGCGATGTCATAGTTTCGTAAGGTCTTTTACGTTGACGGATAATCACAGGAACCGATTAGTTAATGCATCTGAAGTTTAAAAAACAACATATCCTACTTTGTATGCAGCCGTAAAACCACTTCTAAAGTGCTGTTTTCGATGAAGTTCCAAGTAGCGTAAAATGGCTGGCAACTTCAGGTATCATGATGTATGACAAAATATAACGCATAGACGTTTTAGGGCTATCTATCAACCGCGTTAACATAGTCATCTGCAATACGAACAGATGATCAAACTAATTTTTTCGACTTACAAATTTGTCCCTTATGTCTTCCTGCTGAAAACAAGCGTCCAACGTTCCCAGTTCCTCTTCCATGACAAAGAAAACTGCTGACTTGATAGTCCGCAATCGAATTTCCGCGGATGTTCACGCTCACCAGACTTTGGCAGTAGCTGCTTCATATTGGCACTCAAGTCTGAAATGCCCCACGGTATGTTCTGCAGTACAATATACAGTCTATCAAATCTCAAAAACTTAACTCAAACGAACACGTGACTTACTCGGCCGCTAACGAACTGCCTACATTCGGACGCTTATGGGAATGTATCTGATTGTGTCGAACTAGTTGATTAACATTTTCAAAGTAAACATGCTCACTTGGCAACATTATCGAAAGAAATTTAGGATATTGAACGTGGCTGTTTCCAACCCGCATCTCGGTCACATCTATGTCGACGGAATTGTAAAGAAACCCTTCTTTACGTTTCATTGCACCTCTACATGGTTTTACTAAGATTATTTTACTGACCTCTTCGGCTTCTCATTGTTTAGTGGCAAGGTGTTCCCCTCCGTTCAACGGTAAGCATCTAATTTGTTAAGAAAACCAACAAGTTTTTGCAGCGTGGAGACTATCTGTAGAAAATAATCGTTTCTATGTTTGTGACTCACCGTATCCATGAATGACCTTACACTTCAGGACTGACCAATTGTCATTTGTTTGGTCACTGTTTTTCAGGTGCATATCAGCAGGGGCCGTTGGGTAAAGACAAATTTCTTTCCCACAATCCGCTGTTTAGCTACAATCATAAGCTCTCCTTTGCTTGGTGCGTCTACAATAACGTATTGTTTGTTGGCGGGCTAAAAATCACATAA
This sequence comes from Schistosoma rodhaini, assembly GCA_944470415.2. NCBI lineage: Eukaryota > Metazoa > Platyhelminthes > Trematoda > Strigeidida > Schistosomatidae > Schistosoma > Schistosoma rodhaini. The sequence continues at coordinate 38,362,220 of OX104037.1, forward strand.
GTGGTAAGCAATTGGTTTATGGTCATACCTTCAATGAAAAAATAACTAAATAATTAACACAATTAAGGGCAATACATTTACAGTCAATATCCTTAACGGAAACCCATGTGTGTTTATGACTAACTACTGAGCACATAAATATTCCTATGTCACTATAGAATGGGAGGGATCTTCGAAGTAATTGCGTGGGTCTGTGATTGCCCTAAATTTCATTAATCCGTCCTCCTCTACATCAGTGACCAGACCAGACTTTCCGTGTATCAGTACCACATTATCTTATTATTAAGTTATTTTGGTATTCTTAAGCGTAATTACTTGTTTCCGTGAGTCTACCTTGTCGGTTATTTTTGAACTATCAATCAAAATGCTAGCCTGAAGCCTATCACAGAAAGACATCTCCGAATAATTCTGAGCTGCTTGCTTGGCAACAACATACCCGCTATGCATTAATTTCTTAATTTGCCTCATATAAGACTCCAATGGGAATGTTGAAAAACTATCTAGAGACCCATGTGCACGATTGTTCCAGCCAGTATAGCTCGATTGGTTCAGTACGATAGTCAAACTCCACCACCACGTCAAGGTAGCAGCAACGGTCGGGACGATAAGTACTTTTTAGTAGCCATACCTCAGTATATTCACTACTATGACGTTCCTTCGGAACTTAAGTTGGATACTCGGTACTACCGCCCTCCAACTGGCTTGCATACTGAGGACATTTGGGAACAGATGTGTCAACCAGTCTACCGATGATTTACGTGGCACATATATATTTTGGTGGGCCTTTGCACTAATGTTTACATGTACATAAATAAACAAATAGGAATGCAGATTTAAGGTCTAATATGACAACCATTGTTGGTTAATTCTTTTTGATACAGATATATGTTTAACCTTTAATTCAAAATATAATAACAATATTATTATACTCGTATTGTCATTTCAGTGTCGTTTCATAAATTTACTTTTAGATTCTAAAAGTTAAATTTTGTTGATGTACATGAGGGATTCTACGTTTCCTTCCTTTGTTTTCCCAATCCAGAGATTTGGATAGACTAGTTGAACACTCGTCATTCCTCCCTAACACTCCTATCGATAACAACTCAGAAACGGTTCTGAATGACTTACGTGTTATATTTCTTATAAAGTGTATAACACACAAAAAGGAATGAATTCATTTTTGATTGTGTTCTAATTTAAACTATTTCCTTTCTTTCTTAAGATATAATCTTCCTACTTTAATTCTTTTTTTAACTTGTTACTATTCATTACACGTGACAAATTTCTTATTTCTTTGTTGTATTAAGTATTTTATGTGTCACAGGTTGGGTAAATATTACTATCCCTTCTTTCTAATGTTATGTAATCATGTCTTCTATCACTTCTTGATATAAATGTCATTCTATTGTAGTTTAACACATCGTGGTATTTCGTTGTATCTAGCTATTTTACATTGCTTCATATGAAAGATAACATATGTAGAATATTTATGGCTCATGAATTTACATAGATCTGTGATATTCTTAATTATGTGTTATTGGTTAGTACGTTCATTCATGCAGTTCACTCTTGATTTTTCAGTTCAAGTACATTTTATAAACACATGACTACATCAAATTATCACAATTATTCAGTTTCTTTTCACTATATGCTTCTTGCTTTTGGCTACAATTTCTCTACTATCAATCTCCCTAAACGTTTTTAGATGAGTTAGTGTAGTTGATTAGTTGTTTATTACCAAGTACAAGTTCGACTTTCATTTATATTTTTGGAGTACGCTGACAGTACTATCTGGCTGCCTAAACTAAAGTAGATTTAACAAAATTCGAACCTGGACCTCAATAATTGAAAGTCAAATGTCATAACTACTAAGCTGTTTATTCACTGAGGTGCCCTTACATGCATAAAGGTTGGTGAATCCAATCGGCTTATTTGGATACTCATTAGTGACACGGTACATCTACATGGGCTCAATATCCGTTTTAGTTTTGATCTTGTTTTTCCTTGTTTCACATTTAGTGATTATATACCACTTTTGAATCAAGTACGGTATGTATTTTAACACCGGATCATTCCTCTTAAATTCTACTAATCTAATTTACTTTCGTCTTGTTTTTCAGAAATTACAAATATTGAAGCAATCTTGACTGTTTGGAATCACTTTTATCTCGGTTACGTTTTCAGATAACAGGAAAAAAATTGCCAAAATTTATTGACAGTTAATTTACTTACTAATGCAAATTGCTGAAAAACGTCAGTTAGAAAATGTTAACACTTTGTATACTGCAATTCATAAACTCAAACAAAAAATTCAGGATTTAGTCATCAAAGCGGAAACTCAAGTACGTTTTAAATGTATAAGATGATTTGTCCTACATTTAAATTACCGGGTTTAAATATTTCATGTCAATTTCATTATTTATAATCCTCACTTTTGACATGGTTTAGTATTAGGTAGGAATCGAACTCATGAAATTCGTGTTTTCCTACTTTTAGCTCGTCGACTGTACATGCCTGTGTATCCCGCTTAGTCCTGATGTTTTGACTAAGAACCAAGTTCAATGTCTCAAATGCTCTATCATATTCCACTCTTTTGACCCAATAATGTTAGATTAAGCCTTGGTTTTTAAACTGATGGGTTCTGATGCAAAATCTTTAAAGCTAGTTGATTGTAAAGTCGACCAAAATCCCTCAATTACTTAGGGAGAGAGGGCAGTCGATATTCGTGGGTTGATTCGAAAGGTCTTTAGGGGTAATGGTATATATATAAACATTGCTTAAGATGCGTATTAATATCTCTTTAATGTTCTATATCTCCTTTGTTCTCTCTGATAATCTAGGGTGACCAATGCGACTGGCCAAGATATCTTAGTACACTAGCGTTATGTGCATCGGAACTAAGTGAAATTCGTAAAATACTCGAATCCGATAGATTTTCAAATGAACATACCCTGGTGCTTACACCAATGTTGTTAAATCCGGAGCAAGATACTAATTTAGCTAAAATTACAGAAGAACGTCTTTCACTATTCAATCATGATACTGTACCTCAATATCTTCGAACTAAATTAGATCCAAAGGTAAGTATTTTATTTATATCTCAATGATATATTTTGGTAATACTGTTTATTTAAACAACATCCCACTACATTGTTTTTATGTGATTCTTAAAAGTTATATATATATAAATCAAATGAGATTTGTGAGGCCCATATTTATCTGGTGCTTCCTTGTACCAATATTTATGTGTTTAAGTCAATAAATAAAATAAATATATATGAATTCAATGCAATTAAACTTAAAGTATCCTCATTTTCAGTTATTACGTTTATAAGTATAACTTTAATAAATGAGTCAGTTGAACACATATCTAACCCACTGGTAATCTCATCAGCAGTCTTTTTTGATATGGATTGATAAAGCTCATCCAGTTCTTCCTAATATGCTTCATTTGTTATTCAGGAAATCTCTTCAGTTACTTTTGTTTGTTCTATTTCCTGCCCCCAAATGCCCTGGTACGGCTGAGAGTGGGAAGAGTCCGCTCTCCCTTTCGAAATGCTCTCATATGGCCAGCGAATATATATCCTCTGTCAGGGAAGTCCTACTCACTGCCTTCTCGTGGCGGGGGTGTTGTTTACGAAGTTGAGAGGACAAAAAGCGAATGTCCGGCTCTTTAACCGGATTGGTGGAGTGTCCACCTAGGGGAGTTGGAAAACCCTGATTCCAAACCAATGGTGCACATGGGCTCCAGTATCCTGATGGAACGAATGGCGAATGAACCTGCTGTTGGTGACCGGCTACCATGGGACTGCATCTCCTTACGATGCTCCACTGCCTTGTGGGTCAGACATTTAGGTCAAAGGCTCCGGGCGTGGCCCTTAAGAAAACCACCTGCTTCAGTCTGGGCACCTGGGCAGTATCACAGCCCTCACACAAATCGAATGAGATTTGTGTGGCGCATATGTATCTGGTGCTTCCTTGTACCAATATTTATGTGTTTAAATAAATAAATAAATAAATTTCCTGCTTACGTCAATGTCACCAATTATTACAACATAACTACATGTTATGTTATAACGTTGATTATTGGCCTGCGCAAAATTTCTTTTATCTCTGACTCTCAATCGGGCCACAATAATGTTAGTCGTATAACTTGTGTTATTCAACATTGAAAACTCACATGACCCTCATGTAAATCAAGTAAAAGACCACGACTCATCAAAACTAAAAAATTACAATTTGTAAAAGAAGAAAGGCAATTCAATAAAGAAAACATTCTTTCTAACGACTTCATTTACTTAACCTGTATAATAGTATTTATAGTCGTTTTTTCTATTTGCCCAAATAGTATCCTCTAGTAAGGTAAGAAGGCGCTAATTGGAAATCATATATTAAAAAGAATTTATGTAATATTCAGCTAACCAAAAAGTGGTAAGGTGACATAATTGTCCACTTCCTTCTTCACCAACACATTGGGTCTCTTTCGTTATTTGAATTACAATTCGTATTAAACTCAGAAGGGGTTTTGTGGAGATTTCAGTATTTTTCATAGTTGAAATCATGAGTCAGTTGAAGCTAGACCACCATGGAAAACCTGGAAGCACTGGACGGCCATTTCGCCCTATTGTGGAACTCCTCAGCAGTGCGCATTACCGACCTCGCCACGCAAGATTCGAACCCAGGGTCTACCAGTCTCGCGCCCGAGCGCTTAACCACTAGACCACTGAGCCGGCATCCAACGGTGTTAATGTCTAACTTCAACCGATCCACGAAGTTTGAGCAACCGTTCATCAATTGTCTTCAGTGAGTTGTTATCTCACAACAGACGTGGTTGAACTCCACTGGTTCAGTGGAGTTTTCAAAGTTTTACCTTTCTCGTTTATTCACCCATATTAACTATGCAAAAAATATAATGTATAATTTAGTAACCCCTTCTGTGTATTGTGTGCATTTGGTATATAATCGTTTCATGCAAAATGAGTGAAAAGCTGTTATAAACGGTAGGATACTTGTTATAACACTAGGGTTTCTTATTATAACAGTCCTTTCACTTTTTACACGCATGTGGGACGTTAATTTACCTTAGACGAATATCTACACTAGATTCCCACCCAGTGTCTATTCTACAGGACTTCAACACACAACTCAGATCAAGAACACGAGATTGGCCTGACTAGAACGTCAATATATTTCCACACGAAAATCTGACACAATCCAACAACAAGAACAATCGATCCATAATAATAAGGATAGGGGAATATATATAACACATATAACACCTGTGTATATTGAAGAAGAAAGGTCTCTTTCGTTATTTTGTGTATATGGTAAAAATGATGGTCTTAGAGCCTGGTAATTCTGTTCTCTTGGACGTTAAGTAAAGTAATTTTAGTTTTCTTATTTTTTATACGACTGTAGAAAATGTTTTACTACATTCTGTTGTCATTTAAAATGATCATGTTTAGCAATCCAAATAAAGATTTTATACCTGCATCATTTGGAATGAATAACGTTAAAATCTGGTAGATAATAGACAGTTGTTTTACCAAATATGAGACTTTTCGCTGTTGGGTATCCGAGACCTAACCAGGGTTCGAATCTTGTGGGTTTCACAGAAAGCTCCTTACGTTTAGACAACTGAGTTGAAATTCATATTTCCAATTTTAACTAATCCTCAATATGGCGCAGTGACTACTCCTGTCGAGGTGACGGTTATGATTTTTATCGAAAAATCTCATACTAGGACGAAATGGCTGTTAGTACTCTTTGGTTTTCAGTCACTCCTTAACTGTTTTTAATCCGTGATAAATACCACGTACATTATAAATTAATCTCCAAAAATCCCTCATGAAGGACAGCAAACAGATACAAACATTTTCTTTCAGTCAATCAAACGACATAAAATCTGGCACAAATTTGTTTTTGCAGGCTAATCATATTCTTAGGTTACAGATATTTAATAACTTACGTCTTTACAGCTTTCTTTTAGTGTCGTCGAACAGCCATGTGCGTAACACCAAAGTTAACCGTAAGGAAATATCTATAAACGGTTAAGTGATTGGTGAGCCCCCAAGTACCCTAGTACGGCCGAGAGTGGGGAGAGTCAGCTCTCCCTTTCGAAATGCTCTCAAGTGGCCACATCCACAGAACCGCTGCCAGGGAAGTCCTCGCGCCACGGCTGTTGTTTACAAAATCGGGGACGAAAAGCGAATGTCCGGCGCTCTAACTGGGTTGATAGACACGGAGAGTTCACCTAGGGGAGTTGAAAAACGCTGATTCCAAACCAATGATGCACATGGGATCCAGTATCCTGAAGGAACAAATGGAGTATAAACCTATTGTTGGTGACCGACTACCATGGGACTACATCTTCTTACGTTGCTCCACTGTCTTGTGGATTTGACATTTAGATCAAAGGCTCAGTGTGTGGCCCCATAAGAAGACCACCTGCCTCTGTCTGGCACTTGGGTAGTATCCCAGCCCTCACACAAATCGAATAATTTATGTGGCGCATATCTATTTGGTGCTTCCTTGTACTAATGTTTATGTATTTAAATAAATAAAAGTGATGAAGCTGTCAACTCTCATTGATCCATAGTATTGAAGGAGACCTTTTTTGTAGGATGTAAAATTTGTGCCAAGATTTTAATGTAGTGTTCCAGAGAAATTAGATAGTGACTCTAAGTTAACTAAAATTGGCTTAGGTAAGTTAAGTCACCTTTTAAATGCTATCTCTGTTGAGTATTGAGCCTCTATAAAAGTGTCTTGTGTAACAAAGTAAAATATTTAGGTTCTAATTAATCCACCTGACTTCATATTTTCCAATTTACAGGTTGAAAGTGAATGTGCTAGTCAATCCACACGAGCTGCTGGTATACCGTCGGAGCAGGTGAATAAATTAATCAATTTATCAAATCGTGCGATTGATTGTAGCCTAAAAGAAGTCAATTTATTGAAACAAGATTTAGAGGCTGATTTTTCTGATCGACAAAATAAAATCTCATCAAATTTAGATGACTTAACTACCCTTATAAATATCATTTCTCATAAAAAAGGTCCAAACACTTCTAATTTATAATCGCCTTAATCATTATATTTTTGCTTTACCACATACACTTTCAACATCTTTTTGGGAACGTAACTCACCAGTGGTGATCAATGATTCTAAGGAAGACATAATAATTGCCTTTCCATTTTCCTCGGTCGAAAATATCGCGATCATAATCTAACAAATATATTGTTGATTTTTCATACAACTTTTCCCAATCGTAAACTTTGATGACAAAAGAACAAATATGTTAGCAGAATAATGGGAATTCATTTATTTCGCGGATTACCCTTTACTTGAAATAGGAATTACAGTCCTCTTGTGACCTCGCCCATGAATCGTCCGAATATTTGAGCTGCATTCTTTAGTCCGAATGGCACCTTTAAGAAACCAAACAGCTCTAAACGTGTGATAATGGTGGGTCTTTCAGTATTCTCCGGTGCCGCCGAAATTCAGTGCTATATTCTCACGTGATCTACCATAGAAAAAGTGTTTTCTATGTGATGCCAGAGAAAAACCGTGTAAATGATGAATCGGGCATCTGTCCGGTGCAGTCTGACTATCCAAACGACGATAATCTTCGCATAGATGCAATTCATGATCCTTCTTGGACACCATGTGTAATGGATAAGCCTATGAGCTGCTTGAATGTCATATGATTCCCAACTGCATCGTGTATTTGTACTTTGTTCCAGAGATTTTTAGTTTAGTGGGAGGTAATCTGCATGGCTTTGTACTCCTTGATCAGCTTGGTATTCGGGTCTTTTGACATCATACCCACATAGAATATTATTGAAGAAACTACTCGTCTGCTTTAATAGATTAGTACTATGGATTGGACTGTTAGCGACTAGGCCACTAACTTGGGGTAATGTGTTTGCATCAGTGAATTCTTATTTGTTCACGTTAAAAAGTAATGTGTAGAAAATTGGGAAATCAGCTCCTAAAATGAGTTGTTTCACCCGAGGTACGATGAAAATTCATGCAAAATGATTACGTAAACCGAATTCTAGTGTAAGTAATTGTTCGGCGAATATAAGTCTTGTTTGTCGCTTCTAAAAGTATGTTACTGGCTGTGGAGTGTTCTCGTCAAAATAGTGTCGGTGGGATTATGCTCACTTCTGCACAGGTGTCAATGAGAAATTTCGTGCCATAAACGGTATCCCGGACGTGGATGAGACGGCTGTTTGTGTGACCAAGGACAGTTACTGATATTAATTCCTGGCTGGGGTGTTTCCCAGGATCTGGTGCATCTCCATGCATTTGTGCCATAATTCTGATGATAGCAACAGACTCCTGAGGTTGGTTTAGATCATCTAGAGTGATGTCTGGTAAATGGCTTCTTTCTAAATGTCCTGGCACGTCTCACGTGTGTTGAATGCAGCTGCTTATAGATCTGTAATTTTGTTGGATAAGTTAAGCAAGTGCTACCGAAATATTGCTAATCCACTCATACTTGCACCATCAGTAGCTTGTAACGTATTTACTTTGTGGTGATCTGAATACATTCCCATCATCTTCTAGACTGATCGATTTTCCTGGCACTCTGGATGTGTATCACTCTGTAGGGCAACCATTGTATCTGCATATCGTTCAATGCTTCACCTAATTTGTTTGATTGGACTAATTACTTGATATATCATAAGAGCTGTGATGGTTTCCTATCTCTTTTGAATGACTGCTACTTGGAGGTTGTCGTGTCGGGATTCTTCCGGCACGTGGACAATTAGGTCCCTACTTTTGCATCAATTATAACCGGAACTGATAGAATATTGTCTTTATTGGGCGGGTCGCCGTGATAGAGTACGGAGGGGTAGGATGCCTTACTTACACCTGTTACTTTCAATGGAGCATAGGCCGCCGACCAGCATTCTCCAAAACCACTCTGTCCTGGGTCTTACTTTCTAGTTCTGTCCAGTATTTATTCATTCTTCCAATGTCTATCTTCATTTCTCAGCGTAATGTGTTCTTTGGTCTCCCTCTTCTCCTTTGGCCTTCAGGATTCCATATGAGTGCTTGTCTTGTGACGCAGTTGGGTGATTTCCTCAAAGTGTGTCCTATCCACTTCCAGCTCTTCTTCCTCCACTGGAATCTGATTTGTTGTCTCCCACAGTAACTTGTTGTTGATAGCATCTGGCCAACGGTTCCGAAGTATCTTACGTAGGCAACTGTTAATAAACACCTGTATCTTCTGGATGATGGCTTTCGTAGTTCTCCACGTCTCCGCCCTATACAGAAGAACTGTCTTGACATTTGTATTGAAAATTCTAACCTTGGTGTTGGTTGACAATTGTTTTGAGCTCCAGATGTTCTTCAGTTGTAAGTATGCTGCTCTTGCTTTGCCGATCCTCGCCCTCACATCTGAATCTGATCCACCGTGTTCATCAATGATGCTGCCAAGATATGTAAAGGTTTCTACTACTTCCAGAGCTTCTTCGTCAAATGTAATTCGAATGGTGCATGCTGTGTTGTATCGGAGAATCTTGTTTTTCCCTTTGTGTATATTGAAACCTACTGCTGCTGAGGCGGTTGCTACACTGGTTATCTTCTCCTGCATTTGTTGTTGCGTTTGTGATAGAAGAGCCAGATCATCTGCGAAGTCCAAATCGTCCAGCTGCATCCTACCTGTCCACTGTATTCCGTGCTTCCCTCCAGATGTTGACGTCTTTATCATCCAGTCGATCACCACGAGAAAGAGTGAGAGTAAGCAACCCTGCCTAACACCGGTCTTTACCTCGAATGAGTCGGTGAGTTGTCCTTCATGGACGATTTGGCAGTTCAATTCATCGGAGGAGTTCCGTATGATATTGACTATCTTCTCAGGCATGCCGTAGTGTCGAAGAAGCTTCCATAGTGTTGTCCTGTCCACGCTATCAAATGCTTTCTCGTAGTCAATGAAGTTGATGTATAGTGATGTATTCTATTCAGTTGATTGTTCCACAATGATCCGTAGGGTTGCGATTCGGTCTGTACACGATCTATCCTTACGAAATCCAGCCTGTTGATCTCGAAGTTGCGTGTCTACGGAGTCCTTCATTCTGTTTAACAGTACCCTGTTGAAGACTTTTCCTGGTATTGAGAGGAAAGTGATGCCCCTGTAGTTATCACACTTGCTGAGATCGTCTTTCTTTGATATATATTGATCAGAAATCCTTTCTAGTCTGTTGGTACTTGTTCTTCATCCCAAATCTTACTGAAGAGAGTATGGAGCATCTTTGCAGTTGCTGCTACATTTACTGTCAGTGCCTCTGCCGGGGTGTTGTCTAGTCCTGCTGCTTTGCCGCTCTTGATTTGTGTAATGGCCATGCTGATCTCTTCAATTGTTGGTGGGCCAACATCGATTGGGAGGTCTGTGAGTGCTGCTTCGATGTTGGTTGGGTTCAGTGGAGCTGGTCCATTCAAGAGTTCTTTGAAGTGTTCTACCCACCTGTTTCGTTGTTCTTCAATGTTGGTGATTACCTTGCTTTTCACTGACTGTTCTAGTTTGCGGTAATTTCCAGCAAGTTCCTTTGTTGTATCATACAGTTGTCTCACGTTTCCTTCTCTTACAGTCTTTTCCGCTGTCATTGCCAAATCTTCTACATATTTACTTTTGCCGGTTCTGGTGCTCCTCTTCACTTGCTTGTTTGCTTCTGTGTATTCAGCTTGTGCCTCGGTCTTTTCTGCTCTTGTTCGGTTAATATTGATTGCTACCTTCTTGTTCCTCCTTCCTTCAATCTTATCCAGTGTACCAACAGTTATTCATTCTTTGTAGTGGTGCCTCTTGTTGCCCAGAACTTCCTGACATGCTGAAATGATTGCCTCTTTGATACTTTTCCAGTTGCTATCCATGGTAGTTCCCTCTTCATTGAGTAGATCATGAAAGGCCAGAAGCCTGTTGCTGAGGGCTATGTTGAATTTGCTGAGTTTGTCAGCATCTCGAAGATAGATGTGATGTTTAAATAAATCAATGACTTCTTCGTATCGATGACTGTTGTAATTTTGAATTCCAAATACAATACATTCGTTCGGGCTCATCTGATACTTCTTGATTAAATTGCGTTATTCCTGGGATTACTAGTTTATACTACAATTCAAATACTTCTAATTATCATATTGGCGTCGCGATGGAGCCTGCGATACAACAGTTGGACATTCATTCAACTTCTGAAGCTTTTGAGGATTACCTTGAAAGGTTTGAGATATGGATCATAACCAAGAAAGATATGAAGGGTGATAAAATTGTGGCACATTTTCTTACATTCAAAGGTCAAGAAGTCTACAGTTTACTAAAAACCTTGGCATATCCAGATAAGCCGATCGCACTTCCATATTCAACTCTCAAGGAATTACTATTAAATCATGTGAAGTGCACCAGTTTTGAATGTCGTGAGAAAGCAAAATTTCATAAGATGATTCGTCAGGATAACCAGAAGGTTAAGGACTTCATCCTTAAATTGCAAAGACAAGCTTCGAAATGCAATTTTGGTGATCAACTTCATGTACAGCTGAGAGATCGATTAATTGCTGGAATTAACATACCAGGTCTGGAAAAGGAGCTTTTAAGAATGCCGAACTGTTCTTTTCAAGATGCTAGAACTGCATGTATTAACTACGAAGCAGTGAATGAACTTAATATTCAATCGATGAAAATTTCTAATACTTTGCTTAATCGTCATGATGAAATACAATCTCAGGGTCGATCAAATTTGCGTTCGTTTAGTCGTGATTGCTATTCCCGTGGAAATATGAAAGGTGGTTTAACAAGGAGCTGCAAAGCAAACAACAAAGGTGAGAATAAGTTTGGTAAATGCTTATCTTGTGGCAAATTTCATTCTCGTAATTCATGTGCATTTCGTAATGCTAAATGTTTTAAATGTGGCAAGATAGGACGCATTCAGTCAGTGTGCAAAACTACTGTTCACTTTGCTTCAAGTATTACTAAGTCCGGTAACTTAGATCCCAATAATTCAGCTGTTCTTAATGATCATTTATCTTTATCCACCACTTCAAAAGGGAATGTTCATATTCAAAAGCGATTATATACATCCCTTGGTTCATTTCATGACTTTATTGTGGACACAGGTAGTATAGAGTCCATTATTTCAGTCAAGAACTTGAAGTCTTTAGATCCTAATGTTGTGGTAAAACCCACTGAGGTCTCAATACTGGGGATTACTGGACACAGACCACCTATACGAGGATGTTGTAGATTGCTAATAAGAAATGATAATTCTTCATACGTACCTTGTGAATTTTTAGTTAGTGAAACAGGACCGTCCATACTGGGTTTAAAAAATCTGAAAAGGCTTAAAGTGGAATTGTCTCTACTAGTTTCTACAGAGAATTCTGATGCTTTACTCAAGGATTTGATAGCTGTGTGTGCTAAGTGTAGTGGAGGTATGAAAATTCAGCCCATAAAACTTCAAGTACAGGGTGATCCGGTCTTTCTTAAAAGACGAATAATTCCTTATGGTCTTCGAGAAGCAGTACATAAGTCACTGAATGATTTGTGTGCGAAAGGTATAATTGAACCAGTTCAGTCCTCAGCATGGGGTACTCCTATTGTTACGCCATTAAAATCGGATGGCAAGACCCCTAGAATATGCGGTGATTACAGATTAACACTGAACTCCCGTTTGTTGAAGCAAACATGCACGACGATGGAGGCTGAAGATATTCTAAATCGACTTCATGGTTCTAAAGTGTTCTCGAAAGTTGACTTGCAAGATGCTTATCTTCAAATCCCTTTAGATCAATCTTCATCTATCTTGACAACAATTAACACTCCTTTTGGTTTGTTCAAATACAACTTCCTTCCATTTGGTCTTAGTTGTTCTCCAGCCATATTTCAAGAGGTCATGAATAAGATAGTCAGCGATATTGAAGGTGTTGAAGTTTATCAAGATGATCTCATTGTTCATGGTGCTGATAAAGTAGTTCATGACCAGAGACTTATTGCTTTATTGCGTCGTTTAATTGAGAAGAATATTACAGTGAATCCAAATAAATGTTCATTTAGTGTATCTAGTTTTGAATGCCTTGGATACCTAGTTGATGGTAATGGTTTTAGACCAGATATGAAACGACTAGCCCCACTGACAAATGCACCGTCTCCAAAAAATATCACAGCATTACTTTCAATAGTGGGTGCTCTTCAGTACTATTCTCGTTTTATTCCTAATTTTTCTTGTCGTGCCAATTGTTTATTTAATTTTTTGACATCCAATTCATTCAAATGAGGTGAAGAACAAGAGTCATGCCTACGAAGTTTGCCAAAGTTTCTTTAAAGTGATGCTGTTCTTCGAACTTACTCACCAAGTGTACATTCTGTTCTTATTACTGATGCGTCACCTTTAGGTATTGGTGCAGTTTTGGAACAGGAAGGTTGGCCAGTTATATGTGTTTCACGCAAACTTTCTCTTTCTGAACAAGGTTATTCACAAACGCAGCGAGAAGCGTTAGCTGTGTTTTGGGCTGTTAAAAGACTTCATAAATATTTATTTGGAAAGAAGTTTACCATTGTTACTGATCATGAAGCTTTAAAGTTCATTTATCATCCTGACAAATCCTTAGCACGTTCCTCAGCTCCTATGGTTCAACGATGGAGTATTGCTTTGAGTGCTTATGACTATACGATTCAGCACAGGAGTGCAAAACAAATTCAACACGTTGACTACATTTCTCGACAACCATTACAAGATAAACCTGTTAATACTTCAGACTGCTTGTTAGTGCAACCTTTACCGGTGAGACGTCCAAATCTCATTAGAGAAACTCGTAGATACTTTGGATGTATACTCAGTGCTATACGGAAGGGTTGGAATGCTAATTTGAAACGTAGATTTCCTGTCTATTATTCAAAGCGGGACGAGTTATCTACTACTCCTGACGGTATTTTGTGTTTAAATGATCGTGTTGTTATTCCTCCTTCATTACGCAAACCTGTCCTTGATGATCTTCATAGTGGACATCTTGGTGTTGAGAAAATGAAGTCCTTAGTAAGACTCACATGTTGGTGGCCAGAGATAAGTGTAGATATATGTCGTACAGCAAACAATTGTGAGAAATGTCATAAGCTAAAAAGTCTGCCTTCGAAGTGGACTACATGGCCAGTTTCGTCTGAGGCCTGGCAGGGAATTCATGCAGACTACTGTGGTCCATTTCTTGGCAAATACTATGCACTTGTAATTATTGATTCTTTTTCTAAGTGGCCTGAAGTATTTTTCACAACTTCACCGAATTCTGACTTCACAATTCAAGCATTAAGGAAGGTGTTTAGTCGAGAGGGAGTTCCATGGTGTTGGTGACTGATAATGGCTCTCATTTTGCTGCAGATGCAGTCACTAATTGGTTAAATGGTATAGGGTGCAGACATCTGTTTACGGCTCCCAGGCACCCTTGTTCCAATGGTCAGGCAGAAAATTTCGTAAGAACATTGAAAATTGCTATTGATTCTTTTGCTGCTTCGACATTTAATGAACTGGAGAGGGGAGTAGATACATTTCTACTTCAATATAGAAATGCTAAGCATTCTGTGACGAATGAGACTCCATCAAAGCTATTAAAAGGAAGAATTCTCCGTTCAAATATGAGGTGTTTGGAGTCTGCAGAAGTTACATATTATCGTGGGAATGATCTTCGACCAGCCACGGAGATCGTGGTGAAGAATATTGGAAAATCTATGGTGCGAATTCTGGATATCAGTAACTTGACTATACATAATAGACATGTTGATCAAATACAATACCAGAATCCAGGTGAGTCTGTTCCAATTTCGGTTGTTAATTCTAATACTAATGAGTGCATTCTAGATAATACACAGTCTACATCCAATACACTTTCGGACCGATGTAAGATGAACTTAAGAAGAAGACGAACAATCGATTACAGACACTTACACTCCAATTCGAGCTGTGGCGGATGTGATGTTTAAATAAATCAATGACTTCTTGGTGTTGATGACTGTTGTAATTTTGAATTCCAAACACAATACATTCGTTCGGGCTCATCTGATACTTCTTGATCAAATTGCGTTATTCCTGGGATTACTAGTTTATACTGCAATTCAAATACTTCTAATTATCATAATAGACCGTAATAAACTTTTGTGATGTTGTCCGCACCGTTGTCCAGTGCTTCTTAAGTATTACTTTCATCTTGGCGACCAGCAAATGATGATCGGATGCTATATCAACTCCTCTCCTGTTTCTCACATCTTCCATCGTTCTCCTGAACGTTTTATTAATGCAGATATGGTCGATTTGATTCTGTGTAGTGTGGTTCGGTGAAAT
Organism: Schistosoma rodhaini; assembly: GCA_944470415.2. Classification (NCBI taxonomy): domain Eukaryota; kingdom Metazoa; phylum Platyhelminthes; class Trematoda; order Strigeidida; family Schistosomatidae; genus Schistosoma; species Schistosoma rodhaini. The sequence goes on from OX104037.1 coordinate 38,377,541, forward strand.
CCCAGTAGTTTTTTGAATGCGTTTATGTGGGAATATAGTGCCACCTATGACCAGTTTTTTGAAGGCACATAGGTTCTTTCCTCCGTGAGAGAAAATTCGAGCTACAACTCGGCAGCAGTCTGATCACACACACTTGTTAAGAACATTTATATATAAAAATAAAAGGTCAACCAAGCTGAAAATGGGGGCTGAGAAGACACGAGAATATTAATAATAATGATGTGAGAACAGTTTGAAACCTAATTACTCTGGGTAATAAGCTTGTATTACCAGGGTAGGTTTAAGGTGAGAACGAACGTTTTTTAAATACACAAAGGGGGTTCGAATTTTCGTTCGGCTAAGGCTTCAATAAACCTTAGTATACGCGCTTTTACACTTTTATGCAACACCACAAAAGCCAGGTTAAGATTATTCTTATGGCCTGTTTCGATTATATGTTTGAGATAGAGGATGATGGATGTTTAACCTCTACTCTTATCAGGTAATTTGATTCTATTTGTTTCTGCAACCATTTAGGTACATGTTCACACGCCTTAATTTTCAGATCACGATTGCTCCTCCCTATGTATGTGTGATCAGACACACATTAAAACTGGTAAACGCAGCAGAATGTGATGCAATCGTTTTCACGTCTTTTAGGTTTTGGATGAAGCACGGACCTCGTTCTTTCATTCATAATCACTTCGCTACACAATAAGTTTTGTTGGTGACTGATTTAAGCCTTTGTTTCACCAAAAGGCTATTTGAATCACCTCTAAATGGTAAGGTGATATAGACAGGCTTTTTTCCACCAAGGCTACAGTAGGTCTCATTGTACCATGAACTTTCCATCTATTTATAAATTTAAGTGGATAACCGTTCCCCATTAATGTCTTGTTTAAAAACTTAACATCGTCATCAATAGCATCGTATGTGCAAATACGATCAAGCCTTTTGAATAGGCACCTAATCAAACCCCGTTTGTATTGCACAGGGAAATAACTATAGTAAGGTAATAGCACGTCCATGTTGGTTTCCGAAAAATGGATCGTTTAATTGAGCCATCTTCTCGTCTACTTCGAAGTATAACCAGGAAGGGGAGCTGGTCGTTCTTCTCCTCTTCGCATGAGAGACTGATGTGGTTTCGAAGAGTGTCAAGTTTATTCGATAAACAGTTCATATATTCCTTTCTTTCACGGACAACTAAAATATCGTCAATATATCTCTTAGAAAGAGACACGTTTTCGACTAGGTCTTTAGCTAGATTTGCAACATGTGTCATGAACACATCTGCCAATATCGGTCCTAACGGCCTACCCATAGCAACCCCATCAATCTGGCTAAAGTATTCGCCTTCAAATGTGAAATGAACTTTGTTAGTACATAATAGTAGTAAATCTTTAAGAATTTTTAAAGTGAAAGGTAATTTAAGGTTGTTTAATGACATAAGTCACATAAAATGTCAATAGTCTTTTTCAAAGGTACATCTGTAAATATGAATTTCACGTCAATTGAACACATTGTCTTTCCCTTAATATTAATATCATCTAAATGATCGACCAATCCAAAAGAATCCTTCAGAGAAAACTTACATAAACGTCTTCGAACAGGATCCATTAATTTTGTTAGCCATTTAGTCAGTTTATGTGTGGGTGATCGGCACGTTGATAAAATTGCACGTAAAGGAATATTTGATTTGGGAATTTTAGGTAGTCCATATAAATGAGAATAGTCAGAACCCATAGGTTTTGAGGAATTAAATTCCTCTTTATCAATAATATTCATGCGTAATAATTTTTCCAGGTTTGAATTTACTCTTCCCTCTAGTTTGTTAATACCCTTAAATTCAGCACCAGGCATGAATTTACTTTCATCACTGAGGATGGATAACATCTTACTCCTATACTCACATTTGCTCATGATAACCACGCCTGATCCTTTATCAAGCTTCAACAAGACAATATCAGGGTTAGTTCGTAGTTCTTTTAGTGATTTAAAGTGTTGAGAAGCTATTATGCTTCTCTGACTTGGTCCAACATTGGTGTGCTATATCCACCAGTTAGCTTTGCACCAGCTTTGATTACTTAAAGACATAAGGGTTAGGGAAATGAGTTGATCATATACATGTTCAAATTAGGCATTTATTACCAATTCAGACATTTGCGTCATAAGTACCGAGAAATTAAAACCAAGAGTAATCAGGTTTCGAATTGTTCTCATATTATTATTATTGTTATTATCCTTGTATCCTCTTACCCCCATCTCCAGTCTATTTGACCTTTTATTTCTGTATGTAAATGTTCCTAACAAGTGTATGTGTGATTAGACTGTGCAAAATGTATTGCGCTAATATATCATATAATTCTTGCATTTAAAAGGAGTAAAAGGGTTTTGGCATAAATAATTTTAACAAAGAAAGATAGGCATTAAGTAAAGGAGTCCGAAACTGAGAGCTATCTTGAAGAAGCAGGCTAAAGAAAATATTATGAGTAGTAATTCCGTGAAGACTCTGGGGATTTGTCATGGTAAGAACTGTGTTGTAAGGGCGAACGGACGCGGTAATCTTATCATCCGTAATAAATTTACCGTTGCCGGCAGAAAAGCCAGTGGAATCGTAAAATGTCTCCTGACTGTCGTTGACTTTAAAGTCTGATAGAAGCATAGTATACATCTTGAGGTCCGGACCGAGAAGGTTATCAAGTCCATGTATTCGACTGAGTCGACACCTATGATTTGAACTACTCATAAATTATAACTGGTTCATTTTAAACCTCTTATGTTGCCGATGTAATAATAACTGGAGTTGTTTCTAGGAAGTGCCTTTTTTCTGAATAAATAAGGACAGTAACCAAAGAAACTTGATGACAATTCATTAACCAATTTCGTGCAGACACCGACGACTATTATGTACGTTGATTGGTCAAAATATTTACAGTAATTTTCGTCCAACTACTGGCTTGTCTTTGATTTTTAAGAGTAGGGTCGCAGATTTTTCAGCCCGTCGCCAATTGTCGTACCTTGTGGCCTTTCTATTATATTGCAGTCAGTCAGTCAGCTACAACGTAGGACCAGGCGCATATATGCATCGGTCCAAGTTGCCATACCTCGTTAGCACAACAAGATCAACACCGGATTCATAGAAGTAGTTAATTTAGTGGTGTTAATATATGAAAGAAAGGCTGTATATAAGGATATAGTATAGGAAGAAAAAAAGTTATGAAGCAATTTTAATCTCAAGGTTTAAGAGAATATAAAGAGTGTATACACCTACGCCATTGTGATCAATTCTGAGCCATGTCACCTAGATTCTCCCACCATTGGTTACGATAGTCACGTGGACCCCAACCAAGTAGTCTCCATCTACCAACATCGCAGTACGATCTTCAGCTAGAGAGAAGTGATTTATCGACCGGACCAGAGGCGCATATAGCCTAGAGTTCCGACTGTTCCATTTTCCGCCTAGCCCTATCTGTTGAGTGCAGAACACAAATATCAGTCTCTGTTGTATAAACCATATATTTCAAGCATATTTGGTTTATATACAAGCGAATCAAGCCAAATATACCATAAAACAGAAAACAATATCAAGCCAAAAAGGGTTGTTGTGGTGAGGCACTGCAACTAATAGATCGAAAATAACTTAAGAATAGTAAATCATATAACAATAACCAATAGGACAAATAATAGCTTATAATAAAAAGGAATATAAACAGAAATGGTTTAGTTTCTTAAATTATACAATAAGGACATATGTATAAAATTAGTTCATAAATTATTACTAGCGGTGACCATTCATTTTTTTCTCGTCAAGTTAAAACAAGTGTTTACACGAAATAAGGAAACATATAACTGAATTCCAATCACACTTTTTTTGCTTCACTGGGATGTTACAGAATGAAGCCTATTAATCCAACATCGTTGGCCTTTTAGGGAGCATTTGCATCATAGTATTATCATCCAGCAATGCTGCTTTTTCGAGAGTACAAGTTTACATATAAGCACACATATCATAAAAATAATCCCGAATAGCCGTCTTTCTCATATTGTAGTCTAAAGGAAGAATTTTAAGAGGAGATCCCCTACATTATATATGCTTTTGATCTAGCTCAAGAACATAGCTCTCTCACTCTGGGGATGATGTCAAATCACCGACGTACAAAAGGAGAATACAGATCCCTCTTTTCTCCTTTCGACTTCTAAGCAAAGCAAATGTCAAGGCTGAAAGTTGACTTCATTTTTTCTCAGAAATTTACTTGCTTACACATTTTCTTTCTGCGTTGATACGGTATCCTCAATCACTAAATATTGGCCAATTGTTTCCAGGATTGTGAAGTAATGTCATTGTTTTATTTAGTTATTAGTCTATGATAAACTCAAAGCAGCAATCGTAGAGGCCACCGCTTTGAATAACCACTCTAATATTTATAATCTCCTAAATGTTTCTTTTTCATACGTTGGATCTGGTTAGAAAATACATTTTTTTGTCATATTGGACTTAAGAGTGAAAAAACGACGCTGTTTGAACATTTCTATTGGTCAATGACATCTGGTTTAGTAGTATATGTGGCAGAGTAGCAGCTATTTATTCATTAAGTTACAATTCACACCAGCAATTTTATTCATGATCTATTGCTGTATTTACCACAAAATAAAGTCACCACCGGCGCGGAAACAAAATTTGCAGCGAATTCTGTTTGGATAGAGTCTTAGATGGCTGGATCTTTACCCATTCCAATATTGGCGACTAAGGGGAGACATTTTACGGACTTACATTAAAATAAGCATTCCTAAACATACTCTAAAGTACCTACTTAACCACAGTCCCGACGCGGACTTTAGAGGAAATGCACAAGAGACAGAGACATAACACACCAAACTGAACTGTAGGCACACTTTATACTTTTAAAGAGTAGTCACTTCCCGGAATTCATTGCCAGATAAGATGGTCCATACAAATCCCCAAGAGTCCTTCGATGTGAAATTGTTTTTTTCTTAGAACCTCGTAACCATTTCATTCTAGCACGTTTCTGTCCCTCTTTTGCATGTTAAATGTACCTAGATTCCAACCTAGATGTATAGGTGATTCGCTGCAACCAAATATCTAAGCCCACTGACAGAAAGCCTCAGTCGTTCAGTTATTTCATATACCTCATTTCTGCCATTAATGCTGTAAAATAAGTGCTCTGTAAGTTCATTAGCATGATATACTTGATACTTGCATTTAATATTATTGTTTAATTGTACCACCCACAGACTTGACGAAGCTTCAATATTGAGACATATCTATTTTGATTTCAAGGTTGTCCTGGCGTCCTTTTGAAGTCTCTTGTAACGTTTATATTTTTTGATTAATATACAAAACTTCTATAAAATGACATATCTTGGGAATCTTGCGAAAGTGATATGATAGGGACGTTAGATGCTTCCCATATCTAGAGTGGTTTCAACCTGCCTGTAATAAATATCTTCGAAAAGTATTGACCTTTTTCGAAAAATCTAGCATATTGTTCCGTTTGTCGTATAGTATATAGCTCATTCAATACGCAAATTTCAAACCTCGTGGTTGGAGAATACTTCCGTGTACTCACTCGGTTTTTTAAAGAAACCGTAAGTCTTTCAGAACTCTACCCCCCCCCCCAACATGAACGGTTTTGAATACTCACTATACGTCCATAGTGTAGCCTTGCTGACTAAACTTAATTTTGAATGATATCTGAAATGGGTTTGTTTGATTTCTAATCAGCTCTTAAGAGCTGGGAACGAAATCGCTTTCTTAGCTACATAAAAAGACTATGATACCAAATTTTTCTCCTAACGTCTCAGCGAGCATGATAAGAAAGGACCCGGCATAGATATATGTCAGCAAACGTTCCCTCAGTTTACATTACGATATCCACAGTCTACTAATAAAATAATGTTCTTGAACTTTATAGAAACTAATAGCCCAATCCACCTACCAAACTTAGAAACTATCTTAATTTCTTGAGTTTACTGTTTCTCTAGTTACAGTTAAGGATTAAATCTCATCGGTAGTTCTCTGGGTCATCCTGGTAGGTTATCCATCGCTATTGCTTATGTCTTCTCTGCGTGAACTTTTTGTCAGTTAAGATTGTTACGTTCGTGTACTAACCAGTAATTTCTTGTGGTAAATTATATTCTTGCAGATTTTGTTTTTTCTAACACAATAAATGAACTACATGTGTTTAAATCTATTTTTCGCGTTTGGATGTTTTAGAACTACGCATAAATGTCAGAGTTTATTATTCCTGTCGCCAAGGCAGACTTACTGAAGCGTTCTGTTTCCAATGCTTATGTCGTAAACGACGTAATTTCCGTAAGGAATTTGAGAAATTATCTTCCAAGTAGGCTTGATTTTTGCTCATATTTTACCCCATTACCTAAAATAAATTAGGTTTTTTTTTTACTTGTTAACCATATAATTCTATGTTTTCTGCATTCTATACGATTGCCTAAAAAAGTATTTCGTGTAGCATTTCCTGTCGACAATTTTTTGAACGATTGATATATTCCCATACTTCCACTCATATGTTTCCTGCGTTTTGTACAGGCAAAAGGTGTCATTTCGAATTTATGTACGGTTGTCAGAAATGTCTCGCTCTTCTTGCAGTTTTTATGTTTTTATTCTTATTGTCATTTATATTCTTGATCTATAGCTCAGTATTTAGTAATGAGAATCCTAAGGCAATTCATCCTCTTTCGAGCTTCGTTTTATTTGGCCATTACATAACGTTATTGCATCTTTTATTCAATACTTTTCACTTAACAAATTAAAGGACATCCTGGAAATACTTTAATACTTTGTAAACTTATGTAGTTCAGCCTTATAGCCACGAGCTCAAGCGACCGTAGTAATTACACAAAAGTGGCTACATCTCCCACTTAGCTAATGTGAAATGAGAAAGGTGGTATTTGATATCATAACTTTAAGTACAACAACAATGAAAGCTTATGGCTCACTTCTAGATTGTAATATTTCTCCGGCAAAGCACTTTTGGATATTATAGAGCTCGTTGCTCAGCTTGTTTTTTAAGCGTAATCAAGTTGTATCTTCAATACAACTTTTTTCGTAACCAAGACGATGTACTCAATGCTACTAATTATAACTACTCAAATGACTATATTGGAAATGAGTCACAATAATTGTACTGTTATACATAAATATTTATTTGTTTTTGTTGTACAAAGGACGGGTTTACTGTGCAACAGTTCGTCCTGTCCTACTTTATGGCAGTGAAACATCGCCGGTAAGAGTGGAGGATATTCATAGGCTATTAGTATTCAATCATAGGTGTCTTCGAGGCATTGCTCGTATATCCTGGGACCACCGAGTAAGTAATGCAACGGGTACTAGGCAAGGTCGGCAAATCGATTGATGAAGTAGTGAAACGTCATCAGTTGAGATGGCTGGGACACGTGTTACGTATGCCCACCCACCGACTACCCCGACGAGTGATGTTTTATGGTGTAAGAGTATGTTGGAAGAAAGCTATGGGCGGTCAGACCAAAACGTGGCACAAATCAATAAAGTCACTGACAATTGGACTGAGCCACGTTGGTAGGTGTAGACTACCTGAATTCTTCAAGTCCCTTTTATTTTTTTTCTCTTTCCAAATTTATTTCACTGGATTATACTCATTGAATAGCATCTTCAAACCCTAATCTTTCGGATAACCGCTTATACTCTTACTACTTCTACCACTGGGATTTGAATCGACAACTGCATCTCTTTGCTAATGTGGTATGACAACTCGAAATGATGTACGTAAGTACGAAGTTCTACGTTGTGACTGACTGACTTTTGTTGTGCATAAATGGAAAGCATATATGCTGTGCATCTGTTATAACTGTCATGCATTTCAGTAGGATAGATTCTTAATAAATAGAAGGACTAACAAGTCAACATGATAATATTTAGAGTAATAAGACATTCAAGATTTGAAAAGAGATAGTGATAGGTGTGTACACCCCACTACTGTGTCGAAACATGTCTTATGTTTGTTTCTTCAACAACATCCAACATGATAAAATCTCTCAGTGGATGGAGTGTAATGCTACGTTCAGACCAAAAACTATAGATAGTATGGTGGTGACAAATAATAAAAAGTCGATCATTTGAACGCCCTCACCAATAACCAAACTTAAAATCCATTTGATCTGTTCTTTATTTTTAGTTGAGATTCTAATAGCTTAATGCTGAGGTTAGAGATCTATAGTAATCAAACAGGTTTATCGTTGAGAACATAAATTTTTTTCCAACAACTGAAAATAATCACTGGTTGTAACCAGTTTGGAAATAAGTGTCTTTAATCCACTCGTTTAATGTTCCATTTCCTGTTTTTCCTCTTTTTAAGAGTCTCAGCGATCTCTCACAAGTGAAGACTTCACCTACATATTACATGAGTTCGATACTTTGTTCTCCGTGTTGCAGTAAGCAGCTGAATTTGAATTTTTAGATTTTTATTTTTACAGTGAGTGGCAGAACGTTGACTCAGGAATAAAGGAGAATGCTTGGCACATAGTTCTTAAAGGTCAGGTCAATTTTCTTTTTAAACTAATAAATTATAATGTGACTTTTATCTGATTTTTCGAAAATTATCAGTTAAGTAATATATCTTGCTTCTAGTATGAGCGAGAATAATATCGTCAGTAGAATTCATCACTTCATTTATTTGTGTTGTTTGCAAAGGTTTGGGAGCAAGAAAGTGTTCCAACATCATGGAATGAGTCAATAGTCGTCCCTATCTTTAAAAAGGGTTCACGTTGTTCCTGTAACAACTATCGGGGGATAAGTCTACTTCCGATTGCGTCCAAACTATTGGCTTCTGTCATTCTTCGTAGGTTGTTTAAAACCCGAGAACGATTGACTCTTGAGGAGCAGGCTGGTTTTCGTTCTGATCGAGGATGCATTGATCACATCTTCACCCTCCGCCAAATGTTAGAACACCGTCATACTTATCGCAGGCCAACAATCGTAGTGTTTCTTGATATCAGGGCTGCCTTCGATTCGTTAGACAGGTCTGTTCTCTGGGATTGTCTATTGAAGAAGGGTGTGCCTGAGAAGTTCATTAACATCTTAAAGGCCCTGTATACGAACACCTCAGGCAGAGTGAGGGCATACAACCACCTTTCTCCCTTGTTTCATTCGAACAGTGGGGTTAGGCAGGGTTGCCCGATCTCACCATTCCTCTTCAACTTTGCTATCGACGACATCCTGGAAACAGCTCTGGTGGATGTAAGTAATGGCGGTGTGGATATGTTGCCTGGAGAACGACTTCTCGACCTTGAGTATGCGGATGATATTGTCTTACTGTGCGATAATGCCCAAGGCATGCAATCCGCACTTAATCAGTTAGCAATCAGTGTCCGCAGGTACGGCATGTGCTTTGCACCCTCCAAGTGCAAAGTACTCCTACAAGACTGGCAGGATTCTCATCCTGTACTCACCCTGGATGGTGAGGAGATCGAAGTAGTTGAGAAGTTCGTGTATCTAGGTAGCTATATAAGTGCTGGTGGTGGCGTGAGTGATGAGATTGATGCACGTATAAGGAAAGCCAGAGCGGCTTATGCCAATCTGGGCCATCTTTGGCGCCTTCATGATGTTAGTCTGGGTGTAAAAGGTCGGATCTACAACGCGTCGGTGAGAGCAGTTTTGCTCTATGTTTGTGAAACCTGGCCTCTCCAAGTTAAGGATGTTGGACGTCTCTCTGTGTTCGATCATCGTTGTCTCCGAAGGATTGCTGACATCCAGTGGCAACACCATGTTAGTAATGCAGAGGTTCAACATCGTGTGTTCAGGCGCAGAGACGATAATTCAATTGGTGTCACCATTTTGAAACACCGACTTCGGTGGCTTGGACATGTTTTACGAATGTCGTCCCAGAGACTTCCACGCCGTGCATTATTTGCCGACTCTGGGGCTGGTTGGAAAAAGCGGAGATGAGGTCAGTGTATGACATGGTGTCGTGGCATGAAAGAAAGCTACAAAGGGCTGACTTCTGTTGGACCTTCACGACTCCCTGGCTGGGGTCCGAGAGATGGTGCAACACAGTGGCTAGAGACGTTATCAGATATGGCTCAGAATAGAAGCCAGTGGAGAGCCTGCTGTAACCTTCTTTTACTTTCTACATAAAGAGTGGTTCTAACTTTCTTAACTGAAAGAGTCTTCTGGTTGTGCATTTCAGTCCGCCTTATCTTTTCATTCCTTCTCTTCCTATTTTCATTATTTTGTGTGGCACATATGTATCTGGTGCCCTTTTGTACCAATATATATGTTTAAATAAATAAATAAGTAATATATCTAGACAGTTATTAGATGACAATCATGACCCTATTTATTGATCTATAAGCGTATCTTGATGCTTTGTATGCTTCTATGTACTAGATTTCGTGTTAATAACCTGTCAAGCTAGTCCACAGTGAGTTCGTTATCGTAAATCTCTGACATATTGAGAGGTTGATTACCGGGGAATACGCGGAGTTACTATATGTAAAGCTTACTACTAATCTGTACAGTATTTATTGGTCCATCCAGGGTGTCAAGAGTCACTTGTCGCATTTCTGTTTGGACTCTTACCTATCGTGTTATGTTTAGTAAGGTTCCAGAAGCCCAAGGTCATCTAAAATGCTATAAACACCCTAAATTTACTGTACATAAAATGGAACTTAGATTAGAGCGTTCTTTCCATGTTTCTCACTTTTCCTCTCTTGTTCGCGTTGTCGTGTAGATTTACCCTGAGGTTATTAGAAGAGCTAAGGAGACTGATTCAAGCGTTCAGTCAGATTTATCACATTGTTGCACAGTCTTCGTAATCATTAGCTATTAGGCTTGATTAATGAGTGTTTGTAAAATCACCATATAGTTTCACTTTAGTTCACAAAATTATTCACAAATCCATTATGAAGTTGACCATTATGTGAATATTAATTCAGACAATCCCATTTTGGAATCTTAGTGTACTTTTAGAAGTCAGTGAAGCACTAAGTATGATAAATGTTAACATGATTGTATAATATTTACTTGGTTAGTTTTGAACCATCTATTCTTCTGGAGACTAATTTAAACCTGAATCATAATGCACCTATCTAGTGAAATAAATATAGGAATTCTGGGACTAATCCAACCTTTTATTATCATTACAGTTTCTAATCAATATGGTTTAATCTAAACATACTGACAATTTTTAGATCGTGGCATTTCGACATCTTATATGCTAGTACTCGTCAATCAAGCATCAAGCTAAGTTTGGTAGAAACTCATTCTTCTTAATTCAGCAATGTTTAAATGGGTAATAATTGTAATAATAATAATTGCTTTGTAATAAATATACGTCACCTTGTGGTTTCAGGCATTACCTTGCTGATTTGGTTTTATTGTACAGAAAACACATGCAAAACTGAACTTCGCTAATTATCTCCAACTGTTCAAAACTAAGCATAATAGATTACGATGTCTATTCCCTTGAACTTAACGAGTACCCTAAGAATAAATTGATAGAAATAGTTATCTTATATTCATTGTATTGGTATTGATGATGTCTATTGTTTTATAAATTCTAGTTCCTATGATAATAATTCCAATTATACTATATTGTTGTTCTACTGAAACATTCTAGGATATGAAGTTTGTGTACGTCAATTGGGTTCAGTGCTTGAATCTACACAAACTGGGCAGTCAGTTCTTAATCGAACTGAAATGAATACACATCGGAACGCGTTAAAAATGCACACATATTTATTATGTCAGTTTGTTGATATGTTTGAAAACGAACTAAACGCTAATGCCAAATCTGCTGTAGGCGGTAATGTGAGTTTTATGAATTTTGTTACTGATACTTTTTTGCACATCCTAATAGCAAAGAGAGAGAGAGGGTGATTCTGGTTTCCTCTATCAAGCTTGTAGCAGATTTTGTAATATATATATATATATATAGCGTCATAAACTGATCTGGTTGAATAATAATTGAAAACCAAGAAGTACTGAACAAGTGTTTTGTAGTATGGGATTCAGCAGTGCACACCAATGACCCGATCGGTAACTGAGCCTAGAACCTTCAGATCTTGTGGCGGGTAATTAATCCCCAGACCACTGAATTAACACCCAATGGTTTGCATTTCTGACTTTCATCAATTCTCGATATTGGCCAACCATCTTCTAATGCCATTGTTGAATAATTGTCCCACTTTCGACATAGTTGAACTCTATTGGTCACGGCTTCTTACTAAGGAATCCAAGAATTACCTTTCAAAATTAGTTTCTACTGAGCACATAGTTATTATAAGTATACATGGTTTCTAACTAAGGTCGATTAGTGACACAAAAAACCTCCACAATTGAACTGTAACTTTATATGTATATATATTCTGGAAAGGGCTATTAGATATCTATGCTTTGAATGTCCTCCATTCTGTATTAATATACTTAACAACTGTAAATTATAACAAAGAAAATCACTGAATAGCATACTCCTTTCTTGATGGATATTCAGTTTTCTCTTTATTTACAACTGATTCAATTTGGTTAAAAATGAAATATACATCTTGTATCATGGTCAAGATTTCTTCAACTATCGAAAACCATTAGTTCTGATACGACTTACCAAGTAATTGGATCCACTTTACACAAGTAATTTATCCATACTGTCCAACATATTTTATACAGATGAATTATTATCTTCACAAATGAACTTCATATGTCTATTCCTTAGAATTCTCAATAATTTATGTATATAAAACAAATAGCTCACAAAATTGTGTAGAAGCACTTTTTTATAACAACAATTTGAAGTTTTGCCTTCATTTTTCAGTCCATTTTTCACCAAGTAAAAAGCATTTAAGAATGGATATCAGGAAAAGCATAAATTAAATATTAATTTCCAATTCGTTTTAAAATAATTTAATCAGGTTTTAATTATAGTTGAAAGTAAGCAAAGATGGATAGTGGCTAACTGTGGAATCCAGGATGCGCGTTTTGTCCTATTTAGAGACTGACCAGTTGCAGTCCTAAATATCAATGCAAAGGTTGAAATAAACAATGCCAAGTGATTTTAAATTTCACCCCATTGCACTTGCAAATGGCTATCAGGACTCAGTAGCTAAGTGGATGACGCGATGGTGAAAGGTACTGTGTTCGAGTCCCAGAGTGAACATCAACTCTGAGATGCAGGTACATCCAGCTGACGAGTCCCAAATGGGACGAAACGCGCGTCAAACTGGATTCCACTTCTAGCCACTATCCATCTTTGCTTACAATGCTTGTGAAATAAGGCAATATCGAGGCAAAATGCGCACAGTATGCACATATGCCAATTAGAGACTGACCAGTTGCAGTCCTAAACATCAATGGGAAGATTAAAACAAACAATACTATAGTTGGAAGTGATAGAAAATTGAAATATATTAAATGAAATTACAATTAATTTTTTGGAGTGAGTTCGACTACATGCAAATTGGTATCTGTTCCTTTTTAAATAAATTATTCGGGTATAGTCCGGTATATATATATATATATATATATATATATATATATATATATATATATATATATATATATATTAGTAATCTAATTGGAATATGTAAAAAGTAAAAGTGGCCCCAATGTCTTTGATAGCGTGAACGATCACACTTTTAAAAAAAGGGGATTATTGTCAAGAAAATTTGGCGATATATTGAATATCGCGCAGCGAATGTAGATCGCTCTGTCGCATAAAATCAGAAGTTATTATAAAACACCCAACAAAGCACAATCGTGTTCCAGATGGAATTAAGATATTAAAAAAAAGTAATCAGCATAATAAAAGACTGCATAACTTCATCAAGAAAAGTGACACATCACATCGTAGCTATCAAATCTGCCAGGTTTTTCTGGAATTCACTGTCAGCCCAACTTCTAGCTGGGATTCAGGTGAAGTAGACGAAACTCTCCTTAGTCTATCCGGGTCAATGTATGTGTAGAAAACTTCAGGAAATACCAAATCCTCAATAAAGGGATGTAACAGATTTAAACCTTCTTTTGTAAATCCGTCAGTTCCCAGTTTTAGCCTTTGTGCCGTGTGCAGAAATCGTAAATGCGTTCGGTAGTTAAATGAAATTCCCATTTCCTCAAGGAGAATAAAGAAGACATGAAGTTATTAATAAACTATTTTGAGGAGTGAGTTGGTGGGATGCTATAGAGGGTGTAGACAACTAACTAGTTCCTTCCATTTTAGCATATGGAAATTCACTGATGCTCTTAAAAAGGAACAGAGTTTAAATGAATCAGAAAAGGAACAGTTCGTTACAAGGATCCAAGAACAATATGGAAAAAAAGAATGGAAGATCGCAGCACATATTAAACTTGTGGAAGATTTATGGAAACAAACCGATACTGAACTATTTTTGCTGATTTGCACACAATTTGAATTCGCACTATTAAACTTATTAAACTGTATTATAAAAATTTTTACAAATATGTTTGACACTTACACCTATATTGTATTACTACATCATCTTGACCCACTCTTACGCATTGACCCTAATTGATGAATACTTCATTTTTCGACGTCTTTATCAGTCATGTTACAAACACCTAGTTTTGATCGCTTGTTCACTGTTTATATATTTCTAGTAATCCCTTACAAACAGATTTCCATCAATATTTTTAAATTGTATGAGTATTTGTATCTATTCTCTGTACACCTTTTTTGATTTTCTAGGCTGGACGTGGTAGAGGAGCAAAAGGTGGTCGTCGAGGTGATCGTGGACCATCCGATTTACAATTATGCATGGATTGGTTTGTAGAATGTGAAAAGGCAGTCGGTGCTCTCGATCAAATTTGTCGTTTAAAATTGGATCAACTTTGGGATCCCCCAGTAGCTGAAGAGGATTTTATTAAGTATATACTTTTTAATAAAAACATTTTTTCTTCCCGTCTTGTTCATTATGATTATTTTTAACGTGGTTAATTATCGTTAAAATGTATTTCTCCTTTACTCTCCCTTCCTAATTGCTTATTTCTTTTTCTTTCTAGCTTACCAGCTAATTGTTGTTACAAATTACTTGAAGATCGTGATATAGCTAGTAATGCTAATATACGTATTGCAGTGATTCGTCTGTTGGCCACCTTAGTTCGTCGTTATGGTCATAGTATTGCATGTTCTGTGAAATTAGCTCAATTATTACAATGTTTCCCGCATATGGTCACTTGTCTTATGGCTATTGTAAGATCTTTTATTGAAGATGAAAAACTAATTAGTGTTGTTCGTGAACTATTAAAAGTTAGTTTTAACATTATTGATTTGGTTCGTGTTTTCTGATTTATTATAAAATTTCAGCTGTTATTTTAAGTACGTTGAATTAAATGAATCCAGTGATCTATTGTAATGTATGGAGTACTAGTGTGGTGTGGGCTACTTATATCCACATAAGTAGTATATAGTGATGATCAGACATAGAATGTATTTGAGCAGAAGATCGATAAGGAAAAAGTAGGAATGAAGCGCAATCAGCACGTAAATGCATGAACAATGATATCAGAAAAGATGGACTGATATTTGCAGAAGGAACAGTTAAGATCGAGACAATTGTTTGCATTTTGCAAATTAACTGTTTACTGTATGGTTATCAGAATTTAGTGAGATAGTCTGTAATTTGTGTTTAACTACATCCAACTGTGTTCTAATTCACTACACTAGGTCTGCATTATGTGTGTAAACCACTTTTTTTCGAAAGAATTCGAAACATATCTGAATCATTATTCTAGTCAGCAACATGATTTATAATTCAGCATAGTTGGACATGTTTACCTACACAATCAATAATTTTGCTTATGAAATAATTTGATCAGTTGCTTATATGAATTTACTTTAATAACAGTTGAAAAATGCACAACAATTTTCAGTTTGAATTTAATCTTCATCAGAAAGCAACAGCTGAAGAATCACTAGAAATTAGAAAGCATTGAAAAGTTGTGTTATTCTTCGTATTTAGGACTACTCAATAGTATGGACCTACAATCTTATATAACTGAGCAATCTTGTGGCTAGAAATAGGATTCCAGATAAAAATAGGGAATCTTCATCAACTGAAATGTCTGGAGCATGTGTCATGTATGAACAACCAACCCCTACCCTGATGCTCTTTGTTTGCTGTTGTTTAAGTTTGCAGATACAAAGCGGTCAAACTAAGATATGACATCAGTCCATGATGTCATAGACTGTTAAACTGAGCCGTTTAGGTGTAAACTATCTAGCTGAGATCTTCGCGGCTACCGTAATCAGTGGTTCGAGGCCTTGAATAAAATGAATTACAATCAATCACAAAGTCTCAGATGTATTCACTCTGTCCTGAAATACTCATACTTTTTATTCCGTAAATTCGTTCATTGTTCTTGAGTCATACTATCTATTTTTAATGTTTTCCACTATTACTGATACTGTTACTAATTCTGCTATCCTGACGTTCGTTTTTACAGTTCAATCTGGCTATGCTGATATGGTATGGGAACTTAAGTCGATATATATGTATATATCTACCAGATTTTACTTTGTTAATGACTGGCCGACGTCTCTTTATGAGGTTGAACCCAAAACGTACAGGCCTCGCTCTGAGGAAGACACATGTAAACTAGCTATTTCAGGGTCCACTGATCTGTATATGCCAACTTCACTCAATTTTCCATTTTAATCCCCTCGACAATACCTGTCTTATACTTGATATGCTCGGTTTTGCTCTATAGGTCGTGACTTTGTAGTAGAAAATTTAGAATCCATATCGAAACTAGTTGCTTGTATAAACGTGACTATTATTAACATCGGATGCTTGGAGATTACTCTATTCAAAGTCATTTTTCATCACGGACTAGTTCAATAAACTAGTATCACTTACTTAATTTTTATTTCATTCGAGTTTGTTTCACATAGTCTAATTTTTTTTGTTATTATTAATTTATGACTATTTATGGCCTTTTTTATAGGAGATATGTAGCTACAATGGAGCAGATTTAGAGCGTGATTCACAAGCATCTCAAAATTTCTCCAATTTTTTATTGGAAGTAGCTCGAACCTATCCTACTCTTGCTCAATCAATCTTACCATTACTTCGTTGTAGACTTGATGAAGAACCATATCAAATGAGAAATTGTGTTTTAGGAGTTATTGGAGAAATATTACCTATGTTTGCCAAACGTGAACAATTGGATCCCAATGAACGTGTTCAAAGAGATCGTTTAATGGATCTATTACAGGTATGAAGTTAATTTTTTCTACTGATATGACTTAACTACTATTCAATTGAATTGTGAAAAAATTTTCAAACTGTTTTAATTTTCATTTCTTCTAGATTGTAGTTATTTAGAAGCAATTCATGATTACATTACTTATTAATTGTGTTGATTAAATTACCTCGATAACATTCATGATTGGTTGATGATTACAAATGTCAGTAGCTACGAGTGAATTTCTCCAACTATGAATGATTCCTTATTGAACTAAATTATGATCATCGAAGGAACTAATTATTTGACTGAGTACCTCCGCTCTCAAATACAATTAATAACAATCCAGTGTGATGGTTGTGATATGTAAGCACAACTTTGGTAGCAATAATAATAGTAATGTCTATCAAAAGTCATTTTTTACTGAAGACAACGTTTAGTAAGCTAAAATGGCATGAAAATAATTTCCAAAGCTGTACTTTTACTCAAATGTATCTTTCTATCAAAATGAATTTATTCACCTCTTGTTTCTAACGTACAGACTATTAACTAATATTGTAGCACTGCAGTAGACTAACATTTATCTGATAGATATGTTTTCTATGCTACACCAAGTAAATTAGCTTATTTTCTCCGATGAAATGCTTTTTCAATATGTCTACGTTCACTTGTTTATGTTTTTAACTGATCTACTTATAATCATTGTCATAGGTGATATTGTCATGAGTAACCTGGGTTGAAATACATTTGCACCAGGCTGTACATCGATAATGAACCACTGATTAATTGACTAAATTATATGGACAATTAAACGTCTTTTTTCAACTCCATATCTTATTTGGATAATCTGAGATCATAGATTTACATCTCTGTTTAACTTATACCCGACTAATATTGTCTTATTCTTTTATAATGTATCTGCATATTCAATATACGATTATTTATTTATTTAAACACATAAATATTGGTACAAAGGAGCACCAGATATATATGTGCCGCGCAAATCTCATTTTATTTGTGTGAGGGCTGTGATAATGCCCAGGTGCCCAAACTGAAGCAGGTGGTTTTCTTAGGGGTCCACACCCGGAGCCTTTGACCTAAAGGTCTGATCCACAAGACAGTGGAGCATCGTAAGGAGATGCAGTCCCATGGTAGCCGGTGACCAACGATTGATTCATACGCCATTTGTTCCTTCAGTATACTGGAGCCTATGTGTACCATTGGTTTGGAATCAGGATTTTCCAACTCCCCTAGGTGGATCCTCCACATCCACCAACCCGGTTAAAGCGCCGGACATTCGCTTTTCGTCCTCTCACTTTCGTGAACAACACCACCGCCACGAGAAGGTTGTGAGTAGGACTTCCCTGACAGAGGCTATATAGGCGTGGCCATGTGAGATCATTTGGAGAGGGAGAGCGGACTCTTCCCACTCTCAGCCGTACCAGGGCATTTGGGGGCATTCAATACACGAAGCTATACACAATTATTTCATTCATTCATTTTTTTCCTATTTGTTCGATTATGTTTAGGATATTGTTATGATCGAATAGAATCTCGTGAAACAAGTACCAAAAAAAGATGTTATAAGTTTATGTAATTTCACCCTAAAGAATCTATTGTCGTCGTCTGATAGAGTAACACTACTAACTCTCATTACCCTGAAATTTTAATTATTTTTTTAAAAACAATTATCTTATCTCATTGGCTAGGAGCATATTCATGATGTGAATGGTTATGTACGTGCAAAAGCCTTACAGATATGGCATAATATTGTGGTTCTTGGAGTGAGTCGATGTATATTTGTTCTTTGAAATGTTATTGTGTTGCATATATATTAATCATATGCACACTTCTAATCAATTACGCAGCTATGATACATTGATATAATACTCAGTCTGTCGTTCTGATGCACTGAAAAATCTCGTCTACTTGTTGTGTTTTTTTTTCTGTATAGAAAGTGTGAACCTTTTTCCAGCTTTCATATTGACAAGTGCTATTTAAAACCTAATATTGATAACAGATTTACAATTAGAGTGATACTACTCACAGCATCCGTTATTCATTAAACTTGTCTAGTCTCTATTAATAGGTTTATTAAATCCAGTAGTTTAGTGTTTAACATGCTCGACTTCTAACTACTTGATCACATATTCGTACCCTCTTATATCATATTAGATCGGTTTCTGGTAACCTGATGGTAACAATAGCTCGCATAACTAAAGTGTATTTCAAAGCCATATATGATTTCATGGTTGGTACATCAGCTATTACCTCCCAATCAACATTGCATGTATGTAGGAAGCTTATCATTGTATCAGTGTTTCTCAGTGAACTGGACACTTTCCAGACTCTTAACAATCTAAATAGTACAGTTTCATCTTATAAATCACATCTTTGTGATCTACAAATCCCATCTAGTTATATTCTTGTATTGTTTATTCACTGTTACGTTTCTAAATGGCCATCTCCATTTGACTATTAACTAATTTCTTTATTTTTATTTATTTATTTATTTAAACACATAAATATTGGTACAATGAAGCACCAGATAAATATGCGCCGCACAAATCTCATTCGATTTGTGTGAGGGCTGTGATACTGCCCAGGTGCCCAGACTGAAGCAGTGGTTTTCTTAGGGGGCCACATCCGGAGCCTTTGACCTGAATGTCTGATCCACAAGACAGTGGAGCATCGTGAGGAGATGCAGTCCCATGGTAGCCGTTGACCAATGACAGGTTCGTCCGCCATTCGTTCCATCAGTATACTGGAGCCCATGTGCACCATTGGTTTGGAATCAGGGTTTTCCAACTCCCCTAGGTGGATCCTCCACATCCACCAACCCGGTTAAAGCGCCGGACATTCGCTTTTCGTCCTCTCACTTTCGTGAACAACGCCCCCGCCACGAGAAGGCAGTGAGTAGGACTTCCCTGACAGAGGCTATATATTCGCTGGCCATATGAGAGTATTTCGAGAGGGAGAGGTGACTCTCCCCACTCTCAGCCGTACCAGGGCATTTGGGGGTAATTTCTTTATTGATGATGAATGAAACACTGAATGTACAAAATAGTATCCCTTTTTATGCCCATATAACTTCCTACCTGTTTTTTTTCGGCTAAAATTCAAAAGGGTTTACCAGTCAGTCGTCAGTCGAAACTAGCCGCTTTATTAGTTGGCAATCTAGGCGCAATGATGGATGTATCTGCTTCAGCAAGGAAAAATGCTTGTAAAACGCTTACAGCCA
This sequence comes from Schistosoma rodhaini, assembly GCA_944470415.2. Taxonomy (NCBI): domain Eukaryota; kingdom Metazoa; phylum Platyhelminthes; class Trematoda; order Strigeidida; family Schistosomatidae; genus Schistosoma; species Schistosoma rodhaini. The sequence continues at coordinate 38,397,970 of OX104037.1, forward strand.
TGATATTACAATGTCCTGCTGCAAAGGTATGAATATATCTATTTGTGCTTAGTTATAGTTTATGTATGTATACGTGCGATTACGTTTAAATTCTTGTAAATCACCTACTATGAATTTTATAACAGAGACTGTGTTTATTGTAGTTTTCCAATTTGCTTCTTTATTGTTTTATCTTAAAGTCTTTCATATTTCACGTTCACGTTCACTAGTATATATATATATATAGAAATATCTCGTCACTGCACACTCATCACCTATACGTCATTGAAGCCGTGACCTATAAATTTTTCCGACCACTATGATTATAGACTGTTCTGTTAGACTCAGCAGAATTTTCAGCTGCCTTCATTTGATACTATAACATGATTATCATCTAATGTTATCGACAAGCAACTGTCATATCCCATACATTCTCACTTAGAACTACAAGGAACTCATTTGACAATCAGTTGTTAATCAACACCCCTGGCTGTCATTGATATAAGTAACTTTTTTTTCAATTTTAATACAATTTTCACTACACAATGGTGTTAGGTCTTTGAAATACTTCCAGATTCGAGATTCACTCCAATGTATTTCATTTTTATCTGGCAACCGGTATCATAGTGTAGAGTATATAAATATGATACTTAACAAATCAGTTACACATTATTACTTTATTTAATCACAAACTACCTGCCAAAGAATCATAGCCACAACTACATTTTTTTAATTTTGTTTCATTTTGTTGTGTTTCTTTTCCCAGCTGACTACAAATGAATTACAACAAGTTGTGAATAAAGAAACGAAACGTCTTGAAAGTTTAGAAGAATTATTAAGTATGTCGTTTATTTTCTTTTTTTCTCTAAGTCCAACTGTTTATCCGTTTTTATCTGAGTATTACTTAACATTATTGTTATAGTAATTTGTAAATTAACAGATTATTGCATCTAGAATATTTCATTATATCAGATTGAAGAAGCGAATCAATGGAATTCGGAACACTTATATCAGTTATGTTATAACTGTTTTATATATATATACTCCTTATTACGACCCAGCTATTCCTATTGCTTAGTATTCTTGGACACCAATACAGTCGACAAGACCCCAAAATCAGAACACGGTTGAACAGGGAAGAAATTATATTCCAAATAACAAGGATAGATAGAAGTAAGAAGCGCAATAAGAAATACGTTAGTATATTTATAGATTTTACATGAGAAGATTCTAGAGTCTTTTCAAAGCAACGACTAGAGCTGGTTGGATAAAAATTAGCCAACCAGCGTGTAGCAACATCATCATGCATGAAACATGCTTTAATCCAATCCATGTCCCGCTAACAGGTTATTACTCTAACTTAATAATACATGACTTTATTATGTAGAACACTTACATCTGATCGAGTTATCAATCTATACTGATCGCCTATATATTAAATAAACAAATTGAAAGATATCATATATTAATTTGTCTCGGATCTCCATTACAATATTACTTTTTTATGATTTTTATTAAGTATAATACTAGTCAACTGATAGTTGTAGTGTGGTGTGATCTACTTATATCCATATAAGTAGTATATGGTGTGGGTCAGACATAGAATGTATTTTGGCAGAAGACCGATGACGAAAGAACTGAAATGAAGCGCAATCGCTTGGAAAATGCATGAGCAATGGAATTAGAGAAGAAACAGTGAAGATTGAAACAATTGGTTGTTAATTTGCAAATTGACTGTTCATTGTTTGGTAATCAGAATTTACTGAGATAGTCTGTAATCTTTGCTTAAATACATTCGATTGTCCCCAACTAGTGTTCTGTTCACTACAGTAGGTTTAATGCACCTGTTAGTAACCGGAACAACACCATTTCAATAATATTTGACAATTCATACAAGATAAAACAATTTTTGTAAGACGGTTTTTAATATCTCAAGAGAATGTCATCATATAGATAATCACTACTGATCAAAGCAGTTCAGTTCAACAGTCAGTGACTTCATAGACTAACATATCTTAGTTTGAGTAATTTAGCTTTTTCTAAACGTCCTCTTGCAACATCAGACATCTAGCATCAAGATAGGCGCTTGGTATTGATACCTGACTCACACTCTAGCCGAATTGACCATCAAATATTCACTAACTGGACCTCTATATTTGCCTAGTACCTTACGTCTAAGTTAGCATTGTTAAATCAGTTGTCCAAATGTACCCAAGCAATGCTTCAAAGACACGATCAAATACTAGTAACCTACGAATATCCTCTATTTTTAAAGATCATATTTCACAGTCATAAAATAAAACAGTATGAATTACTTCGCCGTATACTTGTAGTGTTCAGTACTATGTCAAGCTCACATGGACTATTCTAGATTTCGAATAGACCAATGTATTTATCCTTCTTGAATCACATTTTGACTTTGTCAATTATTCGGTTATTAACCTTGGTTGTTTTTTTCATGTGAACGTGTGTGTGTGTGCAACGCTTCGTACGTACGTACATCAGTTCGAGTTGCCATACCACATTAGCACAGAGATGTAGTTTTCGATTCAAATCCCATAGTGGTAGAATCAGTAAGAGTATAAGCCTTAATGTGAAAGATTAGGGTTTGAAGATGTTATTGAGGGAGTGTCATTCCGTGAAATAAATATCATTCGTTTGAACATTATTCAATTATATTTTAGTCCAAGAAATATGGACTCTCAAAAGTTAGACTTTATTCATTCTATAAAATATTCTATATTATCCTCCTGTTTAAGTAATTGTGTTATATATTAAATATGGATCTTTGAAAAGAACTATTCTATTATGGATTATTATATATTATCTTTATTGTGTATATATTTATTACATAATTGGTTTAGATTATTTCTTTTGTATATTACTCTAATTGTAAGCTTTCACTCCACTCATTAACTGTTGATATATCTCACCATCCAGTTAATTCTGTATTTGTTACTCAATTTTGTACCACTAATGACTCAATTAATTGCAAGAGTAGTGTAGTCAGTGGAATGCGTCATTTCAGAGACTTCCACGTCGTGCATTATTTGCCGACGCTGGGACTGGTTGGAAAAAGCGAAGAGATGATCAGTGTATGATATGGTGTCGTGGCATGAAAGAGAGCTGCAAAGGGCTAGCTTCTGTTGGTCCTTCACGACTCCCTGGCTGGGGTCCGAGAGATGGTGCAACACAGTGGCTAGAGACGTTATCAGATATGGCTCAGAATAGAAGCCAGTGGCGATCCTGCTGTAACCTTCTTTTACTTTCTTCATAAAGAGTGGTTCTAACTTTCTTAGCTGAAAGAGTCTTCCGGTTGTACATTTCAGTTCGCCCTATCTTTCCATCCTTCCTCTTCCTATTTTCATTATTTTGTGTGGCGCATATGTATCTGGTGCCCTTTTGTACCAATATGTGTGTGGTTAAATTAATTAATTAATTAATTGCAAATTATGATTTGCTATTTATGATAACTTGTAGTCTTTCAATTGACTTGTATAATGATGTAAAACTTGGAGTTATAAAATATGCAGAGAAAATCAGTTGACATTTCTTGTCTTCTGATTGGTCAGGCTAATAGCAGAACAATTGTGCATTGGCCAATCAATGTCAGCCTATTTTGTAGACATACATATAATGCAAATGATATTAGTATTATCTAGTTTAAACAGATTCAATAATTTAATGATCTTATTGGTTTGAATAAACAGAAATTGAAGTTCGTAACAATATATCTTACTTGTTTCTAAGATCTATTTATTTGGTTATCTTGTTTGTTTGTTTTCTTCAAAATATGAATTCAGTTCATCATAAATCTGTTAGTAAGCGAAAAAGTAATCTCATCCATAACTTCTTAATAACTAGTAGCAATGCTTATGTATATATCTATCTATCTGTAAACTTGTGTGTTGTATGTGTATGTGTGAATGTGGATGTGCAGTTTGTAAACGTGTATGTCACTAAAAATCATCATCATCATCTTATACACGTAGTAGGTTGTCATTTCATTTCACTTCTGTTCTGTCATCATTATAATTAATGGGCATTCTCATCACCATCATCATCATCATCAATATCAGTACCGTATAATTCTCCTTGTCTCTCATTATTCATTCATATTCATTTTGAATATTTACATAAAGCATGCTGAATATTTTTTTGTGGTTTTTAAGTAGTATTGGTTCATCATTTCAAAATTGTTTCCTATGTGATTAAAAATTTTTTTTGCTTTAAATATTCCAGAATTGAAAAACAATAAAAAGAGAATTGTTTAAACAAATAATTGTTTTCTGTGTAACTTCCAATTTAGGCTTAAGGTGATGGCTGTTATATCGACCGTCACCTCTATTGTATCGACTGTCTTATTGGTTTTGCTTAGAAATTAAGACCTCTGCGCTCCTCACAATACGAGGTGAAAACACAAAGACTGGTGCAAACGAAGTCATTTACATACTAATTTTATATACACTTGATAATGAATTACTAAAGATCATATAAAGGAGAAGATACACAGGATTAGTGTAAAATACATACAAGGTTCACATTTATCATACTGAATAAAATTCATACTTGATTGAAGTAAAACATAATAACCTGGAATAATTTTACATTAGAAAATATAACGCCAATATCGTAGTAACTAAGATGTCACTGTAAGAATAAGACTAATGTCATTAACTGTTACATGGAATAAGAGAAAAACATAGACTCATCTTATTATCCATAACGATTAGTATCAATGACGTGGTACGAACGACAGTAGGGACAGTCCACTCTCCTTCTCGAAATGCTCTCACACGGCCACGCGTATACAGCCACTGCCACGGAAGTCCTACTTATTTCCTCCTCACGACAGGGTTGGTGGGTATGGAGGATCCACTTAGGGGAGTTGGAAAATCTCGATTCCAAACCAATAGTGAACATAGACTCCAGGATCTTTTGGGGAAAATAGCATATAAGCCCAATATCGGTCACCGGCTACCGTGAGACTGCATCTCTTAACGTTGCTCCATTGCCTTGTGGATTCGACCTTTAGGTCGAAAGCTCTGGGTGTGTCCCCCTAAGAAAACCACCTGTTTCTGTCTGGGCACCTCAGCATTATTCTAGTCGTCACACATGTCAAATAATGTAGTGTGACGCATATATATTTGGTGCCTCCTTGTACCAATGTTTATGTGTTTAAATAAATAAAGTATCAATCAGTCAGCCTAATAATTGCTGTAACGGAAGTTATTGAAAACAATTATTTGCTTAAATATTTTTTTCATTTTGTGCATAAGTATGATTATTTGTCATTACTTTTTATCGAAATTGCACATCATATAGCTACATTTGATGTTATTGTTCATTGTTCAATTTCAGCTAAAGTCGGTACACTTGATGAAAATGAAACAGCAACTAAAGACGACAATAATAATAATGAGATTAACATTCAGAAATCCGTAGATAAAAAGAAAAAGTCGAAACGTAGAAATTCAAAAGAATCGATCTCTGTCAGTGAAGATAGTGGTCGAAAGAGACAAACATATCGTCGTCGTGTACGTCGATCACTTGATTCAGATGATGAAGAACAACAAGCCACTGATGACGATGATGAAGAAGAGGAAGATCAGGAAAATGATAGTGATGACGAAGTTGACGTAGATAATAGTAATGATGCGAATGTTACATTGTGTCCTACAGCAGAATTAGATGCCGCAGCAGCTCTAGAAGCAGCAATTCATTCAGCAGCTGCAGTTGCCGCTGGATCCGTTAATAATAATCCATCAGTTGAAAATAATTGCATCGGTATCACAGGTGGTAATGATTTAATGACAGAATCATCTCCACTACGTTCAACAAGTGTTGCACAAACACAATTAACAGCTGATGTAGTACGTCAGCGGGCTTGTGTTGCTTATCTGTTAGAAACATCTTCTTTTATATCGCACATTCAAACAGCGATAAAAGATTTTCAATCAATGCTTTCATCAAAAACAATATCAGATGTAATAGAAGCAATTGAATTTTTTGTTATTGCAAAACAAGCTGGTATTAAAGGTTTAGATAATGGCATACGTCTTTTATTAACATTGATATGGTCACAAGAAGAAACCATAAAGAAGGCTGTCATAGAAGCATGTCAGTAAGTTATCCATTTCAATAATTGAATAATGTCCTTATTTTCTCCTTTGTTTTGTTCTCTTTTCCCTTCTCCCAAATAGGAACCCTCTTGTTGCAACTAGAATTTAAGTCATAATTTGTCCTAGTGAGATTTTCTAAAGGTCTACCCAAACTAACATACTTACCCATGTCGCCCCTCGCGTAAGAGCATAAGCTGGCCACCAGGATTCTCCATCGAACTTTGTCCTGGGCTATCCTTTCCAGTTGCTATTCATTCTTTTGATGCTTGCTTCCTATTCTCGACGCAATGTGTTCTTTGCCCTTCTTCTTTTCCTTTTCCGTTCAGGATTCCATGTTAGTGCTTGCTTCGTGGTGCAGTTTGGTGATTTCCTCAATGTATGTCCTATCCACCTTCAGCGTCTTTGGAGGAGTTTGTTATGAAGCTTTGACAACTATCGAGTTTTTTAATCACTAAGTAGTAGAATATTACAAATGTATGACCTTTTTTCTTTTCGATGATTTCATTTTATTAAGCTGTACAACCGTCGTTTTAGTTAATTTCATTCGCTAAAGTAGTCTTTCAATTCCAGACACTTCGCTTCACCAGAAGTCTCCTTAAAAATCATACACACGGTTGGAAGAGTTTGTCCAATAGGAATGCAAATGAAAAACTTATGTACAGCAGAGGTTGTTGATATCCACCAGTTTAAGTCTAACCTTTGCATACAAAAACAGTATGTTCAGTCCCTCATTTTTCCATAGTGTTAACCTTTCTGTTGGGAAGACCCAGGAAATTCCTCGGAAAAAGTCCAAATGGGCTCCGGAAACTCCCGAAAACATTTTATCCACTCAGCATTAAACAGACGTTTTTTAGAAAGATATAGAAAGTGGAAAGTCACGTGTCACATTTCTGTTTAGATGATTACCTATTCTGCTACTATGTTTAGTAGGGTTCCAAAAGCTCAGGGCGATCTGAAATTCTACGAATACCCTAAATTTTTTGTGCACATAAAACGGACCTTGTAGTAAAGCATTCTTTCCTTATTTCGCGCCCTTTTTCTCATGCTCACGTTGTCGTTTCGATTTAGCCTGGGGATTACTAGAAGAGCTTAGGAAACCAAATCAAGCATTCAGTTAGAAGATTTATCACTTCCTATCCTCCATAATATATCAGTCTTATTAATATTTCTACTTCTTTCCAATAATTCTCACAGCTATTAATTAGCAATTATTACAACTTTTAATTATTCGGCTCTTAATAGCTATCAGTGGACAATTATTTTCACCTTACCGATTATTGCGTAACTTCCTTTCAAGATCTGATTTTCATGTCTTTACAACATAATTAGCACCTTTTTATCCTACTATAGATCACTATTTTAGCAAATGAAATTAGCTATAAATACAATTATACAGCTTAAGTAAATGGAATTGTCGAAAAGAAAATTCTCTCCTCTGAATTACGTTTTTTTCTTCAATGACATAATGATGTGTGGTAGTGAAAGTAAAATATGAGATTGGTCGTTGAGCCTGGATACACAGCCACAACCTACTGGCTATCAAATATGTGATTTTCTTTCTCGTCATTGATTTCTACTCTTCACCCATTGTGTGTGACTGCTTGTGGTTGTATTGAATAAAATATTCTCTAATGTTAATCTGGTTCTCTGTTTTGGGTCGCGAATCCTTGTTCTGATATAACGTGATTAGTCTCATTAAGGTATTAACGTATCATCGTAATTTACGTCCGAAAGAAGGAAAAGTACATTAAACCATTAGTTATATCACATAATGAGTCTTTCGTCAAGTGGTTTTTATTATTGGCAAATATATTAGAAGGGGTTTTGTGGAGATTTAGTATGTTTCATAGTTGAAAGCGTGAGTCAATTGAAGCTAGACCACCATGGAAAACCTGGAAACACTGGACGGCGCACTGCTGAGGAGTCCCATAATAGGACGAAATGGCCATCCAGGTTTCCCATGGTCGTCTAGCTTCAATTGACTCACGCTTTCAACTATGAAATATATTAGAGTTCTGTTATCGTAACAGTTGATAATTTAGAACAAGAAGGACATGTGTGTGGCAGTGTATATGTGAACGATAATCAATGTGTCATGCTATGGGATGTTCAGAACGGGCACAGAAGATGAAAGGTCATGTTTCTCTAAACAACAATTTAATTTGGCAGTCAACAATGATAATTGTGCAAAATATGAGAATTAATGAAAGAAATGCAAATAATAATAAAAACTAATTACAAAGTTAAATATCTCCACAAATGTAAATTAGCAACGCAATAACAGTACGAAGTTTAACTGTTCCTCTGACCCCAAGCCCTGTTAACTAGAGGAAGAAGACCGGAATCAGCAGGGAAGATATATAATCCCACAAGCAGCCCAGAAGAACGAATAACATGCACTCAATTCATACGCAATACATACAGTATAAAAATGCCCTAGAAAAGTGTCACAAAATAGTGTACTAAAAGAGAAAATGAATCAGTAACGTTTAAGTCCCAGGTGGGAAACACAAGATGAAGGTAACAATGGGCGCTTTATATGTTTAGATCCTGAGTGATGTTGAATTCGGTACCCTGAAACTCGCATCTTGAATAGTTAATTTTTAAAGACGTCCTCAAATTTTCCAGAAATACCTACTCATTTTACACTGTCATGATCGATTTTGACAATGCAATCAAACTCTAATTTCTTCTTCATCTTCGTAATTTTTTAATGCTGGGTTAAAGAGATAACTTAAGAATCTTCTATATTTCTATTGTGTATGCTTTGTGTTATTGCGTTTAGTTTCGAACTAAGTATTTCAGGTTAGAACATATGACATTTATGCTCAGCCTAGCTATAGATAATCCAGAAATCTCCCACTAAAAAATAAGGTTGTATGTTATCGTCTATTTCTCTCTCTCTCTTCATTATTCTTAAGGAAATTATATCTTCAACCAGATTCTGAGGAATATTTCAAATCCGATGGTACGCTGACTATTGAAGGTGCTGATATAGTTGCAACAAATTTAAGCAATTTTATACGTGATTCAGAAATGGGTGATCTAGTTAGTGTGGAACGAATTATTCAACAATTAATTGCATCAAATCAATTTGATTCTACATTAATTGATCATCTTTGGCAAAGATTTATCCAGTCAGCTAGTCGAACTGATAAAGATAGTTCAGATGATGCGAAATCAATGTTGCTTATCATTAAAATGATTGTAAAGTAAGATAATATCAATGTTTATTTGTATATACGTATACATTTGCATTTGTGATGTTAAATTTCGTTTTTTCCACTCTTTATGATTTAGTCATAAAGCTTTCAATGTGTACCTCTCTTTCTTCTTGATGTACCTATAAAGGTGGTAGTCTTAACAACTTAGAAGATTGATTGCAGTGTCCAAAAAATAGTTGCTTGAAACCGGTTACATATAATCGTGTGAGTAGTTTCAAAAGTGCTTTTCTACACTTTTTGAGGTTTTATGACTGGGAGTCAGGCTAAGTGCGTGTGCTATTTTTAGGTCACGAACTTTTCCAACTTCCATCCTTTGATTGTTAGAAGGCAACCTCACTTATGAAATGACATTGAATACGTTAATTGATGGATGAGTAGGGTTAATAAGAACTGCAATTTTATTTAGTCCAAAAATGTTTTGGTACAAAAGAGCAGCTTTTGATTTTATGATAATAGCGACCAGTCAAACTGTAAGCAAGCTTAGGTCTTTTCTGGGTACAAAGAATTCAAATGCGAGATTTTTTTCTTCACAAATTAATATCGCTTAAAAGAATATCGGAGGATGAACAGAGTAACACTACTACTGACCTCGTATAAACCTGGGTTCGTTTTGCACATTAGTATTCGATCAATAAGTTGCGGTACCTACATAAACGTTATCTTTTTGAAAGGAAAAGAAACATGTGGATTGGATTTTCAAGTATATTAATGAAATATTCACAACCAAATTTCAATTGTTCTTAAGTCATAAATATTTGTCATATATATTATCTATAAATTTTGAAAGAACTTTCGTGCCCTGAGCTGAATAGTTTAATTAAAACCTCACCGAAATCATCCATCTGAACTACAACTCTTCTTCATCACCTCATATACTATTCATAGACACGTGTTTTATTTATTTTTCGTTTCTCTTTCAGATCTGGAGCTAAAGAGATCAATCGCCATCTCGATACGCTTATTCGTCATGGACTTGAACCTTTAGACTCATCATGTCCTATTGATTTAGAACGTGTCAAATTCACCTGTGAAGTACTTGGACGAATGGTCCCATCAACTAAGGTAATAAATGTTTATGATTATTCTTTTCTTATATGCTGATGATAAGAAAATGGAGTGAAATTCACCTACAGTGAGGAATAGATGGCCAGTGATATATTGTAGTCATATGATAAGAGAATTTGTGGTTGGCATAATACAGTTCTGTACATTAAGTAAACTAAATCATTCAATGAGATTGTGAGCATCCATCTGTTGTAACGGGTGGTATCTGATACTGATACACAAACTTCCTACATACAATCTCCCAACCGGCTAATTAATGGGTGAGAGGTCTAAGAACGAAGAAGGAAATTTATTGGGCTAACCCGATTTACATCCATAAGCACTCATATATATATGATCCTTAGAAAATAAAACTATTGCTTGGTCAATCAAACACACTTGTCATTGGGAGATTTTTAACTGACGCAATGTGGTCTTGTCATTTGTCAACATTCTGTTGGCCTACTGTGTCAGCCTGCATTGACTGAGAAGACTAGATGTGTGTGTATACTTGAAAGTTGTTTACGCATATACAGAATAATGGTTTAGGTTCGACTCTTGTTTATACAGGCTATGACTAAATGAAAATCTAGTCTGAAAAGTATGTAAAAAGTACCAAATATCACAGCTAAGACTTTCAAGAATATGGAGAACCAGTCATCAGAAAACCTAATGATGATTATGATAATGACAATCATAAAATGAATTAAAATTAGATAATAATCGTGTCCAAATGAATTCACTTATCGTTTTCATATAAATCTTGAATATATAGTCTCATTACTAAATTCCACTTCCGTTTTATTAACAGGATCAGACATTCAGGTCAAAGGCTCCGGGTGTGGCCCCCTAAGAAAACCATCTGCTTCAGTCTGGGCACCTGGGCAGTATTACAGCCCTCACACAAATCGAATGAGATTTGTGTGGCGCATATTTATCTGGTGCTTCATTGTACCAATATTTATGTGTTTAAATAAAATAAAATAAATAATAAAATTTATTGACAGGCGGTGTCCGGAATCTAATGCTGATAGGTGACGTGCTACATGCTAACCGCCCAACTAACACAAGGGTGGCCGAGAAAGTATATTATACTATGGAATAAAATTCACAGATACTCATTTATATACTCCTTAGGAAATCAACCCATTTCATCTATTGTCAGTTAATGACAGTTTTTATTTTGTACTAAGTAGAATATATATTTTCTCAGTATGGTATGATCAATTTGATTTTATCTTGTCTTGTTAATTCAAGGAGAATATTCCATGAAAGAATGATATTAATATAAAACAACTTTTAAAAATCATTGAATTAGTAGTTGTAAATTACTAACTCACTTTTAATTAGGAAACTTGGAAAGCATTGGATAAACTAGCTGTCTAGTTGTGGCATGGAGTGCCTCAGTAATATAAATTCACGACCCCCTCTACTATGGTTTGGAACCCCGTCACAAAGAGAAAAAAAAATAACAAGCTTGACCCTCAGGACATATAATTATCAAAGTTAGTCCGTAAAACTATACAACACAATGATCTTCGTAAGCCCCCCCCATTTCTGTGCTGAGAATATTATTTTACTATTATTCAGTACATTTAATTGATTAAAATATTTTTTGAACGTTCATATTTGTTTGTTTTCTTTTTTTTGGCAGTCTGATAAATCCGGTGATAAATCTTCACTTTTAAAACCATTTCGATTGCCTACCAATCATGTTTTATTTACTCGATTAAAAACAATTCTTATTTCAACAGTATCTCAACCAAATCAAGTACTATGGGTACCAATGATGGAACAAGTAAGTTTATAATTTATAATAATAATTATTATTATTATCAATTTTGATGTGGGTTTGTTCTCTGAGCTGGATGGTTTGGTCGTGGAGCTTTCATCGTCCTTCTGAACGACATCATCAGCACAAACTTCAGGTAGAAGTCGATGAAAGCTCCACGACCAAACCATCCAGCTCAGAGAACAAACCCATATCGAAATCACTGACTTGAGCTACAAATCTTCCCCACCATTATTATCAATGTAATTTATTGATCAGACTACATGTTTATGTACTCGACTTTGATTTATATTTGTTGCTTAAAGTTTAATTATAAAGTCAATTTGCCTGAATATTAGTAAATTGGTGTTAGGTGTTGCCTCATTTACATTCCCATGCACTCTTTATTTTGTTAATAGGCTATCAGTATAGTATATGATTTAGCAGAAGCGCCCGATTCTATCATGTGTTATCTTCTTCGTTCAACAGCTGAAAAATTAGTACAATTCAAATCAGTTTTGCCTAATCCGGTTAATTCAAATGAAACTATAGTAGACAATAATCAAATACTTGATAAATTAGTACACAGTGATGATGATGATGATAATGTTAATAATGAACAGGAGAATGTTCCACCATCGTTTCAAATGAAATCAGATCCAGATGTGACATCATCATTGATCAGTGTTAATGTACCGGCATTTCTACTTTCAAGATTTTTAGCATTAATTGGTCATATTACTTTAAAACAACTTGTCTTTATGGAATCAGCTGTACTAACCGAATTGAAACGACGTTCTTTAATTCAAGAAGATCGTGATTCAAAAAGAAAATCGAAATCTCGAAAAAATATCAGACAGTCAAGGGTGAGTTTCTCTAAATTTTTAATCTTTCATAAAGTCTAGATTTTTTTTCTTTTGAACTCCTAACATTTAGAGAACTTAATGTCCTGATTCTAATGTAGATAACGTGCTTTTCCCCTAGCCAATTCCCAACAGATTTTTCATATTGGTATCATCGCGTTATTGGTTTTCGGATTTTAGTTCCGATCTTAAGTTAATCAAATTATTATGATTAAGATCCAAAGCACCATCTCGACATCGTATGTGCACAGTACCAACTGTACCCACTTACTTATTCCATTTCTTTCCCGGACTCTCCTTTCCAGTTGTCTCCAAGTCCCATTCATCCTTTCGATTACGGTCCATGGTTCCTGGCGCAATGTGTTCTTTCGTCTACCTCTTTTCCTTTTGCCACTAGGATTCCAAGTTGGGGTGTTTTTTGTGATGCAGTTTGATAATTTCCTCAATGTATGACCTATCCAATTCCAGCTTCTTCCCCTAATTTTCTATTCAGCTAAAAGCTAAATCACCAATACAGTAATTCCAATAAATTATGTTTCCCAATTACAGAATTTATATACCAAGTGCACACGTACTATGATGTAGACTACATACTTTAGTTTAGCGATTAGTTTATCAAAAATAAAGCATGAAATGGGCTATTCTCGATAAACACTTTCTTTTTAAGGTCTAATTGTTCCTAACATTACTCAATAAAAACCTAGGATACAAGCTAACTATTAGTAATACACTGATCCTGTATCTTCCAAGAATTTTTCATCACCACCATTATTACCTCACTTGTTTATACTACTTACAGTTTGCAATTAGTAGTGTACTCGATATGAGTGTTGGTTTGTAATTTAAACATAAATCTGGCAGTTTGTTAGCACTATAAATCGGGGCCTTGTGTTTCACTTTACTTGGAAGTTAAATTCAGTTTATCAAATTAGTGTAAAGTATTTCACAAATATACAATAACTCAAGTCGCTACACCGTACTTATCAACACAGCAAAATGAAATCAATAAAATGTATAACGAAATAGTTGAATTAAAAATAATAGTATCAAGGATAGTGAAATAAAAATTTTGAAATAATGAAGGCTCAGTATTTAAAAGGACACAGGAAATAAATGTAACTTTTTAACTGTGACTGATTTTGTACAACATCACCTAAAGTTTTAAAACATTGAATCACATTTATCATATGGGTACCAGTGGACTGTGTTACTGCCCTGGTGCCCATACAGAAATAGATGATTTTCTTAAGGGGCCACACCAGAAGCCTTCGACCTAAAGGTCTAGTCCACGAGGCATTGGAGAAACGTTAGGAGATGCAGTCCCATGGTAGCCAATGACCAATAATAGGCTTATATGCTATTTTTCCCCTAAAGATCCTGTAACCCATGTTCACCATTGGTTTGGAATCAAGATTTTCCAACTCCTCTGGATTAACCCTCCGTATCCATCAACCTGGTTAAAGCGTCGGATATTTGCTTTTCGTCCTCTCAGTTTCATAAACAACAACCCCGTAGCGAGAAGGAAGTGATGAGGACTTCCGTGACAGTGGCTGTATATGCGTGGCCGTATGAGAGCATTTCGAGAGGGAGAGCTGACTCTCTCCACCCTCGATCGTACAATGACATTGGGGGGGCGACCAAATCAGAACGAAATTTAAAGAGAAACAGAAGGTTTTCTATGTTTAATCCAAACAACAAAGTTACAGTAATGAAAACATTAGAATTTGATGTAGAATTTATATTAAACTCTCGTAGCATCTCGATTCGTACACTCGTAGCGATTGCTTGAAAATGAAATGATCAGCGTATTTTAACTTGAATCTACAATAGACGAAAACCTACCCTACTGAAAATCCTGTTACTAGGATTCACTTAGATCAAATTAACTGGTCTGTAATTTCTAGCTGTTCACCTCCTTGTCAATAAGTGCTTTTTACCTTTCTTTTTATGTTTTAGAATTGACTTAGCTGTCTCTGGTGGTTTAATCTTGAAGGTATCTAATGGAATATCTGGCAGTATTCAATGATAGTTTTCATAGATGAAGTTTGAAATCGCTTTTAATGTGCCGTTCATAGTGTACCTGGATTAATTAATTAACTGACACCTCATTGATCACATTATCGGTAATATTTTAATCCGTCCTGGAGCATATAGGGATATATACTAGACAGGATAAAAATATAGTCTACTTTGAACAGGTTGAAAGTTGTATAATATCGAATACCAGCTATTAATTTTAAAGACTAATTCATCAGTCTCTATATCCTATAGCTATCTAGACTCACTAGCTTAGTTAATAAAGCACACGATGCTTAACGTTATGCTTGATTTAAGTCTAGGTGTGAACATCAACTCCGGATCCAGGTACATCCAGCTGATGAGTCCCGAACAGAGCAAAATGCACGTTCTGGATTCCATTGCTAACTACTATCAAAATTTAGTAAAAACTTTTTGTATTTCTTTCCATTGGTTTATTTAACAAGATGTCAGTGATGGAAAACTCTGTCAATGTTTCATCAGGAATAACAACCGGTCAACCGACTGTTGATGAAGAATCTGGTCTAGTTGGTGTAGCAGCTGATGATACCGAAGCAGATTACATACGTCATATATGCGATCATGAACTATTAAAATCACCTGACCTTATCTTAAATCCATTATTAAATTTTGTCACTTATGTATGTTCACATCCGTCAAGATTTACAGATGAAACTGTACAGGTAAGTGAGTTGGTTGTTTTGTTCATTTTTCATTAATTGTAAAGCGTTATACCTGGTAATTTTGATATTCAAAGCATTTTTCTTTTAGTCATTGATCCATAGTTTCGAACCAGATCCTACAGCTTACTTCAGTTTGGATAGTCAATTAGTGCTTATAGTCAGTTAGTTAGTGATATGCTAGACCAATCAGACGGGCCAAATGGTGAGTGTAAACTATTGGTTAAGATTTGCTTTCTCTTTCTTAGGAACGAGACACATGCTGTTGATTGAAAATGTGGGTTAGTTTTCTAAGGGAGAATGATATTTATTTATAAATGAGTTATACATATATTCTCTATATTCGCTTCAGTCAGTTAAAGCTTGCGTGATCGCTCTTTGTTTTTCACTCAAGTACCCCGTTTGGCTCACGTAGACTTGAACGACCGCACTACATAACAGTTATGTACATTGGTTCAAGTTACCAGACGTCATATCGTATCAGCACGATGATAGAGTCCAAAGTATACCAATACTGATTGGCCTTCTGTCCACAACCTTCTCAATCAATACACGCGAAAATTCAGCATATTTGCTCTGTATATTTTATAACTCTATATTTCAAATGGTAAAACACGTCAATTAATAAATAGGAAATCACAGTCTTTCATGAATTAGGTTATTTATTATGTAAAACTGGGTAGCATATACAGGATTAAGTATTTGGATCTGATGAATGGTTGATGATATATCAACAGTTAATGAGTGAAATAAAAGTCGAAAGTTAGAGTAATATGAAAAAAATGCTCTAAACCAACAGTAATCCATGGTAGAATAGTTCTCATCAAACTTACACTTTTTCTACTAATTTACCGGTATCTAACCTTTACCGTTCATAATAACCTTGCGCATTTCTGATGCAGGGAGACAATCAGATATCGGCCAAATGATAAGTCCACTCAGTTGACCAAGATGTGACTTCCTTCTTTAAAGAACGAGGTATACCTTATTGGTGTAAAATGTGACTTAAATTCCTAAGGGACATATGTTATATGAAAATGAACGAGTATAAAGCCATTTCTAGGTTCAGTTAACAGATAAAAAGTTTCCCCTCCAGTTCGAGTGGTTGATTGGGCTCATGGATAAGGAGTTTGTTTATCAGTACCAGAATGGGACGCCATATAACATAACAATTTTCCACTACTGTTATTTTATGCTGTGTTTTTCAGGCATCCGCCAGTCTTGCATTAGCAAAAATGATGCTTGTCAACGCTGAAGTATGCGAACCACGTCTTCAATTATTATTTACAATGGCCGAACGAAGTCAATCAGAAATAGTCAGAGCTAATTTAATTGTAGCTTTGGGTGATTTATGTCGTCGGTTCCCTAACCTCATTGAACCATGGACACCAAATCTATATGCTCGGTTACGTGATACCTCAGCAAAAGTTCGTACAAATGCTTTGAATACACTGAGCCATTTAATTTTAAATGATATGGTGAAGGTAATTAAAAATTTTGCATTGTTTTTTTCGAAAAATTTGTGTGTTTGATAAAACACATACACAATAACATTCTACACCATGATTCTATGTTAAAATCTGTAAAGGGAAAGTTGCTTTAAGCTCCCTTGTAATGTATAAATGTTCAACAGATTGGCTAGGAAAATTCGCTTGTATTCTACAACTACATCATGTATCTAAATAGGAACCTCCGTCAAAATGTTTGCATATAGTAGGAACGACCATCGTCTGACTTCGGTAACTTGGACACGTTTTACTTTAGATATTTTCATTTCCTTAATACTGTGTAGTTTGTCAAAGATACAATTAACGTGTAACAAAATGTAGAGACTGCTATCCATTCAATTATATAAAACCTTAAATTATATGGCAGTTGTTTTTTATTGGCATTTGTTACCATATCGTCAATCTCTTGATATATTTTGACTACCCAACTCAATGTTTTGAAGAATACTATACTACATGTAACCTATCATTAATTTCTTTGTTTTGCATCACATTAACGTGACTTCTTGTTTTACTTCTATCCAACAGCACTTTTTAAACTTACTCAATAGAAATAGCTTTAGTCAATCATAAACAATTCAGACAGAACCTGATGCATATGAACAAATATCAAAGTAGTAGAAATAGTTATAATATCAATGGTAGCAAATACATTAAACATAAGCAACACGGTTTGCGAAGAAACAATGAAGTCGTGAGACAATTTTAAAACTTAAGATCTAGGGAAAAGTAAAGCTCAATGCATCTAAATTATTCCAACCAATTCTTAGCTAGATCACTCAATATTTCCAACCATTGGTCACGATGATCGTGAATATTATATCCAGGTAATCTGTACCTACCAACACATCTCAGAGACATCTCACAATTAAATGTATCAATTACCAAGTAGTTATATGTCTCCGAATACATTTTTACTTACTTGTTTCATTTCTCCATTATTTCTCTTTTTTAGGTTAAAGGTCAAATTAGTGAAATGACTGTTTGCTTGGTAGATAAGATTGACCGACTGAATATTTTAGCCCGTCGATTTTTCCATGAATTATCACAAAAAGGAAATGCTTTGTATAATGTTGTACCAGATATTATTAGTCGATTAAGTGATCCAACTATTGGTGTTTCAGAAGAACATTTTCATTCTATCATGGAGTAAGCAGTAGAACAGATTTATTTTTATTTGTATTGGTTTGTTGTTTATATTGAGGACTACAATTGATCAGTCTCTTTTTATCAGTATGTCCATCTTTAGCAGTGGGATACAAACTCTTACAGATAAAATTCACACCTGTTTGATAAACTATGACTAACTAAACTCAGCAGCTTAGCAGATAGCACAATGGGAGTTAAAAGTAAAAGGTACTGGGCTACTATCTCAGTGTGAACCTCATACTGGAATACAGATACATCTAGTTGGCATGTCTCAAATAGGACGACACATGCGTTCTAAACTCCACTTCTGGCCATTATTCAACTTCTTTTAACACTTATCTTCCTACCATAAAGAAGAACTTAATGTGAACTATAAGTGAAGTGTTTTGAACACATAACCAAACAATTTGCGAAACTTAATTCAAGATATAAAAAAGTTATATTATACTATGACAATAACATTCCTTTCTAGTTTACTGTGATATGATAGCTATTCAGTTGAATTCCTTGTTACACCATTATTCAGTGTCAATATGAAATCTACTTTAATGATGTACATAGAATACAATTAACTCATCAATTACAACTTTGTACTACATTCCTATCCAATTAAAAATGATAGCACACATCTTTGCACATTTTCACTTCATATCGCAAAAACAATTAATTTATCACCTTCCATATTCACTAAACCAAATAATTCTGTAAGAATCATTTGCTTGTGTTTAACTTCTAATTTAGCACATCTAAAAGTCTATCGGTTCATCGTCTAATTAACATAACTATCTCTATTTCAAGTTCTTGATGTGATTAGAAACCGCCTACAATAACTCAAAACATACAATACGGAACTACACATGATTTTTCCCAGTAACTTTCTAAGCTGCCAACTGATAAGAATTTATTATTTATTTATTTAAACACATACATATTGGTACAAAGGGGCACCAGATACATATGCGCCACACAAAACAATGAGAATGGGAAGAGAAAGGGGGAAGATGCGTATATATAAAAGAAAAAGAAATAAGATGAGAAAAAAGAGAAGAGTAATGATGAGTGGAACTGAAATGTACAACCAGAAGGCTCTTTCAGTTAAGAAAGTTATAACCACTCTTCATGAAGAAAGTAAAAGAAGGTTACAGCAGGATCGCCACTGGCTTCTATTCTGATCCATATCTGATAACGTCTCTAGCCACTGTGTTGCACCATCTCTTGGACTCCAGCCAGGGAGTCGTGAAGGACCAACAGAAGTCAGCCCTTTGCAGCTTTCTTTCATACCATAACACCATGTCATACACTGACCACCTCCGCTTTTTCCAACCAGTCCCAGAGTCGGCAAATAATGCACGAGGTGGAATTCTCTGGGATGACATTCGTAGAACATGTCCAAGCCACCGTAGTCGGTGTTTCAAGATGGTGACAATTGATGAGGAAGTAAATACTTAAGTTTCATTTTATCTCCAGACGATGGTGTTACAATGTGAAGTACATAGTTCTTGATGGAAATCCTGAAGGTATCCTTGCAAATCAGACACTAATAATAGTGTGAGCTTTAGGCACCCAGATTTAAGTTTACGCACTGATTTTAAAATTTCCTTAAACGACAGTTTTAAAAATCTTTTTCACTGATTTTGATCAGTCTTTTTGAGGGGATTATTACATTTTCATTTCACATATACATACTCAACCACACGACTGTCTGTACGCTGAAATCACACTCCAATCGTTATATAGTGTATTCATATCCATAGTCAATAAAAGTTTATCTTAACATATTTGAGTATCATTTCATATCACTTCTAAATGGATAGATTATTGTTTAACTGCATACATTTAGGTTCCTTATTCCGTTGATTGTGAAAGAACGTTTGTGTGAAACATTGGTTGAAAAGCTATGTGCCAGATTTCGTACAACGACGTAAGTTACCTAGTATATTTGCCTGTTTTATTTGGTACTATGTTTTTGTCTTCATTAAAAAATCATAATAATTTATAAGATAACTAACATTGCTGACTGTTGGTATTGAAATAAGTGAGTGTGTCGACTACTTAATTTATTTTGGAAGTTTCATCTTAGCCCTGCCGATAAATCGATTGGCGATTGATAAGATCTTTGTACAAATACAATGAAGCTTGCTTGACTTTCTCCAACTTGTACCATCTTTGCCTCTAAGAGAATACATATCTATTTATCTTCAAAGGATGACAGTTCACTGTGTATCACTTTATGGCTGTGAAACATGACCTATGGTAGTAATAAATGTTCATATGTCGTTGGCATTTAATCCAATTTGTATTCGAAGCATTGCTTATGCATAGTTAAACTACGAATTACGTAGTTCTGAACTGGGATGAGGAGAAGGGTTCTTAATAAGTTTATGAAGCTTTATTGATTGAGGTCGTTTGAACATGTACTACACATGCTCAACCACCTATTACCATGATATGTTATACTGTTTGACTTAGAAATAGGTAAAAATAAGACTAGAGGCAGTCAAACTAGGACATAACATCAGTTCATCAAGTCATTGACTATTAATCTGAACTGCGCAAAGTTTCTGATTGAGGTTCACGCGGTAATTGTATCCAATGTTTGGAGGCATTAAGTGGTATAATTCGAGGATCGGTCTTATTGTCCTTGATGAATTCATTCTTCTTCTTACTGTATATTTCCTATTTTTAGTTCTCCATCATCATCGACACTATTATTATTTCCATAACTTTTCGTTAATTCCTCGTTCTTTATCCGCCTGAAGTGTGATGTGATGGTTTCAGCCTATGGATATGGAGTTTTTAAAATAGGAAATGTTCGCCAAAGAAAGAAAATTGATTAGACAAGATAGTGATGTGTCTACTGTATTAGTAGTGTAAATAAGAATATACCCATCTGATGTCACTATTCATCCATAGTCACGAAAATCAACTCACTGTTAAATTGATAATGGTTGGCGTTCTAGAAAGCAACTATGAGTAGTGGTGGGTAAATAAAAAGGGTTTTCTGTAATGCTGTAGAATGAAAAGATCAATGACATCCCCGTCAAAACGTAACGGATAATCATATAATTTACTGGCTAATAGGTGTACAATATTTCATTGTTTTTCTTTGCTATTTAGTCTAAATCAGTATTTTATTGTTGCTTCAGTTTCTAACTGTACATCAGTAATAACATTAGTTTTATAGCTTACACCATAAAGTGACCTTAAGAAAACATCTGAAAAGCACAAGTCATTGAATAAGTGTTCTGATCTAGTTCGAGACTCTTCAGCAATGCCCATCCGTAATTCCATTATGGGTCGAACCCAACAACTTCAGGTTTTGCAGTAAGCCCTTAAGTGCTAGACCACTGAAGCGGTATGAATACTTCACATTTGATCTCTGGTGAAGTCATGGATACACATTGCTACGGATGTCTATACCAAGACAAAACAGCTATCCAGTACCTCCTGGTTTTCAGTTGTTAAATTAAGATCAGTTCATGATGTGAATCGTGAAGTCCACTAGTCTCCTTACATTCCCTATACTATAATTAGAAAAATACTTGTTTTTTTTATAGTTTAGAACGACAATGGCGTGATTTGTCTTTCTGTTTAAATGCAATGCCATTCAGTGATCGAATGATGAGAGTATTATATGAAAATTTACCAGCATTTGCGGACAAATTATGTGTTCAAGAAGTTTACGCTGCATTTGATTCCATAATATCGAATGTAAAGAAATTAATTAAACCAGATAATATGGCTAGACTGGAAGAATTTGAAACTAAAGTAAAAGAGGTGAGTAGTAACTACTGTAACATTATCCTGAGTAAGATGTTTTTTGTCAATGTAAATATTTACTGTTCTAAACTTATAGAATGATGGATGGCTCAACGGTTTGTAGCGTTCAATCTTTAACCACCAAGTCCCAGGTTCGAACCCTAACTTAATTATCTCAGCTGGAGCAGCTAAACAGTATCTAACCCTCTTATTTAGTATGACTCGAAACCAAGTACATAAATCTGTTCACGGTTAATAAATTAATAATGCTAACAATAATTCCTAAATTTGCATCATTTAACCTTGATCTTTGTGCATTCTGTCTTTCTCCCTGTCTCTTAACAAGTTCCATGAAAAAGGCGTTGCTGATGAGGCTGCAGTTAGGAGAGCAGAAATCGCTGCTAAAACGGCTAAACAACGTCCACGTCATAATCGTGCATCACACAGCTCAAATGTTACAGGAAATAATAATGAAGTTACCCGAAAAAATTTACGTCGTACTACAACTAGTCGAACAGCAATTCTAGAGAGTGATGAGGATGAAGATGATAATGAGATTGGAAAAATTCCAACCATCCGTGAGAAAAATACACGTACTACTCGTGCTCGTGCTCGAACACGAATCGCTTTTAGTTCTGATGATGAAGATAATGAGTAAATTGAATTGTGTATATTATACTTGTCTTACTAACAACAAGAAAAATGTTACGTGTCGTTATGTTGCTTCATTCATTGTTATCTAGATGTGTAATTATATCCTTGTAATTTTGATATTTAGTGACATTTTCTATTGTATACACATATGTACATTCTGAAAATACAGTTGATGTTTAACAACAGGCTTGTTTGCAAATCCTTCACTACACCTTTGATTATATTCATAATTTTGTTGATGGTCTTTATATCTACTTGTTTGTTGTCTTTTCAAAAATCCAGTATTAGTAGTAGTTACATAACTTCATTTCTGTAATTACAGTTCATTTATTCCTTCAATAGATATTCCGTTTATATGGTAATCTTGTAGGATATATCTGTCACCTATATACGCTTTAGTAACCTCGAATTTGAACTGATGTAGAGACAGGTTGAAAAAAACCTAGAGACTCTAAGTTCAGAAAGTTACTTTATAAAGTGATTATTAACTTATGAACTAAGACATGTTGGTAATTGCTGACAACTTGGTTGTGATTCACCCGATTATTTTAATTAGATGTTGAAAGCTTAATAAACGAAATGGCTCATAATCGGTTATAGTAGCTCAGATGCATTTATTCCTTTGTTGCCACTTAGATTCTAAGTTTCAAAATTATCTCATACTTTTTATTCCCCTAACGCTTTCTTTCTTTTTGAATAATATTTCTTTATATGTGATTTTTCCTACCATCATTGATACTATAGTTGCTTGTACTACCTTGATATTTGTCTTGATAATATCATCTAGCTGTTCTGATGTTGGGTTTAGCAATTTGAACTAATCTATTTGTGCCTAAAGGTTCTACGCTGCATGACTGACTGGCCTCAAGCTTAACATCATATATGAGTATGGTAATATTGTCTTTTACAATAAATTGTGTCATAACACATTTTAATTAATGTGTTTCTACTCGAATATTAAAAAGATACCTCCAGAACTAATGGATTGAATATGAAAGAAAATACTGATTGACATATACATTATGTAACCACTAATCTATTTCAACCGTATTAAAAATTTAATCAGGAAGCAGGTGGTTTTCTTGGGGAAACACACGGAGCCTTTGACCTAAAGGTCTGATCCACAAAGCAGTGGAGCATCGTGAGGAGATGCATTCCCATGGTAGTCGGTGACCAACGATTGATTCATACGCTATTTGTTCCCTCAGGATACTGGAGCGCATGTGCACCGTTGGTTCAGAATCACGGTTTTCCAACTCCCCTAGGTGGACTCGCCGTGTCCACCAACCCGGTTAAAGCGCCGGGCATTCGCTTTTCGTCCTTTCGATTTCGTAAATAACACCAGTGCTACGAGAAGGCAGTGAGTAGGACGTCCCTTGCAGAGGCTGTATACGCGTAGCCATATGAGAGCATTTCGAGAGAGAGGGCGCGCCCTCCCCACTGTCGGCCGTACCAGGGCATTTGGGGGCTAGATGTAACTGCGACATATATTTCCTATTTATGGATATAGTCAAAAGTAAGTCATTTTTGGGAGTTTTTCTCTTTTTGACCAGATTGATGAATACTGTTTTTCAATCTCATGGTAAATACTGATATCTGCTAGAAGTTGTATAATCACAAGTTTCAAACTGCGAGGTTCACTACGATTTAAATAACGAGACCAAAACTTTTAAATTTACCACTACGAACATTGTTTTAATGCTACTGAATTAAAATTCATTAGCTAAAATTACTATAAATACTGTGTGTTTATGGTTTTTGATCATAATCAGTCTACCGAAATGATCAATCAGAATCGTTTTGGTTTCAGTGTTTCGTTTGTTTGGATTCGATATGTATTCATTCATAGGTTGTTAATGAACTCTCATAAAAAATTGGATTGTTTTGCACAACAAAACTCATCAAGAAGTAATGTTGCATACTATGACAAAAACTTGATGAGCTTATAAACCTTATCTACACACTAACTTGTTATTCTCTAATTGATTTGGCTCACCTAAGACAATTTATTTGTCAAGTATGCGTTTATATAATTAGCTTTAAGCAGCATTGTCTATATGGACTCTAGTAATATCGCCAGGTAGAACTCGATCTGTAGTTCTGACATACTGGTTGAAAATTGAGTGTTTTAAACACTATTTCACTTAAAGTAAATATGGTCAAATTGTATTCCTGCTATTAAAATTATTAATTGAAATAGTCATTCAGAATCATATGAGTCTTAACATATTTCGATATATTTGTGTCGATTGAATATTTCGGTTGTCTTGGAGTTTGATATCCACAAATTAAAGCGATCATTTTTTTCCACGACTCGACTATCTTCAGATGGTAAGTTGAGTCCGTCAACCACAAATCGAGTTAAACTTTCTACAGCATAGCTTGGTTTTGACGTATAATTTGGGGAATCAGGCACTTCGTGAGTTATTATGTGTGCTATATATATTGAACAGGTGGTGTACAATCGAACGGTCTACTGAAAAATTGACTTCAGTTGCTTTCTAGAATAACAAAGGTAATGAAGCTAATTTTTCCACACATTACTTATTTTGCTCTGTTTATTCCGTATACAGGTTTAAGACAAATGCATGACAAAGCTTTACGTCGTACGTAAAGTCTCTTCTACTTCAATCTCATCAAAATGAATTTTTCTAGCTGACAGTATCATAAGTTAAAGATAGTCATAATCTCCAGGTCAAATGATACTCGGTTTACGGTTATAGTTTAATGGTTAGGGCTTACAACTATTATATTAAGTGTTCTAGTATATCTCTGGATCCTAAATATTAGTGAAATACATGATACTCATATTTTCACTCCGGGGTGAGAAAACCCATCAAATCACTAGCTTATGGCTACCCCCTAAATGCATCTTTCCCAGATACTACATAGGTCTATTTATCCCCGTAGAGTTTGACGTTAGCCATATAATTTCATTCAACTGATTTCATGTCCACTTTATTACATCCAACCATTTTTTGATTCGTCACCTCTCGATCCCTGAACTTCTCTTGTGTAGACAAATAGGGATGACGCCTATTTATATTCTAATTTACTGCATGTGAGTGTTAGCTGTCAGTGTAAAAACGACTGTACACAGGGTGTTTTATGGAGGTATGTCATGGAGCTTTCTGAATTCGAAGAGTTGAATATTAAATAACAGGCTAATGATAGGTTAGACGTTTTACAGATCTGAGTACGAATATTCCTCTCTTCAGGAAATAGACGTTGAATGTTTGTTGCGGTTTGTAAATATTCTATAAATCCCGTTACATGTTATTGCTAATTCCCTCCCCATTAAAACGACGTGCATGTTTGAAGAGGTGCAGTGATTCCATACTTGTTGTGAATTAGCCTTGTTTTTGTGTATTTACTGCATTAAATGCACACTTAGTCTATTATAACTTCGATTATTTCAGTTAGGGTTTAAAATGTTCTTCAAGTTCGTCCTGTGGTGCTTTTTTTCAGTTGATCCCTACACAAGATAATCACTCGTGCGTCTTATTCGATTTCTTCACCCTTTCAATCTGTTTACTATGGTCGGCTGTACCTATAAATGTGGAAAGCAAAATAAGTTTCTCCCTATGGAAGAAGGAATCCTGTGGGGGGAGTGTAAAACGTGGTTCCAGAGAAAGTGTGTCTTTTCAAAACTACCTTACCCAGAAGATTCCCGAAGCGTAACTCCCATCGGCTTTGTATGTTTTGCTGTCCAAATAAGACATTACTAACCCTAGAGTTGGTGGATCTGCTTTTGTTGACCAGTAAGAAAGTTGGTGGTAGTTGCATTGGTAACTCGATTACTGACAGTGAAGAATGTGCTAGTATAGTACGTGCCATCACTGGACAAGCAAAAAAACGTCTGTAAATCATGTTAGAGGAAAATTTCCTTTGAAATAAATAAAGTGAAGTACCACTGGATACTGGTGGTCACGATTTTAAAGTATTACTTGAAGGTCCGGATAAACCGTCAGCGTTCCAATTAGTTCCGATGTGGCTGTCCTGAATGACGAGGAATGGACTACCGTACGGAGGCAAAGAACAGAATGGAAAAAAGCCACAAGCGGCATTTGCGTGGTTAGTAAGTCTCTGGTGGACTCCCATTCTGCGTCGCAAAATATGCTGCCAAAGTTTAAAAGTAAGACCGAACTTAACCATAGTGTGAATGGAAAAGGCTTGATCTCAGCGAATATTATTGTGAGTAGTTTGCTAGAATCGACCAACCCTGATCCAAAGTTAGACGCGCACAAGATTTCGAAAAGGTCGGAGCACTCATTCGTGATATCTTACCAGCTGACTCTACAGGAGTTCATGTCAAAAATTTGATAAGAATTAGTAAGAAGACCTAGGAAAATGTTGAATTCCAACCATATAGACTACTTAAGGTAATCCTAAGGTTGATTAAAGAACGAAATCTTTTGTTAACTAATGCTCAGTGTCACGTTAACACCGACATTCGAATATATAATCGAAAGGAAGGCGGCATTAGGTGAGCTAGAAGTGCGTCTGTAAAATGGTGAAGGAAATCTCTTCTTAGTGGGTTTCCAAGTAGTCAGGTCTTGGAATCGAATGCTACCAAGGTCTGGATGGATAGGTGGTTCTCTTCATAAATCTGATATTGCGAATGTACGTAGTCTAGGAAATAAATTCCATGAAGCAGATGAATTAAAGCAACTCACTGTAGCCCCGGCTAAATCTTGGTTAGTGCATGACGTTTACGTCAATCCAGGGTTATTGGGATACAACTACCTAAGAACTAATAGGAATAGATTCAGGAAAAGGGATCGGGCCCTTATATACATAGCGAATAATACAAACATCCATGATTGTCGAACTCACTTTCGAATGTTGTACATTTATACTTGTGTCATCTATCGTAACCCAGTTTGCTTACATACTACTGAGAATTTCACCTACCTGGATATTCTCCACGGTTAACAAATAGCGATCATGCTGTTGTCATTCATTTTTAGAGCTTGTGACACAGTGTATAACCACACTTCACCCAAATGTGTAGAGAGAAGAAATATCAGCTATTCAGGAGTGTGCCTCAACAACATATTGGTCAGTAAATACTAGCTCATCAACTGAAGAAGGGTGGTTCATACTTAAAGGTACAGTTAGTTTAGTCACGTCCCCGTTTTTAGCACCACACAAACCAAATAACTGTCTACCGTGTATAACTAAGCAGGTCAAGAAATTTGGACGTGGAAAGAAGCATTGTGGCATGTTCATCTCTAGTCTCTGCACAGTACAGACTCATTTGTTCTAAGACCATAAATGCTTGCAAAGCATTGATAAGTCAGGTTAGACATCCGCATAAAAACAATTGGTTAGAGATTGTGAAAATAGTCCGAAAAGCTTTTTCTCGGATATGAAGAGGAAAACTCAGATAAGTGATAGAATCCTACCACTTGGTATAACAACATCTGTTAGTATTAACAAGCAATGATATTGAAAAAGCTGAAGCTCCATCATAATATTCTAATAAAGTGCTCTCTACTGACGATGGTGAAAGACCAACAGTTAGTCGTGATAATGGCAACTTGACGATGAATCTTGTGTTTATTGAGAAAGTTGTCTTACGACTACTATAACATTTCAAATCAGATATGTCCAGTAGTCGCAATGAAATTTATTCTAATATTATGAGAACTCTGACAGATTTAAGTGTGGAACCTCTGAAAGTACTGTTTGATGTGTGTTTGCGGCTGTCTAGACTGCCTGGAGACTAGAGAGATACAATAATCAGTCGGTTTATAAATCAGAGAGTCTAGACTTAGCTCGTATCTATCGACTCGTTAGTCTAAACAGTGTAGTTTTCAAGCTAATAGAAAATAATATTCGAATGGTTATTTTACACTACATGGAAAGGCATAATCTTTTATTTAGAAAATAACAGTTTTTGGAAAGGTCTATTACACTTGATAAATCCATTCATTGGCAGAGAAGATTGAGCTATAGCGAAAGATAAAAATACTCCGGTCAATTTGATTTTCATTGATTCAGGTAAAGCCTTTGACTAGGTTTCTCATATATGCCTTAGATAAAAAACTGGAAAGTTTTGGGATCCTTCATAAAACTATAAGCCGGACAAGTTACTTTATCAACGATAGGAGAAAATGGGTACGGGTGAGTGCCGCTCTATCAGCGTGCACATCTTTTAAAGGTGGAGTTCCTCAAGGTACTTCAGTACTTGAACAAAGAAATGTGTAGGTTATTATGCCCAAGTTTCGTAAGGTCTCATTTGAAATATAGGATTAAAGTAGCAAGTCCTTGTTTCAAGTATGAGGGAGATATGCTAGGACGAGTTCAACGGCAAGGGAATAAAATGGTAAAAGGTCTCCCTATCCTATCTTACGAAGACAGACTGAGACGCTTCAACCTATTTTAGTTATCTTACTGTATGTTACGGGGTGATTTAATACTGGCTGATCTCATACTGAACGATAATCTTGGTACTAATGTCTTATGTTTTTCTTCCATGTTGGACTGATCATATGAGGACATATCAAGAAAGCTCAAAGCCCGAGATTAAACATTAAAAGTCTGGAATTCTGTTTTTCGCACTGAACAGTGAACTACTGGAACACATAATATTAGCAATTTCTGATACATTCAGAGCGAGATTGGACCTTTACGGTGTTACAAGTTGCAAGGAATAGTATGGGTTGGTTGACCTTCTAACATTAACATTAAAGACCGAAGAGTAATAGCTCGTGGCCTCGAAGAACCTAGCGCAAATGTTTGTTTCGCGATTAATAATTGGTCTGATAATGTGCTGCAGGGATAACACTCAAGCAATAGGAGTTTTGTATCACTGAAATAGAGATTGCTATTGAATGTTTGTTTTGCTCACTCATTAAATTAAATACAATTGTAATCCTTGAAGATTACATGGGTCTCACGAGATTCGTAGCTGCTTATAATCACAGATTATCGATTTTGACGCGGAGTTCATATATGGAGAAATAGATGTTACTAACGTTGATATATTTTGAATGCATATAAAATGCAATAAAGAATGAAAAAAAGAAGACTAGTAACTGCATATAGAAGTAAGAATAGGATACGTGTGATATAATTGTAATCAAACTTTTCTTCACTTTTTGATACCTTTGAATCTCTTGGAATAACAAGTAATATCACAGAGATTATCAGCGATAAAATTACAACTAAAACTGAGAAAAACCTTAAGTGGGGTTAGATAAATTATCACCTTACTTTGAACGAGTCTCTCTGTAGGATATTATTAGGCATGTTATTATAGTAGCAGCCCAAAGCATACAGAGAATAAATACACCAGGTCCAACACCAAGAACTGTTGCCATTTTACAGTACTATTTACAAATTCAAAAAGTTAGAAGGTCGTAGTCATAGCATTTTCGAAATAGTTGAAGAAACTTCATTTTCGCCATATGTTATGATGTGAGAATAACAGTGTTCCTTCAAATTTGTTTCTGGATTCACTTTTTCTGCCTTGCTGCAGATGTTCAAAGTATAGTATTAATCCTCTCATTGATTGTATGTTCAGCTTCAATGATCGTATGGTTAGGAGCCAACAACCATGGTCTTGCAAAACGGATTCAGCGATTGGTGTCTGAGTGTTGGATTTTTAATTTTGAGAGACTTTAATGTACCTACTGCGCACTGAAAAAATCTGACTGTAGATTCTTTTGAACAAAAATTATTCGACACGGTTATTCCATGTACCTCAGTGCAACATGTGAAAGAAACTACTGGATACGACCTGGACTCCATCTAGTCACTGAAAGATCACATATTCGTGAGTTTTAAAGTTGAAGTAGAAATCTCTGGATATTAAAGAACTCGAAATCCTTCATTTGTTAGATAAAACCGATATAATTAAATCTGTGGGATGTAATGAAGTGCATCCTAGATTACCTAAGAATTTCTCAAAGGTTACCATAAATCACTTAATCATATATTTTAAGTTATCTATAACCCAAAGCATATAACCGAACGACTGGGAGAATGTCATATTAAGTGATACCTTGAAAAAAGATACTAGATACAAACCGGAAGACCGTCATATCGTAGATGCTAAGATCCCAAAGAAGTGTTTGAGCATCTGTAATGACCTACTTTTATGAAAAGAATATGATTGGTACAACGGAAACAATTATTACTATAACCCATTGTACCAGTGATTATTTTACTGCACCTGTTTGTTTAAGTGCGCCAAAAAACACACTTTTCCGTTGCTTTGTGACCTGATACAAACTCGCGTACGTTCACTAGTCTGTGGCGGACCAAAATGTTTGATAACCAAAAAATTTAGCAACAAAAATATTATGTCTATAGTTTATGTAACAATTAACAGTTAATAAGTAATTACGCACAAAAATAACAAAATAAGGGACGTTACTTAAGTCTTCAGGCTATTGCGTGTTCGGCTGGGTTTGGTCCAGATACTCCACAATTATAACAAAATTAATAATCCCAATATGGACGATATAGATCCAGTAGTTTTACCAAGCGTAGAATTCAATAAGAATGTCGCAATTGTCTATAAACGTAGATGGTATGCAATTAATATTTCATTCAACATATTAGCAGACAGGGCAGAACGATGCAGACGTGAATTAGAGTGTATTTGTTGAGGAGAATTAACAGTGGCACGGTATGTTGTACTCAAAACGGAAGGAAGGAGTGTTACAAGCGTTCAAAGTAATACAGTTAAACAACAAGTACAATTGTTTAATGCTTAATGTACAAAATATGAAAATACATGCGAAAACTATGAAAAATTATTTACAAAATAGGTTTTAAGGTTCTATCTCCACATAGCTCCCCCCAGAGTGTCCGGAGGTAACACTGATTACAATATGAACAACAAAAATTGAGAAATATTGTGTATAAATGTACATAAAATAGTATTTACTGTAATAACGGAAAAAAAAAATTGGAAATAGGAATAAATGGCACGTTAATAATATAGGCTATGCTACGCAAAATGAAACTGAAAAACGAGCATTAAAAAGCTTTGGTTTGCTAACAATAATAATAAAATGTGCAAAACTGTTAATAGAGTCATAAAAAAATGGATGAATTTAATAAATAGTTAGTTAGCATTCACTCGTTTATTACTATGACAATTTTTCTTATTAAAAAAAATTGGCAAAACCAGTGATAACAAATAAATGTAGTTATTAAATGTACATGTAGGGGAAATAAATATTTTTTATTAGAAGATTGCGTAACTTCACAAAGTAATGCATGCAACTGATTGATTTTGTTAGACCATAAAATGTACATAACGTTTGGGTTTTTTAATAAGCCTCCCGGATCGTGTTAAACAAGAGGGTGTAGTGCTGAGTTTTTCCTCTTCCTCTTGTTTCTTAGCAATTGATGGGAGTGATTGTTTGTTCGCCGTATTGTCATCAGTGGCTTGAGGGGGTTCGTAGAAAGCTGGTTTTATTCGGTCTATGGAAATTGTTTCCTTGTTCCCGTTTTTGTTGATAATGAAATATTTGCAAGTGCGTTTTATTACTTTATACGGACCTTCATATGGTGGTGTCAGTGGCTTTTTCACCGCGTCTACTCGAACAAAAACAAATTTGCACGTTTCTAAATGTTTGTCGAAATGGACTGGATTGTTGTATTCTCGCGGTGGTATTGCTCTAATGTTCTGCATCACTTGTAATAGGCAACTTGCGAAATGAGTAGCATCTTCTTGCGTTGTAGGTTCACAGTTGACTAGTTGGCCCGGTAACGTTAGAGTTGTACCATAGACTAACTCGGCGGGTGTACAACCTATGTCTTCCTTCACCGTGGCACGAATCCCAAGGAGAACAACCGGCAAGGCATCACTCCATTTTGTTGAATCAGTTTGAGCCATGAGTGAGCTTTTTAATTGCCGGTGAAATCTTTCAACCATGCCGTTTACTGCTGGGTGGTAAGCTGTGGTTCTGATGTGTTTTACGCCCAGAAGTCTTGTGAATTCCTGAAACAGGATAGACTGGAACTGGGGACCACGATCAGTTGTGATGGTTGTCGGTACACCGTAGTGCGATATCCATCGGTCTAGAAAAACGGATGCTACAGTCTCAGCTGATGTGTCTTTGATGGGGCATGCAATGGCCCATCGAGTGAATCTGTCTATTGCCGTGAGGATGTGAGTAAAAGAATTTGACGAAGGTAGAGGTCATACTAAATCTAAATGGATATGCTGAAAACGTCTATCAGGAATAGGAAATTTTCCGATTGGACTAATAGTATGCTTTTGGATCTTACTACGTTGACACTGAAGACAACCACGTGTCCAACGTTTAATATCTGAATTGATTTTCGGCCAAACAAAACGTTCAGTTATCAGCTTTGTAGTAGCTCGGATGCCCGGATGTGATAAACCATGCAAGTGTTGGAATAACTTTTGGCGACATGCAAGTGGAACAAATGGACGATTGTTACCTGTTGATGTGTCACAGATGATGGATGCGTCGGAGAATGGGATGGGTACATGTTGGAGATTCAGGCGAGACTTTTCTTTGCAGGTTTTTAACTCTGCATCGTCTGCTTGAAGTTTTGCGATTATTTCTAGGTTGACGTCATGGTTGGATGCAACTACATTGATGTCTTTTCTCGACAACGCATCTGCTACAATGTTGGAGTGACCTTTGATAAACTGAATGTCTGTGGTGAATTGTGAGATGTAATCAAGCTATCTTGCTTCGCGTGGTGAATATCTGTCATACGACATACTAAAGGAGTAGCACAGGGGTTTGTGATCCGTCATGATGGTAAAATCCCGGCCCTGTAGCAAAAAGTTGAAGTGTTTAACGGCTAAATACATGGCTAAGAGTTCACGACTGAATGTGCTATAACGCTCTTGTACAGGTGATAACCCTTTAGAGAAGAAAGCAATGGGTGTAATCGTATTGTTTACTCGTTGTTGTAATACTGCCCCTACGGCTTTTTGTGATGCGTCCGTGCAGAGGATCAGATGAGTTTTGGGGGCAGTATTTAGATGTTGTAGCATGGTGGCGTCAGCAATCAAAGATTTGGCTTTTTCAAATGCCGTTTTGGCATCGGAAGGTAACTTGAATGGTTGGTTCTTTTCCTTTTTGCTACCTGATTTATCGTTTTTTAGTAAGTCAGTCAATGGCTGTAGTACATCGGCACAATTTGGTAGAAATCGTCGATAAAAATTACAAGTTCCAAGGAAACGACGTAGTGATTTTACTGAGGTTGGTTCTGGATAGCTGGTTATGGCTTTGACTTTATCTTCAAGTGGTTTAATTCCTTGGGAATCAATGTGGTGTCCCAGGAATTCCAGTGATGAGGCGCCAAATATACACTTCGAAGGGTTGATTACAACACCATAACTTTTGAAACGTTCAAAAAGCGTGTGTAAGTGTTGAATATGTTCTTCAGTGGAAGAACTAGCGATCAAAACATCGTCGATATAGACAAACACAAAATCTAAACCTCTAGTTACTTCGTCCATAAATCTCTGAAAGGTTTGAACGGCGTTTTTAAGTCCGAAAGGCATCCTCAAGAATTCAAACAAGCCAAAAGGTGTGATTACGGCTGTTTTTTCGATATCCTCAGGTGCCATCAGTATTTGATGGTATGCTCGGACGAGATCTAACTTTGAAAAAATCTGTTTTCCATGTAGGTTTAACGAAAAATCATGTAGATGAGGGATCGGATACCGGTCTGGGATAGTCTGGTTATTCAATCGGCGATAATCTCCACATGGGCGACAGTCCTGATCTTTCTTGGGGACCATATGCAGCGGCGAGGCCCAAGGACTGTTAGATTGTCTGATTATTCCAAGTTGCATCATGTGTTCGAATTCTCTCTTAGCGAACTGCAACTTGTTTGGAGGGAGTCTTCTCGCCCTGGCGCGGGTGGGTGGTCCGGTGGTAGTGATATGGTGTTGCACCAGCTGTGGGTTACCCTCCTTTTGGTAATCTGCTTTCGTAATGCACTGGTATTCTGTTAGAATGTCGTTGAAGATGTTGTTCACAGGTTTCATTATTCGAACACCATGGATCTCGTTGTCATTGGAGAGCGCAACATTTACCTGTAAACGTGTGTTTACGTCGATTAGTCTCTTGTTGGTCATATCTACTAACAGGTTGTACGCACTAATAAAATCGGCCCCGAGGATGAGTCGTTTGACTTGGGCAACTATGAATACCCATGTGAATCTTCTGCGGAGCCCGAGGTCTAATATAAGAGATTGTTCTCCGTAAGTTTTGATAACTGATTCGTTAGCCGCTATTAAGGACAATTTAGTGCTTGTTGTCTGTTGTCTGCGGGAGAGATGGAGTGGGATGATGCTGATTTCTGCTCCAGTATCGACTAAAAAGTCCGAGCCAGAAATGCGATCCCTGACGTGAAATAGGCGGCTAACATGTTGGCCAGTAGCAGCTGCCGCCGTTACTGTCTGGCCGCTTCGTTTCCCTGATAGATTGGGTTGTTTGTCTTAAAGGTGCACGGCTTTGTTCAACAACGTGCTTTCTCACCATACTTCGAATGATACCAACACATTCCGGCTGCCCGCTTAGGTGACCTAAGACGATGTCTGGATACTGATCTCCTTCTGAACGTAGATCTGGGAGGTCGAGAATGGATGGTGGAAACAGTCGCCTGCAGTGATGCTAGCTGCTGCGTTAACAGTGTTATTTGTTGTTGGATGTTGAGTGCGTCGCTCATGTTTTCTGTATTTGAGGATTGTATCGCGCTAACGCCGTGACTATCAGGATATATTTCTATCATCTTATCAGCCATGTCTGCTAAATCATCAAGACTGACAGAGGCTCCTGATATGCTGAGGATTTTTCTGACGTTATATGGTAACCTTTGTAACCATATCTGCTTAAGTAGTGCTTCGTCTAACTTGTAAGGGCCTGATAGTTGTCTCATATGTCTAAGCAACTGTGAAGGTCTTTTGTCCCCTAACTCGCATGCGGTGAGTAGTTGCTGTAAGCGTTTTTCATCAGACTGCGAAGTACGGTGGATCACTGCAGCTTTTATTTTGTCATAGGGGTCCGTTTCTGGTACGTTATCTATCAGGTCACTGACTTCCGTTGCAACATCTATAGGTAGTGCCCCGACGATATGAGCATATTTAGTCGCTTGTGAACGTATGCCCCTCGATAAAAATAGTGCCTCAACTTGTGCAAACCAGATTCTCTGATTATTAACACCATATGTTGGTAATCTCAGTTCAGAAATAGTGTTGATTGAGTTTAAAACATTATCTTCTGGCGGTGGTGAATGAAAGGGGTTGGTTAATGAGCTATCAATATCGATAAGTTTATTAGAGGAGTCCATAATGTCAAAAACAAAAAATGGGGTCGTGCCAATTAATAAGAATACTAAATTATGTAGCTATATATAGTAAATGTCTATAAAAAGATAATCGAGGCTCACCAAATAATTGTGGCGGACCAAAATGTTTGATAACCAAAAAATTTAGCAACAAAAATATTATGTCTATAGTTTATGTAACAATTAACAGTTAATAAGTAATTACGCACAAAAATAACAAAATAAGGGACGTTACTTAAGTCTTCAGGCTATTGCGTGTTCGGCTGGGTTTGGTCCAGATACTCCACAATTATAACAAAATTAATAATCCCAATATGGACGATATAGATCCAGTAGTTTTACCAAGCGTAGAATTCAATAAGAATGTCGCAATTGTCTATAAACGTAGATGGTATGCAATTAATATTTCATTCAACATATTAGCAGACAGGGCAGAACGATGCAGACGTGAATTAGAGTGTATTTGTTGAGGAGAATTAACAGTGGCACGGTATGTTGTACTCAAAACGGAAGGAAGGAGTGTTACAAGCGTTCAAAGTAATACAGTTAAACAACAAGTACAATTGTTTAATGCTTAATGTACAAAATATGAAAATACATGCGAAAACTATGAAAAATTATTTACAAAATAGGTTTTAAGGTTCTATCTCCACAAGTCCCTCTTGTAAACTTTGGCACGATTTCTATATTCTTTCAATACCACGAGATCGCCAACAAATACATTTTACTGAAATCATCAATTGCCTTCTGATATTTGGCCTACGGAGGGATCTAACCTAGTAACTGGCATCTAGTTTCCCTGTAGTGGTGATCATAATCAATCGTGACTCGACGCCTACTACCTATCAAGGCCCATTCCTGGAGAATAGGAGCTTTATTTCCCACTTGTAAACAAAGTTTGTTGTTTTGGACAGTCAACTGCTCGCTTTGAAGCTACATGATTATTAGAGGTATTTTTGTCACCTTTTTCCGGACATCAGTACTGGTCCTAAGTTGTCAAAACCCTTCTTACTCCTTGTTAAGTTCTGGTCACATATTTTTCCTAATATTTTAATTGTTTACTGTTTGGCAGTTGACCTTAAAACTTCGTCGTTTTTACACTGGCTGTATCTGCCGAAGGAAGCATTGTTCAGTTATATCAT
The DNA here is from genome assembly GCA_944470415.2 of Schistosoma rodhaini. Lineage (NCBI taxonomy): Eukaryota > Metazoa > Platyhelminthes > Trematoda > Strigeidida > Schistosomatidae > Schistosoma > Schistosoma rodhaini. Next base: position 38,435,204 of record OX104037.1, read on the forward strand.
GTATAATTTGTACTTGTATCTATTTATTTACAGCCACCAGAACGTTCATACGGCTTTCCACATTGCTTTATGAAATATATTGCGGAGTGATACATTTTTATGTACCTGTAGTGGCTTTGGTTCTTAACCACGCGAACTTTGAAACCGAGCATATAACTACTAAAAAGACTCATATTCAACGATTAACACGAAGAAAAGGTCAACAATGGTGAACGTGGGAGCATTCAATTCATTCAATCGGACAGTATGGCTCAGTCTCTTAGACGCGGTCATTCGGTATAACGTTTCTCTGTTCACATAAAATATATTATTCTATATTCAGCCCAAATGTGTTCTTCAGAAATATTAGACATTATATCGCTGATCCATACGATACGACACGTCAGTGTAGACAATTATGGGACTTCCACCTTAGATCTCATAGACTAGGTAGTTACATCAAGACAAATCTATAAATTTAGGATTAGGTCTGGTATTACAGCAGTAATAATAACAAATTAGACCATAATTATGCATACCTAAACCTCACTGAATTGTTTCCTGCTCTACATCGATTGATATTACTCCAGATTTTGTTGCTTAAATGATCATAAGGACTAAATTACTCTTTCATAAAGGTGTCATAATACTATATACATCTTTCATCATTGTTTTAAGTGTAGCACTTTCCCAGTGAGATTGCATTTATTCATCAGAGGCTCATTAAGTGCGTGATATCTCCTGAAACCTCCACAGAAAAAGTCAGGATGGACAGTAATTTGGCTTCGATAGGAAATTATCAAAATTATTCAGTCAGCCATATTATATTGAAATTAATAATATTGTAGCTGACTGACTGTGTAGCTAGAGTAATACCCTCTTATAAACTAAGCTCCATTTTCGTAATTACTAATATACAAAGCCCCCGAAAAAATGTGGTCTCCTAAAGATTTGGACGAATGATATTCACTACTCACTTCATTGTATTTTCTACTAAGTTACCCCGCTTATTACTGAATTCTTTATACTACTAGACCAAATATAGTAGTCAGTCATGAGTCAGTAATCGTAGATAGCTTGCAGTCATTATGGAAAATACAACCTAAAGACTAGAGAAAACTTCTTTCTGACTAGATCTGCACATATATAGAATGGTTTGCTATCAATACTACGTCTGGCAGATGACTTACATACATTTTCTAGACTTCTAAGTGAAGCTGTTTTATGAGTTAAGTTTGTCAGCATACGTAACTGCTTCAAGGCTAACCCTAAGTATAATAGGCTAGTTTGATACCTAAAATAGTCTATACAAACCACTACTAAAACTAAACTTATGCTGCATCAGTACCAGATATGGCAAAACAATTTTCTCGGACTTGATGTACGTTTTAAGTTATTTGAAATATAACTAGATCAGATGTACCTCTAAATTCATCTTAAATATAGATACTTCCTTTACTCGGATCTATCGTTTCTTTTCATTCTATCTTTCAGCAACGTTTTGAATCTTTTCAGTTTAGATCACAATGCTTTTACAATGAGCATCTTACATGTGTAACCGTAGAATAATAACGACTCAATGCTGTCAGTACACTTGGATTATAAAGCATGAATAAGATTTCTCACACAGTTAGATACAAACGGGAAGCTTATATGATCGTCTCCAACCACATCACTTAGTTATGCATGGCACAAATATCCTGCCTACAAAATTCTCCCGATGACTCATGTAGATGTACGATTCACACACGCTCCTCGGTGCTTAAGTTATAACAATTACAAATATTCCTTTGACCAATATATTATTTCTTTAAATCGTTTTTTACTAAATATCTTTCTTATATATCATGACCGTGCCTACAACAAAAGAAGAAATTTGTAGAAACAACTTCAAAATATAAATATCATTATTATTACCGTTCCCTTATCAACGAAGACTGAGTTTGTCCTAATGAAAAAAATTTCAAAGGAAATGACTAAATTAGGTATCTTTACCTTTATGCAACTGATTTAATTCTGGATAAAATTAAAATTAAGTAGTCAGTAATTTAAATCACTTTTTGGTCGCATCACTAATTGGTTCTCTGTGTGATGTGGATTAGGATCATTGAAGGTAAAACAATTTTCTTGGTTTTACATACAAACACCAGTGACGAATAAACTTGAATGTTATGGCATTTTGTTCCCAGTCTTCAGCCATTCAAAGTGATACAAAATAAATCCAGTCACTGGGTTTGGTGATTATATTTCAAACTAGAACTATATTCGAAGTTAAGTTCTCTAATTAAGGTAGATGGTTTGCAGTGTCTAGTTCAGTTTGAAGTAGTTATCATGACAAACTTAAATAAATTCAAAACATATGTTACACTCTAATTTAAAACTCTTGATGTCAGGACAACCACAGGAACATCTGACTTTTTGTATTTTTCTTTCTGATACCAACTTATGATGAAAACTATCATCAGTAAGGTCAATAACTCCCTGAAATAAATGACTTTATAAACAATCGACATTAATGTCGACCTTGTCATTTTTAATCGAAACCATCAGATGAAGCCATTCGTTATCCCACAGTGGCCACATTAAGGTATAGATTAGATGAAGCACTTCTCATCTAGACCGTCACCTATAGGGTCTCCCATTTATCTACATCTACCTACGTTAAATATATTGTTTGTCTGTACTACTATCATCTTCTTCTTTGTTAGCCATCGGGATACTATTCTTGAAGTACTTCAGTATCGTGGCTGTTCAATCTCGGGGCACCCAAAATATTCAGTGACATTAGTCATAAATAAGTAAAGCTGCTGATATTTATAACGAAACTCCTTAGTTATATTTCAAACTATAAAGTCATTTTCCATCCATAATAATCCTTATAATTGTATCTTATTTACCAGTTCAAACATGACATTTTCAACTGTATTGTTGTTAATTTTGATTTAAGTTTCTGGCTACGTCCGAAAGAACACACAAAACCCGGTTACTATAAACACACATCCACTTGTAAACCTCAATAAATGAAGTGTTGAGACGTTTATCGCATCAATATACAGCAAGCAAAAAATCTTCCCGAAATACTTATACAAGGAATATCTACTAAAACACACACTAGTGGCTAGTGTTAAAACCATTATAGTAGATAACAATCTGCACGAGGACTAGGATCCAAAAAGTGAAAGCTGTTAGGTTTAAACAATTTCCAATGAAAAGATAATAATTGACAGTAAGTGTTACATATTTTTAAAAAGTTTAGTTACTATAATAAGTAAATTGAGTGTAACGTATTCGTGTACATACTTAAAAATAGTACACAATGGATAGGCATAGCATGCTAAATGTTCAAAAATGAATAAAAATGAAATTCAGTGATCATTAGTGCTGTTAGAGGTATGAGGGCAGTTATCACTTTCCGGTTGTCCATACTGTGGAATGGTTCTTCTAGAGATACCTGAAAAGAAAAGTGGATTAGAAGTGATCTTAGTGACCTGAGAGCGTGTCCAAGGGACAACTACTTGAGGTCGGTCACACACGGCCTTTTCGTGAGTAATTTTCGTGTTAGCGCCATAATTGTTGCGACCTTACCGCCGGATACGGAAATCCGTGGGACAAGGCAAGGTATGCATTTTTAGGGTCGACTTCTTCCAACACCACACCTCCTTGTGGGAGGGCAGCATTTCTATTATGCTGGTTGTCTGAAGGATACACCTTACTGCCGTCAACCTCTGTACAATCAGCAGTACGACTTCGCCCTCGGACCTTTAGTTTGCTGCTTTTAGTCTTACCGCTCTTCAACCAACCTGTCTGGCACGGTAGGAACTTGAGGAACGATTGTTATGTAGTGAATAGAACACTAGTTGGGGACAATCGAATGTATTTAAGCAAAGATTACAGACTATCTCAGTAAATAGTGATAACCAAACAATGAACAGTCAATATGCAAATTAACAAGCAATTGTTTCAATCTTCACTGTTTCTTTTCTTATTCCATTGCTCATGCATTTTCCAGACGATTGCGCTTCATTTCAGTTCTTTGCTCATCAGTCTACTGCCAAAATACATTCTATGTCTGACCCACACCATATACTACTTATATAGATATAAGTAGACAACACCACAGTTACAGCTTGTATAGCTCGATTGGTACATCACGATAGGCATGCACGACCACCACGTCAAGGTAGCAGAAACGGTCGGAGAAAATGAAGTTACTTACTGAGATTTATTAAATAGTAAAATGTATAACTCTAAAGAGTACAGAAAACGAAAAGATTGAAAGTATGAAATGAAAGTAGAATGAACATCCGTATTTATTTAACGAAATAAGAATTCCTACATTTATCTGAATAAAACCACTAGCTATGATTGGATAAAATCGTAAATAATGAATGAAATTCTGAACACACATGAATCTCGCGAGTGCGTGATCGTGGATGCGCACTGCCATTGAGGAGTCCCATAATAGGACGAAATGGCTGTCCAGTGCTTCTAGGTTTTCCATGATGGTCTAGCTTCAATTGACTCATGATTCCAACTATGAAAACACATGAATACATTTCTTTGATATCTATAACAAAACAGAGTATTTTTTTTAAAGTTCATTTATCATTTTGTGCAAACATATCAGCTATTCCTTAAATGAAATTTACTTTGTAACCTCATCAACATTAGATAAACATCTTCACCCTTATTTTACTTAAATAATAGTTACTATTTAACGAGAACAAACATATATGATACCAAGCCCTCTTCTATATCTATATGTAATGGCTTAGTACTATGATCAATTAGTTTGAATTAATCAATAAGTTCCAAGCCTCAATGTCGAATGAACAGAAGAAGTAAAAAAATAACGATGATTGATTATTAAAATGAGCGATAATATCAACGATTTTAATAATTGGATTAAAAGAGGATTAAAGAGGAAATTCTCCTATGTACGTTATTAACTTTACAATAAATTATCGGATTTTAAAATCAATAGGGAAAATGATGAACCAAATAGTCATGGAATTGGAAGTGATTTGAATAGATTAAAATAGTCAGCTGATATTACATAATTTATCAATATGGAGTTGTGGAGATTACAATGTTTTTTGATTGAGACCATCAACCAGTTGATGTCAAACCACCACTGAAAACTTGGAAGCACCGGACGGCTGTTTCATCCTATTGTGAGACTCTCCAGCAGTGCACACACGCGATCCCGCACACGGATTTCGAACTCAAACCCTCCGGTCTCGTGAGCGAACGCTTAACCTCAAGACCGTTGAGCCGGTCGACATCCAGCGGTATTAATTTCTAACCTTAGACAATCCACGAAATTGCGCTACCATCTTCCATTGTCTAAGGTAGATACCTGTCTCTACCTGACATGGATTAATCTATGTATTATTACCCAACTTTGTAGTTAATATTGAATTATAAATATTAATAACTACTTCAATTAATATGAATATTTGAGTAGTGAAAAAAAAGATGACAACAAAGATTTTTTCAAGCAATTTCATCATAACAATAAACTAGGTTGATTTGTGTCTAAATTGAGAAACAATAATCATATCCTCATGAATAACTCTGTGATAGATTTTGCGAAGCTCCAAGGAGAAGAAATGATTAATACAATTAACTGAATCGGTAACGTAAAAATAGTTTATCAATAATATTGGATAGGAACCATACTATATCATGAAGAACATTGAATACCGACTCAATCAAACTCTGTGATATTGAACTAGTTGTGAGATCCAAATGTTTAAGAGTCAATCCATCGATGGATAGTGTGTGTTCACCTTAGAAAAGTCCCAATCAAAATGAAGTGGATAGTCTAATGATCCTTGTTTTTTTTTACTGGAAATCTAGAACATTTCATTCAGTCATGAGAATTACTTCTAAACTGTATAAAATCTCCACACAACTCATTTATTAAAATTATTGGTTAGTAGTGGTCAAACGTGATTCTCATTGTTTGAATTCCATTTCATTCAGTCAGACAATTATGCGTCTAATAACCTTGGTTACAATGTTAAACTCAGATTTATGTATATACATATATAGATATAAGCTTAAATTTGCATTTCATTATGTTATCTTCAAACCTCCCACCTTCAATATAAACTAGTCTATAACTGTGTAAAATAAATATGGGTCATTCAAACAGTATGGTATAAATTCACCGGTTAGTCAGAAGTTCACTATAATCAGTCATGTGATCATAATCTCAATTATATTACAATCGATGTGGTTAGATAATGAAAAAAAAATTACGTATGTACATAATAGATTAAAAATATATACTACATAATATATTTAAAAGATTATAAGCAAAGATGGATAGTGGCTAGCAGTGGAATCTAGAACGCGCGTTTCGTCCCATTTGGAACTCGTCAGTCGGATGTATCCGCATCTCAGAGTTGATGTTCACTCTGGGACTAGAACCCAGTACTGTTCGCTTCAAGCGCCATCGCGTTATCCACTTAGCTACTGAGTCCTATATATACGAACAGTATACACATATGCCAATAAGAGACTGATCAATTTCAGTCCTAAACATCAGTGGGAAGATTCAAACAAACAATACTAAGTGAATTTATTTAAGAGATTGTCAAGAAGATGAAGAAAATGGAGACGTGTGTAATCTTTAATAATGATATTGTTTACTTACACATAATATATATGACTTAGAATTGTATATCTTAAGTTTTGAATATTGAGTAGCAATGGGATCCCGAATATATATTTCATGGTATTTGGGACTTGTTAGACAGATATATTTGGATCACAGAAGTAATAATCCCATAGAGAATCGAAGTTATATATCATTATAGGTTTTTATGAGACGAGATAGAATAGTAAGGAAAAGTGATTTCTGTTAAAACCTGAAATAAGTGATGATAGAATGTATACGATTACCATGCTATGTAAATACTTACCTCATAAATTATCATTTTAAAGGAGTTCGTAATTTGGACTTCAACGTCAAATACCTTAGTGATAATCCCTCTGAGTGCTACAGCGAATGACCCAGGTTTCAATCATCGGGAAAATATCAGTTCTTTCAGAAAATATATAAACAGTACTGATGTTTGTCAACCAATATCAATCTCAGTCCCCAGTTTGCCAAACGAATGGCTTCAACGGCTTCAATACGAAAAGCACAGTAAATTAATTTGGAATATATATTTAACCTACTTATAAGTAGTCTAGTTTACAAATTTCCAATTGAATTACAATTACTGTCAGAAATCTAGGCTAAATTGAAATATGAATGACAGAGACATTGGAGACAAGAAAATGAAACACTTTTTATATGTTTATATTTACTACTTAAGAGAATGAAAAAGATATTTTTATTGGATCCTACTTAAACGACAACATTTGTGAGATACACATCAGTAATTCAAACGAAGTTGACATAGTGAAGAAGTATTTTTTGTTTATTCTAACTAACATTATAATTACCATAATAATAATAATAATAAAGTAAACAATTTTGTCTTTTTCTAAACTTTCCTCCCTCTTTATCTCTTCCATTTCATCCATTTCTGTAGAAGAACAAACTTAGAAATTCTATCTGATCAATAGAAACATTGTTGTACAGGGAATAAATAGTTTTCTATTGATTTCTATGATATTTGGCAACTAAAAACTGAATATACGATACAAAGATACTTTAATCATTGATATTTTTAGATACCATGGTTATCAATACCATCCCATTATATATAGTTAGTGAGCGAAATTGAATAGTGCTTCCGTATGTAGAGAAAAGTTCTCAGAAGATAGTGAGCTCATTAAAACATCTATACATTCTATAGATATTCTAAAGCAAAGGATTATTACAATCAAAACTGAATTTACCATTTAAAATAGTTAGTCACTTTAAATAGTTTAGATAGTTTTTGATGGATTTTTATTCTCTGATCTGGATAGTTTGGTCATGGAGCTTTCACTGTCCTTCTGAACGACATCATCAGCACAAACTTAGGGTAGAAGTGATGTGTGAGATGAAAATACGAAGTTTATTGGAATTGTGTTCAGAATATAGTTTTGAGGGATTCGTAATTCAATAAAATATCGAATCATTCACTCAGTTAAACTGTTTCTACGTTAAATAACTGATCATTGAACATCAAGCTGTTTATCGAATACAGTCAGAGTTATGGATGACTAAAGCGTGTGGACTAACGCAAACCATGGAGCCGGAGTATATGATAGTTGGCTGATCCTTGTATAGTTCTTTCGCTTCGTATCCAGATAAAACCTTTACTTGATAGGATTCCATCACTTCACTATGTTACAGAACTACTATAGCCTGATTACTACATTAGTATAGATCAGATTAAACAAATCTCCCTGGCCTGACCTTGATATGAGATTACCTTAATTTCGGTAGTTAAACCTTCCCTGCTTAACTCCAGTAGATTAATATCTACAGACTTTAGAATAGTACTTAACAATCGCTTATTGTTCGATTCCGGTGTGCAGAATCGTAGATGTGCACTTCTGAGGAGTCTCATACTATGATGATGCTTCCAGGTTTTCAATGGTGGTCTAACATCGATCCATTCATCTTATCAATTTGAACTCAACTATCTCCACAATCCTATACTGATAGTTACAAATTTATTAGAAATTAACAAAAGTTAATCTCTCTTCCCTTTAGATATCTGGGAAACATTATTGATGAACACGGTGGATCTGATGCAGATTTAAAGGCGCGAATCGGCAAAGTAAGAGCAGCATATTTACAATTGAAGAATATCTGAAACTCAAAACAACCTTCAACCAACACCAAGATCAGAATTTCCAATACAAATGTCAAGACAGTCCTACTGTATGGGGCGGAAACTTGGTGAACTACTACAACTATCATCCATTAGATACAGGTGTTTATTAACAGTTGTCTACGCAAAATACTTCGGATCCGTTGGTCAGACACTATCAGCAACAACCTACTGTAGGAGAGAACAAACCAGATTCCCGAGGAGGAAGAAATCAGGATGAAGCGATTGAAGTGGATAGGACATATATTGAGGAAATCACAGAACTGAGTCACAAGGAAAGCCCTCACATGGAATCCTGAAGGTCAAAGGAAAAGAAGAAGATCAAAGAACAGATTACGCCAACAAATGGAGACAAACATGAGAAGAATGAACAAGAATTGGATAAGATTAGAAAAGATGACCCAGGATAGATTGGGTTGAAGAATGGTGGTCGGCGGCCTATGCTCCATTGCGAGGAACAGACGTTAGTAAGTAAATAATCTTTCTTCTAATGAATCTTCATTTATTTTCTTAATTAATTGAATCTTCTTTTTTTTAAATATATAAGATCACATTACATTAAACTAATCAAAATGTAAATTAATCTCTTAAATGAATGTTAATAAATATGGATACAGTAATAACCTAATAGGTTTACATTAAAGTACATCAAGTTGTTTTGTTGTTGATTGTACTAAATTGTTACAATAATTTAAATGTACACTCACATGTATATTATACATACAGATTTATTTAATCGAATGATACTCATTATTTTAAAAAATATTGTGTAAATGTAATTTTTCAATCATACCGAATAACGGAAGTGTGACATTTTAAAGTTTATTTAATTTTGAAAATAGATTTAACAATTGATTAAAGGGTTTGTTATAGTATAGTACATAGTGGTAGTAGTAGTAGTAGTAGAGTGAGCAGTAGTAGTAGTAGTGGTAGTAGTGCAGTAAGTAGTTGTAGTAGTAGCTCAGTGAGTAGTACTTGTTATCATTGTTGTAGTAGAGTGAGTAATAATAATAATAATAATAATAATAATAATAATAATAATAATAATAATAATAGACAGTTCTATCGAAATTGTATTCTTTGACGGGGTATTTTAATTGTGACATTTTTATTATTGTTTTCTGGGCAAGATCTTTACTAGAACAGATATGAAGTAGAAGTGATCTGGACAAATTTATTCTTAAGTGATCACCAGCTTGTCTTTTATTATGGTAAATCAGATTAGTCAATGTTAGCACTTATCATTATCTTCCTTTTTTGACCTTTTTCTTGAAGTAAAAAAAAACTCCGAGTATTATGTTGTATAGTCGTTGAGTATTAACTAACTACTCTGAGTGACTTGATATCCGAGTCCATACTATATTTCAATGTTATTTGGCTGAGATCGATTAGCTGAAAGCCCTACTTAATATACGTCTTATTCTAAATAGTACTCTCTAACAAGGCATGTCCTTAATCCTGATGGAATTAATATCACCTTTTAGGATTGGAAACTGCATTGCAACCCGAATGATTTAATTTGACTGACATTAAGGATTAGGATCATATTTTAACATACAGATTGTTCTTGATACTCGATAAAAACATCAATCAGTTATAAGTTTAAAAGTCTTAGAACTTTTGAATGTAACTTATCCCTATAAAGTATATTCATGTAAGAATTATGCTGAATTCTTTAATTCTATGACTGATCGATTATTCAAAAATTTAGATTACTGTAACGTCTAATTCTACTGTAATATTAAAACGGACATAGAGTAATGGACAGTTATTTCGTACGTTTGTATGATCCTCAATAATAGATAATCAAGAATAGTGTTCTAGACCTTTAGATTTAATAGTAACCACATCATATATATATACACGTTGAAGTTGAAATCCAACAATACACATCTTCAGCTTCAGGCTATTTGGGTTACTCCCTAATCATCAATCATTGCTATCTAGTATAAAAGCTTAAATATTGTTCATATGATTTAACTCTATTGACCATTATTCTTCTCTTTATTAACAATCTTTAAATAGATAGTTTATTCTTATATAGTTGGAATCATGAGTCAATTGAAGCTAGACTATCATAGAAAATCTGGAAGCACTCAATTGCTGTTTCGTCCTATTGTGGGACCCCTCAGCAGTGCGCATCCACGATCCCACCTCGCGAGATTCGAACGCAGGACGCATCAGTCTCGCGCGCGAGCGCTTAATCACTAGACTACTGAGCCGGCTGGTATCCAGTGGTGTTAATATCTAACTTCAACCAATTCAATAATAATGATCATCTGCTCACTAGTGACTGGATTCATGAGGTATTTCCTGGAGTTCTAGTGAGAAGCAGTGACCAGTGGAGTTCAACCAGGTGTATATTGGAAGATATCAACTCACTGAAGACAATGTTGAATGGTTGCTGAATTTCGTGGATTGGTTGAAGTTAGACATTAACACCGTTGGATACCGGCCAGCTCAGTGGTCTAGTGGTGGATACGCATTGTTGAAGAGTCCCACGATAGGACGAAACGGCCATCCAGTGCTTCCAGGATTTCCATGGTAGTCTAGCTTCAATTGACTCATGATTTCAACCACATAAAATTACTAAAATTTCCACAAAACCCCTTTCTAATAATAAGATAATTTAATCGTCAATAACAACTTAGAAATTACAAACAATTATTCATGTTATACTAGGTTCTATTTTTCCTGAAAGCCCGAGTCAATCAAAGCTAGACCACCAACAAAACCTGAAAGCACTGGACGGCCTTTTCGTTCTATTGTGGGATTACTCAAAAATACGCATCCACAACCTAGCCACGCAAGATTCGAACCCAAAACTTACCAGTCTCGCGCCAGAGCACTTAACTGATAGACTACAAAACCCCTTTTAATAATAGATTCTATTTATTTATTTTCTTATTCATTAAAATATTATCAGTCAAATTGATGTTTTCTACTTCTGTAATAGTTTAACTGAAAAAAAAAACAAAAACAAAAAAACCCTAATTATTTGTATCCTATTGACAATGATAATCAATTAAAAATGATGTGAATTTGACGATAACCAATAGTCAGAAGGGGTTTTGTGGAGATTTTTAAGTTATAGAGTTGAGATCATGAGTCAATTGAAGCTAGACCACCATCGAAAACCTGGAAGCACTGAACGGCCGTTTCGTCCTTTTATGGGACTCCTCAGCAGGTAGGTCCTGGTAGGTCCTGGGTTCGAATCCCGCGAGAGTGGGTTCGTGGATGTGCACTGCTGAGGAGTCCCATAATAGGACGAAACAACCGTCCAGTGCTTCCAGGTTTTCGATGGTGGTCTAGCTTCAATTGACTCATGATCTCAACTCGATAACCAATAATCTTGACACCACTAATCTTTCATTATTACTCTATTTAAATCAAATAAATCAATAATCAATTAAATACATAACAACTATTGTATTATTTTAAAACATTCTCATTAGATTAAAATATACTTATTAATGAATAATCAATATAAACTTGAATTCTTTTTTTTTCTTATCAGATTCTATACAGATACTAATTTAAATTTTGATGAAGTTTTGTTCTCTGAACTAGATGGTTTAGTCGTAGAGCTTTCATCATCCTTCTGGACGATATCATCAGCACAAACTTTGAGTAGAAGTTTAAATTAATAATTAATAATAATAATAATAATAACTAGGTTTTAGGTAAATGCTGGTTATCAAAATATAGATAGAGTTGTAGAGATTGTTGAGTTTAGATTGAAATGATGAATAGATCAATGTTAGACCATTATTGAGAAATTGGAAGCACTGGATGTACGTTTCGTCCTAGTTAAGTGTTCTCTCGCGAGATCGAAGGTCTTGAGTTCGAGTCCCTCATGCGGAATCGTGAATTTGCGCTGCTGAGAAGTCCTATACTAGGATGAAACGGTCTTCCGGTACTTCGAGGTATTTAATAGTGGTCTAACACTGATTCATTCATCACATCAATCTATACCAAAGAATAATTTTCTGACCTCAGTCAGTTTGTGATGCAAAGAACTGAATATTGATGTTAAATGGCAGCAAGTATCATGCTCATTGTTAGAACTAAAGATCCTGGGTTCTAACTATCTCATCCACGATCATACCCCCAAATGCCCTGGTATGGCCGAAAGTGGGGAGAGTCCACTCTCCCTCTCCAAATGCTCTCACATGGCCACGCGCATATAGCCTCTACCAGGGAAGTCCTACTCACTGCCTTCTCGTGACAGGAGTGTTGTTTACGCAAAATAGAGGACGAAAAGCGAATGTCCGGCGCTTTAACTGGGTTGGTGGATGTGGAGGATCCACCTAGGGGAGTTGGAAAATCCTGATTCCAAACCAATGGTACACATGGGCTCCAGTAGCCTGACGGAACAAGTGGCGTATGAAACTATCGTTTGTCACCGGCTACCATGGGACTGCATCTTCTTACGGTGCTCCACTGCCTTGTGGATCAGACCTTTAGGTCAAAGGCTCGGAGTGTGGTCTTCTAAGAATACCACCTGCTTCAGTTTGGGCACCCGGGCAGTATCACAGCCCTCACACAAACCAAATGAGATTTGTGTGGTGCATATGTATCTGGTGCCTTTTTGTACCAATATTTATGTGTTTAAATAAATAAATAAACATCTACGATCATAGGTGAGTACTATTGAAGTGTACTGAAATGGAACCAATTCTTTCTTTATTACACCCTAGTTCAAAACAATGATGATAATTAATTAGTGATAAACTAAACTTGTAGTGAATGACATATTATATATGAGAGTGAACAAAACTGTAAGTTAGACAACATTGTAAAACTAATAAATGAAATAAATACAAGCGAAACAGGATGAGAAGAACACTTATGTATAACCACCAAATATAATTATTATTCGTAACAGAAATGTTCAATTCAAGTTTAAATAATGAATGAAACGAGCAAATGTAAACAAGACTTACTTACTTATTTACGCCTGTTACCCCTCGTTGAGGAGCATAGGCCGTTTACCAGCATTCTCCATCCAACTCTGTCCTGAATAATCCTTTCCAGTTCCTTCCAGTTGTTATTCATCCTTTTCATATCTGCTTCTATTTCCCGTCGTATCTCTAATTCTACTGTTAAATATTTAAAAACCATAGAAATTCCTACGATGAGAAACAAGAGGATGGGAGACTGATACAATTGAAAATTGAGTGATCCTTCAAAACACAGACACCAAAATTGCACTCATTCCTAAGTTTTATTTGTACACTGACTTGATGGTTAATCAACCGATATCGTATGTCAGATCAGTGTATATCAAGGAATTATGTATACTGTTTAAGCACCAAAGAAAAGCAATATCCGATACATTTAAGATAAGAAATGAATAGATGTGATGGGGTTGCATACATTAAGGGTACTGTATGAGCTAATCATTGATACGATTATTGAATGTTTAAGTTCGAAGCATAAATTTATATTATATTATTGTTGATTAACTAGAGAGAGTCTGTAGGAAGTCGTTTAACATGCAAGTTACGAACTAGTCGATACTGGTGAATAAGATACATGCACAGTCTTGGGGTAGCTGATATTATCTGTGAGATCTAAAACCTCGTCACCCAGTGTCATAATAAAAGACACTACTAATAAACTATTCCAGTTGCTAGTGGCCTTCTATACAACTAAGATATCTTCTGTGATTAGTCTCTATTCGGTAAATAACATCACGTCACCCAGTTTCAAGGGGTACTGAGTCACCTTTTAGTAGAGATAATTATTGAATGAGTGGTTCAGAAGACTAAATTAATATTCTGTGCATTAAAAATGTATTTAATTCAAAATCAATCATTAATTTTATCACATTATTGTAGAATACAGTACAGATTGTCTGATGACTTCACATAATGATACCTCATTTACAAACAATTCATTCAACTAATACTCCAACTAAACTGTTAAAGTAGTTAGTCTTGGACGACTGTCAACTTCTTCTGTTGCATAGTTGAACGTGTTCAATGTCCTATACTCTCTATATGTCCATTCACTGTCCGAATAACTAACAATAAGACAAATTTAAGAGAACTATTAGTGGATGTGACTACAGTAAAATGTTTAGGTCTAAGAAGTTTGTATACAACAACAGTCTTGAAGTCGTTAACACTTTGCACAAATAACCTAGAAAAATCCAGTTCACAGTTCTGTCAATCAAACATTAAGCCGATATCAAAGGGTAAGAATCAAACAATAATAGATGGACCACTGAGCCGGCCAGTATCCAACGGTGTTAATGTCTAACTTCAACCAATCCACGAATTATGAGCGACCATTCACCAATTGCCTTCAGTGAGTTGTTATCTCACAACAAACGTGGTTGAACTCCACTGATCACTGCTTCCCACTAAAACTCCAGGACATGTATCTTGAAGTCATTCACTAGTGAGCATATGATTATAATCAGTGGTCTATCAGTTAAGAGCTCTGGTGCGAGACTGGTAGGTCCTTGGTTCGTATCTCTCGAGGCGGGATCGTGGATGCGCACTGCTGAGGAGTCCCATAATAGGACGAAACCGCCGTCCAGTACTTCCAGGTTCTCGATGGTGGTCTAGCTTCAACTGACTTATGATTTCAACTTTGAAAAATACTGAAATCTCCACAAATCTCCTGATAATAATAGATGGAATAAATGTATTACCATAAACAGGGTATATATTTCAAAGAAGTTACAAATATAGATAAAATTAAGTTCTGATCATTTCAGTTCACATACTTTTTTTGTATGACAAACCACATACAAAACTATTATGATTGACTAAAACTATTTAGACTAAACAATGTAAAGTAAAGTGTTGACTTCAATTTTTTTTTTATACTCCCCTTCTCATCTCTTCATATCCATTCGTAGGATACTTCACATTCATTTAGACAGAACTTCATCAAAATGCTAACTAGTTGAAGTCCTAAAATATCAATGGGAAGATTCAAACAAACAATACTAAGTGAATCTAATTCATATTAGTTAGTTTGTTTGTTTGTTTGTTTGTCTTTTTTTAATGAGAAAAACAATCACTAATCTTAGTGAAACTTTACACAACTAACTTGTTACAATTTTTGTAACGAATTTATCATGTTCATATATGTATCCATATGATTAGTTTACAAAGTGTTACCGTTATTGATTGATTGATTGATTGATTCATCGATTGATTGATTGATTTAATTATTTATTATAACTATGACAAGTATGAATGATAAAAACCAGATCTGTTTTTTGTTAGTAGAATTTCTATCAATCAATGATAATCATTATATCTAGATGACAGATATATCTATATATATATATAGAAACCGCTATTCGTTTATATCTTGAATATCATTATTATTCTAGATATAGATTTAGGTCTCTTTTCTTAGCGAGTGTAAAGATTTTAATGATTCAACTAACTAAAATTATGAGAGGGATTGTTTCATTTTTTTGTTTTTTTCTAATATTTCCCCCACCCCTTTTCACTATTTAACTTACCTAATTACATTTAGATAAATACAATAAGTAAATAAATAAATTGTGATAGACAGAAAATCTAGACGGTAATAGATTAATAATAATAATAATAATAATAATAATAATGGTCATATTTTACACCTCTGATTTTTTTGTATTTTTTTGCGTATATGTATATAGAATGTGTGTGTGTGTGTTCGGGGGGGGGAGATGGAGATAAAAATGGACCCAAACAACTAACACATTTAAATCATATCTATAACTGCCTCTTAACAAAATCATTTTTAACGATAAAATTTACTTAGTATTGTTTGTTTGGATCTTCCCATTGATGTTTATTTAGGACTGCAACTGGTCAGTCTGTAATTGGCATATGTGCATACTGTGTGTATTGCCTCGATATAGCCTAAATTCACAAGCATTCATCTTTGCTTACCATTTTTAAGGATAATTTATAATGATATTAACCTTTGAATAAATAAACATTAGAATCTTCGGTACATTCGATTGATATCCCATTCTGTATATATGTATATGATTCATCAGTATTACTCATTCAAAACTGAAAGTGTATATTTGGAGTTCTATAGTGAATATGAAATATTTAGAATCTATATCGAAATTAGTTACTGATGTGTATCAGATCGATTACTTTAGTGGATCATTGAGTAGTAGTTCAGTGTCATGCTAAAAATCCTACAATGAATATTGGTTTCTTCGAGATTACAGATATATATTTAGAAGGGGTTTTGTTGAGATTTCAGTATTTTTCATAGTTGAAATCATGAGTCAATTGAAGCTATGAAAAATACTGAAATCTCCTCAAAAACCCCTTCTGATTACAATCATATGCTCACTAGTGACTGACTTCAAGAGACATGTCCAGGAGTTCTAGTGGGAAGCAGTGACCAGTAGAGTTCAAAACCACGTCTGTTGTGACATAACAACTCACTGAAGACAATTGATGAACGGTTGCTCAAAATCGTGGATTGGTTGAAGTTAGACAATAACACCGTTGGATACCGACCAGCTCAGTGGTCTATCGATTAAGTGCTCTGACGCGAAGCTGGTAGGTCCTGGATTGGAATCTCGCGAGTGCGGGATCGTGGATGTGCACTTCTGAGGAGTCCCATAATAGGACGAAACGGCTGTCCAGTGCTTCCAGGTTTTCCATGGTAGTCTATCTTCAATTGATTCATGATTTCAACTCTATAAGATTTTTATCTGTTTTGACCTCTGACCTTACATAATCAATTAATATGCTATGCACATATCTAAAAGTGTATTAAAAAGCATTCCAGTTAAAATAAATTCAATACCAACTTATCTATATGCAAATATACACATGTGAATCTTTGCATTCATAATAAACTTCTACGAGACTAGTAATCATTATTACTAAAAGCCATAGTAACAATATATATATATTTGCGCTTAAACTAGGACGATATTACGACCGGATCGAAAGAATTTAATCAGCACTAAGGAATAAACAGACATCATATTAGTTAATACTCGATGATCAATCAACCCTAAATATACTAGTTATACAAGAGGTCACTTGTAAACCTGAGGTTTGATAACATCGGTTCGAATCCTACAGACAACAGTGATTACTTCAGTATTACAAACACTCTTTACTTACAAGTGCTTAATAGCATGAAACTTAGTTCAAACGAGATTACCTGCCACATATCTCCAGCTATCTAATATATTTATTTAACTTAGTTTCAATTGGTAAATACAGAAAGTTAGATAGTTTGTTTTAATTAATTTTAACAACTATAAGGTGTTGCTAATACGTACTTCCGCTGATTGACAATTTCCCGACCGTTGCTGCTACCTTGACGTAGTGGTCGGGCTTGTCTATCGTAATGAACCAACCGAACTATACTGGCTGGAACAATCATTCCTCAAGGTTCTACCATGCCAGACAGGTCGGTTGAAGAGCGGTAAGATTAAAAGCAGCAAACTCAAGGTCCGAGGGCGAAGCCGTACAGTTGACTGTAAGGAGATGTGAGGTAAGGCGTTTAATTCAGGTAACTAGCATGATGGCGATGCTGTCTTCCCACAAGGAGGGGTGGTGTTAGAAAAGGTTGAGCCTAAAAATGCACACCTCACGGATATCCGTCTCCGGCAATAAGGTCGCAACAATTATGGCGCTAACACGAAAATAGCTCACGAAAAGGCCGGGTGTGACCGATCTCAAGCAGTTGTCCGTTGGGCACTGCGGTCACGCTCTTAGGTCACTAGGACCACCCCTACCCCAATTTCCTTTTCAGGTACCTCTAGAAGAACCCTTCCACGGTGTGGACAACCGGGAGGTAATAACCGCCCTCATACCTCTAACAGCACTCAAGATCACAATATTCATTATCAATCTCCTTCTTCAATTCCCATTACTCCTCTCACCACCACTTTCAACACTAAACTTCCTCTTCGAGTGTCACCATGATCAACGATTCTAGTGAAATTCAATAGTCAATTGAGAAATCATTGGTTTTAACCATATAGATGAATTGTATTTGTTTGCAAATCAAATTTATTATTCATCAATAAAATTAATAAAACTATGAAACATTCAATTGTTTTTCTTTTAATCTGTTACTATGCTCATCTTCAAATAATCAACAATGAAAATGTCTTTTAATTACAACAATCTTCCTACAAGGTCCTTTCTTTATCCTTAGGCAAATTCTTTTAAAGTTTAAAATTATCCCTTAATTTATGCTAAAATTTTCACTCTTTTTTTTTGTATTTTTTTTATATTCAGTCTCAGTCTCCTTTCTTAACTATTTCTTATTCATCCTAATAAACTGATGAATAAATTAAGAAATGAGACAATCAATTATTTATTACCTTTTATGGATACTACTGACTTTACAAAGAATCCAAGATGGATATACAATTGTCAGTACCTTGTATATCTATATATATTTACTAGTCAGAATGGTTGAACAATGAATAGACAAACCAACTAGTCTATCAAAGTGATTTATTTTAACAAAAGATTGAATAAAGTGAATTCATGTGGTTTTCTGTTAGTCATTTATTCATTACACTACTTATGATTAAGTAGATCTTTTATTATTGTCATAGTTGAAGTCATGAGTCAATTGAAGCTAGACCACCATGGAAAACCTGAAAGCATTCAACGGACGTTTTGTACTATTATGGGACTCCTCATCCATGCGCATCCACGATCCCGCACCCACGAGATTCGAACCCAGAACCTACCAGCTTCGCGCCGGAGCACTTAACCGGTAGACCATTATTGTGATTCATTATAAACTGGCTTATTGTTGAAAATCCTTTATTATATATAGTTGAAATCATTAGTTAATTGAAGGTAGACCAACATGGAAAACCCGGAAACACTGGGCGGATGTTTCGTCTTATTGTGGGACTCCTCAGCATTCATTATCTTTAAAATGTAACTACTGAAATCAAGTAATCAGAAATATGAGTAGTTTTTATTTTTCTTGTGGTAACAGTTGTTTGAAATGAATGATTTTATCTGGTAAACGATTATCAACACGATCGAGTTAAAACGCGAATTCCTTTCTTCTATATCAAAAATATTCACCAGCTGACTGATGGCGGGAAAACGAACAAAGTGGGAACTAGTTCATCGGAAAGTGGAACTGGATTTACAGCGGCAAATATTGTTGGTCCATGTCAAGTATATCCAAATTATTGTGATTCCAACGCAAAAAGCGCCTTTAATATCTCAGAGGACATAGCAAGCTAGAAGAAAAGCCAAAAACGAACAAAATACCCGTGGTATACAGGTTTTCACACCGAGTTATCAATACTTGGAACCTGCTGCCCGAAGCACTGGTGTCCGCTCCTTCAATTGACCAATTCAAGAGGAGATAGGACAATCAAGGAAGCATACTAGAATAGGAACAACATAGGCCGTAGGCCTTCTGTTCATACTACACAAATATAACTTAAGTAGAATTGTTATTGTAAGCAACTAATTCCCGACTAGAACTCAATGTATTTTATTCCGATTTCTCTATTTTTAAGTGAGTTTCCTTTGGAAGATTAATTATCTTAATGTACCATTTTCATTAATTCGCGTAAACTATACTGTTGGATAGACGACTAAACATTCGTCTAACTGATTCTGTCCCTATAGATTGATAGAGTTGACCTAGGTCAATATGTCAGTTTGTTGAAACGTTACCTAGGTTTAAAGCCTTTTGAACCTCTTTAATATTTCAAAGTTTTTTATACAGAATCTTCATATCTTAGTTGAATTCATGTTCGTAGCCTTATGCGTATGGTAATACGTGTTGAAATACCTCGTCCAATGTAACTCCGAAAATGGGATTATCGCCCAGAACTGATTGATATCATGATGCTGGTTAGTGTTAAATAACAACTTAACATCAGTATCTCAATCCGGAAGGAGATCACTCGTGCTCAGAATGATTCAGTCGCAACGTCTCTGCCTAAAAACAGGTAACAACAATTTAAACTTCACATGGAGGATCTGTTACCATATGATTACAAATATATGATCCTAAACAGTACCAATTAGAACATATTCAGGTTCAGGTTCAACGATAGATCATCACCAATTATCCAACATCAAACAAAATACAATGCATTGTCTGATCACTTATACCCTTCAGGATCTGCAGAGAATATTATGTCTTGTATGTCAATGGGTCTATAGACTATATATTCAATTTCACTGATTTTGTGATTCATTGTCTTCACTGTTTTATAATTATAATGAATACTGAGTACTATGCCTCAATCTCATGTAAGATCATAGATTTATACTTTCAAGTAGTTTCAGACAATGATAATATGGCTAATATAATCTCTGATAGGCATTTCATCGATTTATCAGCTGACATCTCACTATAACAAAATTGAACTGTAAAAAGGGAATTTCTTCAAATTATACTTCATAGTATTATTGTTTTCTGTTCTGATTGTTCAATTCATCTTCAATGTGAATCCTTGTTATACGGAGAATCATTTTAAACAAATTGATTATTTCAGACCGAATTGATAAATACTTAATATTGATTTAGTTTGCAGCAACTTGATCGAAAGCATTCGATCAGCACTAAGAAGGACTTGACACGCATGACATTGATCACCACCCAGTGATCAATCAATTGTGATTATATCTCACTCCTACAGGAGGTTGGTCGCGACCCGAATAGCTCAGTGGTAACGTCTCTGACTGTGAAGCTGAGTGACACGGGATCGAATCCGCCAGGGAGCACCAGTTCCCTAAAGATTACTGGTACACCTTACTGACGATTGCCAAGTAGCACGAAACCCGGGTCCAGGGTTTCCTGGTGACCACCTCCAACCACATTCTTACCTCAATACATATAGTGCACGCAGTGTCGAGCCACCTAGACTGGTGGCCACATTGCAACTTGATCGATAGCATTCGATCAGCACTAAGAAAGACTTGACACACATGACATTGATCACCACCTAGTGATAAATCAATTGTGACTGATTTAGTTTGTAAAGAGATCTGTTGAGTTAAGAGTGAAGTTTACTATAGATTGATAGCAGACGAGAAATTCGTGAAATTCATAGCACAAAAGACGATTACTTCTTTATATTTTGTGACCCCCTCATTAGATGAATAATTCCCTAATCGATGTCAAAAACGCAAAACATTTTATTTCATAAAACAACGAGCTCCGTCATGTATTTTTCCGTTTATTTAACGTCGTTCTTATTGTTGTTTTTGCTCCCTTCATCACAGAAGTTACCACCGCTGCCTTATTTTTTTTTATCTCAGTTTACAGATTTTCTTTTTTGCATAGCTCCACCTTTATTATGATCACTTTCAACGTGAAAATAGGAAGAAAAAGTAACACTTAGTAACCAACATCATTCTTTTTTTCCTCTTTTTCTAAGAAAATGATAGACCCAGCAACATATTATCCAAGTCTCGACAACTTATGCAATGTCTTATCATGTTTACTTTCACTTAATCTGTTCTGATTATTTTGTTCTTAGTCCTAATCTCATATTAACTAGATGAAGCATATGATTATAATCTAGAATCAATCTATATATAACTTCACAATAATTATTGTCTGATAATCTAAGTAGATAAATCATTATCTTCCTATTTGCTCATTCAATTCAACCTATTCAAAAACCATTGATGAACAAGAAAAAAATTTAATTAAAGACTAAGATTTTTTTTGTATCCGAAAATAAACGATATTTTACTTGCCTGTTGTTAAGCTGTATACATACCAGAAAAGAAATGATTGGACATAGTTACAATGATTAAATATTGAATATATTGAAACGTGAAAAGAACAAATCAATTATAGACTACTGTAATTATATCATGTTATGTTACTGAATTCATTATTATTGAGGAAGTGAACAATTGAAGAAAATGATAATAGATCAGAAAGGGGGTTTTGTGGAGATTTCAGTATTTTTCATAGTTGAAATCATGAGTCAATTGAAGTTAGACTACCATGGAAAACCTGGAAGCATTGGACGACTGTTTCGGCCTAATGTGGGACTTCTCATCAGTGCGCATCCACGATCCCGCACTCGCGAGATTCCAATCCAGGACCTACCAGCTTCGCGTCAGAGCACTTAATCGATAGACCACTGAGCCGGCCGGCATCCAACGGTGTTATTGTCTAACTTCAACCAATCTACAATTTTGAGCAACTGTTCACCGATTGTCGTCAGTGAGTTGATATCTGTACAACAGACTTGGTTGAACTCCACTGGTCACTGCTTCCCACTAGAACTCAAGGAAATATCTCTTGAAGTCAGTCACTAGTGAGCATATGATTATAATCAGAAGGGGTTTTTGAGGAGTTTTCAGTATTTTCATAGTTGAAATCATGGGGTTCGAATCTCGCAAGTGCGGGATCGTGGATGCGCACTGCTGAGCAGTCCCATAATAGGACGAAATGGCCGTCCAGTGCTTCCAGGTTTTCGATGGTGGTTTAGCTTCAATTGACTCATGATTTCAACTAAGAAAATGATAATGTTTTGATACAGGTATTTTGTATATTTAACAAGTGCTACCTTTATACTTAATATGATATTAAATTGGAAATACGTAGGAATTATATTAAAATAATGATGAATGGATATTCAAGAATTTGTGAACTTAGAATATACTGATTTTCTAATTATTAACAAATTATAATGAAGGTTACTTTCAAACCAATCTTTTTCATTTTCATGGTATTGCATCCACTGTAGACTTTTGCATTCAATAAACGATGATAATGTTATTCAGCTCAAGGAACATAAAGCCTTCGAAAAAAGCCAACTAGTTTGCAAATCTTTTCTATCATTTTAGTCAATTCCTAAGATCATATCTAAACGGATGGTAGAATATTTGTTATTCATTAAGTTCAGGTATAGTTTTAAATGGTGATTGAATGATAATGATATTTGACACTCACTGAGTGTGTTCCAGGTTTAAACCTCATTCCACCTAATTCAGCATGAGAAAACAAATAGTTTTATTAGACCTTACACTTACAGTGTATTTCGAAGTTGTATACCGAAAACCGGAACATGGTGAATAATTTATATATCAGAGGGGGTTTTGTGGAGAATTTAGTATTTTCACAGTTGAAATCATGAGTCAATTGGAGCTAGACCACCATCGAAAACCTGGAAGCACTGGACGGCCGTTTCGTCCTATTATGGGACTCCTCAGCAGTGGTTAGGACTGGGTTCGAATCTCGCTCGCGAGAGCGGGTTCGTGGACGCGCACTGCTGAGGAGTCTCATAATAGGACGAAACGGCCGTCCAGTGCTTCCAGGTTTTCGATGGTGGTCTAGCTCCAATTGACTCATGATTTCAACTGTGAAAATAATTTATATGACATTAAAATGACGGTCAAAGTAATGTACAAATTAAATATAATATCCATCATAAACTGATATGAGTTGAATCATTTGAACTTAGTAGTTATCAGAGAATACACCACAAGCTAACACGACGTTGAACTAATGACCATGTAGTGACGACAACATTTGTAGACCTATGAATCACAAAACGATTCTAGGTGAATAATATAACTCAATGTGTTCTGATTTAGTAGATTAAATGTATCCTTTTCATAAATAATGCTGAATTTCATGAATTCGATCTCATGTCAACCTACAACTACAAATTTCTACAATGTCCTGGAATTGGATAAAACACATTCAATAGTTCTGTATTTCCAAACTTTACTTAAATATGTCAATACATAATAGAAATCACCTTAAAAATAGTAGGTTTTTTTCGATTATATTTTATTCAAAACAAATAGGTCAAATGAAGACAAAAAGAGAATTAAGGAAATAAAAAGGTAGGGACAAATCGAAAGTTTCTTTTTTGCAATAAGATAATATGATAAAGAGAATGTTGAAAAAAAAAGATGATTTCTCTGTCCTTAACTTGGGATACTGACCTTGTAACAACTTACGGATATAACCATAAATGAGAAACATTGAAAAGGCTTTATCTGAAACTTGTGATCACAGTAGTATGTTTTCATGTGTGTGACAATGCGAGCTAGAAAAACATCAAAACAATAAAATAATTAAAGATGGATAGTGGCTAGCAGTGGAATTCAGTTTGACGGGAGTTTCGTCCGATTTGGGACTCGTCAGCTGGATGTACCTGCATCTCAGAGTTGATGTTCACTCTGGGACTCCAACCCAGTACTGTTCGCTTCAAACGCCATCTCATTATCCATTCACTTACTGAGTCCTGATAGCCACTTGCTTGTGCAATCGGGTGGAGTTTTTGAAATTCGCTTCGTATTATTTGTTTGAATCTTCCCGTTGATGTTTAGGACTGCAATTGATCAATCTGTTATTGGTATATTTGCATACTGTGCGTATTGCCTCGATATAGTCTTAATTCACAAGCATGGTAAGCACTGCTAGCCACCATCCATCTTTGCTTACAATGCTTGTGAATTAAGACTATATCGAGGCAATACGCACAGTATGCACATATGCCAATAAGAGATTGACCAGTTGCAGTCCTAACATATCGATGGAAAGATTCAAACAAACAATACTAAATTAAATAAAATAATCGGTACATAGCAAAATACCATTATCAAATTGAACCCATGATATTCAGGTTCCCTAGCAAATCTTGAATTCATTAGTTCATATTTACAACTTTAATTAAACCACGATTCACTACGCTTATGTTAGGTGTTATGTCCGGACGAAGAGTAAATGAATAGTAACTGTTAGGAGTTTATTATAGACTGTTGTTATATATATTCCTATTTGTATAACTACTATGTAACTATATTATATGTATATTCATATTCCTTTGATTATAAGCTTTTATTTGACCTATTGACTATTATTATACAATTTGCTATTCTTAAGTTATTCGTAATTTATTAATACCAGTCTCTCATATTCGCAGCAACTTTGGGGTATGATCTTGTATAATTGGTAATTGCTATTTTATGATATGATGCGACCTGGTTTGTTTGTATATAACCCACTATGTTTGAAATACATGATTCGTATAGCGGAGGCTGATATTGATGTTCTTGACTAAACCCGTTGGATTAGATTAGAAGCTACTATCTCAGTAGACCAATAAGAACTAATGATTGACTCTAAACTGCTCGTGCTGGTTTATGCGTCATTAGCCTGGTCAGTAAGTCGGTGTTCTAATTGTCGATCATATCACTTGATAATTAATAGGCCATAAGGACATAAGAGTTAGTTCAACCATGGGACTTCTCAACAGTGTAATCGCATGACACAGGATCTTAAGATCTCTCCATAAATGTTTTAGCTTTAGACCACTAATTCACTGTCTTCTCATGGTGGGGGTGTTGTTTACGAAATTGAGAGAACGAAAAGGGAATGTCCGGCACATTAACCAGGTTGGTGGATGTGGAGTGTCCACCTAGGGGAGTTGGAAAACCCTAATTCCAAACCAATGGTGCACATGGACTCCAGTATCCTGAAGGAACAAATGGAATCTGAATCAATCGTTGGTCACCGGCTACCATGGCACTGCATCTCCTCACGATGCTCCACTGCCTTGTGGATCAAATCTTTAGGTCAAAGGCTCCGGGTGTGGCCCCCTAAGAAAACCACCTGCTTCAGTTTAGGCACTTTGGCAGTATCACAGCCCTCACACAAACAAAATGAGATTTGTGTGGTGCATATTTATCTGGTGCTTCCTTGTACCAATATTTATGTGTCCAAATAAATAAATAAAATTCAATTTGTGCTTTGTAAGAAACTTGGTAATCTCATGATTAATACAATGCAAAGTTGTGTGTGTGACCTCTATTGACAAATCTAAACCCTCTATATAAAATAACTTTTTCACTACGTTTACATTTGCAAGATTCATTCAGAACATTCGTCCTAAAAAAATATTCTATTCAAAATGAATAGTTAAAGCGATTACGACCCAATATTTGAGCAATTATACATTATTTTCATAATTAAAATCATGAGTCAATTGAAGCTAGACCAACATGGAAAACCTGGAAGCACTGAACAGCGGTTTCGTTCTATTATGGGACTCCTCAGCAGTGCTCATCTACGACCTCGCCTCACGAGATTCCAACCCAGGACCCAGTGAGTTAATATCTCACAACAGACGTAGTTTGAACTCCACTGGTCACTGCTTCTCATCAGAACTCGAGGAAACATTCCTTACAGCCAGTCACTATTGAGCATATGATTATAGATCAGAGGGTGTTTTTTGCATAACGATTCATTTAGGATTTTTCCATATGAGAGGATTCAATTTAAATGACTGACCTTAGGAAACAAAGATAATATTTCATTAGATGAAAAAAATAGTCTACATGTAGATTAAATTAATTGGATTATCTTTTATGTTTTCTCCTCTGTAGCATTGCTCTTTAATTTTTTAATCCTATAGTTATTTTGTTAATTTTATTCATCATTCAGATCACCACTGCTAGTAACCATGGCAATTCAATAATGATGACATCTGGGTTAAGGGTGATGGATTGAAAATAAATAAAAAATAGAATTGTTACAGCATATTAGTTAATTGATGTGATTTTCTCATGTTTTTCTATTTTAATTGTTGGCAATTGTTTACAATAGAACATGAAATAAAAACATATAGACATATAAACATATAGTCCAGTACTTCCCATTTTTCCCTGATAGTCTAGCTTCAATTGAATCACGCTTTCAATTATGAAAATACTAAATTTTCACCAACCTCCCCCCCCTTCTGATATAGATTTCTGTTTTTAAAACAAATTCAAAAGCTTTAAAATTTAATCAGCTTAGAGTAATCATAACAACTGTATTGACAATAATAGTAATAATAACGGGAGAAACCTATGACCTGGAAAAATATAAACGGGATTAAACATAGAAAATTGATACAAACATTATAAAAACAGTTAATCAATAAAATATAAAGATATATATATTGTGTTTTATATTCAATGATAAGTGATTCTCAAAAATAAGAATGGCGGGAAACATTATCTTCATTCATTCACTCATTCATTGACAAACAAAAGTTGTATACGAAAGAACTTACCATAAAGGTACAATTGTATAATAGAGTATAAGTTTTTAGGTCAGAATCTTTAATTTATACATATATCAGAAGGCGTTTTGTGGAGATTTCAGTATTTTTCATAGTTGAAAGCATGAGTCAATTGAAGCTAGACCACCATGGAAAACCTGGGAGCATTGGACGGCCGTTCTGTCCTATTATGGGACTACTCAGCAGTGCGAATCCACGAACCCGCACTCGCGAGATTCTAACCCAGGACCTACCAGCTTCGCGTCAGAGCACTTAAACGATAAACCACTGAGCTGGCCGGTATCCAACGGTGTTAATGTCTAACTTCAACTGATCCACGAAGTTGAGCAACCATTCACCAATTGTCTTCAGTGAGTTCCTATCTCACAACAGACGTGGTTTTGAACTCCACTGGTCACTGCTTCTCACATATATATTTTTTATATAGTTAAAATCATAAGTCATTTGAAGTTTGATCATCATGGAAAACCTGGAAGTACTGGATGGATGTTTCGTCCTATTGTGAGACTCCTTAGCAATGGGCACCCAATATATATTCAAAATACTTAGAATGAAACAGTATATGAATCTGAATATATAAATAACTGCTATCAGGGTACATTTACAACATAATGACAATCTAGAATTCCCACACAAATACAAACTAGTATCATCATGATCATGATATAACTGATGTTGAACGATTAAATTATACGAATGTAGAACTTACAAAATGTATTGATTATAAATTTCTACAAATCACTGATAGTAGAATATATAAGAAGTATGTTAAGAACCCGATATATTTCATAAGTAAAAACATGGACACGGATTCTAATTATTGAGTTTGTTACAATAAATATGTTGAGTTTTATAACAGTACAATCTTTCAACATGAGATTGATAATAATCATGATATTACTTTCTTACTACTTACTAACGCCTGTTACCCCTTATGGAGGAGCATAGGCCACACACCATCATTTTCCATTCAACCCTGTCCTTGGCGATCCTTTCCAGTTGTTATTCATCCTTTTCATATCTGTTTCTATTTTACGGCGTAATGTTTACTTTGGCTTTCCTCTTTTCCGCTTCCCTTCACCATTCCAAGTTAGGGATTGCCTTGTAATGCACATTGTTGATTTCCTTAATTTATGTCCTATCCACTTCCAACATCTTTTCCTAATTTCTTCTCAGCTGGAAGCTGGTTTGTCCTCTCACATAAAACGCTGTTGCTGATAGTATCCAGTCAATGAATGTTGAGTATTTTGCGTAGACAGTTGTTGATAAATACCTGTACCATCTTGACGATGGATGTAGTAGTTCTCCACGTTTCAGCTCCGTACAGTAGAACTGACTGTCTTGACGTTCGTATTGAAGATTCTCACTTTGAGAATCATAACTTACTCATAGATTATTAGAAAGGATAACATTGAGGTGGTTCACTAAGAGTAGGACATTACCATTCTGATTCGATAGACAAATTTCTTATGTATAACAACCGAATCTGACTAAATGATTGATTGTAATGTGAAACTTTAAAAAATAAGCAACGGCTTGGGATACTTCCAAAGGATATTACTCTCTCTAAAGATGATTTTCATTAGGAGTAGATGCTAATGTTTTTCTTTTCTAATATTTGTAGTTTTATACAAAAACCTTCAAGGACATACACTAAGGTTTATTGAAGCCTCAGTTATCCAGAAACTGAAAACCCCCTTATGTATTCAAAAACAATTTGTACTTACACTTTACCTACCCTGGTATTACATGATCAACTAAAGAAATCTGATTGTGTTAATTGTGTACTTTTCAATAAGTAATATCCCTTTTTTTAAGGAAATATATAAATCGTGTAAATTATTTCACAACTATTACGTAATACATATTATCGGTAGTTATTTAGTTTTGATTAATCCCCCTATCACTATCATACATTACATATTACATAACATTTCTTATTTTTATATGAAATCAATATACAATTCGATTAATCGTTGAAAGCGTGAGTCAACTATGAAAAATACTAAATCTCCACAAAACCCCTTCTGATAGTTCGATTCATGATGTTCATAATTTGGAAGAATTCATAAAATGTAATGAACACATATTACCATTCTGCTCCATATTCAAAGTTTCCTATATTATCTTAAAAAGAACAAGAATGAAGATTGGTACATAATAAGATGAATTCATTTTATTTAGTTAGGTTCTCCTTAGATGAATGGTTGCTCAACTTCGTGGATCAGTTGAAGTTAGACATTAACACCGTTGGATACCGGCCAGCTCAGTGGTCTATCGGTTAGGGGCTTCGGCTCGAGACTGGTAGGTCCTGGGTTCAAATCTCGCTCGCGAGAGCAGGTTCGTGGATGCGCACTGCTGAGTAGTCTCATAATAGGACGAAACGGCCGTCCAGTGTTTCCAGGTTTTCCATGGTGGTCTAGCTTCAATTGACTCACGCTTTCAACAATGATAAATATACTTTTGTTGGAATGTTAATATTCATACAGGCTTAAATCAAACCGCATGAATATGAGAAATAAAGTGATAATATTGAGGTAGCGTGCGGATAGTGTAATTACAATAATAGAGACTGACCAATTACAATTCATAACATCAATCCCGAGAATATACAAATGCTTGCCAAAAAAATATACGCTTTTGTGATAATCTGATGAAATCATCAGTCAATTGATGCTAGACCACCATGGAAAATCTGGAAGCACTGGACGGCCATTTAGTTCTATTATGGGACTCCTCAGTGTGACTAGTAGGTCCTGGGTTCGAATCTCGCGAGTGCAGAATCGTGGAATTGCACTGCTGAGGAGTCTCACAATAGGACAAAACGGCCGTCCAATTCTTTCGGGATTTCCATGATGGTCTATCTTCAATTGACTCATGATTTCAACTATGAAAATACTGAAATCTCCACAAAACCCCTTCTGATCTCTAATCTGATGAGTTGACAGCTAAGTGGATAACACTTCAGGGCGTTGTTTTAACATTTATTTGTCTCTGAGTACTGAAAGGCTATTTTGCAAAACTGATCAGAATAATCTATACCATCATTGTTATTACTATTACTATTATGATTAGTTGTCTCCAAAGTGATATTTTTCTAGATATAACAAAAAGCTCAAATAGGTTTGATATATAGAAAATTTAAATAATTGAAGAAAGCAATAACGAAGATTGGTATTTATTAATAAGAATTCCTTTTATTTCGATAGGTTCTGATCAACTGCTTATAACCTATAATATTTGGAAATCAAAGTTATTCCAGATATTGATATAGTTATACATACGAGGCTAATTAAAGATGAATATGCGCATCATGATGTAACGAACATTTCAACACAGATTACAAAGTCATACAAAAATGTGTTTGTTAAGGAGAAATAAATAAATTGAGAGGAGGGAAAACTCCATAACATCGTACTGGTGATTACAACTCATAGAGTTAATAAACAATAGATAATTGTGTAATGAGGTAACTGACAACAGATTAATGGTAATGAAGAAATGATATGAATTGAAATCAGTCAGTTATGAATTAATGAAAAATGACAGTATCATAATCAAAACTTCAAAATGAGTTGAAATTATGAATGACGTAATAAATGAAAAGGGTGTAATGTTACCAGGACAAAGAAAGATTTATTACTGCCTACTTTTCCATACATTGATCTAGTATCAGAAGTTTGATCGTTATCACTCTTACAAATTTCCAAAGATTGGAGTTTGATTGTTTATGTATCAACTTGAAAGATTTCAGTGTATCCAATCGATGTACTGTATGAAGGAGATGTCTTGAGATAGCACTGATAAGTGTTTGTAATACATTTGATCTTAGCATTTTCAGAATATGTTCTTTGAATTTAGACGTAGGCTCTTCTTTCTTTTCTACCAATGTTACTGCTTTGACAGATGCATGTAAATACATATACACAGTTGGTGTTAACATGAAACGCATACCTATCGATATTCGATTGTGTTAAAGAACATGTTGTTTTGGACAAGACAATCAGTCTATCTGCAGGATAAGTTCTTGTCAGTGCAGTCTTCACTCTCATATTGATTGACCATGTTACATAATCATCTTTGAATTTAAGTTGAATAAAATTAGATCATCTATTTACCGTAATTTTAATCGTTTGAAGATCCCCATCATATTAATACACTAATATTGGAACTGGACACCGCCTCGTCGCAGTGATGTATAGTACAATTTAGGATAGTGACCTGACTCGATGCACTTGTTGATAAAATCAACTGTAGTTTGCGTTTCAGTGAACTTTACGTTATACTTCAGGAACTCATTGAGCACCTTCAACGCAATGGGTTGTTCACAACATTTTAATCGTTTAAAGATCCCCATAATATTAAAAGACTAATATTTGAATATTGGTTAAATATTAGTCTTTTATCGTAATTTATTTCAGTATTTCATCTTCACGTTTTCCATATTTCTCAATAAATTTCAGTCTACATTCGTTGTTCTTTAAACATTTCTTAATATTCATTCGTTCCTCTAATAGTGTATAAATTATTTCCAGCATTAGTTATGTGGTTCATATGGTCAGCAAATCCAAATGAATGATTTAATATATACGTGGTTATTTGTTGATGAACTGGTTCCAAACTATCCATTTACCATCATGTAACTTTGTTGTAGATTGAACTGATTGACCATTGAGAGAATAAGTGTAAGAAGAATACCTTGTTTATGTATATTCGGTAAACTATACATCTGGAGCTAATGAGACCCACGAGTTCGTAGGTCATTATAAGTGTAGTTATCGATCATAACATTCACGAGATTCTTCAATACTTTTGTGACTTTCTTCTTAAATGATTCAGTCATGTCCTTGTCACATTTATCTAACTTTTCATTTCATATGGTCACTTAAAACAGACTTCATCTTAGAGACAAAATCTATTGTGTCCATTAAAACAACACCTGAACCATTATGTGACCGTAATATCACTATATCAATATTTCGCTTAAGATTTCGTAATGTTGTCAAATGGTCTTTAGACTGACCATTGAGAGAATAAGTGTCCGAGGAATATCTTGTTTTGGTAAACTATACATGTTCTTTTTTTGTTGTTGTTATTTTTACTTTTATTAAATTGATTTATTTACACTTACAAATGTCTATTATCACATTAAAATAAATAAATTATAAAAATAAATAAATAAAAACCGAAAAAAAAATAATGAAAAATCTCTCTTATACATATTTATGACATTTAATAAATCATTTATATACACGAAATGATTTTAAATTATGGAGAATGCTGGTCGACGGTCTATACTCCATCGAGAGTAACAGGGGTACGTAAGTAATTAGGTAAGTAAGTAAGTAAATAGGTAGGTGAGTAAGTAAGTAAGTAGGTAAGTAAGTAAGTAAGTAAGTAAGTATGTATGTATGTATGTTTGTTTGTTTGTTTGTATGTATGTATGTATGTATCATCGTTTTAATATGGGTTAATCAATATATAATATAAATCAATAATTTTAAAATTGTTTTAATATTAGTCTGATACATTGACCTTCATTTATTATTATTATTAAAATAATGGACAGTCCATTTACAGTCATCTCTCATTAAGATAACAAAGTTCAATAAATTTATTTATTAAATGAACAAGAACAACTTACATTTCATGTTTATTTAATCGTTGAATTCATGAGTCATTTATAGATAGACCACCATGGAAAACTTGGAAGCATTGGATGGTCGTTTTGTCGTAGTATGAGACTTCTCAGCATCGGGTATCCACGATTCCGCATACGGGATTCTAAACGAGGACATACCGGTCTGAAGTGTAAACGCTTTACCTCTAGACCACTGAATCGACTGGCATCCAATAGTGTTAATATTTAACTCCAATCAGTCCACAAAAATGAGCCATCGTCTACCATTGTCTTCAGTGAATTACAATCTCACAAACGACCCATATTAGGACGAAACAGCCGTCCAGTGTTTCCAGTTTTTCCATGTTGGCCTAACTTTATGAATTTAACTATGACATTATTATAATATCCACAAAACCCCCCTTTCTGATATTAATGTTTACTTAATTAAAATTATTTTAAATATAAAATGAATTTACATAAATTAAGTTTAATTTTTGTTTTCAATTTTTCAATCCATGAAACAAAGATAATAAATACATATGTTATTATCAAAAGGGGGTGTTTTGTGGAGATTTTAGTAAATTTATATAGTAGTTCCAGGTTTTCCATGGTGGTCTAGCTTCAATTGACTAATGATTTCAACTACATAAAATTAGTAAAATCTCTACAAAAAATACCTTTCTGATAATGATCATATGCTCACTAATGACTGGCTCCAGCAAGTATTTCCTCGAGTTTTAGTGAGAAGCAGTAACCAGTGGAGTTCAACCAGGTCTGTTGCGAGATATCAACTCATTGAAAACAATGGTGAATAGTTGCTCAATTTCATGGATTGTTTGAATTTAGACATTAACACCATTGTATACCGGTCGGCTCAGTGGTCTAGTGGTTAAGCCCTCGCGGGACTGATAGTTCATGGGTTCGAATCTCGTGAGACAAGGTCGTGGATGCTCACTGCTGAGGAGTGCCACAATAGAACGAAATGGCCGTTTAGTGCTTACAGGTTTTCCATGGTGGTGTAGCTTCAATTGACTCATGATTTCAACTATATAGAATTGTTATTATTGAATGAAATTTGAATTATTTCATTCTTAAAGAAAAATGTTTTTGTTTGAATATCGATCAGCATGAATGATTTTTGATGTTGAGCGACACACAAGGTACTTTTAATTCATCCAATTGGAATACAACTTCTATCTATTTCTAAGATAATATTGATTTCTATTATTAATGCAATCATCACTAGACGGAAACATCTCCATGGTTTTCATTTCATAGTTTTACTTAATATGTACTTTCAAAAATATCAAAGAATCCCTCAGAAAACGGCACATTCTGGGAAGAACACATCAAATTGATAAGATGTTAGATAGTTTAATGTATTTGACCAAAAATATTGGGCATAGTTTTCGTCCTAGTTGATACTCGTCAGTTGGGCATTATTTTTAATCTTGAAAGACTGTACAACACAAGGGACGTTGTTACAGAAGCATATTAGTTTAAGTAGATACAAACGAAAATAAGACCACCGCTGAATGGACCAGTTCATGGCGTACGATTAACTTATGCGCATTTATTTTCATTGACCTTGACAGGGATCGATAATCTGTTCAATATTCAGTGATCCAACTGCCGGATGATTTGGCTAGGGCTCAGTGCCATTTCACCGTAGACTGAAATTTATTGAGAAATATGGAAAACGTGAAGATGAATTACTGAAATAAATTACGATAAAAGACTAATATTTAACCAATATTCAAATATTAGTCTTTTAATATTATGGGGATCTTTAAACGATTAAAATGTTGTGAACAACCCATTGCGTTGAAGGTGCTCAATGAGTTCCTGAAGTATAACGTAAAGTTCACTGAAACGCAAACTACAGTTGATTTTATCAACAAGTGCATCGAGTCAGGTCACTATCCTAAATTGTACTATACATCACTGCGACGAGGCGGTGTCCAGTTCCAATATTAGTGTATTAATATGATGGGGATCTTCAAACGATTAAAATTACGGTAAATAGATGATCTAATTTTATTCAACTTAAATTCAAAGATGATTATGTAACATGGTCAATCAATATGAGAGTGAAGACTGCACTGACAAGAACTTATCCTGCAGATAGACTGATTGTCTTGTCCAAAACAACATGTTCTTTAACACAATCGAATATCGATAGGTATGCGTTTCATGTTAACACCAACTGTGTATATGTATTTACATGCATCTGTCAAAGCAGTAACATTGGTAGAAAAGAAAGAAGAGCCTACGTCTAAATTCAAAGAACATATTCTGAAAATGCTAAGATCAAATGTATTACAAACACTTATCAGTGCTATCTCAAGACATCTCCTTCATACAGTACATCGATTGGATACACTGAAATCTTTCAAGTTGATACATAAACAATCAAACTCCAATCTTTGGACATTTGTAAGAGTGATAACGATCAAACTTCTGATACTAGATCAATGTATGCAAAAGTAGGCAGTAATAAATCTTTCTTTGTCCTGGTAACATTACACCCTTTTCATTTATTACGTCATTCATAATTTCAACTCTTTTTGAAGTTTTGATTATGACATTGTCATTTTTCATTAATTCATAACTGACTGATTTCAATTCATATCATTTCTTCATTACCATTAATCTGTTGTCAGTTACCTCATTACACAATTATCTATTGTTTATTAACTCTATGAGTTGTAATCACCAGTACGATGTTATGGAGTTTTCCCTCCTCTCAATTTATTTATTTCTCCTTAACAAACACATTTTTGTATGACTTTGTAATCTGTGTTGAAATGTTCGTTACATCATGATACACATATTCATCTTTAATTAGCCTCGTATGTATAACTATATCAATATCTGGAATAACTTTGATTTCCAAATATTATAGGTTATAAGCAGTTGATCAGAACCTATCGAAATAAAAGGAATTCTTATTAATAAATACCAATCTTCGTTATTGCTTTCTTCAATTATTTAAATTTTCTATATATCAAACCTATTTGAGCTTTTTGTTATATCTAGAAAAATATCACTTTGGAGACAACTAATCATAATAGTAATAGTAATAACAATGATGGTATAGATTATTCTGATCAGTTTTGCAAAATAGCCTTTCAGTACTCAGAGACAAATAAATGTTAAAACAACGCCCTGAAGTGTTATCCACTTAGCTGTCAACTCATCAGATTAGAGATCAGAAGGGGTTTTGTGGAGATTTCAGTATTTTCATAGTTGAAATCATGAGTCAATTGAAGATAGACCATCATGGAAATCCCGAAAGAATTGGACGGCCGTTTTGTCCTATTGTGAGACTCCTCAGCAGTGCAATTCCACGATTCTGCACTCGCGAGATTCGAACCCAGGACCTACTAGTCACACTGAGGAGTCCCATAATAGAACTAAATGGCCGTCCAGTGCTTCCAGATTTTCCATGGTGGTCTAGCATCAATTGACTGATGATTTCATCAGATTATCACAAAAGCGTATATTTTTTTGGCAAGCATTTGTATATTCTCGGGATTGATGTTATGAATTGTAATTGGTCAGTCTCTATTATTGTATTTACACTATCCGCACGCTACCTCAATATTATCACTTTATTTCTCATATTCATGCGGTTTGATTTAAGCCTGTATGAATATTAACATTCCAACAAAAGTATATTTATCATTGTTGAAAGCGTGAGTCAATTGAAGCTAGACCACCATGGAAAACCTGGAAACACTGGACGGCCGTTCTGTCCTATTATGGGACTACTCAGCAGTGCGCATCCACGAACCTGCTCTCGCGAGCGAGATTTGAACCCAGGACCTACCAGTCTCGAGCCGAAGCCCTTAACCGATAGACCACTGAGCTGGCCGGTATCCAACGGTGTTAATGTCTAACTTCAACTGATCCACGAAGTTGAGCAACCATTCACCAATTGTCTTCAGTGAGTTCCTATCTCACAACGGATTGGATGCCAGCTCATTGGTCTATCGGTTAAGGGCTTCGGCTCGAGACTGGTAGGTTCTGAGTTCGAGTCTCGCTCGCGAGAGCAGGTTCGTGGATGCGCACTGCTGAGGAGTCCCATAATAGGACAGAACGGCCGTCCAATGCTCCCAGGTTTTCCATAGTGGTCTAGCTTCAATTGACTCACGCTTTCAACTATGAAAATATTGAAATCTCCACAAAACCCCTTCTATAATTAAAAGTATATTTGCCTGTCATATCCCAAACAGGACAAAACGTGTATATTGTTCTTCACCGATAGACACAACTTGAATTTACTGAAAACTTGTAACTTAACAATAATACTGAGTTCATCCGATTAATATATACATATGCCAACTAGAGATTAATCAATTATAGTTCATAACGAGAAAATACAAAACCTCATATTCTACATACACAAACATATACAATAATCCACTTACTATTGTTTGTTTGAATCTTCCTATTGATGTCTAGGACTACAACTGGTCAGTCTCTAATTGGCATATGTGCATACTGTGCGTATTGCCGCGATATAGCCTGAAGTCACAAGCGTTGTAAACAAAGACGGATAGTAGCTAGAAGTGGAATCCAGGACACGCGTTTCGTCCTGTTTGGAAACTCGTCAGATGGATGTACCTGCATCTCAGAGTTGATGTTCACTCTGAGACTCGAACCCATTACTATTCTCTTCAAACGCCATCACGTTATCCACCCATCTACTGAGTCCTGATAGCCACTTGCGTGTGTAATGGAGTAAAGTTTATATCGACGCTATCGAGGCAATACGCACAGTATGCACATATGCCAATTAGAGACTGACCAGTTGCAGTCCTAAACATAAATGAGAAGATTTAAATAAACAATACTAAATGAATTTAAACTTCACCCCGTTGCACAAGAAAGTGGTTATCAGGACTCAGTAGATGGGTGGATAACGTGATGGCGTTTGAAGCGAACAGTACTGGGTTGCAGTGCCACAGTGAACATCAATTCCGAGATGCAGCTACATACAGCTAACGAGTCCCAAATGGGACTAAATGGCGCGCGTTCTGGATTCCACTGTTAGCCACTGTCCATCTTTATTTACAATAATCCTTCATACAAACAAATGATTCAATTATTATGTTCTCATTTCTTACTGATCAACTATTTTCAACACTGTAATCAATTTCAATTTTTTATTCGTTGTATTAATAATGGTAATAATTGATGTGATTCTAGACTATTTTTCCCTTCTTATGTTATACCATCATCAGTTCATTCATTAGTTTACCCTGGCAGTTTTTTTTCATTGAATGGTCGTGTTTAGGATGTGTATGGTATGGTATGGTATGGTATGGTATGTATGCGTCTAAACCTTTGAAGTGAACGGTGTATAATTGCGAGAGAAAAAACTGGGACCAACTGTCATTGTCTAGTTTTAATACCCAAATTATTAAAACTAAGGATGACAACTAAAGTGATTATTGTGTAATATCATTTCTCTTCTTTGCCGAGACATTTATATATGGATACACATAAATTCACCACATTCAACATACTGTAACTGTCTATGATTCACTCTAATGATTCTACATTTGACTTGTACTTTTAATAATAATATTAATAATAATCGATTGTAATGTGACATTTGAGGATGTTTCCACGCTGAAATCCATTTTCTGAGTGTTACCATAGTTGTTGTTATTTATAATTAGAATCTGTTAGTATTGGTAACAAAATTTTAATTAAATGAAAATAATAATAGGGAAAACAGTTTAGAACATTATTTTCATAACACTTGTTACTATGTCGTGTATTGTTTACAATGATGATTATTTGATCTAACATAAACATAACTAAATTTTGAATATTTTATGGGGGGTTTTGTTTTCGGACCTGGATAGACAAACTAATCTTTTGTATGTATTTCATTTGGATCCATGTGTATACTGTATGAAATTCAACGATGACATCCAGTTGTTGTCAAAAGCCTAAGAAGGTAAAATCCCAATCAACATTATAATACACAAAGTTACTAATGTTAAGATCAGAACCTAATTGTATGTGTGTGTGTGTGTGTGTGAAGTTCAATTACTGAGAGGATAATGATTCACTAACCATCTGAATAAACAAACGAATCAATCATATGTGTCACTCGACTGTTTAATAATAATAATCATTGGTGACACAATGAATAACTTATAAACGAGATAAAGAATTGTAAATACAGTGTGAAACTATACTTCTATTACATAAAAACTAATAATGCTAATTGATAGTTAGAATAGAAATCCAAAAGAACTACATGGTGATTAAATCCGTTACTGATTGAGTGATTGAGAAGTTAAGTGCTATAACTACCAATTTATGACTGTCAACAAAGGATAGCAACAAGAAGTTCTGGAAAAAGTAACTCACTATAATTAGTTTACCAAAATCTTGATGTCCAATATTTGTTTTATAAATAATGATTTCTTTTCAATAAAAAAATAAATTTCACAACTTTCTACCATTAATCAATAAAGTCACATAGATACTTTTTCTTTTCTTTTTAAAGTATCATTTGTTTGTCGTTTAGTTATGTTAGTTACCATGGTGATTATTGTGCTTACTGAGCATATAAACAACTATTTGATACATTGAGTTTATAAATAAAATAATTGCTGAATTTATAGGAAATTCTAACTTTTTAAGCATGTAATACTAAGATAGAGAATGGTGGCAAATATTATGCGAGGTACAATAATATTAAACTATAGTGTACAAATCCCAATTCTGAATCAGGTCAATTGCCACACTAAAATAGATAAATAACAATTTTCTTGACTGTGAAACTTACTTTCTTGCTTACTCTTGTTGCCCCTCGTGGAGGAGTGTAAGCAGCCCACCAATACTCTCCATCGAATTCTGCCCTTTCCATCTACTATGATATATTGTTTTCATAATTTTATACAAAAATCCTATATTACTATATTCCTATATTACTCCTGAATGTCACAATAATTTCATACAATTACTACTGAACATGTTATATGGTTGCACAGAATGTAATTTAACCATAGCTTATATATATGCAAGCTTATACATGACTATTTGTACTGTAATTGGTTAAACAAAGTCAAAGGATTTCCTATGGAATAAATACTTTTGTAGGGTTATCAATGACTGATTATCCTGATGATTCACACTATCCACTTTAAAAAAACTAATCTAATCTCAAACGAATGAAATAAGTACATCATATAAACATTTATCTAATATGTTACTTGTTGACCTTGACCTATTTGAACATGTTTTAAGATTTGTATGACATAACAGCTGATAAGTTCACTTTGTAGGAATGGTGCCCTAATCAGTTTTTCGAGATAGCTGAATTGGATAGGAGACAAATTCAAAATAATTTTGATACATGAAACGGTAAAAATGAAACACTGAGCCCCCCCAAAGTGAACAATGAATTGAAGTTAGAAAGGACAATAGGAAATTAAATAAAATCAATATAGAATGAATGGTCTCAACCTAGAGTTCGAGTTAGAAGTGATTAGTGAAGTTTAATCATATCAACTATGAGAAAACTATCCAACGCAAGTAATGGAAGATGTTCGCGCAGTATCGCGAATTGACTTCAGTTAAACATATACATCATTAGATTCCGTGTTAGTGGTCATGAGGCTAAACGTTTATGTGTGAGACCAAAAGCTCTCGGTTCAAGTTTTTGTGGTAGAATTGTGGATGTACACCACTAGGGAGTCCCATACTGGCATAAAACAATCGTCCAATACTTACATGTTTCCAATTATAGTCTAACGACGAATACTTTGAGATTAAAAATTATGGCAATTCTAAATTCTCTACAACCCCCCTCTATCCTGAAAAAACCTACAAAATTCAACAATCCACACAGGCTTTTGTGCTAATAATAGTCATATTTTTACTGGTAACTAACGTTGGGAGGTTATTCCTGAACTCCTTAAACCCTTATTCTAATGAAAACCATATTGTTCACCTATATGTGTTGCTCAAGTGTATGTTCGCTCAAAACACTTTAATAACACAGTGTAACAAATATGTATTAATTGCTTGTAAAGGTAGGTATAATATCTAGTATTGAACTAAAAGAAGCATGTTTATCTTTTTCAAGTAGCTACCCATTTACTAAATACATATATGCTAACAGAATTACACCAAATACAAAATAACACTATGTTATATCTGAAGCGTTTCGAATTCACTAGTTAACGAACGGAACAAAGACTTGTGACAACAATCACAAGCTAGCTATTCTGAAACATCCCAGACCCAGCTAACTAGAGTAAGAAGTCCGAGTTGGAAGCGGGGAAGTTATATTCCGTAGCAGCCAGAAGCACAGCATTCGTAAGGGGGACAAAATTAAACGTATATATACAGCAATAAATTGTCCTCGGGCAGCATTACAAAATAGCACACTCAAAGATACAACGGACCAATAGCGTTTAAGATAATTTACAAGTGGGAAATTTGACTCAAAGGTGAAAAGAGCGCTTTTGGCGCGAAAACAAAGAAATTCAAATTCTCAAAATAAAATTACAGAATTAGTCCATTTATCAAGTAAGTTCTGGGGAGTTAGCATCCCCACCACACTAATACCAACTAATATCATGTTATCAATTCTTTACCACCAACTGATTTATTTTCAACTGACTATACCTGAAACACAATGCTAAACAAAATGATATAACAGTATTAGTCCAATTGTAGACCGACTTTTTGTGATGCTCAATTTACAAGGATCAATTTTTATATTGTTAGAGCAATGAATTCATTGGATCACTAAAAGTTTCCATGAAAACAATGAAATGAACTAGGAAGTAGTGAAGTATGTAAAGACATTAGCCCCTATTGTATGTCTTATCTCTTGTTAAATGAATAAATAATCTGTTATGTCATCTGTAAATTGTCCCAATTGTTATGATGTCTGGATATAACTTTATAATAATCTCAAATCTTCTCCAAACTGTTAACAACTAGATTTCAGCCTATTTAATACAAACTGACCATCCAGACAATGGTTATTATTATTATTATTATTATTATTATTATTATTATTATTATTATTATTATTATTATTATTCGTTACATTATTCTCTCTCACAGCTCATGTTAGCCATATTTATTCTGATCAATTGTCTGGCAATTTTATTTAACGTATTAACTCATTCAAACCAGCACTTCACAGTTGTCATCCCAACATTAACGATTTGATTTTTATTTTATAGTTCAAAACATTCTAAACCCATATGCTACATATAAATTGCCTTAAACCTGGCCACTAATTGTTTTATTAGTTTGGATATACAGGATTGTAGAATCTGGAGAGAATTTGTAAATCTGTGTTTTAAATAATAATGAATCATAAACTTGTAAACAACCATAAAGACAGGGGATGGTAACTGATTGTTTTTCTGACTATTGTCAACTACCTAGTGTCACACTATAGTGTCCCCGATGTTGAGTTTCTTGAACTAATAAGAAGTATTTCCATCAGTGTTTAACAACGATTTCCTCAGTACTTCCTTAATTAATTAATTACTTACACTTGTTACTCTTCATCGAGGAGCATTGGCCGCCCACTAGCAGTCTTCCTCCAACCCTGTCCTGAATAATCCTTTCCAATTCTTTACAGTTGATGTCTTCCTCCAATTCTTTTCGCAGTGTGTTCTTCGGTATTCCTCTTTACCGTTTCCGTTCAGGATTCCAAGTAATCGCTTGCTTCGTAATGCAGTTTGTTGATTTCTGCAACGTGTGTCCTATTCATCTTCATCGTCTTTTCCTAATTTCCACTTCAGATGGAAGCTGGTTTGTTCTCTCCCACAGTAGTCTGTTGCTGATGATATCCGACCAACGGACATTGAGCATTTAACGTAGACAACTGTTTATAGACACTTGTACATTTTGGATGATGGTTGTGGTAGGTCTCCAAATTTCAGCTCCATACACTAGATCTGTCTTGACGTTCATATTGAAGATTGTGACTTTGATACTGGTTGACAGTTGTTTTCAGTTCCATATGTTCTTCAAGTGTAGAAGTACTACCTTTGCTTTGCCGATCTGCACCAGATCCTCCTTGTTTTCTATTTCATCCATTACTGGTATAATTCAGTATGATCAAACAAGATAATTTTTTCCTGGGACAAATCATCTGTAAATCCATTTGTTTTGGTTGCTTAAATCTCCTAACTGATGTTTACGTCTGCAATTAATCAGTCTCATAATGGTATATGTGCATCCTGTTCAGATTGCCTCGGTTTTACCTTGAGTCACAAGCATTATAAGCAGAGATGAATGGTGGCTAGAAGCAGGAACCTGGACTCACATTTTGTTTTATTCTAGACTCATGAGTTGGATGTAACTGTATCTCTGAGTTGATGTTTACTCAAGGACTCGAACCCGGTACTGTTCTTTTCAAACGCC
Source organism: Schistosoma rodhaini (assembly GCA_944470415.2). Classification (NCBI taxonomy): domain Eukaryota; kingdom Metazoa; phylum Platyhelminthes; class Trematoda; order Strigeidida; family Schistosomatidae; genus Schistosoma; species Schistosoma rodhaini. Next base: position 38,479,056 of record OX104037.1, read on the forward strand.
ACTGCATTATCCACTTAGCCAAATAAGACGAAATTTTCGTCCGGGCTTCCACTCCTAGCCATTATCCATCTCTGCTTATAATCTGTTAATTGTTTGCTTATTTCAAAAATTATCTGAACTATCTAGAAAACATAGAAATCAAACTGGTGGTTGGATAAGTTAAAAAGTGTGAACATCGCTAAAATATATTTACAGGTTTCTTTACCTATATCAAAATAATCTGTAGCATTCAACAGTTGATCCATGTGAGTGTGAACATCCTTTTTCAATGTTCTTATAAAAGTACAATACCTAGCAACTTCGAGAACTTCTCAGTTCGTTTATTGTATAGGTCCAATACATAAGAGCGTAATTCCCGTCGGGGTTGTCACTCTAATCACGTAAAGCTATCTACATGTCTTCTGTAAACAAACTTTTGTAAAGTATCTCAACCAGCCGAATGAAACCAAAAGAAATAACGTGGAAGTAACAGCTTGTAATGAAATCCTCCATAAAAATTAGGCTCTTCCATACAGTATTCACTCATTAACTGAACGGAAAAAAATAATTCTTGATTCGAAAGTTCAAATATTTTTATTGTATTTACTCAGGGCTACGTCTAATCCATTTCTCAGCATAGAGTTATGGAGATTTTTAAAGTAATAGACGGTTGTTTCATACTTGTATGGAGCTACTTAGCAATGTACATGCACAACCCTGCTGGCAGGAATCGGACACAGGATCTCCGGTATTCCATGCGAATCCTTAGCCTATAGTCTACTAACTCAGAATACAGTAGTCATAATGTTTAACTCTAATGAACCTATGATATAATTCGACTATCTTCCACCTTCGTTTAAAAGTGGGACAGAAGGTCTTGTGTTTGACTCCCGCTTGCGGGGTCGTGGATGTGCACTGCTAAAGAGTTTCATATTGGGACTAAATGATTGTCTATTGCTTCCTAACTTTCCGTTGTTGTCTAACTGGAGTCAGAACTTGATTTAAAAGACAATCAATTTCTATTGGTATACGAACATCTTAAACACGAGAAAATTCAAGCGTTTACATATAACTACATATCCTCCTTTGAACAAGTTAATCGTTGTCTGAAGATTCAGTTGCTTATCGTATAAAACGTTTGTTTTTGCAAGAATAGCTGTTAAAAGCAGAGATAGGTATTTAATTCGACTCACATTGTAGAAATCAACACTGATATCCCGCTACATCCAGCTGAATAGTCTCGAATAGGACGGAATTCATATTTCAGATTCTACCGCCAACCACATTTTAAAAAATGTACCTTAAATTTAACACTTTGATGTGTTCAGCAGTTCAAGTCTGGTCAGAAGGTACTTTTTGTACCATAAGAGCATACAAAATAGTGTGAATGAGGAGAGACGCAAAAGAGGAAAACTAAAGGAAAGCGGAATCAGCGACCCTGCAAGCACACACAGTGCACTTATAATCAATAACGGAAGCACTCGACAACATTCAGAAATAATATAAGTCTCAGATTAAGACAATCTTGAAATCGAAACTAGAAGCCGATAGTTTAAGCCACTAAAAGTGGATTTGTTCGAAGGACTTCAGTTTTAATCTTAGCACAGTGATAGCTTAAATGTAACAGTTTTAAAAAACTGATTCTTAAAGTTAAATAGTTAGTATCACTAAACTTCACATGATAGATATAATACTCTGCCCTTTATGTAATCAATTATCCAGATTAATAGGCTTTGATGTTAAACTCAGTATTAAAAAATATATCAAATGTTTACAATCTGTTTGTTTGTTTTGTAGATCTTGAAGTAAAACCCTCACCTTAACAAATAATTTTGTAAATATTCAACATTGATACTGATCTTGTTGGTTTGAATAGACACAGAGTTGACTGAAGGGTCTCAATCTGGCATCACCAACAGGTTATGACACAACCCCATACAAAAGCCTATTCCATCTTTTAACTCTTCCTTTATTTCTGTGTTCAAATGTACTGTTCTTTCTAACCTAAATCTCATTCTTTTTTGTTTATCTTCAGGAGAGTGTCTGAACATCAATATTGTTTTAATATATCTGTAGGGCCAGTGAAATGGCACTTAGCCCTAGCCAAATCGTCCCGTAGTTGGGTCACTGAATGTCAAACAATCCATCGATCCCCGTCAATGTCAATGGCAACCAACATTCACCAGTTAGTTGTATGTCATGGACTGACCCATCTGGTGTACGTTGTACTTTATTCTCTGTACTCACCCTTTCTAATATATTTCCATAATAACGTCATTTGTGTTATACGGTCTTCAAAGTACCCGTACTACCTTGATACGATGAAGGTGTAATCCACGTCACACCATTCCCGTCTAATTCGAGTAGGCCCTCAATCATTCCATCTCTACGTTGTGATCTACATATCTTATCCAAAATGTATCTTCAGTATATATCAATGAATAATGAATGTTTGAGGTAAGATGGTGGTTGGAGGTGGTCAACAGGAAACCCTGAACCCGGGTTTCGTACTACTTGGCACTCGTCAGCAAGGTGTACCTGTAATCCGGAGGGAACTGATGCTCCCTGGCGGATTCGATCCCGCGTCACTCAGCTTCACAGTCAGAGACGTTACTACTGAGCTATTCGGGCCGCGACCAACCTCCTGTAGGACTGAGATGTAATCACAATTGATTGATCACTGGGTGGTGATCAATGTCATGCGTGTCAAGTCCTTCTTAGTGCTGATCGAATGCTATCGATCGAGTTGCAATGTGACCACCAGTCTAGGTGGCTCGACACTGCTTGCACTATGTATATCCGCCAGGGAGCATCAGTTCCCTCAGGATTACAGGTACACCTTGCTGACGAGTGCCAAGTAGCACGAAACCCGGGTTCAGGGTTTCCTGTTGACCACCTCCAACCACCATCTTACCTCAATATACATAGTGCAAGCAGTGTCGAGCCACCTAGACTGGTGGTCACATTGCAACTCGATCGATAGCATTCGATCAGCACTAAGAAGGACCTGACACGCATGAGATTGATCACCACCCAGTGATCAATCAATTGTGATAATGAATGTTTATATGGATGAGATTTAAAAAAATAAACCTACTTATTTTTGTACAAGATGTTGCCATTGACATCCAATTATTTATACTATTTACTATAAGATATCCATACATTAGAAAATAACATGTAAACATCTGTTTTTTTGATTTTTTTTCTTCATCTGTACTACTTAGAAACTATGACAACTATTTCTAAGACTTATAGTTGTATAAGATTTATCTACTTAAATCCATTTACAACATAAACTCATCCATAATAATAATCATCATCACATTTCCCGTTTGTATATTTACTTACAATTACTAACTTGGAATCTATTTATGTGATGGTAACAAATTAGTTGGATTTATGTACACCAAAGATAAACAAACAATACATTGATACAAAACACCTGTTATTAAGTATTTTGTGAATATGTAAAGTATAACAGTTATCATTAATAAGAAGTACAAGTGATAAGGTGATAACTATTGCCTGCTATTAATTTGACTATAGTTGATAGAATAGTTTAGTTTACTTTACTTACTTACGCCTGTTACTCCCAATCGAGCATTAGCCACCGACCACCATTCTCCAACCCATTCTGTTCTGGGCCTTCCTTTGTAGTTCTATCCAGTTTTTGTTCATTCTTCTCATGTCTGTCTTCAGTTCTCGGCGTGATGTGTTCTTTGGTCTTCAACTTCTCCTTTGGCCCTCAGGATTCCATGTGAGGGCTTGTGTTGTGACGCAGTTGGGTGATTTCCTCAATGTGTGCCCAATCCACTTCCAGCATTTCTTCCTGATTTATTCCTTATCTGGATGGAATTTGGTTAGTTCTCTCCCACAGTAGGTTGTTGTTGATAGTGTCTGGCCAACGGATCCGAAGTATTTTGCGTAGACAACTGTTAATCTTCTGAATGATGGCTTTCATAGTTCTCTACGTCTCCGCTTCTTACAGTAGTACTGTGTTGACATTTGTATTGAAAATCCTGATCTTGATGTTGTCTGACACACAGTTGTTTTGAGTTCCAGATATTGTTCAGTTGTAAATATGCTGCTCTTGCTTTGCCGATTCGCGCCCTCACATCTGCATCTGATCCACCGAGAATAGTTTAGTACGTGAAGTATTTCATTCCTGTTAAAAGATACATTAATTCTAGTGGATTAGTAGCTGGTAAAATCTTAACACTAATGCCGAATGAATATTGAACTCTTATAAACTTGTACTTAATATAAACTAGGAGGAGTGTTCACAACGTTAATCAATTTTTGATAGTAGATGACATTCTTAGATTACTGTCATTTGACCACAGGTTTATACGAAGGACTGCTCATCTATAGCGAGACAAAAAATGATGATGAGGTTAAATGTAGGATACCAGATAAAGGTGGATAATTAGTAGATGACGTTGTGAATCTTCATCTACCATGATAGTCATGATTATATTACCGCTGCATAACTATCGTCTACCTCTATAAGCAATAGAAGAATCGTAGGTATGAATTGCTAGGAAACTAGGACCAAACAGATCAAGACATGACATCACTACGTGAAATTTGTCGGTTTCAACCATGTTAATAAGTGGAAACTGGCTAGCTGGGGTTCGTGCAAAAATCGTAATAGCTAGTTCAAGATTTCAGGTTATATACCCAGAAATATATCTATATTCATTATACATCTACTCATCATCTCATACTAATTGTTCTGTCAGTCCTTTTCTGACTGCATTAAATGTGTTGGGATATTTCCAAAATAACAGACATCAGGACTGTTTTAGCTTTTACATCTCGTTAACTTCATCTCAATTTGTTAATTTAGTGTGACTAATTAGATTGATGTACATTAATACCAGTTTGTACGTTATTTTATTCACTAAGATACACCATCGCGTTATCCCAAATAGGACGAGATGAGTGTCCACTGCTAGCCACTATCCATCTTTGCTTATATTATTGTGCAGCTATTGCATCTACAATGTAGTGTTCACTCTACAGAGATTTCAACAAGCACTGACTACTAATCACTATATTTATCTGGAACTAATTTCAAAGATCTGAATTTTCTTGGTTCATTATCAAACTCTAGATATTTCAAAAGATTTGAAGCTTATAAGCAAAGTTGGATAGTGGCTAGCAGTGGAATCCAGGACACACAGTATGTACATATGCTAACTTTTTAAAAAATATCAATGGGAAAATTCAAACGAGCAATACTAAGTGAATTTAAACTTCACCCCATTGCACAAGCAAGGGGCTATCAGGACGCAGTAGCTAAGTGGATAACGGGATGGCGTTTGTAGCGAAAGTTACTGGGTTTCGAGTCCGAGAGTGAACATCAACTCAGATGCAGGTACATCCAGCTGACGAGCCCCAAATAGGACGAAACGCGCGTCATACTGGATTCTACTGCTAGCCACCATCCATCTTTGCTTATAATGCTTATGAATTAAGGCCAGATCGAGGCAATACTCACAGTATGCACATATGCCAATTAAAGACTGACCAGTTGCGGTCCTAAACATCAATTTGAAGCTTCAAACAAACAATACTAATTAATAGTAGAAAGCATGAGTCAATTGAAGCTAGACTACCATGGAAAACCTGGAAACACTGGACGGCCGTTTCGTCCTATTATGGGACTACTCAGCAGTGCGCATCCACGAACCCGCTCTCGCGAGCGAGACTTGAACTCAGGACCTACCAGTCTCGAGCCGAAGCCCTTAACCGATAGACCACTGAGCTGGCATCCAACGGTGTTAATGTCTAACTTCAACTGATCCACGAAGTTGAGCAACCATTCACCAATTGTTTTCAGTGAGTTCCTATCTCACGGGTTCGTGGATGCGCACTGCTGAGGAGTCCCATAATAGGACGAAACGGCCGTCCAGTGTTTCCAGGTTTTCGATGGTGGTCTAGCTTCAATTGACTCATGCTTTCTACTATGAAAAATACTAAATCTCCACAAAACCCCTTCTGATAATTAATACTAATTAAGGCAAGCAAAGATGGATAGTGGCTAGCAGTGGAATCCATTTTGACGCGCGTTTCGTCCTATTCGGGATTCGTCAGCTTGATGTACCTGCATCTCAGAGTTGATGTTCACTCCGGGACTCGAACCCAATACCTTCCGCTTCAAACGCCATCGTGTTATTCACTCAGCCACTGAGATTCAAACAAACAATACTAAGTGAATACTAAGTAAATTTGGATTTGAAGCTTAATTTCATATCAACTACCATAATTCATCATGGCATCCAATGTATATGATGGTATTTATAATCTATCTAGTACATTTAATTAAGTCATCATAAGAAAATATTTCAGTAATACATAAATGACCGTAAATCATTAATGAATTATTGGTCGTTAAATCATTTTAACTAATTAATTTTATTTTGTTTTTCTAATAGGGCGGGGTCAATAAAAATGATTAATGTGGATGATATTCTTTAAAAAAAGGGGGGATGGAAAAGGATAAGGATTTTTATTTATCTAACATGTTTATAGGATAGTGCTACTGATTAACAGATCACCTATATTATGAGAAATGACAAAAATGTCGGTTTTCCCCCTAGTTTGTGTGACATTTTTAAGAAAAAAAAGAAGTGAGTATGAACAATACCCAAAGTCAATATGTTTATATGTGGAGTGAGTGAGTGAGCTTATATGTAACTGTGTTTGTCTATACCCTAAATTCAATGTCTATATGCTCATATATCATAAACCATAGATGTCATGAGGCATGATAGTCATTAGGTTTTCCACCCTGTAAAACAAACAAATTTATGTATAATTATACAACTGTGATTTTTTTAAAAATTTTTTTATCTGTTAGATTACTATTCACGTTTTTTTTGGTGCGATGGTAATAATACACATAAATCATGTTTTCATTACTCTCGTTTCAATGATCACGAACACCCACACACACACACACACACACACACACAATAAGGTCCCATATCAATGTGTCCTGTTTAAGTTATTGTTCTATTTGCTATCCGCTTAGTCAACATGATTGTAAACATATGTCAATTTGAGGAATGAGTCATTCCTATATTTTTTATACAAAGGAAAAGAATTTGCATTTACAACTATGATATTTTTTTTTCCAAAAATGAATCATAATCTCTCAAATTACGGTGGGGGTACTTACGGGATAAATGTGTTGTATCAAAACCCCCATGTTGCTAAGCTATTCAACAACCTAATTAAGATGAAAGAAGGATTATTAGTTCAATTATATTCTGATTATATTTTCTAAGGTTCGGGACACATATGAAACAGCCTAGGTTTATAAAGAAACGTCAACTGGTACGAGTTATGAAAACATATGTTGTAGAAACTACATGGTAATAATGAATGCCAGGTTTAGCCTTCATTGAATACACAAGTAACATGAAGAGAGAGGGCTGTTTAAACTTGAAAATCTCAAACACCTAATTAATTGACAGATAAATCTCCAGTTAACAATAATTATGCATTATGCGAGACAATAATTAATTAGATTATGAAATAAATGAAGCATTAACAAGTTTCTTAATGGCACTTTAGCCAAGAATTAGAAGTTACACCAATTGATTGCCTGTTAGTAACCAATGTCACCTTTGTTGGTTATATTCGTCTCCGATCAATTTCAATTTAGGAACCACCGAAAACTAGGGGACATTGGATTGTAGTTTCGTCCTAGTAAGTGGTCTAACAACAGTATTCAATAACAACCCTCCAGCGGAGTAGCCCAGAATTTTTAGGTATTGAGGCTGACTCAACTATTAAAATCACTGAGTCTTCCAAGCCCGCAGACAAGTTGAATTGATCAAAGACAGTTGATTACGTTGAATATCAACATGAACTGTGATGACATGAACGGTAAAATTAACAAATATATAAATTTTAATGGTTGAGATCATGAGTCAATTGAAGCTAGACCACCATGGAAAACCTGGAAGCACTCAACGGCAGTTTCGTCCTATTATGGGACTCCTTAGCAGTATGCATCCACCATCCCGCCTCACGAGATTCGAACTCAGGATCTATCAATCTCGCGCGCGAACGCTTAACCACAAGACCACTGAGCTGGCCGGTATCCAACGGCGTTAATGTCTATCTTCAACCGATCCACGAAATTCACCGACACATCCACCAATGTCTTCAGTGAGTTACTCTCTCACAACACACCTGCTTCAACTCCACTGGTCACTGCTTCTCACTAGAACTCCAGGAAATACCTCTTGAAGCCAGTCACTAGTGAGCGTATGTTGAACAATATGAGAAGGGGGTTTTGTGAATATTATATTAATTTTAATAGTTGGGATCATCAGTCATGAGACATTGGATATATGTAGTATTTTCAAAAGTGATTTAAGGGGGTTTTGTAGGGATTTTTAGTAATTTTTTTATATATAGTTGAAATCATGAGTCAATTGTAGCTAGACCACCATGAAAAACCTGGAAGTACTAGACGGCCATTTCGTCCTATTGTGGGACTCCTCAGCAGTGATTTAATTCGAAAATAGGGAATGCTCAATAACAACTTAGTAATTTCAATAAATAATTTTAGCTTCTAGACTTGGATCCTAACTTATTTCGAGTTTGTAAGCCTACCATTAATTAAACAACTATTCTATACATCTAGGTTTGCATGGCCTCCCCATTTGATAGTTAGTTCATTACAAGTCGAATCTCAATGAGCAGTTTTTTTATAAGGTGCACGAGCAAATTAAACAGTTGTTGAGTTCGATATAAGTAAACTACACCTATAGATTTCATTCATTCAATCAGTTGTCATATTCATTTCCTAATGTTAAACAGGTTTATCTGACGAAAGAATGTGTATGTTCCACACCATTTATCACCACAAAAGGGGAATATTAATTTTTACAGTTGAAATCATAAGTCAATTGAAGCTAGATCACCATCGAAAACCTGGAAGCACTGGATGGCCGTTTCGTCCTATTTTGGGACTCCTCAGCAGTGCGCATCCATGATCCCGCATTCGCAAGATTCAAACCCATGACCTACCAGTTTCGAGCCAGAGCCCTTAACCGATAGACCATTGAGCCAGCGTCCAACAGTGTTAATGTCTAACTTCAACCAATCCACTATTTTGACCGACCGTTCACCAATTTGGGATGCGCACTGTTGAGGAGTCCCATAATAAGACGAAACGGCCATCCAGTGCTTTCAGGTTTTCGATGGTGGTCTAGCTTCAATTGACTAATGATTTCAACTATGAAAATACTAAATTCTCCACAAAACCCCCCTCTGAATATTAATTTTATCATTTATACATAAATCTGATTAAAATAATTAGGGTATCTCTCATCTTAATCAGTTCATGAACTTAATTCTATCTTCTTAAGTATTTTATATACATTCAATAGTTCTCACTTCGATTATTTTATCTTTTTTAGGGGTAATAGTTTATGAGAATAGTTATTTTAAAAAAAGGATCAACTTTCACACTTTCAATTTATGTACACATTCAGTCAAGCGTAAACATAGACAAAGAGAAATCAATCTCATGTTGACAAAAATAAGTATGATTCGATATCGAAGTCATAGAGTAGACTTTATGAATACTCCACAGTATATTATTAAAGTTTAACCCATAAGATTATTAATCACAATCATATGAACAGGTGACTCGATTGGTTAACATGTTGTCTACTTATCTACAAGGTGGGGGTATCTGCCCCAGAATTATGATACATATTGTATTATATTCTATATCAGACATAATTCTAATTTTAAATTTATTCATCCTTGTGAAAAAAAAATTTTTTTAAACTAATCTCCCACCCCTCTCTATTTGTATTTGTCTGTCCCCCCTATCTATGTATGATTTGTATTAGCATGATTTTCTCTAGAAAATTTTTCTTGCATTCATTCATTCATTCATTAAAATAATCTACATCAGTCTAACATGATGATTGTCTATAGAGAAGAGAATGATGATCTAATTCTTCAATGATTCCCATGAGGGCCACTTAAGACTAAACATTGATCAATGTTAGGATGTTTAAATCTAAAGTGGTTTACAATGAATTATAATATACGAAGCTGTATGTTGTGTGTAGGTTGATTATGTAAAAAGTGTGATTGTTGTTTGTTCAGTTGGTTGGTTGGTTGGTTGGTTGGTGGATGGGTGGTTTGTTTTTGGCTGAAAAATAAACAAATGACCTTTTTATGATGATAACAAACAAAAGCCATTCATTTGAAAATTTAAATAAATAAATAAATTCAATGTGTAAAATTAATTTTATTTGGGTTTCTCATCAACTATATAAGGGAGTTTAGACATTCTCTTAGATTAGGTGATTAGTTAATAAAAAATTTTTAAAAAAAATTGTGGATAATGTTTACTGATTAGACTAATTGTACAAATTATCCTGTCTAAGATTAACCCTTTTTTTCTCAGTTGGACCTAAGGGTAGGATTAAAGTTCATTAAGGATCATTTTCCTTGTTTAAATAAGTTACAATAAAAAAATAATCCATTTATTATTATGTAAATAGAGATATTTAGAATATATTAGTTCTTTTTAAAAAAAAATATTGATTAACAATTGTCTACGCAAGATACTCAATGTCTGCTAATCGGGTACCATCAACAACAGCCTACTGTGAGAGAGAACAAACCAGCTTCCATTTAATTTGAAAATTAGGAAAATATGATAAAAATGGACTGGACATGTATTGAGGAAATCATGAAACTAAATCATGAGGTAAGTTCTAACTTGGAATCCTGAAGAGAAATGGAAAAGAAGAAGGTCAAAGAACACACTACGTCTGTAATTGGAAGTAGAAATGAAAAGGATGAATAACAACTGGAAAGAACTGTGAAGGATTGTCCGAGACAGGGTTGGATGGAGAGTGTTGGTGGGTGGCCTATGGTCCTTAACGAAGGGTAACAGGTGTAAGTAAGTAAGTGATTAACAAATGACTAAATTATTTCCTGCAAAGAATGGTGAATAATGTATTGAATTAAAATATCCAGAATGAGTAAGAATAGAGTAATCTAGTTAGTTTGTTGTCTTTCAGGAATAAATGTGAACGTATCGATAACATAATTACTAATGAACTGACAAGAAACCGACACGTAATAATTCATAATAATGAGAGTGATGTTTAAAAAGATCAATTTACTTAGGAATAATATATTTGTAAAATCTCAGCGAATGAATTTGAAGTAAGTCCAACGTTTCGCCTGGCAATCTGGTCCAAGCTTCTTCAATGATCTAATTCCTTGAAATGTCTTACCTCAACTCGGCGCTCTAATTCTGTGAAACTATTTGCTCTAATTAAGACGAAAGTTCTAATATAGATCAATTTAATGAAGAGAAACCGTTTTTGATATTGTTTGTCTATACGATGAGAAACTCCCATCATTGACTCATTTAGACTGAAGACAACAATACTTTATCCCATTCTTCTTCCCAGCAAATTTCCCTCAGAAATTTTATTCAAATAAAACAAAGAATATTGAGAAGGAGTTTTGTGGAGATTTTAGTATTTTCATAGTTCAAATCATGAGTCAATTGAAGCTAGACCACCATGGAAAACCTGGAAGCACTGAACGGCCGTTTCGTCTTATTATGGGACTTTTCAGCAGTGCATATCCACGACCTCACCTCAGGAAATTAAAACCCAGGACCTACCAGTCTCGCTCCAGAGCACTTAACCGATAGATAGGAACTCACTGAAAAGAATTGGTGAACAGTTGCTCAAACTTCGTGGACTGGTTGGAGTTAGACATAAACACCATAAGATGCCAGCTCAGTGGTTCATCGGTTAAGTGATCTGGTGAGAGGCTGGTAGGTCCTGGGTTGGAATCTTGAGAGGCGATGTAATTAAGCACCAGTTTTGTACAAAAACATTTTCAATGTCTTTGACAGCAGATCAAACAATTAGATTGTAAAGAAAACAGTAGATGGCATAATGACAATGGAGTCTTTGAAAACTATAAAAATGAATGGCCATTAGAGTATGGTTAATTGACTCAGCTTATTACAAAAAAGTTAATGGTAAAATTCTAATTAAGTAAAGAGTTTTGAAAGATGCAACCATCTACAATCAATTCTAACCATCAATTTAACCCATAATAATTAGTTATAAAGTTGACCATACCCTACAAGTATGTAGCAATGTACTAACATAGAATATATTAAGTTCATTCATCAATAACTGAAACACCTTATGAAAGTAGGTTGTTGTTGTTTTTTCAAATGAAAACAAATCTAACATTCAAAATCACTTAACCAAATAGATACAAAACTAATGATGACAATGAGCTACGGTCTTCATTAGCCTGGTAGAAACTTCTTATATTTAAATAACCTTTCTGAGGACATTTAATTTTTAAAAAATTTTCAAGCTAAACATTCTTATCTTATTATATGATGTAAACTTTATTATTAATCTTATCAAACATTCACTCTATTCCTAATTAATGACGTCCCAAAATCTAAACAAAGAAATTTTCAATCTAAACATAAATGGATGGTGGTTAGTAATGGAATCAAACATGTCAGTCAAATCATGTTTCCAACTAGTCAACTCCATTTACCTCCATACCATACTTGATGTTTAATCAGAGACTACAATATAGTACATTCCATATCGAATATCACTGTGTTATATCTCTTTTATAAAAATACATTTAATTTTAATTTTAAATAGTAAAATTGGTTTGTATTGCATCATCGTATGCAAAAAGTAATAATTGTTATAATAGTAATATTATATAGTTTAAATCATTAGTCAATTGAAGTTAAACCATGATCGAAAACCTGGAAGCACTCAACGGCCGTTTCGTCCTATTGCGGGACTACTCAGCAGTGCTCGTTCATGATCACGCCTCACGAGATCTCAGGATCTCAGGATCTATCGAGCTTGCGCACGAACGCCCGACCTCTAGACCACTGATCCGGCCAGTATCCAACCGTGTAAATGTCTAACTTCAACCGATCCACAAACTGAGGGGCATCCACCAATGTCTTCAGTGACTTACTATCTCACAACAGACCTAGTTGAACTCTACTGGTAACTGCTTCTCACTAGAACTCCACAAAAATCTCCACAAACTCCCTTTTTGGTAATGATCATATGCTCACTAGTGAATAGCTCCAAGAGGTATTTCCCGAAGTTCTAATGAGAAGCAGTGACCAGTGGAGTTCGACTGGAACTGTTGTGAGATATCAACTCACTGAAGACAATCGGTGAACAGTTGCTCAATTTCGTGGATTGGTTGAAGTTAGACAATAACACCGTTGGATACCAGCCAGCTCAGTAGTCTAAAGGTTAAGCAATCGTGCGCGAAACTGATAGGTCCTGAGTTCGAATCTCGTGAGGAGGGATCATGGACGAGCACTGCTGAGTAGTCCCATAATAGGGTGAAATGGTCTTCCAGTGCTTCCAGGTTTTCGATGGTTTTCTAGCTTCAACTGACCCATGATTTCAATTATATAATATTACTAAAATCTCCACAAAACCCCCTTCTAATAAGAGTTTATGTAACAACGTTTTGGGTTATATTTGAACTGTGTTCTGTTACGCTTGAATAATTAACACCTAATTGTATTTTTCTTCTAAAGAATAAACTGTATGTTTATATTTTATTATTGATAATTCATTGATATTAAAGTTATGATTAACACTTATTCACTTATTATGAATAGGATATCAAATGAACCATAGAAAAACATCTATAGGATGTGAGAAATGTTTAAGTTATCAAAATGATTATCTGAAAATATTCAAAGGAAAATAAAAATGATGTCATTAGTTCAATTGGTTCGTCGTATACTACTGAAAAGATAGATAGTTAATCTAAGATTTTAGTTGGTTAGGCAGAGAATTAGTGTTAATTACCTGTTAATATTCTCGTGATAATATGTTGCTAAGTGATCGATAGAATTCTTTTCAACATTAAACGATTAGGTAAATATGATAATGATCATTAATTAATGATCAAATAATACAAACATCTTAATTCTACAGGAGGTCAGTCATGATGTGAATAACTCAGTGTTAATGTGTTAAGTTGTAAAACTGGATGACGCAATTCCAATCTATCAGGGAGAATCAGTTACATCGTGATTATAAGTACGCTTTGGTGACGAGTGTCACTTAGCATATCGAGTAGGCTTTCATGCCGATTATTTTCAACCATCTAACATTAAAAAACAGTACAGTGATATCAAGCCATTTAGATTGGTGGTAACATTGCAACATATTCAACAGAATTTGACTAACACTAATGGACCAGGCAAATATGATATTACCTGTAGAAGACATTTTGGAGATCACTGAGTAATATTACAAACCGAATTAATTTGGAAATCCATTGGAGTTCTGGAAGCACTGAACAGTTGTTTCATCCTGGTACGGGACTCCCCAGTATAATGTATTTATTATCTCACAGACAATAGAGGTCAGGACTTTCAGTTTCCTATGCGAAATTTAATAGCATACATATTTCACTTTAATTACTTCACGATATCGCACTACCATCTTCCACTGTGTCAACTGGATTACTGTCTTACAACCAACATGGTTAAACTCCACTGGTGACAATTTCTCAGCAATAATTATACAATAATTATATATATAATTATATAATAATTTTAAAATTATCTGTTGAAACTGGTAAACAGTGACCACATAACATTACCATGTAAACAATCTGTTGTACATCATCTAACTGGCACAATAATAGAATCTATGAATTTCCGCTTAATTTCGAAATGATTTCCATAAAATAATGTAGGGGGAGTTATTAGTAATCTCAGTAATTCGTAATTTATTAGATTGAGGTAGATTCTTATCATGATGAAATGAACTTACTAAAGTAACTAATTCTTCGGCTTAAATGAAAAATTTCAAACAATTAGTCCCTTTAAGCAAAGATGGATAAGAGGCTAGCAGTGGAATCCAGGACCCGCATTTCATCTTATGAATTTGAACTTCACTCCATTGCACAAGCTAGTGGCTATCAGGACTCAGTAGCTAAGTGGATAACGAGATAGTGATTGAAGCGAACAGTACTGGATTCCAATCCGTTAGTGAATATCAACTCAGGGATGCAGGTACATCCGACTGACAAGTTATAAATAGGACGAAAGGCGCATCCTGGATTCTACTACTAGCCACCATCTATCTCTGCTTACAAAGCTTGTGAATTAAGGCTGTATCGAGGCAGTCCGCTGTTGGGGATGTCAAATCCCCAGAACTTACTGGGTAAATGGCTTAGTTTTGTAATTTCATTTTGGAAATTTGAATTTAGCTGTTTTCGCGCCAAACGCGCTATTTTTACCTTCACTTCATATTTCCCACTTGTAAACTATCTTAAACGCTATTGGTCCATTGTTTCTTTGTGTGTGCTATTTACTAATGATGCTCAAGGACAATTTGTTGCTATATAAATGCGCTTGACATTTTCCCTTATTTGATTGCTTGTACTCGGTTGCTTACGGAATACATATATATACCCCTACTTGCCTCGGACTTCTTCACCTAGTTAGCGGGGCCTGGGACAACAGATTAGAATAGCTTATCGTGTCATTGTGTCATTGGCTTTCGTTCGTTACTGCGGAATCGATTTAGCCTCAAGCATAACATCCGCACAGGATGCACATATGTCAATAAGAGGCTGATCAACTGTAGTCCTAAATATCAATGGGAAGATTCAAATAAACAATACAAAATGAATTAATTCATTTGATAAATTTAGATAATGCAATGAGAAGATGAAGGTTATAAGGATTATGTGATATATTTGCGCAATACATTTCGAACAATCTGATCACACATAATATACTCTTTAAAACATTTTATATGGATAATAAAAGGTCAAATAGATAAATTAAAATGTAAACTGAAACAAAGTTGACGATAAAGTACACAAAAACATTCTGAAAACCACGCTGGATAATAAATTAGTAATACCAGGGTAGGTAAAGTGTAAGTACAAATTGTTTTTGAATACATAAGGGGGTTTTCAGTTTCTGGATAACTGAGGCTTCAATAAACCTTAGTGTATGTCCTTGAAGGTTTTTGTATAAAACTACAAATATTAAAAAAGAAAACATTGACATCTACTCCTAATGAAAATCATCTTTAGAGAGAGTAATATCCTTTGGAAGTATCCCAAGCCGTTGCTTATTTTTTAAAGTTTCACATTACAATCAATCATTTAGTCAGATTCGGTTGTTATACATAAGAAATTTGTCTATCGAATCAGAATGGTAACGTCCTACTCATAGTGAACCACTTCAATGTTATCCTTTCTAATAATCTATGAGTAAGTTATGATTCTCAAAGTGAGAATCTTCAATACGAACGTCAAGACAGTCAGTTCTACTGTACGGAGCTGAAACGTGGAGAACTACTACATCCATCGTCAAGATGGTACAGGTATTTATCAACAACTGTCTACGCAAAATACTCAACATTCATTGACTGGATACTATCAGCAACAGCGTTTTATGTGAGAGGACAAACCAGCTTCCAGCTGAGAAGAAATTAGGAAAAGATGTTGGAAGTGGATAGGACATAAATTAAGGAAATCAACAATGTGCATTACAAGGCAATCCCTAACTTGGAATGGTGAAGGAAAACGGAAAAGAGGAAAGCCAAAGTAAACATTACGCCGGAAAATAGAAACAGATATGAAAAAGATGAATAACAAGTGGAACGAACTGGGAAGTATTGCCCAGGACAGGGTTGTTAGAGAATGCCGGTGAGCGGTCTATGCTTCTCCTCGAGGGGTAGCAGGCGTAAGTATGTAGTAAGTAAATGATGATAAAATGTAACACACAATTATGATTCATCAACAGATTAATAAATACCAGTTAACCCCCCCTTTTTTTAATCAAGTCACATAGTAGTGAACAATAGTTTCGCTCTAAACTTAAATACTTTATCGGCCCAGTCTTATTATGAACTATTTATTGGTTAATTTAATAAGAAATAATTTACTGAAGTGAGATTGTGTTGAACGTAACTGCACGGATCTATTGTTCGCTGAATTACAGAAAGTTATCTCGCATCGAAAAGCATACAACTTAAAACTTACCATTTCGACCAACAAAATCCAATCATTCACTTAGTATTGTTTGTTTGAATCTTCACATTGATGCTTAGGACTGCAACTGGTCAGTCTCTAATTGGCATATGTGCATACTGTGTGTATTGCCTCTATGTTGCCTTAATCGAGGATGCGACTTTCGTCGTATTTGTGAATTGTCATTTGGATATGCCTGTATCCCTGAGTTGATATTCACTGAATGACTCAAATCCAGTACCATTCACTTTAATCACCATCACGTTATCCACTTAGCTACTGAGTCCTGATAGCCACTAGCTTGTGCAATGGAGTGAAGTTCAAATTCATAAGATGAAATGAGAGTCCTGGATTCCACTGCTAGCCTCTTATCCAGCTTTGCTTATAAAATCCAATCATGTCGAAATTAACTTAACTATTGATGATTGCATCAAATAAATTCGAGAATCTGGATCGTTGTAATGTAGCTTTCATTCTTTAGTACTAATGTACACTACGCAACACTTGCCAACTACTTCCAGCCACGTAATATCAATATATAGTGCACGCGACGTCAAGTTACATAAAACTAGCAGGCCTATTTTAACTTGATTGAGAAAACCCGATTAGGCTCAGAAGATTAAATGAAGATTATATAAGTCACTTTTCAATAATTTATTAACTTTAGTTATCTCAGTCCTATAACAGGCTATTTAATAACCAAACACCTCACTGGTGAAGCCTCAAACTAGGTGATGGAGGTTCGAACCACTTAAGCAGAATTTGCAATTATTTCTTGCTGAAGACTATCAAACATAAGTTGAAATTCTCATGTCGATTATTACCGGTTATCTAGTGCGTAGAATTCATGTATTCAGTCTCATAAGGATATTGTGAATACATACTGCCAAGTAGTTTCAAAAGTAATACTAAGAACTTGGTGGTTTTAAATAACCTCGAACATTAACTTTCTTTAATTAAAAAAATCTATCAACTGAATAATGTTAATTTCGTGTTTGTGACCACCAAATAAGCTTCATTTTATTTACTGTCTTTTCTGTACTTCAAAGCTTTTTTCTTCCATTCTGTTTTTAGAACTATTTGGTATATATTTTGTATTGTAACATTTTTGAAGTACTACTCGATCACAAACTCCGCCTGTAGTTCTTCTAGAGTTACTGCCGGTCCCAAGTCCACATAAAGGAGGAGGGTTGGGCATGGGGTTAGCGACCCAATCCCGTAGAAAAACTAACTCGCTAAAAAACGCTTACCAGAAAAAATAATTCAAACCATTTAAACTCTGTCCTGGGAGTTGAAGGAAGAATTATGACGTCTCATGATGAAAGACGAGATTTTTTCGTAAGTCACGAGGTTGATGCTCCTTCTAACAATCAGAGCAACACTTTTTATAAAAGCAGATATGAAAAGGATGAATGTTAACTGGTAAGAATTGGAAAGGATTGCCCAGGACAGGGTTGGATGAAGAATGCTGGTGTGCGGCCTATGCTCCTCCACGAGGGGTAACAGATATAAGTAAGTAATACGTAACTCTATCACAGCTTTATACTTCGATTGTTAGTTAGTCTTAATCTCATCTCTGTGTTATTCTTAATTATTATCAATTAATTTCAATACTACATATAAATGGATCATCTTGTAAGCTTACCTATTCATCTGTGTTATAATTTTCTGTTTTTAATCTTCTCTCTTAGATTCTATCACACATGCAGCTTTGCACACTCTCTTACAATAAACAATATACCTTCAGGCTAGAAACAAACTATTACATCTTTTTGATGGATTTCTTCTTAAAACAAATCCGATCATTCGATCTAATTGTAATCGTCGATTTCTATAAGATTATATAATACAGAATGTGTAGTAACTTTTTATCTCATGGAGAAACAAAAATTTGTACCCTAAAGGTTCTTTTCTTCTTTTTTCTCCCCTCTCTACACACATATATAACTCAAATTTCATTTAACTTGTATCAATGAGACATGTTGACTTTTACCTTGTAACACTACCAAAAAAAGTTTTTTTTTGAAAAAAAATCTATTCACTACTCATATTAAAACATCAAAACGAATGTCGGTATACGAATATCACCTACTTGTTAAATTGAATGTTACTAATACATACTGTGATTTGTTTTAGTATTCACCTCATATATATATATATAGTTGTTAGATGATGATTGTGTTTTCTCATTGCAGTTAACTGTTAGTGTGTGTGTGTGTGTATGATTGTTTTTGGGGGAATGAATATGTTTTTAGGATAATAGATTAATGAACCAACGTTCAATTATGTTATTAGAATAATATGTGTGTGCCATACGTATGATAATTTCAGATGAAAAATTGAGCTTTTCATTCCCTTACATGTATGAATGAATATTTTGTTACCTAAGGCAAAAAATTATAATTCAGTAACTAATGTAGATATGAATAAGCTTAACGATTGCCCAGTGATGATTTACAACAGTTAATAAAACTATAGAAGGGGTTTTGTGGAGATTTAGTATTTATCATTGTTGAAAGCGTGAGTCAATTGAAGCTAGACCACCATGGAAAACCTGGAAACACTGGACGGCCGTTTCGTCCTATTATGAGACTACTCAGCAGTGCGCATCCACGAACCCGCTCTCGCGAGCGAGATTTGAACCCAGGACCTACCAGTCTCGAGCCGAAGCCCTTAACCGATAGACCACTGAGCTGGCATCCAACGGTGTTAATGTCTAACTTCAACTGATCCACGAAGTTGAGCAACCATTCACCAATTGTCTTCAGTGAGTTCCTATCTCACAACAGACGTGGTTTTGAACTCCACTGGTCACTGCTTCTCACTAGAGCTCCTAGATATACTTCTCGAAAACTAAAAACAAAGCACTGTATAAGTTATGATTGATTTATTAATCATCAATATAGGTGACCTATATCGATTATCGAGGTTTATTCGAGTAGGATAGGAATATTCTGACCTCCAACATTATCTAGATGTCATACCTTGTGTTTAATACATAGTTAGGATAACACTGTGGTTGTATCTATGTTCTGTGGCTACTTTGATGATTGTATAGAATAAACGTGACTTTACCAAAGAAACTATATATCATTCGAAAATACTATTGAAGTATACAGCTGAGCTTTTGCTACATGTGTCAATCTATTATGTGCAATTAATTAATTAGTCAGAAGGGATTTTGTGGAAATTTCAGTATTTTCATAGTTGAAATCATGAGTCAATTGATGCTAGATCACCATGGAAAACTTGGAAGCATTGGACAGCCATTTCGTTCTATTGTGGGAATCCTCAGCAGTGCGTATCCACGATCCTGTCTCATGAGATTCGAACCCAGGACTTACAAGTCTCGCGCCAGAGCACTGAAGACAATAGGTGAACGGTTGCTCAAACCTCGTGGATTGGTTGAGGCTAGACATTAACACCAATGGATACCGGACGGCTCAGTGGTCTAGTGGTTAATTGCTCGCGCGCGAGACTGGTAGATCCCGGGTTCGAATCTCGTGAGGCGGGACCGTGGATGCGCACTGCTGAAGAGCCCCATGATAGGACGAAACGGTCATTCAATGCTTCTAGGTTTTCCATGGTGGTTTAACTTCAACTGACTCATGATTTCAACTACGAAAATAATTAATTAGTACTGAATTTCCTTAACCTTGATGATGTTCGAAAAACTGTCCAACGTTCAGTGATCTGACGTGTAAGTTAGGAAAGTTTCTATTTGATGACTGATTTGGTAAGGGGTC
Source organism: Schistosoma rodhaini (assembly GCA_944470415.2). Classification (NCBI taxonomy): domain Eukaryota; kingdom Metazoa; phylum Platyhelminthes; class Trematoda; order Strigeidida; family Schistosomatidae; genus Schistosoma; species Schistosoma rodhaini. The sequence continues at coordinate 38,499,878 of OX104037.1, forward strand.
AGTGACATTTTACCAGGCCAACAATATAATGACTGAATTGCCTTACTGTAAGCAGAATTACTTGATGGATCTTAGAGAAGTGACCATGAAACATGGCATAAAATCCAATGTTGTGGATTGGTTATTTTCTGTTTATGGTAATCCTCAAAAACACAATCTCGTAGAATTCTTGAGTTGTACCGTATATGCTAGTCCCATTTTAATATTAAAAATTAGCAACGATTAAACTTTTAGTAAGAATTAAGTATAACAATATAATACTGTTAGTTAAATGCTGTAGGTTGTAGGTTATCTGATTTTATAAAAATTATTTCACTAGGGATCAAAACTAGAATGTTCTGGAATCATGGTATATTATGTTTTTACAAACCACTGAGTTTGTATCCAGTGGTTCACATTTTAAACTTTTATCGGCTCATGATATTACTAGGCTATCGACCACTGTCACTGATGTAAACTCACAACTACAGCTGCTACTTGGACGTGGTGGTCAATTTTGGTTATTGTAATAACTCATGGAGCTATAGTGTTTCGAACGTTTACTTTTATAGGTCCCACCTTGTCAGATAGGTCAGTTGTAGAGTAGTAAAAATAGAAGAAACTACGTAAGACTCGATGGAAAAGTCGTGGCCGAACTGTACTTGGTTGTGATGGCAGTAAAGTGTCCGCTCTAGATAACCAACATCTACATTAATGCTCCCTTTCGCAACGCAGTAAGGGTTAAAAAGGCCCAATTTGAAAAACACGACACCTCATAAGTGAAGAGTTTATATATTTAAAATTATTCACAAAAAGACCTCATGTGGTTGGTCTGAAGTAATTATCTACTAGGCTCTATTGTTATCCTTCCAGGCCCCCAATAACACTACTAACATAGTCCCATTTTTAGATACCTTAACTAGAACTATCCTTCCAATACGTGGACAACCAGATAGTGATAATCACCCACTCAGCTCTAATATTAATCACAATGTAAACTGTCTCATTTACTTTATGTTTATTTATGTTAATATCGAACATCTAATCATGTGGACATGATCTATCTTTACATCAAATTGAAAGGAATTAGTGATGGTTGTCCAGTTATATGAACTGACTGATTTCGAATGTTTAGATCACTTATTTTTAACTATTGGATCTAAAATTAACGAGATCATCATGAATCCTACATTTCCTCTTTTTAACCCATGATCTAATCATGAATTTATTATGTCAGGTAGTTTCATACCATTAAGATTAATTTGTCAAGTCTACACTAGTTTCTGATCAACTAATGATATAAAAAACTCACATATTTTTATTGATATAAATATTAATTATAGAATATAGTTTACCAGAAAAATATAATGAAACTGTGTTTTTATATTCAAGTTCATATTAATAAATTGTGAGAGAGAGTGAGTGTTGCTCTGGCTGTTAGAAGATGCATCGGCCTCGTGACTTCTAAATGATCTCTGCTTTCATCATGAGGCGTCATAATTCTTCCTTCAACTCCCAGGACAGAGTTTAAATGGTCTGAATTATTTTTTCTGATTAGCGTTTTTTAGCGAGTTAGTTTTTCTACGGGATGGTGTCGCTAACCTCATGCCCAACCCTCCTACTTTATGTGGACTTGGGACCGGCAGTAACTCTAGAAGAACTACAGGCGGAGTTATTCATAAATTGTGCTTTCTATAAACTAACTAACTAACTAACTAACTAACTAACTAACTAACTAACTAACTAACTAACTAACTAACTAACTAACTAACTAACTAACTAACTAACTAACTAACTAACTAACTAACTAACTAACTAACTAACTAACTAACTAACTAACTAACTAACTAACTAACTAACTAACTAACTAACTAACTAACTAACTAACTAACTAACTAACTAACTAACTAACTAACTAACTAACTAACTAACTTACTTACTTACTTACTTACTTACTTACTTACTTACTTACTTACTTACTTACTTACTTACTTACTTACTTACTTACTTACTTACTTACTTACTTACTTACTTACTTACTTACTTACTTACTTACTTACTTACTTACTTACTTACTTACTTACTTACTTACTTACTTACTTACTTACTTACTTACTTACTTACTTACTTACTTACTTACTTACGCCTGTTACTCCAAACGGAGCATAGGCCGTCGATCACCATTCTACAACCCACTCTCTCCTCGACCTTCCTTTATAGTTCTATCCAACTTTTGTTCATTCTTCTCATGTGTGTCTCCATTTCTCGGCACAATGTATTCTTCGATCTTCTTCTTCTTCTTTGTCATCGAGGATTCCAGGTGACGGCTTGCCTTGTGACATGGTTGGATGCTTTCCTCAATGTGTATCGTATCCACTTACAGAGCTTCTTCCTCATTTCTTCCTTCACTCGAATCTGGTTTGTTCTCTCCCACACTAACTTGTTGCTGATAGTGTCTGACCAACGGATCCGAAGTATTTTGAGTAGACAACTGTTGATAAACACTCGTATCTTCTGGATGGTGGCCTTCATGGTTCTCCAAGTTTCCGCACCATACAGTGGAACTATCTTGACATTTTTATTGAAAATTCTGATCTTGATGTTGGTTGACAGACAATTGTTTTGAGTTCCAGATGTTCTTTAGTTGTAAATATGATGCTCATGCTTTGCCCATCCGCGCCTTCACCTCTTCATCAGATCCACCGTGTTCATCGATGATGCTACCCAGATTTTTAAAGATTCTCGTCACATTAAAAGACTAATATTTGAACAATCAGTTGTTTAATAATAATAATAATAATAATAATAATAATAATAGTTTTTAAACTATCGGATTCAATTAACGATAAAATTCAAAATATGAAAGAACCACTCTATCTATCTTAATACGCGTTAATTACTGTCCACTTTCTTTCAATTTATTTACAATTTCAAAATGATAATCAATTCAGTTACCGGGTATTAATGATTCATTAACAGTCAAATATCAATGAATAAAACAGTTAACACATACATACAAACACAGTATTAATGATGCTACAACTTTATATTACAACAAATTTATTCTAATCTAATAGTTAAATTCATGAGTTAATTAAGGCTAGACCACCACTGGACGATCGTTCAGTACTTCCAAGTTTTCCATGTTGGCCTAGTCTTAATTGACTTATGAATTTAACTATTAAAAGTTACTACAATATCCACAAAAACCCCTTTCTGATATTATTCAAATCTGATGATTCATATATAAGAGTAAAACTTATTGTATCTATTAGGGATTATAACGAAATGGAATATATTTCCATAGATAAATGATTTGGTCCATTATAATTACATGATAAATATATTTTACATGAATCAAATTAATTGGAACTGATTGAGGTTGGGGAAAGACAATCAAGAAAAGGAATATCATGTTTAGAAAGAAAAAAACAATCCCGGCCTAATTTGATAAAAACAAGTGTTGTATAAACTAGTAGCATGAATACCATCTGTTTTAATTGTGTTTATTCGATAAATAACCTCCAACCAAACGGACGATATTCGTCTAACAGTAAAAAAGAAAACCAACAAGATACACAATATGTATTATGTTAATCAATTTAACAAAGTGGTTAACTGTTACATGTTACTATATCCTGGGAAGATTGTATAGATGATAATGACTCATTATTTTTTCAGTCTTTGTTTCTTTCCTACATCAGATTTTAGTAATTTATTAGTTAACATGACGAATAATTTTAATCACTTTTTTTTAAAAAAAAAAGGATTATTATTTATGGGTAATATTTGTCGGCAAAGCATGACCAACTAAAGAATATTTGGAACTCAAAACAAATGTCTGTCAACCAACACTAACATCAGAATTTTCAATACAAATGTCAACACAGTTCTACTGTATGGAGCAGAAACTTGGAGAACTACGAACGCCATTATCCACAAGATACGAGTGTTTATTAACAGTTGTCTACTCAAAATACTTCGAATCCGTTGGTCATACACTATCAGCAACATTCTACTATGGGAGAAAACAAACCACATTCCATCAGAGGAAGAAATCAGGAAGAAGCTCTAGAAGTGGATAGGACACATATTAAGGAAATCACCCAACTGTGTCACAAGACAACCTCTTACATAGAATTTTGAAGGCCGTAGGAGAGGAGGAAGATCAAAGAACACATTAAGCCGAGTAATGGAGACAGATATGGGAAGAATGAATAAAAGTTGGATAGAACTAGAAATGAAGGCGCAGGACATAATGTGTTAGGGAATGGTGGTCGGCGTCCTATGCTCCATGGGGAGTAGCAGGCGTAAGCAAGTAAGTATGTAAGGGATCTTTAAACCATTATTACTTATATTATTATTATTATTATTATTATTATTATTATTAGTAGTAGTAGTAGTAGTAGTAGTAGTAGTAGTAATAGTGATATCTATTATTTTTATGGAAGACTTTGCTACATAGGCTTTGATCATTCGTTGAAATAAAATAATATTGATTATCAGTTTATTCATTCATGGTAGTATTGTTATCTTTTAGTAAAATGGTTTGATTGTAGAGTAGGGAAGTATATTGTTCTTTAAACTCTAGTGGGGGAGGGGAACAAACTACTTGTTCGTCAGAAAATCTCAATTCTATATAAGATAAGAAAAAAATACATAAACAAATAGTGTTTGCAATGTCTTTTAAAAAAATAATATTTTACATAGTCACAGATTGTAGAGTTTTCAAGAAAGTTCATTAGAAGTTACTAAGCTTCATAGACATGATTCAGTATCCAGCTGACATGTCCCAAATAGGACGAAACGTACGTCCTGGATTCCACTACTAGCCACTATCCATCTTTGCTTATAATGCTTATGAATAAAGGCAATATCGAGGCAATACACACAGTATGCATATATACCAATTAGAGACTGATCAGTTTCAGTCCTAAACACATCGATGGGAAGATCCAAACAAACAATACTAAGTGAAAAAAATGTTTTATTATTTGTACAGTTGTATCACTCATAAGTCCGTTGTCATTTGTTAAATACAAAGTTATTTGTAATATACCAAACAAGTTTGAATTTGATTTTCATTGTTTCTCATCGTATAAACTTAACTTTTTAATACCTCATCTACATTTTGGCTTAATTCTTATTTCAGTATATCAGAATACAGATAAATTCGAAAAGGGAAATAATTAAATAAATTGCTGATATTAATAGTATTTAAATGTTGCTACGGTAACGACATATGCCATTTTCTACACGTAATTATACTTTTCAATTCTCAGCATATACTGTAGTAGTAGTAATGTGGTGTGGTCTACTTATATCCATATAAGTAGTATATGGTGTTGGTCAGACATAGAATGTATTTTGGCAGAAAACCGATTAGCAAAGAACTTAAATAAAGCGCAATCGTTTGCAAAATGCATGAGCAATGGAATTAGAGAAGAAACAGTGAAGATTGAAACAATTGGTTGTTAATTTGCAAATTGACTGTTTATTGTTTGGTTATCAGAATTTACTGATATAGTCTGTAATCTTTGCTTAAATACATTCGATTGTCCCCGACCAGTGTTCTGTTCACTACATTAATAACAATAAGGTTTGTTGTAGTGATAATGCTATTCATATTTATAATAGCACAATCGTTATTAATATCAGAAGGGGTTTTGTGGATATTATAGTAATTTTAACAATTGAGATCATGAATCAATTAAATCTAGATCACCATGAAAAATTTGGGAGCACTAGCCTCAAGAGGTATTTCCTGAAGTTCTAGTAAGTAGCAGTGACCAGTGGAGTTCAACATGGTCTGTTGTGAGATATCAACTCACTGAAGACACTGATGGATTCTTCGTTCAATTCCGTGCATTGGTTGAAGTTAGACAATAACACCGTTGGATACCGGACGGCTCAATGGTCTAGTGGTTAATTGCTCGCGCGTGAAACTGATAGATCCCGGGTTTGAATCTCGTGAGGCGCGATCGTGTATGCACACTGCTGAGGAGTCCCACAATCGAACGAGAAGGCCGTCCAGTGCTTCCAGGTTTTCCATGATGGTCTAGCTTCAATTGATTCATGATCTCAACTGTTAAAATTATCGTTATTATTATTATTGTCGTTATTATTATTAGCACTATGAGCATGAGATTATTTTTTGTATTGTTTAGTAGTAAAAATTTTTTTCATGAACTGTCACTAAAAGGAGATTCCTTAAGAAGTAAAAAACGTTAGAGAGTTTGTTTCTCATTATAGTTATGATTGAACAACAGTATGAATTTACCACCTATTCAAGTGTCAAACCAAGATTCATGTATACAATCAGTGTTAGCCATTAGTAATATATATCAAAAACAAAAAATCTTATCAGTGAATGAAGTTGAAAACTAATAGATTACAATTCAAAAACCGAAATGTTTGTCCGTGAGACATGAATGTCTCTGGTTCTATCTTTCACTTCATCACGAGTGGGTATATTTGAGGTATTCAGTAGTTTAAACAGTGGTTAGTTTGTCAATTAATTCGTGAAATTCAATGACCGATCATAATGAAAACACTTCGTAAAATAGTAGATAGACCAAATACAAAGTGAAAATAGTTTCATTGTACTTCATATTTTATCTCATTTCCGGTTTTAATCATTGAAACTGTGACGAGATGACATATTTTATGTAAAAACATAGAGATTAGATATTATGTTCAATGGGTCACAGTTGATTGATACTCACAAAGTATTGGATAACAACTGACAGAATTTGTTGAAATATCTTAGTTGATATGTTATATGGGAAAAACCCAATTTGTTTCAATTCACTACCTTATCTTTGTATTTCTAGCCTTGTTTTTTTAATATAAACAAAATATTGAGCATAAATTCAACTTAGTATTGTTTGTTTGAATCTTCAAATCGATTTGTTAGGACTACAACTGATCAGTTTCTAATTGGCATATGTGCATACTGTACGTATTGCCTCGATATACCTTAATTCACAAGCATGGTTAGCAGAGATGCAGGTACATCCAGCTGACGAGTCCCAAATAGGACGAAACGCGCGTCCTGGATTTCACTGCTAGCCACTATCTATCTCAGCTAAAATATTGAGCATGATTTAAATTTTTTTCTGACCACCACATGAAGATCATTTGAGGTATTGTATACCTAATGTAATGATGCATGTTATATTGTACACACATTAAATGAATGATCTAAGTCATCAAACCTTATTCCCGTTAATTTTCTCTCTATTTACACTTGAATAATAGTAGGAATAATAATGAGATCCCATATGCTCTCATGACCATATATGCACATTTTAATCACGGGTTTTATTCCTTAACAGTGTCACGGAAGAATAAGATTTATTATTTTGCGATGGTGGAGAAAATTTGTAGCTCAGGTGGATGATTTAGGTGGAGTTTTGTTCTGTGACCTAGATGGTTTGATGGTGGAGCTCTGACTGTTCTTCTGAACAGCGTCGTCAGCACAAACTTCAGGCATAAGTGAAGTGTTCGATTCATTACTGTACAAGTAACATTGGAAATGATTTGTGTTTAAAGATAAGAGAAAATATGTTTCGTTTGATAAAGTTTTTCAAATAATTAGTATTGGCAAGGTATCTTTGAAGAATAGTTTACATAGTCTCATCAGAATTTGCTAAATCGACAAAAAATATTTTGATAGTTGAGATCATGAATCAATTGAAGCGAGACCATCATGGAAAACCTAGAAACACTGGACGGCCTTCTCGTCCGATTGTGGGACTCCACATCAGTGCGCATCCACGATACCGCCTCACGAGATTCCAACTCAGGATATATCAGTTTCACGCGCGAGCGCCTAACCACTAGACCACCGAGCCGTCATCCAACGGTGTTATTGTCTAACATCAACCGATCCACAAAAATATTTGAAAATCAAAGAATAACTGACACAGCTGATTGTTCTAATTTTCACACTACAGAATAGCTGTAAAACCAATAATGCTAGTTAACACTCGTCAATAAGTTATATCTAGATTCATAAAGGAATTAATGCTTCCGTGTTGGTTTAAAACTTCGTCTATAAGGTTCACAACCTGGAACTTTACCATGGATCCAATCGGATCTTGAATAGCTCACAATGTGCATCAACATCATCTAATAACCACCTTGCATTTCAACATAGATCATGCGATATCGATCCATTGAGACCAATGTGTACGTTGCAATCTGATTGGCAAAATTCGATTAGCGCAAAAGAAAGACTTAATATACATGATATTAGTCAATACTCATTGATCAATCAACTGTAAATACATATTAGTATCTAATTCTCTAGTGTTTAGATAACAAGTATCATGAAATACGAGAAATTGGCCAAAACCTTCGGGGAGTTTCATATTAAGATGAGACAGTTGCTCAGGTGTCCCTAAATTTTTTTTAGTTTTCCAACTGAGATCGGTCTGTAACGAAGATCATCTGAAAATTATGCCAATCATTACAAAACAACTTTAGTTACACTAATTGCTGAAGATTAACTCTTAACGTTCTAGGACAAGTCTAGACTGGTAGAGTTCAAAAGCGTATTAAGTAAAACTGTCGTTATAATGGATGACTGTCGGTCTATAACGTGAACTGACTGAAGTTGAAAATGTGTACCACTGAATCTCAACCTGATGGTTTTATGTTTAAGAGCTTGGATCAAGTCCTGAATATCATTGGTTCGATCTCTGATGATATCGTGAGTGTGCACTGTTCAGAAATTCCAGACGAAGCCGAGCCAGGAGTAATTTTTATTGATTACGTGTTACTACATTATGTAGAATTTTGTAAAATTCTACTTACCAATCATGTTAATTCAGTTCTTTTAACTTATACAGATGATGTACATCCGATTATGAACTGACATCAAGTGGTGAACCATTGAATAAATAGAAGACAATCGATAACTATGGTGTAACGATAGCTATGGGAATTCGAGCTAACAATCCAAGTCCTTAAGTTCATAAGAAATTTGTAACACCTTGGCCTTAATAAACAATTTTATTTATTATTATTTTCCATACTCTTTCTTCGTTTATTTTCTTCACCCCCTCCTACCCTTTTCTTTTCTCAAATATACGCTTCATGGTTCAATTATCTATACACTTCCTATTACGTAATCTTATAATTTTTATGAATGTTATTTTACTGTCTATATTTTTCTAATCATTGACCTATTTCCCATTATGAAACATTGATTCAAGCCATTATTATTATTATTCCTATTACAACTAGTACACCTGTCATCACCCTACCACTTTGTACTTTTCACTTAGTATGTTTAGTTATGTAATCTATTCCACTATTGCAATTGACATATAAACTGTCTTAATTGGTTTGATAATTTCGTGTATGCATCTGTATATATATTACTGAATATCGGAGTAAAGCCAGATGAGGTTCTAATCGAAAACACTATTGTTCGCTTATATATGTTGTTTTAAATATCATATTACAATCATGGGATTCGGGTAGAAAGTTGTTCCTGAAGTCCGGGTGAGAAGTTAAGAATTGGATGATGTTAAATTATAATAAGAATGAGACCAGTATCACTGAAAGGAATATATGATCCTCGAGCTTTTGTAGAATTATGTTTTATCCCTCTAATGAAAGTTTTTCATTCAATTTTTAAGGTTATCTCTATAGCATTAGATGACTATCAATGAATATTTCTAACTGATAACCATTAGATCAAACAGCTTACTCGAATTAAAGTCAGTGACTAAAAGAAATTGTAGTCACCAGTTAGTGTTTTTTTTAGCAAGGTTGTTTTTTTACGGGGTGGGGTTGACGAACCCACGTTCAACCCTCTTCCTTTGTGTGGGCTTGGAACCGACAGTAGCCATAGAAGAGCTACTGAAGGTGTTTGTACTTACTGATGGATATCAAAATCCCTGTAGTAATCCAGTTTGATGTCGTGGGTGAGTGGTGTTTTGAATTTTGTGGTGTTAATTGAACTTTATACTAACAATCACTAACTGATCTTATTTAGATAACCATTGTAAACCAACAATCACTGGATATTTATTTCAAACTATTATGAGACTTTAAAGTAGTACTCATCCATGATCCAGCTAGGGATCGAGTTCAGGACCTACAATGTCTCATAGTAAGTGTTCAACTTCTAGAAAGTTGAATCTCAACTCAATACTTTATACCCTTGACTTCAATTTCATACCGGGTACAAATAGCTGACTAATTCTTTTTTTTGTTTTCAATAGTTATCTATGATAATGTAAACTAGTATATTGTTTAGTTTTTATAAGTTGCCGGGCTAAAGTCAAGACTAAGTAAACTATTAATGTAATAACACGCACACATATTATGTAATCATTCATAACACTTATCATTGCGTGATAATTTAATACACGACATTATGAAAAGATTGTCAGCATGTATTCATATCGAATAATCATTTTCTATCGTGTCTTTATTTGTATAATTATGTGTTTAAGTGTTATTCATTTTCATTAGTAAATGTTTAATTATATGGAGACTGACAGAATATAATTGAGGAGAGGGATGATATTGAAGGGAGTGACTTTTTATCTGTCACCTATGTAATCAGTATCAATGAGACAGGGAAAAGAGTAATCATAATCTGTTCTAAGTTTTGAAAGAGGTTATTTATGAATGAAGATAAAACATTTATCCTAACAATTTACACCAACCTAATAAAGATTTATTCACTAAACATTATTGTAAACAAACTGTAGATGTTATGTAATGTAAAAATGACATTTTAAAAATTACCAATTTACAGTTTCCATACTTTATGAAATTTTTCACTTAGTTTTTTGTCATGGGCTAAAATTAACTAGAAAACTATTAAAAACCAAAAGAGTAATGAATTCCAAACAAGATCGAATTGAGAACAGTCCCAAATGCCCTGGTACGGCCGAGAGTGTCCGCTCTCCCTCTCCAAATGTCCTCACATAGACACGCGCATATAGCCTCTGCCACGAAAGTCCTACTCACTGCCTTCTCGTGGCGGGGGTGGTGTTGTTGACGAAATTGAGAGGACGAAAATGGAATATCCGGCGCTTTAACCGGGTTGGTGGACACGGATAGTCCACCTAAGGGAGTTGGAAAACCCTGATTCCAAACCAATGGTGCACATGGGTTGCAATATCCTGAGGGAACAAATGACGAATGAATCAATCGTTGGTCACCGACTACCATGGGACTGCATCTCCTCACAACACTCCACTGCCTTTTGGATCAGAACTTTGGGCTATGGGTATGGCCCCCTAAGAAAACCACCTACTTCGGTCTGGGCACCTGGGTAGTATCCCAACCCTCACATAAATCCAGTAAGTTTTGTGCAGCGCATATATGTCTGGTGCTTCCTTGTACCAATATTTATGTGTTTAAATAAATAAATAAATAGGAGGTATGGTAAGCAGAGATGGATAGTGGCTAGCAGTGAAATCCAGGACGCGCGTTTCGTCTTACTTGGGACTCGTCAGCTGGATGTACCTGCATTGCAGAGTTGATGTTCACTCTGGCACTCGAACTCAGTACCTTTCACTTCAAACGCCATCGCGTTATCCACTCAGCTACTGAATCCTGATAGCCACTTGCTTGTGCGATGGGGTGAAGTTTAAATCCATCTCTGCTTACCAAGCTTGTGAATTAAGGCTATATCGAGGCAATACGCACAATATGCACACATGCCAATTAGAGACTGACCAGTTGCAGTCCTAACACATCGATGGGAAGATTCAAACAAACAATACTAAATGAATTTAAATAGGAGGTATTTAGACCAATTAGTCGTCTCTACATTGTCTAAATTTTAAATTCAGTCAATTCATGATATAACGGTGTCACTGTTCAATACAGTTTCTGGTAATGTTGAATTCCACTAGGGATTTATTCAGATTTTGGTCACTGATGAACATTCGATTATTGATTAGTGAAGAGATTTGACGAATCATTAAAATATTAAAAGAGTTTTAAATTAATCATTGGTTTTATTTTGAGAGATAATGAAATCTAATAGGTTGTGGATAGCTGTGTCGACTTTATATGGTTGTAAGGATTATTGAGTTTTGGGTTAAAATCATGAACCAACCTAAATTAGAACAGCAACAGAAACCTGAAGTTAGTGAACTTCCCTTTCGCCCTAGTATGAGACTCCTCAGCATTGTGGATTCCAGTCAAGCGGTCTAGAAGTTAGGCATTTGACTTTGAAGCTGATGGTCCTGGGTTCGAATCCCACTTGTCGGGTTGTGGATTCTCATTATTGAGGAGTCCCATACTAGGACGAAAGGGCAGTTCAGTACCTTCATATTTTCAATGGTGTTTAAAATTAGATAGGTTCATGATTTCTATGTGCTGCAAATTAGTTTGAACGAATTTTTTAACGCCAGTTTTTGTTAGTATCGATCATCAAAGAGCAATATCTTGTCTGACGAAATTCCAATTAGACAGAAATCATAAGCTTGAATAAAACGAACCTCAATCAGCTTTCTTGCAATCGCTTTCAATCGTCCAATATAAAGGAAGTCACATTAAGTAATCGGAGTCACCTGTTTCATTATTGTATAAGGTGTCCTATATTAGGACGAAACATCTGACCAATTATTTCATGCCTTTAATGGTTGTCTAACGTATATCTGTTAATGATTTCAACATGATTATAAAGTAAAAGATACCTTAAACCAAAAAAATATTAAATCAATAATTCATATAGCATAATTCTTAGTTTTATTTCACAGGTTATTACCAGTATTATTGTTATCAGAAAGGAGGTTTTGTGGAGGTTGTTGCAATTTAATACTTGAATTCATGGGTCGGTTAAAGCTAGACCACTATGTAAACACTGGAAGCAGTGGACGGCCGTTTCATTATCATGTGCTCACTAGTGACTGGCCCCAAGATGTATTTCCTGGATTTCAACCATGTTTGTTATGAGGCAGTGACTCACTGAAGACAGTGGTGGACGGTGGCGCAAATTCATGGATTGGTTGAAGTTAGACATTAACACCGTTGGATACCGGCTCAGGGGTCTAGGGTTAAGCGTTCGCGCGCGCGCTGCCGAAAGTCCTGGGATCGAATCTCACGAGGCGGGATTGTGGACGCTCGATGCTGAGGAATCTCACAATAGGATAATACGGCCATCCAGTACTTTCAGGCTTTCCATGGTGGTCTAGCTTCAATTAACTCATGGATTCAACTATTAAATTATTGTTATCATTATAGCAAGTTTTATATAAAGAAATTTTTTTTCATTTTTATCCTGTATTCACAATATTTTTGCCTTACTGATTACAGCTTACCACTAGCTTAACATTGGCATTACTTACAAACAAATACTCATTCATGCATATAAATACTATTTTCCTTATTTCAATGATTACATAACTTTGCTGATTATCCTAATAGTAAATGTTTAATCTAATCAACTCCTAAATTCAAAATCATTGCATCTCTTAAATTAAAGTTCATTTAAGTTTATCAATTTATAAGATTAGGGTAATCAATAAAGAACTTTTATTTATTCCCTATGATAGTTATTATTTTTATTTGAATATATGATTTGTAGAAATGACCAGTTGAAAAACATTTAATGACCATTTCCATCCTGTTTGAGGCTTCCCAACGATGTGAATACTTAACTGTTGACTTTACCAAATTTGACCAGTTCGAGATGTTACACAACCGTCATTTAATTTCATCATAGAATAATGGTTTTTATTTCATTGAGATTATGAAACAATCAAAGTTAGCCATTAAAAACCTGGCAGTATTGGACGAGCAGGAATCGAACACAGGATCTTCGGTCTCACACACGAGGTCGTGGATGGGCACTGCTCAGGAGTCTAGTCCTAGGATGAAAAGGCCATTTAAGGCTTCCAGGTCTTCAGTAGTTGTCTAATTATATTCTGTTTATGAATCCAATGAAATTCAACAATCTCCACAGCATCATACTGACAGTTGTTCTATTCTTAGCAGAGTAAATTAGTGTTAAACAAATTAAATGAAATAAATATTATAATAGTTAAGATCATGAGTCCACAACGGGACGAAACGGTCGTCCAGTGCTTCCAGGTTTCCCCTGGTGGTCTAGCTTCAATTGACTGACGCTATCAACTATGAAAATACTAAATGTCTACAAAAAACCCCTTCTGATAATAGTTGCTTATTAGTTGAAATCTGAAATCTGAAACAATAGATTACAACTCAGTGGTCTTATACTATTACAAGCATAGTATTTACTATGAGTTGGTGGTCGAGAATATTTGTAGTGGAGACCTAGTCGTTGTAAAATGATTGGAACACTTGTTCCTATAAGCATCAAACTACGATCAGAGGGAGAACTCGGACTTCCTAATAGACTGGGATAATAAAAGAACTAGAAATTCCCGAAATGAACAGTGGAAAGAAGAGGTTGGAAATCATCGGCTATGAAGATGGGACGTTTTATTAACTTCTCGAATTTCCGTCGCCTCTGGTAATCACTTTAAAGTATGGAACTAAAATATCAAAAGCTGCTTCAGTGAAACGCTGTGGCTAACCGGCCACATTCAGTATCACCTCAGGCTCTGTGACAACGTTCCCAGGTTTTCAATGACACTAATAATTGAATTTCCTTTTCAGGTGTCCCAAGATAAAGTATCATTCCATGGCGTATGCAGTCAGAAAGTGTCAAATACCCAAAAATCCCAAGCTACTATAAACCACTATTTTATCGTTTTTAAAATCTGAAGGATTTAGATTCATTCCCGTATAGTTGCATGAATATGCACAGCTTAAATGTCCCAGTTTCAAGTGAAACACTCATTTGGTGCTACTTAGTTTTTTATTTTATTTTTGCAGATAGTACCAGTTTGTGAAGAACATTATAGCTGTAAATAATTCCCCAAAATCGATAGCCTTTTAAGTGTCCGACATTGGATGCTAACCACATCAGTTTTAGTGGACTTGTTTAACTGAAGGCGTTCGGTCATGCATCGGCACCAGATCACGTTACAGCACAATGTGGGAAACATCTCCTACGTTCACTAACCAGATTAGATCAACCGCTTCTCGATATATTGATAACGCATCAAATACATCTTTCCAACCTCTTCGCTTCTGGCTTCTGATTTTAACTGAGTGGGGGGCGATTCGATTATAGGTGTTACTGGTTAATAGTTGTCAAACTACAATACTGGTGGTATCTTCAACATCATCAACAAACACAGTACTGGCTTGAACAGAAGTTGATGATTAATTAATCTGTAAACTTATTTGAAGAGAATAAAAAGGAAAGAGTAGTTTAGATGCGATAATTTTATAGTGGACAGTAACAAGACGCCAAATAATATTATTTATTCCATTTTATATTTTATATTAGTTCTGTCAAAGATGTCTACTATTGAATATTAATATAAATAATGATCACTTTTATTTTCTAAATATATATTAGTCTTCAAATTCAAATCCCTCCTTTTTATAGGTAGGTTTCAGTAACATGTCATTATTATTATTATTATTGTTAGTAGTAGTCGTAGTAATAGTAGTCGCAGTAGTAGTAGTCGTCGTCGTAGTAGTAGTAGTAGTAGTAGTCGTAGTAGTAGTAGTAGTAGTCGTCGTCGTAGTATTCGTCGGTTAAATAAGGTTTTATATGAAATGGAATTATTTATCTATTTATAGATGCATTAGTTTGTTTTATTGTAAAACAAAAAGTAAGTTTTCCGTTGTTATGACATTTTAATCTTTGTTTTAGTCTTATATGTTTAAACATTATCTAAGCTTATTAATCATTTTTCTGTTGTATTTTGTTCTTCTAATACAAAAGTTTTTTTTCTTTTTTTTTACAATCTATCAATGTATCATTAGAAAGTCTTAGGGAAATATTAATTTTCATGTTTCCGTCATAGAAAAGAAGAAAAAACCCTACATTGTTTTCATCTAATCAATTTAACTGTTTAGTTGTTGGGTGGGAATCTTATGGTAATAAATTCTTAGAAGGGGATTTTGTGCAGAGTTTAATAATTTTATATAGTTGAAATCATGAGTCAATTGAAGTTAGAGCACCATGGAAAACCTAGAAGCACTGGATGGCCGTTTCGTCCTATTGTGGGACTCATCAGTTTTATTTAAGAATATACATATATAATGTTTTATTCGTAAGATGCTCTGGAAATTCTTACTTTTTCAAGTGATTAAAATGAAATCCAACAGTATAATTTACTTTGAATTGGATTTTGTTAGCTAGATGTTTCTACATCCTATTATTGATGTTCATATTAAGACAGGAACCCAGTACCTTTCTGTGTTTACACACATTATTGACTGAGACCTTGAGTTTAGGTAACAATTAGCTTGTGAAAACGGTATGAAGTTATATATGTTGGCTTTTTTGGTTACTGGTTATGAATCACAGTTCATTTTTATGAGGGATTTGAACTAGTAATAGTCTTAGCGTATTACCAGATGAAGTTGTGTTATATTTGTAAGGATTTGGATTTTCACGTTATCAAGATTATTTCACTTCAGAATGCATGACACTGGGATTCAGGTACATCCTATTGGTGAGCGCCAAACATAGGTTCTGGATTTCATTTCTATCCATAATTCAACATTAATAAACACTGATAGAACAGTGTTTATAATCCACTTACGATGTATCTGTGACAGATGAAATTGATTAATTGCTCTCTTTAATGTAAATCACAGGAAAAGACAATCACTAGCAAATGAGCATAATATACTCTTAGTTAAAAGAAGAGGTACTGCTATAGGAAGTTATTCTGTGAAAATTCTACATAAACATTTAAAATCAACTATACTTATAGCTTGTTTTTAGTTAAAAAAGAAAAAACAAAACAAATTATTAGATGAACTCATAGTATTCTGTAATTAATGCTATTCTAGAGGACAAATCAACATCCAGCTGAAGAGGAAATTAGGAAAAAACGTTGGAAGTGGATAGGACATACATTAAGGAAATCACCAAACTGCATTACGAGGCAAGTGCTAACTTGGAATGGTGAAGGGAAGCGGAAAAGAGGAAGGCCAAAAAAACACATTACGTCGGGAAATAGAAGCAGATATGAAAAGGATGAATAACAACTGGGAAGAACTGGAAAGGAAGGCTCAGGACAGAGTTGGATGGTGAATGATGGTGGGTGGCCTATGCTCCTCGACGAGGGGTAACAGGCATAAGTAAGTTAGTTAATAAGTAAGTAAGTAATTAAGCTTTGTATAAATTTGTCGAAGGAATCAGTTTTATGAAATTTCTGATATTATGTCATTCTCATGAATGTAATTAGTCGATAAATAACTTCCTAACATTACGATGAATAAAATTTTAAGAGATTATTCGCTGACTTACTTACGCCTTTCACCCTCGTTGAGGAGCATAGGCCGCTCACTGGTAATAGCTATTCAACTCTCTCCTCGATAATCCTTCCCAGTCGTTTCCAGTTGCTATTCATCCATCTCATGTCTGTTTCTAATTCCCAATGTAATGTGTTCTTCGGTCTTCCTCTTTTTCGTTTCTCTTCAGGATTCCAAGTAAGCACTTGCCTTGTGATGAATTTTGTTGATTTCCGTAATGTATGTCCCACTTACTTTCACAGTTTTATCCGATTAGTTACAAAGATTAACTGATAAAATCGCTTTATTACAGAGCTAGAAGTTTATATTTTGTCAGATAAGCTTTAAGGAAGTGGGTGAGACTATAACTTATGGGCGACCTTTGAGTAACGTTAAAATGACCTTGGATTGTCCACATACTTATTAGGGACAGATAAGTGTTATATATTAGTTTAAAGAATTATGACTAGAATTGACAGTTGGACTTTAGGGCTAGAAACTAGATTCAATGTTTTCAACTGACATCAGTTATAATGCCAAAATGATATTCATCCAAATGATTAAATGAATTTTGCGCCAAAGTAAAAAATCTGCTACCTTAAGTCTGATTAGATCGTCCATAAACTACAGTCTCGCCGGATTCTAGTAATGAAAATATTCTTTTCTTCATCAAACAACTATAAATACAGGTGTACAGCTTTAATAAATGTTTTCGTTCAGCGATCGTTTTTCACTGAATTCTCTCTATTTTTAGACATGTCTTTTATAAAATTGTTACCTCAGCTCATTTATGAAGAAATATATTATTGAACACAACGTAAAGAACAGCATTAACAAAGGAAACTTCAAACATGATCAAGCTGAGAAGATTATTCAAAGACTTAATGCATCTCTAAACAGCACTCTTCGCACATTAGAGTGGATACCACTATGCACAACATGATACCCAGTAAAGTGAATAGAAGTAGACAAATACTCATATAATGTCATCACCACCTGAAATTACCAACTTACACACCAGTTACATGGGACGGACGGATACTAATGTGAACGACTACGTGTTTTAGCTAAAATATACCTATGAACTTTTATATAAGCGAAGAAACGAGTAATCACAGTTTAATTATAGACCGCTAGTTAGACACGAAAAACGAGATGCTTATGATCTACGAAATTAAAATAGTTGAAAGCGTGAGTCAATTGAAGCTAGACCTACATGGAAAACCTGGAAGCACTGGACGGCCGCTTCGTCCTACTGTGGGACTCCTCAGCAGTGTTCCCAGGTTTTCCATGGTGGTCTATCTTCAATTGACTCACGCTTTCAACTGTGGAAATACTAAATCTCCACAAAACCCCTTCTGAAATTAATATAACTAATAAACATTACAACTTTATTCTGCTATAATTAATAGAAGCTATAACACAGTTAGGAAATTAAAACTTGACCTTTGTATTCAAAAATAGTTTACGGTTAACATTCAACTACCTTAGGAACAAAAGAAAAATTAGTGTTAACCATTTGATTTTCATTTCTCATGAAGTAATGATTACTACTCAATGATTTCAAATCAGTTTTCTATATTAGCTTCTCTATATTCTAAATGAATCCTTTCCCATATATTACGTAACACTATTCTAAAATTATCACTGTAATTATTTACTTGATTACTGTTTAAAATGTAACCCTCTTAACAATTTTAGTGATGACAACTTAATTAAATAAAATTCCATATTAACATTTTAAACTAACAAAAACTGATTAGGAAACATAATACGTAATATATGCATCGAATACCTGTTTCATTTAAATTTATATAAGTAACCAAGTGCAAAATGAATTATTATGAGTTATTATCAGAAGGGGTTTTGTGGAGATTTCAGTATTTTCACATTTGAAAGCATGAGTCAATTGAAGTTAGACCACAATGGAAAACCTGGAAGCATTGGACGACCGTTTCATCCTACTGTGGGACTTCTCAGCAGTGCGCATCCACGATCTCGCCACGTGAGATTCGAAATCAGGACCTACCAATCTCGCGTCAGATTATGAGTTAAACCATTGTAAAGAGGCTTCAAATGTATATGACGGTGTACTTATTAGGTCATCTGGAAATTCATCAAGAATACAGTATCACATAAATAGTTTGTTTTTACATTTGGAACGTTAATATCTTTGAAAGTATTGGAACTTGGAAATATAAATATAATTTATGTGATTGATCTCTCTCCCTCATTATCTCTCATTCATTAATTCTCTCACATTGAAAGCGATCATCATCTGAGCTACGATAGAACGATACTAATACTTAGGTCAAATGAATTCAGATTAATATTTCCATCTCAACGATCTCATCAGAGAATGCATTTCATAATACAGATAATTACTACTAGAGTTAAAAGAAGTAAATCAACTCATTAGTCTTATTATTGATAATCCATGAGCTGCTATTTTGTGACGTTATTCTAATTTCAAAAAAACAACTGCTGTTATTCGACTACCACTGAAAAGTAAAGAGGAGATAGACAGTTGTTTCATCACAGGATGAGTCTCCTCAGCTGTATATATACATGTAAACTTGTCAGTTGTCATATTGAAGATACGCAGAGAGGAATAAAAAGGTTGACCACATTTGAGTAACACAGTTATCATTTTCATGGATTAATAAGAACAGTTTTTAATCTAATTATTGACGGTATTATATTTCCTGTTCACCAGCATCGTTATAGGTCAGTAGAGTTATCCGATGGTTGAGCATGCAAAACATGTATCACAATACGGTAATTAATGGCATTCGAATTGATATACTAAGAATCAATGTATTACTTCAATTTAAGTCAGATAAAACTCATGAGCAATACTGAATGTAATATATTTGGGATTCGAATTAGAGAGGAATCACTACTTAGTACAAATACCAAACTTAAACACCTCAGTCAATAAAGATTCACTACTTTATCAATCGATTTGCTATTTTAACCTAGATCCATGTGTTAAATATTAGCATTATTCACTCGATGATACCAAAAATACGTAAGTAATTCTTCGAAGACGTCCATGACCATATTATATACTCGATATACCAAATGACCACAAAATAGAGCAGAATAAACGATCACAGAGTGTAATTGTCTTTCATTTGGAAGCCACCACGAGTGATGAAAGAGAAAGTCAAAAGAAGTTTCTGAATTCTTACTGAGATTTTAAGCACTCGCGCGTGAGATCGATAGATCCTGGGTTGGAATCTCGTGAGGCAGGATCGTGGATGCGCACTGCAGAGGAGTCCCACATTAGGACGAAACGGCCGTCCAGTGTTTCCAGGTTTTCCATGGTGATCTAGCTTCAATTAAGTCATGATTTCATCTATAATAGGATATTATTATTAGTGGAATAACCATTACTTTTAGTATTATTAGATTGCCCCCCCCCAAGAGTGAATAATTAGTCTTCGTGATTTTCTTTTATCTACAATTTATTATGAAGCAAAATTTCATCAAGTACTGTATTCTCTAAAATGGTCGGTTTTTAATGACACTTATTCATAAAACCAAATTCATTGTCTAGACTCTGTTATCATTGTCTCAAAACCCTTGATTTCATAGAAATCTCGTTTATTTATTTTCATTCATAGTGTAAAAATAACCATAACTACTCTATAAACTGAAGTGTGTAGTTTATTATCTTTGTTACGATAACTACTCCACACAATACTACTCGTTAGGCAAAATCAAGATATTTCTTCCATGAAATGATTAAAATGTGCAGTGACACTTTTAACCAAATACCATATTTTAAAGATATGCCAAATGGCAACTAATTTCAAAATAAGGGTATATTACACTTCAAATAACTATGTCTGGGACTTTTTCTTATCCTAATTTTTTGCATCACGGATAGCATTAATTTCAATCTTATTGGTTGAAACACCTAATCAGATATCATTGGAAGATAACCTTTGGCTAATCATTTAAACTAGGGCAGATAGATTACCTTGATTGTCCTCTACTCTAGCTATCCTAATGAGTCATTCTTCACGTGGCCTAGGGCCAAGAGAAAGTGGATAGACATTGTCTATATACTATTACTAGCTAGACGATTATAATCAATAGATTTTTTAAAATCAATGATTTTTCGTCGAATCAAATACGAAAACGATTTATTTATTATTGACCAATAGAAAGATTTAAAAAAAACCCTACCTGTCCGGGTGTAGACATTTATAAACAAACCAAAATCTATTATGCTCTCATAATATTAATTTAAAACATCAGAGGATGACCGCCGAAGCGGCGGGATGTGAATGTATTCTCGATTTTTATTCAAATAATATATCAAGTCAAATAAATCAATGTAGCCCGGATTATTCTTGTAATATTAATCATCATGCAAATGATAACTCATGTAATTGGAATATTGATTATCCTAAAAAATTCTCAAGTTGGCATTATTCAAGAAATTATCAAGAAACATTATTCCCTAGGTATGGATTTAGAGTGTTTACTTTTTTTAAAAATTTAGACAAAGGATCCATGCTTTATATTTTTGGTTCATGTATCATGGTGATTATTTGTTTAAAACGATATCGATTTCTCAGAGCAACTAATGTTTTAATTATTTTTAATCGTAAAATATAGAGACTGACGGAATCTCGAGCACCATCATGGCTACCGAATGCTCTGACACGGCTAAGGGTGGGGAGAGTCCTCTCTCCTTTAAAATGCTGTCACGTGACCACGCCCACTCAGACATAAATAGGGGAGTCCTAGTCCATGCCTTCTCGCCGAAGTTGTTAAGACGAGAACCATATGTCCAGCATACTAAACGGGTTAGTGAATATGAAGAACTCAACGACGGGGGTTGAAAGTCCGAATTCCAAACAAATGGTAGACATGCGCTTCCGGATCTTAAAGTGATAAATAGAGTATGAACCTGTTGTTTGTCACCAACTACCATGGGACGGCATCTAACTTTGCCATATTGCCCTTTGGATTAGACTCCTAGGTCAAAGTCTCGGTGACTGTCCCCCTACGGGAACCACGTGCTTCGGTTTGGGCGTCCCGGCAGTATCCTAGCCCTCACACATTGAATTATTGCGGAGTATATATATATGTATATTTGGTGCCTCTTTGTATCAAAGGTTATGTGTTTAGATTAATAAATAAGTAATAAATGTCATATGTAGATGCATAGCCAACTAAATTAAGGAGTTACTCTTTTTTGAAACCTTTTTAAATTGTTCTCGGGATTATTTCCACGTGTAGGATACAATATTTATATCTCATCCTGCCATCTCAACAAATTTGTTAACTTTAATTCAGCATTTCTAATGCCTGACTGTTTTGTACTTATTTTAAAGCTTAATACACTAAAAGGAACTTGAAAATGGTATCATTTATACACTTAGGAATATAATGAATGATTGCAAATGAAGTCTCAGAAACCATTCCACTGAAATTAGCTTCACTCTAGTTGATTCATTTTAGACGGTATCTTTTCCTTTGTTGAAAGCAGAACTGGGAATTTGTAGAGGTTAGTAAACAACATTTATACCAAATTCAAGGTATTAAAAATTGTTCATTCTGAACAGGATTGAAACGGTTACCCTGATATTGTCGTTCTATTAAACTTTTTAAAATGAAATGATACCAGGATTTCTTACTATCTATACGTGATTTTGTCTCCCTGTGTACTCATACGATATTAAAAGGCATGTATTTTCCTAGCTCCTCTTTGTGTCACGTAAGGTCGTTTGTACATTAATTCATCTTCACTCCAGAGAACTGTCATATCCTGTTCTTTACAAATATTGGTCAGTAGAGGTAAGCATGACGGTATTAATTGAAATTGTCAAGGTAACCTAAACTGTTTTCCAACACCTCAGAAATATTTTTCATGAATACATCCGCTTCTATTCTGATTATAAGTATTAATGAGCGGATAAGTTTAAATATACAAATTTTTTGAATTGTAAACAGAAATAGTGTTTGTTTTCAAAATATTTTAGTTCTAAAGGTTCTGGAATCCAAACAAATTCTATACGCCCGACTTCCATGAGTACGGAGCATTTAAATCAAGATTTGTTAGCACCAAATGGATTATCTCAAGAGCCCATCATAACAACTAACACTTTGGACACTGTTATTCCTTGCTTAGATGCAGATTGCCTTTGTTCTTTGGGAATCGCTCAACATCAGGATCATGAGATTACGGAATGTAACAAATGTATAAAATACCATCACGAAAATTTACATACGTCTTCCGGACATATAAAATCTAACGTCAGCTCAGACTCCCACTCATTTATTATTTCTAACCCCAGCGCCGTTGCAGATACTTATGATTTATCTGATCATAGTCGTGATTCGTCTTATCCTGATGATCATTTCAACCGTATGGTACCTTCTCAAACTGAGTTACCTAATACCTGCTATGAGTTAGGAGAAGATAGACATGCTAAGGAAATAGAAGAAATTGAAAGATACTATGGGGGGCGTTTAAGAACTCAGCGCGCTGCAAGGATTATACAAAATGCCTATAGAGACTATCGTTTGAGAGCGGAATACGCACGATTGAAATTAGAAAAAGGAATCAGTCGTATACGAGAAAGAAACTCAAGCCAAATCGTCCAAAACAAAGTTAATTCCAATCACGTTCCAAATATAGGTGACTATGCGATTTCCAAACCTAAAGATGACGTTGATGACTTGGTTATCGAGAGAGCATACGTTGACTGGTTACCAGAAGCAGGTGTTAATCAGACTGAGTTACAAAATTCGATTAACAATGAAGCACATTTGGCTGACGGTAATTATCCTAAAACTCATCCTCATATTTCACAGTCTTGTACAGTTCCTCATACTGATAGTTTACCGACAATTTCTGATTCTCCACCTGTTCCCAGTTATTTGTCTCCTGCTAATACGAAGTCTAGTATCAATAATCAGAATTTAAGGATGTGTAATCCACACTTGATGCATTTTTCAGCTCCAAACTCATCTCTAAATTACAATAATGATCTTATTCAGATACCCAGTGAATATTTCTTCAGTCCTTCCACTAAACAGGTAACAGTATTTAACAGTCCACAACCACAATGGGTCAGTTCTCTTCCTAATAATTTTGATCACTGTTCAAAGGCTCAAGTAAATACAACCTGCGAACATTGTTGTTGTACTCGTCAACCTAGTCTAACTCAGCATTATGGTGTTGAGTGTTTTCCGAAATTCAGTGATATATCTCCGAGCGTAGCAGGTTCATCTGTACATAGAGGAGTATATCTCAAAAAGTGCTGTTTACCATCCAGTATTCCGAACCGTTCAAGTTTTCGTAACAATTGTTGTCCTTATTGTATAACTATCCCAAATTCAAAGACTACCTCTTCAGCAAACAAATTACCTGCTTTGGTTTGTTTACCTGCATCTAGAGCTCTCATACCACCTCAAGTTTGTAATAATGGATGTCCAGCAATTTCTTTCCCTGTGGGAAAAGTATACAAAACACCAACAGTTATTTCATCCTGTGTCCCTCTGAACAATGAATTACTGCAGTTGCATTCGACGCAGTTAGTAAATAATGTTCCACTTGTTCCGTTACACCATGTGGAGTCTCATAATATTAATAAAAGTGATTCTTCTCAAAAACAACATCCAACATATGTGTCTTGCGGAGGCAATTGTTGTCATATCCCTAATTCATGTCAATTACACATACATCCTTCATATCTTCCACATAACTTATCAAGTCAAACTGTCCATCCAACTATTGTAACTCCATTTTCCCATAGAAATACCTGTATAAATCGATTACCCAATGCTCAGGAGAAACGTAGAAAACGAGCTTATCGTATTGGTTTAAACATATTCAACAAGTAAGGAATTTTCAGTAATACATGTTGCTTTATTAATAACTTTTGATACTGTTCTCTTGAAACATATTTAGTTTTCGATTATTCATTTATGCACGAACATCAAGTTTCGAGATATTCAGAAGGGGTTTTGTGGAGATTTCACTATTTTCATAGTTGAAATCATGAGTCAATTGAAGCTAGAACACCATGGAAAACCTGGAAGCACTGGACGGCCGTTTCGTCCTATTATGGGACTCCTCAGCAAGAGTGGTAGTTCCTGGGTTCAAATCTCGCGAGCGCGGGATCGTGAACGCGCACTGCTGAGGAGTCCCATAGTGGGACGAAACGGCCATCCAGTGCTTCCAGGTTTTGAGATATATGAAGGGTTTGTAAAAATAGTGAGACTCTCTGGCATGCTATAAAATTAATTCTGTAAACCTTTATAATTATTTTTGGGATGTTGGGATTACAGTCTTTCCAGTTTCCAATTTGATTACATCAATGAATAGATTATGTCCACACTCGTACTAGGTATTATGTTGACTGTGACCCGTAATCTATTTAGTGTGGTATGACTTCTAAGGATGATGCAAAGTTGTACTAGCACCTATGTTGCTTATGACTTACCGAATATTTAGTGGTTTTGGCTGCCTATACTACTTTCTGCTACCCTTATCATAATCCTGATACATTTTATATCGGTTTTTGTAGATTGGATGTACTTTCGTGACTCACATTTATTCGTTAATAATTCTGTTCATGTCACGTATTAATAGCTACGTTTTTCTGTACCAGTATATCATTTTAATTTCACTCTCTTGGTCTGACTTTCACCTCGTACTTGTTTATCAATACAGTTTTTTGTAGTTTATCATTCAATAAGCTGTACGCTAAGTAGAACCTGACATTTATATACACCGATTCAAGGCGCCACATCTTATCAACATCGTGAGATGCCAAATTAATATAAGTATTCACAGTATTAGTAGTTGTCGAAAAGATTAGGAATAGATCAGATTCGAGAAAATATGGATTCTCGGAGCGAAAAAATCTCCAGATATTTAAGAAGAGACAAGTGGATGCATTTGCACTATTCCGAACGATTCTGAGCCATATTTTCTTAATTCACTAACCACTGGTTACGATGGTCGCGCCGATCCCAACCAGATGGTCTGGACCTATCATCTACCGAACATGTTTCTTTATACTCATCTATAGTTTTGTACAACTAAACGTCAATCTACAGATCCATTTCATGTGGTAGTGTAATAATTCTTCTATGATTAAACAATTAGTTACATAATATCACCTTATAATTTACACTTTCTTCAGTCAGATTACTATCATTTCATGTTTGTTTAATATCAAACCGTAACAATTTGTGTCATTTTGGTTAACTTTGTTGAAGTATTTAAATAGATGTAAGTATCTAGTTAGTATAAACAAATAATTTATTTACAATATAGGTCACCTGTAAAAGGGATTGATTTTCTGATTAAGAATGGATTTCTGGAGAATTCTCCACAGCTGATTGCTCGTTTTCTGTTAACCCGTAAAGGTTTAAGTCGGGTTGCCATAGGTGAATATCTTGGGAATACAAAGAATGAAATTGCCCAGTTGACAACACGGTAGGTTCTATTTACTGAGCAAATTGTTTTTTTTTTTAAAAATTTTTGTTGTTTCGTCGATTTTTTTAAAGGAAATACTGTATTTCCGATTTCTACCAGTTGTTTACTTCCAGTTTTTGTACAGTATTATACATCTTATGGCTGCTTTGAACTGAGTCCGTGTTACAGATATTACTAATTTTCGACTTTTCTCAGAAGATAAAGTAAATCAGGCCCTGGTACGTTTGAGAGTGGGGAAAGTCCGCTCTCCCTCTCCAGATGCTCTCACATGGCCACGTGTATATAGCCTCTGTCAGGGAAGTCCTACTCACTGCCTTCTCGTGGCGGGGTTGATGTTGTTTACGAAATCGAGAGGACGAAAAGCGAATGTCCGACACTTTAACCGGGTTGGTGGACACAACGAGTCCACCTAAGAGAGTTGGAAAACCCTGATTTGAAACCAAAAGTGCACATGGGCTCCAGTATACTAAGGGAAAAAATGGCTAACTTGGGACTGCATCTTACGTTGCTCCACTGCCTTGTGGGATGGACCTTTAGGTCAAAGACTCCGAGTGTGGCCCCCTAAGAAAACCATCTGCTTCAGTTTAGGTATCCGGGCTGTATGGCAGCCCTCACACAAATCAAATAAGATTTGTGTGGGGCATATATATCTGGTACCCCTTTGTATCAATATTTATGTGTTTAAATAAATAAATAAATATTGGGCATATAACTCGGAAAATGAGTTTGATGTTAACACAGTAGCGTGTAACAACTTTTATCTGTAATCGGAAAAATGATACGTGCGGTACATATCAACAATGTAGGCGTTGTCAGCTGTTTTATAAATTCAGTTTTCAGTATTTTAAAACTTTCTTCTAGGGACGATCAACATGTTGCATAGGTAATAAGGCCAATCAATATTCTTATTTTCTAACATATGAAAGTTTGTTGCTTTTAGTCATATATAAAGAGATAAACATCTAACTGTTGTATACAAAACGACAAGTTATATTCGTTTACCATGAACACAAACTGTTATTTTGTCACTATGAACTATGGATTATTGATTTGTTTGTTCAATGAAATGGGCGTATTAGAGTTAGATAAGTTATTTTAGTAGACAAAGGTAGGGAGATGTGATAGTTTTTGGGGTTATGAATGAATATAGACTATTGGCGTGTACATTAGTCAAAAATTGAATAACTGCCTTTTTGTTGTCATTCAGTCAGTCACAACGTAGAACTTCGTACGTACGTTGAGGCACGTATAATAGAAATTTATTTGTTATTATCATTAAAAACGGTCCCTCCCTAGAGAAAATTCATACAGATCCGATTAGTTTTTCTTCAATCTAATGAGAAGAAAACAATCTCAGATGTGTATTTTATTTTGTTTTTGGTCAGGGTTTTTACGAAATCAAACAATATTATGGTTTGTATTTCGTTGTCATAAATAGGGTATGTTATCATAATCTATAGAGCGTTTATCATGTACAAGCTTTTACACATTCGATTTTGATGCAATAGGGTATTAACCTGCTACCTGTTTATTGAAAGCCGAATTCCCTACCGTTAACTTATTTTAAATGGTGCGAGGTTTAACTTTTTTCATATATCTGCAATTCATAGCTGAAATGACTAAGTATTAGTTATAACTATATCTCCATTCCAATTAAATTGATAGTCTGAGTGTAGGTTTGTCATTTATGCAATTGGTTTGTTTCAATGTTTGATTTTCAATGTACTCTATTACAGTAAAATTAAACAAAAAACTAGTAAACAAATTATTTTTATCAGTATGGGGATTCGTGGAAATTGTAGTATTTCAACAGTTGAGTTGAGGAGTCAATCTAAGCTAGAGTACGATTAAAAACCTGGAAGTGCTGGACCGCCATTTCCTAGTATGAGGCTACTCAGCATTGTGCATCCTCGATCTCGTATGCGGGGCTCGAACTCAGGCTTCGGGTGCTTATATTAACTCGTGATTTTTAACTGTTAAGCTCACATTTAATCCTGTAGCTTCGTTTAGTACATAGAATAGCCAAAAAATTATATAGACTACTTAACTGTTTATTACGAAACCATCTAAGCATAATTATGTTGTAATACCTTGTTATGAAATTTAATTTAGATTTCAGAAAACACCTTATGAACTTTGTACATTTTTGTTGTTGTTGCTTAAGGTCATAGTTACAGCACATTAGACAGGCGGTTATATTGAAATATTATTCAATATTGATGATTCATACATATTGTTTTATTAAAGTAATGTGTAGACAAACTTTTTCAAACTAACGAAAAAGAAATGGTCAATAGATTTTTTTGTCGATAGTGTTTTCACATTTGACTTATACACATTAAATTCATTAGGTGGATAGCCTCTGTCAGGGAAGTCCTACTCACTGCCTTCTCGTGGCACCGGTGTTGGTTGCAAAATTGAGAGGACGAAAAGGGAATATCCGGCACTTTAACCGGGATGGTGGACACGGAAAGTTCACTTAGGGGGGTTGGAAAACCCTGATTCCAAACCAATGGTGCACGTGGGCTCCAGTATCCTGAGGGAACAAATCGCGTTTGAATCAATCGTTGGTTACCGGCTACCATGGGACTGCATCTCCTCACGATGCTCCATTGCCTTGTAGACTAGATCTTTAGGTCGAAGACTCCTGGTGTGGCCCCCTAGGGAAACAACCTGCTTCAGTTTGGGCACCTGGGCAGTATATCTGATGCCCCCTTTTGCCAATATTTATGTGTTCAAATAAATAAAAACTTTGAAAGCTCGGTGTTTCACTTTGTTCATTTGACTTTTTATTGACAAAATACTTTTAGACATTTTATTCGAGAATTGAAATTTCGAAACAAAGAAGTTGATGAAGCACTACGTATATTGTTGGGATGTTTTCGTACACCAGTAAGTTATTCTATTACCTTTGTAAAAGTTATCATTTTAACATGTCATTTTAGTACAAAGTTTAAATTGCCATTGGTTTCGAAATTGGTTGATGATTTCTCATTTGAATTTCATTATTTCATCCAAAAAACAACAAAACAGATATATGATACTTTTGATGTTTGTCATATATCATCTATAATGGAGACAAGTGATCGTATTGTTTGTGTAACGAAATGTTTGGAAACCTGTTTCGTACAGTCAATCTGTGAGTCATGTAGTTTATAAGGAATTGGTCGTGGGAATATTTTTAGCATAGTTGGATAGTGATGGATCAACTCAGTTTGCAATTCTGCTGTTAAGAATTCTTGTTGTTAAACAACTTTCTGGAGATTCGAAGTCATTTGAAAGTGTTTTTAGAAAAAAAACTGTTGGATAATCTTCAATATTCCTTGCATAATCCGTCTTTCAATAACCAGGCTGGTTAGTTTTTTTGTCGAACGCGATGATTTCACTCGACATCTGTCACAATGGCACATGTTTGTTTTTCGGACGATTGATTTTTTAGTTTGAATTTGTTAATTTAGTCCGTATCCAACCAATATGAACTGGTACAACGCTCTATGCTGACTAGTGTAGGGGATGGTTGGAAGAGAGTTAGGGGCGGCCAAACCAAAACGTGGCATCAGTTTTTGAAGTCACTAACTTTTATTCTGAGCCATGTTGGTAGATGCAGACTACTTGGTTGGGATCCGTGTGACTATTGTAATCAATGGTTGGAGACTCTGTGTGACATGGCTCAGAGTCGATCACAATGGCGCAGGTGTATACACTCTTTATCTTCCCTTAAACCTTGAAATTAAAATTGCTTCATAACTTTCTTCCATCTTGTACTATATCCTTATACACAACCTATCATTTATATACTACCACCACCACTAAATTGATTACTTCTATGAATCCGGTGTTGATCTTTTTGTGCTAACGAGGTATGGCAATTTAGACCGATGCATATATGTGCCTGGTCCTACTTTGTGACTGACTGAATATGAACTGGTAGACGATTCCAGAATGTTACCATTCTACTGTATATGATTGTTAACTATTACTTCTGCAAACTTTTATAGGATATTTATATATACTGGTTGCGCTTATTAGGCAAGGTAAAAACAGTGAATTCCTGCATCTTATAGTTTTATAATTTGTCGTTTTATATGTCATTGTGCTTTTCATCTTTTCTTTTCGAGCCACATTTAATTTTTCGGTACCACTGATAATATTACGTTTTCCTCTTCTCAATAGTCTTTCGCTGCATAACAGATTTAGGATTCTCTATCTGTTCTTTTTCTTGCTTTGTATGCATATTTACTTTCCTCTTTTTTATTTTGTGTTTACATACATGACAAAACTTTGTATGTCATGGTCAACTTTGACAGTTTGGATAGCTCTTCAATGTCTCACTTTATAAATAGTACTTTTATTCGTGTAATAATGGATGGTGATATAGACATACAAACAGGCTGATAAATGCTGAATTCTGAGGAGTTAATTGTTTTGTACTGAATATTTATTGCACGTAGTTGCAAAACAAATCAGGAAAAAACAATCGATTTTCAAAGATTCATTTTCCTGGTACTACTGGTGTCTTTCACAATTTTTTTGACAAAAATAACTATCTACTTATAAGTAGTTAAATAAATGTTTAGTTTTATTTGAGTACGATAAGCAAAATTGACTGTTAGTTTTCCATACCATTTTCAGGGTGAATCACAAAAAATTGTTCATCTATTAAATGAATTTCAATCAGCTTATGTAGAACAGAATGCATCTCTTGTAAAGTCACAATTTAGAAGTTCCGATACTGTTATGATATTAGCATATGCAATTGTAATGTTACATACAGATATGTATAGTCCAAATGTTCGACCACAATCAAAGATGACAAAAGAGGAGTTTGTTCGAAATTTGCGCGGTGTTGACTCTGGTAAGTAAATTGATTTATTTCTACTGGTTTCTTCGGAAAAGTATTTCTCTTTTGTCAACAGATTCCTGTTTTTTTTTATTGTCTTGGATCATGTCTTTGTATAAATAAATTTGATAGATGATTCAGTTGACAATGTACTGTTGTGTGGTGTCATAATTTTCTGTAGGCTGTATTTATAGTATCTGCTTGTTCTATGATAATGTACACGTGACTTGGCTTATATGGTTTGATGTATTCGTAGGTGTTTGTTAAGTCTGTTCAGCTAAAACATTCTTTTGCATGTCTAAAATATTGTATAATCATTGTAGTACCAAACCATTGATTTGTATTTAGATGAGTATTCCATGTGATTCGACATACCATTAGATACATAAAAGTTGATAGATTATTTTAATAAACAACGTTAGTTTTAACATGTAATTGCTGAGTGAAAAATACCGTGAAAAAGATTAAATTTCATTTGTGATAATTCGTTACGTATTTGGAGGATATCATAAATGAATGGTAAAACGGAATTCTGCATTTTTTCTCCTGGTTTAGCTTGATACTCTGGTACTGTGAACTTCTGCTTATGGCGAACTGAAAGTTGAGAATCTATAGTAGTGTTCGTTTCCATTGTCCATTTTTCATCTTTATATATTGAATTCCGTCACAACTTATATCTTAGAAGTCAAGTTTTCTCCACATAAAATTTTAGAAGTTGATCTCCCATGATGTTCAGTTATCATAATTGAGAATCTTCTGATTAAGTCGATCGACAATTTAAACATATTCATGTGATGTGTTTGCCTCCTTTAAAATGTAAATTGTTGCTTCAAAACTGGTCTGCATTATTGTTTAGATTGATCATAGAGAATGAAGTAATCGAGGTTCTTGATTATTCCAACTTAAAAGCTCCTTCAACTCTACTTGATCGACGTCTAGAGAAATATCAGCACAGATTTAAAAGCTCGCTTGACTTCCGCGAACTTGTAACACTTGCGGACGAAGCGTAATGTTCATTTCCCAATTAGAGCTCCATCAAATTGCATATCAATCCACTTAATAAATCGTTATGGCTGTAGCTAGTTGTAGTTGTGGTAACCTGATGAGGGAACTTGGGTTAAATAATGTTAGTGTTAGGCCTTGTTATGTATTGATGAGGAATGAATGGCAAAATCGTTTGTACGTACAGATTCAGTAACCAGCCAGTTTCCAAAATATGCAACAATCTTTTATATTTGGTGTAGGAAATAAAGAAATATAATCGTAAATACAATTCGCCGCCTCATTTATGCAGATGACAGTCAGTCATTCTGTTATTAAACATCATATTTTGTATTTCGTTATATTTTAAGGTGAAGATTTAGATCGAGATTTTCTGCTTGCTATTTACGATCGAATCAAATTCCAAGAAATGTCTGTACAATCAGACCATACAGATCAAGTTCGCAAGATACAAAAACACTTAACAGGTCCTCAAAAGCCTCTTAATCTATCAGTTCCTCAAAGGAGATTGGTTTGCTACTGTCGACTTTATGAGGTTAGTTGCTTTCATTGTTGCATCTATCATTCATAACGTTATCTAATTTGGTGTAATGAATAGTTTAAGAAATTGGAATTTATCTTAGGAAATTGCTTTTAGTATCTTTGAAATGAATCTAAGTGGACTTAGAAATGAATGGTTACACCTATCGTATGAAATTTTTATGTGTATTGAACCTTTAGCTATCATTTCTGTTAATTGTGAAGGCCGTTTATCATTTACAAGCTGCTATTACTCCCGTGTATTTGTCACAAAACAGCATAACAGGGTGTGAAGAGTAGAGTGGACTGAATAACTTATAAATTTGTCCATCTAACACATTTCAAAACATAACCTTGTTATCAACCTAAGCAGGTTTATCAGCAATTAATTTAAAAATAGTTCTTTTTGTTGTGTCCGAAGAATCGGTTGAGGTCATGAATCTTCATCGACTGAGATGGTTAGGCCACGTGATACGTATGCCACGACGGGTTATGCTGACTAGTGTAGGGGATGGTTGGAAGAGAGTTAGGGGCGGCCAAACCAAAACGTGGCATCAGTTTTTGAAGTCACTAACTTTTATTCTGAGCCATGTTGGTAGATGCAGACTACTTGGTTGGGATCCGTGTGACTATTGTAATCAATGGTTGGAGACTCTGTGTGACATGGCTCAGAATCGATCACAATGGCGCAGGTGTATACACTCTTTATCTTCCCTTAAACCTTGAAATTAAAATTGCTTCATAACTTTCTTCCATCTTGTACTATATCCTTATACACAACCTATCATTTATATACTACCACCACCACTAAATTGATTACTTCTATGAATCCGGTGTTGATCTTTTTGTGCTAACGAGGTATGGCAATTTAGACCGATGCATATATGTGCCTGGTCCTACGTTTTAGCTGACTGACTGGATTATCGGTAACTTCTAGGAACTATTTATGGACTGTTATTATATATATATATTCTCTTTGTATAACAATTAGGTAATTAGATTATGTATATTTATATTTCTCTTATTATAGACTTTCATTTGACCTTTTGGCTACTTTTATACGACCTACAATTCTTAAGTTATTCACAATCAACTAGTTAGTCTCTCACATTCACACTCACTTTTGGCTTTATTATGTGTGATTGTAATTTTTCATTGTATAATGTGATGCGGTCTGGTTTGTTTGTAGATAAACTACGCATGTCTGATATTCATACCGTGTATGCGGTATTGTGTTCTGGACTCAGTAGGCAGGTTTAAGGCAAGAGGAACCAATAACGACTATGAGTAGAATCTAGGCTACTCGTACTGTTTAACGATTCGTTGGTTTGGCACAATACCAAGGTCATATAGGTCGGTGATCTAATCAAATCATATTGAAAAGGACAGGATATAACACTCCGAATTACATAATTCTTTATTTTTCTATTTTAGGTTCCAGATAAAAATAAACGAGAACGATCCGGTGCACATCAACGTGAATTGTTTTTATTCAATGATCTACTTCTTATTACAAAAAGTGTTCAAAAACGCAGACGTGATGCATCAGTTGCATATCAAGTACGTATGACTATTCAATTATTCGGAGTAAAATTGGTCCCATTTGAAACTGTTCATCATCCTAATGGTTTAGAGCTTCTGTTACCACTTGAACAAATTCAAAATGTAGACTCTCATAGAGAAGTTGGTATGAATCATATTGTTGAAACCCCCAATGGTCGAGCACGTATCTTAATCACTTTAAATACAAAAACAAGTTCAGATCGTGCCAGATTACTAGAAGATTTGCAAGAATGTATACTGGAAGTCACGGAGATGGAGCGTTTAAGACGTGAAGAAATTTCAAAACAAAAGTATAATCAAATCCATCATCATTGTTCAAGTCATAAAACAGGAATAGACAAATCAGGAAACCATTCCAAATCATTTGACCATTCAGGTGCTTCTTTAAACATAAATAATAGTCATACTTATTCTGATCATGATCATGCTTTATCATCACATATTTGTGCACCTATAGCTTGTTTAATGAATGCTACAGAATCAAGAAATGCAGAACAAACAAATCATATGTCTGAATACTCTCAGCATTATAAATTACCAGATGGGCAAAGATTAAGTGGTGACAGTGGACTGATGGCTGATTTAGATGCAGTATCTTCTTAATTTAATCCAATCTATAGTAATACAATTATTCCAATTATAATTTCATTTTTATCCATTTTTTATTTAGAAATTACGAATGTTTCAAAAAAATGCTTTTATTCATTTTGTGTTGATTTTATCCGGGAGTTCCTGTAGTATGTGTGTGTGTGTTGCACTAGTCAACATATTTTCACTGTGATATTATTTTATGTTAATACACTTACTTCTTGGCAATAAAAAATCTGTCTTATTAACAAGTTGTTGCGAAAAATTCATCTGTTAACTTTGTACAAATATATAATTATGTTCATTTCAATATTGTATATATTCAATAAAGATTTTTCTTTTCATTTGTTATTTATATACTGTCTATTCAACGTAAAGTCAAAACAAGCAGGTTTAGGTAAGATTAGAAAGACAAGAGGGAGCTTGTGCTAATTCTTGATTACATAAGTCACTTTGGTTTAGTTATTGTGACAGGTTGCGTACTCATTAAGTTAGTATTTTCATCACTAATTTTACCGGTGATTTTATTTTAGTCGAAACAGGATATCTTAAAAAAAAAGTAAGCTACTAAGAGGTGTGTTGAGTATACATATGATTTTAGTCAACTGGTGTGGAACAAGCTGTTGGTCAACTTCCTAAGAAATTTTATACTATCATTCCGTCATCAACGCCAGACACACATGCATGGATCTGAGTTGCCACACCTCATTAGCACAACAAGATGAAAACCGAGTTCGTAGAAGCAGTTACTTCAGTGGTAGTAATATATATATAATACAGGTAGCCAATCTCAACTTAGGAATTAAATACGACTTAATGTCAGATTTAAAGTCGAAATTTCACGTTAAAGAGTCATCCCTTTTGTTCACATTTTTGCATTGACTGTTTTACTCTCACAGTATAACTGAATGTGAATAAGTTATTTTAACATAAAAATAACCATAAGTAGCCAAGAGGTTAGGCGTTTTCGCATGTATTCGTGGCTTTGGACTGCTAAGGAGTTCCGTAATAGCACGAAAAGGCTGCCAACTACTCCCAGGTTTTCAGTTGTGATCTAACTTGGATAGATCCATGGTTTTAATAGAATTTTCTACAAGGTGGATAAAGTCGTCAAATAAAGAGTAATACTTAACGGGTGCACTGTATGACCAGGAATCCTTCAGGAGGATTGTTAATTATCAGGGCTTGAGAGAAGAGATAAAACGGTCGGTCGCTTTCAAACAAGGGTATTACATGGTTGCATTATGGAGGAGTCTCTGATAAGTGATTGCCAGCAACTAGTTTGAAGCGATGTAGAATACCAGGACACCTTTTCTGTTTCATAGTTTCCAAACGATAACGATACATAAATTCTATCTAAGTTTTGAACACCCCATTATTCAGTCATTTCAATTCACCTTTGATTGATCCCTCTACTATTTTCTGTCAGGTTTTGTGATTTTAGTCATGTTATTCTTATTATCCATTAATCACATGCCGGTATAAGTTGTAGCATTTTGAACCGATAAATATTAATTACTAAGTTAGATGTGTCTACGCTTCTTGTTATTGATCATTTACTCCCTTCTTACTTTCCTAATTTTAAAATTTTCCTAGGTTGACTGTTCTAATGTAGAAAAATTAAGATTCTGTACCCATAAGAAAGTACGGATGTAACTAAGATCTCAGTCGATCTATCTGATTAAGCTGGACTAACATCTTGAAGAATTTCTTGGACTAATCCGTCTGGACCTGCAGCTGTCCACTACTTTAAATTCCCTACAGCTTCTTCAACCTCACCAACAGTTAGGCTTACGCCAGTTTGCCTAGAGATGGTGGGAAACTGATGAGTGTCCGAACGCCTGTTGAACTGTTCTGCACATCAGTCTACTTTCCTGGATTGAGAGTGAACAGTCCAGTCTTTCTCCGAAATAGTTTCACTAGTTAGCCGATTTTTTTATATTCGTTTCCTTGATAGGTTTGAACAGTTGTCTACTTTTACCTATCGCTGTTGTCTTTCCCATCTCTTCTGACTTCGCTACCCACCACTGCTCACGATCACCAGGTATGTTTATTATCAGCCTACGTTTAAGCTGCCTCCGTGTTCGGAACCAGACGGGATGAGTTTCTGAGCACCTATCAGTCTGTGGATGCCGCTGAAATTCACTGCTTTTTCCTAACCTTTTGATTCGTTACCAGTGCATATCACAGCTGTTCCCACAGGTTTTTAGGTATCATACCAATCTACCTCGAGGTGGATACCGTTTTCACGGTTGATTAGCTCTTTCTGTAGTTATTTATAAAGTATGTTCTCAACTTTCACATGATTAGTTTGAACTCTAAGGGTTTTTCTTGCTGTGGCATTTCTACTCTCCCTCTCGAAATGCTCTCACATGGCCAGCGAATATATAGCCTCTGCCTTCTCGTGGCGGGGGTGTTGTTCACGAAATTGGGAGGACGAAAAGCGAATGTCAGGCGCTATAACCGGATTGGTGGACACGGAGGGTCCACCTAGGGGAGTTGGAAAACCCTGATTCCAAACCAATGGTGCACATGGGCTCCAGTATCCTGATGGAACGAATGGCGGAAGAACCTATCATTGGTCAACGGCTACCATGGGACTGCATTTCCTCACGATGCTCCACTGCCTTGTGGATCAGACCTTCAGGTCAAAGGCTCGGGGTGTGGCCCCCTAAGAAAACCACCTGCTTCGGTTTGGGCACCCGGGCAGTATCACAGCCCACACACAAATGAATGAAATGATGAACTCTATTGACGATAATATCCCTGCTCATACTAAAAGCAAGACAATTTACATTATTATTATTATTACCTTTATTATTATTATTCACCATATCGCTAACTCACCCCCTTTTATCCCAAATTTGTTTAACCTTACTTTTCAACTTATGCAGCAGCTCGCCCATGGTGGAAAATCTGTCCTATCTAAACGATCTAAAGTCACTGTCTGGTTGAAAGTGAATGCTTCCACCGATAATGAATATTGAAGCAGTCTTTCTGAAACCACGTACGCCGTTCAAGCTGGCTTCCTTCAACGTTCGCACACTAATGCATATCAGACAACAGATAGGGCTGGCTATGTCTTTGGAAGGTCTTAATGTTGATGTTTGTTGTCTATCCGAGACCCATATTCAAGACTCTAGTGAAGTACTACAAATCCGCTCTCCATCTGTCGCCTCGAAAAGCTTGTTCCACGTGCGCTTATCCGGGGACCCTGTGGCATCTTCGTCTGGTCTTGCTGGCGTTGGTGTCGCACTAAGCGCTAGGGCTGAGGCAGCACTAATCGATTGGATCCCCATTAACAGTCGGTTATGTGCTGTTAGATTAGAAAGTTCCATCAAAGTTTGAAGAAACCGGCGTGAGAAACGGTGTTTTTTCGTCATCTCCGCCTATGCCCCGACAGATTGCAGCCCGGACGCAATCAAGGATGAGTTTCACCATAAGTTAACAGTTCTTCTCCAGAAAGCGCGTTCAACAGATATTGTAGTACTAGCCGGAGACTTGAATGCACAGGTCGGGCGTCTAGGCACAGAAGAGAGTCGTTTAGGTGGCCGATGGGGACTTGTTGGTCGCAGGACAGATAACGGGGACCGTTTGCTGCAACTGTGCACAGACCACAACATGTTTCTGGCCAGCACTAACTTCCGGCACAGTCATCGCCGGTGCGCCACCTGGCGTCCTCCCTCTGCATCCCAAGCCTGGACTCAGATTGATCACATCTCGATCAGCTACCGCTGGCGTGGCTGTATACAAGACTGCCGCTCCTTTTGGAGTACCTATCTGGAGTCTGATCATGCCCTGGTCTGCGCCAATCTCACCTTACTTTTCAGTGGCCGAAGGATTGACCACCACCAACGGATTGATATTAGTAAATTGGCTGAAACTTCTGTTGCAAGTAAGTATCGAGCGAAGCTAGCCACCACCCCACCGAAAAGTATAGATGAGCATTGGTTGCATCTTCACGACGCCATGAAAATGGCGAGTAAAGCCGCTTGCGGCTTCGCGAAACGTCCCACTTACAAGCACTGGGTTTCTTCTGGCTCCTTACAACTGATGGAAGCCGGTCGGTCTACTCCGGGTGACTGTGAGTTTGACCACAAACGAAGGCTGTTACGTAATGAAATCGGGCAAAGCTTGCTTAAGGACCGGGAAGCCTGGTGGTCGGAGCGTGCTAATGAGATGGAAGCAGCAGCTGCATCTGATAACTGCCGGAAGCTCTTCCAACTCATCCGAGCCACTGGCAGCAAGAAGTCTGGTGTGAGTGAAACAATCTACGAGGATGACGGGATGCCAATCACTAACATCTGTCGACGTCTTGGACGATGGGCGGAATTTTTCGAAGGGCAGTTCAACTGGCCTGCTGCTCCGGCAACACCAACCAGCTTGTCCTGCCCCCCATGGCCGGTGACGACTGATCCACCAAACGAGGCGGAAGTCCGCAAGGAACTCCAACTCTTGAAACGTTACAAATCACCGGGCCCAGATGACTTACCTCCGGCCCTTTTTAAAGATGGTGGTGACTTTCTGACTAA
This sequence comes from Schistosoma rodhaini, assembly GCA_944470415.2. Lineage (NCBI taxonomy): Eukaryota > Metazoa > Platyhelminthes > Trematoda > Strigeidida > Schistosomatidae > Schistosoma > Schistosoma rodhaini. The sequence goes on from OX104037.1 coordinate 38,539,701, forward strand.
GGAATTGACTGTGTTGTTTGGAAAGGATTGGGAACAAGAAAGTGTTCCAACATCATGGAATGAGTCAATAGTCGTCCCTATCTTTAAAAAGGGTTCACGTTGTTCCTGTAACAACTATCGGGGGATAAGTCTACTTCCGATTGCGTCCAAACTATTGGCTTCTGTCATTCTTCGTAGGTTGTTTAAAACCCGAGAACGATTGACTCGCGAGGAGCAGGCTGGTTTTCGTTCTGGTCGAGGATGCACTGATCACATCTTCACCCTCCGCCAAATGTTAGAACACTGTCATACTTATCGCAGGCCAACAATCGTAGTGTTTCTTGATATCAGGGCGGCCTTCGATTCGTTGGACAGGACTGTTCTCTGGGATTGTCTATTGAAGAAGGGTGTGCCTGAGAAGTTCATTAACATCTTAAAGGCCCTGTATACGAACACCTCAGGCAGAGTGAGGGCATATAACCACCTTTCTCCCTTGTTCCATTCGAGCAGCGGGGTTAGGCAGGGTTGCCCAATCTCACCATTCCTCTTCAACTTTGCCATCGACGACATCCTGGAAACAGCTCTGGTGGATGTAAGTAATGGCGGTGTGGATTTGCTGCCTGGAGAACGACTTCTCGACCTCGAGTATGCGGATGATATTGTCTTACTGTGCGATAATGCCCAAGGCATGCAATCAGCACTTAATCAGTTGGCAATCAGTGTCCGCAGGTACGGCATGTGCTTTGCACCCTCCAACTGCAAAGTACTCCTACAAGACTGGCAGGATTCTAATCCTGTACTCACCCTGGATGGTGAGGAGATCGAAGTAGTTGAGAAGTTCGTGTATCTAGGTAGCTATATAAGTGCTGGTGGTGGCGTGAGTGATGAGATTGATGCACGTATAGTGAAAGCCAGAGCGACTTATGCCAATCTGGGCCATCTTTGGCGCCTTCATGATGTTAGTCTGGCTGTAAAAGGTCGGATCTACAACGCGTCGGTGAGAGCAGTTTTGCTCTATGCTGGTGAAACCTGGCCTCTCCGAGTTGAGGATGTTAGACGTCTCTCTGTGTTCGATCATCGTTGTCTCCGAAGGATTGCTGACATCCAGTGGCAACACCATGTTAGTAATGCAGAGGTTCTGCATCGTGTGTTCGGGCGCAGAGACGATAATTCGATTGGTGTCACCATCTTGAAACACCGACTTCGGTGGCTTGCACATGTTTTACGAATGTCGTTCCAGAGGCTTCCACGTCGTGCATTATTTGCCGACTCTGTGACTGGTTGGAAAAAGCGGAGAGGAGGTCAGTGTATGACATGGTGTCGTGGTATGAAGGAAAGCTGCAAAGGGCTAGCTTCCGTTGGTCCTTCACGACTCTCTGGTTGGGGTCCGAGAGATGGTGCAACACAGTGGCTAGAGACGTTATCAGATATGGCTCAGAATAGAAGCCAGTGGCGATCCTGCTGCAACCTTCTTTTACCTTCTATATAAAGAATGGTTGTAACTTTCCTAACTGAAAGAATCTTCTGGTTGTACATTTCAGTCCGCATTATCTTTTCATCCGTTCTCTTCCTACTTTCATTATTTTGTGTGGCGCATATGTACCTGGTGCCCTTTTGTACCAATATATATGTGTTTAAATAAATAAAAAAAGATGCAGAAAAAGACGTGCTCGAACTATAACATGGTTTGAGTTTAACATGTGCCCCGAAATGAGCGACACCCTTCTATCGAACCACCCCGACGATGGCTGATAGCAGTGTGATCGCCACGTGAGACGATGTCGCTCCTTATGTCTCAAGTTGATGTTTACTAGGAATAGATGATCATCAGAGCATAGTTGCAACAGACGGTCACCGTTATCTGTTTGTCCTTTTGCATATGTGAAATGCAATACATCGGATCAGTGGAACAATCCAATCTTAAGAGCACATCCTAAACATATAAACACCTAAAGATCAGCAGAGCTAACCTTAATTAGTGTAACCTATCAAAGCATTGAGAGGTAAAATGCCATATTTAGTAACAAAAATCTTTTATTAAGAATACTTTTAAATTGTAAACTGTAGAGATTTGCATCATAGAGCACCAAACAGTTTTTTTTCTAAAAATTATTTGCAATTGTTTGGTAGTATGAAGAAATAAAAAGTCCAAAAATATTATCTATATGATACTTAAGTTTAAAGCATTATTATGCTGGATTGTGATATATGCTTATATATATATATGTTAGAACTGAAAACTGACGTGCACCCATAAGTGAATTAAGATTTTACTTTCTTTTGAGTCGTTCTAAACGAGCTTCCAAGTTATTTTCATCAATAGGATCAATGGAATCAGAATTAGGCCCAGGTCCCGTTATTGGGGTAGCATCAGTAGCGACTGCATGAGGTCGGACTGCATTAGGCATTGTACTTCCAATCGTATCCTTAGCTGTTGGGAGATTATTCAACTGTGCATTAAGATCGATGCCCAGCTCTTCTAAAACCTAGGGGTTTCAAACATAAGCTTATTTAAAAACTAGAAAAATAACATCGCAAACTAGACCGTAATGGTCTTCGATGTACAAAGTTCAGGGAACATGATAAAAATGCATGTGACAAATTTATGGTCTAAGAGATAGAAAACTTTTGAATGTATCAAACTTCAAGATATTGTAAAATATATAACCTAAACTGGGTTGAGACAAATACCCCTGGAACTTACAGGAATTTGTTTATCGAACTACATAAACTGAGATGTTAGTAAAGAATTTTACATTTCCAGAGTGGCAAATTTTGACAATACTTAGAACTATATGAATACATTCGTAACAAATCACATATAATTGGGAAAATAACAGAAAACAAAGCCGGTGGAAGTTACCACCACAATCTTGAGCATTATCGATACTTAAAAATAAAGCTCATTTTTTTTATTACAATAACAATCTTGATGTGCCGATACTAATCATTCATTTTTACTGGCGAGATTACTGAGTTAGTTGGTTTTCAAGTTCCCTTCTACAGACCTCACGAAGTCGGAGATCCCCGACTTGTTATTCGAATGACAAGATGTTGTCAAACGAACAATACCTGGGGTCAGACGTTGCACAGTGTTATATTTTGTTATCTTGGTCAAATTATTTAAGAACTAATTATTATTTTATTTAAACACATAAATATTGGTACAAGGAGGCACCAGATATGTATGCGCTACACATATCTCATTTGATTTGTGTGAGGGCTGTGATACTGCTCAGGTGCCCAAACTGAAGCAAGTGGTTTTCTTAGGGTGGCCACACCTAGAGCCTTTGACCGAAATATCTAATCCACAAGGCATTGGAGCATCGTGAGGAGATGTAGTCCCATGGTAGCCGGTGGCCAACAATTAATTCCTACGCCACTTGTTCCCTCAGGATACTAGAGCTCATGTGCACCATTGATTTGGAATCAGGGTTTTTCAACTCCCCTAGGTGGACTCAACGTGTCCACTAACCCGGTTAAAGCGCCGGACATTCACTTTTCGTTCTCTCGATTTCGTAAACAACAGCACCGCTACGACAAGGCAGTGAGTAGGACTTCCCTGGCAGAGACTATACACGCGTGGCCATGTGAGAGGGCCATTTGGAGAGGGAGAGCGGACTTTCCCCACTCTCGAATGTACCAGGGCATTTGGGGGCTACGATCAGAACTTGCTGGAATTCTACCTCTCGAAAATGCCGTCTCGGCATGGAGTGCATGATTAGACTACGAATAAAAACCGACACTAACCTTGTTCACAACAGTTTCAGAGTCTTCAATATCATCCTGCTCTCCAATAGCATCATCTATCACATCCGACATCATATCCTGTTTCATTTCCATCGTTTCCGCTTGTTTTTCGAACTCCATCATGACCTTTTGGAACTGAGGTAACTGCATAGTTGCATTCATTTTTCTCATCGTTAGCGCAACCTGTTTCATAGCTGAAGCCATCGTGGCGGTTGATTTTAAGGTCTGAATTTTCATTGACAACGCCTATTATTAGAAAATACTCGACTGATAAAACGTGACAAACTGTAATATTTGAGTGCATCAAGGAAAACTTTTTGATGTAACTCTCTGTTCGAACCAACTGCTTCGCCATCACCCTGACGGCATCAATCTGACCACGCTTTGCCAACGAACGAATTTCATTTGTTATTCGAGTGCGTTCCCTCTCCAACTGACCTTTTTCTCTTTCTATCTCTCTAAGTGTTCTTGCAATAGTTCGTTTGCTATCTCTTAGCTGCTCTTCAGGTGTTTTCCTGGCTCCAAAAAGAAAACTCATTGAAGAACGTCCTCACGGAAGTAGCCCCGAATAGTAACGTTCAGATTTAAAGGAGCCTCTCAAAATTACCAGCTTATGATTTTAGGCATTAATGAAATAAATCAGTTGGTCTATGTTAGTCCATTCTGTAATTAGTTCTGTGAAAATCTAGTTACTCATTGAAAGCACTCATTTATCCACGTCTCCAAAAAAGTTCACAAGCCCAGAACGAATTACTTGTCAGCTGACTACCGACTTTCCCATCGAATAATCAACGAGTGGAATTCATTACCTCAGCACGTGGTTGAGGCTCCATCCGTCGACTCCTTTAAAAGAAAGTTGGATCAGCTGAGAGACCATCATTGCCAGGACTAACACAGGCCATCAAGCCTCCTGTCCTTTCCAAACTGAAACTGAAACTGATTTATGGGCTTAATGCAACCACTTCGCCTAATCATTCAAGGCGTTCCAGACGTCGACTTACTTACTAACGCCTGTTACTCCCAATAGAGCATAGGTCGCCGACCACCCACTGTCCTCATCCTTCCTTTCTAGTTCTATCCATTTTTTGTTCATTCTTCTCATATCTGTCTCCATTTCTCGACGGAAGGTGTTCTTTGGTCTTCATCTTCGCCTTTGACCTTCAGGATTCCATGTAAGTGCTTGTCTTGTGACACAATTTGGTGATTTCCTCAAACTGTGCCCAATCCATTTCCAGCGCTTCCTCCTGATTTCTTCCTCCACTGGAATCTGGTTTGTTGTCTCCCACAGTAACTTTTTGTTGATAGTGTCTGGCCATCGGCTCCGAAGCATTTTGCGTAGACAACTGTTAATAAACACTTGTATCTTCTGGATAATGGCTTTCGTAGTTCTCCACGTCTCCGCTCCATACAGTAGAACGATCTTGACGTTCGTATTGAAAATTCTGATCCTGGCGTTGGTTGACACACAGTTGTTTTGAGTTCCAGATGTTTTTCAGTTGTAAATATGCTGCTCTTGCTTTGCCGATTCGCGCCCTCACATCTGCATCTGATCCACCGTGTTCATCAATGATGCTGCCCAAATATGTAAAGGTTTCCACATCCTCCGAAGCTTCTCCGTGAAGTGTAATTTGATTGATGCATGTTGTATTGTATCGGAGAGTCGTGTTTTTCCCTTTCTTCATATTGAGACCTACAACTGCTGAGGTGGTTGCTACATTGGTCGTCTTTTCCTGCATTTGTTGTTGCGTGTGTGATAGAAGAGCCAGATCATCCGCGAAGTCTAGATCGTCCAGCTGCATCCTGCCTGTCCACTGTATTCCGTGCTTTCCTCCAGATGTTGACGTCTTCATGATCCAGTCGATCACCAGGAGAAAGAGAAAGCGTTAAAGAAAGCAACCCTGCCTAACACCGGTCTTTACCTCGAATGAGTCGGTGAGTTGTCCTCCATGGACGATTTTGCAGTTTAATCCATCATAGGAGTTCCGTATGATACTGGCTATCGTCTCGGGTACGCCGTAGTGTCGAAGAAGCCTCCATAGTGTTGTCCTGTCCACGCTATCAAATGCTTTCTCGTAGTCAATGATGTTGATGTAGAGTGATGTATTCTATTCAGTTGATTGTTCCACAATGATCCGTAGTGTTGTGATTTGGTCTTTACACGATCGATCCTTACGAAATTCAGCCTGTCGATCTCGAAGTTGGACGTCTACGGAATTCTTCATTCTGTTTAGCAATACCCTGTTGAAGACTTTTCCTTGTATTGACAGAAGAGTGATTCTTCTGTAGTTATCACACTTGCTGAGATCGCCTTTCTTTGGTATATTGATCAGAAGTCCTTTCTAGTCTGTTGGTACTTGTTCTTCATCTCAAATCTTACTGAAGAGAATGTGGTGTATCTTTGCAGTTGCTTCTACATCTGCTTTCAGTGTCTCTGCTGGAATGTTGTCCGATCCTGCTGCTTTGCCGCTTCTGATTTTTCCAATCGCCATGCTGATCTCATTAATTGTTTTTGGGCAAACATCGACTTAGGGGTCCGTGGGTGCTACTCCGATGTTAAGTGGGTTTAGTGGAGTTGGTAGATTCAAGAGTTCTACCCATCTGTTTGTTCTTCAATGTTGGTGATTACCTTTCCTTCCTTGTTTTTCACTGGTCTTTCTGGTTTACGGTAATTTCCAGCAAGTTTCTTTGTTGTGTCATACAGTTGTCTCATGTTCCCTTCTCTTGCAGCCTTTTTCGCCGTCATTGCTAAATCTTCCACATATTTACGTTTGTCGGTTCTGATGCTCCTCTTCACTTGCTTGTTTGCTCCTGTGTATTCAGCTTGTGTCTTGACTTTTTCTGCTATGGTTCGGCTGATATTGATTGCTGCCTTCTTGTTCCTCCTTTCTTCAATCTTATCCAGTGTACCAACAGTGATCCATTCATTATGATGGTGCCTCTCGTGGCCCAGAACCTCTTGACATGTTGAAGTGGTTGCCTCTTTTATCCCTTTCCAGTTGCTCTCCATTGAGTAGATCATGAAAGGTCTGGGACCTGTTGCTGAGCCTTGAATTTGTTGAGTTTGACAGTATCCCGAAGAAAAGCCGTATTGAACTTTTGTGACGTTGTCCGCGCCGCTGTCCAGTGCTTCTTAAGTTTTAGTTTCATCTTGGAGACCAGCAAATGATGATCTGATGCTATATCAGATCCTCTTCTGGTTCTCACATTCAGATGCAGATATGGTCGATTTGATTCTGTGTAGTGTGATCCGGTGAAATCCAAGTGGCTTTGTGTATGTTTTTGTATGAGAATATGGTGTCAGTTTATTGAAGGCACATAGGTTTGAAAATCTATCACCATTTTCGTTCCTTTCTCCCAGTCCATGTCGTCCCATGACGTCTTCGTATCCAGTGTTGTCCATTCCCACCTTGGCATTGAAATCTCCTATCAGAATGGTCAGGTCCTTTATTGGGCACTTGCCGATGATCGACTGCAGCCTATCGTAGAATTGGTCTTTAACGTTAACATCGTGATCGTTGGTAGGCTGATAGCATTGGATGACGTTCATTGTAATGCCCTCTCTCTTTGTTTTGAAGGATGCTTCGATGATCCTTGGTCCATGAGGTTCCCATCCAATAAGTGCATTTGTGCTTTTCTGGACAGCAACAATGCCACTCCTTGTGTATGTGGGGCATTTTCTTTTACATGACCGGGGTATAACAGAAGCTGCTCTGAAGATAGTCGTTGTTGTCCAACCTGCGTCCAATGTGTTTCACTGATTCAAAGCACCTCCAGGTTGTACTTTCTCATTTCTGCAGCAGTTTGGAAGACTCTTCCGGTTTCCCACATTGTCCGGACATTCCATGTACCTATAAAAGTTGTTGCTCCGGTTGTTAGAAGGTGCATCGACCTCATAACTTCCGAAGGAACTCGGCTTTCATCATGAGACGTTATAATTATTCCTTCTACTCCTAGTGCAGAGTTTAAATGGTTTGAATAATTTTTTTCTGGTTAGCGTTTTTTTAGCGAGTTGGTTTTCTACGGGATGGGGTCGCTAACCCCATGCCCAACTCTCCTCCTTTACCCGGGCTTGGGATCTGCAGTAGCCCCCGGAGGAGCTACAGGCGGAGTTAGACGTCGACTACACAATGAGAAAAATGATAACCTTGTGATGTAAGTTCGGTTTATAGGAGAGGGATTTTGCTAATGTAAAAGTTCTTACTAAGTCTTTCAACGCATGTTAATTAAAAAAAGTGAGAAAAACAGAGAAGCTCGTCATGAAAAAGATCTGTCTCTAGACGACAAGAGGTAAATAATCCTGTCTGGTGATGACACCGTAATAAATATGGTAAGTCTTTTAGAAATTGCGGAGAACCCTTCAGGGAAACTTCCCTAACGGCACGCACTAACGGAAACCGTAGTCGATGGACATAGTCGTCTGTTATACATCACTGATGTGATGACGGAAGTTCGCTACCTCAGAGACACTGGGGCAGAAGTTAGTGTTCTTCCTGCGAATCCCAACGACGGACTGAACGAACCAGCTTTAAGCTTACGGGCGGCAAACAGAAGACCGATCGCCATATATAGTAAGCGATATGTGTATCTTAACGTGGGTTTACGCAAACATATGCACTAGATTTTCGTTTTTGCAGATACTTCTATGCCAATCATTGGCAAAGACCTACTACAACACCGTAATCTACTAATCGACACGTGCAAATGGAGGTTAGTAGATGGCAATACTAAATTATCTGTTTATGTAACTTCCTTTACCGGCTGTCGATTGTCTTCAGTCACTGTTAGGCACATAATCAATCCTTACTATCAACTTATACTCGACAAGTACCCTGAACTGCACCAAATGCGACCCAAATTACCGTATGTAACCAGCAATGTTGCACATTACATCATGACTATAGGACAATCTGTATTCTCAAAAGAGCGCCTGAAAAGCCAAAGTTAGCTAGGAAATAAATCAACTACATAACAGACTTGGAAAGTACTCGGCCATTGGATAGTCCATGGGCAACTCCCTGGCACATGATCCCTAAAAAAATCTGTAATGATTGGAGCGCGCCTAGTGGCTGTTGGCGACTAAATGCGAAGACCATTTTTGTTTGTCACCCCTCGCCTCACATTCGTGATTTGACAGCTACCTCAAAATGCACAACTGTATCCTCAAAAATCAATTTGGTTAAAGTGTGAAATCAAATTCTTATGGCTGGTGACGGCATTACTAAAACCAGTATCATCACACTTTTCGGATTGCACGAATTTTCGCCTTTAGACTTAAGAAATGCTGCACAAACTTTCCAGCGATCCATCGGCGACGTTTATTGCGGTCTCAACTTTGTACGTGCATGTGTGGATGACTACTTGATCACAAGTTCAGATAGAGAATTTCATCTTCAGTATCCGGTCCTTATTTCCAAACGTCTACAAAAACATGGGATTACTGTAAACATTCAGAAATATCAGATCGGAATCGACTCCTTGGGCCTTTCCGGACGCACTGTTGATGCTCAAGGCATCCGCCTTCTGAAAGCAAAATAGCGGCCATTCATGATTATCCAGAACCGACCACAGTCAAGCAAGTATGTACGCTCAACAGCCCGGTAAGTCTTTATCGACGATTCATATCGAATAGCACGTCTGTTATGAGACTCTTAACTTACCAACTTCATGAAAATGCAAAATCCATTAATCTGGACGACATCGCGAAAGAAACATTCTTTACACCTAGGGAAATAATCTCAAGAACAACTATACTCGCACACTAGGACATTAAAGTACTCATTAATTTTGCAGTAGACACATCCGACTAGACGATATAGAGGGATCTCACATTAATTGGTAAACAACTCCGGACAATCTTTAGCATTATCCTCCAGACGTTTACAAGGCACCGCGTCACCATTTAGTACTTTCAGCAGCGAACTCCTAGACATGTATTGTGCTGCACAGCACCTCCAACAGTCTGTAAAAGGCCGACCATAAACCTATCATCTCTCTAAGCCCCCCTTCTGACGAGTACCCCCCTGAAGACCCTAGAGAGAAATTTCACTTCAGATATACAACATATTTCTGAGGCGAACAATGTAGCGGCAGAGGCCTTTTCTCTTATAACTTCCTTAGACAGTTTCCAAGGAATCAATGTCCTTAAACTCGTCTAGCTTCAAAAAGAAGGCACTTATCTTCAGCACAAAATATCTTCAATGACCGTAAAACTGCGTAGTAAACAAATAGGAACAGGTATGGGAACCTTACTATGCGACACATCTACTGGTAGTGATCGTTCAATCGTACCGAAACACAATCGACGCTACGTCTTGATTGTGTTGCACCCACTTTCTTACCCAGATGTTCACGAAACCATCAAGATCATAGCAGAACGATTTAGCTGATCTGGTATAGATAGAGGCCTGATGGAGTGGACACCCTACTGTGTAAGCTGCCGAAAATCTAAGGTGATTGTACACAACAAATGTCCCTTAGGCTCTTCCACGAATTCCGATGCTCGTTTTGATCATGTTCATCTTCATTTGGTAAGGCCCAAACTAGATTCAAATGGGCATGTTACCTTTTGACGTATATAGACCGTTTCACATGATGGCCAGGAGCGGTACCTATCAAAGACATGGTTGACGAAACAGCAGCCCGTGTCTTCGTTCAACGGTTGGTAGCAAGCTTCAAGTACCCTTCAGTTATCACCACAGACCGTGAGCGCCAGTTGGAATCCGGACGTTTCCGTTGTCTGACTATACTATTAGGAATCACACGATTCTGAAAGACCTCCTACCACCTAAAAACCAATAGGTTTGTGATACTGTTTTGCCGGCATCTGAAAGATTTTAGGTGCGATTTAGCATACCTCATTTACGAAACGATACTGGCTCACAGGAGAATTTGTGGATCTTTCGTCTTCAATGAATGTGGATCTAAGTTCTTACATGAGGAGGCATAAAAACGACATTCGCTTGATTACACCTGTTCCCACTCAACCGCAGTCAACTGATGTTTTCGTTCGACATGCGATACGACACAGTATAAACGTTTTCGTATGTAGGGATTCATTACGACGACCTCTAGAAAGAGCATACGAAGGATCATTCAAAGTTCATCGCAAACCTAAATACCGTATCATCGACAAAAACGGAACTAACGACAACGTTATCATTGACCGCCCGAGAGCAGCGTATTTAGAAGGGGACCCCAATGATATTGATCTTCCTCCTTTACGTTTGAATGGCAAGAGCCTAACAAATACGATGCCTTACCAGACAACCCGCAGTTAAGAAGAAACTTGGTTGGCATCTGGCGACCGGCTCAAAACAACGCGTTCTTGAATAAGGATAAGTTCTGTAGAACACGTAAACAATTACTGCACGTAGGGCACAACATAACATTTCTTTTGATTCCTATTTTTTGTATCACTGTATCAAAATAAATTAAAGACAAAATTTCTCTTCTAATATGCTCATATATGTATACATGTCTATTTTCTTCTTTTTTCCGAAAAAATATCCAAATGAAAGATTGCGCAAAAATCTCTTTTACGCCATCATATGTTAATTAAACCATATATACAAGTTTATTTTCCTTTTTTCACCCGTTTTGTTTCCTTATGCTCGTGCGAGTGTATATCGAAATTTAATAACAATTCTTTTTTTCTTTTCCAGGGCTGCTGCAAAAGACGATAAGGCTGACGAAGATTGCGATGAATCGAAAATGTTGTCACACTTTTTCATTGCTGTCATGTTCCACATGGCCCCTTATGTCAGGGAAGGATGACCAGATTCTCCTGAACACAACAAGCTGTCTGAAGGGTGCTTGCCATCGAATGTTTGTTGGGTCTACACTTTTGGTTGGCTATGTCTTCTCGTCATCACTACCCCACTAGGGAGGGAGTGGGCTGTAGCGGTAAATAAATTTCCAAAATAAATAGCTCTGTAAGTCCTCCACATTTATCAAATTATCTGAAGACATTTTCGTAATGGTCTGATAGTGTAAAAAGGTAGTTACCAAAATGGAATTTACCGATGCCCGATGGACAGAGAACCAAACAGTTCAATGGTAACGTCGCTGAAGTTGAAGCTGAGTGCTATGAGATTATATCCGCCAGGGAGCATCGGTCCCCTGGAGATCACAGGCACGAGTTGCTGACGCGTGCCAGATAGCACGAAACATGGATCCAGAGTTACCTATAAAATACCTTAAACCCCTTCCTTATTTTCGATAAGATATTACTAAAGAGAGTTTGTTTTAACATGTAGTGCCTACTCCTAATAAACATTTACATGATTCCTACTGGTTTCTCAAGAATAATTATTCAGACAGCATGTGACATCAATTCATCCCTACTTTCATGATGACTGCATTATTTTCATGTGGAGTTGTCACGTTATGCACGCGTACACGTCATACTATTGTGTTCTTGTATCAGTAAGTTTGTGCGCCTTGTGTGTACTAGTTTTTTGCATCTCAGCCACACTATTCTTGAAGCCGAATATACGATAATCCAGAAGATTCATATCCAATATGTCACTCTTAGAAAAGGATCTAAAATGGTAAACACGTGCACACTAAATTGGCAAGTCATGTCTTGACCACACACGAGCGGTCACTTTGTGTAACCTGTTGTTTTTTGTATTGAATATATTACTCTCTTCCCAGCACAAATATGTTTTTTAAACACACAAAGCTTTTTCAACATTCAGTGTAAAGTAATAGGAATTACAATGCCTGTGCAAAATAAGAAAGTGAATGAACGCTTGAGCCATATTGTTCTGACATTTACTTGGGTATCTGCGGTCAAATGTTTACCCAAAAACCCAAGCTGTTACAGGCACATCCATATGACTAGTCTGGAATGGAATAAAATGAGCATCCCGAATTCTGTAGAATTACGGTCTACTTCTGTTTTATCACACTGATCTCTCCTACTATGATAATAGACCTAATCCCAAACTTGTAGATTTGTCATAATGTAGAAATCACATCATAATCTACACTGACTCATCCTACGTGACAGTCAGCAATATGACGTCTAACACTTCTATAGAACATATTTCCGTTGGGAAGAGAGTAATATATTCAATACAAAAAGCGACAGGTTACACAAAGTGATCACACGTGTGTAGTCGAAACATGCCATTTCAATTCAGTGTTCACATTTTCTGAACACCTCTAAGAACGACATGTTGAATGTGAATTTTCTGGGTTATCGTATGTACGGTTTCAAGAACCATGATGTGGAGAATCAATACTGCTACATACTAGGGAGTCGTTAGTTGCTGAATGAGTCCCTACTACCCTCTTTATAAAAGCGAATTGATTGTCGCGTTTCACCAGCCTCTATGCAGTCCAAATAGCCTCGAAGACGTCAGACAGTATTTTCAAGGGTTCAGCAATTACATCCGTCAGGGCTTTCATAATTTTGGGATGAATACTGTCCGGATCACTGGACATATTTGGTTTGAGACGTTGCGGTAGTCGTAAGACAACTCCTTTCTCAATAAACACAGGATCCATCGTCAAGTTGTCATTATCACGACTAACTGTTGGTCTTTCAGCATCATCGGTTGAAAGCACTTTATTAGAATGTTCTGATAAAGTTTCGGCTTTTTCAACATCATTGCTTGTTAATACTGACGGATGCTGTTGTACCAGGTGGTATGACTCTATCACTTTTCTGAGTCTTCCTCTTCATATCCGAGAAAAAGCTTTTCGGACTATTTTCACAATCTCTAACCAATTGTTTTTATGCGGATGTCTAACCTGACTTATCAACGCTTTGCAAGCATTTCTGGCCTTACAACAAATTAATCCGTACTGCGCAGATAATAGACATGAACATACCACAATGCTTCTTTTCACGTCTGAATTTCTTGACCTGCTTAGTTATCCACGGTAGACAGTTATTCGGTCTGTGTGGTACTAAGCATGGTAAAAACGAGGACCTGACTAGACTAACTGAACATTTAAGTATGAACCATGCTTCTTCAGTTGATGAGCTAGTATTTACTGATCAAATCGTTGTTGCGACGCACCCATGAATAACTGATATCTCTGCTCTCCACACATTTGTGTGAGGTCTAGTCTGGTTATACACTGTGTCACAAGCCTTTAAATTGAATGACAACAGCACCCAACTAAGGCCCTCGGCCTCCTTCAATTGTAGACTAACCTTGTCCATTCTCTTCTGAAAATGTATTAGTAATTTAAAAGCCATAGTTTCTATAGTCCTAGATGAGCTCAAATCAGTAGAGTAACTCATATGTCCAGAAATCAGTACAAGTACTTGCATTTCTCAAGATAAATTTCCCAAACAATTGGGACGGTTTCTTCTTATATTAAGAAAATTTAATAAATTATCAATGAACGTGAGTGCTCCAGTTTGCTTTGGTCCAAAAGCTTACTCCAAAAGCTCCAATGCTTGATGGTAACCTATTTCCTGTTCTAACAATTAATAATACAGAATGGCAGATTTAGATTCTCCATAGCAATATTCTATTATGCAGCAACTCACCTCTGCTCTAAATTCAGTGTTCTCGCCATCGAAACACTCTCTAAAATCTTTTGTCGAATCTCAGTAATTTACGGATGTACCATAGAACCTTAAAATTTCTGTTTGGTAAACACGTGTTTTAGATACATTGTTCTCCTTGTTACACACCAACTGATAAAAACTTTCTATTTTTACTGTTGACGTAATTTGTCTATTTCAACTTCTTCCTCTCTATCACATGAAATCTAGCCAACTAACTGTTTCAGAGGAATGATTTTCCGTCCGTTTTTTCTAAGCTGGTCTTCGTTATGATCATTTTTATAGATGAATTTCCTAATGAATTCCCTAGGCTATCAGAGACAAAGTCTTGGAGTGAGTCAAGTTAAAAAAGTAAGCTATTTCGCTTATAAAACTTTATTTGCTTCTACAACCAAAAATTAACACAATGCAATAGCAGGGATCAACACAATTTATTAAACAGAAAAAACGTGGTGACAAAAATGGCATATACACAAAAGCATCTAGAGAACACAACAAATGTGTCAATGTAACTTACTCTTAAAATGTACAAGTTCGTAATTGACGAATAATCTAAGCATAATCACACCAAGGCCAGACCGAGTTAATGTAGTGGTTGTTTAGTAGTGCTATTTGTAGATTTGTTAATCGTTCATATTTGACACGTTGCTCAGGTTCTTCTATTTAGTTAAGATAAAGCACTTATTCGTCACCGACCTTTATACAAGTAGTCAAGTAGTTTAAAGGTATCTTCGGAGATATAAAACTACGGCCCTATTGTTGTTGTTGTTACACCTGTTACTCCTCATAGAGGAGCATAGGCCTCTCACTAGTATTCTTTGTCCAACCCTGTCCTGAACAATCCTTTCCAGTTCTTTCCAGTTGCTATTCTTTGGCCTTCCTCCTTCAAAGTTAGGGCTTGCCTCGTGATGCAGTTTGATGACTTTCTCGATTTATGTCCTATCCACTTCCATCGTCTTTTCTTAATTTCCTCTTCAGATGGAAGCTGGTTTGTCCTCTCCCACAGGAGGCTGTTGCTGATGGCATCTGACCAACGGGAATTGAGTGTTTTGAGTAAACAACTGGAAAGAAATACTTGTACATTTTGGATGATGGTTGTAGTAGTTCTTCAAGTTTCAGCTCCTTACTATAGAACTTACTGTCTTAACGTTCATATTGAAGATTGTGACTTTGATATTGGTTGACAGTTGCTTTGAGTTCCATATGTTCTTCAATTATAGGAATACTGCCCTTGCTTTGCCAATCCTCGCCTTTACATCTGCAACCGATTCTCCTTGTTCATCAATGATGCTTCCCAGGTACGTGAATGTTTCTACATCTTCCAGAGTTTTGCCATCAAGTGTGATTGGCTTGGGGTTCTCCGTGTTGCATTTGAGAATCTCGCTTTTTCCTTTGTGTATGTTGAGACCTATCGATGCAGAGGCTGCTGCTACAGTTGCTGTTTTCGTCCGTATTTGTTCGTGTGTATGAGATAGGAGAACTAGATCATCTGCGAAGTCCAAATTGTCTAATTGGTTCTGAGATGTCCATTGTATTCCGTGCTTCCCCTCAGATGTCGAATTCTTCATAATCCAGTCAATCACTAAAAGGAAGAGGAATGGTGAGACAGACAGGCTTGTCTGACTACGGTCCTTACTGGAAATGCATTTGTCAGCTGTCCTCCATGCACGACCTTGCACTGTAGTCCATCGTATGAGTTCTGGATAATGTTGACAATCTTCTCAGGAGATCCATAGTGTCAAAGAGGTTTCCATAATGTTCTCCTGTCCACACTGTCAAACGCTTTCTCATAGTCAATGAAGTTGACGTGTAGTGATGAGTTCCACTCAATTGATTGTTCCTCGATGATCCGTAGTGTCGCAATGTGGTCTGTGCACGACCGATCCTTACGGAATCCAGCCTGTTGATCTCGAAGTTGGTCGTCTACTGCGTCTTTCATCCGATTCAGCAACACTCTATTGAAAACGTTTCCTGGTACTGACAACAAACTGATTCCTCTGTAATTCTCACATTTGCTCAGATCTCCTTTCTTTGGTATATTGATGAGGTATCCTTCTTTCCACTCTGTTGGCACTTATTCTCCCCCCCAAATCTTGAATGGAGGGTGAAGCATGTTTGCAGTTACTTTGATGTCTGAATTCAGTCATTTAGACCTATATCATACCAAAACATTTCTAACAGTGCATATCTGTCTCTGGATTTGGGGGATGGACACTCTCTCATACTGATATCTGAATTTATGAATGTTATTGGTTTTAGGGTTACAGATAGGCTTTGTTAAAGAGTAAAGTTAGCTCTTTTTTTTCTATTAAATATGCCAAAGTGCACCACAAAGTCTCACTTCTTTTAATGGTCGAATTACAAATTATAATCCTGATTTGCATTTATTAGTTTGTATTACATTTTAGACTGATGACATAACTGAAGAATAAGATGTATGCAACTGTTATAAATCTGAACTCATTTAGCATATTACTGAAGCGATTTGCTCGAATACAAAGCATACACACAGTTTTATCAGATATTGACCATGTTGTAAGAGATTAGTTCTGATTGGCAGCAAGTAGTACAATTTCAGCATAAAAATAAGGTAATCAATACCGATAAGTTTTTGATAGTTATACAACTTAAGCAGTTGATTCAGTTCAGTTCCTTCCTTTTTATAGTCAAAACAGGTAGTCTGATGAAGACGAATATGATGCTATTCATTTCTTCTAAATAAAAATTTCCTATGTCATATAGATTGTTCTGATTTGTTGCCATTAATGAAAACAAAGTTATTTAAACAAACAAAAGATATCCAGTGGTCAAAATACTGAGATTAGTGAATCTCTCCTATTTAAATAAAAACTCTATAGTTAACTAATGCTCTCTGTTGTATCGATTGGGTGAGTGCGTGCGTGCTCTGTTTGATATATAAACGTGCTAATTCTCACCAACGAGAGAGCAGTAAAATTACTGACCGGATTAATGATACACAAAACTTTTATATCGATTGAGTGCGTTCTTGCCCTGTTGATATATATGAAGTGATAATACCGCCAATTAGAGAGCAGTAATTTATCGATCGGATTAATAATACACAAAAACCGTATGAGCAGTCTTGAGTACCTATCAGTCCTGCTTTCTGCTTAGCCCAGTCAGTTAAGTCCAGAACACCAATAACAGCCTCTACAGTATGAATCATTATTCTCAAACATACTGGGTTTATATACCAAAAAGACAGACAGACCACATCGAACCATAAAATAGAAAATAATATTTCTACAAGATTTAGCCAAATGTGGCTGTGAATAGGGGGAACAGTAATCAATAGACTGGGTATAACTCAAGAATTTTGAATCGTATAATAATAGTCTATAGGTCAAAATAAAGCTTATCATAAGAGGAGCGCGAATATGAATAGTTTAGTTACTTAACAATTATACAATAGGAAATATACACATCATATTGGTCCATAAATAGTTCTCAAAGTTACCATTCACAATTCTCTTCAGGATATAACACTCTCATTTCCTAGCATCCATATGAACTAGTGATAGCAGTTATTGTAATTAATTGAACTTATTTTTCAATCATCAGTTTACATACTCGACTTAGTGTACAGGTAATCGAGAATGGAGTAGAGAGAACGAGAAAGAGAGTTAAGATGAACGTCCGAGTACGGCAACTACTTCACGGATTTATTAAGAAGACAAAAGCTCAGAATATTGCCCACATCACTTATTCTGGCTTCCGAACAGTCCAATTTATTCATTTTTCTTGAGTTACATTTTGACAACAGTCATACGATGACAATCAGAAACAATCAAATTGGAGTCAAATTAAGGGCCACTAAAATAATAACTATGAATTTTCCATTTTATAAAGTTTATTTAATCATTGAAAAGGATCTAAATATGTCGTATAAATTGTTTATTCACAGTGAATGGTTAATTAAGCATTATACATCAGGTACGTCAATCTGAAGAACTGATGAATCCATGAAAAAAACAAAATAAATAAACCTGAAAATAATTGAAATAAATCACCAAGGTATAATGCCGTTGATAAATGACTAAGCTGATTGTTATTCTATTCATTTGAACTATTCTATTGATTTTGACAAATGAATATGCTAAGTATCTACTTACCTGTGTTTGGATTCTCAGAGAATTTGGTGATAGAGAATGAGATTCAATGTTCAAAATTCAATTTGATTTTTGCTTATCCAGATAATCACAAGTTTCTTTTGCAAGATGTAAGTGATTTTCATCCACCTGATAAACAAATGATATTAAACTGTGAGAATAGATTATGGGGAACCTTTGAGTGATTCGTTTAATGTAGCAATCATATTTTCAGTATGGAGTTGTGGAGATTGTTGAATGTCATGGAAATCATGAACCCATAAATGTTAGAACACCGTTGGAACCTGGAAGCACTGGACAATCGCTTCATTCTTCTATGGGACTCCTCAGAAGTGTTCATCCACGACATCAACACAGGGAATCAAACTCAGAACCTTCCATCTCAATAAAATTCAACAATATGTACAAACACATACTGAAAATCATCATATGCTCACCAGTGACTAGCTTCGAAAGGTAGTTCTCGGAGTTCTAGTGAGAAACCGTAACTAGTTGAGTTCATCCTTATCGGGTGCGATGTAGTTACTCACCGTAGGTAATAGATGCGCTGGATCATGGATTAATTGAATTTAAACATTAACACCGTTGGATGTCAGCTCAGTGGTCTAGAGGTTAAGTGTTTGTGCGCAAAACCTAGGTTTGTGGGTTTGAGTCCTGCCTGTGGGATTGTGGTGAACACTGTTGAGGAGTCCCATACCAGGATAAAATGGCCGTCCAGTGTTTCTAGGTTCTAATGGTGGTCTAACATTGATCGGTCGATGATTTCAGTGGAATAATTATAGTTAACAACGTTGTGAATCAAATATGCTATTCCCGACACAAATCTAAACTAAAACGATTGAGAGTGTATGACATTTATTAACAAGTAATACCATTTGCAACTGAATAACCTATTTGTCATTCTGTTCGGTTTAGCTACATCAATGATCAAGACAAATGAGTATACTGAGTATCTACCTACCTGTGTTTGGGTTCTCAGAGAATTCGATGGCAGAGAATGTGATTCAATGTTCAAAATTCGATTTGATTTTTGTTTGTCCAAATGATCACAAGTTTCTTTTGCAAGATGTAAGTAGGTTTCATCCACCTGATAAACAAATGATATTAAACTGTGAGATTAGATTATGGGAAACTTTTGAGTAATTTGTCTGATATGATAATTAAAGTAAGCAGAGGTGTAAATCAAAAGCAATCTAGTGAACATAAATTTAAGTAGATGTTGTTAGTAATGTATGTTATCTTTTGATTGTTCCTCCATATTCTTTGATAGACTATTTCAAATGTAAACGACATGGGTTAAAACTAACATAATTTTATTGTTCATTCATATATTTGAGTTACTAGTGTGCCTGGTTTGAGCTAATAGAATTTCTTTAGCATTACATTTCTTTCCTTATGAAGTGAGAAAATCTTTTTTCCACTTAACATTGAGAGAATTGTAGCATCCAAAAGTTATAGTATCTGACATTGTTTGGTACGTTTTTCTCTGAGATGAAATTGTAGTGGCTGGTACTATTGCAGTGAACAGAACACGACTGGGGACAATCTAATGTATTTAAGCAAAAATTACAGACTATCTCACTAAATTCTGATAACCATACAGTAAATAGTTAATTAGCAAACTATCAATCAATTGTCTCAGTCTTGACTGTTCCTTCTGTAAATATCGGTCTGTATTTTCTAATTCCATTGTTCATGCATTTTCCTACCAATTGCGCTTCATTTCAGTTCTTTCCTTATCGATCTTCTGCCAAAATACATTTTATGTCTGACCAACACCATATACTACTTATATGGATATAAGTAGACCACACTACACTATGTCAAGTTCACATAGGTTATTCAAGCTTTTGAACAGACTAATTTATTCATTCTTTTCAAGCTACATTTTGACTTTATCACTTATTCGCTTACTAATCCTGACTATTTTAATATGATTGTATTTATGTTCACTGCTTGCCTTATTCATTAGGTGTCTGTAATGTATTTATGTCTGAATATGATATATTGAGTTACACTTGATCAGAACGAGTTGGCTCACTTTCCTTCTGCTCTACGCGGCACTTTGTTTCGTCTCATTCGGCCTCCTTTACTTCATTTCTCTGATTGTCTGTCCAGATTAATGAGTGTATGAAATATACGTGTTCAAAATTGATTTTTGCATTTGACTTATTTTATTCATATAGTTGAGATCATGAGTCCATTGAAGCTAGACCATCATGGAAAACCTGGAAGCAGTGGACGGTCGTTTCGTCCTATTGTGGGATTCCTCAGCAGTTATTCTCAGTTATTCTCCAAAGGGAATTAAGTTAGTAATTATGTAAGACGATAGCCGTTATGTGCATTTCTATAACAATTAGCATACGATTTAATTGGAGTCAAATATTCGGCCACTAAAAAATACAACCAACTATAGAACTACGAAACATGGAACTGGTCTCCAAACTTCAATATTTTACCTAAACAAAAGTTTGTTGACTAAATATTGAATACGGTTTGACAGATAGACTATGAATAGCCATTAATAGTTAGAGCATCAACTTGATTTAATTATAACTGATTATTAAGTGCCAGTAAAATACTGATTTTCAAATAATCTCATAAGGATTTGTATTGTGATGTGGTCTGTTTATATCCACACAAGTAATATATGGTGATGGTCAGACATAGAATGTATTTTGGCAGAAGACCTATGAGGAAGGAACTGAAACGAAGCGCAATCGGTTGGAAAATGCATGAACAATGGAATTAGAGAAGACGGACCGATATTTTTACAGAAGAAACAGTTAAGATTGAGACAGTTGCTTGCTAACTGTCTACTGTATGGTTGTCAGAATTTAGTGAGATAGTCTGTAATTTGTGCCCAAATACATTCGATTGTTCCCACTCGTGTACTATTCACTACAGTATGACTTGGTATTAATTACATTAAATTAGGTATTTCTTCATTCCTTTTTTCCATTTGAAAAATTTATTTGTTCTAAATTACTTTTATATAAGTATTAAAAGATTCCTATTCTTTAGAGTGCCTTGGTATTGTGAATACCACCTCTTTTTCAGACCCGTTTTTGCTTTGAACTAGAAAGTATAAATTATAATGTTTATCACTTTCATTCTATAACTCAACTTTCTAGTCCCTTTCGATAGACGAAATTGATCACGAAGGATGTTTCACATTTGAATTGTAACTGAATTTAGTCATGATATATTCATCTCCTGATTTTTGATTACTATTAAATGGTATAGAATAAAGTGTACACATCTAACGGTTTCAAACTAAACTATAGTCTAGAGATAAACAACTTTTATTTGGTGGAGTTTTGTTCACTGAGCTAGATGGTTTGGTCGTGAAGCTTTCATCGTTCTTTTGAACGATATCATAAGCACAAATTTCGGATTTTCAGTCTATTGTCAAGTTTCAAATTCATATCAACAAACAGATTACATAATAGAAGGGGGTTTTGTGGAGATTTTAGTAATTTTATATAGTTGAAATCATGAGTCAATTGAAGTAAGACCACGATGGGAAACCTGGAAGCACTGGACGGTCGTTTCGTCTTATTATGGGAGGCGAGATCGTGGATGCGCATTGCTCAGGAGTCCTACAATAGGAAAAAACAGCCGTCCAGTGCTTTCAAGTTTTCTATGGTAGTCTAGCTTCAATTGACTCATGAGTTCAACTATATAAGATTACATAATAATAATGAAACTACTTACTTTATTTGAGCTTTTGTCTGATGACATTTGTTTCATATTTGACATTTGATTAAATGATTTATTATCATTATCGATAACTTCATATATTTCTTCTATATAAGTTGAATTCGATGTTTGTGGTAGAGGAATAAGCTTCAATGTATATTTAAACTGAAATGTATATAAAACATTTGACTGTACAGAAAGTATCTTTCTTATCTGTAATCTAATAGTAAGAGAAAATTACAATGATCAAAGGATTCAAATTAAATTTACTTTTATACCATTTTTTTTCACTTTTCATGAAAATATTTTTTTTAAAAAAAAACTGAATTTTGATCCATTTATAGATTGTTAATCTATAGGTCAGACTGTGGTATGTGCTACTAATATCGACAGATATAAGTAGTATGTATCATCAATGGAAAGCGAAATGCTTAGCTGCAGAACATTAAGAAGATCAAAGAAAAGAGAACGAGAACAGAAAATGATTGGTGTAGAAATGAAAGAACAATGAAGTTATAGACAATTGGTCATATTTGAATGATATCACCAAAAAGAATAAATAAAACAGATATATAATCTTTGCTTATAATACTTGTGAATTAAGGCTATATCAAGGTAATACTCACAGTATGTAAATATGCCAATAAGAGATTGATCAATTGCAGTCCTAAACATCAATGGGAAGATTCAAACAAATAATACCAAGTGAATTTAAACTTCACCCCATTGCACAAACAAGTGGATATCAGGACTCAGTAGCTGAGTGGATAACGTGATGGTGTTTGAAGCGAAATGTACTGGGTTCGAGTGAGTCTCAGAGTGAACATCAACTCTGAGATGCAGGTACATCCAGATGACGAGTCCTAAATAGGACTAAGTGACGCGCGTCAAACTGAATTCCACTGCTAGCCACTATTTATCTTTGCTTACAATGCTTGTTAATTAAGGCAATATAGAGGCAATACGCACAGCATGCACATATGCCAATAAGAGACTGACCATTTGCAGTCCTAAACATCAATGGGAATATTCAAACAAACAATACTAAGTGGATTCGAGAATTTAGATTGTTACAAGTTTTTCATAGAATGTTAGTACAAACATATTTAAAGGATTTAACACACCAATAAGCACATCAAATCATTATGATCTTATTTAAATAATGTCACCAAAAAGAATAAATAAAATAGATACACAATTTTTGGTTTATTTTTATTTTTTTACTGAGTTAAAAATCAATACAGTTCTTACAATTAATTGACCACCGGGCGGTGATCAATGTCATGTATACCAGGTCCTTATTAGTGCGAACCGAATCTTATCGACCAAGTTGCACTTCGGCCACTAGTTTAGGTGACTCAACATTGCATACACTATGTTGAGATAAGATGGTGGTTGAAGGTAGTCAACAGGAACCCCTGGACCTAGATTTCGTGCTACTTGGTACTCGGTCTGCACTAAGAAGCACCTGACATACATGACATTGATCACCACCCAGTAATTAATCGATTGTAAATACATCTTAGTCCTAAAGGAGATCAGTGATAGCGTCTGTGACTGTGAAACTGGGTGACACGGGATCTAATTCGTCAGGGAGCATCAGTTCTTTCAAGATTCCAGGTACACCTTGCTGACAATTGCCAAGTAGCACAAAACATACATCCAGGCTTGCCTGATGACAACCTCCAACAACTATTTTATATTATTACAGTCCAAAATGAATATATTGATTCTCATTGACTAAATAAAACGTGGATACACATTGCCGAGGAGTCCCATACTAGGACGATACAGTTATCCAGTACTTCCAGGTTATCAGTAGTGGTCTAGCTTAGATCTAATTGTGAATGTAGCCGTTAAAATACTACAATCTCCACAAATTCCCATATTGATAAATAAAATGTGTTGACATCGACTATTTTTTAAATGAAATCTTCAAATCATTAACATACCATTGTTAAATACCTGACATTAACAATGAAGAAGTGGTAGTCAGCCAGTATCATACACTAATTGTTAATAAGTAAATTTAGTTGATCTGAATGCCGATGTTTGAAAATTCACAGCTCACACAATTAAAGAGTAGTTTGCAATTGATGTTATGCAAGTCATTTAAGTTAGGTCTGAGTTTTTACTTAATTAAGAGGAAAAAAGAACTCAATACACGATCCTAATTAGCAGTATGTAAAATCTAACTTCCGATGAGTAATTTATAATCTGTTTACATCAAATGTTCCTTTTTTCATTTCTGTTCAATACGAACCTACAATACTCGTGGAATTCAGAACGATTGATCTACTCTAATATGATCGGTTCAACTGTGTAAAACGGTAATGAGAACCAGAATACATCACCGTAATATTCGGTTGCTCACACAAGAGAAAGACGAATTGTAGGAAATCTTGATATTTGAAGTAGTACAAGCAGAAAAGTGTCAGCTTCGTCCACATAGTAACGAAAACGTGGTCTTCAAGTGTGAGGAAATTTAACGAACTTGAACTAATATTAACCAATTGGAAAACGGCAAAATTTATGTGAATAATTGGATTCGTAAAGAAAGACAGTTTCAATTATTGTTTTAAATAAGATTTTAGTAAAATATGAGTAATCTTATAATCGACTGAAGCTAGATCACCATAGAAAACTTGGAAGCACTGGACGGCCGTTTCGTCCTAGTATGAGACAATGATGGGCGGTGGCGCAATTTCGTGGATTGGTTGAAGTTAGACATTAACACCATTGGATGCCGGATCAGTGGTCTAGATGTTAGGCGTTCGCGCGCGAGATCGACACGTCCTGGATTCGAATTCCTGGAGCAGGATCGTGAATGCGCACTGCTGAGGAGTCCCATACTAGGACGAAACGGCCATCCAGTGCTTCCAGGTTTTCCATGGTGGTCTAGTTTCAATTACCCATGAATTCAACTATTAAATTACTAAAATCTCCACAAAAACCTCTTCTGACGATCGTATAACCGATTAAGTCCCCTCTTTATTAATTCATTAAGTTCAGTTTTTTTCTTTTTCTTCTTTTTTTTCACGGTTTTGAAATATGACAACTTTCCGGCATGATCTTGGTGCGACTTTGCTCATATTATCATATTTTTCTTATCTTCTGACCTGACTATTGTACTGATCATGCTATACTTATTATAGTTAAATAAATAGTAGTAAATTCTAACAAATAAAAACTTGACTTTTCGAGTGAAATTAAACAAAACAATTTTTTCATAGCTAAAATCATGAGTCGATTGAAGTTAGAACACCATGGAAAACCTGGAAGCTCTGGACGGCCATTTAGTCCTATTATGGGACTCCTCAGCAGTGCGCATCCACGATCCCTCACTCGCGAAATTCAAACCCAGGACCTACCAGTCTCGCACCAGAGCACTTAACCGATAGACCACTGAAAACAATTTTTTACTAATAATGAATAATAATAATACCATTAATATCAATTAATAATAATTATTATTACTGGTTTCGGGGAACTTGACCTGGTAACAATACTTAATCTGATATTAATATTGTTATGCTTTGGAGAATCAGAAGATGGAGATGATCCATTGTGGAAATAGTTTGAACGATGATTAGTCTGAGCATTTGAACTAGTTGTTTGAGAGTTTTCGTTATTAGAGTCGTTTGATACTGACAAGTTTATAATCGTTTCTCCTAAAAGCAGAAAATAAACAGCTGATAACAACTATGTATATATATAAGTTGTAGAAACGAAAGAGTTATGTGCTCTCTATTTACATCTATTAGTTATATCAGAGAATATAACTAAAGCGAACGACCAACATGTAGAGAGTAAAGTTTTATTGTTCAAGCTAGATAATGTCACAAAACTCCTATTTCCTATTTTTGTAGTTCACGTCTCCATTTTTTATTCCATCAAGATCTTTTTCATTTCTTCTGAAGTGTATAGACTAACAGTCAAGATAGTACAAAGAAGGCTAATTATGGTTACGTTACTTCGAAATATAACCCATTCGCTCTATGTATAATGGAAGGATTGTTCTTAATTTTGACATAAACAATTTCTTCATACCATGATAAACTTCTTTTGTGATAATCTTTTGAAAAAGTCAGTTTGCTAAATTATACCTCTTTGATTAATAAGTGAACTAATGAAACCAGTCAACACTAATAAAGCTGAATTGTTAACGAGGAAATTATCTTTTGTACCGGAGAGTTTTTAAAGATTGAAGAAGTTTCATAGACTGAGTAGCAAACTGATCCGAGTTAAACCATCATTGAAGACCAGGAACCACTGAACAAATATCTCAATCCATATGGGACTTCTCAGTAGAGTGCATTCACGGGAAGCCGCGATCAAAGCTATTCAGTCATGTCAGGTGTTAGACAGTTAGTCACTGAACGTAATATGCGATGATTGTTCAGTATTGCGAAGAATTATCACTCGCTAAATTCTAAAATGTAATTTTCTTTAATTCTAAATATCTTATTTAATTTTCACCAAATATTTTATTTTAACCTGATTACTCCATAGATTTAACGAAAACATTGAAACTTTCAGAAAAATATTTACTGATATCATTTTGATGAAGTTTTGTTCTCTGAGTTGGATGGTTTGGTTGTCGAGCTTTCATCATCCTTCTGAACGACATCATCAGCACAAACTTCGGGTAGTTATGTTTATTTCTTATCCATAGGCTACAATGACTGATATTATTATTGTTATATCAGAACAAAGATTGAAGGAATGGTAACTGCCAGACCTAATCTACTGATTACCATCATGATCATTATTACATTCTTAATGTATAATTACTAAGAAAATAGACTACTGTACATATATCTCCTTTGTGATAAGCTTTAGCTTGACCCCTTAGCTACTGTTATACGATTTGCCATTCTTAATTTGTTTCAAGTCTACTGTTTACAGTCTCCCTTAGTCACACCCAATTTTAGGCCGGTTTGTGAATAATTGTTATTTTTTATTTAATAGTGTGAAGTAGTATGGTCTGTCTGTAAATAAACTATGTCTTTTTGAAATATAATATATAGTAGAGACTAGTTGCTGACTACTCGAATCAGAAGCAGAGCAATGAGAAGCTAAAGAGTTTTGGACCACTAGTAACTTAGCTGTCGACTCAGGGTTAATAGTACTAGTCGGACGTGTACTTGACCAAGTCAGAGACACTAAATCGTAGTAGTAAATGACGTAAACAAAATAGATCAAATTAATATCAGGATTCCAAATAGAGATTTGTCATATGAAGTTTGTGCTGATGATGTCGTTTAGAAGGACGATGAAAGCTCCACAACCAAACCATCCAGCTCAGAGAACAAAACTTCATCAAAAAAAATTTGTCATATGATTTTGGACAGTGGTTACAAAACATATCAATTAGTACTCTGATTTTTATCGATAAAGATATGGTATACTGACGGCTTTGAGTTGACCAATCATAACTGAGATAACACTTTCTGTATTTTGCGCAAAGTTTCACGTGCAATTATAGTTAACGTGTATGTTATTATTAACCCCGTGAAAATTGTCATTATTTGTTTATGAAATGATTGAAATCAATGAAAATAACTATTATGAACCCAAAAAGTGAATTTTAGATGGTGCCTAAACTAAATTATATAATATACTCCCTCTGAAGTCAGATTGTATGTTAAAGTAGTTGATGTCGTTCATTGCGTAATTAAGTTATGAGTGAAGCTAGATTGTGTTCTACTTTTCTTACTCTAACTCTAAATCTTAAACCTAAGTCTCTTGAGTTTCTAAACAGAAAGGTGACAGAGGACTGCATTATAGACGATATTAGCTCGTGAGGAAAACTCTGACCCTAATTTTTAAACCTGACTCAAAACTCTGGTTAACCTCTCAATGCTTGAACCTAATCTGTTTACATTATAAATGATGTCAGTTGCTGGCAAAAACTCTAAGGGGTAATAACTCTAACTCATAACACTAGCTCAACTCCCGATATGCGTGTACACATGTAAACTTACCCCTTTTTTCTTTACTAGAAGAGATAATTTGACATTTGAGGATTAATTATTATGATCAAAGCTTTTGTTCCACCGTTAATTCATTACTTTGCATTGTTAATTGTTTTACAACTAGGCAACGTTTATTGATTAGCTGATAAGTCCCTCAAGGTCATCGGTATATTATACCTTTACCTTGTTATCAACTTACCACATGGTTCAATATGTGTGTTGGTATTCTTGTGATCATTTGCCATAACACCGGAAGGAGCTTCATTTTGTTTAGAATTTTCAAATATAACCATTTAGTTCTATGGAATAAAATAATGGAATTATATGTATATATATAAACTGTTCACTTGTTTTTATATATTACTACGTCCCTTAAAGGTCATAATTTCTCACGAAAACAAGTAAGAATTTGACAGTTTGTCCCATATATTGTTTACTTACTTCAGACAGTGTATTCGAATAATATCAATAAGTCAATGCATGAAACTCAATGAAGTACTGCAGATGTCAGTTGACTATTAAGCTTATCTATTATCATCTTAATGATAATCATTATCATTACTACTATTCATACTACTGTTATTAAAACAGTAGTGAACGGGAACACAGATGAAGGATTATACAGTGGCTTAGTAACATATGAAAATCACACATTAAATACACATTATTTACTCATTTTATCTCTTTTTTGTCTTTTAAGTGCTCCATTATTCGTTCAATTCTGTTGTTATTTTGATTGCTCTCCGGTTTTGTTTCTGTTCTCTTCAATTCAATTTTCTGCTGCCAGCCATTCCACTCCCGGTTTAGGCTACATACTACTTGTATCTGTCAGCATAAGTAATATCCACCACACCATACTACTACTAGCATAACTAATATTACCACTAGTACTATTGCTGCGGTGTGCGCTGTTGACGTCAACAGATATAAATAGTATGTATCATCAATAGAAAGTGGAATATCTGACTGCAGAAGGTTGAGAAAATCGAAGTGAAGAGAACGAGAACAGAGAGTGATTGGTATGGAAACAAAGAGACAACAATGTTTGAGACAATTGGTGGATATTTTGCTAATGAGTTATTGTTGTTTGGTTCTCAGATTTTACCAAGACATAATTTCTTTTTGATTTCTTATAATCGATATGAACACTAGCAATGAGACATTTTATCAGTATTAATTAATGCTTAACGGTTGTCCGAAGAGGGACTGTCAGTGATTGGCGTTTAGATAGGAATTCTTATTTTTGTTTTGATAAAAGATCTCAAAAATTACCTATAGACTCTTTATTATGGAGTTGGATTTTTCGATTGTCATTCAATGTCTTAATATAAGTAGCTACATTCTCCATATTGTTTATTTACATCGACTAGTTAACATAGTTAGTTTCATTGATCATAAGTTTATATAAGAATATGTAAATATTTATGATTGCTATCCAGAGGTGAAGGTTTTCTATTAGATTGGAGATTCACTATAAATATTGTAGATAGTTTGGCATTACTTTGCTAAGTTTTACTGACTATTCATATGTTAAGTATGTTTGCTGGGTAATCGAGTTCATTAACATTAGTAGTTAATACTCAGTGTTCTCAGGAGCCATTGTCACTAGGACGTTGTAATGCATATTGCGATCGCTAGTAATAATGGGTTCGACAGTCACATTGGCCTAATAGGTTAAAATTGGCCTGTTCATACTATGCATAATTAATTGACGCAATCATTGACCGGAAATAATAAATTATGTCTAAATATATATGCATATATACAGTGCGAACAGTCCATCACAATTCTGGAGATCTGTGTCGTTAAGCCGCAGAAATAAGTTGTACTGTTTATCTGGTGGTATTAAGGCCTAGATAATTTCTGGTTCTCCTGAAAACCGATGGAAAGTTACTTTCATCCATAAGGGTATATTGGCATAATAGTAATCACAATAGTAATAGTTATCAGTATACTATATTGATAATTATCATGTGCTCACTAGTGACTAGCTTCGAAAGGTAGTTCTCGGAGTTCTAGTGAGAAACCGTGACTAGTACAGTTCATCCATGTCGGCTGAGAGGTATTTACCCCTCAATGTTAGACCACCATTGGAACCTAGAAGCACTAGAGGACCGCTTTATTCTCCTATGGGGCTCCTCAGAAGTGTTCGTCCACGACCTCAACACAGGGAATCGAACTCAAAACCTTCTGTCTCAATAAAATTCAACAATCCGTACAACCACATGCTGAAAATCATCATGTGCTCACCAGTGACTAGCTTCGAGAGGTAATTCTTGGAATTCAAGTGAGAAACCTTGCCTAATGGAGTTCACCCGTGTCAGATGCGAGACAGTTACTTACCGTAGGTAATAGATGTGCAAGGTCATGGATTAATTGAATTTAGACGTTAACACCGTTGGATGCCAGTTCAGTGATCTAGAGGTTAAATGTTTGTACACGAAACTTAGGGTTCTGGATTCGAGTCTTGTGTGTGTGATTGTGGGTGAGCACCATTGAGGAGTCTCATACCAGGATAAAATGGCCATCCAATGCTTCTAGGTTCTAATGATGGATGGTCTAACATTGATCAGTTCATGGTCTCAATAATAATAATAACAATAAAAATAAAGACGATAACTGAACTCCATTGAAAAGTTGTTACCTAGAAAAGTGATTTCTAGGCAATGTGAATTCATGAATGAATAAAAATACCACTTATAAGTTGATTATTATTATTGGTAGTAGAATTAAATAAACCGAAATCAAAAGTGTATCTGACTTACCAATTAGGAAGAAAAAACAACAAAAAACAAATAATTAAATGAATCAGGAATCCTTAAGAAATTAGATAGAATATTAAATTATCCCCTATCAACTATAGTATAAATACTGAAGTGAATACCTTAGATACATGCTTAATTCAATCATAAACATTAACCAATCGAATACAATCACCTTTCTTACTAATACTGATACATTACCATTTTTATATTGTCTGTCAATAATCTATTATTGTTTATAGGGTTATATATTATGGTCACATTTAAACAATCAGTAGTAATGTATTTAAATGTTACATATTATATATATTATTTGTATAAGTCAAGTGTGTTTAAGGCTAGTTTACACAATGATTCGTTATAAGTACTGATCATTATAGTAACAGTTCATTAAAACAAAATATATTAATAAATATTGATTGGATTAAATTATGTGCTACTAATCGGTAGATATACATAATGTTGTAAACCATGCTGACACACTTGAAACCGGTTCCTGTTTTCAAACAACAACAAAAAAAACGTTTAGCAATCTTCATAACTTCGTATTGACTTGATATTGAGTGGATAACACAATGGCGTTTGAAGAGAAAGGTATTGAGTGAGTGAATGTCAACTCTGAGATGAAGGTACATCCATCTGACTAGTTCCAAATAGGACGAAACGCGCATCAAACTGAATTCCACTGCTAGCCACTATCTATCTTTGCTTACAATGTTTGTGAATGAAGGCAATATCGAGGCAATACCTACAGTATGCACATATGGCCAATAAGAGACTGACCAGTTGCAGTCCTAAACATCAATGGGAATATTCAAACAAACAATATTAAGTGAATTCAATATTTTATTTTTTTTGAACGTAATCTGATATTGATTCGTGCTATTTCTTCTTGGGTTTCACGAGAATTAGCTAGTTTATAGGATGGGAAACTCTAAGTTTATCAAAACATCCTTATCAATAAGGAAGGAAAGTATTACAGTGAATGTCATCTAGTATCACGAAGCCATTAATGATGGTAGTAAAAATGATAAGGACCAGTTCTACGAGAGGCTTCAATTTATCCAAGGGAAACAACTAACCACTCTGATTAAAGATCAAAGCATCAAGATTTTAATAAACAACACCTGGAAAGAAAACATTATGAGGTGATATATACTAAGAAAAACAACGGGATTGGCAAGATAACCCATGGATATAAGCAAAAGTATAAAGGCTCGACAACATAATATATCTAAAGTATCTGATGTATGACAAACGGGTTGTAAAAGGTGATGCTGCTATTTCACACTTATATAGATTTTATGTTCTCACAAATATTTCATCTAATTCTACACAATTTCATTTACTCATATAGTGTTTTATATGCATGCGGACACATTTTTTGTATTGTATAAGAGCAGTTAAATGCATTTGTTAAAATGTTGTATTGTATGTTGAGAATTCCATACTATACTTACCATACAATACTAAATAAAGCCATTATTATTATTAATTATGATGGTCGAAAGTATTTTCTTCAATCTTTCAAGGTTAGTAAACGTGTGTGTTTATGGTATGGGGAGCATTTTAGTGTGATTATTTCAGGATCCAAAAGACATAAACGTAATTACAAAAAGCTGAATATTTGTCCAAGCTTTGGCGAATGTGATGTTCGTGTACAACAATGATTCCTTTGTGCATTATTCTGCGGCTGATTTGAATTCCAAATACATCAACTTCAACTGTGCTCACTGAGTTCTCTCTGATTTGAGTACTGGTCTATACGTATTTAGTGAAGAGTTCTGGGTAATACTAGTTAGCATGCAGAGTTCTATTACTTCTTGTTATCGAACTTTTGCTCCAGAATATGAAAAGCTATTAAATGTATTAAATAATTATTTTCTCATATTCTTAGGGAAAAAGAGGTGAGCGTCTATCGCAAGTCTCTGTCATCATATCTCTATGAGACTTATTCCAACCTTAGGACATATAAATTATTCTAATCTTCCTATCTGTCCTACTGCCCATAGTTTTGCCATTCTCAATTACTCATGTGTAACATTGATCACATTTAATACATTTGAGCATGCAAATATATGTGTGCCTGTACACTTACTTGTATCCCATTTATACATATAAAACTTAGTCACTTATAAGTCACTGAGTTGACTATTTCTACTACTACAGTTCATGTGCATTTCTTCGCATCGCTTGTCATTCACCTACATTATTGAAAGTCTGAAACATCTGATTCTCAAGTAATATCGTATTCGAATTTTTATATCTGCGTTGTTGTCAACGGAATTAGTTGAGAGAATATATTCGAAGTGAATAAAATATATATTTCATTAACATCAATATAATACGATCATATAGAGTTAGATTGATAAATAAACGAATAAATTGTGGGCCTTCCTCAAGAATGAGTCATTTTGCGAATGCAACCGATTCCTATGAGTTTTTAGGTAATTGGTTAAAGATACCACTAGTTTAGGTTTACCGGGACTTCATCATTAAAAAAAATAGAAATTATGTTCCGGATACTTAATTATAGTGTAGTGACCTGCTTTTTTCGACAAGAACGTGATTGGTATAATAGAAACAATTATTATTATTATAACCAATTGTACCAGCGATTGTTTTACTGTACTTGTTTAACTGTATCAAACTCACTTATCTTTCCGCTCTCCATCTTGTTGGTTTGAACTCTCTTACTCTCTGCCCTTGTTGCCTGTAATCGTTGGCACGTCTGGGTATTCTTTCGATACCACGAGATCGCCAATAAATATACTCTACTGGATCAGTCACAGTCTTCTGCTTTGCTAGTTATCAGAGGGACCAAGTCGTTTCTGGACGCGTAATCCGATTGTAGAGGTGATTATAGTCAAACTCCACTCGACGCCATCTACAATAGATACTTTATAGCGGTTTAAGTGATTATCGTCAGCCTGATAACATTGTAAAATACATAATTTATTTTTTTGTATGAGTATGCGGGGAAACCGATCAGTGAATGTTTTTCTATTTGATTGTTCTCTTGTTTCTTCTTAAATGCAACCATTTCTGGCGATCGATATTCATGTATGTGTTTTATGAAACAATAGCGCTTATCCCTAAATACAAAATTATTTTTGGATACCTTATTCCTCATATTTCATCTTCCCAGTCAGGATCAAGATAAAATCGTAAATAATAAGTCTACTTAAAATTAGTGTTTTCTTTTATCACCGTATATGCGACTTGCTGTAGACTGTGTTATTCTTGTTTCCACCACATGCTTTATTGGTCGACTGACATGTTGAATCTTTATCTTTCAATTGCTCATGCTTGGTCTAACTATACTATAACCCTCATGGATTGTTGAAAGTGTTCTTTTTGATGAGAAGGCAACCCATACACATTCATTGAAGGTTGGTTACTTCGTTTATTGTTTAGTTTTAGTCGCATTACCTCTTACTGAATAATTCTTTCAGCTATTTAGCCTGGTGGAAAAACAGAGTCTAAGCTGCTGTGGTGTTTATATAAACCAATGATTGATTTCTACTTGATGACTGCTTGATTTTGAATTCCAAATACAATACATTCGTTCGTGTTCATCTAATGCTTCTCGATTAAATAACGTTGTTTCTGAGATTACTAGTTTTTACCGTAATTCAAATACTATTCAACATCACATTGGCCTCGCGATGAAGCCTGTGATAGAACGGTTAGACTGACATTCAAATGTTAATGCTTTTGAGGAGTACGCGGTGATGTTCGAAATCTGCGATGTGACGAAAGAGGATGTTGAGGATTTTAATATTATCTCTAATTTGCTTTCGTTCATCGGAAAAGAAGCATGCAGCTTACTACAGACTTTGGCATTTCCAGACAAACCGATTTCACTCCCTTATGCAACTGTCAAGCAACTACCATTGGACTATGTATTGTATACAAATTTCGAATGCGGTGAAGGAGAAAAATTCAATGGAATGATTCGACAGGACATCGAGAATCCCACTACTTTAATACGTCGTCGCAGTTCAATACGTAATTAAGGTTATTCAGATAACAGTTAATTAATTTGTGAAACAGTTCACGAAGATGAGCACAAGTTTGGTGAACGCTTGTTCTGTGTCAAGTTTCATCCATGTAATTCATGTGTATTTTGTAATTGTGAATGCTTTTAATGTTGTCAATCTGGACACATTCAGTCAGTTTGTAATACCATGGTTTATTTCTTTGAAACCAATGCTAAAATTTGTGGTTGTGATCCTACTAAGTTCTATGTTTCTAATGATCACCTATCTTTATCCAAAATTTCGAGAAGCGGGATGATGTTACATAGCAGTCCAATGTTGAATGAAGCCCAGAATCATTGTCAGACAAAAGTTTCTAATCAACCAACTTCTTATCAGATTTCTCGTGTTATTGTACCAGATATGGTTTGTCATAATGATTCACATATTTCTGATGACATTTCTTACAACTCTGAGAATAATATGTTGAATGAGTCAAATCATGATCAAAAACCGGATTCATGTGATGTTTAAATAAATCAATGACTTCTTGGTATTGATGACTCTTGTAATTTTGAATTCCGAATACAATAAATTCGTTCGGGCTCATCTATTACTTCTTGATTAAATTGCGTTATTCCTGGGATTACTAGTTTATACTACAATTTCAATACTTCTGATTATCATAATTCAGTTTTGATAGATGCTGAATTCCCTAATGATCCATTATTCTCTAATGAAACTCTTAATCAATTTGAGGAAAATATTTCAGAGAAATCGAATTCTGATATCATATCAAGTGTCAGTGGTCCTAACAATAAATTTATCTCTAATGATATTCCCAATGAAAGTGAAAAATATGTTCCGAATGAGTCGAATTCTAGTCACAATTCTGATGTTATTGTATCAGATGTTGGATATTCTCCAAAACCGATGTATGTCGAGTAGAATCCCTAGTCAGTGGCATTATGAATCGGGGGAATAGCAAGTTTTCTCGAAGCAATCAGAGAACTAGTTTCCCAGATATGAAGTTTGCACAAGTAGATAATCCAAATTATGTCCAAGGTTATCCTAATGAATATGAGGCAGATGTATGTTTCCCATTTGATTGTTTCGCAGGTAAATCAAGCTTAGATGAGTCACATGTGCTAATTACACATATCAACGCGTATTTATCTGTGTATTGCAAGTCAAATGCACATAATGGAATGCCTCAAATTACATATCAGTGTTTATCCCCAGATACTCACATGTAATAATCGAAGCACGACATATAAGAAGATAAAACAAATTAAGAATGTCGAATTGGTTATAACATTGCGACGTAAGGAACCAACATTACTTCGTGGGGGGAAATAGTGTTGGAAAGTCTATGATGCAAATTCTAGATATCAGTGGTTTCACTACACAACCGATATGATGATTGTATACAACTCCAGGAATCAGGTGAGTCAATTCCGATTTCGGCTATTGATTACAATACTAATCAGTGTATTCTAGATCGTACAGAGTCTTCATCTATTACACAATCGGGATGACACATGATGAACCTAAAGAGAAGAGGTACGGTTAATCGCAGAAACTTGGATACTCATTTAAGCAGTGGCGGATGTGGTGTTTGAATGAACCAATGATTCCTTTGTATTGATGACTGCTTGATTTTGACTTCCAAATACAATACATTCGTTCGTGTTCATCTAATGCTTCTTGATTTAATTGCGTTGTTTGTGGGATTACTAGTTTACACTATAATTCAAATACTCATAAACATCACATCGGTGCAGACAGCTTCAGCGATGTAGGGGAGTAGTAAAACCACACCTCATAGTAGACTATTCGGAGCTGGATGCAAAACCTGGAATGCTTCTTCTATTTCGATGTGGTATTCACTATCTACAAATTGAGAGCTGGAGACTATATCAGCAAGGTGACATGAAACTTGACAGTTTCAAACCTCCACTCGATCTATCTTTCAAGTCGACTTGTCGAAATGTCACCCACCATGTTCTCCCTAAAATCAGGCCTTAGACGTTAAATAATAGAGCCTTGGTGTGGTAGAACGAAAACAGTATTGACAGTATACCAACTCCCTTAAAATACTTAAGATATATGGACTTAAGTTCTTAACGTGTAATCTTTAATGGGAATTAACATCAAATCACTTGGTTTTCCTCCAAGGGTACACGCTAAGGGTTGCATGTGTTTTTTATAGCTTGGCATTCATCGACGGAAAAAAATTACTTAAGCCCTGAAAAATGCTAAGTTCTTTTTAAGAATTTAGCGAAAGATAGTTTTATCGCATACGTATCTTTTCTAATTAGTTTGATCCCATCTAGGTCTATCGTATGTCTGAGTAATACCCATGGTGGCTCAGGTATACGTTTGCTGAACCACAGTCTCAAATGCTCTTCACGTCATTCTAACTAGGT
Source organism: Schistosoma rodhaini (assembly GCA_944470415.2). Classification (NCBI taxonomy): domain Eukaryota; kingdom Metazoa; phylum Platyhelminthes; class Trematoda; order Strigeidida; family Schistosomatidae; genus Schistosoma; species Schistosoma rodhaini. The sequence goes on from OX104037.1 coordinate 38,576,939, forward strand.
ACCAATAATTGATAAATCTCCAATGCATATTTGCCTGAAAGGCATGATTTGTAAGAAACTGTTCATGTACCATAGAAATGCTTGTGTAACATTTTTCAAACCTAGTGGCATCCGTATAAATTAGAACGATATGGATGACATAGTAGTATTTGTATCGGGAATATCGTCCTAAAATACTGCAATATCGCGGTATGTTTTGACTAAATCAAAGTAATTGTCATCATTCCTTGTAGGTTGTTGTCACTTAAACTCCAAAACCCGAGTCAACATCTTTTGTCCAAATGTCGCGAATTTTATTCTACTGGAGTATTGAAGGGTATTTATGGATGCTTCATTATGCTCCATTCTGAGTTGTGACATAAAGCGCCACACCTGTTTCCTCCAGAAAGATCATGCCCGAGTTCCACCCTCTAACACACACCAAGGGATTGTTTAGGTACACCATCCAGTTGTCTCAACGTGTGGGCAGATTGACTAAAACTTGCTGGTTTGGCACTAAACTTCCAGTAATACCAGCATAACTGTTCGAACTGCCATGAAATGATCTGATGTCTTGTTATAATGAACTGCTCCGTTTTCTATTGTCTGACAGGTCAGCAGTTTCTGTGAGGCCTTTACCAATCGAGTTGGTCTGTACTGTGGTTGAATCTGTCCATGGTCCAGAACTTTGTGTGGTATATCGTACGATACTCGTTTGAGAAAACTTCATAATCCTATCTGAAGTGCGTGCTAAATGAGGTAAACAGCTTTAGGTATCTTGTAGATCTAAACATGGGAGGGCCTGCATCAATCCTTGTTTTAAGACTGCCCCATCCACAATATTGTAACCAACTGGAATTTGGAAATGTCATAAAATTGAGAGGATGGCTTACAAGCTACTGTCTCTTGCTGGAAAGTTTTCGGATCCTTCGAATGTTCGATAAGGATAATGGGTTGATTATTTCTCTTCATATAGTTGTGCATGGTTGGGATGTAGACAAACTTAAGATTATTTCACGAACTCATTTTGTAAGTGATGCCATGTTGTACCTTTAGTTTCTATCTATTTCCCTAATGTTCGTCGCGAAACCCAACCTAACTAAGTATTTCATCAGGGATATTTGGGATGTTATACTTCTTGAAAAGATCGCCATCATGTCGTCTATATTTTACAGGGCGGAGTTCCATTCAGTAGGGTTAAATATGATCTTCCTAACTAACTTTTCCCTCTCTCCACTGTGTTTGTTTGTTTGCATAGTAAAGGACACTTCGTATTCAAAAAATCTGGGCATGTTGGGCAATAAGGAGCAAGTTGATAAACATGTTTATCATCTTCTTGCTAAATGTTGCAATCTAAACGAGGTGATTATGATTTTCGACTTTTATGTATGTTTAGAGAAAATCGAAAGCTCTTGAGATAGCAAAACTTTACCATGGCGTCAGTGAATTCGCAACAGCTAAGAGGTCAGTGAATTTGTTGTAACCTATTTCTGTAGTTACGTTGAAGGCTACTTGGAGTTTAGGCCTGATTCCGTACCTGCATACACTCTGTTGGCGAAAATACAGGAGGATATGGACGACTTATCAGGAGCCTTAGGGACCTATAAGTCCCTTCGGAGACTGACCAATCTCGATAAAAGCACTACACTGCATGGTATGTGCCTCAGTTCTGCTCATTAGTTTTAAGCTTGTTTCCTGGCCCAGGAATCACAAGATATTTCGGAAGTTGAGGTACTTTCTTTGTGTTTTATCATTGTTTAGTTCTGGTCCGGTGTAGCACAAGACATGTTTCCTACCGAGAAAATAACATTTCTGTTAAAAGTATTTGTCATTACAACAACCTTATGTCTCTAGGAAAAAGTCTTGACTCGTGGCAACAAGGTCCCAGAATTGTTAAGACTTTTGGAATCTCAGTTGGTATGCTATATTCGTAATTCTACCATTTCCTTTCAGCTAAAAGATGAGAGTGATTCCGAAGTCTGTATTCGACTTGTAAACTTGCTTTACAAGTCAGGATCCATTGCAGATGGATTTTCACGCTGCTTGAATTGCATCAATGCTGGACGGCATTTCGGTATTGCTAGCTGGTTTCATAACTGCCTGAGTCTTCTAGAAGTAAGTGCCCTTCTTAGTTATAAGTCACGTTCAGCCTGCAAAAGTTGCCATCCCTAAAGCAGATCTACCTCGGGAGTCGCTGTATTTGGTTCGTGCAGTTTGTTTGATGGAGTTGATTCGTGTGACATCACAAACCTCCTGTTTGTCTGATATGCATCAGTTACTTGTACAGCTGGAAGTGGTTTCTAGTGAACTTAGTAAATTACAGTCTAAAGGTCCAAACACCCTTAATGAGTTTGCTGTCATTTGGCTTAATTTCTATGGTGGTGTTTATGCTCAACGGCGTTTCATGAATAAATGTACTGAGGTTAGTTTTATTACGCAACCTACTGAGTAGTTCACTAAAACCGCGTCTTCATTTTAGCAAATATCAAGTATTTTATAGTAGTCTTTTTCAGTCCTTAGTAGTAGGGAGTTACAAGCCATTCGGTTCAGATAACACAATGCCTCCAGGGTTCATTTCTATTTATTATAAACAGATGCTGGTACTGCATGTTTGGATAGTTTACTTTCCTAATTCATTATTCGATTCAAGGAAAAGTTTCCCTAGACATGAACAACTTAGTCAAAGTCCCAATTGTTTTTGCGGGAATCTCTAGATAGTTGCAGATGAGAGAATTATAAGACGAGGAATTATCATAATACACAGCCAACACGACTTTAGCCTTTGGCGTACAGTAGAACTGCGAAACAGGGTTAAAGTGTTTGGCTTCTCTTGTGAATCTGATCAAAAAGTATTTATCAGCTTAGTTACTACCTACACCAATAGCTTTCATGTTTCATTGTTAGGGTTAGAAGAATTTGCAAATACCTGACGTTACGACAGCTCATAATGCGTGCTTTCTACTAAAGAGGTAAAAGTTATGTCTACTCAAGGGAGTTTCAGGCGGTTTTACTAGCAAGTGCCTTACACAGAACGCTTCATAATAATGTCAATTAAAATTGTGATAAACGAAATTGTTTCACTGAGTTGATATAAAGTGTAGGCCCACTGTTGCATGAATCAGTAATTGTAATGTTAAGGATATTATGCTTAGTGATGAATAATATCTTTCAAACCTTAATTTTTTACTTATTATTATTATTATTTCACTGCTTAGTCTTCAGATTTTCCACACTTCCTCGCATTTCACTTTTATCAACGTGTAAGTAATGCTCGACATCCCGATGTTACCCCTGGATCTTCCATTATTTCTGCCTCACTTCGACATCATCTTCGCCGAGAGTGTTCCTCAATTTGTACTCAGGCTACTTACCTGGTTCACTTATTTTCAGCCTCACTTGATAAAACGAAACCCACTAAGGAGAACGCGACCAGCTTGGATTCTTTAACGTGGAAGGAGCTAATTAGTTTAACTGATGGGGTTATGTCTGAAAACTTTACATTGGATGCATATAGTTTTGATACAGTTGGCCAGAAAACATCTAAAACCTTTGAAATGCATGGTTCCCTTGACGGTAAGCTTCACAGGTTTAACATTTTAACAGATGACCGCATTCAACTAATTATTGTCTTATCTGACCTAATTTTGTTTTCCGCTCTCATGATCCGGAAAAAATATGCAGTTCATTTAACCTTCAGTTTAGTTTATTTCGTCAATACTCTTTCCAATGTTAATGCCATTGGCAACGTAACAACCTAGCACAAATATGTATCGGCCACACTAAATCAGTTCAGAGAGATGAAGTTAAGGAGACAAATCTCAAAGAAGCATCAGCAGTATCAGTGATAAAAAAGATTATTCAGAAAACGATTCGAGAAATGATTTTGAAACTCAGGGTTGTAGTGTAAGCAAAATGAATACATCTACACATATCACTCATCGTTTCCAACCATTGGTCACAGTAGTTGCGCAGACTCTAGCCAGGTAGTCTACATTTATCAACATGGCTCAAAGTAGTAGTCAATGTCAATCACATGCAACGTAGAACGTAGCAGTTGATATACATTAATAACAAGCCTTGGTTCGGTCTCCCCTAGCTTTTCCTAAGATGCTTATATGTCAGTTAGATTGTGCCTTCTTTGTAATTAATAATGTAACAACCTCGTTCTTCCAGTTGTAGTATTGATAAGTAAGAAGCAATTTCAATATACTGATGACGGGAACTTTTTATGTTGATTGCTTTTTAGTTCGTACAGCACAAAAGCTATTTATTAGAATTTCGTGCCTGGGTAGCATATGCGATGGAACAAGGCTCGTATAATAATCATGATTATAATAGTGATAAATTCAATTTTTGATGTTAATTTATCTCTTCGTCGATAACTGTTTAATCCAAAAGTTTAAGAGTGTATATTCAGCCGCCAAATTTGTCATCTAAGTGACACCAGTGATATGCATATATGACCCCCCTTCAAGGTGTTTGTCTAAGGTGTTGTATACCATACAATATGATCGGATGTTGTACAACTCGGAACAGGCCTTTCCAATTCATTATTATTTTGTTTATCCATTCCACTATGGATTGCTCTAATTTTCAATACAATCATTGTCTGTTATTGTGTATATGTTTTTCGTGTAACCTTGATTAGTTTTTTAGAAATCGTTTTTATTGAAGTGATTTGTTGAATTTTTATCCAGAATTTTTCCTGTCTTCAGAATACTTAACATCTCCTGATTGTTTAAATCTTATAATGTGGATTTGTGCTCAACAGCTATCTTTCTTGAATGTAAGTGACGAGGATTTTACTCTCAGCTTGCCTAGATTGGAATTTCTGCTTAAATGTAAGTTCATTTTCTATTAGCTCATAAGTTTTAATTGAACTATTCAAATATGTTATTTTAGTGTTTACTACTAATAAAACTACTGAATACTTGAAAGCTAACCAAAAGTTTTCCATCAGTGTTATGAAATGTGATCGATCATTTTAGACGCGAAGTGAACTGTAATATTCTTTCAGTTTTCTGTACCTCTAGAAGCTGTGGAATTTAAATCTGTTACTCAACCGCCTACAGAAATGTTTTCGATGGTAATCTGAATAGTCAACGTAGACAGCGTAGAACCGGACGTTATATGCGGTCACAAGTTATTCTGTAAACGCAAAAACTGTCCAGAAAAGATACGTGTGTGCAGTAAAGTATCTTGTTTTCATAGGGATTTACAGTTTAATTGCAGCTGCTTTACGATATTTTAGCCCACGTCACCTAAGGCGTTCGACTGTTGATTTTGGTGTCTAAATCACTTACTAATCCACTATTTCGGGAATGTGGCGTGAGATGTTACGTAGTGTTCACTCTTTTAACTTGTTTGGAAATAACAGTTTTATAAACTCAACTTTGAGGTACACTTTTTGTAAGTGCTTATGCTACTCCATGATTGTTCAAACCGAAGCAGGTAGAGTGCGGTTTTGAAGTTCAACTTTATGGTTAAAGGTCGGATGCTGTAACCATTACCGCGCCATTCGACAGCGTAGATACTTAGGTTTGAACGTTCGATCTGTGGTTGAAGTATCCAGCATTCAACCATTAAATCGTAGGTCTTTACCCTACCTCACCATATCATTTTGGGCAACTGAGTAGTTTCAACAGCTGTTAGATTTGAAAAAAGTGTAGTTCATAGATGATTACATGATTATCCATACTTGGTAAATAAATCTAATTATTTAATTTTTTTACCACTAAGTAATAATGCATCTTTTTTGTATCAGTAATCATTTACTAATCACTTGTTCTTATAATCCTTTGAATATATCCATGCCACTTATGGAGCAACATCTATTCATTTTCAATTTCACGTCATTATTCAGATTCCAAGCCTATTGATTTTTAGCACATTTAAAGGATAATCATTTGGATTTATGAAAATTGACTATAATTACCCAAGTGCACACTTGTTTAAATAGTATATAAATAATCAATATGATTTCAGCCATATTCATTAAATGGTATTTTAAATGTCCAATGTATCACTGTCAGTATTATTATTTTTATGTTGCTGTTTTTGTTAATGTCCCCTTTTTATGCTTCTGTAAATAGTGGTAACTTGAATTAGTACACAGTTATAACTTAACAACCAGAGCAAAAATAATATGGGTACGTGGAATGCTTGGACAATGTGGGAGACCGGGAGGACCAATCAGATAGCTACCGAAATGAGGAGACACAACTTAGCTGTGCTTATGACTAGTGAAACCCATTGAACCCAAGCTAGATAGAACAGGTTAGAGAAAGATACTGCTGTACTCTGGTCACAAAGAAGAGAATGCTCCGCACATTCAGGGAGTTGCTCTGATGCTGTCCAAAGAAGCACGTAAAGCACTTGTAGGATGAAAATCTCACGGATCTAGAATCATCTAACATCATTAAAAGAAAGAAGGAGGGGACTACAATGAATGTTATCAAATGTTATGCACCCACCAATGATAACAACGACGACGATAAAGATCAGTTCTACTGGAGGCTGCAATCAATCATGGGATCTCACCATCCCGATGGAAGATCTAAACGCCGAAGTCGGGATGGACAACAACGAGTATGAATATATCTTGGGAGGACACGGACTAGGAGAGAGAAATGAAAATGGGGAGAGATTTGCAAATCTATGTGCATTCAACAAATTGGTTATAGGCGGCACTATATCCCCCCACAAACATGCACAAAACTACATGGGTCTCACCGGCTCACACTACACAGAACCAGATCAATCATATTTGCATCACTGAATAAACCACAAGGTCGATTGAAGACGTGAAAACTAGGGGAAGGGCTGACATAGCTTCAAATCACCACTTGGTGATTACCAAGATAAAACAAGCTAAAGAAGCCCTGGACAACTGGACAAACAGCATTACAAATGCCCAACACAGACGTCCTTCGAGGTACTGACAAACCCAACGAATTCAAGATAACTCTCAACAACAAGTTCCAAGCCTTACAAGATATACTCGAAGAAGAAGAAACAATTGTTTACGCAAGATACTCAATGTCCGTTGGCCAGTTACCATCAGCACCAGAAAGAGAACAAACTAGCTTCCAGACGAAGAAGAAATTACAAGAAGCAGCTGGAGGTGGGTAGGACACACATTATGGAAACCATCAAACTGCCTCAAAAGGCGAGTCCTCACTTGCAATCCTGAAAGGGAACGGAAAAGAGGAAGAACAAGGAGCACACGGCGTTGGGAATCGGAAGCAGATATCAAAAAGATGAAAAGCAACTAGAAAAAACTGAAAAAGAATTGCTCAGGAAAGAGCTCTATGGAGTATGCTTGCGGTCGGTCTATGCTTCCCTACAAGAAGTAATAGGCGTAATGAAGTAAGTTATGACTTAATAGTCCTGTCACGTCACAAAAGCATCAATTAGAATTCGTTTCAACGTTATGTCAACGGCTAGTTTTGTATTGGTCTTCCATTCGGTAGCTTATCTCCCTGCTCTGTCAGTTGAGTCTAAAACACAGTAATTAACCTTCGCTATGCGTATATTACATTTCAAGCATACGTAGTTTATATACAGACATACCCGGGCACATCAAAACACAGAATAGAACATAACAGTTATATATAATCAAGCTAAAAGTATCTTTGGCTAAGGGAGAATGCGAATAGTAAATTGCCAATAAACTAAGAATAGCAAAACTCATAACAGCAGTTAGTGAGTCAACTAAATGCTTATAACCAAAGGTATATATAAATATATTAATGATCAATACATTCCTTACTAAATTTTTTTAATACAAATAACTCATCTAATTCTTTACAGCGGTCAATAAACTATTTCCCAAGTTGGAATTTTCTTGTCCATCACCTGTTTTTGGATCACCTACTGAGCTTAAATCTAATTCAAACGCAAATGTTGATCAACTTTGTCAAATCGACGTAATTTGTTTTCTGATCACCTGTTTTCTTTATATTTCTACACGGAGTCTTTCTAAAACAAATTCAAGTTATGCACAATCCCTAGGTTCACAGTTAGCATTTAAATCAACCATTTCCGGTGTCGGACTTGATTTTCTTTTCCTACCTTTGTGTTTAATACCTACTGTTCAACTTGCCACTTCTGCTCAACGTTCATGGTGGTCACTACTTACCAAGAATATATTAGAATATAGTTCGCAGTACGTTTGGCTTTATTTCAGTAGTATGATACACTTCCTGTTCGGTTCTAAGTTCTGTTCAATACAACTCTTAAAAAATATTTCCTAATGCCGATACCTTTATGTTAGATTTAATATAATTGTATCTAAAAGCATACTGAATTGGTACGAAACTTTGTGTTAAGTTTTAGAGTTCAATTAGAATCAAAAGTTGTAAACCAAGTAGCTTCAGCTTCACTTTTTTAAAATTTAGATTCACTTGCCTGGCACAGAGTCGTGTACTTAGTTTTGAGTCACTTTCAAAATGTGGCGGAAGCTAATAATATAATCCGGTTGCCCAAACTGTTATGTTGTTGGGGCGGGATTCGAACCCAGTACTTAGTAACTGAGGGTTGAGGGCCTTGACCAATGAAATACCGCTCTATGACCTGAGTAATAAATTGTCTCTCTCGAAACGCTCTCATATGGTCACACGTTTATAGATACTGCTAGGAAAGTCCTACTCTGCTTATTCATGGTGCGGGTGTTAACGAAATTGAGAGGATAAAAAGCAAATGTTCAGTGCTTAAACGGAGCTAGTGGTTACGTAGGGTTCACCTAGGGGAATTGGAAAACCCTAATTACAAACCAGCGATAGGCATAGACTCCACGTTTCTGAGGGAATAGATGGAGTATGAACCTATTCTTTGCTCCCGGCCACTAGGGGACTGCATTCCCCTAACGTCGCTCCACTGTCTTGTGGATTAGACCTCTAGGTTAAAGGTTTGGAGAGTGACCCTCTAAGAAAACCATCTGCTCCAGTTTTGACACCCGGGCCATATCCCACCCCTCACAAATTTACGTGATACCTACTTTGTATGGCGCGTATATATTTTAGTACGTTTTTTGTACTAATGTTTATGTTTAGATAAGTAAATAAAACAAATTGAGTTGTTTACATGACGAACAATGTTTCCAATAAATATTACACTCTGATACGATATAACCGACTGATAACTCACAGAACCTCATATGTGACAATTATTGAACGCAAGAATAAACATGATCAAGTCTTTTTATGCGTATCAAAAGGTACAAGTTTAGCGGGTTATTCACGATCCAGTGAAACTAGAACCTGACGTTCCGGTTCGGTTCTTGGCTCACTTTTAGTTTCTTATCTCAAGGATTTATGGTATACATTTGATTTGTGCACATTTCTAAACATTATCTGTTCTTACTATTCTTGTGTAAAATTGCAATTGTGTGTTTTATTTCTACAGGAATAAGTTGGAGGACGAAAATCGTGCGTTTTTTCAGTGTGGTCTAAATCAACTACGACTTATATTCCATTCTACTCGCTGTCTAAATTATGAAGGTGGTATTATGAGTCCATCATTTTTGTTTCGAGTTGCTCAAGGTCTCACTAAATTAATGGACAATTGTTCATCCAATCGACTGGAAACTTTCGAACCATGGCCTTTACAATACTGGTTATTTGCTTTGAAGAATCATATCTTAGGTTTTTCAGCTGAACAAAGTACTCCAGTTATTCAGTCACACAACGCTTCTTTTTGTTCGGGTTATACAAAATTTGGCACAAATCGTTGTTTTAGGTAAGCTTTTTTCCTATAAATATTATTAACAGGATAATTGTGGCATTTATTTATTCCGGTTTTTAATACTTCTCAAAATAATCTTTACATTCCTCAATAAAAAAATCAGACATCCTTTAAAACATTATTGTTTAATTCACTTAGTATTGTTTGTTTGAATCTTTCCATTGATGTTTAGGACTGCAACTGGTCAGTCTCTTATTGGCATATGTGCGTACTGTGCGTATTGCCTCGATATAGCCTTAATTCGCAAGCATTATAAGTAAAGATGGCAATATCGAGGCAATACTCACAGTATGCACATTTGTCAATAAGAGACTAACCAGTTGCATTCCTAGGCATCAATGGGAAGATTCAAACGAACAATGCTAAGTGAATTTAAACTTCACCCCATTACACAAGCAAGTGGCTATTAGGACTTAGTAGCTGAGTGGATAACCCGATAGCGTTTGAAGCGAAAGGTACTGGGTTCGAGTCATGGAGTGAACATCAACTCTGAGATGCATGTACATTCAACTGACGAGTCCCAAATAAGACGAAACGCGCGTCCTGGATTTCACTGCTAGCCACTATCCATCTTTGCTTATTATTGTTTAATCTTTACTATTATAAAATTCTAAATTTCCAAAAATAAGCTCCACTTTCCCCCTTTCCTTAATCTGATTAGTCTATGGTCACAATTTAACAAATAATCATACCTTGGGTTGTGTTTGTAAACTAGCTCTTCATTACAGTTCCACCTAAACTCTCTCATTTGCTGAATTTAGTATTTCAACGTTTCAACAGCAGTGTAAGTGTAAGAAAATTAAATTGGTTATCCTGACTTGTATTTCTAAAAACGGACTACATATGCTATCGCTTGTATACTCATTTCTTGGCTATCATTTTATTTGATAGTTATGACCATTTCAAGGGGATATAGCAGCTAGTTACTTATATGAATGTCTTCAAATAATTACTAAAGTTCCATATTTCAGTGGTTATTTTTATATCTTATAGCAATATCTGATTTTTCCATCAAACATCATCATCATCACAATCAAAATACACTGTTAATGTTTGCTTATAATTATTTTACAGTCGAATGTAGTACAGCCAGTGCTTTGTACACGTATTTTATTGTTTCCTATTGTATGTTACTGATATGAGTCCTATTTCTTTTTTCAAAATCAAAATCTTAATCACTTAATTTTCATATCAGTCCTATGGTGAATCGAAGTATGCAGTGCAATAAAACAGAATATGCTGGTTCTCATATCCTGTTTTTAATACCGTCAAATTATAACAGTTGGTGTGGTGTTTCAAATGATTCAAACGACATCTCTTCTTTATGTATTGAATGGTGTAAACGAGGTTGGCTCTGGTGCTTAAATACTATTGAAGATCATTTTCAGACAAGTCGTGAAGTAAGCAATAATGATAAGAAGCTTGTGAAATTACTTAATCGTTTAAGTGATCATAATTCGTCGATTTGTGATGAGGCAGCTTATTCACGTCTGAATAAAATTCTTGTTCAATTGTCAAAATCAAATGAATTTACTAGTCTTACAAATACAGAATCTCCAAGAATTATTCATAATCAACAAGTCGAAAGTCTACAATCGAATCAAAATTCTGTGCAGGTTTCACGAAATACCTACTCAATAAATGAGTCTAATGCTTATAATTCTATTTCGTCAGTTCTCAGTAGTTCAGTAAGTTAATATATATGTACGATGAACGATATTCATTTCAACATACAGATTTTTATTATATTCTACAGCTCTTATATATTCTAAATGTACATAATTCTGTATATATTGTATCTACTATCTTACTTGAAGATCATAACTATTGGAATTTCCACAAAGAAAAGTAAACATACGGAAGACACGAAAGTAAAGATTCATTAACTTCCTAAAATCACATCCCCAAAACTAAAATACACTCATTTATATACTGGTTCTCACACATGTACTATCGTTAAATATAGGGAGAAACACAAAAAATTACTGCGAAAAAAACACAGAATATAGTTTACCTTAATCAATGCAGTGAATATTTACCATTGAACGTGTTGTGACTTGAAATTCTAATCGATATCACTTGTTATATTGCCCAATCAGGATCTCGGTTAACGATTATATGAGCAGGAAGAACGTTGCCCTAATCAACCAATGAACAACGCTCAAGACCTTAACGCTTATTGGTTCTTGAGCTCCTTCTAACCCAGTAGTCGGTCAGAAGACGCAGACAGGAGGCCGATTATTTCTCTATTTTACTCATCCTAATCCATGACTCAAAAAGCATACAAATAATATCTTTCAAATGAAGGAGCACATATCCCATCAAGTAAGAAATCATTAATTGGCAATAACTAAGGGATTGTAAAAAGTATAGTGACATTCAATCGATCCACTAAAAGCATACAATAGGAGGAATATAGAAATCTAACAACATTGTCGTCCACTAATGAATCAAATAAAAATTAGACAACAATGCGAAAAATAGTTCCAAAAGTTCACACGTCATATTGGACGAAATTTTTAATTAATCGATACAAGAATATTAACTTAAAATAACGTCACATTGAACGAGAATTCACACGTGTGTATCATGCTGGACAACATTCATACTAATCTGAAACAATACCACATTTTGATTCTTTCATAACAGTATACAAAGTTTTGAGCTAGAATTAAAGCATGAATGTCAGTAAGTAGGACTTCCCTGGCAGAGGCTATATATTCGCGTGGCCATGTGAGAGCATTTAGAGAGGGAGAGCGGACTCTCCCTACTCTCGGCCGTACCAGGGCATTTGGGGGTATATATATATATATATATAAACCTGTCTTTAGGATGTAGGACACGTGCTCGTGAATTTGTAACACATCTCCTTCTCAATGTATAATATATGCAATATTCGGTATTGTCCGGTTCATTTAATAAGTAAATATTCGCGTCTAAGTGCTTAATTTTCGCCGGATATTTTATTGGCAACTCTAACTTTCATCCATGACAACTTCACTTATCTTGGAAGTCTGATCAGCCCTAATGGGTTGGTGTCTGACGAAATCTCAGCGCGGATTCGAAAAGCTCGTTTGGCTTTGCCAACTTACGTCACCTATGGCGAAGACAAGATATCCGTCTATCAATTAAAGGACGAGTATACTGCGCATCAGTTCGTTCTGTTCTACTTTACGGTTGTGAAACATGGCCATTAAGAGTAGAAGATACTCGTAGGTTACTAGTATTTGACCACAGATGCCTTAGAAATATTGCTCGCATCTGCTGGGATCACCGGGTAAGTAATAGTGAGGTTAGACGCAGGGTATTAGGGAACGATGGTAAATCAGTTGATGAGGTGATGAATCTTCAACGACTGAGATGGTTGGGCCATGTGTTACGTATGCCTGAACACCGATTACCACGACGCGCTATGATGACTAGTGTAGGGGATTGTTGGAAGAGAGTTAGGGGCGGCCAAACCAAAACATGGCATCAGTGTTTGAAGTCACTAACTTCTAGTCTGAGCCATGTTGACAGATGCAGACTACCTGGTTGGGGTCCGCGTGATTATCGTAACCAATGGTTGGAGACTCTAGGTAACATGGCTCAGAATCGATCACAATGGCGTAGGTGTATACACTCTTTATCTTCCTTTAAACCTTGAGACTAAAATTGCTTCATATCTCTCCTCCTTCCTGTACTATATCCTTATATACAACCTATAATTTATATACTACTACCACCACTAAATTAACTACTTCTTTGAATTTTGTGTTCATCTTGTTGTGCTAACGAGGTATGGCAACTTGGACCGATGCATAAATGTGCCTGGTCCTACGTTGTAGCTGACTGACTGACTGAACTTTCATCCAGCAAGTTGGATTGCACTACTCTAGTGCGTTCACAGAAAAGACGTAGATACCTTTAGATGGTTAAAATTATGCCTTCAGTGAAAATTATACTTTTAAATACAGGACTGATACACTAAATGAACGGTGAAACGCTCAAAAGTGCCAGATATCACACTTTTGTTGAACATTTAAAAAAAGATTGGTTATCTTTACACGTCTCTAGGCTTTTCATGTAATATATCTCACATAGAAATGTTATCACATTCTATTTTTGATTGTATCTAGTGTCAATATTTAAAAGATAATATTAAGAACTTTTTTTTACTGCATTGTAGGATACAAAAGAGATGCCAACTACAGTTTCACCTATAGTTCAAATGAACAATCCACATCCTAATTCATGTTCTGTTACAACTAACAACAAAGATACAGAAAGTTTACAATTGAATACGATGAATAGTATCAATCAAATTAAGACTCCTTCACAAATTTCCATATCACCTCCATTGGTTAACACTCCTATTTGTTCAACTAATGTAACATCAGAAAATCCTAAACATAATGTTAACTCAACTCTTTCTTGTTCATTAACGGAATTTTGCAAATCACTACAAAATGCTACTGGTGTACCATCTCCTAATCAAATAACAACAACAGCTTATCGTCAGGTAGATGAATTTCTTCAAATAAATACTTTGTATCTTTTTCCTTCTCTATCTTCTCTCTATCTTCTTTGTTTACCATGTGATACGATCTTGTTAATTTACTTTGTTCACAGAATAGTTAAATCTTTTACATTTCTATGTAATATACTGGTTGTAATATTGTTAATTTTCTATAAAATAATTAATAATATTATGGTTAAAAAAGAACACACGATATTTTCCCCTTTTGTTTGTACTTTTTGATTGAATTGTTTGATGTGCTTTCAAAATGGTTGTATGCTATCTATTACATAACAGTGTTTGTAAATTTTGATTCTGTTTTTATTTTTCTATTTTATTATATTTTAGGATTCTTGTCTAACTAATCTGATCAGTGTTTGGCAGACTTTAGTCAGTGGTCTGTCGTGTCAGTTAGCTGAGACAAAAGCTGAACTTACACGTAGTCGAGAGCTTAATGAACAATTATCCAAACAATTAAATGAGACTAGCAAACAACTATCAGATGCTGTTAATAAATTTATTGAATTTGAAAAAAGTAATCGAATTGTTTCAACTAAACCTTCGATTGATATTACTGCAACAACAGGAGCTAAAGTGTTTGAAACTCCGATTCGAGAACTTTCACTTGCTATTAGTGAGCTTCGTCATTGGCTTCCAGAGGGTATGGCAGCTGCTGCTTGTGCTGCTGTCGATGCGCGCTTAACAACGTCTGTTCAAACTCCTGTACCTCCGTGTAGTCAGCGTCAGTTATCAAGTCATTCAGAAGTATTAATACAGTCAAATAATACGGGTATTTTTCGCATGTATATTTTCAGTTATTCGATTATTTCTTAAGGTTTTTATTACCAATAATGAATGTTTTTCTGTACTATCATTCGTTATACAGGTAAAAAATTGACACAGTAAAATCCTATGAACATTATCATGTTTGGAATCAAAAAAATTTTCGGATTATTGATTTTCGAAAACTTTTCACAAAGTTTAGTGTTCTTTTTTTCAAAAAGAATTCCTTTACAGATCGGTTATAACCGTAAAGAAACAGTGTAGCTTATTTTCTATAGGGTAACACCCTCGAATTGTTAGGGATATACAGTTTACGTGCAATACAATTTATGTAAAACGAAATCGTTATCGATTAAGATGAATTTCCGTGACATTACATTATTCAATGTGATAAACTGTGCTGATGAACTCCCCGTATAGTCTGATTAGGATTTCTGTTTAGTGATAAAAAAATCAATTCATAAATTCTAATCATTATAACTAATGTGTAATGCTGATATATAATACAATGATTGAAGTTAGGCATTAACACCGTTGAATGCTGACTCTGGTCTAGAGGTCAGGCGTTCGTGAACGAGGCTGAATGTCATGGGTTCGAGCCTCACTTTCGGGATCATGGATGCTCACTGTTCCTATACTAGGTCAAAACGGCCGTTCAATGCTTCTAGGTTTTTAATTTAGATCAACTCGTGATTTCAACTGTTAAAATACTACAATCTCCACAAATCCCCATACTGATAATATACAGTCGATTAACTTAAATTCTTTTTTAACTTATATACTGGGGTCATCGTCAAGAGATCGACTAGAAGTAGTCTTGTTCATTGTGTTAAAGTCGGAAGTTGTGGAAGATTATTTGTATAGTGCGCGAACGTACTATGATTGTATTCGATATTTATAAGTTTTATACAATATTTTTAAAATTGACCCTGCAGTGTTTTTGACGTATTAATTACTTGTTTCTTAATAAATGTCAAAATAAATATCTTGTTCCATCAATCAGTCAGTTACAACGTAGAACTTTGTACGTACGTACGTACATCAGTTCGAGTTGCCATACCACATCAGTACAGAGATGCAGTTGTCAATTCAAATCCCATAGTGGTAGAAGTAGTAAGAGTATAAGCATTAATGTGAAAGATTAGGGTTTGAAGATGTTATTGAAGGAGTATAATCCAGTCTTTTCGGAAATAGACATAATCAAAAATGCTTTTTCTTAACCATTGGTTAACTAACATTAGGTATAATTGTTGTGAAACAACTTCTATTTCTTTTAAAACAAATTTAACGACATTTCATAAGTGTCATGTTCTTAGATTAGATATATTCTTACAGATTTAACGGTGAAACATAACTTGATAATAAATTCGATTTAAGATGATCCTTTTGTCTTTATATCTATTGAATCTATTAATAGCTTTGTTAGTAGTAATTTTAAGCGATGGTCAAAATCCCGTCCTGCTATTCTCTTTGGATTTAGGTTACTACTGACTTGTAAAGATAGGTTTTTTGATTGTTACATAATGAGTGAAATTAACAGTTTAAAACAACACGAACTTACAATTTCATGGGTGATTTGCCCATTGGCTAATTTGTGAGTAGTTAGTCACACTACCGTTGTTAGTGCTATGCTCGTGTTAAATTTCTAGAAAAACATTTTGATCAGATAATTTCCTGTTTTGTCACTAAATTAGGCGTTTTGTCAGACTTCCAGAATGTCGACGTCACATCACAAACCTCGAAATACAGATATCAACCCCGAAAATAGAGCTTCTGTTCATAATCCTTGCCTTTTGTTAAGCGTTCGGGGTTCACGTGTTGAAAAATTTGTGAGGGATGAAGAAATGGTCAAGAAGCCATTATGAAGCTTTCAAATACCGGATATATCAGTTCATTATTAGCCACTACATATCTTCAACTATTACATTTTTTATATATATAATTTCACTTTTTTCCAAAGCTAAATCTGTCCAAGAAAAACCAAAGCTCAGTACTTTTATTTCGTCACCCAAATCAAAGGATAAAGATTCCGAACAATCTCCTGAAGCTTATGAGCCAGATGTGGATTTTACACCCGCTATAGAAACACTTCCAGATCTTGTTGAGTTGAGAAGCGAAGAAGAAGATGAACAACGTCTATTTTGTGAACGTGCTCGTTTATTCCATTGGGATAAGTCAAGTGAGAGTTGGAAAACTCGTGGCCTTGGTGATGCTAAAATTTTAAAAAATCCAAAAACGTGTAAATGTCGCTTAGTTATGAGACGTGATCAGGTATGTATGTGTATTCTTATCAATTTAGGTTTCATTTATTGTGTTTTTGTTCACTTAATATCTTATTGTTGTATGTTTAGATAAAGCTTTTTTATATCGTTCATGTAACATTACTTCTACACCAAATCCCCTGCTACTAGACTTTTTAAGCAAGTTGAGATGTCACAATCAATATTGTTTGTCTAGATATAAAGTTTGAAAATAGTTATTTTCATTGTTTTACCAAATATGTTTTACTGAACACCATGCATTAATTGCTTATTTCTAGTTTTCCTCTTCATTTGTTTTTAGGTGAAAAAAGTATGCGCAAATCATTTTATTACTCCTTCAATTAAGTTAACTCTTTCAACCAAAGATCAAAAAATGGCTATGTGGGCAG
Source organism: Schistosoma rodhaini (assembly GCA_944470415.2). Lineage (NCBI taxonomy): Eukaryota > Metazoa > Platyhelminthes > Trematoda > Strigeidida > Schistosomatidae > Schistosoma > Schistosoma rodhaini. Next base: position 38,594,593 of record OX104037.1, read on the forward strand.
TTAAAGATTATTCAGAATCTACAGAGGGTATCGATGAATTGTTTATGATTCAATTTAAATCACCTGAAATACTTAATAATTTCAGTAGAATCTTCTCTGAATGTACAACGGAAACCAATATTGTAAATACATCCGTAAAGTTGATATCTGATACTGGTAATAAACCATCATTAAAAAATGATACTACTATTGATGTAAAATCATCAGGACCTATGACAGAAAGTATTCAATCAACTGTAAATGTTAATACTAAGCCATTAAAAGTAGACGAATCGAAAAACACTGTTCAATCAATCAAACCGTCATCGAATATAGATCTATCAAAGTTTGCTCCTAAATTAGATTCATGGGAATGTCCAACTTGTTTACTGTATCATGACTCGTCTATTACTGTGTGCTCAGCATGTTGCACTGGTAAACCGGGCTCTTCAGGAGAGAATTCAACTGTTACTTCTAAAGCTACTCTTTCAACATCTTTATTTGGTGGCATTTTACAAAATTCTGGTGGTTTTGTATTTGGAAATACAAAAGGTCCAGAGTTCACGACTACTACTACTAGTGCTAATATTACTGATTCTGTTACAATAGCCACAGCGACAGTTACAACGTCAATAGCACATAAACCTATATTCAGTTTTGTTGCCACCTCTCCTAAGCAACTTACAAATGCCTTTCCTCCTATATCATCATCTCAGACACCAGTAACAAAGTCGTTCCTTTTTACTTCTCCATTCACTACAAACTCTTCTGTATGCGCACCATCGATTCCTACATTTTCTACTCCTTTAGTATCCAATGCGTCAGCTAACGAGAAAAAAACAGTTGCACCCAGTACAGGATTCACTTTTTCTTTTGGTAACGCATTATCTAAACTGAATGAAACGAATAATCCATCGACAGTTAATTTTTCAACTCCTACTCTAAGTAGTAGTCATCATAACGACGATAATGATGACGATAAAGTCGAACTTCTAGATGATTCGAAGTTGACATTTAAACCTGTGCTTGAAGTTATGCCACAAAAGATTGAAGTTGTAACTGGAGAAGAAAATGATGACGTTATATTTTGTCAGCGCGCCAAACTTTATCGTTGGGACAATAGCACTTGGCATGAACGTGGAGTTGGTGATTTAAAATTACTTCGTTCTACAATAACTGGTGTAATACGTTGTGTGATGCGTCGTGATCATGTCTTGAAAGTATGCTGTAATCATGTGATCGGAGCTGGTATGCATTTAAAACCTATGAATACTGGAGGTGGTCGTGCTTGGAGTTGGTGGGCTATCGATTACTCTGAGCAGCCTGATGAAGCTAACAAAACAACCGAAACCGACTCGTCTGATTTGGTTGGTGGAGGTAGACGTGAGACATTTGCAGCTCGTTTTAAGCTTACTGAACATAGTGATGAATTTCGATCACTTTTTGAAGAAGCTGTTCAAACAGCTGAGAACCGTGCCAAAATTTCCCAATCAAGCGAAATAAAGCTGTCGAATAAAGAAACAGTAGATCTAGATCAAAATGGTGATGATACGGACTCTGATGTAGTTGTCGTTGAACTTCCTTTAAAGGTTAGTTCGGTATTTATTATGCTTGCTATAAATCTGTTTAACAAATATAGATAACGTTCTGAAATAGTTTATCTCATCTTTTTGTATTTTACTTCAAATATTTATAGTTTCTGAGGAAAAGTGTACTGATGTGAGGTGTTGATAGTTCACACATGTTATTTTCTTAAGATATATTTAAGTCAACTTGCAGATTAAAACTTTCTTCTCCCTCTCCCTCCAGAGCTACATTATATCTTTCATTCTTCTATTTCTAGGTATCAGATGATCAATTATCTAGAGCTCGTAGACTTAAATTACCTGATGAATTTTACAGTTTTGAAAATGGTCACATAACTGGTGAATCAGAGTATCTCACAGCACGAGAAGAGGCCGAAGAAGATGCACTATTAGAAGCTGCTGTAAAAAGTAATAGAAAAAATTGTACTACTGCTACAGAATATTCAGATAGTGATTCTACCATTAAACTCACACCAACTTCCAAACAGCAAAACGTAACTACCGAGGTTCAATGTACAAAAGTAGTTACAAGTAAGCGGTTTGTTTTACAAATACAACAAAAGTACCGGTTTCCTTTTTTTGAAATACACATTCAGTAAGCTTATATTTTGTCAACGGTCCTACTTTGTGTGTTTGAGTAATAAAAAAAACACATGTAAAGTTCCATGTCTCATACAATTGAAGAATGTCAATTTATTCTGACTTGAATTTCTGTGTATTACCCATAGGGCTGAATCGAACTCCAAGTTGATCAGATATAGGTCGGCATATTAATAATGCTGGAATGAATAATGATTATTTCTAATAACTTAGTCACTAGCTTAATTGTAGTTGCATAAGATACAAAACTAAAATCATTTGTAGGGGTACTATTCAGTCAATAAAATCATTTTTTTGCTTATAAAATTTCGTTTTCTGATATTCTCTATTAATATTGTAACTTATTTACTAAATATCTATTTACTCAGCTTTAAGTGAGCTGCAATGCTTGTATGGTGGCTAGTGATTTTATTAGGTATGGTTGACCAAATCAAAGAAGTCAAAGCTGAGGTTCAAAATTGCACTGTACTAGTTAAAAGACAAGGGCTTTACTCATACAGCTACCACTGATATCTTTTATATGACAACTATTTTCTTGTTACATCACTAAATCATGAAAAATGTAAATAAGTATACAATATTAACAATACGGTGTGCTTGAATAATATAGTCTGTTTTACTGCTTACAATATCTTTACATTTATTTATTGTAACGATGTTTTCACCTATTTGTCAGCTTCATCGTCTCCCATGTACATCCCACAAGTCAAGGGTTTAATTAGTTTTTCAACGTTGAGTGATGCTGCCTCTAAAGACAGTCAACCAAAATGGGGTTCACCAACTAATGCTCCAACATGGAGTAATGCAGGTGCACAACTATTTACTAAACCTGTCAAGGCAGTAACTGAACATGAAGACGGAGACTCATCGGATACAGAAAATGATCCTCATTATGAACCGATTGTTCCATTGCCAAAACTTGTTGAGGTATGTCATCCTTTCCAATAGTATATCCATGTTTGTCGATGTGATTGTCTTCCACATTTTAACAACAGTGGCTCTGTTCAGATTTCAAAAAATCAGTTTTCATTGCTTACATCTCTATATGTTTTTATTATTCCAGGTCAAGACTGGAGAAGAAGAGGAGCTTTGTATTTTCCTTCGACGTTGCCGTGCCTACCGTTATGTTGATAAAGCCTGGAAAGAACGTGGCGTCGGTGAAGTTAAAGTTCTTGTACAACCTCGTACTATGCCTACAGATGCTGCACACTTTGGACCACGTGATATAGTCCCATTAGAATATAAATTAACTGACATTAAACGTGCACGTATTTTAATGCGTCGTGATCAAGTTTTAAAATTATGCTTAAATCATCCTATTAGTCATGAACTCCCAGTGTTGAAACCGATGGGTAATATGGCTGGCGGTAATAGTCTGTGTTGGGTCGGTGAAGACTACAGTGAAGGTTCAGCTAGCCTAGAAACATTAGCTGTTCGATTTAAAGTGAGCGTGACAAAAATATAATATATTTAAATAACCAGTATGGATTTGTGAAGATTTAGTTCTTGATTGAGATCATGAATCGATCGATGTTAGATCGCCATTGAAGCGCTGGACGGCCGTTTCAACCTAGTATGGGACTCCTCAGCAGTGCAAGCAGGGTTCGAACCTAGGACCTTCGGTCTCGAATCTTGTTCGCGAGACCGTGGATATGCACTGTTGGAGAGTTCCATACTAGGACGAAACGGCCATCCAGTGCTTCCAGATTTTTAATGGTGGTCTAACATAAATCAATTCATGGTTTCAATCATTTAAATAACTATTATAAGATACTTTCAACAAATTTTCATTTGTGGAATCACTTCTTTATTGTCCTTCACCTGAAAAGTTATTATTTCTTTCTTTGTTGTTATTGTTTAGCTTGATACAGATGCTGAAGAGTTTAAAGCTGCAGTCGCACGAGCACAAGCAGCGCTAAGTGATTCATAATTTCAGTGAGGTAATAAAATGGTATGTATGTTGTGTAATATACTTCGAAATATATTCTGTGTTTAAAATCGATTAAGTATGATACTTTTTAATGAATTGCTTACTAATTGAGTAATAGCTGAGTAATAGTTGCATAAATCAACCCATAATAAGTAGTCAGTGATTCAGTGCTTGAAACAATTGATTACTGAATACCACTAAATCGCATTTTCAAACAACTACTTTATACCTGCTTCGATCTACCTAGTCAAGCAGTAATATCACCAGCCAGCCCTATGGACAAAGCTAACTCTAACCTACACTTGCATGTATTGTGTAAAACGTTAATAGTATTACTGACACATTATCATCCATATTTGTTTGAGTAAAATAATAAAGAGATTCGAATTTACAGGTAATTAAGTAATTTTCATGCATTACACATGTTGAAAGCGCGAGTCAATTGAAGCTAGACCACCATGGAAAACCTGGAAGCATTGGACGGCCGTTTCGTCTTATTGTGGGACTCCTCAGCTGTGCGCATCCACGATCCCGCACTCGCGAGATTCGAACCCAGTATCCACCAGTCTCGCGCGCTGCTGAGGAGTCCCATAATAAGACGAAACGGCTGTCCAGTGCTTCCAGGTTTTCCATGGTGGTCCAGCTTCAATTGACCCACGCTTTCAACTATGAAAATACTAAATCTCCACAAAACCCCTTCATTTCACATGTGTTTGTTTTGTTTCTTTTCTTTTTCAGTATTATCTTCTCCTTGGATAAATTTCTTTCGTGAATGTTTTCATGACTGTTCAAGTATAAGAATGTCTTAATCCTATTCATTTACCATCTCTTATATATGTTATTGTATTCTTGACTCTCTCGATCAATGTATATCACTAAATACTACTTACAATATAAAACTGGTCATATGTACCTATGCTTTATAATAAAAATATAACATAGATTTATCATTTGTCTTCTCTTTCTTTTAGTTCTATCCGCAAAGTTGTTGTTATAACTGTTTACTATATACTCCTTATTAGGACCCAGCTATTCCTATTGCTTAGTATTCTTGGACACTAATACACTCAACAAGACCCCAAAATCAAAACACGGTTGGACAGGGAAGAAATTATATTCCAAATAACAAGGATAGATGGAAGTAGTAAGAAGCGCAATAAGAAATACGTTAGTATATTTATAGATTTTACATGAGAGGATTCTAGAGTCTTCTCCAAGCAACGGCTAGAGCTGATTGGATAAGAATTAGCCAATCAGCGTGTAGCAACACCATCATGCATGAAACATACTTTAAACCAATCTATGTCCCGCTAACAAAACGAAACTCCATGAAAATATACAATTAGCTTTTATTTCAAAGAAATAATAAAACTGAACAGATTATAATCTTACAAAGGTTAAAGTTACTTAATAGTTTGATCAATTGTTTGTTCATGAAGTTGTATCAATCGAGGAATTAGAATAGATTCAATTTCTTGTGATATTATTTGTTGTTTATTGATTTCATCGGTATTATTCTCAGTATTTATATGTTCAACAGTTATATCTTGTGTATTATTCTGTTTAAATACTAACCATACTTCTTTGGATCTAGTTTGTAAAAGATTAGCAACTATCACATTGGGATTGTACATTTCAAGGGATTGTTTTGCTTTAACTAGTAACAGTTGATGATCTGTTTCAAGCTCAAAATAAATAAATAAATAAAAACATTTATCTAAACATTTCATAAGGATTTTAAATGATGTTTTCACAATAAACCAGTTCAATGATAGGCTAATGATAATAATTTCCACATAATACTGTAATGAACGAGGACACAGGATGAGGACAACCAATATATTTTTGATAAAATGTTACAGAATGTCTTTGTTTTATGACAATCACTGACCAGTTTTTTATAGGTTGGGATCGTCTTTTATTCAAGGGGTAGATAAATTAAATGACCCGTTGATATAATGTAACTGGTCGAATGTGATTTGACTTTTGTAAATGTTAAAATATCGTGTTGAAGGTGCGAATAAGGTGTTTGTGGTGAGGTTGTTTAATTACTTGCCTTTCACTTATTGGATTTCACTCTCTAATACCAATCCACCTACTTAAATTTAACCAGTTAGTTAGTTTTTGTAGTTGAATAGTGGCTTAATGGTTCATTACAGCATTTATCTTTGGTTGCAGTATTGCTAGCCTTCACATTAAAAAATGTAACTTCAGGCTGATCGTATTAACATGTAATTGATGAATGAGTAACATTTGCATCGTAGTACTTGCAATTAGTAATCCAATGAGAGCGAATTTGTCAAAGTGATGCGATATGTATCAGTAAAATATATTTCAATCTGATCATACATTAACTTATCCAGGTGGATGTATATGGGAAATAAAGATCAAATTAGATAATTAAAATAGATTACTACTGAAAACTAAGTCCATACTGCACTAAGAACTCAAGCACTATGTGGACGATTGCGTCACGTTCCACTCATTCATGTCGGTGTATCGACACATCAGGATTAACCGATTGCAAGTCAGAGTGGCCAACGCATGTACCACAATGCTTGGAAAAACAAAATACATCCAGTAAATGATTGATTTAAACACAAATACTGGTACACGGAAGCACCAGATATATATGCGCCACACAAATCTTACTTGATTTATGTGAGGGCTGTGATACTGCTCAGGTGCCCAAACTGAAGCAAGTGGTTTTCTTAGGGGGACACACCCGGAGCTTTTGACCCAATAGTCTGATCCACAAGGCAGTGGAGCATCGTAAGGAGATGCAGTCCCATGGTAGCCGGTGACCAACGATTGATTCGTACGCCATTTGTTCCCTCAGGATACTGGAGCCCGTGTGCACCATTGGTTTGGAATCAGGGTTTTCCAACTCCCCTAGGTGAACTTTCCGTGTCCACCAACCCAGTTAAAGCATCGAACATTCGTTTTTCGTCCTATCAATTTCGTAAAGAACAGTAATGCCACGAGAAGGCAGTGAGTAGGACTTCTCTGGAAGTGGCTGCATGCATGTGGCCATGTGAGAGCATTTGGAGAGGGAGAGCGGACTCTCTCCACTCTCGGCCGTACCGGGTCATTTGGGGCACATCCAATAAAAACAGATGACGAGCAATCGTCTTTCATAGCCATATCCATTTCAAGCGAGGGATAAATCTGGTTTGAGTTTAAGCTTAGTATTTTTGCATAAGTACACAACTACCTAATGTATTCACAAACATTTCGTAATTACACCATACCTATCTTGCCAATATCGATTCACTATGGTGTGATTTATACTGTTATTTACTTATGTTCCGATTGATTCAATTTAACTATTTACTACTTTTATATAAAGATATCTTAACAGTATGATATTCTGACCGAAGTATATATATATATATATATTTATAAACTTTACGTTATCTAAATTAACTTATTTGATAGCTAATATACATTTGTAACGTTAAGTTCAAGAGTTAGGTTCATCTGATTACAAATTTTTGATTTGATGTAAAATGTTTGTAACTGAAGATGAGATAATTTTAGTGTTGTGTTCTTTGAGATGGTCGATTGAATGATGAAGCTTTCTTTTCAAACACATAGTTCCCTTTATCATGTTGAAAAGAGTAAGAACACAGATACTAGCGGAATAGCATGAATTCATTTTATTTCGTTGGTTCTCGTCAGTTGCTTAGAACCTGTATTCCTTCATTGCATTTAAAAAATTTTTATCCTAACTCTTTCTTGCATTTATTACATCATTGAGTTTTATTTCAACTACTTTCCAAATTAGTAATCTTATTTTATCAACTGAGCTCTACTCATTTTATTCCTATCAACGTTTACTCATTATGTAATCACTTGTTTCTGGCCATTTGAGTTGTTGTTACAATCAATGTTGTAAAATGTTCTTCCACATAAAGTATATATTTACAATATTCAGTCTATTAAATTTATTTACACCCTGGTTACAATATACTAATGTGTCTTCAATATAACTTACAACCAAACCCTTTCATATAAGTAATTTAAACCCATTATGCCCCCGAATGCCCTGGTACAGTTGAGAGTGGGGAGAGTCCGCTCTCCCTCTCCAAATGCTCTCACATGGTCACGCCTATATAGCCCCTGCCAGGGAAGTCCTACTCACTGCCTTCTCGTGGCATTACTGTTCTTTACGAAATTGATAGGACGAAAAACGAATGTTCGATGCTTTAACTGGGTTGGTGGACACGGAAAGTTCACCTAGGGGAGTTGGAAAACCCTGATTCCAAACCAATGGTGCACACGGGCTCCAGAATCCTGAGGGAACAAATGGCTACTGAATCAATCGTTGGTCACCGGTTACCATGGGACTGCATCTCCTTACGATGCTCCACTGCCTTGTGGATCAGACTATTGGGTCAAAAGCTCCGGGTGTGTCCCCCTAAGTAAACCACTCGCTTCAGTTTGGGCACCTGAGCAGTATCACAGCCCTCACATAAATCAAGTAAGATTTGTGTGGCGCATATATATATGGTGCTTCCTTGTACTAATATTTATTTGTTTAAATAAAATAAAATAAATTATGCTTTTAAATATCATAGGTTGTAAGCAGCTGACGAAAACCACCGAAATAAAATAAATTCACGGTATTCTGCTAGAAGCTTTCTTTGCTTAACTAGACAAGTTGTCATCAATACATACTTCAAAAAGCAGTGAACTATTTGAATTTTTTCACAATCGATTAATAGTTTGTTGTTATGTTGACATTGGATCTGGAACGATTGTTCTCCATTCATGTATGGGTGTTATTTTGCAAGCAAGCAAACAAAGTTTTGATTGTGATATGTTATTTGAGAATTCAATACATTTATTCGGTACAGTTTAGATTTTATTGAGAAAGCTCCTAAAAAAGGCATCATCTTTTTTAGTACAATAATCAGATGACTTAGTAGCTTAGTTACGCATACAATTTTCGCTAAAGAAAAAGAGACTACATCCAGTTTTGTACATACAAATTATCACACCAATTCAAAACTGAATAGATTTTGAGAAATAAGTAATAGAATATCTACTTGAAAGTAAATTGTTATGATCACGTTTTTATCTAATTATGGAATGTTGCATAGTTAATGAGCTATCATAAGGACCCCACTTAAGCAGAAGCACGGAATACAATGGACAGCTTGCATGCAATTAGACGATATGGATTCCGCAGATGATCTAGCTCTTCTATCTCATACACAGTGATAAATGCAGGTCAAAACGAATAGTGTAGCAGCAGCCTCTGCATCAGTAGGCCTCAACATACACAAGCGAAAAAGCAAGATCCACAAATACAACACAGAAAACATCTACCCAATCACACTTGATGGATAAACTCTGAACGAGGTGTGGACTTTCACGTAGCTCGACAGCATCATCAATGAACAAGGAGAATCGGGTGAAGATGTAAAGGCGAGGATTGGCAAGGCAAGGGCGGCATTCCTTCAGTTGAATAATGTATGGAACTCAAAACAACTGTTAACCAATATCAAAGTGAGAATCCTCAATAAGAACGTCAAGACAGTTCTATAGTAAAGAAGATGATGAATGGCGAAAAAAAAATCAGATCTAGATTAACCAAAAGTCTAAGGAACGATAGTAAGCAGTGATGGGCAACAAAAGCAAAAGAAATGGAAAAAACAGCTTGAATTGGAAAACTATTGGTGATAAAATAAGCAATCAGTGCAAAATTACTTAATCATTTGTTTTATTGTATCTTAAATTGAATGAAGTTGAACTGTTGACTTTACCTAGGTAACTCCATTGTAAATGTGGTTAGTGAATATAGGCAAACTGGAAAATCAAAATGTATCACTTACTATTGTTTAACTTACTTTAAAACTAATCACATATGAAGAAGGTGACCATAATGTAGTGAGTAATTTCATAACTTTAGGTACTGGTTGTAATGATAAATGTAAATCTTCTATTCTTGATAAAGATTTATCTAAATAATCATCACTACTCTTAGCAGTAGTAGTAGTAGATAACATTGATTTTGTTTGTATTTTGTGCTCTGGACGATATTCTCTATTTAAATAATAATCAGAGACAGCAGCAGATAAATAAAAGGATAGATGAATTGATTTCTGTGTACTGTTTTTGTTTACATGAATCGCTTCTAATTGTTTAGCTATCCAACGTAAACCGATTAAATAATCTTCTATTGTTTCAAAATCTAATGTAAATAAGTACTGACCTTGTGTTAGTTAGGCATGAATGAAAACAAAGAGATTATTGGAAAGTAATCATTAATATGTTGTATTATTGTTAAAATAATAAATGAAAGCAGTTAACAAAGAGTCATGTTAGGTGTATATTAACGTCAAACAATTCAAGGCAGTCAACAGGAAGCCATAAAACTAGATTTACAGTTAGTCAATACTTATCAGTAAGAATGGATAATCCAGGACGTGGCATCAGTACCCAAATGCCCTGGTACAGCTGAGAGTGGCGAGAGTCCGCTCTCCCTCTCCAAATGCTCTCACATGGTCACGCCTATATAGCCCCTGCCAGGGAAGTCCTACTCACTGCCTTCTCGTGGCATTACTGTTCTTTACGAAATTGATAGGACGAAAAGCAAATCTACGGCGCTTTAACCTGGTTGGTGGACACAGAAAGTCCACCTAGGGGAGTTGGAAAACCCTGATTCCAAACCAATGGTGCACACGGGCTCCAGTATCCTGAGGGAACAAATGGCATACGAATCAACCGTTGATCACCGGTTACCATGGGACTGCATCTCCTTACGATGCTCCACTGCCTTGTGGATCAGACTATTGGGTCAAAAGCTCCGGGTGTGTCCCCCTAAGAAAACCACCTGCTTCAGTTTGGGCACCTGAGCAGTATCACAGTCCACACACAAATCGAATGAGATTTGTGTGGCGCATATATATATGGTGCTTCCTTGTACCAATATTTATGTGTTGAAATAATAAATAATGGAGTAATTGATTGCTGCATTAAGCTCTGTAGGTAGATACATATTATCATGCTGCGATCCTCACGATTATTGTAACCACTGCTTGAAGATATTTCCGAATCATTCATCATTTAAATATTGAGTTTTAAAATTATCGTGAATTTTTCTATCCCACAAATTCATTATGAAATCGTGTTGTATATTCCGAAAGTTTTTTACTGGTACTGTTACTACTTCTACTACTAGCATATTCATCTTGATAATTTCCTCTGGCTAGGCCAATATAGAGTGGCAACTTGAACCAGTACAAAATTGTGCCAGATTTTATGTCAGCATTTGGATGACTAATGGACTCTGTTGAATTCTTATTTGTTCGTATCTAGTCTAATGATTGAAAAACTGTTTCTTCCATTTTGTTGCATTTGAAGAAATGGTAACTTCCAAGACCTATTTATAGACCATTATTTTACGTATTTTTATTGTATAACTAACTATTGATTGACTAGATTAAGTTTCTATTCATATTCTATTTGTCATAATCTTTCATTTGACCGATTGGCTACTGTTATATGATGTACCATTCTCAATTTATTCCCAATCTATTAGTTACAGTTTTCCATACTCACAGCCATTTTCAGTTTGATTTTGTATAATGATTATTTTTGATTTTATGGTGTGATGTGGTCTGGTCTGCTTGTATATAACCCACGTATATCTGGAGTGTACGATTTATACAGTAGAGGCCGAGATTGTGTTCTGGTCTCAATAGACAGAGCTGAGAGAAAAGTTACTATACAGAAGACCAATAAGGATTCACACTTGACGCAAGGCTGCTAGTGAAGGTTGACGTATGATTGGCCTAGCTCTGGGACAAGGTCACGAAGTTGGTATTATGATTGGTGACTTTGTCATGTGATATTTGAGAAGTCCATAAGTCATAACACACTTTTGCGTCTGATTATTGTGTGACTTTACTTGGTACTCGATTTTCGCCTAACTTTTGATATTTTTGTCAATGATGCAATACTTTTCTATTTTTATCGTACACTACTTTTGTGTAAAATTTACTATTAAATACGATTACACAGCTTTAGTAAGTGACATTGGCAAATAGAAAATGAATTTTTTGATTGAGATCATGAATCGATTGATTTCAGAGCACCGTTGAAAATCTGGAAGCACTGGATGGCTGCTTGTCCTAGTATGGGACTACTCAACAGTGCGAATCCACGATCCTGGATATGGGATTCGGACCCAGGACCTTCGTTTTCGCGCGCAAACACTTAACCTCTAGACCACCGAGTTATCTTTATTTTGCTTGACAAAAAAGCCCATTTTAAAATTATTATCTACTGGGTAAAACATTTAAACAACAATGAATAATAATGCAAACACGCAAAAACTTGACAATATACTACTCACCATACATAGTATATTCATTGAATATTGAGCTTAGAAACTGTAAAGAATTCTCTTTCAATTGTAATTTATTATCCTGTGGATTAAACATGAACCAATTAAATATTCCTATGTTATTTTGGTTACCATTACTATTATTATTATTAGTATTAATTAAGTTGTTTGAATCCACCTCTTTCGTACATTTTTGCTGTTGTTGCTGTTCTTCTTCTTTTTCTCGGTGATAATTTTGTTGTTGATTGGTTATACGATGTAAAAATGGTAGTAAAGAACCTTTACGATGAAAGTATAATACAGCATAATTTGAACGTAGGAAATATTCCGCAGAAAGTGCACCTCTTAAACCTGTACTATTATTTGAAAAACAAACAAACAACACAATCAAGTTAAATTTTCAATGCATACACATCGTAATCTATCATAATGAGATGTGTGAACCGAATTCATAAGAAATGGACAAAATTAAGGAAGTATCAATTTTATCCCCTTCAAATCACACCCTACATATAGGAAAAGGTTGGCTCACAGTCCTTTATGAACTCAGAATGTTCGACTAGAATCGTGAGTACATACAATTTTCTTAAAGTTCGATTCATCAGTAATCATCTGGACATTAGATCGGCGGTCAGAAAGCAAATACATTCAGCTTTAATATCAGCATAATTGGTTGTCCTAATCTTGCATAATCATTACAGTCTTCATGGTTATCGCAAGCGTATCTGAGAGAAGAGGAATACTTAACAAGGACCCTTGAAAGATTATATATATCTTAGAGATTCATATCTGATATCCAATCTAAGTGTTGCGAACAAGTTTTCAATCTATCAACGTCCTAGCGAAACTCGATATACAACTATCCTAAAATTGACAATGCTAGATGTTGGGGATAAGCATTAGAGCTGAAGTTGTACCATGGGACTGAACTCCTACTGCAATAAACTTATGTAGTGTTTAGCTGAAAAGCTCAACTATAATGAAAAATAACCAGATGTATCATTTATCAAAGATATTTGGTCCTTCTGAGTTGGTAATTATGACAACAATCTATACTCAACCACTAATGTCTTCATAAAACTATCCAAGAGTTAAGTTCTAATATAATAAAGGGAGCACAGGTTGGCTCTAAGGTAGAAAGATACGTATGTCATTAATTCGAGAAACAACCAACAGAAACATCTTAAACCTGAAGAGAATATTAGTGAGATCCTGAAATAATTATTTTAAATATCTAGAATATTGTTGAGTAAACGTTAGACAGCAACTACTATAAGATGAAACGAGATTCAACACTTATTCTAAGTATAACCATTTAGATTTTAGTGTATTTTGGATAGAGTTGAAATCCAGGATTGCTGTTCCATCCTACATGGAGCTTGTCAACTGGATTTAAGTATTGATTCACACATACTATGGGACTCCAATCCAGTTCCTATCACTACAAACATCAAAGCATTGCCCATTAGGGTAGAAGTAAAAAGATAAATAAATTTCAGTGAATATCAAGGATTTTAAATTTTTTTTATCTGAATAATGAACTTACCTGAAGTTATCAATATACCTAACCATATTTGTTTCTAAAGGAACAATGGTACCTCCGGAAGTGATGCAAACAATTTTATTTATTGTAGAATGATCTAATATTTTGTTTAACCATGAATTGAGACGATGTTCCATGAAATCTCTGTTGTTATGTCTACTACTATTTTCAATTTCCAATTTATCCAACCAAGAATCCAATAAATTCATTTTTGTTTGGTAATACTATTTATAAGATTTGATAAGTTATAAATTAGTAAATAGAAGTAGCGAATTAAATTTTGAAAAAAAGTGTTTGAAGTTACTTATAAGTAGAACAAAAGCAATCAAAGAGTTCACGGGTAGATTCGGATTATAGTTTAATACACTATTGAAACGATAATTTTAATGAGAATAATTTGCTTTAATATTACCAAGTATAGTTTCAGCTACGTAAAAGACTAATGGGTTTTCAGATATATCAGACTATTAACTAATTTGCATGTACACTATATTGATAACTTAAGAAAATATCTGTACTCTGGAAATCTCAATCAAGGGTAAACATTTCCTAATTGAAAGCCAATGGATTTAGCATTAAAATGAAGTGGAGAACTGGTTGAAGGATTCTACTTTTATCCGTTTAATATCATGTGAGAACTTTTGCCTAGTCAGTTTCTTTCAACTCAACAAGTAGTACCACTAACCTGCACAAAAGTATGGTTAATGAACGAATAAAGCACTGTTTACTTAAGTAAATCGCTCCAGTGTTTATCAAAGTTTTCATGAGTGATCGTAATCTATGCATATGTGCGATGAAGTTACATTTTGAATATATATTCAGTTATGAAAATTCACATTACTGGTTTACTATGACCTAACGTATCTAATTTCGAAGTAGTCTGCTTTTGTAAAGGTAAGTGAGACCACCAGTTGCCTTCAAATTTAGGTGAGTAGAGAAGGATCTTAATGTAAAAACTACTGATTGAACGTGCAACCAAGTGACCATTACAAAGAAAATATTGGTGATAGGACTTTTAGCAAGAGGTGACTGACACTTTAAATTATGCAAACACCTGTCACTAAAGTTCATGATATAACTCATTACTGAAGGAAGTTGACTGTGCGGACATAGGTCGAGATGATTGAAATATATAGACATCACCTTGAGCAGTTGTTCTTACGTTAGTGATTCTATGACTTGAACTATCTCTAAACCAACATGGAATTCGACATCTTCAGAAAGCAAACATATGTCCTAGATATACTAATGGTAGAACACTTCTATTGGCTCTAGGTTTTATTCGGAATATAAATGTAAAAAAGCACTGGCAGTTGTTACAAATAAAGTACAGTAAAATTTTACCATACACTAAAACTATTTTTTAATTGAGACCGTAAACCGATCAATGTTAGACCAC
The DNA here is from genome assembly GCA_944470415.2 of Schistosoma rodhaini. Taxonomy (NCBI): domain Eukaryota; kingdom Metazoa; phylum Platyhelminthes; class Trematoda; order Strigeidida; family Schistosomatidae; genus Schistosoma; species Schistosoma rodhaini. The sequence goes on from OX104037.1 coordinate 38,609,986, forward strand.
CATTGAAAACCTGAAAGTACTAAACAATTGTCTCATCCTGGTGTGGGACGTCTCAGCAAAGCACACCCACGAGCTCGGAATCTTTGGTTTCACGCGCGAACACTTAACTTTGTAGACCACTGGGCCGATGTCCAACGATGTTAATGTCTAACTTCAACATTCTTTGTTTTCTTATCCAAAACACAGTATTATTTCTCAATAATGAACTTAGTAGACTAGTTAATGATTACTAGTCGTTGAAAGAGGCCTTTTTTATCTAATAAAATAATATGCTTATAAACACGTTAACAGAAAACCTAACATAATCAAATAACATAGGCGATTGAAGGAAATCGGTGTTGTGTTTTACTAATTCTATAATCAATTAAAACCTGAATGTGTTAGGCTTAATTCTTGCCTATTATATCCGTATACAATTCATTAATTAGCTTTAACTATGTAAAGAGAGATACAGTAATTTATTAATTATGTTGACGACTTTCACCGACTCATTAGGATATAAACATTAAATGTACGAAAATGATTTAGAATAATTTTACGAATAATCAAACTGAGGCAGTAATTTATTCATAATAATCCAATAACTAAGGTCTAAAATATACGGGGAGTGTTGTACGATTAATTTCCTCTGTGTAGACAACAAAAAAGTTCATTTAGTATTGTTTGTTTGAATCTTCCCATCGATGTGTTAGGACTGCAACTGGTCAGTCTCTAATTGGCATATGTGCATACTGTGCGTATTGCCTCGATATAGCCTTAATTCACAAACATTGTAAGCAAAAATGGATAGTGGCTAGTAGTGGAATACAGTTTGACGCACGTTTCGTCCTATTTGGGACTCGTCAGCTGGATGTACATGCATCTCGGAGTTGATGTTCACTCTGGGACTCGAACCCAGTAGCTTTCGCTTCAAACGCTATCGCGTTATCCACTCAGCTACTGAGTCCTGATAGCCACTTGCTTGTGCAAAGGTACTGGGTTCTAGTGAGTCCCAGAATGAACATCAACTCTGAGATGCATGTACATCTAGCTGAGCAGTCCCAAATAGGACTGGATTCCACTGCTAGCCACTATTCATCTTTGCTTATAACAAAAAAGGTATTAAAATTAATGTTCACGATTTTATGCAACAGACAAGTGGTCAACATAACATTTCCCTTTGGTAAATTCAACTGAGTATATATATATAAAAAAGTAAATATATATGTACTTATATATGTATATTTCAAACTAGCAAAATGAATAAGAAAGAAAGTTCCTCTTCAACAGTCAACTTTGAAATCTTGTATATATATATATATATATATATATATATATATGATAAGGAATTGTCGCTCATTAACAAACCACATTTTTAGTCAATTAAGAATTACATATGTATAATATGCACAAAGGCTTATACATGTACATGGAAATAGTAAACAAATTTACACCTAGAAAACAAAGAAAAGAAAAGAAAGAAATTACTGTACAACGACAACAATATGAAAACAACACATAATTGGAATATTTCATTGAATGACAATTGACTTATTATTGTTAATCTCGATCAATCCCATTTTTATTATACACGATTATGAATATATATGACTGTGATTGAAAAAAAAATAATTCAAATTAAAACAAATATACTACTAATAGGATCATTAAGTTTTACCGATATGTTTGTAGTAGTAGAATTCAAGGAATTAGAGGATGAAGATAAGACAAAGTGGAGGAGAAAAGGAAAAAAATCAATAGGGGGAGGGAATAGGACAATAGAAAAGAAAGTGAAATAAGCACAAAAAGGCACAGTTGAATGTATGGAAGAGTCTGTTATTATAAATATTATAAAACGAGGAGAGATATGACGAAAAAGAAGAATAAGAGAAACGACAATCAACAAACAAGATTATCTAGAGAAGTCCTATTCAACTTTTGTTTTTACCAAAGAGAAAAGAGGGGGGAAATCATTGATACATGAAAAGATAAAATAATGTACAAATTTTGAAAGATCAGATTAGGGCCTACACATGTGGGACACCATACATAATAATATATAGTAGTAATGATAATAATATGATGATTTCAATTAATTTCGAAATATTAACATAATATACAAAAGATATTTTCTTGTTTGTCGTATTAGTCAGTAGTCGACAGAATACTTCTAATAGCTGCGTCAATATCTGGATCTTCAGAGTGTTGAACTGTTGATAAGTTATGAGTTTGTCCATTGTCAAGTAAACGTAATGATTTATTAGGTGGTTCATCCTGCAAAAATTAAAAAGAATGAACTGATGATCACTAAGGCAGATGTGTCCATTATAGTGGAAACGAATTGTTTTTGAACATACATAAAGCATATGACTATTAACTTGTTACCAGATACAAATATATATTTCGCTTTATTCAAGTCACACTCTAACTGTATGAACGCCTTGAACATTAAGCGACCATGCTCCACTCCACTATATATAAAGATTTCAATTTTTCCAGTGAATAGGGGATATCACAAATTGAAGAATGTTAACAAACAGATTTCAATAGTGTTTTAATATAGACCCATGAACAGTTTTAGTTATATTATTTTGTTATAGCGCAGCATTATTTTCATAGCCCTATCATTTGTAACGTTGATTCAGAGATGTTTCCGACATTTGTTTGGTTATTCCAAACTGTGAAACACGATTACTTCTTATTTTGTACGAAATTTAACTGACTAGCTAACAAGGAGTAGAAATGCATCCAGTAGTATAGATATTCATTAATGATTGAGGAAAATAATATCAAAAAGATAATTATTACAACAATCATAGGCGAAGATGTATTACCAGATTTTGATTGTACATTGAATGGCAAAATAATCAATATTTCCAACACGTTAGGACGTGGTGGTCGGGCATGTCTATTGTGATGACCTAACAGGGCTATATTACACAGAACACTTGTTCTTTCGCGTCCAACCATACCAAACAAATAAGTCGTTCGGAGAAATGAAACGCTAGAAACTGAGAATCAAGGTTCCACTATGAATTTGTACTGTTGAATGTAGAGGGGTGTAACAGCAGTAAGATGTTTCTTTCAAACAATTATCACCTCACAACGGAAGAGGTTAAGAAAGGTCGACCTTAGAAACACTACACCTTATTTTATCCTATAGGTTTCCGTATCCTGAAGTAAGGCCTTCAAGTCCGTATATGACTGAACTCAAGAAGTTAACTGTTGAGTATTGTGGTCATTAAGATTATGACCAATTCAATTTCTTTTTCAGGTTCTTTAAGAAGAAACATCTTCCAACGGTGTGTGAATTGATATGACAACTCCCTACACATCATCTACAACCTTCAACATACATATATCTTGAAAATTATTCACGTCTACAAAAATAGGTTGGTATAGAAAAAGGAAACTCAAATAGGCGAAATATGTGTATGAAATAAACAAAAATGATTACCAATAAATTAGATTCATTATCAAAATTATTCTCTATTAGACCAGCATTCATATCTTCAATATTGATACTTCTTTCATGCATTAATTCTTGCCAAAATGCATAAGCTTCATCAAATTCCCCATCGTCACCATCATCATCACCACCACCATCGCATTCCGAATAATTTCTAATACTTCCAGTAGATTGATGATTATTATTATCGAGTAGACCATTTGTAGAATTGTTATCTAACAATTTTGACCGATTAATCATTAAAGGTGGAATACCACTACTATTACTACTACAACCACCACCACCAAGACCAAGTAGTCGATCAGCTTCAGCTTCGTCCGACGATTCATCATTTACATACTCATCATAATCATTATGTTTTTCTAATAGTAAATTATTTGGTAAGTTAACAGTGTTTGATTCAGATATTGAATTCATTAATATCACATTATTGGAAGAAGAATCGGTAAAAGATTGTATTTGAGTGTGTGTATTCCTATTTTCATTGTGTATTGTAAACTCTGAGTCATTTGAAGGGAGTTTAATTTCAGCTACAGTTGTGTTACCGTTAGTATCAAAGTTTAAAGGACGTAGATAGGCTAGAGGACCTAGGAGATCACACCATGGTGAAGGAAGCAAAGAAACTGAATGCTTTAAAATGGGAGTAATTTTCTTGTTTAGATGCCTTTTATCATCAATACATTTGTTTGATATAGACTGTTTGTTCACTGACTCAACAATACTTAGTTCTTTATTATTATCATCATTATGAATATCAACACAATTCTCTTTTTTGTCACCATTTAACGCTTCTGCAAATATTTCTTTTTCAGTAGTAAATACATCACGTTCCAAATCTAAAGCCATGTTAGCTACCAGTAAGCGGTCTTCTAAAAATGGTTCTAGTTTGTGCTGTTCATAGTTTAGAAAAAAAACAATAAATTGGAAACAGAATATATGTGATCACTATTGTCAGGATGGAGAAAAAGCATAATTGTAAACTTTATTCTTGGCTTATTACCACGTATAATACAATTTAGAAAGAGCATTTTGATGAGTTAGCAATTACACGTCATGTGTGTCACTGTGCTCTATGAAAACGATGAAACTTATGCTGTGGATGGGCACTATTGAGGAGTACTACACTAGGACGAAATGGCTGTACAGTGCTTTCAGACTTTTAATGATGGTCTAACTAAAACCAGTTTCGTAATTTAAACTAATGCAAAGACATAATTATCAAAAACTCAAAAGTAATATTGCATCATACTTTGGAAAAATACCAAAAGCTTTGTATAAATAGGAATACTCAAGAGATTTATAATTGTTCAAACATATTGAATATAGGCTTATTCATCTCTTAAGTCAAGCATTCAATCATGAGCATGCATTTTAATACGTAAGCTTCATAAAACACTGCACTTAGGATATTAACTAGTATTTGGACTTCCAGAATGTGTATTTAAAGGAGTGAGTTGAATAAGATGGAGGGAAATTCACAGCCTGCTGAAAACAATTAATCTTATTATTTAGTGTAATCATAATCGTTTCAGCTAACTGATAGTGTGTCATTGAAATGTCCTTTTAGCTTAGTAGTCAAATCATTATACTTACAACCAGTAGGTCGTAAGTGCAAACGATACTAAATCTACTTCAGTTTGGGTAGCTGGCTAGTATCATTAGGCCTTACACATATAAGGTATTGCGTTAAGATTCAACTACACATTTAGATACTGATCATAACAGGTTACAAGTTTGCATATATATTGATTGAAATCAGGTTGGATCAGTTAGAGTAAAAGGATTTACTCTGTTACCTAAGGTATAGTTATGAATATTATTGAGACAATATTGTTCAAATCGTGACGGTACAAAGTATGTAGATAATTACGTTGTAATAATATTTCTATTGAAATTTAATGACTAAGCTGAAGTAAATGGATAACAGAACTTACACATCTAACCATAAATTAACAAAACGAAGGACATAAACTACTTTATTATATCTAATAGATGTGAAGGAAAAAATTATTCGGGAATTCTTCAAATGTTGGACGTTATCGACTAATAAAATGTATTGAAGATACATAAATGTATAAGTGGATTAAACGCTGTTAATGAGAACTATAAAGACTACTAGAGATTCCGTAACCAGTGGAGTTTAAACATGTGAGGCAGTTACCCACCGAAGACAATTGAGGATGTTCGTGCAATATCGCGAACTAGTTGAAGTCAAACAATGGTCTAGATGCTAAGTGTTCACGTGCGAGGCTGAAGGTCCTGATTTCGAGTCACATGTCAAGGATCGTGGATGGGCAATGATGAGGAGTCCCATACTAAGACGTGTCAGTCATCCAGTGCTTCTAGGTTCTCAATGGTGGTCTAACATTGATCGGTTAATGATCTCAATAAAAAGGAAAGAGGGCTAAGAATCTCATGTACTGACGGAACTATAAGGTACAAGTGGATCAGTGAGAAGACTAACTTCTGAAGACCTTCCAACGAAAACAAAGATTGCACCAAGAGTATTGCTATAAATTTGCAAGTATTGTCTGAAAGGGATATCATCAATGCATCCTAACTTTTGTGGATCTTTATTACTACAGTTAACATTTTTGTTGAACGTAGTTTGTTATATATATATATATATATATATATATATATATATATATATATATATATATATATATAGACATACCAATGATTCCTTGAAAATTAAAGAGTTTACAGCTTCAATTGTTTCTTTTTTCTTCTGTAAAAGTAGATTAACAGATTTCTCCAATATTAGGTCAACTAAAAATATGATAAGATAGAGAAATAAATAAATAAAAAGAGATCAATAGGTGAATAGAAATTCTTTATTATTTCTTTTTACAGGCTTAATTCATTTAAGTGAAAACAAATATAAGCAGTGGTATCAGTTTAAGGTGAGTAAAACAAATAAACAAATAACTGATTGTAAGATTGTGCCACTCATAAGTTTTATAATGTGTATGCTTTACTTTAAAGTTGATTTGAATTTTTATAGTGAATATACATAAGTTCTTATATGTTTATTAATAAGTAATGTTGTAAGCAGAGATAGATGGTGGTTAGCAGTGGGATCCAGGATGTACATTTAGTCTTATTTGGGACTCCCAGAGTTGATGCTCACTCCGGGATAGCATGAGACTGATCAATTGCAGTCCTAAACACCAGCCGGAAGACTCAAACAAGCGATAAAAAGAAGTAATGTTTCCTTTTAAAAAAAATCAGGATTATCATTTAGGTTGGAAGCTTCAGATTTATTTCACAAAGTTAAGGGGATAATAAACAAATATTATCATTTGAAAACAACTATACAGTACAATTTTACTGATCCCATACAACAACTACTAGCTAACAGATGAATTGTTTTAAAAGACAATTTTAATGATGAAGAGTGTATTGGATGTCCGATAAAATGTTACTGAATTCCAAAGTTGAAATCATGAGTCAATTGAAGCTAGACCACCATCGAAAACCTGGAAGCACTGGACGGCCGTTTCGTCCTATTATGGAACTCCTCAGCAGTGCGCATCCACGATCACGCACTCGCGAGATTCGAACCCAGGATGGTGGTCTAGCTTCAATTGACTCATGATTTCAACTTTCAAATATACTGAAATCTCCACAAATCCCCTTCTGGTTACTGAATTCATTGAGAAAAGCATATTTTATTGGTAATTTATCTCATGAAGACAATACGGGATAGATCATGTCAACAGATAAGTTTTACAAATACAAAATGTTAAAATGACAAAAACACTTTTGTTTGATACCTTACTACTCTTTCACACAATTTGAAATAGAAATAAAGAGAGGAAAGATGAAAGGTTGCAGTGTAAATCAATCTCATTTATATCTCTTAAGTCTATTTCTTTTTCAACTTCGGTTGGCAAGGTAATAAGCTTAAAAGAATGACCACTTTAACTCTACTTATATATTTTTTGTTTAGGATTGAATTTTCAAACATATTTAGAATTAAATCATTCATTCGTGATACATAATAATCATTAATTAGGAGAGAACTGTCAAAAGAAACAATAATTTATGTAGAGTTAGTCTGGGATGAACACAATCTACACATAATATCATCAAATAATCAGCTTACTAGTGACTTCAGGAGGTTCCTAAATTTACACTAAGAAGTCATGGTTAAAATGAAATCCAGATATGTCAGTAGTGAATTAATTGTCACTTCTGGGATTAGATAATCGTTGGGCTATATCGAAAATTTATTAAAATTGGAGTAGTATCCTTGGTTCTAATTGTTAACCGTACGGAGTGATCCCTAAAGGTCCTGAGTTTGATTTACGGCAGGGTTACAGATTAAGATTGGTGAACAGTCCCAAACTACGATGAAAGAGCTATCCTGTGTTCTCTGGTCGGTCTTCAATGGTATACCAACTGAAGTCAGTTTGGGACGAAATAACCTACGAATCAAACCAACCACCACAACATCTCTTTAACTATAATTTATTTAGTTCTCATCAACTGCTTATAACATCGAGTTTAGTTATAAGCAGTTAACTAGAAGCAAACGAAATGAGATGAATTCATATTGTTCTGCTAAAATCCCTGTTCATGGTTTCATCAAGGTGACTAAAGGGTCCTAAGTGCATAAAATTAATGTGAATTATTACTATTATTATTGAAATGAACCAACCTTTATCTAAGGCTTCTTTAGTATTATCTGCATCATTAAGAACGTGATAAGGTGCCAACGCTTCAAGTAGTTCTAATGGACTTGATAATTTTGTTGGATCATTAGCTTGTAATGTTGGCGGTTTGTCGACTGCTAATCTAAGATCATTGGTTAAATAGGCACGCAGTCGACCAATTCTAGCAGCCTGAAATTAAATAATAGGAAAGTATGTGATGAGAAAACCAGTTTTTTGTTGGACTAGTAAAAACAAGTTGTAGAGACTAATTTCATTAAATTAGACCGTTAGTAATGGGGTAACTTATTGTGAACTGTAGGATAAGGACAAGAAAAAACTTAAATATCAGGTATGCGTTTGTGTAATATAATAAAAGCCATATTTACTATATAAAGATACAACCCTTAATGTTTTAACAAACGAGTGAAAAACTCCACAATTATAGCTCTACTACTTTGTTTATACTAAAGTCGGGATAGGAGTAGAGTGATAGACTAAGAAGTTCACAATTCCTTATGTAACCTAGATAGTTTTAAATCACGACAACAATTAAGGCATTGAGGTTTCCAGTTAGCCTACAGTAAATTCTATTTCCGATTAGGGTTTGTTATATAACGCCGCAACGAACAAGTACTTGAACAGGATGGATTTTTGTCACACCACAACACTTCAATATCAATAATTCACACACTAACAGAAAACGGGACTTTCAGGATAACTTTCCCTACAGAGGTCAAATTTGTAAAGGAACAACTCTTTTATTGTAGTGACATTTAACGACCTTAGTATAAACTAAAAGCGATGGCAACCAATTAAGTAACAGCAAATGTTATCGCAGAAATATGAATTAGGAAGATTATCAAGCATTCGAAAACTTACCATGCCGAATTCTAATTTTAGCAATCATATATTTTTTTAATCGTACGATTGTGTTATTGCTTATTTTTATTACTTGATTTCATTATTCAGTGTAAATGCATTATATGTGGTTACTGAATCGTCGGATCACTTTTTCTCTTCTAGAATATCTCTTACACACACTGTTCTTCATACTCACCCAGAAAATAAGGTACTAACTCAGGCTAGACGTAGACACCTACACTACAAAATATTATCGACGTTATATCTTACAGAGAAAGAGCTGATATGTAAAAACCACAAACGAGATAACCTGATCATTTCTTGGTAGACTAATAGTCAGCAGATATTCGAGACTACTATCATTACAGTCAGGATAGCATATTTAAATCGATTAACGCCTGGAACAACTAAGTCACTTGAATCTTAACCTGTTCACATAAAGTAAATTTTACTAGTGTTCAGTTAATGATTTCACTATACATAAACAGCAACTTGAAAACTCTTAATATACCATTTTTGTAATTATATTATACGCTAGTCCTCGGATATCGTGCTATACAGATGTATGTAATAGAAAGAAGTGAACTGATTGGTAAACTCTACTCTTGATGGGCTATTCATATATCGGAAGCTATGGGTAAGAAAATATTTGTTTATTCATAGAGGAAAAGTCACTGAAAAAACTGATAACACAGTTAGGTAATTTACTTGTTGAATATTCAGTGCTACGGGTCGTATCGAATTAACAACATTAATAGATTCAGGTGGTAATGTGAATGGACCAGACTGTGTACAGAATCCGCTAGTATTAGGGGTTAGAATTGTAGTACCAATAGAATTGACTACAGTTGAATTTGATAAAACAAAGTTTTGCGCTGCGTTATTCACAGTTGAACTGAATGAAGTTGTAGGTATTGTTGTTAGTAAACCACTTGTTGCATTTATAGTGGACATCATTGCTGAGGACATTGAAAGACTAGATGAAACTGTAGGAATATTTACTGCAGCAGAGTTTAAAGCTAAGGCGGGTGCAAACACTGAAGACAAATAATGAGTGAGAAAAGGAAACCAGTGAAAATGATAAAAATTAGTTAGCGTTTTTGAACGAAATAAATAGTTTGAAAAAGCACAGGTTTATAGATAGATGTAGTACGTCGGTCATTTATTATATTTAAGAATCATAATCAGCTGGGATAGTTCGGACACGTTTTAGGCACGCTTACATAAATATTACTTATTTTGAGACGAAATGCTGGTCAGTGTAGAAGTCGATCGAAAAAAGATTAAGAGTGATAATAAGAAATGGAGTCAATTTAAAAGATATATGATCTTTATGGTTGGAGATCTTAGGTGACAAAGTTCGAAATTGATCGCAATGTCGTAAATTTATTTACTTTTTATCATACTTTAAATGTTGACAGTAGTATTAATCTTTATTATCTACTATTCCCCGATTTCATTTCTTTTTAAAACTATACTTGATATGTGCCCCCAAATGCCCTGGTACAGCCGAGAGTGAGGAGAGTCCGCTCTCCCTCTCCAAATGCTTTCACTGTGGCCACGAGTATATAGCCTCTGCCAGAGAAGTCCTGTTCACTGCCTCCTCGTGGCGGGGGTGTTGTTTACGAAATTGTGAGGACGAAGAGCGAATGTCCGGCGCTTTAACCGGGTTGGTGGACATGGAAAGTCCACCTACGGGAGTTGGAAAACCCTGATTCCAAATCAATGGTGCACACGGGCTCCAGTATCCTGATGGAACAAATGGCGTATGAATCAATCGTTGGTCACTGGCTACCATGGGACTGCATCTCCTTACTATGCTCCACTGCCTTGTGGATCAGATCTTTGGGTGAAATGATCCGGGTGTGTCGCCATAAGAAAATCACCTGCTTCGGTTTGGGCAACCGGGCGGTACCACAGCCCTCACACAAATCAAATGAGATTGGTGCGGCGCATATATATCTGGTGCCCCTTTGTACCAATATTTATGTGTTTAAATAAATAAATAAAGTACTTGATATGTTGAATTTGTAACTTTTATCAACATTATTATTATACTGATTATTTTGAAATGAAGAGAATCTAGGAGAAAATATTCTTTTCCACAAAATCATTTACTTAAGCTGTACATTCGTATTTATAGTTACATGGTAAATATATGTCTATATAAGGACGGAAAAGATTGAATCATAAATTGACTCGAGAATTTTATTATTAAATGAGGTTACTCAACGATCAAAGGGTAAGAGGAGAATATAAGGTTGAAAATAATTTATGGATCAGAATTATGACAGATGTATCAGTAATGCTGAGACATTGGAAATTCACCAACTCAATCCCGAACTCTGCATGCAAAAACGATATGTCCAATCTCTCATCGTTCCTTAACCCTAATCCCCTTTTCTAGTATGCTTTGGTTTTTATTATTTTTCGACTTTTTAAATCGTAATCCTTAAACAATTTTTCATGATTATTATTCAGATTTTATTACTATGACTTTTATATTTTTGTTTCTCTTTTATCAGTCAAGTGGACAATTATCCACCTAATGGAGTTGGAAGAATTCTGATACCCGACCGTTGCTGCTACCTTGACGTGGTGGTCGGGCTTGCCTATTGTGATGATCCAATCGAGCTATGCTGGCTGGAACAATCGTTCCTCGAGGTCCTACCATGCCAGACAGGTCGGTTGAAGAGCGGTGAGACTAAAAGCAGCAATCCCAAGGTCCGAAGGCGAAGTCGTACTGCTGACTGTACAGAGGTGTGAAAGCAGTAAGGTGTTTCCTTCAGACAACCAGCATGACAGCGATGCTGCCTTCCCACAAGGAGGGGTGGGGTTAGAAAAGGTCGACCCTAAAAATGCACACCTCGCATTATTCCACGGATTTCCGTCTCCGGCGATAAGGACATTTGAAGAACGGAGCTAACACGTCAAAAATCCCCCACAAAAAGGCCGTGCGTGACTGGCCTCAAGCAGATGTCCCTTGGGCACTGCGGTCACGTTCCCAGGTCGTTAAGACCAACACTAATCCAACTTCTTTTTCAGGTCCCTCAAGAAATACCCTTCCACGGTGTGGGCAGCCGGGAAGTGATACTAGCCCTCATACCCTTAACTGCACACAAGACCAAGTTGGTCGCTTTCAAATCCTTCCTACACCTAATAACTCTGTTATCTCCACGACTAACCCTTCCCACGTCCTTTTATCACCTCGCACCGCTAGGGCAAACGATTCGAGTACACAGAACGTTATTCCTGGTCTCCTGAAACCACGCTCTAAACTACATATAGGAACTTTTAATGTCCGAACATTGTGCCAAATAGGACAACAGGCTTCCTTAGCTAGGACTCTAGAATCTTACACCATCGATGTCTGCTGCGTCTCCGAAACGCGCATACAAGATCCGAGTAGCGTCATTCATTTGACCGCACCTAATCAAAATAAAGTTTCATCTCGATACACGCTTCGTGTATCTGGAAGCCCTGATGCTGCTTCCCGTGGCCTCGCTGGAGTAGGTAAAGCATTAAGTCCTAGGGCAGAACTAGCTCTTTTAGACTGGATCCCAGTAGACAGTCGTCTATGCGCTGTCCGACTAAACGGATCAGTAAGGACCCGGAAAGATAGGGAAACTCGTCGTTGCCTCTTCGTCGTCTCTGCCTACTCTCCCACTGACTGCAGCTCAGACGATATAAAAGATGAGTTCTACAGGAAACTTTCTGACCTTCTCCGAGAAGCTAGGCGTTCTGATGTAGTAATAGTAGCAGGTGACTTTAATGCTCAAGTAGGTAAATGTTATATCACCTGGTGAATTATGAATGGTAACTCTAAGGACTATTTATCGACCAATGTATTATGCCTATTTCTTATTGTACAGTTGTTACGTAACTAAATTATTCATATTCGTTTTCTCTTATCATGAGCTTTATTTTGATCTTTGATTTATGATCATACGATTCTTGAGTTATAATCAGTTTATTGATTACTTTGGTTTGTATAAAAATCCAGTATGTTTGTAAATAATGATTCATATTGCCGAGGATGTTATTTGTGTTCTGGACTCAACTGGCTGGGCTAGGCAGATAGCAGGACCGGTTAGCACTCTAGGCTGCTCGTACAATTTCAAGTATCATTTGCTTCCGATCAATAAATCCACTACCTCTCCAATTGCACGTTCATATATATTACGAGTTTTATACGTCATAACAGTAAACTAAGTGAAAGGGAAAGACACCTGGGAGGATCTTATGGTGTCGTGGCTAAAAGAACAGATAATGGCGACCGTCTGTTGCAGCTGTGCTCAGATAACCGCCTATTTCTTGCAAATACTAACTTTAAGCATAAGGAAAAACATCTTTTGACCTGGCGACCCCCGAATTCGTCCCAACGTTGGACCCAATTAAATCACATCGCTATCAGCCACCGATGGAGGGGCTCGATAGAAGACTGTCGCTCATACTGGAGCACATGTTTAGATTCAGATCATGCTCTAGTGCGAGCACGTATCTGTCTGCGTCTTACTGGTCGTAGGAAAGACACTGCAGGGAAGCCTCTAAGGGTTCTACTTAATGATAGGCAAGCTAAGAATATATTTCAAGAACAACTAGGAAAACAGTTAGGCAGCCATGTAAGTTGTGTCCACCCCGAGGCAGCGTGGAATGACATCCGAAAAGCTGTGGAAACAGCAGTGATATCCGCTAGTAAGGTAAACCATAACGTTAGGGAGAAACAATGGATCTCGGCAGCATCTACCGCACTGATAGATGCTCGTAAACTCATCCCACCTGGCTCTGAGCATAACGAAGAGCGGAGTCAACTTAATGATCGTGAACAGTGGTGGGTAGCGAAAGCAAGAGAGATGGAAAAGGCAGCGGCAATAGGTAACAGTAGGCAGCTATTCAGACTCGTTAAAGAAACCGGTATTAGGAACCCGAATATCAGTGAAACCATCTCAGATAAAGATGGGCATATTATTCATTCTCAATCCAGGAGATTGGATCGATGGGCAGAACACTTTAGGGATCAGTTCAACTGGCCTTCAGCCACACTTCAATTACCCACGATCCCCAGTCGTACTGAATGGCAAATTGATGTAAGTCCTCCAACCCTCTGTGAGGTTGAAAAAGCTATAGGAAATCTGAAGCGAGGGAGAGCAGCAGGCCCTGACAGGTTGACCCCTGAGATTTTTAAGGATGATGGTCCAGTACTAGCAGTGAGATTGACCGAGGTCTTAGGTAGAATCTGGGAACTGGACGTAATTCCATCTGACTGGTCACAATCACTGATTGTGCCAGTCTGTAAGAAAGGACAAAAGTCCTCTTGTGACAATCACAGAGGGATCAGTTTGACTAATATAGTGTCTAAAATATTAGCTTCAATAATACTAGGTCGCCTAACCAAAGCTCGTGAAGAGCAGACTAGAGAAAACCAGGCTGGTTTTCGACCTGGACGTGGTTGCATAAACCAGATATTCACCCGTCAGGTTCTAAAACATAGACACAAATTCAGACGTCCCACAATAGTAGTATTTCTTGACCTTAAGGCGGCATTTGACTCCGTTGATCGTGAGGTTCTATGGCAATGTTTGTCACTGAAAGTAGTACCAAGGAAGTACATTAACCTCATAAAGGCTCTCTACTCGAGCACAACTGGTCGAGTTAGAGCCTATGGCGAACTGTCATCAGAACTGATTACCACAAGTGGCGTTCGTCAGGGCTGTCCACTCTCCCCATTCTTGTTTAACTTTGTCATTGACATACTTTTAGAGATAGCACTTTCATCAGCTAAACCTCCAGGAGTTGAACTTTTACCAGGAGGCTCACTTGTTGACTTAGAATACGCCGACGACATAGTTTTACTCAGTGAAGACGCTGACAACATGCAGAGTCTTCTGACCACTATAAGCAACTATGCAGGCATGTTCGGGATGCGATTCTCTCCCTCGAAGTGCAAAATGTTACTTCAGGATTGGGTTGCATCGGCACCTGAACTAATGATAGGGAGTGAAGTAGTTGAGCGTGTTGACCGCTTCACTTATTTTGGAAGTCTCATCAGCCCTTGTGGTCTGGTGTGTGACGAAATCTCAGCACGGATACAGAAGGCTCGTCTAGCTTTCGTCAACTTGCGTCATTTATGGCGTACGCGAGATATCCGTCTAGCAACAAAAGGACGGGTTTACTGTGCAGCAGTTCGCTTCGTCCTACTTTATGGCAGTGAAACATGGCCCATGAGAGTAGAGGATATTCGTAGGCTACTAGTGTTCGATCATAGGTGTCTTCGAAGCATTGCTCGTATATCCTGGGACCACCGGGTAAGCAATGCAGTTGTTAGGAAACGAGTACTAGGTAGGGATGGCAAATCGATTGATGAAGTAGTGAAACTTCATCAGTTGAGATGGCTGGGACATGTGTTACGTATGCCCGACCACCGACTTCCCCGACGTGCAATGTTTCATGGTGTTTATTTATTTATTTATTTAAACACATATATATTGGTACAAAAGGGCACCAGGTACATATGCGCCACACAAAATAATGAAAGTAGGTAGATAAAGGATGAAAAGATAAGGCGGGCTAAAATGTACAACCAGAAGATTCTTTCAGTTAGGAAAGTTAGAACCATTCTTTATGTAGAAAGTAAAAGAAGGTTGCAGCAGGATCGCCACTGGCTTCTATTCTGAGCCATATCCGATAACGTCTCTAGCCACTGTGTTGCACTATCTCTCGGACCCCAACCAGGGAGTCGTGAAGGACCAACAGAAGCTAGCCCTTTGCAGCTCTCTTTCATGCCACGACACCATGTCATACACTGACCTCCTCTCCGCTTTCTCCAACCAGTCCCAGGGTCGGCAAATAATGCACGACGCGGAAGTCTCTGGGACGACATTCGTAAAACATGTAGGAGTAGGTTGGGAGAAAGCTAGGGGTGGCCAGACCAAAACGTGGCACAAATCAATGAAGTCACTAACAAGTGGACTGGGCCATATTGGTAGGTGTAGACTACCTGGTTGGGATTCGCGAGATGACAGCAACCGATGGTTAGAGACCTTGAATGACATGGCTCAAAATCGTTTGCAATGGCGAAGATGCATCCACTCTTTGTGTTCTACCAAATTCTAATCTTCTGAATTCCTCATGTCTTTATCTTTTTCTCTTTCCAAATTTATTTCACTGTACTATACTCCTTCAATAATTTCTTCAAACCCTAATCTTTTGGATTTCTGATTATACTCCTACTACTTTTACCACTATGGGATTTGAATCGACAACTGCATCTCTGTGGTAATATGGTATGGCAACTCGAACTGGTGTACGTACGTACGAAGTTCTACGTTGTGACTGACTGACTGACTGATCCCAAACCAATGGTGCACATAAGCTCCAGGATCCTAAGGTGGCAAATAGAGTATGAACTTATTGTTGGTCACTGGCTACCATGGGACTGCATCTCTTAACGTTGTTCCATTGCCTTGTGGATTGGACCTATAGGTCAAAGGCTTGAGGAGTGCTCCCCCCTAAGAAAACTATGTGCTTTGGTTCGGGAGCCCAAGCAGTATCCCAGCCCCCACACTAATCGAATGATGAAGTGTGGCGCGTATATATTCGGTGCCACCTTGTACTAATATTTATTTTTTTTAAATAATAATGATACAACCTTTGAGTGATGCTAAAATCACCTCAAGAGAATTTACCTACTAAATAAGGTAAGAAGGGGGTTATAAAATAGTATCACGAATTAGGATTAACATTTGGAGTTAGAAGTCAGAATTGGGAATTAAAGTAAGGGTTTTCACCACAAACTGAGATAAGCTATAGATGAGTGAAGTTCGCGCCAAAATCCTAGAATATATAAGAAAGACAAAACAAATATTATTGTGCTTTCTAAAAAAACATCGTTCATTAAAATATCTTACTAGGATTATTAACACAAGTTCCAATAGAGGGTACAGCTAAAGCGGTAACAACACCTACAACTGGAGTTGAAGAACAGACAGGAGGGATATTTGATCGAACAATAGGTCCTGATATAGCATTTGGTGGTACAACTGGCCGAGCTGTAACCAGTCGTAGACCAGATGTACCATGAAAAGTGTGCATAGGAGCAGCTGCAAACGTTGGAATTCCAGATTGTAATCGTAAGGGTTGCGAAGCAATACTAAATCCAACAACTTGAGATGTTGTCATAACCGGATTACTACTTTGACCAGAAGGAGTTGGTAGTCTAGCCCGTGGTGTTGAAGCAAGTAGACGACTTTGTTCCTGTTGAAAAACAGTCAACACTTCAGCCTGACGTTGTGGAGTATTAGTAAAAAGTAAACGTTCCATATCAACTTTTTGAGAACGAGTTAGTCGCAGTTGATATCTTTGTTGATTTAGGCGAAATTCTACTATGAAAGTTTCTTCATTGTTATTAGATCCAATAGGTTGTGGTAGTAATTTGTGCTGAGAAAGTAAATCTAGGACTTCACGACGCTAAAAAACAAGTTGTTCAAAAGAGAAATCTTTAGTAAATCCAATATACACAATCACAAAATTAAAAACAATACGATTCGTTTCTATAATGAGATAATCATTTTACAAAAATAACAATAATTACATTGTAATATGATAAAATATGAAAAATAAACAAATCATAAGTATAAATGAAAAGGTGAGTGAACTGATTTGTAACCAAAGTCTAATAGTTTCATAAAGTGATTTAATTTCTTTTATGAACTATATTTAGAATCTTTTTGGCAGTGAAACGTGACCAGACATTTTTTGTCGAGGTAAGGAGAGGTTGGGCATACGTAACATTTATTTCAACCACCTAAGCTGATAAAAATTCATTACCTCATCAATCGATTTGCTATATTTGTCTAGTACCCTATAACTCATCTCGGTAAGGATACAGGAAAACCTTAATCCAAAATACACTGATAGGATTAATAATAATAATAGTGGCAGTAATTAGTAGTATTATCAAACAGGTATCTCAGTTTTATTTAGTATCTTACTGTAGGAAATAATTTGAATAAAATCTTACCACAGTTGGAGTGATCTGCACACATACAGGGCTAGGATTTCGACAAGCAGGAGTATTCGCAACCGCGTTACATGTTGGCAAGCTACGAGGAGCTAATGCATTTGGAGGATTGGCAGATATATTAGATACCTTTGTTAATTGATGTTTAACTTCAATAAGCTGCTTTAATCTATTTAATTGCATTTCTGTAGGTGCAGTCAAACGTTGTAGTGAGGCGATTTGATCATCTAAACGACGTAGTACATCTGTATCGGCAGGTGGAGAACCAGTTAACTTTGGTCTAGTACGTGAGTTAGGGGCACTACGTTTTGGTGCAGTTGAATTATCATTTGGATTAGCCATTGTAGATGGAACACAAGAATTATTTACAAAAATCGGTGATGAGCCTGATATCCCAGTAGAACTAAGCGATACTGTAGCATACGTTCCATTCGGCAATCGGGCGACGGCCATTCCACTTGGCAAAGCTTGAAAACTAGTGTACTGTGATGTATTCGTTCCAATACCTAGTTTTGGTTGATTCTGACAATGTAAAGAAAATAGATAAGTAAAACTTAATTACAGAAGATATATACTTAAATACATCTAAGAAAGTCCGAAAACTTTAAAATATATGTTGGAAAAAAGCTGGTTATGCTGAATACACAAGTATTGACAACCTTTGAAATCTGCAAACTAAAAAAGATAAATAAAACAGAAGTTGAAGGTAGTTTCAGTCATGAATGGATCAGTTGGAATACTACTTGAAAACCAGGGAACAGTCAATAGCTGTTTCATTTTGGTGTGAAACTTACTGGCAATGTGTACCCATGACCATAGAATCATTAGATCTCTCAGTGAATACTCAACTACCAGATCACCATGAGTTGTAATCAAAATGTTCCCACCTAATCCATTCAAGATATAGTATGATAAATGTCTTACTTCCAACACTATGTGAATTTCCAGGAAACATTTCAACAAGAAATTTAGAGGTTATAAAGTTAATAATAACAAATAATGCTACTGATATTTTTTAAGGCTAGATAAAGGATAAGAATAATCTATGATTTCAATATTAATATACAGTACAAACAAAGCCTTTACGTGGGATGAAATTATCAAGGCAAGTCCCAGAGTAGTAAGAATAATAACACTATCAGTGGTAATAGAAAAGACGGACTGATGTCACCTCTTGTTTAGACCGCTCCTAACTTCCAACCTACTCTGGTGTCAGATAGGATCGTGAATCAAGGTAGGAGTTAATTGACCACAAATAACACAAGTTCCAACTACCTCAGTCGATGAAGTTTCACAGATTTACGAACCGATTTGTTATCCTTACTTAGTACCCTACTTTTAACATTCGGACTGGTCACTTGATGGTCGCAATATACGTGAGCTATGCTTTGAAGGCTACTGTGACCGGATTCTAGAGATCTACGAACATACTCTATTTTTTAAAGGCAACATTTCATAGACATGAAGTAGAGCAGAGCATACTGATGCACAACATACTCATCCTCTGGTTGGAAGAGGGATATTTAGCCTACACCGTATGTGATGCACACTGAAAAACGCCAATAGAACTTTCTGAATCTATACAGGGATTTGACAGAATAAAGATCATCACTATATTCGAAAGTTGGCAGGTATGTATTTGTTTCAGAATTTGATCTCAATACATCAATGTCTGTAACCAGCGTAGTTTCTCCAGATTAGTTCTTTACAAGTCCTAGTTTAGCATCGAGTGATTATTAAGGCTAATATACTAGGTATTATATTGGTTGAACAGATTTCTGCGAAGTTAACACAAGACTTTTGTTCTTCCTTATAAACTGGTATGACCGACAATCAAAATTAGTCAGATGGGATTGTCCAGTTCGTAAACTCGAGTTACCGTATCACCAGTCAATTTAACAGCTGAAACTGGACCCCCGTCCTTAAAAGTGTACATGAGAGCTGACTAATTTCCTCACTATAAACTAGCTATTTTTTACAACTTTGCTAAGAGTTAATCTTCCATTCTAGTTGTATTGAAATAGTGAATAATCATAGAACAATTGAACTGTTCATTGGAGTGTTCCATTCATCGTTTTAATTGTCTGGGCTGATAGTGGATCACAGTCCTGATTTTTTGGAGATAGTTTCATTACCAACTAAATTTTTGATGCCTGAAAAGATGTTTGTTGATACAGTAATTGAACTGTGGTCCTTTCAATGGAGGAATCGAAGGAACATGCCTAGAAATTTTCTAGGATATTCTGGACTTTGGTTTGGTAAAATAGCATTTATTAGGGAGTCATGCTGATAAATGTTCATCAGTTGTGCACTGAGGAAACATTGTGTGAATGAAGACTACAACATAGTATTACACATCAACGAATATTATGTAGTTATACAATTATATATATTTGAGAACAATTTTTATTACTTGTACAGTATATGCATCTAATACTGAAGTTCCAGGACTACAGCCTGTGGGGAGAAGTAATCCAGGTCTATTCATCATTATTCCGGAGCAAACAGGATTTAAATTAGTACCAAGTGGTCTAGGAGCCAACTGAGGTTGATTCGATCCAGTCGCAGGGGTTATAAAAGTACCGGATTGGCCATACAAAGCATTCATTTGTGAGTTAGCGAAGGATACTTGAGGTACCGGCTTCATTGTTGACATTGGATGAGTTTGAAAATTAGTACCAGTATTCAGCTGAGAGGTAGTGAAAACTGTATTACCAACACTGACACAACTGGTTGGCATCTGAATATAGAACGCCTATAAGACAACAGATTAAACGGTAAGCTCGTAAGAAATTCAATGATAACGCTGATTTGCACACCATGTATCAGAATGTTGCTATCTGGAAATGACTGTTTACTTTAAAAAAATATATTAGCTGGATAATGTCGAAGCAAGACAAAAACCAACACCAGACAATAAATGTTAACTTTTATGTTACATTTAGACTAAATAAAAAAATGCACAATTAAAGCAAAACGTTTTTTTTTAATTAACCTACTTGGCCGGATGGTGGTTGGGCGATTTGAGGAGTTAACGACGGTATTGTAGATGAATTTACACTGGTGGGCGCAGACACTGTAACAGGGAAGTAATTAGGCTGAGGGCCACAAATACGAGTTAAAGATGATTGAAGATTTAAATTATTAGGAGCAGTAGCTGGTAAGACGAATCGTCCATCAGGAAGACGAATAACACAATTTGCTGGACTTGTATGATTGGCCATTTGTCCCGCGATAGGTGCCTGGGATAATGGATGAGCAACCACAAAAGCATTTTGATTAGTCTGACCAGGAGCAAAGACAAACGATGGAGCACCCACGACTGGATTACCAATAGGCGTAGATTGAGCAAGGAAAAAGTTTCCCGGAGCTCTGTTTAAGGATTGACAAGAAAAGAACAAAAATTAAAAAACAGCATGGTTAATCTTAATTTAAACCCCTATTAACGAATAATTTATCAGTCAGCTACAACGTAGGGACAGGAACATATATGCATCGGTCCAAGTTGTCATACCTCATTAATACAACAAGATGAACACCAAATTCATAGAACCAGTTACTTCAATGTTAGTAATATATAAAAGACAGAATTAGTTCTTAGAAAGAAAGGTATCTAATACTAGTAACTTACGAGTATCTTCCACTCTTAATGGCCACATTTCACAGCCGTAAAGTAGAACAGAACGAACTGCCGCACAGTATACTCGTCCTTTAATTGATAGACGGATATCTCGTCTTCGCCATAGGTGATGTAAGTTGGCAAAAGCCAAACGGGTTTTCTGAATCCGTGAAAAGATTTCATCAGACACCAATCCATTAGGGCTGATTAGACTTCCAAGACAAGTGAAGTTGTCGACTACTTTACTTCGTATCCTGCATAATTTACTGTTTTAGTGAGATACTCCTATTATATCATTTGAGGTCATCTTACGCTATAGGTTGCAACATTGCGGAGGTTATTTGAAGTACTAATAATGTGTGAATAACTTTGCAAGGTAAGAAACGTAAATAAACCCAATACATAATGTTAGGCTATTTAAAAAGTAAACCAATTATTGGCTACTATTATTATGTTGCATAAATTATTTTTCGGACCATAAAGAGTAAGAAATGTTACATTTTTCATTTATTTGTCACGCATTTGAAAATTTGAAAAATAAAGGGCGGAAATCGACTGAAAAGTGTACATCTTACCACCCAGTTGACATACTAATCATACGTACTTTTTTTTAAAGCAATGAAAGTTTACTGAAACCAATACAATGACAAAAATTATGTAAGAGATGACCGAAAGTATAACAGCTTGTAAGTATTTTGCTTGCTAACTGTTGATAACCTAGATTTTCATACTGTCGATAATATCTGAGTGAACAGCTCTGAAAAATACTCCAGTCAAATACCACTATTATGACAGTTTTGAGCGAAGAAACCTAGTCTAATAGAATATAAAACTAACAGGAATTTGTAAACTCGATAAATCTATTCAACATATCCAAAGGATGGATGATCTGACAACAACAAAAACACAAAAGTTTCGATACACCTGTGTATATGGAAATTAAATTCTTCCAAATCTAAAGACTAATCATGAATATTGGTTAGTATTTATAAATAAAATTTTGTGGACCACTAATCCTAACTCAAAAAGGAAATTAAATAAGCGAAAAAAGGTTTCACTTGCCGAAGCATTTTAGTGGTTACTGAAAGTGTAAAATTTGACGAAAGGTACTGATAATTTAGGATAAAATAAACTTACGCAGAAAATATTACAGGCTGTTGAGACTGTATAATATTGGATCCAGGCATAGGGTTTGTAGATGTTGGAGATGTGCATACAGGAATAGAAGAGTAAGACACTGCCGGCATTAGGCTAAATGTAGGTTGAGCCATGGAATTTAAAAAGGCCTGGTTTTGTTGAGAGAAGTTATTTTGAACTTGATATTGAGGTAAGCAAGAATTTGGAATTGCTGTTGGCGCAGAAAAAGAACGCATAGTAAATACACCAGCTCCATGCAGTTATTCACAGGTAGAACAAGGTGAAAACTAATGACTAAATTACTTTATCCAGTCAGTAACGAATGTAGAATAGAACTAAAAGATCGTAGAAATGAATTTAAACGACAGCAGCTATGAGAAAACCTGGTAATTGACTATAGCCATGAAAATTAATTCAACATATGATAGATTGCCTAAAATTTGGAAACAAAGTGGAAACGTGTTGAAACAGTCACAGGATAACTGAAATCTAGTTGATTAAAAGAGTTGATGCAATAAAAAATTAGCAGTAAAGGTACACATGAGTAAACTTCTTTCCTCCATACATCTTAGACATAATTTCGTTCAACACTTTTTATGAACTGATTCCCTTTTATAAGAAAAGCATTTTTTTAATAAATTTTGTTTTATCATATTGCTGATGTGAAGCATAGAAACTAAAGCTGATACAATGATGACCAGCTTGAATTTTTGGACTGTTTACTCATCATTTGTGCAAATACTGGGTAGAGTTTTCTTGATTTTGATTTGTTTTAACTGACAACTATTGATCGTACCATTTATTCACAACACATCACAACCCTACACACCAAACAAAAAACAGGAGATACCAAAGTGTTTGGCATGCCTTTTTCAGTAAAATTTAGAAAACGTGCCCTAAATAAAGGTAAAGCGAAATACAAGTGTTATACGATTATTACAAAATCAGTCAGAAGATTACGAACAAGATTATTCCAGATGTTGTTAGAGGTAAGAGGGTAATCGCCATTTACCAGCTGCGTGCACCGTTAAAAATGCTTCAGGTGAAAATACCTGAAAAGCCGGTCTTATTGACCTGGGAGCGTGACCGCAAAGCCCAAAAGATACCTCCTTAAGATTAGTCATGAGGCTTTTTTGTGATTTTAACTCCATACTTCGAAGGCTTTACCTTTGGATATGAAAATCCGTGGAATAAAGTGTGGTGTGATATTTTTAACCTCTTTCTTTCTTTGTGAGAAGGCAGAATCGCTGCAGATGATAGTGGTTGTCTGAGAGAACCAACTCACTACAGTCGCACCCCTGTATATACTGTACAACTTCATCATTGAACCTTGAGCTGCTGCTTTTAGTTCCATCGTTCCCTAACTGACCCATCTGGATGTCGTAGTTGGATCTGAGGGAACAAGTGCTTCAAAGAATATAGCCCAGTTGAGCCATCATGATAAACAACCTCGACCACTATATCAAAGTAACAGCTACGATCAGTATTACTCAATGAAAAAGCTATAAAGTAAGTAACCAGAAATATTTGTGATGGGAAGTAGATACCGGGTAGTCAATATTTAGAGAAAACCTTGGATAAGTCATAGAATTTAGAGTGATAGAAGTTTGTTGCAATATTTTATACGTTTGTGCAGAGGATTCTTTGCATTGAATAAACAGTACTGAATAATGAATACACAATTCTATCAGCTTTTATATCGATTTAACTTATTTGGGTCTATGTTGCAACCGATTCGAAATTGGACTCAAGTTTCTAATGTCGAATTGTCTTGATTTTACATGTTATTGCTGATTCTGGTGTAAGCACATCCCATGGGCTAACTGGGTTTCTGTCGCTTGATTTTGAATACTTTTCCTCAGTCAGTCATCTACAACGTAGGGACAGGCACATATATGCATCGGTCCGAGTTGCCATACCTCATTAACACAACAAGATGAACACCAAATTCATAGAACCAGTTACTTCAGTGGTATTAATATACAAAAGAAAGATTGTATATAAGGATATAGTACAGGAAGGAAAAAAGTTATGAAGCAATTTTAATCTCAAGGTTTAGAAGAAGATAAAGAGTGTATACACATACGCCATTGTGATCGATTCTGAGCCATGTCACACAGAGTCTCCAACCATTGGTTGCGATAGTCACGCGGACCCCAACCAAGTAGACTGCATCTACCAACATGGCTCAGACTAGAAGTTAGTGACTTCAAGCACTGATACCACGTTTTGGTTTGGCCGCCCTTAACTCTCTTCTAACCATCCCCTACACTGGTCAGCATAGCGCATCGTGGTAATCAGTGTTCAGGCATACGTAACACGTGACCTAACCATCCCAGTCGTTGAAGATTCATCACCTCATCAACTGATTTACCATCGTTCCCTAATACCCTCTGTCTAACCTCGCTATTACTTACCCGGTTATCCCAGCAGATGCGAGCAATATTTCTAAGGCATCTGTGGTCAAATACTAGTAACTTACGAGTATCTTATACTCTTAATGACCATGTTTCACAGCCGTAAAGTAGGACAGAACGAACTGCTGAGCAGAATAGTCGTCCCTCAATTGGTAGACGGATATCTCATCTTCTCCATAAGTGACGTAAGTTGGCAAAAGCCAAACGAGCCCCCAAATGCCCTGGTACGGCCGATAGTGGGGAGAGTCACCTCCCTCTCGAAATGCTCTCATATGGCCAGCGAATATATAGCCTCTGCCAGGGAAGTCCTACTCACTGCCTTCTCGTGGCGGGGGTGTTCTTCACAAAAGTGAGAGGACGAAAAGCGAATGTCCGGCGCTTTAACCTGGTTGGTGGACATGGAAAGTTCACCTAGGGGAGTTGGAAAACCCTGATTCCTAACCAGTGGTGCACATGGGCTCCAGTATCCTGATGGAACAAATGGCGTACGAATCAACCGTTGATCACCGGCTACCATGGGACTGCATCTCCTCACGATGCTCCACTACCTTGTGGATCAGACATTCAGGTCAAAGGCTCCGGGTGTGGCCCCCTAAGAAAACCACCTGCTTCAGTCTGGGCACCTGGGCAGTATCACAGCCCTCACACAAATCGAATGAGATTTGTGAGGCGCATATTTATCTAGTGCTTTTTTGTACCAATATTTATGTGTTTAAATAAATAAACAAAAACGAGCTTTCTGGTATCGTTGGTCATGATGACACTTGAGGAAGTTTGGGGTTGAAGGTCGAGATGAGAAGAATAATAAGAATCGAAGAAGGAGATTGATTATGAATACAGTGATCTTAATTGCTGTTAGAGGTATGATCGCAGTTATTACTTTCCGGTTGTGCACACCGTGAAAGGGTTCTTCTAGAGGTACCTGAAAAGGAAGTTGGATTAGAAGTGGTCATAGTGACCTGAGAGCGTGACCACAGTGCCCAAGGGACAACTGCTTGAGGTCGGTCACACACAACCAGTTTGTGGGTAATTTTCATGTTGGCCCCGTACTTGTTGGGACCTTACCGCAGGAGACGGAAATCTGTGGGATAAGGCGAGGTGTGCATTTTTAGGGTCGACCTTTTCTAACCCCACCCCTCCTTGTGGGAAGGCAGCATCGCTATTATGCTGGTTGTCTGAAGGAAACACCTTACTGTAGTCACATCTCTGTACAATCGGCAGTACGACTTCGCATTCGGACCTTGAGGAATGATTGTCCCAACCTGTATAGCTCGATTGGTTCATCAAGATAGGCTAACCCGACCACCACGTCAAGGTAGCAACGGTCGGGTCTGAGCGCTGTTGGTAGATACAGACTACTTGGTTGGGGTCCGCGTGACTATCGCAACCAATGGTTGGAGACTCTAGGTAACATGGCTCATAATCGACCACAATGGCGTATGTGTATACACTCTTTATCTTCTTCTAAACCTTGAGATTAAAATTGCTTCATAACTTTTTTCCTTCCTGTACTATATCCTTATATACAATCTTTCTTTTATATATTAATACCACTGAAGTAACTGGTTCTATGAATTTGGTGTTCATCTTGTTGTGTTAATGAGGTATGGCAACTCGGACCGATGCATATATGTGCCTGGTCCTACGTAGGAGCTGATTGATTGACACTAATCGCTACACATATGACTGAATTGCATTCTAATACTA
Source organism: Schistosoma rodhaini (assembly GCA_944470415.2). Lineage (NCBI taxonomy): Eukaryota > Metazoa > Platyhelminthes > Trematoda > Strigeidida > Schistosomatidae > Schistosoma > Schistosoma rodhaini. The sequence goes on from OX104037.1 coordinate 38,636,855, forward strand.
TTTGAAACTATAAACTTCTGGTAGATTAGGAAGAACTAGGCTCATATTAAGTGATTTGGAAAGTTGAACAAGCATTGGGAAGGTAGACCCGGAATTAACAATGTAGACTGCTATTTACTACCAAAAACATATCCACTTATCTAGAGAAGAACAAAACTCAAAAAAGAATGAGTGAAATGTGTATATACCAAGTGTGGAAAAAAGTTAGGTATGGAGTGGGTAGTGCTAACAACAACAGAATCGTAGTGTCTGATGCAAGGAATAATTATTAACTAAATATTCTGTCATAGACGATTAGAGCAAATCAGCTTGTAGATCACTCATACTCCAATTAATTAAGACCTGACCGTTAAACTTAATCTTTGGGCATCCCAGTAATAATGCCAGGATGTTTGAGATGCGTTTCTCCCCATCCAAATGTAAATTGTTACTCCAAGACTGGCATACGTCAACACCTGAACTAAGGATAGGGAGTGAAGTAGTCGAACGCGTGGACAACTTCACTTATCTTGGAAGTCTGATCAGCCCTAATGGGTTGGTGTCTGACGAAATCTCAGTACGGATTCAAAAAGCTCGTTTGGCTTTTGACAACTTACGTCACTTATGGAGAAGATGAGATATCCGTCTACCAATTGAGGGACGAGTATACTGCTCAGCAGTTCGTTCTGTCCTACTTTACGGCTGTGAAACATGGCCATTAAGAGTATAAGATACTCGTAAGTTACTAGTATTTGACCACAGATGCCTTAGAAATATTGCTCGCATCTGCTGGGATAACCGGGTAAGTAATAGCGAGGTTAGACAGAGGGTATTAGGGAACGATGGTAAATCAGTTGATGAGGTGATGAATCTTCAACGACTGGGATGGTTAGGTCACGTGTTACGTATGCCTGAACACTGATTACCACGATGCGCTATGCTGACTAGTGTAGGGGATGGTTGGAAGAGAGTTAGGGGTGGCCAAGCAAAAACGTGGCATCAGTTTTTGAAGTCACTAACTTTTATTCTGAGCCATGTTGGTAGATGCAAACTACTTGGTTGGGATCCGTGTGACTATTGTAATCAATGGTTGGAGACTCTGTGTGACATGGCTCAGAGTCGATCACAATGGCGCAGGTGTATACACTCTTTATCTTCCCTTAAACCTTGAAATTAAAATTGCTTCATATCTCTCTTCCTTCCTGTACTATATCCTTATATACAACCTTTCTTGATATACTACCACCACTAAATTAATTACTTCTATGAATCCGGTCTTGTTGTGCTAACGAGGTATGGCAACTTGGACCGTTGCATATATGTGCCTGGTCCTACGTTGTAGCTGACTGACTGACTTTGGGCATCGTATCACATGGATAGATTAAGCTGTCAACACTACGATTTGTAGATGACAAAAAGGTCTAGTAAATAACTAGTGACTCCGGTAGGCTTAAGCCCCAAGCTTATTTAGATGAGGCAATTGGATGGCTACGAAGCTTGGGTTTGGAGAGTAATCCCAGAAGTACAAATTAGCCACGGTGATAATTACCAGTACACCATTAACAGAACAACTCACCCTGGAGTCCCTCGAGGACTATTGTCAGTCCAAAGCCCAGGTGAGGAAGGAGGGTTGAGCAAAGAGTTGATAACCTCACTTTGGGAAAAAGAATTTCGCTAAAAAAGTCAACTGACTAACCCATTTAAACTGCTTGAGGGATTGAAGGGTCTTCATGCAAAAGAGTGGTGACGCCTTATAGTGGAAGCTGAAATTCAAGGAAAATGACGAAGCCGGTGCATCTTGTAAAAACCAGGGCAGCAGTTAATATAGGTACATGGGATGGCCAGACAATATGGAAGACAGGACCAGTTTTATTTATTGATTTAAACATAAATATTGGTACCAGGGGGCACCATATATATATATATATATATATATATATATATATATATATATACGCCACAAAACAATGAGCATGGGAAAAGGGGTAAGGTGCATATAAAAAAAGAAGGAACAAGAAGAACCACAGAGTAAATGTTGGTGTAATAATAAAAGTAATAATAGGGAAAACCGAAATGTACAACCAGAAGATCGCTTTCAGCTGAGGAAGTTATGAACACTCTTAATAAAGAAAGCAGGAGGTTACAGCAGGATCGCCACTGGCTTCTGTTCTGAGCCATATCCGATAACGTCTCTAGCCAGTGTTGAACCATATCTCGGACCCCAACCAGAGAGTCGGGAAAAGTCAACAGAAGCTAGCCCTTTGCAACTTTCATACCACGACACCATGTCATACACTGACCACCTCTCCGCTTTTTCCAACCAGCCCCAGCGTCGGCAAATAATGCACAACGAGAAATTCTCTGGGACGACATTCGTAGAACATGTCCAAGTCAGAGAAGTTGATGTTTCAAGATGGTGACACATTGGATTACCGAACACACGATACCGAACCTCTGCATTACTAATATGTTGTTGCCACTGGATGTCAATAATCCTTCGAAGACAACGATGATCGAACTCAGAGAGTCTTCTAACATCCTCAACTCGGAGAGGTCACGTTTCACATGCATAGAGCAAAACTGCTCCCACCGACGCGTTGTAAATCCGACCTTTTACAGCCAGACTAACACCACGAGGGCGCCAAGGATGGCCCAGATTGGCATAAGCTGCTTTGGCTTTCACTATACGTGCATCGATCTAATCGCTCACGCCACCGCCAGCACTTATGCAGCTACCCAGATACACGAACTTCACGAATACTTCAATCTGCTCACTACCCAGGGTGAGTACAGGATTGGGATCCTGCCAGTTTTGTAGAAGTACTTTGCACTTCGAAGGTGCAAAGCACATACCGTACCTGCGGACACTGATTGCTAACTGATGAAGTGCGGAATGCATGGCTTGGGCGGTAAAGAAGGTAAAACAATCACTGAGATTTAAGAAAAGCAGAAAAGGCGAGTGGAACACTTTGAAGAACTCCTGAAAAAATCAGCCCCGCCGAACATCAAAGCAGAACACAAACCTTTTTATAGCTGTCACTCCACCAACGGTCGAAAAAATCAGGGTGGTGATCAGACAAATCAAAAGTGGAAAAGCAGTAGGATTTGACAATATAACAGCCAATGCACTTAAGTCAGATATAGAAGTAACTGCAAACATGATTTACACTATTCAGGAAGATTCGGGAAAAAGAACAAGTGCGACAGACCGGAAAGAAGGATATCTTATAAGGATACCAAAGAAAGGAGACCTGAGAAATCACACTACTATTGGTGCCAGAAAGAGTTTTAAACAGTGTTACTGAATCGGAGGAATGATTCAGTAGACGTCCAGCTTCGAGATCAACAAACTGGATTACATAAGGATTGGTCGTGCACAGACGAAATCACGATACTATGGATCATTTTTGAATGGAACTCATCACTATGCACCATATTCCTTGACGAAAAACCATTCGACAACGTAGATAAAAATAGCTGATAGAACCTTCGTCACTATGGAGTAATTGAGAAAATCGTTACAATCATGTGGAACTCCTACGGGTTGAATTGGGAAGTCAGTCATAAAAAGGAAGTTCACACATTCATCCCAGACGAAGACTGGTGTCAGATAAGGTTATCTAGACCCACCTTTTCTCTCCTTTATAGCTGTTGACTGGGTTAGGAAGCCCCCAATACATCAGTAATAGCAACGTGACGGTAGTTTCTCAAGAAATAGGCGACAAAAACAGATAGTGAAATACAACACAACGAGCACCAACCAAACCACATTTGATGGTAAAACAACTGAAGATTAAAATTAGAAACCTTTACGTGCCTCAAAAACAGAGACAAACAAGGGGGATCTGACGCAGACATCAAGTCAGGAATCGCCAACGCAAGAGGAACATTCAAACAAAAACTCAAAAGAATTTTCACCCATGATTAAATCGGACTTTTGAACATTATTGTTTAGTTTATTTATTTATTTAAAGAAATATCGATACGAAGAGGCACCAAATACATATGCATCACATAAATCATTCAATTTGTGCGACGGAAGAGATACTTTCCAGGTGCAAAAACCGAAATATGTGATTTTCTTAGGGGACCACACCTCGAGCCATTGAACTATACGTCTAATCCATAAGGCAGTGGAGTAACGTAAGGGGATGCAGTCCTATGGTAGCCGCTCACCAACAATAGGTCCATACTCCATTTGTCTCCTTAGGATCCTGAAGCTCACGTGCAACGTTGGTTTGGAATCAGGGTTTTTCCACTTCCTTAGGTGGATCCTCCGTATTCACAACCAACTCAGTTAAAGCGCCGAACATTCGTTTTTCGTCATCTCAATTTCATGAACACCAGTGCCGCAATAAGGCAATGAGTAGGACTTCCCTGGAAGTGACTGCATGCATGCGGCCATGTGAGGGCATTTCGAGAGGGAGAGCTGACTCTCCCCACCCTCAACCGCACCAGAGAATCTGAAAACCAATAAACTACCACTACTATCACCAAAAAGGTACAGGTATTTATACGCTGCTATCTACGTAAGATACTCCTACAGTATTGGTCAGAGGTCTGATTAACGGGTATTCAATGACAGTAAAAGGGAAGACCGAGCTCTACATGAGGCATCAGTCTTGGTCATTTATTTTGTGCTGTCAACTTTTATCATGGATGATGACTTGGGTATTTACGCATCTTATCCTTTAGATTTATTTATGACTAATCAACTTCGGGGTTATCACACATTGGCTCAAAACTATAAGAAAAATGAGTATGGGCGTTTTTAAGGTGTCAAGGTCTGAGACGCCCTACTCGGGCAAGTGATATATGTGTCACAAGTAGACAGCAGTGAGATTAGGACTTTGCAGAAACACTTGAAAAATAATGGGCATAGGTCAAATGAACTATTATCTCTATTATTCAGGGACGTAGAACTAAACAGATATAATTAATAATGTAAATAACATCAGACCATTAATTATAACGTGGGAGCGTGTATTGAATTACAGAAGTAAAAACCAGAAGCTAACGCGTACTCACTTTTTTTGGAAAACTGAATAGGAGATAGATATAATATAATCCATGAATGTTATTTCCGCATCACAATTTACTTTGCATACATCGTAAGTTGTAAAGTGTACGATTAGATAGATGAAGTTTTCATATTTTTATGTATCTGAAGAAAATAAACGTAATCCTAAATGTGGCATCAAATAGACTGTCTTTAAGTAGGTCTTGGACATTATCCTTTCAGATCTTAGCAAGCATTCATAGACACCGCCAAATCAAACGTTTAAACAAACAAACACAGAATAATCCATTACTTTAGTGATTTATCTGGTAAAGTTATCTACTAATATCTATCATTCTGAGATTTGTTTTTTGGTTATTAGTCTTGTAATGCGGAGGTTACAGTTTCTATGGGCGATCGGTTTGGTTGAGTGCGTTTCGAAACATTTTGTCCCATTAAATTATTGTCAAATACTCATATCATTAAGACGATATCCATTTGTAAGTGCTCATAATTTCCTTGCTTAGCAGTTGTCTTTCGAGTTTTTTAATCAACTAGCTGTCGATAACCAACTCAAGGTAGTTGTAAATAAAAGTGTACTTTGTGGAAAAAAACGAGACTCCATGGTGATGTTCTATGTGAATCGATGGGAAAATAGGAATTTGTCCATTTTCACTTGCTTCAGAGGGGTAGTGATACTTTAAATTAACTTATCGAGGGCAGATGTCTGAAAATTTCCATCCTTTCTCAAGAATTTATTGCAAATAGTTTATTTCATATTTAAAAAATGAAAGTTTTCCTAAAGTAGTCCGTCCTAGATAGAAAAGGCAGATTTCCTGTCGTGACTTACATTTTTTCAATTTTGTTTGCTTGCACCCTGCTTGCTGTCCTGTGAATTGTAGCTTATTTCACTCTCCTATCGACATTGAAATCACTTCATCCTTTTTATTCCTTCCGTCTTTTGCACTGACAGTCGTTTTTAGATGAAACCTACTTTCAGTGTCTTCTTGTAGTTTGTGTATTTTCTAATCATAAGTTTATAAGTCTTCAGTAATAATGATAGGTCTATTGACCTATATTAGTCCTTGCAGATTTGTTACCTTGTGAAGGTCCGATCTCATTTTGAATATGTCATCAAAAGGTGGTGATATTATGTGTTCCGGCAGAGAATCCCTGTAATTCACTACTTGGTGCGAGAAAAGAAACTTCAGACGTAGACGATTTGATCTCAGTTTTTGGACTTTCTTCGAATGTCCTCTCAAATGATCAATCCTAGACGGAAGGAAAAGATAAGACATATTAATACCAAAGTCATCGTTCAGGATACGATAAGTCAATATTAGATCACCCCGTATTCTACGGTAAGGTAACGGAAGTAAGTTGAGGTGTCTCAGTCTATCTTCATAAGATAGAGCAAATAGACCTTTTACCAATTTAGTCCCTCGGCGTTGGACTCTTTCCAGCATATCCGCCTCATATTTCAATCAAGGACTCGGTGCTTGAATTCCATATTCCAAATGTGATCGCACGAAAGTCGGATATAATAATCTAAACATTTTCTCATTCAAATACTGGAAAGATCTACGAATAGACCATAATATCCTATAGCCTTTTGCAGCAGCAGTATTAACTATTTAAATAAATATTGATGATTTTATGCAACTTGAAGATGGATTTTTCGCGAAGTATAGTTCAGTGAAACACTACTCTAAACTGTCAGGTGTAGGTTCGGACCTTGGTTGATGTACTTTGACCGAGCAATATCACGGGCCGTTAAACCGAATTGCGTGGCTTTAAGCTAATCATATGAACATGTATTTTAGTAATTGAGTTTCATTATCTCTGTCTAGAGGTTATTCACATTCGTCAAATAAAAAGGGAAGTGTGTATGACATTGATTGCTAATTTTTAATGTTCAAATATGTTTAAACCTTTCTACATCATAAGACTGCTTATGATCCACTTCGTTAAAAGCGTATTGTTTATAGCTCTCCCTAGGTAAATCGCATCAGTTAGTCTCACATTGCGACTGTGATACACGACTTTCACTCTACAACACAAGGAACTCACTGACCTGAAGCGTTTTTAAATACTTAGTATAATATCTTCCACAAAGTTATTAGACAAATGATAAGCATTACCACCGAAAATGTTCACTAAGTCCTATATGTTCATTTGCACTTAATGGATTCTGATCAGTTTAATGATATCAGGTGGGAGTAGAAGGTAACTAAATGTCTTTCTAATTGATGAATGTTTCATCAAAGACAAGCAGTTATCTTAGGCTGCCTCAGCTATCTGTTGAAAAAGTAAACCTGCAGCTGAAGTAAAGCTGTGTTACTCTGTTATCTGTAGATTGCACTATTTATAGTGACCACGATGACAACTGGCAGTTAAGCTAACAGGTTAAGCTGTTTGTCTGCACTCAAGGTATACGGATTATTTTAACCGTCTTATTAGTCTGTTTGGGATAAAGTCTAAGACGGGCATGTGTATTTCATTAAAACCTTTTAAATCACCAGGCCTCATGTTATTTATTCATCGAATGACTAGCTTAAGACCTTTCCATTTTTCTGTTTATTCAAAACGTAAGTTCTGGCACAACAGTATGCTAAAAAAGTGCCTTACACAAATGAATTCAAGATACAAGGAAACGAAAAAATGAGGTGTTATACACTACAATGCCTCCAAATGCCCTGGTACAGCCGAGAGAGTGGAGAGTCTGCCCTCCCTCTCGAAATGCTCTCACATGGCCACGCGAATATATAGCCTCTGCCAGGGAAGTCCTACTCACTGCCTTCTCGTGGCGGGGGTGTTCTTCACAAAAGTGAGAGGACGAAAAGCGAATGTCCGGCGCTTTAACCTGGTTGGTGGACATGGAAAGTTCACCTAGGGGAGTTGGAAAACCCTGATTCCTAACCAGTGGTGCACATGGGCTCCAGTATCCTGATGGAACAAATGGCGTACGAATCAACCGTTGATCACCGGCTACCATGGGACTGCATCTCCTCACGATGCTCCACTACCTTGTGGATCAGACTATTGGGTCAAAGGCTCCGGGTGTGGCCCCCCTAAGAAAACCACCTGCTTCAGTCTGGGCACCTGGGCAGTATCACAGTCCACACACAAATCGAATGAGATTTGTGAGGCGCATATTTATCTAGTGCTTTTTTGTACCAATATTTATGTTTTTAAATAAATAAATAAATAAACATAAACAAGATCGATTTTTGTTAAAAGTTACTTGTCAGTTAAAAATCCAGGTAAGAAAGATTTATTTCAGTTAAGGAAGCTTATTTAACTTCTAGCAATGGTATGGGAGAACTACATTAGGGTCAGTACATTGTGATACCTTCTTATATCTAGTTGTAATATGGATTAACCTTAGTGTGTTGTTTTCTAGTATACAATTCTTTGTTGAGAATCTTGCTGTCGTTCCAGACTGGGTACTAGAAGTTATGCCTAAAAAATCTTATTTTTCTACTAGGAAATTAGTTTACCGTGCATATAAGTCTCAAAACTTTATATATAGTATACATTTCATACATATAAGTATGTAGTACCGCGCGATCATCGTAACCAATGTTTCCAGATTCAGGATGATGGCTCGGAATCACTTGAAGTGGCGTAAGCACATCCACTCTTTTTCCTTTAGACCCTAAGTTTCCTAATCATCATAAAGAATTCCTTTATTCCATGAATCCGTATTTTGTTCTATCATCATATCTCGTATACCTAATGTTTTCTACCATCACTAATGCTGTTACTGCATGCATTACTGTTATTACTTGTGCCGCCTGGATGCCCTGTTATTGCATAACGTGATAATACCGCTAATTAGAGAGCGGTGAATTATCGATCGGACCAATGACACACGAAACGCATACGAGCAGTCCAGAGTACCTGTCGGTCCTGCTTTCTGCCTAGCCCAGCCACTCAAGTCCAGAACACCAATAACAGCCTCTGCGGTATCAATCATTTATTTCAAACATACTGGGTTTATATAATAAACAGACAGACCACATCGTACCATAAAATGGAAAATAACATTTGTACAAGATCCAGCTAAATGTGGTTGTGAATTTAGGAGGCAGTAATTAATAGACTTCGGATAACTCAAGAACAGTAAATCGTATGGTAATAGTTTATGGGTCAAAATAAAGCTTATAATAAAAGGAACATGATTATGAATAGTTGAGTTACTTAACAACTATACAATAGGAAATATACGTATCATATTGGTCCATAAATAGTTCTTAAAAGTTACCATTCATAATTCTTATCGGGAGATAACAGTTACTGTGACCTCTCTGTACTTGTGTGGTGTGGGGACTTGAAATGATGCACATATGTGCCAAGTTCTATGTTGCTTACGACCCAGTAAATGTTGAGTAAACTGATAACCGTTTAAAAAAATATCACAGTAACGAATGGTTTAATTTTAATAAATTCTATATTGCTAACAAAACCACGTACAAATATTGGTCTGTTGGTGTAACAAAATTTACCAGGGATAAACATATTATTTTGCTTTACTGGAATAATCAGAAAAAGTCAGAAATATTTGTTAACGAATAAATATCCCACGCAGCCGTCGCATATGTTTTCAGATACATTCGAAAAATCGTATGTTTGTAGAATGTTTGTATGATTTCACCAGCTTATAAATAAGAAAACAGGTCTCGTATATTGAAGGGTTGTGTATATTCTTCAAGAACCACTTGTGATATAAGTACGTGTTTATAGGTAGTTCTGATCACAGTTTGATACGAGCTGGATACCATCAAAAATGAGAGGCCATTAATGTCACTCAAATCGGTAAGTATTGAGCATTATTTTAAATCGACTGTTTGAAATTTGACCGGTAGATCCAAAGCTGATAACTAAACGTTAGTTTACTAGCAATTGAGTTAAACTTCGTATCTGCTAGTAATGGTACATCAGTGAATGCTCTTTAACAAAAGGCGAAACAGCTATTCCGTACTCCCTGATATCTGTTGCTTTGCTGACCGGTGTCAGCGACTGTCATTCAAGGTGTACTAGACAATTTTTCAGATGTTGGTTACGTCAGTTATCTAGTTTAATGGGTTTAAATTCCAAGGTGACCTATCTAGACGTCTGAACCACCTATTTCCTAACTATAAATATAGTCATTAGCGTTACTGTTTTCAATCGGTTTAGGTGAATAACTATGAATACTAGCTTTATGCACTTAAATACTGTAATAGAATGCTTACAATTTATTGGATTGTTATGTACCGAAAATTTTAAAAGGAAATGTCACATTTGCTGGTATATTTCCTTTTTATCTGTTCTTTGATATAAATGAGAGATGGATATGTCATAATTCATGCATCTTATATATGATAGGGGGGTGTAAAATAGTTGTAACAGTTGAACTGGTAAAAAAACTTTCGTGTCCGACAATAAACGGGAACTACTGATTGCTAATAGCTTTATAAAATATATTATCAAATAATTACAGTTTGAATGCATGTTAAGTAGAAATTTGTTGCAGTGTTCCATACCCATGTTCTCAGTTCAGTTTCACCTTCCATTAAATATTGAATCACTTTTTTCTCTTTGAGTAAGGTATTCTGTCTTAGAAATCCTTATTTCATGGGAGACATAGGTTTTATCTTCGATTTTCGCTTATTTTAATGAATCTTAAAAATGTTCTATAAGTGTCTCTATTGTTTGCTTACATTAGAACGAAATTGAAGCTTCAATGTAAAGACATTTCATTTATTTCTTTGCATTATTAAAATATCTCTAGTGGAATTGTTGCTATTAATGTCTACCGATATCACTTATGTGCTTTACAATGTACGTTTCGTTAGGCATTAGTGCTAATAGCTTACAGTTAAAATTTAAATTGCACTGTATCATTCTATTCAAAAATCATTTGCTGAATTCACTTTCAGTCTAATATGTGTATTATATTCCTACTAAATTTTGAATATTCCATCGTTTTATGTAAGCTGAAGTGATGAGATCTAAAATTTATAATACCTAAATGTTATTTAATTAGTTGCTCACTCAACTTTACTTTTTATTATCCTGCTAATATGTCTACATTTTTACGTTATAATAACTAAATCCCCTGTCATTTTTAATAAACATCTCATAACAACATACTCAAAAGTTCGTAATCATTATTTATATGAATAATCTTTTCATTAGATACTTGGGTATGAACCACTTTCAAAGTGTAAAGACTAATGATACTATTCGATCGCTTAAACTGAAGTAGATGGATGGAAGATCGGACTCACGACACATTGGCTGTAGGTTGAGCGCCTTAACCCACTAAGCTACCAGTCCACACATACACATTATATATATACATATATATATCAATTCATTTGTATATGTGAGATGTAATTTTTATACTTATACTAGAATGTCTCCTGTGATTTATAGCGTTGTCTCTCAAACTTCTTTAATTATATAAACTGATAAAACTCGATAGAAGAAGAAGAAGAATCAATTAGTATTAGTCGTTAAATCATTCTTTCCTCTTGAATAATTTCCTTAGCTATTTATCATTGAAATACAGTTAATCAGATAAAAATGAAAAATAAAATTAATTATTCCTATGCGGATAATAATCGTAATCATCATCACCATCCATTGTTGTATTTCATTGTTTCAGTTGATTTTCCCCTCATACACACATTCACATCACATTCTCTTTTTTTATTTTTCTTGTTTATCAAAATGATTATAGACTTTTCTTTTAATTCATTCATATTCACTTTCCTATTTCTTCACCCTTTTTTTTTCCTTTCGATACTCTATATTTCTATTGGTTAATTGTTAATTATGACATCGAGTTATTCATATCTGATATTGTCAACTTATCTCATTCACTTTAAACCTTTTGTAATATTTTTTACTGCTTGTTATTGGAGAATGAAATATATATATGCCAACATATCCATCTACTCATTCTTAAAAAGAAATTACTAATGGATTCATTCTCTGATAGACATGATTTCTTATTAGTGGATAGTCGTGAACGTCAACGTCAGCGTAGTGTTAATCAAGCATTTGCAGCGCTCAGATATATCTTACCTACACATCCACCGGATAAAAAATTAAGCAAACATGAAATTCTACGCCTCAGTATAAAATATATTCATATTTTAGAAACTATTCTCAAATATCAAGAAGAGGTTGAAGGACGTTTACCTATATCAAGTATATCACATATATGTACAACAACAACATCATCATCGAAATCGAAATAAACAATCAGTTTCGAAATATATACAACTCATTAATATAAGATTCATATGTTCATGTCGATTTGTTCCTATTTCTTTTACTTCAATTGCTATCAATCTTCTACGGGGAAAAGAAATTATCCTTTCATTCAATATTGATTTATAAATATTCACTGATAATTGATATTGACCTGTACACTCTGATACATTTTTACCATTCATATATAACGTATTATATCCATTATTTCTTTTTTACATGTAGTTTTTTTTTTACATTTAAATCAATTTTATATATTTCAGACTTGTTATTATTACTATTGGAATGTCCTCTCAGACAGACAATGTAACTCCTTATGATCGGTGAGTTTTAATTTTGTCTATGAACATTCAAATAGTTTCTATTTAAACTTTTTTTGATTTTTATTTCTTTCAATAAATGCCCTGGTACGGCCGAGAGTGGGGAGAGTTCGCTCTCCCTCTCCAAATGCTCTCACATGGCCACGTGTATATAGCCTCTGCCAGGGAAGTCCTACTCACTGCCTTCTCGTGGCGGGGGTGTTGTTTACGAAATTGAGAGGACGAAAAGCGAATTTTTTAAAATGAAATCCAGATAGCGATTATTTCGTAATATGTTCTTTAGTATATCTATTTCGCTATTGACACTGTCCTCAGAACATAATAGCTTGATTCTGTGGCTGAGACATTTAACCAAATTTATTTTATATTAAAGAGGTGTGAAGATTTGGAAATGGGTATACTGACCCATCCATGTATTCTTTCTAAATATGTTCCGGTTTATGGAATCGTCTATCCTTCTAGAAAGTAGGACGCCAAGGAAAGTTATACTATTGTCTTTCTCCTCCTCGCTGGTGAATTTAATAGCTGGGTGGACGTTACTGAAAAAGTCGAACATCTCTTGTTTGTCGATGTATTCGTCACATACGATTGGTGTGTCATCTATGTATCAACAGTAATGATCTAGCTTAAAACGCCTAGTTTTGGCCAGAAAGATATTAATAATAATTTGAAAGATGGATAAATAATTTATTCTGTTGATCCTTTATTATTTGTGAATATATGGTACAGTGCAATCATTAAGGTGTTAAGAATTCACACAATTATGGACTAACTCATAACCAGATAATGAAATAAACATTCAAATCTATCATATAAGACAATATCATGAATGATGCTTTCAGCAATTTAATTGGTTAAGTGAACAGTTCCAATTTCAATGGTTCGCTTTGTTTCGCTCTTACAGAGAATAATAAAAAAAATATTCCTGGTCATTTATCAGGTACATTTTTATGTACTCTGTTTTTAGTGATAATACCGAGCTTTTAAATGAGATGCATCAACTTATTGATTAAGAGCTGAGTTCTTTTTATTCCACTTAGCCATCTATTCGATAACGGTTCATACTAACTTAACATGTTCTGCACGTCCACATATGTTGGACCTTTGTTGAATGTTGTTTGTTGATTTATAGAAAAATCAATATCATTAAAATAACCCAATGCCTTGAACACTAATAATCTGCACTCAAGGTCAATTCATTGAACTTACCTATTTGGTTCTATATTTTATTGTTGTTATGACTACTAATAATTATAATATAAGTAATTGTCCATTGTTTAAATTTTAATTAGTTGAAAGCGTGAGTCAACTGGAGCTAGACCACCATGGAAAACCTGGAAGCCCTGGACGGCCGTTTCGTTGTATTGTGGGACTCCTCAGCAGTGCGCATCCATGACCTCGCCTCGCGAGATTCGAACCCAGGACCTACGCACTGCGCACTGATGAGGAGTCCCACAATAGGACGAAACGGCCGTCCAGTACTTCCAGGTTTTCCCTGGTGGTCTAGCTTCAATTGACTCACGCTTTCAACTATGAAAATACTGAAATCTCCACAAAAAACCCCTTCTAATAAACTTTAATGATTACATTGATTTCAAATTTTATTTTTCAGCGATGAAGTTTCTTCTAATCCAGCTCAAAACAACAATGAAACACTAACTACTAATAGTACTATACGAAATACAATAAAACAAATCAAGTGCAACATTTCAAATTATTTATTCACTAGCCGAACTGAATCAAATCAAATGAAATTAAATTCTAATATGCATATAAATGATACTACTAATAAATCATCTTCTAAATTATCTAATCAAAATGATTCTGAATTTCTCAATACTGGATTTACTTTAATTGGTTATACATTTCTACTTCAAATTATTTTACATATTATGACATTCTTATTGAATAGTCTGTCTTATCGTTATCTGGATACAGCTAGTTTAGGTTTAGTCAATGTTCGACTTGGTTTATTTTATTCAACGTTGATATTTACTTCGAGAGAAGCATTTCGTCGTGCATGTCTTAGTCGTGGTGGTCAAGTAGTCAATTGTAATAATAATAATAATAATAATAATAATAATAATAGAAAATCAACTGAATCATTGTCAAATGCAAAGGTTACTACAATAGTTGATTCTATAAATGAAGATTTTGTTGATGTTTCTCAGCTGATTAAAAGTTGTAAACAGGAAATTAATCAAGATTGTCATACTTCAGTTCAGTGTAGTTTACAATATAATGAACAATTGTATGGAATTTTAAATCTTGCTTGGCTAGTGTAAGTTTAATTCTATGAAATTTTTTTTATTGTAATAAATAATTTTAAATTTTTGTAGACTTCCTATTGGTTTCATCATTGTAATACTATTGAGTTTTGTGTGGATTTTCATTCTACCATCTCCAAGTAATCTAATTAATGAATCAAATTCTGAATTAAATCTTACATCGTCAATTATTGAACAGCGTTACATCCTCTCTATCATGATATACGCTTTATCTGGTCTTTTTGAATTAGCTACTGAACCATTATGGCTTATTTGTCAATTATCTCATGAAGTTCGTGCAAGAATCTTTATTGAAGCTTTTGCTAATACTGCTCGTTCAATTGGAATATTGTTTGCAATATTTACTGTACCATCCCAGTATGCCATTTATTCACTTAGTATACCTCAAGTAAGTTTTATGTAACAACAGTTTTCATGTTATTTAGTTGTGTTGTAATAAATGAGAACTCAGATGGGGGAAAACCAACTGCTTCTACATGCTACTTACATCTGTCAACATAAGTAGCGTCTACCACAGTGTAGGTACAATTTTTCGTTTTCACATTTAGATATGCATGAGATCATCAGAACGTCATTTATTTTAGTCAAGAGAATCTTTATGGTTTCAGTCACATGATCTCTGGAATTGATACGTAAGCTGAACTATTAAGATTGTTGGTTATAAAATTTACTAAACAATCAATCACATTACAGGACAAACAAGCCTCTAAATGCCCTAGTACGGCCGAGAGTGGAGAGAGTTAGCTCTCCACCTCGAAATGTTCCCACGTGCATAGAGCCACTTCCAGGGAAGTCCTACTCACTGTCTTATTGCGGCACCGGTATTGTTAACGAAATTGAGATGACGAAAAATGAATGTCCGGCGCATTAACCGAGTTGGTTGTGGATACGGAGGATTTACCTAGAGAATTTGGAAAACCCTGATTCCAAACCAACTGTGCACATGAGCACCAGGATCGTAAGGAGACAAATGAAATATGAACCTATTATTGGTGACCGGCTACCATGGGACTGCATCTCCTTACATTACTTCACTGCCTTTTGGATTAGGCGTGTAGTTCAAAGGCTTGATCCCCTAAGAGAACCACGTGCTTGTTTTTTTTTACCCGGAAAGTATCCCATCCCTCACACAAATTGAATGATTTATGTGATGCATAAGTATTTGGTGCCTCCTTGTATCAATATTTGTTTAAATGGGTTCGAATCTCGCGAGTGCGGGATCGTGGATGCGCACTGCTGAGGAGTCCCATAATAGGACGAAACGGCCGTCCAGTGCTTCCAGGTTTTCGATGGTGGTCTAGCTTCAATCGACTCTTGATTTCAACTTTGAAAAATAATTAAATCTCCACAAAACCACTTCTGAAAATAAATAAATAAATAAATGTTTATAAAGATTGTCAAGCATTTAAGTATTTGCGTATGATTTTGTATGTTAGCTAACTTTTGCATTTGGCAGTGACCTTTTTTGAATTTCTGGTCCGTAATTCTATTATCGTATTACGTCATTCTCCTTGTTCACCATGAATGTTTCTCAGCATAAAAAAAAGAAATGGACTATTTATATTGTCCCATAACATGGGTTGTATTTTGAGTGAAATAACATGTTTATAACCTCAGTTCATTCGTTTATGGAACAGACTTTATATGATTATAATATTAACCTCTATCTGGGTGTATATTTGTGGACTGTCTTCTTATTTCGAAGATAGTTGTAGCTAAAATGCTAGTATTATTATTAAAGTTTGTAAATATTGTTGGACTTTTTAGTCTGCATCATGGGTTGATCTTGGTTAGACAAACAATACAAATCAGAAAACACTTGATTACTGTTTTGTTGAAGTATATGAGGACTCCTCAGTGGTACATATCCACAACCACACCAGGGGTCGAACCCAGGACCTTCGGTTCTCGTGACGAGCATTGTGGATGTACAATGTTCAGGAATCCCGTCTAATGTAAAAATGTTAACGTAGTCAAGTATGTTCTAGTGACTTTTCAATCCATCATTTTCCGTTTTGATTTTTTTAGCTTTTTCATGGTTCAACATTGTTCATAAGTTACTTGTTGTATTTTCAATATGGTATACCACGTTCAACATTAAATAATGGATTGAAACTTAAAGGAATCACAGGAATCGCTTCGTTGAAAGATATTTTACCAAGTTATTTTCGGGTTAGTTTTTATTCTTGCGTTTATATTATTTCGGCAAATGAAAAAAAAATTCACTGAGAGAACTTTCTTCTTGACAAAATCATTTACTTAAGCTGTACATTCGTATTGATATTTGCTTGACATATATTTCAGTCTATCTATGAATAGGAAGAGATTACATCGTAAAGTAATCCGAAATTTAAAATATCAAAAAGAGGTTGCGTTGCGATCGAGAGGTTAGTGAAGAATAGGAGGATGAAAATAATTTACTGGTCAGAATAGTGAGTGATAATTTTCCATGTGACAGAGATGAAGAAAAAAAGAAAAAAACATAAGGGTCATAATAATAACTGATTACGGTTTAAAATTACAAAACACTAATTTAAAGAAAAAACAACCAACAGATAATGGAGAAGAGAATTAGGACCAAGAGACGATGAAGGGTCGGACGTATTGCTTTTGCGTTTAGAGTTCAGGTTTCAATTGATGAATTGCGAACTCCTCAGTAGTACATAAGTTTTAGAATTGGCCTACCTTCGATCCAATACTTTTTACAATGTAGATTATATTGAAGGACAATTTTTTGGAGTAACGTGCGCAGAGTTGATGAAATGCTCTTGTGTTAAGCTAGTAATAGTTTTGTATTTTTAAGAGCCACGACGAGTAATTCTCTGAAATGAGTCATTGATTGTGTCATGTGAGTCGGGTTTCGGCTTCCAAACTTAGTTGCATTGTATTACTAAATCTGACAATAAAAGTTGCTTATAATGTGTTTACCTGATCGGTGTTCACGCGACAACCTATATCAATGATTAGAGACTTTAGACAAAATGGGTTGAAATTATCCATAATGTCACAAATCTATTCACATTTTATATTCCAGATCGCTACTTCCGATATTCTCTTTTTGAGCAAAACTATCAGTGTTCAGTCTTTCTTATTTATCCTAGCTGCTACATTTGCGATTCGTTCGCTATTTGTTTCTTTAAATATATTTCCTAGTGCTAATTTGTTATGTCAACTACAATCAACACACATCTGTGCCAGGCTCTACGTTGATTATGATTGGCTATAATAAATTCGAGTCTAAGAACTAATTTTCTTAGTTATAGAAAATCAGGCTGTTATAACAGTACCTGAATTTACTTCTAGACTGATTTTGGAATTAGAAAAAAAGTCACTATCTTGTTTACTTCAGAAGCCCCTCTTTGACTAATGCTATCAAAACTATGCTAACATCAGTTACTTAAAAAAATATAACTAATTTCATTTCTTTTAATTTGTTACACCATGAAAGTATTCTATCGATCGACAAGGCCTACAACTTGTAAAGAACTTTTTTGGTCAGTGTATACTGAAACAACTTTTAACAGAAGGTATGTAGATATTTTGTATGTTTAATATGAAATAATATGTGTTAACATTGACGTAACTTAAAATTCCTTAGACAATTTTTTCGATGTGGTAACATTTTTGAGTTAGCTATGATACTACTCAGGTGCCCGAACCAAAGGAGGCATTTCACTGGAAGGGACTACTCCCCAAGCCTCTTGTGTGGAGGTCTTATTCGGAAGACACAAAAGTGATGTCAGGGGATGCAGTCCTGTGGTAGCAGTGACCAAAATACTTATGTACCCCACGGGTTTGTAGTCAGTATTTTTCAACACCCCCCGTTGAGCCACCCGTATCCACTAACCTGGTTCAAGCTCCTGGTATTCACTCTTCATTCTCTTACTTTCACCAAAAGCACCGATTGTTACATGAAGACAGTGAGTAGAGCAGAACCTCTGCGACAGGGAATATAAATCCCCGTTCACATGGGGGCGCTTCGAGATGGAAATAGAACTCTCTTCACCCTCAGCTGTACCAGATCATTTTGAGGCTATTAGCATTCATAAAGTTAACATAAATCACCTTAGTACAGGTTCATGTAACAGGTTATACACTACTTAGTTATTATAAATACAAAATAAGAGTTGGATATATTTGTTCGTTTTTCAGATCAAGTCTCAATTTTTTCAGTATAGTATTTTAAAGATTATTAAATTTTATTGGATTCATAAACTAATCTGAGTTAGAACACCATATAAATCTGAGAGCACTAGACTACCGTTTCAACCCAACATGGGACTCCTCGTCATTGCTCATCCAAGACTTCTTACGCGGGAATCGAACCCGGGACCTCAGGTTTCTCCTGTAAACGCTTAAGCCCTAGACCATTAAGTCGGTATCCAACGATATTAATGTTTGACTTCAATCAACCCAAGTCTCACCTTGTTGGTAGAGTGGCATTTTAGTTGTCAAAATACACGAGTTTTACCTCTTGGTCAATAAGTTACACGTATTCGGACCCACTTGGTCTACTTCTGTTTTTACAGATGATTAGCACAATTCAGCATCACAATAAAAATATCGTAAGTCATGAAGAAGTACCTAACATACCTAGTGATCAAACAATGTTTAACTTATGAACATTTAATTTGGGTCATCAATTTTCAGCTCTTAAATTAAATTCCCATCTCGTTGATTTGAAAATTCATTATCTCTGAATCAGTCTAATAATTGCTGAACTTTTTTCTACTTTCGTTCTAACTCTATATTTATGGAAATATTTCCTATTAGGCAAAATAAGAATTCAACTTTCTGTTTTGCTAAACTCAAGATGATTTCAACTTTTGTTGTTGGTTTATTCAGGTGAAAGATATCTAATCAGTGCGTTTCATTTGATAAGTTTCACGGATCAGGGTAAGTAGTAATTTTAATTTGTACAGGATACATGTGTTTGTCCTTTATTTTGAAATTATCTTATCGATGGTTCGCACAAATTTTGTTGAACTATTAGTGTTTAATAATTAGACAGTTCAGCTTTTGGTCAGTAGGGCTGAAAACTATTCTGCCTAATCTAATAAGTAAAAATTAAAATTTATAACGTTTTGGAACTTATTATAAAACACTTCTTCGGTGCACATCAATAACGGACTTAAATGAATACAAGTTTAAACAGTATTACAATCAGCATCATAATGGGTCAATTTTGGTCGAGGCGATTGTGTGTAAGATATCAACGTGTGTATTTGTGCGTGGATATTAGAAGTGGACGTTACATCCCACTGTGTTTATTAATTTTACACCCTTTGTTTGGCCATACATACTTAGGAAGGAAAAGTCATTTGTGAATTAGAGTGGCTGAACATGTAACTAAATGGCTGCGGAAACAAATAAAATCATATAATGTAATAAGGGTAGATGATAAACATCTATCTTCCTTATAAGCTGAGATGGACAGTGGCTAGCAGTGGAATCTACGACGCTCATTTCGTCATATTTGAGATTCTTCAGTCGGATGTACCTTCATCCCACAGTTGATGCTCAGCACGGGACTCAAGGCCAGTGCTGTTCACCACCCAACTCTGCTTATAATGCTTGCGACTTACATTAATATCGAAAAAATCCTCACATGATGCGGAAATACTAGAAAAGACTGATTAGTTTCACTCCTAATAATCGATTGGAAGTTTAAAATAGTCAATGCAATTGAATTGTTGGTGAATGTAGAATTTGTTTATTTCAGTCTACGAAGTACCATAGAGAGATAATGTAATTGACAAATGTTATACTAATAGTAATATCTTACCATGTCATTTTGAACTATGCTTCATTGATTATAGAAAGATAATAAGGAAAACTATGTGAATTATTCCTCATTGAATATTAAACCGATATTGCCGGTATAGGTGGACACATCAAAGTGGTTTGAATTGGCTTATGTTCACAATAGAAGAGGATGTTTATGTATCTCATTCTCTTATTAAACTATTGGAGTTCATTTGTTTCGTTAACCATTTATATGTGTATTTAACCACCTTTACATACGGATCACGATCACTTCTCCCTATGCCTGTGTGTTTACGCATATATGTAAATTGCTAAATGAAAAATGTTATGACACACTGATTCTTTACATGTTGTTTAGATCCTCAGTGAAGCATAGACCCTAAATTTTCAGTAATGATGATTTGAGCTGCGTTAAATTCCCCCAATTATGTTGATTTTCTTCTCTCTAGGTATATATGATCTTGTCAATAATTTGGGCTCTTTAGCGGCTCGTCTACTTTTCTTACCATTGGAAGAAAGTTGTCATTTTATGTTTAGTCAATGTATTCAAAGAGATATCTCTCCAAATAAACAAAATAAAGTAAGTTCTCATCCATATTGTGTATATTTTATAACGTTTAATTGAATTTTTACTGTGTACAATAATGTGAATCGGGTATGAATTAGTAAATAGAGATAGATGCTAGATAAATTTCGCAGTGTTTTCAAGTGTTACAATAATAATTATAAAGGTGTGCATAAGATGAGTTCAAGCTATAAGGATGAACATTGACCAAATTACGTCACTGTGTCATAAAAATGATTATTAACTAAACTAGGTCAGAAGTTGGTCAAGGTAATATGTATGGTTTTTAGTGACCCTATATCTGACCGACTCCACTTAGAGCGTATGATTGGTTGTTATTAAAATATACATGTCTCCAATCCTCGTATATAATCATCGACTTGAATCACGTTAGTGAATAACGGAACTAAATAAGTCAAATACGAGAAAGGATTTCGAATACGTGTGTTTCATACAATCGTTGATCGGAGAGCGAAGCAAAACAAAATGGCATGCAATGGAGAATGCGAGTGAGCCAACTCGATTTAACCAAGCGTGAATCGATATTTATAAACAGATCAAAATAAGTTACAGGCATGTGATAATTAGGATAAGAAATACACATACGCTCATATAAAAACAGTGAAGGTTGATAAGTGAATAATTAACGAGGTCAAAATTTGACTCAAGAAGAAACGAAAGGTACTGGGTTCGAGTCCCAGAGTGAACATCAACTCTGAAATGCAGGTACGTCCAGCTGACGAGTCCCACATAGAACGAAACGCGAGTCCTGGATTCCACTGCTAGCCACTACCAATCTTTGCTCAAATGATGTGGTTTGCCTAAAACCTAGCCAATTTTTTTTGGATTATTATATTTAGATATATAATTGTAGAAGCTGTAGTGAATTTAATAAAAAGGATATTTATCGTTCATATATCTTTTTCTTTTAATATGATGGAAATTTTTCAGCGATTCAATTCTTGCTAATAACAGGGTTTACTTTGTGTCAGTGTTTTGATGTTGATCGGATAGAGTCCCAGACTCAACTTCGGATTGATTGATACATTTCCCACCAATCATCACTGGTAGACAAACGGATAACATACTCGAAGATCCTCGAATATGTTTATTTCTTTGTTGTTCAGTTTCGTTGGTGGTCTAGCTTCAATTGACTCATGAACTCAACTATTAAATTACTATAAATATCCACAGTAACCCCTTTCTGGGAAGAAAAATTGTTTTTTTTCTAGATAAGGGATATTAGACGGTAGAAAAATGCAACATGCAGAAATAATTTTAAATCTGGAGATGGTTTATGTCGCGATCTATATGAATTTACTAAATTTGTAGACTATCGGATTTTTAATCAGTTGGTTGGGATTAGGTCTCAAGATTTTTATTTATGGATGACCTTTGAGCGGTACTAAATTAACCTTGAAAACGAATTATAGGGTCCCAAATAGGAGTATAAATTAGCCTGAGAAATTAGGAGTAGGAGCTTAGCGTTAGTGTTTTGATCATATTGGCTATCATGCCATAACGCTAGATTAAACAGTATTTCTTGCCTTCACTTAGTATTGTTTGTTTGGATCTTCCCATCGATGTGTTTAGGACTGAAACTGGTCAGTCTCTAATTGGCATATGTGCATACTGTGCGTATTGCCTCGATATACCTTAATTCACAAGCATGGTAAGCAGAGATGTATAGTGGCTAGCAGTGGAATCCAGGATGCGCGTTTCGTCCTATTTGGGACTCGTCAGCTGGATGTACCTGCATCTCAGAGTTGATGTTCACTCTGGGACTCGAACCCAGTACCCTCGCTTCAAACGCCATCGCGTTATCCACTCGGCCACTGAGTCCTGATAGCCACTTGCTTGTGCGATGGGGTGAAGTTTGAATTCACTTAGTATTGTTTGTTTGGATCTTGCCGATTATATCCAAACACTGAAAATTCTAACTTAGTGCACCCGGTGTCAAGTCATTTAGACTAATCACTATGTTGGAACTTTGTCGATAGAATTTAATCTACCCTGAAAGAGGACTAAAGAAACATGACTCTGACCACTACTCAGACATTATCCAATTTATTTATGCACCTTTTTTCAAGTTACCTAGTATGGTAGCCAAAAAGAATTTCCATAATCTGAGCAGTATGATAATTTCTGTTATACTTTTTACTGTTTTTCAGTGTTGCGTTATACTATTTTTAAGATTAAGAATTAAACGTAACGTATGTGATATCTGTGATAATCCCATGTACCGCATCTCTGTATGTACAAGTTTTGGGTGATGTGTTTTAAACCAGATTTCTAAACTGATGAGTAGGACTTTATTAACCCAATTGCCTAAAGTTGATAGGGCTGTAACTCGAATATACTTGTTTGTTAGACTTATACATAACTATAATTTTTAATTGATCCATTTTATTTTCTCTAATTTTCAGAAATTACTTCTAGATGCATTTTGTATGCTTAAAACGGCTTTACGTATTTCAAGTCTTATAGCTTGGATTGGTGTAACTTTTGCTCAAGCTAATTCTCGTTTATTATTAATGATTTACGCTGGGCATAGATTAGCTGATAATGATGTAGCGGTTAATTTATTACAATTGTATTCTGCTTATGTTTTGTTACTTGCATGGAATGGTTCAACTGAAGCGCTGTTGAATTCCGCAATGTCAACAGTAAGTTTCTTCTGTTTTATTATATATGTATATTGTTCTTATTTGAAAAAATACAGTACACTTCGTTCTGTTAATAAAATGTTTAGCTCAAATCACTGAAATGACTTTTTCTTCCGACTACTGAATTTCAAGCTCGAGAGGTAATGATTACTGTGTATCTATGACTTACATTTACGCAACCACCACTGATGCGCAGTGCTAGCTGACATAAGATTAGGTTGAAAGAAGCGACTATTGGAGGTTAAAACTCTAAACCGTTGTCGTTTAAGGAATTAATTAACCATTATTGGGCAACTGCTACTACTAACCAAGTTTCCTTTTTTGTTGTATCTATCTCAACTTATTTACCAGATATAGATTCATATACTTGGTTTTGAGCCAGATTTCAGGTGTGAAGGATAGTGATACTACCCAGTTACTCCAGACCTAAGTATATGGAGGGCTACGAACTCTCAACTTAATGGCACGAAGTTGAAAGTCCTGACCGTTGAACCACTATTCCATCTATCGACTCAGTTGTCTTAGGAGCAAAATTTAGACTGCACTAAATGGTCAATTTGGTATTTGTTTATCGTAACATACTTAAAAAAAATAGTTAGTCCTCATGACTGTGCATTTGCCTAGAGATATGAAGGTCCGTTTCAGCCCCTAAAAATTTTGTCCGTGCGCAATCCTGAAGAATTCTATACTGAGATGAAGTAACTATCCAACGCTCCCTGGTTTTCGTTTTTACTTCGACTGAGATCAGTCTGTGATAAATACAACTTACAAATGAAACCAATCTCCAACTTACCTTCAATTAATAAACGACTTACAGTTTGTCATTAATCAATTTAATGTTCGGGTAGTCCCAAAATGTTCTTCGTCAAAGTCTTTAGAGGCACAGAAACTCCAGGGAACGTCTTATCTAATTAGCGTTGAATAGACTTATCACAGAGGCATCCAGAATAGGCAGAATTACATATCACAGTTGGGATTGAATACTTCCCTATACTGCTACTATATTTAGTATGGTTCCGGAAGCCCAAAATCGTGTCCAACTCTATAAATACCCTCGCATTTTTCTGTGTATAAGCTAACTTTGAAGTAAAGCTCTTATTTGTAGTTCTCACCTTATTTTTAGTGTTCTAGTTGACATATAGAGGTAGATGAGGTTATAGGAACCGGCTAGGAAGACAGTTTAGGGGTATCAGTAAGAAGGCTTACCACTTTATTTAATAATTACCACTTTTTTTATTTCACAGGATGACGTTTTACGTCACAATCAACGTTTAATAATATTTTCTATAATATTTCTTGGCGCAAATTGGTTTTTTGTTCCAGTATTTAATGTATACGGTTTTGTACTAGCCAATTGTATTAATATGATTACTCGTATTTTATATAGGTAAGAAAATGAATATAATGTGTTGTTAAAGTATTTATTATCAAAATATTTTTAGTCCCTGCTCTCACATGGCCACGACCATACAGCCACTTCCGGGGAAATCCTACTCACTGCCTTATTGCGGCAGAGGTTTTGTTCACGAAATCGAGAGGACGAAAAACAAATCTCTGGCACTTTAACCGGGTTGGTTGTGGAGTGGGAGGATCCACCTAGGGAGGTGGGAAAATCCTGATTCCAAACTAACGGTGCACATGAGCTCCAGGATCTTAAGGAGACAAATGGAATATGAACCTATTGTTGGTGACCGGCTACCATGGAACTGCATCTCCTTACGTTACTCCGCTGCCTTGTGGATTAGACCTTTAGGTCAAAGGCTCGTGGTATGGTCCCCCAAGAAGACCACATGCTTCGGTTTTGGCACCCGGAAAGTATCCCATCCCTGACACAAATCTAATGATTTATATTGTGCATATGTATTTGGTACCTCCTTGTACCAATGTTTATGTGTTCAAATAAATATATAAATTTAATCTAAATTGTGGATTTGTAGCAACTCGTATCTAGCCAGAACGTAATTTATGTACTAAGGGGAGCATACAGAGTAGTTTGAGTGATGAGAGCTGTAAGACAAAGAAAAAAGTGAGCTGACGACCTAGCAAGCTCATACAATGCACCTACATTTAATGAGCAAAAGAATACATATAAATCAACACAATCTGGAAGTCGAAACGAAGCAGATAAACTGAATTTTTTCACTCGCTAAAAATTTATAGAGGTTTAAGCGATATGAGATAACCGTCACAAAAGACAGTAGATCCTAGTCCCACATTGTTCACAAATACCTGAACTTGGTTTTATGGACTACTGAATATGAAGTCATTGATTTATTAGTAGTGCACTAATTGTCAATCTTAAAGTGTATGAATTCAGTCCTTTATGAATCATAGACAACCATGGGTTATCATTGACTTTCACATACTAATGGTGAAATTCAAAGAAGAGTACATAAACATATATTATTGGTAAACGAGCTGAATCATTCATATCGTAGGTGAACATACTATTGAAGAGTTCAGTATTATTAGATTGAAGACGTTTTTCAATACGTCCCGGTGTTTAATGTTTGTCTAGCTAAAGTTATTTTAATGACTTGCTTTACTTACACCTGTCGCCGATCAGGCGTCTTCATTGAACTCCGTCCTGGGTAATTATTGCCAGTTGTTTCTAATTGCTATTTATTCATTTGATGTCTGCCCCCCGACCCATTGTATTCCTTAGTCTTCCTCTTTTCCTTTTACTTTCGGGATTTCAACATAGGGCTTTCCTCATGATACAGTTTGATTGTTTCTGTAATATATGTCCTATCCGCTTCCAGTGTCTTTTCCTAATTTTCTCTTTAGCTGGAAGTTGGTTTGTTGTTGGCCTCAGTAGGTTGTTGATGATATCCGACCAGCGGACATTGAGTATCTTGCGTAGATCATTGTTTGTGATGAGGTGAACTAAAACTATTTGAATGGATATATATATATATTATGAGTGTGATAGTGGTAGCTTAGTGGTTAGGGCTTTCAAATTCCAGTCGATAAGTCGTGAGTTCTAACCTCCATCCGCCTACTTCGGTTTAGGCGACCGAATAGTATAATTAGCCTTTATACTTCGAGGATTGTTCATACACAATTATATATATATATACCCTTTTTTCACCATTAATATTGATTCCATTTCTTTTTTGATGATTATTCTTTTGACAGTGTTTATTATATTAACAAATTTTTGGCAAAAATTGATGAACCAACAAATAATGAAAAACAAAACAATATGGATGATGATAATGATAGCAGCTGTAGTAGTATTAGTAGTAAATCATCGACTTTCGGAGTGTTATCAAACTGTGAAATTGGAAAATTCTCAAATATTTCCTTATTATCATTAATGTTTCCGTCATATAGTGAATTATGCATTCTATCCATTTCACTTATATGTACTTTAGTTTCACAAGTAAGATTATAGGTGTTTGTGTTACTGTTTTTTTTTCTTTTACTTCTCTATCGGTATTTTTGTACATTGGTTTATTAATTTTCAGTGAATTCATAAAACGATTCAACTTAACAACTGAGATTAACTACTTATATTCGTTTATGTTTAAAAAAAAATCATAGTAATCTCCAGGTTTTATTCGTTACAGATTGATCTCAGTTGACGTATCATTGAGAAATAAGGAGTAGTAGAAAACTGTTTCTCTCCAGTATGGGACTCTTATGTACTGCTTACATATCGCCTCCATCAGGGATCGAACTCAGAATTGCTGTGTATCATGAAGAAAGCCTAGTCATTACAACCATTGAATTGGCATTCAATTGTACACTTCTAACGCTAATCAGTTTTTTGATACAGTGCGAAGAATATCGAATAGCAATTGTTTCACTCTAAATATATCTGGACTTCTGACTATTACTCCTTGGTTTTCGTTAATATTTCAACTCAGATCAATCGGTAAAATTGCCAAGGTGAAAACCAAAGCTAAATAAGTAGTATTAGTAATAGTAAGAAAACGACTAAACAAAATGTAATTCAAGTGGAATAAGTTTCTAGAATAAAAATATAATCGTGAAATTCAGGATCTATGGTAGACAATAAATAAATGCATTCACACCATTATGATCGATTTCGACGGATGTCAACCAATGTGTCCAATCACTGGTGATGGTTATGACTCCGACTTCAGCCAGGTAGTCTGAATCTACCGACATGGCTAACTCCAACAGTTAATGACTTGATGGAATGATACCAAGTTTTCGTTTGGTTACCCATAGCTTTCTTCCAACCTACTTTGATTATTATTTTATTTAAACACATAAACATTGGTACAAGGAGGCACCAAATACACATGCACCATATAAATCATTCGATTTGTGTGAGGGAAGAAATACCTTCCGGGTACCAAAACCGAAGCATGTGGTTTTCTTAGGGGATCGAGCCTTTGAACTACAAGTCTAATCCACAAGGCAGTGGAGTAATGTAAGGAGATGCAGTCCCATGGTAGCCGGTCACCAACAATAGATTCATGCTCCATCTGTTTCCTTAGGATCCTGGTGCTCATGTGCACAGTTGGTTTGGAATCAGGGTTTTCCCACTCCCTTGGGTGGATCCTCCGTATCCACAACCAACCCGGTTAAAGTGCCAGAGATTTGTTTTTCGTCCTCTCGATTTCGTGAACAAAACCTCTGCCGCAATAAGGCAGTGAGTAGGACTTCCCTGGAAGTAGCTGTATGCACGTGGTCATGTGAGAGCATTTCGAGGTGGAGAGCTAACTCTCCCCACTCTCAGCCGTACTAGGTCATTTGGGACCCTACTCTGATATCAGCCAGATTTAAATACATATCACAACAACCTCAATCGATGTGGATTCTCTACCATATCAACCGATATATCAATTTTGCCTAGTATTGTGTGTAATCTCCGACTGCTCTTATCAATTTTAAAGCATACATCAGCTGTTGCAAAAGGTTACCAAGATGTCATTACATTCAAACCGTGCCCTTACTCATTCTTAATAATCGACACTTTGTTTTCGAACTTCCAGTCTATTTGTGCGAATAGGATCGTGGAGACTGTTGAGTTTCTCTGAAATCATAAACCAATCAATGTTTGACCATCATTGAAAACGTGTAATCACTAATTTGTCTCTCCGTATCATGGATCAATCGAAGTTAAACATTAACACCGTTGAATACCGCGTCAGTAGTCTAGAGGTTGGGTGTTCTCACGAGATTGAAGGTCTCGGGTTCGATTCTCATCTGCCGAGTCCTGGTTGTGCACTGCTTGAAATCCGATACTGGGAAGTAACGGTCGTCCAGTTTCTCCAGGTTTCCAATGGTAATCTAAGGTTGATCGATTTGTGATTTCAATAAAATCTTCATCTACTCTGCTAATTTTCATTTAATTTCCCTGTTTTTTTAAATTCTTTTTAGCACTTTTTCTGTTGTTCTTTTGGCATTCTATGGATGATATTACATGGTACAATTACATTCGGATTTTTATTCATCACATTAACGATAATCTATTATGAAGAAGGTGATATTTTCCAACTTATTCAAAATCGTTTACTATTTTTATCACAAAACAAAAAATCACAATAAATCCCAGTTACTAATCATACTCTTATTTGTATGTTACTTATTTCAAATATAATAAAGTTAAATACTTCCATAGTCTTCCACAATTCATATTTCTTTGTTGAGTTCATTCAATATCCTGTTGAATAATTAAGAAAAAAAGTAGTTATGGTGTTGTAATAATTATTATCTTAAAATGGGTTTAAATCACAGTTTTTTTGATGGAGTTTTGTTCTCTGAGTTGGATGGTTTGGTCGTGTTTATTTATTTATTTAAACACATAAATATTGGTACAAGGAAGCACCAGACATATATGCGCCACAAAAATCTCATTTGATTTGTGTGAGGGCTGTGATACTGCCCAGGTGCCCAAACTGAAACAGGTGGTTTTCTTAGGGGGGCCACACCCCGAGCCTTTGACCTAAAGGTCTGATTCACAAGGCAGTGGAACATCGTGAGGAGATGCAGTCCCATGGTAGCCGGTCACCAACAATAGGTTCATACGCCATTTGTTCCATCAGGATACTGGAGCCCGTGTGCACCATTGGTTTGGAATCAGGATTTTCCAACTCCCCTAGGTGGATCCTCCGTATTCACAACCAACCCGGTTAAAGTGCCAGAGATTCGTTTTTCGTCCTCTCAATTTCGTAAACAACACCCCTGCCACCAGAAGGCAGTGAGTAGGACTTCCCTGGCAGAGGCTATATATTCGCGTGGCCATGTGAGAGCATTTGGAGAGGGAGAG
The DNA here is from genome assembly GCA_944470415.2 of Schistosoma rodhaini. Taxonomy (NCBI): domain Eukaryota; kingdom Metazoa; phylum Platyhelminthes; class Trematoda; order Strigeidida; family Schistosomatidae; genus Schistosoma; species Schistosoma rodhaini. The sequence continues at coordinate 38,666,951 of OX104037.1, forward strand.
CGGGCTCTCCCCATTCTCGGCCGTACCAGGGCATTTGGGGGCTACAGCTACAGTTTGGTCGTGGAGCTTTCATCGTTATTCTGAACTACATCATCAGCACGAACTTCAGGCAGATGATGATGTTGCTCAGAATAACGATGAAAGCTCCAAGACCAAACCATTTAGCTCAGAGAATAAATCTCCATCAAAATCATCCACCTGAGCTACAAATCTCCACTTTTTTTGCTTTAACTGTTTATAGATATAATTTAATGAAAATCGATATCATTCCATAAAAAACATCTAATATCTTTATCTTACCTGTCAAAATGTGGATGCATGGATCGATAATGATGAGTAAACCCACCTCAAATTGAATAACATTCATAATCTCACATGCTTCGATCGTTATGCGACTGCTAAACTGACCTTGAAAGTTTCTAACCAATCAGGAATGAGCAAATGCGAATGAATGAAACACCGTACAAATACAATTATTTACGAGTGCATCATTAAGTGCAGGCGTACTATGATGTCGGCCTTAAGAGAAGTAAAGTAACCTTGAGCTTGATCAGATAGCCAATCAGAATGCAGCCTTTTTAAAAGAACTTTATTTCACAGAAAAACTGGAAGGTTTACGTGGAATTCAAAATTTTAATGTGATTATATGATTGTGTTAGGGGATACTATCGGTAAATTAGGCTGGAAATCTTGATGACTTCTAAACCTTAACTCCTATTTCTAACACTTTTAACTTAAATTTTGTTTTTTGAAAGTGTGTGCTCAAGTGAAAATGAACAAACATTTTGTCACCTGTAATAATTTTTTAATTGGTTGTAAATGGTGCAGCTTTGTTATTTGATTCGTTCAAATCGAACTAGAATAAAGTGCTTTTATTGGATGTAAGAATTGACATTTTTACATCGGATTATTATTTACAATAATGAACTATTTTCGCATTGTTCCATCTGAGTTTTGTAAAAAATTTTAACTTCGAAAAAAACAAAAACAAATCCTTTTGATTACCCTGCTATACTCCTGTTAGTGAATGTAATTTCTTTTTATGAAGTAGAAATGCAACTAAAGTTATCAGTTATCGTGACAACAGTAGTAATAATAATCTGTGGATCATTGAAAGTTAATTTTTGAAAAAACTGACAGTTGTTATTAATAATTGATAATGGTGATTATTGAATTTCAAAGGTAGTCTCAAATGTTTAATACACAATTAGTGAACAGATTATCATTTAAGTATTCCCATAAGTTAATTTAGCACATAGTTCGCTCATTTAATAAACGTTATATTCGTGTAAATATATGAATAAATGATGATGTGAAGAGAGAGTGAATGGGGCATGCCGAAGTCACGCTAACCGTAAAAGATGGGTAAATGAAGCAACTTTTACGCTGTCTGAAATTAGTAATAATGTCTGAGAAAAAAGCAAATAATCTTTATAATTCAGTTATTTTGCAAACCGTTATTCTTAATACCAAAAAGTGGATCATTTTAGCTTTGAAAAGGGTGTCGAAAATGAACGCAATACTGTTATCGAGGTTTTTTTTGTAAATCCATTCAAAGCATAAAATATGCTGACCTGTAGATTATTTGTAGTTGATCACTTATTAATGATCACCGAAAATACATGTCAGTGTACTCAGTCATGTAATACGGTAATTGTATTTGTGAGGTGGGCATAACATTTTTTTGGCAGCTAATGTTAACAGCCAATGTTTTTTTAAGTGCACAGCCTTTCAAATGAATGATCTGAATTTTTTATTTTCATTAGTAAATAACATTGTAAACGTTAATTAATTAGAAAGACTTAAATTATATTTCCAAATCCAACAGTTCCCTTTGTTAAACATACTGGACGAACAATGAAAAACTATGTACAGTTTCCGTCACAAAGAGATAATAATTACTCTTAAACTGTCAAACAGTAAATCGCTGAATGTTGAAAAAGTAACCTTTTTGACAAGCATATGTGTAATATAGGTTGAATGAAGTGTCAATGAACAAGCCTATGTCTAGTGAAATAAATTTCTATTTCAATGATATGACTGAATGTGGAATAAGGTCAAGTAAGGTATCAAGTAACCATTATGTATTTAGAATATCGTATTTCAATCTGTTAAGTTAAACTGTACATTTATTTATCAAATGTCTAAATGACATTCATCACTGTATCGAATTTTTGCTATGTAGTGATCAATCTCATATGAAACATTATTATTACATTTCGTATAATCCATTATTATTATTATTATTATTATTATTATTATTATTATTATTAATCACTTGTTAGACATGTAAGTTTTCATTATATGACGTCGTTTTCTGTTCGGAACCCTTTACTGAAACCTTAAATTTGAAAAACCTTAAAAGCTGTTGACAAAATTATAAAGTGATCGATATTATTATTAATCTAGAAAAAGTGATTTTACATCTTCATTACTATGGAATTGTGATGAATGATCAGTGTATGTTCACTTGACTTTTCCAATATAATTTATCTTGTTGTACTAGTGAACTGATCTCAGTACAATCGCCTACCGTCGCTAAGTGAAAAGAGATTGAAATGATCGTACACATCTTTGCATATACTTTTGTTTGACAAATTAGTGTTTATTATATGACGTTGTTTTCTGTACGGAATCGTTCACTGAAACCGTAAATTTGAAAAACCTGAAAAGCTGTTGGCAAGGTAATAAAGTGAGCGATGATAATTATTAATCTACAGCTTTATTGCTATGGAATTGTGATGACCGATCAGTGTCTGTTCACTTGACCTTAGCAATAGAAATTATCTTGTTGTACTAGTGAACTGATTTTACTACATTTCTCTACTGTACCTATTAACCAAATCATATGAATGTAAAATGAATTATTGATGGTTTCACGTGATTAATCTATTATTCCTAGTTAAGCTGTGAGTTTCCAACTGTTAAGGTTTAGTATTAACTTATGTATTACCTAACCACTATTCCTGAAGCTAATTCTATCCCAATTCTAACGTTAAAATATATTGCAATAAAATATCACATCTTATAATATTTTTCAAACTCATTCACAATCTTTTCATTTCCACATTCACAAGTTAGTGTTTTCTGTCAGAAATCTGACCCTAATCGAAGATACACTCATTTCTATGTTAGTTTGTGATGGTGAAGAAGATTCGTAGCTCAAGTGGGTAGAAGTTTGTGCTGATGATGTCGTTCAGAAGGACAATGAAAGCTCCACGACCAAACCATCCAGCTTAGAGAACAAACCTACATCAAAATATGTTGATTCATACACCTATTCGACTTTTATTTAGAAAAAAGTCACATCTATGAAATGACAACAAAATCGCGTGCTGTATATTGTGATAAACATAGTTCACTTTAATTTAATGTTGAGTAAACTTCACACTGAAAATAAAGTACAGTGAGTAATCACATTGAATTAAAAACGGAAGTAATGTTAAACAAAAATCAAAATGTGTTGAAAATATGTAGTTCCTCCTTTTCCTCCGTAGTATCATAATCAACCGTAATAAGTCAGTAGTCAAAGCCTTGGTTCTGTATTTGTAATATGACCCTAAAACCGTTTCTTTAATCCTGGTCAGTTCTGTATTATGCTCAAACTTAATTTTCTTTTGCTAATAAAAATCATTTGCTCACTAGTAGCTGACTTCGAGTTGGACATCAGAAGTCTTAGTGTGTGGGAAGGTATTATTGGTGCAGCTCGACCATATAAAATATAAAGCAAGTGTATAACCGATGAAACTCGATTATATTCTCATAAACATATCATGAATTGATTAAAGCTGAGAATGTGAATTATTAGGTGCCAACTTGTTAATTCCAGAGAAATAATTCGAGCTACTACATTTGATTTCGAACCATATTAGAAACTCCCCAACCTTAGGATACATTTATTGTACATCCGATGACATTTCAGTCAATACTGCTTTTTGATTTCGAAACACCCGACCTAACTCCTAGTTATTCATAGTTGCATGTAGATGATCCCTGAACATACATCACACGTGTTCCAACCACTCCGGCCTTTTATAGTTTACGTGCATTTCAATTGAATCTATGTCATGGACGTCAACAAATCTGAGTATATTCGAAGTACTTATTTTCCACAACAATTCAAACTTCAATGAATATGGTTAGTATCACTTATTCGTTTGGTGTTTTCAAACAGTTAATGCTCTCTTACAATGTCGTTCATAGTCAGCGTTTTTCCTTGGTCGAATATGTTCAACAATCATGTCGGATACCACCAAGCTATGATGATTAGATTATTTATGTTATATCCCAACTCCACCTGTAGCTCTTCTAGAGTTACTGCCGGTCCCAAGCCATGGTAAAGGAGGAGGGTTGGCCATGCGGTTAGCGACCCCATCCCGTAGAAAAGCTAACTAGCTAAGAAAACGCTAACCAGAAAAAATAATTCAAACCATTTAAACTCTGCCCTCCAAGTTGAAGGAATAATTATGACGTCTCATGATGAAAGCCGAAATTCTTCGGAAGTCACGAGACCGATGCACCTTCTAACAACCAGAGCAACACTCTTTATAGGTACATGGAACGTCCGGACAATGTGGGAGACAGGAAAGACCAGCCAAATAGCAATGGAAATGAGGAGATACAAATTGGCAGTACTCGGAATCAGCGAAACCCATTGGACACAAACTGGACAACAAAGGCTAGGTACAGGAGAGATGCTGCTGTACTCCGGTCACGAAGGGGAAAATGCTCCACACACTCAGGGAGTTGCTCTGATGCTGTCCAAAGAAGCACGAAATGCACTTGTGGGATGGGAATCTCATGGACCCAGGATAATCAAAGCATCATTCAGAACAAACAAGCAAGGGATCACAATGAACGTTATCCAATGTTATGCACCCACCAATGATAGCAACGACGATGATAAAGATCAGTTCTGTGAAAGGCTGCAATCAATTATAGAGAATTGCTCACGAATGGACCTCACCATCCTGATGGGAGATCTAAATGCTAAAGTTGGAGTGGACAACACAGGATATGAAGATGTAATTGGACGACATGGACTAGGAGAGAGAAATGAAAATGAGGAGAGACTTGCAAACCTATGTGCATTCAACAAATTGGTTATAGGCGGCACAATATTCCCACACAAGCGCATACACAAAGCTACATGGATCTCACCGGACCAAACCACAGAGAACCAGATAGATCACATCTGTATCAACAAAAGATTCCGAAGATCAATGGAAGATGTGAGAACCCGGAGAGGAGCTGACATTGCTCATTGAGAAATGACATATCTCTCCTCTCTCATACACACGAACAAATGCAGATGAAGACAGCAAATGTAGCAGCATCGATAGGCCTCCACATTCACAAAGGAAAAAGCAAGATTCTCAAATACAACACGGAGAACACCGACAAAACCAATCACATTTGATGGCGAAACTCTGGAAGAGGTGGAAACATTCACGTACCTGGGAAGCATCGTTGATAAACAAGGAGGATCGGATGCAGATGTAAGGGCGAGGATTGGCAAAGCAAGGGCAGTATTCCTACAATTGAAGAACATATAGAACTCAAAACAACTGTCAACTAATTTCAAAGTCAGAATCTTCAATACGAACTTGAAGACAGTCCTACTGTACGGAGCTGAAACGTGGAGAACTACTACGACCATGATCAGGGAGGTACAAGTATTTATAAACAGTTGTCTACACAAAATACTCAACATCCATTGGCCGGATATTATCAGCAACAGCGTTTTATGGGAGAGGACAAACCATCTTCCACCTGAAGAGGAAATTAGGAAAAGACATTGGAAGTGGATTGGACATACATTAAGGAAATCACCAATGTGCATCACGACTCAATCCCCAACCTGGAATCCGGAAGGGAAGCGGAAAAGAGGAAGACCAAAGAACACACTACGCCGAGAAATAGAATTAGATATGAAAAGGATGAATAGCAACTGGAAAGAACTGGAAAGGAAGGCTCAAGACAGAGTGGGATGGAGAATGCTGGTGAGCGGCCTATGCTCCTCGACGAGGGGTAACGGGCGTAAGTAAGTAAGTATGTTGTATCCCGAAGCTAATTGTGAATGGTAGCTTCTAAGAACTATTTATGGACCAATATGATACGTATATTTCCTATTGTATAGTTGTTAAGTAACTCAACTATTCATAATCATGTTCCTTTTATTATAAGCTTTATTTTGACCCATAAACTATTACTATACGATTTACCGTTCTTGAGTTATCCGAAGTCTATTAATTACTGCCTCCTAAATTCACAACCACATTTAGCTGGATCTTGTACAAATGTTATTTTCCATTTTATGGTACTATGTGGTCTATCTGTTTAGTATATGAAATAAATGCCTCATACCGCAGAGGCTGTTATTGGTGTTCTGGACTTAACTGGCTGAGCTAGGCAGAAAGCAGGACCGACAGGTACTCTAGATTACTCGTACGGGTTTTAGTGTGTCATTGGTCTGATCGATAATTCAATACTCTCTGATTGGCGGTCACAAGATATAACAATCGGCGTTCACAGGTTATAACAATTTATTTATCTACGTTGATGATCGGAAAGAGTAGTTCACATGCGTGGTTTACAATACTAACATCATAAAGCCATGTTCATTAATCAATATTTTCTAACAACGGTTTCTAATGGGAATGACTAGTCATTTTTATTTTTATTATTATGGCACATTTGAGTGATTGTTGTCGCAGTTTTTATGAAGCTTCGCTTTCATGGTTCATACAGTAATATGAGGTTACAATATTTGTCTATTTTTGTTGGTTTTAATTCTGGTAAAAGTAAACAATACTGACGACCATTAGAGACTTGCTTAACAATCAGGATAAAAGGTTTTAGTATAAAATAATTGACCATGAAAAGCAATAAAATTACAATATAATAGCTTTAATGTGATTAATTGACCCATACATGTTGAACTATACTTTACAGTTAAAGGAGAACGTTGAGTTTGTGTTATAACAGTCCGTTTTCTTTTTACTCACGAATAGGGCGTTAATTTACCTTAGACGAATATCTACACTAGATTCTTTCCCAGTGCCTATTCTACAGGACATCAACACAACTCAGATCAAAAACACGTGATTAGTCTGACTAGATAGTAAATATATTTCCACCGCAAAACCCGACACAATCCAACAACAATGAACAACCAATCAATCAATATTAAGGATAGCAGAGTATATGATTCATATGTCAGACTATCAACATGTCTGACTAAGCAGGCAAACAATCATTATCATTCTCGCCTACTCATCAGTCTACATATTATTAGTTGAACTAATGTTGTTAGTTAGGTTTGTGACCCTTTAAGGTTTTGCGTCACCCAAATGATATCGGCTGTGGTGCGAAAAGGTTAGGAATAGGTCTTAAGTGTTAAACTAATGTTATGAATTAGGGTTAGGATTTTCATCCCAAACTGACATCAACTGTAATACAACGATGCACTGACAATCCTATATTCACAAACTTAGTTGAGATTTACAGTTAAGAGCCATCTAGCTACTCAAACAGCCTTGACTATGCATACATTGAATCACATTAAATGTTTTAACATACAGTCAGTATCAAAAGCAGATATTTCTTCAAGAATTTTAAAAGAGAAATATTGTCATTTTTAATAATAATAATAATAAGGTTATCATTCACCGCACTTTCAATTTCGTGCATACATCTGTGAATTTATTCTTAAAGCTGTATAATCATATTTATATTCACAGTGTTTAGAAGTACCATACTAAGATAAAATAAGTGTACAATTTTTGTAGTGGTGCTTTAGCTGTCCGAATATGACGAATAATGCCTATAGAGTACTTTGCCTAGATAATTATTATTTTGAATTTCATTTAATAATATGCGGTTAGGAAGAAAGTTAATACTAACCACGTTGCTATAGGTAATCAAAACGAGTTCATATCATTTAAATTATAATAAAATAGTATAGGGATGAGTATAAAACAAATGTAACGAATTTCTAACTAGCCGAAAAATGGCATGTTTAAACAGATATTTTATGGAAAAGAAAACGATATTGTTTTTAAATGTGAAAAGGTATCATAAGATTCAAACATCTATTAATATCTCTACTACATATAAACTTGAGTTTATCATTCTAATGGATGTGATAGGTTTTCCATCTCAAACTCATAAAAGAACCCAAATAGATTTTCAGCAGTTCCCATATTGTTCCTAGTTAGTGTTAGGTATTTAGGATTAAGATGAAGGGTTTAGTGTTAAAGCTTTTATGGTTAACTAATATGAGCTATAAGTCATTTTTGTATTGGTTGTTTGATTCTTCCCATTGATGTTTAGGACTGTAATTCATCAGTCTCTTATTGGCAATATGCATCCTGTACGGATCGCCTTAATATTGGCTGAAGTCACAAGCATTATAAAGCTGAGATTGATGATAGCTAGTAGTGGGATCCAGGAAGCGCGTTTCGTTCTTGTTGGGACTATTCATGTGGATGTACCTGCATTCTAGAGTTAATGTTCACTCGGGATCTCGAACCCAGTAATGTTCGCTTTAAACACCATCGCGTTATCCATTTATAATGCTAGTGACTTACGGCAGTATTGAGTCGATCCGTACAGGGTGCATATGTGCCAATAAGAGACTGATCAATTAGTCCTAAACATCAATGGTAAGATTTAAAAAAATCAATATATGTGAATTGAAATTAAAATTCACTCTATTACCGAAGCTAGTGACTATCTGTACTCAGTATCTAAGTGGATGACATGATAGCATTTAGAGCGAAACGTACTGGGTTCTAGTTCCAGACTGAACATCAACTCTGGGATGTAGGTACATCCAACTGACGAGTTTCAATTACGACGAAAGGAGCGTCGTGGTTTCCACTGCGAGCTACAATCCATCTCTGATTAACATGACCTATACTGTAAAATAGTTTTTAGATATGAGGGTGAATGAATTTCACCCAAAAATGTAATCGGTGTTATCTTACTAGTTTTTCCATAAAATATATTACCACTAGTGTAAGGTTTGATTCAGGATTACAATTTAGGGATGGCGTCTATTTGCTTGTTATATACAATGTACAGAGAAACGACTTTTAACATTATCATTTTTAAAGAATGAAATTGTATTTGTAAAAAATCTCAGCGATTGAACTGTACAAATAAAATCTTTCTCCTTAATGTCTTGCACTAACTCGGGCCCCAACTATTGCGAAACCTGGAAGATGGTCTCACAATTTCGTAGATTAGTTGAAGTTAGACATTAACACCGTTGGTTACCTACCGGCTGGGTGGTTAAACGTTAGAACACGAGACTAAAAGTCCTAGGTTCCAGTCCATCCTGTGGGATCGCGGATGTTCACTGTTCAGGAGTCCGATACTAAGATGAGACGGCTATACAGTGCTTTTGGGTTTTCATTGGTGGCCTAACATTGATTGGTCAATGATCTCGATGTACAACATATCTTTGTTTTTTTAATAGTAATGGGAATTTTTTATTTACAGTAAAAATAATCTTTCCTATGGATTTCATGAGTTTTCTTGTCCAATGAATTAAAAAGCAAAGTCATATTACCCTATAAAATACCAAACGTTTTCATTCATTGAAATTTCTATCAATGCAATTCATTTTTAATATCAGTCAGCTATTCAACAGATTGAATTTTTCGGAAATTATTTATTTTAACTGCACTCAATCTTTGATTAAGATAACCAACAAATGCAACCAAACTCTACAAAACTCCTTCAATTAGATCGTCATCAAGCTTTACTCTAATATACATGAATATTTATATGAAAATTTTATACTAATCAAGGCTGTTTGAGTCAATAATCACAACGAAATAGAATACGTCACCGAGAATAATAGTTAAAAGTACAATTTGATAGTGCGTTCATTAAGAAGTACATGAATGATACAAGGAAGAAGTCGTTGATTCCAACTGTTCGAAAGAAACCTTTATACATGAAATCACAATTCAACGGAGATGTAGCTAGTGAAACTCTGAAAGATATGTTAACGAAAGTAATTAGTAGGACATTCTACACAGCCTATCTTGCATTGACTTTCTTGAGTCGACCAGTGATGTCTCCTCAAACGAAGGATAAGTTACCTGAGTTGACTTCCTCTATGTACATTTATAAGTTCAGCTGCTCCTGTGGAGATAGCTATATCGGGCGTACTACTAGGCAGCTTAACCAACGAATGAGTGAACATTTATCAGCATGGTTTGGGAAGGGCCAAATAAAAACAATACGCAGTTCTATCTTGGCACATCTAATTGATAGTGGTCAAATTGTAGATAAATTGTAATCATTTCAAGTGATCTATCGTATACGTCCATCATTTCCCAACGGAGTTCGCTCCCGTCTCCTTCATATAGCAGAAGCCATAGGAATTCGTACATTCCACCCCAATTTATGTATACAGAAGAAATTCGTAACCTCCCTATCCCTTCCATGGCCGGGCATAACTTAACAAATGACATTATTATTTGTAAAATTTATTTTTATTATCTTAATTTTGTTATCATTTGATTGTAATTTTCCTCCTCTTTCCGTTTGTATTCTTCACTATCTATTTACTTACATACTTCTTATTACGTAATGATTTCAATGTTTTGTGATCACTATTATAAGTCTATTTACCCATGTTTGACCTCTTATTTCTTATGGTTAACTATTGATAAGACTTTTGTTATCATAATTTACTATTCTTACTACTATCAGTACACCTGCCTTCTCACTATCAACTTGTACTTTTACCTACAATACTCGGTAACGTATTGTATTTCATTGTGATTATTAATTCAAATAGCCTTGATTGGTCTAACATTTTCGTACAAATATTCATGTGTATTAGAGTAAAGCCTGATGATGATTTAACTGGAAACAATTGTTTGCTTAAATGTGTTGTTCTAATTTTCACAATGGGAATCTTTAATATTATAAAACTCCTTCAAACAAACCGTGACATTCCGCTGACTAGTAACTTAAATTAAGAAGTTATGAGTAATGAAGTTCGAACATGTTGGGAGTTAAACATTTGTCATTTATAACATTGAATGATTGTCGTGTTATTTCGCAGATTGATTGAGATCGAAATTGTACCATTGAATGTACCGCTGTATCATTAATGATACGATTGGTTAAAAGTTCCTCCTGTGACCTGAAAATCCTAATCTCAGTCCTTTCTGAGGTCGCATAGCTGAGAAAACTCAGTCTAGAATAAAACATGTTCTATTTTGCCTTCACCAGTACCTCAAATGAAATCAGTCTCTGACGAATACAACATACAAATATTCATTTAGACCTTTACTTATGTTTATTGAATTAACACAAAAACCAATAGAACTTAATTCATTAATGCTATATATAACTAGAGAAAAAGAGACAAACATAGATCATCTAATTAACTGATCAATTAATTAAGTATACAACTGTTATGTAATCTATCGATTACTGTTTCATACAGCTTAATTCATCCAAAGAAAAATTTGTACCATAACAATAGCAATAAAGGTTTTAGAGTAAAGTGAACATAAAATTACAAAAGAGTAATGCTATAATAGATAAATATTCAACACTATTTAGTTAGTGAATTTCAGTTGAGTGTCTTGAAATGTGGTGAATTAAAACGATACATGGAACTATGCGCATAAAATCTTATTCTTTCCGCGGAATTCTACACTAATATGATAATAAGACTGACCTGGGTGACTGGGTTTATGATACCACTGAATTGATCTCCTACCAGGGTGTCCACTTATCGACATAGAATACTCAGATGACATAGTCCTGTTTGGTGAAGACGCTGGCAAAATGCAGAGTCTTCTGTTAGAACTGAGTAATAATGCCAGGATGTTTGGGATGCGTTTCTCTCCATCTAAATGTAAATTGTTACTCCAGGACTGGCCTGCATCAACACATGAACTAAGGATAGGGAGGGAAGTAGTCGAGCGTGTCGAAAACTTCACTTATCTTGGAAGTCTGATCAGCCTTAATGGGTTGGTGTCTGACGAAATCTCGGTACGGCTTTTGCCAACTTACGTCACCAATGGCTAAAACGAGATATCCGTCTATCGATTAAGGGACGAGTATACTGCACAGCAGTTCGTTCTGTTCTACTTTACGGCTGTGAAACATGGCCATTAAGGGTAGAAGATACTCGTAGGTTACTAGTATTTGACCACAGATGCCTTAGAAATATTGCTCGCATCTGCTGAGATCATCGGGGAAGTAATAGTGAGGTTAGACAGAGGGTATTAGGAAATTGTGGTAAATCAGTTGATGAGGTGATGAATCTTCATCGACTGAGATGGTTAGGCCACGTGATACGTATGCCAGGACGGGTTATGCTGACTAGTGTAGGGGATGGTTGGAAGAGAGTTAGGGGCGGCCAAACCAAAACGTGGCATCAGTTTTTGAAGTCACTAACTTTTATTCTGAGCCATGTTGGTAGATGCAGACTACTTGGTTGGGATCCGTGTGACTATTGTAATCAATGGTTGGAGACTCTGTGTGACATGGCTCAGAGTCGATCACAATGGCGCAGGTGTATACACTCTTTATCTTCCTTTAAACCTTGAAATTAAAATTGCTTCATAACTTTCTTCCTTCCTACACTATATTCTTATATACAACCTATCTCTTATATACTACCACCACTAAATTAACTACTTCTTTGAATTTTGTGTTCATCTTGTTGTGTTAATGAGGTATGGCAACTCGGACCGATGCATAAATGTTCCTGGTCCTACGTTGTCGACTGATTGACTGACTGACCACTAAATTGGATACCTAAACGATTCTCTATGTAAACAGACCAGATGACTTTATATCGAAGCTAATTCATGATCAAGATAGTGAACTAGTGTAACGCTAGATATTACACATACACACATACATAATTTTAAGCAGTCGCTCTCAATGATTTCAGAGTAGAAATCAATAATAGGAAAAAGATCAAACATTTACTTGTCAATAAGCTGAGTGACTGTTTGTCCAAACTCAGCGACTAATAACACTCACTTTCATTACCTCAATCAAATCGAAACTGGAAATCAATAATCAGAGGAAGTGTATACAAGATGTGACAATAAATATAGTTAAGATTCACATGGTGTTGTTTACATGTATCTTCCCATTGTTATTATTCTCCACCATCTCATTGTTATTTAGGACTGCAATTGATCAGTCTCTTGTTGGCATATGTGCATTTTGTGCGAACTGCCTTGATATTGCCTGAAGTCACATTACATATTGAAAGCTAGTCTTGTAATATAGGGTATAAATAATCATTATAAATTATTAGGATTTCATAATCACAATAAATAATGAGTAACTTGATAGCCATCAAAAAGTCTTAAGAAAAATGAATACCAGAAGAATTGTATTATGAAATATAGAATATCATACCATAAAGATCAAATCCAATCAACTGTCGGTTATTGATAAGAAATAATGTTTTTCAGGTTACATCCCGTTGCAAACCCATCAATATAACTTGCATAATTTGTTAAAGATAAAATAAAAAATTCGTCATGCTTTCTTGTTATGAATGTTAAGGACTACAAATGATTAACATGGAACTCAAGGACTTAATACTACTACCTGTCATTATCCAAATTTAATAAAAGCTTGCAAATAAATGATAAAATCGGTGCATTTACCTCATGATACACTGGTCAACATTCAGTCATTACTATCAATTTAAGTGTGTACAACTGATGAGTCCCATTCAAAATGAAACACTTATCCTAGATTCATATTGCTAGCTGCTGTAAAAAAACCTTCAAATACACGTTAGTGAAGTTATAAGTCAGCATAAAATTTAGATTAATGATAAGTGGATCAAATAAATGCGTTGAACTTATGTAGATAAAGGAAGAAAGATTGAAGTTTCATCAAGGATATTGATTGTAAAATGTATGTACTGTTTCATTATAAATTTTAACTACCACGCTCAACTATCATTAACGATTACACAAAAGGCAGTTCAACAGTAGAGTGCACAAGCGTAATATGTATTGAATAATGATGCACTTAGTGAGGCACAACTCTTCAAATCTATAATCAAAAACAATATATAAATGATAAATCACACTAGTCTACATATCATCACACCCAGTGCAACAACACCAACAATTTGGAAAATGAAACAGTCACTCACACTCGTCTTCTTAGTAGCCATTGGTTACGCCACCGCCCACACCACATCACGTGACTATTCGGGTGGGTACGGTGGCGGTTGCTATGGTAGCGATTGTGATAGCGGTTATGGCGATAGTGGATATGGTGGAGGCTGTACTGGCAGTGAATGTGGCGGTGGCTATGGTGGTGGCTATGGTGGCGGCTATGGTGGAGGTTGCAGTGGTGGAGATTGTGGTAATTACGGTGGTGGCTATGGTGGTGATTGCAATGGTGGAGATTGTGGTAATTACGGTGGTGGCTATGGTGGTGGTTGCAGTGGTGGCAATTGTGGAGGTGGCTACGATGATGCCTTCCCTGCTCCCTATGGCGGTGATTATGGTAACGGTGGCAACGGCTATGGAAAAGGTGGTAGTAAAGGCAACAATTATGGAAAGGTTTATGGAGGTGGTAGCGGTAAGGGTAAGGGTGGTGGCAAAGGTGGCAAAGGCGGCAAAGGTGGCGCTTACAAACCCAACCATTATGGAAGCAGTTACTGAGGCACCAGTTGAGTTGTGGATGATTCTAATTTGTTTGTGTCACACTCTCCACTGTCCTATTTTTTTTACACACCTCTCAATTCAACTCACTGTAATATAGTCGTGTTTGAATTCGAGATGAATAAAACCTATTCATTCTAAATAGTGTTTTCCATATACGTTTTGTATTGTGTGATGAACGGACGTTAGTTTCTGTGATGTTTCGAAGTATTGAGAAGTACGTTGTGTTAGTAGACAAGTGAGTGCCATGCCTCACTGTCGTGACCTCATAAGTAAAGGAAAATGTACATATCAATTTACTGAATAGTGCGATTTGCGTTAGTTTGGATTATCAGGTTGTTGGTATTTTAGGCTGTAATTTGACCAGTCTTGGTTGACACATATACATTGTGTGAGGATTGCCTCGATATAGCCATTATGACACAAACTAATATAGGATAGGTGAAATGTGACTAGTAGTGGAATTCAGGACACGCATTTCGTTCAACTTAGGACTCGTCAGTTTGGTGGAGGCAATCTACACAAGATAACCATATACCGACCAAGACTGATCAAATTTCAACCAAAATATCAACAACAGGATAATCCGAACCATTTCAAATCGAATTTAATCTCACACGGTTGCATAGGTGAGTGGAATTGTTGACTTAATAACTGAGTGGTTGATGTCTTAAGCGAACGGTAAGAGGTTTGACCTGCGGATGAACATCAATTCTGGAATGAAGCTACATTCAGCCGATGTCCATCCTACATTCCATTGTTAGTCATTCTCCATCTACTCCACTTCACCCGACCGTCTAGATTGTTTATCAGCAGATGTGTTCATGGCATATACTGTAAATGTGGCTGAAGACCTAGTCGAATTCGTGTTCCTTTATAAGAGATACGTGGATGGTATCATAATTATCTGTGAATGAGAGGACGATATCAATTGTTTATTGAATAAACTGAACTTTCATCAAAACTGCATCAGTCTTTTATGCGAAGAGGAGAAGAACGACCAGCTTCCTTTCTCAGATATACTTATAAGTAGACGAGAAGACGGTTCAATCGAACGATCCAGTTTTAGAAAGCCAAATTGGACAGGCCAATATCTTAGTTATTATAGTTACTGCTCAGTGCAATACAAACGGGGTTTGATAAGAGGCCCATTTAACAGGATTAATAGTATTCACACAAAGGACGATATTGATGACGACGTTAGGCTGTTGAACAAAACACCAATGAAAAATGGTTATCCGTTAAAATTCATAACTAGATGGGAAGGTGGTGGTATAGTGAGGCCTATTATAGCCGTGGCACAAAAATGCATGTCTACATCACCTTACCGGTTAGAGGTGATTTAAATATCCTTTTATTGAAACAAAGGATTAAATCAGTTCTTAACAAAACGTGCTATACATGAAAGGTCATTATCAGGGAAGAAACAACGTCCATGCTTCACCAAAACCTAGAAGAAATGAAAGCCATTGGGTCATGCCCCACTGTTTTTATCAATTTAAATGTGTGTATGTGTGCATGTGGTCACACACAAACAGGGAGGCGTAATCATGAACTGTAAATTAGGGTATCTGAACATGTGCCTAAATGGTTGCGGAAACAAATAAAATCAATTGATCCCATAAGAGTAGATGATAAACATCCATCATCTTCTATTGCCTAATATTTAGTTGAAAGAGGTTATTAGATTGATCTTAACACAGAGTTTGTGATGTTGTACAAAAGCGTTAAACAGCGTATGCTAAGGTTTATTGGAGCCTTAACCATAGGAAAATTCAAACCCCCTTCATGTATTTAAAATTAGTTTGTTATCAACCTAAACCTACCCTGGTAATGTTAGCATATTATTCAGAGTGATGAGTTTTCAAATCGCTTTTTCATATTTATTTTATCGTCTTTGACTCCTATTAACCTCCATTCGTCTGGTTGACAGTTTTATTGTTATATATAAATGTTTTGAAACAGTATATGTGTGATCAGATTGTTTGAAATGTATTGCGCTAATATATCACATAATCTTGATAAGCTGTGTCTTCTTATTAACCTATCCAAATTAAATCTTTCAGTTCATTAACACATCTCAATATATTTAGTGGGGGATTTAGCTGTAGGTGAAATTGATGGTTGAGTATCTGCCATTTGTGGATTTCGAGCATAAATTGTTGAGCGCCCATAACCAGTCTAACAAATAGCCAAACGAGAACTAATGAACACCGTACTCGTATTGCTTGTAATTCGTCATCCCCCTAGTCTGTTTACAAGGTTGCATCCATCTTCAAAGCTCAACTTGCTCGTAGTCCATCTCCTCCGTGAACGATTAGACTGTCGATTTTTTAGTGCTAATGATTTACCTCATTGTGTCACGGACAACATATCCACATATTTTCGTCAATCACATGGAGGAATTACTTTTCTGGTAGCTTCAGAGATGTAAACGAGTACTAATATTACTCTTTACAGTAGACTATGCAAAAACAAGAATGCTTCTTCTATTTCGATGTCGTATTCATTATCTAAAAATTGAGAACGGGACACTGTACCAGCAAGGTGACATGAAACTTGACAGTCTCAAACCACCACTCGATCTATCTTTCAAGTCGACTTGTCGAAATGTCACCCACCATGTCCACCCTACAATCAGGTCTCAGAAAGTGTTTTTTAACTGACAGTGTTTACGTTTTCCTCATTTCTCGATCCCGAGGAATAACAGTTGATGAATCAGTTTGGATATCGGTTATTCAATGGTGAGTTCGTTTTTTTATGTAATCATCAGTCTACACTATCATCAGGGCATAATACTCTAGTCATTTGACTGATTCACTGAACAAGATTCATTGTGTAATGAAGAGGTGGGAGGCTATGAGAACGAACGATGTTGGTCAGTATGTGTGTAGGGAGAAAATATTGCCTTGTAGATACTCGTCCGTCCTTCTGGAAATTAGGATATTCAGGAAAGTATACTAATATAGTGTAAATCGGACTGAACACAACTACCCTACTTGGACGTATTGAACGTTTCGAAATTTTAACATAGAATGATAGGCCAGTTATCCGAACAGAAAATTCCACAACGGGGGAAGATCTACATTACTCACTCTAATATTCCCACATTCACATTAGTGAAACTTCTCAAACCAATCCACCCTCTTCATTTTTCGATACAGAAACATGAATACATACTGTGAGTGGATATATGGGAAGAGTTGCAGAGTAATATTCGTAAAATTGCATGACTCAACACGTTGTACAAAAATGAACGAATCCCTTATTCAATTCAACCGTACAATGTTCGATTGCAACTCAGTGTATCTAGGGTAAGCCATTCGCCATATCAACACAAAGATGAAGGTTTCTATCCTTGTCATGGTGATGTGTGCACACTTCTAACAAGTTCCTTACTAGGCTATAACAGATGTTCAGTGCTTCGAGATTGGTTACCGTTGTCTAACTGAAATCAGTCAACGATCCATCCAAAAACACCTCATTCCACAATAGAAGATATCTCTAATCAGTCCCATGTGAGCGATGATGGCTTAGATAAACTGAAATGTTCACTGTTGTTTGTCTTCTTCAAAATTATCAGGATGAGTTGACGTATGGAAATGAAGTAGTTTCAGTATTTCCTGTCTGTTGACACTTTTTGAGGCTTTTTATGCACCAATTAATGTCGTGTATCAACGATGTGAAATAATGGTGATGTGTTTTAGCTAACATTACATCTCATTTGAAGATTGCCTTGTGCATTTACGCGAATAATAGTGGTAGATTAAACTCTCTTTGTTGTACACAACGGAATGAGATTCAACAACATATTGAACCACCTGAATATAAATCAAACAACACAACTTGGTATCCAAATAATATTCGCATACTCCACATGAATACATGATCATTGATTTTCTCTAATACCTCGTCAAATATGGGGTCCGATTTTCAAACAGTTAGTACTATTTTCAGATTCATTTATCAATCAACTTGAGTTCAGATGGTAGATTATTTTCTTGCCTCAACTGATCTACTTTCATGTACGGCTATATTGAAAGACAATCTGTACAACGAATTAGAATGAAATCATAAATTATTAGATATTAGCTGTTGTATGTTAAACAATAATGGAAAATAAAACTTCATAATCTTACTACCTTCCTCAATCAGGTCACGTACATAAAACCGGATAGCTCAACAGAGTTGTGTATTGCCAACCGACTGAAACTTTATGCCGTTGTTCATTCTCACCTTCTGAAAACAGTAGAATTCTCATCTACACATCTCAAACGAAATCTGTTTGAAGCAAATGCGAAAGGTTCAGTGAAGATTAAATCTTTCACCAGTCCTGGTGAGCAATCATAGATAAATTCATGAACTGACCTGTCAGGTACAGTAGAATTGAGTGCAACGAAATCGATCATTGAAATGATCATACACACTGCAACCGACAAACAAATTTGTTTTAGAACGAAGAGTTGAAAAACTACAATCTATGCATATAGTGTTTATTATTGTCCACATTGGAGTTATGGACTCCGAGCAATTTTATTTAATAGGGTAGAAAGGAAATGTACCGCCGACAAACTGGAAGAACTGATGAACGTTGAAAAATGTCGAAGAGACAACTGTTACCTATAGAAATTTATCGAAAAATATAAAAATCCTAAGGGAAACCAGATGAAAATGCCTACAGTTAGTAAGAAACCGATGTCTATAAATCTCAACTTTAAAAGTGATGACGTCACAAATGAAACGAGAAGGAGGCTTAACACAGCATTAGCCAGGACGTATCCGGCAGTCAAATTATTAATTCTGTATAAAAACAACGTATTCAATAATCCAATCAAAGGTTGACAAAGGACTCTTTTCATGATACAGCAAACTGTATTCATAAATCTAGGTGCACCTGACAAAGGAGCATTATTGGCAGAACAGAAAGAAGAAACAATACTACTACTAACATTATGACGAATAATATTCACAATATTACTACTACTACTACTACCACTACTACCACTACTACTACTACTACTCATATTCACACTCACACTACCACCAATACTCACACTACTAGTAATGCTACTACCACGACGACAACGGCTATTACCACCACTAACACTCCTACTTCTTTTGTTACTATTACCAATTCTTTTACTAATACCCCATTCAGTAAATTGTCCTACTCAAATTCTTCAACAGGATTTGCACATTGCAAGCCTTGTAGTATAATTAGTTCTACTGGATTTATTATCGAAACACACATGATAATTTTCCAGACTACGTATTCATGTTGGACACAAGTCGACAGTCAATAACAATCGTAATAGTGCTCTTTGCCGACGTTCATCAATGTACCCGTATAAATCAGATGAAACTAAATGAATGGTATAATGCTAACTGGTCATTTAATTAGCAAACACAGGTTTACAACCATTCTTACATGTTATAACCTAATTCATTCAATATTAGATTCTATTACGTTCACTGATTGTTTCATGATTGAAATAAATGAAATAAGGGTTATGGCAATTAAGAATGTCATTATCCGAGAACACATTCTATTAATCTGTAAGTGTATTCACCACATCCACTTCGAAGCTATATATATGTGAATTTAACAAACACACTGTTATCATGAATACCAATCAAGGTGTGTAATAAACGTATTTGTCACTGATGAACTTAATACATTGTGCACTCAGAGTGTTGTGAGGTTTATTCGAAAGCTTTGATGAGTTGATGCAGTAAACTTCAGAATATCTGACTGTAAATCAACTTGCCAACACAGCTTATCTCACACACGAATAGAAATGGAAGCACAGTTGGGCATTATGGGTGCAACTTCGTCACTATCCATATTCAAACTTTTCATATGTGGTCTGACTAACGCAAGTAGAAGATTTCATATATTCCTCATGTTCACTCAAAAGGTAGTGAGTGATTGATACAAGGAGTTCATTTGCTTTTTCATTTGTTTTATGAGATTCTTCTGTTCATAAGCCATTACAGACAATTCCAACTTGATTTGCAAATACTTCAACAATTCGCAGTCAACAATACGTGAGTAAGTATCTATTCAGGTTTCAGCTACTAACACAATGAATCAATTATGAGAATTGAAACGGTTCTGCATAATACTGAAACACGGGAATCCACTACTGAACAACGTCATCTT
The DNA here is from genome assembly GCA_944470415.2 of Schistosoma rodhaini. NCBI lineage: Eukaryota > Metazoa > Platyhelminthes > Trematoda > Strigeidida > Schistosomatidae > Schistosoma > Schistosoma rodhaini. The sequence goes on from OX104037.1 coordinate 38,687,804, forward strand.
AATCATGCAAAAACAAATTATGAGTGAGAGACAATGGAGTTGGCTAAAAGTGTTCACTTCACTTTTGCAGTTTTGAGTAAGATGAATGTTGAAAGTAGTTAAGTGCCACTCACACTATCGAAACAAACTCTATTTGTCCGAACAATGAGAATATATCAATGATAGTGTGCAAAGCATCGGGTCCCGACACCACGACTCCCGACTAACACGCTATTTAGGATATCTTTTATCTTGAACTTGACCTTCTGTCAGGATGTTGGATAAACTATGTTAATCGAATACAAATTATGAGTTACAATCTGAAATAAAAACTGGCTTGTCTTATGGTCATCCAATAATGATTTCACCTTGTTGTCCCTAAATTACTGACATATGACACCTCCTTGAGAGGAATTAGCCTGAACAAACGGAGTGTTTTTAGTACTAGTGTCTCGTCTACTATCTAAATCGGTATTGTCATGGATGAAATATGACAATATGGAGAATTGATTGTTTGCTGCCAGATATCCCTTATTTAAGGTCGTTACAACATCGTCTATGAGGTCAACAAGTTAAATTCAAATAAACGTTCATTTAACCTGTTTAGTTATAACTTGTATGTCAAGAGAAACATCACTTGTCAGTGTCATCAAAAAGAGTTTCGTCTCATTCAATGACGACTTAATCAACGGTTTCGATGATCCACATGCTAACGAATTCTAACGGTAGAATCAAAATAGTGAGTAATTCGTGAACTAACTGTTTCATTGATATTTTTAACTATCACGCTCAACTATCATTAACGATTACACAAAAGGCAGTTCAACAGTAGAGTGCACAAGCGTAATATGTATTGAATAATGATGCACTTAGTGAGGCACAACTCTTCAAATCTATAATCAAAAACAATATATAAATGATAAATCACACTAGTCTACATATCATCACACCCAGTGCAACAACACCAACAATTTGGAAAATGAAACAGTCACTCACACTCGTCTTCTTAGTAGCCATTGGTTACGCCACCGCCCACACCACATCACGTGACTATTCGGGTGGGTACGGTGGCGGTTGCTATGGTAGCGATTGTGATAGCGGTTATGGCGATAGTGGATATGGTGGAGGCTGTACTGGCAGTGAATGTGGCGGTGGCTATGGTGGTGGCTATGGTGGCGGCTATGGTGGAGGTTGCAGTGGTGGAGATTGTGGTAATTACGGTGGTGGCTATGGTGGTGATTGCAATGGTGGAGATTGTGGTAATTACGGTGGTGGCTATGGTGGTGGTTGCAGTGGTGGCAATTGTGGAGGTGGCTACGATGATGCCTTCCCTGCTCCCTATGGCGGTGATTATGGTAACGGTGGCAACGGCTATGGAAAAGGTGGTAGTAAAGGCAACAATTATGGAAAGGTTTATGGAGGTGGTAGCGGTAAGGGTAAGGGTGGTGGCAAAGGTGGCAAAGGCGGCAAAGGTGGCGCTTACAAACCCAACCATTATGGAAGCAGTTACTGAGGCACCAGTTGAGTTGTGGATGATTCTAATTTGTTTGTGTCACACTCTCCACTGTCCTATTTTTTTTACACACCTCTCAATTCAACTCACTGTAATATAGTCGTGTTTGAATTCGAGATGAATAAAACCTATTCATTCTAAATAGTGTTTTCCATATACGTTTTGTATTGTGTGATGAACGGACGTTAGTTTCTGTGATGTTTCGAAGTATTGAGAAGTACGTTGTGTTAGTAGACAAGTGAGTGCCATGCCTCACTGTCGTGACCTCATAAGTAAAGGAAAATGTACATATCAATTTACTGAATAGTGCGATTTGCGTTAGTTTGGATTATCAGGTTGTTGGTATTTTAGGCTGTAATTTGACCAGTCTTGGTTGACACATATACATTGTGTGAGGATTGCCTCGATATAGCCATTATGACACAAACTAATATAGGATAGGTGAAATGTGACTAGTAGTGGAATTCAGGACACGCATTTCGTTCAACTTAGGACTCGTCAGTTTGGTGGAGGCAATCTACACAAGATAACCATATACCGACCAAGACTGATCAAATTTCAACCAAAATATCAACAACAGGATAATCCGAACCATTTCAAATCGAATTTAATCTCACACGGTTGCATAGGTGAGTGGAATTGTTGACTTAATAACTGAGTGGTTGATGTCTTAAGCGAACGGTAAGAGGTTTGACCTGCGGATGAACATCAATTCTGGAATGAAGCTACATTCAGCCGATGTCCATCCTACATTCCATTGTTAGTCATTCTCCATCTACTCCACTTCACCCGACCGTCTAGATTGTTTATCAGCAGATGTGTTCATGGCATATACTGTAAATGTGGCTGAAGACCTAGTCGAATTCGTGTTCCTTTATAAGAGATACGTGGATGGTATCATAATTATCTGTGAATGAGAGGACGATATCAATTGTTTATTGAATAAACTGAACTTTCATCAAAACTGCATCAGTCTTTTATGCGAAGAGGAGAAGAACGACCAGCTTCCTTTCTCAGATATACTTATAAGTAGACGAGAAGACGGTTCAATCGAACGATCCAGTTTTAGAAAGCCAAATTGGACAGGCCAATATCTTAGTTATTATAGTTACTGCTCAGTGCAATACAAACGGGGTTTGATAAGAGGCCCATTTAACAGGATTAATAGTATTCACACAAAGGACGATATTGATGACGACGTTAGGCTGTTGAACAAAACACCAATGAAAAATGGTTATCCGTTAAAATTCATAACTAGATGGGAAGGTGGTGGTATAGTGAGGCCTATTATAGCCGTGGCACAAAAATGCATGTCTACATCACCTTACCGGTTAGAGGTGATTTAAATATCCTTTTATTGAAACAAAGGATTAAATCAGTTCTTAACAAAACGTGCTATACATGAAAGGTCATTATCAGGGAAGAAACAACGTCCATGCTTCACCAAAACCTAGAAGAAATGAAAGCCATTGGGTCATGCCCCACTGTTTTTATCAATTTAAATGTGTGTATGTGTGCATGTGGTCACACACAAACAGGGAGGCGTAATCATGAACTGTAAATTAGGGTATCTGAACATGTGCCTAAATGGTTGCGGAAACAAATAAAATCAATTGATCCCATAAGAGTAGATGATAAACATCCATCATCTTCTATTGCCTAATATTTAGTTGAAAGAGGTTATTAGATTGATCTTAACACAGAGTTTGTGATGTTGTACAAAAGCGTTAAACAGCGTATGCTAAGGTTTATTGGAGCCTTAACCATAGGAAAATTCAAACCCCCTTCATGTATTTAAAATTAGTTTGTTATCAACCTAAACCTACCCTGGTAATGTTAGCATATTATTCAGAGTGATGAGTTTTCAAATCGCTTTTTCATATTTATTTTATCGTCTTTGACTCCTATTAACCTCCATTCGTCTGGTTGACAGTTTTATTGTTATATATAAATGTTTTGAAACAGTATATGTGTGATCAGATTGTTTGAAATGTATTGCGCTAATATATCACATAATCTTGATAAGCTGTGTCTTCTTATTAACCTATCCAAATTAAATCTTTCAGTTCATTAACACATCTCAATATATTTAGTGGGGGATTTAGCTGTAGGTGAAATTGATGGTTGAGTATCTGCCATTTGTGGATTTCGAGCATAAATTGTTGAGCGCCCATAACCAGTCTAACAAATAGCCAAACGAGAACTAATGAACACCGTACTCGTATTGCTTGTAATTCGTCATCCCCCTAGTCTGTTTACAAAGTTGCATCCATCTTCAAAGCTCAACTTGCTCGTAGTCCATCTCCTCCGTGAACGATTAGACTGTCGATTTTTTAGTGCTAATGATTTACCTCATTGTGTCACGGACAACATATCCACATATTTTCGTCAATCACATGGAGGAATTACTTTTCTGGTAGCTTCAGAGATGTAAACGAGTACTAATATTACTCTTTACAGTAGACTATGCAAAAACAAGAATGCTTCTTCTATTTCGATGTCGTATTCATTATCTAAAAATTGAGAACGGGACACTGTACCAGCAAGGTGACATGAAACTTGACAGTCTCAAACCACCACTCGATCTATCTTTCAAGTCGACTTGTCGAAATGTCACCCACCATGTCCACCCTACAATCAGGTCTCAGAAAGTGTTTTTTAACTGACAGTGTTTACGTTTTCCTCATTTCTCGATCCCGAGGAATAACAGTTGATGAATTAGTTTGGATATCGGTTATTCAATGGTGAGTTCGTTTTTTTATGTAATCATCAGTCTACACTATCATCAGGGCATAATACTCTAGTCTTGTGTCTGATTCACTGAACAAGATTCATTGTGTAATGAAGAGGTGGGAGGCTATGAGAACGAACGATGTTGGTCAGTATGTGTGTAGGGAGAAAATATTGCCTTGTAGATACTCGTCCGTCCTTCTGGAAATTAGGATATTCAGGAAAGTATACTAATATAGTGTAAATCGGACTGAACACAACTACCCTACTTGGACGTATTGAACGTTTCGAAATTTTAACATAGAATGATAGGCCAGTTATCCGAACAGAAAATTCCACAACGGGGGAAGATCTACATTACTCACTCTAATATTCCCACATTCACATTAGTGAAACTTCTCAAACCAATCCACCCTCTTCATTTTTCGATACAGAAACATGAATACATATTGTGAGTGGATATATGGGAAGAGTTTTATAGTAATATTCATAATCTTACTACCTTCCTCAATCAGGTCACGTACATAAAACCGGATAGCTCAACAGAGTTGTGTATTGCCAACCGACTGAAACTTTATGCCGTTGTTCATTCTCACCTTCTGAAAACAGTAGAATTCTCATCTACACATCTCAAACGAATTCTGTTTGACGCAAATGCGAAAGGTTCAGTGTTAAGGAGTGGTACGCAGTGAAGATTAAATCTTTCACCAGTCCTGGTGAACAATTATAGATAAATTCATTGATGCGAGAGCGAGAATGACAATGATTGGTTGTCTTGATGAGTCAGACATTAGATAGAATGACAGGTGTTATATGTGTTATATTTATTCCCATATCCTTATTATGTATTGACAGTTATTGATGGACTGTTATTGATTGACTGTTCTTTGCGTCGGATTTTGGTGTGTAAATATATTGACGTTATAGTCAGGCTAATCTCGTGTTCTTGATTTGAGTTGTGTTGAAGTCCTGTAAAACAGACACTGGGTGGGAATCTAGTGTAGATATTCGTCTAAGGTAAATTAACGTCCCATATACGTGTAAAAAGTGAAAGGACTGTTATAACAAGAAATCCCAGCGTTATAACAGTATCCTTACGTTTATAACAATTGACGAGGGTGATTAAAACTGATCTACGCCTACATATTTTTAACAATAAAATGGATAATCTGAAAACCTTATTGCAACAGCAAAATTACTTACTTACGCCTGCTATCCCTCGTCGAGGAGCATAGGCCGCTCTCCAGCATTCTCCATCCAACTCTGTCTTGAGCCTTCCTTTCCAGTTCTTTCCAGTTGCTATTCATCCTTTTCATATCTAATTCTATTTCTCGGCGTAGTGTGTGCTTTGGTCTTCCTCTTTTCCGCTTCCCTTCCGGATTCCAGGTTGGGGATTGAGTCGTGATGCACATTGGTGATTTTCTTAATGTATGTCCAATCCACTTCCAATGTCTTTTCCTAATTTCCTCTTCAGGTGGAAGATGGTTTGTCCTCTCCCATAAAACGCTGTTGCTGATAATATCCAGCCAATAGATGTTGAGTATTTTGTGTAGACAACTGTTTACAAATACTTGTACCTCCCTGATCATGGTCGTAGTAGTTCTCCACGTTTCAGCTCCGTACAGTAGGACTGTCTTCAAGTTCGTATTGAAGATTCTGACTTTGAAATTAGTTGACAGTTGTTTTGAGTTCTATATGTTCTTCAATTGTAGGAATACTGCCCTTGCTTTGCCAATCCTCGCCCTTACATCTGCATCCGATCCTCCTTGTTTATCAACGATGCTTCCCAGGTACGTGAATGTTTCCACCTCTTCCAGAGTTTCGCCATCAAATGTGATTGGTTTTGTCGGTGTTCTCCGTGTTGTATTTGAGAATCTTGCTTTTTCCTTTGTGAATGTGGAGGCCTATCGATGCGGAGGCTGCTGCTACATTTGCTGTCTTCATCTGCATTTGTTCGTGTGTATGAGAGAAGGGCTAGGTCATCTGCGAAGTCCAAATCATCTAATTGATTCTGAGAAGTCCATTGTATTCCGTATTTCCCGTCAGATGTTGAGTTCTTCATAATCCAGTCAATCACTAGAAGGAAGAGGAATGGGGAGATTAGACAACCTTGTCTGACTCCGGCCCTTACTGGAAATGCATCTGTTAGCTGTCCTCCATGCACCACTTTGCACTGTAGTCCATCGTATGAGTTTTGGATAATGTTGACGATCTTCTGAGGAACTCCATAGTGTCGAAGAAGTTTCCATAATGTTCTCCTGTCCACGCTGTCAAACGCCTTCTCATAGTCAATGAAGTTGACGTATAGTGATGAGTTCCACTCAACTGATTGTTCAACGATGATCCGTAGTGTCGCAATCTGGTCTGTGCACGACCGATCCTTACGGAATCCAGCCTGATGATCCCTAAGTTCGGTGTCTACTGAGTCTTCCATCCGATTCAGCAGCACTCTGTTGAAAACTTTTCCTGGTACTGATAACAAACTGATGCCTCTGTAGTTCTCACATTGGCTCATATCTTCTTTCTTTGGTAATATTGATGAGGTATGCTTCTTTCCAGTCTGTTAGTGACACTTGCTCTTCCTCCCAAATCTTCTTGAATAGAAGGTGAAGCATATTTGCAGTTATTTCAATGTCTGACTTCAGTGCTTCTGCTGGTATATTGTCAGGTCCTGCCGCCTTCCCACTTTTGATTTGTCTGATGGCCATCTTGACTTCTTCGATCGTTGGTGGAGTGACATCTATTGAAAGGTCAGTGTGGGCTGCTTCGATTTTCGGTAGATTCAATGGGACTGGTCTATTCAGCAGTTCCTCGAAGTATTCTGCCCATCTTTTCCTCTGTTCTTGAATCTCAGTGATTGTCTTTCCTTCTTTGTCCTTGACTGTTCTTTCTGGTTTGCTATATTTTCCTGCCAGTTTCTTCGTTGTATCATATAGTTGTTTCATAATCCCTTCTCTTGCAGCTTTTTCCGCCGTCGTTGCTAGTTCTCCCATGTATTTCTGCTTGTCGGCTTTAATGCTTTTCTTCACTTCCCTGTTCACTTCTGCGTAGTCTGCTTGTGCTTTGACTTTCTCTGCTCGTGTTCGGCTGTCTTATTATCATATTAGTGTAGAATTCCGCGGAAAGAATGAGATTTTATGCGCATAGTTCCATGTATCGTTTTAATTCACCACATTTCAAGACACTCAACTGAAATTCACTAACTAAATAGTGTTGAATATTTATCTATTATAGCACTACTCTTTTGTAATTTTATGTTCACTTTACTCTAAAACCTTTATTGCTATTGTTATGGTACAAATTTTTCTTTGGATGAATTAAGCTGTATGAAACAGTAATCGATAGATTACATAACAGTTGTATACTTAATTAATTGATCAGTTAATTAGATGATCTATGTTTGTCTCTTTTTCTCTAGTTATATATAGCATTAATGAATTAAGTTCTATTGGTTTTTGTGTTAATTCAATAAACATAAGTAAAGGTCTAAATGAATATTTGTATGTTGTATTCGTCAGAGACTGATTTCATTTGAGGTACTGGTGAAGGTAAAATAGAACATGTTTTATTCTAGACTGAGTTTTCTCAGCTATGCGACCTCAGAAAGGACTGAGATTAGGATTTTCAGGTCACAGGAGGAACTTTTAACCAATCGTATCATTAATGATACAGCGGTACATTCAATGGTACAATTTCGATCTCAATCAATCTGCGAAATAACACGACAATCATTCAATGTTATAAATGACAAATGTTTAGCTCCCAACATGTTCGAACTTCATTACTCATAACTTCTTAATTTAAGTTACTAGTCAGCGGAATGTCACTGTTTGTTTGAAGGAGTTTTATAATATTAAAGATTCCCATTGTGAAAATTAGAACAACACATTTAAGCAAACAATTGTTTTCAGTTAAATCATCATCAGGCTTTACTCTAATATACATGAATATTTGTACGAAAATGTTAGACCAATCAAGGCTATTTGAATTAATAATCACAATGAAATACAATACGTTACCTAGTATTGTAGGTAAAAGTACAAGTTGATAGTGAGAAGGCAGGTGTACTGATAGTAGTAAGAATAGTAAATTATGATAACAAAAGTCTTATCAATAGTTAACCATAAGAAATAAGAGGTCAAACATGGGTAAATAGACTTATAATAGTGATCACAAAACATTGAAATCATTACGTAATAAGATGTAATTAATTAGTTAGTGAAGAATACAGACGGAAAGAGGAGGAAAATTACAATCAAATGATAACAAAATTAAGATAATAAAAATAAATTTTACAAATAATAATGTCATTTGTTAAGTTATGCCCGGCCATGGAAGGGATAGGGAGGTTACGAATTTCTTCTGTATACATAAATTGGGGTGGAATGTACGAATTCCTATGGCTTCTGCTATATGAAGGAGACGGGAGCGAACTCCGTTGGGAAATGATGGACGTATACGATAGATCACTTGAAATGATTACAATTTATCTACAATTTGACCACTATCAATTAGATGTGCCAAGATAGAACTGCGTATTGTTTTTATTTGGCCCTTCCCAAACCATGCTGATAAATGTTCACTCATTCGTTGGTTAAGCTGCCTAGTAGTACGCCCGATATAGCTATCTCCACAGGAGCAGCTGAACTTATAAATGTACATAGAGGAAGTCAACTCAGGTAACTTATCCTTCGTTTGAGGAGACATCACTGGTCGACTCAAGAAAGTCAATGCAAGATAGGCTGTGTAGAATGTCCTACTAATTACTTTCGTTAACATATCTTTCAGAGTATCACAAGCTACATCTCCGTTGAATTGTGATTTCATGTATAAAGGTTTCTTTCGAACAGTTGGAATCAACGACTTCTTCCTTGTATCATTCATGTACTTCTTAATGAACGCACTATCAAATTGTACTTTTAACTATTATTCTCGGTGACGTATTCTATTTCGTTGTGATTATTGACTCAAACAGCCTTGATTAGTATAAAATTTTCATATAAATATTCATGTATATTAGAGTAAAGCTTGATGACGATCTAATTGAAGGAGTTTTGTAGAGTTTGGTTGCATTTGTTGGTTATCTTAATCAAAGATTGAGTGCAGTTAAAATAAATAGTTTCCGAAAAATTCAATCTGTTGAATAGCTGACTGATATTAAAAATGAATTGCATTGATAGAAATTTCAATGAATGAAAACGTTTGGTATTTTATATGGTAATATGACTTTGCTTTTTAATTCATTGGACAAGAAAACTCATGAAATCCATAGGAAAGATTATTTTTACTGTAAATAAAAAATTCCCATTACTATTAAAAAACAAAGATATGTTGTACATCGAGATCATTGACCAATCAATGTTAGGCCACCAATGAAAACCCAAAAGCACTGTATAGCCGTCTCATCTTAGTATCGGACTCCTGAACAGTGAACATCCGCGATCCCACAGGATGGACTGGAACCTAGGACTTTTAGTCTCGTGTTCTAACGTTTAACCACCCAGCCGGTAGGTAACCAACGGTGTTAATGTCTAACTTCAACTAATCTACGAAATTGTGAGACCATCTTCCAGGTTTCGCAATAGTTGGGGCCCGAGTTAGTGCAAGACATTAAGGAGAAAGATTTTATTTGTACAGTTCAATCGCTGAGATTTTTTACAAATACAATTTCATTCTTTAAAAATGATAATGTTAAAAGTCGTTTCTCTGTACATTGTATATAACAAGCAAATAGACGCCATCCCTAAATTGTAATCCTGAATCAAACCTTACACTAGTGGTAATATATTTTATGGAAAAACTAGTAAGATAACACCGATTACATTTTTGGGTGAAATTCATTCACCCTCATATCTAAAAACTATTTTACAGTATAGGTCATGTTAATCAGAGATGGATTGTAGCTCGCAGTGGAAACCACGACGCTCCTTTCGTCGTAATTGAAACTCGTCAGTTGGATGTACCTACATCCCAGAGTTGATGTTCAGTCTGGAACTAGAACCCAGTACGTTTCGCTCTAAATGCTATCATGTCATCCACTTAGATACTGAGTACAGATAGTCACTAGCTTCGGTAATAGAGTGAATTTTAATTTCAATTCACATATATTGATTTTTTTAAATCTTACCATTGATGTTTAGGACTAATTGATCAGTCTCTTATTGGCACATATGCACCCTGTACGGATCGACTCAATACTGCCGTAAGTCACTAGCATTATAAATGGATAACGCGATGGTGTTTAAAGCGAACATTACTGGGTTCGAGATCCCGAGTGAACATTAACTCTAGAATGCAGGTACATCCACATGAATAGTCCCAACAAGAACGAAACGCGCTTCCTGGATCCCACTACTAGCTATCATCAATCTCAGCTTTATAATGCTTGTGACTTCAGCCAATATTAAGGCGATCCGTACAGGATGCATATTGCCAATAAGAGACTGATGAATTACAGTCCTAAACATCAATGGGAAGAATCAAACAACCAATACAAAAATGACTTATAGCTCATATTAGTTCACCATAAAAGCTTTAACACTAAACCCTTCATCTTAATCCTAAATACCTAACACTAACTAGGAACAATATGGGAACTGCTGAAAATCTATTTGGGTTCTTTTATGAGTTTGAGATGGAAAACCTATCACATCCATTAGAATGATAAACTCAAGTTTATATGTAGTAGAGATATTAATAGATGTTTGAATCTTATGATACCTTTTCACATTTAAAAACAATATCGTTTTCTTTTCCATAAAATATCTGTTTAAACATGCCATTTTTCGGCTAGTTAGAAATTCGTTACATTTGTTTTATACTCATCCCTATACTATTTTATTATAATTTAAATGATATGAACTCGTTTTGATTACCTATAGCAACGTGGTTAGTATTAACTTTCTTCGTAACTGCATATTATTAAATGAAATTCAAAATAATAATTATCTAGGCAAAGTACTCTATAGGCATTATTCGTCATATTCGGACAGCTAAAGCACCACTACAAAAATTGTACACTTATTTTATCTTAGTATGGTACTTCTAAACACTGTGAATATAAATATGATTATACAGCTTTAAGAATAAACTCACAGATGTATGCACGAAATTGAAAGTGCGGTGAATGATAACCTTATTATTATTATTATTAAAAATGACAATATTTCTCTTTTAAAATTCTTGAAGAAATATCTGCTTTTGATACTGACTGTATGTTAAAACATTTAATATGATTCAATGTATGCATAGTCAAGGCTGTTTGAGTAGCTAGATGGCTCTTAACTATAAATCTCAACTAAGTTTGTGAATAAAGGATTGTCAGTGCATCGTTGTATTACAGTTGATGTCAGTTTGGGATGAAAATCCTAATCCTAATTCATAACATTAGTTTAACACTTAAGACCTATTCCTAACCTTTTCGCACCACAGCCGATATCATTTGGGTGACGCAAAACCTTAAAGGGTCACAAACCTAACTAACAACATTAGTTCAACTAATAATATGTAGACTGATGAGTAGGCGAGAATGATAATGATTGTTTGCCTGCTTAGTCAGACATGTTGATAGTCTGACATATGAATCATATACTCTGCTATCCTTAATATTGATTGATTGGTTGTTCATTGTTGTTGGATTGTGTCGGGTTTTGCGGTGGAAATATATTTACTATCTAGTCAGACTAATCACGTGTTTTTGATCTGAGTTGTGTTGATGTCCTGTAGAATAGGCACTGGGAAAGAATCTAGTGTAGATATTCGTCTAAGGTAAATTAACGCCCTATTCGTGAGTAAAAAGAAAACGGACTGTTATAACACAAACTCAACGTTCTCCTTTAACTGTAAAGTATAGTTCAATATGTATGGATCAATTAATCACATTAAAGCTATTATATTGTAATTTTATTGCTTTTCATGGTCAATTATTTTATACTAAAACCTTTTATCCTGATTGTTAAGCAAGTCTCTAATGGTCGTCAGTATTGTTTACTTTTATCAGAATTAAAACCAACAAAAGTAGACAAATATTGTAACCTCATATTACTGTATGAACCATGAAAGCGAAGCTTCATAAAAACTGCGACAACAATCACTCAAATGTGCCATAATAATAAAAATAAAAATGACTAGTCATTCCCATTAGAAGCCGTTGTTAGAAAATATTGATTAATGAACATGGCTTTATGATGTTAGTATTGTAAACCACGCATGTGAACTACTCTTTCCGATCATCAACGTAGATAAATAAATTGTTATAACCTGTGAACGCCGATTGTTATATCTTGTGACCGCCAATCAGAGAGTATTGAATTATCGATCAGACCAATGACACACTAAAACCCGTACGAGTAATCTAGAGTACCTGTCGGTCCTGCTTTCTGCCTAGCTCAGCCAGTTAAGTCCAGAACACCAATAACAGCCTCTGCGGTATGAGGCATTTATTTCATATACTAAACAGATAGACCACATAGTACCATAAAATGGAAAATAACATTTGTACAAGATTCAGCTAAATGTGGTTGTGAATTTAGGAGGCAGTAATTAATAGACTTCGGATAACTCAAGAACGGTAAATCGTATAGTAATAGTTTATGGGTCAAAATAAAGCTTATAATAAAAGGAACATGATTATGAATAGTTGAGTTACTTAACAACTATACAATAGGAAATATACGTATCATATTGGTCCATAAATAGTTCTTAGAAGCTACCATTCACAATTAGCTTCGGGATACAACATACTTACTTACTTACGCCCGTTACCCCTCGTCGAGGAGCATAGGCCGCTCTCCAGCATTCTCCATCCCACTCTGTCTTGAGCCTTCCTTTCCAGTTCTTTCCAGTTGCTATTCATCCTTTTTATATCAACTTCTATTTCCCGGCGTATTATGTTCTTTGGCCTTCCTCTTTTCCACTTCCCTTTCGGATTCCAAGTTAGGGATTGAGTCGTGATGCACATTGGTGATTTCCTTAATGTATGTCCAATCCACTTCCAATGTCTTTTCCTAATTTCCTCTTCAGGTGGAAGATGGTTTGTCCTCTCCTATAAAACGCTGTTGCTGATAATATCCGGCCAATAGATGTTGAGTATTTTGTGTAGACAACTGTTTACAAATACTTGTACCTCCCTGATCATGGTCGTAGTAGTTCTCCACGTTTCAGCTCCGTACAGTAGGACTGTCTTCAAGTTCGTATTGAAGATTCTGACTTTGAAATTAGTTGACAGTTGTTTTGAGTTCTATATGTTCTTCAATTGTAGGAATACTGCCCTTGCTTTGCCAATCCTCGCCCTTACATCTGCATCCGATCCTCCTTGTTTATCAACGATGCTTCCCAGGTACGTGAATGTTTCCACCTCTTCCAGAGTTTCGCCATCAAATGTGATTGGTTTTGTCGGTGTTCTCCGTGTTGTATTTGAGAATCTTGCTTTTTCCTTTGTGAATGTGGAGGCCTATCGATGCGGAGGCTGCTGCTACATTTGCTGTCTTCATCTGCATTTGTTCGTGTGTATGAGAGAGGAGAGATATGTCATTTCTCAATGAGCAATGTCAGCTCCTCTCCGGGTTCTCACATCTTCCATTGATCTTCGGAATCTTTTGTTGATACAGATGTGATCTATCTGGTTCTCTGTGGTTTGGTCTGGTGAGATCCATGTAGCTTTGTGTATGCGCTTGTGTGGGAATATTGTGCCGACTATAACCAATTTGTTGAATGCACATAGGTTTGCAAGTCTCTCCTCATTTTCATTTCTCTCTCCTAGTCCATGTCGTCCAATTACATCTTCATATCCTGTGTTGTCCACTCCAAATTTAGCATTTAGATCTCCCATCAGGATGGTCAGGTCCTTTCGTGAGCACTTTGCTACAATTGATTGCAGCCTTTCATAGAACTGATCTTTATCATCGTCGTTGCTATCATTGGTGGGTGCATAACATTGGATAACATTCATTGTGATCCCTTGCTTCTTTGTTCTGAATGATGCTTTGATTATCCTGGGTCCATGAGATTCCCATCCCACAAGTGCATTTCGTGCTTCATTGGACAGCATTAGAGCAACTCCCTGAGTGTGTGGAGCATTTTCCCCTTCGTGACCGGAATACAGCAGCATCTCTCCTGTACCTGGCCTTTGTTGTCCAGCTTGGGTCCAATGGGTTTCGCTGATTCCGAGTACTGCCAAGTTGTATCTCCGCATTTCCATTGCTATTTGACTGGTCTTTCCTGTCTCCCACATTGTCCGGACGTTCCATGTACCTATAAAGAGTGTTGCTCTGGTTGTTAGAAGGTGCATCGGTCTCGTGACTTCCGAAGAATTTCGGCTTTCATCATGAGACGTCATAATTATTCCTTCAACTTGGAGGGCAGAGTTTAAATGGTTTGAATTATTTTTTCTGGTTAGCGTTTTCTTAGCTAGTTAGCTTTTCTACGGGATGGGGTCGCTAACCGCATGGCCAACCCTCCTCCTTTACCATGGCTTGGGACCGGCAGTAACTCTAGAAGAGCTACAGGTGGAGTTGGGATATAACATAAATAATCTAATCATCATAGCTTGGTGGTATCCGACATGATTGTTGAACATATTCGACCAAGGAAAAACGCTGACTATGAACGACATTGTAAGAGAGCATTAACTGTTTGAAAACACCAAACGAATAAGTGATACTAACCATATTCATTGAAGTTTGAATTGTTGTGGAAAATAAGTACTTCGAATATACTCAGATTTGTTGACGTCCATGACATAGATTCAATTGAAATGCACGTAAACTATAAAAGGCCGGAGTGGTTGGAACACGTGTGATGTATGTTCAGGGATCATCTACATGCAACTATGAATAACTAGGAGTTAGGTCGGGTGTTTCGAAATCAAAAAGCCGTATTGACTGAAATGTCATCGGATGTACAATAAATGTATCCTAAGGTTGGGGAGTTTCTAATATGGTTCGAAATCAAATGTAGTAGCTCGAATTATTTCTCTGGAATTAACAAGTTGGCACCTAATAATTCACATTCTCAGCTTTAATCAATTCATGATATGTTTATGAGAATATAATCGAGTTTCATCGGTTATACACTTGCTTTATATTTTATATGGTCGAGCTGCACCAATAATACCTTCCCACACACTAAGACTTCTGATGTCCAACTCGAAGTCAGCTACTAGTGAGCAAATGATTTTTATTAGCAAAAGAAAATTAAGTTTGAGCATAATACAGAACTAACCAGGATTAAAGAAACGGTTTTAGGGTCATATTACAAATACAGAACCAAGGCTTTGACTACTGACTTATTACGGTTGATTATGATACTACGGAGGAAAAGGAGGAACTACATATTTTCAACACATTTTGATTTTTGTTTAACATTACTTCCGTTTTTAATTCAATGTGATTACTCACTGTACTTTATTTTCAGTGTGAAGTTTACTCAACATTAAATTAAAGTGAACTATGTTTATCACAATATACAGCACGCGATTTTGTTATCATTTCATAGATGTGACTTTTTTCTAAATAAAAGTCGAATAGGTGTATAAATCAACATATTTTGATGTAGGACGATTACGTAACGTATGCAAGCATCGTGAACCGGGAATGTGAGCGGTTTCGCTTACAAGAAATGTCTTCAGATCAGTTCAAATGCCTTATTTTTGTCTGTGGATTACAATCTTCAGTAGATGCAGATATTAGAGCACGGATTCTAGCGAGAATCGAACAAGATCCTAATATCAGTCTACAATCAGTATCCGAAGAATGTCAAAGAATGGTTAATTTGAAGCATGACACGAATCTCGTAGAAAGGAACAGTGAACACTTTGGAGTCAAAGCTTTACGTAAATCTTTTAGTGGAAATAAAGATTCGAACTCCCAAAAAATCCCAAACCAAGTGAAACATAAATCGTCATGTTGGCGATGTGGTAAGTGTCATTCTGCAAATGCTTGTTACTTTAAAAAAACGTGTATGTTTTCAATGTGGTAATTATGGTCATGCTCAAGTATGTTGTAAAAGTAAACCGAAAGTTTCCTACCGTCAGCATAAGTTTCGTAAAGGAAATAAGATGCAGACTTCAAAAGTAATGCCGTATAACTCAAATGTTGTTCTGGTCACAAAAAATGACCAATTCTTATCCGAAAGGAAGTATGTAACCATCTTTTTAATGGCAAACCGGTCAAACTGCAAGTCGATACTGGGTCTGACAGAACATTAATTTCTAGAGAAACTTGGATTAAAATTGGTCGACCCCGATATCAACCTACATGTTATAATGCTAAGAGTGTGTCAGGAACTAATATTACTATTCTTGGAGTAATACAGCTACCTCTCACATTAGGTGAAAAGACTATGACCAGGAAATGTTATGTATCTGAGAATTGTAATACCAACCTACTGGGTATTGATTGGATTAATAAATTTGGCTTGTGGGATTTACCGTTGAATTTACCGAAAGCAGAATCCCAGCCATGACCAGAAACGAAAAAGCCTTGGGTCCGACTATACGTTAATTATGCTGGACCAATACGTGGACAATATTTTTCGGTGGTGGTAGATTCATACTCGAAATGGCCTGAAATTTATGTTGTACGAAGACCATCTACGTCTGAAACACTGCTACATCTGAGACAACTATTTGGTAGGTTTGGTAACCTAATGTTTTGGTTTCAGATAACGGAACGCATTTCACGTCGTTGGAGTTTGCGGAGTTCTGTAGACAAAATGGAATCGAACACATTAGAACTCCACCGTATCACCCTCAGTCAAACGGGCAGGCAGAGAAATTTGTCGATATTCTTAAACGAGCTCTCTTAAAAATGGGAGGAGAAGATAATGTAGAAGAGACTCTGCAACAATTTCTAATTTCTTATAGAATTACACCAAGTCCAAACTGTCAAGACGGGAAATCACCAGCCGAAATAATGTTTGGCCGACCAGTTAAAACATTTTTTAATGTTTTGAACCCGAAAGACAGAATGAGTGGACTACTAAAAAATAAGAAGGGGAATTGCTCGAAAATTCGAGAATTCAAAGCAGGTGACTTAGTGTATGCACGGGATTTCCGACCTGGCATGCCAAAATGGATATTTGGGTGTATAAGAAAAAGACGTGGTACAGTATTGTATGAAATGATGGTCGAAAATACACTAATTATTAGACATGTAAGTCAACTGCGAGATAGAAAATGTGTTTATGAGTCATCTAAACTCAAACCATTACCAATGGAAGTATTATGTGATACGTTTAATATTCCACCACCACCAACACAAGTTGAAATGAGAAAAAATGATCTGAAATCAGAAGTTGAACGAAGTTCACTCAGGAAAAAGAAACAAATGAATTTTTTTAAAATATACCTTAAAGTGAAATCATACGATCAAACATCGCAAGGGAGGTAATGTGTGGGCGAGAATGACAATGATTGGTTGTCTTGATGAGTCAGACATTAGATAGAATGACAGGTGTTATATGTGTTATATTTATTCCCATATCCTTATTATGTATTGACAGTTATTGATGGACTGTTATTGATTGACTGTTCTTTGCGTCGGATTTTGGTGTGTAAATATATTGACGTTATAGTCAGGCTAATCTCGTGTTCTTGATCTGAGTTGTGCTGAAGTCCTGAAAAACAGACACTGGGTGGGAATCTAGTGTAGATATTCGTCTAAGGTAAATTAATTCTATTACGTTCACTGATTGTTTCATGATTGAAATAAATGAAATAAGGGTTATGGCAATTAAGAATGTCATTATCCGAGAACACATTCTATTAATCTGTAAGTGTATTCACCACATCCACTTCGAAGCTATATATATGTGAATTTAACAAACACACTGTTATCATGAATACCAATCAAGGTGTGTAATAAACGTATTTGTCACTGATGAACTTAATACATTGTGCACTCAGAGTGTTGTGAGGTTTATTCGAAAGCTTTGATGAGTTGATGCAGTAAACTTCAGAATATCTGACTGTAAATCAACTTGCCAACACAGCTTATCTCACACACGAATAGAAATGGAAGCACAGTTGGGCATTATGGGTGCAACTTCGTCACTATCCATATTCAAACTTTTCATATGTGGTCTGACTAACGCAAGTAGAAGATTTCATATATTCCTCATGTTCACTCAAAAGGTAGTGAGTGATTGATACAAGGAGTTCATTTGCTTTTTCATTTGTTTTATGAGATTCTTCTGTTCATAAGCCATTACAGACAATTCCAACTTGATTTGCAAATACTTCAACAATTCGCAGTCAACAATACGTGAGTAAGTATCTATTCAGGTTTCAGCTACTAACACAATGAATCAATTATGAGAATTGAAACGGTTCTGCATAATACTGAAACACGGGAATCCACTACTGAACAACGTCATCTTAATCATGCAAAAACAAATTATGAGTGAGAGACAATGGAGTTGGCTAAAAGTGTTCACTTCACTTTTGCAGTTTTGAGTAAGATGAATGTTGAAAGTAGTTAAGTGCCACTCACACTATCGAAACAAACTCTATTTGTCCGAACAATGAGAATATATCAATGATAGTGTGCAAAGCATCGGGTCCCGACACCACGACTCCCGACTAACACGCTATTTAGGATATCTTTTATCTTGAACTTGACCTTCTGTCAGGATGTTGGATAAACTATGTTAATCGAATACAAATTATGAGTTACAATCTGAAATAAAAACTGGCTTGTCTTATGGTCATCCAATAATGATTTCACCTTGTTGTCCCTAAATTACTGACATATGACACCTCCTTGAGAGGAATTAGCCTGAACAAACGGAGTGTTTTTAGTACTAGTGTCTCGTCTACTATCTAAATCGGTATTGTCATGGATGAAATATGACAATATGGAGAATTGATTGTTTGCTGCCAGATATCCCTTATTTAAGGTCGTTACAACATCGTCTATGAGGTCAACAAGTTAAATTCAAATAAACGTTCATTTAACCTGTTTAGTTATAACTTGTATGTCAAGAGAAACATCACTTGTCAGTGTCATCAAAAAGAGTTTCGTCTCATTCAATGACGACTTAATCAACGGTTTCGATGATCCACATGCTAACGAATTCTAACGGTAGAATCAAAATAGTGAGTAATTCGTGAACTAACTGTTTCATTGATATTTTTAACTATCACGCTCAACTATCATTAACGATTACACAAAAGGCAGTTCAACAGTAGAGTGCACAAGCGTAATATGTATTGAATAATGATGCACTTAGTGAGGCACAACTCTTCAAATCTATAATCAAAAACAATATATAAATGATAAATCACACTAGTCTACATATCATCACACCCAGTGCAACAACACCAACAATTTGGAAAATGAAACAGTCACTCACACTCGTCTTCTTAGTAGCCATTGGTTACGCCACCGCCCACACCACATCACGTGACTATTCGGGTGGGTACGGTGGCGGTTGCTATGGTAGCGATTGTGATAGCGGTTATGGCGATAGTGGATATGGTGGAGGCTGTACTGGCAGTGAATGTGGCGGTGGCTATGGTGGTGGCTATGGTGGCGGCTATGGTGGAGGTTGCAGTGGTGGAGATTGTGGTAATTACGGTGGTGGCTATGGTGGTGATTGCAATGGTGGAGATTGTGGTAATTACGGTGGTGGCTATGGTGGTGGTTGCAGTGGTGGCAATTGTGGAGGTGGCTACGATGATGCCTTCCCTGCTCCCTATGGCGGTGATTATGGTAACGGTGGCAACGGCTATGGAAAAGGTGGTAGTAAAGGCAACAATTATGGAAAGGTTTATGGAGGTGGTAGCGGTAAGGGTAAGGGTGGTGGCAAAGGTGGCAAAGGCGGCAAAGGTGGCGCTTACAAACCCAACCATTATGGAAGCAGTTACTGAGGCACCAGTTGAGTTGTGGATGATTCTAATTTGTTTGTGTCACACTCTCCACTGTCCTATTTTTCTACACACCTCTCAATTCAACTCACTGTAATATAGTCGTGTTTGAATTCGAGATGAATAAAACCTATTCATTCTAAATAGTGTTTTCCATATACGTTTTGTATTGTGTGATGAACGGACGTTAGTTTCTGTGATGTTTCGAAGTATTGAGAAGTACGTTGTGTTAGTAGACAAGTGAGTGCCATGCCTCACTGTCGTGACCTCATAAGTAAAGGAAAATGTACATATCAATTTACTGAATAGTGCGATTTGCGTTAGTTTGGATTATCAGGTTGTTGGTATTTTAGGCTGTAATTTGACCAGTCTTGGTTGACACATATACATTGTGTGAGGATTGCCTCGATATAGCCATTATGACACAAACTAATATAGGATAGGTGAAATGTGACTAGTAGTGGAATTCAGGACACGCATTTCGTTCAACTTAGGACTCGTCAGTTTGGTGGAGGCAATCTACACAAGATAACCATATACCGACCAAGACTGATCAAATTTCAACCAAAATATCAACAACAGGATAATCCGAACCATTGTACTATCAGTTTATATGTTAAGCCCATATACTTTATTCTAGCTACTGGCCAAGCCAATTCACCTATATATTGTGAGTCATATTTCGATCTTGTTCATTATTCGCTTATTAACCTTGACTACCTTGTTATATGAGCGCATGTGTATGTACCCTTCGTATCCTATTCATCATATGTCTGTCATTCATTTTTGTCTGATTATAAATATTGAGTAATGCTAGCTCATAGCGAGTTAGCTTCTCAGCCACTTCCAATACGCACTATTTTTGCTTCACTCTCAAGATGGCTTCCCAGCCATCTCCACTATGCATCATCTTTGCTTCGCTCGCTTACATTTGCTCATGTGCTTACAACTTTCTGGTCTGCATCATTCATCAATAAAAATGTAGTTGCCGCATCCTTTTGCCTTCTGATTTTATACACCGTTAAGATTGGTATAATAACGGTTATCGAAGTGAACTATTCTTGAAGCGCGGCACTACATAAATGGTGAGCCGTTTTTTTATCATGCACCTTTTATCTACAATAATGGAGTTCTTCCTGAGCGAACGCAACATAATTGGATGCCTCACCGAACGAACACGGACCAGAATTGACAACCTCAACGCACGGACTCACAACATAATTGGTAATCTGTACTCACGAACGCACAACACAATTGGCGACAGCAACGAGCGAACACAAATCAGAAATGGAACCGCCGACAACGTATCCCGTCATGATCCGAATAATCATCATATGCTCATCATTACAATAACGTCATATCATCATCTAACGTGGAATTATTATTTTTGTTCGTATTGACATTAAACTATGACATTTACGCAGTCGAATGGAACAAATTATAATTATATGGACATTACACGTTATGATATTCTAAACTCACTGGATTATTTTTATTATCCAATGACGTAAAATTGTCCTGATTTAAGTGAGTTTGCTCCGATTTTTTCTTTTTCATGTCATTTTCGGCCTAATATTACACTATCATAGACATAAGTTTGGAGTCATACTCCCGATAGTAGGAACTTATGTTATCCATATACAACTAATGTTCATTCATCTCATTGGTACGCAACAATAGTCGTTTCCTACATTTTTAACGACAACGGAAACCGAACTTCCGCAATTTTTGGTTTCATGATGATCCCTAGTTTAATGTCTATGCACAAATCAAGTATTCGACGCCGCATTACCAGCCGATTATTCAATCACATGTATGACTGAATGCTACATCATCCATTACCCATAAACACTATTCGATTACTGCAATTAATATTCTATTTCCATTGCACTTTACGCCAGAACAAAGAGTTTAGAGCTAGTCTCTCAAAGATTCACTCTTGTTCTTCACATCCAAGTCAGTCTCACTCGCCGTCATCGATAATCATATGTATTGGTATTTTTATTACGCCTTAAAAAGGTTTCGTAACAAATGAGGTTGAGCGCATATCCCTCTAACTACACAAACCACGCTAGGCTGCATGACCAAAAAGGAATACGACTCCGCATATCTCGTCTCAGCAGTCACTATCCTGTTCGTTTGGTCATTCTACTAACACATATTTAACGATAACTCAACGCAAGCGACAACGCACACTGACTTCGCATTTTATTGTCATTCGTTGTGCTAGTAGACAAGTGAGTGCCATGCCTCACTGTCGTGACCTCATAAGTAAAGGAAAATGTACATATCAATTTACTGAATAGTGCGATTTGCGTTAGTTTGGATTATCAGGTTGTTGGTATTTTAGGCTGTAATTTGACCAGTCTTGGTTGACACATATACATTGTGTGAGGATTGCCTCGATATAGCCATTATGACACAAACTAATATAGGATAGGTGAAATGTGACTAGTAGTGGAATTCAGGACACGCATTTCGTTCAACTTAGGACTCGTCAGTTTGGTGGAGGCAATCTACACAAGATAACCATATACCGACCAAGACTGATCAAATTTCAACCAAAATATCAACAACAGGATAATCCGAACCATTTCAAATCGAATTTAATCTCACACGGTTGCATAGGTGAGTGGAATTGTTGACTTAATAACTGAGTGGTTGATGTCTTAAGCGAACGGTAAGAGGTTTGACCTGCGGATGAACATCAATTCTGGAATGAAGCTACATTCAGCCGATGTCCATCCTACATTCCATTGTTAGTCATTCTCCATCTACTCCACTTCACCCGACCGTCTAGATTGTTTATCAGCAGATGTGTTCATGGCATATACTGTAAATGTGGCTGAAGACCTAGTCGAATTCGTGTTCCTTTATAAGAGATACGTGGATGGTATCATAATTATCTGTGAATGAGAGGACGATATCAATTGTTTATTGAATAAACTGAACTTTCATCAAAACTGCATCAGTCTTTTATGCGAAGAGGAGAAGAACGACCAGCTTCCTTTCTCAGATATACTTATAAGTAGACGAGAAGACGGTTCAATCGAACGATTTAGCTGTAGGTGAAATTGATGATTGAGTATCTGTCATTTGTGGATTTCGAGCATAAATTGTTGAGCGCCCATAACCATTCCATGACTAGATATTTTCCTACTGAACGAGTTCTCCATTTTGTGTGCATAATCAATCCACTGATTCAGCCCCAACGATGAATTCCGCAATAAGAACACATTTGGACTTCAATTTCACACATTTCACAGTGTTTCACATCAACGACCACTATTTAGTTTGGGATTTTCGACAAACACTTGCCTCATTGTTGCGATTCCATTCCCTGCAAAGTGGTCACCCTCAACTGATGATCACAAATTGTCATGTCACTCAAATATTTTTGTCGTTGTAAATAGGCTGCATGTTGAAATGAAAATAGTCGAACAAATAGCCAAACGAGAACTAATGAACACCGTACTCGTATTGCTTGTAATTCGTCATCCCCCTAGTCTGTTTACAAGGTTGCATCCATCTTCAAAGCTCAACTTGCTCGTAGTCCATCTCCTCCGTGAACGATTAGACTGTCGATTTTTTAGTGCTAATGATTTACCTCATTGTGTCACGGACAACATATCCACATATTTTCGTCAATCACATGGAGGAATTACTTTTCTGGTAGCTACTGACTATCGTGCAACCGAATTCATCTTCATTAGATCTCGAATGTGTGCATTGTTTCATAGATGAATCCTGATTTTCCAACCAGATCCATCATTGTTGTGGAAATTAGTCCCATAAAAATTGTCAAGTGATGTAATGAAATGGAATTAGATTGGGAGAACATTTTCAATAAATTAATCATCAAGCTCTGAAATTCAGACTCCATAATTGTTGCACAACTGTGATCGATATAATGTGTTTATGCGTCAATCGTGAATCCAATAGTGGGTTTCATGTGTTTCGATTGCATGCGAAATGTGTCACTTGTGAAGTTGGAATTTCACCTAAGTATGCTAAATGTGTGAAGAGTGGTGCACTGTGATTAATTTATTATTGTAATGTTCAATAGGAGAAATGTTTTATTTTGGAATGATTGTGCCAATATTGTATTAGTGTGTGGCTGTAGTATGCGTCAACCCTATAATGGGCAAAGATAATTAAGTAGGCTTCACTCAGCTCTTTTAGAAGCATATTTTCGGTTTTGTGAGGTCGGTTGTGGTGTTTGAATGAAGCAGTGATTCCTTTGTATTGATGACTGCTTGATTGTATTTCCAAATACAATACATTCGTTCGTGTTCATCTAATGCTTCTCTATTAAATTGCGTTGTTTGTGGGATTACTGGTTTATACTATGATTCAAATACTATTAAATATCACATTGGCCTCGCGATGGAACCTTTGATAGGACGGTTGGACTGACATTCGGATTTTATTGCTTTTGAGGAGTACACGGAAAGCTTCGAAATCTGGGCTGTGACCAAAGAGGATGTTGAGGACTTTAATATTATCTCTAATTTGCTTTCGTTCATCGGAAAAGAAGCATGCAGCTTACTACAGACTTTGGCATTTCCAGACAAACCGATTTCACTCCCTTATGCAACTGTAAAGCAACTACCACTGGACTATGTAATGATACAAATTTAGAATGCGGTAAAGGAGAAAAATTCAATGGAATGATTCGAAAAGACATCAGGAATCCCACTACTTTAATACGTCGTCGTAGTTCAATACGTAATCAAGGTTATTCAGACAACAGTTAATTAATCTGTGAAACAGTTCACGAAGATGTGCACAAGTTTGGTAAACGCTTCTTCTGTGTCATGTTTCACCCATGTGTATTTTTTAATTGTGAATGCTTTAAATGTGGTCAATCTGGACACATTCAGTCAGTTTGTAATACCATGGTTCATTTCTCTGAAACCAATGCTAAAATTTGTGGTTGTGATCCTACTAAGTTCTATGTTTCTAATGATCACCTATCTTTATCCAAAACTTCGAGAAGCGGGATGATGTTACATAGCAGTCCAATGTTGAATGAAGCCCAGAATCATTGTCAGACAAAAGTTTCCGATCAACCAACTTCTTATCACATTTCTCGTGTTATTGTACCAGATGCGGTTTGTCATAATCAGTCACATATTTCTGATGACATTGCTTACAACTCTGAGAATAATATGTTGAATGAGTCAAATCATGATCAAAAACCGGATTGAGTTTTGATAGATGTTGATTTTCCTAATGATCCATTATTCTCTAATGAATCTCTGAATAAATTTGAGGGAAATATTTCAGAAAAATCAAAGTCTGATGTCATATCAAATGTCATTTGTCCCCACAAGGGATTTATCTCCAGTGATATCCCCAATGAGTGTGACAAATATGTTCCGGAGGAGTCGAATCCTAGTTACATTTCTGATGTTATTGTATCAGATATTGGATATTCTCACGAACAATGTATGTTGAGTAGAATCCCTAGTCAGTGGTCTGATGAATCGGGGGGAATAGTAAGTTTTCTCGAAGCATTCAGAGAACTAGTTTGTCCAGATATGAAGTTTGCACAAGTGGAGAATCTAAATGATGTCAAAGGTTTTCCTAATGAGTATGAGGCAGATGTAAGTTTCCCGTTTGATTGTTTCGCAGGTGAATCAAGCCTAGATGAGTCACATGTGTTAAATACACATATCAATGCATATTTATCTGTGTATTGTAATATGAATAAGAAAAGGAATATGTACCATAATTTTTATGCAAGTCAAATGCACATGATGGAATGCCTCAAATTTCATATGTGTTTATCCCCAGATGCTCACACATAAGAATCGAATCGTGATATATAAGAAGTTAAAAATAATTCAGAACGTCGAATTGGTCGTAACATTGCGACGTATGGACCCAACATTACTTCGTGGGGGGGAATAGTGTTGGAATGTATATGATGAAAATTCTAGATATCAGTGGTTTCACTACACAACCGACATGATGATTGTATTTAACTCCAGGAATCAGGTTAGTCAGTTCCGATTTCGGTTGTTAACTTTAATACTAATGAGTGTATTCTAGATCGTACAGAGTCTACATCTATTACACATTCGGGAAGATACGTGGTGAACCTAAAGAGAAGAGGTACGGCTAATCTCAGAAATTTAGATCCTCATTTTAACAGTGACGGATATGGTGTTTGAGTGAAACAATGATTCCTTTGTATTGATGATTGCTTGATTTTGACTTCCAAATACAATAAATTTGTTCGTGTTCATCTAATGCTTCTTGATTTAATTGCGTTGTTTGTGTGATTACTAGTTTATACTATAATTCAAATACTCATAAACATCACATCGGTGCAGACAGCTTCAGCGATGTAAGGGAATAGTAATACCACACCTTATAGTACACTATTCGGAGCTGGATGCAAAAACAGGAATATTTCTTCTATTTCGATGTCGTTTTTATTATCTACAAATTGAGAACGGGACACTGTACCAGCAAGGTGACATGAAACTTGACAGTCCAAAACCTCCACTCAATCTATCTTTCTAGTCGACTTGTCGAGATGTCAACCAACATGTCCTCCCTACAATCAGGTCTCAGAAAGTGTTATTTAACTGAAAGTGTCGACGTTTTTCTCATTTCTTAATTCGGAGCAATAACAGTTGATGAATCAGTTTGGATATCGGTTATTCAATGGTGAGTTCGTCGGTTTAAGTATTCATCATTCTACACTATCATCAGGGCATAATGCTCCAGTCATTTGACTGATTCACTGAACAAGATTCATTGTGTAATGAAGAAGTGGGAGGCTATGAGAATGAACGATGTTGGTCAGTATGTGTGTAGAGAGAAAATATTGTCTTGTAGATACTCGTCCGTCCTTCTGGAAATTAGGATATTCAGGAAAGTATACTAATATAGTG
Organism: Schistosoma rodhaini; assembly: GCA_944470415.2. NCBI lineage: Eukaryota > Metazoa > Platyhelminthes > Trematoda > Strigeidida > Schistosomatidae > Schistosoma > Schistosoma rodhaini. The sequence goes on from OX104037.1 coordinate 38,714,799, forward strand.
TAAATCGGACCGAACACAACTACCCTACTTGGACGTATTGAACGTTTCGAAATTTTAACATAGAATGATAGGCCAGTTATCCGAACAGAAAATTCCACAACGGGGGAAGATCTACATTACTCACTCTAATATTCCCACATTCACATTAGTGAAACTTCTCAAACCAATCCACCCTCTTCATTTTTCGATACAGAAACATGAATACATACTGTGAGTGGATATATGGGAAGAGTTGCAGAGTAATATTCGTAAAATTGCATGACTCAACACGTTGTACAAAAATGAACGAATCCCTTATTCAATTCAACCGTACAATGTTCGATTGCAACTCAGTGTATCTAGGGTAAGCCATTCGCCATATCAACACAAAGATGAAGGTTTCTATCCTTGTCATGGTGATGTGTGCACACTTCTAACAAGTTCCTTACTAGGCTATAACAGATGTTCAGTGCTTCGAGATTGGTTACCGTTGTCTAACTGAAATCAGTCAACGATCCATCCAAAAACACCTCATTCCACAATAGAAGATATCTCTAATCAGTCCCATGTGAGCGATGATGGCTTAGATAAACTGAAATGTTCACTGTTGTTTGTCTTCTTCAAAATTATCAGGATGAGTTGACGTATGGAAATGAAGTAGTTTCAGTATTTCCTGTCTGTTGACACTTTTTGAGGCTTTTTATGCACCAATTAATGTCGTGTATCAACGATGTGAAATAATGGTGATGTGTTTTAGCTAACATTACATCTCATTTGAAGATTGCCTTGTGCATTTACGCGAATAATAGTGGTAGATTAAACTCTCTTTGTTGTACACAACGGAATGAGATTCAACAACATATTGAACCACCTGAATATAAATCAAACAACACAACTTGGTATCCAAATAATATTCGCATACTCCACATGAATACATGATCATTGATTTTCTCTAATACCTCGTCAAATATGGGGTCCGATTTTCAAACAGTTAGTACTATTTTCAGATTCATTTATCAATCAACTTGAGTTCAGATGGTAGATTATTTTCTTGCCTCAACTGATCTACTTTCATGTACGGCTATATTGAAAGACAATCTGTACAACGAATTAGAATGAAATCATAAAATATTAGATATTAGCTGTTGTATGTTAAACAATAATGTAATAAATAAATTATATATTTGTAATATCCCAATGAGTAGAAAAATTAGATTTTCTGACGTTTCGTGACTCAGTGTAAGCCACTTCTTCAGAGAATAAATAACCAAATTAATATTAATCCAAGTTTAAATAGTACAACGGAACAATCAAAGAATATTAGGTGATCAATCAAAAACAGGTCTGAATAAATCACTGTCACGTCATTTCATTTCGGTCAAGGTGATTCATAAGCGACATGGATGTAATTTTGTGTGTAAGTATGCACTGTTAATAATGAAAACTGTGTGACCTTTATAATTACAAAGGATAGAGTTTGATTTGTAATGTAATGGTGTGAAATTGTAAATAATATCAGACTGAGTGACTAGGATAGATGGTCCAAGTAGGCTGTATGGTAAGGCCTTCCTTTCTATTGAGAGCTGTGGGATTAAGCATTATATGGAAAGCTTCAGCTACTCTTCTTTCTTTGTAGTTAGAAAAACCTTTCTGTAGTATTTTGATATTTTTGAAATCAATTTGATGACTGTTGAAAATGGCGTGAACTGCTATTGCCGATTTAATCTGAAGTCTATCTAATTCTACAGGATTATTAGGCGGTTTCTTTGTGTACCTGATATGTTCTTTAGCGCGAGTTAAGATTTCGCGAGATGACTCTCCAATATAGAAGGCATCACAATCGACGCAACCTAATTTGTAGACGCAGTTCTGTGTAGACATGAATGGTATTTTTTCTTTTAATCGAACTAAAGTATTTCGAAGTGTGTTAGTTGTTTTGTAATATACTTTAATTCTGTGTTGTCTTAATATCCGTTGGAGTTCTTCAGTTGTGCCATGACGGTATGGTAAGACTGCAGTACCAATCCATGGCATTTCATTCGAATTATTATTATTATTGTGTATTGAATTGTCTTGTTTTAATATACTTCTAATAATCTTCATAGGAAAATTATTAAATTGTAAGCTGCTAATTATATTCTTTTGTTGTTTTTGTTTGTCCTCTTCTGAAGAGATGATCTTGTTGGCTCTTCTAACAAGATTTAAGGCTAACGAAATTTTAGCACTGAAAGGATGTGCTGAATGGAAGTCGATGTAACGATTGGAGTGTGTGGGCTTTCGGCAGATGGATAAATTTTGAACTCCATTTATATTTCTTTTCACTAGGCAATCTAAGAAATGTAGCTCTCCATGTTCATTTTCATTCTCATTCGTGAATTTGATGTGAGATGAAAGTGTATTTATCCGTTTTGAAAACAATCTTAGATGCGTCTTTTTTATTACTACAAATGTGTCATCTACATATCTGAGCCAAATTCGTGGTTTAATTTCGTTGGAGAAAATCTTTGATTCTATGTGTGTCATAAAAAGATTGGCCACAATCGGGGACACGGGAGAACCCATTGCTACACCATTTGTTTGTCTATATAACGTTCCGTTGAAGGTGAATAGAGTTGAATTTAAGCAGAGTTTTAACGATCTCATGATTAAACTGATGCTTAAAGGACATCTGTCCGATAGAGTAATGTCATTCTCTAGTAAGCCACTAATGAATTCTAAGCATATATCAATCGGAATACTAGTATATAAAGATACAACATCAAAGCTTACCATGACTTCATTCTTTTCAATAATTAAATCCGATAATTTTGATTTAAAGTCATATGTATCTTTAATCATATTATGTACGTTAAGCTGTAGTGGTTTTAATATGTTGCTTAGATATTTAGATAAAGCATATGTCGGTGTGTTGGTAAAATCTACTATCGGTCTTAGAGGAATATCTGGTTTGTGAATTTTCGGTAAACCATAAAACCGTGAAGTATTACATGATTTGGGATACAAAGCAAACCAAAGCGAAGCCCAATGACTGGTTTTAGCTCTTTCAAAAGTTCACTTGTATCTGATTTGACTTTATTTTTCATCGTTTGCGAATTTGATTGATTGATCTTTTCATAAGGTCCTGTTGCAAGATGTTCAAGAGCTTTATTAACATAATCTATTCTATTCATGACTACTGTTGTGTTACCTTTGTCTGCTTTCGTGATTATGATCGTTTTGTCCTTTTTAAGCGAATGTAGGGCCTTGTATTCTTCTTTTGAGATGTTTGGTGTAATGTGTTGTTGTTTAGTCAAGATATGGGAAGTCTTTTGACGTAATAAATGCGATTCCTTTTCTGGTAGTTGTGCGAATATTGGCTCTAAAATTGGAGCAACTTCAAGGGTGCTAAGTGGTTTTCTATGTAAATTGAAATTTAATCCTTTCTCCAGTAGGACGATTTCATGATTCGTTAAGTTTCTGTCCTCTTCAGAAGAGGACAAACAAAAACAACAAAAGAATATAATTAGCAGCTTACAATTTAATAATTTTCCTATGAAGATTATTAGAAGTATATTAAAACAAGACAATTCAATACACAATAATAATAATAATTCGAATGAAATGCCATGGATTGGTACTGCAGTCTTACCATACCGTCATGGCACAACTGAAGAACTCCAACGGATATTAAGACAACACAGAATTAAAGTATATTACAAAACAACTAACACACTTCGAAATACTTTAGTTCGATTAAAAGAAAAAATACCATTCATGTCTACACAGAACTGCGTCTACAAATTAGGTTGCGTCGATTGTGATGCCTTCTATATTGGAGAGTCATCTCGCGAAATCTTAACTCGCGCTAAAGAACATATCAGGTACACAAAGAAACCGCCTAATAATCCTGTAGAATTAGATAGACTTCAGATTAAATCGGCAATAGCAGTTCACGCCATTTTCAACAGTCATCAAATTGATTTCAAAAATATCAAAATACTACAGAAAGGTTTTTCTAACTACAAAGAAAGAAGAGTAGCTGAAGCTTTCCATATAATGCTTAATCCCACAGCTCTCAATAGAAAGGAAGGCCTTACCATACAGCCTACTTGGACCATCTATCCTAGTCACTCAGTCTGATATTATTTACAATTTCACACCATTACATTACAAATCAAACTCTATCCTTTGTAATTATAAAGGTCACACAGTTTTCATTATTAACAGTGCATACTTACACACAAAATTACATCCATGTCGCTTATGAATCACCTTGACCGAAATGAAATGACGTGACAGTGATTTATTCAGACCTGTTTTTGATTGATCACCTAATATTCTTTGATTGTTCCGTTGTACTATTTAAACTTGGATTAATATTAATTTGGTTATTTATTCTCTGAAGAAGTGGCTTACACTGAGTCACGAAACGTCAGAAAATCTAATTTTTCTACTCATTGGGATATTACAAATATATTAATTTATTTATAACAGTCTACCCAACGCTCAATTTATTCAAAATTATCAAATCAAGTCTTGGTAATAATGTAATAGTCTGACATATGCCATCAACATGTTCTATTTGATTGTTAATTCTTGTCTTGACTCCTGTGCACCAATTAGGTTTTACAGGATTAGTAAACATTACGAATTATATATACCAGCTAAATATCGTAATAAAATAAGGCGCCTAAAGAAACGTTATTTTAAATCTAACGACTTCACGGCATTCACACAAATAACAATAATTTACAACCAAAATAAAGAGAAACATAGATTAAAAGCCATCAATGAAGAGCTATTAGCACTAAGTACTAGCTCAAAAGTGTAAAACCTAATCCACCTTTACAATAAACGTGCTAAATCAACTCAAAAGGTTGATATACCATGCATCCTGCATAATAATAGTTTTATATATGACCCAAAAACTATAGCAGAACTTTTCAGTGGTAATTTTGCAAATGACAAAGAATCCATAAATGGCTCTGTTTCTAGAGTTATATGCATGACTGGTAACTCAATTAAATCTATCTCCTTCACATGTCTGAGAATTAGTAAGGTTATAAATAAGCTCAAGGTTTCGAAAGGTCACGGAGCAGACGGGATTTCATCATTTCTCTACAAATATGGTGGTCCAGATATTCCACTTCTTCTCCTTAAGCTGTTTACTCTCTCTATGAAATCAGGCTCTTATCCTGGCCGTTGGAAAACCGCGTACATCATACCACGTTACAAATCCGGAGATAAGACTGACATGAACAACTATCGGCCAATAAATATTACTCCAGTTATCTCTAGGATTATGGAAAAAATTATTAGTGACGAACTATCCAACTATTTATTGACTGAACAATTTATTGATGATTCGCAACATGGATTTCTTAAAAATCGATCTTGTATGACATGTCATTTTGACTTCTTTAATTTAGTCTATTCGCTTCGTAGCCAAGGATATCTAGTATCAGTGCTATACCTGGACATTTCTAAGGCCTTCGACATAGTCAACCACCAACTTCTCATAGGTAAACTCGCACCTTATGGGGTCCAAAACCCGTTACTAGCCTGGTTTGATTCCTTCCTCAGCAATCGACATCAAATAGTTAAAATCAACTCTCCATTGTCGAATGGCGTCCCTGTTAGAAGTGGGGTAATTCAGGGTAGTGTCTTAGGTCCTTTGCACTTTTCAGTTTTCATTAATGATATTTGTGAGTGTTTTAGTGTGGGTAAGTCCATTTGATATGCAGACGATCTTAAGGTGGTGTACTCATTTTCTCCACATGAGCTGAGCAATATTAAAAATTGTATCAGAACGAAGCTTAACAAGTTAGCATAGTGGTGCTCGAAATAGCAACTGGAGCTTAATACAGCTAAATGTGGATGGTTATGCTTCGGTGATACATCACTCAACCTCGATTTTACCATAAATGGTGGAATGTTATCTAGGTTATGTTAGTTATGTCCATAACTAACCAATCAAATCGTTGCTTAGGCTCCCACCACGTCAATCTGGTCTGATGTGTCTGTAAACTATCCCTGTTGCATGTGACCTGCTAATTGAAAGACATTATTATCCTATTATATTAGTGTGACTCATAAATTTTATTCATTTTAATAAGACACGCAATACTGGTCGGTATGTTTGTGCGTTTCACTTAATGACTGTAATTCTTTAATTATTGTACTAATCTAATTGTTCTTATGTTCAGAAACAGATAAAGTTTAAAGTCAAGTTGTCCTTGTTCTGACTATAACTTTCACATAGACTCTGAGGTCGCCAGTATCGCGTCTACAGTTTTAATAGTATATCTGTAGGACAAAATAAATCCTACATGTTACACACAGTAGTAGATCTAGGACTTAGGTACTCCGACGACTTGTCGTTTACTGAACAGATAATGAAACAAACTTCCAAGTTTCAACGCCTTATAGGTCACATAACTCGAAACATTCATAACAGCGAATCTCGTATTCTAATGTACAAAGTCTGTGTTCAACCACTCCTCGAATACTGCGCGTTTCTCCTTAGTAGCACGCGCATAAAGGATAAATTAAGACCGGAACCAGTACAGAGACGATTTACACTTCGTACTCTTGGAACTGATAGTGTCTTGACATATAATTCGAGGTGTAGTAAACTAGGGCTTGACCCTTTATGGAAGAGGAGACTCAAACTTAACCTTATCTTCTTTTTCAAAACACTTAACAAACTCTCCTTCACATCCAGTCAGGCGATTCAATATGCTAAAGCCCCACATTACGACATTCGTAACTTCTTGTCTTTAGCGAAACAAACATATTCTAGATCTTCTCTCTATATGAATTACTTTACCTGTCCGTATGTTAAACTCTCTCCCATTGTTTGTTCGCTCAATTAATGCGTTTTGCTCCTCTGAAAATGCATTGAATGCTCTAGCGCCTGCAAGTGTATCTTACTCCACAAGTGAGATTATCGGAACTTTAAGTGTTTAACCTCTTACTTGCTATCATTGTTTTGTTGTTCCGTGCACTTTACTTTTATCTTACATTCTCTAGTTGTAGATAATTATCAATAACTCGACAAGTTCCCTGGTGTTGCATTGGCTTGCCGTGATATATGCCATATATAAACTAATTATCAATTACTAAACCAGCAAACATAAAACTTTCTTATATTTCATGTTTGCTCTCTACATTAAATGTTGATTTTTATAACAATCTGCTCATGCCTGCAAACTGGTCTGAATTCTGTAAATATTATTTTCAGAATATATTATTATTATTATTAATGGAAATAAAAATTCATAATCTTACTACCTTCCTCAATCAGGTCACGTACATAAAACCGGATAGCTCAACAGAGTTGTGTATTGCCAACCGACTGAAACTTTATGCCGTTGTTCATTCTCACCTTCTGAAAACAGTAGAATTCTCATCTACACATCTCAAACGAAATCTGTTTGACGCAAATGCGAAAGGTTCAGTGAAGATTAAATCTTTCACCAGTCCTGGTGAGCAATCATAGATAAATTCATGAACTGACCTGTCAGGTACAGTAGAATTGAGTGCAACGAAATCGATCATTGAAATGATCATACACACTGCAACCGACAAACAAATTTGTTTTAGAACGAAGAGTTGAAAAACTACAATCTATGCATATAGTGTTTATTATTGTCCACATTGGAGTTATGGACTCCGAGCAATTTTATTTAATAGGGTAGAAAGGAAATGTACCGCCGACAAACTGGAAGAACTGATGAACGTTGAAAAATGTCGAAGAGACAACTGTTACCTATAGAAATTTATCGAAAAATATAAAAATCCTAAGGGAAACCAGATGAAAATGCCTACAGTTAGTAAGAAACCGATGTCTATAAATCTCAACTTTAAAAGTGATGACGTCACAAATGAAACGAGAAGGAGGCTTAACACAGCATTAGCCAGGACGTATCCGGCAGTCAAATTATTAATTCTGTATAAAAACAACGTATTCAATAATCCAATCAAAGGTTGACAAAGGACTCTTTTCATGATACAGCAAACTGTATTCATAAATCTAGGTGCACCTGACAAAGGAGCATTATTGGCAGAACAGAAAGAAGAAACAATACCACTACTAACATTATGACGAATAATATTCACAATATTACTACTACTACTACTACCACTACTACCACTACTACTACTACTACTCATATTCACACTCACACTACCCCCAATACTCACACTACTAGTAATGCTACTACCACGACGACAACGGCTATTACCACCACTAACACTCCTACTTCTTTTGTTACTATTACCAATTCTTTTACTAATACCCCATTCAGTAAATTGTCCTACTCAAATTCTTCAACAGGATTTGCACATTGCAAGCCTTGTAGTATAATTAGTTCTACTGTATTTAATATCGAAACACACAGGATAATTTTCCAGACTACGTATTCATGTTGGACACAAGTCGACAGTCAATAACAATCGTAATAGTGCTCTTTGCCGACGTTCATCAATGTACCCGTATAAATCAGATGAAACTAAATGAATGGTATAATGCTAACTGGTCATTTAATTAGCAAACACAGGTTTACAACCATTCTTACATGTTATAACCTAATTCATTCAATATTAGATTCTATTACGTTCACTGATTGTTTCATGATTGAAATAAATGAAATAAGGGTTATGGCAATTAAGAATGTCATTATCCGAGAACACATTCTATTAATCTGTAAGTGTATTCACCACATCCACTTCGAAGCTATATATATGTGAATTTAACAAACACACTGTTATCATGAATACCAATCAAGGTGTGTAATAAACGTATTTGTCACTGATGAACTTAATACATTGTGCACTCAGAGTGTTGTGAGGTTTATTCGAAAGCTTTGATGAGTTGATGCAGTAAACTTCAGAATATCTGACTGTAAATCAACTTGCCAACACAGCTTATCTCACACACGAATAGAAATGGAAGCACAGTTGGGCATTATGGGTGCAACTTCGTCACTATCCATATTCAAACTTTTCATATGTGGTCTGACTAACGCAAGTAGAAGATTTCATATATTCCTCATGTTCACTCAAAAGGTAGTGAGTGATTGATACAAGGAGTTCATTTGCTTTTTCATTTGTTTTATGAGATTCTTCTGTTCATAAGCCATTACAGACAATTCCAACTTGATTTGCAAATACTTCAACAATTCGCAGTCAACAATACGTGAGTAAGTATCTATTCAGGTTTCAGCTACTAACACAATGAATCAATTATGAGAATTGAAACGGTTCTGCATAATACTGAAACACGGGAATCCACTACTGAACAACGTCATCTTAATCATGCAAAAACAAATTATGAGTGAGAGACAATGGAGTTGGCTAAAAGTGTTCACTTCACTTTTGCAGTTTTGAGTAAGATGAATGTTGAAAGTAGTTAAGTGCCACTCACACTATCGAAACAAACTCTATTTGTCCGAACAATGAGAATATATCAATGATAGTGTGCAAAGCATCGGGTCCCGACACCACGACTCCCGACTAACACGCTATTTAGGATATCTTTTATCTTGAACTTGACCTTCTGTCAGGATGTTGGATAAACTATGTTAATCGAATACAAATTATGAGTTACAATCTGAAATAAAAACTGGCTTGTCTTATGGTCATCCAATAATGATTTCACCTTGTTGTCCCTAAATTACTGACATATGACACCTCCTTGAGAGGAATTAGCCTGAACAAACGGAGTGTTTTTAGTACTAGTGTCTCGTCTACTATCTAAATCGGTATTGTCATGGATGAAATATGACAATATGGAGAATTGATTGTTTGCTGCCAGATATCCCTTATTTAAGGTCGTTACAACATCGTCTATGAGGTCAACAAGTTAAATTCAAATAAACGTTCATTTAACCTGTTTAGTTATAACTTGTATGTCAAGAGAAACATCACTTGTCAGTGTCATCAAAAAGAGTTTCGTCTCATTCAATGACGACTTAATCAACGGTTTCGATGATCCACATGCTAACGAATTCTAACGGTAGAATCAAAATAGTGAGTAATTCGTGAACTAACTGTTTCATTGATATTTTTAACTATCACGCTCAACTATCATTAACGATTACACAAAAGGCAGTTCAACAGTAGAGTGCACAAGCGTAATATGTATTGAATAATGATGCACTTAGTGAGGCACAACTCTTCAAATCTATAATCAAAAACAATATATAAATGATAAATCACACTAGTCTACATATCATCACACCCAGTGCAACAACACCAACAATTTGGAAAATGAAACAGTCACTCACACTCGTCTTCTTAGTAGCCATTGGTTACGCCACCGCCCACACCACATCACGTGACTATTCGGGTGGGTACGGTGGCGGTTGCTATGGTAGCGATTGTGATAGCGGTTATGGCGATAGTGGATATGGTGGAGGCTGTACTGGCAGTGAATGTGGCGGTGGCTATGGTGGTGGCTATGGTGGCGGCTATGGTGGAGGTTGCAGTGGTGGAGATTGTGGTAATTACGGTGGTGGCTATGGTGGTGATTGCAATGGTGGAGATTGTGGTAATTACGGTGGTGGCTATGGTGGTGGTTGCAGTGGTGGCAATTGTGGAGGTGGCTACGATGATGCCTTCCCTGCTCCCTATGGCGGTGATTATGGTAACGGTGGCAACGGCTATGGAAAAGGTGGTAGTAAAGGCAACAATTATGGAAAGGTTTATGGAGGTGGTAGCGGTAAGGGTAAGGGTGGTGGCAAAGGTGGCAAAGGCGGCAAAGGTGGCGCTTACAAACCCAACCATTATGGAAGCAGTTACTGAGGCACCAGTTGAGTTGTGGATGATTCTAATTTGTTTGTGTCACACTCTCCACTGTCCTATTTTTCTACACACCTCTCAATTCAACTCACTGTAATATAGTCGTGTTTGAATTCGAGATGAATAAAACCTATTCATTCTAAATAGTGTTTTCCATATACGTTTTGTATTGTGTGATGAACGGACGTTAGTTTCTGTGATGTTTCGAAGTATTGAGAAGTACGTTGTGTTAGTAGACAAGTGAGTGCTATGCCTCACTGTCGTGACCTCATAAGTAAAGGAAAATGTACATATCAATTTACTGAATAGTGCGATTTGCGTTAGTTTGGATTATCAGGTTGTTGGTATTTTAGGCTGTAATTTGACAAGTCTTGGTTGACACATATACATTGTGTGAGGATTGCCTCGATATAGCCATTATGACACAAACTAATATAGGATAGGTGAAATGTGACTAGTAGTGGAATTCAGGACACGCATTTCGTTCAACTTAGGACTCGTCAGTTTGGTGGAGGCAATCTACACAAGATAACCATATACCGACCAAGACTGATCAAATTTCAACCAAAATATCAACAACAGGATAATCCGAACCATTTCAAATCGAATTTAATCTCACACGGTTGCATAGGTGAGTGGAATTGTTGACTTAATAACTGAGTGGTTGATGTCTTAAGCGAACGGTAAGAGGTTTGACCTGCGGATGAACATCAATTCTGGAATGAAGCTACATTCAGCCGATGTCCATCCTACATTCCATTGTTAGTCATTCTCCATCTACTCCACTTCACCCGACCGTCTAGATTGTTTATCAGCAGATGTGTTCATGGCATATACTGTAAATGTGGCTGAAGACCTAGTCGAATTCGTGTTCCTTTATAAGAGATACGTGGATGGTATCATAATTATCTGTGAATGAGAGGACGATATCAATTGTTTATTGAATAAACTGAACGTTCATCAAAACTGCATCAGTCTTTTATGCGAAGAGGAGAAGAACGACCAGCTTCCTTTCTCAGATATACTTATAAGTAGACGAGAAGACGGTTCAATCGAACGATTTAGCTGTAGGTGAAATTGATGATTGAGTATCTGTCATTTGTGGATTTCGAGCATAAATTGTTGAGCGCCCATAACCATTCCATGACTAGATATTTTCCTACTGAACGAGTTCTCCATTTTGTGTGCATAATCAATCCACTGATTCAGCCCCAACGATGAATTCCGCAATAAGAACACATTTGGACTTCAATTTCACACATTTCACAGTGTTTCACATCAACGACCACTATTTAGTTTGGGATTTTCGACAAACACTTGCCTCATTGTTGCGATTCCATTCCCTGCAAAGTGGTCACCCTCAACTGATGATCACAAATTGTCATGTCACTCAAATATTTTTGTCGTTGTAAATAGGCTGCATGTTGAAATGAAAATAGTCGAACAAATAGCCAAACGAGAACTAATGAACACCGTACTCGTATTGCTTGTAATTCGACATCCATCTTCATCCATCTTCAAAGCTCAACTTGCTCGTAGTTCATCTCCTCCGTGAACGATTAGACTGTCGATTTTTTAGTGCTAATGATTTACCTCATTGTGTCACGGACAACATATCCACATATTTTCGTCAATCACATGGAGGAATTACTTTTCTGGTAGCTACTGACTATCGTGCAACCGAATTCATCTTCATTAGATCTCGAATGTGTGCATTGTTTCATAGATGAATCCTGATTTTCCAACCAGATCAATCATTGTTGTGGAAATTAGTCCCATAAAAATTGTCAAGTGATATAATGAAATGGAATTAGATTGGGAGAACATTTTCAATAAATTAATCATCAAGCTCTGAAATTCAGACTCCATAATTGTTGCACAACTGTGATCGATATAATGTGTTTATGCGTCAATCGTGAATCCAATAGTGGGTTTCATGTGTTTCGATTGCATGCGAAATGTGTCACTTGTGAAGTTGGAATTTCACCTAAGTATGCTAAATGTGTGAAGAGTGGTGCACTGTGATTAATTTATTATTGTAATGTTCAATAGGAGAAATGTTTTATTTTGGAATGATTGTGCCAATATTGTATTAGTGTGTGGCTGTAGTATGCGTCAACCCTATAATGGGCAAAGATAATTAAGTAGGCTTCACTCAGCTCTTTTAGAAGCATATTTTCGGTTTTGTGAGGTCGGTTGTGGTGTTTGAATGAAGCAGTGATTCCTTTGTATTGATGACTGCTTGATTGTATTTCCAAATACAATACATTCGTTCGTGTTCATCTAATGCTTCTCTATTAAATTGCGTTGTTTGTGGGATTACTGGTTTATACTATGATTCAAATACTATTAAATATCACATTGGCCTCGCGATGGAACCTTTGATAGGACGGTTGGACTGACATTCGGATTTTATTGCTTTTGAGGAGTACACGGAAAGCTTCGAAATCTGGGCTGTGACCAAAGAGGATGTTGAGGACTTTAATATTATCTCTAATTTGCTTTCGTTCATCGGAAAAGAAGCATGCAGCTTACTACAGACTTTGGCATTTCCAGACAAACCGATTTCACTCCCTTATGCAACTGTAAAGCAACTACCACTGGACTATGTAATGATACAAATTTAGAATGCGGTAAAGGAGAAAAATTCAATGGAATGATTCGAAAAGACATCAGGAATCCCACTACTTTAATACGTCGTCGTAGTTCAATACGTAATCAAGGTTATTCAGACAACAGTTAATTAATCTGTGAAACAGTTCACGAAGATGTGCACAAGTTTGGTAAACGCTTCTTCTGTGTCATGTTTCACCCATGTGTATTTTTTAATTGTGAATGCTTTAAATGTGGTCAATCTGGACACATTCAGTCAGTTTGTAATACCATGGTTCATTTCTCTGAAACCAATGCTAAAATTTGTGGTTGTGATCCTACTAAGTTCTATGTTTCTAATGATCACCTATCTTTATCCAAAACTTCGAGAAGCGGGATGATGTTACATAGCAGTCCAATGTTGAATGAAGCCCAGAATCATTGTCAGACAAAAGTTTCTGATCAACCAACTTCTTATCACATTTCTCGTGTTATTGTACCAGATGCGGTTTGTCATAATCAGTCACATATTTCTGATGACATTTCTTACAACTCTGAGAATAATATGTTGAATGAGTCAAATCATGATCAAAAACCGGATTGAGTTTTGATAGATGTTGATTTTCCTAATGATCCATTATTCTCTAATGAATCTCTGAATAAATTTGAGGGAAATATTTCAGAAAAATCAAAGTCTGATGTCATATCAAATGTCATTTGTCCCCACAAGGGATTTATCTCCAGTGATATCCCCAATGAGTGTGACAAATATGTTCCGGAGGAGTCGAATCCTAGTTACATTTCTGATGTTATTGTATCAGATATTGGATATTCTCACGAACAATGTATGTTGAGTAGAATCCCTAGTCAGTGGTCTGATGAATCGGGGGGAATAGTAAGTTTTCTCGAAGCATTCAGAGAACTAGTTTGTCCAGATATGAAGTTTGCACAAGTGGAGAATCTAAATGATGTCAAAGGTTTTCCTAATGAGTATGAGGCAGATGTAAGTTTCCCGTTTGATTGTTTCGCAGGTGAATCAAGCCTAGATGAGTCACATGTGTTAAATACACATATCAATGCATATTTATCTGTGTATTGTAATATGAATAAGAAAAGGAATATGTACCATAATTTTTATGCAAGTCAAATGCACATGATGGAATGCCTCAAATTTCATATGTGTTTATCCCCAGATGCTCACACATAAGAATCGAATCGTGATATATAAGAAGTTAAAAATAATTCAGAACGTCGAATTGGTCGTAACATTGCGACGTATGGACCCAACATTACTTCGTGGGGGGGGGGAATATTGTTGGTGTTAGGATATTCACAAGAATATCCCAAAAATTATCTCGAATGTAAAGTGGTATGTTTTCAGACTCTTCACATAATTCGCATGTTATTTCCTATTGGCCATTATTTACAGTTGTCCTAACTATGACTTTCATGTGTCGTTTCTTTATTGGTCAATTTTCAGTTGTCCTATTTATAACCTTTACGTGTCCTTCCTTTCCATTGGTTACTGTTAATAGTCATTGTAACTGTATAAATATGCCTTGTCTGTAAACCATTTTTGTTCTTCTGCTGACCCCATAACCAATTCTCATTTGACGGCTGTGTTTATAATAATAATAATAATAATAATTTATTCTCAAATAACAGATTGTTACACAAGGCATGCCGGTTTACAGGCAAGGTCAAATTGTTAAAGAAGTTACAATTTTCACTGTTGAAAATTACTCAGCGGGGTTGACATTTCATAAGATATGAATGTAAATGTATTTCGTAAGAAACATATCAATATCACACTTGGCGCACTTTATGGAGGTAGCGTTGCAACATACAACTGATGGTCGAGAATAGATACATGCGAAGTTGGGGGCTTTTAGAAGTTTCGAACTTATATCCCTCCGGAATATCTGAGGCTTTAATAACGGTGTAGGACGAAGTCACCCGTGCCATATCTGTTTTCGGTGGAGTATCTGCAGGAGGCTGAAAAAGGTGTAAGAAAAAGGAAGGACGAAAAGCAGAGCACACAATATTCATGGAGGAATAGTTAATGTATAACCATTTATTCTATTTGTCTGTTACTGAAGTATTTATTAGGTAAGAACATACTAATGTGTTAAAGAAAAATAAGTGTGGGCAAGGTATCAGTGGGTAAGGAACTGTATGAATGAAGGTAGTTCAGAAGAAAGTATGGAATTGTGTAATTATGAAATAAAGTGCTGAAAACAGTATTCCGATACAAATGGCTGTCTCTCTTTTTTTCGAAGCTGTTTGAACTCTCTATTTTGTTTTTAGATTTTATAGGGTATAGAGTGGGCTTCGTTTTTAGCCAATTGTCTAGTTTGCTTGTAATAGGATTACTCGGTAGGAAGTGGAACCAATTTAGCTTTTTTTTAACATGATCTAAAGTGGTATTTTGGCGAGACTAAAGGACATGGACGACCTTTGAACGAATCTTAAATGACCTTAAGAAATATTAGCCAATCAGAAGACAGTTAGCATACAATAAAAATATATTATACAAAACTCAAAAATTAAAGGGGGTACTCTTCTTTTACATGACTCAAAAACTTATCAAGGTCAGATATAGGTTCAGAAGTTCTAAAATCATAGTGCATCCGGCACAGGAACTCATCCCTGTTGCTCCATAGTAGTCGACCTCTGGAACCACAATAAAGTCCCGAAAATTCTTTCAGCCTCGACCACATAGTTCCAGTGTTGTCGGTATGTTGGTATGGTTTAGGGTTTAGGATTAGGGTTAAGGTTTAGGGTTACGGTTTAGGGTTAAAGATGAGACTATAAATTATGGACGACATTTGAGCGACGCTAGAGTGAATCTGAGAGTGTCAACGTAATAACTAAGACTAAATGAGGGTTATAAACCCGTGTGATGAGTTCAAATTATGATTTACAGTTCATGGTTAAGGTGAGGAATTATATTTAGGGTTTTCATCACCAACTGACATCAGCTATAATGCCACAACTCTATCCAAATGTTTAATTGAATTTTGCGCCAAAATCTTACGATAACTTATCTTGTAGACGCTTAATTATAACGTTTTCTCTAAAATCCGTTGTAAACCGACCGTACGTAAGCGTCAGGTACCGAACTTAGCGCCGTGACCTTGAAAACTCGATAAAAGCTTCTGATTGGCTCGTCTATGTTCTTTAGTCTCACCGGTATTTTTCATGAATAATTTCGCATCAATACCGTTGGTTCGTGACATTCCACTAGACATAAGGAGCCGTAATTAATATGTTCTGCCCTACAGACACGGGTGGATTGAAGTTATCTTCCCACCATCATGTTTGCTGGTCAGTAACGCCACCCTCCCTCGTTTTATGATGTTAGGCTCTCTTACGTTTGTGGTCAGTATGAATATTGCTTTAATCAAGGACCATAGTTGGAATACACTGTCTCTACAAGTTCCATGTTACAAGCGAATCAGATGGTAATATCATTTGGGTTAGATATCCATTTAATATATCGTACTACTATGAAGATAACTAACGGTAAAGGTTATAAGAGACAAGTAAGATTATATGTAGTTATGAGATGGTAAGGACTAATGGCAAACCAGAGGATATGAAAGAGAATATTGTAAAATTTTCAGGGTAAGGAAAACAAAACATTGAACAACTCACAAGAATTTAGGACATTTGAGCTTCTTTTGATCGGCCTGAGTTGGTCAGCATCCATAAGATTAGTGAGTTATCTGTCTACTTGTAATAAGAAAAATAAAAGGTCATGACACTTAGGAAGAATAATTTGAATTTGTCCATTAGAGAAATTCGGACATTTCAAACTTTGAAGCAAGTGACATCTTATCCCCAAAAACAGCTCCCGTCGTTCTTCATGGTTCCCTTGTTTCTCTGTTCTGATCAATAAACTTTACTGTTCTTTAAACGGACAGACATAAAAATTCTTACAAGTTGGTTGGAACCTTGGAAAATAACAAGTTTAAGAAATAATTTGGCTGATTCAATCTCATCCTTCGGTAAATATTAATCATCAGAATAAACACAAGTACTTTAAGCATACAAGAATCCAGAAAAAGGGATTACACATACCATGCAGTAACTTACAGTAGTAACAGGCCACCAGAAATAATAAGAAGTTGTGTCACGCAACTAGAGCACTCTCACTACATCTCCAAAAGTCAGGAAACATATTGCAACACAGTATGTGCTAAATATCTCAGAAGATACCTAGAGGATCCATAATTCCCTCATAACGAAGATCAATGACAAAACAACGCACCATCTTTATTCAGTCTTACCCAGACCGTAAGGTGTGAGAGCAAATTTAGACAGATCGAGCATCATCTACAAAGCAATGTCCTTCTACACTCAGCGTCTGTTCCTGATTTTTACCTCAGCTGGAAGTTTGTTTGGTCTTTCTTACAGAAGGTGGTTGCTGATAGTATCCGACCAACGGACATTGAGTATCTTGCGTAAACAATTGTTTATAAATACGGTGAGACTATAATTTATGAACGAGACAATCAGATTAAGAGTAACGGGTGTTGGAGCTTGGCGCAAAATTCGTTCACTCATCTGGCTAAACAGCTTTTTAACATTTTAGCGAATGTCATTTCGCGATGAAAACCATAAGTCTAATTCCTGACGCCCACCATCAACAGTAAATTATAATTTTAGTTCATCCCACTGCTTTGGAAAACATTTGGTCTGGAAGTAGAACAATATATTTAATATGAATGAAGGAATTAAACTACATAAAAATGATAACGCCTGTAGGGCTAAGTCATGCCATACGATGAATAGAATTTCGAACAAACGAATGTTATCGCGTTTACTATTATTGACCTTCTCTTAATGTTACATGTTGAGAGTCCATTTTCCTAGTCATCTCAGGTTTGAATTTCAGGATTTTATATTTAGGATGAGATGACTAGGAAAATGGACTCTCAACATGTAACATTAAGAGAAGGTCAATAATAGTAAACGCGATAACATTCGTTTGTTCGAAATTCGATTCATCGTATGGCATGACTTAGCCCTACAGGCGTTATCATTTTTATGTAGTTTAATTCCTTCATTCATATTAAATATATTGTTCTACTTCCAGACCAAATGTTTTCCAAAGCAGTGGGATGAACTAAAATTATAATTTACTGTTGATGGTGGGCGTCAGGAATTAGACTTATGGTTTTCATCGCGAAATGACATTCGCTAAAATGTTAAAAAGCTGTTTAGCCAGATGAGTGAACGAATTTTGCGCCAAGCTCCAACACCCGTTACTCTTAATCTGATTGTCTCGTTCATAAATTATAGTCTCACCGTATTTATAAACAATTGTTTACGCAAGATACTCAATGTCCGTTGGTCGGATACTATCAGCAACCACCTTCTGTAAGAAAGACCAAACAAACTTCCAGCTGAGGTAAAAATCAGGAACAGACGCTGAGTGTAGAAGGACATTGCTTTGTAGATGATGCTCGATCTGTCTAAATTTGCTCTCACACCTTACGGTCTGGGTAAGACTGAATAAAGATGGTGCGTTGTTTTGTCATTGATCTTCGTTATGAGGGAATTATGGATCCTCTAGGTATCTTCTGAGATATTTAGCACATACTGTGTTGCAATATGTTTCCTGACTTTTGGAGATGTAGTGAGAGTGCTCTAGTTGCGTGACACAACTTCTTATTATTTCTGGTGGCCTGTTACTACTGTAAGTTACTGCATGGTATGTGTAATCCCTTTTTCTGGATTCTTGTATGCTTAAAGTACTTGTGTTTATTCTGATGATTAATATTTACCGAAGGATGAGATTGAATCAGCCAAATTATTTCTTAAACTTGTTATTTTCCAAGGTTCCAACCAACTTGTAAGAATTTTTATGTCTGTCCGTTTAAAGAACAGTAAAGTTTATTGATCAGAACAGAGAAACAAGGGAACCATGAAGAACGACGGGAGCTGTTTTTGGGGATAAGATGTCACTTGCTTCAAAGTTTGAATTGCTTTAGAATTTGGTTTTGTCCCTAGGTTATTCTACAAATAACAAAAGGTTTTGATGTTTGATTCACGTTCGTACCTTTTCCTGTTCCAAAGCCACTACGATTTAAAAGTAACCTTTTGTACTATTTTTTTCTACCCTAACGCCTGGCTTGGACACAATTTCATTTTTTATGATTGCTTGTACGTAGTGGTTTTGTTAGTCTTCTATTTGTTCATAGATCTTTTAATACTAATCTGAATCGTTAATAAATCGAGCAGTGATCCAGTTGACTCATTTTCTCTCTCGCTCTCGCTTTACAATCAATCAGGTGATGGAGCAGTTTTCGACTCTCTGCCCACGTCCGTTATTCTCAACTTGTACTCACATATTTTTAGCTTCAAGATTAAACCGGTCAACCTATCGTGTCAAGGTCTTAACCTAGATTTAGACGAGTTCTTTTCGGTATATTATTGGGTTGACAGATCAAGAATGTATCGTGAATAATCAATGTAACGTGCCTAAAGATGTGATATTGTTATTGGTGGGGTTTCAAATTCAACTCCATTGGTAACAGTTTCTGCCATTACGGGTAGACACTCGAGGATTTTGAGGTCTACTTGGCCTAAATTATACATGAGGCGTTGACGAATGACTTTTGTCAGGTATGAGCACTAATTTCGAGTGTTTCAAGAGCTTTCTTAAAGTTGTTGGGCAACTGCGAGACATTGATTTTGTGTCATTAAGCTAAAGGTTATCATCCTGTCTAGGGGCTGTGTAGAGGAGATGATCAGTCAGGTTCTCCGATGTCTTGAGAAATGTTGCTATTCTATAAGTGTACACTTATAATTTCGGTCTTAAGGTTTAAACAGCAGAAAAGTATGTGGGTTCACGACTTAATAATTGTTGCTAAAATGTGCATGCAATCAATCAGTTGGATTTATTCATGACTACACAATGTTGCTAAATTTTTGAATTTGGTCTCTAGTCTTTTGGATTATCTAGTGAAATTCAAACTACATATACTATTATTATCTGTATAGTCATGTGTTAATTCAATCCGGTAATCCGATTGTGAAAGCTTTTCTCGAATTTTGTGTTAACCTATAAAAAGTTCATTTGGTTTTTCTCACAGTACACTAAACACTTTAGGGAAATAGTATCAAATTATTTATTCTAGCCGTATCCATCTTCTCTCCCCCTATGTCACGGTGACCGTATCCGCAAGTTCAGTGTAAGATCCATTTCGAAGGTTTTGTGTGTGGGAATCCCTCTATGCATACATTTGCAACTTTTTCTCATTAGTTTCTTGAGTTGTATATTTTGTTAGTTTTTTTTATGCCATTTGAGACTGTAAGGTTACGTTTCATAATAGTTTTCTCATTTTTTTGCTTCCACTGAGTTTCTATGTCTCTCCCTGAACTGTATCCGTGTTGTTTTAGTTGATATTTAATCTTGACGGCAGCCATATTGATTTTTCTCTCTTTGACTGTGTTGCTCGAGTTGACTGGGATCGTGCATTTTGGTTGTGAATTGAAGCACTTTCTCAGAATTGGAAACATTTTGTGTTATAAAGCAACAAACTATTATCTTTTAAACGGATTCTTACTTGATCTATCCAGAAAGGATAGAATAACATTCATTTTTTGGTGCGTTCGGTAATTTTCTTATATTTCTTATCAATTTGTCTATTTATTGTAAGTTAGATCGATTATTTTGGGAACAACCGTTGCTTCCTCAATTACCTTGTTCTGATTTAAATCGGGGTCCATTTGTCTCTACTTAACCAGATAGTTATTCTTTACCCAAACTTAGATTGGATCCTCTATCCATTGAGCTGGCTATATTAACAAGTTTGTGGTCTCTCAGCACCGAAATACATATACTTTTTGAAGTAAATCGAGCGTCGAAAATGTCGTTACTGACCATCCTATAATTTAGAAACATTTGACACTGACCTCTTTAAATATATTATCGGCCGCGTACTGTTGATTCTTCCAGTCACTATTGGAGAATGGTATGCTATTTGCGTGAATGAGGAACTTCTATTCACCCATTATTTCACTCCAAATTACTGACTCAATGTTCAAAGTCGAAACATTAAAATTATCACTGATCGCAAACTACTAATATTCATAATTTTTCGTTTCAACATAGCTCCTTCAGATAGTTGAACAAACTGGTTCACATTTCTCGCTTCCCTCCAAATACGTGACAAATTTTCGTAGTAAACAAATTTATCTTTACTTACTTACTTACTTTTACTTACGCCTGTTACCCCTTGTGGAGGAGCATAGGCCGCTCTCCAGCATTCTCCATCCAACTCTGTCCTGAGCCTTCCTTTCCAGTTCTTTGCAGTTACTTTTCATCCTTTTCATATCGGCTTCTATTTCCCGGCGTAGTGTGTTCTTTGGCCTTCCTCTTTTCCGCTTCCCTTCCGGATTCCAAGTTAGGGATTGAGTCGTGATGCACATTGGTGATTTCCTTAATGTATATCCGATCCACTTCCAACGTCTTTTCCTAATTTCCTCTTCAGGTGGAAGATGGTTTGTCCTCTCCCATAAAACGCTGTTGCTGATAGTATCCGGCCAGTGGATGTTGAGTATTTTGCGTAGACAACTGTTTATAAATACTTGTACCTTCCTGATGATGGCCGTAGTAGTTCTCCACGTTTCAGCTCCATACAGTAGGACTGTCTTGACGTTCGTTTTGAAAATTCTGACTTTGAAATTGGTTGAGAGTTGTTTTGAGTTCCATATGTTCTTCAATTGTAGAAATGCTGCCCTTGCTTTGCCAATCCTCGCCTTTACATCTGCATCCGATCCAAACAAATTTATCACAAATACAAAATAAATCCTTAGTTATTAGCGTACATCCATCACGCTGAATTCCAGGAGAACTCTAATAGGTTTGTATGGCATAACAATGTGTGACATTTTTAAAGGTTAAAAGCACTCTATCGTGTTAAGGCAATTTTGTCTGTACATCGCAATCACATTCTAGAAGTTATATTTTTACAATTCCAATTAATTTTCTAGAGTTTTTTAAGGCCAGTGAAATATCACTAAGCGTTAATGGACTTGTTGTGGCTTACCGAACACAATCCTACGACCGAAGATAAAGTTACAGGTTTTTATCTATTTATCGTAAGTTACCAGAGTCAGCTATGATAAACCTCAATAATAACACGATTAAATTTAAAGAATGAGCACCATTATAATAATAGACCTAATCCTTATATTGCAGATCTGTAACGGTGTGACTGCCTAATCTAGAGATCATACGTGGAAGTCATATCATTATCTATTCTGACTCATCGTAAAAATCAGTAATATAAATTCTGAGGTTTCTAAAGAACACATTTAAGCTAAAGATAGAATAATACGAGAAAAGATAAGTTACAAGAAATGATTACGTCTGAGAGGATGAGCCATGCCATCCGATTGAATTAAATTATTTCTTTCTGCCTTCTCGATTGTTCGCATTCTCTATGTATTGGTTGTTGAATATTAATTTTTCCAGTTATCTCATGTTTCGCTTTGTGCATCTTGAAACTAAATAGACCTCTTAGTCCTCAAAGTCAGTGCTGACCCTATTGGTTTGTATGGTCACAGCCTGGCTATAAGTGTTCGGTCAAGTATTTGCAGCTAATAATTCTTGGTTATACCGTTCTGTTCATCTCCTGTGATAACTAGTTGGCTTAGATTGAATACACTACAACGATTAGATATTTAATTTAGGTGTGAGTTAACATCCTTCCGTTCTATGTTTTCAGTAACAGTGGTTTCGAAATAACTATACAGAAATAAATGTCGGACAGTAGCGTTATCAAACAGCATCCACGGACCTCCAAATCTATGTTGACCAAAAAACAATTGAAGAGATCAACATGACCATCAGACAAATCAGAAGCGGCAAAGCTGCAGTACCAGAAAACATCCTAACGAAGACACTGAAAGCGGATGTAGCAGCAACTGCAAAGATACTCCACATTATCTACATTAAGATTCGGGATGAAGAGCGAGTACCAACACACTGAAAAACAGGACTTCTCATCAAAATATCAAAGAAAGGCGATCCCAGCAAGTGCGATAACTACAGGGGAATCACTCTTCTTTCAATACTAAGAAGAGTCTTCAGCAGGGTGTTGTTAAACATAGTGAAGGACTCCAAAGACGTTCAACTTCGAGATCAACAGGCTGTATTCCATAAGTACCGATTGTATACAGACCAAATCGCAACCCTACGGATCATTGTGGAACAATCAGTCGAATGGAATTCATCACTCCACATCAAATTCATGGACTACGAGAAAGCACTTGATAGCATAGACAGGATAACACAATGGAGGCTTCTTCGACACTACGGTGTGCCTGAGAAGACAGTGTATAGCATACGGAATTCCTATGATGGATTAAACTGCAAAATCGTTCATGGAGGACAACTCACCGACTCAATCGAGGTAAAGACCAGTGTCGGGCAAGGTTGCTTACTCTCACCCTTTTACTATCTTCTGATGATCGACTGGATCATGAAGACATCAACATCTGGAGGGAAGCACAGGATACAATGGACAGGTAGGATGCAGCTTGATGATCTAGACTGCTAAGATGATCTGGATCTTCTATCACAAACGCAACAACAAACACAGGAGAAAATGATCAGTGTAGTAGCAGCCTCAGTAGCAGTCGGTCTCAATATACACAAATAGAAAAGCAAGATTCTCCGATACAATAGAGCATGCACCAATCGAATTACACTTGACGGAGAAACTTTGGAGTATGTGAAAACCTATACATATCTGGGCAGCATCATTAATGAACACGGTGGATCTGATGCAGATGTGAGAGCGAGGATCGACAAAGTAAGAGCAGCATATTTACAACTGAAGAACATCAGGAACTCAAAACAACTATCTGTCAACCAACACCAAGATCAGAATTCTCAAATCAAATGTCAAGACAGTTCTACTGTATGGGTCAAAGACGCGGAGAACTACGAAAGCCATTATCCAGAAGATACAAGTGTTTGTTAACAGTTGTCTACACAAAATACTTCGAACTCGTTGACCAGACACTATCAGCAACAACCTGCTGTGGAAGAGAACAAGTCAGATTTCAGCGGAGGAAGAAATCAGGTAGAAGCGCTGGAAGTGGATAAGACAAACATTGAAGATAGCACATAACTGTGTCACAAGGCATGTCGTCACATGGAATCTTGAAGGCCAAAGGAGAGGAGGAATACCAAAGAACACATTACGTCGAGAAATGGAGACAGACATGAGAAGAATAAACAACAATTGGATAGAACTAGAAGGGAAGGCCCAGTACAGAGTGGGTTGGAGAATGTTGGTCTTCGGACTATGCTCGATTGGGATTAACAGGTGTAAGTAAGTAAGTAAGTAAGTAACTAGGTAAGTGTTGTTAAATCCTTCATATTTATGGCCTCTTCATACTCACTGATAATCATGTACCATACCAATGACTATCCGAGAAATCAAATGAGTTTCCGATTTGTGTTTCGAAGGTAGAAGTTCAGGGACCTGTGTCTGCCCTCTTGTGACTATTCAACATTTTTTTCATATGATTCAGTCTAAGACACATGCACCACTTTTTACGGCAGCTGGTTTCAAAATTCAGTTCACTACTTCATTTGAAAGTACAGCTCCAGAGTAACACCTCATTCTTCAACAATATTCAGCAAAGATCAATTATTTATGGCAAACTCTCCATGCAAATACGAGTTGTTTAAAATGCCTACTCCTGAAGGTGAAATTCTCGACCTACACATGAATGTAAACAGATGGTATGGATACCGCGCAAGTTTGGTCATTCAGGGTCAAAGGAAAGGATGGTGTTACTAACTGGTATAGTTGTTACAGAAATATTACCCAGTTTTCTTGCAGTGTATGGGATCTGTGCTACAGTCCAGATGGATTGCAACTTATTGTAGCCTCTGGGAACTTAGTATGGGTATACAGGGCAGATAACGGCAGTCTGATTAAGAACCTGAAAGGTCACAAAGATACGGTTTATTGCGTTGCATATGCTCATGATTCGAGTATATTTGGAAGCGGATCAGCCGATAAGTGTGTAATCGTCTGGAAGTCGTCTACGTTAGAGGGCTTGCTGAAATATATGTAAGTCCTCATTTCATATTGATATATACATATATATTATCAGGCACAATGAGTCAATTCAATGTTTGGAATTTAACCCCGTTACCGTGCTTTTAGCCAGCACTGGGAGTACAGATTTTGGTTAGTCCACGTTCACTATTTAATATACTAGGTTTCTGGACTATGGATCAAAAGTCGATTGTAAAAACCAAGATATCGGCTCGTCCTACATGTTGCAGTTGGATGTCTGATGGTCAGTTTTTAGCTATTGGTCTTTATAACGGTGTGATTAGCATTCGGAATAAGGTAATTACGTTTTAATACACCTACATTTTACAAAGTTTGTATGGGCTTTTTTGGTTGAAACACATCAAAAGTGTGTACATATTGATATGTCAGAAAGTAACTTACACTGATTATTTACCACGATTGTTAGACTTTGAATTAGCTTATTTCTTCAAAACTGAGTGCGGATTGTAAAACAGGTAGTACGTTTGCACTAGATATCAATGTTGATATCACTTCTTCTTCTTGTAAAGAGTATTGATAGTTTGGTTACCTGTATGAGTATTCGCAGATATCTACATAGTCAGGGCACTTCATCAGCCACCAAAAATTGCTTCTTTTTATAGATATTTTGGAAAGTTTTGATATGGGTTTGTGATTAATATTGTTAGTTTAGTGTTAAACTCACAACGGAGTCTTGTTTTTGAAAGCAAAGCATTATATTTGTTATATTCAAGTACTCACACTTAGAAGGCTCTTATTATTTATATTCGTCTAATTTGTCACGATGAATCAACCCATGATAGATATATTTCTACCAACAACTCGAAACTCATGCTCTGGGCTATGATCCACGCCGTATATTTTTGAAATTTTGGTATGTAGACCATGGTTTGACCTGATGGTCATAAATTCACTGGTCATGACCTCGCATAACTGATACATACTTCCATGCAATTAAAAAAATTGACTCTTTCTAGAACACATAGCTGATGTCCATGTTTATGACTTTTATTTTCAAGGCAGTTTTTCAGATATCACAAAGTAATTTGGTAACAGTTTAATAAAGGTAATAACAGGTTGATTACTAAGGCTGTTGTTCTAAAGAGTTTTAAGACATTAGCTATTTTTATTATTGAAATTTCTGTTTATGTCAAAAACACCTGTAATGTGTTAGTACATTTATGTGTAATAATACACAGGTCCTTATCTACTAGCGAACTATTGAGGAATAAAATTAATCACAGCATTTAATGCATTGTATGATACAGAAGTTCCAAGATCTGTTCACAATGTACTATAGTTTCTGCAAATGAACTAGCGTTTAAAGATGAAAAATATGGTGAACACATATAAAAATATTGCAGTAAAAATGCGAATAAAGCGCTTGCTAAAACACAAAACAGTGTCATTTCACAGAAATAGTACATGGAAGTACTTTTCCAAAGTTTTAAAAAGTAGTGAAGATGAAGTTGGTCTGTACCGCTGAACAGCTTTGGGATCTTTTCCCGTTTAACCAGACAGAAGACCGAAGAAGTAAGTGTATTATTTAATATAAAGTCTGAGACCATTACATTATAGCTGACTTCATGTCATAATGACGACCTAATAACAGCTCTTATTCCTGTTTGTAAACACTAATTTCTAATCCTATGTTGGTACATGAGCCGTGAACTTAAGGGGTTTTTCATGCTAACTAATGCCTTGGAGGTATATTACAGTTTTATCGTGGTAAATGTTTGCACAGAATCGTATATTATTGTTTACGCTTGTTGTATAAAGTCCAGTCTTATTAACTGAAGCTTATATATGCGGCGCTTAAAGCGGTTTTCCTTCGGTTATCATTTGTTCATAGGCCAATCAGTTAGATAATAGTTCATTTCATTAAAAGAATTGTTTGTATGAAAAACATTTCAATGCTTTATATATTTGTTCTAGGAAACTGAGGAAGTCGTTAAAATTGAACGCCCAGGCAATCCAATTATATGGCACCTTAAATGGAATCCATCGAAGTAAACTCTCTCTCTATATATATATATAATCTCAATAACGTTCGGTTACTGATGAGATTGAATTGTTTTAAACCAATGTTCTCTTATTTTATTCAATTTTTGCTGTCAAATGTTAATTAACATAGTTAGGTGGTCTGTCGTGAGTTATTCTCCCAAAATTTTACGAATAGTTTCTTTTGTTATAGATGCTCTTAGTGACTAATATAAAGGGTAACCGTGATCGATATAAGATTTTGCATTACGCAATCGATTTTTTATCCTTTTATCAGCCCTTTATCACACCGTTTTCTACCATTACTCACTCATACAAAAATAATCATTGTTTAGTAAACTTACATTTGATGAAAATTATTTTGAATGAAGATCAATGTATGACGAAACATTCAGCAGAGCTTTTTCACTGTTTTTCAAACATTTAAGTCACTGTTCTGTAAAGAAAACCAACTACCAATGTATACACTCACGCCAATTTCTATTCAAAGCCACTGCTTATCTGCCTTTAAATAGATCAGGATGAATATATATTGTCCTCTTCACAATTAAGTAACATATTTTACTATTGAATATGTGGATTAAAACGGATATTTATATTAGCACTTCTGAATACTGTGTTGATTAGCATCAGTGTGTTAAATTTGCCCGAGCGTCTAGCTACACGGTCCATATACGCTTAAAAATCCATTTCCAAACACAAACCTTTTATCTAGAAAATGGTTTTATTATTATGAAATATATGTAAATTAGTTGCAAACTTCAACTATTTAGTTATCACTGGTGGTTAACACGCTAGTGTGTCTGTAAGGGAAAATGCTTCCTACAGTAAGGCCATAAAGATCCATTATACCGAAAGAAGCCGAATAACTCATTAAAGAGAATGAAGATGTTTTGGCGAAGAAAGTTTTCTTTTCGACATTATCATTTTCCTAAGTGGTATAGTAGTGTTTGTGGGGAAAAGCATGTCATTTTGATTGACCTCCACTTGAATAAGTTTGGTCACCATTGATAGTTTTATAGAACCACTCTACCTTACTATAGACAACTAAGTCACCTATAAATACGATTGTAAGATTTAGTGAAATATCGTCGACAATGAAAATTTTCTTCGCTGCGAATTCTTCATTCATTAAAACACATGATATCGTGAATGACAGCTGGTAGCCAACGAGGACCCAGAGTACAAAATATGGTAGCTGTTGTGTCTAAACAAAGATTCAAGGAATGTACGAAGATCGAAGGAAACTGTTAAAAGTGTTGAGACAATTTAATTAAGGCGAAAGGGTTAGGTGAATATTACTAGTTTATGTAAATAGTTAAGAATACTCAAGACAACGAATATACGATACACAATTCCTGCTCAAAGGTTATTAGGAATGAACTGGTTACTGAAGACCAGTTAGTAGTATAGTGTTTTACACAAAATATGGTTAGATACAGAGGAGGATCAAGACATGTAAACGAACTTAACAGTTAGGACGATTGAAATCTATCATCTTTTGTAACCTTAGTCGTATGCCCCGGTTTGATTTTTGTCTTCGGTCAATGTATTAATCTTCAATGGTTAGTGAAATACCGATATAACAGATCTATTTTCCAATCGGTTTTGAACAGTAACTATCTATGACTTACGATACTGTAGTATCGAGTTAAAAAGACTAACAATTTTAGACTTTCACATAACTAGTGACACCATGAATAAGTATCGTGTCTTCATTTGGTTATTCTGAAGTGTTTTTACGATTGACATTTATCCTAGTTAGTTTTCTTGATTTGGGTAAGCAGTGATTAAGCATAGCATAATTTATCTACCAGTCAACGTAAACTGTTTTCAGTAATCCAGCTCATTTGGTTTACTGTTTAATCTTTTTTTTAATATTTTGTATGTTGTAGAAATGGTCACGGTGAAATATTAGCAGTTGTTGACTGGAATCAAAAGTTATCGTTTTATCAATTAAATGGAAGACAAGTAAGTAAATATTTCCTCCCAAAGACATCTATCGTATTGTGTTACTTATGGTGGTAATAAAAAAATATTAGAAGTTTAACTTTTATGAAGAAATCCATCACCATAAAATGTCCTAATATTACGTACGCACATCAATAATAGAACTTGTAAGTCAGTAGTGTTGTTAATTGAAGGCACTTTATAGGAGGGCTTGGATTTCGGTTTCATGCTAGTCGGTGCTCATCACCAAAGCGTACAGAAACACCAAGTTATAGAAGCATGAAATTTTGCAATTGTTTTAATAGGATTTGTTTAATCGTAAAGGCAAAAATGACCAACGAATTATTTAACTCCTGTTCTTTTCGAACAAAGTTTTATGAGAAGTTAGACAATTTAAGTGTTCTCACTGGTTTTTGGTAGTTTACATCACGGACTGGCGTTAATGAGTTAACCGGAAATCAATAGACGGCTGTTTCATCATATTATAGGACTACTCAGCAGTGAACAATATCGTGACGTCAACTCAATGGTTTAAATTTTCAATGTCATCCATGAGATATGAAGGTTCTTTGTTCAATTTCTGATGTGGTTAGGGATATGCACTGTTCGGCGCTTCATCGTTTTTATTAGTTTTCTAACTATGTTCACTCAATGACGTAAACTATCAAACTCAAACTTAGTTGAGCAATCAAAGGATTACATTTTTTGTTTAATGACAATCCAACTGTAAAGTTTTAGTTTGTTGTGTGACTTAAAGATCTTGTGGTGTTTTTAATGTAAATTTATAAGTGGAAACTTCTGAATTGTTCAAAATTCGGACAAAACAGCTTCATAATGTCGTTATCTTTTTGATGCACATGGGCTCCAGTATCCCGAGGGAACAAATGGCGTATGAATCAATCGTTGGTCATCGGCTACCATGGGACTGCATTTCCTGAGGATGCTCCAATGCCTTGTGGATTAGACCTTTAGGTCAAAGGTCCCGGGTGTGACTCCCTAAGAAAACCACCTGCTTCGGTCTGGGCACCCGGGTAGTATCACAGCCCTCACATAAATCGAATGAGATTTGTGTGGCGCATATGTATCTGGTGCTTCCATCAAATATTTATATGAATCACATTGACAAAAGTTCAGAGACTTTGTTTACGAAGATGTCTGTAAAGATCAACAGTTATATGACAAGCTGATCTTATAATGGGTTTAAAACTGTATTATTTCTATATGAAAACAATCAATTATGTTGACAGAAATGAGCTCATAACAGACCAAAGGTTTTTCTTATCACACATGTAGTTAAACAGTAAATGATGTTATATGAACCGTTCGCTTTAGGATCAGAGAAGATAATTGTACAAAGTCAACTGAAAACTTAAATACTATCAAATATTTCTCAAATATATGTTGAATTTTTCCAGAATAAAAATTCAATTTTGATGGAGTTTTGTTCTCTGAGCTGAATGGTTTGGTAGTGGAGCTTTCATCATTCTTCTGAACGACATCATCAACGCAAACTTCGGGTAGAAGTGAAGTGTTTGAATCTTTTCATATATGGTTCACAGCTTGTCCTGTACACCTCCATCAAAATCATCCACCTGAGCTATAAATCTTCTCCATCAATTATATCACGATGTCTCATTATCGGTTAGACCTACAATAGAAATTATATTCTTTCATCATTATTCCGAGTATTTCGATCTACATTCAAAAAGGTTTATAATGAAATTTTGAATACTTGTGTTGCAAATGTCATACGGAATTCCTATGATGGATTAAACTGCAAAATCGTTCATGGAGGACAACTCACCGACTCAATCGAGGTAAAGACCAGTGTCGGGCAAGGTTGCTTACTCTCACCCTTTTACTATCTTCTGATGATCGACTGGATCATGAAGACATCAACATCTGGAGGGAAGCACAGGATACAATGGACAGGTAGGATGCAGCTTGATGATCTAGACTGCTAAGATGATCTGGATCTTCTATCACAAACGCAACAACAAACACAGGAGAAAATGATCAGTGTAGTAGCAGCCTCAGTAGCAGTCGGTCTCAATATACACAAATAGAAAAGCAAGATTCTCCGATACAATAGAGCATGCACCAATCGAATTACACTTGACGGAGAAACTTTGGAGTATGTGAAAACCTATACATATCTGGGCAGCATCATTAATGAACACGGTGGATCTGATGCAGATGTGAGAGCGAGGATCGACAAAGTAAGAGCAGCATATTTACAACTGAAGAACATCAGGAACTCAAAACAACTATCTGTCAACCAACACCAAGATCAGAATTCTCAAATCAAATGTCAAGACAGTTCTACTGTATGGGTCAAAGACGCGGAGAACTACGAAAGCCATTATCCAGAAGATACAAGTGTTTGTTAACAGTTGTCTACACAAAATACTTCGAACTCGTTGACCAGACACTATCAGCAACAACCTGCTGTGGAAGAGAACAAGTCAGATTTCAGCGGAGGAAGAAATCAGGTAGAAGCGCTGGAAGTGGATAAGACAAACATTGAAGATAGCACATAACTGTGTCACAAGGCATGTCGTCACAAGGAATCTTGAAGGCCAAATGAGAGGAGGAATACCAAAGAACACATTACGTCGAGAAATGGAGACAGACATGAGAAGAATAAACAACAATTGGATAGAACTAGAAAGGAAGGCCCAGGACAGAGTGGGTTGGAGAATGTTGGTCTTCGGCCTATGATCGATTGGGATTAACAGGTGTAAGTAAGTAAGTAAGTAAGTAAGTAAGTGTTAAAAATGTTTAAAGTTAGTGCTTTCAGTGATTTCATTTGTTACATCTTTTAAAAATATTAGTAAACGTCATTATTTATTTCTATTGCTTTTCTAACATCTATACAAAACAAATTATAGACTGGAAAAGATTATATATTAGGATATGATCCATGTAATATAACATGGTTTGGTAATAAATATGAATCATTGGCAATTTGTGGATCCAATAAAATGTGTCAATTATATAATAATGAAGGTGTACGTTTAGCATGTATTAATAAACAACAAACATGGATATGGTGTTGTTGTACACGTAATGGATATAATCAAATAGTAAGTAACTATCTTTTCTTTTTTCATATGTATAATGATTATACCTGTCTATTTACTCTTTTTTTTATATCTAGGGACTTCTTTCTGAGCTGATTCATTGAACTAAGATACTTTTATTACCGTTTTATAATGTTTATTAAGATTCTAATTGAATAACCAAAATCAAAATCAAAGATTTATCAGAAGGTACTGTACTAATTGTTGGAGAGACTCAAACAATTCCTCGAAAAATCCCCAATGGGACCCTGAAAACACTGAGAAACATCTTATCCAATCAGCATTTAATAGAAGTTTCTCAGAAACATCTTGAAAGGGAAAAGTCACGTGTCATATTTCTGATTGGACGAGTGCCTATCCTGTTGCTATGTTCATAAGGGTCCCAGAGCTTTCTAGAAGCTTAAAGCCATTTAAAATGATATAAATACTCCAGATTTTCTGTACATAAACTAACCTTGGAGTAAAGCTCTCTTCCCATAATTCGCGTCTTTTCTCTCATATTCAAATAAAAAAAAGAACGGAATGATGCTATAAATAGGACAGTAAATGAAACCATCTCGATAAAAGTAGTATGTGTTACTTGTCACAACCAGGTGATATCAGTCGTAACCACTGCTTAATGTAAGTAGGTAGTATAGTGTCCAACGAAGACATGGAGACAGGAAATGGAATATATATATATATATATATATATATATATATATATAGTGGGAGGCCGTGATCAGTGGAGTTCATCCATGTTGGGTTTGAGACCGCTATACACTTTAGGCAACAGATGAAAGTTGCACAATATTGTGAATTGATTGGAGTCAGATATGCACACAGTTGGATGCAGGTTCAGTGGTCCGAAGTTCAAGGGCCTTGGTTTTGTCTCTTCAAAGCGGGGTCGTGGATGCTCACTTCTGAAGAGTCCTATACTGGGACCAGACGGCAGCCTAATGCTTCCAGGTTATCAATAGTGGTTTAGCTAGGATTAGTTCATGATCTAAACAATGAAAATTCTACAATATCCACAAAACCTTTTATACTTACATTAGTTCTATCGAACGACCTATACAAATTTGAAAACAACGCAAACTTTTCTTGTTGGTTAATGAAAAGTACAATTGTCCAGATTCAATATCTAACGATGTAGATATCTTGGTGGTTGTGTTATAAACTTTTTATTTCGCATATGTTTTCGAAATACGTACATTTCCTTTGATTTCATCAGTCACTGAAAACCTGGAAGCACTGGACGCCAGTTCGGTTTTAGAATGGGACTCTCAACCAGTGCTCATTGAAGACCACGCAACCGGGAACCGAACCCAGAACCTCCGGCTTCTCTGACGAGTGCCTAACTTCTAGAACACCGAGGCAGCATATAGTAGTGCATAAATGTAACCCTTACTAAGACAAAACAGCCGTCTAGTGCTTCCAGGTTTTCAATAGTTGTCTAGCTTTGGTTAGTTTGATATTTCAGTGTAAATCAATAATCTACACAACTCTACATTATCACATGAAATTTCCATATATTGGCTTAGGTTGTTGGCTGTCAAGACGGAACATTGGAAACTGTACAACTTCTATTAGATCCTGTATATAGCTTTCATAAAGATCGTTATGCATATCGTGAATCGTTAACGGATGTAGTTGTTCAACATTTAATAACTGAACAAAAAGGTTAGTAAATGACATTGTTTTGTTAACCTGATAACTTTTATACACAGGTTATCATATTTTTGTAGTTTAACTTGGATAGTAGAATTCACATAACTCGAGACTTGTCAGTTCACTATTCTGACGCTTCCTGTAAAACTCAAACCCATTTTCTATCAATCATCATTGGATGTAAATCAATAATTATTGCATGACAGTGGCTAAAATAAAACTTATAGGAATAAGTAATGCTAACACTTTTTTATTTTTCTAGTTTAAATCACCAGATGATCTTAGTTAGGCCATCATGGAAAGACTGGAATCACTGAACAGCCGTTTCTTCGTTGTATCAGACTTCCCAACAATGCGCTACCAAGACTCCATATTCAGTAAATTTAAAATTCTGAATATCCATTCATGAAAATCGATCTTCATCTTGATAGTGACTAAAAAGTTTCAAATTATTTCATACATATAAAGAGGGAAACTTATGAGTGTTTCCTTCTAAAGGGTTTTTAACAATGTGACATTGTTCAGAAACAGTAAAACTATATTGGTTATTAAATTCACTTAGTATTGTTTGTTTGAATCTTCTCATTGATGTTTAGGACTGCAACTGGTCAGTATCTTATTGCAGTCCTAAACATTAATGGGAAGATTCAAACAAACAATACTAAGTGAATTTAAACATCACCCTATTACACAAGCAAGTGGCTATCAGGACTCAGTAGCTGAGTGGATAACTCGATGGCGTGTGAAGTGAACGGTACTGGGTTCGCATTTCGGGGTAAACATCAACTATGAGATGCAGGTACATCCAGCTGACGAGTCGTAAATAGGACGAAACGCTCGTCCTGGATTCCTCTGTTAGCCACTAACAAACTTTGCCTATAATATATTAGTTATTCTTATGAAATTCAATTATTATTATTATTTCTAATTTCATATTTAGCACGTATTAAATGTCGAGATTATGTGAAGAAAATATCATTATTTAAAAATTTATTGGCGGTAAGTCAGTGATCTCTGGTTTTCTTGATGTAATAATAATTATTGTAACTTTCATGCACTTTTGTCGTACACACTGTGGTGTAGGTTACTTATATCCACATAAGTAGTATATAGCGACGGTCGTGCATTGAATGTATTTCAGTAGATCTTTAAAGAAAGAACAGGAACGAAGCGTGATCGGTATGAAAATGCATGAACAATAATAATCAGAGTCGATGAACTGATATTTGCAGAAGGAACGTTCAAGATCGAGATAATTGATTGATAGTTCGCAAATTAACTGTTTACTTTACGGTTGTCAGATTTTACTGAGATATTCTGTAATTTGCGCCTAGATACATTTGATTGTCCCCACTCATGTTCTGTTCACTACAATACTACTTATGTCGACGGACATAAGTAGTATATAACACCAATTGGAAGTGAGAAACCTTGCAGCAAAAGGCTAAGAAGATCGAGTTGTAGAGAATAGAAGGGTAAATAAAGAGGGATTGTGAATTGAGAGAATCATACAGAATGTCAAGGAGAAATAATGGAAATTCACATATGAAGTATTCAATGTATGGTTCTCATATTTTACCAAGAGATTCCGTAATTTTGTATTCGAATACGTTGGTTGTCTCCATCTCTGTTTTCGTGCATTACACTTCAATCATCATGACAACAATCTGAAAAACATGTGGTTGTATTGAATCTTAGAACCTAACTGTTAGGATGTGATAAGTATTGAAGGACTAGATAAACATGATGTTAATTACCACTCAATGATCACTCAGTTGTCAATATCTTAGTCCCATAAGGGTTCATTTATTGCCCAAATATCTCACTGGTAATTCTACAAGCTATAAAGCTGGACAATACAAGTTTGAAACCTACAGGGAATATCAGTTCTCTCATTATCAACTATACTCCTTACTGACTAGTGACAACTAGGAAGATACTTAGTTTTAGGGTTTTCTACCGACTGTCTTAAACTATTTAAACGAAACCGAAATAAATTATTCATTTGAATATGAAAGAACAAAATAGGAATTGATCTAATATTGTTTTATCTGTTCAAATCTGTGTACTTACTACAACAGATGTTCAAATGATTAATTCACAATGAAAATGAAGAGAATTCTTAATTTACTACTCGTTCATGGTGTTTAAACAATAACACCATTGAATGCCTGCTTAGTGGTCTAGAGGCTAGGCGTTCGCTCATGGGATCGTGGATGCACAGTCCCGAGAAGTTCCATACTAGAACGAAATGATCATCCAATGCTTCTAAGTTTTCAATGATGGTCTAGCTTAGATCAATCCGTGAATTCAATTATGAAAATACTACAATCTTCACAAATCCTCATTGAATAATTTTTTTCTGGTTAACCTTTTTTATTTTGCGAGTTAGTTTTCTACGGGATGAGGTCGCTAACCTCATGCCCAATCCACCTCCTTTATCCGCGCTTGGAACCGTCAGTAGATCCCGGAGGAGCTACAGGCGGAGTTACAAATCCTCATACTGATCTAAATCTACAGTAAATAAGTTGAATTCTTATTTTTGTTTTACTACAACTCATATTCATATAAATAAATTAGTTAATTATCATCCATATTCTTTTTGTTTATTTAGATTCAACTTCCAGAGAAGATTTTAATCTATGAATCATCTTCTGATGATATGAAAGATATGCATTATAAAATTAATACAAAATTATTAAAACAAATTCATTGTCAATATTTAATCATTATTACAAATCATTTAATTGTTGGTCAAACTAATTGTTTAACATGTATAAATTTTAAGGTAAGATATTTTTTAAATAATGTTTCTTTTTCTATAGTTGAAATCATGAGTTAATTGAAGTCAGACCACCATGAGAGACCTGGAAGAACTGGATGATTGTTTCGTCCTATTGTATGACTCCTCAACAGTGCGTATCAACGATCCCACATTACGAAATTCGAACCCAGGACCTATCAGTCTCGTGTGCAATCTAGATTCCATTGACTCATGATTTCGACTATAAAATTATTAAAATTTTCACAAGAAACCCCTTTTGATAATAATTTTTTTGTTTTTTTTGAAAAGAAGGAAGACAAAATTGGTGGTAGTGGGGGGGGGATAATTCGTTATATATATATATTTAAAAACATCAAAGGGTTAATGTTTTTACCTTTTCAAATTATATTAGTACATTTCAACTGATTGTAAATGAGTTGTTGTAAAATAAATGAGTTACATTTAGTAAATAAAAAAATATGGTAACTGGATGGTACTAGTGTAGAATAAGACAATGGGTAGTGGGATTGTAAAGGGTTTACATAATACGTATATATATATATATATATATATATATATATATATATATATATATAACATTCGATCATTTATTTGCATCTCTTAGTGTGTTCTACAATCTAAATTGTCTTCTTGTCTGGTTATCAAGTGTTTAACCTACACCGTGCTTCTGATATACTGAAACTCTTCACACCTGATGACTGTGACAACGTCGAGGATACATCATGCTACATTTTATTTACGCGCGTCTAATACACTAGTCTTGGCTCACAAAACAGTCATAATAAATAATTAAAGATTTTAGGTGATAAGAGACAAAATCGATTACAAAGGCACATTATCTTTCACTGAATTTTAAGTATTGAGTCATTTCAAACTTGATATTCCTCGATCCTGTTTTGTTTCTTTAGAATTTTGTTGCTGACATTTAGTATTCCACAACAGTTAAATATGAATCGTCGTGCGTTTGCTTTATATCTTGTTAATTTCCTCTATAGCTGACTGTACTTATGTGTTATGCTACAACTTGTACCAATAAATTATTGTACAGGTTATACTCTGTTAATAGCTGAATGACTGATTGATATGTATATGTAGTTGCAATAAGTTATGCAATATCGTCAACCATAAATCACTATTAGCTTGGTGATTTCGACCAGTTGAATGACTTAATTGAACTATTCTTAGGCATTTTTCAACCTGCTATTACTATGCTTAGCTATATAAATCGGGATACATGGTCGATGTCAGAAACATTTATCAAAATAATGAGTTTGTAACGTAATCGAATGAATTTTGGTTATCAATGTATTTTGTTGATGGATTGTAACAAGTATATACCAAGTAACATACACTGGA
Source organism: Schistosoma rodhaini (assembly GCA_944470415.2). Classification (NCBI taxonomy): domain Eukaryota; kingdom Metazoa; phylum Platyhelminthes; class Trematoda; order Strigeidida; family Schistosomatidae; genus Schistosoma; species Schistosoma rodhaini. Next base: position 38,753,072 of record OX104037.1, read on the forward strand.
TAGATTTTCTCAGATGATTTTGTTACATTTTCATGGTATTACTCAGTAATCATAAGTAATATGACACTTTCTGGAGCAGAGATGAATGGTGGCTTGCAGTCGAGTCCAGAACGTGTGTTTTGACTTATATGGGACTCATCAGCTCGGTGTACATGCACTCCGGAATTGATATTCAATACGGGATAAGAACACAGTACCGCTTGCTATAAACACCATCACATTTTCCACTTCGCTACTGAGTCCATATAATAACTGACTTGTGAGGATAACCAATATATATGGCACTTATGTTATGTCACAATCGACTGACTTTCGCGTTAACAAGTCAAAAAGATCCATAGAACTGTTAATCTATTGTTTACTTATTTGTTATTAAGCGGAAATTCCGTTATTAGCTACACTAATATAGTTTGCTAAGTAATATGGAATTCCGTAAAATCTCTGGTAATTTATAGACAATACGTTTTATTCTATTTGTAAATTCAATTCACTATTAGACTTATGAATCCATAGGATATGCGTACGACATTTTAATCCATGAAAGTTTATTGATAGATTGGAACATGTTAGGATTTTATTAAGTTTTAGTTCTTATGATATTTAGGAATCGTGCCTTTCGCTTCTGTGGTGGTTAACAGGATAGCTTCCCATGGAGATTACCTTATCAATTCAATTTCTTTTAGAACGAAAATGGACTCATTCGTCTTTTTTTTTAAAAGTACTCCTAACAGTTCTCACTTTAAAGGCATTACAAACAAGATAACATTTATTTCTAGAAAAGCGATCTCAGTCATGTATTATTGATCATGTCTGGCCCGTTGAAAAAAAGATTTAAGTCAGAAATAGTTGGTTATATGTTAGACTGGTGATGCACATCTTGACTATGTACCAATACAAACTGATAGATAGAATAATGATTCACGCAATGGTAACTGTTTCTAATGTGGCTAAAGTTACTTGATTGAAGTTTGTCCATCTGGTAGATATCAGTCAGTCAGTCAGTCAGCTACAACGTAGGACCAGGTAGATATTCAGATGCTTAATGTAATAGATTCAAGTGTAGAGTTTTATTGGAATCATTATTTAAAAATATTTAAAGACATTAAATTGTTTATTTTTTAACCAGGGGATTAAAGAACGTGAATGGATTGTGGATAGCCCAGTGAACTATATTCGTATTATTGGTGGACCACCAAATAAGGAAGGTTTACTATTGGGTCTGAAAAATGGACAAGTAAATATGAACTCTTTTTGTATGATTTATAAAGTTTTTCAATCAGTTACTGTTTGTTTAAGATTCAAAAGAACGACGAATTTTTACCTTTTTTATTGATATAACACATAACTGCTCATGATATCACACCGCAGGTTCTTTGTTTGAATGATTATATCTTGTCATAAATCGTTAAGAAATAAGTTTTGTCACTTTCAACTAAATAAGTCTGTTTTACTGTCTTTATATGGACTGAGATTATAGAAATATGAAGCTCAAAAAAAAAGATTTTGGAAATGTTTTACTCCCTTAGTTCGGTTCTTTGATTGTCATTAGAATTTATTTGAAAAATGGAGTAAGCTTCGACAACTTCTCAACATAACAGCTTATCCCAAATGTCCTGGTACAGCCGAGAGTTGGGAGAGTCCGCTCTTCCTCTCGAAATGCTCTCACATGACCACGCGTATATAGCCTCTGCCACGGAAGTCCTACTCACTGCCTATTCGTGGCGGGGGTGTTTTTACGAAATTGAGAGGACGAAAAGCGAATGTTCGGCGCTTTAACGGGGTTGGTGGCCACGGAAAGTCCACCTAGGGGAGTTGGGAAACCCTGATTCCAAACCAACGACGCACATGGGCTCCAGTATCCTGAGGGAACAAATGGAGTATGAATCAATCGTTGGTGACCGGCTACCATGGGACTGCATCTCCTTAAGATGCTCCACTGCCTTGTGGATCAGGCCTCTTGGTCAAAGGCTCGGGGTGTGGCCCCCTAAGAAAACCACCTGCTTCAGTTTGGGCACTTGGGCAGTATCACAACCCTCACACAAATCAAATGAGATTTGTGCGGCGCATATGTATCTGGTGCCCCCTTGTACCAATATTTATGTGTTTAAATTATAAATAAAATAAAAATTAGAGAATGTAATATCTTTAAATGCAGTGTGATCTGTAAATTTCTTGAGAATGTTTGTATGAACCAATCCCCTTTTTTATGAAATATATATATATATATATATATATACTTACGCCTGTTACTCCCAATGGAGCATAGGCCGCCGACCAGCTTTCTCCAACCCACTCTTTCCTGGGCCTATTTCTCGGCGTAATGTGTTCTTTGGTCTTCCTCTTCTCCTTTGACCTTCAGGATTCCATGTGAGGGCTTGTCTTGTGATACAATTAGGTGGTTTCCTCAAAGTGTGCCCAATCCACTTCCAGCGCTTCCTCCTGATTTCTTCCTCCGCTGGAATCTGGTTTGTTGTCTCCCACAGTAACTTGTTGCTGATAGTGTCTGGCCAACGGATCCGAAGCATCTTGCGTAGACATATATATATATATATATATACCATTTTGTATGATTGAATGCTCCTATACCGTACAACCAATCTGTAATGACTGAATGTAACGTTTCATTGAACTGTCAAATTATTATCTTACATTTTACAGCTTTCTTTTGCCAGTATTTACGAATTTTAACAGTGAATTCTTAGTCCTACTGTACTGAACGAGAACACAATTGGGGACAGTCGAAAGTATTTGGATATAAAATCTTACTAAAATCGGAGAACCATAGAGTTAATACTTCGTTAGCAAAATGTTAATCAATAGTATCAAACGTGGATGCTGTTTTTGCAAATGTCAATCAATCATCTCAAACATTACTGTTCCTTCATTTCAACAACAATCATTCTCTGTTCCCGTTCTCTTTTCTTTGATCTTCTTGATCTTCTGCCACCAGACATTTCACTCTCGATTGATGATACATATTACTTATATCTGTCGACATCAGTAGCACACACCACAGTACTGTTGAATAGTCTTTGCCCCTTGTATATTTGTTTTTGGATATATGATCCATAACGAAAACATCTATGATTTCCAGTTTCATTAATGAATATTCATGAAGATCAACTTCATTATAAAGTACTCATGTGAATAGATATCAGCTTGTTGTCGATCAACCATTATGACACAATTAAAATCTCTTTAAAGCATCAGTATCTAATAGATACTGATTCCGTAAGTCATTCATTAACCGATGGAATGAAAAAGTTGATGATCGAATTGCGGATTTAACTTTTTCTGAACTAGAAATTCCTTCTTTTTATCTCATATAGGTCGTTCAAATTATTGTGGATAATGCATTTCCTATACATTTGACAAAAATAATGAATGAAGTTTACTCTGTGGATATTAGCAGAAATCGTGATAAATTAGCTATAGTGGATAATAATAAAACAATGAACGTGTACTCGTTGGAAAAACAAGAAAGCTTATTTCAAGTTAGTTAGAGGATTGTAGTTAATGCCTCACCTTTTTGATCACTGAGTTAGTATCCTCTTATTCATATTTACAACAATTGAGCGACATCCTAAATTGACCAAATCTAGACATTGAAATTAATGGATACCATCTTAGCGAACTAATGATAATGTGTTTGCCTGAAGGACTGAGCATCCTGGATTGCACTCCTGTACCCGTTGTTAGTGCAAAGTATTATAGAATACCATAATACAACGAAATATATGTCCGATCCTCACTGGTTTCCAAAGGTTGTCAAGCTGAGATTATTTCTTCATTCACAACATCTTCAAGCTGTAATATCTTCACTCACATTTCAGCTTATTTTGATTGATTTATTGGGAATTCGTTGATTCAGAAATATCTTTTTACGGCTGACTGACTAACTTTAGTTAAAGAGTGATTGAAAACTCAATAATGATGAAATAACATTTCCTCTCTTCTAGTTTGTAACTTGTAAACAGTGATTAATATTGGTGAAGAAATAAAAAAGTCGGATAGGTTTGAATCTTCAATATTTTACATTGATCATCTAAGCAACATAGCATAGTGTCACTTTTTTCATTTGGTTGTGTTTAACCATTGAAATGTTCAGACGCAATGACATGATGGCAAAGGAAAATAAATCAAATATCATTTCATAGTTGAAATCAGCAGTGCGCATCCATGATCCCGCCTCCCCAGATTTGAACCCAGGACCTATTAGTCTTGCGCGCGAGTGCTTAACCTCTAGAATAACCGAGCCGGCATCCAACAATGTTAATGTCTAACTTCAACCAATCCACGAAATTGAGCAACTGTTCACCATTATCTTCCGTAAGTTACTATCTAACAATGGACCTGGTTGAACTCCACTGGTCACTGCTTCTCACTAGAACACCAGGAAATATCTATTAATGTCTGTCACTAGTGAGCATATGATCATTATCAGAGATTTTAGTAATTTTATAGTTGAAATCATCTACAAGATAAGTTGTTAAGAATATATCACATAAAATATCAACCCTCTTCATCTGTACGAACAAGATTTAGATGTCAGATGTAAGAATTCGAAGAAATATATTTACAATTGAAATCAATTTCGATAGGGAGAGTGTGTTTTAGATTATCTTATGGTCTTACTTTCACTATGGAACACCATATGAATTTCAAACTAGAGTGGAACCGCTATCTAGTGTTATCGTACTCAGGTTAGCGTTTCTTTATTGAGGTTGTTTTCTATGAGATTGGGTAGCAGACCCCATGCCAAATTCTCCTCTTTTACCTAAGCTTAGGACCGGTAGTAACCCTAGAAGAGCTACAGGCAGAATTTTTGAACAGTAATATTTATTTTATTTATTTAATCACATAGATATTGGTACAAAGGGCACCGGATACATATGCGATACATATACGAACAGTAATAACTTCCAAACGAACAGTTTCCGCAAGACCCTTCACACCGATGTCTTTTTTATTTTGTGCTAGTTTCATCTTATATATACTCATAACATTTCCTCAATTTATTCTTTTTTAATCGATTTAGGAACCAAATGTTTCTAGTATTTCATGGAGTACAACTAATAATGAATTATTAGCTTACACTGGTAATGATTTATTATTTATTAAAAATGGACAATTTCCAAGTCATCGTCAATATAATAAAGTAATTGATTGTTCTTTTTATTCAACAGTTGTTTAGATACGAAAGTAATATCCGTTACAGATTGAATTCAGTTAGGAAAGTACCTCTAAAAATCAAGGTTAGGTGTTTACCATGAGACCCTAAGGTACTGGGTTAGATTCCTACAGTCATTTATGGGTAGGAACTATATGAGTCTCATACTAAGAAGAAGTAACTCTTAAGTGCTCTCTGACCAGCAACGATACTCCAAACAAACGTAATGTATAGCGAATAACATCTTTAAACTAAACGAATGTTTATAAAGCTCCTTCATCAGGACATTATAATAATTAAACTGTTTCAAATCGTCTTGGTTGTTTGATATGTTTATTTCGACACACTATATGTTATGATTAGATAGCGAACTTATCAAGATCACTAGGATTAGGGAATTAATCAAGTGGATTATTTGTTCTGAAAACATTTACAATTCAATATTAAATTAAGTTTGTGATTGGTATCCTTATAATATGTTACGTTGTTTATGTAACTTAAATGTTTTATTATAAGCAAAGATGGATGGTGGCTAGCAGTGGAACCACGACGCGTCTTTCGTCCTGTTTGGGAGTTGTCAGGTGGATGTACCTACATCATAGTAGCTAAGTGGATTACGCGGTCGAGCCTGAAGCGAACGGTACTGGTTTCGAGTCCCAAAGGGAACATCAACTCGGGTGCAGGTATATCCAGCTGACGAGTCCCAAATAGGACGAAACTCTCATCCTGGATTCAACTACTAGCCACCATTCATCTTTGCTTATAATGCTTGCGAATTCAGGCGGCATCGAGGCAATTCGCACAGTATGCATATATGCCAATAAAAGACTGATCAATTGCAGTCTTAAACATCAATGGGAAGATTCAAACAAACAATACAAAATGAATTTAAATGTCGCATTTTTTAAAATGCTTCGTCAATTTATTTTTTAATTGAAATATCAGGTTCTATGTTACTGGACTCATTTCACATTGAATAAATTAACGATAGTCCTCAATGAAGATATCTATCCTTTATCAACAGTTTTAAGTTTGTATTCAGATCGTATGAAGTGGTAATTCTTTTCTTGAAAACGTATGGCTTCAAATGTAGTTAAGTAAAATAAGATGATATATTGATTGATGAGTGAATGGTAATTCATTTCATGCTTGTCTAGTACCTAATACTGAATAAATCCTATCAGTCAAGTTACATCGTGGCTATTGGTCGAAGTGACCACACATAGTTTGCACAATGTTCCAATGTTAGAAAGTGGGAAGCCAGTAATTAGATGTTCTACTTGACTTTAATTTCGTATTAGTTAGCTTTCTGATTGCAACAGTAGATCATGTAATTTTAAATCCCACAATTAACATAACTTATCATTATTGGCGGTTCGTGCCGACTAGGATGAAAACTAATTTCAACCATTCTTCTCGATTCTAAAATCTGTGTTACGATCTAAATAAAATTATAAGGTAACTTTTCATGATTTACTTTAAATAGCAAAGTTAGTTCTCCTTGATTTTGAAAAGTTTACCATGAAGGTTTTTCAGAAGATTTGAATGACTTCTTTAAATGTAGTCTAGTTAATAAGGTAAATAACTGCTCAGTAATAGATCTGATTCTTCGTATTATTACTGTTACTAATAAGTGTGGCAGCATTGAGCTATGTTCTTCTATGCATATGTTATGCGTTGGTAACAACAAAGTAGATCAATAGAAAGACATAAGTTAGAACCAATATGTCCATAACTTGACATGGGGTTGAGCCCTAACTCTTTTAATTTGACAAAGAGCAAAGTTGTTACTTGAACTATATCTTCCGTAAATTTCGAAAACGGAATCTTATCCTTTCTTATGAATTGGTGTGGTTGCTGATCAAGGTTTGTCCCATGTAATTACGCCTAAAACTTTAAATTCACAGCTAATTGTTCTCTCAATATAGCTGAAAATATTCTATTACTATCCTTAGAAGCATCTGAAGTTAACCCACCAAGTCCTGCCAGTCTTTAGCTCCGCTCGTTTTCTCACATATTTTTTTCAACATAATGGCGTTCATATGTTGTTTCCTTAAGTTCAATTCACCAAAGATAATTAGGACAATAAACTAGCGATTAAGAAACGGAATATGCGGCATGTTTTGGATGTACTCAATTGTCTTCTTGTGCATTCATCATCTTTGTAGTTTTCATGGTAATTACTGATTCATTAAATTTATTTTTTTAGGGTCAAACACTTAATTTTACAGGTTCTTTTATTTATTGTTTACATGAGAATACTATAAATCGTGTAGAAATCTCATTAAGTCCTGCTGTTTATCATTATTTGGGAATTGGTCAATTGAATGAAGCCTATCATCTTGCTTGTTTTGGATTAACTGACCAAGACTGGAAAGTTATTGGACGAATGGCTTTAAATAAACTTAATTTAAAAGTAAGTTTTGATAAATTCTAGGTGTTTTTTGAAAAGGTAAGTAAAATTTACAATTATAATTAAACCTTGTGATCCATGGGACAATTGCAATAATAATATCTCACTAGTGACTAGCTCCATGAGGTAATTCCTGGAGTTCTAGTGAGAAGTCGTGACCAGTGGAGCTAATCCATGTCAGGTAGAGACAGGTATCTACCTCAGTACAATAGAAGTTGGTCGCGCAATTTTGTGGATTGGTTGAGGTTAGACATTAACACCGTTGGATGCCTGCTCAGTGGTCTGTCGGTTAAGTGCTCTGGCGCGAGACTGGTAGGTCCTGGGTTCGAATCTCGCGAGTGCGGTATCGTGGATGCGCGCTGCTGAGGAGTCCCACAATAGATTTTTTATGATGTTCTAGCTTCAATTGACTCATGATCTTAATTATATAAAATGATATCTTGACCGATTCTTATATTTCCATAAATTTTGACTCCATAACTCTTAACTAAACTAGAATGAAGTGATATGAATGGAGCTTCAATTTGAAGGTTGATTCATGTACCAAAAATAATGACGGTAAAAACGTTTAGATAGGATACTAAAGTTGGTTTCACCGTTCCAGTCATGAAGATTGGCTAAGCCTCTTTGGAGTAGCTGACCGGCTTTTCTGGACATTAGTTTTGACTCATACAAGCAAATATACTCAGGCTGGGATATATGTTTTATGAGGGGAACCATCAAAGTTCCAAGGCCCAATACTGGAATTCGCTACAACTGAGATGGGATCATGAAAGCTACTCTTATGTGGCAAATATAAATTACATACATACCAGAAATACACGAATTTGGGGCTCATGCATTTTATAGTATACATTTGAGCATGAACATTTTATATGGTAGATAATTACTATCATGTTTGGTGTGCCAGAAATACATTACATATACACAAGAAATATGTAGGTGCAAAACCTTGGCATTATGTGTCATCTATGTTGCTCAAGCTAAAAGCTTATTAATTAGTTCAAATTGGGAAAAGCATTATTGTTTAGTTCCCAACAGTACTAATGTATCATACTCAAGAATTTCAGGAATTGTAAGTATTTGACAGAGACAGACAACACCCATAACAGAGCTGCTTTTAACTATTCAAGAATCTTGCATGGACTTGATTGGTAGAAAGATTTTAATTGAGAAAACCACATAACTAATACAATCCATGATGAAACTGAATTTAAGATATGCTTTTTTAAACTAATGATTAAAACTTCTAGCAAGTTACCCAAATCTGTTTGATACTCATGTTCCCGTAAGGTAGGTTTTTTATAATTTATATGGTTACATACTGTTAGAGTTCCAAACTATTCCTCGTCAATGTCTATAGAAGCACAGAATGATTTGCCCAATCAGCATTGAACAGACGCTACTCAGTAACGTCTAAAAAGGAAGGAATACGTGACAGTTTTTGATTGAATAATAAGTTTATGTATACGTGTGTTTCCAGAACATTCTAGGAGATTAAGGTCACGTGGAATTATGAAAAAACCAGATTTTCTGTAAACAACTGGCCTTAAAATAATCCTTTAACCCACATTTCGCCCTTTTTCTCGAGTGTTCGTGTTGAAACCTATGGGTAGTCTGTGGTTATAGGAAACTGCCAGGAAGTTAGTAACAAACTTTCCAGTAACAGACTTATCACATGCGGGAAAATCAGTTTTGTTAGCCGGAAATCATGATCAAAATCTTCACCTCTCTTTCTTTAGTTTGATATTGTTATAACTGTGAAAACGTGGACTTGGAACAGGAGAGACTTCTGTTTGCTCAACGCCATGGATATCACAAAAATTGTTGACAGATGCAGACTTTTCTTTACCTTGCGAAAACATAACAGCAACTGAATAATCAAACACAATCATCTTGGTATAGATTTTATCATTATTTCATCATTGATCAATGAATACCATGCATAGATTAAACAATCAGGGTGTAGTTGAATTATGTAACAAATGGCACATTTAAAAATACAAACAATGATACACTGAGCAAATATTACACCGAATTGAATCACATTTTATCTTATTCCAACAGATGTGGGATAAAATTTAAAATAACAATTCTGAATAGCTACACTTAATTACATCTGTCACCCCTCGTGAAGGACAATAGACCGCCCAACAGCATTCCTTATCCAACTCTGTTTGGCCAATCCTTTCCAGTCACTACTCATCTTTTTCATATCTGCCCTTAGTTCTTTGAACCTTCTCTTTTCCGTTTCCGTTCAGGATTCCAAGTTAGAGCTTGATTTGTGATACAGTTTGATGATTTCCTCAACTTCCCCACTTCCAGTTTCCTTTCCTAATTTCCTCTTGATCTGGAAGTTGGATTTTTCTCTTCCACAATAGGCTGTTGCTGATAGTATCCAGTCAACGGAAATTGAGTACCTTGCGTAGAAATTTTTTTTTATAAATATGTGTACTTCTTTTGTTGATAGCTATAATGAGGTTTAATCATTTGGATAATTCTTGGTTGCATGAATGGTAAGCTTTGATTTTAATATCCTAGTGAGAATGAGTTTCACAGCTTTTCCTTAATGCTCAGAAAATAAAACTGCCAAAACGAATGAAATATACAATGATAAGTAAACTTTAAAATTTTTAACACTATATGTTTCTTCTTCTATTTGTAAATAGGTGGCGAAATGTGCTTATATACAGTTGGATGATATACTTATGCTTACTTTTATTCAACAACTTGAGGTAAGTCATTCTCACTTACTAGCTATATATGATATTGACTTTTCACTCATTTTATCTTTTCTGTTGATAATTATTAATGGTTTCTAATAGTCAACTGGTGATTAGTGTGGATAACAAATGTACAACATGCTAACTTACTTACTTACTCCTGTTACCCCCAATGGATCATAGGCCACCGATCACCGTTCTCCAACTCACTCTGTCCTGGGAATTCCTTTCTTGTTCTGTCCAGTTGTTGTTCATTCGTCTTATATCTGTTTCCATTTCTCAGCATAATGTGTTCCTTGGTATTCCTCTTTTCCTTTGGCCCTCAGGATTCCATGTGGGGGCTTGCCTTGTGACGTAGTTGGGTGACTTCCTCAATATGTGTCCTATCCACTTCCAGCGCTTCAACCTGATTTCTTCCACCACTGAAAACTGGTTTGTTCTCTCCCATAGCAGGTTGTTGCTGATAGTTTCTGGTCAATAGATCTGAAGTATTTTCCGTAGACAACAGTTAATAAACACCTATATCTAGACACTATCCATCTTTGCTTATAATGCTCGTGAATTAAGGCCATATCGAGGCAACACACTCAGTATGCACATATGGCCAATAAGAGATTGACCAGTTGCAATCCTAAATATCAATGGGAAGATTCAAACAAACAATACTAAGTGAATTTAAACAATGTTATGTTTCAAATTAATGAACTTTAGCGTCTGTTACGTTTAAAAATGTTACTTGCTTACTTACTTACTTATGACAATAATAATAATACTGATAATGTACATTGTGTTAATAACATAAGTTTATACTATCTCGTTGAATAGATTTCTTTTAAACAAATGAATCAAGTTTTCCAGAATCGATCCAAATAGATCCTTCTATGTATAGAAGTCAACTGCTTGCTTCTTTCAAAATATTGTTTTTAACTTGCTATAAAATAGAAAGACATTCATAAATAGAGATAAAACGGTGACTAGCAGTAAAATCCAATACGCTTGTTTTGTCCTACTTGGGACTCTTCAGCGACAATTTAACGGCGAGACTAAACTTTATGGACGACATTTGAACGAATCTTAAATGACCTTGAGAAATATTAGCCAATCAGAAGACAGTTAGTACACAGTAAAAGTATATTCTACAAAACTAAAAAATTAAAGCGGATACTGTTCTTTTGCATGGCTCAAAAACTACTCAAGGTCAGATATAAGTTCAGAAGTTCTAAAATCATAGTGCATACGGTACAGGAACTCATCCATATGGCTCCATAGTAGTCGACCTCTGGAGCCATGATAAGGTCTCAAAAATTCTTTTAGCCTCGACCGCATAGCTTCAATGTTGTTAGTATGGTTTAGTGTTAGAGTTGAGGGTTAGGGTTTAGGGTTAGGTTCAGGGTTAAGGTTAGGGTTTAGAGTTAAGGTCTAGGGTCTTAACCTTGTTAGTGATCGAGCGAAAAAAGGCATTTGAGTACCATAGTCACAAGTATAAGAACTTCCTAAGAATCACTTATCTTGTAGACGCTGAATTGTCACGTCTTCTCTAAAATACACTGTGAATCAATCGTTCGTAAGCATCAGTTACCGAACTTAGCGCCGTGACCTTGAAAACCCGCGAAAGCCTCTGATTGGCTCGTCCATAAAGTTTAGTCCCAATTTAACCTATTTTAATTGTAATATTCCCCATTTCTTTTATTATTTCAGGAAAGATATAAACGTGGTGAATGGAATAATCAAGAATTAATTAATAAATCATCAAATATTCTAACTATTCTAGGTGATATTTCAGCTTATTTAGGTCATTTCAATGAAGCTGTTACTTATTATACTCAAGCTAATTCTACTAATAAAAATCATAAAATCATTGATATGTATACAGATTTACGTCGTTTTAATGAAGCCCATGAAATATTGAAATCAAATAATGATATCAATGAACATAAATTATTATTAGTTAAAAATGCTGATTGGGCTAAATCAACAAATGAATATAGAACAGCAGTTAAAATGTATATGGATGCAGGTGAATTTATAAAAGCTATTGAATTATCTGATTTACATGGATGGACTGATATGTAAGTGAAGAGTTTTTAGGTGATTTCATAGTTGAATTGAAGTTAGACCACTATAGTAAATGTGAAAGAACTAGACGGATGTTTTGTCTTAGTGTGAGACTCCTCAACAGAGCGCATCTATGGACCTGGCAGTGGGTTTTTGAAACCAGGATCAATTGGTTCCCGCGCGCGAACGCTTAAGCTGTAGACCACTGAGACGATAGGCATTCAATGGTGTTAATGTTTAACTTCAACCAAACCACGAAATTGCACCACCGTTCACTATTGCCTTCAGAGAGTTACTGTCTCACATAGATCTGGTCAAATTCCACTGGCTACGGCCTCAAATATTTTTATGTTATTTCAATTTATACATAGTTTAATTCAAAAACTGATGTTAGTTAAATCATCATTAGAAACCAGAAAGCACTGGACAACTGTTTCGTTTTTATAGGAAACGCCTTAGCAGTATGTATTTATGACCACACCACTGAGGATGTAACCGAAGAACTTCGGCCTCCAGCATTAACGTATCATATTAATTGTCAGTAGTAATAGAACAATATGTTTTTAACGGAAATGAATTTTTATGGGTGTGAAATTTATTTTAAAACTTCCTATCTATTCCCTACATTTCACCTGGACCCTTTACACACTAATCAAAAACATCATTTCAGTTGACCACTGAAATAAATATTATTGGACCCATTAATTTAGTGGGTTTATTTCAGCAATACCAATACTAGTCATCATTGTTGTCAGCCATGTCTATTTCGTATAGTGAGGCGAATATAATTTTCACAGAAATATTTACTGGTGTAGGACTTCCAACGGAAGAGAAATTCCTGAGGAAACTAAAAGCTTATGAGAATGCAACTTTCGAGATGGTAGAAAAGATTTGTAGCTTAGGTGGATGATTTTGATGGATTTTTGTTCTCTGAGCTGCATGGTTTAGTCGTGGAACTTTCGTCTTTATTCTGAACGAAATCGTCAGCACAAACTTCAGGTAGAAGTGAAGTGTTTGAATTTCTCCACATATGGCTCACAGCTTGTCCTGTAGACGGTGATTTTGATTGGTTATTGTTGACCTTTAACTTGTTTAAAGTCATAGAACAAAACTCTATCAAAATGTGACTTTCTGTTATTTCATTCCATAGTAATCAGATTAGTTCAATGTTTCATTATTTTTTGTAAAATTTAACTGTAATGTTTTTCATAAGTCAAGAAGACGGATTTAGAAATTTCCTAATTCAGTCTAACATTCTGTGACACTGGCTTCATTCTCAGTCTGTAACACATTAGTCAATACAATATCAACTCACTGAAGACAATTGGTAAACGGTTGCTCAAAAATCGTGAATTGGTTGAAGTTAGACATTAACACCGCTAAATACCGGCTGGCTCAGTGGTCTATCGGCTAAATGCTCTGGCGCGAGACTGGTAGGTCCTGGGTTCGAATCTCGCGAGTGCAAGATCGTGGATGCGCACTGCTGAGGAGTCCCATAATAGGACGAAACGGCCGTCCAATGCTTCCATATTTTCCATAGTGGTCTAGCTTCAACGGACTCATGATTTCAACTATGAAAATATTGAGTTTGTTTTCCAGTGTAACATCATCATTAAAGCATGTTTTAAGAACTCTGTTTTCTTTTTTTATTTTTGTTCTACTTCCATGTATATACACTGAAATTAGTTTGTTAGATATAAGTCGTCGTTTGGATAAAGATGATCTTGAATGTTTAGAACGTTGTGCACGTAGTTTAACTCGACTTGGTGAATATGCATTCGCTGCAGATTGTTATGCTAAATATGGTGATATTGAAAATCAATTGAATTTATACATTGAATCACATAATTGGGAAGAAGTGAGTTTTATTTGACATTATTATTATTTTTGATGTAATATTGTGCATGGCTTTCAACATATTCATTAGTGATTAATAAATTATTAAGACATAAGATTATCTGATAACCTAACTGTTTGTGATATGAACTTTCCAACTGATATGATAGGGGATTAGTAAAAATTTCAGTAATTTTTTAGTTGAAATCATAAGTCAATTGAAGCTAGACCACCATGGACAACCTAGAAGCACTGGACAGCCGTTTCGTTCTATTGTAGGAGTCCTCAGCAGTACGCATATGATAGGATTAATGGAAAACATTATTTCACGTTTGTATTTCTTGTATAAATTCACTATGAACTTTGTTCATTATGACAGGTATGTGCTTCTGTCCAGTGTGATATATGTATTCCTTACATCTATTCTGGTGAATTATATTCATTGCATGATTTCTTACAGTAACCATAAGGTTTAATTTTGTGCAAAAATCGGTCTATAATGCAGTGTATTTTGGCTTAATAAAGGTGCTTTCGGATGATAAGTTTTCAGGATGTATTTAGGACAGTCAGTAAATCTTCATTTGTTCAACTATTCTATATTCTTTGCAGTGATTCCCGTCTAAAGTATAAATAACAAGATATCGGATGAAAGGGACTTGATACATATAAAATTAAACAATTTGTAGGCTATTACCACATATAACCCTTGGATTTCAAATAAGAGTAGATAATTGAAAAAACAACAGAAAAATAATTTTCCAGGTTACTGGGATTACAAAAATAAAAGGTGTTTATATAGTTGCTTACTTACTTACTTACGCCTGTTACTCCCAATGGAGCATAGGCCGCCGACCAGCTTTCTCCAACCCACTCTGTCCTGGGCCTTCTTTTCTAGTTCTATCCAGTTCTTGTTCATTCTTCTCATGTCTGTCTCTATTTCTCGGCGTAATGTGTTCTTTGGTCTTCCTCTTCTCCTTTGACCTTCAGGATTCCATGTGAGGGCTTGTCTTGTGACGCAATTAGGTGATTTCCTCAAGGTGTGCCCAATCCATTTCCAGCGCTTCTTCCTGATTTCTTCCTCTGCTGGAATCTGGTTTGTTCTCTCCCACAGTAACTTATTGCTGATAGGTTTATATAGTTACCCTAGTATTTAATTGGTCGAATGCTATCTATTGAATCATGAGTGTTACAGTGAAATATGCCACATGAATGAATCACTAATATAACTCTAAAACAGAGGTCCCCTAAAACTCTTGAACAAAGAAAGATTTCTGAAAAAATTAATTTATGGAGAAACTAACCAGATTTCTAAGATCACCTCTTAAAGTTTTACGCAAAATTTATTCATCTACTTTGTTACAATGTATACTTCCATTATATTTAGTGCCATTTTATAATGAGTTACCTAACCCTATCTCATAACTGTAACCTTAGCTTTTAAACCCTAACCTGGGACTTTGTTTCATATACCAGAAGGTTTATTAATCATGTAAAGATCATTTATTCACTGTAATTCTATTACAGTTTACTGTTCAATATTTGATAATTAAACACTTTTCTGATTAACTAGGAAGATATCAATATAGTATTGACGTAAACAAAAACTCAATTGGGGAAAACTAATTTATTTTTCAGTCCAAAAATTATAGAGTGCTTTCCTAAAATATGAAAACCGTACATTAAATACATTACTTGTATATCTTCCTTCAGTTGTTCTTTTACATGCTTTATGATTCTTTCAATCCCGTTTTTTATTACAATTAATCTTTGTTTACATTTCTGTTCTTTTCAATTCAATCTTCTGTTTTAACCATTCCATTTCTGATTAGTGTTACATGCTACTTATATTTGTCATCATAAGTAGCATAAACCATTGTATAACTTTATTGTTTAGATTTGATATTTTCTACTTTTACTGATACTATTACTCTTTCTAATACTCTATGAATTTTTCTTTGAAGATTTCATTTCACTGTGATGATATTATGATGTGACAATTTGAACAGATAGAGTATATGTATCAAATTGTAAATTGTACACCAATAATTAAACCAATAATAGCTTCTACTTATTATTATTGCTGTTTGGGTTACTGATATCCACATAAGTAGTATATGGTGATGATCGGGCATTGAATGTATTTCAATAGAAGATCGATAAGGAGAGAGTGAAAACGACACGCAACTAGTATAAAAATGCATGAACAATTATAATCGGAAACTATGGACAGATATTTGCAGAAGGAATAGTCAAATTGAGACAATGGATTATTATTTTGCAAATTAACTGTTTACTATCTAGTTCTCAATTTTTTAATGAGATATTCTGTAATGTTGTATCTAAATACATTCGACTGTCCCCACTTGTGTTCTTGTTCACTACACTATATTCTGTTATTGTTTATAATCAGTCATTATAAAATTGTTTATCCAATACTAAAAATAAAAAATCATTTTTATAAATACCAACCAATGCCAAGGTAAGATTTAATAGTTCCAAATAAATTGAACATTGAATTGAAAGTTTTTTTGTTATATCCTAATAAGTAGAAAAGGTGTATTTCTGATGTTTCGTGACTAAATATAAACCGCTTCTTCAGAATAAATAAATAACCGAATTAAATTAACATAATTAGAAGGGGATTTGTGGAGATTTCAGTATTTTTCGAAGTTGGAATGATGAGTCAATTGAAGCTAGACCATCATCGAAAACCTGGAAGCACTGGGTGAGCACTGCTGAGGAGTCCCATAATAGGACGAAACGGCCGTCTAGTGCTTTCAGGTTTTCGATGATGGTCTAGCTTCAATTGACTCATGATTTCAACTTTGATAAATTAACATAAGTTTGAATTCTACAAAAGAATTACTGTACTATTTAAACTTGTGTTAGTTTATGTCGGTTATTTATTTACTTTGAAGAAGCGGTTTACAGTAGGTCATGAAACGTCAGAAATATAATTTTTTCTACTCACTTGGATATAACTATATGTTTCATAAACTGACTTACATAGTCTAATATCTTTGTCCTTGGTTACATTGTATAAAAGATATGATTTTGATGTTGGTTTGTTCTCTTAGCTGGGTGGTTTGGTCGTGGAGCTTTCATCGTCCTTCTGAACGACACCATCAGCTCTTCTACCCGAAGTTTGTGCTGATGATGTCGTTCAGAAGGACGATGAAAGCTCCACGACCAAACCACCCAGCTCAGAGAACAAACCAACATCAAAATCACCCACCTGAGCTACAAATCTTCTCCACCATCTCAAAAGATATGATTGTTGGCAGTTGATTAGTTACTCTATAGAAAGTATTATATGTTATTCCATACAAATGATTATATTTCTTGTTCAGTTTTAAATGAAGTGTATATAAAATAATAATGCTTTTTAATTGGTATCAACTTTTTTTAATCAGTATAATAATGATTATACCTTCATATCATAAATTACTTGTAATCTGTAGGCATTCAGTTTAGTAGAGAAACATCATGATTATACAAGAAAAGTTTATTTACCATATGCTAATTGGTTAGCAGAAAATGATAAATTTGAAGAAGCTCAAACAGGTAGGTATTCTAACATATATAAGTGTACAATATTACTCTGAAAGTTAACTTTCTTGAATATTTAATATAGATTTGTATTGCATTATGGTCAATTGAGTAAGTTTTGAGTCATAGTCATAAAATATACCCGCAATACCATGTTTAGTCTTCTGATACCATGTATAAGTTTTAGTAATATGAAAATTTATACAGCACATTAATCACGTAAAGATTACAGTAACAAGATTGGTGAATTATTGATTAGAGTACTGTTCACAAAATGTCAGCAAATCTTTCTTCCTTTCCTTTAATGATAACCATAGTAACATTCTTTTTATTTCAAATGTTCGCTTTCTGATTGGTTATTATTAGCTTTAGTTTGCTGATTTTCTCGTGTTCTAAGTTTATATTTTGTCGCCATATAGTCTGAACTGTTCTTCATCAATCTTGACTTCAGTGTATGTCAATGTTTTCCTTCACTCCTGCATTTTTTTATGTTTTATGGTTTGGAGATTATTGTTGAGGCTGTGTGTTAGTTGCCGTATTATCAAGAGTATAAATGTTTCAAATTTAAGAATATTGATGATTGTTTTAAATCCTTGAAGCTTATATTCAGTCTGCGGTCTGAAACCTTTGTCAACATCCCCACACGATTATTTCATTGCTTAGGTCAGGACCCTACATTAATCGGTAAAAAAAGTGTTGGAAGTATATAG
Organism: Schistosoma rodhaini; assembly: GCA_944470415.2. Classification (NCBI taxonomy): domain Eukaryota; kingdom Metazoa; phylum Platyhelminthes; class Trematoda; order Strigeidida; family Schistosomatidae; genus Schistosoma; species Schistosoma rodhaini. The sequence continues at coordinate 38,771,528 of OX104037.1, forward strand.
ACAGTTATCGAACCCCAAGCACAATAGCACTAAACCCTGAACTAATGGTCAAAGTAGATTTAAAGCTCATAAAGTCTATCATAAAGCCAGTACTGGTTCGAAAACTCTATTACCCCATCACATTACTGTACGAAAACTCAACAATTGAAAAGTCTTCCATCCAGATGCTAGCATTACAGTGTGTTACATTTCTCAATGTCTCTTATCCTTTCACTAATCACTATCTTAAAAATTTTGTCAGTTGCCGTATTATACAGCTTGTATTAGTTTCCATTCATATTAAGAGAATCTTTACCGTCAGTCATTAGAAATCATTGTATGCCCAACAGAACCAATCACAAGACAACATATTCATAAACTAATTCTCTGCTATAAAACTTTTGTTTACCCATACTACTTAATTACATTTTCCTCAATATAATGTTAATCTTTTTGTTTACATTAATAAAAAATAGCATTTATCAAAGCTGGCTTACAAAATGAAGCTATTTCAGTACTTGAACAATTAGCTACATGCGCTGCTAAAGAATCACGTTTTGATGATGCTGGTTTCTATTATTGGAAATTATCTGTTTTATGCTTGAATATGTTGAATAATGAAACAAGTATGTATTCATGTGTATTTGTTTAATTTATGAATTGTTGAGTACGCTGTTGCATATATTGTAAAATAAGAAAAGGTTTTGTAGAGATTTCAACGCTTTCATAGTTGAAATCATGAGTCAGTTGAAGCTAGACCATCGTCGAAAACCTGGATGAACTGAACGGGCGTTTCATCCTATTGTGGGAGTCCTCAGCAGTGCGCGTCCTGGGTTCGAATCTCGTGAGGCGGGGTCGTGGATGAGCACTGCTGAGGAGTATCACAATAAGACGAAACGGTCGTTCAGTGTTTCCAGGTTTTCCATGATGGTCTAGCTTCAAATGACTCGTGATTTCAATTAAAGCATAGTATTTTTCTTGGTTCAACAGAATGTTTTGACAAATTAATTATAAGTGTCTCTTGACAACATTATTTACATGATACTGTTGTTTAACTCACATTTTTATGTTTGAATTACAGTTACAAAACCAGTTTACCAGGAATTGTTATCTCGATATGATGATTTTCAAAGAAAAGCCGATGTTTATTATGTATATAATAATATATACCGTTTTCTGGTAAGTATTATTAATAATGAAATTAATTGTATTATCTTGATTGTTTGCTGTCCCAGATCTAATCAATGTTATCATTAGTTAGACATTCATTACATGAATTTAAGCAATACTGGTTCGACCTACTAATTAGGAGGAAGATATGGATAGTATCAAGTGTTTCGATACAATTTACAGACTGGAGGAAAAGGTTTTACAACTTATAAAATTAATCTGTTTGTAAACAATGTATAAGCGTTAATTTTGAGGCAAATCCGCCTGTAGCTCTTCTATAGTTACTGTCGGTCCCAAGCCCGGGTAAATGAGGAGGGTTGGGCATTGGATTAGCGACCCCATCCCGTAGAAAAGCTAACTCGCTAAAAAACGCTAACCAGAAAAAATAATTCGAACCATTTAAACTCTGCCCTCCAAGTTGAAGGAATAATTATGACGTCTCATGATGAAAGCCGAAATTCTTCGGAAGTCACGAGACCGATGCACCTTCTAACAACCAGAGCAACACTCTTTATAGGTACATGGAACGTCCGGACAATGTGGGAAACAGGAAAGACTAGCCAAATAGCAATGGAAATGAGTAGATACAACTTGGCAGTATTCGAATCAGCGAAACCCATTGGACACAAACTGGACAACAAAGGCTAGGTACAGGAGAGATGCTGCTGTACTCCGGTCACGAAGGGGAAAACGCTCCACACACTTAGGGAGTTGCTCTAATGCTGTCCAAAGAAGCAAGAAATGCACTTGTGGGATGGGAATCTCATGGACCCAGGATAATCAAAGCATCATTCAGAACAAAGAAGCAAGGGATCACAATGAACGTTATCCAATGTTATGCACCCACCAATGATAGCAACGACGATGATAAAGATCAGTTCTATGAAAGGCTGCAATCAATTGTAGCAAAGTGCTCAAGTAAAGACCTCACCATCCTGATGGGAGATCTGAATGCTAAAGTTGGAGTGGACAACACAGGATATGAAGATGTAATCGGACGACACGGACTAGGAGACTTGCAAACCTATGTGCTTTCAACAAATTGGTTATATGCGGCACAATATTCCCACACAAGCGCATACACAAAGCTACATGGATTTCTCCGGACCACACCACAGAGAACCAGATAGATCACATCTGTATCAACAAAAAATTCCGAAGGTCAATGGAAGATGTGAGAACCCGGAGAGGAGCTGACATAGCTTCAGATCACCACCTGGTTGTGGCCAAGATGAGACTGAAGCTTAAGAAAGACTGGACAACTGGACAAACAGCACTACAAAGATTTAATACAGCTTTCCTTCGAGATACTGACAAGCTCCATGAATTCAAGATAACTCTCAACAACAGGTTCCAAGCTCTACAGGATCTACTGAAAGAACAAGAAACTACTTTGGAGGACAACTGGAAAGGGATAAAAGAAGCCCTAACTTCAACGTGTCAGGAGGTTCTTGGTCCTAAGAAGCATCATCACAAGGAATGGATCTCTATGGGAACCCTGGACAAAATTCAAGAAAGGAAGAACAAGAAACTAGCAATTAACAACAGCCGAACACGAGCAGAGAAAGTCAAAGCACAAGCAGACTACGCAGAAGCAAACAGAGAAGTGAAGAAAAGCATTAAAGCCGACAAGCAGAAATACATGGGAGAACTAGCAACGGCGGCGGAAAAAGCTGCAAGAGAAGGGAATATGAGACAACTATGTGATACAACGAAGAAATTGGCAGGGAGATATAGCAAACCAGAGAGACCAGTCAAAGACAAAGAAGGAAAGACAATCACTGAGATTCAAGAACAGAGGAAAAGATGGGCAGAATACTTCGAGGAACTGCTGAATAGACCAGCCCCGTTGAATCCACCGAACATCGAAGCAGCACACACTGACCTTTCAATAGATGTCACTCCACCAACGATTGAAGAAGTGAAGATGGCCATCAGACAAATCAAAAGTGGGAAGGCGGCGGGACCTGACAATATACCAGCAGAAGCACTGAAGTCAGACATTGAAATAACTGCAAACATGCTTCACCTTCTATTCAAGAAGATTTGGGAGGAAGAGCAAGTGTCACTAACAGACTGGAAAGAAGCATACCTCATCAATATTACCAAAGAAAGAAGATATGAGCCAATGTGAGAACTACAGAGGCATCAGTTTGTTATCAGTACCAGGAAAAGTTTTCAACAGAGTGCTACTGAATAGGATGAAAGACGCAGTAGACGCCTAACTTAGGGTTCATCAGGCTGGATTCCGTAAGGATCGGTCGTGCACAGACCAGATTGCGACACTACGGATCATCGTTGAACAATCAGTTGAGTGGAACTCATCACTATACGTCAACTTCATTGACTATGAGAAGGCGTTTGACAGTGTGGACAGGAGAACATTATGGAAACTTCTTCGACACTATGGAGTTCCTGAAAAGATTGTCAACATTATCCAAAACTCATACGATGGACTACGGTGCAAAGTGGTGCATGGAGGACAGCTGACAAATGCATTTCCAGTAAGGACCGGAGTCAGACAAGGCTGTCTACTCTCCCCATTCCTCTTTCTTCTAGTGATTGACTGGATTATGAAGAATTCGACATCTGAAGGGAAATACGGAATACAATGGACAGCTCACAATCAATTAGACGATTTGGACTTCGCAGATGACCTAGCCTTCCTCTCTCATATACACGAAAAATTACAGATAAAGAAAACAAATGTAGCGGTAGTCGCTGCACTAATAGGCTTCAACATACACAAAGGCAAAATCAAGATTCTCAAATACAACACCAACCCAATCACACATGATGGCGAAACTCTGGAAGAGGTGGAAACTTTCAAGTACCTGGGAAGCATCGTTGATAAACTAGAAGGATGGGATACAGATGTAAAGGCGAGGATTGGCAAAGCAAGGTCAGCATTTTTACAATTGAAGAACATATGGTACTCAAAACAACTCTCAACTAATTTCAAAGTCAGAATTTTCAAAACGAACGTCAAGACAGTCCTACTGTATGGAGGTGAGACGTGGAGAACTACTACGGCCATCATCAGGAAGATACAAGTATTTATAAATAGTTGTCTACGCAAAATACTCAACATCCATTGGCCGGATACTATCGGCAACAGCCTTCTTTGGGAGAGGACAAACCAGCTTCCAGCTGGAGGAGAAAATTGGGAAAAGACGTTGGAAGTGGATAGGACATAGATTAAGGAAATCACCAATGTGCATTACAAGGCAATCCCTAACTTGGAATGGTGAAGGGAAGCGGAAAAGAGGAAGGCCAAAGAACACATTACGCCGGGAAATAGAAGTAGATATGAAAAGGATGAATAGCAACTGGAAAGAACTGGAAAGGATTATCCAGGACAGAGTTGGATGGAGAATGCTGGTGAGCGGCCTATGCTCCTCGACGAAGGGTAACAGGCGTAAGTAAGTGAGTTATTTTGAGGCATTTTATGATTTAAGTAGTAGGTAGTATTCGTCACAGACTGATCATAATCTGAATGCGATTACAGACCAAGGAGGATTAGATGACTATCTTGTCTTAATTTAAGACTTCACAGCACTGCATGTCTTCAAAGTTTATAGGAATGAAACCTATGACTTCTGTTTATCGCGATCAGTCATTAATCGTTATATCACTTGATTAACATTCAACAGTGAACATTTTCAACTTCGATCAACTTGTGAGAACACCATCGTATTTATGGTTGTTCATTTTCGTTTCTAGTTTTAGTGAGAACATCAACGCTGAGATGCAGATGCAGTTTACGAGTGCGAAATTACACAATACCTTTGTAAAACATGACAATCATACATTAAATACATCATTTGCATATTTTCCTTGAGTTATCCTTTATACGCTCTAGCATTCTTGCAATCCAGTCGTTATATCGACTACTCTTTGTTCCGCTTCCTCTTCTGTTTATTTCACTCTTCTACTAGTAAACATTCTATTCCCAATTCCTGCTACACATTACTTATGTCTGTCCGTGTAAGTAGTGCATACCACATAAGTACGTACAACTGGCAAATCCTGAGTAGAACTTAATTAAAACTTCTGTGGATTAAGAGGACGTAAATTTTGTTTCTTTTTACTTATGTAATCAGAATTTCAAGTAAATGTGAAAATCTGTAGCTTCTGAACTGCTGTTTCCTTTTGAAATGGGACTTGTCAGCAATGGCTGATCCACAACCACGCAACTAAAAATCGAACCCAAGTCCTTCAGTCTTGAACGTGAACGCCCAACTTGTAAACCGCTGAGTCAGCATCTAACTGTGTACACGTCGTACCTCAATTAATTCACGACACAGTTCAGTTTACTGTCGATCATAAATACACCCAGTTAGCTAATGACAGTTATTACGAAATCCATATCAAGCCCAACACCCTGGTGACTAATTCCAACCATATAACGTCAAAATATATTGCATATTGCACATAGATTAGTGGCCATATTGCATTTCGACTGGTAGGATTCGATCAACACTAAGGATTAGACCAATGTAACTTTGATTTGTACTACTCAGTGATATATGAATATGACATTATGAGTTTCTTAAATTGGGCTAATTTCACACAATAATGCACATTAAGGTTTACAAGGATCACTTTTGCGCAGTTATAACAGTGAATTAACTTCGTGAAATTCTTTTCTTTTTTTTAAGCATGAACCATTTGCTTCATATATGCCTGAAACCTACTTCAATATGGCACGTTATTTAATACATATTTTACAGTTTGGTGATATACCGGAAGTTTCAAAAGCGTATTCCTTTCTCTGATTTCTCTTCAGTAATTCATTTGATTTTTGTTTTATATCTCTTTTCGATAAATTCAATATGTCATCTGGGTTTCATGTGAGATCCTATAGAGTTGTTTGTCTATGGTGTATTTTCTAGATTGATGTTACTGAGTATAGTTGTTTAACAGAGTAATGAATTTCTGTTTCTATTTTGATTAGACTACAATTTTGCAGCAGCATTACATTTGGATATTACGCGGTTAGTAACAATGAGCAAGGTGGACGGAACTGAAGTTTCATCATAATTGAAGCTCATTAACAAGCTGTAATTAGAACCCTTCAGTAATCGTAAAATGATTAAAAAGAGTTTTGAGATGGTGGAGAAGATTTGTAGCTCAGGTGGATGATTTTGATGGTTTTATTCTCTGAGCTGGATGGTTTTAAGGTCAGCAAGAACCAATCAACATTGAGGTGTACAGGACAAGCTGTGAACCACATGTAGAGAAATTCGAACACTTCACTTCTACCCGAATTATGTGCTGATGATGTCGTTCAGAATAACGACCAAAATTCCATGACCAAACGATCCAGCTCAGAGAACAAAACTCCATCAAGATTAAACGGAGTTTTCACACAATAGTGGACACGGATTCACATTGATAATACCTAAAACCATATATTTCACTTAGTCACGGAGTATTAGGAAAAAATCCGGGTGTGTCTGCAATTATTTCTTATTGAATAAAAACATACCAAAAATAGCAGTAATAAAAACATGGTTGCATAATCTTGTGCAGATTAGTTTAATGACATAAGAGATTGTCCAATAAGATTATTCCGATTACAAAGAATCCCTAATAGAAATCTGGATTGGAAAGTTTCTACCTAACTAATCCATGACCTAAAGTATGGAGTTCTGAATCATTGAAATGTGACCTAAATTGTTCATATTTTCTTCAGCATCCTCCATAACAAAATGATGTTGTGTTTGTTCATTCCTCAACTCTGATTGAATTTAATCGATCAAGTTGTTATATGGTCAGTTTGTGCTAACTATCATGGAAAGTGGGGGTCTAGATTCCCCTGGCAATTAAATAAAATTCAGTAACCTTAAACCACGCAAAATACTTCTCAAGTTCGAATCAAAGTTATATTCCAATGTGATAGATACCTTCAGATCAAAATTCAAGACTTGACATTACGACATTTTTCATTTTTCATCAATCACGTTGTTTAAAGTTAAAAATTCTTTGCAACAATTAAGCATATCCCACTGGGTTTCTAAATTTAGCTTTTTATATCCAATAAAAAAGCAGTTTGATTTCCATGATACAAATTACTTGATTTATAACACATATTTAACTAAAATGAATAAAACCTGAATCTGTGGCTATTCAGTAGGTTGTGGAAAATCAAAAGATATCTTTATCGATCCTTATTCTTAGTAGAATAGTCACTTATAACATGTAGGAATAGACATTTTACAACTTATTCTCTAATCTTTGTCCCAACAAATATAAACTTTTGATTGAGATTATGAATCAATCGATGTTAGACCACCATTTAATACCTGGGAGCATTAAACAGCCATTTTGCCCTAGTATATGACTCCTCAAAAGTGCAAATTTATGATCCCGCACGCGCGACTCGAAATTAGGACCTTCCGATTCGCGCGCGAACGCTAAACCTCCAGACCACTATGCCGGTTAAGATCCAATGGTGTAAATCTCTAACTTCAACCGATCCACGAAGTTGCTCGACCGTCTTACATTGTTTGAGGTATATACCTGTCTCTACCTGATACGGATTAGCTCCACTGGTGATGATGCGCGGGATCGTGGATGTGTACTTATGATGAGTTCCATACTGTGCTTTCAGTCTTTCAATTGTGGTTTAACATTGATAGATTCATGATGTTAATCAAAAAATTAACAATTTACACAACCCCATACTGAAAATATAGTTTTAAATTAAATTAGTGAAAAACATGCTGTAAATAGTGTTATTCTAAAGGTGACCATCAAAGCAATGAATTGAGCCAGTCCTTATTGGTAGTCCAAATTAGTTATCAAGTCATATCATTTCAAACTATTCTATTCATCATGCGTAACTGTTCAAATTTTCGTGATTACATTAGTCAATTGAAGCTAGACCACCATCGAAAACCTGGAATCACTGGGTGAGCACTGCTGAGGAGTCCTATAATAGGACGAAACGGCCGTCTAGTCCTTCCAGGTGTTCGATGGTTGTCTAGCTTCAATTGACTCATGATTTCAACTATTAAAATACTAAATTCTCCACAAAACCCCTTCTGAACCAAAATATTTTTGTTAATATGCATATATGTATATAAACGTTTACTCTTCTTTTTAATTTTTGAGTTACTGCTTATCAACTTTTGGTTAATACCTTAACTTGCATAAACATTTTAGTGCAGTTTTGTATACTTTAGCAAAACATGGTCGTACGCTTGGTGCATACAAATTAACAAAACAAATATATGATCGATTACAAACACTGCATATGCCATCTAAGATGCGTGATGAAGTAGATTTAGCTAGTATTACCTTGAATTCTGGACCGATGATTGATTCAGAGGTGAGTTGATATTTTCAAATATTTACATATCACGTGTGTGATTGCTATTAAATGGATGTCTAATTTATTTTGGATCGGGACTTACGATGTAATTTAGGGCATAGGTCTCATTTATGGAACTCATATCCCCATAGTGACCGCCCTAATTCGATTTTGAATACATTTCTTCGCTACCCTACAAGACATTCATATCTTTTATTTGATGAAGACGATTGTATAAATCAACAGGAAATATACACTGTTGGGTATAGACAATGAACAGGAATAACGGAGTCAATATTAACCAACCAATCAAGTTGAGACTAGCTATCGGCAAATTATGAAAATTATGAAAAATTATGAAAATCTGAGTGGGAAATATTATTCGGTAAAATTCTAGTTACTTATAAGTAGCATTAATGGATTATATGGTGTAAATGTCAGTCTGTTATTTTTATCTGAATGGGGTTTCTGGTGATTAGGGATTTTAATAGTTGAATTTATGAGTAAATTAATACTAGACCACCATGGAAAACCTGGAAGCACTGGATGGATACTTTGTTCTCAAAAGTGCACATCCACGACCCCGCATGTGCGCGCTAGACTGAAGGTCCTGGATTCAAATCCTGCGAGTTGGTCCGTGGATGCACACTGTTAAGGAGTCCCATACTAGGATGAAAGGGCTATCCAATACTTCCAGGTTTTCAACGGTGGTCTAGATTACCCAGACTCATGCATTCAACTACTAAAGTTTATTATTTGTCGGATACCTACGTGAAGGTTAGTAATACTCACAGTTGTAGTAATGTTATACAGTATCCATGAATAAATGTAAGTAATGTGATAGAAGGGTTGACTGACATGATATTGCTTAGGGCAGAGGTTTCAATTATATTCTAGATCTTATCCTTAGTATGACCTTTCGTAACTGCGCCTGTAGGGCTACTGCCATTCGCAAACCCGAGTAAAGGAGGAGGGTTAAGCATGGGGTTGGCAACGTCATCACGTAGAAAGCAACCTTGTTAAAAAAGCGCTAGGTAGAATAAACAATTAATAGCCCACTATAAAGATGAGGTTATTGATCCTCTCATGTTTCCACTTACGTGAATCTATTCAACTTAGGTTATAACTTAACCTGACCACTGTAGTTTTCCTATTGGATTAAAAATCGGGTTTTGCCATTTTCGACATGGACATACATGTTTTCCTAGATAAATTATAGGACTATTCAATTTTCCACCTGGTTTGAATCTTGCGTACGGAATCGTTGATGCGCACTGCTGTGGGACACCGTACTAGGACGAAACGACAGTCTGATGTTTACAGGTTTTCATTGGTGGTCTAACACTGATAGTTTCGTGATCTCAATTAAAACTCAACAATCTCCACAACCCTTTACTGATATTAGAAGAGTATGAATAATCAATGCACATATATCTAATGAATTTTACTTTAAAATATGGTTGGAAGCAGTTAAAATAGGATAGATAATGACAATTAGTGCAAATACTTCTATAAAATCCGGTGCCCAAAACCTGGTATTTTGTACTAGTTTTAAACTTCATAATAGGATGAACTCACTATGACATATGGTAGCGAATCTGAAAATCCTCAGCTCACATCATAAATGTAATATATTCAAATGAATGAACGATAGGAAATCTCTATGAAATCATACGTTAAGCAATCTGATAGATTTTAAGTAAGTTACTTTGAACAGTTTCTTTTTATTACTATTTCATTCTTGCTAGGAGATTAGTACTATGTGTTATAGATGCTCAGCAACCAATCCACTATTAAATAGTTTGGGCAATCGATGTATGAATTGTAAAGAACCCTTTATTTATTCTTTTATTAATCTTGGTAAGTGTACATGATTAATAATTTCATTTAAATTGTAGATATATAACGTTAGTGAGGTATATATGAAAAGAAATTAGTGTTGACTAATAACTGACAGATTAAATTTTTAGTGTCGCCCTATGTCTGACTTCATTCATGTCGTATGAATGATTGATATCGAAATATACATCTTGGCTACCGTCGTATATAATCATCGACTTAAATAGTATTCGTGAATAATGGAATCAAATAAGTCAATTAAGAGGATGAATTTCGAATACGTATATATCATACAATCGTTGATTTAAACAGAGGATAAGAAAAACGATTTGACGAAAGTGAAGAGGAGAGAACGAAACGAAGCGAAATGACACGCAATGGAAAAGGATAGTGAGCCAATTCGTTTTGATCAAGCCTGACTTATTATTCATATTCAGACAACTAATTACAGACACGTGATGAATAGGGTAAGCAATTAGCACACATACGATCATATAAAAACGATTAAGGGTTAAGCTAATAAGTGACAAAGCCGAAATGTGGCTTGAGAAGAATGAATAGATTTATCTGTCCAAAGGTTAGAATAACCCATGTAAGTTTGATATAGCAGCAACAACTACAAATTAACATTGATCAAAGAAAGTAACTGTATATACTGATTATACATTTACGGTAGTAATTAATGTCGATTTGTTTAGTTTAAACAGTATTAGGTAGTTGAAGTCAATCAACAAGATACGGTGGATTGAGATTTCATGCTAATTGAAACTTTTCTGAAATACGTAGCTGATACTTCTCTGTGAGACTAACCATTCACTGTTACAGTCGGATCACGGATACTGTAGAAATAAGATATTTTATTTTATTGATCACTGAGTAATAATCATTTTCATATTTGTTTAGTCCTCATTACGGACCGAATTCTACCAACCAAGTTGTTATGTAATCATTAGCCTCAGTGAATCAATATCGTGTGTACTATATTACCATGTTCGGTGGTTAGAGATATTCTTTGTTGATAAGGAGCAACTAGCTTGAAACCTAGTTCAATGATTTCTTGACATTTTTTTACAAGTATCTAGCATCATAAAACTATTAGGATCTTGATTTACAGAATTCCATCGATGCTAAGTACTTCAAAGATTTGTCTTTGCATATTGACGAGGGGCGACTAGCTTGTAACTATTATCCCAAACTATTACAGTGTAGTAAACAAGAAAGCGAGTGTGAACAGTCGAATGTATTTAGGCACAAATCTCACTAAATTCTGATACCCATACAGTCAACAGTTAATTTGCAAATTAACAATCAATTGTTTCAATTTCGACTGTCCCTTCTGCAAATATCAGTCCATCTTCTCTGATTTCATTGTTCATGCATTCTCATACCGATCGCACTTTGTTCCTGTTCTTTCCTTATCTATCTTCTGCCAAAATACATTCTACGTCTGACCATCACCATATACTACTTATGTGGATATAAGTGTCCCAAACCACAACAGTACCAGTTATTTAGTTTTTTCTTTTGTTTAAGTCATACCTCATTGAAAAAGAGAAATACTTAATAGATAAATGAATAATGTCCAACTTTTATTTTTAATACAGAACAATTGCCAATAGTTGAATTCATTCCAGAAGATAATTTATCACATGAAGAAGTACTAAGTTACTTACAAAGCGAACCACCATCATACAGAAATTCGAAAGATGAAGTTATAAATAATATTGAATTAAGCAATGATTGTAAGTTGAATTAGTTTATAGTCATTTTTTGTTATGAAATAACTTTAAGGTAGACAATTATCAACTATAGACGAGCATTGAATAGACTTTTCGTCTTCATTTAGAACTCATCAGAAGTTCACTCTCACACTTACTTACTTACTTACTTACGCTTGTTACCCCTCGTCGAGGATCATAAGCCGCCCACCAGTTCTGGTTAGCATTTTTCAGCGAGTTGGTTTTCTATAGGATAGGATCGCTAACCCCATGCCCAACCCTCCTCCTTTACCCGGGCTTGGGACCGGCAGTAACTCTATAAGAGCTACAGGCGGAGTTACTCTCACAGCCTTACGTGAAATCAAGTTCATGATTTTCAGTTTCTACATTCAGGACATTCTAATGTGACTAGTGAATTGTTATCCAGCTGATTACTTTTTCAATATTATTCAATTCATGATTTGGGACGATCACTAAATGTATCAGATCATCTACATAGTTGAACTCGATTAGTGATATTCTCAAAATATAACTTCGAAATTCCGTTCCATAAAGAAACAAACCTTAGTTAGGAAGACAACAGTTTTTGATAGTTATCATATCTACAACTTGAACCGCGTACAACTTGAGCACTCGAACTCTTGAACCCTCTAAATCGCAAAATATATGACAGAAGACGAATAGAAAGGCATCTTATTCTTACCAGTCAATTATGACACAAAACTTTAGGGTATTTATAGTGTTTAGTAAAAACAAAATCATCATTACAATCATCTAATCCTCAGTCAGTAGGTTTTAGCATCTATCCAATCGGGAAGCTACACGTCAAGATTCGGTGATGTTCTTACAAACGATGATTGGATGGAATGTCTCCGGTTCTTTCAGAGCTTCCTTGAGTTCAGCGAGAGCCATTTTCACGATAGTTTATTATATAAAGCATGAGTATTCTGCCAATCGATGCAAATATATGTAATTCATATAGTCAATCAAATCTACTTCACTATCTTGTACATTAAAACGAAGAGAGCACTATACTTACGTAATGTTTTTACCGAGTATGAAATTCTGATAAAGACTATAAGGGGCTAAAATATAACAGTGATAACTATTTCGATATATCCATTCAGTTCTCAATTTCTTCATTAAACCTTTTTCAGATTCACAAACACTTAAAATATCCCATAAACAAGAGAATGGATCGCTAGATCAAGATCCATTCATGGCTAAATTATTAAATTCAGATGTAAGTTCTACTTATCATTTACTTGTTGCTTTGTGTACATTTCTAACCAGTGATATTTTTTGTCCTGATTATTTTGATTTTGTCCATTATAAACTATAACTTGATATCATTGAGGAGTCCCACAATAGGATGAAACGGCCATCCAGTTGATGGACTAAGTTATCTCCTAGTACACCTGATATAGTTTTTTTTATCATAAGAGTAAATCCTTTGGTAAATGTGGACAATTCTAAGATAGTGTATACACTCTCAGTTTTAACGCCCTTATTTCAGTCAAACGTTTTGTGAACAGAAAGATATTAGATTGAGTAAAACTTTTAGGAGAGTAGTCAAGTGATTACTAGATAGTATCACTTTTGTTGTAAGTGAAATGCAAATAAAGATTCAGCCTATCTATGTAATCATTTGTAAGATATGCTACCCATGTTCCGTAGCTGTTCATTTAAAATATCACCTGTAAGAAGTATGCACCTCCAAACTTGATACTTGAATTTTGATATACATTTATCAATTCACCACTTATACAGAATGTGAAAAAATCGTGCATTAAATCATATCTGTCCAAAGAAATGGACAAAGGTATCAAAGATTTATTCTGAATACATAAACTAGAATTAAATATTCAGATCACTAAAGATTCTACCATATGTAGGAGATGGGATTGAACTGCATTGGGAGACGATGAAGATATATGGTAGATTACTTGAAATGATTTGGTTTTATTTAACATAATATCATCGTCAACTAATTTTGCCAAGATAGAGTTATGAATTGTTTTTATTTAACCGAAACCAAGCTGAGAGATTTTCACTCATTTGTGGTTCATTAAGTTCCAGGGTAATACATCTAATATAGCTATCTCTATGACAGTAAATAAATTTGTAGATGCACATCGAGGAAGTCAACCTCGGTAACTTAACCTTTGTTTGAGTAGATATCAATGGTCCGCTGTGAAATTTCAATGCAAGATCAGATGCATAGAATGATTTATTAACTCTCCTTGCTAGTCTATCATGTAGGACATCGCTAGCCACATCTCTCTTGTATTGTCTTTTTAGGAATAGAAGTTTCTTGCAAGCGGCCCATTTCTCCAACTCATTTTTTCTTTAACACATATACTTTTCAAAAACTTTCTGGCGTAGCCTATTTCTATCAATGCATTATTAGTAAACTCCAACTCCTTTATGGTATCACCGCTTATTTCTTTCAAATCTACTTTCACACTACTTAATACTCAAAATAGATTCATTATTTTGCATAACACTAAAGTTTAAGTTCACATTTTAGTAACGTAATCAAAAGTGCTTACGTTTAACTATTAAAATGATACTCTATGCTGATCATTCTTCCCTCGATTCACAATTCTTACTGACTACGTTAAAAGTATGAGATTCGCTAACTGTTTGATTCCATGAGGTTATTCACTCGGTTTTTATGTAGAATTGGCCTAATCTAGGTAAGTTTTTTTTAGCCATTTAACAAAGAAACCTAAATAAAATAGTTTTGGAGATAGTGTTTTGGTATTTTACATGTGTCAGTTTGTACTTGAAAGGTCAGAGACAAATTTCTTAGTAGCTCCTTAGTTTTAAGAGGTCATCTCTTCTTGATCTCCAAACACCATACAGATGGAAGGGACTTTACTCCCGAGGTTGTTTTATTTACATAAAACATTGGCATTTATAAGACTGTGCATCGCCTTAATTTCCCAGAGTCTTCAGGAAACTATTCTTTAATCGGCAACGGTCAGTGGTTTTTTACGTATTTCCTGTAAGTTTCCAAAGAATGCTGACTGGTCGAAGTGTTATCAGGATTGTCATGATTTCTGTACACTATTTAGACTTTTATTAACAGTACAATAAATTCACTATTATCCTTTTAATCTATTTAATATGGAGTATTATTGTCATTAAACTTAATAACTAAAGTATATTTGCTTTATAATAATAATGATTACTGTATTCGTTTTCTCCAGTTTATCTCTGAATCATATTCTCCTGTCCAGTTAGATATTACTACATTGAAAGCAATTCCTTTCAATGAAGTGATAATTGTCAATAATCCCCCACTAAAGCCACTTTATTACAAATCTGTTTTACCTGATGTTAGTATTACACAATGTACCGTTTGTCATAAGGTGAGAATAATTTATGTTACATTATTGAGATAAGATGTTTATAAAAATTATATAATTTTGAAACTTGGAAGTTGGTTTACGGACTATTTTAATCTAGGCATCCATTGAAAACTGTGATACACTGAGCATCTGGTTTGGCTGAGGTTGAAACTTCGGTTGTATACAGTCATCAGTTGCCAGGTATCGGATTCAGACTTTACATGTTACTCTGTAAGTGCAGTAAATCTAGGTTACCAAATTAGAATCCAGAATAGTCGAGATTTTTAACTTAAGCTATAATTACCCATTGTTACGAAGTCTTAAACTAGGATGAAGCGATTGCCCAGTTCACCCCTTTTTCAGTGAATTTTTAACTATGGAATCAGTCCGTAGTGTATTATACCGTACTATAAATATTGATTGACTGTAATTTGAAATAGTTAGTTCTTTTGATAATTTTCGAAAATGTAATGAAAAGGCAAAGTCTGTTAAGACTATTTCAATGATAGATTAGTACAATACGCTTTCAACAACAATCTGTTTACATGTTAATTTGATAAGTCGTATACTTGTGAGAAATAATAGTCAAACTGTTTCAATCACACAACTCCCAACCATGGTTGGTTAAGTTAGTATTGAACAGTAAGTGTTAGTTACTATTAGTATAGGAAGAGATTGGATTTCCGTATGACTGTGGTTTGAATAAATTGAAATGTTCACCTTAGACAAGTTGATAAAGTCTAAGTTAAGATCAGTCTTCTGAAGAGTCTCAACTTTGTGTTTGTGACTGTTCGTCATCTAGTCATTACCTTCATTTCAGTGTATGTTCATCCACTCTTACTGATAAAACATCCATACTCCTTCCCATTTACGTTAATTCAGATAGACATGGATATAAATTAGTAACACAGTTGTACGTAATGTAAACGTTTGTATACTGTTTAGGTTTATGTCCGATGACTTTGATTATCTGGCATATTCTACTGGTAACAAACTTCATTCTTTTTTCATTACAAGGTTATATGATCCACCAATGAATTTTAGGGTGATGTATACAAAATGTGTAGGTATCTCTGAATCTATTATGATCTTTCTATAAGATTTTGAGCGTTAATGAATGCCACGAAGTGCTTAAATCAAAGGAGTTACTATGGATGTTTGAAACAGAAGCGAAAATTGAAATGAATGGAAGAACACAATATATGATATTAAACCGTGTTAAGAGTTTGACGCATAGTTTACTAACGCGGATTAAGTTGATAATTATATACGAGGATAGTCAACATGAATATTTCAATAACAATCATTTACATGATCAACCTGGAGTCAGATTAAGGGCTACTAAAATAGTCAGTCCGTCAACAACATCGTCCGATCTAATTGGCGTCAAAATGTCAAGAAAGTCCTACTTACTACCTGTTACTGTTGTTTACGAAATTGAGAGGACGAAAAGCGAATATCCGGCGCTTTAATAGGGTCGCTGGACACTGGAAGTCCACCTAAAGGAGTTGGAAAACCCTGATTCCAAAACAATGGTGCACATCGACTCCAGTATCCTGAGGGAACAAATAGCGTATGAAACAATTGTTGGTCACTGGCTACCATGGGACCGCATCTCCTCAAGATGCTCCACTGCATTGTGGATCAGACTGTTAGGTCAAAAACTCCGGGTGTGTCCCCCTAAGAAAACCATCTGCTTCAGTTTGGCACCTGGGCAGTATCACAGCCCTCACACAAATCAAATGAGATTTGTGAGGCGCATATAAATCTGGCGCCCTATTGTACCAATATTTATGTGTTTAAATAAATAATAAATAAATCCCGTATTGATCTATCAGCTCTCGTGTTTAAGAGAACGTCTTCAAAGGCTATTCTACCCTCAATTTCTTCTCCATACGTAAACTTAATGATTGAATGTACTTCATTTAAAATTTCCATTTGCGATGTACTATCTTGTTATTTTTACTTTATCCAAAGAGAATATTGTCTGGTTTATCTATATTGCTTGTTTGTTTGGTTTTCATATTCTTCAGCTATTTTACACTGATGATTATGAATTAATCTCATTACAACAAGGTTATTGTCCATATTGTCATACAGTAAAAGAATAAACAACAATATCTCCTTCTGACGTATACATGCAACCATTAATAACGACAGATATTGTGTTCATCATTTATGTTAAAATAAAGTTAATATTGAACTTTGAATTATATAAATATTGAACATTGTACAATGAATGAATAGAAGATTTGTTTTAACAAACTAATATGAAAATGACTTATGAATTTTCTTCTTCTTCTTCTCATTAAGTTTAATTTAAAAAGTTAAAGTTGTCAGTCAGTCAGCTACAACTTAGGACCAGGCGCAAATATGCTGTTGACCATCAACGTTAATGATCTATGTCGAATAATTGGAGACCTATTCGAGTTAGACGGTAACGGTGTAACGAACGAGCTAACCTCGAAGTCACACCTCGCGATCAGCACCTTACGTGGATTGTCCCATCGACGCATCAAGGAACCATGGATGCTCTGAAGACTGTACAACACAAAGGACGTTATTACAGGAATATATTAGTTTAAGTAGATACAAGCGAAAGTAAAACCACTGCCGTATGGACCAGTCCATGGCGTATGATTAACTGATACGCATTGATTGTCCTTGACCTTGACGGGGATCGATGATCTGTTCGATATTTAGTGACCCAACTGCCGCATGATTTGGCTAGGGTTCAGTGATATTTCACTGGTCCTATAATGCATCGGTCCAAGTTACTACATCTTATTAGCACAACAAGATGAACACCAAATTCATAGAATTAGTTACTTCAATGGTAGTAATATATATAAGAAAGATTGTATATAAGGATATAGTACAGGAAGAAAGATAGATATGTAGCAATTTTAATCTCATAGTTTAAGGGAAGACAGAGAGTGTATACACCAACGCCATTGTGATCGATTCTGAGCCAAGTCACACAGAGTTGACAACCACTGATTACGATAGTCGCGCAGACCTTAACCAAGTAGTCTGCATCTACTAACATGGCTCAAAGTAGAAGTTAGTGACTTCAAGCACTGAAGTTGGATAATAAATTATTTAAATACACTAAATATAGTTTAATTGGTAACAGTATCATATAATGTAGAAACGGTGAATTATGTTATGTAACATTGTTAATTTATATATGATGGGTTTTACAAATGGATAGAATGTTGTTACTAATTAGGTGTTATCAATCAGTTAGTTATACAACATTTGAAATATTATAATTGAAACTAGGGTGAATTTTTGTTAGATCATGTAGCCGAGTGCACTTTTTATACATGACGTGACGATCCCCACCAATTGGAGAGC
Source organism: Schistosoma rodhaini (assembly GCA_944470415.2). Classification (NCBI taxonomy): domain Eukaryota; kingdom Metazoa; phylum Platyhelminthes; class Trematoda; order Strigeidida; family Schistosomatidae; genus Schistosoma; species Schistosoma rodhaini. Next base: position 38,790,268 of record OX104037.1, read on the forward strand.
AGTGAATTTATTGATCGGACCAATGACACACAAAATCCACATGAGCAGTCTAGAGTACTTTTCGGTCCTGCTTTCTGCCTAGCCCAGCCAGTTAAGTCCAGAACACCAATTACAGCCTCTGCAATGTGAATAATTTATTTCAAACATACTGGGTTTATATAACAAACAGACAGATCACATCGTACCATAAAATAGGGAACAACATTTGTACAAGATCTAGCCAAATGTGGCTTTGAATAAGGGGAACAGTAATTAATGGACGCAGTATAACTCAGGAATGATAAATCGTATAGTAATAGTCAATGGATCAAAATAAAGCTTATAATAATTGGCACACGAATGTGAATAGTTTAGTTACTTAACAACTATACAATAGGAAATATACATATCGTAGTGGTGCATAAATAGTCCACAAAACTTACCACTCATAATTGTCTTCGGGATATAACGGTTTTCGTAATCAGTTAATTATTACAAATAGTTACGTCTCAGGTTCAAGCCTCACGTGCGAGACCGTGGATATTCACTGCTTAGGAGTCCAATACTAAAACGAAACAGTCGTTCAGTGCTTCCTGGTTTTCAATGTTGGATCGAATCGTGAATTCAACTTTGAAAATTCAAATAGATTAGTGAAACTATGTACCTTTATTAACTTATGCAACACATTCCTACTCATTGCCTATTACAATGAGCTTATCTGCTTAACATTATCGATGGGGGTTAAAAGAAGTCACAAATTAGTGTTTCAAGCCATTTAAGAAAGTAAAGACTTACCGATTGTGTTTCACTCGGTAATTACATTTGATGAGTTTCAAATTTCCCAGTTTCCGTTGTCATGTTACTGTTCAGACAATTATAACTTCCATTGTAGAGCTTTTGTTCAATTGTATAAGTTTTTTTTTTGGTTCTTTATCACTGGTAACTTACTGTTACATTATTCAAAGTTATTTCTAAATGAAGAATTAAAAAGTTAGCCTAGTTACTACAAGCGAACAAGTTGCTACAGTTAACTGACACATTTAGACTGTAGTGCTGAATAATATTAATAAATTTACACTAATAATTCTACATAGGATGATAACGTATATTAAGGTCAGTTCTTTTTGAATAAGTCATAACTATGAGAGGACAAACTGCATTTTCATTAATCACAATAATTCAAGTCATTAATCTTGGTATTAAAAAAAAAACTACTTCAGAGGAAGGATGTCAGTTAACAGCTATTTAATTGTAATTAAATAAGACCATTTAAATGAGTTCAATTATTGCTGAATGTTATCTAGCTCTGTATTTTTTGTCTATTTTAAGCTCTCCTTGTAGGTTACGACTAACTTACATTCTATGTGTGAATTGTTCGTAACAACTGAATCAATTTCTCTATCAAATCTAATCCTCATTAATTGAATTCAAGCAACAATATAAGTCAAGCAAATAAATGATTAATATTAATGTTCCCTCAATGTACTACTTATTAGTAACTCATATTCTATTATAAAACATTTAATTGTAATAAATGATTAGTTTAATTTTTCAAAGTTGAAATCATGAGTCAATTGAAGCTAGACCACCATGGAAAACCTGGAAGCACTGTATGGCCGTTTCGTCCTACTATGGGACTCCTCAGCAGTGCGCATTCACGAACCCACTCTCGCGGGATTCGAACCCAGGACCTACCAGTTTCGAGCCGAAGCCCTTAACCGATTAGTTTAATGACAAAATTATTTCACACAGATCTTTCAAGCCTTCAGCTTGTTGAAGAAACATTTTAAAAAAAGAGTCATTGAATATCATTTTCCAATTGCAGGCTATTAAGCAAGACTTTTTATCGGTCGTCATAGATTAATGACTGTGAAATGAAGATATTAATTAACGTATATGATAACATTACAGTTAAAAGATATGCTCATACTGTATGAATAACGTGAGTGAAAGTAGTATTTTAAGTAGTATAGATAAACTTTAGTTCTACAATCTATTTTAATTGTCTAGAACAATCTACCATACCTAGTAATTCATAAAATTATATGCTGTAATATATTGGGCGATGCCTAGCGCATAAAATCTGATAAGACTTAAATTATCATTATGAGGATTGTTAAGGTTACTGGATAACTTTCGAAAACCTGGCTTATAGGTTAATAACCATTTGAACGTGAGATTAGAGGTCCTTGGCTCAGCTGCAAAATGTAATCTTGTGTATGAGTACCGTTGAATAGTCCCATTCAAGGACAAGACGGTTGTTCAATGCTTTCAGATTTTTAGTAGTTATTTACTCCTTCTCGACCTCGATTTCATGTAAGTTGGAACCCTTCATAAATGCATATCTGTAATCTTGAATTAGGCTCAAATCTCATGAACTAACCTCTCTCATCTCAAGATGATAGATACATCCTTCTTTTGAGTATCAATCAGTACAAAACCTATCAATTAGTATTTCATCCCGACTATTTCAGCCACCTAATATATTTGAATATAGGTTTAAAATTCATTATACAAGTCAGCGATTCAATATCCTTGCATAAAGGACGTGTTTATTCTCACATGATTTTATCAAGTAATCTTTAAAAATTGCAATAGTTGAAATCATGAGTCAATTGAAGCTAGACCACTATGGAAAACCTGAAGGTACTAGACGGCCGTTTCGTCCAATTATGGGACTCCTAAGCAGTGCGCATCCACGATTCGAACTCAGGAGCTATCACTCCTCCGCGCGAGCGCTTAACCTCTAGACCACTGAGCCGGCATCCAACAGTGTTAATATCAAACTTCAACCGGTTCACGAAATTCAACGATACAACCACTACTGTCTTCAGTGAGTTACTATCTCAAAACAGACCTGGCTGAATCCCACTGGCTACTGCTTCTTACTAGAACTCCAGGAAATACCTCTTGAAGCCAGTCACTAATGAGCATACGATTAATATCAGAAGGAGTTTTGTGGATATTATAGTAATTTCAATAGTTGAAATCACAAGTCAATTGAAGCTAAACAACCATGAAAAACCAACAATAGTTTCGTCCTATTGTGGGACTCCTCAGCAGTGCGCATCAACGATCCCGCTTTCGCGAGATTCAAACCCAAGACCTATCAGTCATGGATTCGCTCTTCTGAGGAGTCCCACAACAGGACGAAACGACCGTCCAGTGCTTCCAGGTTTTTCATGATGGTCTAGACTCAATTGATTCAAGATTTCAACTATTGAAATTACTATAATATCCACAAAATCCCTTCTGATATTAATTTTTTAAAAAGATCTAATTTAGAAAACTATAGCGTACGCTAAAATGTGTGATTTTTATCAGAAAATTTTGGAATCCTACAAAGTTGAACATTAAATCACCGAATTGTTATGAACAGATAAACAAATGTCTTATTATAGTGACTTTTGAAATTTTAGTTTTACAGGCTTAAGTAAATCGAACTTTATCATAAAGTTCATTGAATTAGGTAACTTTTGTATGAGGATGATGATGATGATTATAAAATAACAAATATCAACCCGTAAAAACAAAAAATATTTACGTAAATAGAAGAAAATTAATTATAAACATAATATCAAGATAATATAACAATTAATGCTAAATGATTGTATCCACCTATCCACCCTCTTTGTATACGTCATAGAAACTTATGATTACATAACACTTGGTAACTAAATCATAAAAACAAAAAAATAAAAAAAATTAATTAATACACGTCTTTAACGGCTTATTCCAAAATAAACTTTATTCTTTATTTAAACAAAAGTTTTTTTAAAAAAAAAAATAAAAAAATTTGAACATTGAACATTTTAATGATGTAAAGATTCAAAACAAAAAAAAGTATAAAAATACAAAGCGGAAATTTTGATTATTTTGTATAAACAAACAAACGAACGAACGAACGAACGAACGAAAAATGAAAATGATATTGAAACAATTTTTCATTTTAATTGTTATATTGGGTAAATAATAATAATGGTAATATTAATAATAATAATAATAATTGTAATGATGGTAATAATGTTGTATCTCATTTTATACGCATATCCATCAAGATTAGAACGAATAAATTGACAAAAATTAGGTGTCAAGTATAAAGAAATCATTATATGTGAAATAATCTAATTTCAACATTTCATCCATCTAACTTGTCTAAACTTCTTCAAGGTTATTAACCAAATATCATTGATTTCATGTAGTATAGATTTTGGTTATTATTCTGAAGAAGTCCAGATAAATTAGCTGGACGAAACATAGGATCTACTTTATATTTCAATAGCTGTATCTTATTGTTTATTATTTCGTTTTCATTTTTTTTTTATTTTTGACTGTAGGTGTAAGTGAAGTGACTGTTGGAAATGAAGAGATGGTAAGTATAAACAAACAGTTTTATTTGTTTTAAATTAAGTGTTTAATGTAAGGATTTCTTATTGAAATACATTAGGTTGATATATTACTATATATACCTCTCTATTTGAATGTCAATGTTTCTAATAGTTGAATTCATGAATTGATTGAAGCTAGACCACTATGGAAAACTTGGAAGTACTGGACGATTGTTTCGTACTATTATAGGACTTCTTAGCAGTATGTATCCATGACCCTGATACCTGGGTTCACAATTCAGGATCTTCGGTCTCGCGCACAAACATGGGATCATGGATGTGTACTGCTGAGGACAAAACGTCCATCCGATGATTTCAGATTTTCCATGGTGGCCTATCTTTAATCAACTCATGAATTCAAGTATTAAATTACTATAATCTCCACAACACCTCACACTAATAATGTGTTATTCTTTAAATGATATGATGTTTTAAGTTACTAGAAGTCAATAAATCAAGTAACAAGGTTTTAGAATGTATTTAAAGATTTACTTATTGTTTAGTCAGTGGTCCACACAACTACTTATAACACTGTACACTACACTACTTTGAATGCTAGTCTGAAATTAAATTGTAACTTTTCTATAATCAGCGTCGTAAAGCTGAGTTTGTAACAGCATGATAACTTAACTAGACGGTATCGAGTTCAACCATAAATCGAAATTTCCCAGTTACCAGTTGATGTTGGATTTTATGTGTATGAATTAGGGAATAATAAGTTATCTAACCTTATCATCAGTTGATGTCTGCTTGCCATAAAAATCTGCTTCAGTATCACTTCTGAATATTTTTGTATCGTTATATATTTTTAGACTGGTTTGGTAGGGAAATTACACCATCCACTTTTCATTAAGATTTTCAGATCGTCGAGAAGATTTGTAGCTTAGGTGGATGATTCCGGTAGATTTTTGTTCCCTGAGCTGAAAGATTTGATCATGTAGCTTTCGTCGTTCTTTTGAACGACATCATCATCACAAACGTCAAGTAGAAGTCTGTTAAATAATACTTATGTAGTGAACAGAAATACTAGTTGAGGACAATTGAATGTATATAGGCACAAAATTACAGAATATGTCATTAAAATATGTGAACCATATAGCGAAAAGTTAATTTGCAAACTATCAATCAGTTGTCTCAATTTGACTGTTCTTTCTGCAAATATCAGTCCATAGTATCCGATTATAATTGTTCATTCATTTTCGTACCAATAGCGTACCGTTCCCGTTCTCTCCTTATCGATCTTCTACTGAAATACATTCAATGCCTGACCATCACCATTTACTACTTATGTGGATATCAGTAACCCACACCACACTTCTATGTAATATAAATGTTAGTCATAGAGAAAAAGTACAACTAAGATGACATTATTACGGTGATAATATCTACTTAACTATTCAAATTATGTGACATTACTTTTAATCAATATTGTTTATCTCATTTAAAAACAATCTTTTTTTCCATTTTATACTTTTCTTTAGATATACTCTGAACAATTAGAAAGACCACAATGTCATCTCTGTAAGACTTGACTTATTTTTTCTATCTTAGAAACTAATTCAAATTGTGTTTTTTTACTCAAATCTTGTTGATATGAAACGCATTGAAACACGAACCCGTTTCCCTGTAACATTTATGAAAGGAAAAGTAGATAATTCTTTCCATTAAACATTCTACTTCATACATTTTGATACGTATCTACAGTAGGGTCATATTTTGAATGATAATCAATATAACCCTGAAATAATCTTCAGTCACCAATAAGTGCAGTTAACTAAAAAAATTATAAACTTACCATTAAAATAATCCCTTTTCTTCATAGGACTGAAATGTATCTGATGTTTAGTGTTAACTGATAGTGGGCAACAATATGCTCTAAACTTCAGAATATTACTTGTTAGTAATCATTGGCGTTATAGTGGCTCTATATCTGACTCCAATGGACTGTATACTGATTGTCAACGAGATATACATATTGCCAACCCGCATATATAGTTATCGACCTAAATTGAGTTGGTAAATAACGAAATTAAATAAGTCAAATACAAGAGGGATGAATCGAACAGAAGATTACCAAGCGAAATGACGTGTATTGGAGAAGACGTGTGAGATAACTCTATTTAATCAAGCGTGAATCGATATTATTAGTCAGACAAAAATAAGTTACATAAATATGATGAACGGGTTAAGAAATTCACAAACACGCTCATATAAAAAACAGTCATAGTTGATAAGTGAATAATTAACAAGATCAAATAGTGACTGAAGAAGAATGGATAAACTGATCTGTTCAGAAGCTAGAATAAGGTATATGGGCTTAAAAAGTATCAACCGACACTACAGTGTTTATAGCCTAGAGATCTCATATTCTCTTATATATACAGAAAATTAGACAAAAGAGAGTTATCTTTAAAGGAATGATAATTTCCTGTTTTTGAATCATACATGAAGACTCTATTGAAACCTCTACAGAAACAAAACTGTACAGCAGTTACATTAACTAATGTTTTGATTGATTTAGGAAAATGCTTGTTTCTGAAGATCAAGTCTGTAATCCAGCCTTCTGTATTTAGTTCAAGATAATAAACATTATGGATTATATTTTAAATATGAGTCATGTTGCATGGTATTTCAGAGTTCTGAAAGATTATCAAACTGTGGTTATCTGTTTCTTGATTCTCAGTACACTTTCAAATATATGCCTATACTTAAATGTCTGTCCCACTGTATTAGGGAACATTTAGTAAGCTAGTCTAAAATTTAAGCTCACATAGCTACACTCCAAAATCCTAGATTTGATTCTCAATGAAGTCATGAGTATTCATTACTGATGAGTTACATATTAGAACATAACACCTGTCCAGTGTTTCCTAGTACCTTTAATAACATCAAATCATGATGAATATCATCTATAAACTGTATTTATTTTATGAGGATTCTTCTTCTTCTATTAACCGAATAATCATAATCGTTTTTTGTCAGTATGCGGACTTTGTAGACGTATAGGAAGACTGATAAAAATATTCCTTGAAGATGAACCATTCATCCCATTAACATCAACAGTATTATCCCAGATGTGTAAATTAATTCCTGAAAGGCATTGGAGAAATAAGGTAACATACTCATGTTATTACTATTGCTTTTTCCGTGAAACACTTACACTTTTATCTTTAATTAAGACGTTTTAAAAAATTACTTCTAAGCAGTACTCTTTACAGTATAATATAATAAGGTAACATTTCATGTTTAAACGAGGTACATTAAGAAAGAATCCTGATTGGAAACTGATGAATGATGATCAAATTCGTTGATTATATAAACATTTTCCAAATCTAAAGTTTTGAGAGGTTTTGTTGAAAATATAAGAATATATAGTGTTTATTAGAAGGGGGTTTTGTGGAGATTTTAGTAATTTTATATAGTTGAGATCATGAGTCGATTGAAGCTAGACCACCATTGAAAACCTGGAAGAACTGCAGGGATGATTCGTCCTATTGTGATACTCTTCAGCAGTGTGCATCTACGATCCCGTTACGCGAGATTCGAACCCAGGACCTATCAGTCTTGCACTCGAGCGCTTAACCACTAGACCCCACAAATAGTCCTCAAAGTTACCATTCATAATTCTCCATGAGATACAACAGGGCCACACTCTATAAATAAGAGTTAGTTATAATACCCAAAAGTACAAAACTGAATGAAATGAAGTAGGATTAAACCCTATGAACTAATAAATAAGATTATTAGTCATAAAATGGAATGAAATACAGAGTCGTAGACTTTAAGATGATGTGTGCTGTTCTATTGTTTTGTTCTTCCTTAATACTATTTATAAGTACTATAATATTTAAATATGTATATTGTCCATTTTTAACAGTGTCTAGATATTACACATTATTTACCGAGGAAAATTTATGAATTCGCTCATCATATGAATGTAACTTTGAAATGTTCTGTAAGTAAACTATTTATGACTATATTATATATTTATATGACAACGAAAGGCGCGTCAAACTGGATTTCACAGCCAGCCACTATCCATCTTGGCTTATAATGCTTGTGAATTAAAGCTATATTGAAGCAATACGCACAGTATGCACATATGCCAATAAGAAACTGACCAGTTGCAATCCTAAATAACAATGAGAAGATTCAAACAAACAATACTAAGTTATTTTATTTTATAAGCAAAAATGGATGGTAACTAATAGTGGAATCCAAGATACGCGTTTCATCCTCTTTAGGACGTGTCAACCGTATGTACCTGCATCCCAAAATTGGTATTCACTCCGAAATTCGAACCTAGTACCGTTCACTTTAGACAACATTGTATTATCCACTTAGCTACTATGTTCTGATTATCACTTAGTTGTGAGATTAGTGAAGTTTACATTTACTTGATATAGTTTTCTTGTATCTTCCCATTGTTGTTAATCGAGTCCCAGTTGAAGATCAACTCTGGGATTCAGGTACATCCAGCTAATAAGTCTCAAATAGAACAAAACGCGCATCCTGGATTTCAATGCTAGCCATTAACCATCTTTGTTTATAAATATGATTCATGTTTTAAATCGGTTAATATTATTTGAAAAACTTATAATTCATTTTTTTTATATATTAGGAACTAGGATTCTGTCACCATAAACACACAATGTTATCGAATTCTGAAATTACATCATGTAAGTGCAAAATTTCTTAAATATATATATTCTCTCGATGAATTGCTTATAATATCTTAATGAAGTTAGTCAACGGAACATTTACCATTTCAACTGCTCAATATTGGCATGCTCTACACGCAAGATTGTACAATTGTGAAGTTGACTAACTTAAATCTAATATTATACACTGATTAGTATAAGGTCGTGGAGATTGTTGAGCTTGTAGGGACTCGTACTATGTCAAGCTCACATAGATCACTCTAACCTCTGAACAGATTAATCTATTCATTTTCTTCTCTAATCACATTTTTACCCTGTCACTTATTTGCTTATTAAGCTTGACTGTTTTTATGTAGGCTTGTGTGTGCATTTCTTATCCTTTTCATCATATGTCACTAACTTATTTCTGTCTGATTATAAATATCGAGTTGGCTTACAAGCCTTCTTCGTTGCATGTCACTTAGAGTCGCTTCTCTCTCTCCTATTCGTTTGCTTCTTTTCGATTCCCTGATTGTCTTTTCAGGTCAATGATTGTACGAAATATACGTATTTGAAACTTCATTCTCGTATTTGACTTATTTAATTCTGTTGTTCACCAACGCGATTTAAATCGATGATCATATGAGACGATCAGCGACATGTATATTTCGATGGCAAGCATCGAAGAATCTACCGGGATTCAGATCCCGGGCTACTAGAAGCTTTTATTGTAATCGTGAACCGATTAGTGTTAGGTCATCAATGAAAACCTTGAATATTGGTGCAAAAAGATGACAATAGGATGAATGAATATGTTCAATATAAGAAGTTACTTACTTACTTACTTACACCTGTTACCCCCAATGGAGCATCTTACGGTATGTTCTGCTATGTGAACTGTCTTTTCATCTGGTATCCAAGTGTTCTGGCAAAGTCGTGCTTTCGATGCACCAAAACTCTTCACTTCATCCGACAATTATAATAAATTTGACGTCACGTTCCGTTACATATTATTTACAATATTATGAGTAACGTCCACTTCACTGGATGACCGTAGAATGCGACTCCTCAGCAGTTTCAGTAAAGTTGGATTGTACAGTTTCAAATTTACTTTGTAACGCTTCAACTTCAATCTTTTGATGACTTTTAGGGCAAGATTTCTGTCGATTTGCAAAAAATTATTGTTTATTATATATTTTCTTCGATTTAGGTATTAATGACCACATAAACTATGGCTTATCTTTAGCCAACTCACCAGAATATAAGGAGACGATCATAAAGAATTTATGTACACATCATGCAGCTGATAAACACAAAGTAAGTATCCACATCTTTTAATGATTTGAATTAACATATTTCGAGATAGTTTTCATAATGACGAACAATAGGTCAGTAGTGTTGCAGTGAACGAGTGCGAACAATTGAAAATTACACTGCATCTTAGTAAAATCTGAGAATCATACAATAAACACTACATTTGCAAACTATTAGTCAATTGTCTCAAACTTAACTGTTCCATCTGCGAAATGTTAATCAATCGTCTTAGACTTTTTTGATCTTTCGATTCCACACCAATCATTCTTTGTTCTCGTTCTCTTTTCTTTGATCTCCTGAACCTTCTACGATCAAGCATTTCACTTTCGATTGATGATACATACTACTTATATCTATGAACATCAGTAGCACACATCGAAATATCATTTCAACTGATATAAATGAAGCTATAATATCAAATAATGCAAACACTTGATCGTTTATCAACTCTCTAATATAAACTAACTCTCCTGTTGTAACGTGTGAGTAGCGTATGTGCGTGCCCAGTTGTTATATCGATTGATTGAGTGCCCTCTTAAAATATATGGACGTGCTGATTCCCGCCAATGATAGAAGAGCGGATCTATCGATTGCCCAATGATACACAAAAGCGTTATGAGCAGTCTTGAGCACTTATCAGTCCTGCTTTCTGCCTAGACCAGCCAGTTAATTCCATAACATCAATAACAACTTCCGCAATATCAATCATTATTCTCAAACATATTGGGTTTATATACCAAACAAACTGACCACATCGTACTATAAAATAGAAAATAACATTTGTACAAGATTAGGCCAAAAGTGGCTATGAATAGGGGGGACAGTAATCAATAGACTGGAGGTAACTCAAGAATGGTAAATCGTACATTAATAGTCTAAGGGTCAAAATAAAGCTTATAATAAGAAGGACACGAATATGAATGGTTTAAGTACTTAAAAACTATACCATAGGAAATATACTTGTCATATTTGTCCATAAATACTTCTGGAAGTTATCATTCATATGTCTCCACCGGACACAACATCTCCATTATATACTTTTTTCTCAAATTTAATATTTACATTTCTATCTAACTTAATATCTCATGTGATTGTTCTTTCAGTGTTTCGAAACTATAGAATCAATAATGACATTTCTACTTGAAATTAGTATTTAAGTAAGTTTACATTACTATTGATAGAAGTAAATAATGATAATGTATACTTTCAAATTTGAATACGAAAGAAAGTTTTATCAGAAGGGGGGATTTTGTGGAGACTTTAGTAATTTTATAGTTGAAATCATGAGTCAATTGAAGCTAGACCACCATGAAAAACCTGGAAGCACTGGACGGCAGTATCGTCTTATTGTGCGACTCCTTATCAGTGCTCGTCAACGATCCCGGCTCGCGAGATTTGAACCTAGGACTTATCAGTCTCGCGAGCGAGCGCTTAACTCACTGAAGATAATGGTGGACGGTTGCTCAATTTCGTGGTTTGGTTGAAGTTAGAAATCTACACCGTCGGATGCCGGCTTAGTGGTCTAGAGGTTAAGCGCTCGCACGCGAGACTGATAAGTCTTGGGTTCGAATCTCGCGCGACGGGATCGTGGATGCACACTGCTGAGGAGTTCCATGCTGGAACGAGGCGGCCATCCAGTACTTCCAGATATTTCAGAGTGGTCTCGCTTCAATTAACACATGATTTCAACTATAAAAGAAATTTTTACGATTTTTTTTATTTATTTTCATAATAATTCAATATTTAACATTAACTGTTTTACTTTATTGTTTCAGATTCGCATGATGGATTATGAAACTGTCAGTTCTTTAATAAATAATACAGTAAAATATAATATGAATTGAAAATAATTTTGTTTATTTTTGATTCGTTCAGTAGATTAACTCTGAAGAAGTGCCTTATATTAGGTTACGAAACGTTAGAAATACAATTTTTCTACTCATTGAGATATAATAAAAAATATATTTATTATTAACTCTCTATTTAATTTTCAATTTATTTGAGACTATCAAGTTCAATATTGGCAATCATACTCATAAAATAGTTGAATCCATGAGTCGATTTATGTTAAACCACCGTTAGAAATCTGGAAACACTGGATGAATGATTGTGCAAGATCATGGATCGATTAAAGTTAGGCACTAACAATAGTGGATCCCGGCTCAGTTAGCCAGCGAGACCGAAGTTCCCAGGTTCGAGTCCTATGTGTAGGAATCTAGATATGTACTGCTGAGTAGTCGCATACTAGAACGAAACGGCAGTCGAGTGCTCCTAGGTTTTCAATAGTGATCTAGTTTACATAGACTCATAAATTCAACTATTAAGATTACTACAATTTCCGAAAACCCGCATTCTAATAATAACCTACAAGATGATACAATCTGATAATCATACAGCAAACAGTTAATTTGCAAAATAACAACCAATTGTCTCAATCTTAACTGTTCCTTCTGTAAAAATATCGGTCCGTCTTCTCTAATTTCATTGTTCATGCATTTTCTTACCGATTACGTTTCGTTTCCGTTCTTTCTTTATCGATCTTCTGCCAAAATACATTCTATGCCTGACCATGACCATATACTACTTGTGTGGATATTAAGTAACCCACACCACACTACTATTAGATATGGGAGGAATTTTTAAACGCTAGATCAATTTATTCAAACTTATGAAACAGGAAATAATAAAGAAACCAATAATTCAGTATTGTTAAATGATTTAAGTAGTAAATGAATAATCTACACAAAAAGTAGATTTGCATGAAATTAAGATCAGTATATTGTTCACAAGTTTTAACGATTATAAAATTTATTATGCAATTTGATGGATAAAGAAGATTTAGACAAACAGTTTCTAATCACTTTACTTAGAGGGTTATCTTCAAAGTAGTAAAATGAACAGTTAACAATTTGAATTCATTGTTCATGTACACATGTATGCATGTATTTCAGATACTGATCTTGTCTATCTAACAATTTTAGCTCAGTTACAGTAAGGTGATAATTATTGATTAAAGCACATAGTTTCTAATGTATTGGTCAAAAGTTTGGGTAAGATTTCATCTCCTCCAATTTCAGTAGTTGAATTATATCAATAACCCATACTCAAGTATGACTCAAAGTAGAGTATCTATACAATTGTACATGTTTAATAGATTACATTAGTTTAGGTTTTTCTAAGCTATTTCAGTAGTTTAGTTATTACAAATAATATCACTTTCAATACTAATCAAACTACAGTTACCAATATCTTGGCTTTGAGTTATTTATGGGGTATATTTTGTCATAGTATATTACTAATTAAATTGAAGGCCTTATTGAGAAATATCTTATAGTATGTTTACATTTCGACAAGTGATCCAAGTTGTCCATATTTAGATTAAGAAAATCAAGATTCTTTTCGCTTGTTATCCCTATGCCAAACTCTCATCTTTTATCTTTGCTTTAGACTGACAGTAACTCTAGAAGACATTCACATGTAGGTTTAATTACAAGAAACAAGATAATCATCATTCGATTGAAATTTAAAAAATCAAATAGTCCGTGATACTATAGGTTTCATTCCCTGCATATATCAGATGCTATAGATATTCGAGCCAACAACCTAACCTGCTTGAGTTCGATAAAGCTTTATTAAACATCTAAAACTCCATAATTTCATTGAAATTGGCCACTAACTTGTCCGAAACGAGCCATTAAATCTTATAAATTGATTATATTTTTACAGTTTGAGGTTCACTCAATGAATATGAGGAACTAATCTATTTTGAGGAACCGAAGGTCCTAGATTCGAATCCCTTAGGTGAGGTGACGTGAGTGCGCACTGATGAGGAGTTTCATACTAGGACCAGACGGTCTTCCAGTTCTTCCAAGTTTTCAATGACAGTCTAACATTGATCGATTCTTGATCTCGATCACAACTCAACAATATCCATAACCCTATACTGATATTTTGAAAATAACTAATACTTGAAAAAAAGTGTCGATTACAACAAATGAACAAAGATAGTTTTAATAAAATAAAGACTTTATAAAAGGTTTTACGGTATTAGGTGGAGAACCAACAAGAATCTAACTAATTCGTCTAAGTCAACATGGAGATGACAACTATCAGCCTCACTTCTTATTGTTCTCCAGATTTTGACATCATCCGCCAACAATAATGTGGACGACTTTAGCAACAGAGGTAATTCATTAATATACAGAAGAAAAAGTAGAGGGCCTAAGATGGTGCCTTTGGGGTACACCACTTTTGACCGGCTTCCATTCGGATAGCGTTCCATTGACCATCACTCTCTATCTGCGGTCACATAAGAATTTCTTATCCATTCCTCTAAAGCACCTGTTATTCCAAAGCTCGAGAGCTTCTGCACAAGACCTAAATGTGAAACCTTGTCAAATGCTTTGCTAAAATCTATGAATATCACGTCAACAGACAAGCCGTTATCTAGGGTTGCCGTCGAATCCTCGTGCATAATAAGTAATTTAGTAAGCATGAACGCTTGTCACGAAAGTGTCACAGTAAAGGTACAAATAACTGAATGTTCATGATTAAGTCTCATGAATGCACAGGTCATTTAGAAGTGGTTTAAGTAATCAATTTCATAAAGTCATTTAAGGAAGCAAATGTAAGGTCTAGAATGTTGTTATTTATTCGTATATCATAGTTGGACAAATTAATTACACTCAGTAAGGGAGGATTACAATAAGTCAGAAAATAAAGGTTGTTAGATAAAGTAGATAAATACAAAAATGCAGATAAATTTGTAGAACCGGTAGGGTATAATCAACATACACTTTATTGATGTGTGGCTAGGGAATGGAAGATATCATTGACCACTGAAAGTGAACTAACAGACACATATTACTGATTGTTTAATTATCGATTCCTATTCTGCACACCTATCACACATGCAACAACAAATGCAGAAGAAAACCAGTGTAGCAGCAGCCTCAGCAGCAGTAGGTCGTAATGTATACAAAGGAAAAAGCAAGATTCTCCAATACAATACAGCATGCACCAATTGAATTACACTTGATGGAGAAGCTTTGGAGGATGTGAAAACCTTCACATATTTGGGCAGCATCATTGATGAACACGGTGGATCAGATGCAGATGTGAAGATACGGATCGGCAAAGCGAAAGCAATATATTTACAACTGAAGAACATCAAGAACTCAAAACAATTGTCAATCAACACCAAGATCAGAATTTTTAATACAAATGTCAAGACAGCTCGACTGTATGGGGCGGAAACCTGGAGAACAACGAAAGTCGGTGTTTATAGAGGTGTTTATAAATAGTTGTCTATGCAAAATACTTCAGATCCGTTGAATAGACACTATCAGCAACAGTCTACTGTGGGAGACAACAAACCAGATTCCACTGGAGGAAGAAATCAAGAAGAAGCGCTGGAAGTGGATAGGACACACATTGAGGAAAGCACACAACTGTGTCACAAGACAAGCCCTCACATGGAATCCTGAAGGTCAAAAGAGAAGAGGAAGATCAAAGAACACATTACACCGAGAAATAGAGACAGACATGAGAAGAATGAGAAAAAACTGGATAGTACTAGAAAGAAAGGTCCAGGATAGAGTGGGTTGGAGAATGCTGGTTGTTGGCCTATGCTCCATTGGAAGTAACAGGCGTAAGGAAGTAAGTAATTCTGCACTCATTGAATGTAATGTGCTTATAATTGTATCAAACAAAGTATTGCTTGTCAAATACTGTGGTTCTCTATATTTGATCATGAATCTGTGATATAATGTCGTTATCCGGTCTATACATAACCTATAGACCGATTATACAGTCTAGTAAAACTGTAAATTCGGTCATAAGTTTTGATAGTAGTAGTAGTAGTAGTAGTAGTAGTAGTAGTAGTAGTAGTAGTAGTAGTAGTAGTAGTAGTAGTAGTAGTAGTAGTAGTAGTAGTAGTAGTAGTAGTAGTATATTACTATAGACAGAAAATATTTTTTCTATTTTGCTGTTATTATCACTCATTTTACGCAATAAATTGAAATAAGTCAAAACTAAGTCACATTCATACTAAACTGATCATGAAAAATACTCTTTGATCCTGAAGTGTTATGTTTTTTTTGGTCAGTAAAGTGATGAAGTCCAACTTGAAAACAACTATAATCCTTAAGTATTAGATCATACTATTAACTTTAATGATAAACATGTTCACCAATACTTACATGGGACTATCATAGACTACGCAGATTTGTTCAATGTACAACTTTTCAGCTTATTTTATTCGTTTGTTTATTTAAGTAGAATAAAAAGTTTCACGTTAAATCTGCATTCTAATTTGTGACTACATAAATAGAATGCTGTTATCCTTATCTACTTTAATGCTCATTATAATTAACGGTATGCATTTTAGTACCATGAAAACTAGTCACTTATTATTTGTCATTTGATTAGTAGAGGTTAATAATGTAAAAAGTGAAGAATATGCTCAGGTAAGTTATTTCTGTTGACGTTAGTTATTACTTATTAACATATGATTGTTACTCTTCGTGGAACATCAGTTGTCTACCAGGATTCTCTGACGAGCTCTATCCTGGACAATAATTTCCAGTTGTTATCCTTTTTTTTTATGTCTGCTTCCAATTCCCGACATATTGTGTTCTTCGGTTTTCCTCTTTTCGTTTAGTCTTCAGGATTCCAAGTCAGGACTCGTCTCGTGATTCATTTAGATGGTTTCTATAATGGGCCGAATCCACCTTCATCCTCTTTTAATTCTTTCTTCAGCTGAAAGCGCGTTAGTTTACTCCCACAGTACATTTTTTCTCATGGTATTTGCCCAAGAGATCTGTATCAACTTGCGTAAAGAACTATTTGTATATACCTGCACTTTTCCGATGATGGTTATTGTAGTTTTTCAAGTTTTGGTTGAGTGCTACAGAACTAACTGTCTTGACGTTCGTATTGACGATTCTGACTTTGAAATTAGTTGACAGTTGTTTTGAGTTCCATATGTTCTTTAAATGTAGGAATACTGCCTTTGCTTTACCAATCCCCACCTTTACATCTTCATCTGGTCATCCTTGTACATTGATGATGCTTCCCAGGTACGTGAAAGAATCAGCATCTTCTAGAGTTTCTTCATCAAATGTGATTAGGTTGGTGCTCTCTGTGTTGTTTTTTTGTGTATGTTGAGACCTACTGATGTACAGGCTGCTGCTACACTAGTTGTCTTCACCTGTGTAAGGGATAGAAGGACTAGGTTGTCTGCGAACTCCAAATTTTCTGATTAATTCCAAGCTGTTCATTGTATTCCATGCTTTTACTCAGATTTCGGGGATTCCATAAATCAGTCGACCACCAGAAGGAAGAGAAAGGGGTAGAGTAATCGACCTTGTTCGACACCAGTCTTCATTTGAGGTGCATCCATTTGATACACGTTCAAATTATTCATATTGAAAAATCGTCAACTAATTCATAATATATACGTATCTTCTGGTATTCCGTAGTGGTATTGGTTAATTTGATAAACACAAAGCTTTGCATAGAGGTTTAAACAAGTTGACCTTCACCTGATGACCCTTAACATATAGTATCGTCATTACTTAACGAAAACACAAGGGAAATGTTCTCACGATATCACAAAATGTATTTGGATCGTCTATGAATCTCAACTCATAAACTATTTGTCGCGGTTAACTAATCTGTATACCTGGAACGAGAAAGGTTTTCTGTAATGATAACATGAATATTAATTACAACACAGGGAAGTGCAAATGACAGCCGGTAGTTCCGTTCAACGTCAATAATGACTAACAGCAATCCAAATGGGGAATAACAGCACACAAATATGTGAACTGTTACATTTAAGCAAAGATTCACGAGACGCAAAAAAAAGCTGGAAACAACTGTTACGAGATTGATAGAATATGATTACAATTATCAATGAAGTAAATGTTAATAACTTATGTGTTACATAACAAATATCCATGTAATACACCATGTGCTCAAAAAATATTAAAAAGTAAACTGTTTACTGAATACTAATAAGTAGTGTAGTACAGTTAACAAAATTAATTTGTATAAGAGAGACAAAGTAGGAAAGAGAACGAACTCAATAATTTTGTTAAAAATGACTTTTGTGTTATTTTTTAGATGTCAATCTTAAATACGGACCAACCTGACTGTCATTTTCGTAAGAATAACTTCATTGCCTACTTTTATAGTCATCATGTATTTATTTTAACCTTATATTAGATTGAATATGGATTTATATTAAAATTTCTCATTGAGTATCTCAAGTAATAATCAAGGCTCTGTGTTTGGATCTCACGAGTCGGGATGGTGGATGCGCACTGCTGAGAAGTCCAATAATAGGACGAAACGGCTGTCCCGTGCTTCCAGGTTTTCCATGGTGGTCTAGCTTCAAATGACTCATTATTTCAACTATGAAAATACTGAAATCTCCACAAAACCCCTTCTGATTATAATCAAGGCTCTATTGAATGAAAATAATTGCAGATTTCGTAGATTAAAAAGTAAGAACGAACGTTTGTTGAAAAATGTCAGTTTAAGACTTGATCCAATCGACAGTTTACTGTAATAATTGAACCCAATTTATGATATTAAACATTTTTTACAACCGAATTAGCCACCAATCAGAAAGCAAGAGTTATTGGATAAGCATTGTATTCTGATAAGTGATCGCTCAATAGTATATAAACAAGGTATCAAAAGCAAATAAACTCAGGATCAAATAGGAAGCTATATCTAATGGATTCTATCAAATTCGAAGTAAAACAGTAACACTAAATTAGGTCTATGTTACAATATGGCTGAAGTTACAGAACTTTCTGGTTAGCTTTTTTTAGCTAGTTGATTTTCTACGGGATAGGGTCGCTAACCCCATACCCAACCCTCCTCCTTTACCCGGTCTTGGGACCGGCAGTAGCCCCTGTTGACGCTACAGGCGAAGTTTGAAGTTACAGAAGTGAACTTCTAAATCTCATCTGATTGGTCGAAAGCTATTGCCCATATAACAAAACCTGGCAATTATGTGTTCGATTTTGTTTGGGGTTGTGGTTATATACTTGTATAAAGTTCTTATCTACAACAAGACATTCCTCTAGTGTTAACTTTCATTGAACAGATATAAATTAAGATATTATTTTATAAATTTGTAACGTTTACTTATGTTCGGCTTTTCATATTAACTAAAATTTAATAGTTGAATTCATGAGTCAATTAAAGTTAGACCACCATGAAAAATCTGGAAGCACTAAACGGCCTCTTCGTTCTAGTATGGGACTCCTTAGCAGTATGCATCCACGATCCTGTCCGCGGGATTCGAACCCAAGAACTATCGATCTCGCGCACGAAAGCTGATTTAAAATCTAGTTTGAAAATAAGTAAACATTCATAAAAGTAAACAAGTTGGTGTATGGGCGAGAATCATTGGTTTTTTGTCTAATCAGACTAGTAAATGGTTTGACAGATACTAGATATGTTATATATTCTCTTTCCCTTATTATTCTTGTGATTGTTGTTGGTTTTTGGTTCTAGTCAGGCTAGTCACGTGTTCTTGATCTAAGTTGTGTTGAAGTTCTGTAGAATAGACACTGGGAGAATATCTAGTGTAGATATTCGTCTAAGGCAAATTAACATCCAACTCGTGTCAGACGAAGAAAACCGATAGTTATAGCACAAATTAAATAAGATTACTTCAATTTACACAACAGGAAATGTTGAAATGCCCTGGTACGGCCGAGAGTGGGAAGAGTTCGCTCTCCCTCTCCAAATGCTCTCACATGGCCACGCTTATAAAGCCTCTGTTAGGGAAGTCCGACTCTCTGCCTTCTCGTGACAGGGGTGTTGTTCACGAAATCGAGAGAAGAAAAGCGAATGTCCTGCGCTTTAACCGGGTTGGTGGATGTGAAAAGTCAACCTAGGGGAGTTGGAAAACCCTGATTCCAAACCAATGGTGCACATGGGATCCAGTATTTTGAGGAAACCAATGGAGCATGAATCAATTGTTGGTCACCGGCTACCATGGGACTGTATCTCCTCACGATGCTCCACTGCCTTGTGGATCACATCTTTAGGTCAAAGACTCGGGGCGTGGTCCCTTAAGAAAACCACCTGCTTCAGTTTGGGCACCTGAGCAGTATCACAGCCCTCACACAAATCTCATTCGATTTGTGTGGCGCATATGTATCTGGTGATTTCTTGTACCAATATTTATGTGTTTAAATAATAAAAAAATTAAAAACATGAAATGTTAAAATCACTATAAAAAAGTCTGTTAACATAATAAATAACCCTTTGCAAAATACACTGGTTGTCTATCGACTTATAAGTAATAGAAAAGCGTTTAATTTTGATTGGGTTAAGCAATTTCAATGTTTCCCTATTTTACATATCTGATTGGCGTTTTGTTAGCAATGTTATTTTCTACAGCATGGTGTTGCCGAGCCAATGCCCAACCCTCCTCCTTTACCCGTGCTTATGACCGATAGTAACTCTAGAACAGTTACAGGGCAGGGTTCAATTTTACAAATAGTCTATTTCATTTTCGTATAAACTATTCAAACGTTTTATTAATATCCCCCTTTCTTTAGTTTGTGAACTTTGTACTTCAACAGTAAATGCTACTAAGTTCATATTGGATAATGAACCATTTATACCGGAAATACTTAAGAATTTTATGCCAATTTGTTATATGTTACCAAAATTACAATATCGGAAAATCGTATGTTTTAATCAAATAAATTTGGATTCTTTTTTTCTAATGGTTAATGTATATGAACAAACCATCTCTAAGTTCGGCTTTACTTCATAATGTTACATTCACAATATGAAATTATTTGAGAATATTAGTTACAGGGGATCTGTGGAGATTGCCGAATTTCAATACTAATGTATTGAACTGACTTTAATTAAACCATTGTGGAAAGTTAGGAAACATTTGACAGTTGTTTTGTTCTAGTATGGGACTTTTTAGTAGTGAACACCCACAACCCAATCATAGTGTGTCGAACTCAGAAACATAAAATCTGACATCAGGTATTTAACCTTTAATTGATTGAGTTAATAGTCAATGATTTGAATTTCTAACTGCAAAGGTTAAACACTTGCCATAGGACCTGAGGATCCTCAGCTCGAGATTTTGCCAGGTAGGGGACATGTACTATTGAGGAGCCCCCATACTATGGCGAAACGGTCATCAGATGATTCCTGGTCATTAATTTCCAACTTAATTAGGTTAGTCTGTGATGCGAAATCTACAATTTTAGAATAGCTCTACTAAAATGCATAATCATTGGAGACTGGTTTAGTCGTTAAAGAATACCAATAGAAATAATATAAGACCTGGAAATGTCGAGGTTTATTGTGAAGAAAAATAACAACGAAAATAGTCAGGAATTTTATCGAGTCCATCTGTTCATTTTTAATAGACCACAAATAAAATATTCTCCTGTATGAAACTATGCTTTCTGTCAAAATTTGTAGTCGATGTGTTGAGTCGTCCTGTGATGTATGCTACTGATGTTGACGGATGTAAGTAAAATGTATCATCAATCGAAAGTGGAATCTCTGATGACAGAAAGTAAGGAAGATCAAAGAAATGAGAACAAGAACAAAAAATGATTGGTATGGAATTAAAAAAAAACAATGAATTCTGAGACGATTGATTATTATTTGCAAAAGAGACACTCAACGTTTGAGACAACTAGTTGACATTTTGTAAATGAAGTGTTTACTGTATGATTCTCAGATTTTACTAAGATGTTCTGTAATTTGGTGTTCACATACTTTCGATTGTTTCCACATGTGTTCTCGTTCAATACACCACATGCAACATTAATTCCCTTTAGATCGTAGATGAAGCTTTTAACTCAATGACAACTTGACACAATATTTAAATCAAAGAAGGTCTTGTTGCACAACTGATGCCTAAACTTAAACCTATTTCAATATTACTTTATTATTAAAGCGTATTCATTGTTTTATGTCTCATCATATGATATGCGTTAATTTCAATTGGTGTAGTGTTATCACTTTGTGAACGGTGGTGCCGTGGATCTAATTCATGAATTAGTGAATACAATTAATGAAAACAATTTTTGTTTTGTAAGTAAACACTTTTTTTCTCTATACTTAATATCAGTGATACTGACTAACAACGGTTTCATTTCCTTTTAGTCTTGTAGATATTGTTCAGTGTTTTAATGGTTTATATCAGGAATCGGTTTTAGTTAGACTATTATTGAAAATCAACAAGGACTAGACAGTTATTTCATCCTAGAGTGGGGCTCTTCAGTGGTTTACATCAAAAACCCCAGCAAAGAGGATATAACTCAATAGCATTCAAGTCTCGTGTAAACCATCAAGTTGATAACTAGAGGTTTACATTGTAGTGTCGGTTGATATGTTAAACCCATGTACCTTATTCTAACTTCTGGACAAGCCAATTCACCTATCTATCTTGAGTCATGTTTTCACCTTGTTAATTATTCACTTATTAATCTTGACTATTGTTTTTATATGAGCGTAGGTGTGTTTACACTTCTTATCCTATTTATCACATGTCTGTCATTTATTCTTGTCTGACTATAAATATTGATTGACACTTGATTAAAGTGAGTTGGCTTACCCGCCATCTCCAATAAGCGTTACTTTCGCTTGCTCGCTGATATTTGCTCATGTGCTTAAAGATTTCTGACCTGTGTTATTAGTCAACAAAAAGTGTAGCTGCCGCTTCTCTTTACCTTCTGATTTTATGCACCGTTAAGATTTGTATTATAATGGTTATCAAGGTGAACGATTAACGAAGCACGGCACTACAACATCTCTAGCTTGGTATCATTATGATCAAAATAACAGAATACACAATTAAATGATCAATAATGTTAGTGAATGAATGTAGATAAGATTACACAACTGACGAAAAGGTTTCAGAGTGATTATGGCAGGAAAAAGGGGAATTTATCGAAATTTTCTTCTACTTTATATGTTAGACCAGAGATGATTTATAACCATAGTCTCTGTAAAATTAAGTATAGGTAATGTTTTTTTCTGGTTAGCGTTTTTTTAGCGAGTTGATTTTCTACGGAGTGGGGTCGCTAACCCCATGCCCAACCCTCCTCCTTTACCCGGGCTTGGGACCAGCAGTAGCTCCCAGAGAAGCTACAGGCGGAGTTATAGGTAATGTACCACATTTGTTAATTATTTCAAGAAACCATCTTATTGGTTAGGATAATCAGTTTTAATCCATCGAGTTTCAAGTTGGAAGATTACTGCTGTTTAGTTATTTGGGCACCAAAATCTACACTAAGTCAACCCAGTAAATTATATTATTACATATGTTTATAATATAGCAACCATCGTACAATCGATTTTGAGTATAGTTTATTTTGGTTAAGCCCTTTTTATTAACTTACTTAACAGACATCGTTACTTGGATAATAACAATTTGCATATTAAGCAGAGATGGATAGTGGCTAGCAGTGGAATCCAGGACGCGCGTTTCGTCCTATTCGGGACTCGTCAGCTGGATGTACCTGCATCTCAGAGTTGATGTTCTCTCTGGGACTCGAACCCAGTACCCTCGCTTCAAACGCCATCGCGTTATCCACTCGGCCACTGAGTCCACTGAGGCCACGCGCGTCCTGGATTCCACTGCTAGCCACTATCCATCTCTGCTTACCATTCTTGTGAATTAAGGTATAGCGAGGCAATACGCACAGTATGCACATATGCCAATTAGAGACTGACCAGTTGCAGTCCTAAACACATCGATGGGAAGATCCAAACAAACAATACTAAGTGAATTCAATTTGCATATTCTTTGTGCTATTATGACTACCAGAGTACATGACACTCTAGCCAAAATGTTGATTGCTTAAGTATCATTCG
Source organism: Schistosoma rodhaini (assembly GCA_944470415.2). Classification (NCBI taxonomy): domain Eukaryota; kingdom Metazoa; phylum Platyhelminthes; class Trematoda; order Strigeidida; family Schistosomatidae; genus Schistosoma; species Schistosoma rodhaini. The sequence continues at coordinate 38,814,476 of OX104037.1, forward strand.
ATGATTCATCCTCCTCCCCCATATATGTAATCACACAAATCCTATTATCAGCTTTTGCTGTGTTTTGCTGTGCCCTTATTAAATTTGAGTATAAATTGCCTATGTAATTGTTTGATGCTCGATACTGAGATGGTGAAGATTTGTAGCTCAGGTAGGTGAATCACATTTGGAGAAATTCAAACACATCACTTCTACCCGAAGTTTGTGCTGATGATGATGCTCGATACTCTCTCGCTGCTTGCTAATATTCGCTCATATGCTTGTAAATTTCTGGTCGGTGTCATTTGACAATGGACTGTAGTTTCCGCTTCTATTTGCCTTCTGATTTTATGCACCATTAAGATTGGTATTATAACGGTTATCAAGGTGAACGGTTAACGAAGCATGGCATTACAATATATCGAACTTGAGACAAGCTTTATTTCAGTAATGTTTATTATAATCTTAATTATTTCTAATCTCATCACATGATTACATTTTCATTACATATTCAATTGTAGCATCTTGGATTATGTAGTAGTACAATTCCATGCCCAAGCTTTCAGAAAACTTTGACTTGTAAGTTATACAGCGACTGATTGATATCTCTCTTGTCTTAAATCATATACTTGCTTGTTAGCTTGAGTTTTACTTACAAATTTACTTGTCATATCAAATTCACTTTCTCATAAAACTATGCATTTGACTCTTTATTTTACGTTGTCTGATGAAAGCTGGGTTACTAAGGCTTAGATCATTGACTATTCCGAAGATACACCAGAGTTGTTGTTATAACTGTTTATTATGTACTCCTTATTACGACCCAGCTATTCCTATTGCTTAGTAATCATGGATACCAATACACTCGACAAGTCCCCAAATCACAACACAGTTGAATAGGAGAATAATTATATTCCAATTAACAAGGATAGACGGAAGTAAGAAGCGCAGTAAGAAATATATCAGTATATTTATAGATTTTACATGAGAAGATTCTCGAGTCTTCTCCAAGCATCGGCTAGAACTGATTGGATAAGGATTAGTCAATCAGCGTGCAGCAACACAATCGTGCATGTGACATGCTTTAAACCAATCTATGTCCCGCTAACAATTGTATATTAAAAGAGTCAGATTGTCAAGAAAAAATCATTCAAGCCAATAAGTCTCTATGCCAGCTAAACATTAAGTTTAAAACAATAATGAAAACCCCTTGGGTTTATCCCGTGCTTTTTAGTAGTTACTGAACAAATTGTTAGGTATAGATTTATTGAATATAGTAAAGTGATGTGTGGGCGAGAATGTCAATGATTGGTTGTCTCGATGAGTCAGACATTAGAGGGGATGACAGGTGTTATGTGTTATATATATATTTCCCTATCCTTATTATGTATGAATTATTGACTGTTCCATGTGTCGGATTTTGGTGTGAAATATATTGACGTCATAGTCAGGCTAATCTGGTGTTCTTGATCTGAGTTCTGTTGAAGTCCTGTAGAATAGACACTGGGTGGGAATCTAGTGTAGATATTCGTCTAAGATAAATTAACGTCCCACATACGTGTAAAAAGTAAAAGGACTGTTATAACCAGAAACCCCTAAAGTTATAACCAGCATCCTTTCTCTCTCTCTACGTTTATAACACTTGGCGACGGCATACATACGTTTATAACATAAAGATTAGAAGTATGTGCTTGAATGTATAGTGTTGAGACTTTTGGACGTAATTTGAAATGGCTGCATTATAGTTTATCAGCTTTATAAGTGGTTGTTAACGTACAGCAAGAAACGATTTCCAATATACGTTTCGTGTTGGTTTTTTACTCATCAAAAAGGCGTATCCACAACATTGAAGGGACTGATGCCTTCCTATGTAGTATGAACCCGTATCTCCCTGAGCTGTATTGTTACTGAGTGTTAATTTATGCCATGTTTGTCCATTAGTTGATGGTAATTGGATTTTGTGGGTCAAGTTATAATATGTCTACTACTCTAAATGACTTTATACCATGTTTTGATGTTAAAGCACTAGTTCCATAAAGTTTACTGGTATACCATCTTGACATTTACAAGTAACATGGGACCTAGATCAAACAAGATTTCTCGTAACTCAAGTTTGGCCAAATCTTCAATGTCATCTATGAAGATTGATAATAAATATTAATTACTAATGATTACAATTTAAGTATGTTTAACGTTATTATATTTTCATTTCAGATAACAACATGTCTACTTAGATCATTTTCATCCTGTTGAGTTCATACAACAAGAAGATAAATCTTTTGAAATGATGGAATTTTTTTTAAAAATACACTTCAAAGTACTGACAATTACTTAAATCTATTCTTTTTCTATTTCATGGGAATCCTTATTCAGCCTTCAAATGCCCTGGTACGGCCGAGAGTGGGAAGGGTCCGCTCTCCCTCTCCAAATGCTCTCACATGACCACGCATATATAGCATCTGCCAAGGATGTCCCACTCATTGCCTTCTCGTGTTGTTTACGAAATTGAGAGGACCTAAAGCGAATGTCTGGCGCTTTAAGCGAGTTGCTGGACACGGAAAGTCCACCTAGGGGAGTTGGAAAACCCTGATTCCAAACCAATGGTCCACATGGACTCCAGTATCCTGAGGAGACAAATGGCGTATGAATCAATTGTTGGTCACCGGCTACCATGGGACTGCATCTCCTCACGATTCTCCACTGCCTTGTGGATCAGATCTTTAGGTCAAAGGCTCCGTGTGTGGTCCCCTAAGAAAACCACCTGCTTCAGTTTGGGCACCTGGGCAGTATCGTAGCCCTCACACAAATCAAATGAGATTTGTGTGAGGGCGCATATATATATATATATATATATATATATATATATATATATATATATATATAGTGCTTCCCTGTACCAATATTTATGTGTTTGAATAAATAAATAAATAATCACATTTTCAAGAATAGAAAAAATAAGTGTAGATAGTTGTGATAACATGGTGACATAGCAAGAGATTGATATACTGAAATTACATTCAAAAGATATTGACGAAACTAGGAATTCTACTGATGATTACTAAACCGTTTTGATAATTTTGAAATGATTATAGAGACTAGTTATATTCGATATTAAGTTATGTAGATCAAATCGCAACTCTACGTATCATTGTGGAACAATCAATCGAATGGAATTCATCACTCTACATCAACTTCATCGACTACGAGAAGGCATTTGATAGCGTGGACAGGACAACACTATGGAGGCTTCTCCGACATTACGGCGTGCCTGAGAAAATAGTCAATATCATACGGAACTCCTATGATGGACTAAACTGCCAAATCGTCCTCGGAGGACAACTCACCGACCGGTGTTAGGCAAGGTTGCTTACTCTCACCCTTTTACTATCTTCTGATGATCGACTGGATCATGAAGACATCAACATCTGGAGGGAAGCACAGGATACAATGGACAGGTAGGATGCAGCTTGATGATCTAGACTGCTAAGATGATCTGGATCTTCTATCACAAACGCAACAACAAATGCAGGAGAAAACGACCAGTGTAGCAGCAGCCTCAGCAGCAGTAGGTCTCAATATAAACAAAGAGAAAAGCAAGACTCTCCGATACAATACAACATGCACTAATCGAATTACACTTGACGGAGAAGCTTTGGAGGATGTGGAAACCTTTACATATCTGGGCAGCATCATTGATGAACAGGGTGGATCAGATGCAGATGTGAGGGCGAGGATCGGCAAAGCAAGAGCAGCATGCTTACAACTGAAAAACATCTGGAGCTCAAAACAATTGTCAACCAACACCAAGGTTAGAATTTTCAATACAAATGTCAAGACAGTTCTATTGTATGGGGCGGAGACGTGGAGAACTACGAAAGCCATTATCCAGAAGATACAAGTGTTTATTAGCAGTTGTCTAGGCAAATATTTCTGATTCGTTGGCCAGACACTATCAGCAACAGTCTACTATGGGAGGGAACAATCCAGATTCTAGCGGAGGAAGAAATCAGGAAGAAACGCTGGAAGTGGATAGGACATACATTGAAGAAATCACCCAATTGCGTCACAAGACAAGCCCTCACATGGAATCCTGAAGGTCAAAGGAGAAGAGGAAGACCAAAGAACACGTTACGCCGAGAAATAGAGACAGACATGAGAAGAATGAACAAGAACTGGATAGAACTAGAAAAGAAGGCCCAGGACAGAGTGGGTTGGAGAATGGTGGTCGGCGGCCTATGCTCCATCGGGAGTAACAGGCGAAAGAAAGTAAGTTATGTTAAACGTAGACGTAGTATGAAAGTTATTTTTAAACTTCATTTGCATAGCTTTCATATATTTAAGTCATCAATATGATTCAAGAAGCTTTCTGCTAGGAGACTTCGTCAAGATGAAAGAATAAAATACATTTTATAAACTGGAAAATTCGACTAAACGGTTATGAATACCACTTGTGTAATAGGAATGAAAATCTTAAATTGACTTTTTCAAAATCAACATACGACAGCAATAAATTGAACCAAATGTAATATGGGGGGAGAGGGGGGGACTAAGATATCGTTTTAATTATAAAATAGAATAATAAAAGCTGATTACAATGAAAACTCCAGCTGGACAGTTTATAATATATATATATATATATGATATCTAAGAATTACGCCTAACAAACAGATTTTAATTGGTTAGACAAACTGATTTTATTAGTTGAATTTATGAGCCAATGAAAGTTAGACTACCATGAAAAATCTGAAAGCATTGAACGATCGTTTCGTCCTAGTATGGGACTCAGCAGTGCGCATCCATGATCCTGCGAGTGAGGCTCGAACCCGAACCACTGTTCTTGTGCGCGGTCGCCTAACCTCTAGACGACTGAGCTGGCATCCAACGGCGTTAATGTCTAACTTCCACCTATCCACAATCTCCATAACCCTTTACTGATAATTATCACATGCTCACTAGTGACTAGCTTCAAGATGGATTTCCTGGAGTTCTAGTGAGAAGTCATAACCAGTGTAGTTCAACTGTGTCTGTTGTGAGACAGTTACTTGCTGAATACAATGAAGAATAGTCGTGCAATATCTTGAATTGGTTGAAGTTAGACATTAACGCCATTGGATGCCGGACGGCTCAGTGGTTTAGAGTTTGGTGTCCACATGCGGGACCAGAAGTCCTGGGTCCGAGTCCCTTTGGTGTAGGATCGTTTTATGCACTGTTGGGGAGTCCAATACTATGACGAAATGACCGTTGAGTGCTTCCACATTTTCAATGATGGTCTAGCGTTGTTGTATTATTTATATGTTGAAAAATCGGTTTTAAAACCAATTCGTTCATATATTGTGGAAATTTTTCATAACTATCTCTTTAACTGAGAAATTCGTTGAGACAGACTTTGATTTTATGAAGAGCATGTGCTAACACAGGAATCACAATATACTTTAATGGTGAATACCAACTAGTAGGAAGTTTTATTGCCTTAAACTAATCAAACTGGGATATGTTCTCGCATCCGAGTTATAAGCGAGCGCTGGCTATGGCCAATGTACCTTGCTCCACAAGAGCAGGTGAACTGGTAGATGCACATAGAGGCGACCAGACAAGGAAGCTTATCTTTTATGGATACAGAAAATAAGTTACTACTAGTGAAGGTTACTCGCAGTTTATCCGCATTAAATGTTCTTTTAATAGTTGTTTTTAGATTATTTTTCATTAGATCTGATGTTCGATCGCCTTTAAATTCATATTCTTCTCTATGAAACGGTCTGGGTGGCCATTTTTCACCAAGGTTTTCTTGAGGAATGCGAGTTCTTCGTTAATGCATTCCGTACTGCATATCCGATGTATATGATAACATAAAGAATGAATGAGGTTTCTCTTTCTACTTCACGGAACCCAGCTATAGAAGTTGGTTAGTTGGCCATTCCACGTTTGTTTTCTAAAGATAGATCTTCTTAAGAAACCATTACTTCTTCTCATCGGAGATACATCTAGAAAAAGGATTGATTGGTCTCGCCCCCTTTCTACTGTGAAGTCTATGGAAAGTTGGCATGAGTTAAAGGTGTATAAGATATCCTCTAAATCAATATTAACGTCACAAACGATAAATGTGTCGTCCATGTATCTTACGTCTAGGTGAAATTGATTGATCATTAAACTGAATTGGTCGTTTTCTAGTTTTGCAATGAAACAGTCTGATATAATTGAAACTAAAGGAGACCCCATTGCGATTCTATCTCATTGTTTATATATTTCATTGTTGAAACTGAACTTGACATTAAAGGTACAACGTAACAATAATTCTTTTAAGTATTCAGTTGACAAACCTAGATGTATGTTGTTAGAGTCAATATACTCACGATAAATGAATTTCATTCAACATCACTTATTCATGTAAGCAAATGTACTAAACCAATCCATGTCCAATGATCACATTCCAAGAAATCAGAATAGTACATATATATATAAGCTTATCATTCATTATCTTTACTAACTATTTCTGTACTGAACATGAGCACAAGTTTGAATAATCCAATGTTTTTGAACCCAACATTACAGAACATCTTAGTAAACTCTGAGAACCATACAGTCAACACTTTATTTGCAAAATGTCAACCAATTATCTCAAACGTTGACTGTTCCTTTTGCAAATATCAATCAATCGTCTCAGATTTCATTGTTCTTACATTTTTATGTCAATTGCTCTCTGTGACCCTTCTTTCTTTCTCAATCTTCTACTGAAATACATTCTATTCTTGATTATCGTTGTATACTACTTATGCGGATATAAGTAGCCTATACCACATATTTTAAAACAATTAGTCCCTTTGATAAATTTCGATAATGCAATGAGAAGACGAAGTTTATCAGAATTATGTGATATATTAGCGAAATACATTTCGAACAATCTGATCACACATATACTTGTTAAGACATTTTTTTATATGAAAATTAAAAGGTCAACTAGACAGGTTAAGGTAAGAAAATAAATAAAGTACACAAAAACAATGTGATGACTACTCTGGATAATAAATAAGCATTACCAGGGTAGGTTAAAGGTAAGAACAAATTGTTTTTTGAACATATAAAGGGGGTTTCAATTTCTGTATAGCCAAGGCTTCAATAAACTTTAGTATACGTCCTTCAAGGCTTTTGTACAACACTACAAATGCTGATTTGATGTCAACCTTATGACCAGTTTCAACTAAATGTTTCGCAATGGAGGAAGATTTTTGTCTATCCTGTGATCTTATTTGATTATTGGAATTCATTTGTTTCTGCAGCCATTTAGGTATGTGTTCCGCCACCCTTATTTGCAAATCATGATTGCTCCCCCCTATGTACGTGTTACCGCACATACATGTAAATTGGTATACACAATGGGATGTGACACAATCGCTTATGTGCTGTCTAGGTTTTTGGTGAAACGTCGACCTTGTCTTTTCAATGATGACGAGTTGAGCTGCATAAGATGTCCTGTTTATGGCTAATTTTAGTCTCCGTCTTAACATGCGACTATTAGAGTTACTCATAAATGGTAATGTAATATAGACTCGCTTTTTGGGTGACAGAAGCGTCATAGGTCTAATAGTATTTCAACCCTCTCAGTAGTTTATGAACTTAAATGAATAACCATTATTCATTAACGTATTAGTTAAAAGCTTCGTTTCTACTTCAATAGTATCACTAGTACAAATACGATTGGTTCTATTGAATAAGCGCTTTATTAAACCGCGTTTGTAATGAATTGGGCAGTGACTATGGAAATTAAGATAATGCCCCGTCCATGTCGGCTTTCTATATATAGAACGTTGGATGGAACCATCTTCTTTCCTACTGATCAGTAAATCTAGAAAAGGAAGTTTGTTATTCTTCTCTTCTTCGCACGTAAGAGAAATATACTTCTGACTTGTATTGAGTTCTTTTAACAAGTGGTTCACGTCTTCACATTTATCCCCTATAATTATGATGTCATCAACGTATCGTCTATACAGACACATCTTTTGAATTGAGCTTTCAGCTAAATTTTCAACATGCCCAATAAACACATCCGCCGGCAACGATCCTAAATGACTACCCATAGCTACACCATCAATTTGTCGAAAGTGCTCACCTTGAAATGTGAATTTTACATTGTCAGTGCACAATAATAATAAATCTTTAAGAGTTTCAACAGGAAATGTCAATGGAAGGTTGTTAAGTGAAATATAGTCACATAAAATATCAATAGTTTTTCTCAGGGGTACATTTGTAAATAAAGTATTCACATCAAAAGAACACATTGTCTTTGTTTTTATATTCATATCCTTTAAGTATTTAATTAAATCAAATGAGTCAATCAAGGAATACTTACAAAATAGATGTCAGATAGGATTTAATACTTTTATAAGCCATTTCGGAAGTTTGTGTGTAGGTGACCGACACATTGATAGAATTGCACGTAAAGGGATATTAGGCTTATGTATTTTTGGCAATCCATATAAATGAGGATACACCGAACCCATAGGTTTGAATAAATTAAACTCATCCTTGTTAATAGCGTTCATGTTTAACAATTTTGTTAGATTCGAGTTTACTTTCTTTTCTAATTTATGTAGTCCATCAGAGTCAACATCAGTCATGAATTTGCTCTTATCACTGAGAATCAATTCCATTTTATTTATGTAATCGGACTTATTCATAATTACAACACCAGATCCTTTATCGGGTTTAAGTATAACAATGTCGGCATTGTTTCGCAATTTTTTTAAGGATTTGAAGTACTGAGAAGTTAGTATGCTTCTCTGCTTCGGTCCAAAGAAGTGAAACTTATGCGCTATATTCACTAATTTAGCTTTAAATCAACTTTGATTCTTTGAGGATGAGGGGGATAAAGTACTCAATTGATCATAAAGGTTTCCGAATTGGGCATTGATTGTCAATTCAGAGATTTGTGTAATAGGGACAGAAAAATTGAAACCCAAGGAAAGTGCCTCCTTTTCATGAACGGACAATACAATGGAGGATAAATCAGTGACATACATACACCACATTGCTAATAATCTTGACAACACAGGACTTGAATAATTCCCTTGAACTAAACATCTAGTCAACTAACAAAAACTTTGATTACTATTTAATTACATTTATATAAGACATCACCTTCTATACTATTGTCTACTGTTATGAGGAAGTATTAATACGGAGTAGATCGACAGAATTCCTTAATTACCGCTTGGTTGATGTCATGAATCAGTATTAGCATTAATGATCATTGTTCAAGTGTTCATTAGTAAACAACCATTACTATTCGTTATGTTGAAAGCCTTGAGTTGGACGATTTCATTATAGTTCTAAAAAATAATAGTACTGTCTGATGCCTTATTCATTCTTATGTTTCATTCATCATCATTGTCTGATAGACAATTTATCATTATACCCATATAATTCAACATTAAAAAAACAAATAATAGTTTTAAGTTCCTAATATACAGATACACTTTCATCCAGTTATCCGGTTGTATGATCTTCTAACATCTATGATAGTTTGTCACCTCAGTCATTTCAGTATTTCATCAGCTAATAAAGATTTATTATTAGTAAAAAATAGTGAAGGAAGGCGAAACCCGACCCACACGTCCTCGTTGTGCCTCCTGGATAATGGTATTGTTTCCATGAACTAACATGAGCGGCAACCCGGGTGGTGGAGATCGGCCTAATCATCCACTCTACCTATACCCACAAATGATTACGAAGGCTACAAAGAATCATTGCACAATTACTAATGGTTCAAAAAGAAAGAATAAATGAGTGTGCCCCAAAAAAGAAAGAAAGATCTGCTCAAGAAAAAACAATACATGAAAAAAGATAAAGATGTAATGATTCTGCCTAAGCAATGCAAAAACAGCTATTGAGCCCCGGTAGTTCTTTCGTGCTTAGACGTATCATTCTTCTCCAAAAGGGAAGAATAACCAACTCCCTATTTTAGATATACTGATAAGTAGGAGAAATGATGGTTCCATCAAAACATTCTGTATATAGAAAGACAACATGTAATAGGTAATATCTTCATCTCCATAGTCACTGTCCAATTCATTTCAAACATGGATTAATAAAGGGCTTATTCAATAGAATCAGTCATATTTGTACCAGAGATACTATTGAAGTAGAGACGTAGCTCTTGACTGAAAAATCAATGAATAATCGTTATTCATTGAAGTTTACAAACCACTGAGAGGGTTGGATTACTATTAGATCTATGACACTTTTGGCGCCCGAAAACTGAGTTCACATTCTGTTACCATTTGGAGGAAACTCATTTAGTCTCATATTGAAACGACGACTTAAATTAGCCATCAGCGGGACATTTTATGAAGCCCAACTTGTCTATGTTTCACCAAAAACTGAAACAGTACGTAAGCGATTGCGCCACATCCCAATGAGTCTAACAATTTACATATATGTTCGAAAACACGTACATACGGAGGAGAAGTCATGATCTGAAAGTTAGAGTAGCTAAATACATGCCTAAATGGCTGTAAATACAAATGAATTCCAATGGTCAAATAAGATCACAGGATAGACAAACATGTTCCTCTATTGCGAAACATTTGGTTGAAACTGGTCATAAGGTTGACATCAAATCAGCATTTGTAGTGTTGTACAAAGGTCTTCAACAGCGTATACTAAAGTTTATTGAAGCTTTGGCCATACAAAAACTGAAACCCCCTTTATGTGTTCAAAAAACAATTTGTTCTTACCCTTAACCTACCCTGGGTAATCTTGATTTACTATTGTGGTTTTCACATTGTTTTTTGTGTACTTTATCATTATTACCTTTGTTTTAGCATACCTTTTAATTTGTCTAATTGGTCTTTTATTCGTATAACATTGTCTTAACACGTATATTATGTGTGATAAGGTTGTTCGAAATGTATTGCGTAAATATACCACATAATTTATTAGTTTAATTCATGAGTCAATTAAAGCCAAACCACCATGGAAAACCTGGGAGCACCCGACTGTCGTTTTGACCTAGTATAGGAATCCTCAGCAGTGTGCATCCACGATCCCGCCCCAAGGGATTCGAACTCAAGATCTATCGATCTCGCGTACGAACGCTTAGTCCCTAGACTACTAAGCTGGTATCCAACGGTGTTAATATCTAAATTCAACAAATTCATCAATATCATATAATCCTGATAACCTTTGTCTTCTTATTGCATTATCAAAATTTATCAAATAGAGCTAATTGTTTATACTTTAAAAGGGTTTTTTGTGGAGATTTCAATCATTTCAATAGTTAAAATTATTAGTCATTTGAAATTAGATCACCATGCAAAACCTAGTAACACTGGACAGCTGTTTCGTTCTATTGTGGAACTCCTAACCAGTTCATATCCACGATCCTGTCTCACTAGACCTACTTCCTTTAATCATTTCAATTTATATACTATTTAATTAAAAATAAAATAAAATATTGAATAACTCAATTAGAATAATGAATATTGAACATTGACCAATTTGTTTTAACTCATTTTTTAAAATTCATATCAATAATGATTATCCAATAGTTTTATATAACACTATCAATATTAACTTTGATACATCCATAGAATGATTAGATAATTTGATAACCGTTTTTTTTTGGATCGTTTAAATGAACCTGTTCAAGATAGATCACAATCGAAAATACTTAGATCAAAGTATTTCAATCATTATTATTATTATTATTACCATTACTATTACCATTACTATTATTATTACTATTATTACTATTATGTTAGGTATTAGTTCAGTCTAATCATTTCAGATAAAAAGATTGAAACAACGGTTGATTATTAGTTGAACTATCATAGATACTTGGAGGAAGTTGTTTTTTTTTTTGGTTTTTTCTTGCAGGATAGGAGTTTCTGAAGGAGACACCGACTTGAGATAATGATAGCTAAAATCTTTCTCATCATGTTTCTATTGGGTAAGATAGTTAATCATTTTTGTTTGCTTGTTTGTTTGTTTTCTTTTATACTAATCAATAATGGTTGTTTAGGTCTGAAGAGTACAGTTTTTGGAGAATCTATTAAGGTATGTATTATTATGTATATAATAATGATATGGTTTTTTTTTCCTTTTTTTTCTTTTTTTTTGGTGTTTGATTATAAGTTGTGAGATCTGTGGTTAGTCGTTGGCGGTTAGATAAGTGATTTGAAAAGTAATGTACTCATTCAATGATTTAAAGATTTCTTTGGTTAAATAGTATATATATATATATTCATAGATGAAATCAGGAGTCAATTGAAGCTAGACCACAATGGAAAACCTGGAAGCAGTAGATGACCGTTTTGTTCTACTATGAGATTCCTCACCAGTGCGCATCCACTATCCCGCCTCGTGAGACTGATAGGTCCTGGGTTCTAATCTCGCGAAGCATTCATTTACATTAAATATGTAAATAAGTATTATTATAGCATATTTGAATTATTCCTGAAAGTGTTGTATTCTCTAAACTTGATGGTTCAGCTTATAGAATATAACACCTCGAATATCCTTCCTCTCTATCATTTGAATTCTTAAATGTAAAACTGATTCTTAACTATAAAGAAGTGCTTCCTAAGGAAAAAAGCAATCCACTTTTAGAAAAAGAAGGATCAAGTTATGATCATCTAAACTCATTTGATCTATAACCTTTTTTATTTTTGGAAATTGCATGAAAATCAAAAGGTGACTATATTCAGACTTCATCTTAAACTTTTATTTAAATTTTAGAGTTCTATAAATGAATTTGAAGAATTACACTGTCAATTAAGTAAGTTGAAACTTGTGATAGATAATAGATTTAGATAAGGTGAACTATGTTTATGTTGTCCAGAATGATAATGAAAGCTTCATAACTATTAAGTTCAGAGCATCAATAACAGCCTCTACAATATGATTCATATATTTCAAACATACTGGGTTTATATACGAAACAGACAGACCACATTATACCACAAAATAGGAAAACAACATCTGTACAAAGAAAAGGGTTTTGTGGATATTATAGTAATTTTAACAGTTGAGATCATGAATCAATTGAAGCTAGACCACCATGAAAAACCTGGAAGCACTGGACGGCAATTTCGTCCTATTGTTGGACTCCATAGCATTGTGCACCTGCGGTCCCACCTCATGAGATTCGAACCCAGGACCTATCAGTCTCGCACGTGAGCGCTTAACCTCTAGAACGCTGAGCCGGTATCCAACGGTGTTGTACAAGATTAAGCTAAAAATGGATGTGAATAAGGCAGGTTGTAAATGATAGACAAGATACAACTCAAGAATGGTAAATTGTATCATAATAGTCTATGGATCAAAATAAAGCTTATAATGAGAGGAACATGAATATACACAGTTTAGTTACTTAGCAATTATACAATAAAAATATACGCATAGTAGTGGTCAACAAATGGATCCCAAAAGTTAACATTCATTATTCTTATCGGGATATAACAATAGCTGAACAGTTTAGCTCAATGTGATTAACAACATAGAACGTATTCATTTGAGCCAAGAGTCTTCAATACGTCATAACTATCTTATATTCAATACAAAATATGTTCAATCTATGAATCATATATTATAACAATGGGTTATTAATCGAAAACTTTACCGAAAACTAAAGACATCCTTCTTTTAGCTAACACTTTATAAGAGTCTTAAGTAGTTGTTGTGATTGGTTCAAAGATGATACTGTACTTTATTCTTTTGTATATATTTTTTATCCAAGTTTGTGAAACATGTGTTATGAATGTTCGTGGTATTCGATGGTTGCTTCTACAAAGTTATACACGAAAGATTATAGCTGAACTGTTATCTATATTGTGTAATTTCTTTCCATATAAACAACCTCGTGCTCAAGTACGTTTTACACTTATTCTATGGTTCTATTCTCAATGTATATCATCATGATGATGATGATGATGATGATGATGATGATGATGATGATGATGATGATGATGATGATGATGATGATGATGATGATGATGATGATGATGATGATGATGATGATGATGATGATGATGATGATGACGATGATGATGATGATGATGATGATGATGATGATGATGATGATGATGATGATGATGATGATGATGATGATGATGATGTAAAATATTGCAGTTTTCTTTTTGCGTTAAAATTATTTGATTCAATTTTCTAATATTATAATGATTTGATTGATTTTTTCTACGGGATACGGTCGCTAACCCCATGCCCAACCCGGGCTTGAGACCGGCAGTAGCCCCTGCAGGAGGAGCTGCAGGCGGAGTTAATTTTCTAAGATAGAATTACAAAACTATACTCCAACTACTTATTTTGTCTTTTACTGAATAGTATCAATTAATCTAAGTAATCAATGTTTATATGAATTACATTTTCACAACTTACGTCAGTGAAGCCTGTAATGAACGAGAACAACAGCGAGTTCAACCGATCTTATTTGAATACAAAATTACAGAATTACTTAGTAAAATCTGAGAATCATATAATAAATACTTAATTTGCAAAATGTCAATCAGTTGTCTCAGACTTCATAGTTCCTTCGTTTCCACACCAATCACTCTCTATTCTTATCCTCTTCCTTTCGATCTTCTTAACCTTCTACCACCAGGCATCCCACTTTCCTATTGTGATACACACTACTTATATCCGTTGACATCAATAGCACACACCACAAAGTCTGTGATATATACGATATGATCAAATTATATCGTTAACCATTGATTGTTCTACATTTAGAGAGAGTTATTGTTTTTCTAGCGCTTTCTAAGTGGTAACACGTCTGTTGTGAGATAACAACTCACTGAAGACAATTGGTGAACGGTTGCTCAAACTTCGTGGATTGGTTGAAGTTAGACATTAACACCGTTGGATACCGGCCGGTTCAGTGGTCCAGTGGTTAAGTGCTCTGGCACGAGAGTGGTAGGTCTTGGGTTCGAATCTCCCGAGACGGCACCGTAGATGCGCAATGCTGAGAGCTCTCACAATAGGACGAAACGGCCGTCAAGCAGTGCTTCCAGGTTTTCCATGGTGGTGTAGCTTCAATTCACTCATGATTTCAACTACGAATGATACATATTGATGAATAATTTCGAGTGGACATCTTTCAATAAATTAACATTGAACATATTGAACCATGTGAACTTTCATTCATGGTTATTTAAACATCCTTCTTAATTAAACATTCAGTTAGCAAATTCAAGCATTCAAGTTTTTGGTTAAGATTCATGTATTTTAGAAGGATATACTACTAAAACTGTAGCGTTTCTTTAAATTCTAGCTATTTCTAATTGTTGTTTCTTTTTATTGTTAACTCATCTAACCTATAATCCCTACAAACTGAGTAACCATTTACTAAAGTTAAAAGACATTCAAAAATGGATTCATGTTAGTTAATCACTGCGTTGTAATTCCATATTATATTGGCCTAGATTTAAGTGTTAAGCGATAGAATTCGATCACATTTAAAGACTAAAAAAATACAATAAAGAAACATGGTGTATTTTGATACTGGATCAAATTGACAAGTTACGATATTACAACATGACAATCAAATATTCAACAACCTCTTTTATATAGTGTCTGTCGGTAGATGATGAATAGCATGACTAAAAGTGAGAACACTGATAAATGATTTTTATTATATTAGAATTTAAAACTGCTTCAAAATTTTGATAGAGATCATGAATGTATCACTGTTAGATCATCATTGAAAACTTGGAACGACTAGAATTCAACTGTACCTGGTGTGAGGCAGTTACTCACTGAATACAATAGAGCACCGTCTTACAATATCGTAGATTGGTTGAAGTCAGTCAGTAACAACGTTGTATCCTCATTCAGTAGTCTTAAGGTTAAGAGTTCACACTTGAAACCGAAGGTCCTGTGTCCGAGTCCCTTTGGTGTAGCGTCGTGGGTGTGCACTGTTGGGGAGTTCGATACTATGACGAAACGGTCGTCAAGTGTTTCCAGATTTTGAATGGTGGTTTAGCTCACATCGACTCATGAATTCAGCTATTAAAATATATAAGTACCTATCAATGGAATAAACTTTTCTGTTTATTATATATTATGATATATAACTGGAATATCTCACAATTTATTGAATTTTACTGACATAAATTAACCTAATCTTTACCATTTACTTATATATTCAGTGTAAACGCTTCTTTAAAGGACCATTTGATGGGCTGGTTCATGATTTTGTTGTTAATATGAGTGTTTATGAACCATGTCAAGTAAGTTCTTGGTTATAGAAAAAAAAAAATTATTGTCAATCTTAATGATTATTTTAGTTATATAATTTCTTATAGATTTTGATTGTTTATAGTTGGTGACTGGAAAGTTATGTAATAGATTGGAAGTAGCCAAGTACTATATATTCCTTATTACTGTGTTCAAGATATATATCAGCAGAAACTATTACTACTTACTATTTTTAATAGTAGTGTAGTGAAAAAAACATTAGCTGGAACAACCGAATGTATTTAGGAACAAATTACAGACCATTTCACAAAATTCTGATAATCATACAATGAACAGTTAATTTGTAAAATAACAACCAATCGTCTCAATCTTCACTGTTCCTTCTGTAAATATCAATCCATCTTCTCTAATTTCATTGTTTATATATTTTCCTACCAATTGCACTTCATTTCAGTTCTTTCCTTATCGATCTTCTGCCAAAATACATTCTATGTCTGACCATCACCATATAAGTAGACCACACTATAGTATTAGCTTTATTCAATATTATATTTTCAGTACAATATAGAATTCTCAGCACAAAGTATTTCAGCAAGTATCCGTATCTTACTTCTTCGTCGATCCTGACGATAAACATCGAGTGATTGCCTGTTAGAAGTTATCAGTACAGTCGGTCAGCATCTAAATAAAGTACATCCTTTTCACTGCATATTACCAGCAACCACGATATCTGTGATTTGACCTTTTGTAATCTTTACAGCGAAAGGCTGTACACATTTCAGAAACGCAGCTGAATAGTTCGTGTGGTTAATAGCCATAATGATGTATCAAAACAAACTTACATAACTTCTTAAAATATCTCAATGACAGGAACAGGTAACCCAAATGTTTAGCAGGTCGCCAATCACAATTATGTTGTTTCGTAATTTATATTACAGACTGATTTTATCTAAATCATTTTTGAATATAAAGAAGCATTAGATAGTTGTTTTGTCCTAGTACGAGATTTTGACAATCAGCATAGACGATATTAATAAGGTTTGGAAATAGAACCTACAATTCTTGGAATGAGTAAATTACATTAAGGTCATATGGTCGAAATCTTATTACATAAACATTGTTAGATGCCGGCTCAATGGTCTATCGGTTAAGTGCTCTGGCGCGAGACTGGTAGGTCCTGGGTTCGAATCTCGCGAACGCGAGATCGTGGATGCACGCTGCCGAGGAGTCCCATAATAGGACGAAACGGCAGTCCAGTGCTTCCAGATTTTCCATGGTGGTCAAGCTTCAATTGACTCATGATTTCAACTATGAAAATACAAATATATAACATTAGTTAGTTCTTAATATTGAGTATTATATGCATTACTTCTGATTTAGTTAAACTTCAGTGATCACATCTTCTTATTGAAAATACAGGGATTCCACCCCCAGTTTGTCATCAATATATGAATGATTACTCGTGAAAAAAAAACATGAAATGGGTGGAACTTGTTCAGTTTGTCGTACGTATTGAAGATTAATTTTAGTTGGACAAAATTATCTTTAAACTGTTATCGGAAATATGTAATTTGTGTTTTTGTTTTTTTCCCGATACACACTTCTTGAAGTATCTTGGACTTTGTGAAACAGTTCAAGAAGAATTGATGATAAGTCCAGATGATTCATTCTGTAAGTTACTTTATATATATGTATATATGAGTTACTATCATTTAACAAACCGTGGAACGGTGGTTTAATATTGATAGTAGATGACTTTCGACAAGGAGGTGGAATTTCAAAGAACAACAAGTCTACTTCATTTTTGTCATTTGAGTACTATCACTAACCCTCATACAAACAATATAGCTGTAGGCCATGTACATTCACCTAAAACTTGGCAAATAATTTAAATGAGTAAACCATTGAGAACTGAATATCTTTACAAAGAGACACCACATGGAATACAGTCAATACAGCATCATTTTGTCAATCATTTATAATCCAGTGATTGATATTATACTGTTCAAGTCATTTCGCAGTGTCAGGTGACAGTTAACCAGTTTGATTTTCTGCAATGGCTTCATAGTTGATAAGTTTTTTGGTGAAGGTTTGTTTTTTGAGCTGTATGGTTTGGTCAGATAATAAAACTCCATCAAAATCATCCACCTGAGCTATAAATCTTCTCCACCATCTCAAAGTTACATGAGCATAATACGCTTCTCGTTGAGATGGTGGAGAAGATTTGTTGCTCAGGTAGATGATTTTGACGGAGTTTTGTTCTCTGAGCTGGACTGTTTGTTCGTGGAACTGTTTCTGCAGAAACATAGGAACAAAAATCAAACCAATGGGAGATACAATCAAAACAAAGAAACAAACAATGACAGATTTAAAATCAACAAGAACCAATCAACATCGAGGTGTATGGGACAAGCTGTGACCCACATGTGGAGAAATTCAAACACTCTACGTCTACCTGAAGTTTGTACTGATGATGTCGTTCAGAAGGACGATGAAAGCTCCACGACCAAACCATTCGGCTTAGAGAACGAAACTCCATCAAAAACGCTACTCGTTGTTCGAAAATGGGAGAATTTCACCAAAGGGCAGGCTTCCATTCGAGAACAACTATATTTTCTCCACAAGTATCTACCAACAAATTTAAGATACAGACCTCCAATCAACTGTCCATTGAAATGGAGAATAGCTAATCAAAACGAAATAAAAATGGTATACCTATACGACCAAACGATCCAAATCAGAGAATAAAACTCCAAGTGACGGCTTGCCATATGACACGAGTGATTTCTTCAATGTGTGACCTATCCACTTCTAGCGCTTCTTCCTGATTTCTTTCTCCACTGGAATCTCGTTTGTCCTCTGCCACAGTAGTTTGTTGTTGTTAGTGTCTGACCAACGGACCCCAAGTACCTTGCTTAGACAACTGTTAATAAACACTTGTATCTTCTGGATGATGGCTTTCGTAGTTCTCCATGTTTCCGTCCCATACAGCAGAACTGTCTTGACATTCGTTTTGAAAATTCTGGTCTTGGTATTGGTTGACAATTGTTTTGAGTTCCAGATGTTCTTCAATTTTAGATATGCTGCTTTTGCTTTGCCAATTCGCTCCTTCACATCTTCATCAGAGCCACCGTGTTGAGATGCTGATCTATATCATGTTATTTATTGCCCTATTGGAATTTTCATCATTGATTAGTTCATCTATATCATCGGCAAGACCGGTGACCTTCTAAGTACTTACTAACACAACAACTAATGAGTAACAACCAGGACCTTAACATTTATTCATCCTCGAGCTTCTAATCCATTAGTCGATCAGAAAACGTAGATAGGAAGCAAACTATTTCTCTGTTATACTCGGTTCTTTCATGCACAAAAACTTAAACATTGATATCGAATAAGAAATCATACTCTAGATACAACTATACCATAAGTGATAGAGGATGGAGCAAACAGTACATAATTAATTAGCATTAACCAAGGTAATAGTAAGATATAATGACGACTGATAGGTTCACTGAGAGCTTACAACAAGAGGAATGTAGAAATGCAACAATACGGTTATCTACTATTCACACAGTGAAAATATATATAATAATGATCCAATTAATAGTTCCAAAAGTTCCAACTTTTCCAATATTCGTCCTGTTGTAGCAGTTCGTGTATGCGATTCTGACCTTATCGACTTTCATGATAAGATAAATATTGATTCCCAGACAAACTAAGAAGCTATAATATGGATAATCTTTTAGTCTGAGATTTGTTTAAATACAAAACAAAAGGTTATTTATTCGGTTAAAATCTACCCTTGGCTTCTGGAAACTTCTATAAAACTGAAAAAGCTAATGATAATAATAATAATGTGAATTTAGCCAGTCAGTGATATGTCGATTATAATAGTTGAATTCATGAGTCATTATAGGCTAAACAACCATCAAAACTTCGGAAGTACACCGGACAGCCGTTTCGTCCTCAATAGTGCATATCCACTTTACCGCACCAAAGGGACTCGAACCCAGGACCTTCGGTCTCATGCGTGGACACGTAACATTTAGACCACTGAGAGGGCATCCAACGGTGTCGCTGTTTAATTGCAGCTGATCCATGATCTTGCACAACATTTCACCCATTGTCTGATGTAGATACCTATCTCTACCCGATACAGATTTGACTCAACTGATCACAGCTTCTCAATAGAACTCCAAGAAACCCATCTTGAAGCTAGTCACTAGTGAGCATATGATGATTGTCATTATAATGAGGATTTCTAGAGATTGTAGTGATTTTAATAGTTGAATTCATGAGTTGATCTAAGCTAGACCACTATGTCAATTAGCTAAATACAATTAACCTTTTACAAATTTCTTAGGAATTTAAAAGGTCAATTGCAGATTATGTCCGTATCACTAATATCAAATATCAAGTGTTCTCTATTTCGTGTCACTAAATAACTTAAACATGCAATATAAAGTTTGAAAATAAAACTCTGATCAACTCTATTAATTGTTCCTAACAGATACCAATCTATTGATGAAAACATTGAGCATAGTAAAAGAAGATATAGAGTCAATTATTACACCAGAGTCTATTGAACAAGCAGCTATAAAACTTTGTTCTTCTGATAACACGGTGAGTTGGAGTTTGTTTATTATTTTTGTTCTGTTGTAACTTCTGTCATGAAGTGTATTTTAGTGAGTATTTTTTTGTTGTAAAGTATTAACGTTATACAAAGGTGGATAGTGTCTAGCAGTGGACGAAACGTGCGTCCTGAATTCCACTCCTAGTATTATCTATCTTTGTTTACAATGCTTGTAAAATAAGGCTATATCGAGGCAATACGCACAGTATGCATATATGTCAATTAGAGACTGACCAGTTGCAGTCCTAAACATAAATGGGAAGTTCAACTTAGTATTGTTTGTTTGAATCTTCTCATCGATGTTTAGGACTGCAACTGGTCAGTCTCTAATTGACATATATGCATACTGTGCGTATTGCCTTTATATACCTTAATTCACAAGCATGGTTAGCAGAGATGGATATTGGCTAGCAGTGGAATCCACTGGATTCCACTATCCATCTCTATAAATGGGAAGATTCAAACAAGTAATACTAAGTGAATATTAACTGTATAGTTTATTATTTAGTGATATGATTTGGCATTAACATTAATTAAATATGAATCTATTAGATATTAACAACTAAAATTTATCAGTTTAGACAAAATATAGCGGTTATCATGTAATATAAAGGTGATAACTGGATTATCCGGTAGTATAAAAGCTATTTCGGAATTAGTGGAAGCAATAACACATAACTACATAATCTGGATTCCACTACTAACGACTATCTATCTCTGCTTACAATACTAGTAAATTAATAGCAATATCGAGGCAATCCGTACAGGATTCATATATGTCCATTAAGAGACTGATCAATTGCAATCATAAACATCAAGTGGAGGATTCAACCGAACAATACAAAAAGGAATCGGTATACACTATAGTTCATACAGTATTTAGTTGTTTATCAGTCAAATATAGATAAGAATCATATTCCATTATATATTAAATAAAGTTAAAATTGTGAACTATTGACTACCAACTTGTTGAATTGCAGGTATCATGATCGATATTATGGAGTTTGTTTCTGTGCACGGTTATAGATACAGATTGTTGAAGAATATCTAACTGAGACATAACAGCTGTCTAATCCTATCTAATTTCCAATAATCCCCTAGGTTCAGATATTTACCACAAATTGATGATAGATTTTTAGTACAGTCTATCCACCACTATACATGGCATCAAACTAGTTGTGTGTATACTTTAACTGTAGACCAGTAACACAGAATTCGATAGTTCATATTTCAAACTTTGGTTATCTCTTTATTCATATCTTTGTTAGTGTATAAGAACTTTCGAGAAATCTGCCATTGATCTCATCAAAGTTATTACTAAAGTAAGCCCACTGAATATTGAATCAACAAGAATTAATGTACTTTATTGTTATTTAAATAAGTTATCGTCCTTTCTGTTTAGAATAAGCCTCTTTTTATTATTAACTACCTTTCACAAACGAAACAGTGACAAACTTTTGCTGCATTCATTGAACAGTTAAATCAGTTTCCTAAGGTCTTCTTATTACCTTAGGCTAAATCCACACGAAAACTTGAATATGAGAAGAAAAGCGTGAAATATGGAGAGAAAGCTTTTCTCCGAAGTTAATTTAAGTGCAGACAATTGAAGTTATTTACAGCATTTCAGACGGTATTGGGCTTCCGAAAAATTCTGAAACCCTATGAGACATAGTAGTAGGGCAAGTAATCATCCGGTCAGAAATGTGACAGGTGATTCTTCGCTTTCTAGATGTTTCTAGAAAATTTCTTCTCAATACTGACTGCATAAAATGTTTTCTGGCGTTTTCATGACCTCTTTGAGCTTTTTCTAAGGAATATTCTGGGTCTCCCCAACAATTTGATCACAGTAAGTATACACAAGATCTCATAGTTTACATCACTGATTGATCTTAATTGGTCAACTATTGAAAACTAGAAAGCATTGGACAATTGTTTCTGTACGGAACTTGATTGAAATCAAATATATGAATCATTCAATGCAGGTCAGTGGCTAAAACGTTAGGAGTTCTTTCCATTGTCTGAAGGTCCTAGATTCAAACCCCATTAAAATAATGGGTGCCTCTGCTGAAAAGTTAAGTACTAGGGATTAACAAACTAAGGCGAAATAACTTTTCAATGCTTTCTATTGTTTGTTTGTTTTTTTCATTTAAAGTTAATAAGTGACAGAATATACCTTTTAATCAAGTTTAATAATTTTCCTTCCACAAATTAATATTATCCTGGTAATGAAATCAATGTTTCAGGATAATAGAACATACTAACACTGGATCAGTTTATGTTGAACAAAGATAAAGAGTTAGTTATAGACGACAGCTTAGTCCTAGTTGAACTTTGTGTGTTCTTCCTTTGTACTATAGACAACGATTCAATGGGAAAATGGTGGTCAAATATGGTTTAGTTTATAGTATTAACTGACAATTCTGAGCTTCGTTACGAAACATTTACTAGTCCAATTGATAATTTGAAAGTAGTATCAAAATATATATAAACTTTCAAAAATTATAGCTATTGCTAGCTTCACAAAAAAAATACTCCTGGAGCTCTTCGAAAATTACTGCCACTACCTATCGCTGCTGAATGGGGAAGGGTGGTTATGGGGTTGTCAACTCCATCTCGTAAAAATGAATCTTGCTAAGACAATGTGAACTGAAAAGTTCTGTCTTTATAAAATATATTTGTTTGAGTAACCAACTTGGACCGAATTCTATTGTTACGTGATCGGCCAGAATCGAAAAAGTCGACTGAAAGCAGGTTTATTACTGGTCTATACTTATCAGCAAGTTATAGCTGAAATCTTAAACATGATTGATGCCTCAAATAAGATTTAATCATGTCCATCCAATCTGACGATCAAAGACAACAGCTTTGAGCTATCAAGGTCTCAGAGTTTATCACATGTGAAGATAAATCGGTTGTCATTATTAACCATCCGATAGTAACTAATATCATTTTATCTAAGCCTTAGTTGCAAAATTGAATTATATCGATTTATGTTGATGTACCTAATCCAACAGGTAAACATTCATTCTATCGATGGAATTCAATTAGTACTGAAGACTAGATAAAATTACATCTTGACTGAATGATTTATGGACAAAATAGTATTTGAGCATATTTTTGTCAAACAATCAGAAATGTCTGCTATAATGTAAATTTCTCTATAAGTTAGACATACTAGGAAATATCATTTTAAAAGCCTGATACTATTTATGCTTTCTGATGATAAGTGAGTTTTAAATATAATCGTATAGAAAAAGAAGAATATCACCTTCTGAAGTTTAACTCAAACATTACTTAGTTTGAGCGGTAAAGGTGTATTTATTTATTTATTTAAACACATAAATATTGGTACAAAGGGGCACCAAATATATATGCTCCACACAAATCTCATATGATTTGTGTGAGGGCTACGATACTGCTCAGGTGCCCAAACTGAAGCAGATAGTTTTCTTAGGGGGCCACACCCGGAGCCTTTGATCGAAAGATCTGATCCACAAGGCAGTGGAGCATCGTGAGGAATTGCAGTCCCATGGTAGTCGATGATCAACGATTGATTCATGCGGCATTTGTTTCCTCAGGATACTGGAGTCCATGTAGACCATTGGTTTTGAATCAGGGTTTTCCAACTCCCCTAGGTGGACTCGCCGTGTCCACCAACTAGGTTAAAGAGCCGGACTTTCGCTTTTCGTCCTCTCAATTTCGTAAACAATAGTAATGCCACGAGATGGCAGTGAATAGGACTTCTCTGGTAGAGGATATATACGTGTGGCCATGTGAGAGCATTTCGAGAGGGAAGGTGGACTCTCCTCACTCTCGGCCTTACCACGGCCTTTTATATGACTTATCAGAAAATAAGAAGACTCTGAGCTGTTACAAAACACTTGACAATAATAATAATAATAATAATAATAATAATAATAATAATAATAATAATAATAATAATAATAATAATAATATGTGCATACTGTGCGTATTGCCTCAATATAGCCTTAATTCACAAGCATGGCAAGCAGAGATGGATAGTGGCTAGCAGTGGAATCCAGGACGCGCGTTTCGTCCTATTTGGGACACGTCAGCTGGATGTACCTGCATCTCAGAGTTGATGTTCACTCTGGGACTCGAACCCAGTACCCTCGCTTCAAACGCCATCGCGTTATCCACTCGGTCACTGAGTCCTGGGTGAACATCAACTCTGAGATGCAGGTACATCCAGCTGACGAGTCCCAAATAGGACGAAACGCGCGTCCTGGATTCCACTGCTAGCCACTATCCATCTCTGCTTACCATATTTGAGTTAAACTAATTTTGAAATAGAATATAATTAAATAAAGCACCGTATTCCGTTTAAAAATTTCGATAACATTCTTGTAAGGATTGAAGATTAGTATTGAAAGTAACGTTGAATGTAAGTAATCCAACAATAGTATTATGACGTTTTAGTCAATGAATTGCCACTCTTCGAAAGGAGGTAAAATAGAAGCCAAAATCTTTATAGGAAATAAACACGAGATTGATTTTTCTCCTGTTTGTTAACACACAAATAAAAGACTTTTCAGAAATATATTATCAGCCAACCATTCATAATAAATTGTCCTTCAATTCAAATCGTTCACGTCATCTACTAAGTCTATTGATAGCTGTTAAATTTCAATGACTAAATTCTAGCTACTTATATTTTAATCAGTAGCGAAGATTATTAATCTAATATTTTACTGAGTGATTTATTGTAAACGTAACACTGATTTATGACTTCATTTCTTTTAGAATTCAGATGGTGAATGGTTCTCAGACGATTTTTGAAACTAAGCTAACCGTTTTTGATTTCAGCTATTATTCATCATTTTGTTTAAACCATTCGAGAAAGTTCATAATAAATATTTAATTCGTAAACGCTTTTCTTTTCATTTTTATATATAATACATAACTGCATAAGTATGATGTAATGCAGAACCCTGGGGATGAACGCAGTCCAACTTGCAATACTTATATAAAGAATACTGAGAAAAAAAAACTGAAACGAAGACTTTGGTGTTGGGTGATTATGATTTTCTCCAAACCAAAAAGTGTTAAAACTTTTGTAGAAAAGAAACCAGACATTTTAGTCTTTGGTATCTACATGAGTATGTTCCTAGAGACCAATTCAGACCACTACATGCTAACCCCTATAATAAAACTAAATAAAAGAAATTTAAGTATATACCACCAAACAATCAATGTAATAAACTATCAAAACAAATACATTTAATTACCAGTGAACATGCAGCTAAACTAGATGCCCTACTAAATAATAACTTTGTCCAAAGTTAAACAACTTCAATACGAAGAGGGATAAAATCAATAATTGCCGTGTGGTGCACTACTAGTTAGCGATCACTGGACAAGAAATAAAGTCAAAAAACATAACGCTATCTGCGAGAACAACTAGTGTGCCCCGGTAGTTATGCCATACTTCAATCTACGCCTTTTCTCCAGAAGGGACTACCGCCTTCACCAACTAAGCTTGGTTGAAAGGGGAATTATAGGAAGAGTTTGATTCTCAACATCAAAAGGTTTGAGAAACGATAATGATATTCTGGAGGCTATATTGTGAAAATCATGATAGGTTAAGCTATCCAAATAAATAACGATGCACAATGCACCTCGAATGACGATAATTATATTTGCACTTATGAATACCGGTAATCTAGTATTTTTAAAAGAACAAAGCAAAAAATTCCTGATGTGAATCACAAAGGAAATAAAACTGATCGACCCAGAATAAAAGTACGTTTTAGAGTCAATTGAACGAAAGCGTCTTAAATGTTCACATCAGTGAGGTTTGATTCAAATGAAGCATAATGCATCAATTATCAAAATAGTAAGAAAATCTATAAACGGAGTCCATAAATAAATTAGATTAAATCCTTTTAACTCAACATAATCACCTAACTTATTTGATAATGAATAGATTGGCATAATATCCATACAGCCCAATTTATCCAAAAAGGTTTTCCATCAACAACTCATCAATAAAGAGTAGATATAATGATGAAAGAATCAATAATCCTTTAGAACCTGAATGTGACAACCATTGATACTTGGTCAGAAATATTATTGGTATATTAACACAAAATTTAAAATTAAATCATAAATCCCAAAGTGGTTACAGCAATCGTAATGAAAGAGAAATCAGGTGGGGACAACCGGTGTATTTTAATACAAAATTACAGAGTTCTTTCGTCAAATATGAAAACCATACGTTCAGTACTTCATTTATGGATCTTCTATCAATTGTCTCGAACTTCACCTTTCCTTCATTTCTGTTACAATTACACTATGTTCCCATTCTCTTCAATTCGACTTTCTTAACCTGCTGCCAAACATTTCACTTCTGATTGATGTTATATACTACTTATGTCGACATAAGTAGCATATACCAGACAATTAATTGTATCAGGCCCTTGTCTTAATAGGTTACAGAGTGGAAATAAACTACTTAGAAACTGTTATCTGTATAAAATATACTTTTGCAAGTACTAATGTAACTTCGGATCCACTTGTGATTTCTTTTGTCTGTTTTACAACCTACATATTATAGACGTGTCAAATGTACGATTTTTATTCCTTAATAATTGACAGTCTTTATAGAAACCTCGGTAAACTAAACAAACTTGGGTGATTCGTCTTTCATGAGATATGATCCCATTCACTAAATTGATGATGCAGTTTAGTCTTTTCGAGTTTCAAAATATAGTTGTTTTATGTATATCAAAAAGCTGTTTGATTACTGTATACATTAACCATTAATTTCTATGCCAAGACATTATTCTTTGATAATTTTGTATTTTCATAGTTGAAATCATTAATTAATTGAAGCTAGACCATCATGGAAAACCTGGAAGCACTGGACGGCCGTTTCGTCCTATTCTGGGACTCCTCAACATTGCGCATCCACGATCCTGTATTTTCAAACTATTCTCCTGCATCTTACTTGTAATTCATCATAAAGATGCAATGATAAACGGATTTTTACAATTGATCGGTCACTGGGGAGTGATGAATGTCATGTGTGTCAGGTCATTCAGAGTGAAGATCGAATCCTATCGACCAAATTGCAACGTGGTCACTAATCTAGGTGACTCGACATTACGTGCACTATGTTGAGATAAGATGGTGGTTGGAGGTAGTCGTTTCATAATATGGTCTTCTCTTACCAAATTCTTATTTTATATACGCCGAAACCATCTTTCACTAATACATTTTCACCCACTTAATTCTTTTCACTTATGTAAACTTTTTAAATCCTGTTCAATTATTAAGTAACCTGTCTTATCAATTTCTAATTCTAGTAATCTTATGTATAGATATAAGGTCTAGAGATAGATAAGATAGACTTTGTGATAATCTTAGAGGTAATGATAGGTTTACATACGATTACTAGAATTAGAAATTGATAAAATAGGTTACGTAATAATGAAATTATTATTGATAACCATAATCATTCTACTGTGGGAGAGAACAAACCAGATTCCAGTGGAGGAAGAAATCAGGAAGAAGCGATGGAAGTGGATAGGACACACATTGAGGAAATCACCCAATTGCATCACAAGGCAAGCCCTCACATGGAATCCTGAAGGCCAAAGGAAAAGAGGAAGACGAAAGAACACATTACGCCGAGAAATGGAGACAGATATGAGAAGAATGAACAAAAATTTGATAGATTTAGAAAGGAAGACCCAGAACAGAGTGTGTTGGAGAATGCTGGTCGGCGACCCATGCTTCATTGGGAGTAACAGGCGTAAGTAAGTAATCATTCCAACTCTTTCCTTCATCAATTTTTTCACATCATATCATAACTCAATGTCATAAAAACAGACAAGATTGATAAGTAACTAATTGTCAAGATCAAAATATAACTCAAGAAGAATGAATAAACTTGCTTGTTCTGAAGCTAGAATAAGTTATCTAGATTTAACATAATACCAACTCCTACAAGTTTAAGTCAATCATTTGTCAATCAGTCAGCTACATTGTAGGACTAGACACATATATGCATCGGTCCAAGTTGCCTTACCTCATCAGTACAACAAGATGAACATCAAATTCATAGAAGTAGTTAATTTAGTGGTGGTAATATATACAAGAAAGGTTGTATATAATGAAGAAATACAGATATGAGGCAATTTTAACCTTAACGATTTACAGCTTTGTAGTAATTTTCACTTCAAATTAATCATGATAGAACACAGTTAAGATTAGAATGTCTAACACTAACTTCACTTGGTATTGTTTGGTTGAACATTCCCATTGAGGTTTAGGATTGCAATCCATCAGTCTCTTATTGGCCACTAACTTATTATTTCATTTAACCCTATATAAGTAAAGTATTTTGTATTTCATAAGATAAAGTACTTTCACAATAGTTTATTTATAGACAAAATACATTGAAGTAAAACAGAGTTCTTTCTCAACTTTCCGACATTTCAACGTCTCCAGTATTCCTTAACATATCATTATTGACTAAAAAGAAAAATAGATGATAAACTTTTAATCCTGATAGAAATAAACTTGAGTTCAATGATAAATGAATACCCCCCCCCCGAAAAATGAAATACCTCAGTCATGAGATCTACTTTTCAGTGTGTTGGGGAATGTTAAATCCCCAGAACTTACTTGGTAAATGACTTATTTTGTAATTTTATTTTGAAAATTCGAATTTCCTTGTTTTCGCGCCAAAAGCGCTCCTTTCACCTTCGAGTCGTATTTCCCATTTGGAAATAACTTAAACGCTATTGGTCCATTGTATCTTTTTAGTGTGCTAATTTGTAATGCCACCCAAGGACAATTTTATACTGCATAAATAAGTTTGATTTCTTCCCATTGTGATTGCTTGTACTTAGGCTGCTTACGGAATATATTTTACCCTACTTTGTCTTGAACTTCTCACTCTAGTTAGCGGGGCCTGGGACAACGGATTAGAATAGCCTATCGTGTCATTGTGTCAGTGACCTTCGTTCGTTTACCGAGAAAATCGTAATTAGTATCAAGCATATCACAGTGCTATAATCCTCAAGCCGTCATCTCAAAGTAAATACTGACTATCAATCAATCCCTTCGTTTATAACAGTTAGGAATTCAGATATGACTGATTATACAGATTATGAGATTTTAGTAGATGTTCAGAAAGTATATATTAATCCCAGCCACTTGTATATATATCAGGGGTTTTTGGGTGGATATTATAATAATTTTAATAGTTGAGATCATGAATTAATTGAAGCTAGACCTTCATGTAAAACCTGGAATCAGTGGACGGCAGTTTCGTCGTATTGTGAGATGCCTCAGTAGTGAGTATTCACTAACCCGCCTCGCAAGGTTAGTGTTCTGTTGTTAATTCTTGAAACTGAATATTGACGAGTCTCTGTTAGTATATTTACATCATCAATGGGTCACTCAGTATCCTATGTAGCTAAAAGTTTTATTATATCCTTGGGTTGTAGCTAGAATTTGAATTCAGGATGCATATTTATTCTTATTTTGAAACTCATTAACTGGATATCAATGTTTCCTAATGTTAATGCTAAATGTAAATGAGTTATCTAAGTTTATTGTTTTAATTATAAAGCCTCTATTATCATTCTGGATAATATTGTTAGTGTTAACTTCGTGTACAAGTGAGCTCTCTAATTATATATCACATACACTAAATTACCTCATCTTGATAACTTTGTTTTTGATTGATTGTTTTCATAGACCACTAGAATGAACTGACTTAACGTGTAAGTAATATTGCTATCAGAAGGGGTTTTGTGGAGATTTCAGTATTTTCATAGTTGAAAGCGTGAGTTAACTGAAGCTATACCACCATGGAAAACCTGAAAACACTGGACGGCCAATTCGTCCTATTATGGGACTCCTCGCGACTGCGCGATCGTGGATGCGCACAGCTAAGGAGTCCCATAATAGGACGAAACGATCATCCAGTGCTCCCAGGTTTTCCATGGTGGTTTAGCTTCAATTGACTCACCCTTTCAAGTATAAGTAATAACTAAAAAGCTTACTGTTAGGCACGGTAACAATGGATAGTCTTATGTAAAACAATAATGAAGGTTTCACAATTAAAGTATCTAGTTTAAACAACTTAACAACATCAAAATCACTGATTGAAATTTTTAAATCCTTTCCATCATTTCAAGATGTTATCTTTATATTCATGACCTATGTATATTCTACAATTAAGAATCATTCTTATTCAAATTCAATTTCAAAGGTATTTGTTGTCAAGGCTAATAATCTTATATAATATGTTTAACATATCTTGAGTTAGTTACTTTTGTTAAAACAAACAATTGAGTCCCAGAGTGAACATCAATTCTGAAATGCAGGTACATCCAGCTGACGAGTCCCGAATAGGACGAAACTCACGTCCTGAATTCCACTGCTAGCCACTATCCATCTTTGCTTATAAGTGATATATTGTTTTAGAAGACAATAAGAAAAATTAAAAACAAAAAAGGAAAGCACCCATTCAACTACCTGACAGATCATAAGAACAGTTGAATTTTCAAATATATTTATTAATATACCAGCATAGTTTTGAGCAACAAATGAACACTGAAAATTTTAAAGTATTAGTTAATTAACCTATAAATAAAAACTTATATATAAACTCAGAAAAATAAAAACAAACATACATGAGTCGATGTAGGTTAGACTACCATTGAAAACCTGAAATCACTCGATAACCGTTTCGTAATAGTGTGAGATTCTTCAGTAGTGCGCACTCATGATCTTGAACCAAAGGAACTCGAATCCAGGACCTTAAGTCTCACACGTAAACTCTTATTCTCAAAGCCACTAAGATGGCACCCAACAGTGTTAATGTTTAACTTCAATCAATCTATGATCTTCAGAAATCATTCTAATATTTTCAGTTTGTAGTTTTTTTTATAATCAGAATGGAGGGTGAATCTAAATATCGACAATCACTGATAACTACTTGAAAGTAATTGATCATATGAGTCAAATAATAGGAGAGAACCGATCCAAATCATTATTTCAGTGGTGAGTACTTAAATATTGGATTGATTAACAAGTAGATGATTTTCAGATAAGTTATTTTAATTATTAAGTTAAATAGACAGATGTTTCGTCTTATTGTGGTACTCCTCATCAGCGCACATCCACGATCCCGTCTCGGGAGGTTCGAACCTAGGACCTACCAGTCTCGTGCTCGAGCACTTAACCGATAGACCACTGAGCCAGCATCCAACAGTGTTAATGTCCAACTTCAACCGATCCACAAAATTGAACAACCATTCACCAATGTCTTCAGTGAGTTGATATCTCCCAACAGATGTAGTTGAACTCCGTAGTGGTCTAGCTTCAATTGACTCATGATCTCAACTATATAAAATTACTAAAAATGTCCACAAAACCCCCTTCTTAAATAGACAAGCTTGACTTGCAATGATTGTCAACTGAAGAGTAAAACACATATGAAACTTTGAGGTGATTCGAATAAATAGTGTTTTTTTACGAAGTGAGATATAAATTATTCACACGTGAACACCTCGATTGTTAGTGAATGTCTGTTATTACTCTCAGCTCTGTTGTGTACGTAAATCATATTCTTTTTTTAGAAGAAATCGTTGATTTTTGTTGAAGCATTATGCAAGTATGCAGTTACTAGGGATATGACTGCTGAGAGTTTACTTCAGACTGATACTTATCATGAAACGATCAAATCTAAATACTAGATCATTTGTTTTCAATATGGAAGCTGAATTGTGTCAAGATCGTTGGTAGAGCTGAAGATGACTGACTCGGTCCCGTGCGTACACTGAAGTATCCACTATGAATAGTTAATCCATCATGAAACTATTTGTATGAATAAAGTATATCTCTAGAAACTATCTGATCAACTAATCATTGATATCCAATCGCTTTTCATCACTCATTGTCACCAGTTGAGGTAACATCGCGATATATATTAAATAGACTGACATTGAACATTTCGGCCATTGTATTCTATTTTATTCGTCTAGGCGTATGGGACTTATAGAGAGCTATGAATGCCATGAGTTTCAGCTTTTCGAGGCGTTTCTGAAAAGCCCCGTAATAGGTAGAGCACCTAACCGGTACTATTTCATCTGAATTATTACCTCATCTGAAGGTAATCCATAATGAATACCATCTTCGAATTAAATTAATCTACAAATCTCCTCGATCAAAACGATAACTACAAAAATATATTTATCTATCAGATAAGTAAATTTTCATAGCCTACTAACTTCAGATAAATATGGTCCAGTGAATATACACAATTGAGCAATAAATTTGTTAATATAATAAGTGACTTCTGAAAGGTGTAATATGAATTTTACTGCAGTCACTGTCATCTTACATCCAGTACAAACTAGAAAAAGGAAGAAGAAGAAAAGGAGAACAGAATAGAACAGATTGATGTGTAATGAAATAGTTTATTCTTTATTTACATTTCTATTTAGATCAGTTGAACTTACTGTGATATCCCGTGGAGAATAATGAATGGTAATTCTGAGGAGTATTTATGGACCAATATGATATGTACATTTCCTATTGTATAGTCGTTAAGTAACTAAACTATTCATATCCATGTCCCTCTTATTATAAGCTTTATTTTGATCTATAGACTACTACTGCACGATTTACCATTTCTGAGTTATACCCAGTCTATTGATTACTGTTCCCCTTATTAACAGCCACATTTGATCAAATCTTGTACAAATGTTATTTTCTATTTTATTGGTACGATGTGGTCAGTTTGTTTGGTTTATAAACCCATTATGTTTGAGAATAATGATTCATATTGCAGAGGCTGTTATTGATGTTCTGGACTTAACGGGCTGTGATAGGAAGAAAGCAGGGCCGATACGCACTCTAGACTGCTCATACGGCTTTTGTGTATCATATCTCTGACCGATAATTCACAGTTCTCTGATTGGCGGGGATCAGTACGTTCATATATCAAACAGGGCAAGCATGCACTCAATCGATATAACACTTACTATCGAGATTTACCTGTTCAATCAGAAAAAGAAAAAAAACAATAGAGAACAAAGAAACTTAGTGAAATCATGAGTTGATCATTGAATGTGAATAAAATATATTATAATGATGAAATACCACATAAATGAATTCACTAGTTTCTAGCATATACTTCGAAGATGTTTAGAGGTTCTTTAACTGATACATTTGAGAAAGTGTTTTTTGTAGATATTATAGTAATTTTAATGGCTGAGATCGTGCGTCAACTCAAGCTAGACCACCATGGAAAACCTGGGAGCACTAGACGGCCGTTTTGTCCTATTGTGGGACTCCTCAGCAGTGTACGCCGTTGGATGACGACTCAGTGGTCTAGAGGTTAAGCGCTCGCGAGGCGGGATCGTGGATGCGCACTGCTGAGGAGTCCCACTATAGGACGAAACGGCCGTTCAGTGCTTCCACATTTTCCATGATGGTCTAGCTTCAATTGATTCATGATGTCAACTATTAAAATTACTATAATATCCACAAAACACCTGATATTAACCAACACATGCTCACTAGTGACTGACTTGAAGAGGTATTTCCTGGAGTTCTAGTGAGAAGCAGTGATCAGTGAAGTTCAAACAACGTCTGTTGTAAGATAGGAACTCAGTGAAGACAATTGGTGAACGGTTCCTCAACTTCGCGGATTAGTTGAAGTTAGACATTAACAGAGTTGGATGCCGGCTCAGTGGTCTAGAGATTGAGCGCTCGCGCGCGAAACTGATAGGTGCTGGGTTCGAATCTCGTGAGGTGGGAACGTGGATGCGCACTCTTGAGGAGTCCCACAATAGGACGAAACAGCCGTCCAGCGCTTCCAGGTTTTCCATGGTGGTCTAGATTCAACTGATAAGTGATCTCAACTATTGGTAAATAATGTTTTGAGGAATAGCCTTCTTCTGGAAAACTCTTTAACATTCTACTTGCAACTTTCCACAATCCAACAAATTAAATGATATTTTTGTGTTCATTATTAACTAAATTTGCGAAAACATTACGGAAGTTTTTATGACAAGTCTTACTTGATGAGGTTCAACTAATTATGAGAGTGAGGTAGTTATACCGGATGATATTGAATAATGGTTGCGTTATTTCGTGAGTTAACTCAAGCTCGAAATATAAACCATTGGATTACAACTTATTAATCTAATGATAAAATGGTCACTACGATACTTCATAGTCATGAATCCGATTTATTTTGTGTAGGGGTTCTGGATGATCTTTGTCGAAGAGTCTCACACTTAAAGAAAACAGTATTTTAGTGATTCCTGTTTATTTTAAGATGTTAGATAACACCATTTTGTAAATTGTGTACCCTCCTTTCAATTCAGTGAAACGAAACTTAATGTGGTACAAGGAAGCACCAAACGCATAGTGCTACACAATAACAATAAAGCCAGTAGCAGTTATCATTGATTTGTGTTAAGGCTGTGGGACTGCCCGGGTGTCCGAACCGAAGCAGGTTAATTTCTTAGGGGACCACATCCCAAGCCTTTGATCTAAACGTCTAATTCATAAGGCAGTGGAGCAACATTAGAAGATGCAGTCTCATGGTAGCCTGTGACTAACAATTGGTTCATACGCCTTTTGTTCCCTCAGGTTCTTGGAGTCTATGTGGACCATTAGTTTGGAATCAGGGTTTTCCAACCCTCTAGGTAAATCCTCCATATCCATCAACCACTGAAGAAGTGATACTGAGTTTATTTGAAATTATCAACTGAGACATTGATATTGATACATACATATAAATTTCACTTATATTAACCAGTTATCAAGGATAAATTCCCCGAATATGATTCGTATGACATAAAAAAATATCTGATATAGATCGCTCAAATATTTTGACGATCTTGGTAACTGCTTCATTTAATTTTGTAGCTAACCTTCAAGCTGTGAGTTATAGATACCAGTTACTAACTAAAAATAAACAAAAATTATGAGATTTGTCTTAGTATAACCGGTGTGCGTTCAGCAGTAAAATCTACGCGTCACATTTCATATTATTTGGGACTCTTCAACCGAATGTTGATGTTTACCTTGAGATTCGAACCCAATACTTCAGGTTTTAAGAGTCGACACATTATCCAATAAATTCCTGATCTTAGTTAAATAACCATTTAAAAACCAGTAAGTACTATGTAGCTATGGCCTAAAAGTTAACGATCCACTAAGAGATCTGAAAGTCTTTTGTTTGATCCAAGGTTGGATTACGGATCATCACTAATGATAAGTCTCTTACTAGAAAAAAATATTAACCCAGTGTCTCCAGGTTTTCAATCGGTTTTCTTTTACTTCAAACCATAAAATTCAACAATCTTTACAACAACAACCCCATGGTAACGGTTTGTATTATCAACATTCTTTCATTCAATATTACAATTGACCTGTCTTTGTTGTTATTATATCTTCATCGTCAATGAGTTATTTTGAATCAGAAATTCTTATTTTATTTGCTAGGCATAATAGTTTTATAGTTGAAAGCGTGAGTCGATTTAAGCTAGACCACCAGGGAAACCCTGGAAGCACTGGACGGCCGTTTCGTCCTATTGTGGGACTCCTCAGCTGTGCGCATCCACGATCGCGCAGTCTCGAGGAGTCCCAGTGCTTCCAGGTTTTCCATGGTGGTCTAGCTTCAATTGACTGACGCTTTCAACTATGAAAATATTAAATCTCCACAGAAACCCCTTCTGATAATAATAATTTTAGTTATGAAATGATAAAGCATTATTAAATATAAGAGTTAAATAATGCGCCAAAATTTTCAGAAAATTAAAACAATGTAAACTTACTTTATCCAGTAATTTGCCATTATTTTCTTGAAATAAAAGATCGATTATTAAATTTGCAAATGATTCACAGGAAATTTCAGTTTTCTAAAGAAAAACATGAAGAGAGAGTAGAAGGAAGGATTTGAATGTGACCAACTTGGTCTCATATGCTGTTACAGATAAGAGGACTAATATCACATCCCGGCTACCCACACTGTGGAAGGGTATTTCTAGAGGGACCTGAAAATGAAGTTGGATTAATGTTGGTCTTAACGACCTGGGAGAGTGACCGCAGAGCCCAAGGAACAACTGCTCGAGGCTGGTCACGCACGGCCTTTTTGTGAGGAATTTTCGACGTGTTAGCTCCGTTCTTCAAAGGACCTTACCGCCGGAGACGGATATCCGTGAGGTAAGGTCAGGCGTGACATTTTTAGGGTCGACCTTTTTTAACCCCACCCCTCCTTGTGGGAAGGCAGCATCGCTGCAAACACTGACTGTCCAAGGGAAACACATTACTGCTGTCACACCCCTCTACAATCAGCAATACGACTTCGTCCTCAGACCTTGAGTTGCTGCCTTTAGTCTCACCGTTTTCCAATCGACCTGCCTGGCATGGTAGAACTTACAGGAACATACGTTCCAACCAATATAGCTCAGTTGGGTCATCATGATAGGCAAGCCCGACCACCACGCCAAGGTAACAGCTACGGTCGGGTAAAAGGTATAAGATAATTTTTAAAC
Source organism: Schistosoma rodhaini (assembly GCA_944470415.2). Classification (NCBI taxonomy): domain Eukaryota; kingdom Metazoa; phylum Platyhelminthes; class Trematoda; order Strigeidida; family Schistosomatidae; genus Schistosoma; species Schistosoma rodhaini. The sequence goes on from OX104037.1 coordinate 38,851,859, forward strand.
TCAAGATCTATAGGTAAACAAAGAGTGAACGCATCACTGTTGTCTATTCAGAACTATCACCGAACATTGATAGTTAGTCATGATAGCCATCCTGACCCCGATCAAGCAATAGTCTGTATCCTTCAATATTGATTAGACCAACAGTCAATTAAATCGTGAACTGATATCATGTGTGGTGGTCGATATTCGGTACTATCCCTAAGCTTCGTATATTGTTCGTCTTGATAACCGTTACTCGACAACGTCCTAACGATGTATAAATCAGAAGACGAATACGAAGGGTTGATCGTGTTTATTGCTGAACCACACACAGTTATCCAATATTACAGGTACGTCAAACAAGCATGAAAAAGCAGTGCCATAGAGCCGGATGAATGAGTAAGCATATACAGTACGGTGTAGCGTAATACAGAGCAGAGCAGAGAGCAAGCAGGGCTAGAGCAGTAGAGCAGTAAACAGGATTAAGATGTACATATATATATAAGCGGAAAAGCATGAATCATCGGATCAAATAAGCGATTAATAATAATGCTAGCGGAATGAATATATGCGTAGGCAGTAAGCAATGATCAAGCGTATATAATAAAAGTGAAATGGTATAGATGGGCTGTTATTGTATGAATGACTGTCCATTAAATAAGTTAACAAAAGGGCTTAACTGAATTAGATGCAAACAAACTCAATTGTATCTGAGTTGCTATAATAGCTCCCCCCCAGCAAACATGGATACAAAATAGTGTCTGTGTTTGCGAATTAAAAATGTTAAACTTAACAGGACAGTAAATATCAAAATTTATGAAATTAAGATGTATGACAGAACTATCGTGTGAATTACTACAAGTACGTGAAAGTCTGATTTCGTATATATCCGTGAGGCCAGATAAAATAACAGATCAAAATAATGTGTTAGTGATTTTAGAGGTTTATATACATTTACATTGGAATATGCAAACTTTGTTGACTATAATAATAGATAGATTAAAGTTTTCGATGTACACATACAAAACGAACAGGAAAGAAATTTACATCTGGAGATGCGAAAGAAATTATTAGTTCAAAATCGTAGCTATGTATCGTTGAGGCCATCTTACTCTTCGACCATATCTTGTCGTTACTGGTTTCTCTTCGTTTTTGTTCGTTGATGATTGAGACTCACGTTTCCGTGACTCGACGATTTTCGAATGATCTGTATATACTGGCTGATCGTCAGCTTCGATAAAAGCTGGTTTGACTCGGTCTATGCTAATTATATCCGTTTTTCCGGCCTTATCTATTGTAATAGTTTTATCATTTCTTCTAATAACTTTAAATGGACCATCGTAAGCTGGTTGTAAGGGACGCTGCACATTATCCCTTCTAATAAACACATGGGTACTGTCGCTCAGTTGTTTTGGTATGTACACACGTTGTTGATGTTGCCTCGGAAGTGTTACTCTTAGATTACCCATATGCTGCTTTAGACGTTGTACATAGCTGGCTAAATCAGTTGGAACACTTTTACTTGAGGTGAAAAATTCTCCTGGAAGACGTAAAGTGGTTCCATAAACCAACTCTGCTGGGCAACATCCTATATCTTGTTTAATTGTTGATCTTAAACCTAACATGACTAATGGGAGCTTGCTGGCCCAATCATTATTGCTAATAACAGATGTAAGAGAGGCTTTGAGTTGCCGATGTAATCTTTCTACCATACCATTCGCCATCGGATGGTAAAATGTTGTCCGAATACGCTTGATTCCTAGGAGTTCAGTGAGTTGTTGGAAGAGGTGGCTCTCGAATTGGGCTCCTCGATCGGTTGTAATGTGTGCAGGCACACCATAATGAGAGATCCAATGCTCTACTAAGGTTTTGGCTATAGTTTCGGCCGAAATGTCTTTTATGGGTACTGCTACAGGCCATCGCGTAAATCTATCAATGCAGGTAAAAATATAACTAAAGCCGTTTGAAATCGGCAGCGGTCCTACAATGTCAATATGTATATGCTCAAATCTGCTATCAGGATGACGAAAAGGACCTATTGCGGAACTGGTGTGTCGATTTACTTTAACTTTTTGGCATTTTATGCAAGTTTGCGTCCAATTACGAACATCCCGGTTCATACTTGGCCATACAAAACGTTCGCTGATTAATTTGATTGTGGCCTTTATCCCAGGATGTGATATGTTATGCATAGTGTCGAAAACCTTTCGTCTTAGAGGCTTCGGAATAAATGGTCTTGGTCGGCCCGTAGAAATATCGCACATAATACTCACGTTTTCGATTGAAGTTTCTTTTAGTACCAGGGAGGTTGTATTGTCAGACTTCAGTCTGTTTAACTCGACATCTATATTTTGTAATTCTGCTAATTCGCGATAATCGATTTCGGACTGGACGAGAGTATTTATCGTCGTTCTTGATAGTGCGTCAGCTACTTCGTTTTCTTGGCCTGTAATATATCGTATATCAGAAGCGAACTGGGAAATAAACTCTAATTGTCTGATCTCCCTCGGAGAGTAATTATCTTGCTTTGCGCTTAGTGCGTTCGTGAGTGGTTTGTGGTCTGTGTAAACTGCAAAATCTATGCCTTCTACCATATGTCGAAAATGTTTTATTGCCAAGTAAATGGCTAGTAATTCTCTTCCGAAAGTACTATATCTCGTTTGCGTAGGATTCAGTCTCTTTGAGAAGAATGAAAGCGGTTCCCATGTGCCATTTACTAACTGTTGTAAAACAGCTCCTACCGCCACATTCGATGCATCCGTCATGATAGCTAACGGTGTTTCGCTCTTTCTTCTAGCTAATGTCGTCTTTTTGTTGAGTGCCTTCTTGGCGTTCTCGAAGGCCTGTATTGCCTCTGCTGATAATTGGAATGTCCGGGAGTGTCCCCGTAACGCATCGGTCAGTGGTTGAAGTATTGCCGCACAATTCGGAATAAAACGTCTGTAATAATTTATTAGTCCCAGAAATCGTCGTAATTTCTTCTGTGTATCGGGCGACGGATAGTCTCTGATGGTATCGATTTCTGTAGAGATCGGTGTGATACCTTGAGAAGTTACCATGTGTCCAAGGAACTGTAAGGATCCTTTTCCAAACTCACACTTCTCAATGTTTATGGAAATACCATGATCTATTAGTCGCGCGAATAATTGCCGTAGTTGCTGTATGTGGTCGTCCATAGTGGTGCTGGCTACTAGTAAATCGTCTATGTATGCGTATACTCCAGGTAAGCCTCTGATGACCTGGTCAATAAACCGTTGAAATGTTTGTGCTGCATTAGTCAGTCCGAAAGGCATGCGTAAGAATTCATATAGCCCAAAAGGGGTTGTTACTGCTGTTTTTGGTATGTCTTGTGGAGCGACCGGGATGTGATAATACGCTCTAACTAAGTCAATCTTCGAGAATACTGTAGCACCTTCTATACTGTAAGTAAAATCATGGATGTGTGGTATAGGGTATCTATCGGCCATTGTTTGCTTATTAAGTGCTCGATAGTCTCCACATGGTCTTAATTCTCCGTTCTTTTTCGGAGCCATGTGTAATGGGGATGCCCACGGGCTGTTCGAAGGCCTTATTATGCCCAGCCTCATTAACTTGTCGAATTCTTGCTTTGCTATTGCTAGCCTTTTTGGGTCTAATCTTCTTGGCCTTGCATTAACCGGCGGTCCGTTGGTTACAATATGGTGTTGGATAGTATGCTTGAGATCTGTTTTATTGTACGTTACTTTTAAAAGCTCTGGAAACTCGTTTAACAATAATTTGCGTGGGTCGTTGCGGCTCTTATCTACCACTAGGTTCATAGAAACAGATTCTGTAAGTATTCCCGTAATCGAAGTAGTATGGGTACCGTTTATGAGTCTGTGGCGCCGTGAGTCTACTAGTAAATTGAAATTGCATAAGAAATCGATGCCTATTATAGGTACCGATACGTCTGCTATGACAAAATCCCAGCGGTATGTCGCGCCTCGTCCGAAATTTAAGGATAGCATTCGTTTGCCATATGTTTTAATATCTGATTTATTCGCCGCTTTTAGAACCAATGAATTGTTAAGGTTTCTTTTGTCGTCACATACTGGGGGTACTACGCTAATTTCAGCCCCCGTGTCCACCAAGAATTGAGTGCCTGTCATTCGGTCTTGTATATAAAATAGGCGGCTGTTTGAGGGCTTTGTGTTCGCTGCAGGCGTTGCCATGGACAACCGAGGGTACCGCTTACTTGCCGTGCTAAATCTACAAGGTTGTAAGCATTTTCTTGCTCTGTAACCATACATTTGATGATACCAACATATCAGCGGAGTTGCGCGTCTTCTGGAAGCTGATCGGCTTCTCTCGCGCGTGCCAACTCGTGATAATTTTCGTGGTCTCTCGCTCTGGGTCAACTCCGTGAGCTTGTGGCATAAAACATCTATCTCTTTCTGCAGAGTACTGATTCTATCGTCTACTGTCACGCTGTGTGATTGAGGGCTTGCTTGTTTTGCTCTTTCGTATATTCTATCAGCTATTTTCGCTATGTTGTCTATGTCAGCGTCAGTATCTCCAACAGCTAAGATTTGCTGAATACTGGACGGGAGTCGGCGAAGCCACAGTTGATAAAATAAGTTATTGTCTATTTTTCTATCACCTAGTAGACTTTTCATATGAGTTTTTAACTGTGATGGTGTTCTATCCCCCATTTGTACCTGGTTGAGTAGCTGCTCAACAGCTTGTTGGTCACATAGTGCAACTGCTTTAATTACTGCCTGCTTTAGTACATCGTATGGCCTTTCAGTATCCGGTTTAGATAACGCCTCTCGTACGCTTTCTGCTACTTCGTCTGGGAGGAGAGTGCTTGTGAGGCCGAATTTATCTCTTTGTAAGTTAATACGACTAGCCAGAAAATAGTTTTCGAGTCTAATGAACCACAGCTGAGGGTCGGTAACCTTCAAAGAGGGGACTGGAAGGTTGAGAGTTCTCACGGACGAAGTTTGCTGTACACTTGACATAGTGTTTTCGGAAGACATGCTTATAAAAAAAACTTTTGAGTAGTACACAAATATGATATAGATGTCACAAAAAAAACAGACGGACAGAAACAATGATAATAATAAATGGTACAATTTATAAAATGGAACAGACTTACTAAATCGCACCAATATATCAATTGTTTGTGAATGATCGTTATTTAGTATGAATATAATCGTTAAGTTCAATGTTTGTGAGTTAGGATCTAATAAATCCACAATTATGATTATGATACAAATAATAATCCGATTTGAGACGCAGCGCTTTGAATTTTCGGGATTAGATTATATCGTCGAAAATTGTTTTGTGATCGCTCGGCGAGGCTTCCAATGCTGTGGTGTTGTGCTCGTACGGCGAGGCCTCCAATTCTGTGGTGGTCGATATTCGGTACTATCCCTAAGCTTCGTATATTGTTCGTCTTGATAACCGTTACTCGACAACGTCCTAACGATGTATAAATCAGAAGACGAATACGAAGGGTTGATCGTGTTTATTGCTGAACCACACACAGTTATCCAATATTACAGGTACGTCAAACAAGCATGTAAAAGCAGTGCCATAGAGCCGGATGAATGAGTAAGCATATACAGTACGGTGTAGCGTAATACAGAGCAGAGCAGAGAGCAAGCAGGGCTAGAGCAGTAGAGCAGTAAACAGGATTAAGATGTACATATATATATAAGCGGAAAAGCATGAATCATCGGATCAAATAAGCGATTAATAATAATGCTAGCGGAATGAATATATGCGTAGGCAGTAAGCAATGATCAAGCGTATATAATAAAAGTGAAATGGTATAGATGGGCTGTTATTGTATGAATGACTGTCCATTAAATAAGTTAACAAAAGGGCTTAACCGAATTAGATGCAAACAAACTCAATTGTATCTGAGTTGCTATAAATGTTTAAGTTTGGCCAATCCTAGTTTTCATCCAGGCTACCCATATACCACCCAGAAATCTCATCAAAAATTATGAACTTACGTAACTATGGAATTTAAAATTGGGATGAAAGAAATATCACTTTAGGAACCTTCAAAAATTTAATGAAGGAAAGTGATTGGTAAGTGTTATGTCCTCAATCTATCTACTACTAATATACAGAAGATAACTTGTCTTAATCTAGATTAAGGCTTCGATACGATAGGTTGACTGGTTTAACCTTGAGGCAAGAATGCGTGAGTTCGAAGCAAGACTAACTGCCTTGGCTAGAGGGATGAGAACTACCCTATCAACTGATTGGTTGACAAGCGAGAGACAGAGAAGATGAGTTAACTGGAACACTATTCGATTTATCTTGATCCCCAATTCAGATTTGTGTAAAACATACCTGAATAAGTAGATGACTAACATGGCCATAACGTGAAAACAATTAGAAAAATACTTTTATATTCAAACGGGGAATTAGTGTAAAAAAAATAGAATATTACAGGTGACGTTTAAATTACTATGGCTTTGGAATATAAAGAGGTATGGCAGTGAATCATACATCAAACGAAAGCTTATGTTTTGTAAAATAATCTATGAAAAAAAGAATTTGAATTAAGTGAAATAACGTCCTCTAAAAAATAGCTTCCGTTCTTTGTCATGGTATCTTAGTTTCTCTGTTCACATCAGTAAGAGAATCTATTTTTAGTATTGTCTTTAATTTACCATTTTGAAAATTATTTCAATATTTTTCATAGTTGAAATCATGAGTCAATTGAAGCTAGACCACCATGGAAAACCTGAAAACACTGGACGGCCGTTTCGTTCTTTTATGGGACTCCTCAGCAGTGCGCATCCACGATCCTGCCTCGCGAGATTCGAACCTAGGGTCAATCAGTCTCGCGCGCGAGCGCTTAATCACTAGACCACTGAGCCGGCTGGCATCCAACGGTGTTAATGTCTAACTTCAACCAATCCATGAAGTTGAGCAACCGTTCACCAATTGTCTTCATTGAGTTTATATCTCACAATAGACGTTGTTGAACTTCACTGGTCACTGCTTCCCACTAGAACTCCAGGAAATATCTCTTGAAGTCAATCACTGATGAGTATATGATTATAATCAGAAGGGGTTTTGTGGAGATTTCAGTATTTTTCATAGTTGAAATCATGAGTCAATTGAATCTAGACCACGATGGAAAATGTGGAAGCACTGGACGGCCATTTCGTCCTATTGTGGAACTCCTCAGTAGTTTACACCGTTTGATGCCGGCCAGTCCAGTGGTCTAGAGGTTAAGCTCCCGCGAGGCGGGATCGTAAATGCGCACTGCTGAGGAGTCCCATAATAGGACAAAACAGCCGTCCAGCGCTTCCAGGTTTTACATGGAGGTCTAGATTCAGTTGAATCATGATTTCAACTATGAAAAATACTAAAATCTTCACAAAACCTTTTTTAATTATTTCAATATAGCAGACAAATCTATCTAATTATCATAATCATCCAATGAATTCTTCCAGGTTTTCAGTAATAGTAGTAGTCGTCTAACATCGATCAATTTATGATCTTAATCAAAAACTTACCAATCTCTACTAACTCTATACTAAAATGTAATTTTTAATTATCTATGTTCTAAATATAATTTCAATTTATCACATTTTATACGTAACGCCAACTATAGTAATTCAAAAACATAGAATTCTTTTTTTAAGTAAAGAACTTTCATTTATCTCTTTGTAATGATATAAAATGTCAACACATGATCTGTTGTGTAATCAATATTGATTTAATTTTCTGTTTACTAAAATCTATTAATTTAGATCAGCATCGAAAAATTTGTTATTGCTGAGGAGTTCCACAATAAAACGAAATGACTGTCCAGTGCTTCCAGGTTTTTCCATGGTGGTCTAGATTCAATGAACTTATGATGTCAACTATATAAAATTACTAAAATTTCCACACAAAAAAAACCCCTTCTAATAAGGTTCATTTTCATTGAATAAAAACATACACACACAACCACAAAAACACCCATACACACCTTTTTAATATAAGTATCCATTATGAAACTAACTTTATCCAGGGAAACCAAAAAAATATAAAAAAAAATCAGGTATCAGCTGATATAAAAATGTAGACGAGTTTACAACTTTAAGTATTTAGTTATCAATTATAATACTTAATTATCTGAAAGATTATTTTTAAAAGAAAAGGGGGTGTTAATTTAATCATTTTTAGTTAATTAATTAATCAATTAAACAATCATAGTTAATCCTTTGCTTAATAGTGAATTGACTTTAAAAGATGAACAAGATTTGTAGAAGACAGAAATGTTACACTGTACATTTTTTGTAATGAGATATGATAATGAAGAAAATTTGTGGAAAACTTTGGATTCAGATTCTATGCTATATGGCAATCGTCAATGAGGTATATCTGTAATTGTGATGGAATTAAGGCTCAGTGGTATCATCTCAGACTTTTAAGTTGATGTTATATAGAGTGAGTGCGTGCCATGTTTAATATAACGAGACCGCCTATCAGAGAGGAGTGAATTATCGATCAGAGTAATGATACACAAAAAGCTGTATGAGTAGTCTTGAGCACTTATCAGTCCTGCTATCTGTTTAGCCCAGCCACTAAAGTCCAGAACAGCAATAATAACCTCTGTAATATGAATCACTATTCTCAAACATAATGGGTTTATATACCAAACAAACTGACCACATCGTACCAATAAAATAGAAAATAACATTTGTACAAGATTTGGCCAAATGTGGCTGTGAATAGAGGGAACAGTGATTAATAGATTGGGTATAACTCAAGAATGCTAAATTGTATAATAATAGCCTATAAGTCAAAATAAAGCTTAGAATAAGAGAAACATGAATATGAATAGTTTAGTTACTTAACGATTGTACAATAGGAAATATATATATATATATATATATATATATATATATATATATATATATATCACATCGGTCCATAAATAGTTGTCACAGTTACCATTCATAATTCTCCACGGGATATAACAGTTTGGTGACACGTGATAGGATCTATCAGTCAGCAATGATCCCTTCACGATTACAGGTACATTTTGCTGACAAGTACCAAATAGCACGAAATCTGTATCCAAAGTCATTTGTCGATTACCTTAAACGAATACCTTACAATTATCTAATGCTTGAAGCAATCCCAAAATGTGAAGGGATGATACAATAAATAGATTGGAGACTAACAATAAGCAATAGTTTCCTGATACTTTCATATAATAATTGGATATGTTTTGCTAGCATTCATTCACAGGTTAGACTCATAGATCTTCTGGATATAATAAAGAAAAATCATCAGAAGTATTTCAGGAATGTTGATATCGATTAAAACTTACTTTGTCTATCGACAAATTCGTCAGTAATTGTAAACATTCCTTTTGTAGGCGTAATTTGATTGTTTGATTTATAAATCTTTGTGTATATGATAGATGGTTCCTTTTTTCAGAAGCTAAATCAAAAGTAGATAAAATTATTTACAAAAAAAAAAGAAAACTTTATTGATTAATGTCATGTCTTAGTCTGGTGGGCCCCTAGATATTCTATAGGAGAATATTGAAAACTGGATACGTCTGACTACCGAATAAATAAAGAAAAAATAAACAATTTCATTCACTCTCCTTTTCTCTCTCTCTCTCTCATATTAGTTCATCTCTATTCTGTTAATTCACATTTTCAGGGGGGTTTTGTGGGTATTACAGTATTTTTTTGTAGTTGAGATCATCAGTTAATTGAAAGTAGACCACCATGGAAAACTTGGAAGCACTGAAAAGTCGTTTCGTTCTATTGTGAGACTCCTCAGTAGTGCGTATTTACATTTATCGTGATTACTGATTTCATTTCGATCTTGACAATTTTAATTAATTAACAATCTTTAATGTCGACTAACACATTGCCTTCTTTATTGAATCATCATATTGAGACAATTCAACTAGAGAACTTGATGTGAAATCAATACAAAAGAGGTACTATTCTACGTTTATATATCCATGTTGTCTTTAGATTAGCTAAGATGAACAGTTACTATATCTTATCATTATATAAGTAGTATCTATCAAAAATTAAGTAAAAGTAATATAGTGTTCTTTAGCCAAATTATTTTTCTACAAACTCATTATAATAAATATAATATTAATAAGGCCATAGAAGACTAACTTACTTATATTTTCTCTAGTTGAATCAATCTAAAAAATCAGATAAAGTGATCTAAATTACAATCAATATCTTCATTAAGAAATTAAACGAATATTTTAAGTGAAGATAATTTTTCTTTATGTTCAATGATTACATTTTGGAAAAGTTAGTCACCCAGCTACAACGTAGGACCAGGCACATTTATGCATCAGTTCAAGTTGCCATACCTCGTTAGAGCAACAAGATGAACATCAAATTCATAGTAGTTAATTTAATGGTGGTAAGATATAAAAGAAAGGTTGTATATAAGGATATAGTACAGAAAGAAAGATAGATATGTAGCAATTTCAATCTCAAGGTTTAAGAGAAGATAAAGAGTGTACACACATACGCCATTGTGATCGATTCTGAGCCATGTCATACAGAGTCTCCAACCATTGGTTACGATAGTCACGCGGACCCCAACCAGGTAGTCTGCATCTACCAACATGGTTAAGACTAGAGGTTAGTGGCTTCAAGCTCTGATGCCACGTTTTAGTTTGGCCGCCCCCAACTCTCTTCCAACTATCCCCAACACTAGTCGGCATATCGCGTCGTGGTCATCGGTGTTCAGGCATACGTAACACATGGCCCAACCATCTCAGTTGATGAAGATTGACAACCTCATCAAATGATTTACCACCATTACCTAATACTCTGCGTCGAACCTCACTATTACTTAGCCGGTGATCCCAGCAGATACGAGCAATATTTCTAAGACATCTGTGGTCAACTAGTAGTAGCTTACGAGTATCTTCTACTCTTAATGGCCATGTTTCACAGCAGCAAAGTAGAACGGAGCGAACTGCTGCATAGTATATTCGTCCCTTAATTGATAGACGGACATCTCGCCTTTGCCATAGGTGACGTAAGCTGGCAAAAGCCAAACGAGATTTTTGAATCCGTGCTGAGATTTCGTCAGACACCAATCCATTAGGGCTGATCAGACTTCTAAGACAAGTGAAGTTGTTGACGCTTTCGACTACTTCACTCCCTATCCTTAGTTCAGGAGTTGATACAGACCAGTCCTGAAGCAATAATCTGCATTAAGGAGGGTGGGAGAAACGCATCCCAAACATCCAGGCACTGTTGTTCTGTGCTACCACAAACACTCTGTATTTTATCAGCGTCCTCACCAAATAGAACTATGTCATCTGCGTATTCTAAGTCGATCAGTGGACCTCCCGGAAGGAGATCAGTTCCTGAAAATTCAGTCGACGAGAGTGTTATTTCCAGCAGTAGATCTATGATGAAGTTAAACAAAAATGGGTATAATGGACAGCCTTGTCGGACACCACATGAAGTTTTAAAATCAGATGACGGTTTGCCATCAGCTCTTACTCGACTGGTAGTGTTCGAGTAAAGAGCTTTAACATTTCGGAAAATACTGCAATTAAACAACACAATAGGACGAAACGACTATTCAGTGCTTCCAGGTTTTCCATCGCACTCTAGTTTCAAATGACTCATGATCTCAACTATTGAAATAAACAATATAAATTGTCTACAATCTCTTTAAAGAACATAAACTTACATCATATCAATATCATACTTAAGGATATTAACATTGAATTGTTCAGATCATAACAAATTTATTTTCATACCGGAGTAATTATATTAAATAATTACTGATTAATAATTCATGTCATATTATTTAGATTTTAATATCGACTAATTTCTAATGTAAACATTTCCAAACACTTGTTATATACTTTATAAAGATGATGTATTTTTTAAGAGCTTCACAAGACAAGCCCTCACATGGAATCATGAAGGTCAAAGGAGAAGAGGAAGATCAAGGAACACATTACATTCAGAAATGGAGATAGACATGAGAAGAATGAATAACAACTGGATGGAACTAGAAAGGAAAGGATAGGACAGAGTGGGTTAGAGAATGCTGATCGGAGGCCTATGCTCCATTGGGAGTAACAGGCGTAAGTAAGTAATTATACTCTTACGTTATATATAATGATAAACTTTATTGGAAAGACAATTAACCATCTTTAAACATTAACTAATACTCATTTATAGAGTATGATTACTCATCTTGACATAATTGCTGTTTAGTAAAATAGTATATCTGTTTGTAAGTTAGTTGGTGATAATCAACATAGATTATGTCAAAAATACAAGTCAGCTCCGGACATACATTAAGGAAATCACCAAAATGTATCACGAGGCAAGCCCTAACTTGGAATCCTGAAGGGAAGCGAAAAAGAGGAAGGTCAAAGAACACATTACGCCGGGAGATTAAAGCAGATATGAAAAGGATGAATAGCAACTGGAAAGGATTGCCCAGGACAGGGTTGAATGGAGAATACTTGTGGGTAGCCTATACTCCTCAACGAGGGGTAACAGACATAAGTAAGTAAGTACAAGTCAGCCCATTTGGATATACTTCGTTAACATGAGATGAAATTGACAAAATGAATAGTGAAGGAGTCGAAATAATTGTACCGAGCAATGATAGAGAGGAAGACTAAAAAGAAAGAATATGGCTTTAGGAGAACAATTGAAGAAGTATGAGTGAAGAAATATTGGTATTCAAAGCCTAGGTTAAGATAAAGAATGAATGCGTCTGCATCAGTGTAACTAATTCTGAGCTATATCCTATTAAGTCTCCATCCACTGATAGTACTTATCACTCAGACTCTAGTCAAGTGATCTTTATTCGCGAACATGATTAAGATCAACAATAACTCCATAGATTGATGTTTTGTCTAGGTTTAGTAGCGTCTTCCACAGCTTTCTTTAGATCTGTTCTCACTCCAACCAACATAAGATGTTGAGATAGAAGTTGGTTGATGAATATGTAGTACATGTCACAACTACCTTAGTCGATAAAGATTCTGTAAGTGGAGAAACACAGCACAACAACAAAATCTTAAAGTTATTAAATACAACTACAATCTAGATAATTAGTACTGACTTTACGTAAACTGTGTTAATATAACAAAATTGAAGTTGATTAAATGATACAATTAAAATGATTACGTAGTCCAATATTGAATACAAAAATGGACAGAATGCGATTTTTAACAAAACACTCACCTGTAGCATTGAATCCAATATTATTAGATCTGTTGATTTAAAATTAGAATGGAGGGATTGTAGAGATTATAGTAATTTTAATAGTTGAATTCACGAGCTAATTTAAGCTAGACCACCATTGCAAACCTAGAAACATTGGATGGCTGTTTCGTCCTAGTATGAGACTCCTCAACAATGCATATCCATGATCCTACACCAGAGGGACTCGAACCCAGAACCTTTGGCCTCACGTGAGAACGCTTAACCTCTAGACCACTGAACTGGTAGCTATCCAACGGTGTTAATGTTCAACCTCAATCAATTCATGATCTTGCGCAACTATTCATTCATTGTCTAAAGTAGATACTTGTCTCTACTCGACTCGGATTGAATAGACAGAAAACTATTCAAATAATCTTACATGATAGAATGTGAATGATGAACATTTTGTTTGCCAATACAATAGATGTGTAAACTCTTGCAAAACATATCAATCGACTATTTAATTTATACTGTTTAGTTTTTATATTTAATATAGCGATTAATATAACATGTATAATTTATTATTCAATGTTCTCTTGTTTTATACAGGAGACATTAGGACGAAGAGTAATCTGTTCAACCTTTGATCATTTGTTGTTGAAACCAATTAATATATATATTACTTATCTGATTGATAAACTTTGACTTTGCTACGTATGGCGTTCTTTGAGCGTGATTACATGTTATGAAAATTAGTACAACTTCCAGTGTGATCAATATAATTTGTTCAGGATACATTCAGCATTCTTCATTAGTATCTGGATGTGTAATTGATCATTCTTGTCTTAAAGCTTCATATATTACTTACTTACTTACGCCTGTTACCCCTCGTCGAGAAGTTTAGGCCGCTCACCAGCATTATCCATCCATATATGAAAAAAAAATAAATTATATGTAAGACAATTATAATAGGCCATGTGTAAGTTATTTTTAGTTTACATTACAAACTGACTATAAACTAGACAACTGTTGGAAACCAAGAAATATTTGATTATCGTTTTATTTCATTATTTATTTGTTTATTTAAACATATAAACATTGGTACAAAAAAGCACCAGATAAATATGCGCCACACAAATCAAATGAGATTTGTGTGAGGGCTACGATACTGCCCAGGTGCCCAAACTGAAGCAGATAGTTTTCTTAGGAGGCCATACCCCGAGTCTTTGACCTTGAGGTCTGATCCACAAGGTAGTGGAGCATCGTAATGAGATGCAGCCTCATAGTAGCCGGTAAACAACGATTGATTCATACATAATTTGTTCCCTCAGGATACTGGAACCCATGTGCACCATTGGTTTGGAATAAGGGTTTTCCAACTCTAGGTGGACGCGCCGTGTCCACCAACCTGAACATTCGCTTTCCGTCCTCTCACTTTCGTAAACAACACCCCTGCCACGAGAAGGCAGTGAGTAGGACTTTCCTGGCAGAGGCTATATACGCGTGGCCATGTGAGGGCATTTCGAGAGGGAGAGCGGACTCTCCCCACTCTCGGCCGTACGAGGGCATTTAGAGGTATTGGAGGTGGTTACTTCGCTCTCATATCCAATTTTATTATGTAACTTATCAAGGGTACAAAATCATACCCTTGTCAGAAATAGAATCGAAGACTCTTTATCTTTCAATGTTTTAGGCACGACGCTAATTTCTGCACTTGTATCTACTAAGAGTTGTCCCCCTGTCGTCTGGTCGTGTATGTAAAACAAACGACTGTCTCTAGGAGTCACGCCAGCTGACGTAGTTGTCACCGACATCCCGCTGGATCGTTTCCAGGTTGTGTTACTTTAAATCTACAAGGTAGTCTACACTTTCTAGTCATGTTGCCATATGTTTGATGACACCAGCATATCGAAGGAGTTAAGCGTCTCTTCAAGGACGATCGCCTTCTAGTGCGCAGCGTGTTTTGTGACCATATTTGTGATCTGTCATTCTGAGTCGACTTTGTCAACATGTGGCATAAAATACATATCTCTCTCTGCAGCGTATTGATCCTGTCGTCCATCGTCATGTTGAGTAATTATGGGTCGCTAACCCTAAAAGGCGGGATAAAAAGACTAAGGGACCTCACGGGCTGCGTTTGAGAAAAACTTAACGTAGCGTTCTCTGACATGTTTACAAATAATAGATAGTACATGAATAAAACAATGTATGTGTAAAGAAGAGAAATAAACTGGCAAAAATAATCATAATAACAAATGATACAATCAGAATGGGTTTTGTGGAGATTTAGTATTTTCATAGTTGAAAGCATGAGTCAGTTGAAGCTAGACCACCAAGGAAAACTTGTAAGCACTGGACAGTCGTTTCGTCCTATTGTGGGACTCCTCACCAGTGCTCTGGCGCGAGACTGGTAGGTCCTGGGTTCGGATCTCGCGAGGCGGTTTGATGCCTATGTAGTTATCACATTTGCTCAGATCTCCTTTCTTTGGTACCTTGATCCATTTCCAGTTGTCCTCCATCATAGTTTCTTCTACTTCCAGTAGATCCTGTAAACCTTGGAACTGGTTGTTGAGAGTTCTCTTGAATTTGTTAGTATCTCGAAGGAAGGTTGTATTGGACATTTGTCATGCTGTTCCCCCAGTTGTCCAGTGTTTCTTTGGCTTCAGTTTCATCTTGACAACCACCACTTGGTGACGATCTGAAGCTATGTCAGCTCCTCTCCTGGTTCTCACGTCTTCCATTGTCTTTCTGAATTTTTTGTTGATACAAATATGATCTTTCTGGTTCTGCATAGTGTGATCCAGCGAGATCCATGTAGCTTTATGCAAGCGTTTGTGTGGGAATATTGTGCCGCCTATAACCAATCGTTGAATGCACATAAATTTGCAAGTCTGTTACCATTCTCATTCCTTTCTCCATGTAGTCCCATGATGTTTTCATATCCGGCGTTGTCCATCCCGATTTTGGCGTTTAGGCCTTTCATCAGGATTATGAGATCCTTTCTTGGGCACTTTGCTATGATCGATTACAGCCTTGAATAAAATTGATCTTTATTGTTGTCGTCGCTATCATTGGTGGGTACTTAACATTGGATAACGTTTACCGTGATTTCCTCCCTCATTTTAATGCTAGGTGATTCTGGATCCGTGAGATTCCCATCCTGCAAGTGCATCACGTACTACTTTGGACAACTTTAGAGCGATTCCCTGAGTATGTGGAGCATTCTCCTCTTCGTGACCGGAGTCCAGAAGCATCTTTCCCGTACCTAACTTTTGCTGTCCAGCTTGGGTCCAATGAGTTTGTTCAATCTGGTTGGCATTTTTTGAGCAAGATTTTTTTCTGCGGATTGGGGTTGCCGACCCCATGCCCAACACTCCTCCTTTACTGGGGCTTTGGACCGACAGCTACAGGCGGAGTTTGATGGAGATAGAAATTTATAGCTCAAGTCAACGATCCTAATAGAGTTTCATTCCTTGGGTTGTGTGGTTTAAACGTGGGACTCTCATTGTTCTTCAGAACAACAGCACCTAGTGATCAATGGTTACAGTAATATAAGTTTCAAGTCTGAACAATGGAAGGTACATCCAGTGACTTTTCTTGTTTCCTGATTGGGAAGTTGATGGTTTAAAGGATTTAAATGGACTAATCCCCATCCCATACAATGTGGATGTGTTGTGGGAATCACTGTTATTGACAACGGTTGAGAATTCAACAGATATAACCATAATAAAAGTCTCTCAAATATTATGGTTATAATCTAACTTATCATTACTAGCTTATTTCTCGGAGGTCTACATACCTAGTTTCTAATCGCAATTGTTATGAGGGTTAGTAGGTGTAACAGAGTTCGAATATGAGAGCTACGGACTTTAATCTGAATGCCTTAATCACTAACCCAACGTTTCTATGTAAATTTGACCCGCAAATACTTAAACAAGCATAAATAGATATTGGTTGAGATTTAGTTTTAGTGAAACAGTGGCTTAGTGATTAAGGTCTTCGACTAGCTTGTAGGCTCAACGCTCATCCCATTTAATTTGGCTTAATCAGCCAGGAATTATCACTAGTCTTAACACATATAAAGCGTGAATCAAAGCCGAGTATACGAATCAGTACTTGGCAAATTGATTACATCATTATCTTCAATGAATAAGGTACAAAACCTCTTGATGATATACAATCACAAGTCTAATACAAAAATAAGTATATAACTCTATCCATTGATTAACACTAAATCTACAATCAGTATAGGCACCATAAGAATCACAACAGTATGCATGGAAAACTCACTACATGGTAAACGCAAAATAGGCCAAAAAGTATATCAATTATTATTATTATTACTATTATTATTATTATTATTAATGGCTTTATTATTAGAAATTAATTATTAGAAATAAATACAAATGTACAAAAGTCAACAACAGTAAGCGGAGAGCAGAAGAAAGACAAGTAACAGAGTCTGAAGTCAAATCAAGTATCTACATGACGGGAAGTAATGGATAATAATAATAATAATAATAATAATAATAATAATGTATTTTATCTTAAAAGAAAACAATGACGAACAATTGTATTAGAGTTTATTTGCAAATTCCAGTTTGATGTTCGAATCTCTCTCGTTTATTGTGCGTCTTACTAAAAAATCAGAAGAAAAGAGAATAGAGAGAACAGGAGTTATTTCTAGTAATGAAAGTTATGATTTTATTGTAGTTCATAAAGCCGTGGCTACATGGTTAAGATGTTCAACGACTTTTAGCTACTAAGTCGTACGTTCGAATACCACTTCGTCCAATTCGATCTCGGCAATCTGGTTTTACAACTAGCCCTAATACTTGATCAGTGACTTAAAACCAAGTACACAAATTTGTAATTAGTAAGCGATTGTATGTTAATAATAGTCTAATATAATTTACGATGAAATAATATCGCAGATTTATGGCTCAAATGAAAACTTTCGATAGTGTTTCACTTTCTGAGTTAGATGATTTAGTTTTAAAGCTTTTAAATGAATTAGGTATTAATGATGGTTTCTAGAACGACAATGAAAACATCGCATATTAAATCAATCAGTTGAGATAATATAACATTACTAATAGAGCTCATGTGCTCAACCCAAATTGACATATGTGAAGAGCAAGGTTCAAAAGTATGACTTATTACTTAGATGCTACTACTTCATATAATTGCTATATAATGTTTCAAGTTGATTCAAAATGACTAAGAAAGTGTTTTATTTGGTCAACAACTAACAGCAATCTTTATAGACTTGGATCAGATTGTTAAGGTTTGAGTTAAGTAAAACTACCGCCATTCATACAGTGTATTCTTGATTATTTAGTTAATCAGTTGCCAATTATCATCACACTATATTATATTAATCATAATAGTATGAGTTAATTTTACGTTTTAAGGCTTTTTGGAACGTGTTTAAAAATTCTAAGATACGCCCACTTTTCTGTTTGTCCAATGTAGCTGCTTTGGCGGGAACACGTGAATTTATAAATATAGTTGGCGGTAACGTGAAAAGGGGTGCTTGTCGACCTTTGATTGGGTTACTGGACATGTTGTTTTATACAGAATTTATAGTTTGGCTGCCGAGTAAGTTCTGGCTAATGCAGTGTTAAGCCTCCTGTTGATTGTGCTTGAGACGTCATCACTTTTAAAGTTGAAATTTATAGATATTAGGTTTTTATTGACTGCATTCACACCCGTCTTATTTTCTTTAGGTTTTTTACATTCCTTAATAAATTTCTGTAGGTAACAGTCGTCCCCTGGTCACTTTTTCAACGATCATCAATTCTTTTTCCGGTTTGCCGGTGGTACATATCCTTTCTACCCCATAAAATAGTTTCTGATCAACACTTTCTTGTGACCGACTAGACAAAAACTATTGAAATTCGGGTAAAGACCATTCCAAGTACTTTTCCGATAAACTGAAAATTGGACCGTCCCGCCTTCCCGCAGTTGTATGACAGTGTCAAGAAGGTGGAACATGTCATCCTGTTTGTGTTCCATAGTAAATTTTATGTCGAGATGAGCATTATTGGAGAGGCCTAACAGGCGGATTGCATGCTGTTTACTATTACAGACAATGAGTATTTCCAAAAGATTTTATTATTGTGATTTTGAAACATCGCAGGTTGTAAGCAGCTGACGAGAACCAAACAAAATAAAATGAGTTCATACTATTCTACTAAAAGCTTTGTTCCTCCTCTCTTTAAAATATGATTGTTGGTCTGTTTAATTATGTTTATGACCAATAATCATGGTTAATATGTATACAACCTACTTGAAACACCGTTTGCAAAAATTATCGTCGCATTCTCTGCACGACAACTCAGCAACTCCTTCACACATATAGCACGAAGGAGAATTTTCCATTACAGTGGGATCATCGTCCAGACCAAAATCAACACCACATTTTGCATCAATCTGTGCTTCTTCCATGTACTAAAAATGCAAAGTGTAATATAAACGATAAGGCAGTACACCTTAATGAGAAAACTAATCAGAATGATTTATAAGATAATCTACTATACACTTCTAACCAAATTCATCTTTAGCTGAGTTCAACCAGTTACAAACAACGTACAACCTGGTACATATATGCACCAGCCCAAATTGTCGCCACACTTCAGCGTAGAGATGATATTATTAAGATAAATATCATGGCCACTGGTCAAAATAATAGCGTCGATGACAACTGGGAAGTTTACACTTGCCAACATGGCTTAGACCAAAAGTCAACGACTTTATGGACTGATGCCATATTTTGACAGCCCTTAGCTTTCTTACTCCTATTCTAGCCAACATCGAGTGTCAATGTAAGAAGTTGGGCATACAAAACGTATGTCCCGATAATGTCAGTCGATGAGGATTTACAATATTATCGACCGACACACCATTTTTACTTAATACTCTACACTTAGTTTCAGAATCACTCAATCAATATTCTCATAATACGCGAGCACTGCGTTGAAAACAACAATAAACGAACCTTAGTAATCTACAAATGTCCTCTGCTTTTAATGATCATAAAGTACAATAGAAAAAACTGCTGTGAAGCAAACTCGTCCTTTGATTGATCGAATTCACTAGTTGGACTGGAGATCAAATTAATAACATATGTTTAAAATAAGGAATTCGATTAGAGCAATGCGGTCGGTATTCAATGTTCTAGCAAGTTATATTACATAAAACTCAGAAAACTATTCAGGAAGATGTCTTTTTAAATAATCCAGTATTATTTATTAAATGTTACAGTATGCGATTCAGATGTAAGACAATGAAACTGTGTAGATACTAAGCCATACTTGACATTTTATTGAACAAAAGTATATTTTAACGTCTTGTGAAGCACTACACACTCTGATCATGCTTTAATACGAGCACGCATTTGTCTGCGCCTCACGCAGAAAAACTACACTAAGAAGACCCATTAGAATTGAACTGGGGGACGAGAAAACCAAAAGTAAGTTCAAGGAACAACTCAAGTCACATCTAGGTAGTTCTGAAAACGTGGCTGACCCAGATGTTGCTTGGAAAGATATATGAAAAGCTGTGGAAACAGAAGTAACATTTATTAGTAACTTGAGCCAAGAGGTTCCAAAAAACCAATGGATTTCTTCTAAGTCTATTGCACTGATGGATTCTCGTAAACTCGTCCCATCAGGCTCTGAACACGATGAAGAGCGGAAGCAAATCAGATCTAGGTTAACCAAAAGTCTAAGAAATGATAGTGAGCAGTGGTGGGCAACGAAAGCAAAAGAAATGGAAAAGGTAGCGGCTGTAGGCAACACAAGATAACTCTTCAGACTAATGAAAGGAACCGGAATTAAGAAGTCAAGTGTAAATTAGACGACCTCGGGAAGAGACAACACTCTTATCTGATCTCAGCCCAGACGTTTAGAACGATGGGCGGAACACTTTAGAGAACAACTTAGCTGGCCTTCAGCTACTCTACAGTTACCCACCATTTCCAGACAGTTTGAATGGAACATTGAAGTAGGTCCCCCGACTCTAGCTGCAGTTCAAAAGGATATAGCTAATCTGAAACGAGAAAGGGCAGCTGGTCCAGATGGATTAGCTCCAGAGGTCTTTAAATATGGTGGTCCGATTTTAGCGATTAGGTTGACTAATATTTCAGCTAAAATCTGGGAGTTGGACGTAATCCCATCTGACTGGTCACAATCACTGATTGTCCCAATATATAAGAAGGGGTTGAAATCATCCTATGATAACCATAGAGGGATTAGTTTGACTAATACAGCATCTAAAATACTTGCCTCGATAATTATCGGGCTCCCAACTAAGACCCGTGAACTGCAAACACGAGAAAATCAGGCTGGCATCAAACCTGGTCGTGGCTGCATCGACCACATATTCACTATTCGTCCGGTTTTAGAACACAGACATGCTTATCGGCGTCCGACAATGATTGTTTTTCTCGACTTAAAAGCAGCATTTGACTCGGTAGACCGAGAGGCTCTGCGGCAGTGTCTGTCATTGAAAGGTGTACCTCAGAAGTACATAATCCTTGTGAAGGCTCTTTACTCGAACATTACTAGTCGAGTCAGAGTTTATGGCGAACTGTCATATGATTTTACAACCTCATGTGGTGACCGACAAGGCTGTCCATTACGCCCATTTTTGTTTAACTTCATCATAGACCTACTGCTGGAAATAACACTCTCGTCGACTGAATTTTTAGGAACTGATCTCCTTCCGGGAGGTCCACTGATCAACTTAGAATATGCAGATGACATAGTCCTATTTGGTGAGGACGCTGATAAAATACAGAGTGCTTTTGGTAGCACAGAACAACAGTGCCTGGATGTTTGGGATGCGTTTCTCCCACCCTCCTTAATGCAGATTATTGCTTCAGGACTGGTCTGTATCAACTCCTGAACTAAGGATAGGGAGTGAAGTAGTCGAACGTGTCAACAACTTCACTTGTCTTAGAAGTCTGATCAGCCCTAATGGGTTGGTGTCTGACGAAATCTCAGCACGGATTCAGAAAGCCCGTTTGGTTTTTGCCAACTTGCGTCTCCTATGGCGAAGACGAGATGTCCGTCTATCAATTAAGGGACGAATATACTATGCAGCAGTTCGCTCTGTTCTACTTTGCTGCTGTGAAACATGGCCATTAAGAGTAGAAGATACTCGTAAGCTACTACTAGTTGACCACAGATGTCTTAGAAATATTGCTCGTATCTGCTGGGATCACCGGCTAAGTAATAGTGAGGTTCGACGCAGAGTATTAGGTAATGGTGGCAAATCATTTGATGAGGTTGTCAATCTTCATCAACTCAGATGATCGGGCCATGTGTTACGTATGCCTGAACACCGATGACCACGACGCGATATGCCGATTAGTGTTGGGGATAGTTGGAAGAGAGTTAGGGGCGGCCAAACTAAAACGTGGCATCAGAGCTTGAAGCCACTAACCTCTAGTCTTAACCATGTTGGTAGATGCAGACTACATGGTTATTAATTACTTTATTTAAACACCTAAATATTGGTACAAAAAAGCACCAGATACATATGCGCCACACAAATCTCATTTGATTTGTGTGAGCTGTGATACTGATCAGGTGCCCAAACTGAAGCAGGTGGTTTTCTTAGGGGGCCACACCCCGAGCCTTTCACCTAAAGGTCTGATCCACAAGGCAGTGGAGCATCGTGAGGAGATGCAGTCCCACGGTAGCCGGTAACCAACGATTGATTCATGCACCATTTGTTCCCTCAGGATACTGGAGTCAATGTGCACCATTGGTTTGGAATCAGGGTTTTCCAACTCCCCTAGGTGGATCCTCCACATTCACCAACCCGGTTGAAGCGCCGGACATTCGCTTTTCGTACTCTCAATTTGGTAAACAACACCCCTGGTGTGAGAAGGCAGTGAGTAGGACTTTCCTGGAAGAGGCTATATACGCGTGTCCATGTGAGATCATTTGGAGAAGGAGAGCGGACTCTCCCCACTCTCGGCCGTACCAGGGCATGTCGGGGGCACATGGTTGGGATCCGCGTGACTATCGTAACCAATGGTTGGAGACTCTGGGTGACATGGCTTAGAATCGATCACAATGGCGTATATATATATATATATATATATATATATATATATATATATATATATATATTACCACCATTAAATTAACTACTATGAATTAGGTGTTCATCTTGTTGTGCTAATTAGGTGTGGCAAATTCGACCGATGCATATTTGTGCCTGGTCCTACGTTGTAGCTGACTGACTGACATATACTGAATTATTATCACTTAACATGTTCCAAAGAGCAATGACATATGATCAGGAAATTCCTTTCAGAAATATTAGATAGGTAATCGATTCATGGGTTTCTATTATTTCGACCAAGAAACACAATTTATGCACTAAAAACCCACTGAATGACCCCTTTTTTTCTAAGCAAATATCTACAAAATTTACAGTAGTTTAGTATAGTTTCTCTAATTTTTATAAAAAATATGTTTCTCTAACAGCTTATTTGTTTGTTTCTACTAATTCTTTTGTATGGGACTTAACATGTTTAGTTGATGAGATACATTAGTATGAATTTTATAAATCCATGACTTACAGTATTCGATATATTTTTTAATTACTTAATTATTATTTAGTATATAGTATTGTGATAGTTTTCAAGCACACAAAACTTCCTAATGATTAATATGATTGACAAATACACGACACAAGGCCTTTAGAACATATTTTTTCCCGGTTTGAACTCAATACAAACCAAGTACTACAACATAACCACACAACTTATAAACGATACATTGTCCATCATTAGTTAAGAACTCAGATTAAATCGGGAAATATCAAGATCAACTGTAACTGAATGCACTATTGGAGGTATGACTAACCTGTTCCACAATTTTAGAAACTTGATCGGCCTTTGGTAATGAAGAGTTTTCAGAAGAAGCAGGTTTTTCTTCAGCCAGTCCTTTGAGCTGTCGGAATCGATATTCTAAAAGAGAGACATCTTCTACTACAACCAAAATGCTGAAAGACCTAGCTTTTACCTTTGACTTGATTCTTCTTAAGGTTCTCAAACCTCTTAATAAGCTCATCAGTCTTCGGATCTGAAAAAGTTTATACCTAAAATAAAAATGTCTTAAGAAATTTTCATACCATTGCGTGAGCGAATTTCATGACAAGTTTTATTAGGTTTTAATTTTGATGCTACAAGAAATGCACGACTGGTACATTAACCGAAAGCCGGAATACCTTGAAGAAGCGAATGAACAAAGTTGTTCTTCAGATTCATTCAAACTAATAGCTTATTTTTAAAAAAACAGCAAACAAATTACCCTTTATTATCATAATAACAATCCAAACATACTGGCTTGAATTTTTCAAGTTTAAACTTCAAACATCTCGAACATTGTACTGAGCCACATATTTTACAGGATTTCTGCTGACTATTTGAATTAATCTTTGAATACCTTTTTATTCGACGATGAAAACTCAACTCTACATAGTTCACAAAGCATCTTGAGGAATAAAGGTAGTTCACCGTCTTCACAAGAGCGTAAATTAAGCAGGTGTCTAGAGGAAAATCAAGACAGCGAAAAGCACGAATCATTGAATATCACGAGATATCTAGTCGATTTGTACACAGAATCAGTATGTCACTAACCATAGACATCGTAAGAACTGACACTAATGTAGATTAACTTGTTTCTACACAACATCAACATAGTAATAGGAAATCAAACAAATACATAACAACGGACCCTAAGTTTAACCCCAAAAACGTTTACGCAGTGGTTCAGCAATCACCTGAAAACATGTGGTCGAATGCTTCTAACCTATGGATTTCTTTTACTTTAATAATCTACGTTTCACAAGGTAAGACATAGGACTGAAACTTAGGTCCTATTTAGCAGACTAACATTTATTTGAAACTATCAAGTCCAATCTTGGCACTGTCACCTACAAAATCCGTTAAAAAAAATTTTAATAGATCATATAAATCTACTATTCAAAAGAGGGTGACGCTACTTTCCGAAATAAGCCACGGTAAGCAAATTACATCCCGAATTCACGGTCAGTTTGGATTCTTATGCTAGCAAATACAACACGACTGGTGACATCATTATTTAACTTAAACACACGTGAACTATAGACAGCCACGAAAGCCAAGACAATTACGGGAAAACGGCTTGCTAAGAACTGGTCATTGAGTTCATGATTGCGACACACTGATTATCACATCTGGTTCCTAATGAGGCTCATATCAATAAACTACGAGTACTAAAACCTCATCAAGCCAAATTAAGGCTCAGAAAACTTTCATAAACCTTCGTTCATCCTGCAATAAACTAGTTGCATTTTAATTTCTTCTGTGGACGACTTTTGCGCTAGACAAATTTTTAGACATCAAAATGGAGCCAAACTTATTATTACGCTGCTCAGCGAGAATCCGCTTTCCATTCGTCAGACAGAGGCTCATTGGCTTTATTAGTAGTCGCTTTTACGTAATTTTCATTAAAAGTGACTTACAAATGAAACAATCACCTAGCTAAAACCCAGAGGTGCTTTGAGATTTATATATTATTTATTTTTCACAACCAAATAATAATGTGAAGGATATTTCCAAACTTTTTCAAGAGAAGAATGAGTTTTTTCTGTCTTCCGTTTTATTTTATATTGTCAAGGACGAAAATGCATTAAGGATCCTAACATCAAGATGCAACTACGGGTCAGGAAAACAGATGTTACGTATATATCCAACTCACCCGCGCATTCAACTTCAGATCACATAGTTTCAGTTTCAGTTTCAGTTTGGAAAGGACAGGAGTCTTGGTGGCCTGTGTTAGTCCTGGCAATGATGGTCTCTCAGCTGATCCAACTTTCTTTTGAAGGAGTCGACGGATGGAGCCTCAACCACGTGCTGAGGTAATGAGTTCCACTCGTTGATTATTCGATGGGAAAGTCGGTAGTCAGCTGACAAGTAATTCGTTCTGGGCTTGTGAACTTTTTTGGAGTGTCCTCGTAGATTTTCTGTTTTGGAAGACAAGAAAAATGAGGGCATATCAGGTGCAAATTTGTCATTTAGCAATTTGAAAACTATAATCAAGTCACCTCTGATTCTTCTATATGACAGCGGGAATAGGTTTAGCTTGGTCAGTCTAGTACCATACGGGAGCTTCGCTATTCCGGGAATCAGCCTAGTTGCTGTTCTCTGAACTCTTTCCAATAGTTCACTGTCTTTTTTTAGGCAGGGGCTAGCTGCTTGTATACAGTACTCAAGTTTAGGGCGTACGAACACTGTATACAAAGTCAGAAACGTTTTAGCGTCAAAATGCCTAAAAGCCCTGCGTATGGACCATAAAGTCCTAAAACCTTTGGCGGCTATTGCACGGCAGTGTGCAGTAGTCTTTAAGTCTTGACTAACGATGACGCCTAAGTCATTGTGTGCCTGAACAATAGGTAACTCAGTGTTATTCATCGTGTATGTATCTGTACCCTGATGGCCAATATGCATCACAATACACTTGGAAGTGTTTATCGGCAATTGCCAGGTTTGGGACCATTCAGATAATCTCTCCAGGTCATTTTGAAGTTCTAAGCTATGGCTCTTGCTTTGTATCGCTCTCCATATCTTGACATCATCAGCATAGAGTAAGACCGATAACGATAGTAGACGAGGGAGATCATTTACGTACAGGAGGAATAACACTGGCCCCAAAACTGTACCCTGGGGGACTCCACTAAGCACAGTTTCCCAGCTAGACAACTTGCAGTTCACCCTGACTCTTTGTTGACGCCCAACTAGGAAGTCTTTTATCCACATCAATAGATTGCCTCCAATCCCGACATTCCTTAGCTTATATAACAGCCGGTTATGCGGAACTTTGTCGAAGGCTTTGCTGAAATCGATGTAAGCTACGTCTATAGGTAATTTTTGGTCCTTAAGAGCGCACCAGCTTTCACGAGCGACTAATAAGTTTGTGAGACAAGAGTAACCTGTTCTAAAACCATGCTGCTTTTCGGAGAGGATCCGGTTTTCATCGAGATACTTTAACAGTTCCTTCCGAATAATCTTTTCTAAGATTTTAACAACCACACTAGTTAGGCTAATTGGTCGGTAATTCTCAGGCTTATGTTTTGTACCTGTTTTGAAGACTGGACTTACTATGGCGGATAGATTAAAACATACACTTAAAGGGTTCGCAACAAAGTTAGCTAATTCCTTTAGTAACCTAGGATGCAGTTCATCGGGTCCAGTGGATTTACCTATGTCAAGCTTAACTAGCAGACCAAAAACATCGAGTTCTTCAATGGTTACGCTGTCCAGTGCTTGTGTGGGTGGATTTTCATGGACTGGTGAGAAGGGTGTTTCTATGATGTATACATCGCTAAAGTATTTAGAGAATACTTGAGCTTTGCCAAAGTCATCCTCCACTAGTGATGTGGCAGTACTGTCTCCCCATAATGAAGGAACATTTCTTCTCCTTTTTGTCCTTTAGTTTATATACGAATACAAGCGTTTAGGGCATTCTATGGATTCCCTTACGATTTTCTCTTCGTGCAGCTTTCTGGCCTTACGGAGGGTCGAGGCACAGGTATTTCGAGCCTTTTGATACTGAGATTTCGCCTCGTCAGTCCCCAGTAACCTAAATCTGTCCCACAATTTCCTTCTTTTACGGAGAAGGATGCGAACCTCCCTACTGAACCACGGTGGGGAGTTTCTCGGTCTCTTAGGTGTAGTCCAAGGGATGTGGGGGGCGATAACTTTTAAGTATAAATTCCGGAATACGTCCCAAGCCGTTTCGATTGATGACTCTGGATCTAATTTCCAATCTACTAATGATGTTCAAATGGTTGTGAACAGAGTAGACAAGGCTTTCGCTTAACGGGCTTCCGTATCCAGTAGTAATGGGTCATAGATACCTTGAGGCAGTAACGCTTGTTATTAGTATTGCTCTAATAATAGACCTAATCCTAAAGTTGTAGATTTGTAACGATGTAACTGTCTAATCTATAACATATAACGTGGAAGTCACATCATTGTCTACGCACTCACAGATCCTGATCAAATTCAACTCGTCTGTAGACTCCGGTGAGTTTCCGACTTCCTCCAATTCCACAAGACAGAAACAGATTTTAAAGGATATTAAGATTCTACCAGATAGAACACCGTGCCAGAGAATAGCAGGAAGGGCTGGTCGTAGACCACCAGCGTTAAAATGTCAAACGTATCCTAATCCTTATGGTTATAAAATTAATTCAAATTCTAATAGGACATCTAACTTTAAAAATATGCCACAAATGATGAACTCTCCTGAACCCCTTAAGGTTTAAAACCCAGAAGAAAGTAACCCCGATGTAGGTGGTGTCCATCCCCCCAAGAATGTTGGCTTGGATTTAACTCTAAGTAGTTTTTCAGATGACGAATCGGATAACATTGTCCAAATTACTGTCAGTGCAACACTCAGTTACAGTAACTGTGTAACGGGTAATGGAGAAAATAGTCATAACATTTGTATAACTGACCACGCACTGAACGTCGATTTATTCGAACTTTGCGAACAACCGCAAGTATGTTTTAACAACACTCTATCCTTCCTAAATTACTAAGGACCTAAAATAAACCACAAACCTAGGAAATAAACGTCTGGAACATGTCACACATACGTCAGGTACAAAAAGTAATCAAGATTCTAAATGGCCAGATGGTCGCACACATAGACCTGATAGCCTTCTTGGTCCGGCTCCCAATACGTATACTATATCCCGATCAGATGTGATGGTCAATAACAATCGGAAGACTTTTTGTAGCTCCGCCGGTTTTTCTTCCAGCAACAGTGAATATATTACAAATGATGACGAAGTTGATGAATCTACATCCCTTCCCAACTCAATTCTTACCGTAATATCCATGGGACTACAAATTGTGATCTATGCTCTAACCTACTTCATTATGATACTTCCAAGTTTCTTATCCTTTCGTTCAACGCCCGCTCTCTATCCAATAAAACCACCCATTTAGGACCCTCTTATTTCCTGTAAATCCAACTATTATATTTATTACGGAAACGTAGTGTAAATCATCCATGTCTGACCACTCCTTGCATGTAGATAACTACATTTTCTTTCGAACCGATAGACGTCATGGGATAAGAGGCGGTACAATTATCTATGTCCGTTCGGACATCCAGCCGTGTAAATTTGAGAATGCACCTCTTGATGCTATAGATGACTCCACTTGGGTTGCCGTAAATTTAGGATTGCAAAATTATCTACTGGTGGGATGCATATACAGTCCACCTCATGTGGATAATAACTTTGATAGATTATTAACGAATGCATTCTTTATTGCTTCGCACCAACCGCATGCGTCTAAAATCATTGGAGGTGATTTTAACCCACCGTATATCACATGAGGTTCGACGTCGGTACTAGGCCGATATAACAAGTTAGTTGAAACATTAGAACTTTGTGGACGGGTCTAACAAGTCCGAAAACTGACTATAAAGAATAATATACTTGATTTATTATCAACATGGACTCTATTTCAGTGCGTCATGAGTTTTTTATGAGTACTCATAGAGTTATGTTGAGTATTATTCATGCTTTAAACATTACAAAATTGAACTCTAATGATGTAATAATGTACCGGAGCAGACAGTTTGATCAACAAGCCTGGAAACGCACTGAAACTCTTATTCAATATTTACCATGGGAAACTTATTTGGCCTCAAATAACATTGACACTGTGTTTTCCGATTTACACCATGACCTGACATATTGTCTTGACTGCACTGCTCCGGTTATTGAGTATATGGCTTATAACACTAATAGGTGCCAGACTGCTTTTAAAATATTTAAAAGAAGGCTAATAAAATTGAAACACCACTACCACAAGTATCATGACATGTATGTACTTCAAAGTATATTTAACGTCATTGAGAGAAATGATTCATCTAGACGCAAGTATCTTATGAATATAGAAAATAAAGCCCTAGGCAGTAAAAGCCAAGAGTGATCGATACTTCGGTCTTTGAAATCTCCCATGAAATCAAATTCTTTTGGCACAACCAATTTTTTTATAGTTAACGGAAGCACTGTCCAGTCAACAATTCTCGCAATGCTATAACACTGAAACTGAAGGCTCTATTGATACATTTCCCTTGTTAACATCTAGACATATATCCGAAATGGATTTCATATTCACCTACATCAAAAAGGCCACAGCTACCTGATAAAGTCTTACGACGATGAACCGGACAGGATCCCTTCATCATTTGTGAAATATGGTTGTAGAGAATTCCCATTATTCTGTTTAAAAATGTTCAACTTATCTAAGGACTAACTCCGCCTGTAGCTCTTCTAGAGTTACTGCCGGTCCCAAGCCCGGGTAAAGGAGGAGGGTTGGGCATGGGGTTAGCGACCCCATCCCGTAGAAAAGCTAACTCGCTAAAAAAACGCTAACCAGAAAAAATAATACAAACCATTTAAACTCTGCCTTGGGAGTTGAAGGAATAATGACGTCTCATGATGAAAGCCGAAATTCTTCGGAAGTCACGAGACCGATGCACCTTCTAACAACCAGAGCAACACTCTTTATAGGTACATGGAACGTCCGGACAATGTGGGAAACAGGAAAGACCAGCCAAATAGCAATGGAAATGAGGAGATACAACTTGGCAGTACTCGGAATCAGCGAAACCCATTGGACACAAACTGGACAACAAAGGCTGGGTACAGGAGAGATGCTGCTGTACTCCGGTCACGAAGGGGAAAATGCCTAACACACTCAGGGAGTTGCTCTAATGCTGTCCAGAGAAGCACGAAATGCACTTGTGGGATGGGAATCTCATGGACCCAGGATAATCAACGCATCATTCAGAACAAAGAAGGAAGGGATCACAATGAATGTTATCCAATGTTATGCACCCACCAATGATAGCAACGACGATGATAAAGATCAGTTCTATGAAAGGCTGCAATCAATTATAGCAAAGTGCTCACGAAAGGACCTCACCATCCTTATGGGAGATCTAAATGCTAAAGTTGGAGTGGACAACACAGGATATGAAGATGTAATTGGACGACATGGACTAGGAGAGAGAAATGAAAATGGGGAGAGACTTGCAAACCTATGTGCTTTCAACAAATTGGTCATAGGCGGCACAATATTCCCACACAAACGCATACACACAGCTACATGGATCTCACCGGACCACACCACAGAGAACCAGATTGATCACATCTGTATCAACAAAAAATTCCGAAGATCAATGGAAGATGTGAGAACCCGGAGAGGAGCTGAAATAGCTTCAGATCACCACCTGGTTGTGGCCAAGATGAGACTGAAGCTAAAGAAAGACTGGACAACTGGACAAACAGCACTACAAAGGTTTAATACAGCCTTCCTTCGAGATACTGACAAACTCCATGAATTCAAGATAACTCTCAACAACAGGTTCCAAGCTCTACAGGATCTACTGAAAGAACAAGAAACTACTTTGGAGGACAACTGGAAAGGGATAAAAGAAGCACTAACTTCAACGTGTCAGGAGGTTCTTGGTCCTAAGAAGCACCATCACAAGGAATGGATCTCTATGGGAACCCTGGACAAACTTCAAGAAAGGAAGAACAAGGAACTAGCAATTAACAACAGCCGAACACGAGCAGAGAAAATCAAAGCACAAGCAGACTACGCAGAAGCAAACAGAGAAGTGAAGAAAAGCATTAAAGCCGACAAGCAGAAATACATGGGAGAACTAGCAACGGCGGCGGAAAAAGCTGCAAGAGAAGGGAATATGAAACAACTATATGATGCAACGAAGAAATTGGCTGGGAGATATAACAAACCAGAGAGACCAGTCAAAGACAAAGAAGGAAAGACAATCACTGAGATTCAGGAACAGAGGAAAAGATGGGCAGAATACTTCGAGGAACTGCTGAATAGACCAGCCCCATTGAATCCACCGAACATCGAAGCAGCCCACACTGACCTTCCAATAGATATCACTCCACCAACGATCGAAGAAGTCAAGATGGCCATCAGACAAATCAAAAGTGGGAAGGCGGCAGGACCTGACAATATACCAGCAGAAGCACTGAAGTCAGACATTGAAATAACTGCAAACATGCTTCACCTTCTATTCAAAAAGATTTGGGAAGAGGAACAAGTGCCAACGGACTGGAAAGAAGGATATCTCGTCAGGATACCAAAGAAAGGAGATCTGAGCCAATGTGAGAATTACAGAGGCATCAGTTTGTTATCAGTACCAGGAAAAGTTTTCAACAGAGTGCTGCTGAATCGGATGAAAGACTCAGTAGACGCCCAACTTAGGGATCATCAGGCTGGATTCCGTAAGGATCGGTCGTGCACAGACCAGATTGCGACACTACGGATCATCGTTGAACAATCAGTTGAGTGGAACTCATCACCATACGTCAACTTCATCGACTATGAGAAGGCGTTTGACAGCGTGGATAGGAGAACACTGTGGAAACTTCTTCGACACTATGGAGTTCCTCAGAAGATCGTCAACATTATCCAAAACTCATACGATGGATTACAGTGCAAAGTGGTGCATGGAGGACAGCTGACAGATGCATTTCCAGTAAGGACCGGAGTCAGACAAGGCTGTCTACTCTCCCCATTTCTCTTCCTTCTAGTGATTGACTGGATTATGACGAATTCGACATCCGAAGGGAAATACGGAATACAATGGACTTCTCAGAATCGATTAGATGATTTGGACTTCGCAGATGACCTAGCCCTCCTCTCTCATACACACGACCAAATGCAGATGAAGACAGCAAATGTAGCAGCAGCCTCCGCATCGATAGGCCTCCACATTCACAAAGGAAAAAGCAAGATTCTGAAATGCAACACGGAGAACACCGACCCAATCACACTTGATGGTGAAACTCTGGAAGAGGTGGAAACATTCAAGTACCTGGGGAGCATCGTTGATAAACAAGGAGGATCGGATGCAGATGTAAAGGCAAGGATTGGCAAAGCAAGGGCAGCATTTCTACAATTGCAGAACATATGGAACTCAAAACAACTCTCAACCAATTTCAAGGTGAGAATCTTTAATACGAACGTCAAGACAGTCCTACTGTATGGAGCTGAAACGTGGAGAACTACTACGGCCATCATCAGGAAGGTACAAGTATTTATAAACAGTTGTCTACGCAAAATACTCAACATCCATTGGCCGGATACTATCAGCAACAGCGTTTTATGGGAGAGGACAAACCAGCTTCCAGCTGAAGAGGAAATAAGGAAAAGACGTTGGAAGTGGATCGGACGTACATTAAGGAAATCACCAATGTGCATCACGATTCAATCCCTAACTTGGAATCCGGAAGGGAAGCGGAAAAGAGGAAGGCCAAAGAACACACTACGCCGGGAAATAGAAGCCGATATGAAAAGGATGAATGTTGACTGGAAAGAACTGGAAAGGAAGGCTCAGGACAGAGTTGGATGGAGAATGCTGGTGAGCGGCCTATGCTCCTCGACGAGGGGTAACCGGCGTAAGTAAGTAAGTAAGTATCTAAGGACTATGGGGCCTATCCATCTGCATGG
Organism: Schistosoma rodhaini; assembly: GCA_944470415.2. Lineage (NCBI taxonomy): Eukaryota > Metazoa > Platyhelminthes > Trematoda > Strigeidida > Schistosomatidae > Schistosoma > Schistosoma rodhaini. Next base: position 38,885,582 of record OX104037.1, read on the forward strand.
AAAACATCTCTAATCACCCCTAGATTCAAAACTGGATGACGTAGTGATATTTGTTATGACTTTACCTAGCCGTCGCCAATTTGTTATGTTTTTGACCTAGACTGTAGCCAATTGTTATGACTTGATCAAGGTCGTCGCTGATTCGTTATGACCTTACGAATTTAACAAGGACGTAATTCTCGTAAATGATCCACCAATAGAATACGCCTTCTACGACCTTCACACTGTGACAATGACGTTCGATTAATATGAGTAATCTAGCGTCCTTATTGGTCCTTATCCGCCTACCCGTCCACTTGAGTCCAGAACACCAATAGCAGCTGCTGTAATGCGAATCGTTTATTTCAAGCATACTTTATCTATATACCAGACAGGCAGACCACACCACACCATAAAATAGAAAATAATATTTGTACAAAACCAGGCCAAATGAAGCTGTAAGCGTGGGAGACAATAATCAATAAAACTGAGCATAACGTAGGGACAGTAAATCATATGGTAATAATCAATAGGTCAAAATGAAGCTAGTAATAAGATGAATATAGATATAGATAATCCAGTTACTGAATAGTTATACCATAGGAATATAAATAGATTAATAGTCTAATAAGAGGTCCCGTAAGTTATCAGTACTTACTTTTTCCTAGTATATAACACCTCCCCTTTTTTGAAGCATCATGGATAATAGCGATCCTTGGGATTTATTTTTATGCGATTAGGTTTCCGCCTGATGCGCTGCGACCGCCTTGGGAGTGTTGTACACGTCTTCTTTTTATTCGAGTCCTTTTTAATTTCATTATCCGACTCGGTTAATATATTTAATGGTATATCATGCTTTCTATCACTTTCTATCTCCCACTCCTGTCTGGTCGGCTGTATCTGGTTTGCATGTCGTACCCATATCTTTTGTCCAACTTTCAGTTCATAAATAACTTTCCCTTTTCTTCGGACTATGATGCCAAATTTCCAGGTTGGCTTTACTCCCTGGAAATCTCTTGCCATTACTGCTTGTCCTACATTAAACCTTCTGGGTAATGCACCATGCCTTTTGTTAAATTGCAGTTCCATTCGTTTATTCTTGCACTGAATGACTTCAGGTTTTGGCTTCATTTGTTCCATAGGTATTCTAATCTTTCTTCCAAAAATTACTTCTGCCGGGCTTTCTTGACTATTTGTTGCTGGGTTGGGAGTTGCGCGGTAGCTTAGTAAAAATCGTTGAATTATATCTTCTATTTCTCCTTCCCCTTCGGCTTTAAGCAATGCTCTTTTAAAAGTGTCCACGAACCTTTCGACTAAGCCGTTAGACTGTGGATGGTATGGGGGTGTCTTGATGTGCCTAATGGCATTGGCAATGCAGAACCTCGAAAATTCAGCAGAGGTAAACTGTGGTCCATTGTCTGACACCAATATATCTGGACACCCAAAACAACTGAATACTTGCCTCAGTTTCTTCACCGTAGCTTGTGTTGAGACATATTTCATATAGTGGACTTCTGGCCACTTAGAGAAAGCATCAATGATTATCAAGAACTGTTTACCGTTTATAGGACCAGCAAAATCTACATGAACTCTTGACCACGGATTTGATGGTGTTCCCCAACTCTGCATTTCGGTCTTGCGAGGGGCTTTCATGGCTTTCGCACATGCTGAACATTTCGCAACATATTCTTCAATCTCCGCATCAATATTCGGCCAATATACATAACCGCGTGCAAGTGCTTTCATCCGCGCTACCCCTGGGTGTGCAGCGTGCAGTTCTAACATCACCTTCCGGCGTAGGCTTGTGGGTACAATAACTCGATTTCCAAACATTAGGCACCCGTCCACGAGCGATAAGGAATTTCGTCGGTGAGCATACTGTTCAATGTTTTTGTTGTCTATATGAGCAGGCCAACCGTGTTCAAGGTAACTTACAATCCGTTTCAGCTCGTCATCTTCTTGAGTGTAGCGTCTAATATCTTCAGCGGATAATGGTGTTGCTTTTATAGCAACTTGTAGTATTTGGTGGATATCTTCTTCCAATGATATCGTTGCAATAATAGAATCTTCGCTTTCCTGCTTCTGATTCGCAATTAATCGAGATAAAACATCAGCTTGTCCAAACTTTTCAGTTGATTTATATAGAATTCGGAAATCATAAGCAAGTAGTGTAATAGCCCAGCGTTGTAATCGATTAGCTGTATATGCAGGAATGCCTGACTTCGATCCAAATATAGATAAAAGCGGCTTGTGATCTGTTAGAAGAGTAAATCGACGTCCATAAATCATTTTATGAAATTTCTTTACTGCAAAAACTATAGCTAATCCTTCTTTTTCAATCTGACTATATTTTCGTTCAGCTGGGTTAAGTGTTCGGGATACATGAGCAATCGGCTTTTCTTTACCATCAGGAAAACGATGACTGATAACAGCCCCAATTCCATAGTTGGAAGCATCAGCGGCAACAATTATCTCAAGATTAGGATTGTAATGAGTCAACAATAATTTAGAAGATAAAATTCTTTTTATTTCGTCGAAAGAATATTGACATTCTTTTGTCCAGTACCATTTTGCACTAGCCATCAAAAGTTGATTTAACGGGTGTCTCAATTTATACATCTGGGGTACGAACATACTATAATATCCAATCATCCCCAAGAATGAACGGAGAGTTGTAACATCAGTTGGTGTGGGCATATTTTTGATGGCATTTATATTATCTGGATCTGGCCGGCGACCATCTTTATCAAATATATATCCAAGATATTTAACAGAATCTAGCATAAATTGACACTTTTCTTTTTGTAATTGAAAACCAGCTTGCGATATTCTATTAAACACTACGTCTAACCGACTCATTAGTTCGTGAGCAGAAGAGGCAACAACTATAATATCGTCCAAATAAACTGCTACACCTTCAAGGTTAGACAACATGGTATCCATAATCTGTTGGAAAATTGCTGGAGCTGGTTTTACGCCAAAAGGTAATCGGCTAAACTGGTAAAGTCCACGGTGGGTATTAATGGTTAATAATTCCCTCGAATCTTCGTCAACTTCTACTTGTAAGTAAGCTTCAGATAGATCGAGTTTGGAAAAGTAACGTCCACCGTTTAGTTTAATAAATAAATCTTCTGGCAAGGGAAGTGGATATGAGTGATTTTGTAAAGCATCGTTTAATCCTGTTGAAAAGTCTGCACACAAGCGAATAGTTCCGTTTGCTTTCTGCACTACTACTATTGGTGCTGCCCATGCTGAATAATTAACCGGTTGTATAACACCCAGTTTCTCTAACCGATCTAATTCCTTGTCAACTTTATCGGTGGCTGCATACGGGACTTGGCGTTTTGGACAAAAAACAGGTTTTACGTCCTGTCGTAAACATAACTTTGCCTTTCCAATGGTACAGCATCCCAATTTATTCTGAAACAACTTCTTGTGTTTCTGTAAGAGGTCTTCTATCGTTATGGCTTTCTTAGCTACATGAACCATGGGTAGATCTCTGGGACTATTTGTGCACTTCATCATACATATTTCACTCAATGGTACATCCCATAGGTTTAGTTTATCTATCCAATCTATTCCAATAAGGTCTAAGTCATGTCTGTTCGTTAAATAACAATTCCCTGTGAAGTAGTTATCTCGAAATTCAACAGAGCATTTTATAATTCCAACAAGCTTTAATATATCTCCGGATGCATTTCGTGCAGTATGCTCAGTAGGTAATACTTGTGGACAACCAATTAAATTCCATGTTCGTTTAGAGATCAATGTGATATCTGACGCTGTATCCAATTGTAATCGGACATGAACACCATTAATCAATAATTCCACATACCTTCTTTTATCTGCCATACTTAAAGCTCGTGTGGAATATATACTGTTAATATATTTGTTTTGAAACTGATGAGGACGCTTCGTAGGCTTTGATCTCAAATTTTCTCTTGTCCGGCAAACTGATTCTTTATGACCAAGTTTATTGCACACAGTGCATCTATGATTTCTAAATCTGCAAAATCTTGAAAAGTGCCACGAGCCGCAATACCAACATTTCGTTGAAGGTTTAGGAATTTTTGTGTGATGTTTATAACTTTTGGCACTTTTTTGTCGTTGACTTGTCTTAACAGCATGGACAGAATGATTAGATGGTGCAGCACTTTTGGTTTCTAACATAGCCGAATCCTGTTTCAAGTTTATTAATCGTTGACACTCACCAGTAATGGTTTGTAGCGTCATTTCTTCGTCATGTTCCATACGAGATAATAACTTCATGCGAACATCAGCATCGCTGGGAGAATTCAGACCAGAAATAAATAATAAGCATTTAAATTGATCACTGGTTAACACATTTAATTTAAATCGTTCCGCTTGTAAATTTACTCTTCCGGCATACGTAGTATAATCCTCATCAGCTTCTCTAGTCAGTTGTAGACAATTATACCGGATACGAAATAAAGACATCTGTTCAGAAAACATTTTATTTAGAATGTTAACAGTTTCATCGAAAGTAATCTCTCGTGGATGTTTGGGCAGGATATGGTTTTTATACTTCTGATGCTCGTTAAGACCAAGTTTCTGTAAGAGCAACCGGACTTTCTTTGTGTCCTCCATAGCAGCAAATTCTACTCGAAAAATATCTTCAATTCTTCCAAACCATGCTCCAAAAGTGTGACCGCTGTCTGCATCGAAAATAAATTCTGGAATTGGATTAAGATATGACTCTATGCTTTTATGTTCTGGAATATCTTGCTGAATAGACATTTTCCCCAAAAGTGCTTCCAGGAGTTGTTGTTGACAAGCTAACATCTGTTGCTGCTGCTGCTGCAATATTAACTGTAGCTGTTCTGCAGAAATTGACATTTTTAAAAAAAAAATGAGAATAATAATAATAAATCCAAAAAAACACCGGAAAATATTATGGACTATTTAATTCCAAAATGACGTCACCGACTGCTGTATTTTTTTTGCCAGAATCACGTCCCAATTCTTGTATTTTTTTTACCGAAATCCCCGTCGCCAATTTGTTATGTTTTTGACCTAGACTGTAGCCAATTGTTATGACTTGATCAAGGTCGTCGCTGATTCGTTATGACCTTACGAATTTAACAAGGACGTAATTCTCGTAAATGATCCACCAATAGAATACGCCTTCTACGACCTTCACACTGTGACAATGACGTTCGATTAATATGAGTAATCTAGCGTCCTTATTGGTCCTTATCCGCCTACCCGTCCACTTGAGTCCAGAACACCAATAGCAGCTGCTGTAATGCGAATCGTTTATTTCAAGCATACTTTATCTATATACCAGACAGGCAGACCACACCACACCATAAAATAGAAAATAATATTTGTACAAAACCAGGCCAAATGAAGCTGTAAGCGTGGGAGACAATAATCAATAAAACTGAGCATAACGTAGGGACAGTAAATCATATGGTAATAATCAATAGGTCAAAATGAAGCTAGTAATAAGATGAATATAGATATAGATAATCCAGTTACTGAATAGTTATACCATAGGAATATAAATAGATTAATAGTCTAATAAGAGGTCCCGTAAGTTATCAGTACTTACTTTTTCCTAGTATATAACAATATTGCTAATTATAAGCCCATTAACGTGACATCCGTACTTTGAAGAACGATAGAAAAAATCATCCACAAACAGCTATTATCATTTTTATTTTCAGCTGAATTAATTAGCCCATCCAAACACGGGTTTGTGACTAAACGTTCATGCTTCACGTCGCGCCTAAAATGTTTTGATCAAATGACCCAGAGAAGAGATGTTGGTCAGATAGTAATAATTCCGTACTTCAATTTTAGTAAGGCTTTCGACAGCGTCTCACACAAACTTCTCCCTCTAAAACTGTCTTCATTTGGCGCAAATATTTTCTAGCAGAACGTAGCCAAATCTTCCGCTTTGGGTTTTGCTACTCTAAGCCTGTGAATGTAACTAGTAGGGTTATACAAGGTAGAGTGATTGGTCCACTTCTCTTTTTCCTTTTCATCAATGACGTATGTTCTCTCTTTCAATATGGTTAACCTTTCGTTTTTGCCGATGACCTAAAAGCGGCTTATTCATTCTCTGTTCCCATCAAAGAAAGCTATATTTCAGTGGTAATCCAAGACGAAATAAACATGTACGAATGGACTGTTTCGTGAACTTTGCCACTTAATTCAGATAAAAGTGGATTTATCCACATTGGCCGGTGCCTTAACCTAAATCCGGCTCTACACAAACATACACTGAAACCTTTCAACACTATTGTTGACGTGGGTTTGAGATATAGCAACAGTTTGAACTTTTTCGAGAACATTGCACCTCAAGTATACAAAGCTAGAAAGTTAATGGGATTCATAATGATAAACTTCAGTAATATCGAATCGAAATTATTATTATACGGAAAATTTATCTTACCCATTCTTGAATATGGTGTTTTAGTTAACAGTAACTGCGGGCATAATGATCTGATCAAAATTAGTGGTGTTCAAAGATGGTGCACTGAAGCCGTTTTGGAATATTCTGACAGCAAGGATTATCATCAAAGATGTCAACAACTTAAATTAGAACCTCTTTAAATCAAGCGTATTAAATTAAACCTTGTCTTTATCTATCGGATTATTCACGATATTTCTTACTTTTCGACATCTAATCCTTTGTGTTCTATGATATCATCCCACAATCTACGCAATAAGGAAAATATTCTAGCGATCCCGAGAATCCACACAAACTTACGCCGGCATTACTTCGTTATTGGCTACTCAACCATGTGAAACAGACTACCGGAGAGCCTACATTACAGTGAAACTACGATTCAATTCAGAAGTCTCCTCCATGACTTTCTTTCCGAAAGTGGATTGTGTTGCCTATTGAAGATCAATGTGTATAACAATAATTTATACAAACAGCGCTCGTCATCTATCTAGTTGACTCAGAAACAAAGCAGAACCTTGGAATCTTTTGTTGTTTATTTTATTTTCTTTCTGTTCATCTTATTATATGAAGTTCGCTAATATTCATATTTATGATAAAAATTATTATCATGATTAGTCCCTCGATACATTAGACACCCTTTTTATCCCTTTTCCTCCTAAACACCCAAAATCTATAACTTAAAAACAAATTATCTTATGTTAAAATTAAATGAAATAAATTAGATTTGTTTTATCTTCACCGCATATATATAACACACACAGATTTATATTTGTTGGTCCTTTGCAATTAATTATGAGATTTATAGCATCAGTCTAAATTATTATTGAACCTGGGTTTATATGATGTCAAGTTTTACTCGGTATCCTATTTCGTGAATTTACGTTTATTTACTCGAGTGGATTTACGAAAATTTTTTTTAAATCAATGTTTTACTTCAGAGGCCGATAGTATCATGCTTGAACCCTCTCACTAGGTGTTCCTCCTTTTTTGTTTTAGAATTTTTTTCCTCTCTTCCTACTAATCTGGCGATACATACGCAGTCGTTAATTCTTCTTCTGTGTTAACAAAAATGCTTATTAAACCATTACGTATTTCGCGCTCCCCTTATTCATATTTCCTTATTTTCTCCCTTTTCTTCTCCAAAATCAACTCAATATTCTTCTCAATTACACAGCACCTGATCTATTATTATTCTATTGTCGCTATTATTTTTCTCTTGTTTCCTCTTTTCTTTTCGTTCAAATATAGTAAACGTTATGCTAACATCATTGAAACTTGTGTATTATTACACTTCTGAAGAAACCCGAATTGGTTTCTTCACAACACTTATGTGCCCATGAAATTTTTGTGAATGATAACGATCGTTGTAATTTCTCCTGTTAGTAAGTTATAGTTGCACAAATTAACTATTTATTTCGTTCTACAATTAATCAGTGCTTTTAGCATTGTTCCATGTTCAAGAAACATCTCAACTGACTTAATTGAGGAGTCTCGACATGTAATGATAAACAGGCGTTTTGAAGGCTGGGGCTATTTCAATAGTGCTTTAAGTGAATTTCAACATGTGGGAAAAGAATAATTTCACCCTTATCAGAGCACTTTTACCCATAATATTAATGTCGAAAGTAATTTACTGAAGAACAAGATATTTAGATACGTGCTCGTGGTGTTTCAGTATACATTCGCTCATAAGCGTAAACCACAAGGTTCAAGAGTGAATGAAGAAACGTTAGAACCTCGAGTCATATGTGACACATTAGGTCTGAGTTTCTGAACTGCTAACCAAGGTTTCGCGTAACTTTGGAAAGGAAAGAATATCTCATGAAATCATTCAAGATGTTTCACAACCATCCATGTCGAAGCCCATGGGTTATTCATCATTCATAGACCAGAAGATAAAGAAAATTTGGACCTAGTGATGCTGCAATCAACATGAAGTAACGGAAAGTATTAAGCAATGAGCTAGTATGCAGACCACTGCTACATATATGAAGACTATCGAAGCTCTGCTCTCTACATGTAGGTGTGTGAGTATATTTTCGGGTTGCAGTACGCGACTGCAAGTACTTAGTATGTTGTGACAGAGCGGTGGATCGGGATAGTATCCTGAAAAGAGATATATGACTAGGATTTGTTTCAATGCTTATGAGCAAATGAAACTATATCACAAATATCCTGAAGTAGTTGGCATTGATCCTACGAACGATGCCAATAATATGTTAGGATGTTGTTTGATTGATCCTGCCTCGTAAACATTTGTTACTTCATTTACTTACGATGGATATTTGTGGATTAGGGCGTTCTATTCTGATTGGATGGACGCATAATTAAATTCGAGCCGAAAGCTTAGCAGTCCGTACAGCGCATTGCCGTGCATCTACAATTCTGTGCGCTTTCTGAAAAGAAGTGTAGTAATCGTAACGAATCGATGACTACAGTTTCATAGTATTTGACAAGAAATCGAACACAATGGTTTGCTGTAAGACATATATGTGCATTTATCTCTGGCCACCAACGTGTGAGCCTTGCTAAGGGCTTCATTTTTCACCATTTGAATGTTCACCGTGAAGAGCTTCAAGGACAGATTCACGTAATGAAGGACGAATAACAGCACGATCATTTAGACACAAAATACCATCGGGAGTAGTAGATAACTCATCCCGCTTTGAATAATAGACAGGAAATCTACGTTTCAGATTGGCATTCCAACCTTTCCGTATGGCACTGAGAATACATCCAAAGTTTCTTTGATGAAATCTGGACGTCTCACCGGTAAAGGTTGCACTAGCAAACAGTCTGAATTATTAACAGGTCTATCTTGTAATGGTTATCGACATATGTAGTCAACATGTTGAATTTGTTTGGCACACCTGTGCTGAACCGTGTAGTCAAAAGCACTGAAAGTAATACTCAATTGTTGAATAATAGCAGCTGAGGAACGTGCTAAGGATTTTTCAGGGTGATGAATGAACTTTAAAGCTTCATGATCAGTAACAACGGTAAACTTCTTTCCAAGTAAATATTTATGAAGTCTTTTGACGGCTCAAAACACGGCTAATGCTTCTCGCCGAGTTTGTGGGTGATCTTGTTCAGCAACAGTAAGTTTGCGTAAAACACAGATAACTGGTCTACCTTCCTGCTCCGAAACTGTACCAAAACACACAGGTGATGCATCGAAAGTAAGTACACAATGTACACTGAGTGAGTAAACTCGAAGAATAGCACCACTTTGAAGAAATTTTAGAAGACTTCGTAAGCATGACTCTTGTTCCTCACCCCATTTAAGTCAATTGGATGTCAAGATATTAAATAAACAATTGGCACGATAAGAAAAATCGGGAATAAAGTGGTGTTGAAGTTTACCCACCAGTGAATGTAGTTCTATGAGATTTTTCTGAGATGGTGTATTTGTCAGTGGAGCTAGTCGTTTCATTTCCGGTCTAAAACCATTACCATCAATCAGGTATCCAAGACATTTAAAACTAGATACACAAAATGAACACTTGTTTGGATTCACTGTAATATTCTCAATTAAACGACGCAATAAAGCAGTACGTCTCTAGACATGAACTACCTTATCAGAACCATGAACAATGAGATCATCATGACAAACTTCAACACTGACTACCTTATTCATCACTTCTTGAAACATGAACGGAGAACAACTTAGACCAATGGAAGGAAGTTGTATTTGAATAGGTCTAAAGGAGTTTTAACTGTTATCAAAATAGATTGAGATAGATCTAAAGGGATTTGAAGACAAACACATTTCAAGTCAAAATTTCAGAACACTTCAACCATGAAGTCGATTTAAAATACCTTCGGCCTCTACCGTCATGCATGTTTGATTCAACAAACGGGATTGTTAATGTATAGTTACTATATATTCTAGGGGTCTTACCATCCAACTTCAATGGCATAAAAATAAGAGTACACCATGTTGAAGACTGAATCAATTCAACCATACCCTTCGCACGCAAATTGTCCAATGTCTTATGTACTGTTTCTCGAAGACCATAGGGAATTATTCGTCTTTTAAGAAATACTGGATCACCCTGTATTTGAAGTTTCATGGGCTAAATTTTCACACCTCCACTGCACTTGGCACGCGTAGCTATCGAATCTTTGAATAAAGCAGTAGAATTTCCTTTGGAAATTTTTACAAACAACCCCACTTTAAGCCTTTTCAAATTTCTTTAAACCTAGTATCGACGGTCCTGTTTCACTAACTACAATTGTCATCTCTCATTAGCGATTCATAGCATCCACGTATGGGCGGTTTGTTTTCAGTAATCTCTAATACTAAGACTTCAGTGTGTGGTACCGCAACGCTAAGATCTAATGGTTCAAGTTCTTGAATGAAATAATCGATTCTATACTGCTTGTGTACACGATAAAGTCATGAAATGAATGGAGAGTTGTGTAGAATCGCTTTTTGATCATGAACGTTACTTTTCGAAATGGTGCCCCCAAATGCCCTGGTACAGCCGAGAGTGGGGAGAGTCCGCTCTCCTTCTCCAAATGATCTCACATGGACACGCGTATATAGCCTCTTCCAGGAAAGTCCTACTCACTGCCTTCTCACACCAGGGGTGTTGTTTACCAAATTGAGAGGACGAAAAGCGAATGTCCGGCGCTTCAACCGGGTTGGTGGATGTGGAGGATCCACCTAGGGGAGTTGGAAAACCCTGATTCCAAACCAATGGTGCACATGGGCTCCAGTATCCTGAGGGAACAAATGGTGCGTGAGTCAATCGTTAGTTACCGGCTACTATGGGATTGCATCTCCTCACGATGCTCCACTGCCTTGTGGATCAGACCTTTAGATGAAAGGCTCGGGGTGTGGCCCCCTAAGAAAACCACCTGCTTCAGTTTGGGCACCTGATCAGTATCACAGCTCACACAAATCAAATGAGATTTGTGTGGCGCATATTTATCTGATGCTTTTTTGTACCAATATTTATGTGTTTAAATAAATAATAATAAATAAATTTGAAATGGTGGATAACGACAAATGATTAAATGCGATCTAAGTTACAAGGTTTAATACTATTTGAAGTAAAATGAACATTAGTTTTGCATACTGACCGAATGTGTCCTACCTTACCACATTTAAAACATTTAGTGTTACGAAGTGTACATAAATTACGATAATGACATTTGCCACAGGATAAAAATTTGACAATTTTGCTCTCATCTGGTTTGCTTTGTCCTTCTCTGTTGAATCACCTCTCATATTTTCATGAAAATAGGTATCACTCACCAAATAGTCCTCAAAGGCTTCAGAATTCGATTGTATATTCAACTGTTCCTTCGCAGGATCCATAGCGATGTCACTGTGATGATTAGAATAGTTTGAATTAATATACGAACTAGGAACCTCAAAATAACGCAATTTGAACCAAATAGAGTTGTGTGATCACAAGTGGACGTATTGTACTTAGAATTCGAAATAAAGCAAACATGAAGTACGAAGGAATCATTAGTTCATGCAAGCCGCACAGTTTTTCACTGGTATAGACATGAATATTGGAAAAGTTCAGCCTTTTAGTTATTCGGCAGAAGCTATAAGTTGTATATCACAAAACGTATGAACAGGTATCCAGATTAATCAGTGCGATTCTGAAAAATGATGAATCATTGGTGAAGCAAACGGCTGAACTTGACACTGTACATCAAGTTCAGCATGTAAATGGAATAGCATCTAACAAAATGTAGCTGTGTCCAACTTTTTGTAAACAGTGCCCTTCATTCCCTAACCGTCTCTAGATTTTACCTAGCCATTCAGTATTTCGAAGCAAATTGTAGGCATCAACTAAGCTCGTTCACAAACTTCAAGTATTGCTGAGATTTTGGAAGAATCTAGTTACGCCGTTCACAATGCTGGCATTAGTCCACGGTATACATAAAACACGAAATCATTGTGAAGTACAGTTTGAATATCACTCGTCTGTATGCATTAGATCTCTGTTTACAATTTTTTCAGTGGTTGCAGATGCTGTCTACAGAAGTTCATTTGCAATATCTATTATAAACACAATAAGTTTGCATTAACTAATAGCGTAATTAATTTACTATATTCAAAACAAACATGTGTAGTTTAACCTATGAAAAATATGTGACTGAATAATATGGCACTTGCAGTGATGTTATATACGGTTGCTGTATGTGTGCAGAAGGCGGTCAGAAAAGCTATCAACGCCAATTATTACTCATTTTATTCCTCTTTCTCAGATTACTTACATAACAGTATGTCAGTTCTGTTAATAACAATGATACCTAAGATGGTAAGAATTGCGTAAGGTTGTGTGCTGGAAACCTGCATGATGTCCAAAAATAATTTCACGCATAATTGCCTCACCCTTGTTCATCAGCATCCTTTAGGGTGGTAAATCATTTGCTGGAAGATTTTAAAGCCAATTTTTGCTTAAATAATCTGGCAATAATCTAGTTCTGACTCGAAAAATAGCGCACTTCACATGCATGAGTTAGGAACGACCACATGAAATTTAAGCTAACATTCATCCAGTTAGTGAACTACAAATACTTCAAACCATTACTTACTGTGATACAAGCCATATAACAAGCATAAACATTACGAAAACTGACATATGACGGTAGAAATGAAGTTCGCAGCTGAGGAATAAAAAACCACCAAAATACTAGAAATGCTAGAGCCCATGGCTTAACTTCCGCGGCGTTCCGAAAAATATCGCCACCCAGTTATTCAACCAGTAATAGTTCGGTCAGTGATCGAATCAAGTGCGACATATAAATCTTCTTACCAACACAGAAATGTTATTCTGTCGTTGTTGTTCGAAATATAACATTTTCTTTGGCAATAACACGAAGTGTTTACAGTTCTGAAAAAAAATGCCCTCATGCACAATGAATATGCACAATTCCAGTCACTTCATGCAACACAATCAAAAAGGAGAGTAAATTTGATATGGCATCTGCCACAATCAAATATCAACTAAAACAACATAGATGTAGTTAACGAAAATCATTGAAATTCATTGAAGATGTCCGGAAAACAAAATCTACAGCAAAGTGTGTACAGCACCATGTCAACTGAAACCAAGAGATCAATAAAATGTACAACTGAAGGAATCATAAACAATAAGTCACAACTGTGTGTGTTTTCATAGACAGAACTTCTGTAAAAAGACCACAAACCTTTGTCCACTCATTATTTCATGAAGCAAAAAAACACCATCATCGTCTAGTCGTAATGCTTATTATTCAGTATGGGGTGCACGTGGAGAGCCTTTGGTTATTATAAAAACGAAAGTTTCATTAAGTAACCGAAAAAAGTTTGGAATATAATCCCTACTTAACATAAGAAAGTAAACGACTCTAAACTTCAGTTGCACTATTTTTGTAAGGATGGCAGGTTATCAGTTGGCTCTTGACAACCTACCTTTGGCTTTGATAATCCTGTGCTATCTATGTTTGTTTTCGATTATTTGATTGTCTCAATGTTGTAGAGGATAGTCAAAGTAAAAGTTTTTGTAATTGGTTTTGTTATTACTTGCATTTTCCATCCATTCTTACAGTTTGTACAATCGCCACTATTTCCCGTAAAATTTTCGAGCAGAAACGTAACCCTTGACCTTCTGTTCCGGTCTGTGAACACACAATATGACCAACTGGGTTATCAAATCACATTTTGTCTCTCACAGATCCTCAAAAATAAATAGCTCTTCACAATCGCTCCAGCACGTCATTACCTTTAGACTAGGGACAAACAAAAGATAAATGATTATGCTGTTCTTGTTTGGATGGGTTGATGAATAATTTATATACCGTTTGGCAATAACTGGTTCAAATGGTTGAGGACGGAATAGAAGAAGCTTTCGCTTAACGGGCTTCCGTGTCTGGTAGCAGTGGATCACCAATACCTCCAGGTAAGAACCTAGGTATATGAACGATAATAGAGGGGAAAAAAAGTTTGGTAAATCATAATAATATGTTATACTTAGTCCTTAAGAATAAGTCAAGTTTCCTCTTAAAGGACTCCTGGGAGGTCGCTTGAACTAGCTCAGTCGGCAGCGAATTCCAGCACTTGACAACTCTAACGGAGTAGAAGTTGTGTCTGCAGTCTGTTCTGCTATGTAGGGTCTCCAATTTATGGGTGTTACCTCTGAGGTTAGTGTTATGACTAAGCTTAAGAAGTTGTTTAAGGGGATGACCAGAAGTATTAAGGATACTATAAGTCATAAGAAGATCACCTCTAAGACGCCTGTACTCTAACGGGTAAAGGTTAAGTGATTTGAGGCGCTCTTCATAAGGTTTGAATTTGAGACCCCGAACTGATTTCGTGGCTCGACGTTGTATACGTTCCAGAGTGACCTTATCCTTTTGGAGGGAGGGAGGAAATACTATGTTTCCGTACTCTAAGTGGGGACGAATAAAACTGTTGAAGATTATATGGAAGGTTCTACCGTCAAACTGGCCAAAAAATGCGCTTCAATGTCACCAGTGCAAGGTTTGCTTGAGAGGCGTTTTTGTCACAGTTCGCATACGATTTCAGGTCGTAGGGTACCAACACTCCTAAATCTTTTTCAACTTGGGAAACTTCTAGAGGTGAGTTACCCAAGTTATAACTATAGTCTGCAACATGTCTCAGATGGACTACCTTGCACTTTAAAGTGTTGAAGGTAAGACCGTTGTCGTCTGCCCAACTTTGAAGTCGAGTCAGATCCTCCTGAAGAACTAGTATATCATTATGATTACATATCTCTCTCCAAAGTTTCACACCATCAGCAAAAAGCAATAAGTCAGATGAAACTTGTTGTGGAAGATCGTTAATATAAATCAAGAAGAGAAGAGGTCCTAGTATTGAACCCTGGGGGACCCCACTAGGACATTCCAAAGCCTGAGAGAGAGTGAAGTTAACCCTGACCTTAAAGTGTCGGTTTTCTAAATATGAAGAGAGTCAATCAATTAAAGGGAGTTTTATACCCAATTGTCCAAGCTTTTTGATAAGACATGCATGGTTGACCCTATCAAAAGCTTTTGAGAAGTCCAGGTAGATGACGTCAACCTTCCCCTTGCGATCAAAGATGTTTGTCCATCTATCCACCGCAGTCAGCAGGTTGGTCATACAAGAATGAACTTTTCTGAAACCACGCTGTTGAGGCGAGAAGAACTTTGAGGATGATAAGTGTTCTAAAATGTCGTCGAATACTAGGGATTCCATAATTTTTGAAGGTATGGAGAGAAGGGCCACTGGTCGGTAGCTTGAGGGTTCACTGCGTCGACCTCCTGTGAAAATTGGTGTGATGTGGGCCAGTTTCCATATTTCCGGTAGTTTGCCTCTGCTTAGCAAGTGTGCAAACATCACGCTAAGTGGTGTCGCCAGGATTGAAGCTGCTTCTCTCAATACAGCGGAATAAACCATATTCGGACCAGGAGAAGTGTCTTTTCCTAAGGTGCTACAGTTTACGGAGCACCAGGTCAGCACCCAGGTCCACCTCGGAAAGTCCTGTAGAGGTGCAAGTGAAGCTTTCGTCAGTATGGTTGATGTGGGTCAGCTGGAATGTCCGGGAGTATTGTTCAGCCAAAAGGTTAGCGGCATCACTGTCGTTATTGGTCGGGCCATTAGGACCAAGCAGTTGGGAAACTCCAGTTTTGCCTTGTTGAAGAGAAGCTGCATAACTGAACAAGCTTTTCGGATTGGAGACGAATCTATCGATAAGCTTGGTCTGGAACTGAAGCCTGTCTTCTCTTATTGCTTTTGTGCATATGTTTCTTATATGTTGAAGTTAGTGCTTCTTTTATCCCTTTCCAGTTGTCCTCCAAAGTAGTTTCTTGTTCTTTCAGTAGATCCTGTAGAGCTTGGAACCTATTGTTGAGAGTTATCTTGAATTCTTGGAGCTTGTCAGCATCTCGAAGGAAGGCTGTATTAAACCTTTGTAGTGCTGTTTGTCCAGTTGTCCAGTCTTTCTTAAGCTTCAGTCTCATCTTGGCCACAACGGAATAAGCTCTTCGGATTGGAGACAAATTTATCGATAAGCTTGGTCTGGAACTGAAGCCTGTCTTCTCTTATTGCTTTTGTGCATATGTTTCTTATATGTTTGTATTGCCTGTACGCGCCGTTGTTATCAGTTCGTTTATATTCAGCCCAACAGTGCCTTTTGCGGCTTAGCAAACGACGAGTGCGGTTCTTGATGATTGCAGGTTGCTTGTAGCTTTTTGGGACCATTTTAGGAACTGAATGCTCAGTAGCACATAAGATCGTGTGCAGTAAAAAATCCAAATGAGCATCCACTTCATTTTGAGGGTGAACATCCCAATCCACCTGTTGTAGATAGTCTTGTAAAGCTAACACATTCAACCGTTTGAAGTTCCAGCGCTTGTTGCTAGTAGGATATCGTAGCTCCGTTTTGCTGACAAAGCTGAATGATAAGACGGCGTGATCACTTTTCCCCAGGGGAGCCAGGATTGAGAGGTGGTCAACTAGGAATTCTTCATTTGTGAATACCCAGTCTAAGCGTGACGGCGTCTGACTGTTTCTCCAACGGGTTGCCGACTTCACAGTTTCAAATAATCCCAGGTCGCCGATAAGGTTGAAGAACAGAGCTTCAGTAGAGTTGGCACCACCAATGTATGTATATTCCACGAAGTTGATTCTAGGGAGATTGAAATCCCATAGAATCAGGATATGAGAGAATCCGAGACGCGTAGAGCGAGTTAATCCTTCCAGCAGACGTTTGTCATATTCGATGTCGGCAGCGGGCTTCCTGTAAACGACCCCAACTAGGCACCTCGAGGTGGTAGATAATCTTACTGAGCACCATACTGACTCGTCAAGATTGTGAAACTCTTGGTTGTGAAGTTGGTGCGCATCCAGGCATGACCGTATGTATAGTGCTACCCCACCCCCCATTCTTGTTTTTCTGTCGTTGCGAAATAAAGACAACCCAGTTATTGCTAACTCTTGGTCCGTAAACTGAGACGTTATCCAAGTTTCGGATATTCCTATCAGATGGGCATCATTAGCGTTGCTAAGTTCACGTAGCTCATCCATTTTGTTTGGCAAGCTCGCGGCGTTCGTGTATAGGCAGTTTATGCTTTCAATTTGGAACGCATAAGCTTCTTCTTGTTTGTCTATATGAGCCGTGTGTGAGTGGACAGGTAGCCTACCTATACGATGTTTACCGAGTTGGTAGTACCTGTCCTTTACACGTTTTTTTATGATCAAGACAGTCCACGAGTGGAATTGTCAGCTCCAGCTGTCGTTTGATCCTGCTGTCGTGGGGCCTATCCGGATGCATATGGATGCCAGTTGGCAACCGACGTCTATTGGCACGAAATGCTTCCAGAGTTGCAGCCGCCATGTAGGAGGAGGGGAAGGTTATCTTCAGCAGCCGGGGCCTAGAGTGTCCGTCTCTCTTGGCCAGTCTCATTACCTGTTGGGTCAATATGTTCTTGAGTTTTAAGGAATGCTTTATGAATTTCCATTCCCGAATATCAGAGTTCGCTTGAGCTGGGTCCATATTTTCCGGCACACCTTGCACAATGATATTTCGTCCACGGAAAAACGCCTCGCGAGATTCCTTAGGGATGTTCCGTATGAGATTTCGTTCAGAATACGGTATGTCGGGCAGTATTCTTACGTTCCCATCGGACTTCAGTAAGTGATTGGCTAGCAGGACGTCCTCTACGTCGGAGGCATTCTTAAGTGTAACACGAAGCAGCCTCGGGTGGTTTAGGTGGTTAGAGTCCTTCCCCCGAGTGAGCCGTGTTACGGTCAAAGGCTCTATTCTAGGAAGTTCAAGCCTCTTCTTTAATTCTCCCCAGAGCATCCTATCGTTTTTGTCCTGCAAACTGAGAGGAAGGTCGGGGTTATCAATAAGGTTCATGATTATGACAGAGTCGTTACGAACCGCAATTGATTTCTCAGGTTTTCCAGGGCGTCTAGGTTTGGTATCTTGTTGTTTGGATGTCGAGGCGCGTTTTCGATTCCTGGGCTCAGTGATGACAGGGTGGACAGTCTTGGGTGTAGACTGTGCGGGCAAAGCATTAATTGATTTCCGCACGATACTTGAGACGTTCAGTTTCGGCGGGGACGCTTGGGCTTTATTACTCCTGTTAACGTGAGTCCATCCACCTACAGGATTTTTGGGAACCACTGTCTCATTCAAGGACTGTTCCCTGGAGGACCCAAGTTTACTGAGGGAGTCGATGACAGATGGTGCTGAGTTTCAGCACATCATCACTCGTGCTGTTAACAGCACTGTCGATAACCGACCTGTCAGTATCCTTTTTCTTGTTTGCCCTATGGGTTCCAGCTTTGTTACCCGTCATGATGCTATCGTTCACCAAATTCTTAGACAACTTATCTCTCAGACCTGTCAGTAAAGTAATGATGGTACCCAACATAACTACCGTATCAATGTTGCAGGTAACACATACCCACCTACGATCAGACTTGCTGAGTCTGCTATAGGCTGCTGCTGTTAGATCTGTACATGCCTCGTGGAACCAACCTTTACAGTTGTCACATTGCATGCCAGATGTAACGGCAAAACGGCAACCAGGTCTTTTGCATGAATTTTTCATGGCTAGTGATTTAGACTGTCTTAAAAATACAAGCAGTAAATTTAGGACCATTAAAAAACACACAGTAAACAAAAACTGGCAAAAATGTATAAAAACAGTTAACGATAAGCTAAAGCTAGCCGTTACGTGAAAACTATAAAAAAACCGATAGTGAGCTAAGGCAAAACCACAGTTAACTAATAATTTGAGTGAAACACACAAAAAAGTAATCTACTGAACGTATAGCTCAGAATAGATTCTTTAGATTGGAAATGGTACTTTTGTTGCGTAAGAACACAGCAAAAGTTTGAGAAATGTAAATCACGTTAGGACTAAACTTCCCGTTCGAATCACTGATTGTTATCTACGGCGGACCCCCAATGAACAAAAATAATGGCTCGCTTTGTTTACAGTTAACCTTTTGTTAGAGAAATAACAGAATGCGATTCAAGTTGACTTTTATTTTATCTTGAAGATTGTACTTTACCTACCGGATTTGATTACAAGGTCATTTTGACCACACCACATTCCTGTGGTGGAACCGTAAGGAAAAAAAGTAATGAAACAATGGTGGAATAGTAGCTTTGATATGAATAATTGACTTTCACAGATTTAAGTATTCCTTATAGTAAGGGGTATTAGTTAATTTTATATATCAGGAGTCGGGCTAGTGTTTTTAAACGTATATAGCTTGTGTCATCAACTGACATCAGTTGTTATTCAAAAATGTCAGGAATAAGTATTAGGAGTTAAGCTCGATTTTAAAAGTTTGGGTTGAGATTTTCATCACAAACTGATATCTATAATTCGTTGCTTTACCACCCGGTTGCTGACAAACTGAATAAACCTAAATTTGGGGGTTACTGCGAGAATATCTACCCAAATGCCCTGGTACAGCCGAGAGTGGGGAGAGTCCGCTCTCCCTCTCCAAATGCTCTCACATGGCCACGCGAATATATAGCCTCTTCCAGGGAAGTCCTACTCACTACCTTCTCGTGGCAGGGGTGTTGTTTACGAAATTGAGAGGACGAAAAGCGAATATCCGGCGCTTCAACCGGGTTGGTGGATGTGGAGGATCCACCTAGGGGAGTTGGAAAACCCTGATTCCAAACCAATGGTGCACATTGACTCCAGTATCCTGAGGGAACAAATGGTGCATGAATCAATCGTTAGTTACCGGCTACTATGGGATTGCATCTCCTCACGATGCTCCACTGCCTTGTGGATCAGACCTTTAGATGAAAGGCTCGGGGTGTGGCCCCCTAAGAAAACCGCCTGCTTCGGTCTGGATGCCCGGGCAGTATCACGGCCTTCACACAAACCTAATGAGATGACAATTACTTCAAGAAATACTAAGCTCGCTTCAATTAAAATTCAGAAGATTCACAGCAGCAAGAAGTTTGGTGTGGGTAAAACAATCTGTGAGGATGACGGGATGCCAATCATTAACATCTATCGATGTCTTGGAAGGTAAGAATTCTTTGGAGGGCAGTTCAACTGGCCTGCTGCTCCAGCAACATCAACCAATTTGTCCTGCCCCCTATGGCCGGTGACGACTGATCCACCAAACGAGGCGGAAGTCCGCAAGGAACTCCAACTCTTGAAACGTTACAAATCACTTGGCTCAGATGACTTACCTCCGGCACTTTTTAAAGATGGTGGTGACTTTCTGGCTAAGGAATTGACTGTGTTGTTTACAAGGGTTTGGGAGACAGAAAGTGTTCCAACATCATGGAATGAGTCAATAGTCGTCCCTATCCTTAAAAAGGGTTCACGTTGTTCCTGTGATAACTATCGGGGGATAAGTCTACTTCCGATTGCGTCCAAACTATTGGCTTCTATCATTCTTCGTAGGTTGTTTAAAACCCGAGAACGTTTGACTCGCGAGGAGCAGGTTGGTTTTCGTTCTGGTCGAGGATGCATTGATCACATCTTCACCCTCCGCCAAATGTTAGAACACCGTCATACTTATCGCAGGCCAACAATCGCAGTGTTTCTTGATATAAGGGCTGCCTTCGATTCGTTGGACAGGACTGCTCCTTGGGATTGTCTATAGAAGAAGGGTGTGCCTGAGAAGTTTATTGACATCCTAAAAGCCTTATATGCAAACACCTCGAGCAGAGTAAGGGCATACGCAGATGACATAGTCCTGTTTGGTGAAGACGCTGATAAAATACAGAGTGTTTTTGGTAGCACAGAACAACAGTGCCTGGATGTTTGGGATGCGTTTCTCCCACCCTCCTTAATGCAGATTATTGCTTCAGGACTGGTCTGTATCAACTCCTGAACTAAGGATAGGGAGTGAAGTAGTCGAACGTGTCAACAACTTCACTTGCCTTAGAAGTCTGATCAGTCCTAATGGGTTGGTGTCTGACGAAATCTCAGCACGGATTCAGAAAGCCCGTTTGGTTTTTGCCAACTTGCATCTCCTATGGCGAAGACGAGATGTCCGTCTATCAATTAAGGGACGAATATACTATGCAGCAGTTCGCTCTGTTCTACTTTGCTGCTGTGAAACATGGCCATTAAGAGTAGAAGATACTCGTAAGCTACTACTAGTTGACCACAGATGTCTTAGAAATATTGCTCGTATCTGCTGGGATCACCGGCTAAGTAATAGTGAGGTTCGACGCAGAGTATTAGGTAATGGTGGCAAATCATTTGATGAGGTCATGAATCTTCATTAACTGAGATGGTTGGGCCATGTGTTACGTATGCTTGAACACCGATTACCACGACGCGCTATGATGACTAGTATTGGGGACGGTTGGAAGAGAGTTAGGGGCGGCCAAACCAAAACATGGCATCAGTGTTTGAAGTCACTAACTTCTAGCCTGAGCCATGTTGGCAGATGCAGACTACCTGGTTGGGGTCCGCGTGACTATCGTAACCAATGGTTGGAGACTCTGTGTGTCATGTGACATGTCTCAGAATCGATCACAATGGCGTAGGTGTATACACTCTTTATCTTCCTTTAAACCTTGAGACTAAAATTGCTTCATATCTCTCTTCCTTCCTATACTATATCCTTATATACAACCTATAATTTATATACTACTACCACCACTAAATTAATTACTTCTATGAATCCAGTGTTCATCTTGTTGTGCTAACGAGGTATGGCAACTTGGACTGATGCATAAATGTGCCTGGTCCTACGTTGTAGCTGACTGACTCTCGCATTACTGTTATTTGTTCACTACCATACACTAGTTTGTGGTCGTTATTGTTCTTTTTTCTTTTATGCTCACCTTGAACTCTTTATCTCTTCCCATTCTCATTGTTTTTGTGTGGGGCATATGTATCTGGCGCACCCTAGTACCAATATTTATGTGTTCAAATAAAAAATAATAAAATAAACAGGGTAGCCAGTGACTAACAATTGATTCATACGACATTTGTCCTTCCCGGATCCTGGAGCCCATGTGCACCATTAGTTTAGAATCAGGGTTTTCCAACTCCTCTAGGTAGGTCCACCGTTCCGGTTAAAGCACCGGATATTCTACTGTTCGTCCTCTCAGTTTCGTAAAAGACACCTCCACAGCGAAAAGGCAGTGAGTAAGACTTCCTCATCAGTAGCAGTATACGCATGGCCATTTAAAAGCATTTTTGGGTTGGTGTCAGACGAAATCTCAGCACGGATTCAAAAAGCTCGTTTGGCTTTTGCCAACTTACGTCACCTATGGCGTAGACGAGATATCCGTCTATCAATTAAGGGACGAGTATACTGCGCAGCAGTTCGCTCTGTCCTACTTTACGGCTGTGAAACATGGCCATTAAGAGTAGAAGATACTCGTAGGTTACTAGTATTTGACCACAGATGCCTTAGAAATATTGCTCGCATCTGCTGGGATAACCGGCTAAGTAATAGTGAGGTTAGACGCAAGGTATTAGGGAACGATGGTAAATCAGTTGATGAGGTGATGAATCTTCATCGACTGAGATGGTTGGGCCATGTGTTACGTATGCTTGAACACCGATTACCACGACGCGCTATGATGACTAGTATTGGGGACGGTTGGAAGAGAGTTAGGGGCGGCCAAACCAAAACATGGCATCAGTGTTTGAAGTCACTAACTTCTAGCCTGAGCCATGTTGGCAGATGCAGACTACCTGGTTGGGGTCCGCGTGACTATCGTAACCAATGGTTGGAGACTCTAGGTGACATGTCTCAGAATCGGTCACAATGGCGTAGGTGTATACACTCTTTATCTTCCCTTAAACCTTGAGACTAAAATTGCTTCATATCTCTCTTCCTTCCTATACTATATCCTTATATACAACCTATAATTTATATACTACTACCAACACTAGATTAACTACTATGAATCCGGTGTTCCTCTTGTTGTGCTAACGAGGTATGGCAACTTGGACTGATGCATAAATGTGCCTGGTCCTACGTTGTAGCTGACCTGACTGAAAAGCATTTCGAAAGGGAGAACTGACTCCCGACCCTCGACCTTTCCAGGACATTTGGGGGCTGTTTACCAACATCTAATGGGAACATCGTGTTAGTAATATCGAAATCCAGTAATCTATATTCGGGGCAGTGGTAATTCAATCAGTGTTACCGTTTATAAACATCGGTTTTGATGACTTTTTAATGCCCCCATTTTAGCTAAAGTTTTGCGTCGTAAAACATCATATTCAGAAACATTGGATAATCAACACTGAGGCTAGGGTGTGTGTTTGCTGAAGTTACTACTCCACGTTAACAAAATGGGACGAATATCATTAGTCGAAATAACATTAGTAGACATGCCAGTAGGAAATAATAGGCGTTAAGAATATTTTTTGAAAAGAAGGAATACAAAGATATGTCTAAAAAACCCACTGAATCTGAGAATCTAGCGGAACGGGAATTCATTTGTGCCATTGACACTGATTTTCAGCCACGTAATACACAACCTTTTATATATCACACTTTTCTTCAGTCAACAATATAAGATAATCTTAATATTCTGCTAAAGCTTTATGGGGCTAGTAAACACTTATTTTATCACTTAATGGTAATTAGTGTAGCAGTTCACTTTGTTTTACTTTAAACTACTGACGTATCTATTCGGCTGTTTCACAAGTCACTACCTTTCTCACTTCATTCTACTCTATGAACTCTAAACGACTCAATAAAAGAACAACTTCATCATGTGGTTTTTCTCATTGTCAACTTTATATTCTTATAAATCAATATATAGACTCTTAGTTAACTCATGTTGTATGTTTACAACCATTGCATCATTTTGCTTGTATTTGTCTTCTGTTCCAATGGTAATATTTTAATTATGCTCTTATTACCTGTATTCCCATTGATTAGTTTGAATACTGTTCCTGTTTCAATAAATTTACGAATGATGTCTTTTCAAACGCAATCTGAAGAAAATGTAATAGAATGTAAGAAAGTGGATTTGACCACGGTAAGTATATAATCTATAGATGGGAAAAATAACTAATGCTTTTTGGTTTGATAACAGAAACTTCTACCTACTGTCGCTCGGGCTGTTAAACTATCTCAAGAATTTCCCGTATCCGACACACCTGCTTATATTTACTACAATGACTTTCCTCAATATAAGGCTATAGCAGCTGGACAATCTAAAAAGATTCTTTCAATGTAATTAAAATTATCATTACTATTTTATCACCATTTTTCTATACATTCATTCAGCTTACAAAATGTTCTGGATATTTTAGATGCCAAAGCTAACATTTTAGATGTTCCAGTGACTAAAAGTATGCATGAGAAATTCACCTCTATTATTGATGCTAACGATCGGATACTGGAAAAATTGGTAATTTTTAATTTGTAAAAGTCAACCAGTCATTTTTACATATAGGCAATGGCTATGGATTTTGAAGAAGATCCTCAACGTAAAGCATTCTTTCTTAAAACAAGATCTGAAGACTTGGTAGTTGCTGTTCATCGAAAAAATACAACATCTCTTGAATGGTTAAAAACAAAAAATGTATGTTCAATTCACTTCACCATTTTCATATTATGATTATTATTTTAGTCAAATGAAGAAACTAATGAGGGAGTTGATTCTTCGGAAAATTCATTAAAACTTTTATCTTCAAAACATATTGTCAGACCACAAACATCTTTTACCACTCCACCAGACAATTCATACTCATCGTTTCGACCGAAAATAAAATCAAAACCAAATTGTATTCAACCACTTCCTGGTAATTTTTATTAATTTAACGTTTTGTTTTAAATTAACCTTTATTAAGAGTTGTTATCCAATGATAATGGGGAGTCGACAGAGTAAGTGTGTATACTTTGTTTATCAAATCTATAATTCTCTATTTTTCAAGTTATCCTCATCCATACAAAGTAGAATTAGAAACGTTTGGCAACAATCTACCTAGTTTGAATGAAATGATGTCAGAAGATTTTCCGGTGAAACCTTTAGATTCATCATATCAATATGTTGATACACTAGATACTCTTGAACAAATTATGAGATCCCTTTCCATGTGTAAATATATTGCAGTTGACTTGGAAGTAAGTGTATTCTTTTTTAAGAAATTTTCCATTCACATTTTTGTATAACATTGGGATTCAGGAGATTTTTACTTTGTTAACCCATCTGCCAGCAGTCTACAAACAGAGTCAAGTCACAGTGAAATCAGAGTATAAAGGAGTCTTTTACACATACTAACCTGTAAAATAGTTTACATAGGGTAGTCTGTTTTTATTCGCTCATTGTTCAATTACACCTCATTATCACACAACATATCAGTTGACAGTTAAGCAATGTTATCTAGGACACTGAATCATAAGTGTGCTGACATATCTCAAAATCAATGAATTATTTCTCAAAACCTCGAATTTGTGTTATTCAAAACAACTCCCAAACATATTACCCTTAAAAAATATCGATGCCATGGTTGGACTTGATAGTTTCAAATAAATTGAACATTAGGATATAACAAAAAATATATTTATTATTGATACTGAGGCGTTGAAATGCTTGGTAAGACTGTTTTTGTTTTGATTGTTCACAGAAGTGTTCTGGTACAAATCCAAGTTAGTTGTGTTGGACTAGACACAAAATGGAAAAGACTATCCTTCATTAAAGCTTAATAAGTGGATAATCCATTTACAAATTAATTGGTGAGTATTAATTGAAACCTCTGGACAATTAGGAATTTTCGAATTGCTGTAATTGTCACTTACTCATAGTGTATTGTAAAAATTTCATAAATAGAGAGGCCGACTACTGATGACTATTTGTCCCTGTAAATTTAGTGTTTGAAGTTTTACTACTTTGTCTTACTAAGTAGTTTAAAGTGTAGCATGAAAAGATTCAGAACTAAGCAGGATTAAGTTCTGACTTGGAATCTAGTCGATCGTTGTTTGATTGTACCTAAATTGTACATAATTTGATTGTATTCGGAAATTGACATAACATACTGCTTTTGATCTTCATTTTCGTGAACAAAAATCTTCTTTACTGGTGGTGAAAACAATCACCATAAGTCCATGAATATTGCAACTTGAAATACGTTTTCTAATCTTTGTAGTCTTAGTTCTCTCTGTAGTCATGAGTCAACGTCGGATCTATGTGATAATTACCGTGTGTTAGTCGAATTTCTCTCAAATTTTCCAGAAATTCTTCCGGTATAGCTGCACTGTATTACCGGGTGATCCGGCTTAAACAACTGGGAGACAGTAAAGGTAAATGAATGATTTGTTGCACTAGGAATTAGGATTAGGATCTTAAGATTCTTTGAGTATCTGTGATCTTGATGCAATATTGTGCGTTCACCATTGACTCAGCGTTATAGAATAGCTCTTTCCTTTCTCCTATATATCTTTTTGTAAACTTCCACCACTTTTCTTAGCATCATAGCTATCGAAGCTTCTTGGGCATTACATGTCTAATACAAATGAGTACATTGGATAGTGATTACATCATCGATGCATTGGCTCTACGTGATCATTTGTCAATATTGAATGAAGTATTCACTGACCCAAAAATTGTTAAGGTAAGAGAATTACACTCATTTTTTATTACTAACATGTAAATTTAATTATTTGTACCTGTGCATTTACCTGGTAAATCCCAAAATAGACTAAATGCACTTTTTGGACTCCACTTTTAGTTAATATTCGGCTGAAAAAAATGAAAAAGTGTGCTAAGAACTGTTGTCCTATTA
The DNA here is from genome assembly GCA_944470415.2 of Schistosoma rodhaini. Taxonomy (NCBI): domain Eukaryota; kingdom Metazoa; phylum Platyhelminthes; class Trematoda; order Strigeidida; family Schistosomatidae; genus Schistosoma; species Schistosoma rodhaini. The sequence continues at coordinate 38,912,712 of OX104037.1, forward strand.
CATTTTTTTCGTAATTCACTTAGATTTTCCTAACATGTTTAAACTGAACTGGGTAAAAGTACAGTCTAGGGACCAAATTAAAACAACTGTGGCGAATTTCCAGCTAGTTTCTGGTCAATCAGAAAACAGCTTGTATAAATGGATAGTTTATGGAAGGGGGAAAACAGCAACATTGAAAACTGTGAATAGATTTTAAATAATTAGTGGATTTATTGATGTCTTCCAAAGGTTATTCTTCCTGTCAATCCAAAAACAATGAGTCCCCACATTGTTACTAGCTGGGGTTAGGATTAGAATCTTTACTAAGTAAATTTCAACTTCACCCCATTGCACAAGCGAGTGGCTATCAGGACTCAGTGGCCGAGTGGATAACGCGATGGCGTTTCAAGCGAGAGTTACTAGGTTCGAGTCCCAGAATAAACATCAACTCTGAAATGCAGGTACATCCATCTGACAAGTCCCGAATAGGACGAAACGTGCGTCAAACTGGATTCCACTGCTAGCCACTAGCCATCTTTGCTTACCATGCTTGTGAATTTAGGCTATATCGAGGCAATACACACAGTATGCACATATGCCAATTAGAGACTGACAAGTTGCAGTCCTAAAAACCTCAATGAGAAGATCCAAACAAATAATACTAAGTAAATTAGAAACTTTAGGTTTAAAGTTTTCATCATGAACTGACATCAACTATGGTGCAAAGTGCTCTGTGTTCGTATGAATGAATGTTGCGCAAAAAATCGACAGTCCATTTATAAAATAGAGTACGAACGGGTTAAAGTTTGTTTCACCATTATGAGCTTAGGGTTAGGATTAAGAGTCGATTTGCCTGTTATATACAATCTAAGGAAATGGAATTAAACATTTCATAAACTTAACGCTATGATTCTTACTCTATAATAGCAAAAATTAATTTTCCTCTATTGTTTTAAGCGTTTTGAGCGCCATACATAGGAAGTTTTATTGCATGTCATGCATGACATTTGAATTTTGCACAAAAACCTAACTGTCAAACTCACGGTTCTGATTGGCTCTTCCCTAAAGTATATTTCTACCCTAAACTCTAGGCTGATTATATTACATATACAAGCACTCCAACTTTATATAATAAATGAAATTCTCTGTTAATATTGCAATAGAATTTAATCTTAAGCAGAGATGGATAGTGGCTAGCAGTGGAATCCAGGACGCGCGTTTCGTCCTATTTGGGACTCGTCAGCTGGATGTACCTGCATCTCAGAGTTGATGTTCACTCTGGGACTCGAACCCAGTACCCTCGCTTCGAACGCCATCGCGTTATCCACTCGGCCACTGAGTCCTGATAGCCACTTGCTTGTGCGATGGGGTGAAGTTTGAATTCACTTAGTATTGTTTGTTTGGATCTTCCCATCGATGTGTTTAGGACTGCAACTGGTCAGTCTCTAATTGGCATATGTGCATACTGTGCGTATTGCCTCGATATACCTTAATTCACAAGCATGGTAAGCAGAGATGGATCTTATTCAAATTAAGTGAGAGGTTTTGAACAAGGGACTGTGACTCATCTTTGAGAAGTGCAAATGTCTGAAGGTCATGCACTTTTACCTCTATTGGCTAGTTTTATTGAGGATTTTGATCTAGTCATTACATTTTGGCCGTTCATATTTCTTTATGTATTTATATATCAATGATGAAAGAGATTTTATCCACATTGATATAAATAGGTTACAGTTGGCCTATGGAGTTTAATTGCTTAAACGGTGTACAAATAATGTTAAAATAGAGTGATATAATATGTCTCAATCGTGAAATACTATATACAATCTTATATGCTACCAAATGGTTTTTTTTACTTCAAATAGTCGAATATCTTGACTATTTCCCTATTTGAATCAGTCTACTCAGATGTGAATCTCAAAGAAATGCATAGAATTTGATTTTCTTGACTCATGGTCAAATTTTTATAAGAGGAAAAGCGTGGATTTGAATTGTAGTACTAGTAGTAAGAGAATACGATATTTGAGCACATTCAATAAATATATCCTAAACTAGGTTGGGGACTACAGTATGCTAGTAATTCCTACTGTTCCGTAGATTCCATTTAGAGAGTGAATGTAAAGTTAATAATCTCCGTCTCTCTAGAGGTTTTGCGGTGTTTCGTTACTTATTATAAACATTATGTTTGATAGCTACTAAATTGTAATTTCGATTTGGGCAACCGGATACTTCCGCTAGCCCTCACACTTGGGGTATGATTTGAAGCCCAATACTACATGTGTCTACATATACTCAGCTTTAAGTCGTAATTTTTTTTAAAATAAGAGCTAATTAACTCGGTTGCTCAAGTTGAAATAGACTAGGGCATGTTCAAGTAACCAACGGACTAGTTGAAAGTCAAGTGCTATCACCAATGAACCTATACTTAAGGAGGCCTCCTAGGCTATCAAGTCTCTTCACACTCCAGTTATCTCTTTCAGTATTCTCACTAAGTTTCCATTAGTATTAATGCTACTACAAAATGATAATCTGATCGTCCTTACTTATGAAATTCAATGTGTGATGATTTGAAATTCTTTTTTATTCATTTTCCAACTGTGTTTAAAAGTAAGATTTATATTTAACTGAGCTTGAAACGTCACTTCATTGATTACTATGTGCAAATGTTTTTTGTGACAAATTTTATGTCTCTTTTGCTCTCCAAAACACATTCTCTACTATACACTTCTCAAGGTGTTTCATGGATCCGATTCTGATTTAATGTGGTTACAACGAGATTTCGGTGTGTACGTAGTCAACTTATTCGATACTGGCATAGCTGCTCGTCTGCTACAGTATGGCCGTTTCTCACTTAGTTATCTATTACAACGATTTGTTGGCATATATGCGAATAAGAAATATCAACTAGCTGATTGGCGTATAAGGTACCATTCTTATTTAGTTATTCATGTAATGTTTAACAGTACTATTTTTTCATTGAAATCATGAACCGATCTACGTTAGAACACCATTGAAAATTTGAAAGCACTGGGCTATGATTAGTACAATTCCTTTGTTGTTCATCTTAATTCTACTTTTCTGTGCTTATGTCGTGTGGGCACTTGGGCTGATACATATTTGAGCCACGTCCTACGCTACTTATAACTAGCAGCTAGTTCCGTAAAGCTTAGTTAATTTCCGGTTAATTTAGTATACCGATAGATTTATCTTCTCTTATTCATTGGTCGATAGAATTCAGTCATCACATATAGACTAGACAAATATAATACTAGTCATTATTTGCTGATCAATCAATTGTAAATATTCCAGTCTTAATGAAGGTCATTTACGGCTTGGATAGCTCATTGTTAGCGTCTCAGACTATGAAGGTAACGATGCATGTTTATGTCCTATAAGAATGAATAGCTCTCTCACAATCACGGGAAAGCCTTACTGGCAAGCGTCAAGTAGGACAAAACCTAGGTTTAGGATTTGCTGTCGCTCACTTACAACCACTTAGTGTATAATTCACTGTTATGGTCAGTATTATTTGTGATATGTGCATCATGTACAAATTGTTTTGATGTACCTGATAGGTATTGGGTTAGAGTCATGATGTGAACATCAACACTGATATTCAGGTACATCCAACCAAGGTTTCCCTAATTGGGTGAAACTTGCATTTTGAATTTCACTGCTAGTCACAATCCATCTATTCTATTAACTTGTGTCAAAATAGTTATATATCAAGGCAATCCATACACAATGCACATATATAAACTGAAACTGATCAAAATCCAATCAATTATGAGATGAATAAAAAAGGAACGCATCGAGCGAAGAAATTTCTTTTCAATTAGTTTTTTATCATGGCTCTACACTATGATTTACACTATAATTATATAATTATATATCGATCATAAACTAACATTAATTAATTGGAAGAAAGAGGATTAATACTAATCAAAGTAGTTATTCGAAAATCAAGCTGTTGCTACGTTGCATAATATATAAAAATGAGAAGAAAGAACTAACAAAATATTTTGATGAATGGTCAGTAATATAGTAGTTATGTAAGAATCATGAGACGAATCTAGAGAATAAGTAAAATACAAAAATGGAAGGAATAAGATAATTGTTTACCAAAGTTCTGCTACAAACTCCGCTATACCGATGGCCAGGGTTCGGTTTTTGTATATGGATTGCGATGGCTTCAGCTATGTGCAAAAGACGAGCTCGTAAACCATGTGGCAAATTTGATGGAATATGGTAGATAACCTTAAAAGATTTATTCAGTTCAACTTGATGACATGTGCCCACTAAGTGAGCGAGAATAGAACTCTTAATCACCTTTACCTGTCCTTTGCTCAACCACGACGGATGGTGTTCTGTTATTCATTAACGAACTTGCCGAATTGTACGCCCTATATAACTGGCTCCACAGGAGCAGTTGAATTGGTAAATACACATAGATGTGGCGGATTCAGGCAATCTGTCTTTATTAACCGTTCTTATTTTGGGGCGGTTGTAAAAGATGGTACTCAGTCGGGCTGCATTAAATGTTTTCTTTACTGCCTTTCTTAACCTCTGTGTCACGATTTATTCCGTATCATCATTTAAGAATTGTAACTTTAGGAACAATACCTTCTTCGAAACGGTAGGTACCCTTGTCCTTCTTTTCGTCTTCATATGTTTGTCGATGAATTTCACTGGGTACCCATTCCTACTAAGCAAGTTGCGAATATTAACCAATTCATCTAAAATAATGTCATCCGAGCAAATCATTCTAGCACGATTAGTCCGGATCTTTATCAAGTTTCTTTTGTATTTGATTGGTACTGCACTATAGAAATGAATGTATTGTTCAACTGTAGACTTTCTATGTAACCCTCTTTTTAATGTTCCATCTACTCTACTAGTTAGTTGGACATCTAGAAACGATATACTATCATTCTGTTCTTCCTCTATATTAAATATGTTCTCCTTTTCATGTTCTTTTTCTAATAATATGAAAGTATCATCCATATAGCGACAATAAGATGTTAGATGGCTAATTGTGTCTCTAAGTGGACGGTTTTCTAGTTTTGCCAGAAAAATGTCTGCCAGTAGAGGGCCTAATGGTGACCCCATGGTTACCCCATCGAATTGTCTATAATATTCATTGCCAAATCGGAATGTTGGCGAATAAGAACGATACATCTAATGATATCATAAAGTTATTCTTGACGGATAGATTTTTTATATTAGCGACAAATTCAAAGGAATCCTTGACACTATGCTTAACAATTTCTTTGTGCAGTGGTTTGAGAATTTGCACCAACCATTTTGCTATAGTTCGATAGGCTGAATTATTCATATCTAAAACGGGTCGCTAGATTCATTTGTATTGTATTGTAAATTATACCTATGCTTATTTCTCACAATTATATGTGTATTTATATCTACATCTGTTTTTTTACTAGACCTCTGCCGAACGAATTGATCGAATATGCGCGATCAGATACACATTACCTATTGCATATTGCAAGTCGTATGTGTCGAGAATTACAAGATAGAGATCTATTGTCAGTTGCTATTGAACGAGCAAGGCAATTATGCCTTAGAGTAAGTTTTAGAATGTAATATGACTTGTTTTTCTTCAACAAAGAGATAGTTCAGTTCCAGTAATTAGTTAAACTATTCAACAAACATAAATAATTGCATAGAATTTAAACAATATCGAAAATTTGCCTGACATTTGTCGAACTCTTGAACACCTTGAATCCTATACAAATTTTCGTTCATTTGTACATAAATCCAAGTGGTTTCACTTTAAGAAAGAATCTAAAGAGAAATAAAGTGACAATCAATAGCGAAGAACAACAGGAAAAAGAACAGGGAAGTGAGAAAAGATGAGGAAGTTTTCGTCACACTTTAGGTCCTGAAAGAAAATGGTATGAACATTTTCATTTTATTTTATTTACTGAATAGTAACTGGGCACCGACTGTGCCATACAAATAAAGAGGTATGCATTATGCAGAAGTGGAGAAAGGACTGAGCAAGAATGTTATCTAACAGAAGATCTAGGTCAGTTAAAAATATGATCATAAAGATTTATTTTCCATCAACTTCATTGAATAATGTATGGGAATACATACGATTGCTACTAGTGTCGTTTATGAATCTTGTCGGATAGTATCGTGCAGCTTAGTTGTACGATCTTCAAGACCTCAACCCGATAGTGGTAATAGATCAATGTATTTCAATTTTATATAGTTCTGTTTTATATCACAATGTCAAGTAGTAAATCGATTATTTATCCGTTTTTTTTCCAACCAGTGCCAATGTTGGCGAATAATGTACAATATAAAAGCCTCTAGGATAACACACTCGTAAGAAGTATCCATTTAAAAGAAATATTTAAATTATTACTTATGTCCAACTACCATCCATATTAGTGTTGGATTGCTCACTGACGTAACAGTAGGTTGAACGAAAGCAAGACATGATTTCAGTCCATAGAGTCACTAACTATTGAACTAAGTCATGTTGATGATAGATACTGACTGCTTGGTTGTGATCTTCACAATTATCGTAACCATTGGTTCAATATTTAAAGTGGTTTAGAATTGGTCACAATGTCTCAAATACATTCAATTTTTATTTGAAAATACTTATATTTTTCATTCTACATATTCACTTTTTTCTCACATCATATTGTTTATGTTTGATCTTTTCTAATACCGCTAATTATTTATTGTTATTTAAACACATAAATATTGGTACAAGGAAAAACCAGATAAATATGCGCCTCACAAATCTCATTTGATTTGTGTGAGGGCTGTGATACTGTCCAGGTGCCTAGACTGAAGCAGGTGGTTTTCTTAGGGGGCCACACCCGGAGCCTTTGACCTAACAGTCTGATCCACAAGGCAGTGGAGCATCGTGAGGAGATGCAGTCCCATGGTAGCCGATGAACAACGATTGCTTCATACGCCATTTGTTCCCTCAGGATCCTGGAGCCCATGTGCACTATTGGTTTGGAATCAGGGTTTTCCAACTCCCCTAGGTGGAACCTCCATGTTCAATAACCCTGTTAAATCGCCGGACATTCGCTTCTCGTCCTCTCAATTTCGTAAACAACACCCCTGGTGTGAGAAGGCAGTGAGTAGGACTTCCATGGAAGAGGCTAGATATTCGCGTGGTCATGTGAGAGCATTAGGAGAGGGAGAGCGAACTCTCCTCACTCTCGACCGTACCAGGGCATTTGGGGGCTGTTGTAATGTGGAAACTTGAATCAATTCATATCGATGTCAGATTCTGCATTGTTTATGTTTGATGAACTGATTTAAGTTGCTATATCTTAAGCTAACCTTTTTGATTTGTATGATGTGCATTATTTTCCTATCGTTTATTGTTTATTATGTAAACGTTTTACTGTTGTTGTGCATACATATATGTATAATTTCCATTTAGTGTTATACAAAACCTGTATTCAATAGACTTGGTTATTTGGATCTTTATAGACAAACTGGAAGTAGTAGTTTCAGTCATCGTCAATTATATGCTTTAGAAAATCTTTATGCTTTACGTGATTCGATAGCTAGACGAGAAGATGAAAGTCTCCAGTAAGTATTATTATTATTATTAGTAGTAGTAGTAGTAATAGTAGTAGTAGTAGTAGTAGTAGTAGTAGTAGTAGTTGTTGTTGTTGTTGTTGTTGTTGTTGTTGTTGTTGGAGTAGTAGGAGGAGTATTTTGTTTTACTTTTTGTGTAATTGAGTTTTGTACTTTTTTAATCGAAGTAATTTCTCTGGTTTTCAGTTCAATAAATATAACATCTTATTCTGATGGGTTATTGTTTAGATTGGTCTAATTTGCACACTGTAGAAGAGTCTAATACTAGGAAGAAACAGCTCTTGAGTAGTGTTCCTTGGTGTTCACTGTTACTCTAAGATTAAACTGTGACTCCGAATGCTACCTACGAAATAATATACTTGATTTGTTTTTTCCTCAAACTTTTTTTCGTTGTTTATTTATTCATATGGAAGGCATCGAAATTCAAGATGTTTTTGGAAGTTTAGAGTTGTGGAGATTGTTCAGTTTTATTGAAATCATGAATTAATCCAAGTAAAATCACTATTGAAAACCTGGAAGCACTAGACGGCCGTTTCGTTCTAGTAGAAAGTGCGTGTTTAAGATCTTGCACCCAGGGATCAAACCAAAGACCTGTCTGGTTCGTGAATGCTTAGCAGCATATAATTCATCCAAACAATATCCAGTAATTTCATGATTCATGGTTACAAATCTGTGTATCACTATCTCCTCGTTAATGAAATTGTGTGATTCGATATTAAGTACATTCATCTGAATTTAATCAGTTAGATTAAGTTATCTAGATTAAAACCTTAAGAGTTTTGAAAAAGGTACTTTTACTCATCATGGAAAATGTGTCTTTATTAGCAGTTTCAAAACTAAATTTGGTGGACAAGCTTAAAACAATCATCATGAATTCCCGGCCTATTCTTAACCAATCAGAAACACCCTTTGCAAATGGATAGTTCATAGAAAAAAGAACAACCATATTACAAATTGTAGATAGTTTTTAGGTACTTAGTGAATGATGGTCCTCTACTGGTTACTCCAGGTGTAAATTGGAAAAAAACAACGACACATAGATTCGTATTTATGTATGTAGATTGTTCCTCTTCTCCAACTCTCAAAATGAGCCAGATAGGTTTTTAAGAGTCTTCTCACTGTTCATAGTCATAGTTTGTATTCAGAGTAGGTATCAAGGGTTTACGGTTGGGATTTTCATCATGAACTGACATAAGCTGTTATCCAAAGTCTTATGTAGTCACATGAATCTTGCATGCAAATCCAAAAGTACCTACCCGATTATTTCGTTTACAAATAATGGTGCTAATAAGTTGATGTTTGTCTCAGGAGTAAGCTTTTTGAGGTAGTATCTATTTGCCTGTTATATGCAATTTACAGAAAAGGATTTAGTCATTCGGTACATTTAACACTTATTTTTAGCGTTTGATGGTAAAGAATGATTTCCCCTTTTTATTTTCAACATTCTGATCACTGTATAAGGAAATCACTAATCCATATGATACGTGATATTCGATTCTGATCGCTTTCTTCCTATACTGTGCTATTACCCTATATTTACTATTGATAACTTAAACCATAATGACAAGGAAGTTTCTCTAGAAGATAAATGACCCACTTTACTTCATCACACCGATCTATCTTTGTTTTTAGTGCTCATAGTTTCTAGTTATTTCTTCAAAAACTGTATTTCCAATTGTTAAACCTGTTCTAAGTATCAAAACTTTAGATAATTTCAGTGTTGTTTTTTCCAAATTAATCTATCTTTATATTTATATCACAAATCGATCGAAATTAGATAAATTGTGGAAAAACCTGGAAGCTCTGGACGACTGGTTCACACTGCTGAGAAGTTCCACATTGGGACAAAACGGCCATCTAATGCTTCCAAGTACCTAATAGTTGTCTAACTTTAACAACTTCGTGGTGTCAATATAATTCAACAGTCTCCGTAACCACGTACCGATAAATTTATCATTAACTGATTTTTTTACCCAGAGGAAAGCTATTGAAAACTAAGATGTGTCCTGGACAGCTTTTTCATACTTTTTTAATTCATCCAATGAATGTAGACCTATAGCCTCAAAAGCATTCTCACACGGATTCTTTTAATTCTTTGTGATTGTTATTCATTATCATGAATGGGTACCTACTTTACATTTCTTACTATCGTAAACCAGTTGTCAGTGTTACTACGACTGATGTCAGTTTGTAATACAAAGCAATTTTAAATGGAGATGATCTCCGCAAGTTATTCAGCTAGCTCAGAACCTAAAACACATGTTAATTGCTTTAAATTGTCACACTGCATCAACACAACCAGGTAAAATTATCAAAACAAATGCTCGAGTAGTAGGAAATATTGAACATAGACAATATTATTTGAGAGGAAAGAATGAGTTCGTGAAACAAAATTAGTATGAAACAATTTTAATACTCAATATCTAAGAGAAAAGCTGGCAATTGATTTTAAACCATATCACCTACCATTTCTAACCGTTGTTCAAAAGTATGGCGTGGACTTCACTTTACCATCACAACTTAAACGAACAATCATTTATCTCATTAACTATCTTCCAATTTGTTGCGTCCAGCTTTCCTTCTAATCAACTCCTTTACCAGCAAACATCACAGTACAGTACATTGATCCTGGCAACAACCACTATGGTTTCTGTTAATGTCGATATGATATAGTTGTTAAATAATGATAAAAATTTTATTGTAATTATCGTGATTATTGTTATGAGTATTACTTTTCGTATATACATTAATCTCTTCACAGTTATGTCCTACCAAATCATATGTTGAAGGTAATTGCTGAAGTATTACCACGTGAAAGTTCTGGTATATTTGCATGCTGTAATCCTATTCCTCCACTGGTGCGTAAATATGTTCACGATTTGCACAAAATTATAGTGGATGCAAGAAATTTGCCTATTACAGATTTAGTAAGTTGGAGCAAAAAATTAAATTTCTTTATTATTAGTATAGAAGCATTTGTGAGAATTGTAGTCTTTACATAGTTCAAATCACGAATTGATCTTAGCCAGAAAACACTTGAAAACCTAGATGCATTGAATAACTGTTACGTCCTAGTATGAGACTCCCTAACAGTGCGCTTCCACGACCCCACATTTAATAATCGAATTCAAGACCTTCTGTCTCGTACTTGGATACTCAATCTGTAGACCACACTGAGCTGGCATCTAATAATGTACATGTCTAACATTTTTATATTAGATCTTAACTATGACTCTTAATATTTTCTAAACGCCATTCTCAGACACATCATTCTCCTTTATATCTTAACGTCTCATTTTTTAAAAATCATTTAAGTTATGACAGTAACTAATAAGTTCAGTCTGTTGAACATTTTAACTGCTTACTGTTTAGTTGATTCTTAGACTTTGACAATCTTCATCGAATAAAAACCAAAAGCGGATATTTTTACTTTTATGTGGACGATTAAATAGTTTACAAAAAGCGAAAGATATTTATCGGGTTGAGAGTGACCTAAGAGTTAATAAAGAAAATAGTAGAATTAATAATAAATTTGGAACTTTTATAAAGAATTCCTATAAATGTTGATTAAGTAAATTAGATATTTTAAACATTTTCTTGGTTTCTAGAGTATTTTTTTCAGATGATCTTAGACGAATTCTTACTTTTTTACTTACTTACTTACGCCTGTTACTCCCAATGGAGCATAGGACGCCGACCAGCATTCTCCAACTCACTCTGTCCTGGGCCTTCCTTTCTAGTTCTATCCAACGTTTGTTCATTCTTCTCATGTCTGTCTCTATTTCTCGGCGTAATGTGTTCTTTGGTCTTCCTCTTCTCCTTTGGCCTTCAGAATTCCACGTGAGGGCTTGTCTCGTGACACAGTTGTGTGATTTTCTTACAGTGTGTCCTATCCACTTCCAGTACTTCTTCCTGATTTTTTTCCTCCGCTGGAATCTGGTTTGTTCTCTCCCACAGTAACTTGTTGCTGATAGTGTCTGGCCAACGGACCCGAAGTATCTTGCGTAGACAACTGTTAATAAACAGACGAATTCTAGCAGTCACTATTTAAACATAGTTATTAAGAAATCCTATTTGTCTTATTTTGGCAAATCGATTAACGAGATAGTAAATATTTACCGACTCAGATGGTAAGGACATCTATGTCCATCCATGGACTAGCTTCATTGGCAACTGTAGTTGACTAAGCAGTAGGTTCGGATAAGATGGCTAGTGTAGGAGTAGGTTTGAAGGGTTGGCTATACTAAAATATGGTATAATCCATGAAAACTCTAACCGTTGAACTAAGTCATATTCGTAGGTACAGACTACTTGTTCGTCGTATACGTGATTATCGTAACCAATTAAAAAGGACTTTGGGTGATTTGGCTTTTTGTAAAAAAATAATTGAACTATTACTTATAAGCGTCATTGTTAGCATGTATTTCAGACCAGTTCTATTCATTTACTAATTTATAATACATTTTTTAAGTGGACTCTTAGAAAGTGACTTCGTAATTGTTTCCTAATACTTAGAAATCTTTTCTTCAACCTGGAATAGAAAATAAATTACAGTAACTGTGGAAGAAATTTTACTTCTAATGTACAGAAAACATGTATATCTACAAAATTGTCTACAACCTTGAGATTCTGGGCTCTTTTATTCAATTATGTTAAATTCGATGCCTATTTAGTTCAGATAACAAGAATATAATAATTTTCAGAAGGGGTTTTGTGGAGATTTCAGTATTCTTTTCATAGTTGAAATCATGAGTCAATTGAAGCTAGACCACCATGGAAAACCTGGAAGCACTGGACAGCCGTTTCGTCCTATTATGAGACTCCTCAGCATTGCGCATTCACGAATATAGTAATTTTCTCCTCATCTTTTAATTATATGACTAAAAGAGAAAGGTGTAAGTACGATCTAAATTTACCATTAAAAGTACACATAGTTACTTAGTAATTAAAATAAGTTATTTAGTATAATGAATCAGACTTATGCGTGACGTCAAAAGTACAAATCAACACTCAATAATAATAATATATGTAGGTCAGACGTATATATATTTATAATATCCACCGTCACATGAGCCCATAAATACTTTTATATCAGTGTTATTTTAACCTTAGCCAATGTAACAAAGACTGTAACTAACTAATTAATTGATTGAGTTAATTATTTATGCGGAAAGATAAGTTTTTTTTTCTCTCAACAAAAATAAACTATGCCATGATCTTCACAATTTAAATCACCAACTTATCTTAATTATGAGTCAGTTGAAGCTAGACCACCAGGAAAAACCTGGAAGCACTGGACGATCGTTTCGTCCTATTATGAGACTCCTCTGCAATGCTCATCCACGATCCCGCACTCGCGAGATTCAAACCCAGGACCTAATAGTCTCGCACCAGAGCACTTAACTAGTGCTTCTAGGTTTTCCATGGTGGTCTAGCTTCAACTGACTCATGATTTCAACTATGAAAATGCTGAAATCTTCACAAAACCCCTTCTGATCTATAATCATATGCTCACTAGAGATATTTCCTGGATTTCTATTGAGAAGCAGTAACCGGTGGAGTTCTACCAAGTCTGTTGTAGAGATATCAACTCACTGAAGACAATTGGTGAATGGTAGCTCAAACATCGTGGATTGGTTGGAGTTAGATATTAACACCGTTTGATCCCGGTTCAGTGGTTTGTCGGTTAAGTGCTCTGGCGCGAGACTGGTAGGTTCTGGGTTCGAGTTTCGCGAGTGCGGGATCGTAGATGCGCACTGTTGAGGATTTCCACGATAGGACGAAACGGCCATCTAGTGCTTCCAGGTCTCCATGGTGGTCTAGCTTCAATTGACTCACGCTTTCAACTATGAATTTTTTTCTCTCAACAAAAATAAACTATGTCATGATCTTAATATTTTAAATCACTAACTTTTCTTAATTAAATCACCATTTAAAATTGGAAAACACTGAACAATCGTTTCATTCTAGTATGAGACTTCTTAATAGTGTGTATCCAGTATCTCACATCCGGGAATCAAACGCAAGACCTTCGATTCTATGACTTCACTTTTTATTTGTAGGCTACTACTGGGCGGCCTGCTTAAACATCTGGGCTACCTGTTTCCCGTCATCTATATATTTCAACAAGTTATCTAATATTGTTTGTTTTAATACATCATTATGGCTATTAAGCACACAACCTATTCCGGTGCGTTTCTGAAAACTGTACAACCTTTCGCTGTAAAAGTTAGAAAAGGTCTAATCAGAGATGTCGTGTTTGCTGGGAACATGCAGCAAAAAGAATATACATTATTCATATGTCGATTGACTGAACTGCTGACATCCAACTGGCGATCACTGAATGTTTATCATCAGGAGCAACGAAGAAATAAGAAACTTAAATATGTTGAAATACTTTATGCAGAGAATTCGATTTTGTACCAAATAATATAATATTGAATCAAGCTAATAATAATAATAATAATACTAACGCGCCATTCAAAACCATCAATAAAAAACTCTTTTTATTCAAAGATCAAACATTGACAATCGCCCTGGTGGATCTCATTTTCATGCAATGCGATAGAAATATTTTGGCGATTTTCTTAATTTGTATAGAATTTGTTTATATGTAACAAAGCATATATTAGGTCATAAATTTCCAAACTGTATTACAACATTACTATCAATACATTATTAGCAAATGGGTGTTTGAAGCAAGGAGATGGAAGAATTACTTCCTTATATGTGCGAATCCACATTGCTTAATGTCTCATTAAAAAAATTGTCATTTATCATTTGAAGGATTCCTTACTACTGCACATTTATGAAAGATGGGCTGTTAATACTAATTAATGTTCAGTAATAAGTATTTTTTTAAGCATTAATGTCGTTGAATAGCTTGAATGAGCATGTGAGCATTGCCAAACAATAATTAGAAAGGATAAGTTATTTGATATGATTTTGAACCCCCTTCAATTGAGATGACACTGAATTATGCATTGTGTATGTTAAGACATTGTTCACCTCTGTCTTCGGTAAAGAGAACTATCTCATCTACGTTGGCGTGAGTATAACAGCTAGACGAGTTCCTTAAAATATATATATCTTCGGTTCGTATATTGACGTTGTTAAACAGAGACATTTCTCTTTTCAAGAAATGTGTAAAGAATATATATGCATAAAATTCATTTCATTTTTTGAAATCGTTTTTTTCTTTTTATTATTGCATAATAGCCTCTCACTTCTGAAGAGCCTAGATTATCTACACAACCAAATTCACAACAACAAGAAAATGACAAACGATCATCTGTAAATATACCTAATACGCAAAACTTAAGATATGCTTTGCCTCATGATTATTCTCGTGAAATTCATTTACTTGTAAACAGTCCAGATTATAATGATATCACTTGTACAGAATTATCAACTAATAGTAAGTTACTACTGTTTTCTAATGTATATGGTTTATATGATATGATAGAATAATGGTTTAGGTGTCCAATTCTTAACTGCCTAAGCTGTAGGTTTGAGTAATATTACAAGCTCTTACACTAATCTGTACCTGATAAATGAGTGTTGAGCTACATTTTATCTGATTAGCCAAATGGAAGTAGATAGAGTTGTCATGAGTTAAGAATTAATGAGTTAATGAATGGGTTTTCGTATATCAACATGAATGAAGCCAATACTAATCGATAACTGAAATACAATGATGTAGTATGACTGAGTGATAACTGTTTGTCAGACTGAATTATTGACGTAAGCCCTCAGTTGAACTTAAATGAGAAGACAAGTACACGGTCACATACGAAATATTGGACACAGTTATAAGTATAAATCATTTAACAAATAAACAGTAGAAAGATATGACAACTATAGGTCATTCACTCTCTAATGAAATTAGTCCCAAAATATCTGTTTTGAATTCTTGCCCCATTATATCGGGAATAGAATTAGAACTTACAAATTAATGGTTTCAAAGGCGATTGAATTCTTAGTGTTAAACTATTGCTCAATTATAATCACACAGTTTCCTTTTATCAGAGACAGTTTTTTGTAGTGGACTGTTGCATAACCAGCTACATTTTTCATCACGGATATGATGAACACAGACTTATTTGGTTGCAATGCGAGTGGTATACAAAATTGAGTTTTTTTCCGAATGCCTTTGACATGTTTTAGGATATTTTAAATGTGTTCTTACATTACTGTCGACATGTTTTGAAGAGTGCAATAAATCTGTAATTAGGTTATGTGTTCATATTTGTGCTGTGGTAATTGCAGTGATTGCCAGTTCCAAATATTACAGTACTATCATGGTTACAACAATCATTGAGTTACTTGTTTTTTTTAGAGAAGTCTTCAATGTTGGCATCAGCTTTACTACCGAATCATTGTCTAGCGGGAACTAAAGTTAATGAACAACAGGTAATTTGTGTTATTTTCGAGTTTTTTGTACTCCGTCTTGATTTAATTAACTGTATAAATTCAGTGGACTGACCCTATAGTTAAGCAACCATTAGAAAACAATAATCGTTGGGCAGTCGTTTCGTCCTGGTAAAGGGCCCTTCAACAGTACGCACTCATAACCGCACTGGAGTTCGAACCTGCACTCTGATGTAATAGATATCCAGTGAGTGCTTCCTGATTTTGTTGGTTATCTAAGTAAAGTCAGTCTATGATGTGTGAGACTTGAAATTCAACAATCTTCATAGGATCCCTGGATTAAGTTGAGAACTAAACTTTAGCTGTCTTAATTCTCATAATATTATGTGACCAGTGAATTACCCTGTTCAATTCTCAAAGTCCCATCGAAATCATGAACCAATGTAAGTTAGACCATCAGGGAAATCTTGAAAGCATAGGTAGCTATCTCATCCTAGTATGAGACTCCTCAGCAGTTCATATTCACGACTCCGTCCCCTGCAAGCAAATCTAAGAACTTGGGTAATGTACATAAATGTTTATTCTGTAGACCACTGAGAGTCATCCGGCAGTGTTAGTGTCTAGCTTCGATCAATCCATGATATTGTGAGACCATCCAGTGCTTCCAGATTTTCAGTGGTAATCTAACATTGAATTAATTTAAAATGTCAACTCTAATACGTGTATACTACATTTCAGAGGAAATACCATATCTTATATGTAATTATCAATGTAAATAAAAAAGAAATTCTGAATTAGGTACAAAACCATTCACCTTATAGTATGTTAGCTAATCAATCTACTTGTTGTCTATTTAAGTAGTACAACATTTTGTTTACAAAACGCTTTGTTTTAATTTTAGTCCCTTTTTTGGACATAACAGTCTATCTCTGTCTATATAAAATTATATACAACTTCATTGTTAAAAAAAAAACTACTGCATACATTCTCTATGCATTTAATGTCTACTCAGTATTTTGGTTTTCTCCTCTCAGTGTATATAAGACATCATTTTATGGTGTAGAGACCAGTCTGACCTTGTTTATTTATTAATGGACAATAAGAGCAACATTGAAAATGGATATGAATAGACAATAAAAATGTAACATTAAGAATAGAAAAGAGTATAGATGAAGAAAATAGAAATATGTCAAAGAAAAGCTAGAATCTTATTCAACTAACTGTGTATATATTGAATTTGCTTTGTTAGTTGAACTAAACAAATTTCTAGAATTGTTTGTCTAACAATTGTGCATATCTGTGCGTGTATGTGTTTGTTTGTTTGTTTGTTTGTTTATTATTCATTTATTGACTAGTAGTTGATTACTCACTGACGCTGTTGTCGATGTTTCAGTGGATACGAATACGGATGATGATTCACTTCCCGGTTGTTGTTGTTGTTATTTCTGTAGTTATTATTTATTTTATTTTCTATCCTATCAATAATTACTTGTTATCTTCTCTTTCTTCTCTTCTCTTTTCAACTGTCTATGTGTCTCGCAGTCATGACCTTAGTTATACGAATGCATAAACCAATGTCTAATTTTGCCAGACTGTATAGTGTCCAACAATTAGATTGATACTTTTTATTTGATACCAATGTGCTTCTTGGGCTTTATATTAGAATAATGTGGGATTTTTAGTTTGGAAACTTTATGGTTCTAATGTAATCATTAAATGTTTATTAGTTAGCGTCCTGTTTTAATCCTCAACTAACCTGATTTTGGATTACAAACAATCGAGAAGATTTTTTTCTCAATACGTATAGGATCTATGTGAAGTGAATGAATCGGACAACTGTTATGTAGAGCACTTTAGCCAATAATTTCCTACATGATTAAAAAAAAGGAAAATCACCAGCTCAGGACAAAGCTTGATACTCGGAAAAGTTCAAATGGTCATAAAACAATTATCCACATATATCAACATATATGACCTTGGAACACAGCAAAATTAGCAAGCTTAAAGAAACGACGATCTATAAGATAACAGTAATGGTCAATGCAAGAATATGGATTGTAAAATGGTTTCTGAGGCCTTACTTAAATGTCAGAACTACTATTTATTAACAAAACTAACAGTTAGATCATCTGGATACAGAAGTTGTAATTTCTAGTCATTATTATTGTTGTGTAACTCGTTTATCAAGTACAGATTTATGTTATTTGTTTTGAACCACAATTTAATGAGTATAAACGCTAGTGTTATTACATTACCTGACCGTCTAATCTGAAATAGATTGTACATGGATTCCAACTTATCACCTGCCAGTTGTTGGGAGTTGTCTTTCACAAACACTAAGCCACTGCTACACTGTCAATATTTCATAAAAACTACTTCCTAGTTCTTACTTGAAAACAGCTTCTCCGTCAAACTGTAATTATAATATAGTGTACCCAAATTACTTCACATATTAGGAATGACTGTTATCATTAGTATGTTGATTTCCTGTTAACTTTCGTTCACACTATCTGTGTGTGTTAGTTGTATTAGTGTAGCCCGTTCTTCATCTTTCTAACCATTCGACAATGAATACAAAATCAGCCGAACCTAATTCTCTCTGGGTAGTTAGTGGAGTATATGTATATGTAATTGATTTTTAAGTTGCATCGGTATAGAGGACTAGAACGCTACCCAGTAGTCATTTGAACTGAAATAAGCGAAACAGGGATTTATTCTACAATTTATTTGGTTGTAAGTATGATTTCTCTAAGTATAAGTGATCATAATTGGGTACCTACTGTTCGTCCTTGTCGTAGACACAATAATAACTGAATAATAATCCAGATGTAGACTACCTGGTTGGGATTCGCGAGATGATAGCAATCGATGGTTAGAGACCTTGAATGACATGGCTCAGAATCGTTTGCAATGGCGAAGATGCATCCACTCTTTGTGCTCTACCAAATTCTAATCTTCTGAATTCCTCATGTCTTTATCTTTTTCTCTTTCCAAATTTATTTCACTGTACTATACTCCTTCAATAATTTCTTCAAACCCTAATCTTTTGGATTTCTGATTATACTCCTACTACTTCTACCACTATGGGACTTGAATGGACAACTGCATCTCTGTGCTAATGTGCTATGGCAACTCGAACTGATTTACGAACATACGAAGTTCTACGTTGTGACTGACTGACTGAATTAACCTAAACATTATCTAACAATAATATCCTGTTAGACAAAAAAAGTTACATAAATCCATAACTTACTTAACCACTTAGGCTTAAGTCTAAACGTGTATGTAATGAGCCTCAGATCCGTTAAACTCTAAGTAATACTACCTTATTGTTTTGGATCATATGAAATATTGAGTTTGTAAATCACTTAGCGTATTTAAAAAATCGTTATTTGATCATATTCTGGTGTTACTAGTACTCTTTATCCACTTGTAATAAGATGTGTGTGTGAACACATGTTTACGCATCTTGCCAGCATGACTTTGTAAAGCAGACTACTATGTATATTTCTATTTTTATTCCTATAAATTTCATATTTCGAAATAAACGTGCTCAAACCACTTTACTGTTTTGTTTTCATGGTGGAGAGTGGGGTAGTTCTTTTGTTTATTTCTTCACTGTTGTCAATTTTTTAAGTGCTTTACATTTTCACCATTTGTTTACTTGCCAGTCTATAAAACGATGAGTTATTGTTTGTTTGTTTAACCTTTTGGCTTGTACAACTGATGAATACTTTAATGTCTTAAATCGTTCAAAATTATTTGTTGTTGTAGTTGACCTTTTCGTTTCATTCTGTGTATGCTTGTGTTTCACATTATGTCTAGGAAATGAATGAGAGTTCGGAAAACCAACTGTTCAAGGATAAATTTCTTGATCCTAATCATTTATTACTTATGAAGGTAATTGATTTGTGTGTTTATTTTGAAGTCATGTTTTTGCTTTTATCTTTTTAAAGCTAATCACTCCATTCTTTTTTTTGAATCTGCATATAACATATACACTGATTGTAGATCATTTGCGTAGGGGTTAATGAACGGTGGATAACGATTATAACTAGAGAACCATAGAAGACTGAACAAATGGTTCGTTTCCGTTTGAAACTACTAAGCAGTATCTAACAATAGAAAAGTCACATTAGATAGGCGACAGGTTTTGACACTGGAATAACTAACTCGAATATCTGTTGATCTATGTACCCAACTTCACTCAATTTGTTATATATCTTGATAATTATTTTATCCAATGTCAATAGTTGAATAACTATCAACATATTTGTGAGTGGTGTATCAGACTATAACTTGATATTGGAAGTCTGGAAATCGATATTAAAACTAATCACTAGCCAGGATAATTATTGTTCGGTTAAGTTGTTTTTGATGACTGACTCAGTTTGATCACAAACCATAATCATCTGTCAGACTGGTTTCATCATTATGATTAGTTGTTCATGTCAATAATTTGTATATTATTCTTTCAATGGAGTAGAATGGTATGTTAAATCATCTCATGAAGTGATTGGTCTGAACCATGTTGACAAATAAAGATTACTCGGTCGCACTGTCGCTTGATAAACATACTTTTGTTGACATGACTTAGAATCGTTCAGATGCGTTCATTCTTTATAGTCCGCTCAATCCTAAATTGTAGTATTGCTTGATATATACTTTCACAGTCTTTTAAAACTAAGTTCCCAAAATTTAGTCTTTCCTTTTATCATTATTGCCACCTTATTTCGATCTCTTTTGTTATTTGAATCTCATGACAATTTAATCTGGAAACTTGAATTAACACACATCTTTGACAGGTTCTATATTGTTGATGTCTATCTGTCTAATATACTCAAGTGTTCGGTGTTCATGTAACCAAATCATTGGCGTAACTCTCCAATTGAAGTGAAATCAGACAACAAACAAAATAACATATCTATATTCAAAATATTATCTCAAAGTTTACATGATTAGACGTTTTAGACAATTGGATAAAACTAACTTTTTAGGTACTCATTCATCTAGTGAATAAGATCTTAGCTGTTATTAAAGCGAAAAAACAGTTGGATATGTAACACTGAGATTCAATGAAAACCTCAATAATCAAAGTTATCTCTCCTGAGTTATTGCATTGTCTTTTTGTATATTGTTATTGGGTGATTATATGACATATGTATGGACATGAATTCAACTGTAAAAACTCTTCGAGTACAAAAACTGACACTCAAATAAGTTGATAATAGATATTAGTAAACTGAAAAATATTCAGTCTAATGTTGTAAGACTGTTAAATCAGTTATTACGGCAAATTGACTTCAGTGTTCTCAGTGGAGACTTGTTTATTTTTTCTGCATTTTCATTAGTAGATACATAGACGGTCTCAATAAACAATCATCTGTGAATATTGCAAACTACCAACATTCTAACACTACATAACTGACTTATTTAAAACAATATAAGGCTGAGTTTTCTACTTGCTGGTATCAAGTTTTACCCTACAATTGATTACTAAAGTATTGTAAGCAAAGATGGATAGTGACTAGCAGTGGAATGTGTAAAACTGGATTCCACTGCTAGCCACTATCCATATTTGCTTACCATGCTTGTGAATTAAGGCTATATCGAGGCAATACGCACAGTATGCACATATGCCAATTAGAGACTGACCAGTTGCAGTCCTAACACACCGATGGGAAGATTAAAAAAACAATACTAAATGAATTTGATTATTAAAGTGTTTGTATATTTCAGAATAGTAACATCTATCTGTTCTATTTGGAATTCAATAGGAAAATTAGCATCGTCAATGTGTGTTTTAGTTAACAGTTTCAGGAATCATTACGTAAATATATTTATGATTGAAGGTTTTGGTAATTATCAACGCATATTCATTTTTATTTCACTCTAAATAGCTGTTGGAACTTCTTAAATTCCCATGTTCTCCACTTACAACTGAAAATGAAACGTCTGCAGATACAAATGCTTCTGTTCCAATTGTTGTCTCACAACAACCCTTGCTACAAGAATCCTCTGATACGCTAAACATATGTAAGTTTATTATTTATTTATTTATTTAATCACATATATATTGGTACAAAGGGCACCGGATACATATGCGCCACACAAAATAATGAGAATAGGAGAAGGAAGAAGATGCGTATATATAATTGAAGGAAAAAAAGAAAAGGGGAAGAGTAATGATGGGGGGAACTGAATGTACAACCAGAAGAGCTCTCTCAGTTAGGAAAGTTATAGCCACTCTTTATGAAGAAAGTAGAAGAAGGTTACAGCAGGCTCGCCACTGGCTTCTATTCTGAGCCATATCTGATAACGTCTCTAGCCACTGTGTTGCACCATCTCTCGGACCCCAGCCAGGGCGTCGTGAAGGACCAACAGAAGCTAGCCCTTTGCTGCTTTTTTTCATGCCACGACACCATGTCATACACTGACCTCCTCTCCGCTTTAACCAACCAGTCCCAGAGTCGGCAAATAATGCACGACGTGGAAGTCTCTGGGACGCATTCGTAAAACATGTGCAAGCCACCGAAGTCGGTGTTTCAAGATGGTGACACCAATTGAATTATCGTCTCTGCGCCCGAACACACGATGCCGAACCTCTGCATTACTAACATGGTGTTGCCACTGGATGTCAGCAATCCTTCGGAGACAACGATGATCGAACACAGAGAGACGTCTAACATTCTCAACTCGGAGAGGCCAGGTTTCACAAGCATAGAGCAAAACTGCTCTCACCGACGCGTTGTAGATCCGACCTTTTATAGCCAGACTAACATCACGAAGGCGCCAAAGATGGCCCATGTTGGCATAAGTCACTCTGGCTTTCACTATACGTGCATCGATCTCATCACTCACGCCACCACCAGCACTTATGTAGCTACCTACATACACGAACTTCTCAACTACTTCAATCTGCTCACCATCCAGGGTGAGTACAGGATGAGAATCCTGCCAGTCTTGTAGGAGTACTTTGCACTTGGAGGGTGCAAAGCACATACCGTACCTGCGGACACTGATTGCCAACTGATTAAGTGCGGATTGCATGCCTTGAGTATTATCGCATAGTAAGACAATATCATCCGCATACTCGAGGTCGAGAAGTCGTTCTCCAGGCAACATATCCACACCGCCATTACTTACATCCATCAGAGCTGTTTCTAGGATGTCGTCGATGGCAAAGTTGAAGAGGAATCGTGAGATCGGGCAACGCTGCCTAACCCCACTGCTCGAATGGAACAAGGGAGAAAGGTGGTTGTATGCCCTCACTCTGCCTGAGGTGTTCGTGTACAGGGCCTTTAAGATGTTAATGAACTTCTCAGGCACACCCTTCTTCAATAGACAATCCCAGTGAACAGTCCTGACAACGAATCGAAGGCAGCCCTGATATCAAGAAACACTACGATTGTTGGCCTGCGATAAGTATGATGGTGTTCTAACATTTGGCGGAGGGTGAAGATGTGATCAATGCATCCTCGACCAGAACGAAAACCAACCTGCTCCTCGCGAGTCAAACGTTCTTGGGTTTTAAACAACCTACGAAGAATGACAGAAGCCAATAGTTTGGACGCAATCGGAAGTAGACTTATCCCTCGATAGTTGTTACAGGAATAACGTGAACCCTTTTTAAAGATAGGGATGACTATTGACTCATTCCATGATGTTGGAACACTTTCTGTCTCCCAAACCCTTGTAAACAACACAGTCAATTCCTTAGCCAGAAAGTCACCACCATCTTTAAAAAGAGCCGGAGGTAAGTCATCTGGGCCAAGTGATTTGTAACGTTTCAAGAGTTGGAGTTCCTTGCGGACTTCCGCCTCGTTTGGTGGATCAGTCGTCACCGGCCATAGGGGGCAGGACAAACTAGTTGATGTTGTCGGAGCAGCAGGTCAGTTGAACTGCCCTTCCAAAAATTCAGCCCATCGTCCAAGACGTCGACAGATGTTAGTGATTGGCATCGCGTCATCCTCGTAGATTGTTTCACTCACACCAGACTTCTTGCTGCCAGTGGCTCGGATGAGTTGGAAGAGCTTCCGGCAGTTACCAGATGCAGCTGCTGCTTCCATCTTATTAGCACGCTCCGACCACCAGGCTTCTCGGTCTTTACGCAAGTTTTGCCCAATTTCATTACGTAACAACCTTCGTTTGTGGTTATACTCACGGTCATCCGGAGTAGACCGACGGGCTTCCATCAGTTGTAGGGAGCCAGAAGAAACTTAGTGATTGTAAGCGGGACGTTTCGCGAAGCCGCAAGCGGCTTTACTCGCCTAGTAGCTAGCTCCGCTCGATACTTACTTGCAACAGATGTTGCAGCCATTTTACTATCATCGATCCGTTGGTGGTGGTCAATCCTTCGGCCACTGAAAAGTAAGGTGAGATTGGCGCAGACCAGGACATGATCAGACTCCAGATAGGTACTCCAAAAGGAGCGGCAGTCTTGTACACAACCACGCCAGTGGTAGCTGATCGCGATGTGATCAATCTGAGTCCAGGCTTGGGACGCAGATGGAGGACGCCAGGTGGCACACCGGCGATGACTGTGCCGGAAGTTAGTGCTGGCCAGAAACAGGTTGTGGTCTGTGCACAGTTGCAGCAAACGGTCCCCGTTATCTGTCCTGCGACCAACAAGTCCACATCGGCCACCTAAACGACTCTCTTCTGTGCCTAGACGCCCGACCTGTGCATTCAAGTCTCCGGCTAGTACTACAATATCTGTCGAACGCGCTTTCTGGAGAAGAACTGTTAACCGATGGTAAAACTCGTCCTTGATTGCATCCGGGCTGCAATCTGTCGGGGCATAGGCGGAGATGACGAAAAGACACCGTTTCTCACGCCGGTTTCTTCTCACTTTGATGGAACTTTCTAATCTAACAGCACATAACCGACTGTTAATGGGGATCCAATCGATGAGTGCTGCCTCAGCTCTAGCGTTTAGTGCGACACCAACACCAGCAAGACCAGACGAAGATGCCACAGGGTCCCCGGATAAGCGCACGTGGAACAAGCTTTTCGAGGCGACAGATGGAGAGCGGATTTGTAGTACTTCACTAGAGTCTTGAATACGGGTCTCGGATAGACAACAAACGTCAACATTAAAACCTTCCAAAGACATAGCCAGCCCTATCTGTTGTCTGATATGCATTAGTGTGCGAACGTTGAAGGAAGCCAGCTTGAACGGCGTACGTGGTTTCAGAAAGACTGCTTCAGTATTCATAATCGGTGGAAGCATTCACTTTCAACCAGACAGTGACTGGAGATCGTTTAGATAGGACAGATTTTCCACCAAGAGCGAGCTGCTGCATAAGATGAAAAGTAAGGTTACACAAATTGGGGATAAAAGGGGATGAATTAGCGATATGGTAAGTAATAATAATAATAATAATAATAGTAATAATGATGCAAATTGGATTGTTTCTTGTATGAATGAGAATATAATTGTCAGCTGAATGTTCCATTTCATTTATTTGCGAGAGGGCTGTGATACTGCCCGGGTGCCTAAACCGAAGCAGGTGGTTTTCTTAGGGGGCCACACCCCGAGCCTTTGACCTAGAGGTCTAATCCACAAGGCAGTGGAGCATCGTGAGGAGATGCAGTCCCATGGTAGCCGTTAACCGACAACAGGTTCATTCGCCATTCGTTCCCTCAGGATGCTGGAGCCCATGTGCACCATTGGTTTGGAATGAGGGTTTTCCAACTCCCCTAGGTGGATCCTGCACATCCACCATCCCGGTTAAAGCGCCGGACATTCGCTTTTCGTCCTCTTACTTTCATAAACAACACCCCTGGTGTGAGAAGGCAGTGAGTAGGATTTCCCTGGAAGAGGCTATATATTCGCGTGGCCATGTGAGAGCATTTGGAGAGGGAGAGCAGACTCTCCCCACTCTCGGCCGTACCAGGGCATTTGGGGGCGAAGAGTAAAATACCATTTTTGTGTATGTGAAGTGTTTTTTTTTAATTGACTTACTAATGTGAAATTGTGGTGCAAAAAATTTAAGTACTGAAGGTGATTTTCTGTTCAAATGCATTTAGTGAATACACCTTTCTAAGCACAAATCGGTAGTTGAATTAAGTCTTGAGGTTATGTATTTCTTATTCTTCTTGTCTCCAAAAAGCTGAAATTTTCTTCAAAGTCAGTTTTCTCCCTATTCTAATAACTCCAAAAAGCCAACAAAAATGGTTGGTCACCTAAAATAACCTAGTGGTAACATTTCTGACTGTGACGTAAAATTGACATCCATAGTGACTATCAATCTCTGCATATTGTTGTTGCACCTTTGCTATGTTTTGTGATAGGCTAAGATTATTCCGAATTACGAATGATTGGGAGATTATTCGAATACGAAACGATAGATCGAATGAGTTGTATATTACAACACTTTAACGTTAATAATTCACACACGAATAATGGAGAGAGATAATTATACTTTCAGGAGTGTTTTGACATTCTCAAAAGAAGTCAAAATTATGATAAAACAACTCTGTTTATGCAGAGACAAATGCGACCTTTATATATCCAGCAAAAATGACAAACTAAAAGCATAACTAACCAGTCAAGTAACAGCAATGGCCATTGAGAAGATTTGAATTTTCATACCATTTTTTCAGATTTCTAAACTTAAATAAGGTAGTAAAAATATATCGTGGCAGACTAACATGAATTCATTTCTTTCATGGATTCGCTCCATCTGCTTACGACTTAAAGTCATGATATTGATCATTAGAATGAAATAAGTGTACGTACTATATATCAGAGACGCCTAGAATAAACTGAGTTAAAATGTGGAGATAGAATAACATTAAGAGGACATAATTTGGAAGAATTAAAATTGTTCAAACGTTCGCTGATTTATAAGTTGAAAATATGAATATTCTATAAGACCACTGAAACAGAATCTTTTGAAATCGAAGATAGTTTATGTAATATAGACTAGTTGGGTGAAGCTCATATTAAATCTCAGCTTTAAAGGCAATGAAATAGCTGAAAGGATTGATTCAGGCTAAAGGTAATACTAAAAAGAATTTATCAAATTGTATTTGATCACAAAGATTTTATCAACACAATGAAACTAGATAAATGCCACATTGGTAACTAACTGACTACGCAGTGGCCGTTATATATATATGTATCATAAATTGAAAAAGTATCCTGTAATTTTGTTTTCATGTATCATGTTACATTGAATGTTTCTGTTTTCTATCAATTGTCATGAACTTATCCATAGTTAAGAATAATTAAAGACAATTCAGCGAAAAAGTTTTTCTTTCAACAATATTATTTACTCACGTTGTATATTCGTATTTATTGTTAATTAACAATTAAAGTATTCTTTTCACAGTTCAGTTCACCAGTCGATTTAAGATAGACCATTATTGAATACCTGGAAGCACTTGAAGTCCGTTTTGTCCTAGTATGGGACTTCTCGGCGGTACGCATCCTCAATCCCATATACAGGATTCGAACCCAGAGACTTCGGTCTCGCGCTCGAACGTCTAATCTTTAGACCCCTGAACCGGCATCCAACGGTGTTAATGACTCATGAATTCAACACTGAAAAGATTACAATCTCCACAAATCCCCATACTGATAATTCAACCAGTCTATTGAAAATTATAAGAACTATTACATCATAACATATACCAAAGAAAATCGAGAATTTAATTTCATCGCGTTATTAATTATCAATAAATACGATTGGCTAACTTGAGTAAATGTTATCGTCGAAAAGAAAATTCTTTGTCGTTGAATTGTCTTTAATTTTTCTTCAATGACACTATGGATTACTCTCGGTATATTATTATTTTTCAGCTGAACACCTAGTCAAAGTGGATGGTGATACAACTCAAGATGATCCGTCTATGAATGATAGTCAGTATTCTATTGTTTCTGATAGTGGATATCCCAACAAATTGAAACGATCATACAACAGTGAAATCATTGTAAGAACAACACCTAATTTCGGTGATGATGAAGTGATTTTTTTGTGCAATAAAAAAGTAAGCATTTCCATGATGATTATGCTTATGTGTTCATCTTCCATAATCTACTTATAGTCTATTGTAAATATTCCGTTGAGAATTTGTTAGAACATTTTTTAAAATTATATTCATGGTATAATCATGTCCGTTGTGTCTGTGTTAGTTCAGTAAGTCAGTCATACGCAATGTAGAGTCCGACACATCTTTGCATCGGTTTAAGTTACTATACCATATTAGCACTGGAAGATAAAACTATTTCCCATTGGTAACAAAAGGAATTAAGTATAATAGAAGAAAGGTATTATGAGATTTCGAGACTCATATTCTTAGGAAATACACATGTTGAGTACACCTATGACATTGTGAACGATTCTGAGCCATGTCACCCAAAGTCTCTAACCACTCATTACGATAAGCATATAGACTTCAACCAGGTGGTTCGTAACTACCTACATGGCTCAGTCAAATAGTCAATGATTTCATGAATTGGTTCTAAATCCTATTTTGGCCTTTCTTAGCTTTCTTTCAACCTACTCCAGTTGAGGTTGTTAGTGGTTAGGCATACGTGATACTTGCGTAACATATGTTTACTATAGAGAAAAAGAAAATTAGTACGATATGAAGAAAAGAAAGGAAATTAATTTCAACTGAAATATTAATTTAATCATGAGAAATACGGTTCAGAATCAGTAAATAAAACCGAAGAAGGAAAAACTTTGAAGTAATGGTTAGAAGGAAAAGAGTAACCATTGGAACTTCAACATTGTTATCGATATTGAGACATACCAGTAATTGTTCCTGATCACGTGCTTCAACAATTTCGTCACCTTTAACCAAGAAGCCTAAACCTACTGATATGTCAGAGAATATCAGTCAAAAAGTGATTCCACATCTTGTTCTGTCCACCCTTAGCTTCTTTTCGAACTCCATTTCTATCGCGATCAGCTACTTGGTTTCTTTTTTGTTTGCGAACCTCTGAACTACAATCCCTTCATATGTGTATTATAAATTATTGTTTATTCAATAATTCATTATATTTATCGAGTTTTAATGAACAACACAGTGACAATAAAACATAGTTTCAACGTACTCGTTTACCCATTTTCTTATTTTTGAATTAACTGAAAACATCATATAAGAACTCTCGTCTAAATTAGAACGAATAGTTTCACAGTATATATATATATATATATATATATATATATCACCGGAGCACAAATTCGATCGAATTCAACAGACACCAGGGATGAGGTGAAAGGTAATATTTTACATCTAATTTGACCTTTAGTGGTGGCCAAGTGATTCACATGAATAAATGAATGTCTAGACTGACTTTTCTTTTTTCGACGTATTAACACTGTTACTTAGTCATACCATGGTAATTAGCCTTAAAGTGAATAGTGTCTTTTTTTGTCTTTAAAATTTCGTTTTTATCTCCTTATTATATCAACCT
Source organism: Schistosoma rodhaini (assembly GCA_944470415.2). Lineage (NCBI taxonomy): Eukaryota > Metazoa > Platyhelminthes > Trematoda > Strigeidida > Schistosomatidae > Schistosoma > Schistosoma rodhaini. Next base: position 38,942,089 of record OX104037.1, read on the forward strand.
TCAGATTGTTAGTTGTGTAATTCTATAAGCAGTATAAGCCACTTAACATCAGATCTCCTTTTTCTGTGGGAGAGGGGAGCGGTACGTCATATAAAGTCTCGAAATATGGATCACATTTGGGTGATGAACTATAATAAAATAGTGAATGTCTTTGTAAATCGCTCAAATCAGTATATAATTATTTTAATGTACTGATGTCATTTGTTGACCCGGTCACACTCAACGTCTTGTTAGCTTACTTTTATCCCGGCCAGAATTTCACAATAATGTTTTAAGTAGTAAGGCATTCATCAGACTTGTCCGAATTTCCTTGGTCAGTAGAAGTTCACAGCTTCATTAGCGAAATGTATTGTATTCAATGTAATTTAGTTAGCGAGATGCAAGTTTACTAATCAAAGGTTGAGAATACTGCTTGACAGGCCACTTTGGTTTTACTGTATGAATACCATCTACGAAAGTAGGAGATATTCTCCATTTGCAGGTTTTTGATCATAGATGTCGCCGAAGGATTGATCGTGAACTATGAAACGGCCGAGTAGGTTTAGGTATAAACCACTAGTCAGAGGTGGTGAGTCATCTGATAAGGTTGTAAATCGTCATCAACGTAAATGGTTGGTACATGTATTACATGGTTTTCACCTATTTCAACGTACATTGCTGGCTGGTGCAAAAATAAGTTGAAAGAAAGCTACGGACTGATAAACGATGACATGGCTTTAGTCCACGATATCATTAACCTTCAATCTACACTATGATTATAGGTGCGGACTACTAATTAGTTGGGGCTTAAACAATAACCGCCATCTCCGATTGAAAATGTCGAAATATATGGCTCGAAATCAGTTATACTAATGTACATTTATTCAATCGTTATCTTCCTCTTAACCTTGAACTCCAGCTTTTTTTTCCTCATCCATTCTTTCCATACTATATTCTAAATGATTTCGACTCCTGTGTTACTCAACTTGTAAATTTCTTTTTACTTAATATGAGTAGTTTGGTATCTTCAACAAATCCACACTTTTGTCAATCTGTACTTTGATTATGACAGGCTGATTGACTACTTCAATGTTCATTTTCTAATCTGTCTTTTTTCTTTGTTTCCATTTATCATCAGAAAAATAATAAAGGTAAAAAACGCAGGAAAACTTACGAACAACAAAAATCAATACTGCAACCGGATAGCAATTCTAATAGTAGTGTTCAAAATAATCTTAATACAAACATGGAAATCGATGATGTATCCACTTTAATTAAATGTGAATCTTGTCCTGAACAATTAGAAGGTTTGTATATATTTACTTATTTTGTTCTTATTTCTTTTCAGTTCATGAATCTTCTGGTGTGTATAGTGTGTATAAACATAAGTTTTGATTTAAGCTTCATATATCTACACTAGGCAGTAGCGACAACAGCTTGCTTAAATATTTATGTTGTGAATTGACATAGTATTTTGTTTGATTATAGTTCAGTACAGGATAACATTGATTATGAAGTTTTTCAAGTCAGAAAGTAAGATTTAACGTGACTCTGATTGATCAAATTACTGTTCAATTCATAAGAGCTCCATTCAAATGAAACTAGAACGAGATGAGGAATTTTTAGTAGACGTCATCTAAGTTACTAGGATATATATATATATATATATATATATATATATAACATGATCAAGGAATTACTGCAGTGGAAAATGAAACCTAATACCTCTGTTATGGTACTTTCCGTCTAGAAACTCAGACAGTATCAACTATTAATCTCATCCCGTATGTTTATTCATTTCATATGACGAGAGTGCGTTTCGCTTCTTTTTCAACCACAGAGATATGTTTTCCATCTATTATTTTGATTTTTCTCAATTTTACTAAAAAAGATTCTTCAGCTGACTATTCATCGTCTTTCAACGCACCACCTGTTGAATCATTAACAAATAGTGCTTCGAAGAAGAAAAAACGACCGGTGAAAAAGTTTAAAGAATTTCGTGTGGTAAGTTGACGATATCATATTTATTCAATGTTGGTGTTTGCGTATTTGTTTTGTTTTATTCTATTTTTCGAAATATTAACTTGATTTATTTTTGTTTTTGGACACACATATCTATTCAATTTTAATCAGTCATGTTTGATTATTTCATCGAGAAGACCCACTAAATATCTCCACCTGATATTTGCCTATTTTCTACTTGAAGATATGTCAATTCAGTAAAAAGGAAGTGGAATACAATGTAGTTACCATTATTATTTACAGGTTGTATTCATCACAGATTGGTCGCATTTAAGGTACCTCATGTGTAAGACACCTGTAACACCACCAGAAGGCAAACTCGAAGATTTTATATCTATCGATGAATGTTTAACCATTATTATCACTACGTTGGCGTCCAATAACATTGATATTAATCTATGTTAAATATAATCTACATGATAAACCAATCTCTAGAAAACCCTTTCAATTATTTTAGCATTATTATTATTATTATTACTATTATTATTAGTCTTGTATCGAGCATGGTTTCATATGTTCAACTCTAAATATCACCGTTTGTTTGCGTAAAAACACACATCAAATTACACGTTTAGCGTAAAACATAGAATAGATTTGAACCTGTTACTCAGTGGTTCAAAATTCATAAATATACCAGCACAATAGTCTAAAAGTTAAGCGTTTTCTTCTAGGCGTAAATGTACTTAGTTCGATCTTTGGGGAAGTCTTTGAAAAGTTCTGCACGAAGATGAAACAACTGTCTTTTCTTCTTGACTTCTCATGGTTATTTACTTACGCCTGTCACTCCTCACGGAGAAGCGTAGGCCGCTCACCAGCATTTTCCATCCAACTCAGCCTGGGCGATCCTTCCCAGTTGTTCCCGGTTGCTATTCATCTTTTTAATGTATGCTTCCGATTTCCGGCTCAGTATGTTCTTCGGCCTTCCTTTTTTCCGTTCCTCTTCAGACATCCAGGTTAGCGCTTCCCTCGTGATGCAGTTTGGTGATTTCTGCAGTGTGTGTCCTATCCACTTCCATAATCTTTTCTTAATCTTCTCTTCAGTTGGAAGTTGGTTTTCTCTCTCCCACAACAGTTTGTTGCTGATGGTATCCAACCAATGGACATTGAGTATCTTTCATAGACATGTTTTTATAACTACGTGTACTTTTTGATAATGGTTGTGGTAGTTCTCCACGTCTCAGTTCCGTTATTTATTTATTTATTTAAACACATAAATGTTGGTACAAGGAAAAACCAGATAAATATGCGCCTCACAAATCTCATTCGATTCGTGTGAGGGCTGTGATACTGCCCAGGTGCCCAGACTGAAGCAGGTGGTTTTCTTAGGGGGTCACACCTCGAGCCTTTGACCTAGAGGTCTAATCCACAAGGCAGTGGAGCATCGTGAGGAGATGCAGTCCCATGGTAGCCGTTAACCGACAACAGGTTCATTCGCCATTCGTTCCATCAGGATGCTGGAGCCCATGTGCACCATTGGTTTGGAATGAGGGTTTTCCAACTCCCCTAGGTGGATCCTGCACATCCACCATCCCGGTTAAAGCGCCGGACATTCGCTTTTCGTCCTCTTACTTTCATAAACAACACCCCTGGTGTGAGAAGGCAGTGAGTAGGACTTCCCTGGAAGAGGCTATATATTCGCGTGGCCATGTGAGAGCATTTGGAGAGGGAGAGCAGACTCTCCCCACTCTCGGCCGTACCAGGGCATTTGGGGGCACTCTCAGTTCCGTACAGTAGAGTTGTCTTGACATTCGTATTAAAAATTCAGATCGGAAGAGTGTACATGATGTACATGAAATAAGGATTAGTTTAGCAAAGATTGTATGACAAAAACACTAATAAATTAATAATTGTAGGTGATATCAGTCGAATCTGTAAATTTACCAAGGTATTGATAAGAGTTAATTACCATTTCTATCTAGATTCATAAATTAGGTTTGAGTACTTTAATTGCTATTTCTTCGGCTAATCGAAGAGACGCTGAATTTTGTTATCTGGTGATTATTTTAAAGGATAGAGAAATGTCAGTGATATGCTCAGTATCAATTAAATGACAAGCTATGGTTGTCAGCAACTGCTGATGTGAAATATACTGCATTCATATTCTTCTACTTAAATTCTTTAAGGGAATCAATAGTCTGAAGTTGATTTAGTTTATTCATGGGCCAAAGATGAAATGTCTATTAATTCTTTGGAATATTTTATTCCTATGAAAGCAGTTTGTATCCTTGATTGACTAAAGGTAAAACAATCAGTTGAAATCAATTGAAGCCTAATTATTTTTTCTGTCTTACTATGTCAAATTGATTAACAGTACTGACTGGACTCATAGACCCACTCCCTGTCCTTTAATTCACTAAACTTGTACAGATTTAGATAAGTTTTTCTTTTAACAATTTTTACTCAACTCTTAAGAAGGTACGAACTGTCCATCCTTGCCTATGAATTATCTGCAAAAATCCAATAACCGGTACCTTCCGTTTGTTCGATTCACTGGTATAATGTAATTTCACCAAAATTTAGAAATATTTCTTTACAAAGACTTTAAAATCTCAGGAAAAGCTGAAGGTATTTTAACTCATCATCAAGAATAAATGCTTCCCAACAACATTTAAAAAAGGAACGGCTTTATGTTACATTTCAATTTGATATCTACCCATTTTATAGCTATATTTAGTAAGCAAAGATGACTAGTGGTTAGTAGTGGGATCCAGTTTGACGCACGTTTCGTCCTATTTGGGACTTGTCAGATGGATGTACCTGCATCTCACAGTTGATATTCACTCTCGAACTCGAACCCAGTACCGTTCGCTTCAAACACCTTCGCGTTATCCACTCAGATACTGAGTCCTGATAGCCACTTGTTTGTGCAATGGGGTGAAGTTTAAATTCACTTAGTATTGTTTGTTTGAACCTTCCCATTGATGTTTACGACTGCACTTGGTCAGTCTCTTATATTTAGTAAGTTTGTAAATGTCATCTGGAAACCTATGAATAAATTCGATTAACATAGGAGTAAAGCATTTACTCGTGTTTCACATCTTTCTCCTATTGCATATATATCCGCGTGTAGGAGTAGTCTGAGGTTAGAGAAAGTATCTAGAATGTCAGTTACAAGCGTTTAAGTAAGATGTTTATCATAAACGAAACCATTCTTTGTAGGACCCGACCGTTTCTGTTACCTTGGCGTGGTGGTCGGGCTTTCCTATTGTGATGAACCAGTCAAGCTATACTGGCTGGAACAATCGTTCTTCAAGGTCCTACCATGCCAGGCAGGTCGGTTGAAGAGCGGTGAGACTAAAAGCAACTATCCCAAGGTCCGAGGGCGAAGTCGTACTGCCGAATGTACAGAGGTGTGACGGCAGTAAGGTGTTTCCTTCAGATGATCGACATAGCAGCGATGCTGCCTTCCCACAAGGAGGGGTGGGGTTAGAAAAGGTCGACCCTAAAGATGCACACCTCGCCTTATCCCACGGATTTCCGTCTCCGGCGGTAAGGTCTCAACAAGTACGGAGCTAACACAAAAACTACCCACAAAAAGGTCGTGCGTGACCGGCCCCAGGCAGTTGTCCCTTGGGCACTGTGGTCACGCTCCCAGGTCGTTAAGACCAACACTAATCCAACTTCCTTTTAAGGTCCCTCAAGAAATATCCTTTTACGGTGTGGGCAGCCGGGAAGTGATATTAGCCCTCATACCCGTAACTGCACACGAGACCAAGTTGGTCACATTCAAATCCTTCTTTGTAGAATATGAATTTTTTGTGTTGTTATTTATTGTTCAACAAGATGACATGACTGCTTGATGTAATCTTTGTTTTTTTTAATAAATTATTTTGTCTGTCTTTTAATGTTTAACTATAAAAAGAAATTACATGCTAGATGTATAGTAAGTTACATTGTGATGACGTAACAAAGCTTATTATTATTATTGTTGTCATTGTCGTCCTGCTAATATCATTCATTTTCTTCTTATTCCATTTTGTTGTTTTTACTTTTTGTCTTAAAATTAGTTTCATAATCAATAGACAACTGTAAAGGTTCTTCTACCCTTGTTACATCTGCATCTACGGAAAATATTCTCTCACTTCCATTACACCTACCCCCCCTCCACTACCATTATCTCACCGAATAGCAATTCATTATTTTTATTATTTAGTTTTACAAGAGAATTTCTTCTCATTATTATGCAACACGATTGTTATTAGTGATGTTTTTCTGCTGTGTGTGTGTGGGTATGAGTATGGAAAATTCCTGTCTCTTTCATAGACTAGCGAAAAAACCATATGAGTATAAAATAGATTAAACCTGATATTTTATTCGTTCATCTTATTTTTGTTGGTTAGTCGGTCGATTTATTTTTTCTTCGTGGGAGGCCTCAATCCATAGAACAACAGTAATAATAACAGGTGAACTATAGTGACAGTATTTCTTTCATATCACTCTATTGGTTCCCATTTCCCGTCTTCTTCTTCTCCTTTTTCTTTGTCTATCAGTTTTATCGGTTTCCTCTCCGTATTTGCTGTTTCTTTAGAATACTACTGCCTTGTTATTCGAACACAATATATCATTTCATACACGACAGAAATCAGTGGTTAGAGTTAGTCTTATACTTGAAGTTGTTGTCCAATTTTTAGTTTGTTCATAGCTTATATACTTGTGGTTGTGTGACCGTGCACGTTTATCATGAATATCTCTCTACCTGCCTGCTCATATTTATTTCTTGATAGTGAGATGTTAGATATTGTCCTCCCTCCCTTCTTGACTCACTTTTATACATACGCACACACATAAACATAGTAGCTTGTTATCATTTGTTGTCGTTGTTTTTTTAAAATTCGAACTCTTTCAAGTTTTCTTTTCTACTGCCACAAATTTTTTTCTCTCTCTTTACACTCAAATGCTTGTTTTGTCTCCGATATCTAGGACGAATGTGAACTGTTTATAAGACAATTAATGTAGATTACTTTTCGCCATTATTATTATTCTTATCCATTTGAAATTATTTATCCGCTTCTGTTTTTCGTTTTTTACCCTTGTGAGTTATCTTTTTCACTAAAAGTTAAAATGATTCATAATAGTTTTCAATTACCAGGTAATATTTATCATTATTGTGCTATTTACTTGTCATAATGAATCTATTTACTTCAGTTTTATTCCGTTTAGACAATTGTTAATGTTAATATTACACACTAATCTTTATAAATTAACTTTATTTCATAGTCGGGGACTGACTTATCTCATAGTCAACTGAGTAAACGTATACTTGGTAAATAAGTTGAGGTGCTAATAATATTGTTATAAAGTTTGTTTATTTAAACACATAGATATTGTTACAAGGGGGAACCAGATATATATGCACCGCACAAATCTCATTCGATTTGTGTGAGGGCTGTGATACTGCCCGGGTAGCCAAATTGAAGTAGGTGGTTTTCTTAGGGGGCCACACCCCGAGCCTTTAACCTAAAGATCTGATCCACAAGGCAGTGGAGCATCGTGAGGAGATGCAGTCTCATGGTAGCCGGTGACTAACAATTGATTTATACGCCATTTGTTTCCTCAGGATCCTGGAGCGCATATGCATCATCGGTTTGGAATGAGGGTTTCCCAACTCCCCTAAGTGGACTCGCCGTGTCCACCAACCCGGTTAAAGCGTCGGACTTTCGCTTTTCGTCCTCCCGATTTCGTAAACAACTGTAATGCCACGAGAAGGCAATGATTAGGACTTCCCTGACAGAGGCTATATATTCGCGTGGCTGTGTGAGAGCATATCGAGAGGGAGAGAGGGCTCTTCCCACTCTCGGCCTTACCAGGACCTTTTGTCATATGTAGTGAAAAAATTCTTGGAAATTGTTAAATTTCATATATGAAATATACTGATTTGTTGATAATGTGCGATGTAGTCAAGAGATAACTGTTCATAAGACTGAACTATTGAAGTTAATTTTTAATTGAACTGAGATCAGATGTTATAGACGATTGGACGAAGTCAATTTTGTAGGTCGTTAATACTCTATTGAATAAGGGAAGAGCGTAAATTGCAGGCATATTTTCTATTATATCAAATATGCGGTATGTTTTGTAATGTATTTTGAAATTGGTTTTAGTCTTAAGATTTGTTTCAGTTTCCGATTGATAGCTGATTATAATTGTTGCCGAATTGAATATATTATTTATCTATAGACATTAGGAGTATGTTGATTCATAATCACAAAGCAACAATGTATCTGATAGGATAAAGTGACCTACACATTGTTTTTCCCTGTCGAAAAAAATAGGAAGCTGAGAAATTGTAAAGCACCTTAGATGATCACGAATCGTTTCATGCGTGAATGTCAGTTCTCTGTCTCTGCACTCATACATTTCACTTAGCATTTATGGGTTTGTATACATCGGATTTAGTGCTGGAGTTTTTGTTTTTATCAAGGACTTGTGTTACTAATTCACTAGACCACGGAATATCGAAATATGAATACTATTTTTCAAACGTAGAAGCAAACAGCCATTTCGTCCCTATGTATAACTCAGTAGTTAGCACCTACGACTCCAGTAAAGATCGAACCTAGAGCCTTCAGACTTTGTAGCGAACACTTAACCAGTTAAATCATCAAGTTAGTGTCCAGTAGTACAATGAATTTTCGACATAACTCGATGACCATCCTAATACAATTAGTGATAACTTTTGCACTCTCAGCATGTCTAAACTCTACTAGTTGAAGTGGTTCTGTGGAGATTCGGCTAATTTGTAAGTTGGACTGACCATAAAATAACTCATAGAAGAAGGGGGGGGTCAAGAGTGCATGTTATTGAGGACCCCGTACTAGGATGGAATAGCTATCTAATGTTTCCTGGTATCCAATGTTATCTCAAGTTAGATTAACCAATGACAAAGATTATCTAAACATTATACCAGACTATATAACCTTTTCAACTAAAATTTAATCAACGGTTGAAATTCTTGTCAGTCAGTTCAATCAACTTTGAGTCTGAAATGAATGTACGCTGACACAAGTTGTCATTACTAAATTAGCGCAACGAAATGCGATCAATAATATGAATAGCAGTAGTGATCGAAATAATGTAGTAGCAATGATAATGAGAATTAATGAATATTAAGGATACGGTTCGAAAAGACAGAATGGAAATATATCTTTGATTGAATACTAGAACTGATGATTTAAAGAAAAATAGTGAGTAGATGCAATTGTGTCATTGTTAAGAGTTCTGAGTTATGTCACACAATGTCTGCGACTACTATAACTACAGTTCTTGCACAAGACTCAACCATTTGGTCTGGATCTACCAACATGGCTCTGACCAACATTCAATAAACTCATCGACTAATACCATATCTTTATTTGACTGCCACTAACTTTCTTACAACTTACTCCTATGTGAAACAATATTGCCTATCAAACTGAGCGTTCGTTAGACATATGTAACAAATGTTCTAACCACCTTAGTCGATGAATGTTTGCAAGATCATTAACTGATTTTATCATTTTCACCTAACCTCAACATTGTTTATTTTTTCGTTCTACACAATGCGAGGAATCCTTTGATAATACTTATGATCCATATCCTTCAGCTGACACTTGTCATCTTCTCTTATAGTTCAAGTTTCACTGCCTTAAATACACAAATGCTCTGAAATATACACATCGTTTAATTTAATCATTAAATTACTCTAGTCTGTGTATGCACATACTTAAAAGGTTCCTTTTCTACTATTTGATTAGTTATCTCTATATATTGAATATAATTAATTAAGGGTTCAAATGTGTAGTTATCTTTTACTGTACCTTTGATTTTTCATTCTATAAATTGAATTCAAAACAATTCTCAAAGAAAGAATAAGCGCTTTGCTTGTAGGTCGTTAAAATAGACTATTATTATTGTTGTTATTATTCTCCATTTCAGTCCACGACGGCCTACTTAAATTTCTAAGGCACTTACATCCCATAAATTCTTACGAATATATATATATATAAAGAGAGTTTAACTCAGGACCTTCAGTTTCGCGCGCGAACGCTTAACTTCTAGACCACTGAACTGGCATCCAAAAGTGTTAATATCTGACTTCATATAATCTATGGTCTTATGCAAACCTTCATCCATTGTCTCAAGTGAATAACTGAATTAAGTCATCATTATTAATGTAATTATAATTTTCTGTAGCGTGTGTGTGCGTACAATATTTCCACAAATTTTAAATACTTATTTAATGTATCTATGCATGTAGTTGGTTCTTTGATCCCAATCTACTAAATTATGTTTTTCTGTTTTCCATTTTTCTTACAGAGTCGTCCCAAACATCAATAATAACACTGAACTCACTGCAGAAAACAGGCTAAATTTTCTTTACTCTATACAAGTGTACATGCTTTGTTCTTTGTATATTTGTATCTGTTTTTCTTTTTTTTTTTAAAAAGAAAAGAAATTATAAGATATTTTGATTCATTTTGTTTTTTTGTCGTTGCTACTCTGTTTGTTTAAGTTGATTACGTCTTTGTTGTTATTTCAAAATCTATCGGTTAGCGTTTTGAAAGTAAAAAGAACGATAGTAATTGGTGAATTCAATTAATTCATGAACTTCATGAATTACCTCATGGAGCCAGTCACTAGTGAGCATATGATCATTGTCAGAAGGGGGGTTTCGTGGAGATTTAGTAATTTTATATAGTTGAGATCATGAATCAATTAAAGATAGACCACCATGGAAAACCTGGAAGCACTAGACACCCGTTTCATCCTATAGTGGGACTCCTCAGCGGCAGTGTGCATCGACGATCCCGCCTCGCGAGATTCCAACCCAAGACCTACCAGTCTCGCGCCAGAGCACTTAACTGATAGACCACTGAGCCGGCATCCAACGGTTAAGTGCTCTGGCGTGAGACTTGTAGGTCCTAGGTTCGAATCTCGCGAGACCGGATCGTAAATACGCACTGCTGAGGAGTCCCATAATAGAACGAAACAGTCATCCAGTGCTTCCATGGTGGTCTAGCTTCAATTGACTCATGATCCCAACTATATATAATTCATGCTGTATTTGACTTCTTTCCCTTCAGCTACATACAAGTTAATGTGTATTTAACTGTTATGAATTATTACCATTATTTGTAATTCAAAGAAATGAATTGTTCATAAGAAATAATTTGTTTGAAATATAAATGTATATAAGAATTGAAGTTTATAAATGTTTGAAGCGATATTTGTAGTCAATGGTTTAATGATATTCGACCATAAAATTGTTATTTTTTATCACACCGTCTACACACTTACTAATAATAATGATTCAGTCGAAAGTTGATAAATGTTGCGTTCTTTACTGAGAACATAGAGATCGAACATTGAGTTTAGTAATTGTATGAGCATACTGCTAGTTTGTGATCTACAGACGCTAAGGTCACAAGCGATATTATATACATATATATAGTTTGTTCAGTTAGTCAGGAACAACTCAGATCGAAGTCGTCGTGAAATTTAGGAAATCCATGGAATGATAAAGACTGTTTATAGTAATATCACACAGAAATTTTCCTTAGTAAATTTAACTTTAATCAGTGACTGTTGGCGACAAATCGTTGCGCTATATATTGTCTTTCTTCAATGTTCAGCTCTAAAGGTGTACTAATAGATCAATGAAGTAGGGTATTTATAATAAGTAACTATCAAATTTTTACAGTTGAATACATGTAAGATGTCGAGAATATTCGATTTGTCAACTGTATCATAGATTCACTACAACATTTGTTGTACTAATACTATAAAAGATAATAATATGTTGTGATAGATGACTTGAACATGACTATCATTTCGAGATGATATCAATTGATGAGAGTTGTTATGGAAAATGGAGATTAATGTATAACTATTTTATTTGTAGCTTTTTAGACGTTTCGAAAATGATGTTTTGATGACTGTAGTGATTTTTTGTGGCGAACACAACACCTTTATTTTAAAAACGTATGAAGCTATTTATTCTTTCATTAAGATCAAAACTGATATTATTTAGACGACCATTAAAAACTTAGAGGCACTGAATAGCTATTTCTTTCTAGTGTGGAACTCTTCAGTAATCTGACTCATCCACAACTCTGTTTCATACTATGAGGAAACTGATGTCTAGCACTTCCAGATTTCTAATGGTTTTCTTAATTAAACCAATTCGTGATCTCAATAAAATTCGAAATTCTCTACATCCTTTATACTGATAATGAGATTGATCAATCGTGTTATTACAGATAAATCTTCCTCCCAAAAATACAAAAAATGGTTCTTGACACAATGTTAGCTGATGTGACGATCTTCATTTTTGCTAACTCAATAGTCTTTCATACTAAATAAAAACGAGTACGATTTTTCATGCTTTAAGAATATTTATGGAACAGTCAACAGAATTGTATAATGAATGCATCTCTCGAATTTCAGAGTAAAACACTTTGTTGTTTCGTAGAGTACCAAGAACCATAATGTTCACGTTATGGAAGAAGATGCGTTGATTAACATTTACTGATGATAATAATAGTAATCTTATCATAAGCCAGTCATCCCCGTGATGCCTTTTAACGCTGAAAGCGTTAACGTTTTTAATGATATTTATTTGAAAATTACTAGAACTCATTTCATTCGAATGAACAGTCAGTAAACAGTTAAATGTGAACACCGATACAAATCAATGCTCCTATAGTCCATGAAATGAATTTTCATATTATAGAAAACCTTTTTTGACTAGAAAGTTCATTGATTTCAAACTAGTAATTGTTCACTATTACTAAATAACAGCTAATGACGGATGTCACTGTCCAATCTTTGTAAATTCATCTGAAAGCTAAAATTATTACCTAGTTAAAGTCAAAAGATTCGAAGCTCTTTACCTATGTTTCTGTTTAGCCGATATGCTTCGTCAAGGTATCTCTGAAGTTTTAAAATCGATCATTTTCTCGATAGAAACTTGAATTCGTCCTTTTTTGCACTCAAAGATGTTTTCCGGCTAATCGTTATAATTTTCTTACCAATATTCAATATACATTAATAGGTCATAATTAGTTATTCAACAAGAAGCATAGAGAAAGACTGAGAAACTTTGGAAACAATCATTTATCAAGATACTATCTATAGAATAATTTACACAATTTATTATAGGTTCATCTCCCTTGATCACATCTTTCTATACATAGGATAGTAAAAATCATTCATAAGTTTCCTGTTCCTTTTTAAAGTTTTCAGACTTCTTATTATTTAAGTACATTTTAAATTTACATGTAAATAAGCGTTTGTGTTTCGATATCGAGAATATTCAGTGATATATCTAGTATTTACTACTGGTGTGGCGTATGCTACTTATGTCGATATAAATAGTATATCACACCAATCAGAAGTGAAAGAGTTAGTAGCAGAAATTTGGGAAGATCGAATTGAAGAGAACGAGACCAGAGATTAATTGTTATGGCAATGAAGTAACGATGAAACAGGAGGAGGATTTGTAAATGAAGTATTGAATGTATAGTTTATCACCTTTAATGAAAGAATTCTATAATTTTGTATTAAAATACAGTTAGTTGACTCCACTTAAGTTCTCGTTCACTACATTGGCACCGCTAACTTGAATTTTATATGTAAAATTTATTTCTGCATAAACACTTTAACGTCATCAGCAATAATTTTCAGTTGTAGATTATCTTTTCTAAAAGGTCTATTCTTTATCAAAATGACCTTTATACTGTTTTGTTTTGGTTTTTTGTATCTAAGCGGAATTACCAAATTATTTTAATTGAAATTAAATAATTATTAAATTCTTTTTTTTTTCGGTTTTCATAATCAATGTACTTGTTCATACGTTGATCAATCTAAAACACACAATCTTTGTTGAAAGTATGTTGTCTAAATAAGTTATCTTTATTCTGTAAATAAACAATAAGATAAACATTCTTGTGATCCGATTGTTTTTGGTCATCGTTTAATCGATATTTACTTTAAGGATAACTACGGCTGTACCATGTTACAATGTGTGACAACATGTCTAAGTTACTAGATATTGTCGTATATTATGTAAGTCCATAAAGAAAATGACTGATTTATCTGGGCCATTTGCTAGATTTAGCCTACTATCAGATTGGCGTCAGTGCATTAACCTCTAGTCAGTGGTTAGAGATTTCAGGTAACATTGCTCAGAATTGGTTACATTAGACCAGATGAGTTCACTTTTTATCTTCCCTGGATCTTAAGTTTATTATTATTATTAGCTTTATTCAATATTGTATTTTTGGTATAATATAGAATTCTCAGCACAAAGTACTTCAACAAGTTTCCATTTCTTACTTCTTCGTCGACCCTCACCATAAATATTGAGTGATCGCCAGTTAGAAGTTAGCAGCCCAGTAAATCGACATCTGGATAATGTACATTCTTCTCGCTGCATATTGCCAGCAACCACGATATCTCTGATTAAGCCTTCTGTAACCTTTATAGCGAAAGGTTGTACACTTTTCAGAAACGCATCTGAATAGGTTGTATGATTAATAGTCATAATGATGTATTAAAACAAACAAAATTAGATAACTTGTTGAAATATCTAGACGACAGGAACAGGTAGCCATATGTTTGAAAAGGCCGCCAATTTATCAGTATATTTTTTCATATCTATCATTTCATTGTGTTTAACTTTTTTTTATTATGATTGCTACAATATTATTTCAACTTTTAAGTTTTCATCTCGTTAATTACATAGCATCATGTTAATTTAATCTGGCAACTTTGGCCAACCCACATTTGTGTCAAACTCTATGTTGATTATGATTGAATAACTGAAATTAAACTCAAGTTGGTTGTAAGAGATAGATCTGAGGTTCTAGATCAAAGTTTTGTAATATTTGGTGTTCATCAATAAGGTATATACGGAGTCGTGATCAACTGAATTCGATCAACGCTGAGGTTATTTTTGACAAGATAATTAATTAGCCCAAAAAAATATTTCAAATAATTTAATCGAACTACGCATGTGTGTTTTGAATTTGTCCATGTCCCTTATGGTGTGCATTAAAATATGAATAAAGTTTTGAAAGGAAAAAGCTATGGAATATCTAAACTCGATTTCTCGTGCGAATTTTACATGATGTGAACTGTCCTTTGGAAAAAGAACGCACAACTATCTGAAGCTTTTAAATATCTGGAAAAATGACTATATATGTCTACATTATTCATGAAAATGTAACATAATGTTGATCACCAAGAATTCATTCAATGAAATCAATAAATAGGAAACAAATACTAATTCGAATGCAGCTTAAATGTTTCTCATTGTCAACGGATTAGAAGAATACCTACTATTTGTTTTTAGGAACCATTGAGTTTTAGTGATAATCATAAATTTATTTTGCTAAAATTAATTTTTCTTATAAATCAATATTTGTTACTAGATAAACTGAACAATTTTACAATTAGAAGGGGGTTTTGTGGAGATTTTTAGTAATTTTATTGTTAAAATCATGAGTCAATTGATGCTAGACCATCATGGAAAACCTGAAAGGCACTGGACGGTGGTCTAGCTTCAATTGACTCACGATTTCGACTATATGAAATTACTAAAATCTCCACACAACCCCCTTCTGGTAATCATCATTCACTCACTAGTGACTGGTTTTAATAGGTATTTTCTGGAGTTCTAATGAGAAGCGGTAACCAGTGGAGTTCAACCGGCTCTGCTGTGTGATAGTAACTCACTGAAGACAATGGTGAATGGTTGCTCAATTTCGTGGATTGGTTGAAGTTAGACGTTAACACCGTTGGATGCCGGCTCAGTGATTCTAGAGGTTAAGCACTCGCGCGCGAGACTAATATATCCTGGGTTCGAATCTCGCGAGGCTGGTCATGAATTTGCACTGCTGAGGAGTCCCACAATGGAACGAAACGGCCTACCATTTCCTCAAGGCTTTCCATGGTGGTCTAGCTTCAATTGACTTATGATTTGAACTATAAAATTTTACAATCAATAAAATAATTCTATCTACAGATTCAATTTCCTTTTTCTGATGAGTTCGTTTGTTACTATTCTCATAGTAAAATATATATGACTAATTTTAGTAAATAATTCACTTTAATAAAGTTGGCAATGGTAGATTTTTTTTATTTACTTTGACAACTAAACATTTATTCATAGTAATGAAGTTGTGGATTGAAATTATAAATCAATTAATATTGATCAAAATGTCTATTGAGTGCTTTTGAAGTTTTCAATAATGATTTTAATAACCATCAATTAATTCATGATCTTAATCAATAAATATTCATTATTGATTATGTTAAAGTTTATTGATTTTTCTTTAATTTTTTTTAAAAATTATATATTTGAATTATTCGTTTTATTAAAGTAATTTTTTTTTTGTTTATTTATATAAATATTGATGTTACTAATGAGTTTATTAAAATAATTTTTTTTAATAAATAAACTTGATATGAATTTCTAAACTGATAATTTTTGTGTGTGTGTTTGAGTGTGTGTGTGTGTGCGTGTGTGTGTGTGAAATTACATGATATTTTCATATTTTACCAAGCTATATTATAAAGTAGTTTAACTAATCAAACAAACTGTTAAATATATTGAAAGATATTTGTAAAAATGTTACATACATTTCTATCGAATTAAGATTGTCAACAGTCAGTGCATGTTTTTTTTTAAATAAAAAAATGAAATGCATTACAATGTATAGTAACTTAGCTTCATAAATCAATCATCTTGATAGCTATCAGAAGAGGATTTTGTGGAGACTTCAGTAATTTTATATAGTTGAAATCATGAGTCAATTGAAGCTAGACAATCATGGATAACATGGAATCACTTGACGGCTGTTTTGTCCTGTTTTGGGACTCCTCAGCAGTGCGCATCTACGATCTCGCCTCGCGAGATTAGAACCCAGGACCTATCAGTCACAATTGGATGCCGACCAGTTTAGTAATCTATCGGTTAAGTGCTCGCGCGCGAGACTGGTAGGTCCTGGGTTTGAATCTCGTGAGGCGGGATCATGCATGCGCGCTGCTGAGGAGTCCCATGGTAGGACGAAACGATTGTTCAGTGCTTCCAGATTTTCCATGGTTGTCTAACTTCAGCTGACTGATGATCTCAGCTACATCTTGATAACTGTCATTATATATATAAATCTCATCAGTGTTTGAAGTCAGAAGGCAATAAGAAGCTGTGATTACAATTTGTTAGTGGATAACACAGATAACAAAACTGCAAGCATATCAAGCGGATATGAAACAGAAACGCTAATGTGTGTGTGTGTGTGACATAGCGAATACAGAGGCGAATCTATGGTCATATGAAGTTGCAGCTAGGTCAGGTAAATGATAATAATAGGATTCGAGTACATATATACACGGGAAAGAGAATGATTCATCGAGCAGTATTTTGGCGATTAAAACTTAAGCTAGAGAGAGATATATGTGAGTAGGCTGTCACATGTGATCAAGTGTACACGTTTATACAGATATGATAGTGATCATAATAATACAAAGAAATATGAGAATTGTTACCGTTCGAATAACATTGTCTGTTAAGTAAGTTAATAAAAGAGCTTAACAAAATTTAACCATAATCGAAATTAATTGTAGGAGAGATTTTATAAGTGAAAAATAATTTATCAAACCATGAAACAAAATATATGTGTTTCACTAAAGAAATATAGTACATATAACTTTTTCGTTGAGACTATAATTTATGGACGACATTTGAGCGACGTTAGAGTGACCTCGAGAATGTCACCTGATAACTAGCACCAAATGAAGATTATAAACCTGTATGAGGAATTAGAATTATGATGTACAGTTGATGGTTAGGGTTAGGAATTAGATTAAGGGTTTTCGTCACATCTGCTGGGATCATCGGGCAAGTAATAGTGAGGTTAGACACAGGGTATAAATGAATGACAGTAAATCAGTTAATGAGGTTATGAATCTTCATCGACTGAGATGGTTGGGTCACGTGTTACGTATGCCTGAACACGGATTACCACGACGCGCAATGATGACTAATGTTGGGGATGGTTGGAAGAGAAATTGGGGTGGCCAAACCAAAATATGGCATCAGTGTTTGAAGTCACTAACTCATAGTCTGAGCCATGTTGGTAGATGAAAACTACTTGGTTGGGGTCCGTGTGACTATCGTAACCAATGGTTGGAGACTCTGGGTAATATGGCTCAGAATGGATCACAATGGCGTAGGTGTATACACTTTTTGTCTTCCCTTAAACCGTGAGATTAAAATTGCTTCATATCTGTCTTTCTTTCTGTACTATATCCTTATATACAATCTTTCTTTTATATATTACCACCATTGAATTAACTACTTCTATGAATTCGGTGTTCATCTTGTTGTGCTAACGAAGTATGGCAACTTGGACCGATGCATAAATGTGCTTGGTCCTACGTTGTAGTTGACTGACTGACTTTCGTCACAAACTGACATCAGTTTTAATGCCAAAACTCTATTTAGCCAAATGAACGAATGAATTTCACGCTCAAATCCATGATCTGTTATCTTATACCTGATTGTTTCATCCATACACTATAGTCTCATCAGTTTTCCTTATCGAATTAGAAATTAATATCTATTTAGATTTATCTTTTGACTATCAAACAACGCTTCATTACTCATGATGGATTATAGGGTATGGAATATTTTAACTAATGAATTATTGTTTAAATTGATTATTTTATGCCTAACTTTTAAAAATTGCCGAAAATTCTTTCCTAATTTGTCAATTTTATTCATTTCAGGCATGTCTGTTTTTAATACAGTTGTCAAAAAGCTCCAACTGACTTAAGTTTCGTGTTAATTTTCATTTATTAATAACGTGTAACTCGGATACTTAATAGAAATGATACTACTTGTGCGAATCAGGCAGGTAGATATTTCTCGGTCTGCTGTAGGACTCAAATGTTCACAAGATAAGTAATAATAATATATAAAAATAATACGATTCATATGTCTAAACCAAACAGAACATTCTCAGTTTCTTAAGTGGATATTTAGTTGAAGTTTGACCATGAAATTGTTTTGACTTTGACGTAACTAAAGTCATATGTAGTAAACAAAATAAAGAACTATAATTAACTTAACATGTAATGAATACACAAAGTACCATGGACAAATCAGGAATACTATATCAAGCCCATGTTTAAATTTCACAGCTACAAGATACTTTCAAGGATTTAAAATATCCATGTACATATTTGAGCACATCCAATCTTCATGAACAGATATTATACTCAAAAGATTTCTTGAAAATGCAACTTTCTCATAGAAATTATGTAATACTTTCTATAAGTTGAACAAAATTGCAACTATATGTCTGACATCAATAGTCGTCCAATAAGTACTATGTTTCATGCTTTGAATAACTATTTTTTTAAAATGATAAATGATTGATAATGATGAGATGGTGTAGAAGATTTGTAGCTCAGGTGGATGATTCTGATGGAGTTTTGTTCTCTGAACTGGATGGTTTGGTGGACGTTTGTGCTGATGATACCGTTCAGAAGGATGATGAAAGCTCCACGACCAAACCATCCAGCTCAGAGAACAAAAAATCCATCAAGATTGATAATTATTTTACCTTAGTTTGTTTTTTTAACAAATGTATTAGTTTTAATTTGTTACAGTATGATTAATTCAGTTGTTCAATAATTTTTGTCTTTAATATTCATTATCAAATCCATGAAGTCACTAACAATTAGACTAAGCCATGTTGGTAGGTGTAGACTACCTGGTTGGGATTCGCGAGATGATAGCAATCGATGGTTAGAGACCTTGAATGACATGGCTGAAAATCGTTTGCACTGGCGAAGGTGCATCCACTCTTTGTGTTCTACCAAATTCTAATCTTCTGAATTTTTCATGTCCCTGTCTTTTTTCTCTTTACAAATTTATTTTGCTGGATTATACTCCTTGAATAACATCCTCAAACCCTAATCTTTCCGATTACTGCTTAAACTCTTACTACTTCTACCATTATGGGATTTGAATCGACAATTATATCTCTGTGCTAATGTGGTATGGCAACTCGAACTGATGTACGTACGTATGAAGTTGTACGTTGTGACTGACTGACTGACTGACTGACTGATCAGAAATACATATTTATTCATAATATTACTTAAGTGTGATTTGGGTCTACAAGATTTCACTCACATTATCATCAATGATTAGACTGTTCTGTTAGTTCAGTCAAATCAATATTTATCAATCAGCGGTAATATTCATAATGATCGTTTTTTTCTTTTTTATTTAATATTGAAATAATACAATAACACAATAGGAATTCCTTTCATGGTTTAACCTATAAAGATAATAAATTAATAATCACAAAGTTTTTTTAATTGTCTTATCTTTCTTTTGAACGAGACCTGAACTTTTCAAGTTACTTTGAGTGCATTATCTTGGGTGAAGCTGAAAATTACTTCTTACTTGCTTACTTACTCATATCTATTACCCATCATGAAAGAGCATAGGTCAATCAATAACATTCTCCATACAACCTCTCTCTTGAACAATCATCTCCAGTTATTTAGTTCCCATTCATCTTATTCATATCTGCTTACAATTCTCGATGTAGTGTATTCTTTGACCTTGCTCTTTTCCATTTCCATTTAAGATTCCAAGTTAGTGCTTGTTTTGTGATACAGTTTGATAATTTACTCAATGTGTGTCGTATCCACTTCCAGAGTCTTTTCCTAATTCATTCCTCATTTGGAAGTTGGTTTGATCTGTCCCATAGTAGGTTGTTCTTGATGGTATCAGGTCAACTGATATTGAGTATCTTTCATAGACAAGTGTTTATAAATACTTGTAATTTTTGGTGATGGTTGTGGTAGTTTTCCAATTTTCATCTCCTTACAGTAGAACTATGTTGACGTTCATATTGAAGATTCAAACTTGAATGTTGGCTGACAGACAGTTGTTTTGAGTTCCATATTTTCTTCAACTGTAGGAATTTTGTCCTTGTTTTTTTTAATCCATGCCTGGACGTCTTTATTGGATTCTCCTCGTTCATCGATGATGAAAATTATCTGCTAATCAAAAGTAAAAGCTTTAATTACATTCAACGACATTATCAGTCGAAGATGGAACTACTTATTATGTTGAGTGTAATAATTATTATATGATCTAATCCAGAAATATACATAATAAGTTAAAAATAGTATTCAGTAAAAATTTGGAAATCTCTAAATATATTCACAAAATACTGAGGAATGTTTATGGAGTCAATGCATTGCAAAAAAGACTTTTTAAGAGGATCAAATATTTCAATAAAGACGATGTAGGCTACATAAATGATACAACAATAAAATATTTATCTATCTCTTATGTTTACTTCGGCAAAAAACGTGTAGACTTCATGCTGTTTCCTATTTATGATACATTGAGAAATTTAACATGTAATGTACAGAGATGTTAAGATAAATTGTTTAAGAGATATGGTTCATGAATTGTGCTTAAACAGCGTTTGTCATAGAGATTGTAATAATGTGACACAGTAGTTAAGAACCAATATTTTCCCTGTAGAAGGATTGGAACATCATATTTGTGAACGAAATGTGTACCAAAGGATGACTCCAGTACCTTTACATGGCACTTATAATAGTTTGTAACGAGAGAGCCCAGAATGATACCGATAATTACTTTGATAAGTCTATCGTTTTGTATACGCTTGATTATTATTTTTGCCTATTGATTTGGATAGATTTAATTTGAACTAATCAAATGATCCAGATATAGTATAAGAGTAAAGTATAATTACGAATAAAGACTTAATAAATGTACTCAATAATAAGTAATCAAAAGTTTAATATCTTTACTATTTCCATAGTGGAATAAGATATAGTCACTAGTGTAAGCAATTTTCGAGTGATTTCAGGGGAGATGTAATTTTCGGCATAGTCTACTAAAGATGGCAGTGATTACATTATACTAATGGATTATAATAAATTATTCTAGAGTTTTGAAAATTTACTTACATAGTAATTGATATAGAGAATAGATCTAGAGTTGGACAACTTTACGAATACTACAATTTAATGATTCTGCATATTGGTTTTCACCTATGATTATTAAAGGTACCTTTGTTTTAATCATTTTAAAGGAAAAGATTTAGTTTAAATTATCACTTCTATCAATCATCAAATATTAGCTTAATTCATTTGCATTTATAGTCTAAGGTACCTGGAATTCAATGAGATAAAGTAATTTCAATTGTCTTTTCTTTTTTTCACGGAAACATATCAATTGTCACAATTGATTGATCACTGGGTGGTGATCAATGTCATACGTGTCAAGTCCCTCTTAGTGCTAATCGAATGCTATTGATCAAGTTGTAATTTGACCACTAGTCTAAGTGGCTCGACACTGCGTATATTATGTTGAAATAAGATGGTGGTTGAAAATGTGATCGAATCCGTCAGGCAGCACCAGTTCCCTCAAGATTATAGGTACACCTTGCTGACGAGTACCAAGTAGCACAAAACCCGTGTCCAGGGTTTCCTGTTGACCACCTCCAACGACCATCTTATGTGAATTGAAAAAGTCTTTTACTTGAAGAAATTAGTCGTAAAACTTAATAAGTGTAAAAGTTCAACAACAACAACAACAACAAACAAAAAGAAAACAAACAAGAAAGACTGTCTAAATTATTATGAATTCTTTTCTTTTAAAGGATTTATCTAATTAATAACGAAAGGAGACAATAAAAAATATTCTTTATAATTATTACTATTATTAATGTATTTAATGTACTTTTAAAAATGTAATTATAATGATAAAGAAACATAAACTATACATATAACATTATAAGCAAAGATGGATAGTGGCTAGCAGTGGAATCCAGTTTGACGCGCGTTTCGTTCTATTTGGGACTCGTCAACTGGATATACCTACATCTCCAGAGAAATTTTAACTATCTCATTCATAAATGACTGGTATTTAATTACTGATAAATGGGATTATTAATTTATTAAAGGAATAAACATGTTAGAGGAATTCGCATAGATTTGTATGTTCCTGTTGTTTATATTGTCGGATTGTAGTAATTAATTAATCTCTGCTGGTATATACTCATCTTAGGTTGATTATCTTGATGTAATCGTTTAGGGTTAGCAACCGAATCCAGGAGATTCCGTGATGTTTTTGACTCATCAGATCAATATATCTGGACGAGCGTTGATGATAAAAGAAAATTTACTGTTAAGTAATATAAAAAATAATTTAGTGACCATGGAGACAATTTATGTTTTAGGAAGTAGTGCTGTATTCAACCAGAAATTCTGTTGATTTTAATTTTTTGATTTTTTGGAAGTTTTAAGAAACACAGATGAGATTTGGAGCTATTCATCTATGAACTCATAAAACATAACTAACTTGTCAAGAGTTTTATTAAGTTGAAGGTAACTTTCACCATCAACAGACTTCAGGAGGACCATTAATGATAGTTAGTTACTACATCTGTAGTTTAGTTTTTTTCAAAACTATGCAGACTGTTTCACAAATGAGCAAAATAAAGACCTTTAAATCTTTCAATAAGTAAGCCATAATTGCTATCTTCAGGCGATTCAACACGGTGAGTAACCATTTTCATCCAAAACAATTTGATTGCTCATCTCCCTACACATGATTCACTCTATTTATTACCAGTTACCACTAAAATTCCTAGAGCTTTATTTTCCAGGCTAATGAAACCATGATTATTGGACATTTTTCCCTAGGAAGGATAGAAAATTATTAATAATTTAAGTATTTAAGTGGTATGTTTCAGTTTAAAATAAGTATTAGTGATATAAATCTTAATACGTTTTATTTAATCTGCAACTAATCATCATTACTTAGAAAGTTATTAAGAAGTAAGGGTGAATGTAAAGTCATTTTGTCTCAATGTGGAACTCTTCAATTCTGAACCACACCAAACTTCAAAATTCATTTATCTTCAGTTAAATATGAATTTATGACTACAAGTTTATGAAAATTATACAAAATCTCTTTATTAGAAGGGGGTTTTGTGGAGATTTTAGTAATTTTCAAATCATGACTCAGTTGAAGCTTGACCACCATGGAAAACCTGGAAGCACTGTACAGCTGTTTCTTCATATTGTGAGACTCCTCAGCAGTGCGCATCCACGATCCCAAATCGCGAGATTCAAACCTAGTGGAGTTCAACCAGGTCTGTTGTGAGATAGTAACTCACTGGAGACAATGGTGAACGGTTGCTCAATTTCGTGGATTGGTTGAAGTTAGACATTAACATTATTGGATGCCGGCTCAGTGGTGTGGAAGTTAAGCGCTCGTGTGCAAGACTGATAGGTCCTGGGCTGTAATCTCACGAGGTGGGATCGTGGATACGCACTGCTGAGTAATCCCATAATAGGATAAAACGGCCATTCAGTGCCTCCAGGTTTTTCATGGTGGTCTAGCTTTAATTGACTCATGATTTCAGCTATATAAAATTTCTTTAGTTGAAGATATTTTATTTGTCAATATGTCAACAACAATAGTTCCTCTCAGCTTCTGTATATCCATATTGAACAAACTTTCTTTAAAGTTTGTAAAAACCGGAAGATTCAAATATTTTGAAGAATTATTAATCAAGAATAGTAGAAGTGATCAATATGACAGATACAGGAATACAATAGACTTAAACATTATTATATATCAATTTTTTCGAAAGGAAATAAGCTATTACTTAATAATACTATAACAAGTGAATTCTCTTAAGATCCATTCAAAGGAAACTTTGTTATACTAATACATATAGCTTAGTCAGTCATTAATGAACTCTTTCAATCTATTTAAACTTCCTTCTTGAATCAGTCATAATGAATTAAATAATATGATTATCATGTCAGAGACGTCTCTTGAACACTGTTCGTATATATTATATTGAAAATATTTGAGGAAAGTATCTACTGTAAAGCACCATTCTAACTGATGTCATATTGGAGCATATACCGTCTATATTGTTCTGAATACTAGTTAACTTGTTATTGAAAATCTATATTTTTTTTTAAAGTTATAGTTATATGAAACGATTTCAATCACTACAGGGTCAACACAATAAAAAGATAGATAGATAATTCAGATATAGCAATTGTTAAAAATTTGACCAAAGTCGTTGGACGCCGACTCAGTGGTCTATCGGTTAAGTGCTCTGACGCGAGACTGGTAGGTCTTGGGTTCGAATCTCGCGAGTGTGGGGTCGTGGGTGAGCACTGTTGAGATGTCCCACTGTAGGACGAAACGGCTGTATAGTGATTCCAGGTTTTCCGTGGTGTTCTAGCTTCAACTGACTCACGATTTCAACTTTGAAAAAGGAATTAATCACATACATATATTTCTTCTTATTATCATTAATTACTGCTATCAATCATAATCAAAAAGGTACAAGTAATTACAAACAGTTGTCTACACAAGATACTCAATATTCGTTGACCACATACCATCAGCAATAATCTACTATGGGACAGAACAAACCAAATTTCAACAGACGAGGAAATTAGGAAAAGACTCTGGAAGTGTATGGGACACACATTGAGAAAATCATCAAACTATATCATGAAATAAACGCTGACTTGAAATCCTAAATGGAAATAGAATAGAGCAAGGTCAAAGAATCCACCGCATCGAGAATTGGAAGCAGATATTAATAAGATGATTCCGAACTGTAAATAACTAGAAAGGACTGTTCAAGAGAGAGGTTGTATGGAGAATGCTAGTGAGTGACCTATGCTCTTTCATGAAGGGTATTGGATGTAAGTAAGTAAGTTACTATTATAGTCTTTGATATTGTCAAACAATTAAGTATTTTCTTTGCTATAAATAACATGTCAACCAACTATGTATAATTATCTCTTTTGTTTTTAAAAAAAACTAATCAATAAGTTTTTTTATTGATCGAAAACAAAATTGATTTATTTGAATTATGATCTCATGTTGATTAGATTGATGATGTGCTCAACATACTACTTCTTATATTTATTGATTTTTTTTTTAATTTTTGAACTGTCTGAGAAATAAAAATCAATAAATTAAATCAAATCAGTTTAATTTAGTTGAAATTTAAAAAAAAAATTTATTATACAGAATTCGTATTTCGATTTATATATTATAATCGTTTAAAAATCTCAATAATGAGAAGCTATAATCAGATGAGTTAATCCATGTCGAGTATGTAAGGCAATTACTAAGTGCAAAAAAGGAAGATTATTGTACAGTATTGTAGATAGATTGAAGTTAGACATTAACACTGTTAGATCGAGGTTCAATGGTTTGGAAGCTAACTATTTACGCACAAGAGACCGAAAATCCTAGGTTTAATTCCCGTTTGCAGGGTTATGGATGTGCATTGTTGAGGAGTTCCATACTAAGACGAGATGGCTATCCAATGCTCTTAATTTTCAAGTCGCAGTTTAACTTATATCGGTTCATGATTTCAATTAAATTCAGTGATCTCCACAACTCCATACTTGTTATTGATATGCTTGAAGCTAAATCGATTCCGCGGTAACGAACGAAAGCCAATGACACTATGACACGATAAGCTATTCTAATCTGTTGTCCCAGGCCCCGCTAACTAGATGAAGAAGTCCAAGGCAAGTAGGGGAATATATATGTATTCCGTAAGCAGCCGAGTACAAGCAATCGAATAAGGGAAAAAGTTAAGCGCATTTATACAGCAACAATTTGTCCTTGAGCATCATTGGTAAATAGCACACACAAAGAAACAATGGACCAATAGCGTCTAAGATAGTTTACAAGTGGGAAATATGACGTGAAGATAAAAAAGAGCGCGTTTGGCGCGAAAACAGCTAAATTCAAATTTCCAAAATAAAATTACAAAACTAAGCCATTTACCAAGTAAGTTCTGGGGATTTGACATCCCCAACACCTCCCCTTTTTAGTAACGGACATTCTTTGGGTCCACCTGCATTCTAACTGTCTGTCGCCGTTGGCGCAGTGACCATCTTCGGGACCGTAGACTGACCTTTGGTGTTTCTTCTTGTGTATGGGCGACTGGCAGATTGAACGTATCTAACAACATGTCCAGCGGGATCTTTCCTTCGGTTGTTAGGCGCGCTGGGGCTGAACGCTTGCGTAGTTGGTTTCGATGCCTCGTCCACCTATCTGCTCCTACCACGACCTCGTACATGACTCCACCTATTCTTCTAACCACACGTGCTTCGATCCAAGGATCACGATTTGCTCTGTAGTCTCGAGCGAATACTGGGCACCCAACGTTGTATGTGGGTAGCTTCCGGGACGTGGTTTGTACTAGTGGTGGTGTGGTTTTCGACAGCATCAAGTTGTGGATGGTCCTCAACCGTCTTCCCATTAGGATCTCTGCGGGGGTCTTCTGCTCCGGCAGCGTTTCGTTAGGCGTCTTTCTGTAGGCGAATAAAAAGTTTTGCAGTGTTTCCGCTGGCGTCCCCTCCCCTTTTGACTTAATCAGAGCCTTTTTGAACGTATCCACGAACCTTTCCGCTTGCCCATTCGATTGTGGGTGATAAGGTGGGGCGCGAAGATGCCTGATGGATAGGTGTCTGCAGAACTCTGGGAACTGCGCTGAGGTGAACTGCGACCCATTGTCGGATAGAATCACTTCCGGTAATCCGTTTCGTGCTAACAACTCAGTCAGATGTTTCAGCGTCTGGGTGGTCGTTGGTGGCGTGACGGGTACAATCTCCGGCCATTTTGAGAAAGCGTCGACCACGACAAGATAAGTGGTTCCGTTGACTGGACCGGCAAAGTCGACATATATCCTAGACCAGGGATACTCAGGCTGTGGCCATGGAATCGGAGGCACCTTCGCATTGCACTTCGTTGCTTGCTGACACTGAACGCATTTGTTTACTAGATCCGTGATTTGCTGGTCCATGAGGGGCCAGTAAGCATAGCTTCTGATGATAGATTTCATACGCTTTATGCCTGAATGACCAATGTGAAATTGCTTCAGCACCCTCGGTCGTAGGGATTCTGGCACCACCACTCTATCTCCAAACATCAAGCATTCATTTACGACACATAACGAGACACGACGATGGTTGAGAGTGGTGGGTCTAGTCGATCGGAAGTACAAGTAGTCCAAAAGACAACTAACCAGAATAAGTGCGCTCCCGCTACATTCAGTCCAACTCATTTCAGCCCAATTCGACAGACCAGAACAAATCCCTTCACTCCTTGCTGGCACTGTGGTGCATGGCACTACGTACGAAATTGCCCATCAGTCAGTCAGTCAGCGACAACGTAGGACCAGGCACATATATGCATCGGTCCAAGTTGCCATATCTCGTTAGCACAACAAGATGAACACCGGATTCATTGAAGTAATTAATTTGGTGGTGGTAGTATATAAAGACAGAGTTGGATGGAGAATGCTGGTGGGCAACCTATGCACCTCCACGAGGGGTAACAGGCATAAGTGGAGTAAGTTAAAAAAAAATAGATAAATGTCTAAGATTTTGATTTTCCAGTCTGTACATTGTATTCACTTTATAACCTTTATTGTAATCAGTGTCATTCATCAATTGTTATACTTGAACTTCTAAGGTTCATTTATAAATAATATTAATTAAAAAAAAACATTTTGTTTTATAATGGACATTCAATGAGATGACAATGGTTGGGTTGAAAATTTTCTAAATTCACTTTTATGTACTTTAGTGTTTTTAATACATGAATCAAGGTTGTCTGGTTATTCAGATTTGTTTAACTATTGTCGTTATATTTTCCAATCCCTTTTATTGTCTTATAAAGGTTGTCTAGATTTTATCCATTATATTCATTGAAATGAATGATGACCTCATGTAGAATAATAGTGAAATATGTGCGTTATAAGTAAAGATGGATAGTGGTTAGTAGTGGAATCCAGTTTGACGCACGTTTCCTCCGATTCTGGACTCGTCAGATGGATGTACATGAATCCCAAAGTTGATGTTCACTCTGAGACTCAAAACCATTACCGTTATCTTCAAATGCCATCACGTTATCCACTTAGCTAGTGAGTTCTGATAACCAATAGTTTGTTTAATGGGATGAAATTTAATTAATTTTTGCATTGGTTATTTGAATTTTCCCATCTATGTTCGAGGCGCCAATAGATCAACCTCTTACTGGCATATGTGCACGTCCTGAACTCCACTGCTAGCCACTATCCATCTTTGCTTATAATGCTTGTGACTGAAGGCAATATCGAGACATTTCACACAAGATACACATATGCCAATAAGAGGCTGATCACTTACAGTCGTAAACATCAATGGTAAGATTCAAACAGACAATTTAAAATAAATAGGTAAAAATGTTTCACAACAGTGAGGAAATCAATTTATCCACACTTGGAATATTAGGAAACCTAACCAAAAAGGGCAAGAGCACTAAACACTTTTCAATTTTCATTTAGGTTATTGGTTATTTCTGTCAATATTTCTCTGTTGTTTGATATTCTTACTAATCGAAATGAATTATTTGAACTGTTATATTTTCAATTACAGCGAATATAGATCCTTTTGTTTTCAATGTTCAGAAAGAAGCTCTTAAAATCGTCAAAAGTTTGATTTCCAACTGAAAAACTTTCGAATGTTATGTGTAAATCACGTGCACAGAAGATACTGACGATTTCATTTCCTTAACACTTATTTAAAAAATTCATTCAGGATTAAAAAATTCATTCAGGATTAAAAATCATGACAGACTGTGTCACAGACAACGATTCGGTGAACATAAGTACCCGAATTTCGTCTTGGTCTCACATATAAACTTACAAGGTCATAAATCTTACCAATTCATTTGGTCCACTTACAAATAATGCTGTTTTCCAATGCATTTTTTCAATAAGTCAATTCGCAGACTTTTTGAGAGCTTGTTTTGTTCATCAATAACATAATCCGTATCTTATTTCATGCATTGATTGGATAAATTATATAACTAGATATATATTTTCAATCCTCATTGTTTCTTGCATAACGTTTTGATTATTACTGTGTTGTGTTGTATATCTAAAGTTATCACTATTACTGTGAAATAAAAATGAGTTCTGATTATTAGACAACGGTCTACACTATGTTCCTTCCCTCCCTCTCTGATGTAATATGACCCCGGTTACAAATAATAATAATATTAACTATAATCTGCTTTGTTTATTATCTTCTAAGGTAAGATTTTATTTAACGCTTAAAAACAACAATATCAGACCAATTTTTCAATGAAAACAGAATAATCGGTATTGGGTTGTGGAAATATGCACTGCTGAGGTGCCCCATAATTAGACGAAACGGCCATCTTATGCTTCTAAGTTTTCAATGGTGGTCTCACATTGATCAGTCCACGATCTCGTTGTAAAAACATTTTATATTCATGACAAAAAATATTATGTTTAAATATATACTGTGACAAGTTTCACTTCTGTTTTTCTTAACAGAACATTACCTAAATGAGATTGAGCTTAAAACAATCCACATTGATAAGTGTTCATTGATAATGTACATGATAATTTACACTAGAAATTTCGAGTGCAGTTTAAAAATGATGATAATGTTGATGATGAAGGTCAAAAAGTTAAGAAAAGTAACTGGACTGTAATAATTTTAGTTGATTAAGTCTTGACTACTAACAACAAATTGACGTCATTTAGTAATTCACTACTATTCGTTGAAGTAGAGATCAAATAGCTTTGAAGGATTAAATATTAAAGGAATTAATTAATTAAAATAGTTAAGATTTGAAAAATATGATAGATGGTTTCAATAAATAACTGAGTCGTAGGAGAAAATCACTGTTTCAAGTACTCATGGATCATGGTTTTAATTATTTTTCAGTTGCAGATGGCCACACTAAACGATAATATAAATGAAGTAAAAAATCTGAAACCTCAACATCAAAATTCTCTATGGTAAAGGAATTATTTATATTTTGTGTAAATTTGTACTTACTTAGTTACTTACGTCTGTTACTCTCAATCGAGCATAGGGAGTCAGCTTAATTGCTGTTCTCTGAACCCTTTCCAAGAGTTCACTGTCTTAGTGTGTATACTTAATACAGTGTTTTGTGATCATGAAAGTAATATAGTTTTCATTCAATTAAAACTCCATTTTAATTAAAAAAAAGAGAATTCAGGGAAGAAAATTTTCTTTTCGACGGAATCATTTACTTAAGCTGTACATTCGTATATATAGTCAATTGGACTATCTGACCCATAAATTATTTTATCCCTTACCTCTTGATTAGTATGTCACCTCATTTGTTATTTATTGTCGAATCAATTTATAATGCAATGTTTCCTAGACTCCTGTAGACATATATTTTCCATATAACTATATAAACGAATGTACAGCTTGAGTAAATGATTTCATCGAAAAGAAGAATGTCTCAGCTGAATTCTCTTTTTCTTATTCAATGACATTATGAGTTATTTTAATATCGGGATTCATTGATATTCAAATACTGAAATAATCTCAGAGATCACATTTATAGGGAATGTTTTCATAGAAAATTGATAAATCTTTACAGGAGTTTGAAAACTGGTATCTATTATTGATGATAACTAAAAAGTTTTCATAAATAAGATAGTAGTTCATTGCAATACAGAGTCAACGAATCACAATTGATTGATCACTAGGTGGTGATCAATCTCATGCGTGACAGGTCCTTAGTGCTGATCGAATGCTATCGATCAAGTTGCAATGTGGCCACCAGTCTAGGTGGCTCGACACTGTGTGCACTATATATATTAGGGTAACATGGTGGTTAGAGGTGGTCAACAGGAAACCCTGGACCCGGGTTTTGTGGTAACGTCTCTGACTGTGAAGCTGAGTGACGCGGGATCGAATCCGCCAGGGAGCATCAGTTCCCTCAAGATTACAGGTACACCTTGCTGATGAGTGCCAAGTAGCACGAAACCCGGGTCCAGGGTTTCCTGTTGACCACCTCCAACCACCATGTTAGAGTCAACGAATGCTTAGCACAGAACCCTTTCATTAGCAGAATATTAGATTATGAACAAAATATTATGCCATTCAACATTTATGATGCTATCCTACCAAGTACAATCAAAGACACAACGGTATTAGCTTTGATGGAACTCTTGGTTCGGATGTTATATCCCAGAGTCAGTTTTTTAAAAATAATTTTTATGAACCTATCAAATTTATAATACGATTTTCACTTCAGACAATAATAATATTTACATTTTTTTTAACCAATAAGATCAAAGGCTAACTAACCGTACGAATACATTTTTTTGATTGGTTAATAAATTTTATTAATCCATTTATATATTCATAAAGTCAATGTGTTGACCAGACTGACACATTATCAAAACTATTCAAGTCTGTTTATCTTAATGGATACATTTTCTATAATTGAATTTATTTAACTCTACTTAGTTACACTATAAACATAGGGGTGATACAGTATGAGCTAATTTGTTCTCATTTCGTTATTCAAAAATACAACAATATAACATTTATACTACATTCAAAGAAAAGTATTTTGTTTTCCATCTCTCCTCTTTCCCTTTGTATAACTCTTTACAATTCAACAATCTCAGATAATGTATGCATAAATTTTTGTTTTAATTAACCAATAGATTGTATATATTAAATTTACATATATAGTAATTTGTTACTAGGCCCCCTGTGATTTTAACGATATACATATCGCTCCATCAAATAAATTTCACATACACACCATATTATTATTATTAGTCCATTAAACAATCGGAAATATGATTTTTGTTTCTATGCATTCACTGATCATCTGTACAATATTGCTTAATTAAAAAAAATAGCAGTACATAAAAGTTTATGCGCCCAGATATTTACCTAATCCTTTATTACTTTCTCAATTACTTCAACTGAATACCGGATTATAAAAGTCTCCCTTAAAAAAGGATATATTTATGTTCGGTGAATGTTTCAAATGGAATAATAATTAAACGTTTTTTTTATTATAAAGAAACAACAATAACATGTTTATTATTCGGTAAGTATCTACCTTTTTTATATCAACTAAATTGTTTCCAGGTTTAATATTATCTTTCTCATAAATATTTATCAGAAGGGATTTTGTGGAGATTTAGTATTTTCATAGTTGAAAGCGTGAGTCAATTGAAGCTAGATCACCAGGGAAAACCTGGGTTTGAATCTTGCGAGGCGAGGTCGTGGATGCGCACTGCTGAGGAATTCCGAAATAGGACGAAATGGCTGTTCAGTGCTTCCAGGTTTTCCTTGGTGGTCTAGCTTCAATTGACTTACACTTCCAACTATCATCAATATTTCTCCATATGATTATCACTATGAAGTCTATTTAGACTTAAATGTTTGTCTTAAATCACCTACTTATTGAACTAATTTCTACGAAATCTTTTAATATTTAAACAATTTTTGTTATAATTAAGTGGAGAACAGTTATTATCGAGAATAAGGCTAATATTAATAATGAAATTCTTTGATAATCACTCCAGACGATGAATTAATTAAATATGCTAGTGTAGATTATTGGATACTAACCCCTCAGTCAGATGTAAAGCTCTGGCCATGAGAACAATGGGGAAGGTATGAATGTGCGCTCCTGAAGAGTTCTTGCTAAGACGAAACAGTTGCTACAGGTTCATTGATCTCTAAAGATATCATGTCTTTCTCCAATAAATAGCATCTACACACTGTTTCTCCAATTTCCATCGATCATGTAAGAATAGAATGGTGTAGTTAATGCATTTTGGGGTAACTGTTCGTAAGTATGAATGTCATCAGTGCAATCTAGATCTCCTTTTACTTGTTAGACATGATAAGATTTCTTTTTAACGGTTAAGAACACTAGTTCATAGAAGGTGAACTTGATATTGTTTGAATAGTTAAATGTTTTTCTATAATTAGCAAATCTCTTATTTAATAAGCGTAAAGGAAATTTCATAAGCCTCTGTGTAATTTTTTTTTAAATTGCCGATATGTGTTCTTGTTACTACTACTTGAATATCTTAACGGAATCATTTCATTTCTAGTAGAATGAATTTGAAAGATTTCGGAAAGTTTCTACTTCTGAGTTATTCATCTAAGTTAAAGATTTCACTCGGTCTGCTATTAACAAATAAATATCAGATATTACTATTGAGTTTACATAATAATTGAACTAAAATAGTTACACTGTTCAATAATCAAGTCATTCATTTCAGTAAATGTAAATTTGATCTAGTTCAGCTTCAACTACTATAAAATAATTCAAAGTTATTGGAATGTTGAATAGTTCTGAAGTAGTTTAATAACTTTTCCGTAACAACTAAGGTATTTAGGACACGTGCCATGCATATCTAATCACGGGATACTCCTATGTGCAGTGATGGGTAGCATGAGAGTTAGCAGAAAGATAGGTTAGGTTGGACAGACAGTAGACGTGTCAGAAGTTGATAAAGTCATGAACTATAGGTTTAAGTCATATCAGTTGGCGCAGAATTCATGGTCAATACCTACTTGGTCATCGTGATAAATGACTGAATACTTTATATAACTCAGAATCGATCTTAGAGGCGTAGTTGCATTCCCTCCTAAATATCCTCAGTTGTGTCATTCATTTCATTTGAATCATCTAATTTATATTTCCTCTTCTATATTACTACCGAGGTTGATTTTGTTATTTCTTTCCAGTTTAATATGTCAGTAATTCCTACTCATATTATGAATTGAGTTGTGGCAACTTCAACTGACATATTTGTACTAGGTTCTACGTTGTATATAAATTAAACCTAAGAGATTTTAAGGATTCACCGTTCTATAACATAAACACATAGACATTAAAAGTGCCATTAATGTTGGTTTGCCATAGATAACCAACTTCTGTTTAATTAGATCTTTCTCATTTCTTTGCATTTCATAAATAGCATTCATAGACAGGTGAAAATTGTTAACAAAAAACGAATACTATTTATTTAGTGATCCTGTTTTTAAAAGACAATTTTTCAGTTACTTTCTTCTTGGATAAATTTACTTAATTGCAAGAGAGTCATTAATTGAAAGTCGATTGTATTTCTTTTCCAGTACGTTGTTCTATCGATAGATAAGTCTAAGTGATTAATTCTGAAATTCCTAGACAAAATAAGTTATTCTCCTTCTTCTTCGGCGAAAATTTTTATTGATTACAACTTTTACGTAATTCGAATATCTTTGTCGGATAAAATTATTTTTTCGTACAAACAAAATAATTTACAATCCAGCTGATCAAAAGTACATTTTTCCCATGTGAAAAAGAATATAGTGCTTGAAACAATTGCTTTATGTAATTTTGGCAAGTAATTCTCACCTAATGACGTCAACTAATAAACTAATATTGAAAATAACATGAAAAAAAATAACCGGAAAGCTGAGCTGTTCTAGTTTGTCGAATAAGTGTAAAGCGTAGTGAGATGTTTGAAATACAAATCAAACAGCTGTTCAGTATGAGAAGGAAACTGTTAATTTCCTCTACAAATTCCAATGAACTAATTTTTAAAAATTATTGTTTCGTTTTGAGTCTTAAACACTGAAAAATCTAAAAAAGGTTGAAATTTTTTTAAGTCGTTGGAAGTGGTTAGTAGCAAACTCTGAACTTAGATGTCGTGTTGATTGGATCTCTTCAGCAAGGTCGACCTGCGATACTGACTCAGTTAATTGTATATGTCTTTCTGATGAGACTTTAATTTATAAATGACCTTTAAACGACGCCAGAGTGATCTTGAGAAAATTCACCCACTTACAGAGTCAAAAGAGAATTGTAGATTAGTGTGAGAAATCGGAATCGGGATTCGGAGTAAGAAGTTAAGGTTAGAAACTAGGGTTAGAGTTTTCATCACGAACTGGCATCATATGTAATGTCAAAACCCACTTCAGCTTCATAGATTAGTGAACTTCATGTCAAAGTCTCTTTATATTATATTTAATTGGTTCGTTTATAAATTATAGTCTCGCCATCTGTCTCACAGTAGGTTATTTGCTGTCTGAATGCCCTACGTCGCAAATCATGAAGCTGTGTGGTAAGGATTCGAATTCTACAAAGACTACCAGTTCCCCATATATTGAAGGTCGTTTTTATGGTTAATACTGACTATCCTAAAACCTGTGTCGATCAGAATTCCCTGCTAACCATCTCTGACCATATAAAGTCTCAACATAGTGTACGTGATGTCAAGTCACTGATACTGTTGTGGATATTGTAGTTTAGTCATTTTAATTCAATTAGCACTCAGAGGACTAGAGAAAAATGGCATTCGTCATTACAGAGTGACCAATCAGTTGTTACTTTCGAAATTATAATTATGTAATATGATAATATCGAAGAGTTGAAAACGGTCTATAGCTGACTTTTATGCTGAGAGGTTTGTGAAGACGAATCCAATTTGTTTTCAGTTTATTATCATAACATGACTATAATTAGGAAACCACTCACAAATAATATGCACAGGATAAGATTCATTAGAAATGCTCACTCTGGACGCCCTGACAAAAATTGATCCTAATCATGCCAAAGAAACTTTGCACTATAAAAATGCACACAAGCGATAATCAAATATCAGCTAATTTATCTACAGAAGTTCCTAATTTTATGACTGAATTCTAATATTAAACGTATATTTGTAGAAAACAATACGAACAACAAAATATTGTTAAACTACCCGATAAGACATACTTGCGACGGTTTATCTTACTTATTGTTATTTAATTAAAATCCGAGTTTGCAAGTGATTAACCACTGAGTAGTGACCAATGTCATATTTGTCCACTATTTTAGGTGGTCATCGAACTCTATCGGTCAATTTGTGATATACCAACTTGTTTGAGTGGCTCAACGTCGATAGCACTATGTTAAGATGTAAGGTGGTGATTAAATGTGATCAGTAGGGTTTCCTAACATCCTGCTCATCAGTTAGCCATTCTACTCGCAAGGATGATTCTCTTTAATTTAATCTCTCCAAACAGTTTTTAGCATCTGGTATAAATACTAGATTTGACTAACTAGGTTTTCACATACATATTCACTATAACTTTCGATTCATATCAGTATGTCATTTGATACATTCTATACTGTCCTAATTATTCATATATTTCGTAATATAACCTTACATTTAATTAGGTGTGGTTTAGTCAACTAGTACTTATTGGGTATTCATCTGAAGAAATTCTGTTGAACTCATTAATTTCATGATGTTTCTTTGTAGTTGTCCACTTAAATTAGAATATCTGTACATTGGATTATGAAGAAAATCCACTGCTGTGAGAATGAGTGAAGTTTTCCATGGTTTCATAACCAAAAACACAAATGTTAACTTGTGAATTACGTATATCAATTCCACTTCACCTACTATGATTCCAGATAGCTGAATGGTCTCATTCATCCTTACCATAATACACTTAGTAGTTCGAAGTTATATCGAATAATTTGTACTTGATTATTAACAAAATAGCGAAATGCTGAGCATTCGTTTCCGCTTCAATTGTTGTCCATATGAGACTTAGACAAGATGAAATTTTCACAAAATCTATGTAAATTGATTTATTCCTCTTCTAAAAAAAGCCGAATGAATTATGTATAGAGTGAAGAGGTTTAAAAAAAAGATTTGTGTAACCATGTAGTGGGAATGACTTCCGTTTAATAAAGGTAACATGATATAACCTAATGTATAACAATAGTAACAGTAACAATGCCTATACATTCCAAACAACTAACTACTACTTGAATGATTTGATATGATGTTTTTCTCACGAAACTGAATTAGGAGAAAAACTGAAGTCGTAGTATAGTTCGAATAATTAACCTTCGAATTTAAAAAAAATATTTGCACATTATGAGTAGACACTTTTTGACAGAAATCCATACTACGCAGAGTGAAAAATAAACACTATCCTTTTGTTAAAGTTGGATAGTGGCCATTAGTAAAATTCAGGACGAGCGTTCCGTCCTATTCGAGACACACTGACTGAACATACTCGGATCTAAGTGTTGGTATTTACAATGAGACTCAAAAATTAGTTCATCTTGCTTCGATAACCAACGTTTTGTTCAGTGGATTATTGAGTTTGGATTATTACCGGTTCGTTCATTGTCATGAATTTTTTTGTCGGGGTCTGTATTTTCCTGCTGTTTAGTTCAGGAGTTCAACTGAACAGTCTCTAATGGTATATGTGCAATTTAGGGACTGACCAGTTACTAACCGTGACATTAACAATGAAAAAATACAGACACAAACAGATACTATTGTTTAAAAATATACGCTTACATGTTACCGGAAATATATTAACTCATATAAAAGGTAATTATTTATTTTTAAAAATACGGTTGATTAGTTCAAATCATGGTAAAGGAGCTTGTGACTTCGTCTTATTTACTTTCATTAATTATTAGAACAAATTATCCAGACGTTTGTACATGACAATCAAAAACATTGTCTTACGGAAGGGTATTTAACTCATCGTCTATTTCAATTTAACATACCGGTTAATGTAATAATGTGACAAACTTACGAAATACGGATTTATTTATTAAACTTTTGGTCACATTTAATTCATAAGGGATAGACTGATACTATTTGAGTGCATTAACCAAAGTGAAGTGCTGTTGTAACCTTTAATTTTGATCAGTAATTAAACCAACTTTAAGATCATAGGATATCAGAAATTACTGAACAAATGTTTTACCACTGAGAATGAGTTGACAGATACATGATAAAATCCTTGATTAGCAATAAACTTAATCTTTTAACTATGCAACACAATGGTATCATGTAATTCAAAATAGGTCATAGTATCGCTGATTTGTTCAGTCATTAATTATCCCGCTTTTTAAACTCTGAACATTGTGTTCAATTCCTCTCATTGCTATTTTTTGTACTTTTTAAGAAGCGGTACAGTAGTAAGGGCGTTCAACTTTCAGTCATTAAGTCACAGGTTTTGAACCTCACTCTACCTATTTCAGTTTAGGTAACCGGGTAGTAATGTAATGTATGCCACTTATACTGACAGATATAAGTAGTATGTAAAACCAGTCGTAAGTGGATTGTCTAGTAGCAGAAGTTTGAAATGAAGACAACAGATGGGAATTCGGAGAACGATTGAAACAACAACGAAATTAGAGGAGTAACTAAGTATTTAAAGGTTAAGGTGCGCAAGCAATATATTTAATGCATGATTTTTTTATATTTTACTAAGCCAATGTATTTATCATTGAAATATTAAGCGGTGTTCTCCACTTTATTTCTTATTAATTACAATAGTATCACTTCACAGGTAACTTTTGGTTTGAAGCCAAGTACTCAAATTGTTACTTAGTAAGTTATTTAATAAACATTCCAATTAGTAACAATGCGAATTGATATACATACACATCAGTATACAAAGATTAAAATTAATTATATGATCACATCATGTGATTAATTAATTATACGTGTTTATATGTATATAAACATTAATTTGGTTGGCATCCATATTCCCCGTTCTGTATAAAATCACTTACTACGTACCTTAGTCTATACAATGTAATAGTACATTTTACACTAGAAGAAAATTTATAAAAAAAAAACAACAACAACAACAACAGAAAAAGATATAAACAATCAGTGAAAAAGACGAGGTCTAATTTTTTTTTCTTTTTTTTTTTTAATAAATGAACCAAAATAATGTCGCAATTTTTATTTTGTATGTGTACTAATAAATTCCTTATTATTACCAAATAAGAAAGTGTATAAACCTTCTCAGATGGTTAATAAGTTACTAGTGTTAATGTTAACAATCTGTAATATTTTTTGGATAATTCAAGTCTAGATACAAAATTCTTAGGTCATTAAAATTTCTGTTTTTTTTTTTTTTGATATTGTTGAAATTATATCCTTCTAATATTGAATAGTTTCATCATGAAGGTTTCATGATCTCTTTAGACAAAATCATCAACACACAAACTCCAGATAGAAGTGGGTTATGAGAATTTTTTCTACATGTAACTAACAACTTATTTTATTGATCTTGAATATGGTTAATGAATGGTGGCACTTGTCATGTTATTGTTGGGACATTTATTTTAATTGCTTTTTCTGCTATTGTAAAGTTTTTATTACCTGTATAGTTGATAGCTATATTATAAAGCTGTGCTACTCACTGTTGTATAGAAACTCCATTTGATGTATAATTCTCTTGAAAGCCAGTAAAACAATAAACTGTTTTATTGAAGTGACTTAATGGTTAAACTCTTCATCTTTGAATTACTAAGTCTTAACTTTGAGCAACCGGATAAAAGTAGTAATTTTTGGATAACTAAAGCTTGATTCGAGGCCTAATATATAAGCTTATTATTTGGTAAATTAATCGCAAAAAATATTTATTTGAGTTAATATCTGAGTGTATGTGTTTCATTTGACAAATTCATTGTTAAGCTATCTGATTGACGCTACTGAAACTTAAGTGTTGTGAGTATATATCTTCAATTCAGAAATTTTGTTCGTTAAATAATTCATATTATTATTATTAATTGTTGAAAGCAATTCTTTACTAATACTGGAGGCGATGAAAAGTATTAACAGAAGAGTTGAGGTTTCAAGTCTTAGAAAACCAGTCGTCCATTACAGATATATTTTCAGTTGGAATTGGTTTTGTTTTTTCCACTAATCCTAAATCTCAGTCATATATATTTGTTTATATAGGGCTAGCACCTCAGAAGTCCTCCTCCCTAGCTACAATCTTCCTCATCATTTCAATATATAACTAGTTTCCTAATCTAAAATATCTGAGGGTCACTTAGATCCGTAATCTAATGGTGGATGCGACTTACTGACGATCCCTCGACTGCGGCAAAACAGTTACGCAATATATAATAATTATTCAACTGATGTCAGTTCATAATGAAAATTGCATATTTTTGAAATTTGAATTATAAGTTACGATTAGTCAGTGTTATTTATTTATGTTAATTTGTTTTTAACATTTTTGAGTTACAGAATAGTTAAGTTATGTTATTCCTGAAGTGTCAAGTTTCTTGTGTTTTCAGTTTTATTTAAATGTCTAGGTGCAATGCTTTTTATACGATTAAATATTAATAAGTATTATCTGATCGACTGTAGAATGCTCTTAAGTCGTACTTAGTTTGACCAAACAACTCAACATATTTTCAAGCACCATATATAAATCTTCATCTACTGAGTTGGTTGACACATATGTTACATTTCTCCACCACCACCCACCCTAATGAGAAATGTTAGCTGTTGTAGCAGCAGGTTGGAAGAAAGTCAGGAGACTACCTGAAACCTGACAACAGTCCACTAAATCATTACCGGTTGGTCTGAGCCATGTTACTAATGAGAAAGATGAATTAACTCACTCACCATGTACTTCGGTATTATTCGTATTCGAAGTGTAAGGGATAATGACACTCTTTTGATCACCAGACCGTACTGGGTGGAACGGAGTTCAAACTTGGAACTCATTGTCTGAAAGTTCAAAGTCTTTACCACTAAGCTACCTCTACTTTGGTAGTTGGAGAGTATCTAGTAGGGATCGGTGTGATAATCATAACTGGTGGTTCGAGTTTATTAACATGGATCAAAATCTTTCACAGTGCCCCAGATGTATTCACTATCCTTACTCTAGATTATGAAGTCTATTGTCCCATCTTACATAACTATTCATTCTACCATTTCAATTATATTCTCAATGCTTAGTCTTTTGCATTATTTTCATAGTTGAAATCATGAGTCAATTGAAGGTAGACCACCATCGAAAACCTGGAAGCACTGGACGGCCGTTTCGTTCTATTATGGGACTTCTCAGCGGTGCGCATCCACGATCCCACACTCGCGAGATTCTAACCCATGACCTACCAGTCTCGCGCCAGAGCACTTAACCGATAGACAACTGAGCTGACCGGTATCCCACGGCGTTAATGTCTAACTTCAACCAGTCTACGATTTTGAGCGACCGTTCACCATTATTATCATTATCATTACACTATTTTGATTCCCTTGCTAATGAATTATTAATTTCATCTCATCATGGTAATGAGGTTCGGGAACTTGTAATAACGACTGATGATGTCAAATTAATTTTCTACCACTGTCCTTGACTGAATTGATCATCTAAATGAAGACTTCTGATTTAATATGTGGATAACTTATAAGCGAGTTTTTTTAATATTCTTTAGTTGGTCAGAACTCATTCCAATTCATGTCTTATTATTGATAAAATAATAATACAAGACTTTTGTTTTGTCCAGTTTAATTCGTTCGAATGTATCATTTGATTTGATTATGTACTGTATAACATCAACA
Organism: Schistosoma rodhaini; assembly: GCA_944470415.2. NCBI lineage: Eukaryota > Metazoa > Platyhelminthes > Trematoda > Strigeidida > Schistosomatidae > Schistosoma > Schistosoma rodhaini. Next base: position 38,984,394 of record OX104037.1, read on the forward strand.
TTGAATCATAAATATTATTCAACTATCTTACTATATTATGCTGTTGTATCATCTCAATTGATGAAGACTGTTGTTTTTTTTCTTTCAAAATATTTTCTAATATAGAATTCATACATTAGAAATGTATAAAAAGTGTTTATTTAACCAAACTATAAGAGCAACAACTGTTCATACCGTTATTATTATTATTAGCAACTATCAAAACAATAACAGTAACACATTGAAATCAATATCCTTGATATTTCTCTCCACAAATTACCCTAGAAACATACCTAAATGTGTTGATTAATATTTATTGTTTTGAGTTTACGACATTTTAACCCTTTTTTTCATTACAGATATATATAAAATGAATTCAAATAGACAGACAATGTGAAACAATGTAGAACTTAATAAGGTGGTTGTGTAATATAGATTAATTTAACACATATTCTCATTCAGACGTAAATAAAATAGATCAACATGTACAGAAAACAAAAGAATTGAAGTAATTATACTAATAATAGCAGATATTTAGTGTAAAACCGATACAGAAAACATGTAAATATATCATGGAAGTTGATTGCGCAATTTCGTGAATTGATTGATGTTAGACATTAACACCGTTGGATACTGGTCGGCTCAGTGGTCTATCAGCTAAGTGCTCTGGCGCGAGACTGGTAGGTCTTGGGTTCGAATCGCGCTCGCGAGGTGGGATCGTGGATGCGCACTGCTGAGGAGTCCTATAATAAGATGAAACGGCCGTTCAGTGCTTCCAGATTTTCTATGGTGGTCTAGCTTCAACTGATTTATGATTTCAACCGTATAAAATTACTAAAATCTCCACGAAACCCCCCTCAGATAAAATGTATATAAGTTTAATATTTTGAGGTAATATAACAGATAATCGCAATTAAAACCGTCATTTTACATAAAGTTTGAAGTCATCATTCTCATTTGTCTTGAGGTTGTCAATCGAATAATTCTAAATTAACCGATAATGGCTTTACTGATTGATACCCTTCACCTATCAAGTAGCAGTTTCCGACCTACCTAATTTCATCTGAGAAGCTCGAGTGTAGCATTAACTTTCACTTTGAAAGTATTCTTTAAAGCTTAGCACATGAACCAATTTTCGGTAAATGAATGTTTTTCATTTTACACTATCAGAATAATATTTAGACGACAACTTGATTATTAAATATTTATATTATTCACTTTACCTTGCATTCTATTCGATAATTCTTATAAATGTATAAATATATTGTCATAGGATAATATCAAGTAATTTACTATTAAAAATCAGCCGCCCCCCCCAAATGCCCTAGTACGGCCCAGAGTGAGGAGAGTCCGCTCTCCCCCTTCAAATGCTCTCACATGGCCATGCCTCTGACAGGGAAGTCCTACTCACTGCCTTCTCGTTGCATTACTGTTGTTTACGAAATTGAGAGGGCGAAAAACGAATGCCTGGCGCTTTAACCGGGTTGGTGGACACGGAAAGTCCACATAGGGAAGTTATAAATCCCTGATTCCAAATTAATGGTGTACATGGGCTTCAGTATCCTCAGGGAACAAATGGCGTATGAATCAATCGTTGGTCACCGGCTACCATGAGACTGCATCAACTCACGATGCTCCACTGCCTTGTGGATCAGACCTTTAAGTCAAAGACTCCAGGTGTGGTCCCATAAGTAAACCACCTGCTTCAGTTTGGGAATCTGGGCAGTATCAAAGTCGTCACACAAATCTCATTCGATTTGTGTGATGCATATATATCTGGTGTCCCTTTGTACCAATATTTATGTGTTTAATTAAAATAAAATAATCCTTGTTGATATTCTGAAATTGTTTGTTTGAATGTTTTCTTAGACAAATTGTAAAAAATTATACATACCTTTCCAAAATAAAACCAAAAACACTGAATTAAAACATTGAAATATACTTTTTTTAAGGGTCATTAGTTTCATAATCATAAAAAAAAATAATAATATTTATGATAAAGTTTTTTCAGACATGAGAGAGATTTATTGTATCTGAAGAATTCAATTGTCGATAAATATTGTAAAAGTACAAATATAGTCTGTTTAACGTAATTTTTTTTTACTTTATTTACTTTGTATAAACAGTATAGAAATATTTTCACTATTGAATTCACAAGTCAATGTAAGCTAGACCATCAGTGTAAAACTGAAAGCATTGGATGGCCGTTTCGTCATAGGATGGGACTCTTCATCAGTGCTCATCCATGATCCTGCACATGGAACTCGGACTCAGGACTTTCGGTCTCATGCGCGAAACATTAATCTCTAGACTACTGAGCTGGCATCCAACGGTGTTAATGTCTAACTTCAATCAATCCATGATCTTAAGCAACTTTTTGTCCATTGTCCAGCTTAGATCGACTCATGAAATGAATTGTGAAAATACTACGATCTTTACAGATCCCCATAGTGTAGAAATAGTTTATATATATAGTTTTTTGTAAAGAATAATGACTAGTGTTAAACATACATGCCATTGGACTCTAACTCAATGGTCTGATAGAGTATACACTAACCGTAATGTCTGGAAGTTGTATGTTTGATTTCTAACTGAGTTATAAGTGAGCATTAGTGAGCTATCTCAAAATAGTTGTAATAATTCGTTTTACTTTCCAGTGTTTATCTACTTAAAATTAGTCTGTCATCTAAACTACAAATTAAAAATAATCCCTATTAAAATTTCCTATACTTATAATGGTCTTAATCATTAGTGTAAAACCGTTTAAATATTTGTTGACTGATTTCATAAATCAGAATTTACTTATAGATTTTGAAGTCAACTGGGCTATATAGGACTGTGACTGCTATCTTATGTTACTTCAAAGATTCTGCGTTCACCAAGTATTCAATTGATAGAAAAATATGCTTAAACTGACTTGAAATCCTTTTAAATGAAGAAATTTCTAGAAGTTTGATCACTTTTATTTTTGTCGAAATATTTGGAAACTAATTGTCTGTATAAGCAAAGATGGATAGTGGCTAGCAGTGGAATCCAGGACGCGCGTTTCGTCCTATTTGGCACTTGTCAGCTGGAAGCAACTGTTGTACCAGTTGCAGTCCTAAACATCAATGGGAAGATTCAAACAAACAATACTAATTAATTGTCTGTATGTTTTTCATATTGACGATTAATGATGGAAAATTTATTAAATACAATAACCTCATCAAATGTGAATTTAGGTTGTATCAGTCATAGTTGATGTTCAACCTAGTGTTATTGTATATTGGTTCAAGTTATCATACTTCACATGAACAAAGTACGACGGAAAATTAACAAGAAGTGAAATAGTGACGTTCATTAGAAAGTAAAAATAACCATAAAAAGCGTAGTTTAGAAGTAGAAAGCAAGATTGAAAGATAAAGCATGTCGATCTTAAGATTTAGTGTAAGTTAGAGAATGAGTATAATTGCAGACAGTTTGTGGTCATATTGATCTTTAACTATAGATTACGATGGTCTTTCAAATACTTCGCTTATCGATATGGTTTATACATTTACCAACTTCATGAACTGATGAACTGTTGTAATCCCATCCACTATTAGTCTTTTACCCATCTACTCTCATATCAGCCATAGTCTCATCAATTAAATTGTCACTATTATCTTGACCGCCAAAATTAAATTTCAACATATAATAAAGTTGTTGTGATCTCTGAGCTGGATGGATTGTTCATCTGAAATACGTGCCGACGATTTCATTCAGTATAATAATCAAAAACTCACAACTTATCTACTTATCTCAGAGATTATTACAACTCTAACATCCTCAACCTGTGCTACATATATTTTACATCATCTTAAAAACGTCAACATAACACATTCGTTTGTTCTACCATGTGAGAGCACTGCTCCAATAATACCTATAGTCAAATAAATACAACCCTTGCTAATCTCCTAATTTCATAACCTATATTTCACACTAGTAGATCAGTGGTGTAGTGTATATTAGACTCAACTCTTCACTGACACCTGAACCTGCATTAAGGAAAACAATTATCCTTGAATCAGCCACTCAGTTTACTTTTTTCAAAGGACATGGGAATTAATCAATTAGACGTGAATAATTCACTGTTATCTGTATAAATCAGTGGAGCAGTAATTAAAACACCTAGTCTTCAACCGGTAAATTCCAGTTCCAAAACGTATTTGAGCCATGTGACTCAGCGTCAACTAAACTCTTTAACTTTACCTTCATAGATTAGATCGTAATTTTATTTCTTTTTTAATCAATATAATTTCATTGAGGTCACGAACAGATCTAAATTAGACAACTATTGAAGACTTGAGGTCAGTGGACGGCCGCTTAACTTCAGTAGGGGGCTTCCTTGCAGTGTGCATCAACGACCCCAACACAAGGAATCAAACCTAGGATCTCCAGTCTCTCACGCATACTCTTAACCTTTAGACCACTGAACCCGTATACAATGGTGTATAAGTCTAACTCAAATCAATCCATGATATTTTTCATTGTTTTTACTATGCTTAATGGTTCAGTGATTAACAATTCCCATGCGAGACTGATGGTTCTGAGTTTGATTCCTAGTTGTGGGTCATGGATGTGTATTGTCAAAGAGTTCCATACTGGAGCGACAATAGTCCGGTTCTTTCAAGTTTTATATGATTTTCTAACTTGGATCGGTTCCGGATCTCAATAAAATTCAACAGTTTCCACAACCCTATATTGATAATCTAAACTTATTCCTTAGTTGGTTATACAGTGTTAGTTGAAGGGACTTTATTAACCATATATATGTTACGCACATATCATATATCCACCGTGTAATCATATTCTCTATAGTGTACTCTCCTATTGATCGAAATTTGTGACGAGTTCAAATCCTATCCTACTCTCATCTAATAGTACTGAATCAAAACACATCTGCCACATGAATCCCTAATACAAACAGATCACCAATATATTATGTAATAGCCGTCAATGTTTTTGATAACGATGTACCAGTTATCAGATAAAAAGGTTTTGGAAGATTGGAAATCATTTGATAGATTTTCGAAATTATCGATTTTTGACCATCGATTAATCAATAACATTTGATCATAATTCAAATTCATATTTAACTAATGTGATTGTAAGATTTTTTTAAAACTCAGATCATTAAGTGCATTTATATATGTATGCATAAAGTATATTTAAACTAATGAGTTCGACTTAAGTGTTGTTTCGTCCCAGTGTGAGATTTCTCGGCAGTACAGATCCACCCAGTATCTGATGGTTTACATTTCTAATTGTGGTCAACTAGCAATATTTCGTTAACATTTAGGTTAGTCAATTTGATCTGTTTTAATAAGTTCAAAACTTAGTCTGTCTGACGAATACACTAGATAATGTCATAAAAATTCTCTGCTGAAATTTCAGGGTTCATCGTTTTTAAAATACTTGCCTCATCTCCGTTTTCACTACTTGAAGGATTCATAGAAGCAAATCACCAGAAGTCAAACCATTTAGTCAGATTGTGATTTTACAATTTGGAAGGATAGTGTGTACAAAACTTTCCCAAATATCAGTTTATCTACAATAGTTCGGATAGCGAATCAATGACCGGAAAGTATAATATACAATAAATGTTCTATTTTTCACCCACTTAGAAAGCCAACGGTTATCCTAACCTTCAGTCATCCTTGAAATGCTCATGACTTCAAATCATTATCTTTACCAATATCCCTGAAAATTTCATGAATTTGCTAAGAGTTTTTTTTAAAGTTGCACCAAAACATTGGTAGATCAGTTGGTATATTCACTGAGCAAACTTTTCACAAGCGATCGAGAAATATTATTATGATTTTAAGTTTTATCTTATTCTTCTCCAGAACTTATAACGATTTGTCTAGTAGTGCTATTGACTTAGCTAGACTAGAACTAACAATCGTAAATGATCCACAATCTTATCCTTTTTGAAATGGCTTATGAAACTTAACAGTTAATTAAGTAGTAACTTCATTTCAAACGCAACTGAAAAACATAAAACTGTGCATACTGAACCCAAAATTATTCTAAATAACATAAATGAAACTTTCGAATTGTTATTAATAAATATTAATATCTTTATATAACTGAATCGAATTCTAATTGATCTACTTGGTGAGTTTCTAGATAGCACAGAACACAAATGTTTAGCAGTCTACTGTTAATTATTACCCATAAAACAACTGAAGTAGTTTACTTACATTGACGAGTTATCCAACCGCGGCCCGGATAGCTCAGTGGTAACGTCTGTGACTGTGAAGCTGGGTGACATGAGATCGAATCGGACAGGGAGCACCAGTTGCCTGAACATTACAGGTACACCTTGCTGACGAGTGCCAAGTAGCACGAGTCCAGGGTTTCCTGTTGACCACCTCCAACCACCATCTTACCTCAACATAGTGCACACAGTGTCGAGCCACCTAGATTAGTGGCCACATTGCAACTTGATCGATAGCATTCGATCAGCACTAAGAAGGACTTAACAAGCATGACATTGATCACCACACAGTGATCAATCAATTGTGATTTATTTTTTTCTTTGATCTTATGACATAATCTCATTTGCCTAGTACAAGTTTATATATTCGTGGTTTATAGCGATGATAATACTCGGTTACTCAAACCACAGTAGATAAGAGTGAGATTAGAATATACGAGTTAATGGTTATAAGTCAAAGGTTTTCAACATTTTGTCATCATTTCATTATCTGTCAACATAAAAATTAAAAAAATGACTATTACATTAAAATGCCATGAAAGTAAACGTATCTCACGAGTGCGGAATCGTGGATTCGCACAGCTGAGAAGTACCATAATAGGACGAAACGGCCGTTCAGTGCTTCCAGATTTTCCATGGTGGTCTAGCTTTAATTAATTCACGCTTTCAACTATAAAAGTATCAAAAGTAGCTTACATTGAGGTTTTTGAAGTAATCGACAATAACAATAACAAAATTTATTACAAAAACAACGAATATTCTGGATACATATTTATGTATACAGAAATGATGGATTAATTACTATCAGGTGATTAGATAAATTAAATAAATCATGTGAAGCAAAATATTTTCGCTTCTCTTCTGTAAACAAGAATCAAATCAGCTGGTTTGTGTAGAATTTTAGAGAATGTCATTATGCTGAAACGTGTGATATAACATGTATACATGACTTGTTTATTATAATATCAGTTGCTAATTTTTCTTGTAAATTCTATGAATTTAAATGGTTCCTACCATCCCCCCCCCAAAAAAAAATTAATGTGAGTTTAACTACTGTGTTTTTGTGTATACTTATTCTTCTAACTATTTCCTTACACGTACTACCATAGTAAATCATAGTTTTCTATTTGTTAAAATATATAGTCATCAAATAAATGTGTTTTATATTAAAATTGAATTCGCTTATTGGTTGGAGGTGCATGATATTGATAGAAGTCGTAGACTAGGATGAAACGAAATTGTGGTTTGAGTACGATGAAATAATTGAGTGATTGGTGCTTAGACTAGATTGATGGCCTCCCAAATGCCCTGGTACGGTCGAAGGTGAGGAGAGTCAGCTCTATCTCTCCAAATCCTCTCACATGGCCACGCGCATACAGTCATTGTCAGAGAAGTCCTACTCACTGCATTCTCGTGGAGGGTGTGTTGTTTGCGAAATTGAAAGTACGAAAGGCGAATATTTGGTGCTTTGACCGGAATGTTGGATTCGGATGATCCATATAGAGAAGTTAGAAAACCCTGGTTCCAAACCATTGGTGTACATGTTCTCCAGTATTCTGAGGGAACAAATAGCGTATGAATCTATTGTTGGTCACCGGCTAACATGGAACTGCATCTTCTAACGTTGCTCCATCGCCTTGTGGATTAGACCTCTCGGTCAAATGCTCGGGGCTACCGGACAGTCTCCCAACCCTCACACAAATTAAATCATTTATGATGGGCATATGTATTTGGTACTTTCTTATACCAATATTTATGTGTTTAAATAAATAATAAATAAAGGCTAGATGTAGGGTTCAAAGGGAAGCTAAAGAAATTAGTTATTGATTGTGTGACTATGGATAAAATAAAATAGTTGGAACATGAGCTACATATGCCTTAATATCTCCTACTTTGGTGCTTACTGCTAGTTAGGACAGGAAAAGGTTAGGAGGAAGTCATTGGTAGCCAAACCAAAATGTGATATCAATCCATGATTTCATTTTCTGTTGGTTTGAGTCGTATTGGTAAGTGCAGGCTACCTAGTTGAAAGCCGGGTTGTTGTCTTCATCAGTAGTCAAAGATGGTAGGTGATGTTGCTTAAAATCGGTCAGAATATCAAAGGCTCATTTCTGCTTTATTTTCTCCCCAATCTTACATTTTAGCATTATTTCGTATATTTTTTGCCCACGAGTTTATTTTATTTTTCTTATTATTATTAATGTTACTATTATATCCGATCGTTTATTGGTAAAATCGTTAATTGTATTTTGTTCTTCTGATTCGTTGAGACAACTTGGACTAATGCACCTTTATTTTAGGACCTACGTTTATCATGACTGTTTGAATATCGTTAAGTTTTTCAAATATTCTGCTCTAAATGTCGGCTAATGATTAACCAACATTTTCAACTCATATGGAAGATTGTCACGCTATTTCGTGGATTGATTATAGTTAGAAATTAACACCGTTGGATGCACGCTCAAAGGTTTAGAGGCTAGGCGTTCGTCTACGAGACTGAGAGTGCTGAATTGGATTCGCGTGTGCAGGATCGTTGATACGCACCGTTAAGGAAGCCCACCCTGGGGTGAAGCACCCGTTGAGTGCTTCCAGGTTTGCAATGGTTATATAACTTAAATCGACTGAAAATTTCGATAAAAAAAACGATTGAAAAGGTTTAAAGTGCACTTGATCAACAGTTAACAATTGATTATAAAAGAAAATATTTCACGGTTAATAAGCAAACTAACAATTATCATTTTTTAAGAAATCGATGGATTTAGAAAATCTATATAGTGTTTTTGTAATAAAAATTTTCTTTTTGTAAACCATTCTAATTTTTATTTTTATTTTCATTTAAACGCATAGACAATGGTACAAAGAAACACCACATATATATGCGCCAAACAAATCTCATTCGATTTGCGTGAGGGCTGTGATACTGCCCAGATGCCCGAGCTGAAGCAGGTGGTTTTCTTAGGGGGCCATTCTCCGAGCCTTTGATCTAAAGGTCTGATGCACAAGGCAGTGGAGCATCGTGAGGAGATGCAGTCTCATGGTAGTCGGTGACCAACAATTGGTTCATACGCCATTTGTTCCCTCAGGATCCTGGAGCCCATGTACACTAATTGGTTTGAAATCAGGGTTTTACAACTCCCCTAGGTGGACTTTCCGCGTCCAACAACTCGGTTAAAGCTCCGGACATTCGCTTTTCGTCCTCTCAATTTCGTAAACAACAGTAATGCAACGAGAAGGGAGTGAGTAGGACTTCCCTGTCAGAGGCTATATACGTGTGGTCATGTGAGAGCATTTGAAGAGGGAGAGCGAACTCTGCCAACTCTCGGCCGTACCAGGGCAGTTGGAGGCCCAATTAGAGGAAACAATGTGTTTATAAAGTTAAAATGAAAGCACATATATGTAACACAGTAATAAATCGAATAGAATTTTAATACAGTTCCCCTGAATATAACCTGAAACGTATACTAAACCACTAAGAAGATTGATGGACAATAAATAGCCGTTTCGTCATAGTTTAAGACTTTTCAAAGGAAAATAGAAATGCTTAGAAATAAAGTGATACATACTGAACAAACTAGTGGTTATCTATCTGAACTCAATAGCTTAATTGGCAATGTGTTAATATTTTAAATGATAAAATATTGAGTTTAGAGTTTCAGCAAGAACATAGACAATCGGATTAAAATAGTATTTACCTGAGAAGTTTTCAAATATAATGAAACTCAATTCGTACTTTCTAACATTAGCCACATTCCTAAAGACTAAACAAGCATATTTCAAAGCTTTTTTTATTCCCTTTTAATATTGTTTGATTAAATTACTGAGATTTCTGTCATTATGGGATTATGGATAATATTGAAAAATATTACATTTCAATCTCATTTTAATCCTGTATTTCATTACACTAAGCATTCCCTTTTCAGTTCTTTGAAATATGATTTGTTGATTTCACTTAGTATTGTTTGTTTGAATCTTCCCATTGATGTTTAGGACTGCAACTGATCAGTCTCTTATTGGCCATATGTGCATACTGTGCATATTGCCTCAATATAGCTTTAATTCACAAGCATTATAAGCAAAGATGGATAGTGGCTAGCATTGAAATCCAGTTTGACGTGCCTTTCGTCCTATTTGGGAACTCGTCAGCTCGAGTTTGAAGCGAAAGGTACTGGATTTGAGTCACAGAGTGAACATCAACTTTCAAATGCAGGCACATCCAGCTGACGAGTCCCAAATAGAACGAAACGCACGTCCTGGATTCCAATGCTAATCATTATCCATCTTTGGATTTGTTGATTGTTTACAGAAAGAAATCAACGTTTTATCATTATTTTTATGAATTTTTACTCAAATAAAATCTTTTTATCAGATCAATAATAAATTTGAAATAGATTTCTTTCATTAATTTATGTTTTATTGGAATTTTGTTCTCTGAGCTAGATGATTTGGTCATGGAGTTTTTCACTATTCTTCTGAACGATGTTATTTATGTGTTAAAGTATCATAAACATGTCTACTTTTTAATAATTGACAAATTAAAAGCGAATATTTTTTTTCTTTTGTTAAAAGAAAATAAAAGAAAGGAAAATCGAATAATTTTTTTCGTGTAGGGGGGATTCATAAAACAACAAGTCCTTGTTTACCTTTTCGAGAATTAACAAATAAAAGGTTAAGAAAAATTTTTTTTCGTAAAAGTACATTTCATTACGAACTAGTCATAATTTATGAGATACCTACCTTGTCCTTTCTCATTTACACATGCATACACACACACACTCTATGTATAACAACACAATCATTCTAACTTATCACATAGACTTTGTCTATATGTCAAATTTTTGTACAAATTAAAAGAAGTCTAGAATATTGATAATAGTCAATTGAAGTAGTTCATCATCCTGAGGATGATGATGATGATGATGATGATGATGATGATGATGATGATGATGATGATGATGATGATGATGATGATGATGATGATGATGATGATGATGATGATGATGATGATGATGATGATGATGATGTTGATGATGATGATGATGATGATGATGATGATGATGATGATGATGATGATGATGATGATGATGATGATGATGATGATGATGATGATGATGATGATGATGATGATGATGATGATGATGATGATGATGATGATGATGATGATGATGATGATGATGATGATGATGATGATGATGATGATGATGATGATGATGATGATGATGATGATGATGATGATGATGATGATGATGATGATGATGATGATGATGATGATGATGATGATGATGATGATGATGATGATGATGATGATGATGATGATGATGATGATGATGATGATGATGATGATGATGATGATGATGATGATGATGATGATGATGATGATAGACATTTAATAGACATTTATTCTAGACATATTCAATAAAATTGGGATTGACTAAGTCAATCAATTCATGGAGTAAATGATCTACAACATAATAAAATATGTCTAAATGTAATTTCATGAATAAAAAAGATATATTCTAAACAGGTAACCTTGAAATGTTAAATTACAAATATCTATCTATCTATATATATACCCCCTTTTGAATATGCAAAAATAAATAAACAGACATAGGTGTATTAAGCAAACAAAGTTCATACACATGTATATAGAAAAATAAACAAAATGTTTATCAATCCAGACAGACAGACCGAAAAAAAATCCGTTATGCATTTAAATGTATATATATATATGTTTATTTAAAGTGTTTTTATTGAAGCATTGAACTAAAGGAGAAATTTGACCTATATGCCCAACCATTGAATTTAGATTATTGAAATTATATACCATTTATAATATCATAGCAAATATATGGAGAGAGAAAATGTGTTTATAGACTACAATTATGTTTTGTTGCACTTCATTAAGTTTTATTTGTGACTCATCTCCATACGGTATTCTTATCCCAATAATGACAGATGATTATTATTATTAATACTAAGTAGTGATATTATAAATTTCAACTGTATACGTAACATTATAAGCAAAGATGGATAGTGCCTAGCAGTGGAATCCAGTTTGACGCGCGTCAAGTTCTATTTGGGACTCGTCAGCTGGATGTATCTGCATCTCAGAGTTGATGTTCACACTCCATTGCTAGCTACTATCTATCTCTGCTTACCATGCTTGTGAATTAAGACTATATAGAGGCAATACGCACAGTATGCACATATGCCAATTAGAGACTGACCAATTGCAGTTCTAAAAACAGCAATTGGAAAATCCAAACAAACAATACTAAATGAATGTATACGTAACAGTTTAATGGGTATCGTAATTATATAAACTTTATATGGTAGAGGTATATTTTTTACATAAATATAACTTAATTTATGAAATATAGTTTCAAATTAACTTATACAATTTATTTCCATGTCTCTTTAATAGTGTATCTTCTCTTCCTTGGAGAAATAGTAGTCTGGTAGTTAACACATAATAACTGATGTGATTTACTGAAACTAATGGAGGTGTATACATCTCTGTTTAATTACATTGTATATTGTTTCCTAATTGAGTTAACTCCCACATAATTAGTGTATATTGCTTACACCTGTAAAGGACTTACATTATTGTAAGTCAGTGATCAAAATTTAAGTGCATATATTTTTTTGAGTTATATGAATAACATGATAAAAAGCACTTCTGAACTAAGTGATTTCATTTTATGATTCATGTTGTTTGACGTTATCAGACTAGAAGCTTGTTGAAGGCCATTTGTCTTTGACTGATAATTAAATAGATTGGAATTTCTGAGAAAGAACTATCAGTCCATTGATGGTCATCGGTAAATTTTAACTAGTACAAAATCTAAACTAAGAATTTTTCTCTCTAACATACCATTAAAGTATTCGTAATTGAGTATAATTAGTCTTGATTGTTAACATATTTGTTGTTATTTATACTATTATCTTGCGACCTGAGTGCCATGTTTAATATATGACGTGACGATGCCGCCAATTAAAGAACAGTGATTTATCGATCGGACCAATGATACACGAAACCCGTACGTGCAGTCTAGAGTAATTGTCGGTCCTGCTTTCTGCCTGGCCGAGCTAGTTAAGTCCAGAACACCAATAACAGTAATTAATAGACTGGGTATAACTCAGGAAATGGTTTATCGTACAGCAATAATAGTCTATGTGTCAAAATAAAGCTCATAATAAAAGGAACTTGAATATGAATAATTAAGTTACCTAACAATTATATAATAGAAAATATACGTATCGTATTGGTCCATAAATAGTCCTCAAAAGTTACCATTCATAATTCTCTTCGGGATATAACATATACAGAATAAGGGTAACAAAGTTTATGCGCATTTCTGAAGAGTCCCATACTAGAACGAAACGGTAGTACGATGCTTCCAGGTTTTCAATGGTAGTCTAACATTGATCGATTTAAGATCTCAATCAAAAGCTCAACAATCTCCACAACCCATTACTGATGAATACTTTCAACTGAAAATTTAGTCATCAGATTATATCTACTATTTTTTTATTCCTTTTATAAAGTGCGCTAACGTGGCACAAATCCATGAAGTCACTGACAAGTGGACTGAGCCATGTTGGTAGGTGTAGACTACCCGGTTGGGATTCGCGAGATGATAGCAATCGATGGTTAGAGACCTTGAATGACATGGCTCAAAATCGTTTGCAATGGCGAAGGTACATCCACTCTTTGTGTTCTCCCAAACTCTAATCTCCTGAATTCTCTTCTTTTTTCTCTTTACAAATTTATTTCACTGTATTATACTCCTTGAATAACATCTTCAAACCCTAATCTTTCACATTACTGCTTATACTCTTACTACTTCTACCACTATGGGATTCGAATCGACAACTGTATCTCTGTGCTAATTTGGTATGGTAAAATCAAACTAATGTATGTACGTACGAAATTCTACGTTGTGACTGACTGACTTAAGTTCAAAAGTAGCATCATTTAGTCAATGAATAAAATGTTTTCATTATTCTATTTTTATCATTGTTAATGTCTAGTATTATTTTTTCATCAATACAAATATTCATCATTTTTATTCATTATCAGTCCATCTAACTCTTCTTCATGTTTATTTTTGTGAATGTGTGTGTGTGTGTGCGTGTAGATATATTGAAATGGAATTTCTAGATGAATTCATTCAAGATATTGTATAACTAATAATGCATATAAGCAATTTCCTACTTGTAGTTACTAATCATGCAAAAAAAAATTTGTTTCAAAATTTCGTTTCGTTGAGAGGGGAATGGCAATCGAAATTGGTTTAAATTGTACATTATATTCGTTACGAATTGATCTCATTTGGAAACTAGTGAGTATTGAATAACTGTTTTGCCCTATCAGAGGATCAAGTTAAAGATCGAACCTAGGACATATAGGTTTCACAGTGAACATTTAAATATGAGAACTATTGGTAAAATTTAGACTTTATTCAGTTTTTGACCATCCAGTGTCATGTATGATAACAGTTTCACTATCAACATGTATGTCCAATGCTCCATAGATTTGAACAGTACCCTAATTGAGATCAGTCTGTGATAAATACAACCTAAAATATGCTTTATTTCACTTAAAAAATAATCTTACTTACTTACCTACCTACTTAGTTACGTCTGTTACTCCCATTGAAGCATAGGCCGCCGACCAGCATTCTCCAAACCCACTCTGCCTTGTGACACAGTTGGATGCTTTCCTCAATGTGTGCCTTATCCACCTCCAGTGCTCCTTCCTAATTTCTCCCTCCACTGAAATCTGGTTTGTTCTCTCCCATAGTAGGTTGTTGCTGATAGTGTCTGGCCAACAGATTCGAAGTATTTCGCGAACACAAATCTTAATGAACACTTGTGTTCCCTGCATGATTGCTTTTATAGTTCTACAGGTTTCCACCCCATACAGTAGAGCTGTCTTAACATTTGCATTGAAAATTCTGACTTCGGTGTTGGCTGACAATTGTTTTGAGTTCAAGATGTTCTTCAGCTGTACATATGCTGCTCTTGCTTTGCTGATCCGTGTCTTCACATCTGCATCAGACCCACCGTGTTAATCAATCATGCTGCCTAGATATGTGAAGGTTTCCACGTCCTCTAAAGCTTATTCGTCAAGTGTAATTCGACTGGTGCATGCTGTATTGTGTCGGAGAATCTTGTTTGTAATTAATTTGTAATATGATAAAAGAATAATGTATTATCTAGTTTGACTTTTGTCTTCTCTCTAAGAGCTCCATTGGTGCTGTTTTTCCGATTTGTTGAATAAACAATAAATCCGGCACTATATTTGGAGGAGTTTCATGGAGAATAGTTTAGCTTGTCAGTTGCATTCACCGCGGATTGATGATAGCTTTATACAATTATTTAAGCAAAGTTAAAATTTTATAATTGGATGCCGATCCAGTGGTTTTAATGGTCAAGGGTTTGTCGAGAAACCTGGAGGTTCCCGATCCAATTATTCTGATGAGGTTTTGCGTGTGTGTGCATGTGTACTATTAATTACCTCATACTAGAATTTAAAACAATTAGTCCCTTTGATAAATTTCGATAATGCAATGAGAAGACGAAGTTTATCTGATAAACTTCGTCTTCTCATTGCATCATACTAGAATGAAATAGCTATCCAACACTCTTTGATTTTAATCGGTGCATAAAGTGAGGTCATTATTTAACAAACACTACCTATAGAATCAAACTAGTAATAGGTTTATCACTTATCTAGATAAAATTTGATAAGAATCATGAACGATTTTGCAACATACTGAATATTGTAAGCGAAGATGGATAGTAGTTAGCAGTGGAATCCAGTTTGACGCGCGTTTTGTCCTATTTGCGACTCGTCACCTGGATATACCTGAATCTCAAAGTTGATGTTCACTCTGGGACTCGAATCCAGTACCGTTCGCTTCAAATCACATCCCGCTGAATATTAGTTTGTTGATATATCTACTTATTATTTTGAATCAAATGAACCTTTGCAGAAAGAATTCATTTTCGTAACAAAATCTGCTATCTGTTAGTACGGTTTGATTTCAATTTCTTTTTTTTTGTATAGCAAAGGTTACTTGTATTTCACATTTGATAAATACCTTTTACATTCGATCAACTGTTGACTATTTATGTTAAAAAATTAATAATTACATAACCCAGAGATAAATTGAGACTTTTCAAACATCTGGTACTTAAAACTGACCCGATACTCGGACACATTGTACAACGTATTCATTATCATCTGTCTGGTAAATATTTTAGAAAAGATTGTATTTTCATACACAAATTCCGAATTACAATTACAAAACAATGCGATGTACTAATATTGACTGAGTTTTGTAATCAATAGAACAGATAAATTTTTTGATCCCTGTGATAATTACATTTCGAAAATCTGTAATCCAGACAATTATTTCCAACCTTTTCAATAAGGTGTAATGAGTCATAACGTTTACTGTTTCTTTATCTTTTTATCCTGTGACTTTCATAAGGTTGTTAAAGATGAAATTTAATTTTTATATTCAGTATAGAATTTTGTGGAGATTATAGAAACTATATAATTTGTAAATCATTAACTGATCTTAGCTAAATCACCATTGAAAACCATTTGTTTCGTCCTAGTGTAGGACTTTTTGAAGTATATATTCAAGACCCCTTATCTGGGAATCGAATCCAGGAAACTCGATCTGACACGTGAACGCTTAACCTCTAGTACCAAGGAACAAGTATTCAGCTGTATTAATGTCTGACTTCAATCAATTTACGTTATTACTCAACCATCTTCCATTGCTTGGGGTGAAAAACTGTTTTGCATCCAATATGGTTGAACTCTACTAGTAATGGCTTTTCACTAGAACTCTGGGAATCAAATCTTGAAGCTGGTTACTAGTGGGCACTTGTTCATTATCAATTTTTTTGTTGAACTAATAAGATTTCAAGGGTTTTAAAATCACGAATTCAAATCGACAACCCAAAATAGATCCAATACTTGGTTTGACATCATCATGAAAGTTTGTGATACTGCTATGTTGCCAAAATCAAATAAGAGAATAAATGTTCGAGTCTGACAATTCGTGATCCAAGGTCAAGTGCTTCTTCAACCATCAACCCACCACTCCATATGAAAATATAAACAATGATATCGCTTTTTTATTGTAACGATGCAAAATTGTCTATCAGTGTTTGATCATACCACCTAAACTTCTTAAAATCCCACAGAATTACGTACATTAGTTATCTGAGGCTTAAGTAATTGATATTAATTTGACTGAACACTGGAACAAAAGTTGAAATCCATTAATTCATCCAAGAGGTAAAGTGACAATTAGTTTTGACTTTATTTTACAATTTAAGTGTTATTTTGTGTAATCAATGAAATTCCAAAAAAATTCAGAAACTAGTGTCCGGTATAACAGTGGACCAATATTGGTTAATTAAATGAGAGATTGATTAACACAAGGATTTAAACACTTGGTAGATTACTGGAGATAGTCAGTAGGGAATCCAAGACTTATGTTTCTTGTTAATCGGTTTTCGTTAGCATTTGTACCTTTAGTCTTCAAGGGGCTGATACTTTTTAGGGTTTAATTACTAAGCTGAAAATTAAAACATTTCTTACAGAGACTAAAATAAATATTTAATTAGATATAAATCGACATGACAATATTTTCAACAAGAATCTTTTATTTTCTGTTTAAATCAGATTGGCAGCAGATGCTATGTCTTCAGTGTCGGAAAGTGAACAAAGTCTAATTCATTTAACTGACAATTCACTTCCCAATCCACATTTTGAATCAGTTAAAAAAGGAGAAATTACCATTCAAAATGTTGATAATACTAATAAATATTTGCATAGTATTAAACGTGTACATAAACTAATTGAAGAAGAATTAATGATGGAATACGATATGAAAAGTACTAATACAGCAACAACAACTACTACTAATGCAACAAAGACAGCATCAATAACTACCACTATCGATAATGATGATGAAATTAGTCGTGGCAATAAATCCTCACGATATCATGAAAAGGATGAATTTTGTAAACCATGTAATTTTCATCAAACTAAGAAAGATATTAGTACAAAGGATACTAATAAGCGGTCAACAAAAGATTATTCTACAACAACTAGTTTATTATATGATTTACTATCGGGTACAGAAAACTTCGATTCCGTTTATATGAGGAGTCAGTTAGTGTTTGTGACATGTGATAATGCGAAATCCATAACTAATCTTAAAAAAGACAACTTTCTGAGTCGACGCAAAATCAATAATTCATCATCTGTTCAAGGGAGACGTAAATCACTTAAACCAACGAAGCATTGTAATAGTTTACAAACCCTAGAAACTTCCATCAGTAATGGTAGAAAGCTTTTCCAGGACAATCTTTTAGGCGAGAAGTTGTCATCGTCTTCGCCATTATCATCATCATCTTTATCATCCTCACCTTCATCTTCGTCATCTTCATCTACGTTGAGCCCTTCACATATTAATTTATTAGCACGTTCTCAATTTTCTCCAACGAAGTTATTTGATAAACTTGAATACTTAAAAAACAACCATGTTTTACATTCCCAGTCACCGATTAATCATTTTTCCACTGTGCACAGTGCTAATATCACCACCGCTACAACTTCTACACCTATGAACAGCCAAGAATGTTCTGACCAACCACTTGATTTATCCTCAGCTTCATCTCATTCCAATCAATCAGGTTTACTCGATAATTTCAGATGTAATATTCCTAGCTCAGATATCATAATTTCAAAAAGAAGGAGGAGTTTTGCCGGTGATTTAGATTACACTCCACGATTATCTGATAATTCAAGTATTCTACGATGCAATAGTTTAAGACATAATTCAATTACATTCCCTTTGTCTCATACTGTAAACAAATTTAGGAATTGTATTACTTCTAGTACCAATGCTACTGGTAGTACAACCATTAATACTATCAGTAATAATAATTTAAGACCTGAACGTAAGCCATCAGAAAAATATCTTTGTAAAGATATTGAACAAAAACCAAATATAAATAATTCGAATAGTACGTCGAACGATGAATCAGTCTTACTAGGAGCCAACCTACTTAACTTAATTCTATCTCCAGCATGTTATCAAATAGCTTTATCCGCTGCATTCGCCTTATATGCATCTTCTGTATTTCCATCTTTTGGTAATACAATCAACCGAAATAATGATTTCTCAAATTCATATAATAGCCTTAAAACAACAAATGAATTAGCCTATAATCTATGGACATTATCGAATTCCAATAGAATAACTTCTAGTGCACATAGTAATGAAAACCATCAACAATATTTATCAATGTCCAATCAATCATCATCAAGATTATCAGACGAAAACAATAACAATATTTTAAAACCTGTACATATGCAACATTCACCATCATCAATTCAATCTAAGCTCAATGTTAAACTTAATTCATTAACAAAATTAAAAACCGGTGAAAGTGTACAATCTAAAAAATCCATTTTAAAATTACAATTCTTTCCTAAAAATACCCGACATAATCATCAAAAGAAACTTTTAAAAAGGAAAACAAACTCTTCACTTAATCGTACAATCTTACAACATTCCAGTATAATCAACAATAATAAAATCAATAATGCTGTTACACAAACAACTGATGATGATGATGAGAATGTGATCAAAGCACAACATTCCTTTATTACTCCATCTATCAAGATTTCCGATCAGAATTTAATCTTTTATAATAAATTAAAACAATGGTTTATACAAATGATCAATTTAATTGGACAACCCAAATTAGCAATGATACCTCTATTACATAACAACATTAGAAATGACATAACAATGACAAATTTGTTCAATTCATTCAATGCACAACTATTAAATCAGACAATGGATACAAGATTAAAACTTTTAAACATATCATGGTATCGTTTATTGATTATTTATTTAATTGAACATAAACAATTGAATTCACTGATGACAGCATTGTCTTCATCGTCATCATCATCGCCGTCATCTTCATCATTGTCATCAGGGAATGATGAGAGTAAATTTAATGAAGAGAAATTAATAATTGATAAAAAATTTCTAATAAGTAAATCGATAAAATCAAAGAAGAAATATGTTGAAATGATCAGTGCATTTCATGATATTCAATCAGTAGCCAGAATATGTTATTCATTGAAATTTACTCGTTCAATTTACAGTCTGATTCGAATTGGTTTATTATTATTAAGTAAGTTATATATATGCTTTAAAAATAAACTACAGTGTGAAACTGTAACGGTAAATCTTGATTGACTAATACAATTTTCATTGAACGAATCCTGTAGATGAGATCGTGTGTCAGTTGAAACTGGACCACCATGGAAAACCTGGAAGCACTGGACGGTAGTTTCGTCCTATTGTGGAACTCCTCAGTAGTGCACATCCACGATCCCGCCCCGCGGGCGAGATTCAAACACAGGACCTATCAGTCTCGCGCCAAAGCACTTAAACGATAAACCACTGAGCCTGCCGGCATCCAACGGTGTTAATGTATAACCTTAACCAATCCACGAAATAGCGAGATAATTCCTGGAGTTTTAGTGAGAAGTCGTGACCAGTGAAGCTAATCCATGTCAGGTAGAGACAGATATCTACCTCAGTACAATAGAACAATGGTCGTGCAATTTTGTGGATTGGTTGAGGTTAGACATTAACACCGTTGGATGCCGGCTCAGCGGTCTGTCGGTTAAGTGCTCTGGCGCGAGACTGGTAGGTCCTGGGTTCGAATCTTGCAAGCCGGGATCATGGGTGCGCACTACTGAGGAGTCCCACAATAGGACGAAACGGCCGTTTAGTGATTTCAGGTTTTACCTGGTGGTCTAGCTTCAACTTACACATGATCTCAACCATATAAAATTACTAAAATCTCCACGAAAGCCCCTTCTGAAAATTCTGTAGATTTTAAAAGTTATCTCTATTACTAACAAATCAATTAAAGAATATTTGAGATACAAATGGTATTGATTGACTCTGACTTTTTAGTAAAGAACTTTACAAGTATACACGCAACTCTATACACGATTGAAATCTGGGTTGTTTTCATCTTGAAGGTGGATGTAACATTATTCAATAAAATTCAGTTGGAATACGTTGTATCATATTGTTAAATAGTTGTTTTCTGATAATAGCGTGAAATTCATAGATGATTTACTAGTTTACTTCTAATTTTGTCTATTTTCATCGGTAACCATTTCCTGCTAGAATGTTCATAGATTCACTTTAAAGGTAGTTTCTACTGAACATACTATTCATTATTTATTCAAGAGTATTTTTGATAAGATTTTTCAGTGCTACTTGATTTTCAACAATAAATAAACAAACATGATTATTAATAAAGGAACATACATTGTTGAGTCATTACATAAAAGGACAATAAACCATTCTTAATTGTTGTGTTTTATTGGGGAAATGAGATCATTATGGTTATAGAATAAATAAACTATGGTTAGAATAGTAATCCATAATGCGTGTTTTGTTTTATTTGTGACTGGTCATCTGATTGTACTTGCGTCCTAGTGTTGATGTTTACATCGGGACTTGAACTTAGTAAGCAGTAAACTAGGGATTTGATGCTAAAGATAGTGAGATGCATGTATCTCAAGTTTAGGAATACTAAGTAGGACGAAATGCAAGTTATAGGACCTACCGCCATCCATAATCTATCTATTCAATAAATTTTGTGATAAAAGGACTATATCATAGGATATATGCCGACAAAAACTGGTTAAGAATCATTCCTGAATATCAACAATAAGATAATTCAAATAATTATTAATGAGGATGTAGTTGCAATTATATTGAAGTGTAGTTGGATAGATCAATTGTTAGAAAGTTCACTCATGGCCATCTCAATCAAATTATTCTGATGGGCGATTCCGGTTAATTAATTGATGAAACAACTTATTCATACAGATTCTAACAAGTCAATTGACTATGGGACAGGTATACCAAAGCTTGTCATACGAATTCTCCAACCATCAGCTTTATATTTAGCAAGATTCTAAACCAATCTACCAAATAATACTGAATACAATAAGATAAAAGTCAATATCTCTGTAAAAAAAATGTTTTAGGAAAGCTTAAATTTTGTTTCCAGGTCAGTAAACATATTGCTTCACAGTAAATCATTACTTAAATAGATAGATGTCATGTCAAAAGTCTGTTAACTATAAAAAATTACGGCTTCAATAATTAACATACTTTATTTATCCAAGTATTCATCTCTAACATAACAATATCACAAATAACAGTATGAACAGTCAAAAGATAACTGAAATCATTTAAAAGCTATTTTAATTGATTTTCCATGATAACTTGATCAAGTTACAAATGATACTTTATTAAGAATTCTAGGATTCGAACTAGCCACTTTGCAGTTTTATAGTAAAGTAAATTATACATATCTAAAACTGGACGAAGAGGAAGATCTGTCTTGTGAACTTTGAGTAGACCATAGAGCTATATTGGGCGCACTATCAGACAGTTGAACCAAAGAGTTAGTGAACACCTCCCTTCGTGGTTAGGAAAAGGTATTGTCAAGTCAATACGGAGCTCGGTTCTTTCACACTTGATCGATAGCGTTCATAAAGATGACAGAAATCAAACTTTATTAAGAGTTGATTTGTATGACGAAAATCATATTTCATTTGTTACAACTAAAATCATTACCTGATAGGGATTGATACAAGAAGATAAATTCATATAATTCAACTTATTATCACAATTACTTCATTCTATGAT
Organism: Schistosoma rodhaini; assembly: GCA_944470415.2. Lineage (NCBI taxonomy): Eukaryota > Metazoa > Platyhelminthes > Trematoda > Strigeidida > Schistosomatidae > Schistosoma > Schistosoma rodhaini. The sequence goes on from OX104037.1 coordinate 39,007,410, forward strand.
TTGGAAAACAGAATTGTCAAAAATCATGAAGATAAACACTAAGTGTTTTTAAATGATAAATTTTAAGAATGATTTTTCAAACTGATAATTCGTTGGATTCATGAGTCGATCTAAGTTAGACCACTATTGGAAACCTAGAAGCATTGGACGACCGTTTCGTCCTAGTGTGGGACTCCTCAACCGTGCACTCACTTTTCCGGACACGGGACATGAGTACAGGACCTTCTTTCTCGCGCACAAACGTCCGACCTCTAGACCACTGAGCTGGCATCTAACAGTGTTAATGTCTAACTTCAATCGGCCCGTGATCTTGCGCAAACCTTCATGAATTAACTATTTACGTAACTACAATCTTCACAAATTCCCATTCTGGAAATTCATAGAGAAGTTAAGAATGACAAAACAATGTTGGTTTAGTCGATCGGCTATTATTACCAACTCATACCTAATGTCGAGTATGTAAACTTGTAAATTGACCAATTAAGTTATTCTTTTATTTATAAACGGAACTTGGAAGATATATCACTCTAGTGTTAATTTTTCAAAACAATAGAATTCCTATCCTTAATTTCTTTTTTTTTATTACATTATATCTGAGTTATTGGATCACGAATTGAGAATCGACTTATCATTCCAGAACAAACAATGATATGAATGAGCACCTTTATCCCCGAATGAACTGGTTGTCTGTACATTTGATAGCTTTTTGATACGCCTTATGGAAGTTTATCTCTATTCAATAACTTACTAAACCTCTATGTAATTCCAACTGAGCCAAGCGTTTAAAGTAATCAACTGTAGTGGAATCAATATTTCTCCCTTTTAAACACTTTGAGTTTAGTGAGTGGTTATTTACCTAAACCAGGTTCAAGTTTATCAATATCTTTGTAAGGTACAGAGACTTTTAACTAAATATTAAGTAAATACAACGAACAAAGCAGTTAATTTTAAATAAATATATAGTTGATCAACTTCAACTACTTATATATCTATCAGGGTAATATTAACATTTACTATCTACACATGCAAACAATCATAAATTTGACTAGTACACTTATCCATCAGACATCTATCTATGTCATAGACAGAAAAATGACCCAGACGTTGTAATATTGTTACTAACTTACAATCTATTTGAATAAAAGTCATTTTATATAAGTAGTATAATGCCTTTCTTCATTAAGGGATTCTTTCTAAGTGAATCAAGACTATGAAAATAATTTTATTGTATCTAATTGTTAGTTAATCTATAGTGTTTTGATCTGATTGTGACAATGTAATAATTGTCAGTAAGCAAGTAAATGCTGTATTGGAAAAAAGCATTTCACTTTCTCTAGTAGTGTGTCTAAGATAACAGCAAATAGGTATCAATATTTTGTCATAATAATAATTATTATTATTTTGGTTTGGCCTAACAAAGAATTTAGACGACTGTTTCGTCCTATTATAGGACTCATCAGCAATGCGCATCCACGACCTCGCCTTGCGAGATTCCAACCCAGGACCTACCAGTCTCGCGCCAGAGCACTTAATCGATAGAACACTAAGACGGCCGGCATCCAACGGTGTTAATATCTAACTTCAACCAATCCGCGAAGTTTGAGCGATCGTTCACCAATTACCTTCAGTGAGTTGTTATCTCACAACAGACGTGGTTTGAACTCCACTGGTCACTGCTTCTCACTAGAACGCCAGGATATGTATCTTGAAGTCAGTCCTGGGTTCGAATCTCGTGAGGCAGGATCGTGGATGTGCACTGCTGCGGAGTTTTACTATTGATTGGGTTACGTAATAAAGCAACTTATTGTATACTTGAAAGCAGCCTGTTCCTATTGTTTTAATTTTAGGACTATTTACAAGTTCACCCGCATGATCTTATACAGGATATTCAGTTCTTGTTGTTAACATGATACAATTAAATCACTGGGTTGAAGTATGATGGTCCTTTCTTACAACTGCAGTCCTGAATTTAGCGCTATCATTATGTAATACTAAAAATACATAACTGCACTTCTCTCAACATACTCGATTCCTCAGGTCACCGTTTTTTACTGGAACTACTTAAGAGTTCTAAAACTAGGATGAAGTATCTGGGTGGCTTTCATTAGTTTTTTATTGTTCTTCAGTCAACCTTCATTTAAATAACTAGTCAGTATGATATTTCCATGTGACATTTTTGTGACTACTGTGTTTTTGCTAAGCATTGTCTAGTTAATTGTAATTTAATAGTTTGGGTAACTTACTTTAAGTTATGATGTTTATAAATTTTGAAGATTTTATCGATCAACTTTGAAAACCTAACTCTAACTAGATTATGTTTTCATCAAATGTAGGCGTATGAAATGTTGATTTTAGTCGTATTAGATCTTTGTAGCAAGTGTAACCAGAAATTTGGTGAACAGATTAATAATCTAAGTCGACAGAAATTATTGTGCATACAAATATTAATCCACAAGTAGCGTTGTGTGAATTACTTGTGGGAACAGATATAAGTAGTATGTAGAGGGATTGAAAGTAGAATGCTCACAGATAAAAGAAGAAAGTGAGAAGAAAAAAGGCAAAATGAAAAGCAGTCAAAATGTAGATAGAAATAAAGGAACTATGGAGTTTGTAAGAGACAACTTAAGAAAGATGGGCAAATAGTGTATTTAATGTATTGTTTTTATATTTTACAAATACGGGTTTTGTGGAGAATTTAGTATATTCATGGTTGAAATCATGAGTCAATTGAAGCTAGACCACCATCAAAAACCTGGAAGCAGTAGACGGCCGTTTCGTCCTATTATGTGACTCTTAAGCAGTGCGCATCCACGATCCCGCACTCAAAAAATACACATTTATTAATCGCTTGTTCGTTACAGTGGCACTTAAGCAATTTTGTTGCATCAGTGTTAGAATTCTAGTCAGTTTTAAGTTTCAGACATGAAAAACCAGCTCACCGTTTAGGAAACTGAGTATTCTCAAATTAAAATAGTAATAGGAAGGATTTGAGCATTTTACAAATGATACGTTAACAACTCATAATTGATTTTTTAGATTAGTAATATTGATCATACAAAGTCACCAAGGTGACTCTTGGGAAAGTTTATACTTCATTTCCTAATATAATTATATGTTATTCTTACTTTAAACGTTTCTGTTATGTTTGTTTTATTGTCAAGGCAATAATAAAAAAACACAGCCTATCAATGATATTCATTGGCTGGAACAAATACTTCTGGAATATATGGTCACCTTAGAAGAAACCAGTGAAAAATCTAATTCCGATCCGAACTCATCATCACAGAGTTGTCAGACTATGAGTATCAATCTTTCAGATAACTTGAATACTACTACAACTACCACATGTACTGATGTATTCAACTGTAGCAATATTGGTAACAATAGCAGTAGTAATAATAACAATAGTAGCAACAATGTCAGCAACAGCAACAGCAGCAGTAGCACTGTTATCTCTATTAATACACCATCCATGATACATACATTAATTAATAAACTATTAAATATAACTAAAGAATCAATTATTTTCTTTGTATCTAATCAATTAGGTAATTCAGTTGAAGATTTATTCAACAATCTTGTCAAAATCTCACAAACATAATTCCAATGTTTCTAGAACAAAACAAAAGAAAAATTTTTTTTTGTTTTGTTTTGCTTATTTTATTTTTCTTTTCTTTAATACTTTATCTTCAATTTACTTTTCAATTGTTTATAAGTACTATTATTATTATTATTACCATGATTGGTTAATTAACTAATATATATATATACATAATCTTTTGTTTAAATGAATGCGCCCCGAGTAAATTGAACACATTAAACATAATAATAATAATAATTATTATTATCATTACTACTCATTGAATATATACTACTAATAAATCAATAATTGAATTGTTATTTCTACCTCATAAAGAATGACAATTTTTAAAAAAAAAATTTTTTTTTGTGGCTTATCTAATTGACTAACGTTCCATTTGTTCCATGTTTTCGATTATTTTCTATCATTCTCTTTCATTTATCAGCTTTTTTTCTAAAACAGTTGATTCAAATAGTTCGTTTATCTTTGAAAATTGATTAAAGAAGAAATAGTGTTGAAATAGTTCTTTGTATTCATCACATGACAAAATCGTTTCCCAAAACGACGGTTACTTTGTTATTATTATTATTATTATTATTATTATTATTATTTTACACTTGCTTTCTCAAAGTTCTCATATGGTTGTTACGATTTTGTTGTTGTTGTTGTTTAAATCATTCTATATACATAGTTGATTCAGTCTCATAATTTCACTATTCTATCTCCCCCTCTTCCTTTTCTTATCATTACTATTATTATTATTATTACTATTACTGTCGATAATGCCGGTGAAATTGAAAAAAAACACAGCATAAGTGAAATAAATATTTATTTGATAATAATACTGACTATAGTAAATACATTTTTTGACCCTTCATGAATGGATATTGATTTGCTGGACAATTTTTGTTCCCTTGTTTATCATTACTACTATTACGTCTTGTAATCATTTCTATGATTTGCTTTTCTTTCATAACTTTTTAATATTCCTGTTTCCATGAAAGTATCACCTCTCCTTTGTTGAATTATCCCAAATACGGTTATATGTTGGATAAAAATAGTAACAAGTTGATAAAGATTGGGCATCTTGTTGTGTGTGTGTGTGCGGTTTGTTTCTTTATTTTTTTATAGACACTAAAAGAAATCTTGATTATCTCTTCAGCGTTTTCTTTTCTTAGTATACACTTGTTTGTTTTTCCTATCTTCCAAATCTTTATTTTTTTTTCAGTTTTTTTTGAATTCAACATACTTTGTTATTTTCTTTTAGATTAATTATTGTTTTCTGGTTGGGTAAAGAGATGGGGTAATAAAAATTCTAAAATACTGGGTCATCTTGAACTGTATTTTTTGATAACAGAAAAAGATTCAAATTATCCCATCGTTGATATTCACGACTAAATTTTGATCTGCTTCAGTTGACATAGGCGCAACATGAGTGGATTGCTTTGATATAGCCATTATGTCAGAAGATTTCAATATAAGAAATGTAATGTGACCAACAGTGAATTACTAACAACGGGGTGAACCAAATCATGCCTCCTGACAATGTAAATAATACATCTGTTGGAGCTATTGTCTAGGTCAGTGGATAACTCGGTGAGCGTTTGGGACGAAAGATACTAGTTTCGGTTTCTGACATGAACATAAGCACTAAGATCCAGATATATCCAACTGACGAATCCCAAATGGGACTAGATTCCTACCCTGTGTGCTAATATTAGCCACAATCTATCTGGTCTTTAAAAAGTCCTGAATATTTTAACTTATTCAGTAATGGCGTATATGTCATCAAATTGAAAAGCAATTTTAGATACGCAGAATATTTTCAAAAAGATTCTAAATAACTGTTAAGTATGACGCATGTAAGTATCAGTAAAATTCCAGTAGGTTTCATACTAATGTGCTGACCATTTAGGAATTATTGTAAGAGTTGATCTATTTACAATAGTGTCCAGGAAATTGTTTAACAATGTTACATATTATTTGGTACTCAGTCATCAACAAGACTTACCTTCGTCTTGAAGCTAGTAAAGTACAAATGTAAATCAGGAAAGATGCAAAAATATAGGATGCAGAAATATTTACCTGTTTAATTCCATCTATATTCTGTCAGAATAATACACTAAAATGAGAGGCGAATATATAAATGCTCTCCGAGGTCAAGGAAGAATTAAGGTTGATGTCCTTTCCAACCAGAGCAACAACTTTTATAGGTACATGGAATGTCCAGACAATGTGGGAGGATCAGTCAAATGGCAACAGAAATAAGAAGATACAAATTGGCAATATTTGAAATCAGCGAAACTCATTGGACCCAAGCTGGACAGAAAAGGCTGGAGATGGTAGGGATGTTGCTGGACTTTGGTCACAAAGAGGAAAATGCTCCTCACACTCATGGAATTGCTCTAATGCTGTCCAAAGAAGCACAAGGAAATATGAGACAGTTACATAACACAACGAAGAAACTAGCAGGGAAATATAGTAAACCGGAGAGACCGATCAAAGAGAAAGAAGGCAAGACAATCACTGAAATTGAAGAACAGGAAAACAGATGGGTAGAATAACTTAATGAACTCTTGAATTGACCAGCTCCATTGAATCCACTGAACATTGGACTGACACACACAGACCCTCCTATAGATGTCACTCTACAAACGACGAAAAAAATCAGGATGGCCATCAGACAAATCAACAGTGGGAAAGTGGCAGGACCTGACAATACACCAGCTGAAGCACTAAAGTCAGACATGGAAGTACTGCAAGCATGTTGCACTTTCTATTCAGGAAGATTTGGAAGGAAGAGCAAGTGCCGATGGACTGGAAAGATGGATGACTCATCAAGATGCCAAAGAAAGGAGATCTGAGAAAATGTGAGAACCACAGAGACATCCCACTATTGTCAATACCAGGAACAGTTTCCAACAGAGTATTGATGAACCAAATGAAAGACGCAGTAAACGCCCAACTTCGAGATCAATAGGCTGCATTCCGTAAAGATCGGTGGTGCACAGACCAACACTACCGATCATTGTTGAACCATCAATTGAATGGCATTCGTCACTGTATATCAACTAACTTGATTAGAAGAAAGCATTTGACAGCGCAGATAAGAGAACAGTATGGAAACTTCTTCGACACTATAGAGTGAGTACCTGGGAAAATCGTCGACAACATACGGAATTCATACGACGGACTGCACTGCAAAGTCGCACATGGAGGACAGATGCATTACAAATGAGGACTGTAGTCGGATAAGGCTGCTCACTCTCACTTCTACTGGATCATTAACATCTTCAAATCTCAGGAGAAGCACCAAATACAATGGACAGCTCAGACAGAGTTGCGAAATTTCCTGAAGTGACGGAATTTAGACATTAAATCTGCTGAATACCGGCTTAGTGATCTAGAGGTTAAGGGTTTGTGCTGATACCGAATGTGCTGCGTCTGATTCCCGTATACAAGATTGTGAATGCACACTGCTAAATAGTATTACACTACAATGAAATGGCTGTCCTATACTTCCACGTTTTTGATCGTGATCTAGCTAAGTTCACTCTGATTCAAAAACGAAAAATTCTGTTATCTCCACAAACCTCCATACTGATAATTTTTGAACAGTTTAAATCAAATTACTAGAGCTTCGAGTGTAGTTATCTAGAATTTATGTTATGCAGCATAATATTTTAAAAGCTATATTAGTAATGCTTAGTAAATTTCAAAACAGGGTATAAAGTTGTGAGATATGAATATCTGTTAGTAATAATCCATAGTTTGACTAAATACTCCATTACCGATCAACGGTGACCAGTTATTATATTGTAGTCATCTATATGATAAATTACTTTTAACTGGGGAAACAATAGTACAATTAAATTTTTAAAAAAAACAACCCTTCTGTTTATCACTGATTCCTTTTTCTAGTAACCACTGTTTATAAGTGTACTACCTTTTTTTACTATTTATATATCACTATGGTGGATTTTGTCAAATCAATCAATTAAATAACTAGCTACAAAGTTGTCAGTCCATAAAAAATTGATTGAGAAAGTTCAATAAAAACACTTGTACATACATGTTTTTTTTATATATTACACTTGGTTTCATTGACAAACAACATCATACTTTAATATGGTGTAATTAAGATTGAATTTGTATTATATTGAGATATATTATAACAAAATAGATTTCATGAAGAAATATATATATATCAGAAGGGGTTTTGTGAAGATTTAGTATTTTCATAGTTGGAAACATGAGTCAATTGAAGCTAGACAACCACGGAAAACCTGGAAGCACTGGACGGCCGTTTCGTTCCAATGTGGGACTCATCAGCAGTGCGTATTTACGACCTTGCCTCACGAGATTCGAACCCAAGACCTACCATCGAATGCCAGCTCAGTGGTCTATCGATTAAGTGCTCTAGCGCGAGACTAGTAGGTCCTGGGTTGGAATCTCGCGAGGCGAGGTCGTGGATGTGCATTGTTGAGGAGTCCCATAATAAGACGAAACGGTCATCCAGTGCTTCCAGATTTTCCTTGGTGGTCTAGCTTCAATTGATTTATGCTTTCAACTATGAAAAAATATATATGTCAAATAATTCTTGTAGAACACAACAGAGAGAGAGAGTGTGAGAGAGTGAGAGAGAGAAAAACAATAAAAAGGAGTAATGTGAAATTCATTCATCGCTAGAATTGTTTATTCATGTTTGTTCTTAGTTTCAGGATATTTTTTATATTAAATGCTTCAGTAGAAAACAAAATAAATAATAGTTTACTAATTCATATCAACATTTATTGTCACGTACAATTAAATTGTCAATTCTTTTATTTCTGGTAATTGACACTAAGCAACACTGTGGACAATACTACTACTACTACTACTACTACTACTACTACTACTACTACTACTATTACTACTATTACTACTACTACTACTACTACTACTACTAATACTAATACTAATACTACTACTACTACTACTACTACTACTAATACTACTACTACTACTACTACTAATACTAATACTACTACTACTACTACTACTAATAATAATAATACGACTACGACTACTAATGATAATAATAATAACAATAATAATATAGTAATAATAATAACCATTGTCTTTATTGTTTTTCACAAGACTAAATTAGATTTTCTTTTAATTCAACTTTCATATTTAATTAATGGCATGGTAATTAAATTTTCAGATATTTTTACAGGATATATTTACCATAAGAAATAATTGATGTTTATTCAATAGTAGAGTACTTTTATTATGTGAAGGTGAATGCCTAATGTTACATCTAGATCTTTAATTCTTACTATGCCGCGTACTACTAGACTTCTTGAACTATAGAACCCGCAACGTCGCAAGAGAGAAGACAGAAGACTAGTAAGTGGGAACTTTATTCCCCAAATCAGTGTCAAAATATAGCACAGAAATCTCATGTATTTATAGTTTTTGACTGAGAGTAAAACATCATTTCAGACAACCAGTAGGCACATAGGGGTCATTATTATCCATCCAATGGGGAAGCTACACGTCAACATTCTAGAATATTCCCCTTGCAGTGATTGGACGGAATGTCTACGGCTCTTTCTGGGCTTCTTAAGGCTTCCTAGAGGTTACCGACGAGCCGTTCTTACACCTAAAGTGAGCTATTATTTGATATTATTCATGAAGTCAATTCTTATCGTTAGTTTCTGTGTATATGAATTGATATTAAATCAATCTGTAGGTGGGACTAGTTATTTATCAGTTGTAGGGGGGGGGACCGAAAAGACAAATACTGATCACTAGTCGATCAATCAGTAATAAGCAACTCAAGATTTAAGTCAAATGTGCACCAATCTTATTTGCTTCAGTCTATTAACAAGTGAAATGAAACGAATAAAATGAGTATCAAATGCACCAAAGTATTAGTAGTAGTTGTATAGTGAACGAGAACACAGACGAGGACAACCAGATGTAACCTAATACATTAAAAAATAGCTTAGTGAAATATGAGAATCATACAGTAAATAATTCATTTGTAAAATATCCATCTGTTGTCTCAGACTTTGTTGTTCCCTCGTTTTCAATACCAATCACTCTCTATTCTCGTTCTCTTTTCTTTGATTTTCGCTAGGTATTCAACTTTTGATTGGTGATAAATACTACTCAAATCTATTGATATTAGTAGCACGCACTACAGTAGTGGCATTAAGTTTGGTAAAAATGATTACACATACTGAATATGGTTCACGGGGTCAACATGAATTTTGATGTATATGCTAATTCAGTGTATGTAACTACTCGAAAAATTTTATTTTGAACTAAAAATTTTTACTGAGATAAAATAAAACTCTGTAACAATTAGTAACGTAAATTTTACATACCATCTGATACAAAGAAAAGGATGCAGATTTAAGTGTTAAAAGTAAATGAACTGAATTATCATCACTGTCGAAATTATAACAAACGGACGATGAATTAGTTGTAGTTAGACATTAACAACGTTCGATACCAGCTTAGTGGTCTAGATGTTAAGCGTTCACACACGAGAGTGATAGTCCTAGGTTCGAATCCTGTGGGTGCGATCGTGGATGCGCATTGCTGATGAGTCCCATACCAGAACAAAACGGCCGTCCAGTGTTCCTAGGTTTTCCATGGTGGTCTTGCTTCAATTGACTCATGAATTCAACTATTAAATGGATAATAATTCTAAGATCAAACAAGTAGATAGCAGGTCACCTTAGGTTTAGCGTAATCTAAAATCTGAAACGGTATATTTTTTAAAAATTACAAGCCCACTTATTTTAACTGACAAAATAAAACTAACTACATTATTTATTAGATAAGACATCTTGACTTCAAATGACTAATGATCTCAACTATTGAAATTACTATAATATCCACAAAACCCCTTCTGATGATAATAATCAACATATGCTCACTAGTGACTGGCTCCATGAGGTATTTTTTGGAGTTCTAATGCGAAGCAGTGTCTAGTGGAGTTCAACCAGGTCTGTTGTAAAATAGTAACTCACTGAAGACAATTGTGGGTGGTTGCTCAATTTCGTGGATCTGTTGAAGTTAGACATTAACATCGTTGTATACAGGCCGGTTCAGTGGTCCTAGAGGTTAAGCACTCGTGCGCGAGACTGATAGGTTACGGGTTAGAATCTCGTGGGGCGGGATCGTGGATGCGCACTACTGATGAGACGAAACGGCTGTCCAGTGCTTCCAGGTTTCTACATGGTGGTCTAGCTTCAATTGACTCACGATCTCAACTATTGAAATACATATTATCTAATTAAAACATGTATAAAAAATTTTTTTCTTTTTTTGTAAATGATAAGCACATAGTAAAATATGTGTCAAATTATGCATACGGGTTACTTGGTAGTAATTATAACAATGATGATGGTATTTCTGGTTATATGAATCAGTGCAAAGAAGAAGAAAAAAACAAAAAGAAACATTTTGATGACAACACGAATAAACAATTGATTGTGCAAAACATTAATGAACCAATTTTCAAAGTGAAATCATATTTGTTGCTTCATACATGTATCTAGTGTGATCTAAAGTTCGTTTATTTATTTATTTTTTGTTTTTTTTGTGTGTCTTAGATACTGAATACAGTCATCATTTTGACCTAGTTTACAAAATATAAGGGTTTATAGTTAATTTTGGTCACATGTTATATAATATGTGTCAAATGCGTTTCTTATTTGTGCATATATATATATATATATATATATATATATATATATATATATATATATATATATATATATATATATATATATATATATATAAGAAATAGCACTCATTCATGACTTAATTGATTCTAAGACTGTTATTACAAGTGTATGAATACTTTGTGCAGAATATTTTTGTGTACAATCATTTTAAACTTATTCTAACTCGTTGTGAATGAACAATATAACCTCCTGGTTAAGTGATTGTTCTTATGGTAGTTTTTTTTTAAATGTATGCGTAATTTCGACAGTAGAAGTCAACTTGATCATTGTGAGGTCTTGGAAGAGTGAATGAAGAAACAATCATGATTGAGCAACTTTATTAGAGTAAATGGAGAGTGTGTGATAAAGAAGACGAACAACAGTGGTCGACAATTCGTGCCACTGAGAATGTATGATCGCAAACCAATTCCCTGAATTAGAGGTGTTTTCCAACATTTTAATGTTCTACTTTTGTTAGAAGAATTTCTCATAAGTCACTCGTCGATTTCACAAATTTTCTCTAAGATAAATACATTTTCGTTTATTTGTTTGAGTTATACTACTTTAGAAAGTTCTCATGAATTGTTGAGGATGTTAGATCCCCAGAACTCACATGGTAAATGACTTATTTTTGTAATTTTGTTTTGAAAATTTAAATTTCGTTGTTTTTGCGCCAAAAGCGCTTTTTTCACCTTCATGTAGTATTTCCCACTCGAGAAAATCATAAACGTTATATGTTCGTTGTATCTTTTAGTATGCTATTTTGTAACGTTTCTCAACGACAGTTTTATGCTGTATATATATATGTTTGATTTGTTCCTGTTGGGATTGCTTGTGCTTCTGGTTGCTTAAGGAATATATTTTCTCCACCTCCGTCTTGGACTTCTTACTCTAGTTAGCAGGACCTGAGATAACGGATTAGAATAGCCTATCACGTCACTGTGTCTTTGATCTTCTTTCCGTTACCGAGTAAGGAAACCTCGTAATTAGCATCAAGCATATCATTTTTGCGGTATGAATCTTTATATTTCAAAAAGCAGAGTTCATATACCAATCAAACTGACCACATCGTACCATAAAATAGAAAATAACATTTGTACAAGATTTAGCCAAATGTGGCTGTGAATCGGGGAGATAGTGAATGATATACAGGGCATGGTAATCAGAGAATGGTAAATCATCTAACAATAGTTTATAGTTCAAAATGAAGTTTACAATAAAGGGTGACACGAATATGAATGGTTTAGTTATTTAGCGATTATACGATAAAAAATATATGCACAGTATTTGGTTCATAAATACATCCCAAAGTTACCATTCATTATTCTGATCGGGGGTATAACATAAATATTTCATTATAAGAAACAGTTTCAAAAGAACACGGTAGATAGATCTATTTCATAAAAACTTACTACTAAATTAAATTCATTTTCATAACATTGAAATAAAATAAATACTTCAGTTCATAGAATACTCGGATTTTCAATTGATTGTGATTCTGAAAGAGCGTATGAAATCTAATCTCAATATTACTTATCTAGATTTTCATAGTTGAAATCATGAGTCAATTGAAGCTAGACAACTATGGAAAACCTGGAATCACTGGACGGCCGTTTCGTTCTATTATGGGACCCTTCAGCAGTACGCATCCACGACCTCGCCTCACGAGATTCGAACCCAGGACCTACCATAGTTTCTCGTTTTCTTAGAAAAATTAATAGAATTACCATTTTCCAGTATTATGATTATTATTGTGGACAGGGATCCTGACATTATTTTAAAATATAGTTTTCGATTTAAAATCATAAAGAAGTTAACTAGGGAATTTACGATTTTATTTGACGACAAACATACTACAGTGTTTCATAATGGAATTATTGAAGGACAATAATATTGAGTGACTTTTAAAATTTAGCTATAATTTGGTGACCTAGTTTTATAACTACTAGCAACCAAATAAAGACTGGCAATAGAAACTTGATGAATAAATATTTTTATCAAGACAATATTCATCCGACAGTTAGTAGTCGGTTAAGTGGTATTTCTCATACGACTTGGCGTTTGACACTGACTTCTGCTTCGTTGTCTGTTAGAAAGTCTGCTCTAAACGTAAGGGAAGCAGACGAGAGGAAAGTCATCGACTGCCATTATTGCCTGGTAGTAACGATTCTTCAACCTCCAACACTGTTAGGAAATTCTGCAGCAGTCCCACACACCCCACATTGTTTACCCATGCATTTGATGATACTGTTCAACCTGCGGAGTCATTATAGGCCTCCGTGAGTGCTGTATCTCGAGTTGTCTCCTACGTGATATCAGTCTTGTGTTCCAGACCTGAAGATTGGGAACTGTCTTCTGTAATTTTATCAACTACTTGGAGAGATCAGTGTAAGATCCGTTTTGAAGCTTTTGTGTGTGAAAATACCTCCATGCATACATTTGCAACTTGTTCTCATTTGTTTCTTTAGTTGTACATTTTGTTAGTCATCTTGATGCCATTTGATATGGTAATATTTTACTTTTTTTATAGTTTTCTCATTTTGCTTTTTCCTCTACTGTGTTTCTATGTTTTTTTTCCTGAGCTGTATTTATGTTGTTTTAGTTGATAATTAGTCTTAGCGACAGCCATAATGATTTGTTCCCCCTTTGATTATGTTGCTTGAGTTGACTGGGATTGTGCTTTTTGGCTGTGAATTGAAGCACTTTACCAGAATTGGAAACACTTTGTGTTATGAAAGAACAAACTATTATCTTTTGAACGGGTTTTTACTTGATCTATCCAAAAAGGATTGAATAACAATTATCTATTCGTGCGTCCGGTAATTTTCTTACATTCCTTATCAGTTTGTCTATTTATTGTAATTTAGATTCATTACTGAGGGAACAATTATTGGTTGAATAACTGATTGGTACTATTTGTTTAGGTAATGAACGGGAAGTTTAATCCTAACGTGATTTACATTTCTCAAACTTTTGCTGTGTTCTTACGCAACAAAAGTACTATTTCCGATCTAAAGAATCTATTCTGAGCTATACGTTCGGTAGATTACTTCTTTTTTTGTGTTTCTCTCAAATTAATAGTTAACTGTGGTTTTGCCTAAGCTCACTATCGGTTTTTTTATAGTTCTCACGTAAAGGCTAGCTTTAGCTTATCGTTAACTGTTTTTATACATTTTTGCCAGTTTTTGTTTACTGTGTGTTTTTAATGGTCCTAAATTTACTGCTTGTATTTTTAAGACAGTCTAAATCACTAGCCATGAAAACTTCATGCAAAAGACCTGGTTGCCATTTTGCCGTTACATCTGGCATGCAATGTGACAACTACAAAGGTTGGTTCCACGAGGCATGTACAGATCTAACAGCAGCAGCCTATAGCAGACTCAGCAAGTCTGATCGTAGGTGGGTATGTGTTACCTGCAACACCGATACGGTAGTTATGTTGGGTACCATCATTACTTTACTGACAGGTCTGAGAGATAAGTTGTCTAAGAATTTGGTGAACGATAGCATCATGACGGGTAACAAAGCTGGAACCCATAGGGCAAACAAGAAAAAGGATACTGACAGGTCGGTTATCGACAGTGCTGTTAACAGCACGAGTGATGATGTGCTGAAACTCAGCACCATCTTAACATCGACTGTCATCGACTCCCTCAGTAAACTTGGGTCCCTCAGGGAACAGTCCTTGAATGAGACAGTGGTTCCCAAAAATCCTGTAGGTGGATGGACTCACGTTAACAGGAGTAATAAAGCCCAAGCGTCCCCGCCGAAACCGAACGTCTCAAGTATCGTGCGGAAATCAATTGATGCTTTGGCTGCGCAGTCTACCCCCAAGACTGTCCTCCCGGTCATCACTGAGCCCAGGAATCGAAAACGCGCCTCGACATCCAAACAACAAGATACCAAACCTAGACGCCCTGGAAAACCTGGGAAATCAATTACGGTTCGTTACGACTCTGTCATAATCATGAACCTTATTGACAACTCCGACCTTCCTCTCAGTTTGCAGGACAAAAACGATAGGATGCTCTGGGGAGAATTAAACAAGAGGCTTGAACTTCCTAGAATAGAGCCTTTGACCGTAACACGGCTCACTCGGGGGAAGGACTCTAACCACCTAAACCACCCGAGGCTGCTACGTGTTACACTTAAGAATGCCTCCGACGTAGAGGACGTCCGATGGGAACGTAAGAATACTGCCCGACATACCGTATTCTGAACGAAATCTCATCCGGAACATCCCTAAGGAATCTCGCGAGGCGTTTTTCCGTGGACGAAATATCATTGTGCAAGGTGTGCCGGAAAATATAGACCCAACTCAACCAAACTCTGATATTCGGGAATGGAAATTCATTAAGCATTCCTTAAAACTCAAGAACATATTGACCCAACAGGTAATGCGACTAGCCAAGAGAGACGGAGACTCTAGGCCCCGGCTGATGAAGATAACCTTCCCCTCCTCCCACATGGCGGCTGCAACTCTGGAAGCATTTTGTGCCAATAGATGTCGGTTGCCAACTGGCATCCATATGCATTCGGATAGGCCCCACGACAGCAGGATCAAACGACAGCTGGAGCTGACAATTCCACTCGTGGACTGTCTTGATCATAAAAAAACGTGTAAAGGACAGGTACTACCAACTCGGTAAACATCGTATAGGTAGGCTACCTGTCCACTCACACACGGCTCATATAGACAAACAAGAAGAAGCTTATGCGTTCCAAATTGAAAGCATAAACTGCCTATACACGAACGCCGCGAGCTTGCCAAACAAAATGGATGAGCTACGTGAACTTAGCAACGCTAATGATGCCCATCTGATAGGAATATCCGAAACTTGGATAACGTCTCAGTTTACGGACCAAGAGTTAGCAATAACTGGGTTGTCTTTATTTCGCAACGACAGAAAAACAAGAATGGGGGGTGGGGTAGCACTATACATACGGTCATGCCTGGATGCGCACCAACTTCACAACCAAGAGTTTCACAATCTTGACGAGTCAGTATGGTGCTCAGTAAGATTATCTACCACCTCGAGGTGCCTAGTTGGGGTCGTTTACAGGAAGCCCACTGCCGACATCGAATATGACAAACGTCTGCTGGAAGGATTAACTCGCTCTACGCGTCTCGGATTCTCTTATATCCTGATTCTAGGGGATTTCAATCTCCCTAGAATCAACTTCGTGGAACATACATACATTGGTGGTGCCAACTCTACTGAAGCTCTGTTCTTCAACCTTATCGGCGACCTGGGATTATTTGAAACTGTGAAGTCGGCAACCCGTTGGAGAAACAGTCAGACGC
This sequence comes from Schistosoma rodhaini, assembly GCA_944470415.2. Classification (NCBI taxonomy): domain Eukaryota; kingdom Metazoa; phylum Platyhelminthes; class Trematoda; order Strigeidida; family Schistosomatidae; genus Schistosoma; species Schistosoma rodhaini. Next base: position 39,024,022 of record OX104037.1, read on the forward strand.
CGTCGCGCTTAGACTGGGTATTCACAAATGAAGAATTCCTAGTTGACGACCTCTCAATCCTGGCTCCCCTGGGGAAAAGTGATCACGCCGTCTTATCATTCAGCTTTGTCAGCAAAACGGAGCTACGATATCCTACTAGCAACAAGCGCTGGAACTTCAAACGGTTGAATGTGTTAGCTTTACAAGACTATCTACAACAGGTGGATTGGGATGATCACCCTCAAATTGAAGTGGATGCTCATTTGGATTTTTTACTGCACACGATCTTATGTGCTACTGAGCATTCAGTTCCTAAAATGGTCCTAAATGCTACAAGCAACCTGCAATCATCAAGAACCGCACTCGTCGTTTGTTAAGCCGCAAAAGGCACTGTTGGGCTGAATATAAACGAACTGATAACAACGGCGCGTACAGGCAATACAAACATATAAGGAACATATGCACAAAGGCAATAAGAGAAGACAGGCTTCAGTTCCAGACCAAGCTTATCGATAAATCTGTCTCCAATCCGAAGAGCTTATTCCGTTGTGGCCAAGATGAGACTGAAGCTTAAGAAAGACTGGACAACTGGACAAACAGCACTACAAAGGTTTAATACAGCCTTCCTTCGAGATGCTGACAAGCTCCAAGAATTCAAGATAACTCTCAACAATAGGTTCCAAGCTCTACAGGATCTACTGAAAGAACAAGAAACTACTTTGGAGGACAACTGGAAAGGGATAAAAGAAGCACTAACTTCAACGTGTCAGGAGGTTCTTGGTCCTAAGAAGCATCATCACAAGGAATGGATCTCTATGGGAACCCTGGACAAAATTCAAGAAAGGAAGAACAAGAAACTAGCAATTAACAACAGCCGAACACGAGCAGAGAAAGTCAAAGCACGAGCAAACTACGCAGAAGCAAACAGGGAAGTGAAGAAAAGCGTTAAGGCCGACAAGCAGAAATACATGGGAGAACTAGCAACGACGGCGGAAAAAGCTGCGAGAGAAGGGAATATGAAACAACTATATGATACAACGAAAAAATTGGCAGGGAAATATAGCAAACCAGAGAGACCAGTCAAGGACAAAGAAGGAAAGACAATCACTGAGATTCAAGAACAGAAGAAAAGATGGGCAGAATACATCGAGGAACTGCTGAATAGACCAGCCCCATTGAATCCACCGAACATCGAAGCAGCCCACACTGACCTTCCAATAGATGTCACTCCACCAACGATCGAAGAAGTCAAGATGGCCATCAGACAAATCAAAAGTGGGAAGGCGGCAGGACCTGACAATATACCAGCAGAAGCACTGAAGTTAGACATGGAAATAACTGCAAACATGCTTCACCTTCTATTCAAGAAGTTTTGGGAAGAGGAACAAGTGCCAACGGACTGGAAAGAAGGATATCTCATCAATATACCAAAGAAAGGAGATCTGAGCCAATGCGAGAACTACAGAGGTATCAGTTTGTTATCAGTACCAGGAAAAGTTTTCAACAGAGTGCTGCTGAATCGGATGAAAGACGCAGTAGACGCCGAACTAAGGGATCATCAGGCTGGATTACGTAAGGATCGGTCGTGCACAGACCAGATTGCGACACTACGGACAGATGACCTAGCCCTCCTCTCTCATACACACGACCAAATGCAGATGAAGACAGCAAATGTAGCAGCAGCCTCCGCATCGATAGGTCTCCACATTCACAAAGGAAAAAGCAAGATTCTCAAATGCAACACGGAGAACACCAACACAATCACACTTGATGGCGAAACTCTGGAAGAGGTGGAAACATTCAAGTACCTGGGGAGCATCGTTGATAAACAAAGAGGATCGGGTGCGGATGTAAAGGCGAGGATTGGCAAAGCAAGGGCAGCATTTCTACAATTGAAGAACATATGGAACTCAAAACAACTCTCAACTAATTTCAAGGTCAGAATCTTTAATACGAACGTCAAGACAATCCTACTGTATGGAGCTGAAACGTGAAGAACTACTACGGCCATCATCAGGAAGGTACAAGTATTTATAAACAGTTGTCTAAGCAAAATACTCAACATCCACTGGCCGGATACTATCAGCAACAGCGTTTTATGGGAGAGAACAAACCAGCTTCCAGCTGAAGAGGAAATAAGGAAAAGACGTTGGAAGTGGATCGGACATACATTAAGGAAATCACCAATGTGCATCACGACTCAATCCCTAACTTGGAATCCGGAAGGGAAGCGGAAAAGAGGAAAGCCAAAGAACACACTACGCCGGGAAATAGAAGCCGATATGAAAAGGCTGAATAGTAACTGTAAAGAACTGGAAAGGAAGGCTCAGGACAGAGTTGGATGGAGAATGCTGGTGAGCGGCCTATGCTCCTCGACGAGGGGTAACAGGCGTAAGTAAGTAAGTAAGTAAGTAAGCTTCTCTTCGACAAGGCAAAACTGGAGTTTCTCAACTGCTTGGTCCTAATGGCCCGACCAATAACAACAGTGATGCCACTAACCTTTTGACTGAACAATACTCCCGGACATTCCAGCTGACTCACATCAACCATACTGACGAAAGCTTCACCTGCACCTCTACAGGACTTTCCGAAGTGGACCTGGGTGCTGACCTGGTGCTCCGTAAACTGTAGCACCTTAGGAAAAGACACTTCTCCTGGTCCGGATATGGTTCATTCCGCTGTATTGTGGGAAGCAGCTTCAATCCTGGCGACACCACTTAGCGTGATGTTTGCACACTCGCTAAGCAGAGGCAAACTACCGGGAATATGGAAGCTGGCCCACATCACACCAATTTTCAAAGGGGGTCGACGCAGTGAACCCTCAAGCTACCGACCAGTGGCCCTTCTCTCCATACCTTCAAAAATTATGCAATCCCTAGTATTCGACGGCATACTAGAACACTTATCATCCTCAAAGTTCTTCTCGCCTCAACAGCGTGGTTTCAGAAAAGGTCATTCTTGTATGACCAACCTGCTGACTGTGGTTGATAGATGGACAAACATCTTTGATCGCAAGGGGAAGGTTGACGTCATCTACCTGGACTTCTCAAAAGCTTTTGATAGGGTCAACCATGCATGTCTTATCAAGAAGCTTGAACGATTAGGTATAAAACCCCCTTTGATTGATTGACTCTCTTCATATTTAGAAAACCGACACTTTAAGGTCAGGGTTAACTTCACTCTCCCTCAGGCTATGGAATGTCCTAGTGGGGTCCCCCAGGGTTCAATACTAGGACCTCTTCTCTTCTTGATTTATATTAACGATCTTCCACAACAAGTTTCATCTGACTTATTGGTTTTTGCTAATGATGTGAAACTTTGGAGAGAGATACGTAATCATAATGATATACTAGTTCTTCAGGAGGATCTGACTCGACTTCAAAGTTGGGCAGACGACGACGGACTTACCTTCAACACTTCAAAGTGCAAGGTATTCCATCTGAGACATGTTGCAGACTATAGTTATAGCTTAGGTAACTCACCCGTAGAAGTTTCCCAAGTTGAAAAAGATTTACGAGTGTTGGAGACCCTACATAGCAGAACAGACTACAGACACAACTTCTACTCCGTTAGAGTTGTCAAGTGCTGAAATTCGCTGCCGACTGAGCTAGTCCAAGCGACCTCCCAGGAGTCCTTTAAGAGGAAACTTGACTTATTCTTAAGGACTAAGTATAACATATTATTAGGATTTACCAAATTCCCTTTTTTTCCTCTATTATCATTCATATACCTAGGTTCTTACCTGGAGGTATTATTGATCCACTGCTACCAGACACGGAAGCCCGTTAAGCGAAAGCTTCTTCTATTCCGTCCTCAACCATTTGAACCATTTGAATGTTGTATATTTGTATTTATAGTGACATTTAGAGCCGTTATTTTCCCAATCCCTTTGTTTTGATTTCAACTGGGTAATATGGCGAATCTAAACTACACAGACAGTTATTTTTCAGCCAAACTTTAGTCTGGATTTTACAATCAGCTGGTTGTTGACAAAAGCGTATTAGGTTGGCGATAAGGCTTTTTGGTAACGTTGACACAGCGCGTTAACACCTCTAATATAATCATATACTTCCATTATCTTGTTGAACAAGTTAACGGAGTGATCTTAAATGATGCGTTCTACACTAAAGCTCAATATTCTCAGCATCTATTATGTCAGTTCGCGTAACCATATGTCTTAAAATGAGTCGTGATACAAATATTGTACTCCTAAGTATCAATAAATTACATGAGAATAAACATTTAGATTATAAGTTCCCACTAGCTATCATGAAAATCCTGATTACTGCGATGGTTTCAGTCACCTAGGTTGCATATTTCAGAACGTATTTCAGACTTTCTTCATCTGCTATCAGAGGGCGTCAGATGACTACTGCCCTTAATTTATCGTATTGAGTATTCTGTGGTACTTTGTCAATTAGAAATCCAACTTCAACAGCATTTCGGTCAGGAGTACACCCAACACGTTATGTAACAGATGGCTTGCGAGTTAAAGTCGCGTGCTTACTTACGCCGCCGACCACCATTCTCCAAACCCACCCGGTCCAGGGCTTTCCTTTCTATTTCTATCCAATCTTTGTTCATTCTTCTCATGTCTGTCTCCATTTCTCGGTATAATGTGTTCTTTAGTCCCACTCTTCTCATTTGGTCTTAAGGATTCCATATGAGGACTTGCCTTGAGACGCAGTTGGGTGCTTTCCTCAATGTGTATCCTACCCACTTCCAGTACTTCTTCCTGATTACTTCCTCCACTGGATGGAATCTGCTTTGTTCTCTCCCACAGTACGTTATTGCTGATAGTGTCTGGCCAACAGATCCGAAGTATTTTGCGTAGACAACAGCTAATAAACACTTGTATCTTCTGGATGGTGACTTTCGTAGTTCTCCAAGTTTCCACCTCATACAGTAAAACCTATTTTGACATTTGTATTAAAAATTCTGATCTTGGTGTTGGCTTCATTTGTCTGATGGCCTTGCTGATCTCTTCAATTGTTGGTGGTCCAACATCGATTGGGAGGTCCGTGGGTGCTGCTTCGATGTTGGGTGGATTCAGTGGAGGTGGTCAATTCAAGATTTCTTTGAAGTGTTCAATCCACCTGTTTCGTTGTTCTTCAATGTTAGTGACTACCTTGCCTTCCCTGCTTTTCACTGGTCGCTCTAGTTTGCGGTAATTTCCATCGGGTTTCTTTGTTGTGTCATACAGTTGTCTCATGTTTCCTTCTCTTTCAGCCTTTTCTTCCGACATTGCTAAATCTTCCACATATTTACGTTTCCCGGCTCTCACGCTCCTCTTTGTTTGCCTATTTACTCCTGTGTACTCAGCCCGTGTCTTGGCTCTTTCTGCTCTTGTTCGGCTGATATTGATTGCTGCCTTTTCATTGCTCCTTTCTTCGATCTTATCCAGTGTACCAACAGTGATCCGTTCCTTGTGGTGGTGCTTCTTGTGACTCAGGACCTCATAATATATTGAAAAGATTGCCTTCTTCATCCCGTTCCATTCGTTCTCCATAGTACTTCCTTCTCCAATGAATAGATCATGAAAGGCCAGCAACTTGTTGCTGAGGACTATCTTGAATTTATTGAGTTCGTCAGTATCTCGAAGAAAGGCCGTATTAAATTTTCGTGATGTTGTCCCCCCCCCGTTGTCCAGTGCTTCTTAAGTTTTAATTTCATCTTGACGACCAACAAGTGATGATCTGATGTTACATCAGCTCCTCTCCTGGTTCTCACATCCTCCATCGTCCTCCTGAACTTTTTGTTGATGCAGATATGGACGATTTGGTTCTATGTAGTATGGTTCGGTGAATTCCATGTGGTTTTGTGAATGAGTTTATGTGAGAATATAGTGCCGCCTATGACCAGTTTATTGAAGGCACATAGGTTTGCAAATCTCTCACCATTTTCGTTCCTTTCTCCCAGTCCGTGTTGTCTCATGACGTCTTCGTATCCAGTGTTGTCCATTCTAACCTTGGCATTGAAATCTCACTTCACAATGGTCAGGTCCTTGGTTGGGCACTTCTCGAAGAACGACTGCAGCCTATCGTAGAATTGGTCTTTAGCGTCTTCATCGTAGTAGTTGCTAGTGTAGTATCGGTCGTTATGTTAAGCCCATATACTTTATTCTAGTTACTGGCCAAGCTAATTCACCTATATATTATGAGTCATATTTTGGTCTTGTTAATTAGTCGCTTATTGACCTTGACTATACTTTTATATTGAGCGTATATGTATACCCTTCGTATCCTATTCATTATATGCCTGTCATTCATTTTTGCCTGATTATAAATATTGAGTAATGCTTGCTCATAGAGAGTCGGCTTCCCCGCCATCTCCAATACGCATTAATTTAGCTTCACTTTCGAGTTGGCTTACCAGCCATCTCCCATGCACGTCATTTTTGCTTCCTTCCGCTCTCATCTATTTGCTTGATCACTCTGCTTCCCTGGCCAGATCAATGAGTGTAGAAATTATATGTATTCTAATTCCATTCTCGTATTTGATTTATTTAACTCCGTTATTCATTAACGCGGATCAAGTCATTTATTACATACGAGGATAGACAGAATCAGATTTACGCCACGACATAACTGGTTAGCCCGACTAACGAACTCGCAACACTAGGCGCATAGCATTGAATGACGTTCATTGTAATGCCCTCTCTCTTCGTTTTGAAGGAGGCTTTGATGATCCATGTTCCATGAGATTCCCATTCAATAAGTGCATTTCGTGATTTTTTGGACAGCACCAATGCAACTCCTTGTGCATGTGGGGCATTTTCGTCTTCATGGCCAGAATATAACAGGAGTTCCCCTGAAGATAGTCGTTGTTGTCCAACCTGCGTCCAATGTGTTTCTGTGATGCCAAGCACCCTCAGGTTGTATCTCCTCATTTCTGCAGCAATTTGGAAGACTCTTCCAGTCTCCCACATTGTCCGGACGTTCCATGTACCTATAAAAATTGTTGCTCTGGTTGTTAGAAAAGATATCGGCCTCACGACTTCCAAAGAATCTCAGCTTACATCATGAGGCGTCATAATTCTTCCTTCTACTCCCAGGGCAGATTTTAAATGGTTTGAATAATTTTCTCTGGTTAGCGTTTTTTAACCGATTAATTGTCTACGTGATCGGATCGATAACCCCATGTTCAACCCTCCTAATTCATACGGGCTTGGGACCAGAATTAATCCTTGCAGGAGCTACAGGCGGAGTTAAACTTTAGGCCTGCAGTCATACAAATATTTAGATGGAATACTATTTACAGTACAGTATATCTAGTCGGATTATAGATATACTTTTCAGTACTTTGGGGCAGCAAGGACTTAAAATTTCTAAGTTGCCCAACAAAGTTTAAAAGAGTGTTTTTCGAAAAAGTATGAGCGATAAAAACCCAATTTAAATGAGAGATACGATATGTAAGACTTAACAGAAAAAATACCGGGCATCAAAGTGTCAGGGTAGCACAGTCCAGAAATCTATTTAAAGTTTCAGAACGATTACAGCGAAATATGTTATTTTCATTTCTGCGACAACCATCGAGGAATAAGCCTACTTCTGGTTGTGATCTGTAATATCTAGGACCTTAGACTCTTGGTATACCGCTTATGACTTGAGCACTTAAACGCTAGAATACTCCAAGTCGCGAATAAAAAAGACTGGAGGGAACTGGAGAAAAGCGCTTTTTGGGCAGGAATCAAGATGTCCAGAAAATCATGGGTATTTATAGATATTAGAGTTTGTTAAATTAACATTATAATTCAACCAATTTGCAAAGAGGCATGCTACACTACTGACCAATAGTAGCATGGCACGTTGATATTCTAAAAAGCTCCATTGCGTTCAGGTTGACCCATTTAGGGCCTCTAAAGGCTCCGCCGTAGTTTTCGCAATATGTTCCAATATGACCAAAATATTAGCTTCCATCATGATTTGTCGATGGTTTGAAACCCGAGAAAGATTAACTCGCGACGGGCAGGCTGGTTTTCATTTTGGCTGAGGATGTATTTATCATATCTTCACCCTCCGCCAAAAGTTAAAACACCGTCATACTTATTACAGGCCAGTAATCATAGTATTTCTTGACATTAGGGTCGCCTTCGATTTGTTGGATAGGACTGTTCTCTTGCATTATCTGTTGAAGGGTGTGCCTGAGAAGTTTATTGACATCTTGAAAGCCCTATTTACTTGCCGATGCTGGGACTGGTTGGGAAAAGCAGAAAGGTGGTCAGCGTAATGGTATGAAAGAATGCACAGGAATAGCTTCTTTCGGTTCTCCAAAACTCCCTGGATGGAGTCTGAGAGATAGTGCAACGCAGTGGCTAGAGACGTTATCAAACATGGATCAGAATAGAAGCCAATGGCGATCCTAATTAAACTTCATGAAAATGGATGCAACTTCTTTAACACAAACCCTTTCTGGTTATATTTTTCCTAAGTGAACTATAACTTCCATCATTATTACTTCACTCCCATATACTAATTTCTGTTCGTTGTCCTTTTCATTACACATACTGTACATTATCTCTCCACAACCTTGTTGTTACTGTGTAGCGCATATGTATTTGGCGCCTTCTTGTGTTATTGCTTGTGTACAAATAAATATATAAATTGGTTATATTATCAGAACGGACTTTTGTGGATATTTAGGTGATTTACTTGTTGAGTATATGAGCTAATCGAAGCTGGACCACAGGAGAAAGCCTGGAAGCACTGAACAGCAGATTCGTCATAGTGTGGGACTCCACAGAAATGTCGATGCTGTTTTATGTAGTTATCTCAGCACATGACCGAATTACTCACCATCTGGGAATCGCATTATCAAAATGTTGCTCAAACTTGAATGTTAAATCCAACACAAAGAAAAGTAAATTTTTCTAAGGTTACCAAGTATGTTTTGCCGAATCGATCAAACAACGAACTTTATAAAATTAGCCAAACCTCATAAAACAATTACTATATTAAATTATAATTAAGATCTGTTAACTTATATCCTGTCTTCACACTCATCTCTTAGGTACAGTTTTTTTGTTTTCTCCTTATTACAGTCTTATTGTGATTAACCAAACGACTGGCAGATGACATGACGTCTATAGGATTCAACACCCCACTGTTTTACTCTTAACCTACAGCCATTAATTAATAGCAGCAAACGAGGAGGGAATAATCAGGGATTTATTTTAGTATGTATGATACTTCGAAACGCAACTTCCTGGTATTGTACATTCGATTGTTTGCAAAAACCCCAGTGTGCACAATATATTTTACGCAATATGTTATCGCTCACTGCATTCCATGTAGGAAACGACGTATATTGTTTGACTGTCGACAACCTGAGACAAGCGAGAGTGGTGGGTCAGTTTGATAAAAAGTTTATTCTGCTGATTGGTGATGCTAGAAATAATCATTACCAAATGTTTGAAGAACTATTCTCCAAAAATCCTGGACACAGATCTAAACATTCCTACATTATTGCGGTTGATCAACATGCTGCACACGAGAGAATACTTCTTGAACGCTTTGAAAAAGAGTGTTTGGATTATTTCGAAGTGTCACAAAATAGAGCAATACAAGAACCCCAATTTTTGAAAATATTTTCCAATAAAATATCATTAAAACTATCGAGGCAATTGGTTCCCGATATATTCAACTTCCTTAACCAAGAACCAGATAAGCTATGTTGTCTATTAAAATATGGGTTCTCAGCTATTCTTGATTCTAACTCTATGGGGCAATTTATATTCGTTACCATGATACCTCGAGTAATTCCTCAAAATCATTTGTCAGAAAACCTTTTTAGAAAAACCATTATAAATTGTATTCGAGTTATATTGTTAAACAGAGGGGACACAAATGTCAGTATCATGCACCACATCAAGTATGTCACCGAAAGCTATACGTATTTTACTTCATATATTAAAGGTTTATATTTATGTTAGAATTCATTCTGCTGTTGTGTTAAACCTTGCAATATCTTTGTAAATATCCAATTATCTTCTACCAAATAGAGTTAATAGCATTTGCTTGGGTTGTCGGTATTTAGCACATGACTCCTCCGTGAGAAAATAGGAATCACGACCTGGATCCATTCAGTCGTACTTTAGTTAGATTCCGACGATGTTTTCATATTTCAGCGGCCGTCATGAGAGTAAAAGAAAGCTTACTATCAGTAAATGCATCATTAAGGATACCGAGTGATAACACAAAGTCACTCCGTATCTCAATATTAGGTTAATAAATATGTCTAAGTGTTTCAGTAACATTGTATAAAATATTCGACGTTACGGTTATCAAAATAGTATCTTTTATTTATCGAAGTCAAAGGCTTTTACTTTGATAGAGCTTGAGCAAAATTTCATGTGATATTTTAGATGACATTTTCGGTAGGTTCAGTAAAATTTTTGAACATATTCTAGTTAAGCTGTCTAGAGATTCTTAAGTGGAATTTTAGCACATGAGACCCTTTAACAGCTTCTATATATCAGTGTTCTGATGTTTGCAATTACTCCCAAATTTATTTTTTTCAGGAGTTGTGGTGCTGATGTTCATTACTGTTATGTCAAATAATATTGCTGCAACTGACTTGAATTTGTGAACACCTACTGAAATTAATTTTCATGTACCAATCCCAGGACAATCTTTGTAATCCACTCAGTCAGTCAGCTACAACGTAGGACCAGGCACATATATGCATCGGTCCAAGTTGCCATACATCGTTAGCACAACAAGACCGGATTCATAGAAGTAATTAATTTAGTGGTGGTAGTATATCAAGAAAGGGTGTATATAAGGATATAGTACAGGAAGGAAGAGAGATATGAAGCGATTTTAATCTCAAGGTTTAAGGGAAGATAAAGAGTGTATACACCTACGGCATTGTGATCGATTCTGAGACATGTCACCTAGAGTCTCCAACCATTGGTTACGATAGTCACGCGGACCCCAACCAGGTAGTCTGCATCTGCCAACATGGCTCAGACTAGAAGTTAGTGACTTCAAACACTGACGCCATGTCTTGGTTTGGCCGCCCCTAACTCTCTTCCAACCAACCCCAACACTAGTCATCATAGCGCGTCGTGGTAAACGGTGTTCAGGCATACGTAACACATGGCCCAACCATCTCAGTCGATAAAGATTCACAACCTCATCAACTGATTTACAATCATTTCCTAATACCCTGTGTTTAACCTCACTATTACTTACTCGGTTATCCCAGCAGATGCGAGCAATATTTCTAAGGCCTGTGGTCAAATACTAGTAACCTACGAGTATCTTCTACTCTTAATGGCCATGTTTCACAGCCATAAAGTAGAACAGGGCGAACTGATGTGCAGTATACTCGTCCCTTAATTGATAGACGGATATCTCGTCTTCGCCATAGGTGACGTAAGTTGGCAAAAGCCAAACGAGCTTTTTGAATCCGTGCTGAGATTTCGTCAGACACCAACCCATTAGGACTGATCAGACTTCCAAGATAAGTAAAGTTGTCGACGCGTTCGACTACTTCACTCCCTATCCTTAGTTCAGGTGTTGACGCAGGCCAGTCCTGGAATAACAATTTACATTTGGATGGGGAGAAACGCATCCCAGACATCCTGGCATTATTACTGAGTTCCAACAGAAGACTCTGCATTTTGTCAGCGTCTTCACCAAACAGGACTATGTCATCTGCGTATTCTAAGTCGCTTAGTGGTCCTCCTGGTAGGAGATCAATTCCTGTAAATTCAGTCGACGAGAGTGTTATTTCCAGCAACAGGTCTATAATGAAGTTAAACAAAAATGGGGATAGTGGACAGCCTTGACAGACACCACTTGAGGTTGTAAAATCATATGACAGTTCAACATAAGCTCTCACTCCACTGGTAGTGTTCGAGTAAAGAGCCTTTACAAGGATTATGTACTTCTCAGGTACACCTTTCAATGACAGACACTGCCACAGAACCTCTCGGTCTACAGAGTCAAATGCTGCTTTCAAGTCAAGAAAAACTATCATTGTCGGACGCCGATAAGCGTGTCTGTGTTCTAAAACTTGACGAATGGTGAATATGTGGTCGATACAGCCACGACCAGGTCTGAAGCCAGCCTGATTTTCTCGTGTTTGCAGTTCACGAGTCTTAGTTAGGCGCCTGATAATTATTGAGGCTAGTATTTTAGGTGCTATGTTAGTCAGACTAATCCCTCTATGGTTATCGCAGGATGATTTTGACCCCTTTTTTATATATTGGGACAATCAGCGATTGTGACCAGTCGGATGGGATTACATCCGTCTCCCAGATTTTAGCCAGAATATTAGTCAACCTAATCGCTAAAATTGGACCAGCATATTTAAAGACCTCGGGAACCAATCCATCAGGACCAGCTGCTCTTCCTCGTTTCAGATTACCTATAGCCTTTTGAACTTCAAGTAGGGTCGGGGGGCCTACTTCAATGTTCCATTCAGGTTTTCTGGGAATAGTGGGTAGTTGTGCAGTAGCTGAAGGCCAGCTAAACTTCTCCTTAAAGTGTTCCGCCCATCGTTCTAAACGTTTGGGTTGAGAGCAGGTAAGGGTTCCGTCTTTTCCCGAGATTGTCTCACTTACACTTGACTTCTGAATTCCGGTTTCTTTTATTAGTCTGAATAGTTGCCTACAGCCGCTGCCTTTTCCATCTCTTTTGCTTTCGTTGCCCACCACTGCTGACGATCGTTCCTTAGACTTTTAGTTAACCTAGATCTAATTTGTTTACGCTCTTCATCATGTTCAGAGCCTGATGGGATGAGTTTACGCGAATCCATCAGTGAAATAGATTTAGAAGAAATCCATTGGTTTTTTGGAGCCCTATGGTTTAAATGACTAATAGATGTTACTGCTGTTTCCACAGCTGTTCGTATGTCTGTCCACTGCTAAAACCTTGCAGTTTCGTGCCACTAATTGACACACAGAATTACGTAATATGGTGAAGTCCCTCTTACATGATACCATGTATACTAATGTTACGTTTCTATCAAGGTACTTAAAATACTTGGGTGTTTTACTGGTCAATGAATAATAGACCAATGGATAAACCGTTATCTTCAGCTATATCTCCATTCCTTTCTCAATGAAACTTGTCGGAGAAATGTTTAGTACCCAAAGTAATTTATTCTGGTGCTAATAGATTCTGTGATTGCATGGGACTAAACAGCTTGTCCTGAATCATTTTATTTCTTGAAGACGCTAGTATATGTACTAGCCAAACTGACAGGGATATAATGAAACAAGCTGTTTAGTTCAATCCTTAACAGAAGTTACTAGTACCTTCTAGTTTCTTTTGAATTAATCCCAGGGTAGGGAAACAGTAAGAAACTCAACCAGAAACTTATTAGCAATGTATATAGAGATTAAAAACAACAGAGGGAGTAATCATTTCCAGCTTGAATTTAGAGATGGAAATCTATCCCCGCATATAAGTATAGTAAGTCACTGAAATAGCAAGTTATATGAAGAATTATCGCTGTAAGAATCAAATTTTCGCTCAAGATGTTGATGGGAAGTCCCAAGTTTTGATTAACTTGTGTAAAATTCAGAATCCAACTTTTATTTCGATGATGTTAACTTACTTTGCATTGGCTATAGGGACCATCAGTTTTGTGTGAAAAAAAGCAGAAACAGTTCGTGATTTATTATATTGAACGCTTCCGTGAGAACAGCTTCTACTTCGAAACAGAATCTAGGAAATGTCAAAACTCAAGATATAGAGTAGGTACCTACTTTTAGACACCTAGAAATGTTTATAATCAAAGAGATGCTTTGTGGATATTATGGTAATTTAATAGTTGAATTTATGAGTCCATTGAAGCTAGACCACGCTAGGACGAAACGTCCAGTGCTTCCAGGTTTTCCATGGTGGTATAGATTCGACTAACTCATGAACTCAACTGTTAAATTATCCAGAGATGTGCCAGCTTTTGTTCTAAAGTATCGGTAGTCGTAATGCTCTCAATGAAGTTTTGTTTAAGTTGATTATAAAAATTTATACTGAATTAATCGAAGGTTCTGAGAACTGATTATACAGTTTAAAACTACGAGCTTAATCTCATTCAAACGCGCTTCTATTTTGAAGTCACTATTATTAATACGTCACAAATAATTTTAACCCCTTTTAAGTGAATTGGTAGCTAATCAATGGTATAGAAGTTATACATAATGTAACGTATATTGACTACTCCATGTTTAATGAGGTAGGTATTATACCCCGCCACAGCTTTGCCGGTCTTGGCACCAAAGATATCAGGAACAACCAGATAATCACAACAGGGTTCTTGTGGAGATTTAGTAATTTGATAGTTAAGATCAGGAGTCAATTGAAGCTAGACCACCATGGAAAACCTGGAAGCACTGGACGGCCGTTTCGATCTATTATGGGACTCCTCAGCAGTGCGCATCCTCGCACTCGCGAAATTCGAACCCAGGACCTACCAGTCTCGAGCCAGAGCCCTTAACCGATAGACCACTGAGCTGGCATCCAACGGTGTTAATGTCTAACCTCAATCAATCCACAAACTTGCGCGACCAACTTCCAATGTACTGAGGTAGATACCTGTCTCTACCTGATATGGATTAGCTCCATTGGCCACGACTTCTCACTAGAACTCCAGGAATTACCTCAAGGAGCCAGTCACTAGTAAACATATGATCAATATCACAAGGGGATTTTAGTGGAGATTTAGTAATTTTATAGTTAAGTTCATGAGTCAATTGAAGCTAGACCACCGTGGAAAACCTGGAAGCAGGAAGTGTAACGCTAATAAAAATCATTACATGCAACATTAATAATGTAAGTTTGTATTTCTCATTGCAGGGCAACAAAGAGTGAATGCACTGAAAGAAGAACAAGCCCTACGCGGTCTGAACCTGCAGAATACCGAGTAAAACTACTTTCCCCTTTTGTACTAAAAACCGCGTTTTTCAATTTCAAATATATCTGTTGCACCAGCACACCGTGTTCTCACTTCAGAAGCACTTGTCTGTCCTGACTGTTGTGTTGCTGTTTCAGGTCGCTCCTGCTCCCAAGTAAACGTCGAAATACAACGTGCTACAAGTGGTGATGGAGGTGTTTACGTCAAAACGCGATTAAAACTATGAGGAACCACCGGTCATTCCAAGCAAGCCAGCAACCGGTGCAATCATCCGCCAACCACCACTACTGGGAGTCTTGTCGGATTATGCTATTTGGAAGGTCAGGATTACGACGTATCTACGTACGGTTCCAGTTACCGAACATTTTGACTACCTCCTATCGTGTTTAGACGATGAAGCGGCAAAAAGGGCGATAGCCAATGGTTTTACCGCAAGCAACTCATCTGCTCAAAACTGGAAGGTTCATGATGAATGCTTTTCGTCAACAGTAGACACGCAGCTGGGGACCATGCAGTTTCTGTCGCGTCACCAGAAAATGAGTGAGGAACCCATGGAATACCTACACGCTTTGCAGCAAGCAGCAATAGTAGCCTTCCCAAGCTTAGACGTCTCTATTCGGGAAGAAATAATACGCGCACGATTTACAGAGGGCCTCTTGCCAGGTGCACTACGACAGCACCTTCTGTACATGCCACCGAAAAGCGTTCAAGACCTAAGAACCACAGTTCTCCGGTTCGTTGCCGCAGATAAGCTATCAAACGCTGTCAATACACCGCATTTGTCAGCGAATGCTATTGAACAGCCTGGAGAACCACATCAGTCCAACTTCACTCAAACTATTTTCGCGGTCAAATGGCGCCCCGATAGACAGCCGCTACGAACTAGTCAACATAACCGGAAGACGGAGTGTTTTTACTGCCAACGCTTTGGCCGGAGAGCTCGAAAATGTGGGCATAATAAGTTTTGGAAGCAAGGTGAGACCAGTTTTTCCCATTTGTCTTCATATTATTCTGAATCAGTATATCCGATAACCATAGCTGGTAGTTTACAGGGCCTACAGACTACTATTCTACTGGATACAGGAGCTTCAGTATCCATTGTGAGAGAAGGGTTTTTAAGCACATTGAATCGCATAAACCGACAAAAACCATGTTCCTGCACAGTAAAAACAGCCGGTGTTGACCTTCTGGACGTACAGTCTAAGGTGTGGTTGGAGGTAACGGTGAATAAACACCCATTCCTACACGAATTTTTAGTATGCCACACACTCACCTGGGATGTTATACTTGGAGTTGACTTCATGTTAAAATACGACGTCGTTATACATGTAGCTAAGGCTTAAGCCCGAATGGGGGAAGTAACCATTCTGACACATCGCCTTAAGAACGCAACTAAGTCGGTAGCTCACGTAGGGGTGTCGGAAGTCATACACCAGGTACAAACCAATAAACAAGTAACAGAGGATGTCCGTCTATCAACCATTTCCTGACTCCAAATATTAGTTCTGTTTTCTCAGAGAATATCTCTGGTAATCGGACGACCACGGTACAACACTCTATTCCCACAGGTGATCATATGCCATTACGTCAACCACCCCGAAGAGTACCGGTACACTATCAGCCTCAGTTAGAATCAATGATAAAAGAGATGTTAGAGAAAAAGATTATTTTGCCATCTTCATCACCTTGGGCTTCACCCATTGTTTTAGTGAAGAAGAAAGACTCCTCCCTTCGATTATGTATAGATTACCGTCGCCTTAATGCTATAACAAAGCGCGACTCCTTCCCACTACCACGGATTGATACAACATTGGATGCTATGATAGGTGCGTGTTGGGGCTCGCTTCTTACTATAGACGTTTCGTGCGCGATTTCGCATCCCTAGCAGCACCTTTACATCGCCTGACGCATAAAAGACGAAAATTTTTGTGGACCACAGAATGCCAACAAGCATTTAACACCCTGAAATCATGTCTTGCTGCTCCACCCATACTAGCTTTTCCAGACACTTCAGATAAAGGAAGTGAGTTTATACTTGACACTGATGCTAGCTCGTCAGTTATCGGAGCAGTCCTTTCTCAAACAATACAAGATGGACAGGAGAGGGTCATAGCGTACGCTAGCCGGTGGTTAGATAAAAGAGAGACAAGGTATTCTACGACGCGCCGAGAGATTCTGGCTTTGGTAAAATTTTTGCAACATTTTCGTGGCTATCTCCTAGGGCGCCCTTTTCGTGTACGCACAGACCATCGTGCATTACAGTGGCTTCGTTCATTTCGCGAACCAGAAGGTCAGGTGGCACGCTGGCAGGAGAGATTGAAGGAGTTTGATTTTACTTGCGAATACCGACCAGGCAGCCGTCACACAAACGCCAACCCTCTGTCTCGCATACCCTATGCTCCTACTACTATTAGTGCTGTCCTTAGCACAGCCCCAGAGATCGACTGGCCGTCTCTTCAAGCAACAGACCCTGACCTGCAGTTCATTTACCTACGACAACTACACGAAAACGATAAACCTTCTGCGGCAGAGTTAAAGGATCATTCCCCAGCGACGCGCCGTCTTTGTACCAAGTGGAGTAGCCTGAGATTGTATGGGGACACACTATTTATAGCCAGCGAGTCAAAACAACCACTGTTGATAGTACCACGTGTGCAAGTTCAAAATATTATGGAGCAGGTGCATCGAGAACTCGGGGAAACGGAAAACTGAACATGCGGTTTGCCAGAGGTTTTGGTGGCCATCCATCCATGAAGACGTGACTGAATTCTGCAAAAATTGTAGCACGTGCCATGCCATCAATCACCTCAGCAAAGACCCCGTGCACGTGTTGTGGTGTAGGGACGGCTTCACACCATTTGCTAAAATAGTCCACCATCACCAGTATATAACGGTTTCCGTTCTTTGATGTTGTAAGTGGCCCCATGATATCGATACCGACTCGTTGATGTGGACCTTCTGTCATCATTGGGACTAACGGTGCACGGGGTCTTTGCTGAGGTGATTGATGGCATGGCACGTGCTACAATTTTTGCAGAATTCAGTCACGTCTTCATGGATGGATGGCCACCAAAACCTCTGGCAAACCGCATGTTCAGTTTTCCGTTTCCCCGAGTTCTCGATGCACCTGCTCCATAATATTTTGAACTTGCACACGTGGTACTATCAACAGTGGTTGTTTTGACTCGCTGGCTATAAATAGTGTGTCCCCATACAATCTCAGGCTACTCCACTTGGTACAAAGACGGCGCGTCGCTGGGGAATGATCCTTTAACTCTGCCGCAGAAGGTTTATCGTTTTCGTGTAGTTGTCGTAGGTAAATGAACTGCAGGTCAGGGTCTGTTGCTTGAAGAGACGGCCAGTCGATCTCTGGGGCTGTGCTAAGGACAGCACTAATAGTAGTAGGAGCATAGGGTATGCGAGACAGAGGGTTGGCGTTTGTGTGACGGCTGCCTGGTCGGTATTCGCAAGTAAAATCAAACTCCTTCAATCTCTCCTGCCAGCGTGCCACCTGACCTTCTGGTTCGCGAAATGAACGAAGCCACTGTAATGCACGATGGTCTGTGCGTACACGAAAAGGGCGCCCTAGGAGATAGCCACGAAAATGTTGCAAAAATTTTACCAAAGCCAGAATCTCTCGGCGCGTCGTAGAATACCTTGTCTCTCTTTTATCTAACCACCGGCTAGCGTACGCTATGACCCTCTCCTGTCCATCTTGTATTGTTTGAGAAAGGACTGCTCCGATAACTGACGAGCTAGCATCAGTGTCAAGTATAAACTCACTTCCTTTATCTGAAGTGTCTGGAAAAGCTAGTATGGGTGGAGCAGCAAGACATGATTTCAGGGTGTTAAATGCTTGTTGGCATTCTGTGGTCCACAAAAATTTTCGTCTTTTATGCGTCAGGCGATGTAAAGGTGCTGCTAGGGATGCGAAATCGCGCACGAAACGTCTATAGTAAGAAGCGAGCCCCAACACGCACCTATCATAGCATCCAATGTTGTATCAATCCGTGGTAGTGGGAAGGAGTCGCGCTTTGTTATAGCATTAAGGCGACGGTAATCTATACATAATCGAAGGGAGGAGTCTTTCTTCTTCACTAAAACAATGGGTGAAGCCCAAGGTGATGAAGATGGCAAAATAATCTTTTTCTCTAACATCTCTTTTATCATTGATTCTAACTGAGGCTGATAGTGTACCGGTACTCTTCGGGGTGGTTGACGTAATGGCATATGATCACCTGTGGGAATAGAGTGTTGTACCGTGGTCGTCCGATTACCAGAGATATTCTCTGAGAAAACAGAACTAATATTTGGAGTCAGGAAATGGTTGATAGACGGACATCCTCTGTTACTTGTTTATTGGTTTGTACCTGGTGTATGACTTCCGACACCCCTACGTGAGCTACCGACTTAGTTGCGTTCTTAAGGCGATGTGTCAGAATGGTTACTTCCCCCATTCGGGCTTAAGCCTTAGCTACATGTATAACGACGTCGTATTTTAACATGAAGTCAACTCCAAGTATAACATCCCAGGTGAGTGTGTGGCATACTAAAAATTCGTGTAGGAATGGGTGTTTATTCACCGTTACCTCCAACCACACCTTAGACTGTACGTCCAGAAGGTCAACACCGGCTGTTTTTACTGTGCAGGAACATGGTTTTTGTCGGTTTATGCGATTCAATGTGCTTAAAAACCCTTCTCTCACAATGGATACTGAAGCTCCTGTATCCAGTAGAATAGTAGTCTGTAGGCCCTGTAAACTACCAGCTATGGTTATCGGATATACTGATTCAGAATAATATGAAGACAAATGGGAAAAACTGGTCTCACCTTGCTTCCAAAACTTATTATGCCCACATTTTCGAGCTCTCCGGCCAAAGCGTTGGCAGTAAAAACACTCCGTCTTCCGGTTATGTTGACTAGTTCGTAGCGGCTGTCTATCGGGGCGCCATTTGACCGCGAAAATAGTTTGAGTGAAGTTGGACTGATGTGGTTCTCCAGGCTGTTCAATAGCATTCGCTGACAAATGCGGTGTATTGACAGCGTTTGATAGCTTATCTGCGGCAACGAACCGGAGAACTGTGGTTCTTAGGTCTTGAACGCTTTTCGGTGGCATGTACAGAAGGTGCTGTCGTAGTGCACCTGGCAAGAGGCCCTCTGTAAATCGTGCGCGTATTATTTCTTCCCGAATAGAGACGTCTAAGCTTGGGAAGGCTACTATTGCTGCTTGCTGCAAAGCGTGTAGGTATTCCATGGGTTCCTCACTCATTTTCTGGTGACGCGACAGAAACTGCATGGTCCCCAGCTGCGTGTCTACTGTTGACGAAAAGCATTCATCATGAACCTTCCAGTTTTGAGCAGATGAGTTGCTTGCGGTAAAACCATTGGCTATCGCCCTTTTTGCCGCTTCATCGTCTAAACACGATAGGAGGTAGTCAAAATGTTCGGTAACTGGAACCGTACGTAGATACGTCGTAATCCTGACCTTCCAAATAGCATAATCCGACAAGACTCCCAGTAGTGGTGGTTGGCGGATGATTGCACCGGTTGCTGGCTTGCTTGGAATGACCGGTGGTTCCTCATAGTTTTAATCGCGTTTTGACGTAAACACCTCCATCACCACTTGTAGCACGTTGTATTTCGACGTTTACTTGGGAGCAGGAGCGACCTGAAACAGCAACACAACAGTCAGGACAGACAAGTGCTTCTGAAGTGAGAACACGGTGTGCTGGTGCAACAGATATATTTGAAATTGAAAAACGCGGTTTTTAGTACAAAAGGGGAAAGTAGTTTTACTCGGTATTCTGCAGGTTCAGACCGCGTAGGGCTTGTTCTTCTTTCAGTGCATTCACTCTTTGTTGCCCTGCAATGAGAAATACAAACTTACATTATTAATGTTGCATGTAATGATTTTTATTAGCGTTACACTTCCTGCTTCCAGGTTTTCCACGGTGGTCTAGCTTCAATTGACTCATGAACTTAACTATAAAATTACTAAATCTCCACTAAAATCCCCTTGTGATATTGATCATATGTTTACTAGTGACTGGCTCCTTGAGGTAATTCCTGGAGTTCTAGTGAGAAGTCGTGGCCAATGGAGCTAATCCATATCAGGTAGAGACAGGTATCTACCTCAGTACATTGGAAGTTGGTCGCGCAAGTTTGTGGATTGATTGAGGTTAGACATTAACACCGTTGGATGCCAGCTCAGTGGTCTATCGGTTAAGGGCTCTGGCTCGAGACTGGTAGGTCCTGGGTTCGAATTTCGCGAGTGCGAGGATGCGCACTGCTGAGGAGTCCCATAATAGATCGAAACGGCCATCCAGTGCTTCCAGGTTTTCCATGGTGGTCTAGCTTCAATTGACTCCTGATCTTAACGACCAGATCGATTATTCTGTTTTCTTAATAATGTTGTATCCTTTAGTTGTGCAGTACTAGAGCAGGAATTTCTACTACTGATGTAAGTTGTCTGTTGATCCAAGAGCAGCTAGAACATCGTTCAAGAAAAATAACTATCTCTAACTGCCTTATTAAAAGTGATTAACCATCCATGTACGAAAATATACAGGCACTCTAATTTCTTTAATGGTCAGATACACATCATTCATGTAACAAACACGAGTTTAGTTGGCATTTAAAGCTAAATCAATATATTATCTGACAAACTCTCACTTTCTGGTGAAAGTTTACTTTGGTAGTTTGTCTAAATGATTCTGAAAAATTTAATATACGTCATGGGTCTGTACTAACAGTAACAACTAAGTCTAACAGTGAGCATGAAGAATTAGTAAAGTTGGACCCGAAGAGGAAATAATTACGAATATGAGTAGATGATATTATAGCAATACTCCTATGACTAATTTTTGTCAAGCCCTTTTATTAACTTATTTAACAGGAAATGTTATTCAGACAGTAACAGTTCGTCTATTTATTTGTATCATTATGATGGCTATCATGTCTGAATCGACGTGTACTCTTGATCACATGTGACAGCCTACGCGCATATCTCCCTGTAGCCTAAATGTTGCTTGATGAATCATTCTCTTTCTCATGTATATATGTGCTCGAATCTTATTAATAGCCTTTGCGTTGATTCGCCTTGATTCGATTTGACTATAAATTCACCTCTACATTGAATCGCACATACACATTAGCCTCTCTGCTCTGATTAGTTCGATGTGCATGTAGCTTTGTTATCTGTACTATCCTCTAATAAACTATAGTCGCCGATTCTTATTGGATTCTGAATTCAAACACCATTAGGATTTACATAATAACAGTTATCAAGTTGATTGATAAACAAAACCTGAGGAATTATCTCGAAGCCAAGCGACCACAATTTAGAACTACTTCATTTTAGCAAATTCAATTACAAAATTGTGATCAAAAGCCTATATAAAGTTTTACTTATCATTTGAAAAAAGGTTTCTGTTCGTATTACTCTGTGAATTGTAGTGACTAAAAGGTAAAATACAATAATTAATACTTAGTAGAAAAAATTATAGTTGGGAGAATTTCAACTGAGCAGGAATGTCTTTCAGTCAGTTAATCATTGTGGTTACACGATTATAAACATTACAAAGTCGATAGATGTCATTTATATAGTGTAGGTAGGTTTTCGAAATAATTTAGGAAGTAATCCAAGAGTAGTTACAAAAATTCGAAAGGTAGCTAACAGCATATATACAATAATCAGCGATAACTTTGAAAAATTCTATCAGATGCCAGGTGTGGTTAAATAAAAAGAACCGTAAAACTTGAAACAGTGATAAGTAGTATTTGTAAGTCTACCTAGCCTATTAGAAGGTCAAACTATGATGGGTTTACGGATTCGATCTAACAAGATGAATATCGATAGTTCTTGTTTGTGCAGTAGACATACAACTAAACCATATAACAGACTGAATCACGTACTGCAAATAGTAAGTGTACATGTACAAAAACCTTTACATGGTTTTGGTACGCCCGCGCAGTTATTATTATTATTATTTACAACTATTTAAATAAAGGAAATTTTTCTTCGTTTTTAGGCAAGCGATTCATCCTCTCTTAGAAAGTCGAGCATGTCATCAAGCAATTCGTTTTGGAAGTAAACTTAACAAAAAACAAATGGAGAAACTTATCGTTGAACTAGCAAGATGTCGTATACCTTTCCAATGCGCACATGGACGTCCAACATGTACTTTAATTAAAATGATCGATAAAGAATATGATTAAATTTTACATATAAAAATGTCCATATTACTAAGAAGTAAATATTTCATAATAAAATGTATACAGTACTAGAATTGTCTAAGTTTAATCTGTACACCCTAATCTGAAGACAATAGTAAGGTCGGTGTTTATACTTTTTGTTAAAGCAAATCATAAAAAATAATCTATGAAAATAAAACAATATTGCATGTCAAACAATTTGTAAAAGAATATGGTTTAAGGAGAAAAATACAATGTTTGATATTCCTGAAGAACATCGTTATTTGAAACATTACGAAACATTTTCAGAGGATGCCATTTTAAATGTTCTGCAAAATTTAATCCAACCGACAGGAGTGAATATTGCAGTTATTCTAAGCCTTTCTGAATTTGAAGGGGAGGCTTCCACGCTTGTAACCATAGCATTAGAATAAATCCATCTATAAAATCAAAATTCACTTTTTGGAATTTCATACTTGTTAGTGGTTGACATTAAAGACAGAAATACAATTTTAAAAAACCGCTATCGAAAATACCATCAAATGCTTTACAGCATTGTACTAAATATACTACGTCTAAGATTATTTTTGCGTAATTTATAAACTACTCATTTCGACTTACTGAAATAAATGAGGATTATTAAAGTGCTTATGCGTTAAAAACATCTGATCACCTAACAATTAAGATACTAAATATAGTTAGTTTGATTTATTCTCAGTTTCAATAAATTCACTCCAACTTAAATTGAGGGTTCTTCGTTATATCTAAACAAATATACTACTGAACAGAATGATGACCATTAATGACAAGAACGACTTCAGTTATTAATATTTTGATAAGCAGAATTCATTATAAACTGCATTTTTGTGTAAGACAGTTGTCATGGTCCAAATTATTTTCTGAAGACTTTGATAGTCTAGTATATAGACAAGATGATAAGATTTCTGCTCAAAAAACTCCACCTTAAATGTTTCTCTTGAACAGAACTCATTTCGTACTGCTATGCCATAACCTGTTGTAACATGACCTGAGAGATGATAGCGAATTTAGTAGTCGCAGGGCTAACCCTAGGAGTCAAACATTTTATCTGTTTTGGGAGGTAAGAATGGGAGATTTGTTAATGGCAATTGATTACTGATGTATATAATACACCTTTCCTAACGATTGACCAATGTTGAGGTCAAGTACGGAGTTAAAAATATATGTTACGTCAAAGACCTACTTAAATAGGACACTTATCAGATAAGTGGAAGATTTCAGGCAGAAAAAACTGGGGATAGTATCAACGAAACAAGGTATCAACTCAAGTTTATGGCCATAATCCGACTAATAATCACCTTATACATCTTAGATATTTTTGCTGATAACGTTCACGTTAGTTAAATAATCACATCCACCAACCAGATTATGAAAAATCCTACCGATTAAACTCGATGCACATGACCGGACTTCATATTTGAAATGACCAATATCATTTGATAATAGAACGACTATTATGCAAGCATATATATAGGAAAACTAAAATTCTTAAGTGTTTTAAGCAATTTCCACCTCTAATAACAAACAAAGATGTTTCTATAAATTATTTGTATGTTTTTCTTATCTGACATTTCATAAGACTTGTCGACTATAATAATTCTGTAAATCTGACAGTTACTATGGGTGAAACAGATGTTAAAACTACTATAATAGAGTTACCAATACTCACTGAAAACTAGGACCTCCTTGGCGAACATCTAACGTGCGTGAAAACCATCCAAGACGTTTCATTATAGCTAGTCGAACTTTTGAAGTCAACTCTTCCATACCTGTCCCATTTTTAGCAGATATTAATGCATCGAATCCAGCGTACACATCATTTGATTCACTAAAAAGTCCATACAAAAAAAAACAATAAAATAACTTAATAAGTACACGAAATATAATGTTTAGGATAATGATTATAGTAGAATATGTATCAGCTACTTAATTCCT
The DNA here is from genome assembly GCA_944470415.2 of Schistosoma rodhaini. NCBI lineage: Eukaryota > Metazoa > Platyhelminthes > Trematoda > Strigeidida > Schistosomatidae > Schistosoma > Schistosoma rodhaini. The sequence continues at coordinate 39,049,037 of OX104037.1, forward strand.
ACCATTTTATATATGGTGATTAATTTTAGTCAACTAAGTGTTTACCAAAACGATTTCTAATATACTTTAAACTACTGTCAGTAACTGTTAGTTTTAATTCTGATATCTGGATACCACAGCCTCCACTTTCCTTTTGGCCACAGCTACCGCAAAAACATCTTGAGAAGATTTATCAGTAGAAACAAAAAAGATTGATTTAAGCAACCAACACAAGTGAATGAACACATATAAAGAATGGCCTTAAAAATAGGGCAAAACCTGATATGGTAAAGGAGCTAACAGTCAATTACAAAAATCTTTAAACATGATAAACTAAAGGATAACTTCCATAGGGAACTTGGTGTGCAATGTAGAGATTCAAATCTCTAAAATAAAAGTAACAAAATAATTAGTAGGTGATTTCTAGGGGAATTAACACATTCCGCCCTCCATCAACAATTCCTGAGTGAACTGAACATAAAAGATAGCCGATATTTCATGTCATAACGAATGATGATTCATTTACACACCATTGACGGGTCCAATCAGTCACTTAAGTCGAATGCAACGTAGAACCTAGTACATCTGTACACAGGTTCGGGTTTCCGTACTTCATTAGCACATCGGGATGAAATTGTTAGGCCAAATCCTAGAGTAGTAGAAGTGGTAACAGAAAAGATCAGACACTAAATGTATGCTTCGAGAAGATACAAATTGGTGAAACAAAAACATTATGAGGAATTTAGAAACTTAGTACGCCTTCGAATGACAGATATTGTCACAGAGCCTGAAGGTTCGTCGCACTGTTTTACCTTTTGGTTCACTTTCCTGGATTGAGAGTGAGTAATATTCGCATCTTTTTCCGAGATGGTCTCATTAACAGCCGGATTTTTAATACGCATTTGATTGATAAGTCCAAACAGTTGTATGCTATTACCTATCGCCGCTACCTTTTCCATCTCTTCTTCTTTCGCTACCTACCACTGCTCACAATCACTAAGTAGGCTTTTTATCACTTTAATTTGCTTCCGTTCTTCAAAATGTTTAGAACCAGATGGGATAAGCCTCCAAGCAAATATCAGTTATTTAGAGAATACACTTATCAGATGATGAAAGGAACAAGAAAAAGTCTGCATATTTAATACTGATATACATACAAATTCCCTCCTTTTTTAGCATTTACATGTCATTTCATATGTTCATATGCTTTTGATGACAAAGCGACTCTGAATAAATATGAGGCCATACAGGATCCCAAAAAGAAGTTTCCCCTATTCCGAACAACAACGTTTTGACATAATAGCAAAGTGTACTTTATCGTATACAACTTTTTATTCTAGACAAGATTGTACTGTTATATAACAATAAATAAATTGACCTTTTACTTTAATGATACTCTTATATTATTCTGGAATTAAGACATTACACATTGTCACAAAAGTCAACAAGAAAATGACCTTTTACTTTCCTTACATTTGATCTACTTTGTTACCGATTTTCAACACTTGAGGTGGTTCAAATGCATTGGAATCATTTGTATGTCCAGAGTTTGTCGACTTTGTTACAAGAACACCAATACTGCACAACAGCTCCTCTACATGATTCACTTGTAATTGCCATTCAGGTTGACTTACATCAACTACATGCAAAATTAGATCCTAAAATTTATGGATAATAGCATGAACAGCAAAACAAATATTGGCATTACATATTCATTGTTGAATATCAAATGATTTGAAGTGAAATTGGAATTATACGCTCCTTACCAGTAAAACTCAGTTTAATTTAAAGAAAATTTATCCCAATTAGAAACGGTTTTGGCGCCCGGGCAGTATTCCAGATCTCACACATATCGAATGATTTATGTGATGCATATGTAGTTGGTGCCTTCTTGTATCAATGTTCATGTGTTTAAATAAATAAATATATGGAATAGATAATAAGAAAGAGTTACAGTCATAAAACAATGTTATGAAGTGTTTAACTGGTTCACTTTCTCTTCAATAATACCCAATAGAACATACATAGAAGTTCTAGATGAAATCGAATTTACCATCCAAATATTCTATCGAAAGCTAACTTAATATATGTAGTGTGATAGATAGATTACCCGCTCATCAAGTGAATGTAGTAACATAAGGAGAACAAAAGTTACGAATAGGTAGATTTCATTGTACATTTTTTCATTTACATACTCCAAACATCAAATTTAAAAAATGGAGGTAAGAACAAACAGTTCGAATTTTGGTAAGAAGTTACATCTTCAAAAAGACTACAAGTCTAGTGGACGTTAACATACAGTAGTCTCTTCCAAACACGACAACAATTACCTACTTGACATAAATGTGTATGTGTATGCATCATAAGATTTGTCAGCTAGCACAATACAACAGATGAAAAACCCATAAGAATTTGAATATAAACTTGTATCACCCTTTCAAAAGGGGGTAATTTCCGGGATTCACGGTAAAATATTTATCATTTGAAGCTGATATATAAATACCATTATAGCGGTAAAAACTCCAACAAATGAGAACAACAAGCTAATCCGTAATTTGGTTGAGACATGAAATTATGTAATGAAATACAGACACAGAAAAAACTCACTGCATCTAAACATTCATCTAAAGTAGCTCGAAACGCAGCTAATAAATTAGTTGGAAGATCAGACATAAATCCTATCGTATCCAATAGTAACATTTGTATTCCAGGCAATCCTATGCTACTAGAACAACAACCATCGCTGACGTTCCCAGAAGACAACTGATTAGAAGTCATATTGTTCTCTTCTGTTTTATTTGGAAGTATAGGCAACCGACTTCGATGATGTGTAATATCCAAAGTGGCAAACACTTCTGGGGATGACGTAAGTTTGTCTGACTTGCTTAAATAACGTATAAGACTTGTTTTACCTATGGAAGAATGAAAATGAAGTGTAATATTCATTTAAAAGTATAAAATTCAAACGGTATATATTAGCGGGATATAAATTGTATTAAAGAATGTTCCGTGAAGGATTTTATAAGAGCAAACTGATGAGCTATTTCTTGGCCAATCAGAGCTAGCGGATACTTAGAGAAGACACTAGAATCTTCTCATGTAAAATTTTAAATAAAGTGACATTTTATCATTATGATTCTTCCTCTCATTCAACCTTGTTTATTTGGAATATAATTACGTTCAACTTTGTTATAATTTGGGGACTTTGTTGAGTGAAATAAAGTGTTCGAAGAATAAGAGTAGCTGGGTCGTTGTGATTAAAAAAAACTATAGGTGGGAACAATCTGTGCATATCTATCTACAACTAAACAAACGCTAATAATAGGTTATATATTTTCATGATTCAAAATGTAGTAGGTACTGGAAAAATAAAAATGCATGTCAACATAGTCAATCACATGGGAACTCTTACTGAAGCTAATAAAAATATTAGTACTTATTGTTTTGACTTGAGACGTTAACTGATATATCGTGCTAAATCCAGCAATCAGAATTCTGAGTACAGTCATTTTTATCCCACATCTACTATTGCATCTAAAGTCTAGCTCCCTCAACTTGACCAATTATACATCTGACCTCCACAGCTAAACTTGGACCAATGCAAACTAAGCAGCTCTTATTGATCCGTTATCCGCGAGCTTTTCTCTATCCCCTCCCCTTGAGTCCAAAAAGAAGTCAGCGACAGTCACTTATCTGGAAAATTCATTGACAAAAGTCAAGTAAAAAAAAGTTATCTTAGAGACACCACTAAAAATAAGAGTGAATTATGGATTTAACAAAATTTAGTTTTCAGCAGCATTTAAGCAAACCGACAGATTATAGTTAAAACTACTTTAGACTATGTAGTAAACTTATTTTTATACAACATACACCGATTCACAAAATCAGAATGAAAAGAATAAGAAAATCATAACCAGTTGACCGCTAATCACTTACAGTCCCAATAGACTAATTGAAAATACACTGAGTAACGATTAATCTAAAGCGGTACACCAACTTTGAAATCTGTTTTTTGTTTATCTGGATGATGACAAGATTGGCGGACACTTTGTCCGATATAGTGTCACATGGAGTCTGTACAATCTACCATATGGATGATATTCAGCCTGCCCTCTTGTGTCACTGTGTTTATTGCCTAGATATGATTGACAAGAGTTTGTTGCTTAATGAGCTACACTTTTGCTTAAAAAACGCGACAATATTGTTGTAATTTGTTTTATGTTTACCGAACTGGAGAAAATAGATACTTGAAGATGGACCTATAAAAATAAAACCAAATCTAAACTTATATATTGTACCAGCATTCGTATATCCCACAACTGCAACCAGAGGTAAATGATGTTTCTCCATATCTCGTCTATGATTACGCCTATGATGAATACGTTGTTTCGAAATTTTTTCCAATTGATTTAAAAGACTAGCTTCTGTTTGCTACAATGAAAATAAAATTGAAAAGGATTTTTGCAATCAAAAAAACATTTAAAATTAGTTGAAAATTAAATAAAAATAAGAGATCTGACGATACATGAGTGGCCTACAATCACTTACTTGTTAACTGGTATTTAATCATGTTTGGGTATGCAATCGACATTTTGTAGATGAGCACAATATTTTACTAGAGAAGAACGATTTATCCCCTTGACTAATAATTCCATTTCGTTTGATAACGGTTCATTCGGAGAATTTACGTCAATAATCCAATCTCGTGACCAGATATCTATCAGTCACGCTGTATTGCTAGATATCATTTATAGAACAATATTCCTATTTGTTTATTATTACAACCCCAACGAACGAGTCAGTATAACTCACCAAGAAAGGCCACGTCGTGTTGCGAGGTTTTCGATTCTGAAACTGACAAACAAGTTCTCTACTCGCGAGCCAAACTCGCTACTTGATATATATATATATATATATATATATATATATATATATATATATATATAAGCCATATTTTTTCTCAAACTCAGTGTATATTATTCCTTAGAAAATGAGGTGAGATGTTGACCAATGATCTATTTTACACGACTGATCTACAAGCTACGCAACAGCAAGTAATATTGAGAGACGTACCAGATAAAAGTGTTACTCTGTTACAATTTTGCTTTAAATGCATATTTTCTCGACCGATTCAATGTCTACAATGAGACAGTAATTCTATATACATTCTTTTTACCTACTTAGATGAATTGTTGTAGGGTTATACAAATAAAAATGATAAGAAACAAGCAAATGGTTTCAGTAAACAGAAACATGGTACAATGGATAAAGCTGGAATGCCGAAAATCGCCATCTACTAGTTTTGAGATGAGATTATATCAATATTTTGTATTTCGGCGAGACTATAATTTATGGACGAATCAATCAGATTTAAAATAACGAATCTTTGATTTTGGCGCGAAATTCATCCAACCATATGCCTAAATAACATTTTGGCATTAGGGCTGATATCCGTTCGTAATGAAAACCCTAACTTCCAACTCCAAATCCCGATTCTGATTTCTCATACTAATTTATAACCCTCTTTAGATCCTGGTAGGTAGGTGAGTTTTCCCAATTTCACTTTGGTGTCGCTCAAAGGTGGTCAATAATTATAGTCTCACCCATAATTTGATAAATACCTTTGAAAGACAAAAATAAGTAAAGGTAATATCAAAAAACTACGGAACTTAGAGTAGCCTAGTAATTAAGAACAGTATCGAAAATAAGTTTCGAGCATCTATGAAGAGGTTCTTATTGTTGTGTGGATTAAAAAATAACAGTTTTATTTATGGTATTGGGACTGGTGTGATTGGGAAGTTAATGTGCGGAGCAATCAAATTTCTCGACTGTGCTATTGACGATTTAGTAGCACATTTCTTATAGGACAAATGACACAATAACCTTCTCTTGACCAATGACTCAACAACCGTGAGCTAGAAACCAATATCAACATGTAACGACTGTTTGTCCAAAATGAAATCCCCCTATAGCTCAATATCCTGACATCACGGAGACAGCTAGTAGATAAGAATTCTATCATACAGTCCACTTATAACTGAAAACTCATGAAGTTATAGATTAAATACTTAACTGAGTAGCAACATACATAGGAAGTTACAATGTATATATGACTATGCCATAAGTGAATGAGAAATGAATAATAGGTCATCAATTTGTTAATAGTAAACTTATAAAAGAGAAAAAACCACATAACAGCAGTTCATGTGTCGACCGGGGAGCTTACCTACAATAATGGGAATATCAGGATATCATAATCCACATACGTTTAATAATGTTAGTAATTATAAACCGACCAAGAGTAAGATCATTAATCGATTGAACATGATAATCGTCCATCTTAATATTTGATCGAATACTGACAGATTTTGTAATTAATTATATAAAATTATACATATTTAAAGAGTAGTGTTTTTCACATAGCACATGGTTTTCTCAGTTGCACTCTAGCTTTTGTTCTCTTGACAGTTATGGATTGGGCCAACAATATTGAGGAAGCATAGGGCTGAGTAATTGTGTGAATTCAATAACTGAGGTTGCCCTTATGTTAACTATTTCGTTGATTTTTCAATTGATTAACAAAGATTTAGGCTACTGCAGACACATCTTATCAACGGAAAAAAATATGATCGCCTGCCTCAGAAATTCAAATGTTATACAAGGAAAAAGTTTCTCCAACTGATAAATACAGCTTTAAAACAAATTGATAAATAACTCTTACATTAAGTATTTGTATTAAACGTTCCTTTGTAGCGAAATCTGATCTATCGATCAAGCATTTAATCATATTAGGTGTTTCAAAAAATGCTGGAATACGAGCTCGAAGCAATCCGATTTCAGCTAACTTTGCTTGAAGTTTTGCTTCTGGAGTACGAGATCGAAGACTAAACAGTTGAACGACGAGGGTGTAACTGAAATTATAATTAACAACAAAAAAACAACTAAACAGCTCTTTTTCCAAAAAAGGAGATTATGTTTCATCGACCAAAAAGTACAGCACTACCCAGTTGAACGACAATAGATAAAGTCTATGTAAAGCTTGGGAGGAGGATTCCTGTCAATCATTAATAAACAACGAAAGAACTAGTTGAGATCTACACACTTAGCAACACACTTTACAACATAAGGACATTATCACGGTGAAAGTCAAAGTTGGGATAACAGTAGTAGCAACTTGAGTAACGAAAATCAAACCATACGATCACCCACATTATCTAACCATAAACTACGATTACCAAACACACCCTATCAGATATAGGAGTAATTCTAGTCAGTCTTAATGACACAGGCATCCACATTTTGCATTCCTTTAGATTTTGAGTTTTAAAATTAGCTGATACTTTTTAATCCACGACTTCATTGTTTTTCTCGAATGATAGTGTTTATGCCCAAGGTTTTCTGCTACCATTGAAACTGTTATAAATGCCACTTTGATGTACATATTGAAAATTTCAACTCGCTTGTTCATAGTCATATGAAGACGAATAATCTGGCAAATATGTGCATCTTTTTAAATTACCACAACGAAATAAAATAGTTAACATAAATCTCAGAGTAGGATGAGTAATAACAATATTGGTAGTGGGAAAAACGATTAGGCATAAGAAGGAAAAAAGAGGTTTAAGGAGATTTCAGGACTCCGATTCTAAGAGAAGACACAGACTGGATGTACCCAAACCATTGTGAACAGTTCTGAGATATTAACGAACGTCTCCAACAGCCGGTTATAATAGTTACGCGGACATTCATCAGGTAGTCTGCACCTACCTACAAGGCCCGGTCCAACAGTCAATGAATTCATGAATCGACCCCAGGTCTTGGTTTAACCTTAAAACATATTCATACACCAGCCATCATCGACAGTCGAGGTAGGTGGTAATTACTTATATTAAAACATGTCCCAACTATATCAGCCAATAAAAATTCACAACCTCATCAACCTATTTATTCTCTTTACTTAATTATTTATTTAATCACATATATATTGGTACAAAGGGCACCGGATACATATGCGCCACACAAAATAATGAGAGTGGGAGAAGGAAGAAGATGCGTATATATTGTAGTACCGTGCTTCGATAATAGTTCATTTCGATAACCGTTATTATACCAATCTTAACGGTGTATAAAATCAGAAGGCAAAAGGAAGCGGCAACTACATTTTTATTGATAATCGATGCAGACCAGAAAGCTGTCGGCACATGAGCAAGTGTAAGCGAGTGAATCAAAGATGATGCATAGTGGAGATTGGCGGGGAAGCCAACTCGAGAGCGAAGCGAAAACAATGCGTATTGGAGATGGCTGGGAAGCCAACTCGAGAGCGAGGCGAAAGATGATGTGTATTGGAGATGGCTGGGAAGCCAACTCGATTTAAGCAAGCGTTAATCAACATTTGTAGTCGGACAAAAATGAGTGACAGACATATGATGAATAAGATACGAAGTGTACACATATACGCTCATATAAAAGTATAGTCAAGGTTAATAAGCGAATGATTAACATGATCAAAAGATGACTCAATGTACAGGTGAATTGGCTTAGCCAGCAACTAGAATAAAGTATATGGGCTTAACATAACAACCGATACTACATAGCCCCCTTGTAGAAAATAGCACATTTATAAAAAAAATGTCTGTTTTCAAAAAATAACACTGAAGCGGTATGTGGATAACGTCAAAATGTGGGGAAAAATGGTACAATACCTGATAAATTACAGTGTCCAGTGGGGTGAGCGTATTAAACGAAAGTGTCATACTTATGTAAAAATGTACATGAAAGTTGTCAAGATGCGGACAAAAATTGAAATGCTAGAATGTGGTTATGAGTAAATTAGTAGGCGTACAAAAAATTTAACATGCATTTATGTCGTGACTGTCTACGTGATAAAATAACATGTTCGTATGAGCGATTCGAAATATCGTGAAAATAGAGTATAACAGTAATTGCTATGTAGTGCTGACTGAACATGAGTATAAAGAACAGTGAAATATGAATATGTTCTGATAAGCCGCAGTGGAGTATGTAGCGTCGATTTAGCGATCAGTAGGTTCGAATTTACATGCCCGGAGTTCATGTAGGATAAAAAATAACCCAGCCGTAGGATGATGACTGCATCAACGGTTGATATTCATTGCTGTACTGCTATCGATAATGATAATAAAATGCGAAGTCAGTGTGCGTTGTCGCTTGCGTTGAGTTATCGTCAAATATGTATTAGTAGAATGACCAGAGGAACAGGATAGTGACTGCGGAGACGAGATATGCGGAGTCGTATTCCTTTATGGTCATGCAGCCTATCGTGGTTTGTGTAGTCAGAGGGATATGCGCTCAACCTCATTTGTTGCGAAACCGTATTAAGGCATAATAAAAATACCAATACATATGATTATCGATGACGGCGAGTGAGACTGACTTGAGTGTGACGAACAAGAGTGTAACTTTGAGAGATTAGCTCTAAACTCTATGTTCTGGCGTACAGTGCAATGGAAATAAAATATTAATTGCAGTAATCGAATAGTGTTTATGGGTAACGGATGATGCAGCATTCAGTTATACATGTGAATGAATAGATAATGTGAACATAATCATTACAAATCGGCTGGTAATGCGGCGTGGAATACTTGATTTGTGTATAAACATTAAAGTATGGATCATCGTGAAACCAAAATTGCGGAAGTTCGGTTTCGGTTGTCGCTGGAAATGTAGGAAACGACGGTTGCTGCGTACCAATGAGATGAATGAACATTAGTTGCATCGAGAACATAAGTTCCTACCATCAGGAGTATGACTCCAAACTTATGTTTATGATAAAGTGTAATATTAGACCGAAAGTGACATTAAAAAAAAATTGGAACGAACTCACCTAAATCAGCAAAATTTTACGTCATTGGATAATAAAAATTATCCAGTGAGTTTTGAATATCATAACGTGTAATGTCCATATAATTATGATTTGTTCGATTAGTGATTCGACAGCGTAAATGTCATAGTTTAACGTTAATACGAACAAAAATAATAATTCCACGTTAGTTGATGATATGAAATTATTGTAATAATGAGCATATAGAGGTTATTCGAATCATAACAGAATGTGTCGTCGACGGCTCCATTTTTGGTTTGTGTTCGCTCGTTGCGGTCGCCAATTATGTAGTGAGTTCGTACGCAGAGGTTGTCGATTCTTGTCCGTGTTCGTTCGGCGAGGCCTCCAATTCTGTTGCGTCGTGCTCGTACGGCGAGGTATCCAATTCTGTTGCGTCGTGCTCGTACGGCGAGGTATCCAATTCTGTAGCGTCCTGCTCGTACGGCGAGGCCTCCAATTCTTTAGTGCCGCGATTCGTTAATCGTTCATTTCGATAACCGTTATTATACCAATCTTAACGGTGTATAAAATCAGAAGGCAAAAGGAAGCGGCAACTACATTTTTATTGATAATCGATGCAGACCAGAAAGCTGTCGGCACATGAGCAAGTGTAAGCGAGTGAATCAAAGATGATGCATAGTGGAGATTGGCGGGGAAGCCAACTCGAGAGCGAAGCGAAAACAATGCGTATTGGAGATGGCTGGGAAGCCAACTCGAGAGCGAGGCGAAAGATGATGTGTATTGGAGATGGCTGGGAAGCCAACTCGATTTAAGCAAGCGTTAATCAACATTTGTAGTCGGACAAAAATGAGTGACAGAGATATGATGAATAAGATACGAAGTGTACACATATACGCTCATATAAAAGTATAGTCAAGGTTAATAAGCGAATGATTAACATGATCAAAAGATGACTCAATGTACAGGTGAATTGGCTTAGCCAGCAACTAGAATAAAGTATATGGGCTTAACATAACAACCGATACTACAATATAATTGAAGGAAAAAAAGAAAAGGAGAAGAGTAATGATGGGGGGAACTGAATGTACAACCAGAAGAGCTCTCTCAGTTAGGGAAGTTATAGCCACTCTTTATGAAGAAAGTAGAAGAAGGTTACAGCAGGATCGCCACTGGCTTCTATTCTGAGCCATATCTGATAACATCTCTAGCCACTGTGCTGCACCATCTCTCGGACCCCAGCCAGAGCGTCGTGGAGGACCAACAGAAGCTAGCCCTTTGCAGCTCTCTTTCATGCCACGACACCATGTCATACACTGACCTCCTCTCCGCTTTTTCCAACCAGTCCCAGAGTCGGCAAATAATGCACGACGTGGAAGCCTCTGGGACGACATTCGTAAAACATGTCCAAGCCACCGAAGTCGGTGTTTCAAGATGGTGACACCAATCGAATTATCGTCTCTGCGCCCGAACACACGATGCCGAACCTCTGCATTACTAACATGGTGTTGCCACTGAATGTCAGCAATCCTTCGGAGACAACGATGATCGAACACAGAGAGACGTCTAACATCCTCAACTCGGAGAGGCTAGGCTTCACAAGCATAGAGCAAAACTGCTCTCACCGACGCGTTGTAGATCCGACCTTTTACAGCCAGACTAACATCACGAAGGTGCCAAAGATGGCCCAGACTGGCATAAGTCGCTCTGGCTTTCATTATACGTGCATCAATCTCATCACTCACGCCACCACCAGCACTTATGTAGCTACCTAGATGCAGAGGGAGGACGCCAGGTAGCACACCGGCGATGACTGTGCCGGAAGTTAGTGCTGGCCAGAAACAGGTTGTGGTCTGTGCACAGTTGCAGCAAACGGTCCCCGTTATCTGTCCTGCGACCAACAAGTCCCCATCGGCCACCTAAACGACTCTCTTCTGTGCCTAGACGCCCGACCTGTGCATTCAAGTCTCCGGCTAGTACTACAATATCTGTAGAACGCGCTTCCTGGAGAAGAAGCGTTAACTGGTGGTAAAACTCATCCTTGATTGCATCCGGGCTGCAATCTGTCGGGGCATAGGCGGAGATGACGAAAAGACACCGTTTCTCTCGCCAGTTTCTTCTCACTTTGATGGAACTTTCTAATCTAACAGCACATAACCGACTGTTAATGGGGATCCAATCGATGAGTGCTGCCTCAGCTCTAGCGTTTAGTGCGACACCAACACCAGCAAGACCAGACGAAGATGCCACAGGGTCCCCGGATAAGCGCACGTGGAACAAGCTTTTCGAGGCGACAGATGGAGAGCGGATTTGTAGTACTTCACTAGAGTCTTGAATACGGGTCTCGGATAGACAACAAACGTCAACATTAAGACCTTCCAAAGACATAGCCAGCCCTATCTGTTGTCTGATCTGCATTAGTGTGCGAACGTTGAAGGAAGCCAGCTTGAACGGCGTACGTGGTTTCAGAAAGACTGCTTCAGTATTCATAATCGGTGGAAGCATTCACTTTCAACCAGACAGTGACTGGAGATCGTTTAGATAGGACGGATTTTCCACCAAGAGCGAGCTGCTGCATAAGTTGAAAAGTAAGGTTACACAAATTGGGGATAAAAGGGGGTGAATTAGCGATATGGTAAATAATAATAATAATAGTAATAATGCAAATTGAATTGTTTCTTGTATGAATGAGAATATAATTGTCAGCTGAATGTTCCATTTCATTTATTTGCGAGAGGGCTGTGATACTGCCCGGGTGCCTAAACCGAAGCAGGTGGTTTTCTTAGGGGCCACACCCCGAGCCTTTGACCTAGAGGTCTAATCCACAAGGCAGTGGAGCATTGTGAGGAGATGCAGTCCCATGGTAGCCGGTCACCAACAGTTGGTTCATACGCCACTCGTTCCTTCAGGATACTGGAGCCCATGTGCACCATTGGTTTGGAATCAGGGTTTTCCAACTCCCCTAGGTGGACCCTCCGTGTCCACCAACCCGGTTAAAGCACCGGACATTCGCTTTTCGTCCTCTCACTTTCGTAAGCAACACCCCTGCCACGAGAAGACAGTGAGTAGGACTTCCCTGGCAGAGGCTATATATTCGCGTGGCCATGTGAGAGCATTTCGAGAGGGAGAGCAGACTCTCCCCACTCTCGATCGTATCAGGGCATTTGGTGACCTTAACTTAATCGAACTTTACTTAATACTCTGAGTCCAACCTCAGAACTGCTTATTCGGTGGTCCCAATATATGCGAGCGATATTTTGAAGATAACTATGAATGAATATTAGTTTTCCATGAATATTCTCTATTTTTAAAGGACACTTTTCATAGCCATAAAATAGAGCAGAGCGAAGTGCTACATAGTATACTCGTTATTTAATTGGTAGATCAAGTTGGGGAAAGCCAATCGAACTTTCTGAATTCGTGCAAAGATTTTGTCAAACACTAATCCATCAGGGCTGATGAGACCTCCAAAACAAGTGAAGTGGTCGACGAGCTCCACTAATTCACCCCTATTACTAGATAAGGTGTTAACGCAAACTGGTTGCATTTAGGTGAAGAAAATCTCATTCTAAACCAATGTATCGTTGTTCAAGGCGTCTTCATTAAATAGAACTATGTCATTTTTTCATTATAAGTCAGCAAGTGAATCTTTCAGAAGATCGATTCCTGAAAGGTTAGACGACAAGAGCGTTATCGAGAAAGGAATATCTACAACAAGGCTGAATAAAATAGGGAAAGCGGAAAACGAAAAAAAAACAGTTTTAAGTTGGCAAGTCATCTAGCTACACTGATATGGCGCGATAACTTGAACTGATGCAGATATGTACCAGGTTTCACGTTGCTTGTGGCTTGACTGACTAACTAACCAGGATTTCTATGGGTTATTTAAATTATATGCTATGATTATATCACTCTATTACGTTTAAAAACTGATTACGCTACCAGGACTAGAGGAAACAAAATTATTACATGAAACAAAGATATAGAATAATAAACATGTGACTAGGCCACTCGATATACAACCAATGAAATTTCAAATCCACTAAAACCACTTAAGTTTGGGCAACCCAGTAGTACATCACAAACCTTCAAATACAAGCACTATAGCTTAAAATTGGGTATATAAACCTGTACTGGTTAACAAAATCCACAATATTCGAAAAAAGTTACAACGATACATTAGTGTTTATCCGACATGCTCTGAACTATGCGATTAAATTGTCAATTTCTGTATTGTTTTTTACGCTATGATTATGAAGTTTGTACTTCTGTGCACAATTCAGGTCAATAATTAATGGTGTGTTCTGACCACAATGAGGCTTCTATTCCGTTTCTTTTTTTTCGTTGTTTACAGCGAAACAGCTATCCAGTGCTCACTAGTTTCTAATGCTTATTCAGATAATGTCACTTGGTGAAGGAAACTATTTCTAAACTAGACTGATTTTCCACAAACAAACAAAATAATTAAGCTAGATCACACACAGGAAACATATGAATATTAAACAATAGGTATATCGGTTTAAGTTGTTCATTGATCAAAATTAAAATGAAAGAAAAAAATCGATAGAGATCTCCCCACAGTAACAAGTCAAAAACCCAACCATTCCATGATTAATTTGCAATATGTTTAGAATAAAACTAACCGATCATAAACAGGTATTAGCCAGGCCTGTTGCATAAGTGCCAGTTGTAGTGTCGTTAAACGAGGCCAATTTACGAGGACTGCTGTTGCTCGATTTTTGACGGTATGAGCAGAGAATGTGTTATTTTCTTCGTTAGGAAGTGTATCAGCAGTCTGAACAGACTGTTTCCCATCACGATAAGCAATTACAGAATCTGATACATTTTGCCATATACCTTTACTAAAAAACGGTCCTCTATTAGTGTTGGCGGCTTTTATATTGCAAAATATCTAGAAATATAATTTAAGAAATTAAAGACAATATCACCACCTATCCAACACTTCTCAAACTAACAAAGACAATTTCCCACTCCCGGATAAACTAGCAAAGCAAATTAGCATTCATAAATAAATTCAACCAGAGGTGTGATAACGCATAAAGATAGTTTACATCGCAAACTGATAGAAATTAGCGAACCAATGGGAACCTAGAAGCACCAGATAGGTACTTGGTTTTGGTTTCAGTGTTCTCAGAAGTTGCTTAGTCACAACACATATGATAAAACCTGGAAGAACATTATGTTTTGCGGTGAGCATGACATTTTTAGATAGATAAGTAGAAACACAAGTGTTCAGTTTTTCAACTTCAGTCATATCAGAGTAATGAACAGCACATGACAGGAATCATTTATCCAAACTGGATATATTATTTACAAATCTCTATGCCTTGCCTGATAGTTACATGTTTATAAACTTGCTATGACCGGATAAACATTAAGTAATGTCGAATTTCCGGAACGGTCCTGCCTGAAGTCATTCGTATTTTTGGTTGTATAATTACTAAATGGTTGAACTATTGTATTTTTATATTCTCCAACTTGCACGCTTTCGAGTGGTGTATAAACTCTTATTGTATGTTGTACCTTTTTCAAGCTACTGTTGCTTATTTACGGACCTATTACTCAGTCCTCTCCCATTTATGGTATAGTTATGCCGACATTGTAATTCTTTAATTATATTGACGCGTGGTCAGGATTTTACGCTATATTACTGTGTGAGTGACTCATAAATTCAACTGTATAATTCGGAGCTATCTGCTTGTTGCATTGCGTTTTATTCTGGCTATCGGGTAAAAGAGAGTGGTAATCTACAACTCGTGCCAATAATCGTTTAGTGTTACTGTAGTTTGTTATCTCATAATTGCCGTGTCATTGGTTAGCCATCGATCGACACTAGATAGACAGTCTAGGCGAACTAATCAATACTCGAACTAGAGCGATATAACTGCTTTTCTGTATAACGATTCGACTAAACGGGCTTCAAAAATAACCAACAAGAAATTTCGTTCATTTTTTTTACTGTCATATCAAAAAGACGAGAAATCCTGACATCCATCCTCGTGATTTGAAAAATGAAAATTATTGTGCTAGCTATAAAAAATTCTTAGGCTATTCTACTCTACTCTCTAACCGCACATGACACTGGGGTGATTACAGTAGATTGTTAGTTTAGCTCAATTAATAAAAAAATTTGGACAGGTCTAAGAAAAAAATGAACGTCTAAATGATGGAGCTTCTGTTTCATCGTAACTTTGATTAATCATTTTGGTTTATTTATAAGGAAAAAATTTAGTGAAACAACTTCGATGACAATCCTATTTATTCACAAGATCTAAGAGATTTACTGAATTTGTTCCCGATTGTCTTTTTTACTAATTAAAGGTTAATAAACTGGAAAGTTTTATTTGAAGGTTAATGGTACTATCACCTACCCCCCAGCTGACATACTACATACCTCTGTTTTCTCAAAAACTTTGAATAATTAATTAGCGACTGGGAAACACTCAGTGGGAACACAAATGATTTAGATAGTTTGCATAAGAAAGGATAACTTCACATATTTTTTGGAGATAGTGAAATAAAATCAGATCGAATACAACTGATTTTTCATGTTGTAACATTAATATCGTAACGAAGTTGTCGAACGCCATCATTTGGACTGATCACTAGGAAGCCCAGCTATTTGTCATTACATTAGATGAATTTATTAAATTATTCATCTTGATAACCAAACAGTTGCTTTAGGACATTGAGTTTAATTAAAGAGGATATTGGAGGACTATTTTTAATAATCAGTCCATAAAGTCACTTTTGGTTTGAGCCAAGTTGATAGATGCAGACTACTTGGTTGGAGTTGGTGCGACTATCGTAACCAATGGTTAAGGAGACTGGGTGACATGGCTTAGAATCGATAATAGTGTAGGTGTGTACACTCTCTGTCTTCCTTTAAACCGTGAGCTTAAAATTAATTTATACCTGTATTCCTACGAAACAATCCTTTCTCCTTGTATTATATCCTCATATCCAATCTTTTATACATTACTACCATTAAAGTAACAACTACGAATTTAGCGATCATCTTGTTGTGCTAATGAGGTGTGGCAACTTGAACCGATACATATATGTGCCTGGTCCTACGTTGTAGCTGACTGACTGACTATTGAATCTTACATTTTTTATGATACTTAAATCTCTCAAAGTTTGGTTTAAGATGTAATATTTGTAGTCAAATTGAGAATTCATTGGGATAATTGCTGTGAAATCTGCTACAAGAAAATTCAACGATCCAATGATATTGAATTAAATTTGCCAAGTGAAAGAAAACATGAACTATCAAATCAATATTATTTCTATTAAATATAAACTAGCATTAATTTCCCATCATTGGGTGAATCACAAAAGTAATAGAAATAGAATGGAATATGAATTTGACTGAAATATAAACAAAGGACACAATTTTCTCAGTAGATACAAATGAATTCTAGCCAACACATAACGATGTCTAGTTGAATTTTGCTGGTTTCTGCAGCTACACAGCAATCGCCTGTTGTTTGAGGCTAGACTAGCAGTTAATTGAGAAATGTGTTATGTGTTGTAAACGCTTATGTTAGTGGGATCAGAGATAAACAACCTAGTCACCACATAATAATATCATTATTATATAACTCATTTACCAAAAGTACAGCCATAATGGTTCTGTTCTACAAAATCCATATATCGTCATGACGCTCAGACCATAAGAAAATGTGTTAGTTCTAGAGAAGTACTACAGTTATCAACGCAATGTTTACCATGTAAGGCAATATAATTGACTTAGTGAGTCATTTGCAGTTTTACAGTTTCGAGGTATGTGCTTAGAAGTGAATGGTTTCATCTATGAGACTAATGAAAGGATTAACCAATTCGTTAACATCTATATACAAATTACAAGGGAAGGTAATTTATCATTATATTAGTTTTCAAGAGAACCAGGCATTAGTTGGGCTCTCTACAACCTGAGCAGAACAGTTCCAACTTGCAGGACAACCACACAGGTACCAAGAACTCGAATCAATGAATCATACTACACTTATGTATTACTTCCGATAAATGATCCCGTTAATCAGTTATGCGCAGCATAAACAGGACAAATCTAATATATTTCGATTACACAACTGCTAAACCTATCATTATAAGCAATAGAGATATGAATTACATACTAATGAAACAGGCTTTTAAGAACGCAGAAAGGAATTACCGACATCAATGACGTCAGTTACCCAACAAATCAGTCTGAGTATGAGAAGCTAGTAAAATCTGAGGAGATATGCTGAACCCTTCATAGTGTCATTAGTAAACACTCGGTTGTTACATAAGAAACCCTTAGTTCTTTACATCAATATAACTTATGCTATGTGCTTTAGGGTTCTTACATACAGCTGAATGTTCAGAGCCAGCGATTCACAAATTAACACACTAATATCTTGTATATATGCCTAGAAGACAACATATATTCATGATCATTGGTTCCACATACACAGTTAACACATTAAGTACTCTTATAAGTAGTTTGAAGAATCTTCTCTGCAGATGTAGAATACCAGAACAAATAATTATCTCAGAGACTAAATTCATGAAACTTTAAATAATGCTAAAACAGCCTATTGAAGATGAATATGAGGAGTAAGGAATAAGCAACGAGCTTGAATATGATCAGATGAGATTTATTGATTCAATAATTTTTTAATCGACACGAAGAGGTATGCTACACAGCAACCTGTTTACATCGCAGGAAAATTCTAATTATTTGATGTTGATGAACTTTTTATTAGAGGATATATTAAAAATTAAAACGAATAACATTAGTAATGCAATATTCAACCTACAAAATCTATGATTAATGCTAGGCTTTAATGAACCAATAATTACACACTTACCACACCAACGGTAGTCCAAAATCCTAATGAATCTACAAGAGCGATAGCTTCGTCTACATTGGGATCATTTTTAGGTAAATACGGAAACTTGTTGTTGATCCTCTTGTAAAATGCACCTTTTATATCTTTAATGTAAACATTAAACAAGTTGATGAGTTCCTGTTAATGAATAATATTTAAAAACTACTAAATGGACAATTAATTTGTATTTGTTTAAAACTTTATAATATTGTGGTCATTTATAACTTGCTACGATAACAAATTGCGATACCTAACACTTGTCCAATAAGCATCAGTTTTTCAGAACTATGAATTTCCTGTTTCGATACTTTTGTGATTCACCAAGTCTTAATGACCTACGAACCTTAGATTGATTGTATTTACGTTTTGTATACATTCAGAGAGCTGTTAGTGGTGGACAGACTACGATGAAGGTACATTCAACTAATAAGCCCGAAACAAGATAGAACTTTAGTCTCGTGTATGACTGATTGACATAGATTTCGTTGAAAGCCACTGCCAAAAATATAATCGAGATGTAAGTAAAAGTAACATCGATTTATCTGCTTAAAGAACACATATGCCGACAGGTTGATCAACTCAATTCTGAAATTTTTAAATAATTTGGAAATTCTTAAATCCTCATAAAGTAATAACCTTAATTTAAGGACTCTATAACAACCTATAAGATGATGTTGCAATGCTTTGATATCTTTCTCCATAAGCATTTTTGCCGCGTTCCCGAATTAAGAAACAGAATATCTAATAATAAAATTTCCTTTCCAGTAGCTAAAGTCGGATCAAATTTCTAAACTTGACATATAGCTTATTATTGAAATAATCTCAGAATATTATGCAAGGACAACTTATTTTTCCTTATCATAACTTTCATTTCTTCTATCTCAATTATTTACCAATTCCTGAAATTTTTTGTCAGACGAAATCAAACTTAAGCCACGTTGGTACTTTACCTTCTCATTGTTTAACTGGACAGCGATAAAAAAAATTAATGAAAGTTCAGTTCATGAAGTCAGTGACTGTTGATCTGAGACATGTAGGTTATATGTAGACCACTTGGGTGTGATCTGTGTGCCAACCCCGATTAGTGGTTGAAGGCGCTGTGTGACATGGCTCAGAATCGATCACAACAGCATAGGTGTATTGGTGCAGATGAATTCACTCTTTGTTGTCCTCTCAATATTGAATTCCAGCATCCCTGCAAAGATACCTCTCCATCCCATATTTTCGAATCATATATCAAATATCAAGTCTTTTTCGTTGTCGTTGCCAGTACATTTTGATCTATTTTACAATGTCTTGTTATATTCATTTCGTTGTATTATTGTGGTATGACAATTTATATCAATGCACATCTGTGAGGCTTTATGTAGATACTGACTGAATTAGCACATATAGACTGGACCTCAAAATAACACACTTCACTCATAAATTATTACGACTACAATAAATATATGATATTTCGTGAACGTAGTTCACTTTATAATCTTAAAGAGAACAAAAACACAGAATTGGGCAGGACAGTATGAGTTCATTGTATTTCGTTAGGTTTTCATCAGCTTTTTACAACGTATGGTATCTTAAGACAAGAATTATTGTAAAGTTTACATACTCATAACAGTGAAATTGGATATGTACAATCATGGTCGAGTAATGGGATTGAAGACATAAAGTGCTATAAATAAATATAACAAGTGAGAGATTCTAGGTCATCGGACATTATGACAAGAGCATTTAAGAACACCATGAGTTGAGGTCAGTCAGTCAAAATAAAATTATGAATTCGAAAAGAATAATGCGATCAAAATAAGAGACAAAATTTAAACAAAGAAAAGGCATGCAACTTACGTGGTTGAATAATCACAATATTATGCCCATTTTCGGGTAGAAGGTATGATTTCTTCAGCAACTCATCGTACACTTTATTTGAATCCGCATCTACCAAACTTGAACCTAGATAATGAACATGATTAATAATAGAATAAGTTGTATTCCCATAAAATATCATTATGAAAGACGGCTAACACATAACATTATAAGCTTTTAAGAAATTAATGAACTGGATCATTCATTGAATACTGTAATTGAATAATAGAGTCAGAAAAGACTATTCGTCAGCAAAGTGAGCGTTGTTAAACTGTAGAAAAAGCATGGATGGTTGTAGTGTGTATATATCACAATGAGGCTAAAATAGTTGTAAGAAAACTTCAAAACACTAATGACTTAGCGATTTAAAAATTCCTATAGAATATTTAAAAACAAAGAGCATTAGCATGAACGATTGTTTTCGATAACTTCTCCATTAGGCTCTGCAATTATAAATCCAAAACTTTCATTTTTTTAAAACAGGCAAAACATTAAAGCCAAATTGACCTATGTTACAAACTGAAAATGGAAAAAACGCCGATTGATTTGTAAATAGTAAAAACTACTGACAAAACAAAATAACGTCATTGATAATGTGAAGAAAATATCATAGATAAAAGGTGGGAAAAATCAAGTCACTATTAAGGTGATGAGTTTTAATCAATAAGATAAAATCGTATGCAAAAATAGTTAATACAATACCGGAATCGTTGTGTTGTACTTGTAATAATATTAATAGTAATAATAGTGTAATGGCAGTAGTAGTAATAATAATGATAGCAATAACATCATTAGCAATAATTAATGATGTTATTGCTATTAATTATAATTATATATATCTGGTGCCCCCTTGTACCAGTATTTGTGTTCAAATTAGTTAATTAATTAACAATAATCATCAATGAGTAATAACTCATCCCAGCTGAGTTTACAGAAGAGATAAAACACTGCTGTAGCAATGTCATGCTCTAAAAAGTCAAGTAATATGATAATAGTAACAAATTAATTGAACGTTTGAAGTAAGAAACAAGAAGTACAATTTCTGAGCTACTTGCTTTCGAAATAATCAAGAGAGAGCACCCTTTATTATGAGAGTTTAGCACAATTAAGCAGTAGGTCATCGTCCTCGAAAATAAACGAAAAACATGATATCAGTTTATTAGCCTAAGAATTTGTGTTAAAATGTTTTGCAACTGAAGGAATATATATTGAGCATATACAAAAAAAAAATAATTTGAAAGCCACTTGAATGTATAAAAGTAATTTTTGTGAAGATTACAAAAAATAGATGATGCAGGACGAAAGAATCATGGAAGAATGTATATAATCACCCCGATGAAAAATGTCAATACAGTGAAGATGAGATATAAGAGGGCACCAAGAAACGCGCCATACAGAGTGAGGGTAGTGTTGCAGAAAAATGAAGAAAGAAAAAACACAAAAAATGAAGGATGAAGCAACGGCATGCAACAAACAATACAGTTCGAGTAAGACATTCTGATCAGCAATTTGCACCCCTATCTTGATGAAGAATTAAAGACGGAAGAGTTGTTACTGGATTTTAATTTCAATCATGTCCAGTGACATTTCAAACCACTAAACTGCACGAACTCTGGAGTCTCATTTAGGAAAATATAAAGAAATGTCTGGTGTAAACCTGGAACGTTTATCACCCGAACTCCAAGACGTCATTTTTTGTTATACGGAGATAAATCTTTTATCCTACAACAGCATCACCAGCCCTATTTCGGACACATAAACATCTCGGCTATTCTTAATGGTTCGTCACAGTGTTAATGCACGGTTTTGCCATTCTTGCAAGGGTGTTATGAAGCTAAACCTTGCATTCTGCATTTCTACTTGTTTTGCATTTTTCTTCTTATATGAAACAAATACTTTCTCCCCTCAACTACGTTCATTTATTTAAAACACAAATAAGCACCTAAATCAATTTCCATCACACGAATAAGGAAATGGGGTCGTGAAGAGATATGGGAGAGATAAGAAATATGATCAGAACAAGTAATCAAATAAAGAATAGGTAAATGATAATATTTCATAATAGCAGACAGTCTAATAAGGAAAATACAGTCAGGAATACTTCCACTCAGAGTTTCGCTCATTATTATGAATATAAAAGAGAACTACAGCATTATCGCTACAGGCTACTATTCCGAAACTCCTCTAATAATATATCAATCAAGAAACGCTGGTATCTAAAGTAAAAATAGAAAATCACGTGAGAGTATAATTTATGGACGACCTTTGAGTGACACTAAACTGACTTTGAGAGTGTCCGCCCAATAACTAGGACCAAGTGAGGGTTATAAACCAGTGTGGGGAATTAGAGCTATGATTTACAGTTGGTGGTTAATGTTAGGAATTAGATTTAGGGTTTTCATCACGAACCGACATCAGCTATAATTCCGAAACTCTATTTAGCCAAGTGGATGAGTGGATTTTGCGTCAGAATCCGAGATCTGTCATCTAATACCTGGTTGGTCCGTCCATAAATTATGGTCTCGCGGAAAATCATTTTCAATAGATTATTTATGTATTACTTACATCTTCTGTCAGGAAAGTATCGAAATAAACGTCCAACATTCCGAAACATTTTACAAACCACCAGGTGATTATTAGTAGCACTAAAATTTACATAGTTTGTATCGTCAAGGAAGATATGACCGTGTCACATCGATGACCCACACTAAAGCAACCAATCTTAAAATAGCGCCTCCTAGGTTTGCTCAAAAAATGATGACTAAATAAAAACTCCCTATAGTTATCCTCTGAAACACTGAAGATTGTTAAAAATGTCGGTAAAATAATACTGAAGCTGTAACTTAGCGCGTAATACCAGCCAATCCTAAAATAATATAAATTACATCAAGTTGACTTCATACTGAGTTACTACCTATAGTCGATTGGTAGATACTTTTATGTCTGCATAATTGTACCACTACACATTGTAGCTATTGAGCCCTTAGATTCCATGTGCAACATGGTGACCATAAGGAAAGGAAAATGAATAACAGTGACTTAAGTGGAGTTTCGTTTCCTGAGTTGTGTAGCAGCAGTGAAATATCACTAAGCCCTAGCCAATTCATCCGGGAGTAGGGTCACTGAATATCGAACAGATCATCGATCCCTGTTAAGGCCAAGGACAACAAAACGCTCATCAATTAATCATACTCCATGGACTGGCTCATGCGGTGGTGGTCTCATTAAAATCTCTGTACTCATTCTTACTAATATGTTTACGTTATCACGCTCTTTGTGTTATACAATCTTCAAAGCAGACGTA
This sequence comes from Schistosoma rodhaini, assembly GCA_944470415.2. Classification (NCBI taxonomy): domain Eukaryota; kingdom Metazoa; phylum Platyhelminthes; class Trematoda; order Strigeidida; family Schistosomatidae; genus Schistosoma; species Schistosoma rodhaini. The sequence goes on from OX104037.1 coordinate 39,072,897, forward strand.
ATACTGTAACACGTCGAATGGGGTTGTAGCTGTAAATAATTCCCCAAAATCAATAGTTCATTAAGTGTTCGACATTGGATGCTGACCACGTTGTTTAAGTGGACTTGTTTAGCTGAAGGTTTTCGGTCATGCATCCGCACCAGATCACGTTTCAACTCGGCGTGGGACACAGCTCCTACGTTTCATTAGCCAGCTTATAGAAAAGGTCCTCGATATATTGGTAACGAATCAAATATACCTTTCCTGCCTCTTCTCGTCTGACTTCTGATTTCTATCTGACTGGGAACGATCGAATATAGAAGGTGCTACTGGTAGCTAGTTGTAAAACTAGAACATCTGTTGCATCATCAGGGTAATCCAAGTTAGATGCTGACCGCGAGGTGTGAATTCGAAGTTAGCTTGTTCGTTACACCGTTCTTGTCTAACTCTAGTAGGCCTCCAATCATCCGACATAGATCATCAACGTTGATGGTCTACAGTTGGATCGTGGGGCTTCCATTGTTCTTCTGGACATCATAAGCAGCACAAACTTCAGGTAGCACTGAAGTGTTCGACTTCCCCCACATGTAACTCACAGTTTGTCCTGTCGACCTCAATCTTGATTGGTTAGTGTTGACCTTTATCTTATCATTATTTATTTCCTTTTTTTGATTGTATCTCCTATTGATTTGATTATTACTCCTATATTTGTCCATCATGTTTATGATTGATTGATAGAGTGAACCGTTCACAATTTGTTTGTTGACTGCCGACTGACCTGAGCTCCAAGCCTCTAAAAATTCCCTGGTGCTTTTGGTATTCCCTCTATCCAAGATCTCAACATTTTTCCAGCAAAATCTTTGTCTACAGTTTCTTACATGCATTGATATAAGCGAAGATATGTCATAGCGTTTGACTGCTAATTGATGTTTGTGCAGGATAAAGCGACCATCCACTTTTTCGATGTAGTGTTTTACGTAGTTTTACTAAGTTCTTTTTACTTGTCACAGTATCTGCATCTTATTTGCAGGTTCGTATAAAACATCCATTTTGTAACTCGTCATGTTCTTTACTGTAGTTCCACAAGTTGCCTCAACTTCTAAAATTTATTTTTACCTAGCTTATTTCTAAATTTTTATATTCCTCACTAATCTGTATGTTCACCTGGCCTATGCATGCGTTGCATCATATCTATATACCCTTTAAATTTAATAATCATTAGAATTTCCTCTAACATTTTCCACTAACCCCATCGTAGTCGTCACTGCTATACGTATTTGGGTTTATGAATTGATCTGTCATATTAGTTGTCAAATTTGGATATTATAATAATGCACTAGTATAACAACTAAACTATCAGGTGGTTGGCCACACAGACATTTTAAAGCAAACCTCCGGAGACGTCTATTAACAGTAATACTATGTAGACGAATATTTATGAATTTAAATTTATAATATAGTCAGACAGCTAGGCTTCGTTAACGCTACAAATTTCTGACAATCTCGAACCACTTTCAAACAGCAACACTATAACTAGTTAAACGTGATGGTTTCAGGATATTGTCATGACTTGACAAACACGTAATGTGATTGATGAAATCGTTAAAACTACCAACAAAATCGGTTAACAACTCGACTTGTAATTACCAATAAATAGTGTTGTTTTCTCGTTATCTCCATCCACTACAGATGGTTACAGTATGTTTCTCTATCGGTCGCTCATTCAGCAAATATCTTAAAACCTTGTCAGCCTAAGTGGAGGTTGCAAATCATCAGTTTAAGTAGTCTATCAAATCTTCTGCAAACTGAAAACACTATCGAGTTTACCTCGACACTGACTAAGACTCCAGCCATTATCATAGACATGAGTTGGGGGTGTACTCCCCTTAGTTACAACTTATGTTCTCCCTGATAAACACATGAGCATCACTCGCTGTTAATAACTTTTGTAATGACTTATTTAGCCGATTAAATCTTACTATACCACATTACCTGTAGTTGCAGCGCATAAGCTTAGTTGATCTCAACAACTTATAATCACCATATCTCAATTAAATCGTTTACCGCCTTATGCTAAACTTCATACTTGTAACTAACTTGCACGCATCATCAACTGGTAGGTATAAATATAAACAAATAGTCTATGGGAAATCAGAACATTGAGTCTAGAGCATTTCTCTTACGAATACACTAAACTAATTCCCCTTAGATATCTGTCCAAAATTTATAATTACCACTTTCCACGTATTGAAAGAATTTTTACTAATCACTCATATGTATTAGCAGTATTACTAAATTCTATCTCGGTTAAGTAATAATGTGGTCGAGAAAATCTCCCAGTAACTAAATAAAACGCATCATACTTAACAAACTAACTGGAACACTAATTGGAATTTTTCCACAGTTATACTTTTATTCTTTCAGTCAACCTACTAACGTAGATGTTATTGGAAATCAATTCATATGGACAGTATGCCTACATAAATGTCAAATGACTTTATAATTTGAACCGAAGGTACTACCAATATTAACACAGACACAAAATTGATTAGTGACATGGTTCATTCTGCTGTATTGAGGGAAGCAGCTTCAATTCTGGCGACACCACTTAGCGTGATGTTTGCACACTCGCTAAGCAGAGGCAAACTACCGGAAATATGGAAGCTGGCCCACATCACACCAATTTTCAAAGGAGGTCGATGCAATGAACCCTCAAGCTACCGACCAGTGGCCCTTCTCTCCATACCTTCAAAAATTATGCAATCCCTAGTATTCGACGGCATACTAGAACACTTATCATCCTCAAAGTTCTTCTCGCCTCAACAGCGTGGTTTCAGAAAAGGTCATTCTTGTATGACCAACCTGCTGACTGTGGTTGATAGATGGACAAACATCTTTGATCGCAAGGGGAAGGTTGACGTCATCTACCTGGACTTCTCAAAAGCTTTTGATAGGGTCAACCATGCATGTCTTATCAAGAAGCTTGGACAATTGGGTATAAAACCCTCTTTAATTGATTGACTCTCTTCATATTTAGAAAACCGACACTTTAAGGTCAGGGTTAACTTCACTCTCCCTCAGGCTATGGAATGTCCTAGTGGGGTCCTCCAGGGTTCAATACTAGGACTTCTTCTCTTCTTGATTTATATTAACGATCTTCCTCAACAAGTTTCATCTGACTTATTGCTTTTTGCTGATGATGTGAAACTTTGGAGAGAGATACGTAATCATAATGATATACTAGTTCTTCAGGAGGATCTGACTCGACTTCAAAGTTGGGCAGACGACGACGGACTTACCTTCAACACTTTAAAGTGCAAGGTAGTCCATCTGAGACATGTTGCAGACTATAGTTATAACTTAGGTAACTCCCCTCTAGAAGTTTCCCAAGTTGAAAAAGATTTAGGAGTGTTGGTACCCTACGACCTGAAATCGTATGCGAACTGTGACAAAAACGCCTCTCAAGCAAACCTTGCACTGGTGACATTGAAGCGCATTTTTGGCCAGTTACGATAGAACCTTCCATATAATCTTCAACAGTTTTATTCGTCCCCATTTAGAGTACGGAAACATAGTATTTCCTCCCTCCCTCCAAAAGGATAAGGACACTCTGGAACGTCGAGTCACGAAATCAGTTCGGGGACTCAAATTCAAACCTTATGAAGAGCGCCTCAAATCACTTAACCTTTACCCGTTAGAGTACAGGCATCTTAGAGGTGATCTTCTTATGATTTATAGTATCCTTAATACTTCTGGTCATCCCCTTAAACAACTTCTTAAGCTTAGTCATAACACTAACCTCAGGGGTAACACCCAGAAATTGGAGACCCTACATAGCAGAACAGACTACAGACACAACTTCTACTCCGTTACAGTTGTCGAGTGCTGAAATTCGCTGCCGACTGGGCTAGTCCAAGCGACCTCCCAGGAGTCCTTTAAGAGGAAACTTGACTTATTCTTAAGGACTAAGGATAACATATTATTATGATTTACCAAATTCTTTTTTTTCCTCTATTATCATTCATATACCTAGGTTCTTACCTGGAGATATTGGCGACCCACTGCTACCAGACACGGAAGCCCGTTAAGCGAAAACTTCTTCTATTCCGTCCTCAACCATTTAAACCATTACCAAAAAGTGATTTGAAATCGGTCCGTAATTTATGTCGGTGGCAAACCAGAAAGTCATCGTTTCACTTTCTACACTTTCCAGACCTACAGTCGGCACAACTAACATCTGACGATACTCCACTAAATAGCCACTCAGTCTAGTTTTGCTTTGCTGAAATTTGGTTCACACTCTATGATAATCTTTTCCTAAAGCCTCTCTCTACACGTTTAGCAGGTAACTAGTCTTCAGGATGATCGTAATAATTATTTTGACGGTTCCTACTAATATTATGACTACGACATTCACGATACTGTCTTGTATCTGGTTTGGTTTTAATACACAAAATCCAACGAAAGCAGTATTAGTAATGAACTTTCGAAAAAAGAACTCTCACTAACTAAGAGACATGTTTGATAATTTAGACACACATTTTAAAGAATTTTCTTCTCTAGCTTGACTAGTGGGAAATTCGATGATAGAACTGAGCCTCTAGGCCATTAAATGCGCGAGTTTAATATCCAATGCAACGGAGGCTGAATGACTTAAATGGTGTTTTGCGTGGAATTGGGGTGGTATTAAATGCTACATTGAAGGATCAAACTGTCAAAGCCTCGTGGGCATGGTCAAAATCTGATTTTCGCGACGTTCTGGTTAATGTATCAAAGTCTCTATGCAGTAAAATAAGTGATCAGAATTTATCGCAAACTGCCAGCTATATAGCTGGAAGAATATGGCTTCTTAATCAACAGAACTTGATTATTGCCAAGTCGCTCATTTTGCCTAAACTCTCAGAGGGCTTGTGGTTCGTATCAGGAAGTAGTGTTAGTGATCAAGGGGACAGCTCTAACTTGGGTACTGACATCAAAACTGGTAATGATGAAGGAACGTCTCAGTTTAAAAGTCAGAAAAATGCAGCTGAATCTAATATCAGAAAACCACTCCTTCTTCAGAACTACCCGATCCCTTCTCCGCCAACCCTAGATCAAGTAAGTGTCAGATAAATATTCACTTCCAGAAAGCGTTCTCCAAAGAAAGACGCGTGCCATCATCACGTATAGGACGAGTAGCTGGTTTTGGAAGTAAGAATAGGTTTCGGTCTCACTTTCAGATTTGGCATTAAGTCTTAGTGTTGGAGCAGCTTCTGAGTGGGCTAAACAGAAAGTTGGATATCCTGGTAAACCTACTTTTTTAAGTAATAGTCAACTTATTTTTTAGTCTCTGGTGCTTCAGCTCCACCTTCAAATGTGTTTTTATCCGAGGCTAATCTTGAAAAGATCGTAGACACGTTGTGTCGTATGCGCGGAGCTGCTCTTAAGCTTGGACAAATGTTAAGTATCCAAGGTCAGTTGAATCCCTTCGGGGGCTAAGAAATCGCTTTGTTGTTGTCAATTTTGCCGGTCCCATGGAATTAAACTTTTTTCCTCTGCTCATCAGCGCTTCGTCAGAATTTATAGGAAAACATCTTGGTTAAGTAACAAGTTTAAACCCCTTCCATATTAACGGTGTACTGGTGGTCGGGTTGTTTCAGATCCTTACAAAATGTGTAGCTCACGGATTCGTGTATAACTATGTATTTACTTAATTATTTGCATAATTTCGAGTTATATGCCACTTTTCAATGTTCTTTTAATCCAGGTGTTTTTTAAAGCGTCAAATGTGATTTTAAGTATATTCTTTTTCTGTTTCTTCCTGTATTCGACTAGATGAGAGTTTTGTTAGTCCCCAGGTCCAAAAAATATTTGAACGTGTAAGACAGGCGGCAGATTTCATGCCAGCTAAACAAATGAGAAAAGTCCTAACAGCAGAACTAGGCGAAAATTGGACTGAACATATCAGTGACTTTGAAGAGAAGCCGTTTGCTGCAGCAAGTATCGGTCAGGTTCACAGAGCGACACTTAAAGATGGGAGGTTAGTTTTATATTAACCCTATCATTGTCTCAATAATTGTTTACTGTTGGATTCCTGAAAAGCAACCAATCGAAAGGGAAACTGACGTTAGTGACATGTACTTTTGAGTTTACTGATATGAGTATTGTTAGCACAGCAACATCTTCATACCTCAACCCTTGAAATAATTCATAAGGAATTCATTTTGTTATACACATCCCGTCAGTAGTTGTTAGTAACTTCTAGGCATACATTTCCCCTTGTGGTATATATCTAACTGTTTTGAACTGCTATCTTTAGACTTTTATATTAATACCTGTCAAACGCTGTCAAACTGAATGCTGTATATTAAAAGTAGTTCATGACATTTAATGAAACCAAGTTAGAGTAAACCACCTAATCCCAGCGTTGACAAGCAGCGTACGGTGTATGATATATTTCTACCTCCCTTATTTAAATCTAAAAGTAGTCGTAGAAGAGACAAAGATATGTATTATATTTCGCAACCCCACCGAATGCCCACAAATGCCCTGGTACGGCCGAGAGTGGGGAGAGTCTACTCTCTCTCTCGAAATGCTCTCACATGGCCACGCGAATATATAGCCTCTGCCAGGGAAGTCCTACTCACTGCCTTCTCGTGGCGGGGGTGTTGTTTACGAAAGTGAGAGGACGAAAAGCGAATGTTCGGCGCTATAACCGGATTGGTGGACACGGAGGGTCCACCTAGGGGAGTTGGAAAACCCTGATTCCAAACCAATGGTGCACATGGGCTCCAGTATCCTGATGGAACGAATGGCGGAAGAACCTGCTGTTGGTCAACGGCAACCATGGGACTGCATCTCCTCACGATGCTCCACTGCCTTGTGGATCAGACCTTTAGGTCAAAGGCTCGGGGTGTGGCCCCTAAGAAAACCACCTGCTTCGGTTTGGGCACCCGGGCAGTATCACAGCCCACACACAAACAAATGAATGAAATTATGAACTTTATTGACGATATCCCTGGTCATACTAAAAGCAAAACAATTAACATTATTATTATTATTACCTTTATTATTATTATTATTATTATTATTATTATTATTATTATTATTATTATTACTTACCATATCGCTAATTCACCCCCTTTTATCCCCAATTTGTGTAACCTTACTTTTCAACTTATGCAGCAGCTCGCTCTTGGTGGAAAATCTGTCCTATCTAAACGATCTCCAGTCACTGTCTGGTTGAAAGTGAATGCTTCCACCGATTATGAATACTGAAGCAGTCTTTCTGAAACCACGTACGCCGTTCAAGCTGGCTTCCTTCAACGTTCGCACACTAATGCAGATCAGACAACAGATAGGGCTGGCTATGTCTTTGGAAGGTCTTAATGTTGACGTTTGTTGTCTATCCGAGACCCGTATTCAAGACTCTAGTGAAGTACTACAAATCCGCTCTCCATCTGTCGCCTCGAAAAGCTTGTTCCACGTGCGCTTATCCGGGGACCCTGTGGCATCTTCGTCTGGTCTTGCTGGCGTTGGTGTCGCACTAAGCGCTAGAGCTGAGGCAGCACTCATCGATTGGATCCCCATTAACAGTCGGTTATGTGCTGTTAGATTAGAAAGTTCCATCAAAGTGAGAAGAAATCGGCGTGAGAAACGGTGTCTTTTCGTCATCTCCGCCTATGCCCCGACAGATTGCAGCCCGGATGCAATCAAGGATGAGTTTTACCATCAGTTAACAGTTCTTCTCCAGAAAGCGCGTTCGACAGATATTGTAGTTCTAGCCGGAGACTTGAATGCACAGGTCGGGCGTCTAGGCACAGAAGAGAGTCGTCTAGGTGGCCGATGGGGACTTGTTGGTCGCAGGACAGATAACGGGGACCGTTTGCTGCAACTGTGCACAGACCACAACCTGTTTCTGGCCAGCACTAACTTCCGGCACAGTCATCGCCGGTGTGCCACCTGGCGTCCTCCCTCTGCATCCCAAGCCTGGACTCAGATTGATCACATCGCGATCAGCTACCGCTGGCGTGGTTGTGTACAAGACTGCCGCTCCTTTTGGAGTACCTATCTGGAGTCTGATCATGCCCTGGTCTGCGCCAATCTCACCTTACTTTTCAGTGGCCGAAGGATTGACCACCACCAACGGATTGATATTAGTAAACTGGCTGCAACTTCTGTTGCAAGTAAGTATCGAGCGGAGCTAGCCTCTAGGCTAGCTACCACCCCACCGAAAAGTATAGGTAAGCATTGGTTGCATCTTCATGACGCCATGAAAATGGCGAGTAAAGCCGCTTGCGGCTTCGCGAAACGTCCCGCTTACAAGCACTGGGTTTCTTCTGGCTCCTTACAACTGACGGAAGCCCGTCGGTCTACTCCGGGTGACCGTGAGTTTGACCACAAACGAAGGCTGTTACGTAATGAAATCGGGCAAAGCTTGTGTAAGGACCGGGAAGCCTGGTGGTCGGAGCGTGCTAATGAGATGGAAGCAGCAGCTGCATCTGGTAACTGCCGGAAGCTCTTCCAACTCATCCGAGCCACTGGCAGCAAGAAGTCTGGTGTGAGTGAAACAATCTACGAGGATGACGGGATGCCAATCACTAACATCTATCGACGTCTTGGACGATGGGCGGAATTTTTGGAAGGGCAGTTCAACTGGCCTGCTGCTCCGGCAACATCAACCAGCTTGTCCTGCTCCCCATGGCCGGTGACGACTGATCCACCAAACGAGGCGGAAGTCCGCAAGGAACTTTAACTCTTGAAGCGCTACAAATCACCGGGCCCAGATGACTTACCTCCGGCTCTTTTTAAAGATGGTGGTGACTTTCTGGCTAAGGAACTGACTGCGTTGTTTGCAAAGGTTTGGGAGCAAGAAAGTGTTCCAACATTTTGGAATGAGTCAATAGTCGTCCCTATCTTTAAAAAGGGTTCACGTTGTTCCTGTAGCAACTATCGGGGGATAAGTCTACTTTCGATCGCGTCCAAACTATTGGCTTCTATCATTCTTCGTAGGTTGTTTAAAACCCGAGAACGATTGACTCTCGAGGAGCAGGCTGGTTTTCGTTCTGGTCGAGGATGCATTGATCACATCTTCACCCTCCGCCAAATGTTAGAACACCGTCATACTTATCGCAGGCCAACAATCGTAGTGTTTCTTGATATCAGGGCTGCCTTCGATTCGTTAGACAGGACTGTTCTCTGGGATTGTCTATTGAAGAAGGGTGTGCCTGAGAAGTTCATTAACATCTTAAAAGCCCTGTATACGAACACCTCAGGCAGAGTGAGGGCATACAACCACCTTTCTCCCTTGTTCCATTCGAGCAGTGGGGTTAGGCAGGGTTGCCCGATCTCACGATTCCTCTTCAACTTTGCCATCGACGACATCCTAGAAACAGCTCTGATGGATGTAAGTAATGGCGGTGTGGATATGTTGCCTGGAGAACGACTTCTCGACCTCGAGTATGCGGATGATATTGTCTTACTGTGTGATAATGCCCAAGGCATGCAATCAGCACTTAATCAGTTGGCAATCAGTGTCCGCAGGTACGGTATGTGCTTTGCACCCTCCAAGTGCAAAGTACTTCTACAAGACTGGCAGGATTCTAATCCTGTACTCACCCTGGATGGTGAGGAGATCGAAGTAGTTGAGAAATTCGTGTATCTAGGTAGCTATATAAGTGCTGGTGGTGGCGTGAGTGATGAGATTGATGCACGTATAATGAAAGCCAGAGCGACTTATGCCAATCTGGGCCATCTTTGGCGCCTTCGTGATGTTAGTCTGGCTGTAAAAGGTCGGATCTACAACGCGTCGGTGAGAGCAGTTTTGCTCTATGCTTGTGAAACCTGGCCTCTCCGAGTTGAGGATGTTAGACGTCTCTCTGTGTTCGATCATCGTTGTCTCCGAAGGATTGCTGACATCCAGTGGCAACACCATGTTAGTAATGCAGAGGTTCGGCATCGTGTGTTCGGGCGCAGAGACGATAATTCAACTGGTGTCACCATCTTGAAACACCGACTTCGGTGGCTCGGACATGTTTTACGAATGTCGTCCCAGAGACTTCCGCGTCGTGCATTATTTGCCGACCCTGGGACTGGTTGGAGAAAGCGGAGAGGAGGTCAGTGTATGACATGGTGTCGTGGCATGAAAGAGAGCTGCAAAGGGCTAGCTTCCGTTGGTCCTTCACGACTCCCTGGTTGGGGTCCGAGAGATAGTGCAACACAGTGGCTAGAGACGTTATCGGATATGGCTCAGAATAGAAGCCAGTGGCGATCCTGCTGCAACCTTCTTTTACTTTCTACATAAAGAATGGTTCTAACTTTCCTAACTGAAAGAATCTTCTGGTTGTACATTTCAGCCCGCCTTATCTTTTCATCCTTTATCTACCTACTTTCATTATTTTGTGTGGCGCATATGTACCTGGTGCCCTTTTGTACCAATATATATGTGTTTAAATAAAAAAAATAAATAAAATACATTGGTACAAGAAGGGACCAAACGTTCATTCCTCTCTTAATGAGTGTTGCTTAAGGACTGATCTGTTTCACTGCCTGAACTAATGATTTTATTTATTCATTTGTTTCAAAACAAAAATTGGCACAGAGGAGCACCGAAATATATATCTCTCACTCAATAAGAAAATGAGATTGTGCGAATATAGAGAAAGAAAGGTAAGTATAGCAAAAAAGAACAAAAAAGAATAAAAATAAGTGTATGAGAGTTTTAAAAAAAATAAAACGGGAGAAGCAGTTCAGTTTAAAAAAATATGATTAGGAGGGATTCTTCCAGTTAACGAAGTTCCTCTGACTTGTATGAATAAGGTAAAAGAAGATTACAGTACGACCTCCTCTGCCTCCTATTCGGAGTAATGTCTGATAATATCTCAAGCCAGTGTTACACTGTTTCTAGGGAGTTTCAACTATTTTAGTTATCTTAAAATTATCATCACCCCTGGTGGATTGGTGCTTGACGAAATCTTGACATGGATTCCTACTTGAATCACATGTAGTGTAGACGAGATGTCCGTATGCCAATCAAACGGTAAATATACTGCTCAGCAATCTGCCGCATTACTCCATGGCTAAGAAACACGGTTTATGGAAGTAAAAGTGCGTAGACTGCAGGTATTTGAAACACAACTCGGGTATCTTAGAACAACCAAAGAAGCAATCCTCTCCTTAGACATATGATAGGATGCCATGGTACGGCCGAGAGTGGGGAGAGTCTGCTCTCCCTCTCGAAATGCTCTCACATGGCCACGCGAATATATAGCCTCTGTCAGGGAAGTCCTACTCACTGACTTCTCGCGGCGGGGGTGTTGTTTGCGAAATTGAGAGGGCGAGAAGCGAATGTCCGGCGCTTTTATTTATTTACTATTTATTTAATCACATATATATTGGTACAAAGGGCACCGGATACATATGCGCCACACAAAATAATGAGAGTGGGAGAAGGAAGAAGATGCGTATATATAATTGGAGGAAAAAAAAGAAAAGGAGAAGAGTAATGATCAGACTCTCCCCACTCTCGGCCGTACCAGGGCATTTGGGGGCAGGTTTTAAGAAAATGAGATTCTTGCAAATTATTTATTTGACAAAGAGATACTAATAACTTGTACATAAATGTGAAGGTATTTGGAATCTAACAAGAACGACTGCATATATTTGAAAGCAAAACTCAGTAAATCTTACAAACTGATATCATATCTTTGTCTAAAAACCCAATCTTTTTAGAATAACTATAACAATAATCGAACTGTTACTTTTACTTAATATTCTACGTCTAACTCTGGAATTAGTCTCTCGTTATTTTCGCTGTTTGAAAAGCACAAAACGAAAGCTGTGACCGAGAAATATATTTCATTACTGCTAGTAAAAATCTGAAGTTATTCAGTACTGAAATGATGGGAGACTACTAAATTACATTAATTTCGGTTGTGGAAACGACTTGATTTGTAGTCTTAATTACTTTAATTGTCAACTAAGTGTTGATATATTTCTACCTCCCTTATTTAAATCTAAAAGTAGTCGTAGAAGAGACAAAGATATGTATTATATTTCGCGAACCCCACCGAATGCCCACAAATGCCCTGGTACGGCCGAGAGTGGGGAGAGTCTGCTCTCCCTCTCGAAATGCTCTCACATGGCCACGCGAATATATAGCCTCTGCCAGGGAAGTCCTACTCACTGTCTTCTCGTGGCGGGGGTGTTGCTTACGAAAGTGAGAGGACGAAAAGCGAATGTCCGGTGCTTTAACCGGATTGGTGGACACGGAGGGTCCACCTAGGGGAGTTGGAAAACCCTGATTCCAAACCAATGGTGCACATGGGCTCCAGTATCCTGATGGAACGAATGGCGGAAGAACCTGCTGTTGGTCAACGGCAACCATGGGACTGCATCTCCTCACGATGCTCCACTGCCTTGTGGATCAGACCTTTAGGTCAAAGGCTCGGGGTGTGGCCCCTAAGAAAACCACCTGCTTCGGTTTGGGCACCCGGGCAGTATCACAGCCCACACACAAACAAATGAATGAAATTATGAACTTTATTGACGATATCCCTGGTCATACTAAAAGCAAAACAATTAACATTATTATTATTATTACCTTTATTATTATTATTATTATTATTATTATTATTATTATTATTACTTACCATATCGCTAATTCACCCCCTTTTATCCCCAATTTGTGTAACCTTACTTTTCAACTTATGCAGCAGCTCGCTCTTGGTGGAAAATCTGTCCTATCTAAACGATCTCCAGTCACTGTCTGGTTGAAAGTGAATGCTTCCACCGATTATGAATACTGAAGCAGTCTTTCTGAAACCACGTACGCCGTTCAAGCTGGCTTCCTTCAACGTTCGCACACTAATGCAGATCAGACAACAGATAGGGCTGGCTATGTCTTTGGAAGGTCTTAATGTTGACGTTTGTTGTCTATCCGAGACCCGTATTCAAGACTCTAGTGAAGTACTACAAATCCGCTCTCCATCTGTCGCCTCGAAAAGCTTGTTCCACGTGCGCTTATCCGGGGACCCTGTGGCATCTTCGTCTGGTCTTGCTGGTGTTGGTGTCGCACTAAACGCTAGAGCTGAGGCAGCACTCATCGATTGGATCCCCATTAACAGTCGGTTATGTGCTGTTAGATTAGAAAGTTCCATCAAAGTGAGAAGAAATCGGCGTGAGAAACGGTGTCTTTTCGTCATCTCCGCCTATGCCCCGACAGATTGCAGCCCGGATGCAATCAAGGATGAGTTTTACCACCAGTTAACGCTTCTTCTCCAGGAAGCGCGTTCTACAGATATTGTAGTACTAGCCGGAGACTTGAATGCACAGGTCGGGCGTCTAGGCACAGAAGAGAGTCGTTTAGGTGGCCGATGGGGACTTGTTGGTCGCAGGACAGATAACGGGGACCGTTTGCTGCAACTGTGCACAGACCACAACCTGTTTCTGGCCAGCACTAACTTCCGGCACAGTCATCGCCGGTGTGCTACCTGGCGTCCTCCCTCTGCATCTCAAGCCTGGACTCAGATTGATCACATCGCGATCAGCTACCGCTGGCGTGGTTGTGTACAAGACTGCCGCTCCTTTTGGAGTACCTATCTGGAGTCTGATCATGTCCTGGTCTGCGCCAATCTCACCTTACTTTTCAGTGGCCGAAGGATTGACCACCACCAACGGATCGATGTTAGTAAACTGGCTGCAACTTCTGTTGCAAGTAAGTATCGAGCGGAGCTAGCCTCTAGGCTAGCTACCACCCCACCGAAAAGTATAGGTAAGCATTGGTTGCATCTTCATGACGCCATGAAAATGGCGAGTAAAGCCGCTTGCGGCTTCGCGAAACGTCCCGCTTACAAGCACTGGGTTTCTTCTGGCTCCTTACAACTGATGGAAGCCCGTCGGTCTACTCCGGGTGACCGTGAGTTTGACCACAAACGAAGTCTGTTACGTAATGAAATCGGGCAAAGCTTGCGTAAGGACCGGGAAGCCTGGTGGTCGGAGCGTGCTGATGAGATGGAAGCAGCAGCTGCATCTGGTAACTGCCGGAAGCTCTTCCAACTCATCCGAGCCACTGGCAGCAAGAAGTCTGGTGTGAGTGAAACAATCTACGAGGATGACGGGATGCCAATCACTAACATCTGTCGACGTCTTGGACGATGGGCGGAATTTTTGGAAGGGCAGTTCAACTGGCCTGCTGCTCCGACAACATCGACCAGTTTGTCCTGCCCCCCATGGTCGGTGACGACTGATCCACCAAACGAGGCGGAAGTCCGCAAGGAACTTTAACTCTTGAAGCGCTACAAATCACCGGGCCCAGATGACTTACTTCCAGCTCTTTTTAAAGATGGTGGTGACTTTCTGGCTAAGGAACTGACTGCGTTGTTTGCAAAGGTTTGGGAGGAAGAAAGTGTTCCAACATCATGGAATGAGTCGATAGTCGTCCCTATCTTTAAAAAGGGTTCACGTTGTTCCTGTAACAACTATCGGGGGATAAGTGTACTTCCGATTGCGTCCAAACTATTGGCTTCTGTCATTCTTCGTAGGTTGTTTAAAACCCGAGAACGATTGACTCTCGAGGAGCAGGCTGGTTTTCGTTCTGGTCGAGGATGCATTGATCACATCTTCACCCTCCGCCAAATGTTAGAACACCGTCATACTTATCGCAGGCCAACAATCGTAGTGTTTCTTGGTATCAGGGCTGCCTTCGATTCGTTAGACAGGACTGTTCTCTGGGATTGTCTATTGAAGAAGGGTGTGCCTGAGAAGTTCATTAACATCTTAAAGACCCTGTATACGAACACCTCAGGCAGAGTGAGGGCATACAACCACCTTTCTCCCTTGTTCCATTCGAGCAGTGGGGTTAGGCAGGGTTGCCCGATCTCACGATTCCTCTTCAACTTTGCCATCGACGACATCCTAGAAACAGCTCTGATGGATGTAAGTAATGGCGGTGTGGATATGTTGCCTGGAGAACGACTTCTCGACCTCGAGTATGCGGATGATATTGTCTTACTGTGCGATAATACTCAAGGCATGCAATCAGCACTTAATCAGTTGGCAATCAGTGTCCGCAGGTACGGTATGTGCTTTGCACCCTCCAAGTGCATGGTACTCCTACAAGACTGGCAGGATTCTCATCCTGTACTCACCCTGGATGGTGAGCAGATTGAAGTAGTTGAGAAGTTCGTGTATCTAGGTAGCTACATAAGTGCTGGTGGTGGCGTGAGTGATGAGATTGATGCACGTATAATGAAAGCCAGAGCGACTTATGCCAGTCTGGGCCATCTTTGGCACCTTCGTGATGTTAGTCTGGCTGTAAAAGGTCGGATCTACAACGCGTCGGTGAGAGCAGTTTTGCTCTATGCTTGTGAAGCCTAGCCTCTCCGAGTTGAGGATGTTAGACGTCTCTCTGTGTTCGATCATCGTTGTCTCCGAAGGATTGCTGACATTCAGTGGCAACACCATGTTAGTAATGCAGAGGTTCGGCATCGTGTGTTCGGGCGCAGAGACGATAATTCGATTGGTGTCACCATCTTGAAACACCGACTTCGGTGGCTTGGACATGTTTTACGAATGTCGTCCCAGAGGCTTCCACGTCGTGCATTATTTGCCGACTCTGGGACTGGTTGGAAAAAGCGGAGAGGAGGTCAGTGTATGACATGGTGTCGTGGCATGAAAGAGAGCTGCAAAGGGCTAGCTTCTGTTGGTCCTCCACGACGCTCTGGCTGGGGTCCGAGAGATGGTGCAGCACAGTGGCTAGAGATGTTATCAGATATGGCTCAGAATAGAAGCCAGTGGCGAGCCTGCTGTAACCTTCTTCTACTTTCTTCATAAAGAGTGGCTATAACTTCCCTAACTGAGAGAGCTCTTCTGGTTGTACATTCAGTTCCCCCCATCATTACTCTTCTCCTTTTCTTTTTTTTCCTCCAATTATATATACGCATCTTCTTCCTTCTCCCACTCTCATTATTTTGTGTGGCGCATATGTACCCGGTGCCCTTTGTACCAATATATATGTGATGAAATAATAATAACATATGATAGGATATTGGGCGAATATGGCAAGTCAGCTAGTGAGGTTTTGGAAGAAGTAGTTTCATGTCAAAGATCCACTATTAATATTACTTTTATAAATGTCACATTCTGTCTTCGTATTATTTCACAAAATTCTAATGTATAAATTCCCGAAATTTCAAGTAAGGTGGTTGTTTTAAGTAATTGAGTAGTAGTGTCATCTCCAATGTATATCGAAAAATTGTCAGCTAGCTATCAGTGTGTTACTGATCAATTTTCTTCATAGCGCTAAAGTATGTTTATTTCGATATGTTCACTGTCATTTTGTGTATGCTTTATTTCCATTTTACCTATGAATAAGAATTCTTAACCTTTATGCTATTTTCTCTTTCCAAAGAATTGTAGCAATCAAAATACAATATCCAGGTATAGCTGATAGCATCGACGCAGATATTAATAATTTGACATCACTTTTAAATCGTTTTAATATCTTCCCACGTGGTTTATTCGCTGAAAAAGCAATTGAAGTAGCTAGAAAAGAATTAAGAGCAGAATGTGATTATCTACTTGAAGCGGCTTACGGTAAACGTTTCACTCAGTTATTAGAGGATGATCCTGTTTTTCAAGTTCCACAAGTAATTGATGAACTAACAACTAGTCGTATATTAACCACGGAATATATGAATGGATTAGTCTTAGATGACTGTATTAATCTTCCACAAAATGTGAGAAATTGGGTAAGTATGTTGTTTCGTAAATCCTTATTTCCCACTGTGTATAGTATTTGTTATCTAGTGTATATGTAAATGCGTTGTAGGAACGATGATATCATTTCGATGTTTACGTTTAACATCCATACTGTATTGAGCGGTGGGTCAGAGATTAGGGTTCTGATTTAACCGTTGAATTGCGGGTTCGAACCTAGCCCTACCTACAGTCGGGTAGTATTGTGGTGTATGCTACTTATCTTGACATATTTAAGTAGTATATGACACCAGTCATAATTGGAATGCCTGTGAGCAGAAAATTGAAATGAAAAGAGAAGAAAACAGAGCAATCAGTATAACAACAGCAACGAAGGGACAATGAAGTTTGCAAGAAACAATTCAGAGAATATGTGTAAATGACGCACATAATGTATGATTTTCACATTTTACTAAACCATTTTGTGATTTTGCATGGAACCATAAATTGGTTATCCCTACCAAGTCTTCGTTCATTACAGTTAGTGTCTCTGCCTCCACTCAGGATGAAGATTCCATGACCGAGGAAGTTTGAAGTTGTTTCAGAGCTAATGGGTGTGAAGGAGCCCAAGGTGACGTGACTCTGTAGCTGTTAGTGGTGATACGAATTTTTCAACTAAATTGTGTAATGCAGCCGCTATGTTGAGTGGCTCAGCATAATCAGTAGTAGTGCTATAGGTTTGGGTAGGTACTGTTAAATCCAAATATGAAATTTATTAGTTCTTATAAACATGAGGAGTGTGGATTCTCGAAGAAATCCAGGCTCACTCTAAGTTGTTCAGCTGCTAGCAACATTGTTTTGAGTATTTTGTGTTGCGTCTGTCCCTACGCTGCGAAGTCAACTTTATCATAGTTAATATGATGTAACTAGAATGACAAAAATGGAACTCATTTCAATGTATGAAAATGCATGTATTTCACTGTTAAGTTTACCGATATAACAAGTATATAAATTTCAAAATTGCAATGGTCAGTCATAAACACTACAACCTGCCTAATACATGCATCCGTTCAAGTTATAACACCAATGTCAGCACAGCCAACTTGTCTATGTGGCTCTACATAGCGTGCACCTTGTTGAGATAGGGTTTTCTATCGACTACCTCCAACCACCATCCTACGTGCTAACTTTCGTACATGTGCTTTTAATTTCAGTATGCTTTTGAAGTATAGTTATAAAGTGTGTTGATAATTAATTACAAATTATGTGACTTCGATAAGTATATAAGACTATGGTTCTTATATTCATTTCTACCTAATTAATTTGAATAAACGTTTTTGTTTACTCATAAGTAGTCAGTTTACAGGTCTCAGTTTTTTATCTGCCTTTTCAGATTGGTGAACAATTATTGCGACTGTGTTTGAAAGAGTTATTTGTATTTCATGTTATGCAAACTGATCCAAACTGGTCGAATTTCTTGTACAACCCTCAAACAGGCAAAGTAAGCTCATGTTCTTGAACTATAAGTTGTTTTTCGTATGCTGAGCTTCTGATCTGTGGGTTACTAAGTTTTGTTATGTTACTATATTATCAAATTATTGCCCTAGTCACCTATTATGTTGATAGGTTACTGTACTTACGCTATGAATACTACTTGCTCTAAAAGTAACCTCTTTTTATCAGATCTAATTTGCTGTTTGCAACTACTTATAAGTATTACCAACCTTTTATGTCCATTAATCTCCAATCTATTGTTCCTGGTACATTCTGTTTATCGTCTCTATTTGTTAGGTTAGTTCCTAAACCAACATTTCAGATTTGCGTTAATGTTTTTCATCCTGCAGCTCATCATAAAGAGGCTGCATTTAATTCCGACGGAACTTCTGCAACCTATTATCTTTGATCTTTCAGGTTTGTTTTCACATTAGTCTGTCTACTGAAGATGTTGATCATGTGATTATGATTATTTCGTCAGAAACTTCCTAAAGTAAACTTCAGTTGGGTATTGTTTCAGGAGTGCTTTTTCTATCTAAATCCACCTCGAAATTGATACTTTTCTTTATTTTAAGCTTCATAAATGATCCCCATTAAAGTCAATCTTCATCGTTTTGTGTAAGTGCATATAAATAGTAACTTGTGTTGTGGCTTATCTGCGTTCCTAATAAAGCCATCCAATAGACAGTTGATAGGTGACTATCAGCATGATTTCATTACAGACATAAACAGTTTATTCTTGATTCTGGTGGTATTACACGTTTATGCTTATTTATTCTTTATATTGAACTAAAACATACTAATCAGTAAAATTGTGATGAGTTTTCTGATCGATTTTATTCGTATAATTAAGTGGTTGTACGTTACGTCTTGGACATTAGGCTAATTATTCGAGGTCATACTAATACTATTCAACTGTTTAAAGTTGAGATAGATGGAGTCGATAATATTTCGTAAATTCGAGCCATTAGTACTGTGGTGTGGTCTATTTATATCCATATAAGTAGTATATGGTGTGGGTCAGACATAGAATGTATTTTCGCAGAAGACCGATGACGAAAGAACTGAAATAAAGCGCAATCGTTTGGAAAATGCATGAGCAATGGTATAAGAGAAGAAACAGTGAAGATTGAAACATTTGATTGTTAATTTGCAAATTAACTGTTCATTGTTTGGTTATCACAATTTACTGAGATAGTCTGTAATGTTTGCTTAAATACATTCGATTGTCCCCAACCAGTGTTCTGTTCACTACAGTACTTGTGACACTCGTGGAAGTCGAAAATAGAGGCGGAGGATTGATGGTGGCGACAAAAAATGTTTTGGAAGTGAAGAGAGAGTGTAACTGTAAGAAAAATAATCTAGAATAAAATTACTTCTCCGTCACTCACCCCGTGGAGTCATGTTTCTTTTGGTAGGACTTTTCAAGTAAACTGGATTAATAGTGAAGTTGACGAACTGGAAGGATGACTACAGAGCCCAAGAGACAACTACATGGAACCAGTCACACACGGTCTTTTTTGAGTAGTATTAAATGTGTCAGCGCTGTACCTATGAAGTCTTACCGCTAATGACTGAAACCAGTGTAGCAAAATAAGGCGCGGTGATTTGAGGCTTGACTTTTTCTGAGTCCATTTGTCCGTTGTTGAAAGAGCCGTTACACTACAGTGAAGTCAGAAATAGGACTTCACCATCAGATCTTAAGTTGCTGCTTTTGGTCCTATCACTTTTTAACCAACTCACCTGTCACTGTAGGATTTGGCGAAACAAGTCTCCCAGCTAATACATTTGAATTGGGTCGTCATGATAAGAAATCCCGACCATCACGTCAAAGTGTTGGTTCAAACCAGGTGATGAAGTGAGTGCGAAGTTGTGGCTAAAAGTCCAGTTTATAAATCACCTATCCACAATTTTTCATTCTGATTTTCTTCTGAAGTTGTACTAAAGCTTTCGAAAACTCGTTTAATCATGTCACGTATGATTTTTCGTCTTGAATTATCACTATTATTTTTTAATATTTGCTCTGTAGATTGTTTTATTGGATTTTGGAGCTTCTAGAGAATACAGCAAATCCTTTGTCGACACATATATTCGTTTAATTCATGCTTCAGCGGAACATGATGAAGAAACTATACTCAAACTATCGAAAGATTTAGGCTTTTTGACTGGTTACGAAACAAAAGTAATTTTATAGTTTGGTTATTTTTACTGTCATTTTTCAAAATGGTTTTCTTTGCTATCTGAGCATAGAAACATATCATTTAGATGTCGGCAGTTTATTTGATCTTTTTACAGTGATATTTTACCATCAGTTTGTGTTTATCACTTTTGAAGGAAGTAATTTTTATTTTTGTATGATATACAATCATTTAAATGACTGAAGATCTTTTAGAGGTGAAACGTATGGATGATGTCCAAATTTCTTACAATCAGTAGGGAGAATTACATGTTTCTGTGTGATGTCCTCTGGTTGTTTTCTTTTACCGGATATATTCCAGATCCTGCATTATTTATGTTTAGTCTTTTTGACTACCACTGATATACTATTACTATTTTGGTATTCATCTTGATAAGTCCAATTCACTGTGCTAATGTGATGTGCCAACTTGAACCAATGAAGATATCTGGCATATTCCATGTTGTTTCTATCTGATTGACTTATCTCTACCAAGTAGCAATATTCTTAAGCATTAAAGGTAGAATAATTGGTCAAAAACAGACTTTCAATAAACTGGTACTTAAGGCTTAAAGGGACGTCAGAGAATAAATGTATTTATGATACCTCAACAGATTTCAAACTGAATTGTCTAGCATCTCCTCTCCATTTCTTCACGTGATTCAACTTCGAAGTACAATTAGTTGTTCTGTTTTGGATTTCTAAACACTTCTGATATGTCATCAGCTAAAATCTAACAAATGTTGTTCAAGCGGTCGTCTGACGCTAATATATTCAATTGTAGTTTGTAAACTCAATAGCTAATTTATATCGTTTACTTAATAATTTTGTATTTATTTACGGTAACCCTATTTTCAATCTGAGTGTATAATTTTGTAAATGGTAACATTGTGAAATATAACTCAAAATGAAGATCAGTGTTTATTCATTGTGATTTTATTTCATCTCATAAGGAAACATAGTAGGATAAACATAAGAAGGCAAAAAATCAACTCTTCGTTGATTGGGGTTTTTTCCTTCTATCCTTTCTATATGCATATACCTTGTCTTTGTGTTGGTGTTTTCGATATTCTGGACGAGCTGATATCAAGCTCACTTGATGTTTTCTGCCTGTCCGTCTACCGATTAGAAAGTATGTGAACTGTACAGAAATTCATTCCGTATTAATTCATGGCTTTAGAACTTGATCTTTGATTATAGATGTGTATAGGTTACTAGTATTTGGCTATAAGTGTCTCCACGGCTCAACTGAAACAACCAATTGTATGGTGTTAAAATTAAACGTAAAGTTCTAGAAAGAGATGATAAACCTATTGATGAGGCTGCAAGCTGTCGATTTGTATTATCTAAATATGCTTAACCATTGTCTAAACTAACATACAATCCAGGCTAGCATAGAAGTAGTTTGGAAACCATTTAGTCGGCAGCTAGATCAAGAAAAGAGCTTAATCAATAAAACCAGTGACTGCGTTCAACGGAATCACGTTGAAAGGTGTAAACTTCCTACTGGGAGATTCGCATGATAATCATAAACAATGATTGAAGATCCTAGCTGATATATTTGAAAATTGTTCTCAGTGATCCTGACTCATTAATTATCAATGACCAACCCTCATTTCACTTATTAACTGATTTTAAATTGAGCGATTTTTTAACTAGTATTCTACTAAAAATCTATGTAAGATATCATGTTGAATAAACTGATGCATATTCTATTATTCTTATCTACTTTTAATCAACAGGTTTTACAACAAGCTCATGTAGATGCAGTCAGTATATTGGGTGAAGCATTTGCTTCAGAAGAAAATTTCAATTTTAGTCAACAATCAACAACTAAACGTATCAGTCATTTAATTCCTGTTATGCTTGAGCATAGATTAAGTCCACCACCGGAAGAAAGTTATTCATTGCATAGAAAAATGTCTGGTTGCTTTTTATTATGCAGTAAATTGAAAGCTGTAGTTAATTGTCGTCCATTATTTTATGAAATATGGAATAATTACCAGTTCTCTGATAATAACCCGTCGGATTAAAACTTATATATCTCTCTCTATATATATAACTTCTTGTTAATTATCATTCCGACTTGTTTTTAATCTTTGATGATTAATTAACATCGTACTACTGTTACTATTCTTATAGTTCTTTTTTAATGTTAGCAGATTTTATGAAATAGAAGCATTTTTCAGCATAATTCTTGTTCTTGTTATGTTCAGACGGTTGTGTTCACTCATTGTTGTCGTTCTGGTGTATTTGTTTCTGTTTTTTTTTCTAAAAATGATAGAATAAATGAAATATAACTAGAAATGGAGTCATAGACGCGTGTTTTTTCCTTAATTGAACACCATCAGCTGGATTTATCTGCATTCTCACTAGCCCTCAAATGCCCTCTTATGGCCGAGAGTGAGGAGAGTCGTCTCTCCCTCTCAAATTTCTTTCAAATGGTCACGTGTATATGGCCACTACACTGCCTTCTCGGCAAGGGTGTTGTGTATGCTACGTTTGAAGAGGTTACGATATCATCTAAAACCAGCAAACGGAACGAAGGTCAGCATTTAGTGCCGTGCTTCGCTAATCGTTCACCTCCATAACCGTTACAATACAAGTCTTAACGGTGCATAAAATCAGAAGGCAAAGAGAAGCGGCAGCTACTGTTTTATTGACAAATGACACAGGCCAGAAAGTTATAAGCACATGAGCTAATATCAGCGAGCGAAGCATAAATAACACGCATTGGAGATGGCGGGTTAGCCAATTCCCTTTAATCAACCGTTAATCAATATTTATAGTCAGACAAGAATAAGTTACATACATGTGATGAATAAGATAAAAAGTGTATACACACATACGTTCATATAAAAAATATAATCAAGGTTAATAAGTGAATAATTAACAAGGTCAATACGGGACTCATGATGGATAGGTAAATTGGCTTGTCTAGAAGCTAGAATAAGGTATAAGAGCTTAACATATCGACTGACACTACAAGCAACACAAGTGGACAAGCTAAACTATTCCACTGACCCCTAGCACTGCTAACTAGATGGAGAAGACCAGATTCAGCCGAGAGAATTATGTGTCCCACAAGCAGTCGGCAGCACGAACGAATAAGCACACAACTCAAGCGTATATGTATAGCTTAAAAATGTCGTCTGAAAAAGTAATAAAATAGCGTATTAAGGGAGGCAACGAACCAATAAAATTTAAGGTCCTTCCAAGTGAAAAATACCATCTGGAGGTAAAAGCGGGCGCTTTTGGTGCGAAAATGAGAAATTCAAATTTTTAAAATAAAATTTAAAATAATTTCTGAGGATCTGGCATCCCGAACAGTTTACAAACTTAAAAAGACGAAAACCAAATATCTGGTGCTTAAACCGGGTTGGTAGCTACAGAGGGTCCACTTTGGAGTGTGGGAAACCCTGATTCCTAACTCATAGTGGATATGGGCTCCAGGATCCTGGCGTGCTGACCTATTTTTGGTTAACGGCTATCATGAGACTGGATCTAACTTTACTCCACCGCCTAGTGGATTATTACGCATATATATTTGGATGTTTCTTTCTACCAATATATATATATATGAACCTCTGGGATTCGAACCCATTAACTTACTTGACCCAGCGCGTTATCCTCTTGGTGAATTGAAATAACCACTCACTTGTACAACGGATATGGATTTTAATTCAATTTGTAATGTTGTTATTTTGGATTATTCAGTACGAGGCAATTGAAACTCTATTACAAATTGAGTTGTTGTTCAGTATTGTGCTTAATGTTAATCCATAGGTTTATGTTTTTTTTAATTTTTTCTTTACAGTTTATATTTCCATACATGTATGTAACTACTTATATAGGTACCAATTGAATTGTGTTATATATAATTATGGTAATGACAAAATTTAGTGAACCCTCATCTCCAAATCCAAATGATGAAATCGGTGATAATCATAATGATAATTATATAAATGGTAAAATTGTAATTTAGAATAATTTCTATTTTAGACATAGGAACTAATGAAGATATCATAGATTCAACAGTTATACCTGTTGGTTATGCTTTGCTGGGCAGTGAAATTGTACACATGGCAGACGATAACATTGAAGATAATAATAATGATAGTGAGATAAATGATTTGTCAGATAGTGAAAATGATGAAATTGAAAATAACATTGTAATCAGTCAGCATTTATCAAATTTCCAATCCATTGGATCTGATAATTATAATGGTGATGATAATAATAATAATGATCATAACAGTGATCCAGTCAATTTACAAGTCGATGTAGATAATCTTCTGAATCGACATTTGAGTCGAACTGAATTTGAACCACGGGGAGCATTTACAGTAAGCCTTTGTGCTATAGTGTATATTAGTAGAATATAGAAAGAATAATTTTCATTAACAATAATAAAGATAATAACACAAATCTTAGTGTTGGAGTTAGACATAAACACCATCGGATGCTGGCTCAGTGGTTTGTCGGTTATGTGCTCTGGCGCGAGACTGGTAGGTCCTGGGTTCGAGTCGCGCGAGGCGAGGTCGTGGATGCGCACTGCTGAGGAGTCCCACAATAGGACGAAACGGCCATCCAATGCTTCCAGGTTTTCCCTGGTGGTCTAGCTTCAACTGACTCACACTTTTAACTATGAAAATATTAAATCTCTACAAAACCCCCTTCTGATACTAAAATTTGTGTTATTATCTAATACATTACTCACTAGATGACTGGCATATTTTATTATTGTTACTGTTAAACATCTGTATTAGTATAGAGTCAAGATGAAAAACTATTCGAGAAGAAATATTTCCTCAGTCTATTCCTTTTATTTTTGTTACTAAATGTCTGGATGACAATTTTCACCACACAGAAATATTTTTATTACCAGTAAAAAGTTTTAAATAAAAAAAAGTAAAAATAGTTGCCATGTTTTCCAAGTGATAAATTTTGCTTAACTAACCAACCTATTTAGTTAAACACATAAACATTGATACAATGAAGCACCAGATTATATCCTTTGATTTGTGTGAGGGCTGTAATTACTGTCCAAGCGCCCAAACCGAAGCAACTTATCAGTCTCGTTATAAATACTTTCTTTAGTTGACTCTAGCAACTATCTATACTTAACTGTATGGCTCCTTTCACTGATATGAAATTCTGTAGCACGTAATCATAATCCAATTCAAAGATTACAGACCTGACGGAAATCACAAGATGTGAGTGAACAATAATTGGCTAATTAAAAAAAATGAGGTGAAAATTCTTAAGACCTTTGTATTGTTTACATTTTCGGTAGAAAAAAAGGCTCTAAATAGAAATAGTTCGAGTGGAAATTCTAGAATTAAACTATGAAAAAGGATTTTGTTTTTTAAAAACTTCATTTGTTTTGTTTAAAGTATCACAGTTAACAGGTTACATGAATCAATATGATGACAAGATAAATGAAATATTTATAACGATACTTATCAATTAATTAATTACATTTTAATGCATTCCATTCATTAATGAGAGTTCCCTTTTCACACTGACTAGCCATCTGAAAATTTCACTCATTATTATTGTTTATTGAATTAAATAGTAACAAATATGTTCCAGCATGTATCATAAGTGTTGATTATGTATTCTTTGTAATTATCAGTAATCAACCAAAATTCATAAAACCTACGGGTGATTTTAAATGACCAATTCTTACTTGGACGTTCGATTATCATGTTACTAATAATAAATAATACAGTAGACAAATATATTCCCAATTACTCTGTATCATATTTCAGCTAATATTACTAACTAATATGCATAAAACTACATTTCAATTCGATAACGACGCACAGTATAAATGAGTTGGAAAATTCGACCACTGAAATTCAAATACAGTGATTTGTTGATACTCTTGGGCGATCCGACGTAGATGAAATGATAAAAAAGGATGCTAATTATGAAATGGTATTAGTGAAGATTATGGACTTACTTCCGAAGAAAGCAAACACACTATCGGTTTAAAATATGGCTTCATTTTCTGAGGGACATGTATCTATAGTTGTAAATGATTTGTGCGTATATTCTCAATTCGGTTAACCATTCTTGGTTGTTTTCACCCGATTAGCTGGTTTATATATATATCAGTAACAGTTAGCACTCAAATTTCTTCCAAAAACTTGATTATCATTTCGTTCCGAATAGATCGTAAGAGTATGATCCAGAATCGAATTAATGATCTGCAATTGATTTAATTAAAGATCACTAATTGACTAGTTCATTGCTTTTTGGCTTTCAATCTTACTCTATTTGTTGACAGTATATAATGCGAATGGATCAGCTAATCATTCAATTTCTTGATAAACATTCAGTATAGTGTATTTTCGTTAACGAATTAGAAGTTGAATAACACAATACTTTTCTATTTTGCTTCATTTTTTTTCGATATATATTTAGGCTTCCAATTTGTATACTGATACAATTGATGATTCATCTCATATAGAATTGTGGAATCAGAACACACCGGCATCCACGTCTCAAATTACAATTACTCCTGGTAAGTTATAAATGTGATCAGTGTTGTTTAATTTTCGTCATTGTTTTGTATTCCATCCTCTTCCTCTCTGTTCCTCTCTTATCTCATTCTTTTAGTTTTCCACTCTTATTCAATAAGCCTATCATCATACCAATAATGTCTGAATATGATTGTTCTGTGTGATATTTAAAGTAAATTAGTTGTGTATTTTAATAACTTGATAATCAGATCTATAGTCATAGAATAATTATAAACCATTATCAGCTGAGGTGGTAAGAACATGTGTTGAGTATTTTCAACCACCGGCAACCTTGATGCGCAATAATGTTCAGTATAGAGGAGTAGGTTAGAAGAAAGTTAGAGGCGTTCAATACAAGATTCGACTTGAATCCACTAAGTAATTGACTATCGGACTGGACCATAAAGGTAGGTTCGAACTAGTCGGTTGGGGTCCTCGTAATTGTCATGTTTTAGGTGTTATCATTGGTTCAGATGCATTCACTCTTTATCCTAAAATGCTGATACTTTTTATCCTGTATATTTATTTTCTGTTCTCAAATCATATTACCTATACCTAATATGTACTATCATAATATTGTTAATTCTATTACTCTGGCAATTATCTTGATAACTGTTACGTCCTTGAATCTGTCTACCCACTTAGTGCGGAGTATAATGTAGATTAAGACCTTGACACGATAGACTGACTGGCTTAACCTTGAGGACAATATGCGTGAGTTCGAAATAGGGGCAGAGAGACGAAAACTATTCTGTCCCTGATTGGCTGGCAAGCACGAGAGAGAGAGAGAAGACAAGACAGATGGAACACTAATCACTTTATTCCAACCCGATCTAGCACTCGAATTCCCAATTCAGATTAGGGTGAAAAGTTACATGAATAAATAGATGACTAAGCGGACCACAACGTACAATAATTAGAAAAATACAATCATGTCCAAAACTGGGGAATTATAGTAGAAAATAGGGTACAAAAGATTACGTCTAAATGACAATAGCTTTAGGGCAGAAAATGCTATGGCGATGAATTATACATCAAACGAAAGCTTATGATCTGTAGAATAGGCTAGGGGCAAAAGTAAATATTACAGTTTTACAAGCTTTGAATTAAATGAATTAACGTCCCCGAAAATAGCTTCCGTAATTTGTTCAGGCTTCTAGTTTTGCGGATCACATCATCTTCCCCCTTGACAAAAAAAAGTTATGTCATCACTGCCATTGATTAAGTGCATAAAGGAAAACTGGATTGCGTTGTGGTCGTGACCGATTGGGTTAACTGGAATAAACAAAAAAAAAGAAAACGGTTAGACACTAATTACAAACAGTAGCTAAGATATCATCACTGATATCTCCCCTCAGAAGTATATGCTCTTCTCTTCGGGTCCACCTGCAGTATATCGGGCCTTCTGCGTTTCCGTTGTGATCTCCTAATAGGATGTTGTTCCAGTTGTACAGTTTTCTTAGTTGCTGGACTTCCTATGTCGAAACTGTCCAGGAAGACTTCCCACAATGAGCACATTTTCTCGGTTTTCTGAGGAGTACCAGAACTTTCCAGTATGTGGTTAGCGTGACGTATCCACTTTTGGCCTTCAACCTCTACCACATACATTACATTCCCTCGTCTCCCAAGTATGCGTCCACTGGTCCATTGTGGAGGTGAGTATCGGAAATCACGGACATATACTTTTTGATTATCTCGGAAGATTCTACTTTTCGCCCCATGGTGACGATTAAATTGAGATTCCATCTTCTGGTTTCTTCTTCCTACACCATTTTGCTTTGGTTTTATGGCATCGAGAGCAGTTTTAACTTTTCTACCAAACATAATTTCTGCTGGAGACAATTTATTCGGCGCTGATGGATTTGGAGTCGTTCTGTAGACTAACAGAAAATCATCAAGAATTTCCTTTATCTTCCCTTCCCCCCTTGCCTTCAGTAGCGCTCTTTTGAAGGTATCCACAAACCTTTCTGCTTGACCATTTGATTGTGGATGGTATGGAGGTGAACGAACATGTTTGACCCCAAACCTGTTGCAGAAGTCAGAGAAAATGGAAGAAGTAAACTGAGTGCCATTATCTGACACGAGAATATCTGGGACTCCGAAACGAGAGAATAACTGCCGTAACTCGATAATAGTCTCTTGCGACGTGATTTGCTTCATGGGTAGAATCTCTGGCCACTTTGAGTAGGCATCGACACAAATGAGAAAATATGTACCTTGAAATGGGCCGGCGAAATCAATGTGTATACGCGACCAAGGTTCTTTCGGGGATGGCCAAGAATTGAGTTCAGCTTTCCGTGGACATTTCGAGGCTGCAGCACATTTTCTGCACGCACGCACTAAGTCTTCGATGTGTTCATCAATGTTAGGCCAGTATACATAACTTCGAGCAATAGCTTTCATTCTTCCAATACCTGGATGAGCTGTGTGCAGTTGTTTCAGAACGAGTGGGCGTAGGTTACTTGGAATTACTACGCGATCAGCGAACATAATACAATCATTTACGATGGATAAAGATTGGCGTCGTTGATAATACTGTTTTAGTTCATGAGATGTTATACGTGGGGGCCAACCACGCCGGATAAATGTAGCTAGTTGCCTTAAGATAGGATCACGGAGAGTGTGATCAGCGATTCGAGCAGCTGTCACTGGAAGAATTCGCGTTGAATTGAGCAACATGCTGCTTACATCTTCTTCCACTGATATAGAAGCAATGACAGTATCTTCATTTTCAAGCTTATGATTTCTTATTAAGCGCGATAGTGCATCAGCATGACCAAAGTCAGAGGTAGATTTGTATTTGATAGTGAAATCATAACCCAACAACATTGTAGCCCATCGTTGGAGGCGATTTGCAGTATAAACAGGTATACCTTTCTTAGATCCAAAGATCGATAATAGGGGTTTATGATCAGTAAATAAGGTAAATTTTCTACCATGCAGCATTTTGTGAAACTTCTTAACTGCAAAAACTAGTGCCAATCCTTCTTTCTCAATTTGGCTGTACTTGCGTTCTGCCGAAGTCAACGTTCTGGAGGCATGGGCTATAGCTTTCTCTGTGCCGTCTTGAAACCTGTGGGATATAACAGCTCCGACACCATAATCAGAAGCATCTGCGGCAACAACGATTTCCAGTGAGGGATCAAAATACGTAAGAAGTAGGTCCGATATTAATAGGGACTTTACTTTGTCAAAACTCTTTTGACACTCAGTGGACCAGTTCCATTTTACATTTTTGGATAATAGATGGTTCATGGGTGCTCGTAGGCGATGCAATTCTGGTAAAAAGTTACTGTAATAACTGATAAGACCAAGGAACGAGCGTAGAGTTGCGACGTTAGATGGTGGAGGCATATTTTGGATAGCTCGTACGTTTTCTGGATCTGGGCGTCGTCCATTTTTGTCGAAAACAAAACCAAGATATTTTACCGAGTCCATGAAAAATTTACACTTCTCTTCTTTTAGATAAAATCCATACTCAGATATTTTGGTCAAAACAGCATCAAGTCGATCAAATAAATCGGACTTACTGGAACCTGTAACGATAACATCATCCAGATAGACAGCGACTCCTGGCAAATTTGCCAACATAGTGTCCATAATTTGTTGAAAAGTAGCTGGTGCTGGTTTCACACCAAAAGGCAAACGTTTATATTGATAAAGGCCTCTGTGAGTGTTAATCGTCAGTAGTGGTTGGGAGACTGGATCAACTGCTATTTGGAGATATGCGTCAGCAAGGTCAATCTTAGCAAAATACTTCCCTCCATTTAGTTTGATAAATAAATCTTCCTGTATGGGAAGTGGATAGGTGTGATCCTCTAAAGCATCATTTAGACCAGTGGAAAAATCAGCACATATGCGAACAGTCCCATTTGCCTTTCTCACGACTACTATGGGAGCAGCCCATGGTGAGTAATTTACTGGCTGAATGACACCCAGTGCTTCTAGCCTGTCAAGTTCCTGGTCAACGACTGACAGAGCAGCATAAGGTACTGGTCGTTTTGGTCTGAAGACAGGTTTTGCATTTTGCTTTAACGACAAGAAAACTTTGGTGAACTTACAACAGCCCAGTTTGTTTTGGAATACATCTGCATGTTTTTGCCGAAGATGATTTACATGGGATGTGGTCGACATTTTAGAGGAATAAGATGCATGAGATTTTGAAATATTACGGCAGCATACTTTGTTTGACGAATTTGATGGGGAAACATTTTGTGAACATGTTGCATCGGAGTTATTTGATTTAGCATCATTATGAGAACACATCAAATCGGAGGTATTTGATTTGACATCATTATGAGAACACATTAAATCGGAGGAATTCGATTCCGAAATATTACGAGAACATGTTACATCGGAAGCATTTAGTTCATAAACATCAGGGGAACATAACACAACTGAGGCATTTGATTCGGAAATATCATGAGAATTTTGGATAGAATTAGAGCAAGGATTATGAGAACATACTTCATTTAATAAACTATTTAAGACATCAATCTTCTCAATCCAGTCCAATCCCAATAGATCTAAATCATGCCGATTTGTTAGATAACAAACGTCAGTGAATTTATGTTCCTTGAACTGCACGTTGCAGGTGACTTCTCCAGTTAGCTTCACTATGTCGCCTGAAGCATTTCGAGCAACATGCTCTGTTGGTCGGATGCGTGGGCACCCTAGCTTACGCCATGTGTTCTTGGAGATCAGCGTAATGTCGGAAGCAGTGTCTAATTGAAGACGAATGGGTTTTTCATTCACTAATAAGTTCACATACTTCCGTTTACTTTGAAATCCCACTTTAAAAGTTGCAAATGTGCTTTTGACTTGGCTCTGTGGCTGTCGCTTCACCTTTACGCCCCGATGTTTGGACTGACGTCTATCTGATGAGCAGTAACCTTCTTTATGACCAATGCGATGACATTGGCGGCATTTGTGGCTCTTAAATGGGCATAACTTCACAAAATGCCATGATCCGCAGAACCAACATGATGATGGTGGTTTACCAGAAGGTTTCTGTGTGTTCGCCGTCTTTTGTTTGGAAGGTTTGGAAGATCTGCATGCATTTATTGAAGCAAAATTGGAAGTCTTTGCATTTTGCTGTACCATCGTGGTATCATGTTTAAGATTTAACAACCGTTGACACTCGGTTGTGACCATTTGCAGGGTCATGTTAGGCTCCTGCTCAATGCGTGATAGAATTCTGGTACGTATGTCCATATCTTCCGGATTCTTTAATCCACAGATAAAAATCAGACATTTAAATTGATCTGCTGTAATTTCATTTATTCTAAAACGTTCGCATTCTTTATTTACATGTCCAGCGTATGTAAGATAATCATCAGATAAGGATTTAGATATTTGAAAACACTGATAACGGATGCTGAATAATGAGGATTGTTCACCAAAAATTTTAGATAAAATTTGAACTGTCTCATTAAATGATAAATCTCGTGGATTTTGTGGCAAAATGAAATTTACATATTTCTTATATTCAAGTGTTCCAAGTCTTCTCAAGAGTAGGCGAACTTTGGCTGCATCATCAAGATTCGAGCATTCAACACGAAATGTGTCTTCAAAACGGCGAAACCAGGAATCGAAAATAATACCAGAATCGGGATCATAATTGAATTCACAAATAGAATTTGCGATGCTGTCATATTTATCTGACTGAGAATTTGATGATGAATGGAATGAGAGCTTCTGCATCAATGCATCTAAAAGCTTCATTTGGTTTGCATCATTCTGAGCTTGCTGGATTTGTAGAATAGTTTTAAGGTCGTCCAAAGAAACAGACATTTTGATTTGGATCAATCAATATTTAAAAAAAAAAATCTCCGTCGCCACTTTTGTTACGTCCTTGAATCTGTCTACCCACTTAGTGCGGAGTATAATGTAGATTAAGACCTTGACACGATAGACTGACTGGCTTAACCTTGAGGACAATATGCGTGAGTTCGAAATAGGGGTAGAGAGACGAAAACTATTCTGTCCCTGATTGGCTGGCAAGCACGAGAGAGAGAGAGAAGACAAGACAGATGGAACACTAATCACTTTATTCCAACCCGATCTAGCACTCGAATTCCCAATTCAGATTAGGGTGAAAAGTTACATGAATAAATAGATGACTAAGCGGACCACAACGTACAATAATTAGAAAAATACAATCATGTCCAAAACTGGGGAATTATAGTAGAAAATAGGGTACAAAAGATTACGTCTAAATGACAATAGCTTTAGGGCAGAAAATGCTATGGCGATGAATTATACATCAAACGAAAGCTTATGATCTGTAGAATAGGCTAGGGGCAAAAGTAAATATTACAGTTTTACAAGCTTTGAATTAAATGAATTAACGTCCCCGAAAATAGCTTCCGTAATTTGTTCAGGCTTCTAGTTTTGCGGATCACATCAATAACCATACCTAACCGTGCTGATGTGAATTGTGTCAACTGAAACCGGTGAACATCTATCTTTGGTAGATTCAACGTTGCTTATGACTGGCTGACTGCGAATAATTATAAGTTGATATCTCTTTTTACTCACATAAATGTGTATATTTACGTATCAGTAATTCTAAATTAATTAACTTAAACTGAACTTGTAATACAAAAACCTAACCGTTTTTTATTTTATTTAAACACATAAATATTGGTACAAAGAGGCACCAGATAAATATGCGCCTCACAAATCTTATTTGATTTGTGTGAGGGCTGAGATACTGCCCAGGTGCCCAGACTGAAGCAGGTGGTTTTCTCAGGGGGACACACCCCGAGCCTTTGACCTAAAAGTCTGATCCACAAGGCAGTGGAGCATCGTGAGGAGATGCAGTCCCATGGTAGCCGGTCACCAACAATAGGTTCATACGCCATTCGTTCCATCAGGACCCTGGAGCCCATGTGCACCATTGGTTTGAAATCAGGGTTTTCCAAATCCCCTAGGTGGACCCTCCATGACTACCAACCCGGTTATAGCACCGGACATTCGCTTTTCGTCCTCTCACTTTTGTGAACAACGCCCCCTCGATAAGGCAGTGAGTAGGAATTCCCTATCAGAGGCTATATATTCGCGTGGCCATGTGAGAGCATTTCGAGAGGGAGAGCAGACTCTCTCCACTCTCGGTCGTACCAGGGCATTAGGAGGCGTTTTTTACTGACTTATGTTATTGATCAGAAGAGGGTTTGTGGAGATTTCAGTATTTTCATCGTTGAAATCATGAGTCAATTTAGGCTAGACCACCATGAAAAACCTGGAAGCACTGGATGGCCGATTTGTTCTATTGTGGGACTCCTCATCAGTGCGCATCCACGACCTCGCCTCGCGTGATTCGAACCCAGAACCTACCAGTCTCGCGCCAGAGCACTTAACCGATAGACCACTGAGGCCACTGGTGAACGGTTGCTCAAACATCGTGGATTGGTTGAAGTTAGAGATTAACACCGTTGGATGCCGGATCAGTGGTCTGTTGGTTAAGTGCTCCGGCGCGAGACTGATAAGTCCTGGGTTCAAGTCTCGCGAGTGCAGGATCGTGGATGCGCACTGTTGAGGAGTCGCATAATAGGTTGAAACGGGTGTCCATTGCTCCCAGGTTTTCCATGGTGGTCTTGCTTCAATTGACTCATGATTTCAATTATATTATTGAGTTTTATTTCTATATGAGGAATAATTAATGATTTTGTAATGTTTTGATTGATGGATAACTGTTGGACGTACCATATCTTCCTGTTATTCCTAATATTTCTACAACTGTTTAATGAGTTGTTTCATATGGTACTTATATTTTGTCGGTATTAATTTTAAATTTTCACAAATTGGGTTTTATTAAAAATAATCAAATGTAGAGAATAATTGAAAAGCAGAGCATACTTCTAAAAGAATTGTGTCGTTATTAGTTTGATACTTCTACAACAGTCTCATACTGATGATTAGGATATGAATTTGTATTGTTGTCAGGTGCGCAAATCAGAATGATAGAACGAATTTTCTAGTGGTACCTTCAAATGATATTGTTTGTTCGTTCTTGTAAGTGACTTCACCTTAAACAATCTACAATTTATAGACTGTATTCGTCTTTGTGAGGTCTCGATTGTGGGTGGTACCATTATGAAACTATTCAACAGTGAGTATTCATAACCACACTAGGAATCGAACCCAAAACCTTTGTATCGCATGACAAAAACTTAGCTATTAGTATCACTTAGTCAATATTCAATGGTACATTTCCAGCTTCAGTCAGCTTGTAATATATCTCAACGTTTATTCAGTGTTATTGGTGATAATCCTTTTAGTCCCCACATGCCTGACCTCGCTGGTCTCAAATTATCACTATTGCTTCAGGAACGTCCTAAAGTCAATCACAAATGGGGCAACTCCAACGGATCTCAACCTGTCACGAATAGAGCCTAAAAATTAAGCCGATCTCTACAAAATTTCTTTAACTAGTCCGCAATGCAATCAATTTCGCTTCTTATGTCTACTTGCTATACAGTTACACTTAGATTACGTGTTTGTTTTTTATTTATTGGTTCAATTTTAAAGTCTGTTCGAGTTGATCGCTGTGAGTTACGATACATAACCAAATTTATTAGTGAATCATCATACTAGCACTGACATTTATCTTTCTTTGGTAATTAAATTGCTCCTTCCTTTCCTGGTTGAACTACGATTATATATGCCAATTCAACATTGATGTTCCACGTCTAAATTTTTGTACTAGAAATAATCTCTACAACAGGTTTTGTTCTTCCTTTTTAATAAAATAATGTTAATTTATGTCATTTATGAAGTACAGGTTTGTGTACACTCAACTTGGAACTATCGCTCAGTCAACCAGCTACAACGTATCACTAGGCACATATATTCATCGACCCAGGTTACCATACCTCATTAGCACAATAAGATGAACACCAAATTTATAGAAGTAGTTACTTCAATGGTAGTAATATATAAAAGAAAGATTACATATAAGAATATGATGCCGGGAGAAAGAATTAGTTCATAGAAAGAATGTACTGAGTAATTTTAACCTCACGGTTTAAAGGAAAATAGAAAGTGTGTACCCCTACACTTTTTTGGTCGGTCTTGAGCCATGTCACCCAGAGTTTTCAAACATTGGTTAAGATAGTAGCACAGACCCCAACCAAGTAGTCTGCATCTACCAACATGGCTAAGACCAGAAGTCAGTGACTTCTAGGACTGATGCCGTGTTTTGGTTTGGCCACCCCTCACTTTATTTCAGTCGTCTCCTGTACTAATGAGCATTGCGCGCCGTGGTAATCGGTGGTTGGGCATGCATAGTATGTGGTCTAACCATCTCAGTCGATGAAGGTTCACAACCTCATCAACTGATTTACCACCATTCCCTAATACACTGTGACTAACTTCACTATTACTTACCCGGTGATCCCAGTAGATGCAAGTAATATTTCTAAGACATCAGTGGTCAAATACTAGTAACTTACGAGTATCCTCTACCCTTAACGGCCACGTTTCACAGCCTTTAAATAAAACAAAACAAACTGTTGCACAATATACTCGTCCCTTAATTGATAGACGGATATCTCGTCTTCACCATAGGTGACGTAAGTATACTATCACTCCGGGACATGTTTTCCAAGGATATAACTCTGAAGTTTATGGTATAGTGTAATATAGACAAATTCACAAAACACTACTATTCTTATTAATTTTCAATATATTTTAATAAGGAGTATGTTGTCATCAAAACATTTTTGTTTTGTTTTTTTAAAAAAAGAGATGAATATAAACGTATCGATTATCAATATCAGAAGGGGTTTTGTGGAGATTTCAGTATTTTCATAGTTAAAATCATGAGTCAATTGAGGCTAGACCACCATGGAAAACCTGGAAGCACTGGACGACCGTTTCGTCCTATTATGGGACTCCTCATCAGTGCGCATCCACGACCTCGCCTCGTGAGATTCGAACCTAGGACCTACCATTCTCGCGCCAGAGCACTCAACCGGTGTTAATATCTAACTTCAACCTGGGTTCGAATCCCGTGAGTGAGGGATCGTGGATGTGCACTACTGAGGAGTCCCATAATAGGATGAAACGGCCGTCCAGTGATTCTAGGTTTTTACATGGTGGTCTAGCTTCAATTAACTCATGATTTCAACTATGAAAATTATCAATATGTTCCACCTTATTAATTATTTCTTACATACGGTATATTTCATTTGAATATAAGTTGTTGTTTCTTTTTTCTTGTTTGTTTGTTTGAATAAAAAAACTGTATTTTCTAGACAAAGCTGATAAAATTAAAATGTACATGTCCAATTTTCATTTACCTATCTCTCAATATCCTATATGGGCTACACAAATACCAGAAGAATTATGGAAATCTAAACTTTTGGAAAAGATTCAACATAATTATAAACCATGAATAGAGGTGTTTATATTTTTGAAGTTTATTTTCTCTCTCTCTCTACTTTTTTTTTCTTTTTGTTTCTTCTTCAATAACTTCGATTTATTCTTTGTTTATGTGTTGAATTGTTATTATTGATGAATATTAATATTGTGATTATTTATTTACATTTGAATATACAAGCATTTATAATTGCATTTACATTTGCTTCTTTTACATTAAGGTAAGTATTGTGGTGTTTGGTAGTTGAAGGATAGTTCATTGGAATCTCTGAATCTAGGTTTTGTGCTTTTTTAGTACTTGTCAACAAGGTGTACTTTTGACCTTGAAAGAAATAATGCAATCTGACGGATTCGATCTCGTGTCATCTAGCTTCATAGCGTGATACGTCACCACTGAACTATTCAGGACGCAACTGACATTCTATAAGATTGCGATGTATTTATAGTTGATTGACCACTAGGCAATGATCAATGTCATGTATGTCAAGTTCTTCTTAGAGCTGATCGGGTATTAGATCCAGGGTTCACTGTCGACCACCTCCAAGCACCACTTTACGTATCAGCATAGTGCGTGTGATGTTGATTTCCTTTAACTAGCTGCCACATTACGACTTAATCGATAGAATTCAGTTAGCACTAAAGGACTTTATTAATATGATAGTGTTTACTAATATATTGATTGTAAAGAAGGAGTGATGTATGTACATACTGTTGTGTAATTAGTATAGTTTTCATTCATTTACAAGACAATTGATTGACATAGCCTACTAATACGTGTTCTCTTTTTGTATTAGTGTTTTCTGAATACTTGATTCTCATTTAACGAGTTGAATTAAAATAACGAAAAAAGCCCATTGCATCACTCAACAACAAAAAAACAGTTCAGCGAAAACAAAATTTGCTTTTTGACGATATTTACTAAAGCTGTAGAAAAATATTTGATGAATAATTTTACACATGGTAATCTATAATAAAATAGAAAATAGTTGCATCATTGACAAATATATTAAAAGTTAATAGAAAATCTCTTACCTTATGTACGCCTGTTACCCCTCGTCGAAGAGCATAGCCCACCAAGCAGCACTCCACCGAACCCTGTCCTGGGCAATCCTTTCCACTTGCTATCCATTATTTTCATGCCTGCTTCCGATTCTCTACGTAGTATGCTCTTCAGCCTTTCACTTTTCCCTTTCTCTTCGTCATTCCAAGTAAGCGCTTGCCTCATGATGCAGTTTGGTGATTTCCACAATGTATGTCGTATGCATCTCCATCGTCTTTTCCCAGTTCCCTCTACAAATGGAAACTGATTCGTTCTCTCACACAGTGTGTTGTTGTTGATGGTATGTGGTCAACTGATATTGAGTATCTTTCATAGACAACTGTTTATAAATACTTGTACCTTCTTGATGATGGTTGTGGTAGTTCTCTATGTCTCAGCTCCATATAGTAGGACTGTCTTTACATTCGTATAGAAGATTCAAACTTTAGTGTTGGCTGACAGACAGTTGTTTTGATTTCCATATGTTCTTCAACTGTAGGAATCCTGTCCTTGCTTTTTCAATTCTCAACTTTACATCTGCATCAGATCTTCTTTGTTAATCAATAATGCTTCCCAGGTACGTGAAAGATTCCACATTTTCCATAGCTTCAACATCAAGTGTGATTAGTTTGGACCTCTCTGTGTTGTATTTGAGGATCTTGCTTCTTCCTTTGTGTATGCTGAGCAGTACTTATTCAAAGATTTTCTGAACTAAAACCATCTTGGTTCTAAATTAAATTTCTCATTCAGTAAAAACTAAGATTAAGATTCATTTTAAAGAAATTCTAATGAAAAACCTTTAAAACCAAACACGCGCTGGGACACGTATTACTTATGCCCAACCACCGACTCTCCCGATGAGCGGTGTTTTATTGTGTAGTGGTAGATTGGAAGAAATCTAGGGGCAACCAGACCAAAACGTGGCACAAATCCATGAAGTTACTGACAAGTGGATTGAGCCATGTTGGTATGTGTAGACTACCCGGTTGGGATTCGCGAGATGATAGCAATCGATGGTTAGAGAGTTTGAGTGACATGGCTCAAAATCGTTTGCAATGGTGTAGGTGCATCCACTCTTTGTGTTTTACCAAATTTTAATCTTCTGAATTCCTCATGTTCCTATCTTCTTTCTTTTTCTAAATTTATTTCACTACATTATACTCTTTCAATAACGTCTTCAAACCCTAATCTTTCCGATTACTGCTTATACTCTTACTACTTCTACCATAATGGGATTTGAATCGACAACTGCATCTGTGTGCTAATGTGGTATGGTAACTCGAACTGATGTACGTACGTACGTACGTACGAAGTTCTACGTTGTGACTGACTGTAAAACCAAAAAAAAACAATTTGAATTTAAATAACAATATATATATATATATATTGTTGGTTAAAAATTCATTCATCAAAATACCATCCTTTTCTATCCTTCATAATACATTGTCTTCTTTATCTCCTGCATACATATAATGAAGTTCGTTTACTTCACACGAAAATCCGGTTAATATTTGTAAAATCACATAAATATATGGAGGTTAAATACAGTGAGACAAGTATAGGCATACAGAGAGAGAGAGAGAGACGTTTTATGATAGGTACGAAATTTTTTTTTGTTTTTTCCCCTATAATATATATTTTTAAAAAAAAGGAGATATTATGTACACCCATTTCCGTCAGACTAAATACAAACTATTATGTTTGTCTCTTTCCACACTCCCCACCCCCTCTGTCCCCCTCCCTCTTCGCTTTATTATTTTTTAATAAAACTAACAATATAGGTAGTTGAAGTTGACTAAGGATTCAAGTGTTTGAATTTAACAATATAATACAGTATAAAAAAAAAGGAACAAATTTTATGAGAACAGGAAATTTTTTTCTATTCGAATTAAAAAATATAGAAACAAAAACGATTACATTGTTGTCGACAGAATGAGAGTGGAGGAATTCATGTAATTTCTTTCTGTCTATACATAAAAGTATGTATATATATATATATATATATATATTTATGGGTTTGCATGATTCTTCAATACTTTGTTGTTGTTGCTGTCATTCACATCTTTAATGCCTAGTATCTTGTTTCATTATTTATTTACTGACTGATTGTTTGTTTGTCAAGTTGTTTTGTTTTGTTTACAAGTTTTCTTTGTATATATCATAAACGTGTACATTTGAAGTGTAAGTCATTGTGAGAAAAGGAAGAATATGATCGAACTAAACACAAATGATAATAAAGACAAATTACATTTCCTGTAAAGGATAGATAAATAAATTTAAATTTTATTAAAAGTTCATTTCTGGATACTTGGAGAATTATTTGGTGTATAGATAATATTTAATTTCAACCGATCCATGTAATTGAGCGACATATCCACAAATGTCTTCAGTGAGTTAATATCTCACAACAGATTTGGTTGAACTCCACTGGTCACTGCTTCTCACTAGAACTGCAAAAAATACCTCATGGAGCCAGTCACTAGTGAGCATATGGTGATTAATATCAGAAGGGGTTTTGTGGATATTATAGTAATTTTAATAGTTGAGATCATGAGTCAATTGAAACTACATCACCATGGAAAAACCTGGACGTTGAAGTTAGACAGTAACACCGTTGAATGCCGGCCGGCTCAGTGGTCTAGTGGTCCGAATCTCGCGAGGCGGGATCGTGGTTGCGCACTGCTGAGGGGTCCCACACTGGGACGAAACGAACGTCTAGTAATTCCAGGTTTTCCATGGTTGTCCAGCTTCAATTGACTGATGATATCAACTATCAAAATTACTATAATATCCACAAAACCCCTTCTGATAATATAGATAATAAATAAAAAAAATATTTTCGTGAAGCACTTTTTCTAGTTCTAATGCTCTCTTTTATAAATTTAATTGTGAATTATCATTTCGATAGTTGAATTCATGAGTTCATGTAAGCTAGACCACTATTGAAGCACCTAGAAGCAACGGACGGCCGTTTTATTCTAGTATGGGACTCCTCATCAGTGAGCATCCACATCTTTTCATGTAAAACTCCTCACAGGAGCTATACTTCCTTTTTACCACCACTTAAATATACTAGTTCCTCATTGGTCTGAAGCTGTTTAATGCGTTGTTCTTTAACCACATTTTTACGGCCATTGAATGTGTATTTAAATGCATATGTTGCTTTCTAATATCAATCGTTTTCATTTCTCAGCCAAATGATTGTTTTTTTACACAAGATTTGCCTTTAGGTTAAGCTAGGATTAGAAGGGAAAATGGAGTTGTTAATATTCAAATAGCATAGCACAGTTAAACGTTGTTGCCGTTAATTCAAGGCACATCACACTTAAATTTAGTTCTCTCTAGTAACTAATATTAAAGCTAAAACTACCATAACCATCATCAAGAAGGTATAACTATGAGGGATGTATAGGACATACATTGTGGAAATCACCAAACTGCATCATGAGGCAAGCGCTTACCTGCAATCATGAAGGGGGACGGAAAAGTGGAAGGCCGAATAGCACTCTGCGCCGAGAATCGGAAGCATGCATGAAAAAAATAAATAGCAACTGGACAAAACTGGGAGGGATTGTCCAGGACAGAGTTGTATCGCGATTCCTGGTGGGTGGCCTATTCTCCTCGAAGAGGGGTAACAGGAGCAAGTAAGTAATACATCAGAAAGTATGCCATGAAAAATAATCACACAATGCAACCTGAAATCTGTTTATTTGAATTCTATTCTTCTTAATTCTCTTCCTATGATTCCTTTTTATTTATCTTATCTTTGTACAACTGTGATTTTTTAACAGTAGCTTGCTGATTGTTTAGCCATTAAACTATTAACGGCTGGATGATGGTTTCAATCCTTGCTCCATTTATTTGTGTTTGACCTGCATGATAGTATCACTAGTCATCAAACATAACATAACATTATGGTAAAATCTGAGAACTCTACAATAAATACTACATTCGCAAAATGTCAACCAATCGTCTCAGACTTCATTGTTTTTCAGTTCCACACCAATCATTCTCTGTTCTCTTTTCTTTGATCTTAATTGTTTGCCTTCAGGCATTTCATTTTCGTTTGATGATACATACTATTTATATTTTTCGACATCAGTAGCACGCACTACAGTAGTAATAGTAATATTAGTAAATTCATATTTGTAAAAATGATGGCCTATAAGTTTTAACGGATCACTAGATAATATACAGTCGTTTTTATAAGCAAAGATGGATACTGGCTAGCAGTGGAATCCAGTTTGACGCGCGTTTCGTCCTATTCGGGACTCGTCAGCTGGATGTACCTGCATTTCAGAGTTGGTGTTCACTCTGACACTCGAACCTATCTCGCTATCCACTCAGCTACTAAGTCCTGATATCCAATTACAGTCTTAAACATCAGTGAGAAGATTCAAAACAAACAATACCAAGTAAATTTATACAGTCGTTTTTTTATTTCCAACTCTAAATATCAATCTTATTTATCACAATTATTCGACATTTTAAATATCACCAAAAGGAAGCAACATAACTTGGATATACATTATCACTATCTATTTACATCAAATTTTTTTTAGAAAAAAAATAAACCAAAACAGCAACAACAACAACAACACAAG
Organism: Schistosoma rodhaini; assembly: GCA_944470415.2. Classification (NCBI taxonomy): domain Eukaryota; kingdom Metazoa; phylum Platyhelminthes; class Trematoda; order Strigeidida; family Schistosomatidae; genus Schistosoma; species Schistosoma rodhaini. The sequence continues at coordinate 39,115,776 of OX104037.1, forward strand.
AACCGATAATATCAGAGTTAAATAATGAAGAAAAAAAGAAATTTCATTGGTCCAATTACTTATTGGTTCAATAGTAAAAAGAAAAAATTAGTTTATTTTTTTTTTATTTTTTTCTATTTTTTATTTTTTCTATTTTTTAATTTTTTTAATGGTTACCTGTCATTTCATATAGTCGCTAATATTCAATGTTCATTCAAGCGAATTTAATTAAAACATTGGAATGATTATTACTATTACCATTACTATTATTATTATCATTATTATATAATAAAATTATTACTATTAATAAGCATTACAATAATCAAGTTATTTTCAGTAAAAAAAATTGTAGGAATGAAAGCTTTTCACCCTCTATTTAGAATGTTCATGGGTGTTGTTGTTGTGGTTATTTTTGTTTATACTAGATCGGAAATAATAATGAATGATAAATTTAAAACAAAAAAAATATGACTAATTTAATAATGTCTAAGTGATAGAAAAGATTTATAGCTTGAATGAATGAATTTAGTAATTATCTTTATAATTGAAATCATTAGTCAATTAAAGCTAGACCATCATAGAAAACCAGGAAGCACTGGACGGCGGTTTAGTCCCAGTGTGGGAATCCTCAGCAGAGCGCATCCACAATCCCTCCCTACGAGATTCGAACCAAGGATCTATCAGTTTCGCGCTTGAGCACTTAACTGATAGACCACTAGTCCGGTTGGTATCCAACGGTGTTCATGGATAACTTCAACTGATCCACGAAGTTTGAGCAACCGTTCACCAATGGTATTCAGTGAGTTCCTATTTCATAACAGACGTGGTTTGAACTCCACTGGTCACTACTTCCCACTAGAACTCCATGACATATATCATATAGTCAGTCATTAGTGAGCATATGATTATAATCAGAAGGGGTTTCGTGGCGATTTCAGTATTTTCATAGTTGAAATCATCGGTCAATTGAAGCTAGACCACCATATCAAGTAAAATTGCTGGTAACTCTGCGAAAAACTCCGTATATTTTAACTGATCATTACAACCTACTCAAAAATGTGGATTTCCACAATGAATCATCACCAAGCTTCCTGCATCATATCTCCTTGTGTAGATAGGAGAGTCTTTCTGATCTGGAAACTAATGTGAGTATTTCCAAGACTGTGAGAATTCCACGTTGTTCGATCTCAATATTGAACAATTATCATATCCATACTTGAAAAAACGCTATTACTAGAGTCTGATACCGATTGCATCTAAATTATTGACTTCTGTCGTGCTGTGTAGATTATGTAAAGCTCATGAAAGACTATGTACTGAAGAAAACAAGTTCGTTCAGGTCGACGATATATTATTTATGCTTGTTCTCTTCAGACGGCTGTTAACACTGTCACATTTACCAGTGATCAATTATTGTTATATTCTTTATACCAAGGATTTTCCGATATTTTGATCGTGACAGTACGACTGAGAAACTCATAAACATTTCAAGAAGATGAACGTTATACAATCACCCCTTATTCATGTTCATAACGACAAATGAATTAAGAAGTTTCTCAGCTTTGTTCTTCTACACTACCATTGCCATACTAGACGTTCCGGAAGCTACGCTCAAGTAACCCGATGATATTGTAGATAAATCAAATAGAAAAGTGCTTTTCTGACTTCAACAGTTGGTTGTTACATGCCAACTTAGTTCACTCGTTTTTTTATAAGCGTTATCAAGTGTAGTATATATTTCGTATGATCAAAATACCACTTCAAGACTCCCACGATCCTGCGTCTCTACCCACGTTTTGGGGTGAATCATTGTAGTAGTCAAGTTTTTCTATCTAGGTATGTATGTAAGTTCTGGCGGTAGGTTGGGAGACGAGATCAGTATTTGGATTCAAAACGGTTTCGTCAAATCAGTATCATGTTCATGAACACAACACCTGTATACCTTACATGAGAGTATTCATATACATTTCAATGATTGCTATATTTACATGTGCGAACTCACTTCTGTTAATCCAGGATATCAGAATGTTTTCTATCATCCTTATCTACATATTACTAGAACGTATATTGAAGACATTTTGTGATCGATAATGAGGTTTCGTTTATTTGAAATCACTAGTCAACTACTGATTTTATCTTCTCAAAAAAGCTTCAGTGATCTGGACATTTATTTCATACTTCATTCAGGACCACTGTGTATTGATACTTGAAGGTGAAGTTATGAACAATCAATGGAATAACAAGGAGAACATATGCCTTTGTACACCAGCAAATACGCTTCAGAATATAGGCCACTAAATATCTTGTTATGGTTTTCTGATCTAATATTCATAATCAATAAATAGTAACTTCGTGGTAAGTGAAACTAATTTTAAATGTACACTTATTTGAGCTATTTCCAATTCATATTTTCTATCAGTATGGGGATTTATGGATATTGTAGTATTTTCACCGTTGAATTCACTGGTCGATCTAAGTTAGACCAACATTTAAACTTGGAAGCACTGGATGACCAGTACAGGACTCTTTAGCAACGTGAATTCACAAACCCACATTCAAGAATCGAAACCAGAAGGCTTGGTCTCCAGTGTGAGACAGCTACCCATTTCAAACAATAGATGAAAGGTTGAGCAAGATCATGAATTGATTGAAGTTGGACATCAATATCGTTGGATGCCGCCTCAGTTGTTTTGGGGTTAAGCGTTTGTGCGCAAATTTAAAGGTCCTGGGTTCGATCCCCTTTTAATGAGGGACTATGAGTTATGCACTGATTAGGAGTTCCATACTAGGACAAAACGGCTATCCAATGCTTTCAGGTATTCAGTGGTGATCTAGCTTAAATCAACTCGTAGATCCATATATTTTTAACTTAGAAGTTCTTGACAACGCACTTCTCTCGATGAGATTTCATAATATGAAATTATATTAAGAACATGTAAATCTCTCAGCATAATCATCTAATTCCAATAGTTGAGATCATGAGTCAATTAAAGCTAAACTACCATGGAAAACCTTGAAGAACTGAATGGCCGTTTTGTCCTATTGTGGGACTCCTCAGCAGTGCGCATCCACAATCCCGCCTCATGAGATTCGAACACAGGACATATCAGTCTCGCGCGCGAGCGCTTGACCTCTAGAACCATTGAACTGGCCGGTATCCAACGGTGTTAATGTCTAACTTCAACTTTTCCATGGTGATCTACCTTTAATTGACTCATGATCTCGACTATTGAAATTATTATAATATCCATAAAACCCCCTTCTGATAATAATAATAATAATAATATGCTTATTAGTGACTGACTTCGAGAGATATTTCTTGAAGTTCTAGTGAGAAGCAGTGACCAGTGGAGTTCAAACCACATCTGTTGTGAGATAGTGACTCACTGAAGACCATTGGTGAATGGTTGCTCAGATTCGTCGTTTAATTGAAGTTATCCATGAACACCGTTGGATACCGGCCAGTTCAATGGTTCTAGAGGTTAAGTTCTCGCGCGCGAGACTGATATATCTTGAGTTCGAATCTCGCGGGGAGGGATTGTGGGTGCGCACTGCTGAGGAGTCCCACAATAGGACGAAACGATTGTTCAATGCTTCCAGGTTCTCCATGGTGATCTAACTTCAATTGACTCATGATTTTAATCATTAAAATTACTATAATATCCACAAAATCCCTTCTGATAATAATCATCTAACTTAAAATATTTCATTATTATCTACCTGATAGAATTTTATCACTTTTATTTAACAAGTTTCTTTTTTATTATTAATTTCTTAAAATGTATAATAATTAAATAAAATTCAAAAATGATTAATTTTTTTGGACATAACTTTTATCACTGAATAAAAATGTTCATAAAAAAACCATACTCCTCCCCTCTCACACACACACACACACACCAAAAAACCGTTTTCCATCTCATCTCTTATTCAATTTTGACAGAAAAAAAAACAATCATATCCATCATCATCATCATCATCATCATCATCAACATTTCCATCATCAAAATAATAATGATATTACTTTAGAGTAGTTATATTAGTAACTTCTCATCTTTTACTTTTATTAACACGCACACGCACACACACACACACATATACACACATGCACATATATGTACACACATACTCATGCATACACACAAATGTACATAGTTTACATTTGATTGATAACAACATATTTATGCATAATTCTTTTAATTAAATTTGATTTACAATTATTTATTAGTTGTTATCCCTTCTTCTTACTATTCTCCCCCTTTTTATAATACAATTACAATTGTTATCATCAACATTTCATTTACCTTCTATATTCTACTCATTTTCTATTCTATTTATTGAAAGTTCTGCCTAATTCGTTTGTTTGTTTGTATCCTTTCATCAATAACCATTTTATTCAATAGAATATATATTACAATTAAATAAACATTAATTTTCTCTTTTTTCTTTTTCTTTTCTTTTCTTTTTTCCTTTTCTTTCTTTTTCCATTTCTTTTCTTTTTATTTGATGTATAAATTTATGCATTATCATTTATAATGAGTTGATTAATTAAAACAAACTAATTAATTGAATACTTGAATTTATTTGTTTGTTTGTATGATGTATTCTGTCATGCAAAGTTGAATCCCTAATGTTTTTTTTAATGAAGTGGACATTATATATATATATATATCAATATAAATTACATTAAAACTTTCATTCTTAAACTGTTACCTTGGTAAATCTATCATTTTTTTTGGGAAGTAATGGTATGGCTACCTTAGTTTTTTTTATTGACATTAAATATACTACTATTATGAATGATTGTCAGTAGTATGAAATGTAATAAAAATGTGATTAAATTATTTAGTAGAGTTGTATCCTTAATTTATTTATTATGGATGTGTTCTTGTTCTTCTTTTTTGGTCGTTTCAGATATTATTCTTATCCATACCCAATATTTAGTTTCCACACACACACACACACACACAGAGACTCGCTGTCCCATACATCAATGCACGTGCCAAAACTACAATCGTTCAAGTATCCCTTTCCAGAAATGGTTTATTTAAATAAATAAATAAAAACACACCTAAGGGTGTTATATATGAATGATAATAGGGGAGAAACAGATAACAGATAATTGTAACATTGTAACATTGATCATTTTTATGTCATTACCAAATTATTAATGACATAATTCAATTCAATTGTTGCCTTGAGTAAATTATTACATTCTACATATATATACACACACACGTGGATGAATGTATGTTTGTATACATAGTAACCCAGTTGAATACTATACATTATTGAGAATAATAACAGTCATTATTATTGAATACTAATACTACTAATAAATTATTATACCTAAAAAATTCTCTCCTCTATCTCTTATTCAAAAGTGTTTTCTTTTTGAAACTGTCCTGTATTAAAATGTAATGTATTATGAAGACAAAAATGAACAGAAATAAATTTATAGCTGAAAGTGGGTAATAGAGATAAAGATAAAAAAAAACAGAGGGATAGATACAAGTGAGTATGTATATGTATGTTTGTGTGTGTGTGTGTATGTGTAACACTATGTAGAAAGGGTTGGTGAAACAAACATTCAAATGAAGTAAACTATTACTAAACAAATAAAATTAATGGTAAAACTATACAACAGTCTTTTTTTTATACTAAAACTGGTTACTGTGACTTTGGTCTACATTTGCATATCTATTTCTTCTTCTTCTTCTTCTTATTATTATTATTATGATCATTATTATTGGGTTTATTTAATAGTGTACTTTTGGTAAAATATAGAATTCGCAATACAAAGTATTTCAACAAGTTCCCGTTTTTTATCTCTTGATAGATCCTGACGATAAATAGTGAGTGATCGCCAGTCAGAAGTTAGCCATCCAGTCAATCAGCATCCAAATACTGTACATTCTTTTCGCTGCATATTACCAGCAACTACGATATCTCTGATTGATCTTTTTTGTAACTTGGACAATAGAAGGTTGTACACTTTTTAGAGAGGCATCTGAATAGGTTATGCAATGAATTGACATAATGATGCATTAAAACAAACAAGGAAACGGATAAGTTGCTTAAATACTTAGATGGTAAGGAGGAACAAGCAGGTTGCCAAAGATGTCTATTTATCCACATATTTATCTATTCATAATCCAGTTGAAGCTTCTGTTAATCTATAATCATACTCAATAAATGGGTGAGAATTTCATCATTTCCAGATGGAATAAAAATAATAAACATTTTTCAAGGGTAATTGTAATGATCTGATTTCATGTTTTACAATCAAGGATATTTCTAATAAATTTGAAATGAATCCTTATAAAGCTATGAAGCACTGAAGGACCAAATTCAGATTTCTCAAGAGTTCATTGCCGATGATCCTGAATACTATCGAACCCAATCTCTTTGAATTTAGTCTCAAATATGGAATCAGAGTGAACACCAACTCTGAGATGCAGGTACATCCGACTGACGAGCTCCTGAATAAGACGAAACGCGCATCAAACTGGATTCCACTGCTATCCACTATCCATCTTTGTTTATAATGCTTGTGAATTAAGACTATATCGACGTAATACGCACAGCATGCACATATGACAATAAGAGACTGATCAATTGCGGTCTTGGACATCAATGGAAAGATTCAAACAAACAATACCAAGCGAATTGTTCATAAATTGATCTCAGTGAATATTTGAAAGATTTCATAACTTACTGAACAAAACTGATTATCGTAGTTTGCTGTGATACAGATTTGGTGCTTCATAGTGTTATATCTTGTGGCCGAGTGGATGCCTAGTTGATGTGTGGCTCGATAGAACCGCCAAACAGGGAGCAGCGGATTATCGGTTGGAACAGTGACACGAAACCCGTACGAGCAGACTAGAGTGCTAACCGGTCCTGCGATCTGCTTAGCCCAGCCAGTTAAGTCCAAAACACCAATAACAGCCTCAGCGGTATGAATCATTATTTACAAACATAATGGGTTTTTATACAAACCAAAGTAATCAATTAACTGAGTATAACTCAAGAATCGTATGATAATAAATCAAAGATCAAAATAAAGCTCATGATAAGAGAAACACAAATATGAATAGTTTAGTTACGTAATAATTGTACAATAGGAAATAGGCATATTGCATTGGTCGATAAATAGACCTAAAAGTTAACATTCGTAATTCACCGGGGGATATAAGACATAGCAAGTTAATTATAACTGAAAATATCAGTCGTGGTAATCGACTATAGATGCACGACATAGTTACTGTATTATGTTGCAAGTCAGTTATAATTTCATTTTGAACTAATAAAAATCATGATATTATCTATTAGTTGACTAAGGAATAAATAAATACTCTGAAGTATCTAAAGTTTACTAATGATACTATATAGAGATTTACTGTTTATGTGGTAGTCTTTATTAAACTATCCCCTACTGTTTATTATGTGACTAGTCTTTAGTACATATGTTGCATATTCCTTAGATAAACTATATGTTAAGAGTAACGCTGTTGAATTCTTAAAGTAGAATTAATTTATAGGTGATATTATAGAACTTTTAATATTAGTCCGAGTACCATTGAAAACAAGGAAGTATAAGATATCTATGATCACACATCCAATACTCCATTTAAAGTCGAGCACAAAATTTTTAAGCCTCACTGAGAGCCCTTTAACCGTCAAAATCACAGGGTTAGCGTCCTTCGGTGGACACTCCCTGATTTTTAATGGTACGCTAACTGAAATCAATTTTTGGTGAATATTACCTGCAAACTGAAATAGTCTCCACGAAACCTCTTCATTTATAATGAATTGGGCGAATTACATGTCAAAACTAAGCTGTAATTAGTCCTACAGTGGATCCATAAAACAAAGTAGGATATACCTTTTTGATCATTAAAAATAGATCAGATGTTTTACTATCAATATCTTTCATGAAAGAAAACTCTTATTCCTCTTCATCGTGATATTCCCCCCCCGTCTTCTAGATTCATATTATATATTAATCTAATATATATTATTATTTTTTTTTTACCTGAAGCGATGTTTTCTTGATGTTCAAAATAAATAAATGATTTAATTACTTTAAAAGAAAAAGTAAGAAAGAATTCTTTCTTCCTTCAATGAAATTTTATTCAATAATAATAATGAAAATACTAAATTCTCCACAAAACCTCTTCTGATCTATAATCATATGCTCACTAGTGACTGACTTCAACAGATATTTCCTTGAGTTCTAGTGGGAAGCAGTGACCAGTGGAGTTCTACCAAATCTGCTGTACAGATATCAACTCACTGAAGACAATTGGTGAACGGTTGCTCAAACATCATGGATTGGGTGAAGTTAGACATTAACACCGTTGGATGCCGGCTAAGTGGTCCATGGGTTAAGTGATCTGGCGCGAGACCGGTAGGTCCTGGGTTCGTGTTTCGCGAGTGCGAGATCGTGGATGCGCACTGCTGAGGAGTCTTAAGTAATAATTAAGAATTTACTTTTCAACATTTTCAACAATTACTTTGTAAACGTCCATGGTTTAGTAAACAATCAAGTATAGGGGAAGGATTGTAATAATAAATAAGTAGTAAGTAGTATTGCAAATTATTAAGCCATGGTTAATGGAAGTTGTATGTTCGTTTTTTTTGTTTGTTTGATGATTTAACATTGTCAGTATTGTTGTTCAGATGGTAAGTTTCGTTTTAATTTAGATTTCGTGAGTTGGACAACTTAGTTTGACATTTCCCGGTAGATTTTGTATAATTAATGTCTAATATGTAGAGTATTTGCTATACGAATCGCTTATCGATACACTTATTAATATCAGCATATCACTGAGTAATGACTATTATCATGTTTACTTCGTCCCTTTTGATGCTGATCGAAGGTTTATTTAGAAAGTTAAGGTGTAGTCAGTGATTAAGTTGACTCAACATTGTGTTCAGTAAGTTGAGATATTAGGTGGTTGTCCATACAAACCTGAAATTCACTAGATAATGGATACTTCGATTGCAATTACCTTTATTATCAATTCCACCAAAGAAAATGACAATTCATCTTCGGAATGGGGATTTGTGGAGACTGTAGTAATTTTAATAGTTGAATTCATGAGTCTATCTAAGTCAAAACACCATGGATAACCTAGAACCACTAGACTGTCGTTTCGTTGTAGTATAAAACTCTTCATCAGCAGTAACCATCCACGATCCCATACCAAAGGGACTCAAAACCAGAACTTTCACTCTTTCACATAAACAAATAGCTTCTTGACCATTGTGCCGGCATCCAACTGTGTTTATGTCTAACTTCAATCAATCCATGATGCTACTCAACCCTTCATCCATTGTATTCAGTGAGTAGCTGTCTCACATCCGACACAGATCGGACTCCACTGGTCACAACTTCTCATCAGAACTTCAGAAAATCCATCTGTTGGATTCCGCCTAAGTGGTCTACATGTTAAGCGTTCACGTGCCAGATAGAAGGTCTTGATTTCGAGTCCCTATGATTTGTGATCGTTAATGCTCACTGTTGAGAATTCTCATACTAGATTGAAACAGCCATCTAATACTTCTATGTATTCCATGGTGATCTAGCTTAAATCGACTCATAAATTCAACTATTGCAATTAATTTTACTTAGACTTAAGATTTATTATGACACTGTTTTCAAGATAGAACTGTTCAATTATAAACTAAAATGAATAATAAGCAAAAATGGATAGTGGATAGCAGTGGAATACAGTTTGATACGCGTTTCGTTCTATTTGGGACTCGTCAGCTGCATCTCAGAGTTGATGTTCACTCTGGGACTCGGACCCAGTACCTTTCGCTTCAAACGGCATCACATTATCCACTCAGCTACTGAGTCCTGATAGCCACTTGCTTATGCAATGGGGTGAAGTTTAAATTCACTTAGTATTGTTTGTTTGGATCTTCCCATTAATGTTTTTAGAACTGCAACTGGTCAGTCTCTAATTGGCATATGTGCATACTGTGAGTATTGCCTCGATATAGGCTTAATTAGAGACTGACCAGTTGCAGTCCTAAACATCAACGGGAAGTTTCAACACAAACAATCTTAAATGAATTTAAAATACATAAATTTACATAGATGGATGTGAGTAAGAAGAAAGAATTCTTGGTGGGTTTATGTGTTGTTAATTTAACCTCATATTCTTTTTTTATAATTATACTTTATTAGACATAAAATTCTTTTGTTTTGAATATCAGTAGTATAAGTAGTAGTAGTAGTAGTACAACTATAATTAATTTTATTAAACTATACTGACACATATGTACGTATTTTTTTATACAATTATATAGTTTATATATATATAATTATTTGTTTTATTACTGTCAAATCGAATGAAATAGACAGAATATAGAAAAGAAAGAAGCGAGATGACAAGAAAATAACAATTAACTTATTAAATGAAATCATTACTTACTTACTTAGGCCTGTTATCCTTAATGGAGCATAGGCCACCGACCAAGCATTCTCCTTCTCCAACCCACACTGTCCTCGGCCTTTCTTTCTGGTTCTATACAACTTTTGTTCATTCTTCTCATGTCTGCCTCCATTTCTCGACGTAATTTGTTCTTTCATCTTCCTCTTCTCCTTTGGCATTGAGGATTCCATATGAGGGTTTGCCTTGTGATGTAGTTAGATGCTTTCTTCAATGTATGTCCTGTCCACTTCCAGTACTTCTTCCTGATTTCTTCCTCCACTGGAATATGTTTTTTTTTAATGAAATAATAATATAAAAGAAAAGAATGAGCGCGCAACATTAATGATTTAAATAAATTTCTAAACTATTAAAGAATAATATTGATTGATTAATAGAGCGAGAAAAAATGTGACGATTACTGATGAGGAAAAGAAGTTTCTTCTTTTTTCAAAATTCTAAATCAGAAATTATTTGAAGGAACATGTAATAAGTGGGCTAAGTTTATATCTTGAGGAGGAGATCATTATTAAGAAGTAAGTATATTTAGTTGATGAATCCTGAATGAAACAACATACATGGTACGCGTTAGGATCCATAGCCTTCCAGCATAATGGGCTATTTGAAATAACATTAACACCGACTAGTTTAATCAAGTGTTGACTATCAATAAAGAGAATGTATTAGTATTTACGATTAATAACACGTTAATAGTTGTACGAACTACGTTTAAAACGAAGAGGATACGTGGTTCGATTATCACCGCAAACATCATCAGTGAATGATTTAGGTGCTTGCAGCTAATGAGTCAAATAGGACGAAACTTGTGTCGTGGATTCCATTGATAGTCAACATCTAGCATATAGTTTATGATTCCATTAATCCTTAAATATTGACCGAGTTTTCTAGACGTTCTAAAGTTGTTTACTTTCTGATGAAGCAATCAATCTAAATCCATTCACAATAATTTTGATGGGAAGGTCAGAAATTACTTATATCTTCTAAATGACTATTTGTTTAAAATGTATAGGCATGAAAACCAAAGTTATGGGTGTCACGGATGATATATTTGAGGTTCTGAGGGGAACGAAGTGTTATATAGGATGAAGACTTTTATTATCCTCTATGACATACAAAGAACACCATTTCATCACTAGAAACTATCATCATGGAACTAACGAAAATATAATGTTTTCCAACAAACTAAGATCATGAATCAATTAAAACTACACCACCATGGGAAACCTGGAAGCATTGGACAGCCGTTTCGTCCTATTGTGGGACTCATCAGCAGAGCGCATCCATGATCCCGCCTCGTGAGATTCGAACCCAGGACTTATCAATTTTGCTCACGAACGCTGAATTTCTAGACCACTAAGCCGGTGTTCAACGGTGTTAGTGCCTAACTTCAACTGATCCACGAAATTGAGCGACACATCCACCAATGTCTTCAATGAGTTACTATCTCACAACAAACCTCGTTGAAATCCACTGGTCACTGATTTTCACTAGAACTCTAGGAAATATTTCTCGAAGTCAGTCACTAGTGAGCATATGATGATTATTATGAAAAGTAGGTTTTATGGAGATTTTAATTATTTAATAGCGGATGTGCACTGCTGAGGAGTCCCATACTAGGACGAAACAGCCATCCAGTACTTTCAAGTTTTCGATGATAGTCTATCTTTAATTGACTCATGAATTCAATTATCAAATTGCTAAACATTTCCATAAAACCCCCTTTTTTGAAAAATAAATGTCAATTAATAAAACTATAATAAATAATAAAATAAACTTTGAATACTTAATAATTCACTTTGTTTTTGAAGAAGAAACCGCTTCATTGAATCTATTCATATAATGACTATCAAATTGAATTTTGAATTTGCCATGGAAACATCATTCATTTGTTACCAAGTGATGTTACTTTTATAAATAACAATAATAAGTCTTAAGTTTATAATGGTTTATCATAAACACCATTGACAAGTGAAATGGATAAAAAACCATTTTTATGACATAATAGTTTTTTTTAATTTATAATTTGAAAGTTAAAATGTTTTTTGGTGTTGGTGTGTGTGTTTAAGCTTTTACATATGAAAGTCTTTAATGTTTCATGTCATTTATTGTCAATGTTGTTATTGTTTTAAGATGGAGAAAAAGAGAGAGAGATAGGAGGGGGGAATAATAAAATCATCTTTATATTGAATTCACTTGGTATTGTTTGTTTGAATCTTCCCATTGATGCTTAAGTCTGTAATTGATTAGTCTTCGATTGTACAAGCAAGTGGCTATCAGGACTCAGTAGCTGAGTAGATAACAAGATGGCGTTTGAAGCGAAAAGTACTGGGTTCGAGTCCCAGAGTGAACATCAATGCAGGTATATCCAGCTGACGAGTCCCATGGAGGTTGAAACGCGCGTCGAACTGGATTCTACTGCTATCCACTATCCATCTTTGCCTATCATCTTTTTATTAATTGTTTACATCTCCTTATTGATGTTTAGAGCTGTAATTGATTAGTCGCTTTGGATATATATGTACACCTTGTGTAATAATTTTAAACATTACGGTCGGTAAACAAAGATATTTTTATTGCTAGTTAGGTACGATATTTTAATTTTGTCTAAAATCCTAAATGTCCTATTCTTATTCCTGATTGGTTTGTCTCTATGTTATATTTTTACCTATAAAATTATTTGAAACTATATCTATTTCGAATTCACTCACAGTTTTTTCAAAAAAAATATTTTGCTGAAGTTTCATATTTGGAACGGAATTCGAATAAATTGTATGTCCATTAAAGCTAGACCACCATGGAAAACATGGAAGTATTGAATGGTTACGCGAGATTCGAATCCAGGACCTATCGTGGGGGCATACTGCTGAGGAGTCCCACAATAGGACAAAACGACCGTCCAATGTTTCCAAGTTTTCCATGGCGGTCTAGCTTTAATTGACTTATGATTTCAACTATATAAAATTACTAAAATCTCTACAAAACCTTCTTCTGATAAATTGTATGTATCTATATATTTTTAAAGATACTTTTTTTGTTAGAAACTTAATATTGTCATTTAATGAAATAGTATTAATAATCATACTAATAGTCATATTGTCATTATTATCATTACTATTAATAGTATTACTATTAATGGTAATATTAATAATGGTAACAATAATAGTAAATATGGAAATATTATTCATTGAACATTGAATAAATATTGACGAATTCCAAAATATAATAAAATGAAGAGAAAATGCTTTCTTCCCCCGCCCCCTTCCCCCCTGTTAATTTTTTTCCAAAAAAAAGTAAGATATATATATATATATACTTAACCAAATATGAGATAGTGAAAAAGGGGTAAAAAAAACTAAACGATTTTCAAGGTAAAAAAAAAGAAATTATTAAAAAAATATTTTTTTGTTTTATTACACACATGTGATTAAATTAAAATACCGTATTCGTTTTTTTCTGATTTATTTTTTTTATATTTTTTTAAAAATTTTTTTCTTCAGTTCATTTTTCCGAGTTATTTTTTCTTTCAATATTCATATATCCATATTTAGTTGATAGACAGATGGGAACAAATATAGAAATGGGAAAAAAAAGTTTTCATTGATTTATTCGTTAATCTACTTAAAAGTATACAATATAATTAGTATCATAGTATATATATGTATAAAGTGTAGCTAGGTACTTTTAATAAATGGATATATATATATCTATATATGTATATACTATGTATCTAATAAATGGTTTGGGGGGGAAGAATGATGATAATGGAATTAATGTATATATATACATATTACTAATGATGATAATGATTGTGTACACTGTAGAATAAAAGACAAAGGTAACTAGAGAAATTAACCTAGAAAATAACCAATTTTAGTAACAAAATAGTAGGCTAGTTATAAGAGTTTAGTAGTTTGAAACTGTGGCAAAATTTAATGCAAGAGTAATTGTTTATAAAGTGTTCTCATTGTTTGTTTTCTTTTTGTAAAACAGCATATGGTTTATAGCTTCTGTCAAGTGATATATGTGTATGCCATTTGTACACAAAAAGATAAATCTTATGAAAAACATATCGATATCTGGAAAAACATATTGACTAGATTTGTTTTTATATAAAGTGTTCAGCTGTATTTTATAGGCAGTTATTTACTTACTTACACCTGTTACTCCAAATGGTGCATAGGCCGCCGACCAGCATTCTCCAATCCACTCTGTCCTCGACCTTCATTTTTAATTCTATCCAATTCTTGTTCATTCTTCTCATATCTGTCTCTATTTTTTGGTGTAATGTGTTCTTTGATTTTCCTCTTCTCCTTTGGCCTTCAGGACTCCATGGGAGGACTTGTCTTGTGACACAATTGGGTGATTTCCTCAATGTGTGTTCTATCCACTTCCAGTGCTTCTTCTTGATTTCTTCCTTCTCTGAAATCTAGTTTGTACTCTCCTACAGTAGGTTGTTACTGATAGTGTTTTGAAGTATTTTGAAGTATTTTGCAATTTTATAGGCAGTTATTTATTACAAAACGAAGTCTACTGATAAAAACTAGTAGAAATCCAGAGGAATTTGACGAATCTTTCATGAGTGTTTAGAACTCATCGAAAGTCAGTTAGGTAGAATTAACGAAGAGGGAAAGAAATAACTGATGCATCTATGATACTGTGACCTATTATGTACCCAATCATCTCAATTCACTAATCAAGATTATGTATATTTTTAACTCCGATGAACACTTTCGCTATTGTTAAATTCTTTGAGCCAAATTGTTTAATTATATCATCAACACTTGATTGTCCAGATTAATACAGATCTGCGAATACACAATCTAGCTCAGACAGCTCATTATTATCAAAATTATCCTTCTGGACTGTAAATATTCCCGATCACCACAATTGATCTTTATATTATTTACTACTTTACACAAAGAGCGTTTTGTTTCTTCTTTTTGTGATAATTGTATGTCTTCAGTTCCCTTGAGATCGTCTTCACAAATATAAATAAACTATGACTGGATTTAGATAATATGACGACGTGAACATCAACTCTGAGATGTGGCAGGTACATCCAGATAACGAGTCCCAAATGTAATGAAACGTACATTCTGAATTCCAATGCTAGTCATCATCCATCATTTCTATATCAACATTAACACTTCAACACATAATATAATCTCAGGGAAGTTCCTCATTTTGACATAATCAGCAAATGCTAGCATAAATAAGCCATAAATGACTGAAAAGAAACAAATTTGACATTTGCTTCAGTTCAATCTATCTACAAATTTCGGTAAGGTAATCACTTCTTAATTTGCAAAATGAACACCTAGTTCAAACCAAAATTTTATATTTATAAGGGCTACATTTTCCAGTTGTTGATGTCAAGTCTAGTAAATGATCAGTTTCTGTTAGCATAGTGTATGTTATATCTAGAGACTTGATTCCTAATATGCCGCGAACTACTCGTCTACTTGAACGATAGAACCCGCAACGTCGCAAAAGAGAGAAGACAAAGACTGGTAAGTAGGGAGTTTATTCCCCAAATCAGTGTCAAAATATAGCACAGAAATCTCGTGTATTTATAGTTTTTTGGCTAAATGTAAATCATCATTTAGGTCAACCAATAGGCACATAGGGGTCATGCTAATCCATCCAATGGGGAAGCTACACATCGACATTCTAGAACATTCCCTTAGCAGTGATTGGATGGAATGTCTGTGGCTCTTCCTGGGCTTCTTAAGGCTTCCTAGAGTCTACCGACGGGCCGTCCTTACAGTGTACATCCTGAATGGGATAAATAATATGTTGATGCTTGAAGTAAAAGGTACTAGTCTTGAGATACAAATACATTCAACTGTTGACACAACCCAATTTTACCAAAATCATAATTTTGTTTGATTATGTTACTCTTCAGTAGTATGAATACAGCATAATTATTCTAAACTTAACGTGTAATCAACATGTTACAAATAGTATGATTTGAGAGAGTTGGCTAGTGATGAAACAAAGAGGCGAGAATGATCTCCAACCTGTTTTTCAATCTCGGAATCAATTTATTTGATCTCATTTAGTGAGTTTACTTGTATCTATAATATTAATTTTGTTGTAAAAGGTCAGATTGTTAAGTTTAGATCCAAAACAATATCCAAAATAAAATCATTTAGTGGTTGAACATGAACAGACCAGCGTGTGAATTCACTCTGAGTACTAATGATGATTCAACATCTACCGTTAAACTGAATGGTATTGAGACAGAATATTCAAGGCGGTTCCATAACCTTTACTTTCATATGTCTAATAAATCAATAAATGAATTCATATCTCTTCATATATGAGAAACTTACTTACTTACGCCTGTTACCCCTCGTGGAGGAGCATAGGCCGCTCACCAGCATTCTCCATCCAACTCTGTCCTGGGCAATATATAAGAAACACCTTCCATAAATCTAACTAAGATTCTGAAGAAAACAGTTCTTTGGTTCGGCCTAAAAAATATGTGCAAATGAACAATGATGAATAGTAGAAAACTACTTACACAAACCATAAATACTAATTAATTGAATAGATGACAAACATTCACCTGCCTATATTACTAACCAGTTAGTTGAAATCTTAACTCGACTTTTGTAGTTTTGTACAAATGTATTCAAAGGTGTAACTATTAAGCTTTATTAAAGCCTTAGCTCTACAAAATTTAAATACCCCCTCAGATGCATTCAAAACCGCTTGTTCTAACCCTTTAACTATCTTGACAATATTGTTTTATTATTCTGAGTGATGAGTTTCACATTATTTTCTTCATTATCTCATATTTTCTGTTACTTTTCATTTTCATAGTTGAAATCATGAGTCAATTGAAGCTAGACCACCATGGAAAACCTAGAAGCATTGGAGGGCCATTTCGTCCTGTTGTGGGACTCCTTAGCAGTGCACATCCACGATCCCTCACTTGCGAGATTCGAACCCAGGACCTACCAGTCTCGCGCCAGAGCACTTAACCGATAAACCATTGAGCAGGCATTTGACGGTGTTAATGTATAACTTCAACCAGTCCATGATGTTTGAGCAACCGTTCACCAATTGTCTTCAGTGAGTTGATATCTCTACAACAGATTTAGTTAAATTCCACTGGTCACTGTTTCGCACTAGAACTCAAGGAAACATTCCTTACTTTTCATTTTGTCTGGTCGACCTTCTCTTTTTACACATAAATCTACCTAACAAGTAAGTGTATAGTCAGATGTTTGGAAATGCATAGGGTTATTCTATCAAATAATTCTGATTATCTTTATCTTATTATTATACTATCCAAATTCATCAAAGCATTTGAAGCGAGGGTACTGGGTTCGAGTCCCAGAGTGAACATCAACTCTGAGATGCAGGTACATCCAGCTGACGAGTCCCAAATAGGACGAAACGTGCGTCCTGGATTCCATCGCTAGTTAATATCCATCGTTGCTTAGAACTAGATACTGTTTGTAACTTCTTTATTATTATGAAAGAAAAATTTTCATCATGAAATTAGAGGGCTTGAGAGAACTGTTGAAAATCGTTTTTTTTTGGACTGAACTGTTGTTTCGTTTCAGTTCGTCACTCTTCAGTAATTTGCATTAATTCTAGAGACAAATAAGAATAAATATCTTAAAGTTATGAATTTCTATTTGTTTAAATATTATTTTCAAACCTTGGTGTTAAACTTCTCCTAATTCATTGAATTTGTTCAACAGGGTGACATATATTTACATATATATATCCTTGTTTCTATGCTACTAGCATGGTGCATAGTGCTTTTGTTCTTACTGGTGATCACCAAGGTATCTACAAAATATGTACATAGACACATGAACAATGGATAGAGGTAAATAAATAAATATATATATGTATAACTCTAATATATACATTTCTGTAACTCTCTGAAAAAGTGTATATATGTATTTATCTACATTTATACTTAGCTATCCATCTCTCTCTCTTACCTATCTCTCTAACAACCTATGTTTATGTACAAAAAAGGTTGACTTTTTAAAGGGATGAGGTGTGTCGTCAGTAATCAACAGTATATATATATATATATACATATTTATATATAATAAACATATTTAACTATATCCCCTTTCCTTATTACTGTTACTTTTCTGTTACTTTTGTTGACGCAGTATGTATGTAAACCTTTTTATCCAACCATTAACAAACGAAAAAATCAACTAACTGGTTAAGCAGGTTAACCCCTAGTAAGAATTTACCTTTGTAATATATATATATATATATATATATATATATATATAGAGAGAGAGAGAGAGAGAGAGGGAGGGGAGGTGGAAACAAAATACGGGGCAGATATCTGTGGAAACATTTATATCTATCCATATAACCATAGATACATAGTGATAGGAAAGTTTTTTTACAAATCATACAAGGTAACAAACAGTTCTAACACTGTATACATAGTATGGATATATATATATTTATATATATGAGTGATTATAATTATATTTTATTAGTTGTCTTATTCGGAATACAATCAGTTTGAATGTATATTATATGATCATTATTATATTGAGAACTTTTAATAGGAAGGTAACTTATTATCATTACTATTATTTTATAATATTTACTTGACAAGATTAATTATGATTAAGTAAAGATGGATAGTGGCTAGCAGTAGAATCCAGTTTGATGCGCGTTTCGTCCTATTTGGGATTCGTCAGCTGGATGTACCTGCATCTCAAAGTTGAGGTTTACTCTGGGACTCGAATCCAGTACCGTATGCTTCAAACGCTATTGCGTTATCCATTCAGCTACTGAGTTCTGATAGCCACTTGCTTGTACATTGGGGTGAAGTTTAAATTTACTTAGTATTATTTGTATGAATCTTCCCGTTGATGTTCTTAGGACTGCAACTGGTCAGTCTCTTATTGGGATATGTGAATACTGTGGGTATTAATCATGATTTTTAAATAAATATTTAAAATATTTGTGATTTTAAATGTTTTGTGAGATAGTTTTTCAGTTTTTCAGATTTTCACCATGTAACTAACATTGATTAAAGAGCTATTGAAGCTACTTGGTCATTAATGACTATTTCAACTACTATAATAGATCACATATCTATGTGACTAAAATATTTCAAACTAGAAAAGAACAGCAGTTCAGCATTGACTGTTTTTTTTCTGAATAATCTTCTAGTTGACATTAACCTGTGATGATAAATAATTTTAAATATCTATAAAGTTCAAAGAAAATAGCTGGTACCTTCGAGGATAATGATTGATGTTCATAAAACACTACGAATCTCGTTACTGTTTCTCACTAGAACTCTAGGAAATACCTCTTGGTGCCAGTCTCTAGTGAACATACGTTGATTGATATCAGCAGAAGGGGTTTTGTAGATATTATAGTAATTTCAGTAGTTGAAATCATAAGTCAATTATTATGGGTTATTTAGTAAATGATGAACTTTTATTAAGATAAAAGTAAATAATCTTTGTATACTAAATAATTTAGAATAGACTGTTTCAAGTATTTCAATAGTTAAGTGATTAATATACGTGGTAAGTAATTCATAAATAGCTTATGTTATTCTTATAGTTTATTGAAAAACAAACCTTAAACTGATCAACACATTTATACTGACTTCTTTAAAATAAGTTTGTATAATAGCTGGACAATATTTCCTGTACTATATAAAATTAAGAGATAGTGGATAGATGTTTCGTTGAAACATATGGCTTTTCAACAGTGAGTTCAAGCTAATTCCTCGATGATTGAAAGCAAGAAATTTTGATATTACAGCTATTTTTCTTAAGTTCTCAATCACTAACTCAATAGTCTACATTCCAAACTTCAGAATATAACTATTTCACTGATAATGACTAACTGTCCCATGATTTGGTTAAACTTCAGAAGTCATAATCTTTTACGAGAGCCTGATAAACTAATCTCAATGTGAATCACTATTTAGAACATTATTATTTTGTACAATTTCAAAATAGGATGAAATCAATGTTCAGTGTTTGATGGCTTCCTCTGTTATTCAAAACAATGTCAATTTATGAAGAAGTAACCTATAGAAAGGTGACTGCTTTAATAGAATAAGCGGTTACATTTCTGTTTCCTATAAAATATCTTATCTTTTCCCAATATTTTCCACTCTTCCATTTTTTTCAACCCTACTATATACTATTCATTTTTGATTTATAGTACGAGATTCCCCAGTAGTTTATATCCTCAACCCCACTAAAATGCATCGCATTTAGAATTTTCTATCTTGGGCAAGAGCACTTAACTTCTAGGTCATTGAGGGAAGGTCTATTGGTGCACAAATCTAACTTCAGTCAATCCGCTATGTTATGTGAACATCTTTAATTGCTTTCGTTAGACATCTTCCTCACACTGCACTAGACCTAGTTTCTCACTAGAACTAAAGAGGCTTTCTATCGAAGCCAGTCACTAGCGTACTCATGATAGTTATCATGAATGGAGATTTGGTGTTTTGTCGAATGAATTTGAGATTGATGGACGTCTGTTTCATTCTAGTATGAAAATCCTCAGAAGTGCGCATCCACGATCCCACATCATAGGGACTCGAAAACAAGACCTTCTATCTGGCAAGTGAACGCTTAGCATGTAGACCACTTAGGCGGAATCCAACAGATGGATTTTCTGAAGTTCTGATGAGAGGCCGTGATCAGTGCATTTGAGTCCATGTCGGATGTGAGACAGTTATTCACTGAATACAATGGATGAAGGGTTGAGCATTATCATGGATTGACTGAAGTTAGATATAAACACAGTTGGATGCTGGCACAATGGTCTCGAGGTTATTTGTTCATGTGAAAGACTGAAGGTTGTAGTTTTGAGTCCCTTTGCTGTGGGATCGTGGATGGTTACTGATGATGAGGAGTTCCATACTAGAACGAAACGGCCGTTCAGTAGTTCTAGGTTTTCAATGGTGGTTTGACTTAGATAGACTTATGAATTCAACTATTAAAATTACTACAATCTCCATAAACCCCCTTCCCAATAATAATCCTGATAATAATAGCTAAATAAAAGGTGGTTTCATTCAATACTATATGCTTGTTTACAGAAAAAAAGGGACTTTCAGCTGAAATATGAAATATCGTAACAAATTTCCCATTTAATAATCCATTTAACTCCTTAGCATTTAAATTGTATATGAGAAATTCATAATTACCATTAGTGTAACCTTTTATCTGATCGTTTTAAACAACCTGTTTACTTGTTGCATAGTTTACGGTTAAAAAGTATATTATTACCCTACCATATACGAAGAATATTTCTACAGTGATTAAAAGTGTCACATCTTCACATACAAATCATTCTTGATCAACTTTCTTCCACAAATATCGTCTGTCACCTCATCCAGTACGCCTAATACATTAATCTCTATTCATATGGCTTCCTGTCGATTTAAAAGATACAAAAAATACAAACCACATATTACAAATCCACTCGAATTTAGTGTCAATTACCTTCACAATTAGTTTTAATCCTTTTGTAAGACCTCTTGAGTTCATTAAATAATCGACATACATAAAATTAAAAAGTTAAAATAAATAAAAATATAATTTATATTAATATAAACATCATTGAAATCCTGAATGCCCTGGGTACTTAAAACATTCGATCTCGCACTGAGGAGTTCTATACTAGAACGAAACACTTGTCCATTGCTAACTGTTGTAAAATGATTACGTATGTTAGGTTAGTTTACAACCTCAACAAATGATTCAGTTGTTTATTTATTCAACTGAAAACTTATTACAAATCAAGGAACATTGGATATGTATTATTTTGTTATCTGAAACTCTATAGTAATATACACTCATGATCTTATATAACTGTATCCATGAATTAGAATCCATCCATTAACATTTCCAAATTTAATTAATTTTGAAATTAATTCTTATCATCATTTAACATCATCTACGTATAGTTGTCTCATCCTTGATTTCCTATGAACGTTATTATAAAAGAGTCTAAAAGCGGTTAAATATTCTGTAAAGTTTTAATTTTATAAAAATCATCTACAAAAGACTTGAACCTTTAATGATAAATAATATGAACAGAAATTTTTCATACCTCTTTCTATTGAATCTTAATTATTTCATTGTCACATTGTTAATCTTAACTCGAAGTATTAAATTCACTTAGTATTGTTTGTTTGAATATTCCCATTGATGTTTAGGACTGCAACTGGTCAGTCTCTTGTTGGTATATGTGCATAATGTACGTATTACCCCGAGATAGTCTTAAGTTACAAGCTTTGTAAACAAAGATGGATAGTGGCTAGCAGTGGAATCCAGTTTGAAGCGAAAAATACTGGGTTCGAGTTCCAGAGTGAACATCGACTCCGAGATGCAGTTGCATCCAACTGACGAGTCCCAAATAGAACGAAACATGAGTCCTGGATTCCACAGCCAGCCGCTATCGATCTTTACTCGAAATATTAGTTTTAAATTAGTATTTATTAACTTATATGTTATTTATTTACTCAATATTATTTATTATTAGCTTTATTCAATATTATATTTTTGGTAAACTATAGAATTTTCTTAGTTGAAAGCGTGAGTCAATTGAAGCTAGACCACCAGGGAAAACCTGGAAGCACTGAACAGCCGTTTCGTCCTATTGTGGGACTCCTCAGCAGTACGCATCCACGACCTCGCCTCGAGAGATTCGAACCCAGGACCAACTAGTCTAGCGCCAGAGCACTTAACCTCTAGACCACTGAGCTGGCATCCAGGTTTTCCCTGGTGGTCTAGCTTTAATTGACTCACGCTTTAAACTATGAAAATACTAAATCGCCACAAAACCCCTTCTGAAATATAGAATTCTCAGTACAAAGTATTCCAACAAGTTTCCGTTTCTTATTTCTTGGTCGATCCTGACGATAAATATTGAGTGATCGCCAGTTAGATGTTAGCAGTTCAGTAAATTGATATCGAAATAATATACATTCTCTTCACTGCTTATTTTCAGCAACGATGATATCTCCGATTGGACCTTTTGTAACTTGTACAAAGATAGGTTTTAAACGTATTAGAAACGTATCTGAATAGGTTATGCAATTAATTGACATAATGATGTATTGAAACAAACAAGGAAACAGATAAGTTGTTGAAATATCTAGATTGTAGAGAGGAACAGGTAGCCCAGATATCCAAACAAGCCGCCAAACATGCTATTTGTATTTGGTAAATTATTCAAGTATACTTATGTTGAACAGCTTTTATTAGACAAAATTATCATTAAGAACTGTACAAGATGATAGTGGTCACTATTCAATGATTAATTACTGCAAATATAATAAATTTGGTACAAACTAATAAGTTCCTAGAAGTATTTAATCCATCTTTTTTTCCCAATTCAAACACTTAATTGTACAAATGGCATACTAAAAACCATTAGACTGTTATTTACACTATTATTAAATTACCTACGAGGTATTAGTATGAAACAACAAACTTACTTTGTGTACATTATACTGACATTTCAAACGACATGAGTATGCAATTTGTATTGGTCTCTTCATGATCTTTGCAGAGATATCGTTCAATTTTTAAGATAGATCATATTCAAGGACTGTCATTAGTATGAAGTTATGGATTAAAGTGTCTTGATTTCATGAACGAATTTCTGATTGTAGGTATCAATACCCAAGGTTTGATTTGATCATTTTGAATAAATTGAGCATTGGGTAAATTGTTATAAATAAATTAATATATTTGTAATATCCCAATGAGTAGAAAAATGAGATTTTCTGACGTTTCGTGACTCAGTGTAAGCCACTTCTTCAGAGAATAAATAATTAAATCAAAGTTAATCTAAGTTTAAATAGTATAAAAGAACAACGCAAGAATATTGTGTGCGATCAATCAGAAAACAGATCTGAATCCTTAAAATTGTTGTATTGTTAAAAAAAAGGCAAAACAATGCTTATCGATGAATGATATGCAATGATATAATGTGACCGAATGATAGCTGCTTATAAGATGATTGGTCAAAGACGTTGTACGATCTGTGATCAAAGACAAGACCAGTAGTCTATGATGGACTTAAAATTCAGGTACACTAAAGAATAGGTCTTTGTCCTATAAAATAAAACGCTTGTACACAAAAGATTAACAGAAAAATAAATGATTAAATGTCATGGGCGGTTGGAAGGAATCCGTTTTATCGGTCACTTACATTTCAATTAGTTACAAACTTGCACATCCTATTTAAAGATAACAACAATATTATGAATTAATTAGAACCATAAATGTAAGCTATTAGATCTCACCAACTCAGTGGTCTAAAAGCAACATATTTATCTAAAGGTCACGAGTTTAATTCTAGAGGAGATCGTAAAAAGTTTACTGTGAAGTCTCATACCAGAACGAAATAACTATCTAGTGCTCTGTACATTCCGGTAGTTGTCTATCTGAAGTCAATCAGTTCATGATGCCAATTTTCATCGAAATTTTTTGTGTATTTTATTCTCAACTGTATCATCATATTCTTTATCAATTAAAAAAAAATC
Source organism: Schistosoma rodhaini (assembly GCA_944470415.2). Lineage (NCBI taxonomy): Eukaryota > Metazoa > Platyhelminthes > Trematoda > Strigeidida > Schistosomatidae > Schistosoma > Schistosoma rodhaini. Next base: position 39,140,760 of record OX104037.1, read on the forward strand.
AAGTATGTTACATAAGATATTGATTTCATAGTTCATTACTTGTGACGTTACCAATGTGAGTTTGTTTTTTCCTAATAGCAGGGTAACAAACAGTAAATGCATTAGAAGAAGTGGAACAATCCCTATCCGATATGAACCAACAGAACAACAAATAAAACTATTTTGTAATAAGTTCCCTATTTTTGTACTCGAACCGCAACATTCAATTTAAAAAAAAAGCATATCTGTTGTGCCCAGTACACCGTATTCTTATTTCAGAAGCACTTACCAGTCCTAACTGTTGTGTTATTGTTTCAGATCATTCCAGCTTCCAAGGAAACATCAATATATATATAATGTACTACATATATCTTTAATAAACAATCTATGATTTATATGACATAACACAATTCTATATTTTATATTATTTTAAATGTTCAATAATCATTTAGATCACCATAGTGATTGTTATGATCAAAATAATAATGATCATGATAGAAAAGATGATTACCAAGTGAATATTATCCAAAATTATTCAGAACAATATTATTATAATATACAATCATTTATACCACCCCCTTTATTATTATTTACCTGGTCAAAGTTAATGAGAACAGAATTGTTTCAGAAAACTTTACAAAATGTAATTTTATCAAATTCTAATTATGTAATTACTAGTTTACAATCTACTAATAGTCCGGTTAATAATAATAATAATAATAGTAATGGTAATAATAATAATGGTAATGATACAAATCCAGATCTTATCGATTTAACTAATAGAAATGTCTTAATTAAAAGATGTTTGGTTAAATTAAATAGTTTATTATTTGAATATTTATCATCTAACAAATATTGGGCATCATTATCAGCATCAGCATACCCATCCCCATCGTCGTCATCGTCATTATCATCAACGACAAGTAACATTGAACCATATCATCAGTTTAATGTATATAATAATTATGAATCAATAAATTGTAATAATCTACATGATAACACTTTGATCAACCATATAAAGCATGAAAGTAATCATTTAAATGATAATCTACCTCTTGAAGAAGCAACGATACAATTCAATGAAAATAAAGAAATTTACTCAAATCATCAAAGTAATAATAATAATAATAGTGATTTCCTTATTGATAGTAGCCATCATTTAGATTCATATATGACTTCATTTAATGTACCAGAAATAGATCATACTAAATGTAACCCTTATTGGTCAGATTTATGCATAGAAAATTATCATCCTGAAATATATCATAATACATTGTCAAAGAATGATCCAATTTGGAAACAAACATCACCGCCATCACCGTCATCACCATCATCATCATCATCGCCGACAACAACAACAGCAACAGCACCAATCATTGATTATTCTTTTAATACTGAACATTCAATTATGAATTCCTTATTAATCTCATTAAACAAAACACAATTACAGTCTACTTCGAATCCATTAACACCATATTTGCCATCATTAAATTTGAATGAATTTCTAATAGATCAAAATATATTCTGTCCATTATGTCATAAATGTTTTCGATTTGAAAAAAATTTATTAAGACATTTACAAAAAATACATTCAACTAATACAGGGGAATCATTATTAAAATGTAAATTATGTAATTATACAACAAAACATTATAGTAATATGTATGTACATATTAGAACACATACAGGTTAGTAACTAATTAACTATATATGTATTTATTACATAATCATATTGTGAATTTGCCGCGCTCAGTGGTTCTAGAAGTTAAGTGATCATGCACGAGACTGATAGATCCTGAGTTCGAATCTCACGAGGTGGGATCGTTGATGAGCACTGGTGAGGAGTCTAACACTAGGATGAAATGGCCCTCCAATGCTTCTAGGTTTTCTATGGTGATTTAGCTTCAATTGACTCATGATCTTAACTGTTGAAATAATTATGATTGTTACTATTGTTGTAAGAGTTTTAAAAAATAAAAATTTAAATTGTAGGTTGTAATTGTCATGCTCTTACCTCACAAGTCGGAACCGTTGAAATTCAAAATTGTTGAGCTTTAAACAATTACTGGATTATCTTAAATGCACTTCGTCGCAATCTAATTAAATGTAAAAATGTACATCATTATATGGCAGCCTAATAGTTAAATAATCAACAGCTAATTGCTTGAACTGAGTGACTTGAGTTCCAATCCCTAGTAGGGTAATGGGTGGTCACTCATGAGGATTCTCACACTATGAATAAATTCAACCCAATTAATTCTTGTTTTTCAGTGAACGTTTGATTGAGGTTTACTCGTCAAAGATTATTATCGTAATTTCACTATTGATTTCCTAATTACTGTCAGTTTTACAGTTGAATCTATTTGTTTATAATGATGTACATATTAGAACACATACAGGTTAGTAAATAATTGACTATATATATTTATTACATAATCATATTTTAAATGTGTGTAAACGTTATCAATTGGCTGTGCTCAATGGTTTTACAGGTTAAGCGGTCGCGCGCGAGACTGATAGGTCCTGGGTTCGAATCTTGCGAGGCGGGATCGTGGATGCGCACAGTTGAGGAGTCTCACAATAGAACGGAACGACCATTCAGTGCTTCTAGGTTTTCCATGGTGGTCTAGCTTAAATTGACTCATGATTTCAACTATAAAATTTGACGAATGTTATAAAGTTATACGAAATCAATTTTAAATCCTAAATAAATTGATTTCCTTTGAAGAAATAAATGACGATTAGATTTGAAATATATAGTCTTTAGATCTTTTCATGATTCCAAGGAAATTCAATAATCTTCACGACCCCTTACTGATAATAATCATGTGCTTACCAGAGACTAGCTTTGAGAGGAAATTTCCGGAATTCCTGTGAGAATTCATGGCCAGTGGAGCAAATCCATGCCGGGCGTGAGGCAATTATTCATCAAAGACAATTGAAGATGGTCGTGAGAATTCGTGGATTGATCTAAATTAGGCATCAACAGCGTCGAAGGCCGATTCAGTGGCATAGAGTTTAGGTATTCACATGTGTGACCTAAGATCGTGAGCTCGATTCCTGCGTGCGTGACTGTGGATGAACACTGCTAAATAATCCCATACTAGGATGAAAAGAATGTCCAGTGTTTTCAGGTAATCAACAGTAGTCTAATCTAGATTGATACATGATTTCAATAAAAATCTATTCATCTAATACACAGTAAATGAAATGAAATTTGTAGTAACTGTTTTGGTAGAGAAACTTTCTCCATTGAAGATGATGGACAGATACTGACAACTGAAAACTATTTCTGAAATCTTTTTTTATAAATAATGACAACTTGAACCAATGAAAGCAGCACATTGATTCATCAAAAGGAATGGAGACGTTTCAGCATTAGAAAGTGTCTTTTTGACGATATCATTTTCTGAAACTTTATTATCTTATTTATAGGTCATTTTACATGTAGTAGTCTAAAGTAAAATAGAGGGGTTTTATAGAATTATCAAAGATAGTCAAACTTATTTAAGTGAAAGTCAATGAAAATGAAGTGGTGTTACATAATATAGTCATAATTATCAATAGATATTAAGTATCATGTATAATAGTTTATACATGGAAGGGTGTCATCTTAATGTGATTAAAGTTTTTAGGTAATGAGGGGTGTCACAACACTTACCAGTAGTAATAATGTAGTCTACTTATATCCATATAAGTAGTATATGACGATGGTTAGACATAAAATGTATATCGGCAGAAGACCGATAAGGAAAGAACTGAAATGAAACTCAATTAGTAGGAAAATTTATGAACAGTGGAATTACAGAAGATGAACTGATGTTTACAGAAGAAACAGTGAAGATTGAGACAATTGGTTGTTAGTTTTCAAATTAAATATTTGTTGTATGGTTATCGGAATTTAGTGAGATAGTCTGTAATTGCACCCAGTCGTGTTTTATTCAGTACAATAGTAGTCAAAAGATCGTCAAGACCTTACATTGAGTAATAGTTTTAGAAATAAAAAGATGTAATAATCTAAAAAATAAAAGCTGGAAACAACTGTTTGCTTAATAAAGGAAGAAGAATACAATAATTGGGAATTCATGGTGATTGAATCAATCATACTGTTCGATGGATATCTTAAATCCAGATCACTATACATAAAGTGTTGTATGATGTTTGTAAACCTTGTTACTTAGCATATAATTAAAAATAAAATACATACAAAATGAATATATATTGATGGTTGATAAATGTGATGAATTAATTAAAGTTATACATTCATACCTCTGAATGCAGGTTAAGCTTTCGAGCACGAGACCAGCCCTGAGTTCGACTCTTGGGTGTAAAGTCGTGGGTGAGAACCATTGAAAAGTTCCATACTTGGTTAAATAGCCTTTCAGTAATTCCATGTTTTCAGTAGATGTTGAACTAAGATCAATTTGTGATTTAAAAACTGTGAGGATATATATTTGTATGACACTAAATTTGCATCATATCAGAATGATATGAATCTTAATATATATTCCGTTGTTACATACTTTCAATTTTACATAAAAATCAGGCGAGAAATCCCCCTACCAACAGTTCTGATCGTTTTTACTTGACTGATGTTAGCAATTAGGACAGAATTCTGACGTTCTCATCATGCAGCACAAACAAAAATGGTGATTGAACGGTTTCAGCTTCGAATACTTGTAATAGGATAAAATAAATGCTTACAATTAGTAATAAGTAATATTCTTAGCAAACTAGTTAGTTAGTTACTGTAAATCAATGACTTACTGGATAATGCTCTCATAGTTAAGGCTGTCGTTATCATTTGCATGTCTCAACATAGACATCCAGCTGATGAACGCCACATCTTCGATTTTAGTGCTAACGTTTATTGAAAGTTTAAAAAATTAAAAAAATGGTCTGTCCGACTTGAGTTCCCTAAACTTAAATAAATAGAGTTAAAGTATAACAGAGTTTCACTCTTTGATCATCAGAGTTAAACATTCTTTAGGTAAAATAATTCGACATTTTTACAATAAATGAACTTGTGAGTTATGAAAGCTCACAAATCGACATTACTCATGAAAAATAAGATAACCACTGTAATGTATCACGCTTACATTTTTCCAGCATGTAGCATAGTCTGTTTGTTTTTTTAATAGTTGAATTCATAAGTGGATTTAAGCTAAATCACCATTATAAAAACCTGGATGCACCGGGTGATCATTTTGTCCTGTTACGGGATTTCTCAGCAGTGTACAAGTTTTCAGTGGTGGTCCAGTTTAAATTGACTTATGATACAACTATTAAAAAACGACTACAATCTTCACAAATACTCATTCTAATAATAGTCTGTTTTGTAGAATGAATTACATTAAATTAAATAATTGAGTAATTTGTGATATAGATTTAAGTCAGTACAATCAGAATGTTTTCAGAATAAAGAATAAATAATCAAAAAAAACAAAACAGTATATATTATTTTTAAAAGTTTATTCGCCTTATTCTTTGGCCTGTATTCTCCTTACTGAAGTACATCATCAACTATTACATTGTCATTCATTCCTTCTAGTCTATCGATGAATCAAACTGTTAAGTAATAATTATTATAGTTGAAAGCGTGAGTCAATTGAAGCTAGATCACCATGGAAAACCTGGAAACACTGGACAGCCGTTTCGTTCTATTATGGGACTCCTCAGCAGTGCGCATCCACGAACCCGCTCTCGCGAGAATAAAACCCAGGACTTACCAGTCTTGAGCCTGGGTTCGAATCTCACGAGAGCGGGTTCGTGGATGCGCACTGCTGAGGAGTCCTATAATAGAACGAATCGGCCATCCAGTGCTTCCAGGTTTTCTCTGGTGGTCTAGCTTCAATTGACTCACGCTTTCATTTATAATAAATACTAAGTCTCCACAAAACCCCTTCTATTATTAATTATTAAGCCATATTTCGTCAGTTTTAATTATAAAAAATTTTCTACTAAAAAAAACGAAGAAAAACCCATAAAATGATGAGTTAATCTTTAAAAGACATTTATTATCCCATTTCACTCCTCCCTCTCCCCCTCCCTCTCCCCCTCTCTTTCTCCCTCCGTCCCATCAAATTCTATTCATCTAAATATATAACTATCTTTGTATACATATTAATTAACTGCTTATATATAATCTGTTTATTCATTTGAATTTGTATCTACCTTATTTTTTCTTTTTTTTCTTTTTTGTTTTTCTTTGGAATTAAACCTTATCACCTATTTTTTTTTTCATTCATTAAAATAAGTTTTTTTTTTCTTCTTTTTTTCCCAATGAAATAATTCACTTGAATGATTATTGAATATTAAAATCAAACAAACAAAAATGACAAATCATCATGTATCTATCTAGTTTACACTTGACTAAGATGGAAAAAAATATATTGAATATTAAAAACAAATATACATCTACTATAAATTAATTATTTTTGTGTATATTTTCTTTTTGTTTCTAAGTGAAAAAAGAAAAAAAACAAACAAAAAAGGGTTATTTCTTCTTTTTTTTTTAACTTGAAATATGTTAGAAACTAAAAACTTGTTGTCAATTGAAATAATCATTATTTCTTCATGAGATAGTTTATAATTAATATGAAATATGACTGATATAGATTTTAAAGTATTATATATATATATATAATCTAACTTAATTACTTTACTTACACATGTTACCCCTCGTGGAGGAGCATAGGCTGCACACCAGTACTCTCCACCTAATCCTGTCCTGGGCAAACTTTTCCAGTTCATTCCAGTTAACAATCATCCTTTTCATATCTGTTTCTATTTCCCTGTGTAATGTGTTCTATAGTCTTTCTCTTTTCCGCTTCCCTTCTAGATTCCGAGATAGGACTTGTCTCTTAATGCATTTTGATGATTTCTTTAATGTATGTGCTATCCACTTCCAACGTCTTTTTTTAATTTCTTCTTCAGCTGGAAGCTAGTTTGTCTTCTCCCATAAATATAATCTAAAACTTAAGTAAAAGACACTTTTAAACGAAATTTTTAAGGTATGAATTAAGTATCGGTACTAGGTCATGTTAACGAATACAGTAATATTATAATTTATGGACGAACCAATCAGGTAGAAGATAACAGGTCTTAGATTTTGGCGAGAAATTCATTCATCTATTTGATAAAATAACGTTTTGTCATTATAGCTTATGTCAGTTCGTGAGAAAAATTGTAAATTTAATTTTTTACTTTAACCATCAACTGTAATTCATAATTCTAATTCCTCATACATGTTTATAATCTTCATTTTATCCTAGTTATTAGGTCACCGATTCGTCACTCAAAGGTTGTCCATAAATTATAGTCTCACGATAAATACCATCCTATAAAGATATACATATATATATATAAACTGTCTATATCCCAACTGTTCAAATCTTGCAAATAGTTTAGCGATGGTTGCACTGACTGAGACATTTAGTAAAGTGGGTTCAAAGTACAAAAGGAATTATAAATACATCTTAATGACAAATGACAACGAAGACTAAAGAGAAATGTAACAGAGCTTACTGATAACTACCTTCTTCCGCCTTATATTTTTGTAATGTCTGTTTATGGCATTATCTATCCACGTTTCTTTCTGCAAATATTAAGGCATGTCACTGAATTGAATACTACAAAAATGAAGCAAATATTGCACTAGTTGGAAATATTGTCCCATTCAATCTGTTTCTTATAAAGACGTCATAAGCAGATCTGACTCTATGTATGAAATGCAGATGCTATGTGACAACTTTTCTAGTGTATATTTCACAAATTGCAGAAGACGTAAGTTAGAAACTGGTCGAAGATAAACACCTGTCAGTTACCAATGTCGTTTTTTCTATTGAAATGTTAAATGATTGAAAATAGTTAGAAGAAAGCCGTGTTAGACCTAGATTTCATGCTACGCAGCACTCGTCAGTAAGATATATCTGCAACACTGACGGAATTCATGCTATCTGTGGAATTCGAACACAAGTCACTCAGCTTCACAGTTTTAGAAGTTAACATTTAATTATTGAGGCTGTGATAGTAAAAATTGGCCATACCATCCAACATCTAGTTTTGAAAATAGATCGTTCTGCTGTTATTATAGCTCAGTATTAAAATCTCAGACAGACTCAAGTTTAAATCTTTGAGAGGGAGAGATAGTATAATTTGTATCAAGATTACAAAGATACCATCATAATGTCTATCAATAAGCTTGAAATATAAATCTACAGCTTCCGATTGATTCATCTTTAGTGCTTAAAATGATTTAGATTTAAATACTAAGTAGGTGGAATACCATGGAATACTTTTAGGAACTTATTAGTTATAAAAACACTATAACCAAACCTAACAGGTATTTGAGATGGTAGAGAAGATTTGTAGCTCAGGTGGATGATTTTGATGAAGTTTTGTTCTCTGACCTGGACGGTCTGGTCGTGGAGCTTTCATCGTCCTTCTGAACGAAGACATCATCAGCACAAATTTCGGATAGAAGTGAAGTGTTTGAATTTCTCCACATGTGGTTTACAGCTTGTCTTGTATACCTCGATGTTGATTGGACAAGCTGTAAACCACATGTGGAGAAATTCAAACACTTCACTTCTACCCGAAATTTGTGCTGATGATGTCTTCGTTCAGAAGGACGATGAAAGCTCCACGACCAAACCATCCAGCTTAGAGAACAAAACTTCATCAAAAACTAACAGTTATTCAGTACCTGTTCAACACTATGCTATGGAATACTCTTTAACCTGAATCAGTAAGATCATGTGGAAAGTTTTAATATGAAAATTGTTTCTGTGAAATAACTTTTAAGTATTATTCCCTTAATCACATATCCTTTATATTCTTCGAATACATTATGACTCATAAGTGTTTATGTAATATTATATCTATATAGTTGGAAAAGTGAATAAATATAATATGTGAACAACACATATATACATTTGCATACAAGTTACTTTAGAGTTTTGTTTATTTATTTCCTTATTTACACAATAACTGTTTACTCCTTCTTCTCCTTATTCTTAATATTGTCATTATTATTATTATTATTATCAGTAGTAGTAGTATTAGTAGTAATGGTAGTATTAGTATTAGTAGTAGTAGTGGTAGTATTAGTATTAGTAGTGGTAGTATTAGTAGTAGTAGTAGTGGTAGTAATAGTAGTATTGACTTTTATGATCATAAATAAACGATTATTTAATTTCTTCTATCCCTTTTTTTTAAACTTTTGCCATCTCGTCCAATATAATGACTTAAATTTTTTAAGAAAGAACTATTTCTTATAGCATGTTAATCTATTTACCCTTTCTTTTCTTTTAGTTAAGCTTGAAAAGACACCATTTTGTTGATTGATGTCAAGTCAAGTTGACTTCTATCTGTATGTGTATGCATATGTATATTTAGATAAGAGTATATGTGTCTAAATAGTAATAACAATGATGATAAAACGAGCAATGAAATCAGTTGTAGATATTACTCACTAGTCAGGTAAGTAATAAATAAATATTAGTAGTATATATATATATATATATCATTTCGAGATTGGAAAAGTTACCAGTAAGCCAGTATGATTATCATTATCCATAGTATTACTCAACCATTCATAGTCTTCATTCAATGACCATAAGTTTTATTACATTGAAAACAGTCATATATATAAGGGAAATAAATTTGCTAAAATATAATCTATTCATTATTATTGTAATCCATTGTATTTTGGTCTATGTGAATTAAAGGAAAAAAAAATTAAAAACTTGAACAAGGATGTAAAATATTGTTATTTTATAGCCTAAAAAGATATGTATATCAGAAAGGGTTTTGTAGATATTATAGTAATTTCAATAGTTAAGATTATGAGTCAATTGAAGCTAGACCACCGTCGAAAAGCTGGAAACATCAGACGGCCGTTTCCTCATATTGTGGGACTCCTCAGAAGTACGCATTTACGATCCCGCCCAGCGAGATTGCAATCCAGGACCTATCAGTCTTGCGATTAAGCTCTTAACCTCTAGACCACTGAGCCAGCCGGTATCCAACGGTGTTACTGTCTAGCTTCAACTGATTCACGAAATTGAGCGACACATCGACCATTTTTATTTTAATAGAAGAAAGATTTAAGTGATTCCTTTGAATCAGCAAGGAATAGATCATTTAAAAAACATTAATAAATATATTAAATTTTAATAATAATTATTATTAATATTTACTTACTTTTCATATATTTTAACTGGGTCCCTCTTCTATGTAGTTAATTTCTTCAACGTTAAATAGAACTATGACGTCATCATATTTCAAAAAGAATAACTTTGAGTAGAAGAAATTCCTTTAAATAATTCGTTGATAAAATGGTTGAATTCATGAGTCGATATAAGTTAGACCACTATTGGAAACCTAGAAGTACTGGGTGGTTGTTTCGTTTTAGTATGGAGCTCCTCAGAAGTGTCCATCCACTACCTCACGCCTAAGAGACTCATACCTAAGACTTTTGGTTTGACACGTGAACTATTAACCTTTAGACCACTGAGCTGGCATCCAACGTTGTTAATGTATAACTTCAACTAATTCACAAAATTTCACCATCACCCACCATTGTCTTCAGTGAGTTACTATCTCACAACAGACCGAGTTGAACTCCACTGATCACGGCTTCTCACAAGAACTCCAGGAGATGCACCTTGAAGCCATCTTGAGGCCGTGATCAGTGGAGTTCAACTGTATCTGTTATGAGGCATTCACTCACTGAAGACAATGGAGGACGGTCGCGCAATATCGCGAATTAGTTGAGTTAGACATTAACACCATTGGGTGCCAGCTCAGTGGTCTAAATGTTAAGCACTCACATGCCAAACCAAAGGTCTTGGGTTAGAGTCCCTTAGGTTCAAGATCATGGACGGACATTGATAAGGAGTTCCATACTAAAACAAAACAGCAGATCAGTGATTTCAAGTTCTCAATAGTAGTCTAACATACATTAACTCATTATTTCAATCATTAACTTACTACAATCTCTTAAAACCCTCATTCTGATAACAATTCATTGATTATCAAAATTGTTAAAATGAGTGACTTATTAAAAAAAAAACTCTTTATTCTTCTCTTATTCATTTTCATTATCTCCATCATAGATATAAGTAAATAACAATAATAATAATATCATATATCAATGAAGTTTTACCTTCTTTGCTTACTACTAATAAAACACTAATCTCCACTCTTTTCTAATAGTATGACCTATTATAGTTTGTTTTATTTGTACCTTTAAAGGAAACGATTAGAAAACAATTAAGGTGATCTATACAGATATATATATATATATAACTATTCGAAGTGAAAACTGACGTATATATACACATACATATATATGTGTACATACGGATTTCCTTATATACTATCTTTGAAGTTGTTCTCTTCTTTTTATTTCCCCTAGTATTATCTGACCTCTCTTGTTTCTAATACATACATTCTTAGATTTGATTGTTTGTATAGTCCATTTATCTCTCTCTGTGTTTTGTTTTAATCATTCGTTTTAAATTCCTTTTCATTATTTGTGATGTTCAAACGACAAAAAGTAAGGAATGTACTAGTTTTACAGGGATCAATGAGTGAATTAATGGTCATTGCTAATAGATGATCTGAAAATTAATCAGTTATGATATGTAACTCTTTTTTTTTTAGTTTTAAGATTCTTTTCAATTAATTTCTATTTTTGAAGTTTATTTTTATCATATATGGAATATTGTAAGTGATTGAATTTGACCTTGCTAGATTCTCGAGGAAGGCCAAGGACAAAGTGGGTTGGAGAATGCTTTTCGGCGGCTTATGCTCCATTGGGAGTAAAAGGCGTAAGTAAGTAAGTAAGTAATATTCTCGAAGATGGTTAGTAGGAAATATCAGCTGTAAGTTTTGTGTTAGTTTACATATTTCAACAGAAGTTTACTTTCAGTCTAAAAGGAACTGGTGTACCTCGTTGAGTTTCATGCCAACAACTTCAAACTACCTACTATCTGAGCATACTGAATATGATTTCAAGTTACAATACCATATCACAGTTTGGTCGATTAAATGTGATTGACATTAAAGGACTGGTCAAACATGTCAATGATCACTACTCCGTGGTCAGTTAGTTGTGAGTTCAACTTTGTTGAAAGACGAAGATCATTGGTGTGATAGGATGACTGTTAGGCTATATTATGCATTGACTGTAATTGCGCATGTACACTTCTGAAAACTAAAGCACTTGTTCAGTGTTATCTTATTTATCATCAGACCTAAATGTTTCGCATCGGTCAGTAATTCCTCACTGTTGAAGAACTTTAAACTTAGACAGAACAAGTACTGATGCCTTCCTAGTTTTAAGTAGTCCGCCAGATTTTATTTGAACACTATCAAACCGTGTTTTAGATAAACCGATGTCTACCAAAACTATTCTCCTTATTAGCTTTAGTTTCTTGTGAAATTGCAATTTACTTACTTACTTGCTCATGCTACCCTCAATCGAACGTAGGCCGACGACCAGCATTCTCCGACCCACTCTGTTCTAGGCCTTCCTTTCTAGTTCTATCCAATTCTTGTCCATCCTTCTCATATCTGTCTCCATTTCTCCGCGTAATGTGTTCTTTGGTCTTCAGGATTCAATGTGAACGCTTGCGTTGTGACGCAGTTGGGTGCTTTCCTTAATGTGTGTCCTATCCACTCCCAGCGCATATTCCTGATTTCTTCCTACACTCCAAACTGGTTTGTTTTCTCCCACAGTAGGTTGTTGCTGATGGTGTCTGGCCAACAGATCCGAAGTATGTAAACAACTGTTAATAAACACCTGCATCTTCAGGATGATGGCTTTCGTAGTTCTCCAGGTTTCCACCCTATGCAGTAGAACTGTCTTGATATTTGTATTGAAAATGCTCACTTTGGTGTTGTTTGACAATTATTTTGAGTTCCAAATGTTCTTCAATTGTAAATATGCTGCTCTCGCTTTGCTGATTCGCGTCTTCCTTGTATACATTTCAAATGTGGTTAATTTAGAATAGATGAAGTCGACTAGACATGGAATTCAAGATGTGCGTTTCGACCTTTCCTGGATTCGTCAGCTGAATGTATGTGCATCGCGACCAAGGCTGATAAAATTTCAGCCAAAATATCAAACGGGATAATCCAAAGAATTTCAAATTGATTTTCAGCAATGGGTTTCAAACACCCTAAACTTGGTCTACAGATAATCAAGCGTTCATCTCTTAAATTTCTGTGGACTGTCATGAAGAAACTAGTAATTAACAAAAAAGTAGTAGCCTTCACAAATAATCGTATTGCCATATTCCATATGAGTACAATAGAAGCGAATTAACATGAGCATTAGTAAAAGAAGTTAAAATATCAGTACTATTATTAATATGGTAAATAAAAATACTGGATATACAGCTCCATATAATAGATATTTGTATTGAAAATGCTGAATTTGGTGTTACTTGACAGCTGTTTTGAGTTCCATATTTTCTTCAATTGTAGATATGCCCCTCTTGATTTGCTGATTCACGCTTTCACATTTGCATCAGATCCATCCAAATCGAAATTTAAACTTATTTATTTACTAATATCAACAAATAGGGGTTAAGCACTCACTCGCGAAACTGATAGGTCCTAAGTTCGAATCTCATAAGGCAGGATCGTGGATGAGCAATGCAGAGAAGTCCCACACTAGGACTAAACGGCCATCCAGTGCTCCCAGCTTTCCCAAAGTGGTTTAGCTTCAATTGGTTGATGATCTCAACTATTGAAATTATTATAATATCCACAAAACCCCTTCTGATAATAATAAAATATTCTTTTATATTTTAATAAAAATAACATCCTTATTTTTTTCTTTCTCTCTTTTTTATACTTTATAGGTGATAAACCTTATTCATGTTCTGCATGTGGTGTAACATTCACTCAAGGATCATCATTAAAATTACATATACGTTCACGTCATAATGATAATATTCAATATTTTTCATTAATACGTAAATCAAATAAAAATAATTTAACAAAATTATGGACAAGAATATTAAAAAAAGATTTACCTAAATTGAAATCATTCAATTCTTCTTCTTCGACTTCTTCTTCTTCTTCTACATGTTCCCCTTCTTCTTTTTGCTCTTCTTTTTGTTCTTCTTCTTCTTCTTCCTCATCTTCTTTCTCTTCTTCTTCTTATCACCATGATTTTTGGAATAAATGGAGACATTCATTGAATATTGATTTAAATCATTTCATTCAAACAAAATATAATCAATATAAAAATCAATTCAATTATTTATCAATAATAAATAATAAAAATATAAAAAAATTAATCAAATCCAATTATTATTGGAAATCAATAAATTCATATTTTAAAATAAATATACATAAAAAATTGATGAATAATCATCATCATCATCATCAAAAATATTTAAATAATATTCGATCAATAAATGATGATTTAAAATTGAAATATCAAATAATTGATCCACCCCCTTCATCTTCTCCTCCTCTCCCTCCTCTACTTCCTTCCCTTTCTCCCCCTACGCATCATCATCATCATGATTATGATTATAATATTGATAAAATAAAATTGAATGAACAATTAATAAAACAAGAAGAAATCGATATGAAATAAAAAAAAAAATAAATTCAATGTAATTTAAATGAATAATATATATTTAATAATTAAATGAATCTTTAGTAGAATGGAGTTATGAAAATTATTGAGTTTCTGTTTTGTTTTTGATTTTGATTTTTGATCGAGATCATGAATGAATCAATATTAGATCATCAATTAAAAAAACTTAAGATTATGAATGTATATTATTAAGGAGTCCTATATATTGAGATGAAAAAGTTATTTATTACTTTTAAGTTTTACAATAATGATCTAACATGGATCAATTTTTTTAATGATCTGAATCAAAAAAATCAATAAATTGATTTTAATGAACAACAATCTATGATTCAATAAAATGGATCATAATATTGAGATTTTAAAAAAGATATTCATAAATTGGATCAATTATGTTTAAATGAATATGATCTACCATTTTGTTATTATATCATTTTAATCAAATTAATTTTATATTATTCATATAACTTTATGATTACAAGGAAGAAAAAAAGAAAAAAAGAAGAAGAAGAAAGAAAGGAAATTTTGAGAGAAGAAACTATTAAAGTTTTTTATTAAATTGAGACTCATTTGTTGTTGTCGTTGTTGTTGCTATGCTTATGGTTTATTTCTTTATAATCAATATGTTTGTTTGTTTGCTTGTTTACTTGTTTTATTTCTTTAATTAAAGTTTGTTTTCTGGTTTCAAAATAGTTTACTCATGTTTTTCTTCGATATAAACTTATCATTATAATATGATAATAATTTTTATTACTTTATATTAAAATATTACTTTGTTTAATTATATCAGTTTACTATTGACTTGCTTGAATATCTGAGTTACCTGTTCCTCTCTGTAATCTAGATATTTCAATAAGTTATCTATTTTCTTGTTTGTTCTACCATATCATTATGTTTTGATGGAGTTTTATTCTCTGAGCTGGATGGTTTAGTTGTAGAGCTTTCATCGTTCAAAAGAACGATGACATTATCAGCAAAAACTTCAAGTAGAAGTGAAGTGTTCGAATTTCTTTACATCATTATTGTCTAGTAATCATATAACCTATTCAAATGCGTTTCTAATAAGTTTACAAGCTTTCTCTGTACAAGTTACAAAAAAAGTACAATCAAAGACATCGTGATGGCTGACAATATGCTTTGAAATAAACGAATACTATTCAGATGTCAATTCTTAAACTAATAATATCTAACTAGTGATTACTCAGTGTTTATCATCAGGATTGACCAAGAAATCAGAAAAGGAAACTTCTTGAAATACTTTCTGCCTAGAATTCTTTATTGTACCAAAAACATAATACTGAATCAAGCCATTAATAATAATAATAATAATATGATATATATATGAAATACCTGGGAAGCATCGTTGATAAACAAGGAGGATCGGATGCAGATGTAAAGATGAGGATTGGCAAAGCAAGGGCAGCATTTCTACAAGTGAAGAACATATGGAACTCAAAACAACTCTCTGTCAACTAATTTCAAAATAAGAATCTTCAATACGAAAGCCAAGACAGCCCTACTGTATGGAGCTGAAACGTGCAGAACTACTAAATCCATCGTCAAGAGGGTACAAGTATTTATAAACAATTGTCTATGCAAAATACTCAACATTCACTGGGCAGATACTATCAGCAACAGCGTTTTATGGGAGAGGACAAACCAGCTTCCAGCTGAAGAGGAAATTAGGAAAAGACGTTGGAAGTGGATAGCACATACATTAAGGAAGTCACCAATGTGCATTACAAGGCAATCCCTAACTTGGAATCCGGAAGGGAAGTGGAAAATTGGAAGTCCAAAGAACACATTACACCGGGAAATAGAAGCAGATATGAAAAGTATGAATCACAACTGGAAAGAACTGGAAAGGAAGGCTCAGGACAGAGTTGGATGGAGAATGCTGGTGAGCGGCCTATGCTCCTCGACGAGGGGTAACAGGCGTAAGTAAGTAATATATATGGAAATGTCCTTAATAAACATTGATATCAAACTGAAAGGATTCCTATATATGATCTGATAATGGTTCGCAATAAGATTGAACGTGTATTAAATGTGTATAATTGAAATATCATTGAAACTACCAAAAAAAATCTGTTAGAATCCTTACTGAACATTTTCTAATACTGTTGATAATGACCTGCATATGAAATTAATACATTTTAATAAGCAACGCTTTCATATTTCAACGATAAAGTTGATGTGAGCGTTTTTAGATAAACCTTCTGTAGTGTATGCTACTTATATTGACAGATATAAGTAGTATGCAACATCAATCAAATGTAGAATGCCTATGGAAAGAGAAATTGAAAAAACTTGAACTGAAAAGAATTGAATGGAAAACAGAAATGAGTTGGAATAAAAGCACAATTGAGAGAAACATGAAGAATGTAAATGATAAGTGATGGAAGATGTGGAAATAAAGTAATTAATGCATACACTAAGTATTATTTGTTTGAATCTTCCAATTGATGATTAGGACTACAACTGGTCAGTCTCTAATTGGCATATGTGCATACTGTGCTTATTGCCTCGATATTACCTTAATTCAAACAAACAATACTAAACTTCACCCCATTGCACAAGCAAGTGGTTATCAGGATTTAGTAGCTGAGTGGATAATGCGATGGCGTTTGAAGCGAAAGATACTGGATCTGAGTAGCAGAGTGAACATCAACTCTGAGATGCATGTGCATCCAGCTGACTAGTCACAAATATGACGAGACGCGTATCAAACTGGATTCCACTGCTAGCCACTATCCATCTTTGCTTATAATTAATGCATAGTTTTCATAATTTACAAAGACATTCTGTAATTTTGAACTAAATAATAAATTGTTCTATCCCATCTCAGTTCTAGCTCACTTCACATATCTCAAGGATTCATCGAATAACCAATGATAACAGGTAGTTATCAATGGTATTGCTAGTACAAATTTAAGGATATCAGTCATTATTTTTAGACTAAATAGGTGAGTGTTTATATGTTTGAGGTTTAATCTTAAAAAAAGTCAAGAATATGTGTAACTGACGTTTTTTTTTCAAATCAGAACATGATATTACAGAGCCTATTAGCTTATAAGTTTGAGACCTATTTCTGATTAGTACAATTCCTGAAATTATCTATACAATTATCTGTTTCATTAGTTTGTTCTACTAATACAATTGTAGTGTATGGTACTGATGTCAACAGTTATAAGTAGTATGTATCAATAACTGAAAGTAAAGTGCCTGGTGTCAGAAGGTTAGGAAGATCAAAGAAAAAAGAACCAGAACAGATGATTGATGTAGAAACGAAAAAAACAATGAAGTCTGAGATAGTTGATTGACGCTTTTCAAACGAAGTATTTACTGTATAGTTTTCAGATTTTATTAAGATATTCTGTATTCCTATACATTTGATTATCTGCACTTGTATTCTCATTCACTGCACAACTATAATTTCATTCGTTTTTTTTGTCTGATTAGTTTCTAACATAGTTCAATCGAATGTCTATGTTGGGGTGATCAGGAAAATTTCTCGCAAGGAAACACTAAGAAGCATTTTATCCAATTAGCGTTCAATAGAAGTTTTGCCAGAAACATCACGGTAGTGAAAAGTCACATGTAGAGGTTCTGATTGGCTGATTACTACACTGCTACTATGTTTAGTAGTATCCTAGAATTTTCAGGAAAACTCAAGAACTTCTAAAGTACTATAGAAACCCTATATTTTCTGTACATGAATGAATCTTTGGAGTAAAGTGCTTCTCGTATATTTTGCGTCTTTTCTCTCGTGTTTAATTTGCTGTGTAGATTTAGCTTGAGAGTTACGAGACTAGCTTAGGATCCCAGTATAACATTTAATTAGCCAGACTTATCAGTGTAGAATATTGTATTCATTTTAGATATTTATTAATGTTTGATAATCTGTCAAACTAAATGTTTTATTCCATCAACAGAACCAAATAAATTTGTCATTCTCTCAATTATATTATAGATAATAAATACATTTGTCAAAATAATAGATCAGAAGGGGATTTGTGGAGATTTCAGTATTTTCATAATTGAAATCATGAGTCAATTGAAGCTAGACCACCAGAGAAAACCTGGAAGCACTGGACGGCCGTTTCGTCCTATTATGGGACACCTCAGCAGTGCGCATCCACAATCCCGAACTCGCGAAATTCGAACCCAGGACCTACCAGTCTCGTGCCAGATCACTTAACCCATAGATCACAGTCGGCATCCGATGGTGTTAATGTATAACTCCAACCAATCCACCAAGTTTGAGCAACCGTTCACCAATTGTCTTCTGTGAGTTGATATCTCTACAACAGATTTGGTAGAACTCCATTGGTCACTGCTTCCCAATAGAACTCAAGGAAATATCTCTTGACGTTAGTCACTAGTGAGCATATGATTATAGATCAGGAGGGGTTTAGTGGAGATTCTCGTGAGTTCAGGATCGTGGATGCGTACTGCTGAAGAGTCCTATAATAGGACGAAACGGCCTTCCAGTGCTTCCAGGTTTTCCATGGTGGTCTAGCTTCAATTGACTCATGATTTTAACTATGAAAATAATAGTCCTCAGTAGAAAACAAATAAGTAAGTAATATTTTTAGTAAAAAAAGGTGTTGAAATAGGACTATTTTCTTTCTTTTTTTTCCTTCATAAAATCACGTTTTCAGTACTCTTTGTTCATAGTCGATGAAGCGTATAGTCAACTTGGAGGTTAAGTGATGCTTATAAATGCTTATACATATATATTAACAAATGGACAGAGTAAATGCTTTTATTAAGCTATTCTATGTAAGATAAACTGACAAGAATACCAAACTTTAATCATTCAAAGTATACGATTAGGTCATAAAAGATGAAGAAGGAATTGGTTAGATAAAATATCATATCCGACATATAGTATGAGGTTCATAAAAAAGTTATGAAATACCAATGAGTACTATATTGATAGGGATGATCATAAAAACATACCGATGGAAAGAATAGTCAGGTGATATGCCAAGTGATAATAATAATAATAATACTAACTTTACCTGTAATATAATGTAAAATCTTGAGATTCTCTAGTGAATGCTACAATTTCATATAAATAAGTTGGGATCCATTGGTTTAAATTGTAGTTCGCTATATACGGGGAACATGATCAAACATTATTCATACAGAGAAATAAATAAGATTACTTAATGATGATGGATAGTGGCTAGTAGTGGAATAACAAGATGTGCGTTTCGTCCCATTTGGGACTCATCAGCTGCATGTGCCCGCATCTCAGAGTTGATGTTCATTCTTGGACTCGAACCCAGTACCTTTCGCTCCAAACACGATAGCGTTATCCACTCAGCTACTGAGTCCTGATAGCCACTTGCTTGTACAATGGGTTAAAGTTTTAAATTCACTTAGTATTATTTGTTTGAATCTTTCCATTGATGTTTAAGACTGCAATTGATCAGTCCCAGAGTTAACATCAACTCTGAGATGCAGGTACATCCAGCTGATGAGTCCCAAATAAGACGAAACGCGCGTCCTGGATTCCACTGCTAGCCACTATCCATCTTTGCTTACCATGCTAGTGAATTTAGGCTATATCGAGGCAATATGTACAGTATGCACATATGCCAATAAGAGACTGATCAATTGCAGTCCTAAACATCAATGGGAAGATTTAAACAAATAATACCAAGTAAATTTACTTAATGATGGTTTCTCGAATGATGGCCACCTACTTAGCTTCAATAAAAATTGTTAGCAACCTTATTGTCAATCATAAAATCAAATATGGAGAATAACAAACGAACTGTTTTACAATATATGAAGAATACATAGGAAATGATGACCGTATCATTGAAACCACTAGGGATAGTCTCAGGTTAAACGTCATCAAAATCACTACAGTCAACTTTGTATGAACGAAAAATGAAATTTTAATGTTAATGAACATGTACTCATTCCTACCAATATATATATAATCACCAATAAATGATCAATGTGACTGTGTAAAGTAAACTTAAAGCCTGGAAGTAATCCTACTTTCATATAACTATGACTATATTCGCTACGCAAAATAGAGTTTATCTTTTAAATCAATGGCTACTGGCTTCAGTAGTGACCTTAACAATATAGAACGTAAACAAATTACCAAATTACAAACGAAAGCATGTACCACCTGTAAACAAAATAATATCGAGTCACTCAAAGGCTATTAGTCTCATTCTGAGGTTTTTCTAGTCTTTATGTCAGTATTTTAACTAATTTTGTTATGCAACTAATAATAATGGAGCATTTGAGAAATCACATGTTCTTGAATTATTCATTGGTTACGTAATCTTTTGTCGTGCTTATACGTTGGGCACACTACATGAAATCTGATCTTTGTTCACATACTACTGATAATAATAAAGTAGTTAAACAATGCGACTTCAAATATATTGAGATAATAGAAACTATGAAATCTTTTCATATGGTGATAATGGCAAGAACAAATATTAGATCAAAGGTTCAGTATTTAATAGTGAAAATACCTACTGTTAATAAAAGTTTGTAAACAAACTCTTTTGAAACCAATAAAACTTCACAAAAGTACAATACACAACAATAATCCTGATGTCTCTAATCGTAATTATATGTAAGTATGTTTAGTATAACTGTATGGAAGTTAAAATTCATTTGATGTTTCGATAATGTAATGAGAAGACGAATTAATAGTTGTCATGAAATATCTGTTCAGTTGATTATCAAGTCCACACAAATACATTAGTGTCTAAAAGCAGTCCAGCTGTTATGATCATTATTGCCATTGTTGTGTACATATGTGTTGATCAATATGTGAATGACAGATCAATCTAACTACCTTATATTAAATCAGATCAAATTGTACTCATTCTGATTAATTTTCATTTAATGGTGAAAATGATTATTTGAATAGTATAATTGTTATGTTGCTCAACATTCAATGGCCGGAAACCATCATCAACAGTGTTTCATGGGAGAGGACGAACCAGCTTCCATCTGAAGAGGAAATTAGGAAAAGACGTTGGAAGTGGATAGGACATACATTAAGAAAATCATCAAAATGCATCACGAGGCAGGCCCTAACTTGGAATGGTGAAGGGAAGCGGAAAAGAAGAAGGCCAAAGAACACATTACGTCGGGAAATAGAAGCAGATTTGAAAAGGATGAATGTTAATTGGAATGAACTGGAAAGGATTGCCTAGGACAGGGTTGGATGGAGAATGCTGGTGTGCGGCCTTTGCTTCTCCACGAGGGGTAACAGGTGTAAGTAAGTAAGTTCTTTTAAATAATTTACCCATTAAAAAGAGCTGAGGCTTGCAATCAATGACACAAATCACCTACGATGGTAATCGGCATCCTCATTATCATCCATTCATGAAATAAAATGACACTGATCTTCATATCTTCAAATCAATCAAGTAACATCACATCATTTTGTCCAAAGAGATAAAATTCAAAATTATTCATATTTACAATCTAATTATTTACCGATATGGTGTAACCATCATTCAATGTTATCAGTGAGTAATTTTACTCCTAGTAATCGGGAGTATTAGGCTATTCAATTTTCAACCAAGTATGTCTGAAGTAGAAATTCAAACCCCTTCCACTCTAATTGGCTTCAGACAGTCGGGTAATATGAATCGACTTTATACATTGATTGTAGTTCTAAGTCAAATACATGGTTATTCAGTGGTTTATGTTTAAAAGAAATCATTAATATATAAGTGTTCTCAGAAGTGGTTTTGTGAAGATTTTAGTAATTTATAGAGTTGAGATCCAGGAAATACCTCCTGGAGTTCTAGTGAGAAGCAATAACCGGTGGAGTTCAACCAGGTCTGTTGTGAGATAGGAACTCACTGATGACATTGGTGAATGGTTGCTCAATTTCGTGAATCAGTTGAAGTTAGACATTAACACCGTTGGATGCCGGCTCAGTGGTCTATCGGTTAAGGGCTTCGGCTCGAAACTGGTAGGTCCTGGGTTCGAATACCGCGAGAGTGGGTTCGTGGATGCGCGCTGCTGAGGAGTCCCATAATAGGACGAAACGGCCGTCCAGTGTTTCCAAGTTTCCCATGGTGGTCTAGCTTCAATTGACTCATGATCTCAACTCTATATAAGTGTTCTCCTGAAAAGCGTTACTATGCTTAATCTAACATAACTAATCCATTTAATATCAAAAGTTATTGGCACGTAAATTCAAAGTTACAAATTTGGCTGACCTTGTTAAAATGTTTAGCATTTGGTAAATCATTAGACAAATATTTATGTAAATAAAATGTTGATGTGTTTTTTGTTTCATACAACTACTGTTGTTATGTAATTAATCTTTAGCTAAAAGGATTAAGTTCGGATATGATTTTCAATTCATAAAAATGTGACTAGGAACTACAATTGACATAAATATTGATGATGATAATAATAATAATTGTAGAACCTGATGAGAATGTACCGAAAAGAATATTCTACGCTTAAATATTAGTCTTTTAATATGATGGGGATCTTTAAACGTATAATGAATTATTATCATAAGAGGTTTTGTGGAGATTTAGTATTTTCATAGTTGAAAGCTTAAGTCAATTGAAGTTAGATCACCATGGAAAGCATGGAATTACTGGATGGCCGTTTCGTCCTATTATGGGACTCCTCAGCAGTGAGCACCCACGATCCCGCATTCACGAGATTCGGACCCAGGACCTACCTGTCTCTCACCAGAGCACTTAACCGATAGACCGCTTAGCCGCCGGTATTCAATTGTGTTAATGTCTAACTTCAACTAATCCACGAAGTTGAGCAACCGTTCACCAATTGTCTTCAGTGAGTTGACATTTCACAACAGACGTTGTTTGAACTCCACTGGACACTGCTTCTCATTAGATTTACTTCTCGAAGTCAGTCACTAGTGAGCATATAATTATTATTATCAGAAGGGGTTTTGTGGAGATTTAGTATTTTCTTAGTTAAAAGCGTGAGTCCAGTGCTTTCAGGTTTTCTATGTTGGTCTAGCTTCAATTGACCTAAGCTTTCAACTATGAGTATAATGAATTACTTAATTTAATTAGTAAGACAAATTTGTGTAAGTGGCAACTTATATAAGGATGAAAACATAATGGTAAATGTTCTCAATTTCAGAACTGATAACCGATGGTAAATTTGGTTTGTTATATATTATTTGCGAATTGATTATCACAGTAAGACTTTCTTAAAGTCTAACTAAGTTAGCTGAACTCTTACATCCATACAGAATTGTTAATTTGGTTAAAGTTGTACATAGTAGATATCGGAGAATGATATCACTTAGGACACAATAGAAAATCAAAGAGTACTGAACAGTGTTTCATCTTAGTATGGCACTTCTAAACAGCGCACAACCCATTATCCAACAAAGGATTGTAATCAGTATATTCAAGTCTCGTATTGTAGACACAGCGCTTAACCAAAGCTCGTAAAGAGCAAACTAAAGAAAATCAGGCTGGTTTCCAACCTGGACGTGGTCTTATAGACCAAATATTCACTCTACGTCAGGTCCTAAAACATGGACACTCATTCAGAAGCCCCGCAATCGTAGTATTTCTTGACCTTAAGGCAGTATTTGACTCCGTTGATTGTGAGGTTCTATGGTAGTGTTTGTAACTGAAAGGAGTATTAAAGAAGTACATAAACCTTAAAGAGACTCTTTACTCGAACACAACTGGTCGAGTGAGAGCTTATGGCGAAAAGTCATCAGAATTGATTACCTCAAGTGGTGTTCGTCAGTGCTGTCCACTCTCCCTATTCTTGTCTAACTTTGTCGTTTACAGGCTTTTAGAAATAACACTTTCATCATCTCAATCTCCAGGAGTTGAACTTTTACCGGAAGACTCATTGGTTGACTTAGAATACGCCGATGACATAGTTTTATTTGGTGAAGACGCTGACAAAATGCAGAGTCTTCTAACCACTATAAGCAACAATGCAGGCATGTTCGGGATGCGATTCTCCCCCTCGAAGTGCAAAATGTTACTTCAGGATTGGGTTGCATCGACACCTGAACTAATGATAAGGAGTGAAGTAGTTGAGCGTGTTGACCGCTTCACTTATCTCGGGAGTCTCATCAGCCCTTGTGGTCCGGGGTTCGACGAAATCAGCACGGATACAGAAGGCTCGACTAGCTTTCGCCGACTTGCGTCATTTATGGTGTTGGCGAGATATCCGTCTAGCAAACAAAGGACGGGTTTATTGTGCAGCAGTTCGTTCCATCCTACTTTATGGCAGTTAAACATGGTCGGTAGGAGTAGAGGATATTTTCAGACTGCTAGTATTCGATCATAGGTGTCTTCGAGCCCTCCAAATGCCCTGGTACGGCCAAGAGTGGGGAGAGTCACCTCTCCCTCTCGAAATGCTCTCATATGGCCACGCGAATATATAGCTTCTGCCAGAGAAGTCCTACTCACTGCCTTCTCGCGGCGGGGGTGTTGTTCACGAAAGTGAGAGGACGAAAAGCGAATGTCCGGCGCTATAACCGGGTTGGTGGATGATCCACCTAGGGGAGTTGGAAAACCCTTATTCCAAACCAATGGTGCATATGGGCTCCAGTATCCTGAGGAAACAAAAGGCGCACGAATCAATCATTGATCACCGGCTACCATGAGACTGCATCTCCTCACGATGCTCCACTGCCTTGTGAACTAGACCTTTAGGTGAAAGGCTCGGAGTGTGGCCCTCTAAGAAAACCACCTGCTTCAGACTGGGCACCTGGACAGTATCACAGCCCTCACACAAATCGAATGAGATTTGTGAGGCGCATATTTATCTAGTACTTTTTTGTACCAATATTTATGTGTTTAAATAAATAAATAAAGGTGTCTTCGAAGTATTGCTGGAACGTGTGTTACGTATGCCCAACCACCGACTGCCCCGACGTGCAATGTTTTATGGTGTAGGAGTAGGTTGGAAGAAAGCTAATGGCGAACAGACCAAAACATGGCACAAATCCATGAAGTCACTGACAAGTGGACTGAGCCATGTTGGTTGGAATTCGCGAGATGATAGCAACCGAGATCTTGAATGACATGGCTCAAAATCGTTTGCAATGGCGAAGGTGCATCCATTCTTTGTGCTCTACCAAATTCTAATCTGAATTCTTCATGTCCCTTCCATTTTTCTCTTTCCAAATTTATTTCATTGTATTATACTCCATCAATAACATCTTCAAACCTTAATCTTTCCGATTACTGCTTATACTCTTACTACTTCTACCATTATGGGATTTGAGTCGACAATTGCATTTGTGCTAATGTGGTATGGCAACTTCAACTTATGTACGTACGTACGAAGTTCTACATTGTTGCTGACTGACTGACACTTAGCCATTGGAACTTCTGAGCCGATGTCTAATGGTACAATTCCATTTCCAATCAATTGGCGATGCAGCGCAACAACCATCTGATGCCATTGGCAACAAATGTTTCACTCTTGACATCTGAACTCCACTGTTCATGATCTATCACTAGAACTTCAGATATATCTGGAAGTAAGCGGCAAAGCTTGAACGTCCTCGATTCGATCTCTGATGGGTTCATGGGTCCATACTAGAACGAAACATGTACAGTGTTCCTTGGTTTATAATAGTATTTCGAATGAGCTCAGCCTGTAACGAATGTCTAAAAATTAAACCGATCTCCACAATAACACATTAAATAAAACTTGTTGCATTAATTCCAGCTGTCAACCCTCACATTTGAAGTTTATTACTATCACGAAATGATATCAGCTGAACAAATATTATAAACTAGGAAGACAGAGAATATTTGTCTCGTCTTACTTTGCCTCTGGGTTCGATCACTGATGAGGTCGCAGGTGGGAACTGTTGAAAATTACTAAACTATACCACAAATGTTCCCTTAGATTTCATTTGTTGTTCAGATTAATCTGATTTAACTAAAAGAAAGTACTTTTTTATACTTTAAAGAAATGAAAATTGAACATTTAGAGCCCACAATCACCAAAGGAATTATTGCTGTAGTGTAAATAACTACTGTTTTTCGAATGTAAATATTGTAGAAGTCACTACTACTCGATTTAACATCTGGAACATCATTTGGGAATCGTGTGTTTTTGAAGTCTTTAAGATGAGTAGAAGAGTCATAACGTAAGTGCTGACCATCTGGTGTAAAAATAGAAAAATTCATGAATAAACCATCCAGCTCTAGGAACACAACCCCTCTAAAATCATTCTCATGAGTTTAAATCAGAATCAAACATTTAAGCTGCCATTCAATTAGCGATATGATTTTACGATCATAAATTAATGTTTAAGTAAATAGTGAAACTGGATAACCGACCACCATGAGAAAACGAATACATTCTCCATGCCAGGTTGCCATATTAATTCTGCATAAAGTAATAGAATTAACCCGATTCATAGTCAGTAAAAAAAAAATTCATGAACGATAAAATCAAGGTATATATAATCTCAATAGTCATGAGAAATTCATACCTAATCTATAGGTGCTCTAAAACATTTTTTTCATTAATCTCGTTCTAAGAAACCCAATACAAACTTCAGACAGAGTCGATACGATTACTTACTTACAGTGTAATATCTGTCCACCATACTTAAATAACAACCTACAGTAAAACAATTAGTTCAAGCGATATTGAAAAATTTACTCTATGAAATGTTCAGTACATATATCAAGCCATTTAATCACTTATTTATTTAAACACATAAATATTGGTACAAAGAAACACCAGATAAATATGCGCCACACAAATCATTTGATTTGTGTGAGGGCTGTGATAATACTCAGGTGCTCAAACCGATACAGGTGGTTTTCTTAGGGGGACATACCCGAAGCCTTTGACCTAAAGGTCTAGTTCACAAGGCAGTGGAGCATCGTGAGGAGATGCAGTTTCATGGTAGCCGGTGACCAACGATTGATTGATATTTGTTCCTTCAGGATACTGGAGCCCATATGCACCACTGGTTGGGAATCAGGATTTTCCCACGAGCCCTGTCCACCAACCACTTAAAGCGCCGGACATTCGCTTTCCATCCTCTCAATTACGTAAACAACATCCCCTCCACAAGAATGCAATCAGTAGGACTTCTCTGGCAGAGGCTATATACGCGTGGCCATGGGAGAGCGGACTCTCCCCTTACTCTCGGTCGTACCAGAGCATTTGGGAACAATTTAAAGAAATAACACTACAAATCAAAATTGAATAGACTTTATTTTACTAAAGAAAATCAAATTTCAAAAGAGGATTATAACACATTGTACTAATTATTTGTTTTCTTTTAAAAAGCAGTGATCTGAGAGATTGAATATTTTTTAAAAAGAGCAAAAAAATAAGCAAACAAATGAACCACAGTTTTATAATGCAGTCTTGAACAAGTTTTTTTTTCTCTTTTAAACGAAAAACAGAAAGAAGAAACTAATAGTGAGAAAATAGGGATTAAAAAAACAAATTTTTTTTTTGATACATAAGGAAAATATTTACCACAATCAAATCTATGCTTAGCACGAATTAATATATTCGGTTAGTTTTTCCCTTCACACATGGATTAATGGGAGAAAAAAAGAGCACAAATAGATGTGTGAAGTAGAATGTTTACGAAGGCGGGGGGATAGAAGCGCTTCAGATAAAGAGCATTATAAGGAAAATGGATAGTGAACATTGAAAAGAAGAAGAATACATGTGTACAATGTTAAAAAAAAAGGAAAACAAAAAAAAAACTGAAGCGAGAATAAAATCATAGTTACCAGATATTTATGAAATAAAAATAGCATAATGGGAATAGTGCTCATTTATTATATTGGAGTTAATTAAATTGTAACTGTGATAGTTTTGTTTACATGATGATTCAAAACTGTAACGTATCCTATACAGAGAAAAAAAAAGCTTCATAAATTAGTATTTAATTCCACCATACAACAGAGTTTATAACACACACACAGATCATTTAAGTTGTCCATTGGGTGAACCAAAATCAAAGCTACTAGGAATATTCGGGGAAAAAGTGTATCCTCCAGCTTGTTCAATAATTTTAGACTCTGAAATAGAAATTAGAAAATATTTTGTTAGATTTATACGAAACAAACAAGATATACTCGATGTGTATAATGGAGACATTCTGAATGTTATGGTGTACGATTAGATCAAATGAGTAAATTACAAAAAACCATAATAATTCAAATGTATTCTGATTCATATAACTACATGGAGAATTTGCACTCTTATTGTACCTGATACTCTATAGACCACGAGTATCGGATAGTCATACGCAACGTAGAACCTGAGAAATCGGATCAAAACAACGACAGTCAGATCGGAAAGTGGAGTCAGTCCATAAAGCCACTGACTAAATGATTGTTAATTTCAGTCATGTTGGTAAGCGAAAACTACCTGATTGGGGTGATCGTAACCAATAGTTAAAGATGTTGGGTCACACTGTTCACAATCCGCACAATGACCAAACGTATTCATTCATTCTCTTTCCATATAATTTTATATTCAGTCATTTTTAACCACATTCATAATATGGAGCATTTTTACGATCATTTCTACACCACTTTGTTTTTTTTGTGGTCCATTTTATCTCGACGTGTAAATGTGTCGTGTTGACTTGAGTCAACTTACACTACTGTCACACTCTACGTTTATCAAGTCTGCTCGGATGATAAAACAAATTTATTTAAAAATTCAGTTGTTTTCATTTAATATGTCCACACTTGATATGATCACGATCAGTCAAGATGTCTCGATAAGACCGAACCACTGACTATCTGTTAAACTAATTCGTATGGAAAAGTGGGAACAATGAATGACGACACCATAACGCTTTTTTGAAGATACAATAGCATTTTACTGTGGTATATTTAAGCGCTAAACTATAATGATTCGCAAAAGCACGAGGCCGTTAGAGAAGCTAATGTTACTGTGAACAAACACAGAATTGAAAGACATCATATTATGCGTTTTAATGAATTAAGTATGATCAGTACATCATAATTATTTCCTTGAACACATGAAATATGAGAATATATATATTTACCTTTTTGCTGGATACATTTCAGAGCAGTATCCACTACACCTTTGAGATCATTTTGTTGTACTTCACTAAGATGATTGATCAACTGACTATACCATGCATAATCAGTTCTTTCCAATTCAGTCATTACACGATAGAACGTTACATATTCATCCATATCACATTCAGACTTATCCATTTGTGTGTCAAACGCCTCCAATGTTTCTTCTTCATCGTCTTCATCGTCGTCAACATCCTCATCATCATCGTCTTCTGAATCTTTCTAAAGTAAAAATCGATCGCACATCAGTAACAAACTGAAATTGGATATGTTAAATCCTATCAATCAAATCTAAAACGTATAGGAATATCAAAATTTTATCAACCAGGTTGTGATTAACTTTAAAAAAACTGAACTGCGCGATGAATGTTGATAATTTTATTATTGAAAGTGACTACTGTATGAAGTTGTGTTAGTATTCATATTACAAGATATTGTTTTGTCTTCAACAATGAACAGAATTTAAAAGACTAATGTAGGTATCATTACCATGACTTGATTTGATAATTTTGAATAAATTGAGTATTGGGTAGATTGTTATAAATAAATTATAAATTTGTAATATCTTGGATTGTTCCGTTGTACTATTTAAACTTGGATTAATATTAATTTGGTTATTTATTCTCTGAAGAAGTGGCTTACACTGAGTCACGAAACGTCAGAAAATATAATTTCTACTCATTGGGATATTACAAATTTATAATTTATTTAAAAGACTAATATTTGAACGAAGAATATTCTTTTCGATAAATTCTCTTCAGGTTCTACAATTAGATATCCAAATTAATAATCGGAAAAAATGGCCAGAGCAGTATTTGATTTGGCGGATGTAGTTGACAATGAAGCTAAACACATTGCATAATGCTATAAGGGAGAACGGGTATCCCAGAAAATTTATAATTAAATATATGATCATGAAAGTGAAAATAGGCGAATTCCAAATGGTCAAGAAAAAGTCCTTGTTCATGCGCCTACAATTCAAGGGGGATGCCGCTGGCGAAATACTTGCTCAGAGATTACGCAGATCTATCCAAAAATCTTTCAACGCAGGTGAACTACGTTTGGTGTTTTCTACGCGTCCAATGGTGACATCGAGGCTTAAAGATGAAGTTCCTAGAATGACCACTTCATTTTGTATTTATCAGTTCGACTGCTCCTGTGGAGCAAGTTATATTGGTCGAAGTTCTAGGAATTTACATTTTCGTGCTCGTGAACACCTCCCAGCGTGGCTAAGCAAAGGTCTGATGAGGAAAGTAAACAGCTCGATTTTGGCCCATTTAGTACAAACTGGTCATAGTCCAGTATAAACCAATCTTTTTCAATTATTTATAGGGTCAGTAATTTTTTGCCTAAGCTTGTCAGGCTTAAAGTCCTTCAAACGGCGGAGGCAGTAGCCATCAGAATGAAGAAACCTGAGCTATGTGTACAGAAGAAATACCTCCAACCCCTACTTCTCCCTTGGCCAACCACAAGGCCAATTAATGAAGAATCATCTTAGCTATTGTATGACCTAATTTGACTATGTACTTACGACCTTTCGTAGTCAAATGTAATTGTCTCTCTTATCTTTATTCACAAATCTTTGTATTATTATTATTATTATTATTGGTTAAATATCATTATTAATCCCCCCTAAACATGATTCATTCACATCGCATTGATCCCTCCTTATTACGTCTTACTAATATTTCACACATTTAGTCTTCCACTTGATCGAATTGTAATTGCACTATCATATCTCTCTCACCCTATCTGACCCATATTTATATTCTGATCACAGATCTTAAATTTTCACTTACCATATATACAGATTCAAGTTAACATTCTATATGAGTCATATCAACATTAACTATTTGATTTGACAATCCTAAATTTACATGCATTAAACGATGTACTTTGCCTTTAACCTGGCCATTTTTTCGGATTATTAATTTGGATATATAATTGTAGAACCTGAAGAGAATTTATAGAACAGAACTTAATTAAACTGTCGATTGTTGAAAATGGGTCTTTCCTAGTCTGCACCTGCCAACATGGCTCAGACTAGAAGTTAGTGACTTCAAGCACTGATACCGAGTTTTGGTTTGGCCGCTCCTAACTTTCTTCCAACCATCCCCAATACTAGTCAGCATTGCGCGTCGTGGTAATCGGTGTTCAGGCATACGTGACACGTGGCCCAACCATCTCAGTTGATGAAGATTCATGACCTCATCAACTGATTTACCATCATTTCCTAATACCATGTATCTAACCTCACTATTACTTACCCGGTGATCCCAGCAGATGAGAGCAATATTTCTAAAACATCTGTGGTCAAACACTAGTAACTTACGAGTATTTTCTACTTTTAATGGCCATGTTTCACAGCCATAAAGTAGAACAGAGCGAACTGCTGCGCAGTTTGTACGTTTTACGAAGGAATTCAGCACCATAAAGAAGTTCATCTTTTAAACTACGATAACTGACTATTAAGTGTTGAATGTTCAGAAGAAAAATGCAACTAGGATCATCATTTTACATGAATAAGAGTAGGTAGTAGCACAAATTGTTAGAACGACAAAGTTCTGGTTAATGTACATTTAACAAAGGCTAAAATCAGAATACACTAATTGAGCCTTTTCAAAATGATTAGAGTCAGTGGGAGAATCGAGGAACCAAAAAACTCCTATATACATTTTATACAAAATCTAACATCTTTACTGTTTGAATTTATTAGAGTACACACTGTTTCCTTTCAATTCTGATGGAATAAAATGTTCTGGTAAACTAGGTGGTTGAAGAATATGATATTGATAAACTAGGTCTATTAAATAGCTTGGTTCATATTCATTAGTTACAGCCTTTGACTTTTAGTCACTAAGTCCCAGGTTTGATTCCAATTCATCGACTAAGATTTGGGTAACGGAGTAGTATCATTAGCTTTACACATGCAATGCTACTCATACC
Source organism: Schistosoma rodhaini (assembly GCA_944470415.2). Classification (NCBI taxonomy): domain Eukaryota; kingdom Metazoa; phylum Platyhelminthes; class Trematoda; order Strigeidida; family Schistosomatidae; genus Schistosoma; species Schistosoma rodhaini. The sequence continues at coordinate 39,173,388 of OX104037.1, forward strand.
TAAGTACCTAGTAAATGAGTTAATTAATTATGTCATTTACCTTTACACCTTAAAAAACATGATGTTGTGAAAAATATTTTAGTACAATAATAAACAAATCACAAAAGACGATTAGCCAGTAATAAAAAAGTGAGAGGACAACAATTCACACGTTTTTTCAATCAATGTAAAGTGACAGTGAAAAAAATATATCCAATATTTAAAAGAGCTTACAGTCGCCTCTAACATTTCTAAATAGCGAATACTCTCTTCGTCTACTTCATCTTCATCGCTTCCCAAAGCTTTACCTTCTAAATCTTCCTCCGTTTCAGATTCTTCTTCATCTGAATCTAATGACAGAAAATAGAGATATCAATTGTTTTTCAGAAATCAAGCGTATACCTACTTATTATGAACAGAAAATAAGGACTCAGTATCTGTTTACAAACCACAGTAATTTACTTACTCCGCGTGGAACCCCCTCTAGGTCTACCACTGATGGTCAAAAACCCAGACATGTTCAGGGTTGGGGAAAGTAAGTGAAACAAAACCCTGTTGTACAATAGCACCAACCAGAGTAAATGAAGTACATTCCCTTGGGACTTAAAAGGTCTTCACATAGAGATATGATGCTTCGTAACAAGCCCCAGGGGTCTACTGAAGCTACCGGCTCGGTAGTCCACCTTCACATTACAACTTATTACCGCGACTATACAAAACATTGAACGACTGTTTCATTTCAGTATGGAAAACCAAACGTATGTATTCACGACCAAACCGAGAATCGAACTCAGAAACGTTGAATAGTTCGTGACGTAAACTATGAAAATTTAACAATCTCCACAAATTTCCCCAACACTAATAGTAATTTCGTACTCGGTGGCAACTAGCTTTCCGTTATGACAATGGTAGTTTTAGTGAGAAGACATGATCAGTGGAGATTGATCATGTCGGGTGTGAAAGTCATCTACTACAGAAAATGAAACATGGTTGCGCAATGTCGTGAATTGATTGAAGTTAGATATCCATACCATTGTGAAGTCTTGAATTCCATCCTCAATGGTTGGATGGCGTATGCTTCTTGAAGACTCCCTTGCAAGGACGAAAAAGTTGTCTAATGCTGTTTGATTTTTAATGGTGGTTTACGACAGCCCATGATATAAAGTACGGAAATTTAACAATATCCAAAAAGCAGCTCAACAAATTGATTAAGGAAAAATAATTATGAAATAAATAAGGATAAAAGTATGAAAAAGCTTTACCATCTTCATTTTGATTGGAGGCTTTTGTTGCGTACGCCTTTTTCAGTCCAGAAAATAGAAGTAGAAGGGACGGTATATACTTTTCACTGAGTGTTACAATTGCTTCAGTTCGTTTATCAGCCGGAAGAGAAATAATCAAACAAAGTCCTAAGACACAAAGGCGGCGATCATGCAATCTAAAGAAAAGAAACATCGTTTTAATTCGGCTTACTTGAACAAAAATGCCGTGAGTGTAAATTCAGGAAAAACTATTGGTGAATCTGTGTCGCTTGTCAGTTTTAAGTTATTTTGTTGAAATTTGGATGCATATTGCTCCATGAAACATTGGAACTGTTTTAGTAGACCATATTTCATTGTAAAGTTTTAAGGATTTTTAGTTTGTGACTGTCTGCTTATTTACAAAAAGTCCTTTCGAAAACCAGTAACTTATGAGTAATATATAGTAATGATGCATTGAAAGCAACATATTTATAAAACTGAGTATCAAATCCATGGTGTCAGAAATACAACTCTACTACAAATGACAGAATACGATGATAATTACTGCTTATTCTCTTCAACAGTCTAGTCTTAAAATTATTACACAGATTAATTCTATAGTATTATTAAAGAAAAATGTTCAAAGTGAGTTAACAACACCAATGGTTGGATATTCAGAAAGCATCTGTATACACGAAAAACAATGACTGAGATTTTCATGTTCAGAAAAATTCTAAAAGAGAACTATATGAGTTGATGTAGTTCATTTTTATTCAATGCGACTAATCTATTAAGAACGGATCTATGTACTCAGCTTAGAATCATATTAGTATTGTGACTGATGGTGATATTATCCAGCTCCTTGAACTGGAGTAGCTATGGTGGAGCTCGAATCTGAGAATCACCAAGCTATTGATTTGAGTAGTAGTAAACTTACCATAGTATTGAGGAAGTTTTTTATAAGGAAAGCAAAATTTGAAACATTTGAAGCTAAACAATATACAAAATTTGGAGTTACTACTACTTGCGCAAGTAATCTAGAACCAGTCAATATGTAGTAACATAAGAGAGAATGTGAGTTTGATTGCCGAGTGTTCCATACCAAGAAACCCATACTATGAAATTTGCAGTACTAATCGACATATAAAAGTCCTATAAAGGCCTTGGAGTGACAGTTTGGTTAAGGTCCTTGATTTTTTCAGTACAAGGCAAGCAAACATCTTACTTAGTCAACAACTAAACTAAAAACCAACTTACCCAAGGAAACAGTCGGCATCTTGAATCCATCGTTTAAGGAATTCGGACAAAATGTTAACCTCTGTCCCAGGCCATGGATGCTCGATCATCATATGAAGCATATCCATAGGTGAGTAAAGCAATCCAGCAATCACCACCTAATCGTTAATAATAATAATGTTATTAAAATAAATGACTACTTGGCTGGAAAATTACATATTGTTCTAGATATGTTACAGGCATATTATTTTAATGATGTGTGATAAATGGCAATGAAAGTTCTTTCCCAACTTTTATACTGATAGTAATTATTACGCTCTTGTAGATAAGCAACAGCAAAACAGCTGACATCTACACAATTAACAGACGTCAAGAAAGTTCGGGAATGGTAACAAAATCCGAATTTTTTCGTAGATTGCTTTCTCAGTCACTGATTTAAACACGCTTCAGCTACACGTTTATCAATACAAAGCACCATACAAAAGTAACGGATAGAATTTTTTCAGTGAAATATCCATTGGAGTCATGAACAAATTAATGTCAGACCACCACTAAAAATCTAAAAGCATTGGACGATCGTTTCGTCCTAGTATGAGACTCCCAGCAGTGTGCATTTACAAACCCTCACGCAAGATTCGGACCCAAAACCTTTGGTCTTTCGAGAACTCAACGGTTGATAATTAAACATAGGATACACTCAAATAAAGCTGATAGCTAACAACGCTAGTATACGAAGTTCTGAAAATCCATTTTGATCATTTTATAAATGCACAAAGTATTAATTATTAAATATGTAAATACGGTCCATAGTCCGTAAATGATCTACACAAATTTACTGTTGCAAGTTTCCTAAACCTGTCGTCTACACGGAACAGCTAAATATATTTTGGAGAGCATCGATTATCCTTTCTTGATACTGTCAATAGTTTCATGGAACAAAACGATTCTACAAGGACATCCACAGTTAGTGTCAATTGCTTCAACTTCCATGTCTCTTAGAAATTCTTTAGAAATCTGCGGTGTTATAGTTTTATCAACTACTAAACCACAAATATATGTATGCTATAGTTGTGTAATTCTGTAAGAGCGGTAGCTCAATAATTATCGCGTTCGACTTTCAGTCACTAAGTTCCAAGTTTGAGCCCCACCTCACCTACTTTAGTTTGAGCATTAGATTTATAAACACTTACACTTAGTGTGTGGCTCATATACAAATACCTGAAGAATGAGTTATTTAGCAAGTTCTGTACGAAATAGTTGGCATTGAACACTAGAATAAAAATATGACGACGGATCGGAACAATCTACTTGTAATTGAGCGTTGGTAACGGAAATAATTAAAAGCTTAGAAACATGGGCTAAATGTAATAGGAAAAATAACAGTTAATATCAATATAGAAAACATGACAAGAAGGCTAGGTAGCATAGTGTTAGGACGGCTTCGAAAATCACGACGAAGCCTCAAGAAGCTCTGAAGGACTCCAAGAGATTCCATCTAACCAGAACTTGATAGAGCCTTCTAGAATAGCATAATTGACCTCCTTGCGGATTGGCTAAATTATAATGATGCTATAACCAAGACTAATAACTCATATTTTTCTTTTCCATTCTGATTCATACAGTTATTCCGCCTTCTGATTAGCGACTGTAGGGTTCTACACGTTCAAATCCAGTTATTTGTCTCTTATTCTGCCGTAACTAAGTAGAGGACGTAACACATAGTTCGTTCATAATTTAAAATGCTTAAATGATTAGTTCATAGAAATGTTTTCAATTTGCAAATAGTTTTCTACAATGAAAAACTATCTCACAAACCAGAGAGAAGAGGCTGTTTAGTGCTTCTCAATTTTTATTAGTTTTCTCTAACTGATACCAGTTCATGGCGAAAAAATCAAATCGCAGGTAGACATTAAATCTATTTCTTAGTTGTTTCGCTGAGATAAGTGCAACTTGATGTGCTACTTATCCCTCTATTAAGCCATATATGACATAAACCAGGACCTTTATTACCATGAACATAAACTTGTGACAATATTTCCGAATAAATAATTACCTGCATACAGAGTGTTCTAAGTTCACTTGAAACAAGCGGACGTGTAAGACGTGTAAGTGCTAGCTCAACATATTTTGGTACATATGGATTCACTTGACCTCGATAATCTAATAAAATAACTTCAAGCAATTTGGCAGCATGCATTTGTAATCTTTCTTGGTCATCCATTGAGAACACCTATGGAGACAAATATTAGGTAAAGTAAAATGCAATAAGGAATAAACAAAACGACCTTTTATTGACTAACAATAAAAAAGTTCATGATGATAAGAGAACTGTACTGTAACACTCCAAACTTCAAAAGTACAAAAACTTGCAGGGAATTAAAAGATTAGAGATGTGTTGATTTATTTATTTACCTAATTCATCAAATACACTTCATGTATTTGGTTTTGAACTACACTCTAAATATGAAGGCTAGCGATACTACCACTACTACTACTTGGTTGCTCAAACTAACATAGGTACAGCAATGTTTGAATCTGCGACTTGATGGCTGGGAGTAAAAGGCCATAACAACTGGGTCACCGCGGTATATGTATCCACGACTAGATCAATTGTTAATCCCTATCGATGAGTGAAACAACCAATAATGTTTGAGTTAAACGCTTACCACTTGAAACTCATTTAATCCCAGACTAGTTATTACTCTAACCCTTTGTATATAATTACCAATCATGAAATTGTACCAGTTATATAAGCATGACTATTCCTTGTAACTGATTCATTTTTGTTGTCTCTGTTACTGTTCGGTATGTATGTGCTTACTATTTTCTCCATAGATGACTACTATTTTGTGTTTTTGTACTAATTGTATTAGTTAATATTTTAGAAACATTACAATTGTAGGCTATATGTATCGTTATCTGTTTTGACTGTAGCCCTACTAAGACTGTGTGCGACAGTGTAGGGACTTATTCAAGAAATTCATCCGTAGTTTATCACTTGCTACACCAAGAATCCAGTTTAGTACTAGTAGGTCTCGAGGGAATTGCAGAACCATTAATATTACTGGGTGTGCAAGTCAAATAAGCCTAAGTGCGGCCAAATCTTTTTACGGACCAGGAATATACAATAAATTAATTTGTCTAAATATTAGCGATAAAATATGGATTGAATTTATATTTACTAAACAATAGTAACCTAGAAACTTCCTCTATTTTTGAAGGCAAAATTTCACAAAGTAAAATAGGGCACACTGTCGAAGTACACTACAGAAGTGTAATGATGTTAATCGTACTCCTGGTGTAGTGAACAGAACACTGGTTGGGGACAATCGAATGTATTTAAGCAAAGATTACAGACTATCTCAGTAAATTCTGAAAACCATACAATGTACAGTCAATTTGCAAATTAACAACCAATAGTCTCGATCTTCACTGTTTCTTCTCTGATTCCATTGTTAGTGCATTTTCCTACCGATTGCGCTTCATTTCAGTTTTTTCGTTATCGGTCTTCTGCGAAAATACATTCTATGTCTGACATACACCATATACTACTTATATGGATATAAGTAGATCACACCACACTGGTACTTGCTACCTAGTAGCCTAAACAAACTGGAAACGATCAATAGTCGTAATGAGAAGTATTAATTTTGTTCAGTTTAATAAAGAAACTCCGAGATACTTTCATAAATTTTCAAACTAGTAAATTAACTTTAATATCTACCTCTAAACACATAGCAGTAACTTGTTCAATACGTGAAGCATTTGCCAGGAAAGCCTCGCGGTCCACTGTTATGTAATTATGTAGACACGGCATCATTTCTAAACAACAACAATAACAGGAAAAAACTTTAAGGTGATGAGAGATTTCAAACAGAAACTAGATAAAACAGGCACATAAGCAATTTGTCTAAATTTGGACGAATAGTTTTACTGTAGTTATACACTAAGTAAACGTACGACATTAAAAAGAAAACCATATTTGCAAAAAAGCTCAGCAATCTGATTTAAACTTTTTCAATGGAAATAATTAAATATTAAAATTATCGAACATAAATACGGCTCGTACTTTGTCAAATATCAGTTGATACAGAATTGACACTATTTGGGGAATCAACTGAACAATTTTGCTTACACTGAGGATACAAACTTCAATCTTAACAACTATCGAATCAACAGGGAGCAGACCTATAATAAGGTTGATATATATCTAACTAATACGCAGCAATGAAGCATAAATATGAATAAGAATCTTGATAAAAGGAAACGACTTTTATTTACTACTTCTACGTACTACAGCTAGGGATCATTTTCTAGTAGGATAAGTTTTGATACAATAGGATCTTCCCGTTTTAAAACCTGACAAAACTAGTTTGCATCACTTCACTCAACTTCGATTCGAATTAATTATAAAGTGAATTTAATTACAAAATGTTTTTTTCACGAAAACCTGTACCAATACATTTTTTGCACGACTGAAAATTTTTTAAAACCTGATTTCGCGAAGCATGACTTTCGACAACAACTTTAAAAGTCAATTACGTCAGTTAGTGATTTTTTGCTATGGAAATATAAATAAATGTTAATGACACAACGGAAACCAAGGACTAACTACCAGTAATAAAATAATATTACACAAGAATGAATTATGCAACTAGAGCTTCCATCAGTATACTAAGTCGACAAGGTTATCAACCTCTAATCATTAATCAGCCAGTTAGTAAGTCCAATCATTGGAGAATCTGACCAATAGTCTCAGTCAGTCAGTCACAACGTACAACTTCGTACATATGAACATCAGTTCAAGTTGCCAAACCACATTAGCACAGAGATGCAATTGTATTAGCAGTAATCCGAAAGATTAAGGTTTGAACATGTTATTCAAGGAGCATATTCCAGTGAAATAAATTCAGAAGATTAGGATTTGGCATAACACAAAGAGTGGATGTACCTGTACCACTGCAAACGATTTTCAGTCATGTCATTAAAGGTCTCTAAATATCGATTGCTATCATCTCACGGATCCCAACTATGTAGTCTACACCAACCAACATAGCTCAGTCCACTTGTCAGTGACTTCATGGATTTGTGCCACGCTTTGGTCTGTTCGCCACTAGCTTTCTTCCAACCTACGCCTACACCATAAAACATTGCACGTCGGGGCAGTCGGTGGTTGGGCATACGTAACACATGTCCCAACCATCTCAACTGATGAAGTTTCACTACTTCATCAATCGATTTGCCATCCCTACATAGTACACGTTTCCTAACAACTGCATTACTTACTCGGTGGTCCCAGGATATACGAGCAATGCTTCGAAGACACCTATGATCGAATACTAGCAGTCTAAAAATATCCTCTACTCCTACCGACCATGTTTAACTGCCATAAAGTAGGATGGAACGAACTGCTGCACAATAAACCCGTCCTTTGTCTGCTAGACGGTTATCTCGCCAACACCATAAATGACGCAAGTCGGCGAAAGCTAGTCGAGCCTTCTGTATCCGTGCTGATTTCGTCGAACCCCGGACCACAAGGGCTGATGAGACTCCCGAGATAAGTGAAGCGGTCAACACGCTCAACTACTTCACTCCTTATCATTAGTTCAGGTGTCGGTGCAACCCAATCCTGAAGTAACATTTTGCACTTCAAGGGAGAGAATCGCATCCCGAACATGCCTGCATTGTTGCTTATAGTGGTCAGAAGACTCTGCATTTTGTCAGCGTCTTCACCAAATAAAACTATGTCATCGGCGTATTCTAAGTCAATCAATGAGTCTTCCGGTAAAAGTTCAACTCCTGGAGATTGAGATGATGAAAGTGTTATTTCTAAAAGCATGTCAACGACAAAGTTAGACAAGAATAGGGAGAGTGGACAGCACTGACGAACACCACTTGAGGTAAACAATTTTGATGACTTTTCGCCATAAGCTCTCACTCAACCAGTTGTGTTCGAGTAAAGAGTCTCTTTAAGGTTTATGTACTTCTTTAATACTCCTTTCAGTGACAAACACCACCATAGAACCTCACGATCAACGGAGTCAAATACTGCCTTAAGGTCAAGAAATACTACGATTGCGGGGCTTCTGAATGAGTGTCCATGTTTTAGGACCTGACGTAGAGTGAATATTTGGTCTATAAGACCACGTCCAGGTTTTCTCTAGTTTGCTTTTCACAAACTTTGGTTAGGCGCCGAAGTATTAGGTAATCTGATTTATCTGTGATTGTCAAACAAACCAGATTCCAGCGTAGGAAGAAATCAGGAAGAACAGCTGGAAGTGGATAGGACACACATTGAGGAAGTCACCCAATTGTGTCACAAGACAAGCCCTCACATGGTGTTGGTGGGATATAGATTGGATTAAGCATGTTTTATGTATGATGGTGTTGCTGCGCACTGATTGGTTAATTTTTAAACCGATCAGCCCGGGTATATTATTGCAGAAAAATATATAAGCTTCTTATGTATATACTAAAAATATATGAACATTATTTAAACTATTGATTGCTGATTTCTGTTCGCTTATCATTATTATTTTGAATACAATTTCATTCCTGTTCAACGTGTTCTGATTTTGGGGGTCTTGTTGAGTGTCATCGTATAAGAATACTAAGCAATAGGAATAGCTGGGTCGTTTATATAGCAAAAATACAATTATAACACATGGAATCCTGAAGGCCAAATGAGAAGAGGACCAAAGAACACATTACGCCGAGAAATGGAGACAGATATGAGAAGAATAAATAAAAACTGGATAGAACTAGAAAGGAAGGCCCAGGACAGAGTCGGTTGGAGAATGCTGGTCGGCGGCCTATGCTCCATTGGGAGTACCAAGCGTAAGTAAGTCTGTGACTGTCACTAGAGGACTTTTGTCCGTTCTTATAGACTGGCACAATCAGTGATTGGGACCAGTCAGATGGAATTACGTCCAGTTCCCAGATTCTACCTAAGACCTCAGTCAATCTCACTGCTAGTACTGGACCGCCATCCTTAAAAATCTCAGGAGTAAACCTGTCAGGGCCTGCTGCTTTCTCTCGCTTCAGATTTCCTATAGCTTTTTCAACCTCGTAATGAGTTGGAGGATTTACATTAACTTGCCATTCAGGTCGACTGGGGAACCAAATGTGGCTGAAGGCCAGTTGAACTGATCCCTAAGGTTTCCTGTCCATCTATCCAATCTCCTGGATTGAGAATGAATAATATGTCCATCTTTTTCCGAGATAGTTTCGCTGACAGTTGGGTTCACAATACCGGTTTCTTTAACAAGTCTGAACAGTTGTCTGCTGTTACCTATTTCCGTTGCCTTTTCCATCTCTCTTGCTTTCACTACCCACCACTGTTCACGATCATGCATAGGTTTCTTGTTAGTCTGCGCTTAAGCTGACTTTGCTCCTCGTTGTGTTCAGAGCCGTATGGGATGAGTTTTCGAGCGTCTATCAGTGCAGTAGATTCTGCCGAGATCCATTGTTTCTCCCTAATCTTAAGGTTTACCTTACTAGCAGATATTACTGCTGTTTCCACAGCTTTTCGGAAGTCATTCCATGCTGCCTTGGGGTCGGCTCAACTCACATAGCTGACCAACGGTTTTTCTAGTTGTTTCCGAAATATATTTTTAGCTTGCCTATTATTAAGTAAAACCCTAAGAAGTTTCTTTGCAGTGTCTTTCCTACGTCCAGTAAGACGTAGACCGATACGTGCTCGCACTTGAGCACGATCCCAACCTAAACACGTGTCCCAGAATGAGCGAGTCTTCCGTCGAGCCCCTCCATCGGTGGCTGATAACGATGTGATCTAGATGGGTAAAACGTTCGGACGAATTCGGGGATCGCCATGTCAAAAGATGTTTTTGCTTATGCCTAAAGTTAGTATTTGCAAGAAACAGGAGGCTATCTGAGCATAGCTGTAACGGACGGTCGCCATTATCTGTTCTTTCAGCCACGACACCATAAGATCCACCCAGGTGTCTTTCCCTTTCGCTTAGTTTACCACCTACTTGAGCGTTAAAGTCACCAGTCACTATTACATCACAGCGCCTAGCTTTTCGGAGGTCGGAAAGCATTCCGTAAAACTCATCTTTTACATCATCTGAGCTGCAGTCAGTGAGAGAATAGGCAGAGACGACGAAGAGGCAACGACGGGTGCTCCTATTTTTCTGAGTCCTTACTGTTCTGTTTAGTCAGACATCGTACAAGCGACTGTCTACTGGGATCCAGTCTAAAAGAGCTAGTTCTGCCCTAGGATTCAATGCTATGCCTATGCCAGCAAGGCCACAGAAAGCAGCATCAGGGCTTCCAGATACACAAAGCATGAATGGAGTCGGTTCTTCATTTTGACATGGTGAGGTCAAATAAATGACGCCACTCGGATCTTGTAAGCGCGTTTCGGGGACGCAGCACACATCGAGGGGGCGAGATTTCAAGGTCCTAGCTGAGGAAGCCTGTTGTCTTATTTGGCACAATGTTCGGACGTTAAAAGTTCCTATATGTCATTTAGAGCGTGGTTTCAGGAGACCAGGAATAACGTCCCGCGTACTCGAATCGTTTGCCCTAGCGGTGCGAAGTGATAAAAGGACGTGAGAAGGGTTAGTCGTGGAGATAAGAGATTTATTAGGTGTAGAAAGGATTTGAATGTGACCAACTTGATCTAGTGTACTGTTATGGGTATGAGGGCTAATATCACTTCCCGGCTGCCCACACCGTGGAAGTGACCAATAGTTTAGTACATGAAAATGCCCTAAATCATATATTTACCTGTAGTTTAGGAGGGAAATTATTGCTGAAAAAGTAGGGTATTATATAGATTTTATCTGATGTCTAAATGCATAAAATACTTACCGGAAAAGCACTCGCAAGCATCTTTTTTGAATACAGGATAGAGCTGATCGAAAACTTGCCATAAAAGTGGGGAAATCTTGTTAGTTGTCAGGGAGAAAATGAACGTGAGAGCTTCATCAAAAAATACACTCAAGTTAAGGTCGAATATAGACTGAACCAAACGCACAACAATGGGTTCAAGCTGAGCAACAAGGTTTTCATTATCTTCACCAACTTGTAGAATAGACTCCATATTATCTAGAACACTTGTAGCAACTATAGACCGGTACTCAAAAAGATCTTCTGTATCCTCAAGCTCGTTTGATTCATTAGGTAATCCATTCTCGGACTTATTAACAAGCTGAAGAAACGTATCTGACTAGAGGGAAAAAAGACATCAAAATTCAATTAGAAAAATTTAAACTTGAACCCTTCCCTAAAAAACCAGGCCTAACAACAAACTCAATAATAATTATGTTGATTAAAACATACCAATGTTTGCAAAACTTCAGAAGCAATTGGAACAATTTCTTTTTCAAATGTATGTATTAATATTTCGATTACATTGTTTAAATCATCGAATTCAGTTTGCCGAAGAAGCTCCAGTAAACCTGAAAGTGAACGTACTATGTATATAACTGCTAACATATTATGATCTGCACTACTAAAATAATGGGATAAATTGAGCTACAAACAATTTTTAGCAAACAGCTTCATGTACTGGTTACCAGTTCAATCTAAACAAGTTATCCAAATAAAGGGTATATTCATTGTCAGGTGGATGAGTAGCAGAACCTATTAGTTTTGCTCTACATGCAATACCAACAAAAGCAATACTCTTTTTAAACTTCCTCTTGCTGGAATTTATGATGTTAAGATGCAAAAAGAAACCCTAAAATGCACAGATTTTAACGAAACTACGTTGATTGTTTCACAACACTATATTAAAAATCATAAGTCATGAGACATGATACAAACATGAAATGTGTACGCTGTTTTGCGTTTGACTCGTGTGTGCTTGTACATGAATCGTTGGTATTGAACGAGAGTATATACGGTTTCAAATAACACCTTGGTTCACTGAGGAAACAGCCATCTTAAATTTATCTTACATGTGTTTAGACAGGCGTTAGCACTTGCTAAGCAACAAAGAAAGAAAATCAGGATCAAAAACTTGATATAGACGACAAACACGTAAACTTTACTGTAACTTATACAAACCTATTGCTTTCAAATGCACAGATATATGTTAACCATGGATTACCAAAAAAGCATTACAAGGGTAGTTACTTGAGGCAACTACTTGCTTCCAGTAATTATAGAATGGTCCGGAAATCACATTAAATCTTAGAAATCTACCGGGAATCCTAAATGGGTTGTCATTTTTTGAAGCCAGAACTTACGTATGATAAATGGACTGCATACATATTTTAAGGTTTGGTATTTAAAGTGACTTTTCAACACTTAAGTGAAAACATGAAATGTGGTATATTTGTGGCTTAGTTAAAAGGTATTAGGAAATTTAACTATGGCTGAAATATGTTAATCCGCATGTTTCGTTGGAAGCGTACTCTCCTTTTCTGTAAAGTTCCGCTAAAACGCCTACATACTATAAAAGCTTCCGACTGCAACAAATGCTTAGGATCTCTGTGAACATATTCCTACGTTTAACATAACAAGGTATCATAAATCCCTTATGAAAGTTATAAACAGCACCTAATAAGAAATATCGACTAATTCCTCGTAATTTCATGTTATTAAAAGCACTCTCCCGTGAGACAATAAAACTGGTAGATCTCATTTAAATCGTAATTATCAAAAAGACTACGACTAACCAGATCCATACGATATTAGAGAAAATGAAGCAGTGACATGGTGGTTGATGCGTTTGACTCTTAATGACTAAGTACTAAATTTGAACCCTGCTGTGCCTAGTTTAGACAACCGGATAGCATCCTTAGTTCTCGCCCTTGGCATGCTCCATACCCAATACCTAGTGAATGCTAGTTTAATCACTACTCAATAAACGAAATGAGTCATTGCAGTAAATGAACCAACAAACTAAGAGGAAACTTGCTATTCAAGGTATTTTAAAAATCGTAATCACTATTAGGAAGGACCTCCTTAAAAAAAGTTATGAAAAACAACCGACAGTTAGGAATTAAATTTCATAAAATCACTCACGTATCAAGAGTTCGTGTAGATGAGGAGCCACAAATTGATGAGCTAAATAAAGTCGAAAGAAAATAAATTTTTAATTACAGCGAAAGCAAGATAGTTCCACAGTACATTTACAGTGTTAAATTACACTATTCTGGAGAGTAGCTGTTTTATGTGATTTTTGGGCCACAAAATCACTGACCGAATTTGTCACCAATCTGTAATATGTCTGATCTAATAGACTTGAGTCAGACAGAATAAGCTAGGATTGTTACTGTAGTCTAAGTTATTTATACAAATACACAAACTTTCCAATAAACATAAATCCAGAATACCAGAGTACACATTTCTAGTAAACAGAATAATCACGGCTAACTCACCAGTTTCTTGACACCGAACTAATTCTGAGAGACAGAGTGCAGCAAACGCACGAACGGGTAATTCCGAATCAAAACATGCAGCTTTCCTCACTTCGTCAACAACTTGAGCAAAAATATTTTGGTCGTTGAATTTAGCTTCTGATAATTTCTCCAGCAATCTGTAAGCCCTAGCACGACGATATCCTTCAGGAGCATGCAAAGTCGGAAGGACATGACCGACAAGAAACGATTCTAATTGTGACTAGAAGATAAGTACATAAGTGTTGTCAGACATACCTTGTATGCAGCTTTTTTTAGTAAGATTTCAGCTATAGCTATGTACATGTGCAAAACAGCATCCTTTTCAACAGGAGAACTCTCGGAACTTAATATATGGATGCAGAACGGCATTATATTATTGAGAACACCACGTCGTTTTATACATGCTTCACTTAAAAGTGTAGATGCTGCACACGCTGGACTAGATACCGAACCCCAATCACCTGAAAATAGAGAGAGAAGAAAGAACCTTACCAGCTTCAGCTCGAATGTATTCTATTGGATCGTCTTGCCATAATTCTGCATCTTCTTCAGTATATGACATTAATGGGAATATAACTTCACGGACCAAAAGAGAAAAATGTGGTCGTAGTAATTTCCATGAAAATGAGTTAGCCAGTCTACAAAAACAAGTTAGACGGTGTTTTACTTACGCCGAGGAAAAATAGTCCAGCGTTTGACTAAGCACAGGTTTGGAGACGAATGATTTTTGTCTGTACGCTTCACATATATTTAGAAGTACTGATATTATTTGCCCTGAGAAGGCCTTAAGATACCAGTCAGCAAATGGTTGATATAGCTTAATGACTGAACCAGGACTACCATAACTGAAAGAAGTTAGTAATTTCTACACATCATACCGGGTGAAAACCCTGTTAAATATTTTTAAAGCCCATTTTTGTCGTTTCCAAGTAGAACTTGAAGCGTCCGAATGAGTTACTTTGAAATCACCGAGTACATTACAGAGAATATCAATCCATTGAGTAAACAACTAAAGAGGAGTAAGAAGTAAATGACATACCTGTTTACTCATTGCATCAAGTGGGAAGTGGTAATTTATAAATGAAAAGAATATTTTGATAATGAGTGTTTGAAGTACATAAGAATCCTCGGATTCCTCAACGACGAGACTCGACAACGTTGAATATAAAATTGGGAAAAAAACTTGCATCGCGGAAACAGTGTTTGCGCGCTCATCGTTTTTCTTGTATGTGTAAACTTCCATAAAAGCATAGAGGCAGCGAAGAGCTCCTCGAAGATGATGACGATCACCTGATTCTAAGAAATGTTTCACTTGTTCAGGGAACTCTTCGAAACGAGTAGGAAAATCATGCTTAATTATTTTAGAAAGGGCGACCTGGAGATGAGTTCTTATTTAGGGTGTTACTTTAGAAAGATGACTTACTGTAGAGGAATTGGCGCCGAAACAAGAGCTGCTACAATAGAACTTCTGATTGCTTGCTTATCTTGCTCATGTATACAAAATCTTAACTCGCCAGGTTCATCCGGCTCATCAGGCTTCCACCATTCAGAGATATTGTTTTTAAAATAAAGAGCTGCTGCTTGACGTACTCCCACATCAACAGTCTCTTCAAGGATGATTTTCAATAGAGTAGGAACAAATCCAATAATTTTATGCATCTGGAAATAAACAATGAATAGTTTCGCTTGCCTCATCGAGTATCTTTGTTCCATTTTCTTGTTTTTCTGCCAACAGAGTATTACTTAATGCCTCAACCACCCTAGTAGGGTCCATGCTAAAAAGTACTCCAAAAACAACGTGACAATCACCACAAATTGTACCGCCCTACGCTCTAGTAAAATAAAACAAACACCAAAACTATGAAGATTTAAATTTCAGCTATTATGCATTAACAAAAATTCACTATTGGTTTCCATCGTCCCTTTATTTATATTGAAATTATCAAAGGTATGGCTTTATTGATGGGACATAAATATTGTCTCTTTCGACCAAATATTTAGTCATGCTCTACTCACCAAAGCCTACTATTTTTAATTTCATTTGAATTCGTTCTCTATTTCGTTCAGTACGTTTCACTTCATGGTAACTGATACTTATCTGGCACAGCTTGACGGTTGGGAACTCCGTATTCCCACATAACCACCAGTTACCTTCACTTTTTTCTGAGACCATGTGTATGGATGATGTGACTGATTTTCAGAGGAATGGAGGATTCTCAGCTGTATCATGTAGTGGAATTTGGCTTTGGTGATTTCAATTTTATCAGGAGCTAATCTTCTGGGTTTTAATAACACATAGGCGCATTCACTTTGAATTCTATAAATTGTTTCTAATCCACCTTTGAATTTACATTTGAAAAATTTGTAGTGTGATATCTTCGAGACAATATATAAAACTTCATATATTTTTCTTCCTCATAACCATTATTATATAAATACCAACAGTGTATATATTTCAGACTATATAAATACAGTTTATTGTCGAACAGAACAGATAACTAAGCCACAAGTGCACAAAGCGAACTTGAAGGGGGGACAAAGAGGGCTGAATAAACCAACAAGATTCAACCATATACACACTGACTGCACCTACTAGTGATGGTAATGAAGATGATAAAGATCAGTTTCATGAGGCGGAAGTCGACCGTAGGGAATTGTCCAGAAAACAACTTGGCCATCCTGATGGAAGACCTAACTGCCAAAATAGGAATGGACGACACCGGATATGAAGATAATATTGGATGACATTGACTGGGAGAAAGGAATTATAATGGTCACAGATTTGCAAGCTAATGTGCATTCAACAAATCGGTTATAGAAGGCACAGTATTCCTGCACAATCGCATACACAAAGCTACATGGGACTCACCGGATCATACGACACAGAACCAGACAAATCACATTTGTATCAGTGAAAAATCCACAAGGTCAATGGAAGACGTGAGAGCATCGAGAGAAGCTGGCATAGCTTCAGATCACAACCTGGTTGTGACCAAGATGAAACTGAAGCTAAAGAAACACTGAACAGCTGGGCAAACAGCACTACAAAGGTTCAATGTAGCTTTCCTTCGAGATACTAGCAAACTCAACGAATTCAAGATAACTCTCAACAACAGGTTCCAAGCTTCACAAGGTTTACTGAAAGAAGAAGAAACTACGATGGTGAACAACTGGAAAGGGATCAAAGAAGCATTAACTTCAACGTGTCAGGAGGTTCTGGACAGCAACAAGTATCATCATAAGGAATGGGTCTCGATGGGAACCCTGGACAAGATTGAGAGAAGGAAGAACAAGAAGTCAGTAACTAACAACAGCCGAATAAGAACCCGGAGAGTCAAGATACAAGCTGAGCACACAGAAGCGAACAAGGAAGTGAAGAGGAGTATTAGAGCTGACAAGCAGAAATACGTGGGAGAACTAGCAACGAAGGCGGAAAAAGCTACAAGATAAGGGAGTGTGAAACAACTATATGATACAACGAAGAAACTAGCAAGTAAATATAGTAAATCAGAGTGACCGGTTAAAGAGAAAGAAGGCAAGAGAATCACGGAGATTCAAGAACAGAGGAACAAATGGGTGGAACACTTAGAGGAACTGTTAAATAAAACAGCTTCACTGAATCCGCCGAACATTGAACCAGAGCACACAGACCTTCTATAGATGTTACTTCAACAACGGTCGAGCGAATTAGTATGGCCATCAGACAAATCAGCAGTGGGAAATCAGTAAAACCTAACAATATACTACTTGAAGCAATGAAATCAGACACAGAAGTAACTGCATGTATGCTTCACGTTCTATTCAGGGAGATTTGGGAGCAAGAACAAGTGCCGATGGACTGGAAAGATGGGTGACCCATCAAGATGCTAAAGAATGAAGATCTCAACAAATTTGAGAACTAGAGACATCGGTGTAAGCCCCTTTCTGGAGTTTTGTGTGCGAAAATTTTGCAACGTACAACCTGTTGTGAACTTTTCTCCCCAATCCCTTCAGATGTATATTTCGTCGATCTTTTCACTCCATTTGAGATAGTACATTTTGTATTTTATCGTAACTTTTGTTTTCCCTAAGTGTTCACGAAATTTCCATGCGCTTTCAGTTATTATTTACTTATAGCGGCAGCCATATTACTTCGTTCCTCTTTTTTATTACGTTGTTTCGACCAACTGGGAATGTGAATTTATGACTGTGAATTGAAGCACTCCTCCAAAAATGTAGGCTTTCACTCATAACTTTTGGGTATGCTAGATCTCTAGAAATCACTTAGTAAACTTCTCATTTTCGCAATTTTACTATGGAATTTAAATTTTTCATTTCCGCTCCAAAAGTGTTCACTTTTACCCTCAGTTTGTATTTCCCAACTAGAAGGATCTTACATCTCATCGGTTCGTTTTCTATTTTGATACGCTATTTCATCACGTTTATCAAGGGCATTTTGTGTTGTATATATGAGCATTTGTTGTGTTCTTGCCTGTTCGTTTTCCTATGCTGCCTTTGGAATATATAATTCACTTCTAAATCTAGTCTTTGACCCCTAGTTAACAGGACTGAAGAACAGTTGAAAGGATTAGCTGACCCTGTTGTTGTGTTGATGACTTTCGTTCCGTTCGCCAATCCTATGTGATATCTCAATCCCTCGAACATATCAGTAACAAAATTGAATATTATCTTTCAAACCGTCTGTGTATGATCGATCCACAGAATGCTAGTAAACCGGATGAAAAATTCATTAGATGCCCTAATTCCAGATCCACAGACTGTATTCCATAAGGATTACTCGTGCGCATAACAAATTGAGTCACTATCGATCACTGTTGAGCAACCAGTTGAATGGAATTCGTTACTATACATCAAGTTCCGTGACTAAAAGAAAGCTTTTGACGGTATGGATTAAAGGACCTCATGTAACTTTTTCCACACTATGGCATACCTGAAAAGATCGTCAACATCATGCGAAGCTCATACTATGGACAGTCGCCTACGCAAGATACTCAGTATCCATTGACCGGATTCCTTTAGTAACGAGATACTGATAATTAATTTATTTATTTATTTAAACACATAAATATTGGTACAAGGGGGCACCAGATATATATGCGCCACACAAAACAATGAGAAAGAGAAGAGAAAAGTGGAGGATACACATATTTATAAAAAAAATAAGAGTAATGATGGTGAAACTGAAATGTACAACCAGACGAATTCTTTTAGCTACGGAAGTTATGACCACTCTTCATGAAGAAAGTAGAAAAAGTTACAGCAGGATCGCCACTGACTTCTATTCTGAACCATATCTGATAACGTCTCTAGCCAATGTGTTGCACCATCTCTTGTACCCCAGCCACGAGTTGTGGTGGACGAACAGAAGCCAGCCCTTCGCAGCTTTCTTTCGTACCATGACACCATACACTGACCTCCTCTCCGCTTTTTCCAGCCAGTCCCAGAGTCGGCAAATAATGCACGACGTGAAATTCTCTGGGACGACATTCGTAGAACATGCCCAAGCCACCGAAGTCGATATTTCATGATAGTGACACTAATTGGATTATCGTCTCTGCGCCCGAACACACGATGCCGAACCTCTGCATTACTAACATGGTGTTGCCACTGGATGTCAGAAATCCTTCGGAGACAACGATGATCGAACACAGAGAGTCGTCTAATATCCTCAATTCATAGAGGCTAGGCTTCACAAGCATAGAGCAAAACTGCTCTCACCGACGCGTTGTAGATCCGACCTTTTACAGCCAAACTAACATCACGAAGGCGCCAAAGATGGCCCAGATTGGCATAAGACGATATGGCTTTCTTTATACGTGCATCGATCTCATCACTCACGCCACCACCAGCACGTGTGCAGCTACCTAGATATACGAACTTCTCAACTAATTCAATCTGCTCACCATCTAGGTTTAGTACAGAATTCGAATCCTGCCAGTCTTGTAGGAGTACTTTGCACTTGGAGGGTGCAAAGCACATGCCGTACCTGCGGACACTGATTGCCAACTGGTTAGACAGGGATTGCATGACATGGGCATTATCACACTGTAAGACAATATCATCCGCATACTCAAGGTCGAGAAGTCGTTTTCCAGGCAACAGATCCACACCGCCATTACTTACATCCATCAGAGCTGTTTCCAGGATGTTATCGATGGCAGAGTTGAAGAGGAATGGTGAGATTAAGAAACTCTGTTTTACCCCACTGCTCGAATGGAACAAGGGAGAAAGGTGGTTGTATGTTCTGCAGTGCCTGCAGTGTATGTGTACAGGGCCTTTGAGATGTTAATAAACTTCTCAGGCACACCCTTCTTCAATAGACAATCCCAGAGAACAGTCCTGTCCAACAAATCGAAGTCATCCCTGAAATCAAAAACACTACGATTGTTGGCCTGTGATAAGTATGACGGTGTTCTAACATTTGGCGGAGGGTGAAGATGTGATCAATGCATCCTCGACAAGAACGAAAACCAGCCTGCTCTTCGCGATTCAATCGTTCTCGGGTCTTCACCGGGCATAGAGAGCAGGACAATATGGTCGATGTTGCTGGAGCAGCAGGCCTGTTGAACTGCCGTTCAAAGAATTCCGCCCATCATCCAAGACGTCGAGAGATGTTAGTGATTGTCATCCCGCCATCCTCGTAGATTGTTTCACTCACACCAGACTTCTTGTTGTCAGTGGCTCGGGTGAGTTGGAAGAGCTTCCAGCAATTACCAGATGCAGCTGCTGCTTCCATCTCATTAGCACGCTCCGACCACCAGTCTTCTCAGCCCTTACGCAAGCTTTGCACAATTTCATTACACAACAATCTTCGTTTACGGTCAAAGTCGTGGTCATCCGGAGTAGAATGACGTGCTTCAACGCGTTGTAAGGAGCCTGTAAAAACCTTATATTTTATAAGCGGGACGTTTCGCGAAGCCACAAGCGACTTTACTCGCCATTTTCATGGCGTCATGAAGTTGCAACCAATGCTCGTTTATACTTTTCGGTGGTATGGTGGCTAGCCTACAATCTAGCTCGGTTCGATACTTACTTGCAACAGAAGTTGCAACCGATTTAATAACATCAATCCGTTGATGACGGTCAATTCATTGGTTACTGAAAAGTAAGGTAAGATTGGCGCAGACCAGGGCATGATCAGAGTCCAGATAGGTACTCCAAAAGCAGCAGTAGTTTTGTACACAACCACGCCAGCGGTAGCTGATCGCGATGTGATCTATCTGAGTTCAGGCTTAAGATGCAGAAGGAGGGCGTCAGGTGGCACACCGGCGATGACTGTGCCGGAAGTTAGTGCTAGCCAGGAACAGATTGTGGTCTGTGCACAGTTGCGGTAGATGGTCTCCGTTATCTGTCCTGCGACCAACAAGTCCCCATCGGCCACCTAAACGACTATCTTCTATGTCTAGACGCCCAACCTGTGCATTCAAGTCTCCGGCTAGTACTACAATATTTGTCGAGCGCACTTTCTGGAGAAGAACAGTTAACTGGTAATCGAGTTCGTCCTTGATTGCATCCAGGCTGCAATCTGTCGGGGCATAGGCGGAGATGACGAAAAGACACCGTTTCTCACGCCGGTTCCTCCTCACTTTAATTGAACTTTCTAATCTAACAGCACATAACCGACTGTTAATGGGGATCCAATGGATTAGTGCAGCCTCAGCTCTAGCACTTAGTGCGACACCAATGCCAACAAGACCAGACGAAAATGCCACAGGGTCCCTAGATAAACTCATGTGAAACAAGCTTTTCGAAGCGACAGATGGAGAGCGAATTTGTAGTACTTCACTAGGGTCTTGAATGCGGGTCTCGGATAGACAGCAAACGTCAACATTAAGAATTTCCAAAGACAGCCAGCCCTATCTGTTGTCTGATCTGCATTAGTGTGCGAACGTTGAAGGAAGCTAGTTTGAACGGCGTATGTGATTTCAGAAAAACTGGTTCAGTTATCATAATCGGTGGAAGCATTCACTTTCGACCATACAGTGACTGGAGATCGTTTAGATAGAACAGATTTTCCACCATGGGCGAACTGCTGCAAAAGTTGGAAAGTAAGGATACACAAATTGAGAATAAAAAGGAGTGAATAATCGACGTGTTAAATGACAATAATAATAATGTAAATTGTCTGACATCTAGTAGGAGCGAGATTAGTATTGTCAGTAAAAAGCTTCATTTCATCTATTTTTGCGAGGGCTGTGATAATGTCCGGGTGCCCAGACCGAAGCATGTGGTTTTTTTTAGGGGATTACACCCCAAGCCTTTGACCTAAAGGTCTAACCCACAAGGCAGTGGAGCATCGTGAGGAGATGCAGTCCCATGGTAGCCGGTGACCGACAATTTGTTCATACGCCATTTGTTCCCTCAGGATACTGGAACCCATATGTACCATTGGTTTGGAATCAAGGTTTTTCCAACTCCCCTAGGTGCAATTTCCGTATCCACCAACCCGGTTGAAGCGCCGTAGATCCGCTTTTCGTTCTCTCAATTTCGTAAACAGCAGTAATGCCACGAGAAGACAGTGAGTAGGACTTCCCTGGGAGAGGCTATTACGCGTGGCCATGTGAGAGCATTTTGAGAGGGGGGGTGGCCACTTCCAACTCTCGGCCGTACCAGGGCATTTGGGGCACAAGATACTGTGGGAGAAGACAAACCAACTCCCAGGTGAACAGGAAACTATGACAAGATTCTGGAGGTGTTTAGGACACATTCAGGAAATTAAAGAGCTACCTCACAACTTAATCCCTAATTTGGAATCCTAAGGGGAAAAGAAAAAGAGGCGAAACGAAGGACACATTGCTTCGGGCATTAAAGAGATACTTCGTCTTATAAATTCGCGCACACATTGTGTTTTACTTGTCATCTGTATGCCAGTCAGTAATAGTAAGAAAACAGAATGCACAAGAAAGAAATAGGAATATTTGAGGGGGTGTTGAGTGCTGACATCTCAACATATTGTTGGTGAGATACGGTGTTCCCGCTATCTGTCCGGTTATCACCTGCTTCTCGAGCCATCTTAAAGTTAAAGGGATGAAGAAGAGTTTATCTCAAAGCGGAAGTAAACAAATATAGTCAGTTAAACTTGGAGAAATGCCTTATTTCTCACATAAAATAATTACGTGCAAAGAAGATGTGCAGTTACACTCCAAAAATGTTCTGTTTTCACATGAGTGTTCGACGTCGTAGAACGTAATGATAATATGATAGCTTTTAATTTGTTGTATGAAAGGCC
This sequence comes from Schistosoma rodhaini, assembly GCA_944470415.2. Taxonomy (NCBI): domain Eukaryota; kingdom Metazoa; phylum Platyhelminthes; class Trematoda; order Strigeidida; family Schistosomatidae; genus Schistosoma; species Schistosoma rodhaini. Next base: position 39,196,448 of record OX104037.1, read on the forward strand.
AAACTGAATACAAATTATTCAGGTCTTGTTATAGTGAATAAGAATACGAGTGGGGACAATCGAATTTATCTAAGTACAAATTACAGACTACCTCACAAAAATCTGATAACCATACAGTAAACATATAAGAACTCTCGTCTAAATTAGAGCGAATAGTTTCACAGTATTTGAGCGCCGAGTTGATGTAAGACATTAAATAGAAATAATATATTTGTAAAATCTCAGCGAATGAATTCATTCGCTGTTTTTGCCTTATAGTTCCCGTTGGATTGTTTAGAAGATAAATTGCTTGTATAATATGTATATTAACCCAAAGGAACATATAGCACAAAAAATGAGAGATTTATGAAGGTTTGTGCAAAATACTACTCAAGCCTACCACTATTTCGATAAGACTTCTGTGTTTTAAAAAGATAACGATAAGGTTTGCATAAATAATTTACTTAGTTACTTTTTAATGCATAAAAAATTAATCTTTCAAATAAACGAAGTTCAAATATAAATGTGGTGAGGTTATAGGGTCGAGATAAGTTCCTAGGTGTCTTGGGTTGAACAGTCGTTCCTACCCATCTGATCTGTTAAGTAGGATATGAATAATTTACGTTATTACCTTTTGATTCTGTAATTATATTATCTGGTTAATGGCCTCACATCACGTAAGGCTATTGATTATTTTAAATAGTCAGTTTCAGTTTATCGGTATATACGTACATCCGTGTTTTTGCACGACGAAACATTGTAACTTTCTTGCAATTACCTTCAGTAGGTCAGATACTAGAGGAACTGTAAGTATTTGACTGATGAATGACCGTTGCAAGAAATATAGTTTATTTCACTGTGTTTTGGATGTATTTGTTTCACTCAAATTTGAATTTGTTTGTTTATACTTTGGCAGGCCCTTTATCTGACTCAATTTGGATTGCACGAATGATTAATAATGAGATGTACATATCGCCAATCCTCAACTATGAACTATTTTCCGTCAAACACTATTCACTAGAATATTTTACTTCACAACTACCTGCCTAATCTCCAATCGCTGATTTCCACGGCCAAACAGGGGATACGAGTGCCAGAAATTTATGATGGGTTTGAACTACAAATTTCCCGCAATTCTAGATTTCGTCTGGATTGTCTATTCAAACAATGCTATGTATCTGGCCGAAATGATTTTTACACCAATGCAAATTCAGTCTACAACGCTGTGCTAAACCAATAATAAAATCAACAGTACCTTTTATATGATCGAGATTTTAACTACTGTCTACTTCAAATCCTCATTACTTAAAAGCAAGAGTAACCCAGACGATTTTCATAATTTTATTAGATTTTTTCGTAATACATTTATGGTCCCAAATAAAATTTCCTACTTATCTTCACATAGAGTGATCATGCATTCTATGATTTCCGTCTAGTTTTAGTCAAAATCGTTCATTTTATGCCCTCTAAGTCAACCTACTGCAGAACAATGTATTTCATGTAAACAAGTAATCTCAGTCTAAATCTTAACTAAATACTTCATTGGATTATCGTACGTAATATGCTACTTGACGCTAGATAACAAGCTTTCTGCATCAGTCTTTTATGAGATGGTCACGTTTTCTGCAACTTCTAAACTTTGGGTGGTAATAATCATACACTGGTGGTTGACATTCTTGCCAAGTTTTAATAAACACTTTGCATTTGCAGTTATTTCACATGGTAAATCATGACTCGACTTCCTTATTGCACAAAAGTCATCTTAGTTCTGTTTTCGGTTTATTTACATGTAGTACGAATTCGGAAAATATGTAAACGACCTCTGAAATCCTTCACGAACCCCACCAAAGTATTCGTTTATATTTGTATTTACGCACACAACTGTTACACTAATAATACCCAAAAGAACGCTCAGTACAACCATCAGAATATATAAGAACGGTGCTATTTCGACGTCATGTTATAATACATCCGAACTATTTTATATATTCAACTTTGACGCCGTACTTCCTGTATTTTATGAAGTATTGTTTCCACGTGGCTGTTATCTAATAGATAATTTTGGTCCATCAATGCGCTGTCCAAATACTCGACAATTGAAAACCTGTGCAGTTCGGTTGGTGGTCTAACAACAAAATCGTGCTAGCGAATCAGTTTGCGCAGTCGAGCGAAGCTCCTGCAAACTGCAAACGACATCGTCATATTTATCCTAACACTGACAGCGTTTTTCACCAATATAAATAACATGAGCTCAGAATGACACTCTTGGTTTCTTATGTTCTCTTCGATCTTTTTGATTCAGTTACTTACATACTTATATACAAAATTCGCCGTTTATCATCTTGTAGCGACAACTTTTTGTCGTGCTACTTTTGCTCCCAATTTCTAGTCTATGGCCCTTGCTGATTATTAAAGCAATCATCAGTTTAATATACTGTGACTACAACGTGGTCAATCACGACTTCTTTTTACGGTTACACTCCTGTGCTTCCGGTTAATCTGCTAAATATGGATACAAACTGAATTCGACACATAGGAACAGTGAACTGTCAACGACACAGACTTACTTTCTACCTTGAGTCAAGGACAGCACGAATATCTGCATTAGTTGACAATACCGAAATCTTACTACCACTGCAGTATCATCACTCTTGCTGCAAACATAACGTTGTTTATCTGAGGAACTTAATTCCCTATCGACGCAATGTATCTCAAGAACAGTTGATAAAAATCTAAAGTGTTATAGTTTTTGTCATAGTCATTGTTGATCATTTGACATTCGGCCAACCTGTAAGTAATACTAATAAACACACCAATAAATCCAACATTTTCAGTCTCATCATTAGTCGCTATTTCCCGATAAGTTGCTGCCAGCTACTATCCATTTGTCTAACAGCTCAGCCCTAAAACGTAGACATTTTATGCTGGCCTCATTAGTTTTAATGGATACACCTAGCTGAAGGCTTTCGGTCATACATTAGCACCAAATGACGACTGAGTGTGCCTTGCTACTCATCTCTTACAACCGTTGGCCATCTTAGATGAGACTCTTCCCGATATATTGATGGCCTTTCAAACATATCTTCGAACCTCTTCGTTTGCGACTTCTGATTTCACCTGATTGGGACACTTTGGTTACTAATATATTACTTTTAAAAGCGTTGTCAAACTCTGAATACCTGTGGCATCTTTACTGGTTTTCACCCAGTCATTAGCTTAGATTTTTCTGGCTGAAAACAAATGTCTTAATGAAATATAATCGGGGTAGAAATAAACCGAACTTTCGGAACAAATAAAAGATGTATCATACTTATTTTGAAGTAAAGGTTAAGTACTCTAAGTTATTAGAAGGTTGGACCGCTAATATTTGTCTAATTTTGAACTATCTTTGCTTATTAACTGTTCAAGTTTTCTGGCAAATGTTTTGACTAGGTGTCTCTAAAAATATGGTGGAATTCGATGAACAGCTATTGTTCTTCCATCCAGTTACTCTTTTACGTGTTACTCTTTGTAGTTTTATTCGAGTTTCACGCTAAACTAGTCGTTCATTTTAATTTCATTAGTCTTTCCTGTACAAGTTTTTCATCACTGTTTTTTATCGTTTACATGTTACATTTACAGTTGCGATTTACCATGAAACCGATATGTGACGTGTGCAGCACTTTTTTCCAATCCAATTTTTGAGTTTCCTAGTCACAAATAATCTTTTACGCATATTTGCACTAAACTGACTGCTCTTTGAAGTGAGGATGGCTACACTAAACCACCTGCTGGAAAAGAATTAAAAATGAGATTGGTCGACAAACCTTCAAGTAGCTTTCTAGAAAATCGAGTGACTAGCGTCCAATTTCTTACTTACGCATTACGATCCTTCCCTGCCTACAGTGGTTGCTTCAGATGCTTCAAGTTGTGGTATTGGAGTAGTCCTTTTTCATATTTTTCCCCATAGATCTGTAAATGATCTCCCATGCAGCCAGATTGGTAACAACGATATAACGAAACTGTAACCAAGTTGAATAAGGAAGTCCTACCGATTATTCTTGCCGCGAAAATGTCTCACAAGATGACATTTGGTTCGCAATTCATTTTATTAACAGGTCATAAGCCATTACTTACCGTGTTTGGGTCAAAGAAGGGTTTTTCTGTTCGCATAGCCGACTGGCTTCAACGATGGGGAGAAACACTTCTGGAATACTATTCGAAGACTAAATACCATCCCACTACTGGTGTTGGACAAACTGACGCCTTGTCTAGACTTGTTGTTTCATAAATGAAATGTGCAGAAACTTTGGTGACAGCAGTTGAGACAGAGATAGAAGTTCACTCACTGTTGAAAATGTAGTTGATGGTCTACCAGTCAACTAAGGAAGATGACATGACATTAAGAGAAGTTGTGGGTTACCTTTATAACAAGTGGCCGGACAGTCGTTTCTAAGGAGAATGGCTACAATATTCTCGCCGAAAATACTAACTCATGACTGTAGATTCATGTATTATGTTATATGACAGCACTGTCCTCCCAAAAGGTTTTGAAACAATTCCACAGCGACCATCCCGACATCATTAAGATGAAATCCTTGACTCGAAGCTATGCTTCCAGGCCTAAAATGGATCAAGATATGGAAACTAGACACCACAATTGTTCATTTTGCCCACAAGCAGCCAAAAATCCAAAGACATGTGAACCACAACAATAGACAAAACTCAACAGTCACTGGAAAAGGTTCCATTCAGATTTTGCCAAGCCAGTACAGAGAAAAATGTTTTTAGCCATAGTGGATGTATTCACAAAATGACCAGAAATTAAAAAAATGCCAAATTGCACAGCTACAGTCAGCGAGATATTTGAAGTTTTTAGTTGTTTTGGAGTTTCAGGGTCTTTAGCGATCGACAGCGGCTCACAATTCACTTCGAAATTATTCAAGTATTTCCTCAATAATAATATAGTAGTGAATACACACTACCCACTCTAAAACCGTCAATCGAACAGACAGGCAGAACGTCTTGTCGATACATTCAAAAGAGCATTAATGAAAAGGGGAGACGAGGGAAAAAAGTAGGTTATCACGAAACTTCTGTCAGCTTACGGAACTACACTCGACTCTACTGTAGTAGGCTTGGAGCCGTGATAGACTATGATCACCACTACAGGGAAACTATGTGCCAGTTGCTAGATTAGACTCTTCCGTAGGCCAGATATCAGAAGGCAGTTGAAGGTTGTAGTAAGATGTGTTTGTTGACAATCTCACGGTATCGAAATGATACCGAGGTCGTGTCAAAGTTTACAAGCGGAGCTGCTGAGCGTACGCGAGTTCGCACAAGGTCACAAGGCGACGGAAATGTGTCCTTTTGGTACACTTAAATAGGTACAATAAGACGATCACTAGTATAATTGGTTATAAAAATAATTATTTCCATTACGCCAATTACGTTCTCGTCATAAAAGCAGGTCACCACACTACTATCTCAGACGGAATGGCTCCAGCCGAAGTTATGTTTGGAAGAGGCTCTCGAACTTTATTCAATGCCGTGTTGCTACCTAAAATAGCAGATAGGTGAAGACAAAATGAGGAATATATGAAATTTTAATGCGGATGTTAAAGTGATCGTCAAGTCATACCCTGGGAAAAGACTATGGAAACCTGGAGTTATTGACAAGGCAATGGCAAACACTTTTCTACGAGGTACGTGAGACGTTCGGAACTTGGATTATACATATCAACCAAATCCATAGAGAAAAAGGACAATGAGTAAGGCAGATAGGAAAGTGAGTCTTTCACTGGAGATAATCACAGACTCTCCATGGATAGGAACCTCCAAGGATATAATGAAGAAAAAGTGGATAAAAGTTCGAAGTTGAAGGGCATCAGGAAAGACAGAACCCTGTCGCAAACCAGTTGTTAAGTTACAGGTGAACTTTATTCGAGAGAGATGATGGGGAGGCTTCAGAAGACACGAAGAAGCTTTAAAACCTCCAAACGTTCCAAAGAGATTTCAATAAATCAGAACCTGATGGAGCTTTCTAGAACATCAGAGTGGTATGCTACAACTAGACGACAGTGTAATCTGCATCCTTGAGGATTGGCTGATTTATAATGATGTTATAGCCAATACTGATGTCTAAAAATACACATGTTTTTCTGTACATTTTTGATTTATACCCAATAATTAGTTCCACTGCTTTTTCCGTCTTCTGACTTGCGACTGTGGGGTCGTAGTAACACTCTTACGATCAATTTTGATAACAGTTAACCTCTGTCAAGCCCTTTCATCTGACAGACAATGTTGTCGACATAGTAACAATTCGTTCATTTCTTTGTACTGGTAGAACAGCTAAGATGCCTGCGTAAACGGGTATATTTGAAAGCTTATTAAAACCTACGCATATTTCTGGGTAACTTAAATGTTAACCGCTTAAATATCATTCTTCTTCCCTCATATACATATGTGCTTGTATCATAAAAACAAACTGTACTTTGATTCGACTATAAATTTGCCTCGATATTTGCTTTCAGTGATTCGTTGGCCTTTTCACTTCAAATCCATTTGATGTGTTTGTAATTCTGTGGTGCGCGCAGTCATCTAATAAATTAAAGTTACAGCTTCGCATCGCCTCCTAAATTCAATCCCATGGGAATCTCATAAAAACGGTTATCCGAGCAAACGCTTAACGAAGTCATGTGCACTATGGGGTTCTCGCGTCGGAGTGCCGTTAGTTGTATATCACATTCTGCCGTAATCAAGTAGAAGACGTAACACTGGCGACGAGGTGTACCAATAAACAATACCAACCGCTCTTGAACAAGTAAAATCTTTAATTTAACATCAGGTACAACGATATGAACAGTTTAAAGTTCATATCCCGGAAATCCTAACGCGAACAATGAACCTTAATCACAGAGAAATTTCTGATGGTTTATGTGACTTACATACCGACTTCATGATTAATTCCATACATCAATTTCACTTCGATGGTTTGGCTGTCGAATCCTAGTTAATGAAACATGAAGATTTGCTCAAGGTCGAATCCAATAAATAAGATGATACCGTCACGATCAGAATACTCCTAAGAAAACTTGGCACTTTTGAACATGAACGTTATGGTAATCTCATTTTTTCAAATATCACAAAAGATTTCTCTTTCGATGCAACAATTGACATCCTATCGCAAATCCTTGTGGAACAGTTATATTTGCTTAAAATCCATTATCAGTTCTTCAAGATAACAAAAGCCGGTGATGATAACTGGGTGGAACATACAGGTTTAGTAAATCGCGTATGCGAGCGGTTTAAACCATCAGCGATGATGGAAGATCAGTCTAGGCCTCTTGTGCTTGTATGCAGTCTTCAATTTCCTCAAGGCACACTGATATCAGAATTTTGAGAAAAATTGAATAACGTCCAAACATGACGCTGAAATAGGTAGCCACGGAATGCCAGGGACTGATAAACTTGAAGCACGGTACCTCCATGGTTGAAAACAATATCCAGCCACTATACGTCCATGCTGCAGACAAAAAGAAAGATTCCTGCCCACGAAAATCAACCTGCAAAGACAACCAGCCCTCATCTACATGCTGGTTATGTGGAGTTTGGAGTTAAAAGACGATCTGTCCATATAAAGAACATCGCTGCACTAAATGTCACCGTAAGGGCATAAAGAAACCAACTACAGGAAAAGAATCCATCGACGTCATCCATCGGAGGCGTATTTCAAGAAATACAGATCTGGTGCGATAACTAACAAAATATTGGTAGCTCATAACCGAACACAAATTTACCACCCAAGAAAATATGTAACTATGGATAATAAAAACCATATTCGTATTCTACTTGATACAACATCTGATTTTACTCTTATCAGCCCAGAAACTTGGAAGGAACTATGAACCACTGCAATTCTTACGGCGAAAAGAAAGAACATCAAGACTGACCAATGTGAAAATTTATTAAACACAAAGCAAGATGGCCTTAAGTAGAAAATGCACTCATTATATGTTGATTGTAAATCCATTTTTATTCTTAATTAGAATAAAATCACATAGAAGAAAAATATCCAGAATTATAATAAATTACATGCTGCATTTCATACTGAGTACATTTCTTGTTAATTTAATACAAGAATATTGTATGTGTCTGTCGGCAATTGTTATAACTTGTACTCGCTTATTAGAGGGCAGTGATTTACTGATCGGACCAATGAAACACGAAACCCATACGAACAGTCTAGAGCACTTGTAGGTTCTGCTTTCTGCCTAGCCCAGCCAGTTGAGTCCAGAACACCAATAACAGACTCTGCAATATGAATCATTATTCTCAAACATACTGGGTTTATATACTAACCAGACAGACCACATCGTACCATAAAATAAAAAATAGCATGTATACAAGACTCAGCTAAATGTGACTGTAAATAGGGGGAATAGTAATTAATAGACTGGGTATAACTCAAGAATGGTAAATTGTATAGTAATAGTCTGTGGGTCAAATAATGCTCGTAATAAGAGGGACACGAATATGAATAGTTTAAGTACTTAACAATTATACAATGGGAAATATGCATATCATGTTGGTCCATAAACAGTTCTCAAAGTTACCATCCATAAATCACCACGGGATATAAGAAAAAGAATGTAATATTGCTTTTTCATCTAGTTATATCAATATCAAAGATTGAGTTAGTTAAAGTCATTAGATTTTTTATTATATTGTTATTCTTTAAACATCATCATATTGATTGTAAGCTAACGATTATCATAAATTCAACATAACTACTTCCTATTGGTTTAACGAATTCGCATCTGGAAATCATCCTTAAGAAAGTAGTCTGTTTGATAAGTATATCTACGCAAGGAATTACTTACTTAGGCCTGTTACTCTCAATGGAGCATAGGCCACCGACCAGCATTCGCCAACCCACTCTGTCCTGGGCCTTCTTTTCTAGTTCTATCCAGTTTTTGTTCATTCTTCTTATGTCTGTCTCCATTTCTCGGCGTAATGTATTCTTTAGTCTTCCTCTTCTCATTTGGCCTTCAACTCTCCGTGGGAGGGATTGTCTTGTGATGCAGTTGGGTGATTCCTTCAATGTGTGTCCTATCCACTCCCAGCGCATATTTCTGATTTCTTCCTCCACTCCAATCTGGTTTGTTCTCCCCTACAGTAGAACGTTGCTGATAGTGTCTAGCCAACGGATCTAAAGTATTTTGCCTAGACAACTACTAATAAACACCTGTATCTTCTGGATGATGGCTTTTGTAGTTCTCCAGGTTTCCACCCTCTATATAGTAGAACTGTATTGACATTTGTATTGAAAATTCTGATCTTGACACAACGAATTAGTTCATAAAAAATCAAATCAGAGGGTGAACAAACACATTTGAACTTTTTTGTTTTTGTGTAAACTACTTCTAAGAGATTGGTAGAAGTTCCTATATGAATGTATGATTTGCGGCAAACTTTTATAAATAAACACTATTGACACTACGTCAAGACAGTGCTACTGTATGGAGCTGAAACGTGGAGAACTACTACGGCCATCATCAGGAAGGTACAAGTATTTATAAACAGTTGTTTACGCAAAATACTCAACATCCACTGGCCGGATACTATCAGCAACAGCGTTTTATGGGAGAGGACAAACCAGCTTCCAGCTGAAGAGGAAATTAGGAAAAGACGTTAGAAGTGGATCGGACATACATTAAGGAAATCACCAATGTGCATCACGACTCAATCCCTAACTTGGAATCCGGAAGGGAAGCGGAAAAGAGGAAGGCCAAAGAACTCATTACGCCGGGAAATAGAAGCCGATATGAAAAGGCTGAATAGCAACTGGTAAGAACTGGAAAGGAAGGCTCAGGACAGAGATGGATGGAGAATGCTGGTGAGCGGCCTATGCCCCTCGACGAGGGGTAACAGACGTAAGTAAGTAAGTAACTATTGATACTGTCACATCGAAAAGTGAATTATAACAAACTTGACCATCTGTGTTCAATTATCAGCTTAAGACTAGCGACAATGCTTTATCAAGAATACCATGGTTCGGAAACGTGTTAGTGAACCCCAGTATAGTAGTCCCATTTTATGTAGACTTGAATATTTAGCATTACCATTCATGGCCTACATTTGTGTGATAGATTGACTGTGGTGTGGACTACTTATATTCACACAAGTAGTATATAACGATGGTCGAGCATTGAATGTATTTCAGTAGAAGATCGGTAAAGGGAGGACGGTAACGGTGTGATGTGGTCTACTTATATCCATATAAGTAGTATATGGTGTGGGTCAGACATAGAATGTATTTTGGCAGAAGACCGATGAAGAAAGAACTGAAATGGAACGCAAACGTCTGGAAAATGCATGAGCAATGGAATAAGAGAAGAAACAGTGAAGATTGAAACAATTGGTTGTTAATTTGCAAATTGACTGTTCATTGTTTGGTAATCAGAATTTACTGAGATAGTCTGTAATCTTTTATAAGAACTCTCGTCTAAATTAGAACGAATAGTTTCACAGTATTTGAGCGCCGAGTTGAAGTAAGACATTAAATAGGAATAATATATTTGTAAAATCTCAGCGAATGAATTTTTTAAATTATTATTGATTATAATTCCTTGAAAAAGCTTGGACCAGATTGCCAGGCGAAACGTTGGATTTAATTTAAAAAATTCATTCGCTGAGATTTTACAAATATATTATTCCTATTTAATGTCTGTAATCTTTGCTTAAATACATTCGATTGTCCCCAGTCGTGTTTTGTTCACTACAACGGGACGAAATTGGTATGAAAATACATCAACAATAATAATCAGAGACGATGGACTGATATTTGCAGAAGGAACAGTCATGATTGAGATAATTGATTAGTAGTTTGCAAATTAACTATTTTCTATATGGTCCTCATATTTTACTGAGATATTCTGTAATTTCCTTCCCACTTGTGTTCTTATTTAACACAGACTTCCTTCCTGATTTAAATTATATGTATTGTAAATTTGGTTCCAGCTTTCGAATATGTACTCTGACAAGTAAGATTTCTCTACTTTCGCAATTTTATTCACCACTGTCTGACAGCTGATGGGTGGACAATGTAAGGGTGCATATTTCAGATAAATATATCCATGTTGTTAGACTGGAATAGCTAAAAATTGCGATTATAATTAACATAAAAGCTTATATTAGCCTTCTAAATGAAATCCATCTTTGTTACTCTTATACTTTATGAGATGAAGTGAGTTTGATTCGTTTCAGGTGCTCAGAATTATCATTATATGCAATATCTTTACAAATTAGTCTCATGGACATATAACGATAATCTTTGACGAATTAACTGAGAGCAATTTATTCATAGTGTGAGAATCCTCGTGAGTGACCACCCATAACCTTACTAGGGATTAAAACTCAAGTCACTCAGTTCAAGCAATTAGCTGTTGATTATTTAACTATTAGGCTGCCATATAATGGTGTACATTTTTACATTTAATTAGATCGCTACAAAGTACATTTAAGATAATCCAGTAATTGTCTAAAGCTCAACAATATTGGATGTCAACGCTTCCGACTTGTGAGGTTAGAGCATGACAAATACAACCTACAACTTAAATTATTATTTTTTAAAACTCTTACAACAATAACAACAATCATAATTATTTCAATAGTTGAGATCATGAGTTAACTGAAGCTAGACCACCATGGAAAACCTGGAATCACTGGACGGCCGTTTCGTCCTATTGGGGGGCTTCTCAGTAATGCGCATCCACTATCCCACCTCGCGAGATTCGAAACCAGGACCTATCAGTCTCGCGTGCGAGCGAAACCCCGTCTGATATTAATCATTATTATGTAAAGTGGTTTAGAAAAATCGAAAAAAATGTTATTAAGTAATGGAAATGATGATTTGCTTTAGAAAAAAACAAATCAATCATTAGAAAACTGAATATTAGACATTTACAGTTTTTCATGGATCAGTTCTTCAAGTTTAAATTATGCAAAGGTAAAGAAGTAGAATAAGCTTAGTACAATGAAAATCAAGATAAGTTTGATCATATTAATGTTATGCCAATTAGATAGATCTACATGATTCTTTATGAGATCTACCTGAATGTGTTTGTGTGAAAGATAGTGTGCACAGGAAATACGATATTTGTAATGCAGAAGAGTAGAATTACATATATTTGTATGGATGTAATATTTTTGAAAGAGTATTATAAAGATAGAGTGTAATATATAGACTAGTAATTCTCAGATCTAACCAGTACAAACATTTATGGTCATGACTGGATCAAAACTGAAGACAGAGAAATAGTGGAGAAGATTTGTAGCTCAGGTGGATGGTTTTGATGAAGTTTTGTTCTCTGAACTGGATGGTTTGGTCGTGAAGCTTTGATCGTTCTTCTAAACGACATCATCAGCTTGTTCTGTGCACCTCGATTTTGATTGGTTCTTGTTAACCTTAAATTCATCATTGTTTAATTCTTTATTTTGGTTGTATTTCCCATTGACTTGATTTGTGGTCCTATGTTTGTCCATAATTTTCCTGATTAGTTGATAAATTGGATAAATTTCAATGTGCTTGTTGATTACTGATTGACCTTAGTGCCAAGCTTCTAAAAATTCTCTAGTGTTTTTCGAATTGCCTCTATTTAAAATTTTCACATTTTTCCAGTCGAATGCATATCCGTAGTTGTCCACGTGTATTGATATAAGTATGGAAATGTCGTGGCGTTTGACTGCTAATTGATGTTCATACGATTTTTTTTCCAAGTTTTAACAAAAATTCAAGTAGCGCAGATTATATATACTGTAAGGATGACTTGTTGGCAAACTCAAAGAAGCCTCAAGAAGCCTAGAAAGAGCCTAAGACATTCCATCCAATCACCGCTAGGGCAACATTCTAAAATGTCGACGTGTAGCTTCCCTATTGAATGACTAAGAAGGATCCCCTATGTGCCTATTGGCTGTCCAAAATGATGATTTACTTTCAGCCAAAAACCGTAAACACATGAGATTTTTGTTCTATATTTGACACTGCGTTGGGAATAACATTCCTACTTACTAGTCTTCCATCTTCTCGCTTGCGACGTTACGGGTTCGATTGCCCAAATAGTCTAGTAGTACGCGGCATAGCAAGAATCTAAGCTCTAGATATAACGTATACATGTATAAAGCAAGTGATATTTGTTTTAAATTCAATTATCAGAAAAACGTTTTGTGAATATTATGGTAATTTAATAGTTGAAGCTGAACAATTATAGGAAACCTGGAAGCACTAGACGACCATTTCTTCCCTAGTGATGGTCATTAACAATCTATTAACAATTATTAACAATCTATCCAATGTTCAAACTAATTAAAATTATGGGGGTTGTTCGTGGAGATTTTTAGTAATTTTTTATATGTATAGTTGAAATCATGAATCAATTGAAGCTAGACCACCATGGAAAACCTGGAAGCACTGGACCAGGTTTTCCATGGTGGTCTAGCTTCAATTGACTCATGATTTCAACTATATATAATTAAAATTATCTTTATAATGACTAACTTACTTACGCCTATTACCCCTCTTGGAGGAGCATAGGCCACTCACCAGTTTTCTCTGTTATAAATGTAAAGGATACTGCTTATAACTCTAGGGTTTCTTGTTATAACAGTCCTTTCACTTTTTACATGTATGTGGGACGTTAATTTACCTTAGACGAATATCTACAATAGATTCCCACTCAGTGTCTATTCTACAGGACTTCAAGACAACTCAGATCAAGAACACGAGATTAGCCTGAATATAACGTCAATATATTTCCACACACCCAAAGTCCGACACAGAGAACAGCTAATACATAATAAGGATAAGGGAATACATATAACACATAAACACCTGTCATCTTATCTAATGTCTGACTCATCAAGACAACCAATCATTGTCATTCTCGCCCACAAATCAGAAACCTTAAAAAGAAACAACAACATCTTAGCAACTAATTTATTTATGATTGTAAAACAATGTCCTTTTTGATTTCACTTGCTATTGTTTGTTTGAATCTTCCCATTGATGTTTAGGACTGAAATTGATCAGTCTCTTATTGGCATATGTGCATACTGTGTGTATTGCACATCAGGGCTCAGTAGCTGAGTGGATAATGCGATGACGTTTGAAGCCAACGGTGCTGGGTTCGAGTTCCTGAGTGAACATCAACTCTGGGATGTGGCAGGTACATCCAGCTGACGAGTCCCAAATAGGATGAAACGCGCGTCAAACTGGATTCCACTGCTAGCCACTGTCTATCTCTGCTTATAATGTCCTTTTTATTATTATTTTTTTAATTATAAGGTATATTAGTTAATAAAATATATCGTAATTACAACTAAAGTACATCATTTAAATATGATTAAATAATCAACACACATTTGAAGTAATTCTATTGGACATTGTTCATAGAACACTAATGTTGCCTAGGTGATGAGTTAATATAAACAAAACGAATCAAGTAATTAACAATAATAATAATATTGTATTGATATTACCAAATAGAATAGTGTATATTAACCCAGTGAAATATTAGATTTATCAAAAAAATCATTTCAGTAATTTAGTAGTAAGTTTTATTTTATTTTATTTAAACACATCAATGTTGGTAAAAGGAGGCACTAAATAGATATGATTTAAATAAATCATTCGATTAATGTGAGGGATGGGATACTGTAATCTTGAGGGAACTGGTGCTCCCTTACGAATTCGATCCCGTGTCACCCAGCTTCACAGTCACAGATGTTACCATTGAGCTATCTTGAATTTTAAGATGGTGGTTGGAGGTGGTCAACAAGACACCCTGGACCCGGGTTTCGTGCTACTTGGTAGCATTAAGAAGAACTTGACACGCATGACATTGATCACCACCCAGTGATCAATCAATTGGGATGGGATAATGTTTGAGTGCACAAACCGAAGCAGGTGGTTTTCTTAGGAGGCCAAGCTATGAGCCTTTGATCTAGAGGTCTAATCCACAAGGCAGTAGAGCAACTTCAGGAGTCCCATGGTAGCCAGTGACCAACAATTGGTTCACACTTCATTTGTTTTCTTAGGATCCTGGAAACCATGTGCATCATTGGCTTGAAATCAGGGTTTTCCAACTCCCCTATGTGGACCCTCAGTCTCCACCAAATCAGTTAAAGAGTCGAACATTCGTTTTTCATCCTCTCAATTTCGTAAACAACACTCTCTACTGCGAGAAGGCAGTGAGTAGGACGTGCTGTTAAAAAACCTATGTCTCGATCAGTAATCTTTGTCTCGTAGCGTCAACACTTAAAATTTGAACACTGATATAGTTTACATGAAATTAGCGATACATTTTTAACTGTTTATTATGCTAGAGAAACTTTATGGTTGTTCATTAGTTAGTCTAAATCGATATGAAATTACGTGATAGAGTGATGACAATATAGCAACTATCCTACAATCGTTTTTGAGTATGGTCAATTTTGGTTAAGCCTTTTTATTAACTTACTTAACAGACAATGTCATTTGAATAGTAACAATTCGTGTATTTCTTTGTACTGTTATAACTACTAAAACACATGACAATCTAGCCAAAATGTTGATCACTTAAGTATCATTAGATGACTCACACACCTCCCCATATATGTATGCACGCAAATCCTATTATCAGCCTTTGTTTTGTTTTGCTGTGCCCTTATTAAATTTGACTATAAATTGCCTATGTAATTGTTTGCTCACACACTCCTAGCTGCTCACTGATATTAGCTCATGTGCTTGTAACCTTGCCTGAATCATTTGTCAATAAATTGTAGTTGCCGCTTCTATTTGCCTTCTGATTTTACTCATCGTTAAGATTGGTATTATAACGGTTATCGAGGTGATTGATTAATAAAGCACGGCACTACACCTATTCATTCCGTACATTCGAAAATTATTCTCAAGTATAAAAGACATAAAATTCACCCTGAAGAAGTCAAACATCAAACTTATTAGTCTTAGATGAGTTGATCATCATTATCAGAACCAACCGTAGAGAGTTGGTATGGTATGTTAAATTAACACAACTGAATACTCAGTTTCGAATACGATATGTGAAGGAGCGTGTGACTGTCAAATGCATTAGTTTGATTCCATTGGTAAACTCGTTCTCAGTTGTACGATAAATTTTATCTCAATTGCGAATCCTTCGAATAGTCTTTTTTGACTACTTATCTATCTATTTATCTTTTGATCATATTCGATTACTATATCATTCTATGAATACTTCAGACACACTGACTAATTGACACTTTGGATGGTTAAAACTCATTTCAATGAAGCGCAGATTAGACCAGTCTACCGCAGTCCTGGGTATAATTAAAATAACCTATTATGTCATTGGATAAAAAAAAGAATTCAGCAAAGATGGTTTTCCTTTCGACGAAATCACCCGTATTTCTAGTCGATTGGTAAATATATGTCTATAGAATGATAGAGAAGATTGCATCATAAAATGATTTGAGATTTCAAATATCAAATGAGATTGGGTAATAATCACTGAGTCACAGAAGAACAGAAGGATGAATTCAATTGTGAAAATATTACAATCTCCAAAAATCCCTAAAGTGATATAGCAATCATGCGCTCAAACGTGACTAGCTTCAAAATGTAACTCCTGGAGTCCTAGTGAGAAGCCATGATTAGTAGAGTCCGATCCGTGTCGGGTGTGAGACAATGTATGAAGGGTCATGCAGAATAAT
Source organism: Schistosoma rodhaini (assembly GCA_944470415.2). Lineage (NCBI taxonomy): Eukaryota > Metazoa > Platyhelminthes > Trematoda > Strigeidida > Schistosomatidae > Schistosoma > Schistosoma rodhaini. The sequence continues at coordinate 39,213,158 of OX104037.1, forward strand.
GGGTCGGCTGAAGTCAGACACTAACACAGCTGGATGTCAGTTCAGCTGCCTAGAGCTCAGGCGTTTGCGCGAGATATTGAATGTCCTGGGTTAGAGTACCGTGTTAGGGGGTCTGGATATGCGCTGCTGAGTAGTCCATACTAGGACGAGACGGTCGTTCAATGCTTCCAGGTTTTCAATGGTGATCGAGTTTGGATGGACTCATGAATTCAACTGTAAAAACACTACAATCTCCACAAATCCCCATAGTGAGGATGAAAATAATTTATAGGGTTAGAATTATGAGCGATAATTGTTCACTTGACAGATACGAAGAAAAACGGAAAGTGTAAAGGCCATCACAAAAATAAAAATTGAATAATAACCACAAAAAAATTGTTAAAGGATAATAATAGTAACTAATCGATGGGAAGATCCAAACAAACAATACTAAGTGTAACTAATTACGGTTTCAAAATACAAAACAAAACCAAAACATACTATAAAAGGGAATTGCGGCTATGGAAGGATGAGAGGTTGCACGTATCGTGTTTATGCTAAGAATTCGGGCTTGAATTGGTGGATAGATTTTTGATTCCGTCTACCTTCGATCCTTTGATTGTGTAGATTATTTTGAAGGAACACTCCTTTAAAACAGCTTGTCTGGAGTTGACTAGGTGCTCCTGTATTGAACTAGTGATAGCTTCGTATTCTGTTCTTAAAAGCCACGCCGCATGATGTTCCGAGACGGATTTGGAAAGTAACCGCTTTGCGTGGCCAATGTAACCCTGCCCCAACACGAAAGCAAATAAATTTATAAATCCACATCGATGTATCCTAAAGTGGAAGTTTATCCTTAACACATCCGTGAGCCCAAGGCCAGGTTGAGAGGACAGTAAAAAGCTTAGCTGAATAAGTTTTATTCACGGATTATGAAATCAGTTTATTCAAGATTTTGGTAGCTATATCACCCTTAAATTCAATAGTCATAAAAAGAGCTTTCCTTTGAACGGTCTGTGCTTTTTCAGGATGTTGTCTTGGTGAAAATGTCCTATCGACAATTCTAGGTGGATAACCATTTCTGATGAGTATCTGTCGAAGTTGAAGGAGTTCATCATCTATTGTGTCATTAGAACATAGTCGCTTAGTTCTCAAGGACAAAGAGTGAATTATATATACACGAATTTCATGATTATTATTCAATTGTTATTATTGTAATGACCTTTATGTTTTTTTCATTTTTCTTCATGTCCGTCAAACGGACAATTGATATTCGTAATTCTGACCTGTAAACTATTTTCATCCTTCTATTCTCTTCTAACCCGTGATTGTTACGTAACATCACTTGATAATTGGAGTCTCGAATCTTCTCTATCATTCTATAGAAATATTTTTACCAAACAACTATAAATACAAATGTGCAGCTTAACTAAATGATTTCGTCGGAAAGTAATTTTTTGCTGTGGTGGGCTACAATTGCTGGTGACTCCGAATCCGGGTGTCGATAAAAAACAAATTCCATTACGAAGAAGTCTAATTCTCGTGTTATCCTGTAATAGAACGAAACGACCGTTCAGTGCTTCCAGGTTTTCCACAGTGGTCTAGCTTCAATTGACTCATGATCTTAACCACATATAATCGAAAATTGTCTGTTTAAAGTATTTCTGTCTAAATATAGTTATTCCAAACAAACTAACTCTATAATCTATTTTTATGTAAATTCCAGGAAAAGAAACGTATCTATTCAAGCAGAAACTCATGAAGAACTAGTCCTATCTCAAATGAATCCTGATAAACAAATTGAGATATTTGAAGAAAATTTGAAAAAAAGATTTCGAGCCAAAACGATTACAAAATTTAAATGTTTCGACTGGTCAACGATACCAAATAGTGAAATGAAAAGATCAAACTCGAAAACTACTGTACCGAAAAACATTGTAGTTCAATCACAGTTATAATTCATGTGATCATACAGAAAGAAATAACACAATATATAAATATAATTGAACACATTTTTAGTGACATTATGATTACCGGACAACTGAGTAGTTGCCAATGCCATATTTATCTGATCTGTTGAACAGAACTGATATAATAGCTCGGTGGTGATACGGTTTCGAAATCCACAGGCAGAACCAGTTCCCACAAAATCACAGGTATTTGTTGTCGACGAATGCCAACTATAATAAGATCTAAGTCTGGTGCTTCCTGTTGACTACCTTCAAAAGCCTAACAATTAGTTGAAGACGCCAATAAATGTTGAAATTCATCTGTAGAAAGTAGGGACTATTCAGTGAAGATAATCTTTTCAACAATATTTATTTACTGAAGCTAGTTGTCACACCACTAAAGGTATTCGAAAATTTCAAGTACGAAGACAAAGAGTATCAGGACTATGTGATTTATTAGCACAATACATTTCGAACAATCTGATTACATACATACTAGTTTAAAACATTTATATATAAAAGGTCTAACAGAGGGTAGGATAAGACGAAGATAATAAAGAAAATAATGTGAAAACTCATCACGCTGGATAATAGGCTAAAATTACCAGGGTACGTTTGAGGTGAGAACAAACTGATTTTGAATACATGAAAAGGGTTTGAATTTTCGTGTGGCTTAAGTCCCAATAAACCTTAGTATATGTCCTTTCACACATTTGTATAACACCACAAAGGCCGTGTTAAGATCAATCTTATGACCTGTTTCAACTAAATATTTGGCAATAGGCGATGATGGATGTTTATCATCTACTCTTATTGGGTCTTACTTACTTACTTACGCCTGTTATCCCTCCTCGAGGACCATAGGCCAACCACCAACATTCTCCATCCAACCCTGTCCTGGGCAATCCTTTCCATTTAACATTCATCCTTTTCATATCGGCTTCTATTTCCCGATGTAATGTGTTCTTTGGACTTCCTCTTTTCCGCTTCCCTTTCGGGTTCCAAGTTAGGGATTGCCTCGTGATGCATTTTGGTGATTTCTTCAATGTATGTCCGACCCACTTCCGACGTCTTTTCCTCTTCAGCTGGTTTGTCCTCTCCCATAAAACGCTGTTGCTGATAGTATTCGGCCAGTGATTGTTGAGTATTTTGCGTAAACAACTTATTGGGTCATTTAAATTTAATTGTTTTTGTAACGATTTAGGTATATGCTTAGATACCCTAATTTGCACATCATGAATGCTCCTCCCTATGTATGTGGTCACACACATTTAAATTAGTAAACACAGTGGGATCTGACGCAATCACTTTCATGTTTTTTAGGTTTTTGATGAAACATGGACCTTGTTTATTCCCTGATAATGACTTTTCTTATACAGTATGTTTTGTTAATAACCGATTCAATCCTTTGTTTCAATAAAAAGTTATTTGACTCACCTTTGAAAGGTAAGGTGATGTAGACAGCTATTTTTGTCCAAAAGCTATAGTAGGTTTTACTGTACTGTGACCTCTCCATCGATTTATAAACTTTAGAGGATAACCACTTCTCAATAATGTTTTATCCAACAATTTAACTTTGTCATCAATAGTCATGAAGTTAAGAAATCAGAGTTGATTAATTTGTAGTAATCAATTAAAAGACAAAGAGAACATGAATTTCCTAAGCATTTCTTGAAGTATAGCAGTCTTCAAAGATATAAATGAAGTATAATAAAAATTGAAACCAAGATAACTTATTTTTTTGGCTTAATCGCCAGTCTTTTAGTTATTATGTTTACAAGTTCGAGCCCCTACACACCTACTCTAACTATTCTGCTATCAAACATATTAAAACTTAAAGCTCAGTAGTAGGATACAGCGTTATATTTTTATCTCCTACTAACTGTTGTTATGTGGTTATACTGTAATGAATAAAAACACAGTTGGGACGAACAAGTGTATCCTAATACAAAATTACAGAAAGTCTTGGTAAAATATGAGGACCATACATGAAATACGTCATTTTCAAATTTATATCATTTGTCTTCCACATTCTGCATGATTCTTCAGATTCACAACTCCTTTCTAATCTCTTCAAATCAACCTTTATAGCCTTCGGCTGCCAGGTTTTCCACTTTCGATTAGTGTTACATACTACTTATATCTGTCGATATAAGAAGAACACAGTATATTCGGATCCTAAGCTAGAACTACACAGTGACTTGAACACGAAAGAAAAGGCACAAGATATGCGGGGACCACTTTACTCCAAAGGTTCATTTATGTACAAAAAATATAGGGTTTTTATAGTATTTTAGAAGTCCTTGGGTTTACCTGAAAATTCTGGAATGCTACTAAACATAAGCAGTGCTATAATCAGAAACTCTACATGTGACTTTTTATTTTCGTGATGTTTCTAGCAAAACTTCTAGTCAAACGCTGATTGGATAAAATGCTTCTTAGTGTTTCCTGAGCTTCTCATGTCTATTGCAAGAAATTTTCAGGACCGCCCCAAAAATGGATACATTCTTATGTGAATGTGTTCAAACCTGCGTTTTTTTAAATACATCTTCGAATTCATCAAAATTACAACTTTATTCATTTAAGAATTTCCCAAAACGTTAAATGTAGGATCTGAAATCATTTCAATACATATAAGAATGTATACTCCTTTGAAATGATAAGGGTGTTGTCTACTCTGAACCGAATGATTTCCTCCAAGAGCAGTTTATTGTCTATCTAAACAACAACATGCTTATTTTACTTCATAAAGAAGAAAACAGAATGCTTCACAAATAAACACACAAACCTTAAAGAACAAGATACACATTACATCTCTTTCTATCGCTCACTAAACCTACATCGAGAAAAACATAAAAATTTGCGACAAATATCATAAATATACATTTGTTCTTGGCAATACATGAGAATAATAATAATAATGGAACAAAATATCCATGTTACTGTGACCTATTAAAACCGCTAGGTCAGCTACAACGTAGGACCAAGCACATATATGCATCGTTACAAGTTGCCACACATCGTTAGCACAACAAGATGAACACCGAATTCATAGAAGTAGTTAATTTAGTGGTGGTAATATATAGAAGAGAGGTTGTATATAAGGATATAGTATAGGAAGGAAGTTATGAATCGACTTTAATATCAAGGTTTAAGGGAAGATAAAGAGTGTATACACCTACGCCATTGTGATCGATTCTAAGTCATGTCACTCAGAGTTTCCAACCATTGGTTACGATAATCAAGCGGACCCCAACCAAGTAGTCTGCATCTACCAACATGGCTCAGACTAGAAGTGACTTCACGCTCTGATGCCACGTTTTGGTTTAGCAACCCCTAACTCTCTTCCAACCATCCCCAACACTAGTCAGCATAGCGCGTCGTGGTAATCGGTGTTCAGGCATACGTAACACATGGCCCAACCATCTCAGTCGATGAAGATTCATCACCTCATCAACTGATTTACCATCATTCCTTAATACCCTGTGTCTAAACTCACTATTACTTAACCGGTTATCCCAGCAGATGCGAGCAATATTTCTAAGACATTTGTGGTCAAATCCTAGTAACTTACGAGTATCATTTACTTTTAATGGCCATGTTTCACAGCCGTAAACTAGAAAACCGCACTATGATATTGATCATGACTGAAATAAAAAAAAGTTGCATAGAATAGTCGAATATATATTTATAAACAAACAAACAAGACAATGTACATTTTTCTGAGTATATAGATAACATTATATGCATGAAAATTACTTACTGCATAACAGAAAATAGAAAATCAGTAATAATAATAATGATTTGTACATGTGACAAGTATTATATCCATTTAAAACGGAGCAGAACACAAGTTGGTTACACTTCTGCATCTATACCATGGAGACTTTCATCATTAATGTGATAGAAAATCACTGAGTAAAAATGAATCAATAACACTAAACACTACTACTTATTTATCAATAATAACAGTAGTAGTAGTCGTAGTAAGATTAGTAATAGTAATGGAATAGGTCACACAAAGAGCAAGTGATGTGGATACATTTTTTTTCATGATTTTATTATGTATTATTATAAATGAATAAATATGAATGAATGAACGAATGAATGGATGGTTACTATGCAGATAAAATTATACACATGTGAATTTTAAACAAAAAGCAAAATATTATACCAGGGTGTTTAAACATACACATACAAATAAAGAAGACATTGGAGACCAATGTTTATAATAATTATTACCCTTAATATTAAATTAATGAGGAAACACTGACGTATAAATGGGACAAAAAGAAACCATAAAATCAATAAATTGTTCAAATGAAACAACAGTTCGAATCCAGTCAATATACAATTTTGAAGAGTGAAGTTAGTGCTTTTTTTTTCAATGAAAGGAATAAAACACTTAAAATTACAAGTCACACACACACACACATAAACACTGTATTGCTTATCTAGCTCGATGCTGTGATCATTCTCGAAACATGTAATCTCCATGAGACACACACACACACACCTCAACTAACAAAAAAAAGAAAATAATTACAAGTTACAATTATTCTTTGCTATATTATGTTATAAAGTAAAGAAAGCAACCATCACCTGAGGAGTCACAAGGAAAGAATAATTTGGTTCTGACAACATAACAACATTAATAACAATTACCATTCATAAATCAATATAGAAGAAAATTTCAAAATAATACATAGAATCACAGTCTTATTTATAATTTAAATCTTAATAAAAAGCAACACACAAATGGACTGAAAACTTTAAATGTTTATGTAGGAACTATTCAACAGTGTCTACATGAAGTTGATCAATATGTTTTAATTTTCATTTGATGCGTTTACTGGTTGTTGGTGTTAAGATTCTACTTTAGAGACATTTTTATGATTCACCAAATCCAATGGATTATAATCACCGAAATAACCATTTCTGGCACCTTTACTAACTGTTAAATTATTATTGGTAGATTTCTGTTTAGCATTATGATAATGATTGTTCAGTTGACAATTAGAGTCTGTAACAATAGAACAACAACCATTGAACATGTTCAATGTTTTGCTAGATGATGAATAACAATCACCATTTAATTGTGAACAATCAGTGGATTGAGTTAATTTATTTTTAATTGGATGATCATTTTGTTGATTGTACATTTCAATATGATGAATAGTAATATCATTATTAGTGCTGTTGGATGAGAGTGAATCTATGGGAGAATTTGTCAAATTTACTTCTTCATCCATTTCATTCCAATGATTCAAATGGGATTTATTGTCAGACCAATCCAAACTATTAGAGATATCATCATTTATATGATTGTTTCCATTAGTCAAATCATTATTTCGATCCTTTTCGATGATAAATGTTTTTTTTTAAAAGATAGGAGAAGCAGTGAATAAGATTAAGTATTGATAACAAATACACATGTAAATCAGTGAAGATCGATTCAGTTATATAAAGTCTAAGGGCTTGCCACGAAAAATGAAGTTCTTGGATTCGATCGCTGACGAAAGCGTGGGTGCACACACTGCAGAGTCAAACGCTAGGACTAAAACAGATGTCCAGTGCATTCTGATTTTCAATGATTATCTAAGGTCAGTCAGTGATATAAAATATATCCTTATATATTAAGCCAGATTTTTACTATGATCGTTTACAAAGCATTTAGACAAAAATAAGCATGCACAAACAGGCAGTATCACAATGATATCACACGATAACAGGTACACTTTGCTGACCTAGATTCAGGGTGTCCTGTGGACTACCTCCAACCTCAACCTTATTTGACGATTGTTTATTGAAAATGACACATCGACAGAAAATATAGTCGGGACGTGTGTAAACACATGCAAAATAACAGTCTACTTTAACATCTAGTCGTGGTGGTACAAGAATAAATTCAACGAAAGCTCAGGGTGTCCAAACCAAAATGTGGCATTAGTCAATGAAGTATTTGACTAAGGAAATGAAACTCGAACAAAACAACATATTATACTGACGTCATTTTTAACTGATTTATTCGGCAGAATGAACTAAGTATTTCTACACCTTAATAACTTTCTCAAAACAATAACACCAATAAAAAAATACCTACTTCTTCATCAATTTGGTCTGAATTAAGAGGTGATTGTTCATTAAGAGTAGGATTCGGTGAACTTTTATGTGATAGTTGATCCGATGAACTGTGATCTGACAAATCGTCCACCTGATTTTCATCTATGCTATTATTGATCGATGATGAATTAGTAGGTTGACATACAGATATTGTTGGACCTCCACCATATATATTGAACAGAAGACTCCATACTTCAGCAGAAACATATTCGTAATTCCCAAGTGGCATTGATGAAAGAGTGGAATAATTAATTGATCCACTGTTACGATAAGAATAAAGGGATTTATTGCATGCCATAATGTCGGAATTATCAATTGGACCTGGAGCTTCTGTAGTAGAGAAACAAGTATATGCAAAGAACAATACTAAAATTAACAAAATGCTGCGTATACAACAAAAATCTAGTTGCACTAGTGTTAAAATGTATTCCATTATCAGAAGACTTATCAGCAATATATAAAAAATCTATATGCGTAAACGAAAACTGTAAAAATGAGTGTCTATGAATAAAAATTTAAATCAGAGATTAACAGTCAGTGGGATTCGTTCTGAAGCATTGAATGAAAAATTTTGGTGAGCTTAAAAGTGTACTTCGACGTCTAACCAGAACTGGATTTCGATATAAAGACCAAATATTCATTCTTCGGCAAGTTTTAGAACATAGACATACTTTTCTACGTCTGACAGTAATTATATTCCTAGACCTTAAGGCGGCGGTCAACTTCGTTGATCGTGAGGTTCTATGGTAGTGTCCATCATTGAAAAGAATACGAAGTACATTGACCTTGTACAGGTTTTGTGCTCGAACACTTCTTGTTGAGTCAGAGAGTATGGCAAAATGTCATCAAAATCAGTTACTTCAAGAAGTATTTTTCAAAGTTGTCCAATTTCCACATTTTTATATAACTTTTGGAGATAATACTTCCATCGTCTGAATTTTCAGGGGTTGATTTTCTACCAAGAGATTTACTTGTTGAGTTAGAATACGCAGATGATATAGTTTTGTTGGTGAAGATACCAGCAAAATGAAGTATACTGAACAGCTTAAGCAACAACGTAAGCATGCTTACGATGCGGTCCTCTCACTCCAAATAAAAATGTTGTTTCGGAATTTGCTTGTGTCAGCGCCTAAATTAATGATAAGGAGTGAAGAGGTTGATTACATCGAACGCCTCACTTATTTTGGGAATCTCATTAGTCCTGATGGTTTGCCATCTGACTGAAACTCGACACGGATTCCGAAGGTTCGACTGGCTTCTGCCAATTTACGTTACTTGTGGCATAGGCAAAATATCCGTCTCTCAAACAAAGGGCGAGTTTACTGAGCAGCAGTTCACTCGTTTCTACTTTATGAATATAATACATAACCACTAAAAGTAAAGAATATTCGTAGGTTACTTGTATTCGACCATAGGTGTATACGAAGAACTTGTAGTGTATTTCGGGTCCACCAAGTTAGCAATGTCTGGGTTACGAATAAGCCACTAGGTAAGGATGGCGAACCGAATGATAAGGTAGTAAATTTCTATCATTTGAGATGTTTCGGACATGTGTTAAATATGTCCAACAATCGTCTACCTCAAAGTGCGATGTTTTCAAGGCAGGAGTAGGGTGCAAGGAAGCTAGGAGCGACCAAACAACACATGGCATCAATTCATAGAGTCATTGACAATTCAGTCAGTCAGACACAATGTAGAACTTCGGACGTACGTACATCAGTTCGAGTTGCCATACCACATTAGCACAGAGATACAAATGTCGATTAAAATCCCACAGTGGTAGAAGTAGTGGGAGTAAAAGCATTAAGTGAAAGATTAGGGTTTGAACATGTTATTGAGGAAGTATAATACAGTGAGATAAATTTGAAAAGAGAAAAAGATAGATAAGGATTCGGCATAACACAAAGAGTGGATGTACCTTCGCCATTGAAAACGATTTTGAGCCATGTCATTCAACGTCTCTAACCATCGGTTGCTATCATCTCGCGAATCCCAACCACGTAATCTACACCTACCAACATGGCTCAGTCCACTTGTCAGTGACTTCATGGATTTATGCCACATTTTAGTCTTGCCGCCCCTAGCTTTCTTCCAACCTACTCCTACACCATAAAACATTGAATGTCGGGGCAGTCAATGGTTGGGCATACGTAACACGTGTCCCAGCCATCTCAACTGATGAAGTTTCACTACTTCATCAATCGATTTGTCATCCTTACCAAGTACCCGACAATGAGACTTAGCTATGTCAATAGGTGCAGACTATCTGGTTGGGGTCTATACGATTATAGTAACCAACAATCAGAGACTTTGAATGGCCAGGCCCAGAATCGTTTGCAAGGCGAAGGTGCATCCGTTCCTTGTATTCACTAAATTCTGAGCTTCTAAATTATTCATAACGTTTTTGTCAAGTTTTATTTAATTATTTGATATTACCTTGAACCGTATCTTTTATCCCTATTATTTTCAATCACCACTGATACTGTCACTATCTCCACTACTTTGGGATTTTGCCTGATGATTTTATCCTGCTGTGCTAATGATATATGGCAAATTGAACCGATATACATATGTACTAGGTTCTACGTTGCGACTAGCTGAATTAATGTCAATCCGAAATCTACAGCTCAGTAAAATACAGGCTGAAATATTAGGATGAAAAGATCCAATTCTGAACTTCAGTGTGCAGGACATCAATACTGGGATGCAAGTATATTCAGCTGACGAGTCCCGTATAGGACGAAACGTGCGTCCTGGATTCCACTGCTAGTCACATACTAAATATACTAAAACTTATGACTTTTTACTGAGAAAATCCACTCAGGATCCATATAAAGCAACAGAGACTGGTCAATATCAGTCTGGAATATAAACAACCGGGAATTCTAAACCTTTAATAACGTATAATTGATAATTGTGAAAAAAAACATTCTTTTAAATCACGATCCCATATTTTGAGTGAACAGAACTAAACAAATTATTATAGTACCCTATAAAACTCAATAAAAGAAATCTCTCGTGATAATTCTGATTATTTAGGAATATACGTAACGAGATTAGTCTCGCGCTTTGGTTGAGAAACGCAACAAGAACAGTTTGGCTACTTATAAGTAGTATGATTATGTTAAAAAACGAATTACTGGTACAACCAATCGGAAAATATCATTGATTAATGGTCGTAAGTCATAGGATTTTTTGATTCTATAAAACTGGTGATAAGTGACTATATAATTGTGAAATGCTAATGATATAAATATAAATTACCATATAACAAAATAATCATTGATTTTTTTTAACTTTCAATATGAACAAGGTATTTTAATTTTTATTTAAACAATGAACTGGTTAGAAAACCAATGAGAACATGGAAGCACTGGATGGCGACTGTCTTGTCCTATTAGAGATTAGTCACCTGGGTAAACCTACAACCATGCTGATGCTTATATTGAGACTGGAAAGCAGTACATTGTATACGTAACTATTTAATCCAGATAATTGCCTGTTTCTGAAACGGTGGGAAGTTTTAATTCATTTGTAAATGTTGTTCTAATCTTCCCGTCAGTGATGACTGGATAATTTCAGTTCTTAACATTAACGACGAGAAGATTCATAAAACCCTTATAGATGAAGTGACTTAAGAAACAGTAATTGATTATTTTTTAAATGTGAACAAAATGAGAAAATGAACATTTCGCTATAAATATTCAGATATTTCCCAGTTGAACTTACCCCATATTTGTCCTTTGACAAATTGAAGCCATAGATCCAACCATTTTTTACTGACAGCATAAGATGTGGACGATGGAGTGACCGATGAACTAACCTATAATAGTTTTAATTCATGAAAATTGAAAAATGTTAAGCTAACCTAAAACAAACTTATTCATTGGAAATAAATGAGTTGTTTCTGATTGAATATGTCAGATTAATTATGATACTATAAAGTAACCATCAATATGAATGCAGCATCAGTTTTGAAAACAACTAGAATATATTGACGTTTGGCCAGTACTTCTTTTGTTTTAGCGAAGTTTCATTCTCTTACTTGGATGATTTATCATGAAGCTTTCATCGTTCTTCGAAACAATATCACCAGCACACAGTCTTCAAGTAGAAGTGATGCTTTCAAGTTCCTCTACATAATATGACTGATAGGTTGTCCTGTCAACTTTGATTTTGTTTGGTTACTGCTAACCCTCAACCTGTTGTTGTCTACATAATTATTTTGATTGCCTGTTCCTTTGACTTGATTCTTGATCTTATGTTTGTGCATGATTTTTGTAATTGTTTGATAAATCGGATCGATTTGAATGTATTTATTTATTGATTGTTGGTTGACCTGAATAGCAAACCTGTAAAATTTGTCTGGTGTTCTTAGAATGCCCTCTATCCGACATTTAAACGTTTTTTTCAGTCGACTATGTGTCTACATGATATAAGCGAAGAGACATTATGGAGTTTGATAGCTAGTTTTTATTCATCCAGACGATGATGAAGGGGGGATCCTTCATAAGTAATATAAGTTTATCCAAGATTATGATAGAATAATGATATATTTATTGCCGAAAAACATTTAATTGATGTATAATCAGTCAGTCAGTCATCTGAGGAGGTACCTGAAAAGGAAATTAGGTTACAATTGGTCTTAGTGACCTGAAAGTGTGATCACTGAGTCCAACGGACAACTGCTTGAGGCCGGTCACAAACGACCTTTTTATAGATTATTTTCGTGCTAGCGCTGTACTTGTTGGGACCTTACCAATGGAGACGGATATCCGTGGGATAATGTGAGGTGTGCATCCTTAGAGTGGAATATTTCTAACCCCACCCCTCTTTGTGGGAAAGCAGAATCGCTGGCATGCTGGTTGTATGATGGAAACACCTTCCTGCCGTCACACTTCTGTAGAGTCAGCAGTATGACTTCGTCCTCGAAACTTGGGATTGTTACTTTTAGTCTTACAGTTCTTCAACCGACTTACCTACCTACCGTAGTAGGACCTTGAGAAATTGTCTCAGTCAGTATAGCCCGATTGGTTTAAGCAAGCTCGAACACCACATCAAAGTAGCAGCAACGGTTGGGAGTGCAGGATCTACTGAAAACAGAATTTTAGTATTGTTTATAGCATTCACTATAACCCTCGAATGCCCTGGTACGGCCGAAGGTGAAAAGAGTCCGCTCTCTCGAAATACTCTCACATGGTTACAAGTATATAGATACTGCCAAGGAAGTCTTACTCATCGCCTTCTCGCGACGTTACTGTTGTTTACGAAATTGAGAGGACGAAAAGAGAATGTCCATCACTTTAACCGGGTTGGTGGACATAGAAAGTCCACCTAGGGGAGTTGGAAAACCCTGATTCCAAACCAATGGGCTCCAAGATCTTAAGTCAGTCAGTCAGCTACAACGTAGGACCAGGCACATATATGCATCGGTCCAAGTTGCCATACCTCGTTAGTACAACAAGACGAACACCGGATTCATAGAAGTAATTAATTTAGTGGTGGTAGTATATCAAGAAAGGCTGTATATAAGGATACAGTACAGGAAGGAAGAGAGATATGAATCAACTTTAATATCAAGGTTTAAGGGAAGATAAAGAGTGTATACACCTACGCCATTGTGATCGATTCTGAGCCATGTCACACAGAGTCTTCAACCACTGGTTACGATAGTCACGCGGACCCCAACCAGGTAGTCTGCATCTACCAACATGGCTCAGACGAGAAGTTAGTGACTTCAAACACTGATGCCATGTTTTGGTTTGGCCGCAACTAACTCTCTTCCAACCATCCCCAACACTAGTCATCATAGCACATCGTGGTAATCGGTGTTCAGGCATACGTAACACATGGCCCAACCATCTCAGTCGATGAAGATTCATCACCTCATCAACTGGTTTACCATCGTTCCCTAATACCCTCTGTCTAACCTCACTATTACTTACCCGGTTATCCCAGCAGATGCGAGCAATATTTCTAAGGCCAAGATCTTAAGGAAACAAATGGAGTATGAACCAACTGTTAGTCACTGGTTACCATGGGGCTGCATCTCATGAAGCTGCTCCACTGCCTTGTGGGTTAGACATCTAGGTCAAAGGCTCATACTGTGACCCTCTAAGAAAACCACGTGCTTCGGTTTGGGTACCCAGGTAGTATCACAGCCCACCCAGAAATCAAGTGACTTGTTTGGCGCATATGTATTCGGTGCCTCCTTGCACTAATATTTATATATTTAAGTAATAGTAAACAATATAGTTGATGATATACATTGGATCTGTAATATTTAGTAACATAATACATTAATATATTAGCGAAATAATCCTTAATCTATCAATATGAGTTAACTGTGCCGATTTTTCTTCTGACAATAAAACATCAAAAAAAAGCAATGATCATTTCAACAACAAGATGCATAAAATCATAATTACCCTCATAATTTCTGACAGTTCATATTTCTGTCTTTTGGAAATAGCATCAGAACAATCACTACACGGGATTAATTCATGAATAATTTCATGACCACCAAACCTATAATTTCGAGAAAAATAAGGCGAATAAAGTAGATTTCAAAAAAACACAAATAGTAGGCAACATTATGAAACGTATACTCAACAGGATATTACAAAGATATATATATATATATATATATATATATATATATATAGACATTAAGTTTACTCAGCTCGAATGCGAACGTCGGATCCTAGAAGAGCTAATCAAAGACAATTTAGAATCTAATACGAATATGTATCTCATTTGAATACAACAAAAGAGGAAATTAACAAAATAAGAACGGCAGGGGAATTGATTATTCCAACCATCAATGGAAAGTTAAACATAGGAAAATAATTCAGAAAAGAAACAAAATAACATTAACAAATAGGAAATCGAGGATTGGTCTTTTGAGAAAAATGATAATCAGTGAATAGAACAGCGATAACGTTATGGATTCCAACTTAAAATTCTATAATCCACCCCACGAAGCTTAGCTAAGCATACAGTTACTCTATGAAATGATAACACATCTTGATTTGTCCACTCCAGGTTTGTTTTCAACATACTCCTGTCTCATTTACCTTTGCGTATCATCGTAATCGGTAAGCTAGATAAACATAATACGTGTCCTGATTGACTAAGTCAATAAATCCAGAACAATATTGTTGCAAACCATAGAAATAAATTTATACAATAAGACGCATTGAATCTGCAGGGATGGCCTTCGGTGAATTCAGGGAAGCTCGGAAAGAGTTGAATACATTCCATCCGATAATCTTTTAAAAGAACATTCCAGAATCTCAGTGTGTAGCTTCCCGATTGGACAAATGCTAAATACCACTGCATGCGGGGACTGGATGACTATAACGATGATTTCGTTTTTACTAAAAACTATAAATACCTGAACCTTTAGTATTATATTTGACATTGTTTAGAATAAGATTTCTTCCCACTAGTCTTCTATCTTCTAACTTGTGACTTGAAGGGTTCAAGTGTTCGAATGCTCAAGTAGTACGTGGCATAACAAGAATCTAATTTCTAGATATAACAGTATCATAAACTGGCTGAATCGAAGAAAAATTGAACAATGAACACTTTATCAGTGTCGATTGATTGGTGTTTTAATCCACTTAAAAAAATATAACTTTCAATCATCGATTTTCGTTCACCCTAATAACTATTATTCATTATATAAAAAAATTAAGAACAAGTGTGTTTTTTTTAGTGAATATTAGACGTATGCGCACGAACAGACAAAATACAATCCATAAGCACATGATTTAAAGATAATTACAAGCACACTTAAATAGTAAACACTGTATACAAACGAGATCTCATGATTCCTAGAAATAAACAAGGAATTAGCAAAACAAAAAAGACAATTGGAATATTGTATCTTGAAAGAATTTAAAGTAGGAGAAAAGACGTGAGTAAAGTCAAGGAAAATAGCTCGTTAAAAATTCGGCTGAAAAATAGGTTGATAAATATACAAGGTAGATTTATATTATATTAACATTACTTACGGTATGATAAGGTATAGAATTTCTATAGTTGAGTGTGGCAACTAATTGTAGTTTATGATGGAAATTTTTTTTAGGTGAAATGGGATATCAGTTTTGAGGATCCTTGTTTTTTTTTTATTGTTATACGAAATCACAATTACTTATTGTTTTATTTCCCTATTTTACACAATGCTTTTATCTAATGGTAATTAGGTTTCATTCATTACAATCAAAATCTTGGGAGGATGAGATGCTACCAGTTGCATCCTCAGTAAACATTCAAATGAATCCATTTTCAACCGATTAGTCCTAGCGATTGGATGATAAAGATAACAGAAGTATCTCATGTAAATTCTATGCAAACTTTTATGTGACTGTGTATTGAACATCGAAACATGCCCTGTTTCTAACCCATTTTTATTCTGGTTTATATCAAATACGGTTTGATTCAGTGTGGCGTTCACGGAGTCACTAGTTAAGAAATAACATAACACATTGTGTGCAATCAAATTTAACTTCTTTTGTTTTTTTATCCTATCCTTTCGTTTTCATTGAATGAAAACGTAGTGTGATATCTGTTCCAGGTTGTCTACTATTGAGCAAAAAATAATTTCATTGAAACTATGAATTGATTTAAGTTAAACGACGATTTAAAATCTAGAGGCATTGGAGGACTGTTTCGTTTTAGTATGGCACTTCTCAAAATTGTGCATCCACGACTCTGCATACCAGAATCGAGTCCAGGATCTTCGATCTCACTCGCGAACCCTTAACACTCACAACGCCTTCCTGAAAAATAACTGACGAGCTTAATTTGTGCTAGATTATATAGCAATATTAAGCAAGCTTGGAGCAAAATGCTGTTTTTCCAAAATTCTTAGTAAAATATTTAAAACATCCAGTGTATATTTCGTATACAATAAAAGCCCATGATAATCAATTCTTAGGGCTGCTGGTATATACAAAATATAAAGGTAAATCCCAGAGCAGTAGAAATAATAACAGTATCAGTAATAATAATAATAATAATAATAATAATAATAATAATAATAATAATAGAGAAGATTAGGTATAAAAAAGGCATAACGAGATTTACGGACTTGGGATCGAAGAGAAGACAGAGTGCATGCATTTGTATTTTATACTGAACGGTTTTGAGCCATATCAAGCAAAACTCTAACCACCGGTTGCAATTATCACACGGATCCCAACAAAGTATTCTGTACATAATAATATGACAGCCAAAATTTCAATAAATTCATGGACAGCTGGTGCCATTTTTCAGTCCGGTTCCCACTAAATTTCTTCAAACCGACAAAAATATCCAATGAGGTGGGTAGGCTGCAGTTAAACATACGCAATACGTTTTAAAATCATCTTAGCCAGTGAAGATTCGCTACTTCACTAACAAATTTGTCTTTTTTTTACCTGGTACCCTCTGCATACACTTCAGAGTTGCTCAATCCAAGGTATTAGCTTATACGTGCAATCCCTTGAATTTTTCCTATACTTAATGTTAAATAATCCACATTCATAAAGTAACTTTAATTTTCTAAACGTTGACTTCATAAAATATAGACTTGTATTTTCTGCTGAAATAAAACACAACAATCAAACTGAAACTGTACTCCAGCATTGAGCTATTAATATTTCCTTGGTTGGTCACTGTTTTATTGAGGATTTTTTACTTTACGTAAACGGAATATTGTATATATATATCAAACAATATAGATAAATACGGTCGAAAATATAAATAAACTAAGCAAAGATGGATAGTGGCTAGCAGTGGAATCCAGGACGCGCGTTTTGTTGTCTCATTTGGGACTTGTCAGCTGGATGCACCAGCATTTCAGAGTTGATGTTCACTCTGGGACTCGAACCCAGTACCGTTCGCTTTAAACGCCATCGCGTTATCCACTCACCTACTGAGTCCTGATAGCCACTTGCTTGTGCAATGGGGTGAAGTTTAAATTCACTTGTTTGAATCTTCCCATTGCTAGCCACTATCCATCTTTGCTTACAATGCTTGTGAATTTAGGCTATATCGAGGCAATACTCACAGTATGCACATATGCCAATTAGAGACTGACCAGTTGCAGTCCTAAAAACATCGATGGGAAGATTCGAACAAACTAAGTGAATAACTAAATTAGTTAATTAGTCAATAGTTCAAATCATTGTATATTGGACTTACATTTTATGAAGATTACACCAAATATTTTCCGGGACAGTTAAAATTAATGAATTACGCATCTCCCATAATTCTGGTCGAAAATAACCATGTTCACAGAAAAATTCTGATGTCATTGGACCTGGTTCAGCCCATGTCCAAAAACGAACAACCCAAGGTTTGCTTACATAACACATTTTACCAGATGGTGCCATCTTTAAACAAAAAATAATATAAAAATTTAACAGAAATGAATTAATTATAGAGAGTGATTTTAGTGATTTCTTTTATTATTACTTAAAAAGAAGGATAAACGCTACATAGGCTGAAAATCTTTGGTGTCAATTGTGAAAAGAGTGGTAACTACGATAGCTCATGGTCACAAAAGAGATATGTATATTAAGGAAGAAGAAAGTACTTGTAAAATCTCAGAGAATGAATTTGAAGAAAATTCAACATTTCGGTCGGCAATCTGGTCCAAGGATTTTCAAGGAAATATAATCAAATAACAAAATTATTGAATATAAATAGGTAAATGGTTCTTCGGTTAACTGTATACTAAATAGATCATCCAATCGTGTTAACAATGTTTATAGGTAGGTATTTGCTTTAGTGTGTAAAAGACATGTGCAGTGAAACTAAGTGTTAAGATAACAGATTGTGTGTATACGTAAGTGGATTTGAGGTGCGATAAGAAGTTTCATTCACTATTCTTATCACATATAAAAATTGTATGTTTTCTTTAAAAAGAATTCACCGATCAGAAGCAATAAAAATAGTGAATGAAATTTCTTCTCACACCTCAGATCCACTTACGAATACACACTTTTCGTTTCACATCACATGTCTCGTACACACTAAAGCAAATACCTACCTTTAAACATTGTTAACATGATTGGATGATCTATTTAGTGTACAGTTAGCCCTCAAATGCCCTGGTACGGCCGAGAGTGGGGAAAGTCTACTCTCCCTTTCAAATGCTCTCACATGGCCTCGCGTATATAGCCTCTGACAGGGAAGTCCTACTCATCGCCTTCTCGTGGCATTACTTTTGTTTACGAAATTGAGAGGACGAAAAGTGAATGTCCAGAACTTTAACTGGGTTGGTGGACGTGGAAAGTCCACCTAGGGGAGTTGGAAAACCCTGATCCAAAACCAGTGGTGCACATGGGATCCAGTATATTGAGAGAACAAATGGCGTATGAATCAATCGTTGGTCACCGGCTAACATGGGACTGCGTCGCCTTGTGGATCAGATCTTCAGGTCAAAGGCTCGGGGTGTGGTTCCCTAAGAAAACCACCTGCTCCAGTTTGGGCACATGGGCAGTATCACAGCCCTCACACAAATCAAATGAGATTTGTGTGGCGCATATATATCTGATACCCCTTTGTACCAATATTTATGCGTTTAAATAAACAACCGAAAAATCTTTTACCTAATAATATTCAATAATTTTGTTATTTGATTATGTTTTCTTGAAAAACCTTGGACCAGATTGCCGACCAAAATGTTGGATTTACTTCAAATTCATTCTCTGAGATTTTACAAATACATTCTTCCTCTTTAATGCCTTACATCAACTTAGCGCCCGAATACTATGAAACTATTCGTTCAAATTTAGATGAAAGTTCTTATATATGTATATAAGTGAATTTCACGTGTATATATATTCGATAATATAAATAGATAAGAGTTTTTAGAAGAATACACAAATATAATTAACTAATTTTCGATGTATTGACAAATGCACTCGATCTCTGAGGGTTGATTAGACTTCACCCAGTTGACCAAACAGAAATAGATGAAGCGATGACATAGTCCTGTTTGGTGAAGACGCTGGCAAAATGCAGAGTCTTCTGTTGGAACTCCGTAATAATGCCAGGATGTTTGGGATGCGTTTCTCCCCATCCAAATGCAAATTGTTACTCCAGGACTGGCCTGCGTCAACACCCGAACTAAGGATAGGGAGAGAAGTAGTCGAACGCGTCGACAACTTCACTTATCTTGGAAGTCTGATCAGCCCTAATGGTTTGGTGTCTGACGAAATCTCAGCACGGTTTCAAAAAGCTCGTTTGGCTTTTGCCAACTTACGTCACCTATGGCGAAGACGAGATATCCGTCTATCAATTAAGGGACGAGTATACTGCGCAGCAGTTCGCTCTGTTCTACTTTATGGTTGTAAAACATGGCCATTAAGAGTAGAAGATACTCGTAGGTTACTAGTATTTGACCACAGATGCCTTAGAAATATTGCTCGCATCTGCTGGGATAACCGGGTAAGTAATAGTGAGGTTAGACAGAGGGTATTAGGGAACGATGGTAAACCAGTTGATGAGGTGATGAATCTTCATCGACTGAGATGGTTGGGCCATGTGTTACGTATGCCTGAACACCGATTACCACGATGTGCTATGATGACTAGTGTTGGGGATGGTTGGAAGAGAGTTAGTTGCGGCCAAACCAAAACATGGCATCAGTGTTTGAAGTCACTAACTTCTAGTCTGAGCCATGTTGGTAGATGCAGACTACCTGGTTGGGGTCCGCGTGACTATCGTAACCAATGGTTGGAGACTCTAGGTGACATGGCTCAGAATCGATCACAATGGCGTAGGTGTATACACTCTTTATCTTCCCTTAAACCTTGATATTAAAGTTGATTCATATCTCTCTTCCTTCCTGTACTATATCCTTATATACAGCCTTTCTTGATATACTACCACCACTAAATTAATTACTTCTATGAATCCGGTGTTCGTCTTGTTGTACTAACGAGGTATGGCAACTTGGACCGATGCATAAATGTGCCTGGTCCTACGTTGTAGCTATTTAACTAACTAAGATGAAGCGAGAGTGTGATATGATTTTCGAATTATGAGTGTTTGGTTTATTGTCAGGGCACACTTAAAAAAGTAAAACATCACTTATACATTAGGGAGAGTTCAATACCAAAATCAATAATTGTAAAATTTTTGACAAAAAAATGAACTGAGACAATAAAAAAGCAGATATATACAGTCGATGATTGAAAGAAAAAAGCTTATAAAGTGTTAACTGATGGAGAGAATAAGAAAAGATTTGTGTTTCACAGCATCTCAGAAGGATTTACACTTTATTATAAAGACATTACACTAATATCCGTATTCAACCACTTAAAGTACAGATTTCGATAGTCTTTCTCCATTCACATTCTAAATGATGGATCTAATGAAGTGGAATATGTAAGGTTGGACTATGATATATTTGCTTTAGGTTCACTATTGTCTAAAAACATTATTCACACTAAGTAGCATCGTATTTAATATAACTGATATTTTTTACAAACTGAAGACATGATTTCTCTAGAAACCATTACTATTTCATTGTATATTCTCAAATAAACGCGTCAACACTCAGAAACAAAAAACAGATTGATAAAACAATGAAACACCATAAAGTAAACGCTAAAAAGATAACTTAATAAGTAGTAACAAGATCATCAAAAGATTCTTGTTGTTAGTTCAACCAATGAAAAGATTTGTTAAGAACACTAATAAATAAACAATCCATTATCAATTAAATTTAGATTGTCTTCCTCTGCTATTCGGTACAATATGTTCACTTTAATCCACCTAAAATCATTTCTTATTGATTTACATGCCATATAGGGTAAATTAATGTGGATACGCTACGATTTAATGGAACTTAACTAAATAACATTTAATACAATCAACTTTCCTCCCATCTGTCTATTTGAGAGTGCTCAGTAACACTATTTGGTTTCTCTAAACTAAAATTGATTAAACAGGATCCCAACATGTGAACTAACGAGAAATTTGAACATAAATCACCGCCACATAAAAAACATTCTCATAACCACAAGGCAGTCCGACATTCAGTATTCAATTGTCGACTGAAATCACATTTAAGGTTTTCTGTTAATTAGGACACAGATGAAAACAAACCCACATCATGTAGTGTAGTTTAGGACAAAGAAGCACTATAAACACAAAACACCTACTATTGACACGTACTTGTAAAGAATGACGTATTGGTTCCAAATGTATATCACTTTTTCTAAAAAAAAGGTAAATGTTTGTTGTGAAATTTAATACAATCTTTTACATTGATAAATTCGAATAAGTTAAATCACAAATTTTACCAAGACCACTATTGCAAACCAGGAATCACTGAATAACTGTTCCATCCTACTATGAGACTCTTCAGAGGTACGCACCTACAACCCCACTACTGTAGGGGATCAAACCAAGATCTTCGGTCTTGCGCACGGACACTGAACAATCATCCAATGGTGCACTTCCATTAACGATATTGCGCAATATTTTTCACAGCCTGCGGTGGATAAATATTTCATACTCAACATATTTGAGAAGTCCTGCCCCATGGAGTTCAACTATCTTTGGTATGTAACAGTTATTCACCACAGACAATCAAAAATAATAGCACAATGTCGCGAAATGATTATAGTTAGATATGTACACCATTATATCCAGGCTTAGTTGTTCACAGGTGATGTCCCGAATGCAATGCAATAAATTCGAAACTATTAGTATTTTTGATATGACGGGATGATACCTTTAATCTCCCCGTAGTCCCAAAAGCACAGGAAGAAGCACAACGACAGATAGATCTACGATCCAGAAGGTGGTCACTGCGTCAACGGCGACAGGCGGTCAAGATACAAGTGGACCCCAAGAACGTTCGTTATTAAAAAGGGGAGGTGTTGAGGATGATAGATCCCCAGAAATCATTTGGTAAACGCTTTATCTTTGTAATTTTATTTTAAAGATTTGAATTTCTTGTTTTCGCGCCAAAAGTGCTAATTTTCACATTCATGTTGTATTTCCTACTTGGGAGGATCTTAAACGCTATTGGTTCGTTGTACCTTTTAGCATAGTATTTTGTAACGCTTCCCAAGGACATTTTCATGCTGTATATAAATGTTTGATTTTTGCCTGATGTGATTGCTTGGGCTTATGGCTGATTGCGAAACATATTTTCCCACTTCGAACTTGGACTTCTCTCTCTAGTTTGAGGGGCTGAGACGCAACAGAATAGCCAGCTTATTGGTGTTTGCTCACAGAGTATTTGTTCCGCTTTCAGATTAGGTGACCTCGTAATAGCTTCAAACATAACAATTTTGTAAACTTCTGAAATGTCAATATTGGACCAACTATCAAAAGGATAACAGTCAATCACACTGTTAAAAACAACCTAATTAATTAGGTTCAATTGTTGTGGAATACGCTTCAAGATGTGTAAGTTCTTATCTTTGTAGAAACTTGCCTCCATATGCACCTTGAAAATTTTTTTAAAAAACTTTTCACAGCAGTCAACACCTTTTTAACTAGACATCGATATTTACCGTTGTTTGCTTTACTAATTTTCATCAATATGATTTAGAAGATGGTCGCTGGTTTAAAATAATTATCAGAAGGGGGTTTTGTGGAAATTTTAGTAATTTTATATAGTTGAGATTATGAGTCAATTGAAGCTAGACCACCATGGAAAACATGGAGGCACTGAACAGCCGTTTCGTCCCATTGTGGGACTCCTCAGCAGTGCGCATCCACGATCCCACCTCACGAGATTTGAACCCAGAACCTACCAGTCTCGCGTCAGTGCACTTAGCCGATAGAGATATTAACCCACTGAAGACATTGGTAAATAGTTGCTCAATTTTATGGATTGGTTGAAGTTCGACATCACCACTGTTGAATACCAGCCGGCTCAGTGGTCTAGTGGCGCGAGACTGGTAGGTCCTGGGTTCGAATATCGTGAGGTGAGATCGTAGACAAAACTATCTTCAAAATAATTTTTTTCTTAAAAACAACGAATAATTGATCAACCGATGTAATTGATAAAGTTTATATAAACAAAGAACAGAGAGAAATACCAGAGTATTATCACTTAGTAAATGTAGACAAATCTTTACCGAAGTACACGAAAACAAACTAATAATCATTGTAATTTGATGGCGAATAAAAACAAAACACTAACTAGAGAGATTAGACCTATTGATGCTACAGAGAAACTATAAAAAAACAAATTGTTCACAATCCTAAGTAAAAAGAATTATCCAGTAATTTTTGTAAACAATCATATGCAACAATTCAACTAAATGTTAGATTGTTATATCTTGTGGCTGAGTGGATACCCAGTTAATGAGTGACTTGATAAAACCGTCAATCAGAGAGCAGCGAATTATCGATTGGAACAGTGACACGCGATAACTGTACGAGCAGTCTAGAGTGCTTATCGGTGTTGCTTCTGCCTAGCCCAGCTAGTTAAGTCCAGAACATCAATAACAGCTTCTGTGGTATGAATCCTTGTATTTCAAACATACTGAGTTTATATACCTAACAGACTGACCACATCTTACCAATAAAATAGAAAATAACATGTGTATAAGATTTAGCCAAATGTGGCTGTGAATGTGGGAGGCAGTAATTAATAGACTGAATATAATTCAACAACGGTAAGTCGTATAATAATAGTCTATGGGTCAATATGAAGCTTACAATAAAAGGGACATGAATATGAATAGTTTAGCCATTTAGCAATTATACGATTTAAAAAATGTATACATTATATTGGTTCATAAATAAATCCCAAAGTTACCATTCACTAATGTTATTGGGACATAGTATAAATGTTACAAAATTGAGTTAATTATGGTTTGATATTATGTTTAGGTATGGTTACCGTACGCTTATTTAAATACAGCTCGCCCCACTATGTCCATTTAAGCTAACATGGATGGAGTGATAACTTAATAATAAGACACAGAATTGTCTATTCAGGTTTGAGAGCGATGGCTCAGTGATTAAGACATTCGACTTTTATCCCTTGCAGGTTCGAAGTCAGCACCACTTAATTTAGTATGAGCAATCGAGTAGTGTAACCAGCCCTCGTATTTGCAGTACACCTTAAAGCTAAGTAAAGGAATCTCTATCTGGAAAATTAGTCTGATATTTCGTTCGAGGGCCAGTTGTACTTTATACCACAGTAGGTTCGGACTGATAAATGATAGCTTGAATTAAAGTGATTTGATCGCTACCAAGACAATCAAATTATTAACACTAAGAAACAACTCGGGTAATAATTAAATAGAAGCAAATAATGAAACTATATGTAAGACATCTCATTAAAAAAAAGATGTGATAAAATAAAAGGTGAAAATGGCAATAAAGTTTATGCAAAATGTACATGTACATGTATCATATACTACAACACACTAAATTATAATATAGTACGGTTTTTAAAGAGAGATCAATGCATAATATCACTTACCGATAAAACAGGATATATGCTGAACTTTTCAATGATTCCATTTGTTCAGCATCTAATTTTCGTACATGTTCATCATTGAATTCATACCAATGTTCCGTTGGGGGATTATAAGCACATGTAGTGTAATGACCACCACCACAACCGCCATAATGACAGATGACACCAATTAAATCATAAGTTGTAATCTAATACAGAAATATCAATGAAAAGGCATTTATTTAATGCATTCAAAGGTAATGTGGAAGGTTGTAACTAGGTAGCAACACAATTGGAATGTCTTATACATAATGGTAACACGGTTCAATTAAGAAGTTATGTTGAATGCGAACTACTTTGCCCCCAAATGCCCTGGTACTGCCGAGAGTGGGGAGAGTCTACTCTCCCTCTCGAAATGCTCTCACATGGCCAGCGAATATATAGCCTCTGCCAGGGAAGTCCTAATCACTGCCTTCTCGTGGCATTACTGTTGTTTACGAAATTGAGAGGACGAAAAGCGAATGTCCGGCGCTATAACCGGATTGGTGGACACGGAGGGTCCAACTAGGGGAGTTGGAAAACCCTGATTCCAAACCAATGGTGCACATGGGCTCCAGTATCCTGATGGAACGAATGGCGGACGAACCTGTCATTGGTCAACGGCTACCATGGGACTGCATCTCCTTACGATGCTCCACTGCCTTGTGGATCAGACATTCAGGTCAAAGGCTCCGGGTGTGGCCCTCTAAGAAAACCACCTGCTTCAATCTGGGCACCTGGGCAGTATCACAGCCCTCACACAAATCGAATGAGATTTGTGAGGCGCATATTTATCTGGTGCTTCATTGTACCAATTTTTATGTGTTTAAATAAAATAAAAATAAATGAATGCGAACACTATGCACATGTCATGTAACAACACCAAGCACACTTTTCTCCAACGATCACTTTAACTTAGACATAATCAATATCAAGAGTAAAAGTAAACAAAATGTAGATTTGGTGGAAGGTTTAAATGTGGAACAGATGTCTATTGGCTCATACTCTCATACTACATTAACAAAAACAGGTGAGTTAAAATTCATAGAATCCTGTGATGAAAAAAAGACTTCATCGATAAACATTCTGATAAAAATGCTATTCAAGGATGAAACAGCCATTGAATGCCCGCACTATTCCCTCAGTTTAATGTTAACATACCATAAAAGGAATACGGTTACAACCCCATACTTCCGTTTTAAATATTTTTTTATAGATATGTGAATTAGTTTCGTAGATAAGTACAAAGTTTCGCTAACATATTTCAACGAAAATGAAATAATTTGAAAAATTATTCAGCATATATAATTAATGAATGACTTTTTCCAATAATTATAATTTAACGTATAAACCTAAACACTAGGACAGTTTTTCTTTTTACCAATGTAGCTTAATTTTGTCGAAAAAATTGTTTCAACGATTATTAATGGAAGAAAGTCTGGTGTTTCCCGATGAACAGAACTTTGACCTAGAAAATTAAACAAACCTACTTCGTCATTTTTATTTTATTTAAACACATAAATATTGGTACAAAGGGACACCGGACACATATGCGCCACACAAATCTCACTTGATTTGGTGAGAGTTGTGATACCGTCCAGGTGCCCAGACCGAAGCAGGTGGTTTTCTTAGAGGACCAAACCCCAAGCCTAAGGTGACCTAAGGTGAGTAGGACTTCCCTGGCAGAGGCTATATACGCGTGGCCATGTGAGAGCATTTCGGGAGGGAGGTTGGCCACTCTTCACTCTCGGTCGTACCAGGGCATTTGGGGGCCTATTTCATCAACCGATTAAAAACGTAACCAATTCGTTATTAAAAACAAGCACCTTGAATTGACATGAAAATATATATCAGAAAAAGGTAGAGAGAAAAAATAGGAAATAATTCTTACTTTATCTCTACAATCACGATGAAGGAATGGTGAAAGATCTAAATTCTTCAACGGGAAATTCACTGGAGATGATAATTTCGAGGAATATAAATGATTACTACTGAATCTTTTCAAGTGAAGTGTAAGGATTTCCGGCAACGCGACAAGTCTGAACTGCTTCAAACCATTACACCGTCTGTGTAAAGAAAAGTTTTAAAAAAGAACAGGGTAAATTTGTTGCGACCTCAACAATTAACTGATTGATTGACGTAAAAGTGAAAGTAATTAAAAAAAGGCAACGAAAGCTATACGTCATCCGCCTTAGATTAAAAAACCCGGGGCGAAGGGGCTAAACACGCACACCTAGTCTTGTCAATATAAAATTATTAGGAATTTAAAGGACTCTTTCCAGTCAAATATGAAAGGAGATGGGAATAAAGCTACAGGCAGTTGAACCAAGACTGTCGATTTAAACTGTTACTAGGTGTACACTTTGTAGTCAGTGTCTGCGGGATAACACTAATCAACGGTTGAAGACCTTGTGTTTAGAAGACTCGAAATAGGTTGCAATGGTACATACGCTTTCATTCGTTGTCTTTCTCTGAATCTTTAGTTTCAATGGTGTTTCATACTTTTTGTTAAGCTAATACAGTTTCTTGGAACCATAATTACTACATCCATAATATTTTTTAAGTCCTTGACACTACTGTTATTTTAACTTCTTCACTACTCATTAAGTTTATTTATTTAAGCACATAGACATTGGTACATGGAGGCACCAAGCATATATAAGCGCTACACTTCGTCATTAGATTTGTGTGAAGGTTGGGATACTGCCTGGAAGCCTGAACCGAAGCAGACCACCAAGTTTATTTCCCCTCAGTTTGCCAATGTGGCGTGGTAAGTGGGTCTCTTACATTATTTGCTCCAGAACTTCCTTTGATTGTAGCTGATTGATGAGAGTTCAGTTCTTTCTAGTGAACTGAGACAGAAAACTTTCATGTTTAATTAATAGAAAATATACAGCTTATTTGGTTTACAAATGACGGGACAAGAAATATCGAACAACTTCATTTCGCATCATTTATATTATAGAGATAACATTTGTTTTTTGTGTTTGTATCAGCACACTCTCTTGTCCAGTCAATTAATAATCAGAAGAACTAGTGATTAGACAGGGTGTTACAGAAGCGAGATTATGCAACCAGAAAATGGACTGTTGAGTTTAAAAAACAATAAATTTCTGACAGTGTATATGGCTGATCTTTACCATTCTTGAGCTACCGTTGGAATTCGCGTAACATTTTCGAATTGCTGAGTAGTCCAATTCACAACTTAACTCTCTTTTTCTCTTTAAGGAATGCAAATGTAAACGTACAAATAAAAAGCGAAACGCCAGCACAAAACTTACTGATTACATCTTCCACAGAAATACCCATTTTCACCAACTAATTCCGCTTCAGAAAAATAATGAGATAAGCAATCTTCAAGGGTAAGAGTGGACCATTTATCTATCCATTGTTTAGGTCTGTTATATAAACAAAAATATAAAACAAAAGGAAAAAATAGAGAAATTATGAGTAGTGTTTTGTGAAGACTGCTGAGTTTGAATTGCTATCATGAATTGGTCAACGTTAGACCACCATTGAAAACCTGGAAGCACTGGACGGCCGTTTCGTCTCGGTATGGGACTCTTCAACTGTATGAATTCACGACCACGCACAAGGGGCTCGAAACCAGGAACATTAGGACGGAAATTATGAGTTAAATTATTGGGAATTTCAAGGTAATATGTATACACACAAGGTTCTATGATTATTGTAATATAGTATTTTTATTCTATTGATCCACATTTTCTTCGTAAATCGTACCTTTCACTGTCGTTTCTTTGATATGAACATTAGTAATCTAAAATTTGCTCTGACAATTTCATCCGGATGTGCCAATGTGAACCGATACTAGATTCTATGTTGCATATGACTGACTTGTGAGTTGGATTGTACTATGTACACTGATCATCAAACAACATTCATTTCCATACTAATAAATTTGTAAATATTGTTTGGTGAAACAAAATTTAGAACAATGTCTAAGTTTAGATTGCTCAGACAGAACCCCATGTTGTACATCAGAGATGACTATATAAATAAAAACAAAAATTTCGTACTATGGTCATAGTTCTTTTGTCAATTTTTTCCGTTCCCCATTGAATTTACTATCATTTACACTATCTTTACTTATCTATTTCTATTTGTCAAAAACTTGCTCTTATTGTTTGGATAGAAAATGCAGTAATTTAAACGTATATATATGATTAGACTAGTACAAATTATTTACGCCAGAACTTACGAGGGCAAAAAGCTTTGTACATAGGTTAGAAATATATGAGTTAGGGTTAAAAGCATAGTCAATAGCCAAGGAATACCCGTTACCAGACGACTAACAATTGTTGGTAACGTGAATAACGAAGATAATTTCATTTTTGATCCACGTGATGTAGAATACCTTCTACTTGTTGACTTTGATGGTTGCGTCTGTTGTAAATCACTTGATGTTTTCAAATATACAGGACCATTTTTCAATAAAGAACCTGTGCTTATTGAACCATTCATCAAAGAGGATTTTGTTGGTTGATCAACAGAAGAGGATGAATACGTTTGTACAGTAGGTTTGGTAAGGGAAAGGGACAAGTCCATAAATGATTCCTCCCGATTGGATAGCTATATAAAAGTAGAAGTAATAATCATAATGACATAATTATATATACAAAAACATTAAAAATTTACTGAATGTGGATATTAATAAACACTTCATCAAATAAATGGAAGCACTGATGCATAAAATATATGAACTAAATTTGTGAGAACGGAGAAAATGAAGACTCGTAAAACATCTTTTGAATCTTTCGGAGCTAAATCAAAAAAAATCTAAAAATTTCAGAATCCATCACAGGGACATACATCTTCACATGTAAATTGATTAAATGTAGTCAACAGAAAACCCTGAACCTAGATTTAGTGCTATCTGGCACTATCTCAAGAGAACTGGTACTCTCTGAACGAATCGATTCTGACACCCAAATGTGAAATCAGAGACATTTCCACTAAGCTATTTGAGACGCAACTAACCTACTGTAGGACAGAGGTATATTTTCCATTAACTGATCACTGAGTAGTCGTCAACGCCATGTACATCCTTCTGAAAGTTGACCGAATTTTGTCGATCAAATTCACTAAGAAAGATTTGACATACACAGAAATTACTGCTCAGTGATCGGTTATTTATCAACACGTATATCTAATTTTTTAGACATGAGAAAAGTAGACAAAGGGATTACAGAACGACCGGAAATTGTTCATTTTTCCAGACGAAACATTGCATTTAGTAAACACCAGCGAGAAATCGAAGTATGCTATATTTATCGTGATAATTTTTTTTATACTTTATTTAAACATAAATATTGGTACAAAGGGGCACCAGATATATATGCGCCTCACAAATCTCATTTCATTTTTGAGGGCTGTGATACTTCCCAGGTGCCCAAACTGAGGCACGTGGTTTTCTTAGAGGACTACACCCAGAGCCTTTGATCTAAAGGTCTAATCCACAAGGCGATGGAGCATAGTAAGGCGATGCAGTCACATGGTAGCCGGTGACCAAATAATTGGTTCATACGCCAGTTGTCCCTACAGGATCCTGGAGCCCATGTGCACCATTGATTTGGAATCAGGGTTTCCCAACTCCCCTAGGTGGACACTCTACATCCACATCGTGGTAAATTGAAATTGCTGTACAAAATTCTTTGAGGACTAAGAAAAATTTACAAATGTTTACATATTCTAAATGAACACGTCTCAGATTTCTTTTTATTCTGTTTATATGTATGATACTAGAAAAAACAAACAGTATATATTCAATTAATACATTTCAACAAAGTTTAAATCAGCAAGGACATGTGTAAACTAATGAGCTTCAATGAGATTGATTTTGAATAAAATCTACATTCATAGCCTTTGCCAAACTGTATGTGAATCACACTTTATAAACTGGACGACAAAGTACCTATTACCATGAATATTTGTGTGCTGTGAATTCAAAAAAAGAATGTAAAATTCGGTGTTGAGTTAACTAAAGGAAAAGATATAGAAACGTAATTAGAAGGAATTGTTTATAATATAAAAAACATAAAACAGCTGTTTCTTGAAAGTACTAAGAACCTTTCCAGGACTTAATGCCAACTAAACATAACTATTCATAATGGTACTGGTTGAATTGTTAATGTAACAAGATTAAATGATAAAAGTTAAAGTTAATTGCAAGCTAATTTTCATTCAACTGAGCTTATATCCTGAAGTCATGTAATTACCAAAGATGTGGGTAAAAAAAACATGCTACGTTTAGTAGTCAGAAGGGAATGTGAATCAACTAACACTTTTTCAACTCTAATTACGTAGCTTTATTGCAAATACTGTTCAAAATTATCTACTAAGTTAAAAGAATGGATTTAGGGTCAGTATATGAATCCGAAACTTCTACAGAGTGGAGACGTTAGCAATCCACCAAACTAGGCCTAAACTCTGTTCAAAAACAACGTACTTCGTCCCTCATTCTTTTATTTTTCTAAATTCGCTTCTACTTTATTCTGATGAATCGTAAGCTGACTTATTAATGATGCGATAATTACGTAGATTACTAATGTCAAATAATCAATCAATGTGACTGTATAGCTTTATTAATTGATAACATGACAAACAATCGGTTATAAACAGGAAGATACTTGTTATGACGCTAGGATTCTGGTTATAACAGTCTTTTCACTTTTTACATGTATGTGAAACGTTAATTTACCTTAGACGAATATCTACATTAGATTCCCACACAGTGTCTATTCTACATGACTTCAAAACAACTCAGATCAAGAACACGAGATTAGCCTGAATATAACGTCAATATATTCCCACACACCCAAAGTCCGACACAGAGAACAGTCAATACATAATAAGGGTAGGAGAATATATAAATACATAACACCTGTCATCCTATCTAATGTCTGACTCATCAAGACAACCAATCATTGTCATTCTCGCCCACACATCACAATTTTTTTAGTTAGACTGACTTCATTTCTTTTATGACATAACGGGCTTCCTTGGTCTTCCAGATTAACTTAAAAGATCGTATTGAACAGCAGACAATAAAGGACTGAACAGTTATTTCTAATTAGTATGGGATCTTTTAGTAGTGACATTCACAATACCAAACTATTTTTGGTCCAAGACAAAAATTATCTTCAAAATTAAACAACTTTTCATATTGAATAAACAAAAATTCATTTCGCAAGTTGAAGGATTTGAATATAATTGTCAAAAGACAGCAACTTTTATTGGTTACAGTCAGTTACAATTAATGTAGAACCCGACAACAATATACCTTAGTCCAAGTCAATATACCACATTAATGCAGAGATAAAATTAAAAGGATGAACAATAAAGGAGTAGAAAAAGTACAGTACCAATGATAACGATGAGAAATAAACCTTAAAAATATGGTCCGAAAAGGTATTTATGGGGGAAGACTCAAGAACTGTAGAAGGACAAAGAGTGAAAGCACCTGTGCCATTATGACTTATTTTAAGACATCTCACCCAACATCTGTAACCACTAAACACGGTGAACATGTGGATCCTAATTAAATGGTATGCATCCACAAAGATGGGTTATACGAATAGTCAGCGACTTCATGAACTGCTCCTAGGTTTTGGTATGGTCACCACTGGATTTTTTCAACACGTTTCTACATTAACTAACACAGTTCATAGAGGTGAGGGGCAGTTATCCATACGAAATGCATGACCCACAACTTTATCAACCGATTTTTCATATTCGCCTAGTACTCTAATGCCTAACCATAGTATTGCTTACTTGGTCGTTCTACGAAACCCGAGCAATGCTTCAACGACACTTGAAGTCTATGTATCTCTTCTACTTCCATGAAACATGTGTCAAGAACACATAGTAATACGAAACGAACTGTTGTGCTGTATACTTCCCTTTTGATTGACAGACGGACATCTCACCTACCCCAAATTGGCGAAAGCCAGACAGTCAGTCAGTCAGTCACAACGTAGAACTTCGTACGTACGTACATCAGTTCGAGTTGCCATACCACATTAGCACAGAGATGCAGTTGTCGATTCAAATCCCATAGTGGTAGAAGTAGTAGGAGTATAATCAGAAATCCAAAAGATTAGGGTTTGAAGATGTTATTGAAGGAGTATAGTACAGTGAAATAAATTTGGAAAGAGAAAAACATAAAGACATGAGGAATTCAGAAGATTAGAATTTGGTAGAACACAAAGAGTGGATGCATCGTCGCCATTGCAAACGATTTTGAGCCATGTCATTCAAGGTCTCTAACCATCGGTTGCTGTCATCTCGCGAATCCCAACCAGGTAGTCTACACCTACCAACATGGCCCAGTCCACTTGTCAGTGACTTCATTGATTTGTGCCACGTTTTGGTCTGGCCACCCCTAGATTTCTTCCAACCTACTCCTACACCATGAAACATTGCACGTCGGGGCAGTCGGTGGTCGGGCATACGTAACACGTGTCCCAGCCATCTCAACTGATGAAGTTTCACTACTTCATCAATCGATTTGCCATCCTTACCTAGCACCCGTTTCCTAACAGCTACATTACTTATCCGGTGGTCCCAGGATATACGAGCAATGCGTCGAAGACACATATGATCGAACACTAGTAGCCTACGAATATCCTCTACTCTTATCGGCCATGTTCCACTGCCGTAAAGTAAGACGGAACGGACTGCTGCACAGTAAACCCGTCCTTTTGTTGCTAGACGGACATCTCGCCTACTCCATAAATGACGCAAGTTGGCGAAAGCTAGACGAACCTTCTGTATCCGTGCTGAGATCTCGTCACACACTAGACCACAAGGGCTGATGAGACTCCCAAGATAAGTGAAGCGGTCAACACGCTCAACTACTTCACTCCCTATCATTAGTTCAGGTTTCGATGCAACCCAATCCTGAAGTAACATTTTGCACTTCGAGGGAGAGAATCGCATCCCGAACATGCCTGCATAGATGCTTATAGTGGTCAGAAGACTCTGCATGTTGTCAGCGTCTTCACCGAGTAAAACTATGTCGTCGGCGTATTCTAAGTCAACAAGTGAGCCTCCTGGTAAAAGTTCAACTCCTGGAGGTTTAGCTGATGAAAGTGCTATCTCTAAAAGTATGTCAATGACAAAGTTAAACAAGAATGGGGAGAGTGGACAGCCCTGACGAACGCCACTTGTGGTAATCAGTTCTGATGACAGTTCGCCATAGGCTCTAACTCTACCAGTTGTCTTCGAGAAGAGAGCCTTTATGAGGTTAATGTACTTCTTTGGTACTCCTTTCAGTGACAAACATTGCCATAGAACCTCACGATCAACGGAGTCAAATGCCGCCTTAAGGTCAAGAAACACTACTATTGTGGGACGTCTGAATTTGTGTCTATGTTCTAGGACCTGACGTATGGTGAATATCTGGTCTATGCAACCACGTCCAGGTCGAAAATCAGCCTGGTTTTCTCTAGTCTGCTCTTCACGAGCTTTGGTTAGGCGACCTAGTATTATTGAAGCTAATATTTTAGACACTATATTAGTCAAACTGATCCCTCTGTGATTGTCACAAGAGGACTTTTGTCCTTTCTTATAGACTGGCACAATCAGTGATTGGGACCAGTCAGATGGAATTACATCCAGTTCCCAGATTCTACCTAAGATGTCAGTCAATCTCACTGCTAGTACTGGACCATCATCCTTAAAAATCTCAGGGGTCAACCTGTCAGGGCCTGATGCTTTCCCTCGCTTCAGATTTCCTATAGCTTTTTCAACCTCACAGAGGGTTGGAGGACTTACATCAATTTGCCATTCATGACGACTGGGGATCGTGGGTAATTGAAGTGTGGCTGAAGGCCAGTTGAACTGATCCCTAAAGTGTTCTGCCCATCGATCCAATCTCCTGGATTGAGAATGAATAATATGCCCATCTTTATCTGAGATGGTTTCACTGATATTTGGGCTCCTAATACCGGTTTCTTTAACGAGTCTGAATAGCTGCCTACTGTTACCTATTGCCGCTGCCTTTTTCATCTCTCTTGCTTTCGCTACCCACCACTGTTCACGATCATTACGTAGGCTTCTTATAAGCCTGCGCTTAAGTTGACTCCGCTCTTCGTTATGCTCAGAGCCAGGTGGGATGAGTTTACGAGCATCTATCAGTGCGGTAGATGCTGCCGAGATCCATTGTTTCTCCCTAACGTTATGGTTCACCTTACTAGCGGATATCACTGCTGTTTCCACAGCTTTTCGGATGTCATTCCACGCTGCCTTGGGGTGGACACAACTTACATGGTTGC
The DNA here is from genome assembly GCA_944470415.2 of Schistosoma rodhaini. Taxonomy (NCBI): domain Eukaryota; kingdom Metazoa; phylum Platyhelminthes; class Trematoda; order Strigeidida; family Schistosomatidae; genus Schistosoma; species Schistosoma rodhaini. Next base: position 39,248,977 of record OX104037.1, read on the forward strand.
CTAACTGTTTTTCTAGTTGTTCCTGAAATATATTCTTAGCTTGCCTATCATTAAGTAGAACCCTTAGGGGCTTCCCTGCAGTGTCTTTCCTACGACCAGTAAGACGCAGACAGATACGTGCTCGCACTAGAGCATGATCTGAATCTAAGCATGTGCCCCAGAATGAGCGACAGTCTTCTATCGAGCCCCTCCATCGGTGGCTGATAGCGATGTGATCTAATTGGGTCCAACGTTGGGACGAATTCGGGGGTCGCCATGTCAAAAGATGTTTTTCCTTATGCTTAAAGTTAGTATTTGCAAGAAATAGGCGGTTATCTGAGCATAGCTGCAACAGACGGTCGCCATTATCTGTTCTTTTCGCCATGACACCATAAGATCCACCCAGGTGTCCTTCCCTTTCACTTACTTTACCTACTTGAGCATTAAAGTCACCTGCTACTATTACTACATCAGAACGCCTAGCTTCTCGGAGAAGGTCAGAAAGTTTTCTGTAGAACTCATCTTTTATATCGTCTGAGCTGCAGTCAGTGGGAGAGTAGGCAGAGACGACGAAGAGGTAACGACGAGTTTCCCTATCTTTCTGGGTCCTTAGTGATCCGTTTAGTCGGACAGCGCATAGACGACTGTCCACTGGGATCCAGTCTAAAAGAGCTAGTTCTGCCCTAGGATTCAATGCTATACCTACTCCAGCGAGGCCACGGGAAGCAGCGTCAGGGCTTCCAGATACACGAAGCGTGAATGGAGTCGGTTCTTCATTTTGACATGGTGAGGTCAAATGAATGACACTACTCGAATCTTGAATGCGCGTTTCGGAGACGCAGCACACACCTATGGTGTAAGATTCTAGAGTCCTAGCTAAGGAAGCCTGTTGTCCTATTTGGCACAATGTTCGGACATTAAAAGTTCCTATATGTCATTTAGAGCGTGGTTTCAGGAGACCAGGAATAACGTTCTGTGTACTCGAATCGTTTGCCATAGCGGTGCGAGGTGATAAAAGGACGTGGGAAGGGTTAGTCGTGGAGATAACAGAGTTATTAGGTGTAGGAAGGATTTGAAAGCGACCAACTTGGTCTTGTGTGCAGTTAAGGGTATGAGGGCTAGTATCACTTCCCGGCTGCCCACACCGTGGAAGGGTATTTCTTGAGGGACCTGAAAAAGAAGTTGGATTAGTGTTGGTCTTAACGACCTGAGAGCGTGACCGCAGTTCCCAAGGGACATCTGCTTGAGGCCGGTCACGCACGGCCATTTTGTGGGGGATTTTTGACGTGTTAGCTCCGTTCTTCAAAAGTCCTTACCGCCGGAGACGGAAATCCGTGGGATAAGGCGAGGTGTGCATTTTTAGGGCCGACCTTTTCTAACCCCACCCCTCCTTGTGGGAAGGCAGCATCGCTGTCATGCTGGTTGTCTGAAGGAAACACCTTACTGCTTTCACACCTCTGTACAGTCAGCAGTACGACTTCGCCTTCGGACCTTGGGATTGCTGCTTTTAATCTCACCGCTCTTCAACCGACCTGTCTGGCATGGTAGGACCATGAGGAACGATTGTTCCAGCCAGCATAGCTCGATTGGATCATCACGACAGGCAAGCCCGACCACCACGTCAAGGTAGCAGCAACATCACAGACAGAAACTTTATTAATTTTAAATTTCGTATGATCATTTGAGACATTAGCAAACTAAATATAATAACTGGGAATGAAAGGAAATATGTTTTCAAGATTTTTGTAACAACGAATAAATGACTAACCCGACTGCATGACAGGCAACGGACAGAGCTAATTAATTTGCCCTGAAAGACATCGGTAATTATACTATTGTTACTGTTGTCCGATGAACCAGCAGTAGTTGTTTGCTTGATGCCTATATAAAATATAAAGAGAACAGTTAGAAGTAATAGAAAAGTCCGCGTATTTAGATAGCTATACAAGTGCTAATGGTAATGTCATTGATGAGATAAATTTACGTACAGTAGAAGCCAGAGAAGCTTATGCCAATCTAGGTTATCTTTGGAACCTGTGTAAAGCGTCAGATTGACAATGGCGTCGGTGAAAGCAGTTTTACTTTATCCTTGTGAAACCTGGCCTTACCAAGCTGAAGATGTTAGGCAACTCTGTGTTCGATCATCATTGTCCCCGAAGGATTGCTGACATTCAGTGACATTTTCGCGATGTAGATGTCTAGCAATGTATATGATGACGGTAATTCAGTTATCACCATCTAGAACATGTGCTACGAATGTCTTCTAAGCGAATCCATTATTTGTTAACGATAGGACCGATTGGAAAAAGCTAAGAGATAGTTAGTCCATGGCATGGTGTCATGGTATGAAAAAAAGCTGGACACGCCTGGCATCTGTCAGTTTTTCACGACTCCCTGGTTGAGATCCTAGAGATGGTCCAACACTGGCTTGAGACAATAACAAACAGCTCAGAATAGAAGCCAGTTACTGTCCCGTTATCTTTTTTGAGTCTCTTCAGGTAAGATTAATTTTTTAAGTGAAATAAATATTTCTGGTCCTATTTTTGTTAACTGGACTGCTTCATCTATTATTTTTCTAGGTCTCATACATTTTCACTCATTACTTTTGTTATAATCATCTCCCCTTCTCCATCTTTCCGAACACTCATCTTTTTTACTGTGTAACGCCCCCGAGTGCCCTGGTACAGCTGAGAGGGGGGAGAGTTCGCTCTCCTCGAAATGCTCTCACACGACCACGCGTAATAGCCTCTCCCAGGGAATTCCTACTCACTGCCTTCTCGTGGCATTACTGTTGTTTACGAAATTGAGAGGACGAAAAGCGAATCTACGGCGCTTCAACCGGTTCGGTGGATACGGAAATTGCACCTAGGGGAGTTGGAAAAACCTTGATTCCAAACCAATGGTACACATGGGTTCCAGTATCCTGAGGGAACAAATGGCGTATGAACAAATTGTCGGTCACCGGCTACCATGGGACTGCATCTCCTCACAATGCTCCACTGCCTTGTGGGTTAGACCTTTAGGTCAAAGGCTTGGGGTGTAATCCCCTAAGAAAACCACCTGCTTCGGTCTGGGAACCCGGGCATTATCACAGCCCTCGCAAAAATAGATGAAATGAAGCTTTTTACTGACAATACTAATCTCGCTCCTACTAGAAGTCAGACAATTTACATTATTATTATTATCATTTAACACGTCGATTATTCACTCCTTTTTATTCTCAATTTGTGTATCCATACTTTCCAACTTTTGCAGCAGTTCGCCCACGGTGGAAAATCTGTTCTATCTAAACGATCTCCAGTCACTGTCTGGTCGAAAGCGAATGCTTCTACCGAACACGAATACTGAACCAGTTTTTCTGAAACCACGTACGCCGTTCAAACTAGCTTCCTTCAACGTTCGCATACTAATGCAGATCGGACAACAGATAGGGCTGGCTATGTCTTTGGAAATTCTTAATGTTGACGTTTGCTGTCTATCCGAGACCCGCATTCAAGACCCTAGTGAAGTACTACAAATTCGCTCTCCATCTGTCGCTTCGAAAAGCTTGTTTCACATGAGTTTATCTAGGGACCCTGTGGCATTTTCGTCTGGTCTTGTTGGCATTGGTGTCGCACTAAGTGCTAGAGCTGAGGCTGCACTAATCCATTGGATCCCCATTAACAGTCGGTTATGTGCCATTAGATTAGAAAGTTTCATCAAAGTAAGAAGAAATCGACGTGAGAAACGGTGTCTTTTCGTCATCTCCGCCTATGCCCCGACAGATTGCAGCCTGGATGCAATCAAGGACGAATTCGATTACCAGTTAACTGTTCTTCTCCAGAAAGTGCGCTCGACAAATATTGTAGTACTAGCCGGAGACTTGAATGCACAGGTTGGGCGTCTAGACACAGAAGAGAGTCGTTTAGGTGGCCGATGGGGACTTGTTGGTCGCAGGACAGATAACGGAGACCGTCTACTGCAACTGTGCACAGACCACAATCTGTTCCTGGCTAGCACTAACTTCCGGCACAGTCATCGCCGGTGTGCCACCTGACGCCCTCCTTCTGCATCTTAAGCCTGAACTCAGATAGATCACATCGCGATCAGCTACCGCTGGCGTGGTTGTGTACAAAACTACTGCTGCTTTTGGAGTACCTATCTGGACTCTGATCATGCCCTGGTCTGCGCCAATCTTACCTTACTTTTCAGTAACCAATGAATTGACCGTCATCAACGGATTGATGTTAGTAAATCGGTTGCAACTTCTGTTGCAAGTAAGTATCGAACCGAGCTAGATTCTAGGCTAGCCACCATACCACCGAAAAGTATAAATGAGCATTGGTTGCAACTTCATGACGCCATGAAAATGGCGAGTAAAGCCGCTTGCGGATTCGCGAAACGTCCTGCTTATAAAAAATAAGGTTTTTACAGGCTCCTTACAACGCGTTGAAGCACGTCAGTCTACTCCGGATGACCACGACTTTGACCGTAAACGAAGATTGCTGTGTAATGAAATTGTGCAAAGCTTGCATAAGGACTAAAAAGACTGGTGGTCGGAGCGTGCTAATAAGTTGGAAGCAGCAGCTGCATCTGGTAACTGCTGGAAGCTCTTCCAACTCATCTGAGCCACTGGCAACAAGAAGTCTGGTGTGAGTGAAACAATCTACGAGGATGACGGGATGCCAATCACTAACATTTACCGACGTCTCGGAAGATGGGTGGAATTCCTTGAAGGGCAGTTCAACTGGCCTGCTGCTCCGACAACATCGCCTAGATCCTGTCCTCCATGGCCGGTGACGACCGATCCACCAAATGAGGCAGAAGTCCGCAAGGAACTCCAACTCTTGAAACGTTACAAATCACCGGGCCCAGATGACTTACCTCCGGCTCTTTTAAAAGATGGTGGTGCCTTTCTGGTTAAAGAACTGACTATGTTGTTTACAAAGGTTTGGAAGCTAGAGAGTGTTCCAGCATCATAAAATGAGTCGATAGTTGTCCCTATCTTTAAAAAGGGTTCACGTCGTTTCTGTAACAACTATCGGGCGATAAGTCTACTTCCGATCTTATCCAAATTATTGGCTTGTCATACTTCGTAGGTTGTTCAAAACCCGAGAACGATTGACTCGCGAAAAGCAGGCTGGTTTTCGTTCTGGTCAAGGATACATCGATCATATCTTCACCCTTCGCCAAATGTTAAAACACCGTCATACTTACCACAGGCCAACAGTCGTAGTGTTTTTGATTTCAGGGATGCCTTTGATTCGTTGGATGGGATTGTTCTCTGGGATTGTCAATTAAAGAAGGATGTGCCTGAGAAGTTAATTAACATCTTAACGGCCCTGTATACATACACCTCAGGCAGAGTGAGGACATACAACCACCTTTCTCCATTCATCTATTCAAGCAGTGGCGTAAGACAGAGTTTCCCAATCTCACCATTCCTCTTCAACTCTGCCATAGATAACATCCTGGAAACAGCTCTGATGGATGTAAGTAATGGCGGTGTGGATCTGTTGCCTGGAGAACGACTTCTCGACCTTGAGTGTGCGGATGATATTGTCTTGCAGTGTGATAATGCCCATGTCATGCAATCCCTGTCTAACCAGTTGGCAATCAGTGTCCGCAGGTACGGCATGTGCTTTGCACCCTCCAAGTGCAAAATACTCCCACAAGACTGGCAGGATTCGAATTCTGTACTAAACCTAGATGGTGAGCAGATTGAATTAGTTGAGAAGTTCGTGTATCTAGGCAGCTGCATACGTGCTGGTGGTAGTGTAAGTGATGAAATCGATGCGCATATAGTGAAAGCCAGAGCGGCTTATGCAATCTGAGCCATCTCTGGCTCCTTTGTGATTTTAGTCTGGATGTAAAAGGTCGGATTTACAACGCGTCGGTGAGAGCGGTTCAGCTCTATGCTTGTAAAACCTAGCCTCTCTGAGTTGAGGTTGTTAGACGACTCTCTGTGTTCGATCATCATTGTCTCCGAAGGATTGCTGACATCCAGTGGCAACACCATCTTAGTAATGCAGAGGTTCGGCATCGTGTGTTCGGGCGCAGAGACGATAATTCAATTGGTGTCACCATCTTGAAACACCGACTTCGGTGGCTTGGACATGTTTTACGAATGCGTCCCAGAGACTTCCACGTCGTGCATTATTTGCCGACTCTGGGACTGGTTGGAGAAAGCGGAGAGGAGGTCAGTGTATGACATGGTGTCATGGTACGAAAGAAAGCTGCAAAGGGATGGTTTCTGTTGGTCCTCCACGACTCCCTGGCTGGGGTACAAGAGATGGTGCAACACAGTGACTGGAGACGTTATCAGATATGGCTCAGAATAGAAGCCAGTGGCGATCCTGCTGTAACCTTTTTTTTACTTTCTTCATGAAGAGCGGTCATAACTTCCTTAACTGAAGGAATTCTACTGGTTATACAGTTCAGTTTCCTCCATCATTACTCTTATTACATAAATATGTATATGCATCTTACCCCTTTTCTCTTCCCATCCTGATTGTTTTGTGTGGCGCATATATATTTGGTGCCCCCTTGTACCAATACTTATGTTTAAGTAAATAAAATGTAACGCATAAACATTTTGGTGCTCCTTTGTACCAAAACTTGTGTGTTTAAATGAATAAATAAAGTACTGAAAATTAATGTTCCTATACTTCAGATCTGATTAGCCAGTTTGTGCAGTAATTATGACCTTTTGGTAGTGATACAAAGTAATACTGTGAATTAATATCTGACATAATTCAACCACTATTAGTGAAATTGAACACATGTTTTTGTCTATAGTTGTCTTGTTTCCATAGAAAGAAGGATAAACTAACAAATTATTCTAAACATGTGTGACTTTGTCGCAGCCCATTTTAATCCCAATAATGGTCTTCTGAATGAGCTTGTGTTAAACTTAATAAGACATTAATGTAGTTTTAACCTGTTAATACAGGTATAATTATTCTGGCAAACTGTTACCCTCTACAATTTAGCCACCTTGTTCAAGTTTCTTTCTTAGGATTTAAATTACAAGTGGTGTAAATGCACTGAATGATAATCAGCTCCTCAGGTCGAAATGGAGGTTTGAATGCGTAGTGAAAATCTAATACTATCATTCTTAGGAGGAAATCAGACAGACTATAGTTGTCAGATTAAGCCAGTGGACAGAATAAAACTTAGAAAATGAAGCTGAACTACTTACATTTAGAGCAAGCACATAGCAGTGTTAACTGCCGCTAATATTTAGCTAATAGAGTAAGATTCACATATTCTGACCTACTATTAATGACAAGCAAAAACACTAGTTGCAATCTATTTCTTTGGTCTGATAGTACCTTTTTTGTCTGGGTTTGAAAGCCTTGAGTGTTTCAGTTCCTCGTGCAGCTGGACTAAAAACAGTCTCAGAAATTCTTGGGCATCTTGTTGTGCATAACCTCTGAACATTGGGTGCACAATGCAGAAAGTATCTAAAATTGCATTTGCGTTGAAACAGCGTGGTCTAAGTGAGAAAAGGTAATAGAAAAGCAGATATACAGTACAAATTACATGGTACCAAATACAGGATTCAAATTAATTGAAATCAAAGGAGAAAATCAACCAGAACAGCTTTATGTAAACCGTTATCTGTTGTTCAAATAAAAAAGATTAACCACAATCTTACTTCAATAAAGTTACGAGTACCAACATTTATAATTCATGAATTGCATTCTCACAGCAAAAATAAAAAACAAAATCCTCAAAATTGTTAAACGGATTCAGAATGATATATTACGATGACCACGTATAAAACATAATTCTGTAAATTTATTAGGGATTTTGTCGTTAATTTCCAGGCATAAAAGTGAATTGACCCAATATTAATACGCAAAAATTAAAGGAGCTGTAGCAAAAGTAGTACCAACTATATTGGGAAACTAGGTATAAGATATATAGGTCGAGAAAAACAAGTGGTCACAGAAAAATTATGAACGTTAAGACTGGAAATTTCAGGGTTCTCCCTTTTTTCAGACAACCTAGTTGTACTCTACAGGTTACTAAGTCCTACTAGAATTCCAGAAATTGTTTTGGAAATAATTCATTAGGATTATTGTTACTAGGATAAGTTCGTGGTGAATGTTTAGTTTGAGGATAGTTTACACCGAACACTGATTTCATATACACAACCTTAAACAATGAGTCATCAGATAACTTTATCCTAGTTTTAAACTACTCAGCAGAGTTCAAAAAAGTGAGAATCATAGCGAAAAGTATGGATGAAGATTAAGCATAGTTAAAAATGGTAAGAATTGATACACTACTAAGGTTGCTGACTTTTTACAACAAGAGGTCAAAAAAGATCGGCACTACAGATTACAAACCTTAAATCCCAACGACGTTATAGCCTGAGAATCATAGAGCATTAAATAATACATTAAATACTACTTACAAAGTGGTCAATCAAACAGCAGTCCCTTAAGCTAAACGGTTAAGCTCCTAGGTTAAAAAACTACGACTAGCTTATCTAGTTTATCATCCTTCCGAAAACATTTTTCAGAGTAAGGAACCAGGAAATAAAAATGTCTCAAATTTTTAAATACACCCGAGATTGTCACGTTCACGATCGAATTTCTTACTCCTTAATATCTACACTATCAACGTTTTTCTGTAGCTTCATATTTTTCCGCATGTATAGTAAGTTTTGACGTATCGGATTTACTAAACATTATTCTTTACTTTCTGAAACTGTGCTTCCAAAAATATGTAGAAGCTTTTGTTGTTCTAAAGACGATTTACATAGAACAAGCTTTATTAACTACATGAACACTAGAGAATTTAAAAATGCAGCTAGTTTGAAACCACGGAAAGCACCAAGATTAAATGGATTGATAATGCAAGTCTTAAAGGATGACATTCCAGTTTTTAACCTGAATCGATGAAAATTTGTCTTAGGTCCTACGTAGGATATGACTGGTATCAAGATAGGTGAGATAGCTAGTTGATAGATGACTTTAGTGATATAAGATAGCCGAGTGATGGCTGTTTACTAAACCTTATTATTAACTTAAAATCTCGAAAGATTAAAAATCAAAGAGAAGACTGCTAGCCAGGTGAATAAGTTTGTCATATGAAGTAACGTGCTTATGCTCAGAATATAAACACAAAAATACATAGTGAGAAACCACAGATTGCAAGAAATTAGCTAGATGCCATTTGGTCACCAATCAATATGACCTGACTGTTAGGTTTAATTTCGGGAACTCTATCATCATATGAGACTTAGTAGTAATATTACTTCACAGTGGAGTATTGAACTTAAAGTTCAGTTAACCAGGACCCAGATTGAGCATTTATATATTACTACTGATCATCATATGAAGCATGACTGAGAACCTGACATTTAAACTTAGAAACAACTGAATCAAATCACTACGACGCCTGTTTGGAATAACAGTATGACGGCAACCAACAAAATAACTGAATAAGGTTTTGTGTAGATTCGGAGTGCCAGAAGACATGGTGACAAAACGAAAAGTCCCTGGTTAAAGTCCACACGTTAATCTGAATTAGTAGTTGGTATCATTAGTGGGAAAGTCAAATGAGTTTACTTATCTCTATAAACATCAAGTCGATTGTTTTCTCGCTTTATTTTCATTCTAAATATGCTCTGAATACTTGATTTTATATCGCCAATGAAATGATTATTTCACCTCCTTTCTTACTATCATTCCTCTTTATTGTGTTGATGACGCATTGCCAAGGACAAAATGTCAGGCCACATTGCGAAACAACTAGTGTCAACCTCGCTCTAAATTTCTAAGTAAACCCCAGTCTACATTTGCGACTATTGAAAAATCAAAAAGGAAAGCATTTGCACTACATGTAGGATTCTAACTTGCGTTTTCAAGTATGTCAAGGGAAAAGTGTGACACCATACTTCTGGAATCAGATACAATAACGATGAAATGAGAATCATGGCAAAAATACACACAATTTCGCAAAGGCTACGCTACCGAGGTCTGACGGACATGTATTTTGTTCAAACATTAAATCTAATTACCTTTCATTTCCCCAAAATTCAGAAAGTAGAGTGCAATAATGATTGAACAACACAAGTCTTCGAGTTGGATCAAGGATATTATGGCACTCGAGGAAGAATTCTGTTAAATGCGGACTGCAAAACTGTAAAAAGGATGACTGGGAGTTACCAATTTGATAAGGCTTGTAAAGCGGCATTCATGTAACAAGTGTTGCCTGAATTACGAAGTCCGCCAAGCCCTATAGAAAGCAACTGATCCGACCTTATTATAGTATCCCCAAACTCCTCATTCATATTCACAAGCATCATTAAAACACATGACGCTAGCAGCCAATATGTACAACCCGCGCCAAGGTGACAAATGGTTCAAATGGTTCAAATGGTTGAGGACGGAATAGAAGAAGCTTTCGCTTAACGGGCTTCCGTGTCTGGTAGCAGTGGATCACCAATACCTCCAGGCAAGAACCTAGGTATATGAACGATAATAGAGGGAAAAAAGAATTTGGTAAATCATAATAATATGTTATCCTTAGTCCTTAAAATTAAGTCAAGTTTTCTCTTAAAGGACTCCTGGGAGGTCGCTTGGACTAGCTCAGTCGGAAGCGAATTCCAGCACTTGACAACTTTAACGGAGTAGAAGTTGTGTCTGCAGTCTGTTCTGCTATGTAGGGTCTCCAAATTCTGGGTGTTACCCCTGAGGTTAGTGTTATGACTAAGCTTAAGAAGTTTAAGGGGATGACCAGAAGTATTAAGGATACTATAAGTCATAAGAAGATCACCTCTAAGATGTCTGTACTCTAACAGGTAAAGGTTAAATGATTTGAGGCGCTCTTCATAAGGTTTGAATTTGAGACCCCGAACTGATTTCGTGGCTCGACGTTGTATACGTTCCAGAGTGACCTTATCCTTTTGGAGGGAGGGAGGAAATACTATGTTTCCGTTGTAGCTGTAAATAATTCCCCAAAATCAATAGTTCATTAAGTGTTCGACATTGGATGCTGACCACGTGTTTAGGTTAACTTGTTTAGCTGAAGGCTTTCGGTCATGCATCCGTACCAGATCACGTTTCAACTCGGCGTGGGACACAGCTCCTACGTTTCATTAGCCAGCTCATAGAAAAGGTCCTCGATATATTGGTAACGAATCAAATATATCTTTCCTGCCTCTTCTCGTCTGACTTCTGATTTCTATCTGACTGGGAACAATCGAATTTAGAAGGTGCTACTGGTATCTAGTTGTAAAACTAGAATATCCGTTGCATCTTCATTGGTGAGCCCGACGTGATCTGGTACACCAAGTCAATATACTGTGAGTCTGTTCCATTTTGGAATATTATTATTCATTGTTATTCTTTATTTGAATTTTATATATTGTGATATACTTTTTTCGCGAATTTTTTTCTCGGATATATTTTTAATTAGACATTTTTCGTTATCTATATTACTATGACGGAACACTCTCCTAAGGTTCTTAAGTTTAAGTCTATCCCCCCTATTTCGATTCAGTTAACCCCATTTTGGCCCGACGATATCGAGTATTGGTTCTGCTACGCAGAAGCCGATTTTAACGTGCACGGAATCACGGACTCGCGTACACGTTTCCTCGCGGTAGTTAAGGCGTTACCGCGCGAGTTTAACAGGTACGTAACACCTAGTATGTTTACTAGTGATGTTCCCGAACCTTACGAAACGCTTAAGCTATCGATTTTAAAACGAGGAGATCTAACTGATCGACAACGGTTAGACCAACTCCTCAACAATATCGACTTGCAACATCGTTCTGCGACGGACATGTTGCTTAGAATGAAATAAGTCATCGGCCAACGAACTTTCGATGATGGCTTATTTAGACAACTTTTCTTGTCCAAACTCCCTCAACAGGTGCAGGCAGTGCTTGTTTCATTTCAAAACAATGCCATAGATGAACTAGGTGCATCTGCCGATCGAATCTTAGAAATCACTAGATCTTCTAAGGCCGAGGTTTTTTCCATTAAAGAAAAACCCCAATCGACCTCGACTGACATGGCCGAACTATGTCACACGCTTACACGATATCTTAGAGTTCGCAATGACCGTAGTCGGTCAAAAACCCCGCGTAGAAGCGCCTCGCGTAAGCGATCTGGCTCTCGACCACGAGAGACAGACAATCCCGACTGGTGCTGGTATCATAACCAGTACGGTAGGTTTTCCAGAAATTGCAGGAAACCTTGCAATTATCCGACTTCAAAATCGACTGACACGAATAAGATTTCGGGAAACTTCCCAGCCGGCACGCGTTAACGGCAACCGTAGCCGGCGAACACAGCCGTCTGTTATACGTCACGGATGTGACTACGAAAGTTCGCTACCTCGTCGACACTGGCGCAGAAGTTAGCGTTCTTCCAGCAAATCCCGACGACAGACTTCGCGAGTCTGTTTTAAGTTTACAGGCGGCAAACGGAAAGCCGATCGCTACTTATGGTAAAAGGTACGTCTACTTTAACGTGGGTTTACGCAAACACATACACTGGATTTTCGTGGTTGCAGATGTCTCTACGCCAATCATTGGTATAGACCTGTTACAACACCACAATCTACTCATCGACACACGCTCACGAAGGTTAATAGACGGAAACACTAAGTTATCCGTTTGCGTAACTCCTTGTTCTGGTTGCAGGTTATCCCCAGTCACGATTAAGCACACCATAGACCCCTTGTACCAATCAGTACTCGACAATATACCCTGGAATATACCAATCGCAATCGAAATTAAATTGTGTAACTAGCAATGTTACACATCACATCTCGACTACAGGACCATCTGTATTTTCGAAAGCTCGAAGACTCGCTCCCGAGAAGCTTAGGTTAGCTAAAAACGAATTCGACCACATGATGGACCTAGGGATAATTCGACCATCGAATAGTCCATGGGCATCCTCATTGCACATGGTCCCTAAAAAGGACAGCAATGATTGGCGGCCAACTGGTGATTATCGGCGTCTGAATGCTAAAACCATTCCCGATCGTTACCCGTTGCCTCATATTCACGATTTGACAGCTGCCTTGAAAGGTACAACTGTCTTTTCGAAAATCGACTTGGTTAAAGCTTATAACCAAATCCCGATGGCACCTGACGACATTCCTAAAACCGCCATCATCACTCCCTTCGGTCTTTACGAATTTCTACGAATGCCTTTTGGTTTAAGAAATGCGGCTCAAACCTTCCAAAGGTTTATAGACGACATCTTCCGAGGTCTCAACTTCGTACATGCGTATGTTGATGACTGTCTAATAACAAGTCCGGACAGAGAATCGCATCTCAAGCATCTGGACATTGTTTTCGATCGACTCCAAAGGCATGGCATTACTGTCAACATACAGAAATGCCAAATCGGAACAAACTCCTTAGACTTCCTAGGACACACCATTGATGCCCAAGGCATTCGACCACTTTGGAGCAAAGTGGCGGCCATTCTGGATTACCGAGACTCGACCACGATCAAGCACTTACGAACTTTTAACGGACTCGGAAGTTTCTATAGACGGTTCATACCCAAATGCGCGTCCCTAATGAAACCGTTAACCGATCAGCTTCGTGGAAATGCGAAATCAATTAGTTTAGACGACATAGCCCGTAAAGCATTCTCCACAGTTAAGGAACACATCGCTAAAGCAACCTTGCTTGCTCATCAGGACAGTCAAGCGCCCATTTGTATCGCCGTAGACGCATCCGACTCAGCAATCGGAGCAGTCTTACAACAATGGGTTAACAACTCGTGGCAACCTTTAGGATTTTTCTCGAGACGGTTGTTAGACGCTGAATCTAGGTACAGCACGTTCGGTAGGGAACTCCTAGCTATGTATTGTGCTGTACGGCATTTCCAACATTCCATAGAAGGAAGAAAATTCACACTTTTTACCAATCACAAACCTCCTATCTTCTCCTTAAGTTCATCTTCAGACAATTACTCACCGCGAGAGTCTCGACAACTCGACTACATTTCCCAGTTTACTTCAGACATACAACATACTTCTGGAGCTAACAATGTAGCCGCAGACGCCTTGTCTCGAATAAATTCCTTGAACAGTTTCCAAGGAATCGACCTTCTTAAACTCGCTCAGCTTCAAAAAGAAGACATTGATCTTCAGCATGAGTTATCCTCGACAACTCTTAAACTAAGTATTAGGCAGATGGGAACAGGTGAGGAATCCTTACTCTGTGACACATCTACAGGTAGGGATCGTCCAATTGTACCAAAACACTATCGCCGCAACGTCTTCAATACGTTGCACAATCTTTCTCATCCAGGTGCTCGTGCAACAATCGAACTTATAGCCGAACGCTTTTGTTGGCCTGGCATGAATAAAGACGTGAGGGAGTGGGCACGCTCCTGCGTAAGCTGTCAGAAATCTAAGGTAATCAGACACAACAAATGTCCCTTAGGTTCTTTCAAAACCCCTGACGCTCGTTTCGACCACGTCCATCTAGATTTGGTAGGACCCTTACCCGACTCGAACGGATACTCATATCTCCTAACATGCGTAGACCGTTTTACTCGATGGCCAGAAGCAGTACCGATTAAGGACATTACTGCTGAAACCGTGGCCCGCGCTTTCGTCGAACGATGGGTAGCAAATTTCGACTGCCCTTCAACCATCACTACAGACCGCGGACGCCAGTCCGAATCTGGACTTTTCCGTTGTCTGACCACACTTTTAGGAATCACGCGCTTCCGAACGACCGCCTACCACCCACAAGCAAACGGGTTGGTAGAACGTTTTCATCGACAACTAAAAGCCTCATTATCAGCTTCAAACGTTTCACAGTGGACAGACGCTCTTCCACTCGTCTTGCTAGGTATCCGCAATGCAGTGAAAGCTGACATTGGATACACGGCATCTCAACTCGTTTACGGAACGACACTTCGACTCCCAGGAGAATTAGTAGATCCTTCAGCTTCTTCATTGAACATGGATCTAAACTCTTACACGAGTAGGCTTACAAACGCTATGCGTTCAGTTAAACCTGCTCACACTCGACCTCAATCAACTGATGTTTTCGTCCAACCCGAATTACGACATAGTACACACGTCTTCGTTCGTCGAGACTCACATCGACGACCCCTCGAATCAGCATAAGAAGGACCCTTCAAAGTTCTTCAACGCGAACCTAAGTACTATGTAGTTGATAAGAAC
Organism: Schistosoma rodhaini; assembly: GCA_944470415.2. Classification (NCBI taxonomy): domain Eukaryota; kingdom Metazoa; phylum Platyhelminthes; class Trematoda; order Strigeidida; family Schistosomatidae; genus Schistosoma; species Schistosoma rodhaini. The sequence goes on from OX104037.1 coordinate 39,264,124, forward strand.
GGTACGAAAGATAGCATCAGTATCGATCGACTCAAAGCTGCGTACCTAGAAGGAAACCCTAGCTACGTCGATTTTCCTTCGGTACAAGCAAACGACACAGCTACTACACTCGTAGTACCCTACACGACAACCGACACACAACTTGATACTTCGTCAACGTCGATAGAAAAACCTAAAACAACGCGTTCTGGAAGACGAGTCAGATTTCCAGAACATCTTAACGAATATTGCACGTAGGACATAAGCTTTATCTTGAATTACCTTTTCATAGTTTATTATAAAAAATTTTTTAATATGCTCATTTTTTTATTTATATAAAAAAAACAAAAAAAAACATTTGTGAATACCCAGTCTAAGCGTGACGGCGTCTGACTGTTTCTCCAACGGGTTGCCGACTTCACATTTTCAAATAATCCCAGACTCAAAGTACAATTCCAGACATTAGATTTCAGATTTGTGCAGTATGGACAGAAGATTTACGGCTTGTGTTGATCACTTTCAAGTAAGCTTTTGAGAGTTTCCAGTCTTTTCATGAATGAATTGACTGAAGGGGCATACACTGTCTCTTCGGTTGACAGGTCCCAAGAATTGACGAGTGGCGTGGTCTTTCGTCTTATGGGAGTTGTCTTAATCCTGTTTTATGTTTTGGAGTGACAGTCGGATCCTTCCGGTCCGTAGGAAACTCACCTTGGCCAAGTGAAAATGAATATAGTAGTACGTATTGCAGCAATATATTGTGTAAATTGGTCTCTAGATTTTAGAGCGTAGTTCATCCAGTCGTGTTGATTTTTCCAAGTCTGAAGTGATAAAGACCTTCGTATCTGAATCTATTTATTCGTCTAGAAGAGTCTCCTGAATGAAAACTGTCTCGATGTAGCTTTTTCCCGATCATCCTTACTTACTCGACGTCCAATTCCTTCTGTTTTGAATCCAGTGCTGCATTCTTGTTCTGTAATTTATGTAAGGGACCAGTTTTTATTCTGTTTGATTACATATTGGGACATATTTTCATATTTTCGCAGTTTCTTAGATAGTAATTATAAACTTATGTCATACCAACCTGTGGTGTTCCATCGCACTTGCTATGCCAAGGCTGATGGCATTGTTTAAACGTTTCTTTTGTCATAGAAAACGTCGAATATGCAGGTCTACCTGGGCAGGCTGCACTCCATCTTTTTTAGGACTGTCTAGGGCGTAAATGGTTGAGTTACCTGATTGTATGACTGCCTGAAACGAGTTCATACCTCTCATACTGATGCGCCTGAGTCAATTATTCAGTTATCTACCGGGGCTGGAAAGATAATTACCTTCAAATCTGCTTTCCAAATGTTAGGACTGGGAGGCGCTACTGCTTGATAAGCGATCCAGGTCATGAATTTGAATAAGATGACCGCATGATCAGTTCCCTATAAAAGTGGGAGGAAAGTTATTCGACTGAAATCGTCGCCATGTGTGAAGATTAGGTTCAAAAGAGACGAGGAGGTTTGTAGGTCATATCTGATGAGATCTCTAATGTTTTGGGGGTAAATCTAGGGATATTGTGTTTCTAAGAAAATGCAATCAAGTTATATTGTTAATGTTTCTGCTTCATAGTTTCTCCAGTCTATGAACGGTGTGTCAAAGTAGTCTACGATAAGACTTTTACTTTTGTTGAACTAGAACTTACGTTTGCTTAGGAGGAAGTTATGTACTACATATTTCTGGACTGCGGCATACTAAAAATTATTCAATGTCTTGCCATTTACATTTCATCCAGCAGCTCTACAGTTCACATGTCCTTGAGTCCTGTGTCACTGCCTCTACAGCTCGCATGGTCAAAGTGGTTTTATTATCAGTATAACCCTACAAAAACCCTAAGATTTAGTCTGTTAGCCATACTAAGTAATAAACCAATCACTCAAATCCCACAATCATACACCTCTGACGTTAACAATATTTCTGGGATGGCAAAGACATCAGGTTTTTCTGTGTTACCACGTCTTTCGACTCTATTTTTATACTACGTAGGGTGTGGGCACTTGTATAGCCCACCTTTAATTCAGTGAAGAACTTTTACTTAACACCCACAATGGTTTTGGGATCGTTGTGATCCGAACTTTTAACACTTTAAAACCCATTAGTATGAGGTATTTTCACCGATCCGGCGGCGCGCACTTCTACCTGTGCCGATCGTCTCTTGACGCGAACAATTAGGCTGTGATCATCGCATACATATATTCCGCATCCAGTCAGTTTGCGCGAATTTCACACAAGTAGATTTCTTCAGCAGAAGCAAAGGTAGCTTCCAAGAGGTAACCTTCCTGTGTACTTTCAGAAGCTTATAGATGCCAACTCCTCCTACTGTTTCGGGAGGTAATTTTCTCACCAAGAACCTATTGTGGCCTTGGGTTCTTTCTCGTAAGATTTCCTCAGTCTACGAAAAATTACCGACATGTCTATGAGCTCCGTCTTTACAAGAATAGAAGTTCTTCTTTCCGGAACCTCAACCTTCCAGTCAGATTTGGAGACAGATGCGAAGGTCTCTCCACTTCCGTACTTTGCTGGGTAGCTGTAAACCAACCACTGACCTTATTGTGTCTATTTGCACACCATCTTCATGGCTCAGGTTGTGACACTCCATAGTCTGTTTTGTGTTAATATGTGGATACGGAGCTGAAACCGTTGATTCACATACCTTAATGTTGTCAACAATGTGTTTCTTCCCAGGGAACTTCTTCTTTATTGTAACCACACCTGCACCTGCGAGTTTGCTATCCGCTACGCTGTAGTGGTCCACCCTGGTTGTTTTCTTCAAATCCAAAGCTGAAATCATTGTAAAGCTCGCTGTCACCTCGAAAACAAGAAGTTGCTCATCTGCTACAGGCTGTTTGTCTGAAGGTATATTTCTAGCCATGTTCATCATCTAAGTCGCCACAAGAATCAGTAGGAACCTTGTAAAGGAGCACGATTTGCACAGCTAACATGATAGTGGCTCGCGGTACCTTTTATAAGCAGCATATTGACAGCCAGAGATGATGGTATATCTCGAATGGTTGTGGGCCTGATCTTTTCAGACGGGAACGGTGTGACGAACCAGCTAACTTTTAAGTCACACCCCTCAGTTAGCATCTAACCCCTTCAAAGTACCAAGATACTATGGCTGCTTTGATGACTGTATAACACAAAGGACGTAATTATGGAAATATAATGATAAGAATGAGCGCAGAGAAGTTAGCGAGTCCAGTCCATGGCATACGATTAAATGGTGCGTGTTGGTTGTTCTTGACCCCGCGGAGACCGACGATCTGTTCGATGTTCAGTGACCCAACTACCGGATGATTTCGCTAGGGCTCAGCGAAATTTGACTGACCCTACAGGCCGATGTTAATCAGGTTCACACATGATATTGAAGACACTACAAGTATTGAAGTTTGGCAACCCTTTATCAGTAACACCTGTAATCGAATCGCGCCCAGCCAGTTAAAATGAGAAGTCAGTAGCGAGGAGATATGAAGATATATTTGATGGGTTATCAATATATCGAGAAGTGACTGATCTAATCTGGTTAATGATCGTAGGAGATGTTTCCCACGCCGTTCTGTAACGTGATCTGGTATGGATGCATGACCGAGCGCCTTCAGCTAAATGAGTTCGCTAAAAGTAATGTGGTCAGTATCCAATGTCGAAGACTTATAGAGCTATTGATTTTGGGCATTTATTTACAGCTACAATACCATCCGCTGCTATCGTCACACTGCATTCCATCATCGGCCGGTCAAAGACATCCAAGTCTATCAAAATGATGTTTCACCTGCTTCATTTTAATTGTTAGGTGGTCTTGCACAGAGAGCAACACAACAACTGTTCTCTAGATTATTTGTTTTTTAAGGCTTTAAAGGTTATAGACACTGAACACAGAAAGCTGATATTTACATGTTACTGTGACTGAAAAATCCGACTTTATCAAATATAAAATAATCCTTTTCACCTAGGGATACAATCACTTCCGAAAGATTTACTCGACAAAATAAAGTATCACTATCCTTTCTGTTTCGCGCGTCTAGAAATAAGAACCTAAAGTTAGCATCTTAGTGAATTATATCACAAATCTCACACAGTTCATTTGGCTGACCTAAAAGCAATTAATATAAATCCATTGGCTATTGCAACTATAAATTTGGGCATCTAGGATCGTTTGTATCTATTGTCGTGTTACGCGCCCCTCATGAACTAACAGTTTAGTGGAGTCAATCAGGTGATGCAGGATCCTACGTTGCAGTTTTTGCGTACTTTAGTTACCCATGGAGAAAACAAGTACTGTTTTGATTGTCATCAAAGAGGCCCGACATATGTAAACATCACAATTGGCTCCTTTGTTTGTACAACATGCAGTGGTGCTCTGTAAGCTCGAACCTTATAATATTATTATGTTTAGGAGAAAATATAACCACAGAGTGAAATCTATCTCAATGTCAAATTTTTCTCAATCAGAGATTGACTTTCTTTGCACTCGTGGAAACAAGGTACAGTGGTTTAATACGGCTAATTTCAAGTAGGCATGCCGAAAAATATATTTAGCTCTGAGCGAAGATCAAACCATGACAGAGAAGGACTTGAAAGATGGAGCTTTAGATAATTATTTAAGACAGAAGTACCAGCTACAAAAATGGTAAGTGTGTTGTTTTGGTTGTTCTTTTCAAGAAGGAAATATTTGAGCTACGAAAACAATTAAAGTTTGCATGAAAGGCTGAGGTTTTTGTAATGCTTGTGGTGAGAGAGATTCATCACAGCATTGTTGTATCCATTAAAGTATCATGGACAGGAAGGATAAACACCGCTTATAACACTACCTTATATTCATGGTACTTCTTTCAACATTATCTTTGTCCCCTTACGCCGTTCGATTAATAATTTGCGTTCAATACTCTACCAATAGTACCATTAATACTTCCATCCTTATTGGCCGGTCCTATAAAGGTTTGAAGTCAGTATGTGCTTGTGTGACTACCACGCTAACTTGAAGTAAAGCCTCATGGATTACCTAGAGTTGACTGGTTATTGAAGCCGCCACCAATATTTTACATGCCTGAGTTCTGCCCATAAATATCGGCTGGTTTTTCGGTCATAACTTAATGGTGGATAAACATTGACCGATCCAAATTCTTTTCAGGATAAAGATAAGATAGTGACGAGGTGAAAATCGAAGGTTATAGAAATTATAATGGACAACTGGATACCAAAATTATGGTTCAAAGAAATGAGATAGCACCGTAATTAATATAAAGCAGTATCAGGCTAAACATCTAAATCAGTGATTAACAATTATACTCGGACGTAAATCCAGCTTTAACCATCCATCACCTCACTTGGTGTAGTGTATGTCTAACTGTAGATTTACAGCCTACCTGTGTACTAACGAGCAAGCAACAAGATAAGTGGTGGTTTTGCGTATGTGATACTCTTCAGTTGTTTTAGTTTTTGATGATTCAAAGATTTAGGATTAAACCATAGTTTTTGCCAGTCTTTTAGTCATATACAACGATATATATATATATATATATATATGTATATGTATATATATATAATCTCAGTACTGCTCACTGCAATGTCTCATCATGATTGAGCTATACTTCAAGGACATCTGTAATTGGACGGTACTAGTTTATTCCTATTTCGTCCCTTTATAGACTGTTTTATAGCCATGAAACAACATGAAATGAACTTTCCTGTTTTATAATCACAAATCAATACCAGAATTGTGAAGTAATCTTTGGGTCTATTCTATCACATTTTTTGCATACCTAGTTTTGTACGTATAATATGCTTCCCCAATACTCAAGTTGATCAGATACATTCCCTGTTAAATTCCGACAAGTCAAATTTTTGCACTAAAGTCATATTTATTTTGCAAGAGAATAATACTACACTTTTCAATTATTAGTGAGTAAAACTGATACTCAAATAGTGCCAGTGTTACCGTTCTGGTTATCATAATTGCACGTCTTTTGCTGATGAGGCAGCTCGATGTCATTCAGCGTGTTAGTTTTCTTGGAAGTATCCATAGAGATTGTACTAGTTTTCCAGGTAAAGAACAAATTTATTTACTCGACTGTTTTATTCTTTGCTGCCCGAATAACTCAGTGATAACTTTAGTTTGTTGAACGTTGGCTTAATGGCTAGGGCATCCGAATTCCGGCCACTAAGTCCTGGGTTCGAACCCCAACCTCTGTTTAAGTTTGGTCGACTGAATAGTACCACTGGTCCCAACACTTTGGGTATCGTTCGTAGACAAGTACTTAGTGAATGACCATAGTGTTTGGTTCGATGTGGTATGATTCAGCTCTGTAAACGCTCGATTTCCAACTATTCAACCGCAGATTATATTACACTTTCTAATGACCGACTTATGAAACAAAAAAGTACTTTAACCCGGAGTATTTCCGACTCAAAGTCCAGTACGTATATTCAATAAGTGGTAAGATTAATGATCCTGTAAGTATAAGGGGGATTACAATACGGGTCTATAAAAAAAACCATATTCCCTGCTTACGAATAATTTAATTTCAATTTTTACATTATATTTGTTGCCGAAAGGCATAAAGCTTTCTTTGAAAACTAAACTATCATATGGCAAAGGACTATATTATTCTGAAAACGAGTCTAAGGATAGACAAATACTTGTATTATACTTGGGATTTTATCTTCAGAAAACAAATATCAACTGCTAAATTTTTTCCCATAACTTCATGTCTTTGATCAGTATCAGTTCTGAAAAATAGATACTTTGGTCTAACAAACAGTTGCTGATGTCCATAAACCACGTAAATTTTAACTATTATTTTCATTCATAAATTAATCAGGTCAGATACGTCATTTACCTAACGAAGCTGGTGGGCTTTCCAATAGCATCTGTTCATGAAGTCATTGAGAATCAAACTAAACCATGTTAATAGATGTAGACTGACTGGTTGGGGTCCGGATAATTATCCTAACCAGTGGTTAGAGACTTTGAGTGACATGGTTCAGAATCGTTTGTGGTGGCACAGGTTCATCCATTCTATATCTTTCTCTAAATTTTCAGCTTCTGAATTCCTCGTGATTTTTTCTGTTCTTACTTTACTAATTTATATTTTCTTAAATCGCATCTTCGATCCCTCATTTTTCCTATTATCACTAATACTGTGATTACTCCTAATACTGTGGGATTTGGCATGACAATAATATCTTGTTGTGCTAGTGGATTATGGCAACTTGAACTGTTGCACTTACATACCAGGTTCTATTTTGCGACTGACTTAACGCTACACTTGACTACAATTTTTCCCACCCACTGATACTAATACATTTCGACAAAACTCCAAAAGCATCCGCAGTCGGATTAAAAAAACATTTGTGTATCTTTCGCATTCAGTAGTCACTTTCTAACTGTATAAACTGTTTTAAGGGTTAGTTTTTCTCCATTTGACTCCAATATATGTTGTTCCGTTAACTGACTATTTTAGTAGGCCAGTTCTCTTATTAGTACTATGAATATCTCAAAATGTTAAAAAGCCAAAACACCAGTTGTTGAGTGTATTGTTAATAATTAATAAAATCCACAAGTAAGCACACTTGGGAATGGGTGTGCAATCAAAAAGTCGGAATATCTATATTTATTTCATGAACCTTAATCAATTGTAAGTTTTTGATTGTCTGTGTTTTCAACTAATGAAAAGATAGATAAAGGTTAAGGTTCAGAAATGTGTTTAATCGGATTCACACATACGTTTACATAGTAGGTTAACTGTTTAAATTACAACAGGTAGGTAATAAAAGATTCAATTAGCTTACTATGCTGTAATGCCTTTCAACAGCTTTCGGTTTCGATCGCGTAAAGAAATTTTGCAGATGTAGCTCCCATTCTGTACGTTACTTCCCGACGTTAAGACTGAGTGACAAAAGCTAAGAAGTGGTCAATTCCAGCTTTTCAGATCACAGAGCTTGAACTAATAAAGTCATATATCTAATTTAACGTTTAGTGTGATATGTAATTTTTTTTGATTTCACGTTTAAGGCCTTAAAAAAACACAAGAGAATCGCTTTTACGAACTTTAGATTGCTAACGTTAACTACGGAAAAGGAAATTGACAGTGATTAGAAGTGAATTATACCAAAAACGTATTGAAAGACACTGCAGCCGAGATTAATTTCAAGTTTTGACGACTTAATTAGTATGCCTTCACATGGCTACATAACACATCGATTTCCTACATAGTGAGTGTTTATTTGTACTTAAAGTGCCTGAAAATAAACTAATTAATTAAAGTGTATCAACTGAAACTAGTCAATAAGTTGTTTGTACTTTAATCGATTTTTCTGACACCTGAGTCCATGGTAACTTTTTAAAATGTTCTATAAGGTTGTATCTATACTTCAAAGTTCACTGGTAATGAAACTCCACGGGAAAGGTATATGTTACTTCGTATTCAATATGTTTGACTTCTAACAATAAAAAGTCAACACTGTCCAGTGTTGTGATTATTCATAGAATAAAATTGTTAATGTTGGTATGATTCATATAGAAAGTTAACTTGAATCTGTATAGATGTTAAATTGAAATTTAAGATCTCTGATCAGAATAAATATGGGTCAGATAGGGTGAGAGATATGATAGTGCAATTACAATTCGATCGAGTGGAAGACTAAATTGTGTGAAAAATTAGTAAGACATAATAAGGAGGGATCAATGCTAAGTAAATGAATCATGTATAGGGGAGATTAATAATGATATCTAACCTAATTATTTAACAATCGTTACAAAATGAATCCGTATATAAAGGGCTGGCATTTTTACCTCCTGGATGGCGACCCATGCCCCATGAGAGTTAGCAGGTTTAAGTAATTTTTTCCTCTGGTGTATATTCTTTACAGTGGACATTTTGTCTTCTTTACCAGTTGGTACCTGGGTCAAGAGCTTTGAGGACATAGTTTTGAGTAGTAATTGGATTGCGTGCACCAAATACTCTACATATTGCGAATTATTGTGTTGATATTCCCCAATCGCGTAGCAGGAATCGGTCATTCATAGTCTACATAGGACCTTGGACATATTTGCACCGGTTCAAGCTGCCATATCCCATTAGTACGGTGTGATGAAACATAGTGTCATTCAGCCTTCTCTGTTATTCGAATTTTCTACGTACTGTTATATTATCACATTTCTCCATTAATCAGTATTTGGTTTGTAAATGTTATAGTCAAGCTAAGTTGGTTTTATTATTGATATCTAGGTTTCTGTTACAAGTGTTTATTATTTCTAAACAAATTATTGCCCACAGTGCATCAATAGATCAGTAATTTAATGATCTTTTTCGTTTTAGGTATCGCGAACCAACGTCGCAGATAGAATCTGAAGCTTTGAAAGAAAATCGAGAACTGCTTGAACAATCAGAGAAAAACATGAATCAGAAAGGCCAACGTAATACATGTGGTAATGCAGCTGCTGGACTTATTGTTCTGCCTACTCGTTCAAGTACTAATCTTCCTTCCCAAACTAATCTAACCAGCGGAACAACACAAGCTGGTAATGTCAATGGAGACAGCTTGGTTAGTTTTAATATGTAACTAATTATATCACGTTATATATTCCTGACTGCCTTCATCATAACGAGCAGGAATATATCTATAGGTGTGAGGTTTAAAGGGTTTTTAATATTTATCTATGATCAATATGCAACCATGTAACTGGTTAGTAAATTTACAAACTTAATTATCAATGGTCTTTGTGAGGCCATCTGCAAGATAATCTTAACGTAGCTGGATCTTTAGCAGAGTTACCCAGTCTCATCGTTCTTCTTCAACTTTGTCATTGATGACATTCTGGAAACAGCTCTGATAGGACCGGGTCGCGATGATATGGATCTGTTACGTGAAGAAAAACTCACTTTTTAGCTGAGGACATTCGGTCACTTCTCTATGTTGAATCATCGTTGTCTCTGAAGGATTGTTGACATCCGGTAGAAACACCATTTATCAATACAAAGCAAATATGCAACTCAATAATATATTATATTGTTAGTTAGTGCAGTTAACTCAATTGGCGTTGCGAATTCCATACATACACTAAATTATTGATTAATTTGCACCAACTACTGCGTAGTTCAATGTATTCGAATATACCTATTGACTAGATAAGTAAATAATACATGATTCAGTGTACCTTCGATACAGTTTTTGAATTAGTCGTTGATGAGCTAGGAATTTGTGGTTTCTGTATCATAAACTTGGTCTACAATTTTATTTTTCTTATGTCGAGGAGTATCAGCCCTTGTTCAGGGGGCAAGTAAACAATTGCGTCCATAGTTATAACAAATAAACAAGAGTGGTCTATTACGGGGAGCAAGTTCAGTTTGAAATGCAATCAAAAAAGATAATAATAAATAAACACATTTTTTTATATATCCCAATGAGTAGAAAATTGTGTTTCTGACATTTTGTGACTTAACCTAAGCCATTTTCCAGAGTTAATAAATAAATTAATTAATGCAAGTTTAAGCGGAAATAATTGTTTCCTGGATTTCGACAATCCTTCAAAGACAACGATGAACGAACAAAAAGACCACCGAATGTTCTCAAATAAAGATTGGAAACTCCTTCTCCAAGTAACAGACCCACGTTATCATTAAAACAGTTCCCAGAATCTCATCAATGAAAATGTTGAAAAGTAATGGCGAGATTAAACAACTCTACCTCTAACCTCAGTGCTGAAATATAGCAATCGGGAAAGTTTGTTGTATGTTATTATTTTATATGGTGTGTTAGTGTACTGAATCTTGGAGATGTCAGTAAACGCAGATATACCTTGCTACAAAAGGCGATCCGTGTGCCTAGTGCTGTTTGACGAATCGACTGGACCAGTTAACCATGTGATAACACAACCGGACGTATTTTTTAACCATCAATTTTATGCGTTTAGGTTTTGAGTATTCTAGTTTCATGCTTGCAGTCATTTAAAAGTGAAGTATCTCTTTCCGAAGTCAAGAATGGTTTGCAATGTTTTTTGTTTATACTACATGTACCATTTTGTTCTTTTGCAGACTTATGAAACTTTATCATTAATTTTAGATTCCACAACAATCTGTCACGAATCACTTCATCTCTAGTCAAAAACAGGATGCATTTAATAAAACGACCATTGATCCATTCGCTTCTTTTTCCACTCCAACCTCTTCTTTTTCAAATCTTGTTACTGTTACAATCACCACCACCACAACAACAACAACTACTACTACGCAATCTGATCTCTTCGCAAATTTCTGTCCTAATGTCCTTAATTCTATAAATAATAATTCAACAGTTAAATCATTTCCTTCTAACATAAATTCAACCATATCAAATATTTTCCCAAGTTCATCAATAAATACAATGTCTGGTTTTCCTGGTCCAAGTGGAGGAGATAAGTATGCCGCACTTGCAGAATTGGATGGTTTATTTAAAAATACCGGACTTAAATCAATGGATTCAGAAATAATGGAAAAAGGTATAAATGATATTACATTACCTAAAACCAATGTGTCTAGTGTATCAACTAGTCAATGGGTTACCCCATTTTCACCTCATATTTCTCATTCCAATAATCCTGTTGTCGGAACAACACATGGATGGTCTGCGAATACATCTTTCAAGGATAGTTTACAATCCCTTAATCCGTTCGCCAATCCAACAGTTGGAGTTCAAAACTCTCCAAATTTTAACAGATTCCCTAATCCATTCACAAGTTATCCTATTATGGCAGTACCTTCAAGTATCAATCAGTTTCATGAAACCTTGAGTCTATCCAATCCAGAAAGTAAAAACCCATTCCTTTCAAATGCCCAGCAGTCATTTAGTGCGAATCCATTTTCTAACTTAGCGAACTCTACATCTGCCCATTATTATTCACAAGTAACTGCTAGTTCTTTCTCACCCACTACACACCCAGCTAATAATTTTCTTACAAAAATGAATAATCCCGTGGTAAGTGATTCATATTTCGAATATGTCATGTATCGTCTATGTATTTTTGTATTTGACATGTTGAATCCGTTTTTACCATCTGTATACATTATACTAATACTGTATTCCGTTCAAGCAATTCATACCACTTACTACTTCTGTTCACTGTTTAAGTCATTTGCGTACTAGTCACGTAGATTCAGATCCAAACAGATGGATTAGACGATTCAGGAAAATTTTGCTTAAACAGTATATGGTAATACAATCATAGTAACTAGGCGTCAGCCATCAGTTTAAATTCTTAGTTGCTACTGTAATCTAGGCTCGTCCACTAGCACTAATTGGTTGAAAATGGACCAGTCAGCGTATTCTAGTTTGACCCTATCCAGAGCGTGGGATATTTAGAACTCTCTATAGTGCTAACATTGTGATTAACCTGTAATAAAATATTTACGATTCAACTTAAAATTAAGAATAGTCTTCTTTACGTTACATCAAATTGATATTTCCTTTGTGATTATATATATATATAGTCTAGAAATATCAAGAGATGTAAATTTAGGAAGATAGAGGATACGACGGTGAAATCTATTGCTCCTGAATATGCGTTGGCAGTCAACACTTTCTGACTCACTTTATATCATAAAAGAATATTTCTTCTAGAAAGATTTTCCAAAAAACGCTGGATTATTATTGACGATCTTATAAATCTTTCTACATGAACAGAGTGTCTACATGACATCGAATTCACATCGATCATTTATGAATTTTCTTAAGGGATCACTTTCGTATGTATTTTTTTTACTTTGTACTTCTCGCTTTACTCTCAAATATCTCTTGTTCAATAATAGTAAATAACATTCTGTGTGGAAGTTATATGTAATAATCAAGATATTTCGGTCCTGGTACGGTCGAGAGTTGGGAGGTCCTGTCCTCTCTCTCGAAATGCTCTCACACGGCCACGCGTATACAGCCTCTGCCAGGGAAGTCTTACTCACTGCCTTCTCACAGTGGCATTACTGTTGTTTACGAAATTCAGAGGAAGCACCAGATACATATGCGCCATACAAATCTCATTCGATTTGCTTGAGGGCTGTGATACTGCCCAGGTGCCCGAACTGAAGCAGGTGGTTTTCTTGGGGGCCCGCACCCGGAGCCTTTAACCTAAAGATCTTATCCACAAGGTAGTGGAGCATTGTGAGGAGATGCAGTCCCATGGTAGTCAATGACTAACAATTGGTTCATACTCCGTTTGTTTCATCAGGATACTGGAGCCCATATGCACCATTGGTTTGGAATCAGGGTTTTCCAACTCCCCTAGGTGGACTCGCCTTGTCCACCAACCCGGGTGAAGCGCCGGGCATTTGCTTTTCGTCCTCTCAATTTCGTAAACAACAGTAATGCCACGAGAAGGCAGTGAGTAGGACTTCCCTGGCAGAGACTATACATTCGCTGGCCATGTGAGAGCATTTCGAGAGGGAGAGTAGACTCTCTTCACTCTCGACCGTACCAGGGCATTTGGGGGCTGGTGGACACTGCGAGTTCACCTAGGGGAGTTGGAAAACCCTTATTCCAAACCAATGGTGCTCATGGGCTCCAGTATCCTGAGGGAACAAATGGCGTATGAACCAATCGTTGGTCACCGGCTACCATGTGACTGTATCGCCTTACAATGCTCCACTGCCTTGTGGATTAGACCTTTAGGTCAAAGCCCGACCGTTGCTGCTACCTTGACGTGGTGGTCGGGCTTGCCTATCGTGATGAAGCAATCGAGCTATGCTGGCTGGAACAATCGTTCCTCAAGGTCCTACCATGCCAGACAGGTCGTTTGAAGAGCGGTGAGACTAAAAGCAGCAAACCCAAGGTCCGAAGGCGAAGTCGTACTGTCGACTGTACAGAGATGTGACGGCAGTAAGGTGTTTCCTTCAGACAACCAGCATGACAGCGATGCTGCCTTCCCACAAGGAGGGGTGGGGTTAGAAAAGGTCGGCCCTAAAAATGCACACCTCGCCTTATCCCACGGATATCCGTCTCCGGCGGTAAGGTTTTTTTTGAAGAACGGAGCTAACACGTCAAAAATCCCCCACAAAAAGGTCGTGTGTGACCGACCTCAAGCAGTTGTCCCTTGGGCACTGCTGTCACGCTCTCAGGTCATTAAGACCACTTCTAACCCAATTTCCTTTTCAGGTACCCCCAGGAGAACCCTTCCACGGTGTGGGCAACCGGGAAGTGATAACTGCCCTCATACCTCTAACAGCACTCAAGACCACCGTATTCATAATCAATCTCCTTCAATTCCTACTATTCCTTCTACCTTGACTTTCAACACTAAACTTCCTGTTCCGGTTTCCTCCTCAAGTGTCACCATGGCCAACGATTCTAGTGCGCGAAACGCTGTCCCAGGTCTACTTAAACCTCGCTCCAAACTACACATTGGAGCCTTCAACGTACGTACCCTATGTCAAATCGGTCAACAGGCCTCCTTAGCTAAAACTCTAGAATCTCGTACCATTGATGTATGCTGTGTCTTCGAAACACGCATACAGGATCCTAGTGTGGTCATTCACTTGACCTCACCTCGCCAAAATGGACAGCCAACGAAATACACCCTCCGTGTATCTGGCGACCCGTTGGCTAGTTCTCGTGGACTTGCAGGTGTAGTCATAGCACTTGGAAGGATAGGGACACACGTCGTTGCCTTTTCGTCGTTTCTGCCTATGCTCCCACTGACTGCAGCCATGATGAAGTGAAAGATGACTTTTACAGAGAGCTCTCTGAGCTTCTTCAGAAAACTAAGTGCTCAGACATAGTAGTTGTAGCGGGTGAGTTAAATGCCCAGGTAGGCAGCTTGAATCAAACAGAAAGACATTTAGGTGGGTGTTTTAGTATTCCGGCTCAACGAACCGATAATGGTGATCGTCTGTTGCAACTATGCTCAGACAATCGTTTATTTTTAGCAAGCACTAATTTTAAACATAAGGAGAGACATCGTCTAACATGGCGACCACCTGCACCAAACCAACGATGGACTCAAATAGACCATATTGTCATCAGTCATCGTTGGAGAGGCTCAATAGAAGATTGTCGTATTGGAATTGTTGTATTGTTGTATTGGAATACTTGTTTAGACTCTGATCACGCTTTAATACGAGCGCGCATTTGTCTGCGCCTCAATGGACGCAGGAAAAGTACACTAAGAAGACCCATTAGGATTGAACTGGAGGACGAGAAAGCCAAATGCGAATTCCAGAAACAACTGAGTTCACATCTAGGCAGTTCTGTAAACAAGACTGACACAGATGCTGCTTGGAAAGACATACGAACAGCTGTGGAAACAGCAGTAACATCTATTAGTCATTTAAACCATAGGGCTCCAAAAAACCAATGTATTTCTTCTAAGTCTATTTCACTGATGGATTCGCGTAAACTCATCCCATCAGGCTCTGAACATGACGAAGAGCGTAAAGAAATTAGATCTAGGTTAACTAAAAGTCTAAGGAACGATCGTGAGCAGTGGTGGGCAACGAAAGCAAAAGAGATGGAAAAGGCAGCGGCTGTAGGGAACACCAGGCAACTATTCAGACTAATAAAAGAAACCGGAATTAAGAAGTCAAGTGTAAGTGAGACAATCTCCGAAAAAGACGGAACCCTTATCTGCTCTCAACCCAAACGTTTAGAACGATGGGCGGAACACTTTAAGGAGCAGTTTAGCTGGCCTTCAGCTACTGCACAACTACCCACTATTCCTAGACAACCTGAATGGAACATTGAAGTAGGCCCCCCGACCCTACTTGAAGTTCAAAAGGCTATAGGTAATCTGAAAGGAGGAAGAGCAGCTGGTCCTGATGGATTGGCTCCAGAAGTCTTTAAATATGGTGGTCCGATTTTAGCGATTAGGTTGACTAATATTCTGGCTAAAATCTGGGAGACGGATGTAATCCCATCCGACTGGTCACAATCACTGATTGTCCCAATATAGAAAAAGGGGTCAAAATCATCCTGCGATAACCATAGAGGGATTAGTCTGACCAACATAGCATCTAAAATACTAGCCTCAATAATTATCAGGCGCTTAACTAAGACTCGTGAACTGCAAACACGAGAAAATCAGACTGGCTTCAGACCTGGTCGTGGCTGTATCGACCACATATTCAACATTCGTCAAGTTTTAGAGCACAGACACGCTTATCGGCATCCGACAATGATAGTTTTTCTTGACTTGAAAGCAGCATTTGACTCTGTAGACCGAGAGGTTCTGTGGCAGTGTCTGTCATTGAAAGGTGTACCTCAGAAGTACATAAACCTTGTGAAGGCTCTTTACTCGAACACTACCAGTCGAGTGAGAGCTTATGGCGAACTGTCATATGGTTTTACAACCTCAAGTGGTGTCCGTCAAGGCTGTCCACTATCCCCATTTTTGTTTAACTTCATTATAGACCTGTTGCTGGAAATAACAGTCTTCGACTGAATTTACAGGAATTGATCTCCTACCAGGGGGACCACTAAGCGACTTAGAATACGCAGATGACATAGTCCTGTTTGGTGAAGACGCTGGCAAAATGCAGAGTCTTCTGTTGGAACTCAGTAATAATGCCAGAATGTTTGGGATGCGATTCTCCCCATCCAAATGTAAATTGTTACTCCAGGACTGGCCTGCATCAATACCTGAACTAAGGATAGGGAGAGAAGTAGTCGAACGCGTGGACAACTTCACTTATCTTGAAAGCCTGATCAGCCCTAATGGGTTGGTGTCTGACGAAATCTCAGCACGGATTCGAAAAGCTCGTTTGGCTTTTGCCAACTTACGTCACCTATGGCGAAGACGAGATATCCGTCTATCAATTAAGGGACGAGTATACTGCGCAGCAGTTCGCTCTGTTCTACTTTATGGTTGTAAAACATGGCCATTAAGAGTAGAAGATACTCGTAGGTTACTAGTATTTGACCACAGATGCCTTAGAAATATTGCTCGCATCTGCTGGGATAACCGGGTAAGTGATAGTGAGGTTTAGATACAGGATATTAGGGAATGATGGTAAATCAGTTGATGAGGTCATGAATCTATATCGACTGAGATCGTTGGGCCGCGTGTTACGTATGCCTGAACACCAATTACCACGATGTGCTATGATGACTAGTGTAGGGGATTGTTGGAAGAGAGTTAGGGGTGGCCAAGCAAAAACGTGGCATCAGTGTTTGAAGTCACTAACTTCTAGTCTGAGCCATGTTGGCAGATGCAGACTACCTGGTTGGGGTCCGTGTGACTATCGTAACCAATGGTTGGAGACTCTGTGTGACATGGCTCAGAATCGATCACAATGGCGTAGGTGTATACACTCTTTATCTTCCTTTAAACCTTGAGACTAAAATTGCTTCATATCTCTCCTCCTTCCTGTATTATATCCTTATATACAACCTATAATTTATATACTACTACCACCACTAAATTAATTACTTCTATGAACCCGGTGTTCATCTTGTTGTGCTAACGAGGTATGGCAACTTGGACCGATGCATAAATGTGCCTGGTCCTACGTTGTAGCTGACTGACTGACTGACTTAGGTCAAAGACTCCGGGTGTGGCCCCCTAAGAAAACCACGTGCTTCGGTCTGGCCACCCGGCCAGTATCATATTCGTCACACAATGAAAATGAAATGACAATCTTTTTATGTCGCATATATGTCTTGTTCCTCCTTGTACTAATATTTATGTGTTTAAATAAAATGAAATGTCAATTGAAGTTGTGCTTCTGAAAATCGCTCCTTGTTTTAAATCAATAGATAATACGAAAAGAAATTCTGAGTTGTAAACTCATGCGTTTTGTCATGATTTTTGCTCTGATTTCAATAGAAGATAAACATTTCCAAATGGGAGAATTATTTTAAAAAATTAATCCTTGTTCATTCTGTAGTTTGTTGTATTGTATAATGAACTTGTTTAACACTTATATCACGATTAAACATTTACTGTACCTAGAATTCTGACTTTCTGTTGTTTTTGTTTTCTCTCTCTTTTTTGGCATACAGAATGGAATGCTTGGACAACTGGGTCATACTAATGATTCTACTACTCGTTATCAATTGTCCAATTTCAATCCCTTTTGAGTAAATAGAAAGAAAAAAAATATTATAATAATTCCATACTTTCTTTACTGAGTAATTTTGATTTCATTGTCGGTGATAGATGCTATTCTCCTTTTGTTTTTTGAAAAACCTATTATGGCATTAGAGTAGTGTGTGTGTATATTGGGGGGGGGGAGAGGAAACGAAGCAAATTTCAGCGATACAGCATTTTATTTTATTTTCCGTTTTTTTTTCTCATTGTATTCTTCCTCTTAAGTAGTAGTAGTAGTAGTAGTTTTCTTTCGAAAATGATCAATTTCACTTATTATTGTTATGTCATTATCATCAACATCATCATAATCATTAGCGGTTTCCGTTCATTGTACAAGTGTGTTCCTTCTTTCCCCGTATATTTCACTGGTAATAATAATAATAATAAATCCTCTGAATAGAATACTTCCAAATCAGTCATTTTAATCAATATCAATCAATTCATATTTTACTCTTTCAATACAGTTGTAATATGTAAACGACTTCAACAATGTGTATGTGTGTGTGTATGTATGTTGAATTTCGTAAAATCTCATTTCCTTTTTAGATCAATCGTATATGACAATCATTGGGTAACATTCCGAAAGAATTATTACATAATATTATTATTATCATTATTATTATTGATTTTATCAATATTGAAAAAGATCCAATTTATAATTTTTGACTATTTCTATAATTGTCTCTATCTGTCAGTCTGTGTATGTATGAATCTTAAAAATGACCTGTCTTCATATTACTGAGCTGGTTACCTCTACTTTGCACTACTACGTCTATTTACAAATTGACTACTGTCGCTTTGACTCCTTTTCAAAATTTACAATATCCTAGGCGTATATATTTTAATTCTTAACTGAATTGTTATTCTCTTGTTCTTTTTTTATTTTATTTGTTTACTTCGTTTTTTTTTTTAATGAGAGAGATATTTTTCTTGAGTTTACTTTCTCGTTCATGTTCCCAGTCCTCCTATAAACGTTCAGTATAGTGTTTTGTTATAACAACTAATCGTTTGTTTGTTAGATAATTCTGATTAACAAAATCACAAATGCGAAATTATGTGAATTTTATCTCTGTTGTAAATGACTAAAATGCGTGCTATACATCTTATTCATCGGTGTGTGTATGTCTGTGTGTGTGTGTGTGTTTATAGCTTGTGTAATAAAAGTAAGATGAATACATTTCTTATTCTGTGTGTCACTAATTGGTGTTTCCCAATACAGATCATTACAGTTTATGTTTATGTACCGTATGCTATATATTCTAGTGTAGTGTATTTATTTCATAATGATGATCATGTTAGTGTATGTGTGTGTGTGTAAGTGTACGTTGTTTTTATATTCACTTTGCATGTTTTTACTTTGATGATCAGTTTTCTAGGTGTCTAATGTATAGGTATGCTTTATCTTGTAATCTGATTCTTATCATTATACTGGTTAATGTAATTCATTCACTTGACTATTGTTAAATTATTCACCTTTGTTTTTCTCTGGTAAAAAAGCGTTGATTTTTTGATATATGCTAATTAGACTTTGTCATTATTGTATTATATATTTAGAGAATGTCAGTGCGTATCCATCTGTCATCGTCATCTTATTCATTCCTCTCTTTCTTTCTCTTTCTCAGATACTACATCACACTACAGATTCCCCGATCATTATTATTATCTTTCGTATTGTTAACAGTATTATCATTAACAACTTATCGATAATAAAATTGAATCGAATAAATTGTGTCCAAGTTGTAGTCTCAATTGAAAACAGAAATAATATATTTTCATTTTGATCTCTAACCGTCTGTATTTATGGATCTGTTTCTGCTCATATTATGCGTGTGTGTGTGTGCGCGTGCCCACCTTTTCACATTCCTTATGGTCGAGTTCCTGTTTCTTTTTTAATATCTTCAATTTACTTTTTATTTTTTTTGATTTCATTTGACTGACTAATGATAAGAATAACAACAGCTATATGCAACATATTATTATTATTATTGTGTTCTTACACCTCTTATTTTCTTAGTTCCTTATTTATCCGACCATTCCAAGGAGGTGGGACAACTGTGAAGTAATCAATATTGTCTTATGCTTGAAGTGCTAAATGAGGGAATTGTATTGTCATCAGCATATTATGCAGTAGTTACCGTTTAAAGATAACATTCAAACAATGTTTCGTAATTCATCTGTTAAAGGTAGGAGTATAGTATTCACCTATTTAATTTTCCTTTATTGTTAATCAAAGTGCATTATAGTTCCAGTCAGTCATAGCATAGATATTGGCACGAATATAGATGTAAACGAAATATATATTCATTGAAATACAAAATTTCAAAGATTGTTTCAGCAGAGTTTTCTCTTCGGCATATTCATTCTTTAAAGCTTCACTCTCGAAAATGTATACTAGCTTTTTTTTCAGAATGATAATGAATAAAACTACCTGTTAATAATAATGATAGTTATGGTAATAAGTTCTCTAAACATGATAACAGAGAGGTGAATTAAACAAAAATAATGAAATGTTATTCTTATTTAGAAAGTAAAAATGTAATTATCAGAAGGGGTTTTGTTTAGATTTAGTAATTTTTATAGAGTTGAGATCATGAGTCAATTAAAGCTAGACCATCATGGAAAACTTGAAAGCACTGGACGGCCGTTCCATCCTATCGTGGGACTCCTCAGCAGTGCTCATCCACGATACCGCCTAGCGAGTTTCGAACCCATGACCTACCAGTTTCGCGCCAGAGCACTTAACCTCTAGACCACTGAGCCGGCTGGTATCCAACGGTGTTAATGTCTAACTACAACCAATCCACAAAATTGAGTAACCATTCACCAATGCCATCAGTGAGTTGATATCTCCCAATAGACCTGGTTGAACTCCACTAGTTACTGCTTCTCACTAGAACTCTAGATTTTTCCTTGGTGTTCTAGCTTCAATTGACTCATGATCTCAACTCTATAAAAATGAGGTGTTGAAAACGTGTAAATTTATCAGAAAAATAGATAAAGATAAATAATTGTGAAGAAGGGTTGCTTAACGTGATAAAACAAAACAAATTTTGAAGTAAGCATAATCACAGAAAAGTGTGGAGGCAGAAGTAAATCATTACGGAGTAAAAGGCTATTAGAAAAGGAGATATGAGGGGGTGACCTTGGGAAACGAGAAATTAAAACCATGGTTAAAAAAAGATTGAATAAATTCCTTTCTTATATGTAGTTCTGATTTTTATAGATGTGCAACAAGTGCGTCGGCAATGGTAAGCGGGGGGGGGGTCTCACCGTCTCCTGCTGTATAAATTTGAACGATTCTCAGTCCTGATTTCACATGATATGAACATCATATGAAACGTTATTGTCAAAATAGATATCCTCCATGACTTATTGACAAAATTATAAAATTGAAACCTCTAAAAGTACAAGTAGCTTCCCCATCGAAGTAAATCTTTTAAATCATTTTCAAAGGCGACGAAGCGCCATTCATCTTACAAAGAATAATTTCTCTCTCTCAAAAGGACGTCATCAGAATTTTAGTGATTAGTATTATTCAGCGAACTGATGTTCAGGAAAAGCTTAAATGATAAACTCTTTGATCTTACCACGTGTGCGCTTAATTAACAGTCCACATGCTCTTATGAATCTAGTTATGCAAGTAGTTCACTGCTCATTCTATCCAGGAGCATTTTTTTAGCTTGGCCCCAAAAGATCGGAAATGTGTCGGTAAAGGTCTCCATAATCGATTAGCATTTGAACGCAGTTTGTTCGATCAAGAAAAACACAGCGTTCAAATCGTACACAAGGTAGATAAAAATCCATCAAAGACTGAGCTTTCGTCCTCTTTCATTGCCGAAGCATTTGACAGAACTATGTATACTAAAGAGACTTGTCCAACCACTTATTCTACCATGATCATAATCTCTTGTTTTCCGAAACCATTACCTTCCCTCTAATCTCTTCTACTGACAAATATGTTTCTGTTTGGATTGCTATGCTTCACATCAGGACAGTGGGATATATGAGATACTATCAAGATAAATAATACTAGTATTAATAGCAGTAAAAAACCGCTGTGTTCTGAGAGCGAAGGAATGAATTCATGGAATGTATGTATGGATTGACCTTAGTTAGACTACTATTGAAATCTAAAAAGTTTTAAATGAATCTTTCGTTATACTATAGGAATCCTTAACAGTATGTACTTACGACCCCAATAAGGATAGAACCCAGTTTATTTAGGTCTTGTGGCGAGCGCTTAATCGGCACTCATAGGTTTAAATTCGTAACTTCAGCCAACTGACTAGATCACTTTGATTGCTTAAGGAGCTGATATTGGCAGCTTTAATTTCATTTTCAATATTTATTCAGAAGTTTTGAAGGCAAGTAGATCCCATATTTTCTCTCGAGATGCTATCGTATCGCCTTGTAATACACACAGTACCCCGAGGAATCCTCTCCGTAGTGTTACGATTATATGATATTACTGAAGACTGAGTGACAAATTGTGTTAGTGATTTTTAGCTTTTAAATAAGTGCTACAATTCTGGGTAGCATTGGCGGGTTATTTCCAATGGTCTATCAGATAATGGTGGTCAAGTATTAAAAATAGGGTCGATGGAGTTATTAGTTAGAATTGGGGAGCTGAATTTAATTCCATCGGACTAGTTGTCTAAGTTTATACAGGAAAGTAAACATCTTTTTATAACTACAGAAAAATCAATCCCACTAATGTCATGTCTAATATATTAGCTTTCCATAATTCGACGCCTAACTGGAGCTCGCTTATAACGAATCCAAGAAAACTAGCTTTGTTCCGGAACTGGATCTGAATGTGTAAATTAAATATTCATTCTTCGTTTTGAAAGATGGGCAAAAACTCCTGACCACAAGTGTATTTCTTCACTTGAATTCAACTCCATTTGTGGATATGTTTTATTGACGGGATATGACATACCAAAGAAGTACCTAAACTTTGTAAGGACTATGCTCGAACAATTACGTTTAGATCTGTGTATTGTTCTGGAAGGTCCACGATTTTCACTTTGATTTAATTTTATCATAGTGACGATTTTCTAGGAAACTTTCTTCGTCCAGCTATTTACAAATTGATATATTGCTAGGAAATTCACTTCTCTCACTTTAAATGAGGCGTTTCTTCATAAATGGTCTGCTTTGATACCCAATTCCATCATAGAGAGTAAAAATGTTGGGCGAGTCTTGCAGTGTACTTATCTTCAGAGTTGTCTTACCGCTTTTAGTGGCTAAAAATGTCTCCGAACGGATACAAAAACCTTGTTTGGCTTTGACCAATCTACTCATCTTTGCTATATCGTCTCGGTTATGGTGGTTTTCATTGACTATCATGAGTACGGAATGTACCATACATTGACTTCTTGAATCTTTGAGACAAATACCTGTTCACAGTCGATCAATACTTAAACATCTTTAAATACCCACATTTACAATTATGTTTTTGTTTTGAACTCAATTATTAAGTTAGAACAATTAGGCTGGTTATAGTTAGCTCTACAGGGTTTAAACTTTCTAACAAAATCTATCATAGCTACTTTTGAAAAGTTACTTAATTATTGAATGTGGGTAAACATATGGTAATGATTGGTTATTCAACAACTTTTTTCATGATGTGATGTTATTATTCAACTATCAGGTCATTTAGAAATATTATTGATTAACCTGTAAGTCATGCCTAAAAATAGCCAGTATGACCTTATCTTAACTCGAAATATATTTTAGATAAGCGAACTAAAAATACTCATTGATAAAATGGTGTTTTGTTTTTAGAATACCATCTGTGCTGTCATACAAGACAATGTTTAATATATATTGGTATTTACTTAGTATTGTTTGTTTGAATCTTCCCATTGATGTTTTTACGACTGCAACTGGTCAGTCTCTAATTGGCATATGTGCATACTGTGCGTATTGCCTCGATATAGCCTAAATTCACAAGCATGGTAAGCAAAGACGTGTAGTGGCTAGCAGTGGAATCCGGTTTGACGCGCGTTTCGTCCTATTTGGGACTCGTCAGCTGGATGTACCTGCATCTCAGAGTTGATGTTCGCTCTGGGACTCGAACCCAGCACCTTTCGCTTCAAACGCCATCACGTTATCCACTAGGCCAATCCCATCTCACAAGTAAGTGGCTATCAGGATTCAGTGGCCGAGTGGATAACAAGATGGCGTTTGAAACGAAAGGTTCTGGGTTCGAGTCCCAGAGCGAACATCAACCCTGAGATGCAGGTACATCCAGCTGACGAGTCCCATATAGGGCGAAACGCGCGTCAAACCGGATTCCACTGCTAGCCACTACACATCTTTGCTTACCATATATTGGTATTGTTTCTGGGTTTGTGAACATATCGACTAATCTATATGTATATGTGGTATCGGTTGTATAAGGCAGTTATCATTGAGTAAGTCTCTCCATCTCTGTGAATACCAGTGAATGCAAATAAAAAAAAGTTGTTCCTAAATACTTCGAGTTTAACTAGAAGTGTGTGTATGTGATTTGATCTATTTATAGGAATCAGAATTTATCAATAACGTACTTTTATGCATAATTTAACTCATTTACCAACTGTAAGTTTACGTACTCTGCTTCAAACTAAACTTCGTATAAGGGCTGGTGATTACTAGCTAATATTATTGTTAGCAATATTCAACCTGGTTGTCTAAACGGAATATGATGAATGGGGTTTGAATGTGCACCCTACTGATTTATAGCCTAAAAGTCACCTTTTAATGAAAATAAGAAAAACACATGAATATTTCTTTTATGTACTAAAAACTTACAGTTGTTTAGTGTTTACTCAAGACGAAAACCAGTGTATATAAGTTTATAAATCAAATCCCTTACAACTTTACTGATTGAAATCTGACAGTTGTAATGGAATCCAGGTATGAGACAGTTACCCACCAGTGATACTGGAAGATGATTGGAAAATACTGTGAATTGATTGAAGTTAGGACTGTAAGTCATTGAACGAGAACTCAATAGTCTGAAGGTTAAAAATGAGCCACGGAACATGAAGGTCTTTAGTTCGATGGGTACTACTGAGTTTTATATTAAGACGAAACAGCTTTCTCGTGATTTCTAGTTTGTAATGGCTCTCTAGCTAACACCCATCTATGATACAAACTTCGTATACAGCTATCAATTATGAGGTTCAATGAGAAGAAAGATTGTCATAGCTACTATGCTTTATTCACTGTATTTATAATACTTATTTTTTACAAATTGCAGATCCATCTATCTTTATCATCATAGATATTCATCAGATCAACTATGGATTATGTTAATTTTCCATATAGTTAATCATTTAACTGATAAATATCTGTCTTCGAATATTATATTGTCTTCCTTCCTGTACTATATCCTTATATACAACCTTTCTTTTATATATTAACGCCACTAAATTAACTACTGTGAATTCGGTGTTCATCTTGTTCTGCTAACGAAGTATGGCAACTTGGACCGATGCATATATGTACCTGGTCC
Source organism: Schistosoma rodhaini (assembly GCA_944470415.2). Taxonomy (NCBI): domain Eukaryota; kingdom Metazoa; phylum Platyhelminthes; class Trematoda; order Strigeidida; family Schistosomatidae; genus Schistosoma; species Schistosoma rodhaini. Next base: position 39,289,695 of record OX104037.1, read on the forward strand.
TACGTTGTAGCTGACTGGCTGACTGATTATCTTTATCCCTACATATCATTTATATGAATAACAAAAAACGAACAAGTTTTACAACAATTCCTATTCTTCATTATTAGAAGGGTTTTTTTTGGAGATTTAGTATTTTAATAATTGAAAGCGTAAGTCAATTGAAGCTAGACCATCATGGAAAGCCTGGAAGCACTGGACGACCGTTTCGTTCTATTGTGGGACTCCCCAGCAGTGAGAATCCACGACCTCGCCTCGCGAGACTAGAACCCATGACCTACCAGTCCCGCGCCAGAGCACTTAACCGAGAGACCATTGAGCCGGCACCCAATGTTGTTTATGTCTAACTCCAACCAATCCACGAAGTTGAGCAACCGTTCACCAATTGTCTTCAGTGAGTTCCTATCTTACAACAGACGTGGTTTGAACTCCACTGGTCAATGCTTCTCACCAGAACTCCTGGATTTACCTCTAGAAGTCAGTTACTACTGAGCATATGATTATTATTATCAGAAGGTACTGGTAGGTCCTTGGTTCGAATCTCGCGAGGCGAGGTCGTGGATTCTCATTGCTGAGGAGTCCCACAATAGGATGAGACGGCCGTCTAGTGCTTCCAGGTTTTCCATAGTGGTCTAGCTTAGATTGTCTCACGCTTTCAACTATGAAAATTCCTATTCAATTATGTACTATTTAAAATAAGTTTTGTTTTCAGTTAATTATCATCCGATATTTATCGATAACATCAATGTTTATACAATCCAGATTAAAACCTTCACATATTCTGACCCTATGTGTTAATATGAAATGCAAATTTAAACAACTGGACAAATAAAAGAAACATGAAAACAAAACAAAGTTATTTTAGAAAAACAACGAATCAGTCTTCAGTTAAGGTATATGGATGTTAACTGTAAAGATACTATCATGTACTTGGATCTTTCTAAGCCATTGTATATTACCATAAAACATGAAATATCTTTTTTGATACATTTAAGCTATATATTTGATGGTAGATATTGATATCTTATCACTATGTAGATTTTATCATTAATATTCACTGGTGACTAATTCTATGCTGCCTTAGTTATAATACTAGTTGACTTCGGTTTGTCACGTTACAATATAATCATCAGACCAAGTGACTCGATATCTTAATGAGCTTTGTTTTGAAACTATATAGTTAGAGGTGTTTGACAAGTAATCCTGTTTCACTTAGTTTTTTTGTGCTAATTGAAAACTGTTTGCAAGATGCACCGGCAATATTTAGGGAATTGATGCTTGTTATGGGTTTTGAACTTATGACACTCGATATAACAGTAGGAGATAATATGGCTGAACTATTCAATTTATGACTGAATTCATGTACGAATAAGATATTTAGATTACTTGTGCCCCGAGGGAGCGGAGAGTCAGCTCTCTCTCTCAAATGGCAATAAATATAAAAACACTATCAGGGAAGTCCTACTCACTGCCATCTCGTGGCATTACTGTTGTTTACTAAATTGAGAGCATGAAAAGCAAATGCACGGCGCTTTAACCGGGTTGGTGGACAAGGCGAGTCCACCTAGGGGAGTTGGGAAACCCTTATTCCAAACCAATGGTGCACATGGGCTCCAGTATCCTAAGGGAACAAATGGCTTGTGAACCAATCGTCGGTCACCGCCTAACATAGGACTGTATCTCCTCACAAAGTTCCACTGCCTTGTGGATCAGACCTTTAGGTCGAAGGCTCCGGGTGCGGTCTCCTTAGAAAACCACCTGCTTCTGTTTGGGCACCTGGGCAGTATCATAGCCCTCACACAAGTGAAATGAGATTTGTGTGGCGCATATATATCTGGTGCCCCTATATACCAATATTTATGTTTTTAATACTACTAAAATTATTTAAGAATTAATGTATAGTTTATTAAATGTCTATAAAAATTACGTACAATGAAAGTCATGACTAGATTTTCTTATAATTAGAATAGAAAGAATGTTACTCATGTACAATGAATAATCTTATATATTCTGTTTTGACTCATATTGTTTATTTGTATAAAGGCTAATGATGCTAATCACCTGCTCAAAAGAAAGTAAATGACCTATTGGTTGTAGATTGAGTATTTTAACACTAATCCTGGAGACCATGTGCACCATTGGTTTGGAATCAGGGTTTTCCAAATCCCCTAGGTGGACCCTCCGTGTCCACCAACCCGGTTAAAGTGCCAGACATTAGCTTTTCGTCCTCTCAATTTCATAAACTCAGGATATAATTTCATTATAAAATGAACATCATGACAATATGGAATTGTTTGTTTAAAGACAAAAGCAATTAAATATAATTAAACTGAATATTATTCTCACAGTTTAATGTTGATGAGTATCATAATTAGTCACTATCGACAGTGTAAAAACTTAGTACATCAAGTCAGTTATATGTCAGATGGTTAGAGCTAGTCGTCAGCATACTCGAGGAGTAAATTCCGTGCTATTTGGTACTCATAGCAAGTCTACCTTCAGTCTCAAAAGAACTGGTGGATTCCGTAAGATTCAAACCCGCATAACGTAGCTTGAAAATCTGAGACTAGCTTTGATTAACATCATGTAGGACTGAGATACCGATCATCAAGTAGTGACCAATATCATATTTGTCCATTAGGTTCCGATATGGCTATCACTCTGTGTGCTTTAATACCACGTGCACCATGTTACGTGATATGTCGGAAGTTCTCAGCAGAAAATCCTGGAATTCTGTTCGCACTAAGAACTAGATAAAAATGGTATTGTCAACTACACAGTGATTAATCAATAGAAGGTCAGTCGTAGCATGACAATAGTTGGAAAAACTATATATCACTTGGAATTATTGTTCCTTTAGGGTCTATTATTTGTTGTGATTATTATCACCTTAAGTTTTACATAATAGACTGATTTTATTTAAATAGCCATGGCAAATCAGGAAACACTAAATGACTATTTCTTTCCAATACTGGACTCAGAGGTGTTCATGGATCTAACTTCCAAAACCTTCAAGTTTTTCTATGGAGCTCTTAACCTTTAGACCACTAAACCAGCAATGTTTCCAATGTGTGATATTTTTCGACCTTCATTTCTGTAGCCACTAATGAAATTTACCTCAATTGTAACATGTTCGTAAACCATTTCTCATAACTTCTAAAACTTCTTCATAATTACCTCCCAATGCTAGTCAGTAGTTAACATATATAAACTAGAAAAATGAAGTAACATTCTAACCAATTGATCAAAATACGTTTTTTTTAGCCTAATCCAACGAGATTGACAAATTAAATGTGTAAGGATGCCAACGAGCCATCCTTACAAAATGAATTAAAAAAAAGATTCTCTATCCAGCATCTGACTAATATTGATCTAATGTAACTCTCTTCTCTATAAGTAAATTTGCATAATCTAACAAGAATTTATTAATTTGATTAAATACGTTTTGCATATTATATGCAATTAGTATGCTCAATCATTTCAAACTATTAATCTGGTCAGTTAATCAACTAACTGAAGCACTAATACTAACAATAGATAGGGAAACATTTCATAAGATAATATCTTTCTAGTTATCATTTACATTGTTAAACAATGAATGATATCAGTGTGGGGGATAAGGTTGCTGAAGATTGTAGTATTTTCACAAGTTGATCTAAGCTAAATGACCATTGGAAATCTGAAAGCATTGGATGATCGCTTCGTCCTAGTAAGGGACTCCTCAGCAGTGCGCGTCCACGATCCCGCCTCACGAGATTCGAACCCAAGACCTATCAGTCCTAGAATTTAAGCATTCGCACTTGAGACTGGTAGATCCTGGGTTCCAATCTCACGAGGCGAGGTCGTGGATGAGCACTGCTGAGGAGTCCCACAGTAGGATGAAACGGCCGTCCAGTGCTTCCAGGTTTTCCATGATGGTTTAACTTCAATTGACTCATGATTTCAACTATAGAATATCAAGTTATTCGAAAACAGTTAGTTAAGATGGTGCTTGGAGGCGGTCAACAGGAAACCCTGGACCCGGGTTTCGTGCTACTTGGTACTCGTCAGCAAGGTGCACCTGTAATCTTGAGGGAACTAGTGTTCCCTGACGGATTCGATCCCGTGTCACTTAGCTTCACTGTCAGAGACGTTGCCATTGAGCTACCCAGGCCGCGACTGACCTGCTGTAGGACTGAGATGCAATCACAATTGATTGATCACTGGGTGGTGATCAATGTCATGCGTGTCAAGTAGCTCAGTGGTAACGTCTCGGAGTGACACGGTAACGAATCCGTCAGAGAGCACTAGTTCCCTCAAGATTACAGGTACACCTTGCTGACGAGTGCCAAGTAGCACGAAACCCGGGTCCAGGGTTTCCTGTTGACCACCTCCAACCACCATCTTATCTGAACATAGTGCACCTAGACTAGTGGCCACATTGCAACTTGATCGATAGCATTTGATCAGCACTAAGAAGGACTTGATACGCATGACATTGATCACCACCCACTGATCAATCAATCGCGAAAACAATTAGTGTTACGAAATAAGATATCATCTGAAGAATAAGAATGAAAACGACATAACATTAATCATCTATTTATTGCCAACTCGAGACTTTTTTTTGGTTTATGTTTATTTATACCTAAAGGACATGATTAGTGTATTTTGAGATAGAATTTCTTTTTTTGTATTCATCAAAAAAGAAGTTAACAATCCATATTAGAGTTAGTTAGTCGATAATCAGTAATGTCAAAATTGGCACTTACGTAAATGAGTTTGATTTCTCATATTACATCAATAGAATGAGATGAATTTATTTAGATGATTTCTAATACATTAATATTAGTAGTACTTTAGTGTGTGCTATTGATGTCGATAGATATAAGTAGTATGTATCACTAACCGAAATTGGAATTCCTGGAGGTAGAAGATTGAGAAAATTGAAGAGAAGAGAACCGAACACCAAAGTCTAAGACAATTGGTGGATATTTTACAAATGAAGTATTTGCCGTATGAATCTCAGATACTACCAAGGTATCCTGTAATACTGTATTAATATGCATTTGGTAGTTCCCGTCTGTGTTTTCGTCAAATACAGTATCAGTGACGGTAAAAGTATATGCATATAAAATATAATCTTAGAAAAAAAATAAGTTCACTAGATGACTTTTATCAAGGTTATTTTTAAACTCAAGAGAAGATGAAAGATATATACACACGCTCTATTACAAATGATACTGAGTTATATCACTTAATGTCTCCAACTATTGATTTCCACAATCACCCAGACAACATACATTTATTTATCGATTGTGATTTTGTATCCTAACCTTTATTACCCAGTAACATAACAATTTATACGGTACAAACAATGTAACTTTCATACTCATTACACATTTCCTATCCGATTTTTTTTTTAAAAGTTATAACCATAGTTACAAATTTTTTCTAAAATAATGAATTCAGTCATTCATAATCAAATAATCAAATCATTATTTTAGCATGATTGAACACGGTTATAATCATAGAATTGTTTTATTTACCACTAATATTTATCTCTAACATTGTTAATTTTCTATTATTCACTTCAAGAAATCTGAATTAGATTGTTTAGAGTCATATTCCATGTATCTATAAAAAGTTTTGCTCTGGTTAGCAGAGATGGATAGTGGCTAGGAGTGGAAATCCAGGACGTGCGTTCCGTCCTGTTTGGGACTCGTCAACTGGATGTACCTGCATCTCAGAGTTGATGTTCACTCTGAAACTCGAACCCAGTACCCTCGCTTCAAACACCATCGCGTTATCCACTCAGCTACTGAGTCCTGATAGCCACTTGCTTGTGCGATGGGGTGAAGTTTAAATTCATTTAGTATTGCTTGTTTGAATCTTCCCATTGATCCTTAGGACTGCAACTGGTCAGTTTCTAATTGGCATATGTGCATACTGTGCGTATTGCCTCGATATCAACTGTGAGATACAGGTACATCCAGCTGACGAGTCCCAAATAGGACGAAACGCGCGTCAAACTGGATTCCACTGCTAGCCACTACACATCTTTGCTTATGGTGCTTGTGAATTAAGGCTATATCGAGGCAATACACACAGTATGCACATATGCCAATTAGAGACTGACCTGTTGCAGTCCTAACACATCGATGGGAAGATTCAAACAAGCAATACTAAATGAATTTAATTTTTGCTCTGGTTGTTAGAATGGGGCATCGTCTTCGTGAATTCCGAAGGAACTCGGCTTTCATCATGAGAAGTCATAATTCTTCCATCAAATCCCAGGGCAGAGTTTAAATGGTTTGAATAATATTTTCTGGTTAGCATTTTTTAGCGAGTTAGTTTTTTTTACGGGATGGGTTAGCTAACCAAATGTCCAACCCTCCTCCTTTTGTGTGGGCTTGGGACCGGCATTAACTCTAGAAGAGGTACACGCGGAGTTCAGAGTAATATGCTGAAATAATTTAATTCTAAACACATTGGATATTTTTTTATACAAATGTTTATTTCATATCTATTGTTGCCTATATAATCAATGTTTATTATTAATAGACATTTTATATCATAGACTGATGTTCGTTAGACTGTCATTTAAAATTAAAGAGAATTGGATAGCTGTTTTGGTTTGATATGTGACTTCTCAACATTGTACAATTTCTATTGATCGAACCTGGGAACTTCAGGTCCTATAAGCTGCTTTTTAACCACTATATCAAAATTTTGTGATTTAGATTTTTTATTTAAGTCAATTTATACTATTGAATGATTATTATTAATTGTCATCAAATTAAATCGTTTTCCATCAACTTCTCAACTTATTACTTAAATAATTTCGGTAGGATTAAACTATACTGCCGAGCCAATCAGAAGCTTTCAAGGGTTTTCAAGGTCATGGCGCTAATTTCGTTTCGAAATGCTTACGTACGACAGTTTTACAGCGGATTTTAACGAAAACGTTATAATTGAGCGTCTACAAGAGAAAGGATTATTGAGAAGTTCATATACTTGTGACTGTGGTAGTGAAATGACCATTGTACAGTGTGCAACCTGTCGTGATGATGTTATCTTTCGATGTTCTTCATGTTGGAAGAGAAAGTCAGCTCGAGCAGGAACTTTCTCCGCTCGATCGAAATTAAGGTTAAGGCAGATTATGATCCTTGTTGCCAATTGGATAATAAAAGCACCAGTTACACTCGCGGCCACATTTGCCAATGTAAGTGGCGTTTCAGCAGTTCAGTGGTACGAGTATTGCCGAGAAATATGTGTTACAAAATTGACAAGCATACACGAATCATATGGAGGAGTTGGGAGGATCGTTGAAATAAATGAAACAGTTGTAAGGAAACGCAAATTCAACCGTGGCCGCAGTATCAAAGAAGATTGGGTAAGTACCTCTTCCATAAATATACCTCACAGGTCCTTGGAATCTATGATACATTACTAGGAAAAGGACATTTCCAAATAGTCAGGAACCGAAAGGCACCGACAATAATACCGATTATACAACAATACAACAATGCCGGGAACTACGGTATATACGGACGACTGGAGAGCCTACAGGTGCCTAAGTAGACTGGGCTACGTGTATGAGGTTGTCGTACACAAATGTCATTTTGTAGACCCTACAACTGGGGTCCACACTAATAACATTGAAGGTATATGGTTGAGGCTCAAAGCATTTTTGAGACCTTATTATGGTTCCAAATGTCGACTACTATGGAGCCACATGGATGAGTTCCTGTATCGGATGCATTATGATTTTAAAACTTCTGAACCAATATCTAACCTTGATAAGTTTTTAAGTCATGTAAAAGAACAATATCCCCACTAATTTTTGAGTTTTGTATAATATATTTTTACTGTATAGTAACTGTCTTCTAATTAGCTAATATTTCTCAAGGTCATTTAAGATTCGTTCAAAGGTCGGCAGTATAGTTTAATCCTACCATAATTTCAATAGTTCATCCAGTAAGTTTGTCTAGACTTCGTCAGTGTAATAATGAACATCATTCACCTGATTTGAATTGCCTAGATTATTTCTAATATAATTATGTATATATAATCATATGATATGGTTAATTCGTCGATCAAATCAACTTAATATAAGCATCGAAAGTTAATACAAACCAAACAAAAAAATGCAATTGATCAATTTCTTGTTGGCATATATGTATCTTGTGCGGATTGCCTAGATATTGCCTTAGGTCATAAGCATTATAATCAAGCGGGTGGATATCAGGAGTCAGTAGCTAAGTGGATAAAGCGATGGCGTTTGAAGCAAACGGTACTGGATTCAACTCGCAGAAATAAAATCAACTCTAAGATGCAGATATATCCAGATGACGAATCCCAAATAGGACGAAACGCTCGTCAAACTGGATTCTACTGCTAGCCACTATCCATCTTTGCCGTTTATAATTGAGTTACTTTTAACTTATACATTAATGATTATCTTGAAATCCTTCTGAAAAACAAAACAAACTTCTCATTTATTCTGATTTTATATAATTAATTATTCAACTATAACTGTGTTACGTCTTGTAAGTTGAACGCTATATTCAGATCCTAAGCTAGTTCCGTAAACCCAGACTAGAACTACACAGCGACTTGAACACCAGAGATAAGACCCGAGTATGAGAGAAACACTTTGCTGCAAGGTTCATTTATGTACAGAAAATATAGGGATTTTATAGTAATTTAAGAGTCCTTGAGTTTTTACTGAAAGTTCTAAAATACTGCTAAACATAGTAGCAGTGTATCAATCAGTCAATCAGGATCTCCACATGTGACTTTTCCATTTTCGTTATTTTAATAACATAACTTCACATAACTTCTAATTAATCGCTGATTGGTTGAAATGCTCCTTGATGACCCCTGAGCTTGTCATGTCGCTTGCGAGAAAAATGCAGGGTCATCCCAACAAACTGAATAATCTAAAGGAGGTTTTTGTGGAGATTTTAGTAATTTTATATGGTTGAAATCATAATTCAGTTGAAGTTAGACCACCGTGGAAAACCTGGAAGCATTGGAAGGTCGTTTCATCCTATTGTGCGACTCCTCAGTAGTGAGCATCCACGATCTAATTCTAATGAGAAGCAGTAATCAGTGGAGTTCAACCAAGTCTGTTGTGAAATATCAACCCACTGAAGATATTGGTGAATGGTTTCTCAACTTCGTGGATTGGTTAAAGTTAGACATTAACACCGTTGGATACCGGCCGGCTCAATGGTCTAGAAGTTAAGCGCTCGCGCTCGTCCTGAGTTTGAATCTCACGAGACGGGATCATGGATGCGCACTAGTGAGGAGTCCCACAATAGGACGAAATGGTCGTCCAGTGCTTCCAAGATTTCAACAATATATAACTGAATAAGTAAATTAATCAATAAAAAAAATATTTTCCATTCCGTTTTTACTATACCAATCTAAAATAATGAATCTATTTATATTGAGAATATTGATTTAATAAAAAGAATAAAACATGGATGTAATATAATTTTTTTTAAATAAAAAAATTACACACACACACACACACCTTAAGTTATCAAGGATACTAAATTGATTTTTGTCATATATAGATACGTAATTTTTTTTAAAATTTTTTAAATTTTCTTCTTTTCAAGTGTCATAATAATTTTGTTCGACTTTTTTTTTGTGTGTGTGACTTTGATAAATCGATTTCTATTAGTTTCTAGAATACTTTTTTTTTTAAAAAAATCAATGAACTAAGTTTTATAAAAAAAATTAATTTATTCATTAAAGTTTCTGACTTATATTGATTCATTTAATTAATTAATTAATTAGTTGATTGTATGAATGTGTTATATCCCATGGAGAATTATGAAGGGTAACTTTTGAGAACTATTTATGGATCAATGTGATGTGTATATTTCCTAGTAACTAAACTATTCATATTCATGTTCCTTTTATTAGGAGCTTTCTTTTGATCTATGAACTATAATTATACAATATACCATTCTTGAGTTATACCCAGTCTATTAATTACTGTTCCCCCCTATTCACAGCCACAATTGGCCATATCTTGTACAAATGTTATTTTCTATTTTATTGTTGCGATGCGGTCAGTTTGTTTGGTATATAAACTCAGTATGATTGTGAATAATGATTCATGTTGCAGAGGCTATTATTGGTGTTCTGGACTTAACTGAATGGGCTAGACAGATAGCAGGGCTGATAAGTACTCAAGAATGTTCGTACGGATTTTCGTGTGTCATTGGTCCGATCGATAAATCACTGTATTCTAATAGGCAAGCAATTGATATAACAGAACAAACCAATATGATGTCAATGAATTTGAATTAATGATATTATTAGCAACAGCCTACTATGGGAGAGAACAAACTAGGTTCCATCTGAAGAGGTAATTAGCAAAAGATATTCGAAGTGGATAAGATATACATTGAAGGAATCATCAAATTGCATCACAAGGTAAGCGCTAACTTGGAATTCTGAAGAGAAATGGAAAAGAGGAAGGCCAAAGAATATATTGTATCGACAATTGAAAGGATGGATAGCAACTGGAACCAACTAGAAAGGATTGACTAGGATAGAGTTGTAGGAGGATGCTGTGTGCAGCCTATGCTCCTTCATGACGGCTATCAGGCACAAGTAAGTAAAGAATATTTACCTTAGGTATTCATTGAGTAATAACAATTATACTTTTGTGTAGTCTACGTCACTAATGAAGGATAAGTGATATAAATATCTCGGTACACTTTGTTTTGTTCCTTAATTGATGAATGAAAGGATTTTTTGTGGAGATTTCAGTATTTTCATAGTTGAAATCGTGAGTCAATTGAAGCTAGATCATCATGGAAAACCTGGAAGCACTGGACGGCCGTTTCGTCCTACTGTGGGACTCCTTAGCAGTTCTAGTGAGAAGTAGTGACCAGTGGAGTTCAACCACGTCTGTTGTGAGATAACAACTCACTGAAAACAACTGGTGAACGGTTGCTTAAACTTCGTGATGTATAAAATTAATAACGAAGCCTGCTTGACCTGAGCTTCATTTTAGTTCTTTCCATCATCAACAAGATATGTATACAATCATGCTTTTTTCCAGAAGCCTAAATTCAGATCGAGCAATAGACTATTTAATGTCATTCACATTAGACTATTTAAACTATAGATGACCTCTTATACGGTTAAGATGTTTACTTTAATGCTTACATTAATAACTGATTAGAAATAAAATATTGTACATTTCATTACTATATCATTCATTTTTAACGACACATTATAATCCTTCAATTTAAACTGCGGAATATAATGTCAAATTTCTTACTATTGATCCTCTGTCTGCCATATGACGATATGTCGGCAAATCCCTAATTACCATTCAACACTTTTAGTCTATTATCACTAAGATCTTGGAAAAAGATATGTATATATATGCATTTCGATTTATGGTTTCTGTCGGGGGTGATCCAGGAAAGTTCTCGCAAAAGACAAGAAAGGCTCAAGAAACAGTAGGAAGCATTTTATTTAATTAGCGTTCACTAGAAGTTATCCCAGAAACATTACGAAAGTGAAAAAGTCACATGTAGAGTTCCTGATTGGCTGATTACTACACTGCTACTGTTGTAGTGTGGTCTACTTATATCCATATAAATAGTATATAGCGATGGTTAGACATAGAATGTATTTTGGCAGAAGACCGATAAGGAAAGAACTGAAATGAAGCGCAATTGGTAGGAAAATGCATGAACAATGGAATTAGAGAAGATGAACTGACATTCACAGAAGAAACAGTGAAGATTGAGACAATTGGTTGTTAATTTGAAAATTAACTGTTTGCTGTATGGTTATCAGAATTTAGTGAGATAGTCTGTAATTTCAGCTTAAACAAATTCGATTGTCCCTAACCGGTATTCTGTTCACTACACTATGTTTAGTAGAATTCCAGAATTTTAAGGAACACCAAAGGACTTCTAAAATACTATAAATACCCTGTATTTTCTGTACATAAATGAACTTTTGGAGTAAATTGCTTCTTGTATATTTTGCTCCTTTTCTCTCTTGTTCAAGCTGTTGTGTAGATTTAGCTTGGCGGTTACGAGACTAGCTTAGGATTTGAATATAGCGTTCAATTAGTAAGACTTATCAGTTTCATACATTTTATGTTGAAATGAGTAAAAATCATGTATCCTACGTCCATGATACATCCATTCCTAGTAGATTCAGTAAAGAGTTGAATTAAATATTCACGGGTCAAATTACAAGACATTGATTAAAAATTATTGATCCTGTCCTTCAATCATTTCATACACATAGTTCCCTTTATTGTCTTGAAGAGAGCAAGAACAGAGATTTTAGCAGAATAGGATGAATTTATTTTATCTCATTTGGTTCTCGTTAGCTGCTTACAACCTGTCGAAAGTACAAAAAATATTTGCATACATGTAAACTACCACCTTCGCTTAAAAACCTCCGACGTTTCACCGAATCGCACATGGAATCAATGAAATTACTCATTACATGACTAAGGCCAGTGCTTTTGATACAGTGGTTGATGATTTAAATATCGTATGTTGGATAAAATTCGTGAACTTTATCCGAGATCTTCTAATCAAGGTTTGCGAGGACATCCTTAAATCTCTATCGAAAACTCTGATGAGAGAATAACTGTGTTTAGGGTTTCCGAAAAACCCTTCGAAGTTTATCTACAACTTATCGAATATGAATATTAATAAAGTAAAAACAGAACCTTCATCACTTAGATTCAAATTTCACACACTAAAAACAAATACAGATAGGAGTGATACAGAAACTCAGTTCGAAAATTTATTTGACCAGTTAAGCGATTTGTATCCAGTGGATGAGGGAAAGAAAGGGTGGTTCAAATGAAAATTAGTTGATACTCTCAACCACTGTTTTATTTCATCGAAGTCGAATATTATATCCAAAGAACATTTTCCGGTCCAAAGCCCGGGTAAAGGAGTTAGGTTGGGGATGAGGTCGGCAACCCCATCCCGTAGAAAAAGACCTTGCTAAAAACGCTAACCAGATTGAACAAATCAATAAATGTTCGAGTGTTGTCCTAATGAACACAGCTGATTATATCACTAAGATGAAGCCAATCCTAGATGGCCAACTTAGATTCAAGGTAGAAAAATTCAAAAAGGATTTAACTAGTTCAGCAGAGAAACGTATGACAGGAATGCTTAAGGAACTATAAAAGAAAATGGTTTCTAATTTTACTTAAAATGATCTAAGATCACGCAGCTCATGTCTGTCTCAAATATATGGTTTATCAACAATTCATAAACATGATGTTCATCTCAGACCTATACTATCAATGATCAATTCACCGCATCACAAAGTTGAACGCAGGTTAGCCAAAAAGCTAGAAACAGTCCGTTAGAGATGAGCAACATATACATTAAGGGATTCATTCCGGTTTGCTGAGACACTAAATCGTGTGAATGTTGCCTATAAGTTCATGGTATCTTTTGATTTAAAATCCTTGATCACCAAAATACCGCTTTTTAAAACGATTGACATCATTTGTCAGAACTCTGATCTCTTAACTTTATCAGCCCCAGAATTCAAAAGCCTACTGCTTACTATGCACAAAAGACGTTCAATTCCAGTTCAATAACACAATATACTGTTGTATTTATGGTGTACCAATGGGAAGTTCATTAAGTTCAATTATAGCTGATATTTTTATAGGGTATCGTGAAAACATAGTATTTCAACAAGCGATTAGCGAAACGACGGAATATCCCAGATCCATTGACGACACGTTTACTGTCCATGACATTGAACATCAGGCAATCCGCCTGTTAGAACTTTTCAGTAATCCCCATCTCGACATACAATTTACTATGGAACACGAACAGGATGACATGTTCCACTTTCTGGATATTACCATACAACGGGGGGGAAGACGGGACAGTCCAACTTCCGGTTTATCGAAAAAGTACTTGGAATGGTCTTCACTCGAGTTTCAACAATTTTTGTCTAGTCGGTTACAAGAAAGTGTTGGTCAAAAACTATTTTATGGCGTAGAAAGGTTATGTACCACCGACAAACTGAAAAGAGAATTGATAATTGTTGACAAGTGCCCAGCAGACTACTGTTACTCACAGAAGTTTATTAAGAAATGTAAAAAACCTAAAGAAAACAAGACGGGTGTGAATACAGTCAATAAAATACCAATATCTTTAAATTTCAACTTTAAAGGTGATGACGTCTCAAGCACAATCAGCAGGAGGCTTAACGCTACATTAGCCAGAACTTACTCGGCAGCTAAACTATAAATTCTGTATAAAACAACATGTCCAATAACCCAATTAAAGGTCGACAAGCACCCCTTTCATGTTACCGCCAGCTATATTTATAAATTTGCGTGTATCCAACAAAGCAGGTACATCGGCCGAATAGAAAAGATAGCATATCCGAAGCTTTTTTAAACATATTTCAAAAAGCCTTCGAATAAGAGAAATAACTATTTTAAGTAGTGAAATTACCAAACATCTCTTGAACATCAGGTCGATCGATACCTTGAAACTTGATTCATAAACAGTCAAACTTCAGTTCACTGAAGTTTGTTGAAGCCTTTGTCATCAGGTGTCAAAAGCTGATTGTGTCTTTCCATTTATACTGTCTTTAAGATGAGTAGCCTTATTTTATTAACGGAGCTCTACTTATCTTATTTTTACTTGTTATCACAGTTTGTCCATTGTGTAACTGATTATTTTTATCGGTTTGGACTGTTTTTATCATAAATGTTGCAGAATGTTCTTTTACACAATATATTATTTAATCTATTGCACATCCCCCCTATACTTAACTGTTGTGTGACCATTGAAACTCCCAACTATACTCCTTCAATTAAGTTTTTTGTACCAATTTTGTAAATATGGTTTTTAAATATTACAAGTGGCAAGCAACTGACGATGTTGTGGACGAAAACCTAGGTAGAGACAATCTATATTACTGCTCAAAACAAAATTACAGAATCTCATGGTAAAATATGAGGACCATACATTGAATACAAACAATACTAAGTTGAATTTAAACTTCACCCCATTGTACAAGCAAGTGACTATCAGGATTCAATAGCTAAGTGGATAACGCGATGACGTTTAAAGCGAAAAATACTTGTTTCGAGTCCCAGAGTGAACGTCAACTCTGAGATGTAGGTACATCTAGCTGACGAGTCCCAAATGAGACGAAACGTGGGTCCTGGATTCCACTACTAGCCACTATCCATCTTTGCTTATGGTGCTTGTGAATTAAGGCTATATCGAGGCAATACGCACAGTATGCACATATTCCAATAAGAGACTGATCAGTTGCAGTCCTAAGGATCAATGGGAAGATTCAAACAAACAATATTAAGTTGAATTGAATACTTCATTTGCGAATTTCCATCATTTGTCCTTCACATTCTGTATGAGCCTTCCAGTCCACAATTATTTTCTATTCCCGTTTATATTCTTTTCAACTTGATCTTTTTGGTCTTCTGCTGCCAGATTTTCCACTTCAGATTGATGTTACATATTACTTATATCTGTCGACATAAGTAGCATACACTACAACGAGAACTAAACAAAATAAAATGATTTCATGTTGTTTTGTTCAAATCGTTGTTCCTACTCTCAGCAAAATAAAAGAATATTTGAATAGTTAATATCTTTGGACTGTTAAAACAATGAAATAAATTGAGTCGTAAAAAAAATGGATGAAGCGTTTTCCAAGAGTTCAGTTTCATTGTAACTGGTATTCGTCATGGTTTGACGTTAGTTGGGGTACTGTTGAAAATCTAGGGAGACTGGACAGCTGCTTCGTTCTAGTACGTATCTCCTCAGTAGTGTACCTCATAACCAAACCAAGGATCATACTCATGGAATTAAATCAGCCCTAATGGGTTGGTGTCTGACGAAATCTCAGCACGGATTCGAAAAGCTCGTTTGGCTTTTGCCAACTTACGTCACCTATGGCGAAGACGAGATATCCGTCTATCAATTAAGGGACGAGTATACTGCGCAGCAGTTCGCTCTGTTCTACTTTACGGCTGTAAAACATGGCCATTAAGAGTAGAAGATACTCGTAGGTTACTAGTATTTGACCACAGATGCCTTAGAAATATTGCTCGCATCTGCTGGGATAACCGAGTAAGTAACAGTGAGGTTAGACACAGGGTATTAGGGAATGATGGTAAATCAGTTGATGAGGTTATGAATCTTCATCGACTGAGATGGTTGGGCCTCGTGTTACGTATGCCTGAACACCAATTACCACGACGCTCTATGATGAGTAGTATTGGGGATGGTTGGAAGAGAGTTAGTTGCGGTCAAACCAAAACATGGCATCATTGTTTGAAGTCGCTAACTTCTAGCCTGAGCCATGTTGGCAGATGCAGACTACCTGGTTGGGGTCCGCGTGACTATCGTAACCAATGGTTGGAGACTCTAGGTGACATGGCTCAGAATCGATCACAATGGCGTAGGTGTATACACTCTTTATCTTCCCTTAAACCTTGAGATTAAAATTGCTTCATAACTTTCTTCCATCTTCTACTATATCTTTATATACAACCTATAATTTATATACTACCACCACCACCACTAAATTAACTATTTCTATGAATCCGGTGTTCGTCTTGTTGTACTAACGAGGTATGGCAACTTGGACCGATGCATATATGTACCTGGTCCTACGTTGTAGCTGACTGACTGAATTAAATCAGGAACCTTTTATTATCATCTGAAATTATAT
Organism: Schistosoma rodhaini; assembly: GCA_944470415.2. Classification (NCBI taxonomy): domain Eukaryota; kingdom Metazoa; phylum Platyhelminthes; class Trematoda; order Strigeidida; family Schistosomatidae; genus Schistosoma; species Schistosoma rodhaini. Next base: position 39,306,429 of record OX104037.1, read on the forward strand.
CATCAGTGTTAAGTCTGAGTAGAAGTGAGCCTTTTGACATATTCCCACAAACATACATTTAGTTTACACTGATGACGTTGCTTGTGATTGACTAGTGTCAGAACTCTTAATATGGTTAAGTGCATTTTCAATCCTATCGACTACTATCTCAGTTTGATCTGTAACCGTACGACTGGTTGACTTTCGCTTTATAACTGTATACATTTAATCAGTGTTGACATGTTTATTGAACAGCCCTCCTTAAGTTATCATATACTGGCTTTATTTTTTCTTATTCTTACTTAATCCAATTTCAAGTGGTTGACTTTTATAATGACAGGGTTGGATGGAAAATGCCGGTGTGCGGCCTATGCTCCTCCACGAGGGGTAACAGGCGTAAGTAAGACTTTTATAATTTGTACATAAATCGGTATGGTTTATTTATATTAATGCTTTAAGAAATTAGATAATTATCAAGATTACTCCGTTTGAAGATAGTTCACGCCAAGGTGTTAACTTCAACAATTTCATGAATCGATTGAATCTAGGAAATATAAACCTCTCTATCCCAACACAACACTTACATACTTACCTGAAATTCTAAAATTCAATTCTGTTTTGGCTTGTCCATGCCCAATTCTGAAGTTTCTAGACTTATGTCAAAATAAGTGTACTGTAACTCTTAATTTTGAAGTAATTTTTTCAGCTTATTTCAATCTTAATTATTTAGGAAATCCCAATATGTAAAAACAAAAGTATATTAACTAAACGAATATTATTTGCCATAAATTCTCATTGAATTCTACAGTTGTCAATCCAGATTTATGTTCTAAAAGTGAAGCCAAGTTTAAGGACAGAATAAATATTAATTCAACTGCTGCTGTGAAGCAACTTATATCTGTATATGTGTTAGGAATTCACTTCTCCATACTCATAAATATTTTACAGAACATCTTAATAAAGGAGTAATTAAATCTGTCTACACTTCTGTTCTAACCTATTTTGTTTAAACAGATCATACGACCAAAGTGAATCAATCGTTTTAAGGTTTTTATCGTCCTTGTAATTAGATAACGAAATCTTCTTGACACAGGGTCTTCTAAAAAGCCGAAGAGATACCCAAAGAGGTAAAAGATTGGGATCGTTGAATATACAAAAGGTTATTTTTGACTTCTTCTTTACCTTGATCAACCTTAAGCCAAACAACTCAATATTTATCATAATTGTAAGATAACCTTATTTGCTTAATGTACATTTGGTCATTTACATTGTATTTTCGCAATTGAAATTTATTACATTCATTATTATCAGTATGATCATGTAAGCACATAAAGAATTTTAGCCGGTACTCACTTCTTCTTGCTATTACACCGAAAAACCTTCAATCAAACGTTTGATTTGACTTTTAACTAAATAACCATTTCTCTAACCCTATGCCACTTATATACCTATTCAAGTTAACATTGCATACTAGATATTTTAACATTATTAATTTCAGTTTATTTTACTAATATCCACTTAGTGTTGTTTGCTTGAATCTTCCAATTGATGTTCAGGACTGCAACTGGTCAATCTCTTATTGGCGTATGTACATCCTATGCGTATTGCCTCGATACAGCCTTAATTCACAAACATGGTAAGCAAAGATGAATAGTGGCTAGGAGTGGAATTCAGTTTGACTTACGTTTCGTCCTATTTGGGACTCGTCAGCTAGATGTACCTGCATCTCAGAGTTGATGTTCACTGTGGGACTCGAACCCAGTACCATTCGCTTCAAACGCCATTGCGTTATCCACTCAGCTACTGAGTCCTGATAGCCACTTGCTTGTGCAATGGGGTGAAGTGCTTGTGAATTAAGGCTATATCGAGGCAATACGCACAGTATGCACATATGTCAATAAGAGACTGACCAGTTGCAGTCCTAAGGATCAATGGGAAGATTCAAACAAACAATACTAAGTGAATTCAAACTTCACCACATTGCACAAGTAAGTGGCTATCAGGACTCAGTGGCCGAGTGGATAACGAGATGGCGTTTGAAGTTAAGGGTACAGGTTTCGAGTCCCACAGTGAACATCAACTCTGAGATGCAGGTACATCTAGCTGACGAGTCCTAAATAGAACGAAACGTGAGTCAAACTGAATTCCATTGCTAGCTACTATCCATCTTTGCTTATTTTACTAACAATTATCAATTTATTAGTAAAGAATATTTTGTGGAGATCTTAGATATTTTATATTTCAGATCACGGAGTGATTTTAGCTTAACCATCATTAGAATACAGGAAACACTGAATGCTTGCTTCGTTTTTGTATGAAACTCCTCAATAGTAAGTAAATGTAACCCTATCACCATGTATTGAACCTACGACCTTCAGTATCACGTGCACACACTTAACCCACAAATATGCACCGCGGAATTGATTTAATGCTCGGACTATACAGCACTTCCAGGTTTTCAATGGTGTTCTTTAAAATCTCAACTTAGATTTATAGTTATAGAACTTGATAATCATTTATTAAACAAAATATTCATCGTTCAATTCAGACATTTTTATTTCAATCCAAGAAACGAAATATCCATAAGAAATTACTTACTTACTTACGTCTGGTACTCCCAATGGAGCATAGATCGCCCACCAGCATTCTTCAACTCACTCTATCCTGCGCCTTCCTTTCTAGTTGTATCCAATCACTAATCATTCATCTCATGTCTGTCTCCATTTCTCAGCCTAATGTGTTCGTTGGTATTCCTCTTCTCCTTTGGCTTTCAGAATTCCATGCGAGAGCTTGTTTTGTGACGCAGTTGGGTGATTGTCTCAATGTGTGCCCTATCCGCTTCCAGCGCTTCTTCATGATTTCTTTTTTCGCTGAAATCTGGTTTGTTCTCTGCCAAACCACAATAAATATGAAATTGGGTTGTATTTTTTTTCTTTTTTCTTGACTGAATAAATAGAATTTTTATTAAATTTCCGATTAATATTTCCCCATATATAATCAATACTGAAAATTGATTTATCTCTTCTCTATGAATGGAGAGAAAAAAGGATATTTTCGGTTATTCTTATGTTGTAACCATGATAAAAAAAAACTAGACAGGTTAATATAAATGTGAATATATATCATCAAACATTAATAACTGAATAAAATAGATGGGTTAACAAGTTAGAATGAAATGTAATAGAGGTGAAAAAGATAAAAGAAGTTATATATACAATAGAGGGAAAGAGAAAACACTGATTGAAAGATATCCTCTTTTTCTTTGGCTCCATTTGTACAGACAGTTTAAGGTTTCAATATAATTATGTAATATCAGAAGAGGTTGTTGTGAATATTCTAGTAATTTTCCATGGTGGTTTAGCTTCAATTGACTCATGATCGCAATTATTAAAATAACTATAATATCCACAAAAACTCCTTCTGATATTAATCAACATATGCTCACTATTGACTGGCTTCAATAGGTATTTCTTGGAGTTCTAGTGAGAATTTAGTGACCAGTGGAGTTCAACCAGGTATGTTGTAAGATATTAACTCATTAAAGACAATGGTGGATGTGTCGCTCAACTTCGTAGACATTAACACTGTTGGATACCTGGCGGTTCAGTGGTCTAGAGGTTAAACACTCGCTCGTGAGACTGATAGGTCCTGGGTTGAAATCTCGCGAGACGGGATCGTGGATGCGCACTGCTAAGGAGTCCCACAATAGGATGGAATGGTCGTCCAGTGCTTCCAGGTTTTCTATAGTGGTCTAGCTTCAAATGACTCATGATCTCAACTACTAAAATAACTAAATAAAATAACTATGGTTTTTCTGAAATGAACAAATCAAAGAAAAAATGATATAATTAATATTAGTCAATAATAATGTAAAAAGTAATAACATTTAACCAGATTGAATATCAATTCTTAATCGTAATATACTTAGAACAGATTTCATCTAAATTACAGCTGATTAGGATAGAGAAGTGTAATTAAGAACTATGTTTCTTCAAATATTGTTGTAATACCAAAAATAATATCTCTGACATTTAATACAAAATGTGATAACTCTGAGCTAAACTAGGAGCTTGATAGATTCACACGATAATAGATGGGACAGTACGGCTGAACACACTAGACAACGATACTCGATATGAGATGATTAAACCACTAGGCTAGATCATGTGTTACCTACAATTATAATATCCAAACAACGATTAAAAACTAGATAATAATAGATCAGAATCAAAGTTTATTGATATAAAATATAAATCAGTCACTGTTATATCCCCTGGTGAATTATGAATGGTAACTTTAGGTCTATTTATGGATCAATGTAATATGCCTATTTCCTATTGTACAATTGTTACGTAACTAAACTATTCATATTCATGTTTCTCTTATCATGAGCTTTATTTTGATCTTTGATTTATTATCATACGATTCTTGAGTTATACTCAGTTAATTGATTACTTTGGTTTGTATAAAAACCCATTATGTTTGTAAATAATGATTCATACCACTGAGGCTGTTATTGGTGTTTGGACTTAACTGGCTGGGCTAAGCAGATCGCAGAACCGGTTAGCACTCTAGTCTGCTCGTACGGGTTTCGAGTAACTGTTCCAATCAATAATTCGCTGCTCCCTGTTTGGCGGTCTTATCGCGTCACACATCAACTAGTCATCCACTCGGCCACAAGTATAACAGTCACACAGTTTGAAATCTGAATAGAATAATAGTGAAATCAATTTTTTACATATTATAAATAGTCGTTATGTTTAGCGCTTGTTTGTTTTCACTCATTGGTCAACTAAATCTTACTTTCATTGACCACGTTTCAGTTATTCGATCTTAAACAGTCATTTAAAACTTAATGAAATTGAATTGAATCAAGAATGTTTTTGGGCTATTTTCTCAAATAAAATCAATAACTATGGCGACCAAGATGGTGGCTAAACCTTTTCACATATATTTGAACAACAGAATATTACGTAAAACAAGCAATGAATGTTCTCCAAATAAATGGTAAATGACTTTTTATTCAAAATTGAAATTGAAATAGGCATTAAATAGTTTACACAAATCAAAATTTCAAATTGATGTCTCCTTGTTGAAAGGGGAATGCTATTTTCAAATACCTTTGTTACTATTCTCTTAAATTATATTAGGTTATTGATGTAACCACAGGAAATTGTAACTTGAAACAATAAATCGATTTTTGCAGGATTCAGGAGGGATGAAAACAACTGATGATGAATGAACATTTTATTGACCTTTCAAAAAACACGGCAACCATTTTAACCGAAATACTTACTTACTTACTTACGCCTGTTACTCCCAATGGAGCATAGGCCGCCGACCAGCTTTCTCCAACCCACTCTGTCCTGGGCCTTCTTTTCTAGTTCTTTCCAGTTCTTGTTCATTCTTCTCATGTCTGTCTCTATTTCTCGGCGTAATGTGTTCTTTGGTCTTCCTCTTCTCCTTTGACCTTCAGGATTCCATGTGAGGGCTTGTCTTGTGACACAATTGGGTGATTTCCTCAAAGTGTGTCCAATCCACTTCCAGCGCTTCTTCCTGATTTCTTCCTCCGCTGGAATCTGGTTTGTTGTCTCCCACAGTAACTTGTTGCTGATAGTGTCTGGCCATCGGATCCGAAGTATCTTGCGTAGACAGCTGTTAATAAACACTTGTATCTTCTGGATAATGGCTTTCGTAGTTCTCCACGTCTCTGCCCCATATAGAAGAACTGTCTTGACATTTGTATTAAAAATTCTAACCTTGGTGTTGGTTGACAATTGTTTTGAGCTCCAGATGTTTTTCAGTTGTAGGTTGCTCTTGCTTTGCCGATCCGCGAACCGAAATACACCCATTTATATGTAGATTTAACTGCCGGTTGATGATTAGTTAGTTAGTTACGCCTGTTACCCCTCGTCGAGGAGCATAGACCGCTCACCAGCATTCTCCATCCAACTCTGTCCTGAGCCTTCCTTTCCAGTTGTTTTTCATCCTTTTCATATCGGCTTCTATTTCCCGGCGTAGTGTGTTCTTTGGTCTTCCTCTTTTCCGCTTCCCTTCACCATTCCAAGTTAGGGATTGAGTCGTGATGCACATTGGTGATTTTCTCAATGTATGTCCGATCCACTTCCAACGTCTTTTCCTAATTTCCTCTTCAGCTGGAAGCTGGTTTGTCCTCTCCCATAGTAGGCTGTCGCTGATAGTATCCGGCCAATGGATGTTGAGTATTGTAGCTGTAAATAATTCCCCAAAATCAATAGCTCATTAAGTGTTTGACATTGGATGCTGACCACGTTGTTTAAGTGGACTTGTTTAGCTGAAGGTTTTCGGTCATGCATCCGCACCAGATCACGTTTCAACTCGGCGTGGGACACAGCTCCTACGTTTCATTAGCCAGCTCATAGAAAAGGTCCTCGATATATTGGTAACGAATCAAATATATCTTTCCTGCCTCTTCTCGTCTGACTTCTGATTTCTATCTGACTGGGAACAATCGAATTTAGAAGGTGCTACTGGTAGCTAGTTGTAAAACTAGAACATCTGTTGCATCATCATTGGTGAACCCGACGTGATCTGGTACACCAAGTCAATATACTGTGAGTCTGTTCCATTTTGGAATATTATTATTCATTGTTATTCTTTATTTGAATTTTATATATTGTGATATACTTTTTTTCGCGAATTTTTTTCCCGGATATATTTTAATTAGACATTTTTCGTTATCTATATTACTATGACGGAGCACTTTCCTAAGGTTCTTAAGTTTAAGTCTATTCCCCCTATTTCGATTCAGTTAACGCCATTTTGGCTCGACAATATCGAGTCCTGGTTCTGCTATGCAGAAGCCGATTTTAACATGCACGGAATCACGGACTCGCGCACACGTTTCCTCGCGGTAGTTAAGGCGTTACCGCGCGAGTTTAACAGGTACGTAACACCTAGTATGTTTACTAGTGATGTTCCCGAACCTTACGAAACGCTTAAGCTATCGATTTTAAAGCGAGGAGACCTAACTGATCGACAACGGTTAGACCAACTCCTTAACAATATCGACTTGCAACATGGTTCTGCGACGGACATGTTGCTTAGAATGAGAGAAGTCATCGGCCAACGAACTTTCGATGATGGCCTATTTAGACAACTTTTCTTGTCTAAACTCCCTCAACAGGTGCAGGCAGTGCTTGTTTCATTTCAAAACAATGCCATAGATGAACTAGCTGCATCTGCCGATCGAATCTTAGAAATCACTATATCTTCTAAGGCCGAGATTTTTTTTCCGTCAAAGAAAAACCCTAATCGACCTCGACTGACATGGCCGAACTATGTCACACGCTTACACGATATCTTAGAGTTCGCAATGACCGTAGTCGGTCAAAAACCCCGCGTAGAAGCGTTTCACGTAAGCCATCTGGCTCTCGACCACGAGAGACAGACAATCCCGACTGGTGCTGGTATCATAACCAGTACGGTAAGTTTTCCAGAAATTGCAGGAAACCTTGCAATTATCCGACTTCAAAATCGACTGACACGAATAAGATTTCTGGAAACTTCCCAGCCGGCACGAGTTAACGGCAACCGTAGCCGGCGAACACAGCCGTCTGTTATACGTCACGGATGTGACCACGAAAGTTCGCTACCCCGTCGACACTGGCGCAGAAGTTAGCGTTCTTCCAGCAAATCCCGACGACAGACTTCGCGAGTCTGTTTTAAGTTTACAGGCGGCAAACGGAAAGCCGATCGCTACTTACGGTAAAAGGTACGTCTACCTTAACGTGGGTTTGCGCAAACCCATACACTGGATTTTCGTGGTTGCAGATGTCTCTATGCCAATCATTGGTATAGACCTGTTACAACACCACAATCTACTCATCGACACACGCTCACGAAGGTTAATAGACGGAAACACTAAGTTATCCGTTTGCGTAACTCCTTGTTCTGGTTGCAGGTTATCCCCAGTCACGATTAAGCACACCATAGACCCCTTGTACCAATGAGTACTCGACAAATACCCTGGAATATACCAATCGCAATCGAAATTACCTTGTGTAACCAGCAATGTTACACATCACATCTCGACTACAGGACCATCTGTATTTTCGAAAGCTCGAAGACTCGCTCCCGAGAAGCTTAGGTTAGCTAAAAACGAATTCGACCACATGATGGACCTAGGGATAATTCGACCATCGAATAGTCCATGGGCATCCCCAATGCACATGGTCCCTAAAAAGGACAGCAATGATTGGCGGCCAACTGGTGATTATCGGCGTCTGAATGCTAAAACCATTCCCGATCGTTACCCGTTGCCTCATATTCACGATTTGACAGCTACCTTGAAAGGTACAACTGTCTTTTCGAAAATCGACTTGGTTAAAGCTTATAACCAAATCCCGATGGCACCTGACGACATTACTAAAACCGCCATCATCACTCCCTTCGGTCTTTACGAATTTCTACGAATGCCTTTTGGTTTAAGAAATGCGGCTCAAACCTTCCAAAGGTTTATAGACGACGTCTTCCGAGGTCTCAACTTCGTACATGCGTATGTTGATGACTGTCTTATAGCAAGTTCGGACAGAGAACCGCATCTCAAGCATCTGAACATTGTTTTCGATCGACTCCAAAGGCATGGCATTACTGTCAACATTCAGAAATGCCAAATCGGAACTAACTGCTTAGACTTCTTAGGACACACCATTGATGCCCAAGGCATCCGACCCCTTAGGAGCAAAGTGGCGGCCATTCTTGATTACCCAGAACCGACCACGATCAAGCAGTTACGAACTTTTAACGGACCCGTAAGTTTCTATGGACGGTTCATACCTAAATGCGCATCCCTAATGAAACCGTTAACCGATCAGCTTCGTGGAAATGCGAAATCAATTAGTTTAGACGACATAGCCCGTAAAGCATTCTTCACAGTTAAGGAACACATCGCTAAAGCAACCCTGCTTGCTCATCAGGACACTCAAGCGCCCATTAATATCGCAGTAGACGCATCCGACTCAGCAATCGGAGCAGTCTTACAACAATGGATTAAAAACTTGTGGCAACCTTTAGAATTTTTCTCGAAACAGTTGCTAGACGCGGAATCTAGGTACAGCACGTTCGGTAAGGAACTCCTAGCTATGTATTGTGCTGTACGGCATTTTCAACATTCCATAGAAGGAAGAGAATTCACGCTTTTTACCGATCACAAACCTCTTACCTTCTCTTTAAGTTCATCTTCAGACAAGTACTCACCGCGAGAGTCTCGACAACTCGACTACATTTCCCAGTTTACTTCAGACATACAACATATTTCTGGAGCAAACAATGTAGTCGCAGACGCCTTGTCTCGAATAAGCTCCTTGAACAGTTTCCAAGGAATCGACCTTCTTAAACTCGCTCAGCTTCAAAAAGAAGACATTGATCTTCAGCATGAGTTATCCTCGACAACTCTTAAACTAAGTATTAGGCAGATGGGAACAGGTAAGGAAACCTTACTCTGTGACACATCTACAGGTAGGGATCGTCCAATTATGCCAAAACATTATCGCCGCAACGTCTTTAATACGTTGCACAATCTTTCTCATCCAGGTGCTCGTGCAACAATCGAACTTATAGCCGAACGCTTTTGTTGGCCTGGCACGAATAAAGACGTGAGGGAGTGGGCACGCTCCTGTGTAAGCTGTCAGAAATCTAAGGTAATCAGACACAACAAATGTCCCTTAGGCTCTTTCAAAACCCCTGACGCTCGTTTCGACCACGTCCATCTAGATTTGGTAGGACCCTTACCCGACTCTAACGGATACTCATATCTTCTAACATGCGTAGACCGTTTTACTCGATGGCCAGAAGCAGTACCGATTAAGGACATTACTGCTGAAACCGTGGCCCGCGCTTTCGTTGAACGATGGGTAGCAAATTTCGGCTGCCCTTCCACAATCACTACAGACTGCGGACGCCAGTTCGAATCTGGACTTTTCCGTTGTCTAACCTCACTTTTAGGAATCACGCGCTTCCGAACGACCGCCTACCACCCACAGGCAAACGGGTTGGTAGAACGTTTTCATCGACAACTAAAAGCCTCATTATCAGCTTCAAACGTTTCACAGTGGACAGACGTACTTCCACTCGTCTTGCTAGGTATCCGCAATGCAGTGAAAGCTGACATTGGATACACGGCATCTCAACTCCTTTACGGAACGACACTCCGACTGCCAGGAGAATTCGTGGATCCTTCAGCTTCTTCATTGAACATGGATCTAAACTCTTACACGAGTAGGCTTACAAACGCTATGCGTTCAGTTAAACCTGCTCACACTCGACCTCAATCAACTGATGTTTTCGTTCAACCCGAATTACGACATAGTACACACATCTTCGTTCGTCGAGACTCACATCGACGACCCCTCGAATCAGCATACGAAGGACCCTTCAAAGTTCTTCAACGAGAACCTAAGTACTATGTAGTTGATAAGAACGGTACGAAAGATAGCATCAGTATCGATCGACTCAAAGCTGCGTACCTAGAAGGAAACCCTAGCTACGTCGATTTTCCTTCGGTACAAGCAAATGACACAGCCACTACACTCGTAGTACCCTACACGACAACCGACACACAACTTGATACTTCGTCAACGTCGATAGAAAAACCTAAAACAACGCGTTCTGGAAGACGAGTCAGATTTCCAGAACATCTTAACGAATATTGCACGTAGGACATAAGCTTTATCTTGAATTACCTTTTCATAGTTTATTATAAATTTTTTTTTAAATGCTCATTTTTTTATTTATATAAAAAAAACAAAAAAACATTTTTTTTCAGCGTATATATATATTTATATATATAAAAAAAACCAAAAGAAAAACATTTTTTCCGATCGCTTTTACGCTGTTTGTAAGTGTATTAGTTTATTTTTTTCCGCTCATCTTGTGTCCTTATGCAAGTACGAGTGTATTTTCGACATGCACTCACACGTTTTATTTTTCCTCTTTTCCAGAACGGCTGAAAAAGAACGACGAAGGAACCGAAATTTTCATTGTACTATATTTCTTTATTGCTATGTTGTACATTTTGGTCCCATAGTTTAAGGAAAGACGACCAGACGCTGCTAAACGAAGCAAGCTATCAGAAGAGTGTTTACCAACGACAAACTCGTTGGGTTTAAACTTCTGGCTGGTCACGTCTTAGGGGCATCACTACCTCACTAGGGGGGGAGTGATCTGTAGCTGTAAATAATTCCCCAAAATCAATAGTTCATTAAGTGTTCGACATTGGATGCTGACCACGTTGTTTAAGTGGACTTGTTTAGCTGAAGGCTTTCGGTCATGCATCCGTACCAGATCACGTTTCAACTCGGCGTGGGACACAGCTCCTACGTTTCATTAGCCAGCTCATAGAAAAGGTCCTCGATATATTGGTAACGAATCAAATATATCTTTCCTGCCTCTTCTCGTCTGACTTCTGATTTCTATCTGACTGGGAACAATCGAATTTAGAAGGTGCTACTGGTAGCTAGTTGTAAAACTAGAACATCCGTTGCATCATCAGTATTTTGCGTAGACAACTATTTATAAGTACTTGTACCTTCCTGATGATGGTCGTAGTAGTTTTCCACGTTTCAGCTCCGTACAGTAGGACTGCCTTGACGTTCGTATTGAAGATTCTGACTTTGAGTTCCATATGTTCTTCAATTGTAGAAACGCTTTCCTGGCTTTGCCAATCCTCGCCTTTACATCTGCATCCGATCCTCCTTGTTTATCAACGATGCTTCCCAGGTATGTGAGTGTTTCCACCTCTTCCAGAGTTTCGCCATCAAGTGTGATTGTGTTGGTGTTCTCCGTGTTGCATTTAAGAATCTTGCTTTTTCCTTTGTGAATGTGAAGGCCTATCGATGCTGAGGCTGCTGCTACATTTGCTGTCTTCATCTGCATTTGGTCGTGTGTATGAGAGAGGAGGGCTAGGTCATCTGCGAAGTCCAAATCATCTAGTTGATTCTGAGATGTCCATTGTATTCCGTGCTTTGCCACTGTTATAACGTATGGACTCGTAATATATATGATCGTGCAATTAGAGAGGAGTGAATTTATTGATCGGACGCAAATGATACTTGAAATCGTACGAGCAGACTTGATTACTTGTCACTCCTGCTTTCTGCCTAGTCCACCCAGTTAAGTCCAGAACACAAAAAACAGCCTCGTCAATATGAATCATTATTTACAAACACACTGGGGTTTTATACAAACCAAAGTAATCAATAAACTGATTATAACTCAAGAATCGTATGATAATAAATCAAAGGTCAAAATAAAGCTAATGATAACAGAAATACAAATATGAAAAGTTCGGTTACATAATAATTGTACTATAGGAAATAGGCATATTACATTGATCCATAAATATACCTAAAAGTTACCATTCGTAATTCACCGAGGGATATAACAACCTCAGATGTCGAAGTCTTCATAATCCCGTCTATCACCAGAAGGTAGAGGAATGGAGAGGGTAGACAGCTTTGTCTGACTCTGATCTCTACTGAAAATGCATCTGTCAGCTGTCCTCCATGCACCACTTTGCACTGTAGTCCATCGTATGAGTTTTGGATAATGTTGACAATCTTTTCAGGAACTCCATAATGTCGAAGAAGTTTCCATAATGTTCTCCAGTCCACACTGTCAAACGTCTTCTCATAATCAATGAAGTTGATGTATATTGATGAGTTCCACTCAACTGATTGTTCAACGATGATCTGTAGTGTCGCAATCTGGTCTGTGCGCGACCTATCCTTCCGGAATCCAGCCTGTTGATCTCGAAATTGGGCGTCTACTGAGTCTTCCATTTGATTCAGCAGCACTCTGTTGAAAACTTTTCCTGGTACTGATAAAAAACTGACGCCTCTGTAATTCTCTCTCAGATCTCCCTTCTTTAGTATCTTGATGAGACATCCTTCTTTCCAGTCCGTTGGCACTTGTTCTTCCTCCCAAATCCTTTTGAATAGAAGGTGATGCATGTTTGCAGTTACTTCAATGTCTGACTTCAGTGCTTCTGCTGGTATATTGCCAGGTCCTGCCGCCTTCCCACTTTTGATTTGTCTGATGGTCATCTTGACTTCTTTGATCGTTGGTGGAGTGACATCTATTGGAAGGTCAGTGTGTGCTGCTTGGATGTCCGGTAGATTCAATGGGGGTGGTCTATTCAGCAGTTCCTCGAAGTATTCTGCCCATCTTTTCCCCTGTTCTTGAACCTCTGTGATTGTTTTTCCTTTTTTCTCCTTGACTGGTGTCTCTTGTTTACTATATCTCCCTGCCGATTTTTTCGTTGTATCATATAGTTGCTCAAATTCCCTTCTCTTGCAGCTTTTTCCGCCGTCGTTGCTAGTTCTCCCATGTATTTCTGTTTGTCGGCCTTAACGCTTTTCTTCACTTCCTTGTTTACTTCTGCGTAATCTGCTTGTGCTTTCACCTTCTCTGCACGAGTTCGACTGTTGTTAATTGCTATTTTCTTGTTCTCCCTTTCTTAAATCTTGTACAGGGTTCTCATAGAGATCCGTTCCTTGTGATGATGCTTCTTAGGACCAAGAACCTCCTGACACGTTGAAGTTAGTGCTTCTTTTATCAGTTTCCAGTTGTCCTCCATCGTAGTTTCTTGTTCATTCAGTAGATCCTGTAGAGCTTGGAAACTGTTGTTGAGCGTTACCTTGAATTCATGGAGCTTGTCAGTATCTCGAAGGAAGGCTGTATTGAACCTTTGTAGTGCTGTTTATCCAGTTGTCCAATGTTTCTTAAGCTTCAGTCTCATCTTGGCCACAACCAGGTGGTGATCTGAAGCTATGTCAGCTCCTCTCCGGGTTCTCACATCTTCCATTGATCTTCGGAATTTCTTGTTGATACAGATGTGATCAATCTGGTTCTCTGTGGTTTGGTCCGGTGAGATCCATGTAGCTTTGTGCATGCGCTTGTGTGGGAAATATTGTGCCGCCTATAACCAATTTGTTGAATGCACATAGGTTTGCAAGTCTCTCCCCATTTTCATTTCTCTCTCCTAATCCATGTCGTCCAATTACATCTTCATATCCTGTGTTGTCCACTCCAACTTTAGCATTTAGATCTCCCATCAGGATGGTGAGGTCCTTTCGTGAGCATTTTGCTATAATTGATTTCAGACTTTCATAGAACTGACCTTTATCATCGTCGTTGCTATCATTGGTGGGTGCATAACATTGGATAACATTCATTGTGATCCCCTCCTTCTTTGTTTTGAATGATGCTTTGATTATCCTGGGTCCATGAGATTCCCATCAAACAAGTGCATTTCGTGCTTCTTTGGATAGCATTAGAGCAACTCCCTGAGTGTGTGGAGCATTTTCCCCTTCGTGACCGGAGTACAGCAGCATCTCTCCTGTACCTAGCCTTTGTTGTCCAGTTTGTGTCCAATGGGTTTCGCTGATTCTGAGTACTGCCAAGTTGTATCTTCTCATTTCCATTGCTATTTGGCTGGTCTTTCCTGTCTCCCACATTGTCCGGACGTCCCATGTACCTATAAAGAGTGTTGCTCTGGTTTTTAGAAGGTGCATCGACCTCGTGATTTCCGAAAAATTTCGGCTTTCATCATGAGACGTCATAATTATTCCTTCAACTCCCAGGGTAGAGTTTAGATGGTTTGAATAATTTTTTCTGGCTAGCGTTTTTTTTCGAGTTGGTTTTCTACGGGATGGGGTAGCTTACCCCATGCTCGACCCTCCTTCTTTACCCGGGCTTGGGACGGGCAGTAACTCTAGAAGAGTTACAGGCGAAGTTGAATAAAACATGCTGTTATAAAAAGACATTTGTTAGATCTAAAACCCGGGGTAGGTGCAAAAAGGGATGGCTAAATGGAAACCTGCCAAAAACCATGAGGCACTGTAGAGCCATTAGGATGTCCTCGGGCACTAGTCGAATCATCCAGCAGTTAGGTCACTGAATATCGAACGGTTTACCGATCGTCAATAAAATCGATGACAAGTAACACGTATTATTGAATTACAGGCCATGGAACAACCTATACAGCGATGTTCGCACTCTTTTTCTTGTACCTAAACACACTGAAATATTTCTGTGGTAATGTTTGTGTTGTACGGTGATTAACTTAGCCATGGTACCTATATACAAAGAAAGGATGGTCTGCAGTACTACCTAAGATCTATTACTACTCCTGCTTTTCGTTAACGGATTCCGTTGGCTGTCCGGAACATTTGCATCTTTATTTGCGTTTAAGGTGTAGATTTATGGTGTAGTTTACTATTAGTACTGCTATAATATTAGGCTTACTCTTAAAATTTTATATTTGTCATAATGTGACTACCTAATATATGAGACCATACGTGAAGGCCTCATCTTTGTCTGTCGAATCGTAATAATCGGCAATAAAACGTCCATAATTTCTGAAGAACACATTTATGTTGAAGAAAGAATTATATATTTAAAACGAATAAAGACGAGTTATACAGAATGACCACGTCTGCGAGGTTGAGCCGTGCCATCCGATTGGATGGATGTTCTTGCGTTCACCATTGCTGTTCTTCTCTTAGTGTTGCATGTTGAGAGTGAATGTTGCCAGAAACTATGTATTCAGCTTCGGAGACCTTGTGGTTAGGAACCAACACCACTACAAATACTCCAGCTACATAACAATGAAAGTTACAGGCCAGGTATCCAACCTGATTTAAAGGAATTACTAGAGTAATTAGAAATTTGGCTCCCATAAATTAAGTTGGGCAGTAGTTCAGCAATCCAAAACGATTACACTAAAAATTGCCAGTACACTGAAGTATTAGGAAATTGACCACGAATTATAGTCAAATTATTCATCAAGCCGGGCCATTACTTAGTTAGTCGGTAGTTTACTGGGTGTTGAATTACTTGCGGAACCTCAACACGTTCAAGAGTAACTGAATGGATTTAATCGAATAAATAATAATTTATTCTCGAATAACAGTTTGTTACATGAGGCATGCCGGTTTACAGGCAAGATCAAATTGTTACAGAAGTTACAATTTTCACTGTTGAAAATTACTCAGCTGGGTTGATATTTTATAAGATATGAATGTAAATGGATTTCGTAACAAACATGTCAATATCACACTTGGCTCACTTTATGAAGGTAGCGTTGCAACATACAGCTGATGGTCGAGAATAGATATATGCGAAGTTGGGGGCTTTTAGAAGCTTCGACCTTATTTCCCTCCGGAATATCTGAGGCTTTAATAATGGTGTAGGACGAAGTCACCCGTGTCATATCTGTTTTCGGTGGGGTATCTCCAGGGGGCTGAAAGAGGTGTAAGAAAAAGGAAGGACGAAAAGCAGAGCACACAATATTCATGGAGGAATAGTTAAGGTATAACCATTTAGTCTATTTGTCTGTTACTGACTTATTAGGCAAGAGCATACTATTATGTTAAAGAAAAATATGTGTGAGCAAGGTATCAGTGGATGAGGAACTGTATAAATGAAGGTAGTTCAGAAGGAAGTATGGAATTGTGTAATTATAAAATAAAGTGCTCAAAACAGTATTCCGATTGGTCAGATTATAAGAAAACATCTTTACTACGTAAATCTCTAGGCTTTCACTCTGATATATTGATTTGGTAAGATCATATCTGTTTTAATCAGTTACCAAATAAACTGTTTCTCCCAGACTTCATGTCGGGAGAAGTTACATATATACATACATGCATACATACTTAAGCCTGTTACCCCTCATGGAGGAGCATAGGTCGCTCACCAGCATTCTCTATCCAACTCTGTCCTGGACAATCCTCTCCAGTTGTTTCCAATCGCTATTCATTCCTCTGATATCTGCTTCCAATTCCAAACGCAATGTGTTCCTTGGTCTTCCTCTTTTTCATTCCCCTTCAGGATTCCAAGTAAGTGCTTGCCTCATGATGCAGTTTAATGTACACCACTATGTATGTCCTATCCACCTCCAACGTGTTTTCCTAATTCCCTCTCCAGCTGGAAGTTGGTTTTTTCTCTCCCACAATAGGATGTGTCTAATGTTATCCGGTCAACGGACGTTGAGTATCTTCAGTAGATAATTGTTTATAAAACGGCCCACTGACACAACAGATTGAAAAGTTTTCACTTTATTGCCGATATATGGACGACACGTTCATCCTACGTAACAACTATACTGACTTAATGGAGACAATTCGGCTATTCAATACAGCTCATCCGTCTATAAAATTCACATGTGAGGAGGAAAGTGGAGGTAGGATCGCTTTTCTAGATGTTCTCCTTACAAGGAGAAAAGACGGTTCATTAAGGAGAAATATAAACAGGAAAACATTGTGGACGGGTCAGTATACTAACTTTCTTAGTTTTGTTCCTCTACAGTACAAAAGGAACCTAATTAAGACTTTACACTATAGAATCAAGACCATATGCTCTGAAGATACGGTCGAAGAAGAAACAAAGGCATTATACATGACCCTGAGAGAAAATGGATACCCAGAGAAATTTATAAATAAAAAGATATCTAGTAAAAGAGATCATAAAGAATTTTTAATTGTGAATAAAAAGCCTCTGTATATACGTCTACAATTCAGAGTTGACGCATCTAGTGAAATGTTACGATTGTAACTGCGAAGATCAATCGAGAGAACTTTTAATGCAAGTAAACTACAACTAATGTTTCCCACACGTCCAATGATCACGCCAACGTTGAAAGATAAATTGCCTAGACTAGCCACTTCTTTCTGTATCTATCAATTCAACTGCTCCTGTGGGGCAAGTTAGATAGGCAGACGTTCTAGTAATTTGTATACTCGGGCTAGTGAACACCTTCCAGTGTGGTTAAGCAAAGGTGTACTCAGGACGGTTAACAGCTCTGTTTAAGCCCATTTAGTTCAGAAGGGACACAGAGCCGACATCGAGCAATCTTTCACAGTAATATATCGTGTTAATAGCAGTTTACCTAATTCTGTCAGACAGAGAATCCTGCAGACGGCTGGGGCAATTGCTATTCGGATCACAAAGCCAGAGCTCTGCATCCAAAATAAATATGTCCAGTCGCTCCTTTTACCCTGGCCAACTTCAGGGTCAACTTGTTAATAATCAATTTTGTTATATGGTGACATTAATATATAAGAACTCTCGTCTACATTAATTTGATTAATGTTCATTTCTATATCTCAAACTTAGTTTATCTACACATCTTATGAGTCATTATTATTATTATCACACCTGCTAACCTTTTAGAGAAATTTATTCATCATCCGCCCCCAATCTACTACATCTGACCCAATTTATATTATTCTACATATTACGCAATTTCTGATTTGTAATCCCATTTTTCTATCTCTCACCCCCCATGTCAACTATATATATTCTGATAATTTATCTTACGATTTTATTTCACCTATAAACCGATTCAAGTTAAAACTACATGTTAGTCATCCCAACATTAACGATTCGATCTTATTTTTATTTTATATTACAAAAAATCCTTGATTCGCATATTACAGTTTCTTAAATAATGTACTCTGCCTTAAACTTGACCAATTTTGTATGGATTATTAATTTATAATTGTAGAACCTGATGAGAAATTATTGAAAAGAATATTCTTCGTTCATATGATTGTGTTTATAAATTCTTGTACCATTTTGGTGATAGTTGTAGTAGTTGTCAAAATTTCAGTTTCTTACGGTAGAACTGTGTTGACGTTCGTATTGAAGGTTGTAATTTTGATATTGGTTGACAGTTGTTTTGAGTCCCATATGTTCTTCAATTGCAGGAATGCGGCCCTTGTTTTGCCAATACTGGCCTTTACGTCTGCATTGGATCATCCTTGTTCATAAATGATGCTACTCAGATGCGTGAAAATTTCCACCTCTTCAAGAGGTCCCTATCGAGTGTGATGGCGTTTGCATCCTGCTTGCTGTGTTTAAGAACTTTCCCTTTGTAAATGTCGAAGCCTACTGCTTTAGAGGCTTTTGTTACACATCCACTGACTTTCTTAATTTTTTATTGATGCAGATATGATCTATCTGATTTGCTGTAGTGAGATCTGGTGAGACTGATGTAGTTTTGTGTATACGTTTGTGTGGGAACGTTGTGCCTCCTATAGCCGTTTCGGTGTATGTACATAAATTTTCAAACCTTTCTCTATTTTCGATCCTTTTTCCCAGTCTGACCATGTCGTCTTCAGATATATTCATACCCGGTGTTGTCTATCACGACTTTGTCGCTGAAGTTTCTCATCAGGATGTCCAGATCATTTGCTGTGCACTTCGCTATGATCGATTACAGCCTCTCATAGAACTGATATCTGCCTTTGCCGTAGTTATCATTGGCGGATGCATAATATTGGATAAATTTCATTGTAATTCTCCCTGCCTTGGTTTGATTGATGTTTTGATGATCCTGGGCCCTTGGGATTCCTATCCCAGCATCAGAGTGACTCCCTTAGCATGAGGAGCATTTTTCTCTCTATCATCGGAATACATTACCATCTCTCCCGAATCTATCGTTTCCTGTCCAGTTTAGGTCCAATGGCTTTTACTCATTCCGAGTACTGCCAAGTTATATCACCTCATTTTATCAGGTATTTGACTGGTCCTCCAGGTGAGCTACATTTTCTTGACATTCCATGAACCTATATTGATTGTTGCTGTGGTAGTTAGAAAAAGCGTCACCCTCGTGACCTCTTAAAAATCTGAGCTTTCATCACGAGGCGTCACAACTCTTCTCTCAACTGGGAGGGCAGAGTTCATATGGTTTAAATTGTTCATTCTGGTTGTCGCTTGTTTAGCAAGATTGTTTTCTGTGGAATGGGATTGCTGACCCTGTACCCAATCCTCCTTCTTTGCCCTATCTTGGGACCGACAGTAATCGTAGAAGCGCTACATTGGAAGATATGGGATAAGTTGGGTCAAGTGTTGATCACGTGATGTGACTTTGACATGATGTAGGGGATTGTAATGATAGTAGCATTTAATAATTTGAAGTATTTGAATTGTGTTATAAATTGGCAATCCCAGAAACAACGCAATCTAATCAAGAAGTATTAGATGACCACGAACAAATGAACAGTATTTGGAACTCAAAATCAAAACAGTCATCAACACAAAGAAATCATTGGTTCATATAAACACTTCATCCACCACTGCTCAAATTGGAGTGTAAGTGTATGTAATCGATTGTACGTTTTCTACTTAAGTTCATCTTACGTCTGTTTGACAGTGTATTGGATATAGACTCTGTATTATCTAGAATGCACTCGTTAGTATTAGAATTAACAATCGAAACTAGAACGGACTCGCCTGGGTCCTGGAATTGTATACAATCACCGTGTCGGTTGTGTAGTGAAACCACTAATATCTAAAATTTGAACCATAGATTTTCCAACACTACCCTCCCCCACGAAATAATGTTGGATCTTCATATCCCTAAGTTATGAATAATATGGCTTCATTCAAAACATATTTCACATATTGACTAGAGTATTCATTAGAAGTGACTTCATGATAAGTATAATATGATATGAAGTTATCCGAATTGTGATGAAAATCAAGCTCACTTAGTATTCGTGCTTCGCATTCGATAAGTATCTCACAAGAAGCAAATGCATTATGAGAATAAATAATACATGATATGACAGCAGGATTTGATTTTTCTGAAATATTTCCCTCAAATTTATTGAGAGTTTTATCAAATAATAATGGAACATTAGAAAACTCAGCATCTATCAAGACTGAATCCGGATTGTGATCATGATTTGACTCATTTATTCTCAGAGTTGTAAGAAATTGCATCAGAAATATGCAAATTATTACGACAAACCATATCTGGCACAAAAACACCAGAAATATGATAAGAATTTGGTTGATTAAAATCTTTTGTCTCATAATGATTCTGGGTTTCATTTAACTCTGGACTGTTGTGTGACGTTATACCGCTTCTAGAGGTCTTGGATAAAGGTAAGTGATAATTGGGAACATCCAACTTAATATGATCACAATCGCAAATTCTGGCATTAGCGAAATGAACTATGGTATTACAAACTGACTGAATGTGTCCAGATTGACCACATTTAGAGCATTCGGAATTACGAAATACATATGAATTACAGGGGTTAAACTTGTCATAGAACAAGCATTTACCAAACTTGTGCTCATCTTCGTGAACTATTTCACAACTCAATGTGTTGTTATCTGAATAACCTTGATTACGTATTAGACTGGGACGACGTAGAAAAGCAGTGAAATTCCTGATTTCCTGTCGAATCATTCCATTGAATTTTTCTCCTTCACCACACTAGGAGTTTGTATACTTTACATGGTCCAGTAATTGTTGCTTGAGAGTTGCATAAGGGAGTGAAATCGGTTTGTCTGGAAATGCCAAAGTCTGTAGTAAACTGTATGCTTCTTTTCCGATGAACGAAAGCAAATGAGAGATAATATTAAAATCCTCAATACCTTCCTTGGTCATAGCCTCTCCATGTAATTCTCAAAAGCATCAAAATCTGAAAGTATATCCAACCGTTCCATCACAGGCTCCATCAAGACGCCAATGTAATTATTTGAAGTATTCGAATTCTATTATAAATTGGTAATCCCAGAAACAACGCAATCTAATCAAGAAGTATTAGATGACCACGAACAAATGAACAGTATTTGGAATTCAAAATCAAAACAGTCGTCAACACAAGGAAATCATTGGTTCATATAAACACCACATAAAATCAAACGTGTGCCTAACCACACGATTCTTATAGCTGAATATACAGCAACTAAGACGAATTACATTAACCGTTAAAAACTTGGATAAGGTCAGTAAACCTCGACGTAATAAAGACTACACGACTCTTTCATGAACGCATGGTTACTCTGTATGCTTCCATATTATCCAACCACTAGCCTAAGTGTGTCCTGTCCAGAAATGTTTTCACGTACTGTTTGTACCCCACTAAACCATCCTGAGATTTCCATAAAGAGACGTGTGTTTTGTATGCATCTTTTTTCCTTTTTCGCGTTTTACGCGTGGTTTATTTTCATACATAAGATTACCTATGCTCAAATATTGTCAGTAGGTTGCGGGTACTTCCCCTGTCTGGATCCTTCATAGTGTTTCTTCCTTAATAAATGTACAAAAATCTATGTTTTCAAAACACTCTTGTACTGAACTTATTTTATTCCATTAGAATCATAGACCGGTCTAACTCAGGCAACCACTGGTAACCTGGAAGCACAGGGCAGCTGCTTTACCCCAATATAGGACTCCTCAGGAACATTCCTATACCGCCTTGCTATAAGAAATCGAACCTAATACAGTCACATGAACGGACGATTAACCTCCAGAAACCAAGGTAGATTCATTAGTGGGTGAAATTAACATCAATCAGCTCAAGATATTGCATGAATACCTTCCATTGTCTTCAGCAGCCACCTTCCTCACCTTGACACGGTTTGGCTTTATTGGTCATGGCTTATCACTGGAACTGTGAGATTTCCTCGAACTGACCCCTCTTGACCTTGACAGTATCCCATTGTGTAGTGATCAGCCCTCTGACTATGAAAATGTTTCCACGATTTGGTTATTACTTAGCGATGTCTTATTACCCTACAGGTCTATATTTCATCAGCATCATTGTATTTAATGGAGCCAATAGGGAAGTATGTAATACAACATTAACATACGAATTTTCTATGACTGCTTGCATGTAAATATGTCCTGTTTTTTCCCTGTTTAGGACTAGCGCCCTCCGAAAACATCACAAAAATGAACTAAGATCTAATGTAATCGGGTTACATTTCTGCCGTTCTTATTGAGTGGTCACTGTCTGGTGCTCCATACTCAGATGAATGGCAATGTCCACTTCCTCAATGTCTCTAAAAATGAACCTCTTACTTCCCCAAGCTATCGAAATAGGTCAAATAGCCTAATAACCCGACTAACGAAGATCGACAAACAAAATGTGGAGCTACATAGCTCGCATGTGCTGTCTCCATGTATACAGAATGCATACATTCACTTAACAGACTGCCTCGTGTACTCAAATTAGTTTCATTTCAGCTGCTAAGTCAAATGGTGAGATTTATTCAGATACTACTTCATACCTTTATGACAGCCTTGGGGATCCAACAATCGTTTATCTTGTTACACGTCAACGCGGCAGTTATGAATATTTCACATATTGCTGTTTTTGATTGGGCCTCAGTGTTCCTATTACCAATAGGAATTAATTGCTTATTTACCGCTTTTTACACTTGTTTATTATGTTTATGTTTGATTTTTGACTCATCATTACGTTATCTTATGGTAACCAAGACACATACTCAAATGAACATGCTTCTCTTGTTTCGTTTTTCCTTTGTTTAGTATCACTCGTCCAAATATTTTCGGCATCGCTTTAATGTTAGGTGACAACTGACAATGTTTCTTTTTATTTTGTCTTTTGAATTGCATACTATCAATGTTTTTGACCCAACTCGAAACTGTGTCTTGCGTCGTTGTTGATTAGTAAGATCTTCATGTCTATGTGTGCTGTAAGAGTTTTAAAACCACAACCTAATTTGATAGATCAAACAGAAATATGACCCTGATCATCTGGTAAGGGCGAACAGCTGGATGACCAGGATGTTTGTTACACATTCCAGTCACCTTAGTCGGTTAAAGCTTATACTTTCATCAACCTATCTGGCAACTCTTGGGATTTTCGGACTTAGTGTATTTAATATCCAATTCTATGATCCTTTAGTCTCTTTCCGATTCATTCAAATGAAGCTTTCACCATGATTTTACTTCTAACAGTGGTTAAAGTATGTATTACAAAATAGTTTTCTGACCCAATATATTTTAGGTAGTAGTGGCTTGTACAGAGTCTCAAGCCTTGGCTTAATAAACAGTAGAGTCTAATTTTCTGTTTATATCCAGAACTTCCTGTACAGTATCCAAAAATATATTTTACCTAACCCACACGCGAATAAGAGCGTAACTAAAAGCTGATTAGATAAATCTGCACTTGGTAAATAAATCTCCTAAGTTAAACTTAGTCAACTGGCGTAGCGAAATTTTGTGAAGCCCTTATCCAGTTGGACTGGTGTCCGTATTATAAAACAATTGTTAAACTATGTTACATATATCAGAATACATGTACCACTTAGTCGTCTATGAATCAATGTAAATATAAGCTAAGAAAATCTTGATTTTCTCTTAAGGATCATCAACAATTTACCTTATAAATTCAATGTGAAATGATCCTGACAATCTCAAAAAACTATCTAGTGGATGCCTTTGAAAATTTATGATGCAATACGTTTTTTTTACAGGTTGTCGTTCATAATTCGATTTCCATGTGAATACAACTTCCTTTAATTTCATCATCCCATGAAATTACATAATGTCTGAAAATTCATATCACTGTATTTACTGCAATAGTCGTGTAGCTGCTCTTTACACCCAATATGCTGAGGAAGTAATTAAGATTGAACATTGTCCTAGATGTGGGAATGTTTCTGACAAATATATCGAATATGATTTGTTTCTAGTTATTATCGATCTTCTCATTGGTCGTCTTGAAGCGTATCGTCATGTTATTCATAATGTTCCCAGTCTCAGTCTTCAAAAGATACTTTCTATGTCTATTTTGTTGAATGCTTTTGTGTCTTGGCTTAGTGAGCAACCAAAAACTGAGAACAATCTGGCTAATCTTTCTTTTTCTTTCAATTCGGATCTATTTATTCACATTGTATCAATTTTCTGGTGGTGTTCTTGCTTTTGTTTAGCAATTATATTTTTGTTTCCGATCACTAAAATAACTACTGTATCCGAATTAATTAAAGTGTTGCTTATTGTTAACCTCAGCAGATTATTAACTTTCCTTCTAATTACGTGGAAGACTGAGTTCGATTCCATTTTTTTAGGAACATTACAGTTTTATCCTTTTGTTTCCACTTGTGTGGCATTAACACCATGTATACAAAGTTTAAGAGCTGTAAATAATCTCAATTTAACCACAGCTTTTTGTTTGGGCATATTTATATGTACTGTTTGTTTTTTCTCATCTACCGTTATACTACCAAATATATTAATGTTTCTATAAACATAATTTCGATTGATGATTTTTAATACTCAACTTTATTCTCTCCTATTGTTTTAGCAAAATGATCACATTTTGGGCCTTTCTGGTTCTATGTTCTACTTCTCTGGATACATATTTGAGTGATAACAGAGTTTCTGTAACTTTGGTTCCAAAATGGAAAAATACACCTCTGTTATCAGAAACCAGGTAACTTGTTTACTTGAATT
Organism: Schistosoma rodhaini; assembly: GCA_944470415.2. NCBI lineage: Eukaryota > Metazoa > Platyhelminthes > Trematoda > Strigeidida > Schistosomatidae > Schistosoma > Schistosoma rodhaini. Next base: position 39,331,672 of record OX104037.1, read on the forward strand.
TTAACTAGATTATCTTTGCATACATAAATTTAATGCTTATTTTGTTGTCACTCACTACTTAACAGTATTTCTCAAAACACTTATATTTTTGAAAGTATGCTGTCGTCAGAAGAAATTCTGGGCTGTATTTCGGGTCTATCTAAGCCACTGGAACGATATACATTCATGCACTTTAACTCAGTGGTATGTAGGCATAAAAAACTAATATATCTCTACCATTTCTGAAGTATTTTGGTAAGACATGACATTTATCTGACTTATGTTTTTTCTCGTTCAGTGAATATGTTGCTCGTGAATCAAACTCTGCATTTTGGAGATTTTTGGATCTTATTTCAAAGGACTTGGACTTCATAAGGACAAATCTTATTCCTCCTGCAGATGATTACCTTTTGCTATCTAAGAATAGATTGTTGGAGAAACGAGTTAAAGAGCTTGCCATTCAGGCTATTAGTGCTACTAGTTTAAATAATAGCTCTTTAGAAATCCATAATCGGCTGTTTACTTTGTCCGTCTCATCTAGAATGTTTTCACCCACAGTTGAAATGTCCCATCAACTTGCTCTGACTGATGCAAGTTATTTGTTAAATTGCTCACGTGAGACTGTTCTATCTGAATTAAAACGCCGAACCTCCGGAGTAGCTTGGGTTCTTGCCGGGTCAGATGCCGTTTTTTCCATTGACAAACTCAAAGAATCTATTGAGAAAGTTGTAGATCCTAATTCACAACCAAGTAAGTTGATACGATTAGGGAAAATTGAGAAGTATAATTTATATACTCAGTCCTTTTTAATCTGTTAAACAATGTATAATGTATCAGAAACAAGATTGGTCTTACTTATTGTTTATATGTTTGAATTATTTGTGGTCTTAGTGACATTGTGAAGAGAAAGAGGAAGGAAGGTGAGTATAGTAAAAACACAAAGTAAAATGAGTGAATGAGAGTAAAAAATAATGGGAAAAGCAGTTCAGTTAAGAAAAGTACATTTAAGAGTTCCTCCAGTTTAAAAAGTTCCTCTGAATTTTATGAGAAAAGCAAAAGAATTACATTAGGACTACCACTAGCTTCTGTTCTGAGTTGTCTAATAATGTTTTAAGCCATTATGTTAAACTACTTATAGGAACCCAAGGAATGAGTCATGATAAACCGACAAGAGTCAATTCTGTACAAATTTATTTCACTTCACGACACCATGTCGTTTACTGACTACCTTTCCGCTTTTTCCAAGCCTTCCCAGCATCGGCAAATAATGCAAGATGTGAAATTCTCTGGGACAACATTCGTAGCACATGTCCAAGCCACCGAAGTCGGTGTTTCAGAATGGTGACACCAATTGAAGTATCGTTGCTATGCCCTAACACAAGCTGACGAACCTCCGCATTACTGGCATAGTTTTGTCACTGGATGTCAGCAATCTTTGGGAGACAACAATGATCGAACAAAGAGAGTCGCTGAGCATTCTCAATTCTATGAGGCTAAGTTTCACAAGCATAAAGCAACACCTTCCTCATCAACTTGTATGAATGAGTAAAGTTAAGCATTGTCATTTGAAATTTTTAACACTTAGCGTTCAACTTCAAACGTTCTGGTTGTTTAATGTGAATGATGATTGATTAAATTTGATCTGATCACTCTATTTATTTTGTTTGTTCATGTCACCATTTGTGGTCTGCACAATAGCAGCGTATCATTTTAAGTTAATGAAAATGCAAAAGCACAACAAAGAGGAATCAGCTAATGAAACAAAATTGAAGAAGCGTACAGAAGGAAAAAACTGATTGAGGTTGAACTAATAAACGTTCATTATTATTCAAGAAAATTTATGCTTTCTTGTTCTTGATATTCGGGACTGAATTTCATCAATCTTCATTGCCTTATGATCTGCTTGAGGCGATGCCACGATTCATAATCTGCATTCAGTTGATAACTAGCAGTGTGCTCCAAGACACTTTTTGTCCTATTTGAATCTCGCCAGCTAGATTTACCTGAACTCGATTGTTGATGTTCACACTATGACTGAGTCCAGCACCAGTACCCATCACTTCAAATACCTGCATATTATTCACCAAAATACTGAGTCATCATAGCCCCATCAATGGTTACTTTGCTAGTCACTACCCGAAAGTATAGTAAACACTTTACAGTCAATACATTGAGGTATTCATCTAATAACGTAGCATGCCAAGAAGGACTAGTCAAATTCACTCCTAAATGACAACTGTGAGAAAAAAATATCTACAAATAATAACAAAGATCACTTCTGTCGAACATTTGTGATCGTTTTTTCATAAATAATTGACTTTAGTCTAAAAACTAACCTGAGTCTATCGATTATACTTTCGTTTATTTCACCATATAATTAAATTCAGTAGGCTACCATTTACCATTTATCATCTGTTGTATTGTCTATTATTTTCAAGCTTTATTTCCACTTGAAAAAGTGTATTCATCACCAAAAGATACTTCTAATAACATTCCTACAGTAATTCTATATGGGGATTTAAGTCATCACGAATTTTACTCATGGCATAGAAGTTTAAAAGCATTGTCTGATGATGGTCTATGTAATTATGCATTCAGACATTATTTCCAGGTGAGTATATCAATGGTAATTTTCCGCTGTCATAATGGATATGTTGTACAGTGGCATAAATAGTTAACTTTCAACCATTCAGTTCTTGGTTTGTAATCTCTCCCCTATTACCGAATACATTTTTATGCACTCGGTTTTCAGCCACACTTCATTTGGAAGCTAGTGGTGTTGCAAATCGGCTACCCAAATCGAAGTAGTTAGAAGCTGAGATTCAAACTTGTCACCTAGCAGCCAGACGTCGAGAGATCTAACCGATTAATTAGAATTTTGCTGTATATAGGTCTGTCTGGGTAGCACTAGCCCTCGAACAAAAATAACAAATATGATTCATACCTCCTAGTATCTGTAAGTGTACAAATTGGCTGATTTACATTACTTTCCTTGTTATACTTCTACTGTTAGTTATATTGATAATGGATGCTAAACGATAATCTTGAACTGTAGTACGATTGTGGTACAGTTGCCATACTTTATTATGTAGTATATCATCCCTATTCATGATACATTAGAGTGAAATTCAATACTGAGCACTATCGCTTCCTGGGGTAAATCAACTTAAGTTTACCTAACCCAGTCTGTTTAGTTTTTGTAGGCAGATATATGACAGATGAAAAAATTCAATATTTGTCTAACAAGTTTCAGTTTCATCATTAGTTTTCGTAACATTATTATTATTATTATTATTATTATTATTATTATTATTATTATTATTATTATTATTTATTCATCTAACCTTCTTTTGAAAGAACCGAGATTTTAGTGAAACAAGTTTAAATGGTTATGGTGTAGAACTAGCTTTGAAAAGCACTGAATATAAAGCTATGGATGATACAAAATCAGAAGGTACGTTTCATCGTTATTGTGTTATACAAACTATAAGTCCCTCACTGCTTATTTAACGGTAATGTGAAGTGAATTTACGTTATTTATTGTTGTCATTACTTATTATCACTACCAATATGTTACAGATATGTAACGTTTTCTGTTTTATAATAGATTTAATCCCTATTGTCTCGCATAAAATTACACTAAGTAGTTCGTTGACAACTTACTAGGTTTTCTGTCACTTTTGTTTCGTATGAAATATTCAGTGACCATAGCAATCTACTTTAACTGCGTAGGGCTGCAGTTTATAACCGCTCTCCACCTACGTTTGTTTGGCCAGTCGTGGTAATTTTTACCATGATTTATATATATATATATGTTGGAGTAGTGGTACAGTGTTCAAACCATTTGACTTTCAATCACTAAATCACATATTCAAAAACTCCCTCTACCTCGGCTTGGACGACTGGGCTATATCACTAGTTCGCAGGCATAGAGTGTGACTTGAACCCAAATACATAAATCTGTAATTGATACTAAGTTAATATTAATAATAATGTATTTTTTTATTTCAGAATCAGATAATGTATCATCAAAAGAAACGGATAAAATTGTTGATGTACCAATTGTTGCAGGATTCAATTTTACACAACTTCGAAATATTCATCCAGAGTTAACTAAACAACTCAATGAATTTCATAGTCATTTATTAACTACAGATGATGAATTACGTCCATTGAAAGCTTGGCAATTTCGTGATTTAAGCTTACAGGCTTGTCAAATAGTTATGGATGGATTTTTATCAAATATGAAACATGAAGGTTTTATTGGGTCGTATATTAATTTAGGCTTATGGAGTTTACGTGATATCAGTCAAAATTTACCAGCACGTGCGAGGTAATTCAACACTGATGACGTTTTGTTTTCTTAGGTGGAGTTTTGTTCTCTAAGTTGGGTCGTTTGGTCGTGTAGCTTTCATTGCTCTTCCGAACCGCATCAGTACAAACTTCAGGTAGGAGTAAATTGTTCGAATTTCTCCACATATGACTCACACTTTGTCCTGTTGACTGCGATCTTGATTGGTTATTGTTGACATTTAACATGTCATTGTCTACCTCTGTATTATGATTGTATCTCCCTGTTATTTAATTCTTTCGTGCCGATAATGTTGCTCAAAAGAAAACAATGTTAGCTCCATAGCCAAACCATCCACCTCAGAGAACAAAACTCAACCTAAATCATCCACCCAAGCTACAAATCTTGTCCAGCATCTTAAAAGTTTTATTCTCAGTTTAATATTATGTTTTTATTCTGCAAATAGGTTTTACTATCAACAATTAAACTTGAAAATTGGTTCTAGAAGGTTATTTTGTAAAATTCGTCCCTTTTCTTTTTACTTTTTATTTGTTTATTTATGCATTGCATTCATTTCACTCTGTCTCAAACGGTTACAACTTTTCCAAGATTTTCAAGAGTACAAAATAATAATCATCTCTTGTCTTCAGTAATTTATTGTTGATGGAATTCGATAAAGATTGTTTAGGAAGTCGCCAGATTAAAATATACCGACCATTATTTAAATCAATATAGATTATTACGGGGCTTCATGGCTTTATGAGGGTTCTATTAGGCAACTGAAATAAGTGTTTAACGTCAATCTTGGATAATATTGTCCATAGCTTATTTATTACGCAATCTTGTATCAACAGAAATTTTTTTATCAACTAACGTATATTAATTTATTCGCGCTCTTATTTTTTCTCCCTCAAGTTTATTAATATTCTTTTGCTTTTGGTACAAAGGGGCACCGACTACATATGCGCCGCACAAATCTCATTTGATTTGTGTGAGGGCTGTGATACTGTCCAGGTGCCCAAACTGAAGCAGGTGGTTTTCTTAGGGGGCCACACCCCGAGCCTTTGACCTAAAGATCTGATCCACAAGGCGGTGGAGCATCGTGAGGAGATGCAATCCCATGGTAGCCGGTGACCAACGATTGATCCATACGCCATTTGTTCCCTCAGGATACTGGATTCCATGTGAACCATTGGTTTGGAATGAGGGTTTTCCAACTCCCCTAGGTAGACTTTCCACGTCCACCAACCCGGTTTAAGTTCTGGACATTCGCTTTTCGTCCTCTCAATTTTCTAAACAACAGTAATGCCACGAGAAGGCAGTGAGTAGGACTTCCCTGTCAGAGGCTATATACGCGTGACCATGTGAGAGCATTTGGAGAGGGAGAGCTGAATCTCCCCACTCTCGGCCGTACCAGGGCACTTGGGGGCTATGTGTTCATATAAATAAAATAAACAGATTTATCACTATTCCTTTGCTTTTCCTAGCAACTTTCATCATACGTTTACAATTGTTGGAATTTAAATCTTTATTAATTAATTTACTTGCTTAAATTTATCTTTTGTGTACTGTTGGAGAAACAAGATGGCCACAGTCGATGCTTGTTTGCAACTTGTTTTGCTGTCAGTAAATAAAATAAAGTATCTGTTCAGTATATTCAATGGCATCTATGAATGTTGTGCTTTTTACTTCAGGAAATTCAGGACTTTATTTTGTAAACAAACAGACATGATTTATCGTCATCATGCAAGAATTATTTATTGGTTGCATTTCTCCATGACTCAAATAAGATCAGCATTGTAGTAACATGTACAGAAGTTTTAAGCTTCAAGGTTATGAAAACTATCAATTTATCTGTATGTTAATAGAACAAACTATGCCAAATGACACAAACCTCGTGCTAGTACATAGCTACTTCACATTCACTATTATTTTCAAAATGATTGCATTAACATTCGGTATCTTCTACGAAGTCTTTCTGAAAAAGCTTTAAAATAGGTTCCCGGGTCCTCACCTAAATAATTGCACGAAAATCAATTAAATATAATTCTGTGTCCAAATTCAAGGTAACTAGTTATAAACATCTTAAGGTTTGATACAAAAGTTTATTGTTTCACGCTGTCACACTTAACAAACAGCTTGATCAGGAACAATCATTATAAGCAAAACCAACTATATGTTAATACTGATTAGAAACTATATCATCTGGATCGATTTAAAAATCTTTTTTTGATGGTCTTATTATAATAAGTTTTAGCCTGTTAAATTAGAAGTCTCTGAGACGATTGAGGAAGTTAATTAGTATATTTGTGTACCTTGTAAGCTTATGTAACTTCCACCTATCCATCACCGTAAAATAGTTGTGTTTTCATGAACTTTACGAGTTCTATAGAATTCTAGCGGCATCATACTTACATTAAGTCTGACCTTACAGTTCATCGTCTCTATTTTAATTATGATAGAAATATTTATAACGTAATCAAATGAATTCTCTTAGTAAATTCTATTACCTATTTTATTCAATAGGATAAATTTGGTCATACACTTCTCGACGAACGCGTCGATAAATTCACTTATCTTGGAAGTCTGATCAGCCCTGATGGGTTGGTGTCTGACGAAATCTCAGCACGGTTTCAAAATACTCGTTTGGCTTTTGCCAACTTACGTCACCTATGGCGAAGACGAGATATCCGTCTATCAATTAAGGGACGAGTATACTGCGCAACAGTTCGCTCTGTTCTACTTTCCGGCTGTGAAACATGGCCAGTAAGAGTATAAGATACTCGTAAGTTACTAGTATTTGACCACAGATGTCTTAGAAATATTGCTCGCATCTGCTGGGATAACCGGGTAAGTAATAGTGAGGTTTAGATACAGGATATTAGGGAATGATTGTAAATCAGTTGATGAGGTTATGAATCTTCATCGACTGAGATCGTTGGGCCGCGTGTTACGTATGCCTGAACACCAATTACCACGATGTGCAATGTTGACTAGTGTAGGGGATGGTTAGAAAAGAGTTCTTGAATTCACTAACTTCTAGTTTGAGCCATGTTGGTAGATGCAGACTACCTGTTTGGGGTCCGCGTGACTATCGTAACCAATGGTTGGAGACTCTGTGTGACATGGCTCAGAATCGATCACAATGGTGTAGGTGTATACACTCTTTATCTTCCCTTAAACCTTGATATTAAAATTGCTTTATAACGTTCTTTCTTCCTATACTATATTCTTATATACAACCTATCTTTTATATACTACCACCACTAAATTAACTATTTCTATGAATCCGGTGTTCATCTTGTTGTGCTAACGAGGTATGGCAACTTGTAGCGATGCATAAATGTGCCTGGTCCTACGTTGTAGCTGACTGACAGTTTATTGGATAAAATTGTTTTTCTTCCATTTAATTAGTTTTGCCATTCATTATCCTTGATTTGAACATTCTAAATTTATATTTATACCATATAATATTCATTATTTTTGCTCACATCTAGCCGTCTTGTCAATGTAAATGTTAATTCAAGTCTTCGTACAGAGTCAAGTAAAAATCAACACATTCTAACTGGAACATACGGTATACAACCTGGTCAAAGTTTACTTCTTCTAAATGGTATTTTACTTTCACCTTCTGTTGATATATTTGCTTTATTGGATGTTATACGTCAAGAGTCTAAAATGATGACACAACTACATGATTTAGGCATACCAGTAAGTATTAAGTACTAGTTGTTATTTCATACGTATAATCCAGTCTTTAATTTCATATTTATTAAAGAATATCTTCATCTTATACTTCACCTATCTTCACTACTTATGATAGTCAACTGTTGAACAAGTTTATTGATTCAGTTCTTACCTTCATTTGTTACTAATTTTTAAGTTCTATGAGCTATTCAGTCAGTCAGTCAATCGTAGCTAACGTAGGATCTAATGCAAACGTTGTTACAATTAATGGGTTCCAAACTAAACGATCTCGGATGCTGTTAGAAGTATAAGGGTAGTGATCACTTCCTCGTTGCCCATACTGTGAAAGAAAATTTCTTCTTGAGAGACCTGAAAAAGAAACTGGGTTATTGGTGGTATTAGTAACCCGGGAGTGTGACCACAAAGTTGAAGGGTCAACTCTTTGAGGTCGGTTACACATGACCTTATGGTAGATTTTTGATGTGTTATCTCTATATTTCAAAAGACCTCACCGCCGGAGACGGAAATTTTTGAGGTGTGAAATTTTTACGGTAGAACTTTTATTGCATCTTTCTTTTATTGTGAGAAGGCAACATCGCTAAAGATGCTGGTTGTCTGGAGGAAACACCTTACTGCTGCCACACCCTTCTACAGTCGGCAGTATGAATCCGCTCTTGGATGGATCTCAAATAGGGGGTCTGAAAAAGTATATAGAATGTATTTATGTGTGACAATATCAATTTATCACTCCGTATTACATTAGTTTGTTAATTTAACTTATATGCATTCTGAATTCTTTATATAGGATGTAAATATTATTAGGTTATTTGCAAATTTATTCAAGTCCAGCAGTGTTTTTGCTTACATCATCGATAGATACATTGATTTGTCTTACGCTTTCTCAGATCATATGGAAGCTGTGTGTATAGACGTGTTCTGTAGTAAATAAAAGCTTTTTAAAGAAAACCGCTTTTCATCATTTTTTGTGATTATCATTATCAAATGTTAAAAATATTGTTACTTTTCATATTGTTAAGTTGTAGAGAGTTCATATCGATCATAAAGCTAGTGATTAGTATGTACTGTACTAAATGGAAAGAGTAATATATCAAGAATGAAATATATGCCTTCTGTTCTGTGGTTCTCAACAGTTCTCTATTAGATTTCTCTAATGTAAAGAACAACATTTAAGCTAATATACTTGAAATAATCCCATTTGACAGTTGATTATCTTATTTTTCTCAAGACTTTTTGATTTTCATAGTTGAAATCATGGGTCAATTGAAGCTAGACCATCATAGAAAAACTGGAAGCACTAGATAGCCGTTTCGTCCTATTATGGGATTCTTCAGCAGTGCGCATCCACGATCCCGCACTCGCAAGATTCGAACCCAAGACCTACCAGTCTCGCGTCAGAGCACTTAACCTATAGGCCACTGAGCCAGCATCCAACGGTGTTAATGTCTAACTTCAACCAATCCACGATTTTGAGCAACCGTTCACCAATTGTCTTCACTTAACATTTGCACAATTTATTCATAATAATATTTACTGTTTTCTTGTTTTTCAGGGTTCTAATATTTCACAGCTAATCATTGAATATGGTTCTTCTAGCGGTTCTGCTACCAATAAAAATGATCCAAATTTACCAGGTTCAAGACATAGTATATCTAATCAATTTGTACTGGATTTATCCAATGCACCAATTATTTATATAAATAATTTAGAAACTGATCCAGCCTATGCTTATTGGCCATCTTCTCTGCATACATTATTCAATTTTGATTTTTCTGGTGGTCTACGTAGAATACGTAAAAATTTGTATAATGTTATTCTGATAATTGATCCCGTTTCATTTGAAAGTCGTGAAATGTTAAAATTGACAGAATCATTTCTTCTTCATATGACCCCAGTACGGTAAGTTATGTTCCATACACTTTTTTTTGTATTTTCCATTTGCGATTCAAATTGTGAGGATGATACATGTCAACTGAGCCACTTAATAAAGTTTTGACTTAACAACAAGTCTAAGGAATTTTATAAAATGTTGTAAGCTGTTTTTGTGAAGGTGTATATGTGAAATATTTTGTATTTTCTGATCTCCGATTCACTGTTCGAATGATTGTGGATAAATTAGATGGGAGAATATTATTTATTATTTGAACACATAAATATTGGTACAAAGAGGCACCAGATACATATGCAGCGCACAAATCTCATTTGGTTTGTGTGAGGGCTGTGATACTGTCCAGGTGCCCAAACCGAAGCAGGCGGTTTTCTTAGGGGACCACACCCGGAGTCTTTGACCTAAAGATCTGATGCACAAGGCGGTGGAACATCGTAAGGAGATGCAGTCCCATGGTAGCCGGTGACCAACGATTGATCCATACGCCATTTGTTCCCTCAGGATACTGGATTCCATGTGAACCATTGGTTTGGAATGAGGGTTTTCCAACTCCCCTAGGTGAACTCACCGTGTTCACCAACCCGGTTTAAGTTCTGGACATTCGCTTTTCGTCCTCTCAATTTAGTAAACAACACTGGTGCCACGAGATGGCAGTGAGTAGGACTTCCCTGACAGAGTCTATATATATATAGAATGTTATCTTATAACAGTTCTCCTATGTTAAGCTGATGAATTTAAGTATGGTTGAAATCATTGATAAGTTGTCAAGATGGCTTAATCCATGATAATAATTTGTTTACCTCATTTGTTCAATATCGCCTATTGTTTTGGTACCCATTTATTCGTTAATATATCACACAAATTTTTCTATATTGATGCTTTATTGTATCTTTTTTTGCACAATTATTTGTCTTCGATGATACTCTTTCTTTGTTTTCTTTCAAACTATCTCTTTTTAGTTTTGGTATTATCTGGGCAGTAAATCCTAAATTAAATTCAACTAGTCTTATATTAACCCGTATATTTTCATATATATCATCTACTATAATGAATTCACATGAATCACCATTTCCTGTTCAAATCAATGGTTTAGGATCACCTGGTCCTATGGCAGCATTGTCATTTTTAACAGAAATTTATGCTAATGCTGAAAAATCAAATAGTGAATTAAGTATTGATTTAATTAAACGAAAATTTGAGAAATTATTTCCAACCGCTGATTCTGATGATATATTTACACCGGAATCTGGTAATAGTGATTATGATAAGGAAGTTAATGTAAGCTTATTGGTTATTCTTTTGCTTTCTATTAATTATCGTGTTTTTCTTCAGTGCTTATCGGTTAGAATGTTGGTTAGAAAAAATGCAGATTTAAGCGAATTATCATTAAGCTTTACTCTAAAATACAGTAATATTGATATGGATATATGAAAATATCATAATAGTCAAGGTAATTTATCAGTCAGTGACCACAGTGAAATATATTACAAAACTATACACAATAGATAAAAAATAAAAATTAATGATAATTAGACAGGTGTAATGACCGAGACAGAAGCATCACGAATTTCCTCTGAGTATATAAATTAGGGTTATAGGTTTGGATCCCTATAGCTTCTAATTTATCCAGGAGACGGGATCGAATTCCAAGGTTATACGATATATTACTCAAAATGATTTTGCGTTATCTACAATATGACCAAAGTCAACCAAGCTTGTCACGGTAGAGTCACGTATTGTCTTTGTCTAACCTAGCCCTTTTCAAAGCAAGCTGAGAGGTGTTTACTAATTTGTTGGTAAAGCTCCCTGCTAGTACGCCCAATATAGCAACCTGTGCAAGAGCAGCTCAATTTGTAGATGCATATTGAGGAGACAAACTCAGGTAATTTACCCTTTGTTTGGATGAATATTAATGATCTACTAGAAAATGTCGAAGCAAGGCGTAGAATGTCCCATTAACTGTCTTTGCTAATCTACCGTACAGGATATTATTAGCCACGCCCCGTTGAATTGTAGTTTTGGAAATAGGAGTTTTTTACGAGTAGTCGATATTTCCAACTTTTTTCTCTTCACAAAAAATTCTCAGATAGCTGATCTTCGTCAGTATGTTATTAATAAACACCAACTTCTTACGTGTGATATCATCTGAGCAGAACTTTTTTGCTCTGCTTTTGAGACATCGAACTATATTTCTTTTGTAGAGGGTGTAAAACTATAGAAGTTTGTATTGAAAAGCAAAGCAGCTCTTACTATACACGCTTGTACTTAACGAGTCGTCATCCCGTCTACTTAATGTGATGTGCAGGAAATTTTATTTATCGTCACATTTGTCCTCACTGGTGAAAGTTAATTACTGGTGTACACTTGTACTTTTCACTTATTTTTGTGTTAATCTAATCTATTTCGTTCTTATCACTGACTGATAAATTGCCTTGATTAGTTTAATATTTTCGCATATCCATATAAATATATCTGTATATTAGAGTAAAGCCTAATGAAAATCTAATTGAAACAACATTGTTCCCTTATGTGTGTTGTTCTAATTTTACGATGAGGATCTTTAATAATACATTGGTTAGTCTTATACGAGTAAGTAAAGCGATACCTCAGCTCAATCAGTCAGCCAACTACAACGTAAGACCAGGCACATTTATACATCGGTCCAAGTTGCCATACCTCGTTAGCACAACAAGATGAACACCGGATTCATAGAAATAGTTAATTTAGTGGTGGTAGTATATAAAAGATAGGTTGTATATAAGAATATAGTATAGGAAGAAAGAACGTTATAAAGCAATTTTAATATCAAGGTTTAAGGGAAGATAAAGAGTGTATACACCTACACCATTGTGATCGATTCTGAACCATGTCACCTAGAGTCTCCAACCATTGGTTACGATAGTCACGCGGACCCCAAACAGGTAGTCTGCATCTACCAACATGGCTCAAACTAGAAGTTAGTGACTTCAAGCACTGATATCACGTTTTGGTTTGACCGCCCCAAACTCTTTTCCAACCATCCCCTACACTAGTCAACATTGCACATCGTGGTAATTGGTGTTCAGGCATATGTAACACGTCTCCCAACCATCTCAGTCGATATAGATTCATGACCTCATCAACTGATTTACCATCATTCCCTAATATCCTGTATCTGAACCTCACTATTACTTACCCGGTTATCCCAGCAGATGCGATCACCTCAGCTGGTGATGGATCAAGACTTAACCACCAAATCATGGGTTCATTTGGCCCTCCATGTGTTTGAGCTAAAGAAGCCTAGTAAAATCAGTAGTCCTCACATTTGGAGTGTGACTCAAAGTCAAGTATGCGAACCTGTGCCTGATTAACAAATTAAATAATAATGATAACAAGTTAACCTTGATACAAATATTTACTAAAAAAGGAATATTCTTACAGATTACCTAACATTTTATTAACATTAATCTAATTTATTATAAAAAGAAAAGACTATTCAGTCTAGGTAGCAGTCAAATAAGTAGTCTTTTCAGAAACTAGTGCATTGAGATGGGAGTGGTCATCTAAAATATTTGTCTGTCACTTGTCTTGATTTTATTGGTTAGATAAGAAACTGGGTATATTAAGAGTGAGAACGTTTATACATTTTCACTAGGATAGTTTTTCAGCATTTTAGTTACTTAAAAAAATATTCACATTGTGTCTTATGTTAGACAAATGACTAAATAAAAAATTAGATTTCCTTCAGTATTAGATTCTTTGGTATATGTTCATCAATCTGAAAATATGCCTATTTCCATTTACTTAGCGTAGTTCCTTTGGTTTCCACATGTAGCTTTTTAGGTTCATTTGTTGTTGAAACAAAATGAGAATACACTGATTCTCTATCAAACTTTAATTTTCGCGTTATTGTATCTTTTGAGTACTAAGCGATTAAAGACAGGCTTCTCAACGATGACATTTCATCTTTCTAAATTGTACGATTTCATATATGTGAATAGTTTTGTGGTATTCGTCACGCAATAAACAATTCTCCCTAAGTTTCATTTCCCCTACCCATTTATGAGCGCATAAACTTCAAGTAGTTGATTAGATAGCAAATTTTATGATGTTACACATCCCGAACATCGCCTACGTTGACATGTTATCTTTTTTAGATTACAAGTTATGGGATTACTGACTGTTCGTATTGATAGATGCGGACTTCCTGGTTGGATTCTGCGCAATACCTTAGGTGATATGATTTCAAATTAGTTGTTGATCCGTAATGTTGTTTCATACTTCCGATTCCTCGATTTTATTTACTTCCTTCTATATATTCCTTCTATATTTTCTATGTTTAGTATTTTATTGTAATTAACACACTGCGAACCAAATAGTGTTATGATTGGGTTTTTTAAAAATTTAAATTTTAGTCCCACCATGAATTTCTTATTCGTTCTGGACTCCAGTCAATCAAGAAGATTCCACTAATACTTTTTAACGGAATTATATTAGATAATGATGGGATTAAAAAAATTGGTGGTTTCGAAGATACTGTTGTTACTCTGTCCATGGAAGAATTAATGCACGTACAGTCAGCTGTATTTCAAGGTCAATTGAGTAATTCTCAGACAATATTTGATTTATATCAAAAGACAGCAACTATTGTTCCACGATTTAATGTACGATTATTAAATAAAAAGAAGGATAATTCAAATCAAGGACCTCTTAATTCACCGAAGTACATCAACTTCAATGGATATTCTATACCAATGGGCATATGTATGTGTAATTCTCTTGAAAAACATTGTTTTTATTTGATTAATATTTTAATTGTTTATTAGTGAATAAGTTTGAAAAGAATTCACAAAGTTCCAATGAGAAGCCGTAAACACTATAGTTCAATTATGTCGATAGTAAGACGATTATCTCCAATGGCAGTGAATGATTGTATAATATCCCAAAGTATGTCGAGTTGTACATGAAAGCTACAATAATCTTAAGGCACTATATTTGGTTCAAGGCCTGTGGGTCCTAGGTTTGGTTCCTGATGGGATTATGGATACACACTGCTGACAAGTCTCCTTATGGAACGAGAAAACTCTCCAACATCCCCTGGTTTTCAATCGCTACTTACTTAAGCCTGTTACCCCTCGTGGAGGAGCATAGGTTGTTCACCAGCATTCTATATCCAACTCTGTCCTGGACAATCCTCTCCAGTTGTTTCCAATCGCTATTCATTCTTCTGATATCTGCTTCCAATCCTAAACGCAATGTGTTCATTGGTCTTCCTCTTTTTCGTCCCCCTTTAGGATTCCAAGTTAGTGCTTGCCTTATAATACAGTTTGATGTATACCACTATGTATGTCATATCCACCTCCAACGTATTTTCCTAATTTCCTCTCCAGCTGGAAATTGGTTTTTTCTCTCCCACAATAGGATGTGTCTAATGTTATCCGGTCAACGGACGTTGAATATCTTGAGTAGATCATTGTTTATAAATTCTTGTACTCTTTTGATGATTATTGTAGTAGTTCTCAAAATTTCAGTTTCGTACGGTAGAACTGTGTTGACGTACGTATTGAAGATTGGGATTTCGATATTGGTTGACAGTTGTTTTTAGTTCCATATGTTCTTCATTGTGATTTGGTTGGTGTTCTCCGTGTCGTATTTGAGGATCTTGCATTTTCCCTCTTGTATCTTGAAGCCTACTACTGCAGAGGTTTCTGCTACACTGACTGTCTTAACGTGTAATCGTTCCTGTGTATGAGATAGAGGAGCTAGGTCATCTCTGAAATCCTAATCGTCCAGTTGTATCCTTGCTCTCCATTGTATTCCGCGCTTTTTCTCAGATGTAGAGGTCTTCATAATCCAGTCAACCACCAGAAAAAAGAGAAAAGGAGAGAGTAAACAGCCTTGTCTAACACCGATCTTCACTTGGGATGCATCTGTCAGCTGTTCTCCATGCACCACTTTGCACTGTAGTCCGTCGTACAAATTCCATATGATGTTGATCATCTTCTCCTGTACACCTTATTATCGAAGAAGCCTTCATAAGGTTCTCCTATCTACATTGTCAAACGCTTTCTTATAGTCAAGGAAGTTGATGTATTGTGACGATTTCCATACAATTGATTGTTCAACAATGATCCGTAGTGTGGCGATCTGGTCTGTGCACGACTGGTCCTTATGGAATGCAGCTGTTGTTTGTGGAAGTCTAAATTGTTCTTCATCGTAGGTGTAGGATTAAAGATGATGGATAGAATTTCTCATTCAGTTCAGCATATAAATTTCAATCGCTTATGTTCATATAATAAACTTGAAAAAAAACATACTTCCATGTATGTATAAGTGACATATATTCCTTTTTTTCCTCATTTGTTCATTTTGTCTTCTCTTCGTTTTCATTTTCATCTATATACACACAAACACACTAGCCGATGAGAATGTACTACCCACGTCACAGTTGCTAAAATCTTTTATGGACCAAATGCGCTATTTTCAAAAAGGAGGTAAGGTGGATGTAAGTAGCTTTTTTCTTTATGCTTCATTTGTCCGCCTGTTTGTTATTATTCTGATTTATAAATGGAAATTATATATACGACGGAAATAATATCCACTTCGTCAGCTTTACAAAAGTTTAGAAATTTCCAAGTTTATACGGAAACCTAAGTCCTACTGTAGTGAATGAGAACATAGGTGAGGACAACCGATTATGTATTTAGCAAAACTTACAAAGTTGGTTGATAAGATAGAAAAACCATGCTCTGATACTTCATTTGCAAAGTGTCCGTTAATTGTCTCAGGCTTCATTGTTCTTGGATTTCCAAACAAATTGCTTTCTGTTTCTGTTCTTCGCTTCTGGATATTTTCAATCTTCTGCTGCCAGATATTCTATCTCTCAAGTTATATACTACTTATGTCAATATAAGTAGCTCACACCACACCACTATTGTGACTTTGGGGTTTATATTTGTAGACTTTATAATTTTTTGATAAATACTATTTAAAATAGGTGTATGATGAAAATGTTTGACAATTAAATATATTCTGTCACGTGGTTTGTGCTTAAGAGGGTTGTTCATTTTGAGGTTAGTTTCTTTTATGGTTTGATGACATACCAATCATTCAAGACAGCAGATTCATTCAACAATTGATTTTAACTAGATTGACAGAAATTCTTAATAGCATGTGCCCATACTCTACATTGGATCAAACTGGGGATCTTCAATTTTTTTTCCACAGTGAACATGATATTCTACTGAACTATCGAGTTCGACTCCAGTAGTCTATTTATGTATTTTTCAAACAGAAGACGATTCGCGATATACTTTATACCAGTCAGTCATGAAATTTATCTTCGAGTCAAATGTATAACTTTCTGTTTTAAGTGAAACACTATCCTTTTTACTTAGAAGGACAGAGAATTAATTCTCACCATAAAATTTGTTTTTACTAGTTAATCACTCGCGTATAAACACTGGAAACTCCTTCATTTATTTTAATTAATTCACTTATCAGTTACAGATTTCTGTACTTGGTTTCAAACGGTACTTTAAGTGTAAAGTTTTATAATGCTACCCGGTTTCCTAAACCAAAGTCAGTCCTGTTTGCTGTTAGAGGCGTAAGAATGATTACTGTTTCTTGGTTACCCATACCGTGAAAGGATACTACTTGAGGTTCTTAGATTAGTGGACTGAGCTAGGAATGGTCTTGATGACCTTGGATCGTGACCACGGTGCTTAGGGGACGATTTCTTGAGGTAGATTACATATGATCTTTTTTAGTAGTTTTAAGTGTGTAGCGCTGTTATTTTAAAACTTTATGGAAAACATTACGGAAATCCTTTGGGCAAGATGAAATGTGTTGCTTTTAGGCTCGAACTTTTCAAACTTCCTCCTCCCGTTGTGGGAAGACAGGATAGCTGCAAATTCCAATCACCTGAGGGGAACTCCTTATTGTCAGTAGTACGACTTTACCTTCGAGTTGCGAATTTCGTACTTTTAGTTTTACGGTCTTCCAACCGATTTGTCTAACGTGGTAAGACATGAAAAAACGAATGTTCCAGCCAAAATAGCTCAAGTCATCACAATACGCAAATCCAGACTTCGCGTCAAGGTAGCAGCTACGGTCGGACCAGATTGAAGTGAAACCTGTGACTTAGTGTCTAGAAGTACATCATTGAGTCACTTTTCTTCCCACATTTTAATTTATGGTCGTATGTAGTGTGTTTTATTGGTATAGATTAAGAGTAATTAGTGGCAACAATTTTTGTTGCTCATCGGTCGTTATTAGTTAGAATCCTTTACTGTGGTCTATGCCTCGTTCAAGAATGTGATAATCAAAATATGTCATTTTGTACCTGCCAACTGAACAGTGTTTAGAGCATTCTACTTTCATGCATTAAGCTTTAGGCTAAAACTTTGTTTTATGTACCTCAATCTTGCTAATAGAGTAGTTTCACTACCTGATATGCTTATCGCTATTACGAGTTCACCTTACTCGGTAAACGGAATGAAGGTCAATGACACAGTGACACGATAGGCTAATTCTAATCCATTGTCCCCTGCCGTGCTAACTAGATCAAGAAGTCTTGATGAGACGTAGAAAATGTATTCTACAAGCACCCAGAAAATACGAGGTCACTAAACACACAAATCAAGCTTATTTATACAATGATAGAAACGCCCTTGGGAGCGCCACAAAATAGCGTACTAAAAATATCCGTCAACCAATGAAAGTCAAGGATTTCCGAGTGAGAAATGTAAGCTGTATGTCAATTAAGCGTTTCTTGGTGCGAAAACATAAAATTCAAACTTTCAGAATAAAGTTACAAAATTAGGACCTTTTCCAAGTGAGTTCTGTGGATCTAACGTCCCTAACACTACCCTTCAAACAAAATAGGATGCTCAACACTGACTACACAGACCCATACTTGGTGAGTTACGTCTATTATTCTATCAGCTGATAATATTCGTCTAGCTGTTATTTTCTCAGAAGACTCATACTGGTTTTCTCTTAAAGAAGATAATTGCTATCATTATTTTTCAAGATTTAGAGGCATCTATTCGACCAGTTACAATGTGGATAGTTATCGGTGATTTGGATCAAATTCTCGATTCAAATCTACCTGAAGAATATCGTCTCCAACTTCAAATGGATTGCAATTTAGCTCTAAATGCATTAACATTTCTACGTAGCGCTCATTCTACAAAAGGTTTACGTATTGGTTTCGTATATAACCCATTAAAAATAACTAAAGAAGAAAAGAAATCAACTGATCATTGGTTAACACGTGTACTTTATCTTGTTGGTAATCCAATCAATATAACATCACCATTATCTAATCAACTGAATAATGAAATAATAGCAAAACGAAAATATGCTGAACAAATGTCAGGACGTAATTTTGCTATACGTCTTATCAAGGAAATATTGGAATCAATCAAAACTTCTAAACCTATGAAATCTTTAGAAGAACTTTTAGTTTCAGTGAGTTATTTTTTGCGTCTTCATCTCCCATTGTTCCCCGTTATTATTTTATGGTTAATAATTTTTTTATTTATTGTTTTCATTATATTTGGTAGAAATATAGTGACTTGTAGAAATGTTCATAGACTTAATTTCAACATAATTATATCATCAGTACAGTGACTGAAAAAATTAAGATGATAGAAAACTAGAGAACTCCAATGATAATGTGAACGATACTAGTTTAGAAAGCACAATTCTAAGGAAAACAAATGAACATTACCAAAACTCTATATTAAGAAGAAAAGAAAAGAGATAAGAATCGATTGTCTTTGTGTAAGGATATCATATTATAATCTAGCCACACTCCCCGTTTTTTAACTAATAACTCCATTACTAACCAACATATATTATATTGAAGTAGACGACGACTAGAACATGTGTTATACATACTTAGTTACCTTAGCCGATAAACTTTGTCAATCTGATCAATCTATCTTCCATATCTACCTAGTACCTGACGCCTAACATCAATATTACTTATTCTATAGTCTCAATATTCATGGCCAACTATTCAATGATATCTATAATTAAATACTAGCGATTTTCATCTTTATCCTATGTATGGAGAACCTGTTTTACACCTGTAAATTAACACAGTGGAATGGAGCATAGAATATTATCTTTTCAATTGACAAAAAGCCACCAAATGCAGTGGTACAGCCGAGGGTAGGGGGAATCAGCTCTCCCTCTCGAAATGCTCTCATATGGCCACAAGTATAAAGACACTATCACGGAAGTCCTACTCACCACCTTCTCGTGGATGTGGTGTTGTTTAAGAAATTAAGCGAACGAAAGGCGAATGTCCGGAGCTTCAATCAGGTTTGTGGACATGGAGGGTCAGCTTAGGGGAGTTGGGAAACTCTGGTTGAAAACCAATGGTGCACATGAGCTACGGAATCCTGAAGGAACAAATGGAGTATGAAGCCATCGTTGGACACCGGATACCATAGAACTCCATCTCTTGAAGTTGCTCCACTGTCTTGTGGATTAGACCTCTCGGTCAATGGCTCGGAGGTTGGCCCCCTACGAAAACCAACTGCTTCAGTTTGGGCACCCGGGCAGTATCACAGCTCATACACAAATAAATGATCACTACCACTGGCCTCATTGTTATTTTGTGGCATATATGTATTTAATGCCCTCTTGTACCAATGTTTATCTGTTCAAATAACAATAATAATACATCATTACCTCGTATCATAGTTGATGGAAGTTGGAAAATGTTCAACAAATTCTGCTGTTTTTGTCAATATTTCGTTAGCCACTAACTCATCAATGTTAACCAGGTATACACTGTAATATTACCATTTTGCCAATTGAATTATATTGATCTTTAAAATGGTAGGCTTCAGCGATCAAGTATTTTCATTAGATTCTTTGAAAATTCAGATTTCACTTATGTCTATTTTTATCATGTGTTTTTTAGGGCATGGATTCCAAACAGATACATGATGCTATTCAATTATTTGATAGAAATAGTTTTATGCAAATGCACTCAACTATTGCCTGTCAGATTATTGGTCTGAAACCCGGTGAACGAGCTGTTGTTGTGAATGGTAAAGTAAGTTTTAAAATTCCATTTGATAAATTTTCATAAATTGTAAATTTAGTATATTATTTTTAATTTAATATGATTCATTTACCAAGTATAGGTTCATGTACAGACTCTACTTTAAGTTCAACTCTTCAAGTGTGAGCTAGTGATACTATTTTTGTGGCCCAGTTGGACTGTACGAATGATGATTGTTATCGAAATATACATCCTGGCTGCTCTCATATATAATTATCAACTAAAATTGCGTTAGTAAATAACGGAATTAAAAAAGTCAAATACGAAAACGGATTTCGAATACTTATATTTCATACAATCGTTGGTCGGAACAGACAATTAGGAAGACGAAGCGATGCGAAACTAATTGACGCTCGGTGAAGAAGGCGTATGAGCCAACTCCATTTGACATATAATGAGTAAGGTAATCAACACACACTCAAATAAAGGCATTCAGGGTTAATAAGCAAATAAGTAACAAGGTAAGAATGTGACTTGAGAAGAATGAATAGATTGGTCTGTTCAGAGGCTAGAATAACCTATATGGGCTTGACAGAGCACCAGCTCCCTACTATTATTATTATTTAGTTGCCCGGATTGATGTATATGGAACAAGATTTAAATTAGAAAATCTGATATTTAAAAGTCAAACTTATTGCAATTTCTGATCCACCATTGAAAACGTTTTCAATACTATCTGTCGATGATTGTTTACAATCACCAGACAAAAAATGTCGGTTTAAATGAATACTTATATCATTAGTCTGTTTATTTTACTATCAAATTTCCAAATTTTCAAGTTCATATCAGAAGTTTAAAGCAATTGACACTCTTTTATGTTCTAAACATTTGAACTCAGTGACTTACTCAAATTTCTGGACCATTTATATGTTTTCCAATTTTACGTGTATTGTTATTCAGTTTTTCTGTTTTGCATTTTGGTTTACCTAATTAAATCATGTACATATTAACTTCCTAATGTGTGTAACAGAAGTTTAAGAATCCAAGCAGTTTTATTCCATGAAATTCTTCGGTTGCCCACTACTTAGTTTAAATGGATATTTGTCAATAATGACGTATAATGGCGTACAAAATAATACAATAGCGTACGTAAACAGTGTTGGTCACAGCAAGGACAGATACAAAATAAAATATATCTGAAAAATACTTTCTCCAGCAATTACAGTAACTAATTATTACAACACCTTGTATGATCGAACTGTAAGAAATTAAGGGCTTAAATTATTAAGAATATGAACTGATTGCTTGTCATCTAGAAAAATGTGTTCCCACTGTTTATTTATTTATTGATTGATTTGAATACATACATATTGGTACAAAGGGACACCGAGTACATATACGCCGCACAACTCACCTGATTTGTGTGTGAGCTGTGATACTGCCCTTGGCTTTACCATGGCATTCGGGGGCATGCTCCCACTGTGCAAGAAATGATGTTCCGTTCGAGAAAGAGAAGGAATCAATTTGCTCCATAGGTTGTGATCAGTCAAACTATAAGATAATAAATACTATTTGAAATCATGCAACCAATCATCAAGTATTAGTAATAATAAACATCTCTAACAAACAGAGAACTCATTTCCATTTCGTTGATAGGGATAAAGATCAGTCAATCCACGCAACAGTAATCAAAGCATGGTATTCCAATATGGTAGGTGCTAAAAAAGGATGAATACCAACTGGGAAGAACTGGAAAATATTGCCCAGAATAGGGTTGAATGGAGAATGCTGGTGGGCGGCCTATGCTCCTCCACGAGGGGTAACAGGTGTATGTAGGTGCTAAAAAAGAATGTTACTATAGAACGAGAGTAAACACAGTAAAATCTCCAACAAGGTGGTTGAAGATCAAAATCTGTAGACTATAAAACGATAATAACTACAAATAAATCCGAAAATGAATATGATACCGATAGCTTGAGAAGTAGCGTTAAATGTAAAGGGCAACAAAGAAATGCTGCGACCTGGAATGTTTGCATGGCAAGGGGTTTTCACACGCACACAAACTTCTTATAACAAGCTTACGACCTATCACGACGGTAATTACTACTGAAATCATATGGAGCACCTTAAGTGTTGATGTGTTTTTCTCTTCACACATTCCCTGAAGAAACGAGGTATTGAATCGAGAGATTGAGATGCTAATAATTAATATCATACTATATTTTCATTATTTAATTTCAGATAGTCGGTCCATTCGAACCATTTGAAGAGTTTCTGTCTGATGATTTTCGTCTAGCAGAACGTTTAGCATTAGATAATGGTGCTAAAGAGCTTGGTGATAAACTGGAAAAAATTTTAGACACAACAGCTGGAGCTCCTGATATTATCTCTGAACTCACTTGGCAGTTATCTTCAGTGCTCCAATCAGGTATTGAAGCTACCAGTTCAGTCATATCTGAGACGGTTAGTCCTCTTTTATCTCACTGAAATTATTCAATCTCATTTCTAGTTAATTTGACACATTGTGTAATAAAAAATGTAGTGATTAACAATGTGATCGAATAGTTCCATACACCACACATAGTTACGTAATTGTTTGAAGAGTAGTTAAAGGTGATTAGGGAAAAATAGTTGATTGGTTACAGATGAGAAGTATAATGGATAGATTTTGACTATTCGGAGAAACATAAATGTTGAAGGCAAAACGAATAGATATAGTATTAGGAATTCACAAAATAAGATGGATGAGTTAAGCACAGTGATAACATGAAAGGTTGGAAAGGTAATTCGAGTGACTAATGATTCATATAATCTGCACAATGGTTTGTTTTACTACAGATCCATTAACTTACTAAACTGTGACGTAATATTTCTATTGTCGCTATTCTTCTAGTCTTCCGTAGATGGGATCTCCGACAAAAGCCAAAATGGACATAGAATATTTCTTCATGGTGTATCATACAATCATTCAGGTTTCATTATTCACGGAAATAAAAATGAACCAAATTTTGAATTAGTAGCTATCATAGATCCGGCTTCTCGTGATGCTCAACGTCTATCTCATATACTGATTGTACTACAGCGCTCTTTGCCATGTACTGTAAAAGTTTTATTCAATCCATCACCTTCGTTATCTGAACTACCAGTGAAAAGGTATGTTGTTAGTTTTTTTCTTATAGTAAGGAAATGTTCTAATGTGAAATTAATAGAATTCTATAGATACACCCTTTTTATAGTGATTTTTCATTATTTAAATCACGAACTGATCCTAGCTAGATCATCATTAAAAACCAGAAAGCACTGAGAAGCTGTTTCATTGTATTATGGAACTTCGCAGCTTGAAGTTAGACATGTACACCATTGAATGCCGACTCAGTACTCCAGAAGTTAAGCAGTCACGTGTGAGACAGGTCTTCAGTCAGATCACTTGATGTGCGGTCGTGGTTGGGCACCGCCGAGGACTTCCAAACTGGAACGAAATAGTAGTCCAGTGCTTTCCGATTTTCAGTGGTGGTCCAGCTAAGATCAGTTCGTGATTTACACAATGAAAACTCTACAATGTCAACAAATCCCCCATACTAATTAAAATGATTTGATTGTTATTTGTCACTTTACTTCAGTGCGCAAACCTACCCATAGTTAGGTATACTACTGTAAAGCACGGCAATAAGCAGTTACAAAGCACTCGTGTAATATATTATACATAACTTTCAATCATTCATTTGCATCTTTCGGTGTGTTCTACTATCCGAACTGTATTCTCGTTTGGTCTCCAAGTGTTCTACCAACGCGGCGCTTTCAATACATTAAAGCTCTTCAATCTGTCTGTCTTCGATGTCACGTTCCGCTACACACTTCCCGAAAACAATCTTATGATTAGCGTCCATTACACTGCATCGGATAAATGAACATTTTTATTTTTATATAAAACAAAAAAAAAACTGAAGTGTATATTTTCAAGATATTAGAACTTTCAGATGTCAACAAATTTTGGACGTTGTCTTTCGTTTAAGATGTTACAACGCAGATTCACTATTGACAAGAATATTGTTTATTCTTTATCGAATAGCGTTATCCCTTATTCTTACCATCTTTATAACAATTTGCCGAATCTTTGAAAGCGAAATACAACATAACTGATAAATTCATAATTACTATGTGAATAGATGATTCCACTTATATAAAGTTTTTCGCTTTAATTTCAAATAGTTGTGTCTCGACTTCATTTTACCAATAACTCGGTCATGGTTCTTATCAAAAATTAGATATGTTAGATATCATAAGCACACTTCAAAAGGTATGAATGTCAAGTATGTTTATCTATACAAATTTTGTAGAAGTGCAGATTGTATTCTTATCTTGATCAAGGTATCATGACCAGTAGAATTTGTATAGTTTAAATGAAACTTCTACTGATTAAAGTTGGGCACTGGGGTTGAAAAAATGTTCTATATATTGAAATGTTAATTAACAGATAAATGAACACTAGTAATCTTTTAAAAATATAGCAATTTCTTACTGTTATTTCAGTTTTTATCGTTTCGTATGGGAACCATCATTGTTTCCAGAAAATGAATCTATACTCAATCCATCTGTTATTGTACCTCGTGCTTATTTTACTCACTTACCTGGTCAATCTTTGCTTACATTGGGAATGGATGAACCACATGGTTGGATGGTTGCTGCTATTAAAGCTGTACAAGATCTAGATAATCTACGCCTAGTTGATTATCACTCTACACAACATTTAGTGGAAGCTGTTTTCGAATTAGAATATCTGTTACTTGAAGGTCATTGTATGGAAGAGGGGAGTATGAAACCTCCACGTGGACTTCAATTTACGCTTGGTCCCACACCAACTACTATTGAATATGATACAATTGTTATGGCTAATTTGGTAAGGCAGGTTCTGAAGAATTTCTAAAGTTCGTTATTGACTGAATGTTGTTATCTTATTGCGTGAGATCTATTCTGATATGATTTGTAGTACATAAAATGAAAGGTGGGGTAAAAGCATAACCCGCTATAGAAATGCGATAATTACTAAGCGATGGCTTACATCATTTTGTTATTTTTGCTAGCGTTTTTCTGTTGATTAACCATTTAACCTACATTGTTTATTACTTTAATTTTATTCGTATATTATATGATAATAATGATAATAAAGGACTTTCATTGGAACACAACATCGACTGTTTTGATGGCTTAATCAATTTGGTAAACTACTGAAGTCACTAAGATGACCGTAGATTTATAGTTTACTCAATGGAATCAGACTCGAAATTTCATTTTGAAAAAACAGAACTATCAGGAAGCAAACAATGTTGCTGTCGTTTATTTGTAAAATGTTCAACTGAAGTAGAATATCAGAAGGGTGATTTGTGGAGATTTTAGTAATTTTATAGTTGAATTCATGGGTCAATTGTAGCCAGACCACCACTGAAAAACCTGGAAGCACTGGACGGCGGTTTAGTCCTAGTGTGGGACTCCTCAGCATTGCGTATCCGCGTTCACGTCCCGTGAGATTCGAACCCAGGACCCATCGGTCTTGCGCTCAAACGCCTAACCTCTTGACCACTGAGCCGGCCGGTATCTAATGGTGTTAATGTTTAACTCCAGCAGAGTCTGTTGTGAGATAGTAACTCACTGATGACAATGATGAACGGTGGCTCAATTTCGTGGATTGGTTGAAGTTAGACATTAACACCGTTGGATATAGGCCGGCTTAGTGGTCTAGACGTTAAGCGTTCGCACGCAAGATCGATAGGTCCTGGGTTCGAATCTCGTGGGGCGGGAACGTGATGCGCATTGCTGAGGAGTCCCACACTAGGACTGAACCGCCGTCCAGTGCTTCCAGGTTTCCAGTGGTGGTCTAGCTACAATTGATTCGTGAATTCAACAATAAAATGAGGTTGAATAGTTGGGTCTTAGCTGTAAAATCCAGAATACGCGTTTCATCTTATTCTTGACTTATTAAATGCATTCGTCACACATTCAAGTATTAATGTTAACACTGAGATGTAATTCTGAACATACGTCAACTGAAACCATTCGGAAATTCAGTCCTGAATATCAACAGTAGGATAATTCAAACCCTTGTAGTATCTAGTACTCTGTCGTACTGTTCCGTTATTCTCTAACGCGAATTAAGTCGATGATTATGTATGACGGTAGGCGGCATGTATATTTCTTTAATCTTTAATCATTCGATCAATTCAGATCAACGGCGAGTAAACTCTTTAACAGTATAATTTTGTTCAAAATAATTTGATTGTCAGATAAGTGAATAATCAAGGATAAAAATGTAGGTTACAAGATAACCACATAACTTCTCGTTGTCCTAAAACCGATAAACCTTAATATTCAAAACAGCTAATGCTAAATTAGGTTTATAATTAACAGAATCTACGTTTTTTTTTTAAAGTCTAATATATATATTTATTTATCAGGGTTACTTTCAACTCAAAGCCAATCCTGGCGCTTGGCATTTAAATATTCGTGCGGGAAAGTCACAAAAACTTTATGAAATATCCGGGTATGAATTTTACATTCTTTTGTACATCGCATTTTCTAGATTTTATATTGAGTTGTTCAGATTATTTATAATTTCAAGTTATTTTCCACCATTGACTAACATAAATTGGAAATTAGGAAATAAAAGAAAGCTATTTCATCTTAGTTTATTTAGATTACTTAGCGCCGCGGCCCTACAAAAATCGTTAGTCAATGTCGTGAATGTGGATTGACTATCCTAATGATGTATCCTCTGTGAATTCCAACTCAATAATCAGTGGTTTGAAGTTGACATATTCACTCGAGACTTGAGTACACTGGTTTAGATTCTGTATCGAATTGTAGGTGCACAGTGCTGTGGAATCCTATAAAGAAACAGTTATTGCTTAATACCCTTTATTTTTTAATAGTTCTTCAGTCGATGTCAAATAGTCCCAGGAAAAACTATCTTCATAATGAGTAATCACCGAATTATATTTAACTATTATTTATAATTCAGTACTTAAAGTATCAAAATATCTAATGACCTTTGATTTATCCGGTAAAAGTATGATATACCAATAATCTTGAGTGACCTATCAGATAATCAGGAAACGCTGCCTAGTACAGAAAAATTAAACGCGAACAGTAGCTTTGATTCTAGTAATCAGCCTTTACATGTCGGTTTATTCTTTGCAGTAAAAGAAAAAGGTTATGTTGTGGATATTAGGAGTCGGGCTAGGGTTATCACTACATCGAGTTTTTGTCATCAACTAATATAAGCGATAATCCAAAATGGTTAGGGTAAGGCATCGAAAATAAAGCTTAAGTCATAAGATTAGTCTACAAATTAGGATAAAGATTTTTATCACAAACTGTTATCAGCTATGATCTAATGCTTTGTCACCCTTCCGTTTACAAACTTAAGAAACTTAGGGTTGAAATTAAGAGTAAGGATTAGAGTGGAAGAATAATATCTAGCTTCATGGAGCACTCTCAACTACACATTGGGTCATAGAGTACTTTAACATAAAATCTGCCTTAGGAATGGGTATATCCTGTAATTTAGCTTAAGCACCGTCTTAAATTCACCTTTTGATTGCATAATAGATATTGCAATAAATATTGCCAATATTTACTCCGTTAATAATAAGATACAAGTTATCTACCACTCTATTTTAAATTTCGCACAAAATAAGTGAGGTGTCATTTTAATTCCGATTCGTTAACTCAAGCCCGGCAGTATACTATACCTTTGTCATTTATCTTTTCCAATATGACATACTTCTTCATCTGGGTTGAATAAGTTGATATTTGATTATGCTAATTCACTCTTCCAGTTTAACTAAAACTAGACAGTTTATGTATGTGATTGTAAAATATGATAAAGCACGGATTCATGACATGTTAAATACACGTTGGCGGGGAATCATTAAATTTAAATTTATTCCCTTTCTCAAAGTTTTGAGTTACATCACAGAAAAGTATTAAAATCTTAATGCACAAGACAATTGTTTCATCCCTACACTAAGTGTTGCAATAACAAGTAACTAACAAAAAAGTTTATCAGATACACATTCATTTGGTCACTGAGGATTTTCATAGTTGAAAGCGTGAGCCAATTGAAGCTAGACCACCAGGGAAAACCTGGAAGCACTGGACGGCCGTTTCGTCCTACTGTGGGACTCCTCAGCAGTGCGCATCTTCACAAAACCCTTTCTGTAATAACACTGGGGATTTGTTTAAGTTTAGATTGATTCGTTGATGTAAATAAACTAGTTTGTTCAATAAAAAATGTCTAATTCCTGTCATCTCTTTTATTATAATTACATGTAGCCAAGAACATACTGATACATCTGTTAATCCTAAAGAAATTATCACATTGATTAGTAATTTCCGTTCTAAAATCATTGAAGTCTCTGTTAATAAACGTGCCGAATTTGCCAGTGAAAGTATGTTAGACGACAGTTCTGAAGAATCAAATAATTGGTTAAATAAACATTCAGAAGTTTGGTCCACATTATCGAATTATGCTGATGAATATTGTCCTTCTTGGTTTAGTGGGTAAGTAAATATTATGTTTGTTTTCATTATCTGTGTATTCAGTATGGAAATCTTTATAAATCGATAGATGTATGATCGGTTTACTTAAATTCTGACTCAAAGACTAAACTATATCAACTTTCTGGCCTCCATTTCTCATTATGTAATAAATATGGGACGCTAAGGATTTATGAACTATAAAAAATTAATTGGTTAGTCCTCTCTGATATTCACTTATTTTCTAGTTGTTTATTTGTAACAATAATAACGCAAAGAATTCTAAAATAGTCTATCAATTTGCCATGATCGCTTGATTTCTTTGGCACAATTCTGTCGAGAAATTGGTCAAGTAGTCATGTGTATTATAATAGTGAAGGAAATCCAAAAAAAGTATAATCAGTTGCGGTTATTTGCAATTTATTTATTTAGACACTTGGTACAAGGAGACACCAAATATACATGCACCACACTTCGTCATCCGATTTACGTGAGGGCTGGAGTACTGCTCGGGAGCGCAAACCGAGGCAAGTGGTTTTCTTAGAGGGTCACCTCTCGAGAGGTATAATCCACAAGGTAGTGTAGCAACATTAGGAGATACAGTTCCATGGTAGCAGGTGATCAGCAATAGATTCATACGCCCTTTGTTCCCTCAGGATTTTAGAACAACAACAACACCACATCCACGATAAGGTAGTGAGTAAGACTTCCCTAACAGTGTCTTTATACTCGTGACCATGTGAGAGTATTTCGAGAGGGAGAGCAGACTCTCCCCAACCCCGGCCTTATCAAGGCTTGTGGATTAATAGAGATCTCACTTCCTCAATGTTATTCTCCGAATACGCGCATGAACAACGGTATTATGCAGTTACTGTAATTGATTCGATCACCTTTCCATTTTATTGTTCTAATTACGGTCAATTATAAATAGAATTTGTTCCGTAAAGAATCTAGCGTAAGAGAGCATCGATGAGTACACGTATGTTTGTGTCTAGATAAGTTTACGTATATTTAACACTGATGACCTCGCTTTTATTATGATTGAAAACAATGAACAATTATGACTAGCAATATGTTGATATCTTTTATTTAAATATTCCGAACATATTTAGTCATTAATAATGTAGAACCTGAAAAATTTCTTTTTATCGCTCCAAATTGCCACATGGACGATGATGTCTGATTCAACATTTTTATTATTAACTTGTCAACTGTATACTGTTTTTTACTGAATATAACTTTCATTTACACCACACTTGGTTTTACTTATCTTTCTCTCCTCTCCCTTTATGAACCGATGGAAAACCAGTTGTTAGGGTAGTAAATATTCATCAACTGAGGTGGTTTGGACGTGTGTTACGTATGTCCAACTACCGCCTACCTCGACGGTAGTGTTTTCCGGTTCAGGAGCAGGTTAGAAGAAAACTAGGAACAGTCGAACCGAAACGTGCCACCTGTCTATGAAGTCATTGACAAGTGGATTGAGCCATGTTAATAGATGTAAACTACCTGAGTGGGGTTCGCATGATCTATGTAAACAATGGTTACAAACTTTGAATGATTTGGTTCAAAATCATCTGCAATACAGCATTATCCAAATTTATTAAAGGGACTAACTGTTTAAAATGTGTCAATCAATAATCAAGTGTGTACAAAATCAGTACATATATGAGTATGTTTGTTCTCACAACGTCGTGTTTTAGTGAATCAGTACACCTTCATTGCATCAACCTTTGTATCTTACTTTGTGTCGTGGGAATTACGGTGGTTCCTATTTCTAGTTATAAGCGGTAGAACCTCTGATATTACATAACGTACAGATGACATGACTCGGGAATAAAGAATAAATTACGAATAATTTTAAAAACCAGGACCTAAGGGAAGACAAAGAGTGAATGCATCTGCGGCATTGCAACGATTCTAAATAATATCATCCAACGTCTCTAACCATTGATAACGATAATCGCACCCACCCCAATCAAGTTGAAAAGAACGAACAGCCAAACAAAATGCTTATCGTTTGATTGACAAAAAAGTCATCTCTATTACCCTTAATAGCATTTCTGTTCACCTTAAATATGTAGCAAGCTATTTAAATGCGAGTAATTTAAATATATTTCCTGATTAGCAACTATCGATGTTCTTTTGTTACTCATTTAATTTTCGTGCAAATAAGACTCCCTTTCTCACATTCAATTAATTTCATCATACCAAATGATTTCAACTGTGATCAGTTGATTCCTAAATTTCATTCTTTTTATTTCATAGTCTAAAACATTCAATTGCATCTCATTTGCCTTGGCATAAATGTGCTTCAAATCAAGAAACTATCAACATTTTCTCCGTTGCCTCTGGTCATTTGTATGAACGATTATTAAGGTATGTTCATCAGTTGTTTTTTTTTCGAATAATAGGTTTTTAATTGACCATCACGTAGATAATTAACTAACTTCATTTGAAATGAATTAGATTATCCGGTTGTTGATATTTGAACTGAAGTCAGTCTTGGTTGGGATATGTGCATCCTGTGACTATTATCTCGATTTACCCATTGTAACACAAATTAGTATATAATAGATGTAATATGGCTAGCAGCGGGATATAGGGCACGCGTTTCTTCTTATCCAGGACTCATTAGCCGGTTTCACCTCCATGTCAGATATGATGTCATTTATTTTTATTAAATGCACTGGTATATGTCCTTTCTAGACAGAATAAATAGAATATTTGGATTCTTCCCTAATATTTTTTGTAATTAGTAGTAGAATATTTAAGGAATGTTAATGTTTGAATCTTCCCATCGACGTTTAGGACTGCAATTTATCAGTCTATTATTGGCAAATGTGCATCCTGTGTGGATTGCCTCGATATTGCTTTAATCCACAAGCATTATAAGCAGAAATGTATGGTGGTTAGTAGTGAAATCTAGGACGTATGTTTCGTCATATTTTGGACTCGTTAGCTAAATGTACCTTCATTCTATTGGTAGGTTCAAACAACCAATACAAAAACGAATTAAACTTCACCTCATTGCACTAGCTAGTGTCCACTCAATAGCTAAGTGGATAACATTTCAAGCGAAAGGTACTAGGAGTGAGTCACGGAGTGAACATCAACTACGGGACGTAGGTACATCCAGAAGATTAGTCCAAAGTAGGACGAAACGCGTGTCCTGAACTCCACTGCCAGCTACCATTGATCTCTGATATACCGTTTAAGAAGTACTTTAATAATTGCTTTTGGGGGGTGTAGTTAATGAAACATCTATTGTGTTTCGGTATGAATGTTAATAAATCAACAAATTCAGCACTGAGTCTTAACTATGACTTCCGGAAGTAATATAAATCTAATTAAATGAATATCTTCTTATCCCTAGTGTCAACACACCAATCCGAAATAACTATTCTGCAGTCATAGTCTTAAAGTTTCCATTCTTCATTAATACTTAACATAAAAAAACCACTTAGATTTTCATGGTAGCCTTATTTATATTTATCTTGACTACTGATTGCCTAGTCTCAAAATTCGTACATAATAATTTAATATTTGTAAAATGTACTACATTTTCTCTTAACTACCGTACTACAATTATACTGTAATAGAAATATAAACTAAAGAAGAACATTCTACTCAAACATAACCGTAAGACAGGAAAGTTCAACCGAACAATTTCGTGGATCGGTTGAATTTAGACATTAACACCGTTGGATACCGGCTCAATGGTCTATCGATTAAGTGCTCTGGCGCGAGACTGGTAGGTTCTGGGTTCGAATCTCGCGAGTGCGGGATCGTGGATGCACATTGCTGAGGAGTCCCATGATAGGACGAAACGGCCGCAGTGCTTCCAGGTTTTCGATGGTGGTCTAGCTTCAATTGATTAATGATCTCAACTCTATAAAACAAAGCTTTTTTTCTTAGCGACTTGATTTTTCAATATATATGCGTTAACACACCTTTAATTCTCTACATTAACATTCATATTTGTATATTTTGTGTTATTGATTTTTTCCAATATAAAAGAATTATGATGTTAACTGTAATACGACATACCAATTCCCCTGTGAAATTTTGGTTCCTTAAAAACTATCTTTCACCAACATTTAAAGATTTTATACCATATATGGCAACAGAATATGGTTTTGAATATGAATTTGTTCAATATAAATGGCCACGTTGGTTACATGCTCAAACTGAGAAACAACGTATTATATGGGGTTATAAAATTCTATTCCTTGATGTTCTATTCCCATTGAATGTGACCAAAATTATATTTGTGGATGCTGATCAAGTAATATTTCCTTATTTGTTTTTTACTTATTACTCTTTGGTTTTAATTAAATGATTCAAATGTGTATAGTTTTCAGTTAACTAAATACAAAGTAGAACCTGATAAATGTGCACATCAGTTCAAGTTGCCAACACTTGTTAGCACAGCGAAATGGAATTGTTAAGGCAAATCTTAGAGTAGTATAGTTGGTAACAGTATAAGTGATATTAGGAGTGATTGGGCATTCAAGCTATCCTTCCAGAAAACATAAATTTAGCGAGATAATAAAAATATTTATGAGGAGTTTAGGAAAAAGCTGTTTATTATGTTGCAACATTTCAAAGCTTATAAATTAGTGATCAAGTTTAACAGGCCTCTGTACTTATTTATTAAATCAATAATAATATGAATTGAGTATATTCTTTCTTGATTCGATTTATCAATATGTTAGATTGTTCGAGCGGATCTAAAAGAATTAGCCGATCTGGATTTAGATGGTGCTCCATACGGTTACACACCATTTTGTGATTCTCGTAAAGAAATGGATGGTTTCAGATTTTGGAAACAAGGCTATTGGGCTAATCATTTAGCTGGTCGACCATATCATATTTCAGCTTTATATGTTGTCGATTTGACAAGATTTCGTCGATTAGCTGCTGGTGATCGACTCCGTGGTCAATATCATGGTCTAAGTCAGGATCCAAATAGTTTGTCTAATCTAGATCAAGATTTACCTAATAATATGATTCATCAGGTTAGTTTAACCGTAGTGACTTAGTAGCAGCTTTAATTTAGTTGTTTGTTCATTGTTTTGTTTGTGTAAACTCTTGGTTATTCCATCTAATCGCTCAATTTCCAGCATCATATTCATAAAGCATTTTATACTCCAGCTCTAAAAAAGTGAAATATGAATGAATTTTCCAACATTCATTTCTATATTCTTTATAACCGAATCGTCTAGTGTATTCAGTTATGTTGGACTATAAAAGTTAGACCTAGTAGCCTTTACTTTGGATTTTCTTTTCATAATTTTTTTCACTACTCGAAAGTTTTATTTCAAGGTTTACATTTTCCAGTTGTCAGGACTACATTTAATGAAGTTCAAACATTCCTCCACGTGCTTTGGTTTGGGCAACTGGGTAGTATCAATTGCCCTCAGACTTGGAATACAGGCTAAACCTGAGTATATGGTGAATGAGTTACTCAAATTTAAATTTCTCACTCGAATAGGCTCTGTCGCCATTTATTCACCTTAAGCTGATGCCCCGATATCCCCTACATACTGTTAGTCGCAATCCATGGGTGTACTAAAACAAATGTTTAACAAGTACCATGTTTCAGTCAGTGTGAACGTCAATATTCAGCTGATGAATCTCGAATAGGAACTTGAACTTCACAGCTTTAGTCACGACCTAAATATGTTATGGAAATCTTCGATAGCTTCAATTGGCTTACAATTGAATCAGCATGTAAATATCCGTTCAATATTTATTTTTGAGACTACGTTTCCTCGTATTTAATCATTTATTAATTCTAAAATCGGATATAGAGTAGGAAATTAGTTCGAAACATCAAAGTAAGATTAACCTGAGTCAACCAGCATTCTTCAACCCACTCTTTCCTGGGTATTCCTTTCTAGTTCTATCCGGTTGTTGTTCGTTCTGGATAGAACTAGAAAGGAAGACTCAGGACTGGTCTGTGGCCTATGCTCCATTGGGGGTAACAGACTTAAGTAAGCAAGTAAGTAACAAACTGTTACGGATAGCTATGTTTACGGTATTTTTGGAAGTAAATTGAGAAACTATCATATTAAAAAAACAGTGCATCATTTAACGAAAGCACCTTGATTAGAGAAAAAATGATAAATATGGGATTTTCAATGTAAATAAATTCGAAATTACAAAACCTTTATGTGCGTTTATTTGGGAATATTGTGCTGCCTATAACCATTTTTTGAATGCATATAGGTTTGTAAATCTCTCTCCATTTTAGTTTCTCTCTCCCAGTCAATGTCGTCCCATATCCGGTGTTGTCCATTCCGACTTTGTTCACTACAGCACTTGAAATGGGTATTTTACAAAATAAACTTACCAACTTCAACAAACGATAGTTGTGAAATTTATTTATTTATGTACCAATAATTTGTTTAATGGGATATTTTTTATTTCAAGTCTAGAAAAGTGCAAAACAATCACACTTTCTCCCAACTACATAGATTGAAGAAACTACCTTACTCTTATCCTTAGTTTGTGCTGGTTTTTCACTTGTGAGAAATAGTCACTACCAATGCAACATATATCAGTTTTTTGACCGGTAT
Source organism: Schistosoma rodhaini (assembly GCA_944470415.2). Classification (NCBI taxonomy): domain Eukaryota; kingdom Metazoa; phylum Platyhelminthes; class Trematoda; order Strigeidida; family Schistosomatidae; genus Schistosoma; species Schistosoma rodhaini. The sequence goes on from OX104037.1 coordinate 39,367,656, forward strand.
CTGGTTGTTTGTATTCTTTTAAAGTATTTATTTGAGATTCAATTAGTTTATTTGACTTACTTTGTTAAGGTTCCAATTAAATCATTACCTCAAGAATGGTTATGGTGTGAAACATGGTGTTCTGATGAAAGTTTAGCTAAAGCGAAAACTATCGATCTGTGTAATAATCCACGTACAAAAGAACCGAAGTTGACTGCAGCAATGCGTATCGCTCCGGAATGGGTTGATTATGATCGTGAAATTAAAAAATTGTGGAAACGTGTCTACGTCTCTCCTGAAAGCAGCAGCAGTAGTAGTAGTAGTGCAACTTCTGCTTCTGAATTTTCTACAGTTTCAACCACTGCTGAACCTACACATTTGAAAGAAAGTCCAGTAGAAGGCTCAAAAATTGGTATGTATACTGCTTTAGCAATATGTCAATCCATGTTTGTCATTATTGATTTAAGTAGAATATGATTATGCTGTACAGATTCATTGTGATATGCTAAAAGAGTTACGAGAGTTTCTTAATACTGGATTTTCGAAATAAGTAGTTCAATGCAACTAGATAGCAACAGTCATTTTCCCAGCATTTGTTGATGAATAATTTCAATTCAACAGAAGTCATACTACATTTAACTTTGTAAAAATCGTCTTTCAAATTATGGCGAAATCTTTATAGAGCGATGAGAATACATAATTGATGTACTTGTGTTAAGCATTCTTATCAATCTGGTCATATGTATGTTAATATGCATGTGTGTGTGAGTGTGTGATGATGATGACTCAGAGTTTGTAAAAGTCCAGCATTACCTTTTTCTAGATCCAGTTTTTCGCACTTTCAGTTGACTAGTTCAACTAGTCATATAAATTACAAGACGGTTGTAGTGCATTATAGAAGTGCAAAACTGTATGTGAAAAAGTAAAACTGAAATTTTACATTTCCTACATCAATGCATACATATTTATATGTGGGATTAGATTACTATAAGTGAACAGTGCAAATGAATCACATTTCTTAGATTTTTATTTATTTATTTAAACACATAAATATTGGTACAAGGAAGCACCAGATACATATGCGCCGCACAAATCTCATTTGATTTGTATGAGGGCTATGATATTGCCTAGGTGCCCAGACTGAAGCAGGTGGTTTTCTAAGGTGGCCACACCCGGAGCCTTTGACCTGAAGGTCTAGTCTACAAGGCAGTAGAGCATCGTGAGGAGATGCAGTCCCATGGTAGTCGGTGACCAACGATTGGTTCATAGCCATTTGTTCCTTCAGGATACTGTATCCCATGTGCACCATTGGTTTGAAATCATGGTTTTCCAACTCCCCTAGGTGGACCCTCCTTGTCCACCAACCCGGTTAAAGAACCGGACCTTCGCTTTTCGTCCTCTCAATTTTGTAAACAACAGTAATGCCACGAGAAGGCAGTGAGTAGGACTTGTGTGGCAGAGGCTATGTATTCGCGTGGTCATGTGAGAGCATTTGGAGAGGGAGAACGAACTCTCCCCACTCTCGGCCGTACCAGGGCATTTGGGAGCATTTCTTAGATCCACTTCATCTTCTCATTGCTGTATGATGAAATCACTTTAAATTCAGGAATTATGTGAATAGTTTAGTAAACTTGTAGTTATAATAGATTGGCTAACAATATTCTATTCAAAATATTCGGTCCAAATTTATAAGTCATCGAAAAATTTACCACAAATCTCCTTAATCTATGGTTCATAAAGAAATGTAATTAGCGAGTGTGAACTTGTTTTGCAAAAATAAACATACTACTTTTAGTTTTGTGAGTAGTTATGTGTAATTTCTTAAACGTTTATGATGATGAGCGGACTTAACGTTTAACGCATGTACCTATGTGGTCGGAATACCTAAAAAAGCTCTGAGAATATGCACGTAAAAGAAACTTATTATGTAATATATAAAAATGTAGTTTAAAATGTAACATATTCTATTTTTTGTCAATTACTATTTCATTTCCAGATGATGATACAGTGAAAACGGAATTGTAGGTATTTGTTTTTATCACCAGATGTTTTTTGCTTCTGATGACATTCATCCAACTATATATTTCACCAACTAGCCATATGTAAATTAAAACCTGTATTTTCTTTGGCTGTGTGTATGTCACTTTTCCTAAGTACTATTGAAGATAAGCTTTTTTTCAACTATTCATTTCTTTTTTACACCAATTCATTAATTATCTATTTCAAGAGAATCTTCTTCGATTATTGGCGATTCTTGATTCATAATCTCCTTCCTTTTGTCACTCGCTGCTTATATCATTTTTCATAGTCTTTGTATTCACATGAACTGTTGTGTTGCATTCCTTTCTTCCTTCAATACAAAGAAAAACAAGTTCTCAAACAAGAAAATGCCCATTTTTATTGTACTATGTACAGTCTGTAATAAGCTCATTGACATGCATATATAGTATTTTTATTGTTTTAATTGTATCAATGTACTTTTTTGAAGTATTAGTTAAACATTGTAAACAAACTTATAGTTTTATGAATTTGTTATGGTAGATACCAATTGCGTTCGTTTATTTATTTATTTAGACACATAAACATTGGTATATAGTGGTACCGAAGTATACATGTCACACACATATCATTAAATTTGTATGTGGGCGGGAATATTGCTGGGCTGCTCAAACGAAAGTAGGTGATTTTATTAGGGAGCCAATCCCCGTGCCTTTTACCTAGAGCTCTTATACACAATAGTGGAGCAACTTTAGGAGATGCTATTTTGTGGTAGACGATAACCAAGAATAAGTTCATATGCTATTTGTTTCCTCAGTATCCTGAAGTCCTCCTGCAATATTAGTTTGAGATCAGAGTTTTCCAACTGCCTCCGTACTCACCAATCCGGTTTAAGCACCGGACATTCGATTTTCGTCTTCTCGTTTTCGTAAGCGACACCGCCACAAGGAGGTAGTTACTAGGATTTCTTTGAAAATGGCTATGCTCGCGTGGACATATGAAATCATGTTTATATATATGCATGTACAATGTTTAGCATTTTCCATTCATTTAGTGAGTGAATGCTACATACAGGAGAATAATTTTCACTGAGGATTACAATTAGAGTTCTAGCTCTCAAATTATTTATCGATTGATTTTCATTCAACAAGTCGGCATGTGCCACATTCTCGTGGTCATAGAGGATATATGTAGTTAGCTTTAAATAAATAAAACTAAGCCCCTATGAAAAACAATACATATTTACAGCACCCATTAGCTAAACAAAAATGTTAGAAATTGCACGTTTAATGAACTTTGAAAATAAGATGGTTTCCTCACATCTTGATTGTTCACTCAAAATTCATCCCGTCACAAACAACCGACCAACATTAGAAAAGCAAGTCAAATGTATTTTATTGTTCATGCTCAAAGAGTCATGTATTATTATCAGTATAAAATGTAAAACAACGACACTGTATAAAAAGGTCTACACGGATATAGAATTAAGACGTTTGTGTACAAAGCATTTTTGTAATTAATCAATTATCATTTATAAATGTCGGAAGTTATCGCAGAGGTTTACTAATCAGATGAAAACTTACAATTAGGATAACAGTAGAAATACCAATGGCTTATGGTAATTGTCTTACAGCTAACAGGTGGGATCCAGGACGCACATTTCGTCCTATTTCAAACTCGTCACCTAGGTGTACCTGCATTGATATCCACACTGAAACTCTAGTCCACTGCCGATCGTTCTGAAAACCCAAAGCGTTATCTACTAAGCTACTATTGTAGTGAACGAAAACTTGGTGGGGTTAATCAATTTATTGTTAAATGCAAAATTAGAGTGCTTTCTTAATATATGGAAACCACACATTAAATATAGTTTGCACATCTTACTTCAATTATCCTTTGCATGTCTCACGATTCTTTCAATTCTGCATTTATTACAATTACTCTCTGTTTTCCTTCCTGTTCTCTTCGATTCAGTCCTCTGCTGGTAGGCATTCCACTTCTGACTGGAATGACTGATATGCTTGATACGAGTTCACCCTACTCGGTAAATGGAACGAAGGTCAGTGACACGATAGGCTGATTCTAATCCGTTGTCCCCGATTCTGCTATCTAGATCAAGAAGTCTTGATGAGACGTAGAGAATGTATTCTACAAGCACTCAGAAAATACGAGGTCGCTAAGCACGCAAATCAAGCTTATTTATACAATGATAGAAACGCCCATGGGAGCGCCACAAAATAACGTACTGAAAATATTCGTCAACCAATGACAGTTAAGGATTTCCGAGTGGGAAATGTAAGCTGTATGTCAACTAAGCGTTTCTTGGCGCGAAAACATAAAGTTCGAATTTTCAGAATAAAGTTACAAAATGAGGAACTTTTTCCAAGTGAGTTCTGGGGATCTAACTTCCTCAATAGTAGCATACTACTAATATCTGTCAACATAAGTAGCATACACCACACTAAGTCCACATATTAGCTTGTTCGATGAATGTGAAGACAATAATAGTGTTTTGTAATTCACTATTGCTTATATTAGGGACTACAATTATACAGTCTTTTATGGAGAACAAGAACCGACCTAAATTATACAGCTATTAAAAACGTAGTAGCTTCAGACGTCTGTTCTGTTCTAGTATGGGACTCCTCTGCTGAGAAGTCATTCAGTACTTCTAAACAATCTCCGTTAGCAGATGTCCATTTTGAGCGAAATTAACGCTACATGCTGACATATGACAACAGATTTGCTAGGAAAACTCAAAATAAAACCCAAATAAGTTGAAATAATAACCATTTATTTAATAATACGAAAACGTACTTATATATTTACAAGGTCAAGGTCAAAATATTTAATCGTACACAAAATGAAACAAAAAAAATACATTTTCAACGAGGTCATCAAAAACATAATTGAAATTTTACTATTGATTAACAAATGGATCAGTGGTTCAGTGACTTTTTTACTTTCAACTGTCAGATCATAATGTTGAACACGGTAACAATGGTTAAGGCAATCTGATTGTATCAGATTTTATTTCATATAGTTAATATTCTTCACTGCCAAGTTTATAAACCTCGCTCGCGAAATAAGTTATATTAAAGTAGTTAGACGAATGATCTTGTTACTGGTATCGTCTGCAATTGCACTATTGACAGATTTCTCACGAAGTAAATGAATTTAGTCATTGTTAAGATCAGTTCATTTCTTTATTGACAGCGGTCTAACTAACGATTTAGAGCAGGTATACTGAAGGAGTAAATAAATATTTATTTAAAACATTTTGTTTTTATTCTCTATAGAACTAAATCAAACGTTTTTATAAAATAAGTAGTACGCAGACGACTTTACAAGGACCTACGCCTGAATCCGTCCCGAGAATTAGATAGATACTAATACACCAAATGTAATGAGATTTCCAAAAAGAACGAAGTGGTCGACTCACTCAAGAGCTTTATTCCTTATTATTAATTATGTTAATGAGACAAACCTGTTAAATATATGTATTCTATTTATATATGCAAATTTTCAACTAATCACATATATTTTATAGAGACATTTGAGGAAATTAGTTTTCATTAACTTTAGCCTAAACTGATTTTATATAATTATCAGGCGGTTCCGGGAATAGTGCAAATAATGGCAGGTAAAACTAGATAATCATAACTGGATGTATTCTATTTGTAATTCGTCATAAACATACAATCATGTACAAAGGAATCATCTGTTAGTTCAAATATCACATTTTATTAGGATGAATATTTGGTTCATCTAGTTAATTGACTGACGAGAACACATATTCCTATCAGTTTGCCAACCTATAAAAGTACGTAAACTAACAAAATTATAATTTGGCTTTTTGCAATGAAGCCTATCATACAGAATTGATTTATGTTTTCTCATAATTGGTTAGTTAACCATTACAATAGTGAAAGTAATTAAATCAAGAGTATAAAACATAACAGGAGACCCCATGATTAATCGCTATCTGAAAGAGAAATTTTCGAAAGTTCTAATCAAGAAACTATGAACTACTAGACAGGTGCCTCTCAGTAACTTCAAATGACAGTCACTATATATCACGACGAGACTGAAATTGAAATATATATATCGTGGATGCGCATTACTGAGGAGTCCCACAGTCGGACAAAACGGCCGTTCAGTGCTTCCAGGTTTTCCATGGTGATCTAGCTTCAATTGACTGATGATCTCAATTATATAAAATATAAGTTAATCAAATTTATACTTATTTGATTACTTATGCCTATATATAAATCCTTGTGACTTTTTGATAATGGTTGTAATAGTTCTCTAGGTTTCAGCTACGTACAATAGAACTCTGTTGACGTTCGTATTGAAGATTATGACTTTGATATTGGTTGACAGACAGTTGTTTTGAGTTCTATATGTTCTTCAATTCTAGGAATTTCGCCCCTTGGTTTGCTAACCCTGCCTTTACATTTCTATCAAATCCTCCTTGTTCACCGATAATGCTATCCAGGTACGTAGAGACTTTCACTTCTTCTAGAGCCTCGTCATCAAGTATGATTGGTTTGGTTGTTGTTCTGTGTGCTTCATTTGAAGATCTTGCCTTTTTCCCTAGTATATATTGAGGCCTATTTCTGCTACACTGGTTATCTACACCTGTGTAGAATAGCTAGGTCATCTATTTATTGAAGCAAAGAATGTTCTATCTTCTATTATAAAAGATAACAATTATAATTTGACTGAATATTACTCAGTTTTAACTCCGCCTGTAGCTCCTCCAGGGGCTACTGCCGGTCCCAAGCCCGGGTAAAGGAGGAGGGTTGGGCATGGGGTTAGCGACCCCATCCCGTAGAAAATCAACTCGCTAAAAAAACGCTAACCAGAAAAAATCATTCAAACCATTCAAACTCTGCCCTGGGAGTAGAAGGTGAAATGACGTCTCATGATGAAAGCCGAGTTCCTTCGGAAGTCATGAGGCCGATGCACCTTCTTACAACCAGAGCGACAATTTTTATAGATACATGGAACGTCCGGACAATGTGGGAGACCGGCAGAGTCTTCCAAATTTCTGCGGAAATGAGGAAATACAACCTGGAAGTGCTTGGAATCAGTGAAACACATTGGACGCAGGTTGGACAACAACGACTATCTTCAGGGGAACTTCTGTTATATTCCGGTCATGAAGAAGAAAATGCCCCACATACACAAGGAGTGGCACTGATGCTGTCTAGAAAAGCACAAAATGCACTTATAGGATGGGAATCTCATGGACCGAGGATCATCAAAGCCTCCTTCAGAACAAAGAGAGAGGGCATTACAATGAACATCATCCAATGCTATGCGCCGACCAACGACTACGATGAAGACGCTAAAAACCAATTCTACGATAGGCTGCAGTCAATCTTCGAGAAGTGCCCAACCAAGGACCTGACCATTCTAATGGGAGATTTCAATGCCAAGGTTGGAAAGGACAACACTGGATACGAAGACGTCATGGGACAACATGGACTGGGAGGAAGGAACGAAAACGGTGAGAGATTTGCAAACCTATGTGCCTTCAATAAACTGGTCATAGGTGGCACCATATTCTCACACAAAAACATACACAAAGCCACTTGGATTTCACCGGATCACACTACACAAAACCAAATCGACCATGTCTGCATCAACAAAAAGTTCAGGAGGACGATGGAGGATGTGAGAACCAGAAGAGGAGCTGATATAGCATCCGATCACCATTTGCTGGTCGCCAAGATGAAACTAAAACTCAAGAAGCACTGGACAATGGCGCGGACAACATCACAAAAGTTTAACACGGCCTTTCTTCGAGATGCTGCAAACTCAACGAATTTAACATAGCCCTCAGCAACAGGTTCGAGGCCTTTCATGACCTACTCAATGGAGAGGGAACCACCATAGAGAGCAGCTGGAAAGGTATCAAGGAGGCAATCGTTTCAACATGTCAGGAGGTTCTGGGCCAAAAGAAGCACCATCACAAGGAATGGATCACTGTTGGTACACTGGATAAAATTGAAGCAAGGAGGAACAAGAAGGTAGCAATCAATATCAGCCGAACAAGAGCAGAAAAAGCCAAGGCACAAGCCGAATACACAGAGGCAAACAAGCAAGTGAAGAGGAGCATCAGGACCAACAAACGTAAATATGTGGAAGATTTAGCAACGACAGCGGAAAAGGCTGCAAGAGAGGGAAACATGAGACAACTGTATGATACAACAAAGAAACTTGCTGGAAATTACCGTCAACCAGAAAGACCAGTGAAAAACAAGGAAGGCAAAGTAATCAACGATATTGAAGAACAACGAAACAGGTGGGTAGAACACTTCAAAGAACTCTTGAATCGACCAGCTCCACTGAACCCACCCAAAATCGAGGCAGCACCCACAGACCTCCCAATCGATATTGGCCCACCAACAATTGAAGAGATCAGCATGGCCATTAGACAAGTCAAGAGTGGCAAAGCAGCGGGACCAGACAACATCCCGGCAGAGGCACTGAAAGCAAATGTAACAGCAACTGCCAAGATACTCCACATCCTCTTCGGTAAGATTTGGGACGAAGAACATGTACCAACGGATTGGAGAAAAGGACTTCTCATCAATATACCAAAGAAAGGCGATCTGAGCAAGTGCGACAACTACAGGGGCATCACTCTTCTCTCAATACCAGGAAAAGTCTTCAACAGAGTATTGTTAAACAGGATGAAGGATTCCGTGGACGCTCAACTTCGAGATCAACAAGCTGGATTTCGTAAGGATAGATCGTGCACAGATCAAATCGCAACTCTACGAATCATTGTGGAACAATCAATCGAATGGAATTCATCACTGTACATCAACTTCATCGACTACGAGAAGGCATTTGATAGCGTGGACAGGACGACACTATGGAAGCTTCTTCGACACTACGGCGTGCCTGAGAAGATAGTCAACATCATACGGAACTCCTATGATGGACTAAACTGCCAAATCGTCCACGGAGGACAACTCACCGACTCGTTCGAGGTAAAGACCGGTGTTAGGCAAGGTTGCCTACTCTCACCCTTTCTCTTTCTCCTGGTGATCGACTGGATTATGAAGACGTCAACATCTGGAGGAATGCACGGGATACAGTGGACAGGCAGGATGCAGCTTGACGATTTAGACTTCGCGGATGATCTGGCTCTTCTATCACAAACGCAACAACAAATGCAGGAGAAAACGACCAGTGTAGCAGCAGTCTCAGCAGCAGTAGGTCTCAATATAAACAAAGAGAAAAGCAAGACTCTTCGATACAATATAATATGCACCAATCAAATTACACTTGACGGAGAAGCTTTGGAGAATGTGGAAATCTTTACATATCTGGGCAGCATCATTGATGAACACGGTGGATCAGATGCAGATGTGAGGGCGCGGATCGGCAAAGCAAGAGCAGCATACCTACAGCTGAAAAACATCTGGAGCTCAAAACAATTGTCAACCAACACCAAGGTTAGAATTTTCAATACAAATGTCAAGACAGTTCTTCTGTATGGGGCAGAGACGTGGAGAACTACGAAAGCCATTATCCAGAAGATACAAGTGTTTATTAACAGCTGTCTACGCAAGATACTTCGGATCCGATGGCCAGACACTATCAGCAACAAGTTACTGTGGGAGACAACAAACCAGATTCCAGCGGAGGAAGAAATCAGGAAGAAGCGCTGGAAGTGGATTGGACACACTTTGAGGAAATCACCCAATTGTGTCACAAGACAAGCCCTCACATGGAATCCTGAAGGTCAAAGGAGAAGAGGAAGACCAAAGAACACATTACGCCGAGAAATAGAGACAGACATGAGAAGAATGAACAAGAACTGGAAAGAACTAGAAAAGAAGGCCCAGGACAGAGTGGGTTGGAGAAAGCTGGTCGGCGGCCTATGCTCCATTGGGAGTAACAGGCGAAAGTAAGTAAGTATTACTCAGTTTTAGATCTAATTATGTGTTTGGCATTATCCATATCAACATAATATCTAGTTTATAGTAAACATAATAAATGTCTTATTTACTAGTTCTTACCTGTTATATCTTAGTGAAGATGTAAGTACAGGTAACTTCTGGGACCCATTAATGGACTATTATTCTCTATGGTAAGCAAAGGTGGATAGTGGCTAGCAGTGGAATCCAGTCTGACTCACGTTTTGTCCTATTTGGGGCTCGTCGATTGGATGTACCTGCATCTCAGAGTTGATGTTCTCCCTGGGACTCGAGCCCAGGACAAAACGTGCGTCCTGGATTCCACTGCTAGCCACTATCCACCTTTGCTTATCATGCTTATGAATTTAGACTATATCGAGGCAATACGCACAATATGCACATATGCCAATTAGAGACTGACCAGTTGCAATCCTAAAACATCAATGTGAAGATTCAAACAAACAATACCAAGTGGATTCTCTATATATTCTTATTGTATAACTATTGAGTAATTAGATTGTGTATAACTATATTCATCTTATTATAAGATTCATTTTGACCTATAGTTTATTATTATACGATTTATTGTCCCCAAATTATATTCAATTTATTGATTACTGTCTCACATGTTCACAGCCACATTTGGCTTGATCATGTACAAATATTATTTTCTATTTTATGGTATGTAGCGGTCTGTCTGTCTAGGATATAAAGCGAGTATACTTGAAATAAATGATTCGCCTAGAAGGATTTGAAAGTAACCAACTTGGTCTGGTGTGCTGTGACGGGTATGAGGGCTAATATCACTTCCCGGCTGCCCACACCGTGGAAGGGTATTCCTTGAGGGACCTGAAAAAGAAGTTGGATTAGTGTTGGTCTGAACGACCTGGGAGCGTGGGGTTTGAATCGACAACTTCATCTTTGTGCTAATGTGGTATGGCAACTCGAACTGATGTACGTACGTACAAAGTTCTACGTTGTAACTGACTGACTGAGATGATTCGCCTAGCAGAAGCTATAATTGGTGTTCTGGACTCAATTGGAAGAGGGATCATTAAAGATAATAGACTGCTAATACCAGATGAACATCATTGATTTGACATATTGTTAAAATTAGACAAAGTCGTATTTCGATTGGCGGATAATTCACGTGATAAAAAGCCGAACATAAAATCATAGCATATTGGATACAGCCTACTTTGTTTTTCTAAATTCATAACATTACCATAAAGGAATATAGATTTGTAAATCAAAAAAAATCATGATTATACTGGAACGATGTTTCATTACATCTAGACTATTTGAATTCACTGAAAGTTAATGAGTTTCTTATCAATTTGAAAGACTTGAGGATTAATTACTATTCAATGATCAGGGTTCTACAAAAATTCAGTTGTGATTCGAATAGGTTAACGGTAATTTTACTGGTTGAGGGCGGCCTGCTTAAACATCTGGCTACCTGTTCCTGTCATCTATATATTTCAACAAGTTATCTAATATTGTTTGTTTTAATACATCATTATGGCTATTAAGCACACAACCTATTCCGGTGCGTTTCTGAAAACTGTACAACCACAGAGATGTCGTGTTTGCTGGGAACATGCAGCAAAAACAATATACATTATTCACATGTCGATTGACTGAACTGCTGACATCCAACTGGCGATCACTGAATGTTTATCATCAGGAGCAACGAAGAAATAAGAAACGTAAACATGTTGAAATACTTTATGCTGAGAATTCGATTTTGTACCAAATAATATAATATTGAATAAAGCTAATAATAATAATAATGGTGCCTTAATTTTAAAGATACTCCTTGTAGACAAATAGTAGCAGCTATGAAACCTAAGTTGAATATAGCTTTTTATCAAACCCAACTAATTATCTAACATAACTCTTTCATTGTATTAATTTCCAATGACCCAACCACTTATTTTAATATACAATCAACTCAGGTTATTTATTAGAAATAATCACTTGGCTCTATATTCACTTGATATTGTTTACTTGAATCTTCCCATTGTTGCTTAGGTCTGCAAATGATAAGTCCCTTATTAGCATATGTGAACCCTGTGTGGATTACCTTGATATTGCCTTAATTTACAAGCATTATAAGCAAAGAAGGATAGTGGCTAGCAGTGGAATCCAGGATGCGCGTCTCGTCCTATTTGGGGCTCGTCAGCTGGATGTACATGAATCTCAGAGTCTATATTCACTCCGGGACTTTAACGTAATACCATTCACTACAAACGCCACCGCGATATCCACTAAGCTACTGAATCCTGATAGCCACTTGCTTGTGTGATGGGATGAAGTTTAAATTCATTTGGTATTGTCTATTTGAATCATCCCATTGATGTTTAGGACTGTAATTGATAAAGCAATGGCATTTGAAGCAAATGGTACTGAGTTCAATTCCGGGAGCGAATATAAACTCTAAGTTACAGATACATCCAGCTGACAAGTTCCAAATAGAACGAAATGTATGTTATGGATTACACTGCTAACCACTATCCATCTCTTACCTGATATTCACTTTTCAAGAAAAAATAACACTTTTTTATTAGTAATGTAAGGATGGCTCGTTGGCAAACTCAAGGAAGCCTAAATGAGCCCACAAAGTGCCAAAGATATTTCATCCAATCACCTCTAGAGGAACATTCTATGATGTCAGCGTGTAGCTTTCCTATTGGATGAATTAGAAGGACCGCCTATATGCCTATTGGCTGTCCGAAATGATCAGCCAAAAACTATAAATACATAAGATTTTCGTACTATATTTGGACACTGTATTTGGAATAACATTCCTACTTCCTAGTCTTCTGTCTTCTCTCTTTGGCGACGTTTCGGGTTCAATCGTTCAAGTAGTTTAGCTCTAGATATAATATCAGTAAATTTTACATCTAAATAATATAAACAAGATTAATGAGTAATTTAATCAATACACCTCTCATAGAAAGTCTTTTTCTCTGCATACTAAGATTATATTAATTAATCAATAAAATTGATCCTTAATTTTGATTGGTCAATTTAAATTATTAATCTAAATCCATTTACAGTATAATAATCATAATGTGACCTTTAAATACTCCATGAATAATCCACACCAAAAAAAAAAATGTAGTGAAAGGATATTCACATAAACTACGTGTTAAATATTCAATTTTCATTTTGATATTGTACCATTCATATTTTGAAAGTTACACTATTCATATTTATTTTTTGTTGGTTGAAAAACAATTACATGAACAATATGATTAAAAAAGATAAACCAGAAAATTTTGATCAACATTCATTAAATGTTAATAATGTTAATAATGATCAGAGGAACCATGGAAACTATTTGTATAAAACTATTAATTGTTTAGTGGATCGACATCATGGATGGTATACTGGTAAGTTGACTAATGAAATGAATGTTTGTTTTTGTTCTTTTTTAAAAAAAAAATTACTTACGTATTTACTTACTCCTGTTACTCCCAATCAAGCATAAGCCATCGACCAGTATTCTCAAACACACTCTGTCCTGAGCATTCTTTTCTAGTTCTATCCAACTGTTGTTCATTCTTCTCATGTCTGTCTCTATTTCTCGGTGTAATGTGTTCTTTGGTTTTCGTCTTTTTCTTTGGCCTTTAGGATTACATATGAGGGTTTGTCTTGTGACGCAGTTAGGTGATTTTCTCAATGTATGTTCTATACACTTACAGTGTTTCTTCCTGATTTTTTCCTCCACTGGAATTTGGTATGTTGTCTCCCACAATAGGTTGTTGCTGATAATTTCTGGCCAACAGATCCGAAGTATCATGCGTAAACAACTGTTAATAAACACTTGTATTTTCTGGATGATGGCTTTCGCAGTTCTCCAGGTTTACGCCCCATACAGTAGAATTGTCTTGACATTCGTATTGAAAATTTGTTCTTTAAAAAAAAAATTAAACGAATGATTAATTGTTCAATAGAAAGTTTCAAATAATTTAGTTGTCATTTTATTGTAAGAATTAATGGATTGTTTGATTCTTCTATTGATGGGTTACATAAAGTTTAATGAAATAATAGTTTAGTAATTAAAAAGTATTGAACTCCTAATTATTGAGATGAAGGTTTGGATACAAACAATCTATTGTGGTTTATAAAACTAATTTATGAATATTTAGTCGACATACTACTATATGGAGTTCAGAGCTGATAATTTTATCTTTATATAGTTGAGATCATGAGTCAATTGAAACTAGACTACTATGGAAAACCTGGATGTACTGGACGGCCGTTTCGTTTTATTGTGGCACTCCTCAACAGCGCGCATCCACGTTCCCGCCTCGCGGTGTTCGAACCCAGGACCTATCAGTCTCGCGGGCGAGCACTTAATCTCTAGACCACTGAGCAGGGCGAAACGACCGTTCACTGCTTCCAGGTTTTCAATGGTGGTTTAATATTGGCCCATTCGTGATATCGATCTAAATTCAACAATCTTCACAACCATATGCTGATAAATAATTACCGCTAGAAATGATGACGGAAGTTGTTATCTTTTTAACAATTAAAAATGTATCTTCCAAACTTTATAATATTTTTGTATACGATCGATGGGTCAGTGAAACTCCCATTCTCTTAAAAATACTCAAATTCCATAACAAACTACCAAATAAATAATCATATGTACTTAAATGATTCTTAGTCATCATTCACTTGATTACACAATTAGAGTAACAAAGCATAACATCATTATTTTCGGTACAAATTTGAGCAATCTAATCGTTTACAAGTAATTGATGATTGAGTAGTGAACAGCATAATGTTTGACTAGGCCTTAATACTGATCAAATTCTTTGGAACAAGTTCCAAAATAGACCCTAGCTTAAATGACTAAACATTGTAAGTGCTAAACTGAGAAGTTAGATGGTTGAAGGTAGTTTATAATAAACTCTTAATTTAAGTTTCGTTACTCGACATCCAGAAATATTTGTAATTTTGTGGGTATTATTGTTTCCTGTATGATTCTAACTCACTTCACTCAGTTTCACAGTATGAAATGTTACTACTGAGTTATTTTGGCAGCAACTGATACCCTGTTGTTATTAATTGGTTATCATTTTTACTTAGAGAGACACATTACAGGTCAAAAGAGAACTTCTGATTAGATCTACTATGGAAAGAAATACAATATGAAAAACATTTGATATATATACACTAACAAAAAACTACAAAAATTAACTCACTGAAGGATAACTACTGAAATTTAGGATTTTTCCTGTTTCTGCCTCTTTCTAATAAAAGTATGTATTATGGTGTAGTTGAATTCATGAAATGATGCTATCACTTGATCATTTACCTGTCTTTATCTTATTTTCTAACCTGGCTACTGTCACTAAGAGCTGTAAGTAGGGAATAAGTCATCATTCAGTGTGGAAAATAAAATTGCTCTATGAATTTTCATAAAATGATAGAATACCAACTGAATTGTCATGGACTGTTACTTAATGATTAAATTAGTTGCAGAAAAAAAGTAGCTTTTGGAAGCAGAAAGTTCACATGATTTAATCAGGTAGTTATTTCATATTCACCTCACAAAATATATCAATATACATATTCAATAATATTGATCTTGTAACTTGATATTCCAACAGAACCTTTTGTTCCAATGATATGTTTATGAGGATTCACTAGTGCATATACATATTAGAGCGTGATTATCTGGTCACCAATATGGATAAATTAAAAAGGTCACTAGGGTCTCTTATCCTCATTTAGTTTACTGTAGTTGTTCAAAATATGGTTGAATCATGTCTTTTTGATGAGTTAATGAATCGATAATAATAATAATGATAGTTCTACAGTCTGTTCTTTGTCTACATGAAATTTGAAAGTAAATTGAAATCTTGTAAGCAAAGATGGATAGTGGCCAGCAGTAGAATCCAGGGCGCGCGTCTCATCCTATTTGGGACTCGTCAACTGGATGTACCTGCATCTCAGATTTGATGTTCACTCTGGGACTCGAACTCAGTACCTTTCGTTATCCACTCGGCCACTGAGTCCTGATAGCCACTTGCTTGTGCGATGGGGTGAAGTTTCAATTCATTTAGTATTGTTTCTTTGAATCGATCGGAAGATTCAAACAAACAATACTAAATGAATTTAAATTGAAGTTTATTTCGGAAGTCTATATTACTAAACTGTGGTTAACTTATTACCATATAATTGAAACTTCGTACAATACATGATCTATCTCATGAATTTTGATCTTATATTCATGAATAACATCTTTATTTGAGATTAATTGTATTATAGATTTTTTTCTCTGGTTAGCGTTTTCTTAGCGAGTTAGGGCCGCTAACCCCATGCCTAGCCCTCCTCCTTTACCCGGACTTGGGATTGGCAGTAACTCTAGAAGAGCCACAGGAGTAGTTTATATCATAGATAACTTCCTTAAATTATTTGATCTTCAGTAACTCTCAAAAGAGTCCTATTTTCAGGAAATATTTCTATAAAAAACACCTTTAATTTCTTTGTAAATGTCTCGTTTTTGCTACTATACTAGAAAGATGTCAAAATTCCTAATGTACAAAAGATAACGATTATTCATTTCAATGACCTTTAGGATGTGACAATGTCATTTTTGATTGAGTTAGTGATCGTGGAAACTCAATCTAATTGTATACGACTGTGTATTGTCTAAAACTGTCTTAAAGCTGGTAACTAAACAGTTGTTAGATTTTACCTTGAATCTACATAATGTTAACCTGCTATGTAAATAATTATAAAGAACTAACGCCCGTCCACATCATAGTTTGGCAATAATTTACTAATCTAATGAAAATATGTACTAATTAATATTTAGTAAGTCGTTGAATCAGTATTCAGAATGTAACCAGTTCAAATCCTCTTTTGATACAGTCCTTTCTTTGATTTCAATCATCATTCTTGAATCTTAAGCTTATTTATGTTAATCTATTCAATATTTAGTATCATCTATTAATATATTACATAATGTTAGCATCTTTTAGCATAATATACTATACTATATCAATATCTTTGTTCACTCTACAGATTATGGCTTCCCATTAGAAGTCAATGCTAGTAATTTCAAAAGTTTTCAGACAATTTTAATTTTAATAGTCCAATTAAGAGAAAACGAAGATTACCAAAACTACTTAATACATAGTGGTACAATAAGTTTCAAACACAATCTGATCAGACATTTGCTTGTATTAAGGCTTGTATTTTCAAAAACAATTTATTTAGGGCTTCTGCTCGAGACTGGTAGGTCCTGGGTTCGAATCTCGCTCGCGAGAGCGGGTTCGTGGATGCGCACTGCTGAGGAGACCCATAATAGGACGAAACGGCCGTCCAGTGTTTACAGGTTTTCCTCGGTGGTCTAGCTTCAATTGACTCATGCTTTCATCTATGATTATTTTGTATTGTTTATTCGAATCTTCCAATTGATATTTAGGACTGCAATCGATCAGTCTATTATTGGGATATGTACATCCTGTGTGGATAATGCTTTAGTTAGCAAACATTCTAAGCAAAATGGATAGTGGCTAGCAGCGCGATTCAGGACACGTATTTCGTTCTATTTGAGATTCGTCAGCTGAATGCACCTGCATCTCAGAGTTGATGTTCACTCTGAGACTCGAACCCAGTACTGTTCGCTACTGAATCCTGATAACCACTAGCTTATGTAACGGGATGAAGTTTAAATTTATTTTGTATTATTTGTTTAAATTTTCTCATTGATGTGAACATCAACTCTGAGATGCAGGCACATTCAGCTGACGAATCCCAGATAAGACAAAACGCGTGTCCTGGATTCCACTACTAGCCATCATCTATCTTTGCTCATAATTTATACTTACACTAAGACCCAATGTGGTAATATTAATTTATTATCCAGAATGGTGCAATTTTACATCGTTCATCATATTATCTTTGTTTCATTTTTATCTTTCGATTTATTTATATAATCAGTTACTTTCAGACATAAATATGTAATCTGTTCGAAAGATAACAAACAATGCTGATAAATATCGTTCAATCATTAAAACTATCCAAAATTTATCAGAAGGGGGTTTTGTGGGGATTTTAGTAATTTTATAGTTGAATTCATGAATCAATGGTAGCTAGACCACCACTGAGAACCTAGGAGCACTGGATGGCCGTTTATTCCTAGTGTGTGACTCTTCAGCAGTGCGCATCCACGTTTCCGACCCGTGAGTTTCGAATTCAGGACCTATCGATCTAGCGCGCAATCGCTGAACCTCTAGATCACTGAGCTGGGAGGTATCTAACGGTGTTAATGTCTAATATGAACCAATCCACGAAATTGAGCCACCGTTCACCATAGCCTTCAGTGAGTTACTATCTCACAACAGACC
The DNA here is from genome assembly GCA_944470415.2 of Schistosoma rodhaini. Classification (NCBI taxonomy): domain Eukaryota; kingdom Metazoa; phylum Platyhelminthes; class Trematoda; order Strigeidida; family Schistosomatidae; genus Schistosoma; species Schistosoma rodhaini. Next base: position 39,385,948 of record OX104037.1, read on the forward strand.
CTGTTGAAGTTAGACATTAACACCCTTGGATACTGGCCGGCTCAGTGGTCTATAGGTTAATTAATTGATTATCAAACAAAATGAATAACAGTTTAATACCTTTGGACAATAATTTGAAATGGTTATACATTACTGACTAACAAACTGATCGTTTTTTGTAAAAGAAAAATCGCCTACTTTTCAATTTTTTCCAAGATTAATTGACTTTCCTATCAAAATGGTCCCGTGTACTGTAGTCAAGGTCAGTAAATAAGATAAAAAATCAATAATCAATTTCTTTTTCTTCTTCTTTCCGACGTTCAAAGTGAAATGAATTTTTTTTCATCTGATCTATATATCAAATCTTAATGATAGAAGAATAAAACACGTAGTGAATTATTAAATTAAATTATCTATTAAGATTAAACCGTAACTAGTTTCATATATTTTAATAGTTGAGATCATGAGTCAATTGAAGCTAGACCACTATGGAAAACCTAGAAGCACTGAACGACTGTTTCGTCCGATTGTGAAACTCCTCAGCAGTGCGCATTCCACTATCCCGTCTCGCCAGACTCGAACACAGGATCTATCGGTCTCGCCCGCGAGCGCTTAACTTCTAGATCCCTGGGCCAACGGTGTTAATGTCTAACTTCAACCGATCCTAATTCATATATGTTAAGAAAGTTACTGAATCAGCGAGGAGCTACTCGGAAGTAAATAAAAAAAACTTACAATACAAATTGGAAATTGTCTAATTTTACCAAAGGACAACTAAATTTTTTAAACCGATAAAATTAATTACAACATGTACCAGATACAGGTTTGTGGTGGGAATCAAGGGATTTCTAGTCCAGTGTTATTCTACTTTGCTAACAAATCTAATCAACTGACCTCGTTCAGTTATATTTAAATCAACCATGGTGACTTTGGAAAAACTGATTAAGATTAAAAAATAATGTCAATCTTTAAGTAGAATCTATATTGAGGTCATATGTTTAGTTTCCACACAATCGAATAAAGACATAAAGATACAACATATAAGTGATACGATAATCAGTGAAGCTAACATCTCAACATAGTGCACAATATGTTCAGTCATGCAGACGAATGTATGCACTGCAACTTGATCTATACGATCTTAGTTACTACCCAATAATCAGTTAATTTAAACATCTCAGTACTGCGAGGAAATCAGTTTAATCTAAAACAGCTCAGAGATAACATTTCAGATTATAGAAGTTGGAAGACACAAGCTCAAATCGCATCAGCACCACAAATTCTTTCAAGATTGTAAGTGAATATCAGTAATGAGTGCCAACTAGCACAAAGCTTTGGTTTAGAGTTTTCTGTCAACTACTTACCGACACGTAACATTCATAATTCCAAAATTTCCTAAAATTACTTAAACACTATTCGACAGGTAACGTGGACAACTTTTAAGCAATAGATTTAGCCTATAATACAGTATAGAACATGTGAATTTTGACAGTGAAAATATTCAAAATATTGAAATTAAAAGATAGATAGCATTCTGCATTTAATGACTTAGAATAATCGGTAATTCTTCAAAAAATCATTCAGATTCCAGGACGAGTGCTGAAAATTCTTTGACTAGTCAACATTTTCTGAAAACTGTCAAACGAGTCCAAAAGAAACTAAAGTTATTATCGTACTAATTCGCAATCGAATTACACTTGACGGGGAAGCTTTGAAGGATGTAAAAACCTTCACATATATAGGCAGCATCATTGATGAACACTGTGGATCTGATGCAGATAGGAAGGCATGAATCGGCAAAACCAGAGCAGCATATTTACAACTGAACAACATCTGGAACTCAAAACAATTCTCAACCAACACAAAGATCAGAAGTTTCAATACAAATGTCAAAACAGTCAAAATAGTATGGAGAGGAAACTTAGAGAAAAACCAAAGCCATCATCCAGAAGATACAGGTGTGTATTAACAGTTGTCTACGCAAAATACTTCGAATCCGTTTACCAGAATGACCATAGAACACATTGCACCAAGAAATGGAAACAGACATGAGAAGAATGAACAAGAATTGGATAGAACTATAAAGGAAGGCCTAGGACAGGGTGGGTTTGAGAATGGTGGTCGGCGGCCTATGCTCGATTAAGGGTAAGAGGCGTAAATGTATGTAGAAAAATATAAAATGTATTGTCCTAATTCTGCCTAAACAGTTACTATATTCATTATTAATTCGAACATCCTTTTACGAAGCTTCTGAAATCCCAAGGTCTCCTATTATTTCATAAATAATATTCTTGTTTCGTGTATGTAATCTAACTTTTGAAGTAAAAATTCCTTTGATGTTTCCATTTGAAGTTTAAGATTTTATCAAAAGGGTTAAACTGTAAGTATTGAAAAGGTTAAAAGTTTAAAACTAAATCTAATTTCTAAGTAAAACTAAGTTTAATCTGTATTAAAATGTTAACAAAACTTTTGTATAAATACAAAAACTTAAATAAATACGGAGAAATAACCATTAAAATGACAGATTGAAGGAAATGATATGAAAAAATTATTACTGAAATGTTGATTAATTTACTTTTTTTTTAAAATCGAAAGGCTAACACTAACATTATTATCTGGAATCCTCTTGAACAGAATGTTGCTGATAGTGTCTGATCAACGGATTCGAAGTATTTTGCGTAGACAACTGTTAATACACACCTGTATCTTCTGGATGATGGCTTTGGTTTTTCTCTAAGTTTCCTCTCCATACTATTTTGACTGTTTTGACATTTGTATTGAAACTTCTGATCTTTGTGTTGGTTGAGAATTGTTTTGAGTTCCAGATGTTGTTCAGTTGTAAATATGCTGCTCTGGTTTTGCCGATCCACGTCTTCCTATCTGCATCAGAACCACTGTGTTCATCAATGATGCTGCCTATATATGTGAAGGTTTTTACATCCTCCAAAGCTTCTCCGTCAAGTGTAATTCGACTGGTGCATGCTGTATTGTATCGGCGAATCTTGCTTTCCCTTTGTGTACATTGAGACCTGCTGCTGCTACACTGGTCGTGTTCTCTTGTATTTGTTGTTGTGTGTGTGATAGAAGAGCCAGATATATCTGCGAAGTTTAGATCATCCAGCTGCATCCTAGCTGCCCATTGTATCTCGTGCTTCCCGCCGCCCAGATGTTGACGTCTTCATAATGCAGTCAATTACCGGGAGAAAGAGAAAGAGTGAGGGTAAGTAACCTCGCCTAACACCGGTCTTTACCTCAAACGAGTCAGTGAGTTGTCCTCTATGCACAATTTTGCAGTTTAATCCATCATAGGAATTCCGTATGATATTGACTATCTTCTCACGTACGTCGTAGTGTCTAAGAAGCCTCCATAATGTTGTCCTGTTCACTCTATCAAATGTTTTCTCATAGTCAATCAAGTTGATGTAGAGTGTAGTCTTTAATATACTTTTTAGTCCTTGCGATCAGTTATGCAGGAATAAGTGACCAGTTGTGTTGTAATCACAATAAATAACGTAGTAGTACTTTTTCTTCCAAGCTGTAGTACAAATGTTTATTTAAAATTTTGTATATACAACATATCGGAATGTTTATTTGATCTACTAATTAGTGAGCGATATAATGTATAACAGTTGCTGGTTGCTTTTCAGATTTGATTGATTTTCTTTAGTCATCTAAAGGTGTTCAGTTTTAGAAAGTGAAAACTTTTTCAATACGGCACTTTTATTTGTTAATAATAAAACCTTTCAGTCACTTGATGCAAGTGCCTATTTATCTCAGTTCATTCTAGAAATAGGTTTACTGAATAGCCCTAACTACACATCAATATGTTAACGTCATACATAAATACACATCAACAAATGAGGACCTTGAGCATAATAATCATCCAAAATTGCTGTCTAACTTTCGTTGTCCTTCAATGTCTCGCGTCGTAATAGTTTCATTTAGTTGAGTTGTTTTTCAATTTTAGTCGGCATTCATCTAGGTCTTTGAGTCAGACAAAAGCCTAGCATTATACTAGTTATTTAGTGTTTGACGATATTTTGAAAGCAGTTTTTCAATAAACTCCTTCGCGATTACGATGTGTAAGATGGTATTTCGAGGAAGTATACAAGATCTACTTTTCATAACATTTGGCATCCGTCAGCAAGATCTGCCTATAATATTGAGGGAACTGATAACTGTCAAATAACACGAAACTCAGCTACAGGATTTCTTGTCGATTAACTCCACTTAACATCTTACATCTCAAAATAGTGAGTGCAATATCGAGTCACCTAGACCAGTGGTCGTATTGCTAATTGGTCTATAAAATTCTATCAGCACTAAAAAAGGACGTGATCTACGTGATACTGGTCACCATTCAGGGATCAATAAACCGTTAACTAAGATATATCTCAAATATTAATTTAACAGTTTATTAGTAGTATGAACAGAAAGATAAACCTATTGTTTGTTTCTATGATTTTTCATTTCTACCTCTAATCAACCATTAATTATCTAATTAAAAAAATCGAGTTGTCCAGGAAGTTGTAACACTTAGATTACTTCATTATTTAGTCATAACAATGAATACATTTTATTGAAACGTAGATAGAATTTCGATATTTATACGCAACCCAATCAATTTATAATACGGTAATCCATTTAACAGTTGGTAATTGACATGAACAGAAAAATAAAGAAGCCATGACAAACAACGGAAGCTATTTTTTGGGACGTTATTTCACCCTATTCAAAGTTTCTGAAAGAGTAATATTTAGTCATATCCATAGGTTACTCTATAAACCATAGACTTTCGTTCAATGTATGATTCATTGGCATACCCTTTTCTGTTCAAAAGCTATTCTAGCTTAAACGTAACACTTAATTCTTTATTTTTCTACACTAATTCCCAGTTTGAACATAATTGTATTTTTCTTATTGTTTGTTCTTCGTGGTCATGTTAGTCATCTACTTATTCAGGTATCTTTTACACAAATCGGAATCGGGAAACAGGATAAATCGAATAGTGTTCCAGATGACTTGTCTTCTCTCTCCAAATCTCACTTGTCAACCAATCAGGTGGTAAGATAGTCTTCGTCTCTCTATTCAAGGCAGTTAGTCTGGATTCGGACTAACGAGTTTTTAGCTTCAAGTTTAAACCGATTAGCCTGTTGTGTCAAATCCTCTGTTATACATTATTGGGCGGATGGATCAAGGACGTAACAGTAATATAGTATTGATAATTCCTGTAAATCAAATGATCTTAGTTGATTGTAAGATAGAGAAATTATGAAGATTAATTTTGACAAGTTATTTCAACTGAAAATCAAAACAAAATAGTGCGAGAAAATACTTTACAATTATTTTGCATTTAATCTGTGTCTAAACTAACCATCAAGTAGTCAGAAATCTACGGTAATATGTAAATATGAATGTTATACGAGGTATGAAAAAAGAACAACAGACAACAAAAACAAACTAAGAATATCAGAAGGGGTTTTGTGGATATTTTAGTAATTTTACTAGTTGAGATCATGAATTAATTGAAGCTAGACCACAATGGAAAACCTGGAAACACTGGACAGCCGTTTCGTCCTATTGTAGGACTCCTCAGCAGTGCGCATGCATGATCCCGCCTCGCGAGATTCAAACCTAGGTCGCTTAATTTCGTGGATCGGTTAAAGTTAGACATTAACAGGTCTTCCATTTTGGTCTAGCTTCAATTGATTCATGATCTCAACTATTAAAACTAATAATACACTAACTTATGAAATAAATTTATCTCACATACATCATGAATATAGTATATGATAATCTAAAGCTAACGTCGTCACTCATGGATTCGGACCTTGGCAACGTCAAGAGAGTTTGAAACTAAACTGAAACTTCTGTCCAGTTTTCCGTGGTTTTCAGTGATTGTCTTTCTGAAACCAGTCTGTGATAAAAAATGATAGGTGAAAGATGTTATAAATATAATCCATAAAGTTTGTATTATTTTAAATATTATATTAACTTATTTTCAGATCACCAATTCTAAACCGTTTTTTCTTTTAGATGGTCGTAAGTAACTGACATGAAACTCTAAATCTAGGTTGCTCGCTAGTTGGACACTTGTCAGCATGTTGTAAATACTATATTGAAGGATCTGATATTCATCACCGGATCTGATACTGAATCATTTAGTTTCATTGACCGAAACTTTTTAAACAGACTATTCTTGATACAACTGACTTCTCATATGGTTAGAATATTTACATTGATTAATGAGTGAGTAGTTACAAATATCATGTTTGTCTAGTACTTTAGTGATAACTAGATTACATTGATCAAATTGAAATATTACGATTAATCTGATTAACTGGATATCATGTTTATTACATTGAGGCAATTGATCGATAAAAGTCGACAAATATTTAAAAAAACTAGGAAAACATAATTTACTTACTTAATAAAATTAAATATGTTGACTCCCTCTAACTCAGTATATATATATATATACTACAATGATTACTTAATTTACTTACTTATGCCCGTTACCCCCAATCGAGCATAGACCGCCGACTAGCATTCTCCAACCCACCTTGTCCCCATCCTTCTTTTCTAGTTCTATCTAGTTGTTGTTCATTCTTCTTATATCTGTTTCCATTTCTCGGCGAAATGTGTTCTTTGGTCATACTGTTCTCCTTTGACCTTGAGGATTCCATGTGACAAGTTGCCTTGTAATGTAGTTGCGTGCTTTCCTCAATGTATGTTCTATCCATTTTCACTGCTTCTTCCTAATTACTTTCTCCACTGAAATCTGGTTTGTTTATATTCTGCATAGAAAAACGTAATATTGATCATTATTTAGTGGATTTCGCTTTCAATCATTCTGTCTCAATAATTCTACATAACAGTTGTAGTAAACAATATGTTTATTAATGAAAGGTATTATGTATTATTTAGTTATTTATTTACTTATATTTTTGCAGAAATGATTTCTATAGATAAACGATATTATCATTATTAGGTAAATCCTGGGTTTGAATCCCGAGAGGCGGGATCGTGGATGCGCACATGCTGAGGAATCCCACAATAGGACGAAACGGCCGTCCAGTACTTCCCGGTTTTCCATTGTGGTCTAGCTTCAATTGATTCATGATCTCAACTATGAAAATACTAAATCTCCACAAAACCCCTTCTGATAATTAATATTATTTATTTATTTACTTATATTTTATATAGAAATGATTCCTATAGTTAATCAATATTATCCTTATTATAAAAAACATCCATGTGATTATATTGTACAAACGAATTACATAACAAATAAAATGAATGAAAAATTGGTTAAGGTTAGACATTAACACCGTTGGATACCGACAGGCTCAGTGGTCTAGAGGTTAAGCGTTCTTGCGCAAGACTTATAGGTCCTGGGTTTGAATCTCGCGAAGCGGAATCATGGATGCGCACTTCTGAGAAGTCCCACAATAGGACGAAACGCCCATCCAGTGCTTCCAGACTTTCCATGATGGTCTAGATTCAATTGACTCATGATCCTAATTATTGTAGTAAATCATATCATTAATAAACGTTAATGAAAAGTATTATTTATTATTTATTTATCCTTTATAGAAATGATTCCTATAGATAAACAATATTATTCTTATTATAAAAAACATCCATGTGATTATATTGTACAAACGAATTACATAACAAATAAAATCAATGAATCAATCAATAAATCAATGAAAGATAATGAAAAGAATCTAATTGAAAAATCAAAACTATTATCATTTATTAATTTATCAAATCATAAAATGTTAAAAACATATAAAACTGAAAAATTTCGTATCAATTTAATCTTAAGATTACGTAGTATCTGGTCACGTTCATCATTGAAATCTCAACAAATTGAATCGAAACATATTCACAAATCATTTACAAATCATCATCAACACCAACGTCAACAGTATCAACAGCATCATCGTCATCGTTGTCGACATCATCATGATCATCGTGATCATCATCATCATCATCATCCACATGAACATTATCAATATCAACAATTAGATAAAAAAGATAATAATAATCAATTGATAAACCCCCATAATAATAATAATAATACTCAATCTATCAGTGATACATTGAATAATTCTATTAAATTAAAAACTGTACAAACAAGACATACTACTGAATTATCAAATCAATCTAATAATAATAATAATAATAATAATAATATACAAATATTGTTGTCAAGGCAATATCATTCTGAAAGTTGTCTATTATATCCATATAATATGCATAATCATATTCATAATTGTTTACATATTCATTATCATTTAAATGTATGTTCTAAATCAATAAATAAACAAATAAATAATAATAATAATCATAATAATATAAAAAAATTATCCCATCAATTATCGAATATAAAATTACAATCATCTTATATGAAACATTCTTTAACAACTAATAATATATGTTGTTTATATACATTAAATTGTGTACCATCACTTGAATGTATAACACAACCAATATCAACATCAAAATCAATACCAGTTACATCAACATCAACAGCATCGTCGTCACCATCCACAGCATCCACAGCAGCATCGTCGTCATCATCATCATATGGACAACAACAATTTAATCAATCAGATTATAAATGTTCCAATTTACCAACTACATCAATTATGTTAAATAGAAGAAATAAAAAATGCAAATTAATATCACCATTTGAAAAACTTAAATATCATTCATTCTATCGTGATACACAATGTAATTTAGGTAAATGGATACAACAAACATTAACATGTAATGATATGAATAAAAAATATTTAGATAATAATAAAGATCAAGATAATACTAATACTACTAATAATACTACTTATAATGACAATAATTATGAGAATGAATTGGACAATGATAGTATGAATAAGAATCATTCTAATAATCAGTTTACGGATATAACAAACTATTTAAATTATGGTAGACTATCAGATACTTTTAAACATGTACATTTTGCTGATGAATCTACATATTCATCATTAACAACATTAAATTCATTATCAAGATCATCATCATTATGTTCATCAAATTATACAAATAGTTCATTATCACCTCAAACATCTTATACAATGAATTTAAATGATTCTCCTGAAATGAATGATAATGATGATAAGAATATAGTTAAACAATCTATTTCTAAAGATATTCTATTTAATCATTTAGAATATCCAAAGAAATTTTTATTGAAACGTACTATATCTAGTCCTAAAATGAATTCAAATAAAACTAATACACCATTTGTAACAGTAAATTTATTTCATAATGATATAGATCTATTAGAAACACCATTACGTGTAGTCAATCGATTGGAAACAGAACAAGTAAGCTTATAATATATATATATATATATATATATATATATATATATAACCTAATTACTTACACCTGCTGCCTCTCATGGAGAAACAATAGGCCACACACCAGTATTCTCCATTCAACTTTGTCCTGAGCAATCCTTTCTAATTGATGTTCACCCCTTTTCATATCTGCTTATATTTCTTGATGTAATATGTTCTTCGGCCTTCCTCTTTAACGTTTCCATTCAGAATTCCAAGTTAGCGATTGCTTCGTGATGTAATTTGATGTATACCACTATGTATGTCCTATCCACTTCCAATGTCTTTTTCTAATTTCCTCTTCAGCTGAAAGCTGGTTTGTCCTTTTCTATGAAAGGCTATTGTTGATGGTATTCGGTCAACGGACATTCAATATCTTGTGTAGACAGTTGTTTATAAATACTTGTACTATTTTGATGATAGATGTAGTAGTTCTCCATGTTTCAGCTCCGTACAGTAGGACTGTCTTGACGTTCGTATTGAAGATTCTCACTTTGAAAATAGTTGACAGTTGTTTTGAGTTCTATATGTTCTTCGACTGTAGGAATGCGTTACTTGCTTTGCCAATCATCACCTTTACATCTGCATCCGATCCTCCTTATTCACTCATGATACTACTCAGTTACGTGAAAGTTTTCATCTCTTCCAGAGTTTCTCCATCAAGTGTGATTGGTTTTGTTGGTGTTCTCCGTATTGTATTCGAGGATCTTACTTTTACCTCTGTGTATGTTGAAGCCTATTGATACAAAAGCTACTTCTACATTTGCTGTTTTCGTCTGTATTTGTTCGTGTGTATGAAATAGGAGGGCTAGGTCATCTGTGAAGTCCAAATCGTCTAAATAATTATGAGAAGTCCATTGTATTACGTATTTCCCTACAGATGTCGAGGTTTTCATAAGCCAGTCAACCAGTAGAGGAGATAGAAAGGAAGAGGGTGGTCAGCCTTATCTGCCTCCGGTCCTCACTTGGAATGCATCTGTCAGCTGTCCTCCATAAGCGACTTTGCACTGTAGTCCGTCGTATGAAATCCTTGTGATGTTGACAATCTTCTCGGGTAAACAATAGTATCGGCGCAAGTTCCATGAGGTTTCCCCTTCCACACTGTCAGATGCCTTCTCATAGTCGATGAAGTTGATGTACAGTTATAAATTACACTCAACTGAGTGTCCGACGATGATCCGTAGTGTGACGATTTGGTCTGTGCACGACTGATTTTTACGGAGTGCAGCCTGTTGATCTCGTATCTGGGCCTATATATATATATATATATATATATATATATGTATATATATATATATATCTTTAACATGTTGAGGTAATTTTGTTTAAAACGTGTTGTAAATCAAGGAGTAATGGGCAACTATTCTCATAATATCTAGCGGTTTGCACTGACGATACTGATGTTGTACAAGGTCGGCTTCAACCAAGTTGGGATGAGACAAGTATCAACATTGACAATATATAGTGATTATATAATATCAAGAATCAACTAATTATGGCCACAACATTTTCAGCTTATCAACCTATAAACAAATCATCCAAAGAAAGATCCTCAAGTTCATGGTCCAACCTTTGGAAGGCTCTTAAGTATACAATTCTGAAGAATAGGGAATTAGGATGAAACATCTGGTTAAGTATACCTTGTTTTCAATAGCATTCTAGTTGTCACCTTGCGATTTATAACGGCCTTGAACTGAATAATCTCCATCTTAATGCATCTGATGTTAGTCGAACTAATTGGACACAGTTGTCTAAGCTCGAGAATTTTTATACTATCTGATAAAAATTTACTATGTGGGTAGTTAGATAAAATTAACTTTCATAATAGTAAGTGTATCGAAAAGTAAGTGGGTTTGCGAATGAAGTATCTTAACGGACCATAGGTTCATTAAATTTAGGGAACAAAATAAACAAAGATAGTTAAATAATTTACCCGATAAAAGAGTCTGTTTTTGTTAAAGCAAGACGGCACATTCAACACGTAATAAACCGACTGACCATAGAACATCGATATTCATCTGCGTTTATCATAAAGACCAACATATAACTACATTGATTACAAACCTTGCACATGACCATTTTTGTAACTTCAGTGAAAAACTGAAAGATAAATTATTAAGATTATGTAATGTCGGTTACAATGTTAAGCCCACATAGCTTATTTTAGCTTTCTGACAGGACATTTGATTCATTCTTCTTGAGTCACATTTTGACATTGTTAGTTATTATCTTACAAATCCTGATTGTTTTCATATGATCATACGTGTGACAATTACTTAATTTACTCATCAGATGTCTGTAACTTATTTTTGGTCTGACTATAAATATCAATTCACGTTTGGTTAAACTGAGTTGACACAATCGCCTCCTCCATTGCGCATCATTTTGTTTTGCTTCGCTTTCCGATCAACCATAGTATGAAATGCACGTATTTGAAATTCATTGTTGTATTTGACATATTTAAGTCCATTATACACTCATGCGAGTTAAGTCGATGATTATATACATGAGTAGCTAGGATGTATATTTCGATAGCATTCATTCGATAACTATCACTCATACGACATAACAGGAGTCAGATTAAGGGCCAATAAAATAATATAAAACTTTCAAAATATTTTTCTCTATAACGGATAGACAACATTGCTAGCATATATATAGTTTAGCTATTAGTGGAATATAGGATTAGCGTTTTATCCTAGTTTGGGCTTGCCAGCTGGGTGTATTCTCATCTCGGAGTCGACGTTCACTCCAGTGATAAAATAAGTCCTAGTTCCCATTGACAACCACATTACATCTATTCGACATCAATCCACACAGAAAGTAAATATAACAACCAAGATCGATCGAATTCCAGTTAAAATATTAGCAACCGGATAACTCAAACCATTAACATTAAATTAACAATGTTAGCCACTTTTTAGCAAGATTCTTTTATACTAGATAGGGATTCTAACTCCTTGCCTAATGCTCCTATTTTGTCCGGCCTTGGGACCAGTTGTAGTATTATAAAACTCCTATCTTACTAACACATTGATAATAAATTATCTTGTAAAAACTTACACAATAAATAATATTTATTTGTTGTGTATACCACTTCACTTATAGTACTCAATAAGATCTTACCTAGCAACTACAAAAATTATAGAATATTTTTTCAAAGTATGTGTCTTTAGTGTAAAATTTACTAGAAAAAAAGTTTTGTATTCAAAACAAAAGGGATTAAAGTACATCTCTACATGGTGTTATGTAATTTGTGTTTAGGTTTTGTTTGTATATGTCACGTTTTTTTTTTGTTTTTACATCAAATGACAATAACTATCGGAAGTTCATGTGATATTATGTATTTTCATTGTTTAATCGTATACAATAAACAAACTAAATAACTAAATATAGACTACTGAATAGACTAGTAAATTTTACAAGAAATGAAGATATCTTAGAAAAACTAAAGATGACATATTTTAGGTGTTAAACTAGTACTAATAAGTTAATATCAGTTTAAGTTAGATATTAACACCGTTAGATAACAGCCGGCTCAGTGGTTTATCGGTTTAGTGCTCTGGCGCGAGACTGGTAAGTCCTGGGTTCCAATCTCGCGAGTGCGGGATCGTGGATGCGTACTGTTGAGGAGTCCCATAATGGGACGAAACGGCCGTCCGGTGCTTCCAAGTTTTCCATGGTGGTCTAGCTTCATTTGACTCACGCTTTCAACTATAATATCTAGGTGACATTCATCTTTCATTGACCTAAAATGGAATATCATTGAAAATCAAGGAAGACTGAATGGCTTTTTTTCTTGTTCACATCCCATAATTATTAACAATGCCCGACTATGACCACTTCAGGAATCAAGCCCAGGGTATTTTCGGTCTCACATCAAATTGTTAACCAGTAAACCATCAGAACTTCAATCAGTCTTCAAGATAGCGTGAAGACTATCCAGTGTCACTGGTTCAGACTATTTCGCCTCCATAAACTTCTGAATCTCCACATCCACAACTTCTTAGTAGAACCTCTATAATTAATTACGAAGTATGCGAAAATTAAGTCACTGTAATAATTTTGTTAATGATTTTATATTGATAAGTTGGCTTCGTATATGCGCTTTGCTATAGATTGTCTTGAAGATCTTCGTTCCGACTACTGGCCAAGTTATTGGTGCACACGTCTAAGGAATCGCATAAATGGTTGCAACAGCTGTTCAGTCCTCCCTGATTTTAAAGCTACTTTAACTAAAATTACTCCATGACGAATTCTACCTACAAATTAAGAATAATTTCCGTAAAAGTACTTTATCCAAATGAAGGAATATTTTAAATATAATGTTACTAAGAAAAGCTGAGAGATTCGATTATAGCAATATGTTCACTACTTTTTATTCAACCAAGTGTTTAAATACTTCAAATAATCCATTATACAATAAAATGTTTACAATTTAAAATATTCAAGGAATTCTACCCTGTTTTACTGTGTTCTACAGTAACAACTCAGTAATAGCGGTTCATTTTTGTTATATCCCCAAAATAATTAAAAACGAGAGAGACCTGTTGAAAGTTAAAAACTGATTAACTGAGATTAGTGATCATATTTTAAACTTAATTAAGAATAGTATCGACAATCAGAGACAATTATGACATTGGCCACTGCTTATTGATCCATTAATACAAAGTTTAAGTTACTTAATAGTAAACTAATTGTTGGAGAGACCCAGAAAATTCCTCGATGAAAGGCAAATGAGGCCCTGAGAACCCTGGGAAATAATTTACCTAATCAGCATTGAATAAGTTCCTTAGAAGCATCTAGAAAGTGGAGAGTCAAGTGTTACATTTCTGATTGGGTGATTACCTATCCTGCTACTATGTCTAGTAGGGTTCCAGAACCTCCTGGAAACCCAAGACCATCTGAAATGTTATAAATACCTTAAATTTCCTGTACATAAACTAACTTTGGAGTAAAGTGTTCTTCCCGTATTTCGCGCCTTTTCTCTGGTGTAGAGTTAGCTTGAGGTTATTAGAAGAGCTTAGGAAACCTATTCAAACGTTCAGTTAGAATGTTCATCACTAATTTTATTGATGAAAAGCGACTGTGAATTTTTTCAAAGATTCTATTTTTATATTACCATATATGTCATTTTGGATAAACGTCCTGCGCAAATACAAATTTAATTAAGTAGGAAAAGTCTGATATTAAATACCATCATTTCAATTCTGACTAACTAGAATGATAAATGTATCAAAGATAGTTAGAGATTAGATTCCATTTATGAATAACTAAATCATTATAGAGTATCAAAGTTCAATGAATCAAATTAATCTAATTTTGATTACAAAATGTCTCCAAGAAAGAAAGTAATTAAGATGGTGGATTACCAGACAGCTTCTCTATCATTGTCAAAAACTCTTCTATAAAGGTTACTCACGTCCTAACATACATAATCATATTCAAGACCTTGAACTATTAGTTTTGAATACAATCAACACAAATTCCAGACTATAGAAAAACAAACATTAAAACCGCTCAACCAGATATGGTCATTTATTCACTGTTAAAATTATAATGATCATTCGTCTATTCAATGTCTAAATCGAGTAGTGATATCACAATGAAGTTAAATTTCTAATTTCAGTACAATGAAAAGTGTTATTTACCATTTTGTGGCCTAATATCTGACTCCGGTTCGATCGTGCAATGATGCTGTGATAATCAATCTTCCATTCAACTATGTGTATTACCTAGGCTAACTGCGTTTGCGGGAAGTTGGTAATAAGAATCTCAACACGGCTAGCGTTGGATGAATTTATTTCAGGTACTCGCCCATTCGGACAAATATCCAGAATAAAAGGCGGGAAAGCGGAGCTGAGATGACAAGTGAGCCAACTCCTTTTGACCAAGCGTGACTCATTATATATATAGGATACAGACACTTAATGAATAGAGTAATTAGTTAATACATATACACCCATATAAAAACAGTAAAGTTTAATAAGCGAATAATTATCAAGGTCAAAATGTGACTCAAGAAGAATGAATAAATTGGTCTGTATAGAAACTAAAATAACCCACGTGAGCTTGACACAGTACTGATACTACCACTTCATTTAGGAAACTGATGTATTTGCTTATTGTTTTTATCATTTAAACTTAGGTATGATATGTTTAAAATTTGATGATCTTAGGAGTGCCAGTTAATTATAGCTTCGTAGTAAAAGTATATGATCATAGATTTATTGCCTCAAAGTTAATCATTGTTATCCTATATACATCTTAAATTCACCAGTTATCACTCATTATACGAATTTGAGGTTTATTGAGAATGTTGAGTTTGATTATAATTTTCTTTATGAACTGATATTTAAAGCCATGAGCCATTGGAAAGTCGTTTAACATAAGTGTGAAATCACTACAAAGTAACGCCCAACCATGACCCCTTTAGGTTACGGAATTAGGATATCCAATTCTTGCCAAGATAATGAAGTTGGAATCTGATATTAGTTATTTTGAAATCCTAACCAACCATCGTCTAATGCAGATATAGTAATCTCTAACTTACTCTCAACATTCTGACTTCATAGAATAGAAATCCTTGGTTGGATCCCGAGTGAGGTCAAAGGTCCTCACTAGTAAGCAATAGTTTCATATTCCTCAGTTTTCACTTACTTTCTAACTGATATTAGTCTATAAAGTAAATTACACTTAAATTAATACTTACTATTTATCAATGTAAACATTGTACTATAATGAATTTTAACATTTTTTCTTGGTCATACTCTTGATAGTTTTGTCCTTACTTTACAAGCTGATATGGACTTGTTAAGTTCAATGATTACCAATGTCATTTAAATCTATCTCTCTTAGCTTCTCGCATGTCCTTATAAGTTCATTGTAAAAATGTTCTTAGGCGATATGTAGGAATGTACACATTACTAATATAAACTTAGTATAAGTTTGTGCCTATATCATTGATGTCTGAAATATATATGTATATAATAGCGAAATGTGCCTAATATAGATTTAGGCGGTTAAATGTTTGATTTCAGTAACAATTTGTTTTAAACTCTCCGCTTTTAAGGACATTTAAAAGTAGAACACTGTAGTATGAAATATAGTCATGTGAATTCATTTGATGTTGTTTCCTTGTATCTTCCCATTGTCATTTAAGATTGTAATTGATCAGTCTCTCGTTGGCATATGTGCATACTGTGCGGGCTGCCTCCACATAGCCTTAATTCATAAGCATTCTAAGCAAAGATGGATAGTGGCTAGCAGTGGAATCCAGGACGCGCATTTCGTCCTATTTGGAACTGGTCATCTGGATGTACCTGCATCTCAGATTTGATATTCACTCTAGGGCTCGAACCCAGTATCGTTCGCGTTAAATGAGTTAAATATAATTTTTTCTCGAAATGTTCATGATGCAATGAGGATATTGTTTCCAGATAATATGAAGCATTCATTGTATACTACTGTTTTCTAACCATTACTAATTTATAAGTAAAGCTGAACTCCTTATTTCATTTTATCTATCACTTATTATATGAATAACAGCAATTACATTCAACAGTTCTAATCAGTTGTTTTATCTGGATATCAGCATAGGGTTGTGGAGATTATTAAGTTTTTGATTGAGATCATTAATCGATTGATCTTAGAACAGCATTGAAAACCTGAAAACATTAGATGGCCGTTTCGTCCTAGTATGGGACTCCTCAGCAGTGCACATACACGGTCCCCCTAACGGGATGAGAACCCAGGACCTTCGGTCTCGCTCACGAACGCTTAACAGACAGGTATCTACCTCATTACAATGGTAGATGGTTGAGCAATTTCGTGAATTGGTTGAGGTTAGACATCATCTGAATTTTTTAAACAATTAACTGTAACATTCATTAACAAATACATTCTTACTCTTTGAATTCATTCCTTTATTTTGTTTATTTATCTTCATTTTATGCATGCTGGGACTTATTTGATTAATTTCATATATGAAAATTGCATGTGGCTTTGTTGAGTTTTCTATCCTTTTTCCATTTATCATACTTGTCACAACATAAGTCCCGGTAGTGGGAGTTATCATTCTTATCAACCTCTAAAAAACTAAACATCATTAAATCAGAAACTGGAAAAATTTGAGGGTCTTATTAAACGGTGAGCTTGATCACCTGGGCAAATAGGAAATCTAGCTGAAGTCAGACACATATGATCTTTTATAATACTACGTTTGTAATATCGTCTTTACGCTTTTCAAGTCGTACCGCGGTCATTAAAAATCGGTAGTTTAATAAGTAGTGTACAATTTCCTGATGTAGAGATTTTCTTAATTGTCCTTTTTGATGATATGTGTTGTCACCGCAGATAAATAGAATAACCACTGTTACTTTATATTCGAACCCTAAATTTTCCACATCTGTTTATAATTGAACTTCTGCGATCATACAATGTTTGTTTTAAAAGTTCATTATTATCTATTTTATATTGGGCAAATATTTTTATAACTAAGAATTTCGAATCCACCTATATATACATTGGAAGGGTATTGATTGGAAGAACTTATCAAATCGTAATTATTATACAGTACTTACACTCATGGACAATTGAATAATAACCCATTTCATATCTTATCAGTTTAACAGAAAGTCAGTCAAAAACCGAAGTATTTCGGTAATGCCAGGTGACCATTCAACAGTGGGTGATACTAATCTCAATTCCTTTCTGACGGTATTGATTCCTTAATGAATGAAGACACATAAACTATATGATCGAGTTCTAGATAGAAGGAAATTAATATTCACAGATTTCTGACTATTGTTACTAACCCATACTGATTAAACAGTGCGAATTAATTATGGAAATCTGGCCTATTAATTAAACATTAACACCTTTACCAATAAAGAAAGTTTCAGGAGAAGCCATATCAACTTAATCGTTATAAACCACTCAGTTATAAATTAATAAGTCAACCATTTTATAGGAAGTTTATGTTAAAATACAAATTCAATGAACATGATATCAATAAGTTAACATAGTATTATTGTAGTGAACAGAACACTAGTTGGGGACAATCGAATGTATTTAAGCAAAGATTACAGACTATCTCAGTAAATTCTGATTACCAAAGAATGAACAGTCAATTTGCAAATTAACAATCAATTGTTTCAATCTTCACTGTTTCTTCTCTAATTCCATTGTTCATGCATTTTCCAAACGATTGCGCTTCATTTCAGTTCTTTCCTCATCGGTCTTCTGCCAAAATACATTCTATGTCTGACCCACACCATATACTACTTATATGGATATAAGTAGATCACACCACACTCGTCCCCCCTTTAAAGCATTCGTTCATGCGGTGGTTCTGCTCGCCGTGCCACTATCTTCTTCCACTGCAGTCTGTGCCAAACTCTCCGTCAGAATGTCGAGTCTGCGGCGCGCTGAACTCCATAGCTCCGTCGACCTGCCGGGGCACCAACATCCGCATCCACCCGGCACCTGGGACGTTCAACACCCGTACTCCACCGGCCTGCTGAGCCATCTACATCCGATGTCCGCCCAGCAGCCGCACGTCCCACTGCTTCTCTCCGTCGACAGCACCTGCTACAGCCAACGCCTCCCGCCAGAACACTCCACTCGACGCCAACTCTCTGCACCAGACTGCCCCAACTAGCACCTCCACTCCAGACCCGCAGCGGCGTCCGCAGAACAGCACCCTTCCTCCTCCTGGTTGGCAGCGACACCAAATGTAGTGAACAGAACACTAGTTGGGGACAATCGAATGTATTTAAGCAAAGATTACAGACTATCTCAGTAAATTCTGATTACCAAAGAATGAACAGTCAATTTGCAAATTAACAATCAATTGTTTCAATCTTCACTGTTTCTTCTCTAATTCCATTGTTCATGCATTTTCCAAACGATTGCGCTTCATTTCAGTTCTTTCCTCATCGGTCTTCTGCCAAAATACATTCTATGTCTGACCCACACCATATACTACTTATATGGATATAAGTAGATCACACCACATTATGATCTACGCCACTATAATGAAATCAAGGGATGAAACGAGACTAGATTTTTGTTTTTGTCATCTTATTGATAAATACAGTTAATTATACACTTTGTATTTTTAAAAAATCTGAACTACTAAGCAGTGGAACTCCGCCTGTAGCTCTTCCATGGGCTACTGCTGGTCCTAAGCCAGGGTAAAGCAGGAGGGTTGGGCATGGGGTTAACGACCCCATCCCGTAGAAAACTAACTCTCTAAAAAAACGCTAACCAGAAAAAAATTATTCAAATCATTTTTGTACCAAGCAATGGCGAGGTCTATTACAGATATTTTTTCTTAAGACAGATTTCGATTAAATTGGCGATAGGCTCTCATAATTTCAAGGGCGTATACTAAAGTTTATTGAAGCCTTGGCTACACAGAAACTATAACTCTTTTTATGTGTTCAAAAACAATTTGTTCTTACCCTTAACCTACCCTGGTAATACCAATTTAATATCTAACGTAGTTTTTATGTACTTTATTTTTCTTTGTTACCGTTTACCTTTAATCTGTCTAGTTGACCTTTTAGGTTTCATATAAAAGTGCGTGATCAGATTGTTCGAAATGTATTGCTAATATATATCACATCATTCTGATAATCTTCGTCTTCTCATGGCATTATCGAAGTTTATCAAAGGGATTAATTGTTTTAAATGTCATAATTTAGTTGAAATCTATAACCTATCAAGTTATCGAATTTAGTTACTTACTTACTTACGCCTGTTACTCCCAATGGAGCATAGGCCGCCGACCAGCTTTCTCCAACCCACTCTGTCCTGGGCCTTCTTTTCTAGTTCTTTCCAGTTCTTGTTCATTCTTCTCATGTCTGTCTCTATTTCTCGGCGTAATGTGTTCTTTGGTCTTCCTCTTCTCCTTCGACCTTCAGGATTCCATGTGAGGGCTTGTCTTGTGACGCAATTGGGTGATTTCCTCAAAGTGTGCCCAATCCACTTCCAGCGCTTCTTCCTGATTTCTTCCTCTGCTGGAATCTGGTTTGTTCTCTCCCACAGTAACTTGTTGCTGATAGTGTCTGGCCATCGGATCCGAAGTATCTTGCGTAGACAGCTGTTAATAAACACTTGTATCTTCTGGATAATGGCTTTCGTAGTTCTCCACGTCTCTGCCCCATACAGAAGAACTGTCTTGACATTTGTATTGAAAATTCTAACCTTGGTGTTGGTTGACAATTGTTTTGAGCTCCAGATGTTTTTCAGCTGTAGGTATGCTGCTCTTGCTTTGCCGATCCTCGCCCTCACATCTGCATCTGATCCACCGTGTTCATCAATGATGCTGCCCAGATATGTAAAGATTTCCACATCCTCCAAAGCTTCTCCGTCAAGTGTAATTGGATTGGTGCATATTGTATTGTATCGGAGAGTCTTGCTTTTCCCTTTGTTTATATTGAGACCTACTGTTGCTGAGGCTGCTGCTACACTGGTCGTTTTCTCCTGCATTTGTTGTTGCGTTTGTGATAGAAGAGCCAGATCATCCGCGAAGTCTAAATCGTCAAGCTGCATCCTGCCTGTCCACTGTATCCCGTGCATTCCTCCAGATGTTGACGTCTTCATAATCCAGTCGATCACCAGGAGAGAGAGAAAGGGTGAGAGTAGGCAACCTTGCCTAACACCGGTCTTTACCTCGAACGAGTCGGTGAGTTGTCCTCCGTGGACGATTTGGCAGTTTAGTCCATCATAGGAGTTCCGTATGATATTTACTATCTTCTCAGGCACACCGTAGTGTCGAAGAAGCTTCCACAGTGTCGTCCTGTCCACGCTATCAAATGCCTTCTCGTAGTCGATGAAGTTGATGTACAGTGATGAATTCCATTCGATTGATTGTTCCACAATGATACGTAGAGTTGCGATTTGATCTGTGCACGATCTATCCTTACGAAATCCAGCTTGTTGATCTCGAAGTTGAGCGTCCACGGAATCCTTCATCCTGTTTAACAATACTCTGTTGAAGACTTTTCCTGGTATTGAGAGGAGAGTGATGCCTCTGTAGTTGTCGCACTTGCTCAGATCGCCTTTCTTTGGTATTTTGATCAGAAGTCCTTTTTTCCAGTCTGTTGGTACATGTTCTTCGTCCCAAATCTTACCGAAGAGGATGTGGAGTATCTTGGCAGTTGCTGTTACATTTGCTTTCAGTGCCTCTGCCGGGATGTTGTCTGGTCCCGCTGCTTTGCCACTCTTGATTTGTCTAATGGCCATGCTGATCTCTTCAATTGTTGGTGGGCCAATATCGATTGGGAGGTCTGTGGGTGCTGCTTCGATGTTGGGTGGGTTCAGTGGAGCTGGTCGATTCAAGAGTTCTTTGAAGTGTTCTACCCACCTGTTTCGTTGTTCTTCAATATCGTTGATTACTTTGCCTTCCTTGTTTTTCACTGGTCTTTCTGGTTGACGGTAATTTCCAGCAAGTTTCTTTGTTGTATCATACAGTTGTCTCATGTTTCCCTCTCTTGCAGCCTTTTCCGCTGTCATCGCTAAATCTTCCACATATTTACGTTTGTCGGTCCTGATGCTCCTCTTCACTTACTTGTTTGCCTCTGTGTATTCGGCTTGTGCCTTGGCTTTTTCTGCTCTTGTTCGGCTGATATTGATTGCTACCTTCTTGTTCCTCCTTGCTTCAATTTTATCCAGTGTATCAACAGTGATCCATTCCTTGTGATGGTGCTTCTTTTGGCCCAGAACCTCCTGACATGTTGAAACGATTGCCTCCTTGATACCTTTCCAGCTGCTCTCTATGGTCGTTCCCTCTTCTTTGAGTAGGTTATGAAAGGCCTGGAACCTGTTGCTGAGGGCTATGTTAAATTCGTTGAGTTTGTCAGCATCTCGAATTTAGTGGTAAGATAATATTAGAAAGGGATTTCGTGGAGATTATAATAATTTAATAGTTGAGATCATGAGTCAATTGAAGCTAGATCACCATAGTAAACCTGGAAGCGCTAAACGACCGTTTCGTCCTAGTTTAGTGTACAAGAAGACGAGTGGGGACAATTGAATGTATTAAAGCACAAATTACAGACTATCTCACTAAATTCTCATAAGCATACAGTAAACAGTTAATTTGAAAACTGTTAATTAATTGTCTCAATCTTAACTATTCCTTCTGCAAACATCAGTCCATCTTATCTGATTTCATTGTTCATGTATTTTCGCACCAATTGCGCTTCATTCCTGTTCTTTCCTTATCGATTTTCTGCCAAAATACATTCTATGTCTGACCATCACCATATACTACTTATGTGAATATAAGTAGACTGCACCATACGAGGATTGAACTAAACCATTAATTCAGTAAAATTGAAAATTTTATCTTAAAATTTTTGCTCGTAGTAATCACAAGACAACAAATATACTGAATATGAGTTCATAATACCGAAGTTGAAAACTGGTATTAAACTACTCTACAATTATCCCTGGTGTAAATTCTTTTTTAGCTTATTTATAAAATATTCTTAGAGCTATTTTGATAAACAGTAACTATAATATTACGTCCACTCTTTGTGTTCTCCCAAATTCTAATCTTCTGAATTTTTCATGTCTCTATCTTTTT
This sequence comes from Schistosoma rodhaini, assembly GCA_944470415.2. Classification (NCBI taxonomy): domain Eukaryota; kingdom Metazoa; phylum Platyhelminthes; class Trematoda; order Strigeidida; family Schistosomatidae; genus Schistosoma; species Schistosoma rodhaini. Next base: position 39,408,892 of record OX104037.1, read on the forward strand.
CTCTTATTTCACTGGATTATACTCCTTCAATAACATCATCAAACCCTAATCTTTCACATTAATGTTTATACTTATACTACTTCTACTAGTATGGGATTTGAATCGACAACTGGATCTCTATGCTAATGTAGTATAGCAACTCGAACTGATGTACGTACGTACGAAGTTCTACGTTGTGACTGACTGATGTCATAAAACTGAAGATATTGATATTTATCTTTTATTAGTTTAAATGATCTGACTATTCTTCTCAATCTACGTTTGGGTTGCCTTCAAAAACATCTGTAAGTTGCCGTTAATAATATCCTGATACTATTTACCTTTGAATAGTAGCACAATAAAGAGCATACGTATACAGATCGTTATGTGAACGAGTATAATTGTAAACTCAAATCGATCACTGATCATTTCAAAAACCATTGCATTTCCTACTAAGTTACCATTGGCTACCTTTTATTCATATGTTAAATCATGCTATTTTGTTGCCGTTTAAGTTCTACTTTGAATATTGGATTGCCTGTATGTGATAAATTGTTAATTAAATTAAATAAGTGCTTTACATTCACCTGTTAGTTACTCACTGATTTATGTATTGAACTTTGAATAGAAGCGCTTGTGTAAGGACTCGAAGTTGACTCTCTATGATTGAAAATTGAATCATTAAACCACTAAATCACTAATCATTGATAATTTATAGAGGACAATAATTTATAGTTGAATATCGGTCATAATGGGACATAAAATGAAACTTGTAATTTTCATAATAGCCAGAATAATCAAAAACATAAAATTCAGTCGACAAAATAACAGACCGATCGATAAATGTTTAATCTTTACATAATTTTTTTGTAATTTTAAATAGGTGATAGTGTCATGTGTGTGCTACTGATGTCGATAGATATAAGTAGTATGTAACACCATTCGATAGTGGAATGCCTGTCATCAGAAGGTTGAGTAGATCAAATAGAAGAGAATGGGAACAGAGAATGATTGTTATATAAATGAAGGAACAACTAATTCTCAGACAATTAATGAACATTTTGCAAATGAATTATTAAAGTATGGTTTTTCTATGTTACCAAGTAACTTTGTAATTTAGAGTTTCTTAATACATTTTGTTATAATTTAAATATTTGAGATTATGAGTCAATTGAAGCTAAACCACCATGGAAAACTTGGAAGTATTGGACGGCCGTTTCGTAATCAATGATCCTGGATGTCAAGATTCGAACCCAGGACCTTTCAGCTCTCGCGTGCAAGCGCTCAACCTCTAGACCACATTTCATATAATATATATGATTTGAATAACTAATCTTTGAGTATTTACTAGAAGTTTTATATAACTGAAGAAGGATTATTTTGGTTGAAAAAATTGATTGTTTTAGTGAAATAATGATATGGTAGATTCATAAATGTTGACAATTAAATCACTAAATCGAATGTTCTAAACACCGGAAATTGACATGTAATTATTCGATTCAAACAAACAAATCATAATAATAATAGATTGTTTTGTAGTAAAGATGAAATGTCAGTGGGTTTTATATGTTTAAATGACCTAAGAAGGGAAACGTATACTTTTTCTGTAATATTCATTCTTTACCTTAAACTATCCAAGGAATTATCGATAAATAGGAAGTGTTTTAACTAAATAACAATTATGACAACAAATAGTATAAGCAAACAATATAAGCAAACGGAAAAGCAACATTCTCCGATACAATACAACATACACCAATCGAATTGCACTTGACTGAGAAGCTTTGGAGGGTGTAAAAATCTTTACATATCTGGACAGCATCACTGATGAACACGGTGGATCTAATGCAGATGTAAAGGCGCGTATCGACAAAGCAAGAGTAGCATATCTACAATTGAAGAACATCTGTGACTCAAAACAACTCTCAACCAACATCAAGTTCAGCATTTTCAATACAAATGTCCAGACAGTTCTACTGTATGGAGAGGAAACCTGAACAACTACGAAAGCCATCATCCAGAAGATACAGGTGTTTATTAACAGTTGTTTACGCAAGGTACTTCGAATCCGTTGGCCAAACACTATCAACAACAACCTACTATGGTAGAGAACAAGCCAGATTTCACTGGAGGAAGAAATCAGGAAGAATCATTAGAAGTGAATAGGACACACATTGAGGAAAACACCCAACTACGTCACAAGACAAGTCGTCACATAGAATCTTCAAGGTAAAAAGAGAAGAGAAATACCAAAGAATACATTACTCCGAGAAATGGAAACAGACATGAGAAGATTGAACAATGATTGGATAGAACTAGAAAGGAATGCTCAGGACAGTGTGTGTAGGAGAATGCTGGTCGGCGGCCTATGCTCGATTGGGTGGTAACAGTTGTAAATAAGTAAAGTAAGTAATCATTGTAGTATATATGTATATCAAGAATGATAGAGGAAGTCAACATATATTATCTAAAAAATTTTTTTCTTTTTTTTCTTAGAAATGGGTACCAACATTTCCCAACCCTAATCAATGTATTAATTTTAATCAACGTCTTATAGAACAAAAAGTTTGTCTATCCCAATTCACTTCACAAAATTTATATTCTTTCAATGTTCAAGTGAAAACTATACATAATATACAAATTAATCATTTCGATTATAAAAAAGAAGTTAAACTACGTTATACATTAGATCATTGGAGAACATATACCGAATCATTATCATTAACATGTTTAGATGAATTAACTTATTTATCTATATATAATATCAATCATTGTATAGAAATAAATGAAGGTGAAATTATTTTATCAACAATTCCCTTAGATACTAAATTTTTACAATTAGAATTTGCTATTGTTTATAAAGGGAATGATTTTGAATATTGGGATAATAATCATTCACAAAATTATATATGTTATCCAAGTACTTTATATTAATGATTATTACATGATCATTGTTATTGTCATTTTTTTTTAAAAAAAAATGTTTGAAATTGGTTATCTTTTGCCTTTCTCTTTCTTTCCCCCTCCATCTCTCCCCCCTCTTTCTACCCCTTCCCTCTCCCCCCTCTTTCTTTCCTTCCCTCCCTCGGTGTTCTAAATTTATATGTAATTCAGATCTGTAGTTGAATAATGAATGAAACATAAACCATTAATGTATTCTAGTTCAATACTGTAATTTGTTTGTTTTTTCTTACCAATATGATTGATCTTTAATGATAAGCTTCTCAGTTTCTTTTATTTTTTTTTGTTGAAAATCTTTATAACCTGTAACTTTTGTTATTTGATAAACCGTTGTGACACAATGATACACCCCAATTAGGCTAGTGACAATGATGTTGACTAGTTTATTTATCATTTAAGTGTTGTTTTTATAATAAACTATTAAGTTAAAACAAAACACTGACCTTAGATATTCAAAAGTTTGAATATTTTGTATAAAAAAACTAATTATTAAAATACAAATCTATTTTTATTGTACTTTCTTTTTGAAACTATTTCACTATTGTAAGCAAAGATGGATAGTGACTAGTAGTGGAATCCAGTTGGACGCGCGTTTCGTCCTATTTGGGATTCGTCAGGTGGATGTACCTGAATCTCAGGTACTGGGCTCGAGTCCCAGAGTGAACATCAACTCTGAGATGTAGGTACATCCAGCTGACGAGTTTCAGATAGGACGAAACACGCGGCCACTATCCATCTTTGCTTACAATGCTTGCGAATTAAGGCTATATTGAGGCAATACGCACAGTATGCCAATATGCCAATTAGAGACTGATCAGTTGCAGTCCTAAACATCAATGGAAAGATTCAAACACGAAATACCAAGTGAATTCAAGTGATACTTGTTGTTACTTAAATTTTGATGACTATTAATGAGTTTCTGTAGGTGTACAATAGCTATTGAATTCCGCGACTTTTGTACATGTTTACCAGTCTAACTGTTCCCACAGAACCATTCATAATAAGAATACAACTACTTATTGTATTTCTGAACATCATTATTATTCACAATTAAGTAAAGGATAAATGAGTAACAGGACACTTTACTTTCCCACAGTATGCACATATGCCAATAAGAGACTGACCATTTGCAGTCCTAAACATCAACGGGAAGATTCAAACAAACAATACTAAGTAAATTTTTCACCATTGTTTTAACAGAATAAATGGATTCGTGGTTAGCAGGAGAATGTATGATGAACATTTCGTACTATTTTGGGACTTATCATTTCATAATATTGAAATTGTGGATGCACACTGCTCAGGAGTCCCACAATAGGACGAAATGGCCGTCCAGTGCTTCCAGGTTTTCCATGGTGGTCTAGCTTCAATTGACTAGTGATTTCAACTATGAAAATATTGAAATAGTCTTTATAAACTTTAGGCAGTTTTAACTTTACAGAATTGGTTAAATCTATAAGTGAAAATAGTTTTAACAGATCATCTATCAACACAATAGAAACACTCAATTTTGTATTGGCTTCGGTGAGTTTGACGGTGTAACATAGTTATGGCAGGGTTGAATTTCAGACTTATTGAAAATGTCAATATTGATTTTAAATTCCGTGATTGATTGTAACCATTAACGGTAATGCAATATAATGTGTGAAATAAGTAACAACATCCAGTTTCATACATTTCATTTGCCTGTTGTCTTTTGTACTGATTCGTAATAGTCACATTTCCTGTAACCATTTTCTAAGCGTTACCCATTGACACAACTCCTCCTGTAGCTCTTCTAAAGTTACTGCCGGTTATAAGCCCGAGTAAAGAAAGAGGGTTGGGCATGGGGTTAGCGACCGCATCCTGTAGAAAACTAGCTCGCTAAAAAAGCGCTAACCAGAAAAAATAATTCAAACCTACCCATTGACACATTTAAATTTTCATCAATACCGATAATCACATAGGATATTTTGAAGATGAAATACTAACTACTAGTAAGTAGTATACAATTGTAAGGAAAAAAAGAAGTTCAACTTGAAAGCTAATCCATTTTATAGTAAGAAAAACCTTAGTAATAATTAAGGAACAAACATCGAAATAGCAATAAGAGCTTATCTCTTTTCATTGGTCATTTAGTTTACATCATAAAGATATTCACTAGTCTACAGCTAGACGGTAATAATGTCAAGCATTACATAAATCATGAATCGATTTAACTTTAATCACTGTGGGAAACCTGGGAGTATCGGATAGCCATTCTGTCCTATTATGAGATTTCCCAGCCTTGCACGTCAGCGACCTCACATACGAATAAAATGTGGACAAGAATAAATGTTAGTGTTTTACAAGCTTTCAATTAAGTGAAATAACGTCCATAAAAATAGCTTCCATTGTTTGTCATGGCTTTTTTATCTATCTGTTCTAATCTTCCACCTTGGTAAAAATGTAAGCTATAATTGCCATTTGTCTGAGTGTGTAAGTAAGGCAAACTGGCTACTGCTGTGATCTCCGCGAGACGTGACCACTTTTGTTAAAGGGAATAAAAAAAGGAAAAATGATCAATCACTGTTTAAAAGCGATATGTATGATATCACAGATATTGCCCCTCGGTAACGTATGCTCTTTTTTTAAGTTCAACCTCGGAGGATATCTGATGTTCTGATGTTTCGTAATGAACTTCTGATAGGATTTTGTTCTCGTTCTATGGCCTTCTTAGTCGCTGGACTCCCTTTATCAAAACTGTGTAAGGAGATTTCCCTGATTGATCCCAGTTTCTCGGTTTTCTGCAAAGCACCATCATTTTCTAGTATGTGGTTGGTGTGATGTATCATTTTTTGGCCTTCAACTTCCACCACGTACATTACATTCCCTCCTCTCTTAAGTATGCATCCGCCGAGCCATTGTCGAGGTGATTATCGAAAATCACTTTCTGGTTATTTTGACAGATCCTACGTTTCATCCAATTGGTTTCATGACATCGAGGGTAGTCTTAACTTTCCTGCCAAACATAATTTCTGCTGTAAACAATCAAATCGCTGCTGATGGATTTGGAGTTGTCCTGTAGACCAATAGAAGATCATCAAGAATTTCCATTATATTCCCCTCCCCTTTTGCTTTCAGTAGTGCTTTTTTAAGGGCATCCATAAACCTTTCGGCTTGACCATTCAATTGTGTATGGTATGAAGTGACGAACATGTAAAACTCCAAATCTGCTGAAAAACTCTGAGAAGGTGTAAGAGGTTAACTGAGTGCAATTACCCGACGCAATAACATCTGTACGTAACTTTCGTAGTATTTGGTATTTGTCAGCAATTCACATCTTTAATCTTAGTGAGACAGATACTTCTAATGAGATTGAAATTAATAACTAACAATCTGATATGATAAAAAGAGAAACATTGAAATTATGTATCAACACAAGTTTGATAGAGATTTTATAATCTTTCAAGAAGTTGAAGTAATTATAGAAGGGGTTTTGTGGAGATTTAGTATTTATTATAGTTGAAAGCGTTAGTCAATTGAAGCTAGACAACCATGGAAAACCTGGAAACACTAGACGGCAGTTTCGTCCTATTATGGGACTCCTCAGCAGGTCCCGGGTTCGAATCTCGCGAGGCGAGGTCGTGGATGCGCACTGGTGAGGATTCCCACAGTAGGACGAAACGACCGTCCAGTGTTTCCAGGTTTTCCATGGTGGTCTAGCTTCAATTGACTCACTCTTTCAACTATAATAAATTGAAGTAAATTAAATTTCTGTCATAATTCACCTTAGATTGTCCAAACTTCTGTTTAGTACAAATATTACGTTTCTGAATGTGAATTCTGTTATATAAGAACTTTTATCTAAATTTGAGTGAATAGTTTTACAGTATTTGGGTGCCGAGTTAATGTAAGGTATAAGAGATATTTCTTTAAAAAAAAACAACTTCGATTAGATTACCAGCCGAAATGTTGGATTTACTTCAAATCCAAATATATTATTCCTATTTAAATGAATTCTGATAGCTTACGCAGTATGCAAAAAGATGAACATATAAACAATGCGGTAAATTTAATGTAATACAATGGATAATTTTTTAGGCTTTATTTAAATCAAATTGAAGTCGTTTATTAACTATAATAAAACATCAGAAGAGGTTTTGTGAATATTATAGTAATTTTAGTAGTTGAGATCATGAGTCAATTGAAGCTTAGTCATAATGGAAAACCTGGATCGTGGATGAGCACTGCTGACGAGTCCCAAAATAGGACGAAACAGCCGTCCAGTTCTTCCAGGTTTTTCATGATGGTCTAGCTTCAATTGACTCATGATTTCAACTATGTAAAATATAATAAAACAGATTTTATTTATATGTAGATATACTACTCATTGAACATTGATAGTAAAAGAAATTATTACTAAAACATATAGACAGCAGTAGTATAAAATGAAAAACAGTTGATTGTTTTAATTGATTATATCACACTATTTACTTACTTGCGCCTGTTACCTCTTGTGGAGAAGCGTAGGCCACACACCAGTAGTCTCCATTCAACGATTGTCCTGGGCAATCTTTTCCAGTTCTTTTCAGTTAACATTTATCCTTTTCATATCTGCTTCCATTTACCGGCGTAATGTGTTCTTTAACCGTCCTCTTTTCCGCTTCCTTTCAGAATTCCGAGTTAGGACTTGCCTCGTAGTCCAGTTTAATAACATCATAATATTAGTCTGAAAAACGGATTACAATCATGATATTTAGAATGTTTAACATTCAAAGCAATAAAAAAGATAGAAAACACCTAAACATGTAAATTAATCATTTCCATATACAACAAACAGCATAAGGAAATACAACTAAAAGAAGATAACTGACGGAAATAGTCAACATGAATTCGTATTGAACACACACACCTACACACACACATTACTCTATATTTCGATCATTCCCTTTATTCTCATTTCTTTGTTCTATTACTTCACCATCACGAAAAAGTCTGTTTCATTCCATCATCCATTATGTTTGTTTTACTTCATCACACCTAATTGTCATGATTCTTTGTTAATGTGAATCAATAAAATGGGAGATCTTCCTTTTCTTTAAAGCAATACCATTAGTAGTTCTACTATTACACATTACCATTACTATTATTGTTATTGGAATGATAAACGCTATTAGCATGATGATGTTATTTCATTGAGTTCTTAGAACATACTACTCATTTGAATATTTCTATTCCCATTTATTATTACCTCCATTTACACAATCATTTTCATCAATGAAAAGAAGTACAATAATATACCCATCTATGAAGTAGAGTTCAATCAAGATGAACCATTTCGTATTGCCATCAAATCAAAACTTCCTGTAACGATAATTGTTGTAGAGAGATGTTCATGTGAATCAAATATGATTTGATAATAAATGTACTAGAAGGGGGTTTCGTGGAGATATTAGTAATTTTATATAATTGAAATCATATATCATTTAAAGCTCAAATTTGTGGATTGGTTAAAGTTAAACATTGACATCGTTGGATACCAGCTGACTCAGTGGTCTAGTGGTTAAGTACTCATGCGCGAGACTGACAGGTCCTGGGTTCGAATCTCGTGAGGCGGGATCGTTTATGGTCACTTCTGAGGAGTGCCAATATAGGAAGAAACGGCCGTCCACTGCTTCCAGGTTTTCCATGGTGGTCTATCTTCAATTGACTCAATGTATTGTTGATATTGTTATATATCTGACTACTGTTTTAGACAATAAATGGTCAACAATATCTTAGTTTCTATTTATTGTCATGAATAATTCGAAGTAATTGGTGTGACTTGAAATGTTTACACATTCTGATGGTGTCATTTGAAGTGAAAATGAAGGTTTTCTGAAATTTTAGAGATACTACTCATAAGTTTCGAATAGTCGAGAAACTGAGAATTTTGCACATATGATAAAAATAATCTTGATGGTTTAATAATCATGATCATAAACCAACATGAAAGAATAGGTTTTAAATACGTTGGAGCCTTACTGTTGTTTAGCCCATTCTACTAATCTTGATGGTTGCATTTTAACATTCTCTAGATTCATTGTCATTGGGACGTTATATTACATATCACTATTGTTAATAATATTCATTTTGACTGTTATATAAGCATGATAGGTCAAAATCGGTTTATTCGCGCTTTTTATAGTTGATTAACGAGATTATTTACTGGCAATTGCATCGGATGATAATAATGAGATAATAATACAATGAATATCGTTCATCATGTTTCTTGGTGCCTGTGAAGCTTCAACACAGAATTGAACTGTGCATTTTAGGCCATTTAAAATCCTGGATGTTGTTTGGTTCTCTTGAAAGCCAACATACAATTTCAATTTTTCAGGGTATATTAATAATTCTGAGTAAATCGGTTGGTCCTTCCAGTAGTCATATCCTTATGCGATAAATTAATCCATGTATGTATAAGTACATACTTTAAAACGATGAAATCGCAAATGTCTTATTATATCAGCAATTGTTTATTAGATTGTAAACCGTTAAATAGGTAACTATAATAATGATAGAGATAATACATGACTTTAATGCATGACCTGGAATGAAATGGGTTCATTCATGAGGATAAAATGAAAAGTCATCAAGCCCACATTTAATGATTTTTAAAATAACAATAAAAAATATTGTCAGGATGAGAAAGTTAAATAAATGGTCCTACTAAATTTCATTATTCGTAGTGTTTTCTAGAACTGTCTTCTTATGAGAGAAAATTAACTTGATTATTAGATATTCACCATCTAGATGTGTTATCTTGTTATCTTAACAATTTAAAGTTTTAAGTATCACATAAATATGAAGGCCAAATCCAAACTCTCACCTAATCTTTATCGTGAGTGAATCGAAGTCACTTGAAACTATCATTTGTATGATAGTTTACATAATATTTGAATTGTTATGAAACCAGATCGATAATGACTAACCGTAGAATCCAAGAATCACATTTCGTCAACTGGATGTATATTCACTTCAATGTCGATGTTCAAACCATGACTCAAATGTAGTACCTTTAGCTTAAAGCATTCGAAGAGTTATCTACTAAATTATTGACTAAAAATGTTTACTCGCTTATAAAACAGCGACATATTTTTAACATCTAACCGTAAGTGTTTGAATCTTTACATTGATAATGGTAAGGTTTGGTTTTAGATCAGCCTTTTTCAGCAGATATATATATATATATATATATATATATATATATATATATATATATATATATATATATATATATATATATATATATAATGAGTGTACGGCTTCAGAGATCGTTGGATTTTATTGACATCGCGAACCAATCAAAGTTAGACAATCATTGAAAATCTGAAAGCATTGGGATGTTGTATGGTCCTATTATGGGACTATCCATCAGTGTCCATCTTAACTGACATATAATTACCACAAGTAAATATGTTCCATCATATACAGAATACTTTCTAAATGACCGAGTATTTTATATTTCTTATGTAGATTTTTTTTAAATATTCTAAACAATTCATCATTTGATTTAACAGTGTTCTGCTGTCAATCACTTCTCATTAAAAAAAAAAGAAGATAGAAAACTAGTCACCAATTTAATTTAAACATAAACATCAATGTTTACAATAAAATGGTCACAATGACATTGACTTGAATAGTTATTAACATGGTGACTAAATTGCAGACTATATTTGGTATGTAGAATATGAATTCTATCAGTCCAAGTTGTAGTCCAAGCTATCATTCCCCGGTGGTCTTACTTCAATTGATTCATGCTTTCAACTATGAAAATACTGAAATCTCTACAAAACCCATTCGGATGATAAAATTATTCTTTAATCGTTTTGTATACATATAAGAAATGACATGAAAGAATTAATATCAGTGTGGGTTTTGTAGAGATTTCAGTAATTTTATATAGTTGAAATCCTGAGTCAATTGAAGCTAGATAACCATGAAAAACTTGAAAGCATGGGACTCCTCACCAATGTGTATCCACGATCCCGCCCCGCGAGATCTGAACCCAGGACCTATCAGTCTCGCGTTTTTGATCACCTAACCACTAAGCCACTGAACAGGCATCTGATGGTGTTAATGTCTAACTTCAATGATTAAAGCAAATTGAAAACAATAACCAACAAATGCTATTACAATGGAAAAGAATAAAATTGAAGGATATAATATGGGGAGGGGGGGACAAAGGTTGTTAGATGATAAATAATACAGTTTAGAATGGGTACAATGATTATAATGTTCACTTAAGAAATTAAAATGTCTAAACTAAAGGTGTATATTGAACATTCAAGGTTTTCATCTAAAGAAAGGAAATTGTTAGTTCATGTGTTTATAACAGGAAAAGTATGTTTATGTGTGTGTGTGTGTATGTGTATGTATGTATGTATGTACAGTATAATCTTTATTATATCTATCATAGTTACTAATAATAATGGCCACCTAGTTATTATGTTTATTCTAACTCAAAAACTAACCATTAATAAAACATCAAACATTAAATGAACAATATCTATGCTTAGTCATAGGAAATGATAGACAAGTATCCGATTAGATAAACAAACTTGTTCATAAGGGATAATTTAAAGAAATTGAATATACCAAGGAATTATGTTTATCTTTTTTCAATAATAATATATAATAAAACACAATGGATTAAATTTTGGATGGAGTTTTGTTCTCTGAGCTGGATGGTTTGATTGTGGAGCTTTCATCGTTCTACTGAATGATATCATCGGCAAAAACTTTAGGTAAAAGTAAAGGGTTCAAATTTCTTCATACGTGGTTCACAACTGTGAAAGCTTCATGACTAAACCATTCAGCTCAGAAAACAAAACTTCATCAAAATCATCTACTTGAACTACAAATCTTTTTCACTATATCACAATGAATTAAAATTTTATGATTCTATTCAAAATAAAAATAATGAACTGAATACTTAACAATTCGCCCCCAAATGCCCTGGTACGGACAAGAGTGGAGAGATCCCACTCTCCCTCTCCAAATGCTTTCTCATGGCCACGCGAATATATAGCCTCTGTCAGGGAAGTTCTAATCACTGCCTTCACGTGGCGGGGGTGTTGTTTACGAAATTAAGAGGACGAACAGCGAATGTCCGACGCTTTAACCGGTTTGGTGGACATGGAAAGTCCACTAAGGGGAGTTGGAAAACCATAATTCCAAACCAATTTTGCACATGGGCTGGCTCCAGTATCCTGAGGAAACAAATGGCGTATGAATTAATCGTTGGTTACCGGCTACCATGGGACTGCATCTCCTGACGATGCTCCACTGCCTTGTGGATCAGATTTTTCGGTCGAAGGCTCGCGGTATGGCCCCCAAAGAAAACCACCTGCTTCAGTTTAGGCACCTGGGCAGTATCACAGCCCTCATACAAATCAAATGAGATTTGTGCGGCGCATATTTATCTGGTGCTTTTTTGTACCAATATTTATGTGTTTAAATAAATAATAAATAAAAACTTAACAATTTAGAATAAGTTTTCATGTAAGGAGCTGATATCAAATAGAAATATGCTTTATAACTAGACAAAAATGATTTAGATTGTTACTCTTCTATAGTTTGAATTCACTACAAAATTTATTGATAAGTAATAAAATTATTTAAAAAATATCAATGAATAATAATAATAGGATCCATAGGAAGTATTAGGTGGCAAAATCCGACTGACACGTCCTCGTCAGGCCTCCTGGATCATGGCAACTATCCCATGTACTAACTTGAGTGGTAATGTGGATGGTGGAGATCGGCCTAATCAGCCACTCTACTTGTACCCGCGAACGATTATAAATGCTACAAAGAGTCATTATATAAATATTGAGTGTTCAAAAGATGGTTTAAAAAATGAGTCTGCCCAAAATAATTGATAAAAAAACCGAATCAGTGTTTTATGTAATGATTCTGCGTAAGTAGTGCAAAAACAACTATCCCACCCCGTTAGTTGTGCCATACTTCGATGTAGCACTCTTCTCCAAAAGGGCCTACTAGGCTTCACCATGTTCCTATGGCTAGAAGGGGGTACAGGAAGCATTGAATAGTTTTCATGTTGAATTCAAATAGCATATACTTTTTTTTTTACTCATAAAGAGTGGTTCTTATAGATGGTCTATCAAGATAAATTGATCATTCAAATAATTAGATCAAACATTTTTTAGAAGTTCAATTAGAATTTTATAATCATTTACCATTTCAATAGTCTGTGGTATATTGTCGAAACATGGTTAGAAGTGAAATTCAAAACACCTGTTTGGTTTTATTTAAGACTTATTAGCTGGATCTACTTATATTCCATTATGTATCTACATGTTACTTACTAACTTCTTTACGTCTCTTACCAGTTGCTATTCATCCTTTTCATGTGTGCTTGCAATTCCTGATGTAGTGTGTTATTTGGCCTTCCTCTTTTCCATTTCCATTCAGGATTCCAAGTTAGCACTTGCCTCGTGGTACAATGTAATGATTTCTGTAATGTGTGTCCTATCCACCTAATTTCCCATAGTGAGTTGTTGCTATTTTTATCCGGTCAACTCACACTGAGTATCTTGAGTAGGTAATTGTTTATAAATACTTGCACCGTTTTGATGATGGTTGTCGTAGTTCTCCAAGTTTCAGCTCCACACAACGGAACTGTATCGACTCTTGGTATCGAAGATCCTGACTTTGGTATTGGCTGACAGACAGTTGTTTTGAATTCCATGTATTCTTCAACTATAGGAACGTTTTCCTTGCTTTGTCAATTCTTGCCTTTACATCTGTATCAGATCCACCTTGTTCGTCGACGATGCTCCCCAGGTACGTATGTACCTACATGTGTTCAAAATAAATTTAAGTATACTTCATGATAACTCTTTTGATGAATAATCTGCTGAGTAGTTTTTTGTGTAACTACACAATTTATGTACTACACAAATCCTTATTTTCTGAAATATCTAATCAGAACTCCAGCACGATAGATGATTAGTTGCTATTTAACACGTTTGGCGAGACTAAAGAACATGGACGAGCCAATCAGAAGCTTTCGCGGGTTTTCAAGGTCACGGCGCTAAGTTTGGTACCTAATGCTTACGTACGGTCGGTTTACAACGGATTTTAGAGAAGACATGATAATTCAGCGTCTACAAGAGAAGTGATCATAAGATTTTGGCGCAAAATTCAATTATCCATTTGTATAAATAGAGTTTTGGCATTATAGCTGATGTCAGTTCGTGATGAAAACCCTAAGTATAATTCCTAACCTTAACCATGAACTGTAAATCATAATTTGAATTCTTCACACAGGTATATAGCCCTCATTTAGTCTTAGTTATTATGTTGACACTCTCAGATTCACTCTAGCGTCGCTCAAAGGTCGTCCATAATTTATAGTCTGATCCTTAACCCTAAACCTCAACTCTAACCGTAAACCCTGAACCATATCAACATACCAACAACATTGAAGCTATGTGGTCGAGGCTAAAAGAATTTTTGAGACCTTATCATCGTTCCAGATGTTGACTACTATGGAGCCACATAGATAATTTCCTGTACCAGATGCACTATGATTTTAGAATTTCTGAATCTATATCTAACCTTGATAAGTTTTTGAGTAATGTAAAAGAACAGTATCCCCTTTAATTTTTTGAGTTTTCTATAATATATATTTTACTGTATACTGTCTTCTGATTGGCTAATATTTCTCAAGGTCATTTAAGATTCGTTCAAAGGTCGTCCATATAGTTTAGTCTCGCCACAAATTTACTTTGACTCAGAATTTATTTGATTATCTAAGTAAAATACATCATAAATCACAATCTTTCAGAGGTCAGTTAGGAAATTGTTTATACAAAGCTAGTAGTAGTTATGTAATAAATTTACTATAATTAGTGAATAGTAACATCTATGACAACCATTAATAAGATTACAGATCAGTACTACTGTAGTGCCGTGCTTCAATAATAGTTCACTTCAATAACCGTTATTATACCGATCTTAACGGTGTATAAAATCAGAAGGCAAAAGGAAGCGGCAACTACATTTCTATTGATGAATGATGCAGATCAGAAAGTTGTAAGCACATGAGCAAATGTAAGCGAGCGAAGCAAAGATGACGCATAGTGGAGATGGCTGGGAAGCTAACTCGAGAGCAAAGCTAAATAATGCGTATTGGAAATGGCGGAGAAGCCAACTCATTTTAAGCAAGCATTACTCAACATTTATAGTCAGACAAAAATGAATGACAGACATATGATGGATAAGATACGAAGTGTGCACACGTATACGCTCATATAAAGAAGTAGTCAAGGTTAATGAGCAAATAACTAACAAGACCAAAATATGACTCAATGTATAGGTGAATTGGCTTGGCCAGTAACTAGAATAAAGTACATGGGCTTAACTTATAAATTGATACTACACTACAACAAAATAATAAAAATCATAATCACAAAAATATACGCAATAGGTCGCCAAAGAATGCCGACACAAGCATCATGTTCCTTCAGCTTAGCTTCCACCTAGGATATACATGGTTAATTTCCCAGTCTATAGTTTTGTGCTAACGCTTCTTTATTCTTCGATTGTTATATTTAATAAGAAAACTCTAGTTTCTATGTTTGACGCTTTCTATTAATTTCAATAATCTGAGTACACTTTCAACTTAATCGATCGTCTCACTTATGTACATCTTAACTAATAGTTTCCAAAGTAAATATCTAAGTTTAGATTTATCAATCGATTTAGATAGGTAGGGTCATTAAATAGTAAAATTCAATAGTGAGACATAATAGATTAGTATGTATTGATTAGTTATCAAACATGTATCAATTCTATACTTTTCTAGTAATTAGTACTGATTGAATTCCATGGATCCAGTTGTAATGTAACCACTAGACAATATATCACTGTACAAATTATTTAAAATCAAATGATTAAGGAAAAACTGGCAGTAACTCATGGTTGACCTAGGTCTCTTATTAGTTCTAACTCATCAGTAAAGATTTTCTGCAATGTTAAATAAACTGATATTTTCTGTTGTGTTTTAAGTTATTCTAACCTATATCATTGATTGATTAATTAGAAAATATGTAGTTCAAATCATGAGTCAATTGAAGCTATACTACCATGGAATACCTAGAAGAACTGGACGGCCGATTCATTCTATTATGGGACTCTTCACCAGTCCGCATCCAAGATCCTTCCTCGCAAGACCTGAACCCAGGACCTACAAGTCTTGCGCCAGAGCACTTAACCGATAGACCACTCAGTACGCCGGTATCCAACGGTGTTAATGTCTAAGGTTTAAATCTCGCGAGGCAGGATCGTAGATGAGCACTGTCGAGGAGTCCCACATTAGGACGAAACAGCCGTCGAGTGCTTCTAGGTTTTCCATGGTGGTCTAGCTTGGATTGACTCAGGATTTCAACTATAAAATTACTGAAATATCCACAGAAAACCCCCTAATTAGAAAATAGACTATTTAGTTCATGAACTACCGCTCAATCCTATAAGACTGAGATAATTTACTTAAACTATTCACTAAATAGCAAACAAATGTCAGTTTTAGCAGAGATGGATAGTGGCTAGCAGTGGAATCCAGGACACGCGTTTCGTCCTATTTGGGACTCGTCAGATGGGTGTACCTGCATCTCAGAGTTGATGTTTGTGAATTAAGGTATATCGAGGCAATACTCACAGTATGCACATATGCCAATTAGAGACTGACCAGTTGCAGTCCTAACAAATCGATGGGAAGATTCAAACAAACAATACTAAGTTGAATTTAAACTTCACCCCATCGCACAAACAAGTGGCTATCAGGACTCAGTAGCCGAGTGGATAACGCGATGGCGTTTGAAGCGAGGGTACTGGGTTCGAGTCCCAGAGTGAACATCAACTCTGAGATGCAGGTACATCCAGCTGACGAGTCCCAATTAGGACGAAACGCGTGTCCTGGATTCCACTGCTAGCCACTATCCATCTCTGCTAACCATGCTTGTGAATTAAGGTATATCGAGGCAATACTCACAGTATGCACATATGCCAATTAGAGACTGACCAGTTGCAGTTCAAAAATATCAATGGGAAGATTCAAACAAACAATACTAAGTTGAATTTAAATGTCAGTTTTGTTTAAAGTAAAAGTTTGTTATTTATTTATTTAGTTAGTTTTTCTTCTTCTTTACTAAGAATAAATTACAGATTACAACTATTCATTTTTAATTCTTATCGCTATTTTTTCTTTTCATTATGCATATAATTCAGTCAACATTGAGTTAATTAAAAGGATCTGAAATGACTTTTACTGTAATAACATCAGTAACAATAATAATAATAGTAATAATAATAATAATGGTAATAGTGATAATAATGGTAGTAGTTATATTAGTAACAGTAATAGAAATAGTAATAATAATAATGATGGTAATGATGATAATAATGTCAACAAAAGGTAGTTTAGCTGTACCCATACCCATAAAGAACAACATTGAACAACTTTTTTATCATATTTTATAATCTACTTATAAATTTAGTAAGTAGTATATTATTATGTTGTACACAATATTTAACAATATTTTAGTCTACTGATAAGTTTTTCAATGTTTATTTTTCTTATTCATTAAAAGAAAGAAAAAAAATACTTTTTACTTACAACCTACAATTATTTCTTTTTCAGAAGGGGGGTTTTGTGGGGATTTTAGTAATTTTGTCAATTCTATTTAATATCAAAACGATATCCCCCCCCTCTGTTCTTATTTCTCTATTAGAATTGCTTAGAAACAAAAAGGAGAAAAAGAGTGTGTGTGTGTGTGTGAGGGAGAGAATAAATTCATAATATTTATTGTGTTTAATCTAAGATAAAGAACAATCTGGTTAGAATGAAGAGATTGAATAGTCGGTGTATAGATTCTATGTAAACTTTTCAAGATAAAGAATTCAACTAATCATCTATCATTTGGAATATTATATTTGATTCAATATTTTGTAAATAGTTTAGGTTAAAAGGGGGATATTAGATATTAATTACTTACTGAAGTCTATTAACCCTCTTGGAGGAGCATAGGTCGCATACCAGTTTTTTCCATCCAACTGTGTAGTGAGCCTTCCTTTCCGGTTCTTTCCAGTTAACATTCATCCTTTTCACATATGATTCTATTTACCGGCGTAATATGTTCTTTGGCCTTCCTCTTTTCCATTTCCCTTCAGGATTCCAAGTTAGGGCTTGTCTAGTGATGCAGTTTGATGTATACCACTATGTATGTATTATCCACTTCCAACGTCTTTTACAAATTTCCTCCTCAGCTGGAAGCTGGTTTGTCCTCTCCCACAGAAGGCTATTGCTGATGGTATCCGACCAGTGAATGTTGAGTATTTTGCGAAGACAATTGTTTATAAATACTTTTAACTTCTTGACGATGGATGTAGTAGTTCTTCACGTTTCAGCTCCGTACAGCAGGACTGTCTTGACGTTCTTATTGAAGATTCTCACTTTGATGGTAATATTTTATTTTATTACAGTTTTGTTACCTTTCTTTTACCTTTACTGTGTTTCTATGTTTCTTCCTGAGTTGTATTTATGTTGTTTTAGTTAATACTTAATCTTGGCGGCAGCCATATTGATTGTTCCCCTTTTTGAGTGTGTTGCTTGAGTTGACTGGGACCATGCATTTTGATTGTGAATTGGAGCACTTTTCCAAAAACGGAAACTATAAGGATGGCTCGTTGGTAAACTCTAAGAAGCCTCAAGAAGCCCAGAAAGAGCCGAAGACATTCCATCCAATCACTCCTAGGGGAATATTGTAGAATGTCGACGTGTAGCTTCCCTATTGGATGGATAAGAATGACCCTCTATGTGTCTATTGGCTGTCCGAAATTATGATTTACTCTTAGCCAAAAACTATAAATACATGAGATTTCTGTACTATATTTTGACATTGTTTTGTAGAATAAAGTTCCTACTTACTAATCTTCTGTCTTCTCTCTTGTGACGTTGTGGGTTCGAACGTTCAAGTAGTCTAGTAGTACGCGGCATAGTAAGAATCAAAGCTCTAGATATAACAGAAACACTGTGTTAGAAAGCAACAAACTGTTATCTTTTGAATGGAGTTTTTCTTGATCTATCCAGGAAGGGATAGAATAACATTTACTTTTTATCGCGTTCGGTAATTTTTTCTACATTCCTTACCAAATTGTCTATTTATTGTAATTTAGATCGATTATTGTGAAAACAATTACAGGTTGAATGACTGAGTGGTAATATTTGTTTAGATAAAATTATACATTTGTATTTATGATAACATTTAGAACCGTTGTTTCCCCAATCACCTTGTTCTTATTTCAATTAGGGTTCTCGCGTCTCAACTTACCCAGACAGTTATTCTTTAGCTAAACCTTATTTTGGATTTCACACCACTGCTAGACATCATCTATGTCCGCCTTTATATTGTTAATTAGTTGAAGTTGAAAATCTGAGTTACTGCATGGTAACTTTGTAATCTAAATGTAGAACTCTCGTTCTAACGGTTATAGTTCTTGAGTTTGCTACCTTAATGTGGGATGTAATGTGTTCCAAACTAGTGATGGAAGCATATGAACATATAAAAGATTGTTTTAAGAGTTATTCACAAGCAAATATGTAAATATCGACATTCAAAAACATAAATTTCAGAATTTCAGAACTACTACTAACGAATTTGAAAACATGAGGAACTGGATTATGTATTGATAGAGTGATTATAATGTAAACTTTTCAAATGTAAAGAATACCCTATGCATTGTCAGAAGTGTGATAGTTTTCAGAAGTTCCATGTATAATATTTCATTGATTAGTAACAAGAACTAAATTCTTTTGTCAAAATCTATCTTATTTAACTCTATTAAACTAAAACACTGGTATCACAAGGGGGGTTTTTTGTGGAGATTTAGTAATTTTTTTATAGTTAAGATCATGAGTCAATTGAGGCTAGACCACCATCGAAAACCTGGAAGCACTGGACGGCCGTTTCGTCCTATTATGGGACTCCTCAGCAGTGCGCATCCACGAACCCGCTCTCGCGAGATAACACTGGTAGTCTAGTAAGATTATTTCAAACGAAACATAAAAAGTTCATAAATAATATGACATAAAACCACTTCTAACCAACGTGTAGAAAATTTCAGATCATCAAGACTATTAACGTTTGAGTATATATCAGACTTTCAAGAGGCAAAACTGTACAATCCTCATTCGGATTCTAGAGATTCATCAGTTAGTATTCAACAGTCAACTTAAATCATATAATGAAAAATAACGTTGAAAAAATTTCCGTACTTCATTCTGTATTTGAGTTTGTGAAAGTAGACTGGTCAAGTTATGATTTTCTTGACTCTCATCTAACCACACAAGGTTGAAAAACTATCGGTGTAATATTATGATTCCTAATGAACGGATAAATTAACCTCAACTGTCTCTACATGAATATACCCTAAAAAGGGAACTATACTATTGATTTATTCTATTATGGATCATGTATTGATGGATAAAAGATTTTTGGATCGTTGAAACGAACGAATAAAATACCAGTCACTGGATGAAATGGAATCAAAATGATATGATTGATTTATTATTCCTCACGTGAACGGATTATCGAATGAAACTCCCAAATGAATTAGTATCACAGACAAAACTACTACCCAGAGGAATGGAGATTTATCTAGAAAAATAACTTACTTATATACATATATATATATAACACTAAATGAAGAATAACATTATCGGATTTCATAAAACGATCGAATGGTGTCTGAATTATAAATCAGTCCATCTCCATTGAGTTAATGTCTAATGTTGACTTATCATTTTCATGTCATACAGCTACCTGAAGTAAATGACAATAGATCAATAATCTGGTATATCATAATCGATTCAACAGATTTTCTCACATCTCGATACATTTTTGAATCATAATTACTGTTTGATCTTGTCAAACTCTACGTTGAGTTATCCCATTTCTCTATCCTATTTCTGTAAAGTTGTCTTTCTGAGAACTAGAAATGAATTATATGTACAGTGGTATTTAATGAATGTCAGGTACTAAAATATTACAAGATTATTCGAATAAGTCAACATGAAATATTCGATAGTTGCTGAATGGTTTCAAAGAAGAACCATTTTACTTGAGAAATAAATACAAGTTAACAAAAGTCTAATACAAGAAAACAAATCGAAACGCTCTTATTTTCCATATCATATAATGGCTAGTGGCTAGCAGTGTAATCCAAGGCGCTCATTTCGTCCCATTTGGGACTCGTCAGCTGGATAAACCTGTGTCTCAGATGTTGATGTTAACTCTGAAACTCGAACCCAGTACCATTCGCTTCAAACGCCATCGCGTTATCCACTCAGCTATTGATTCCTGATAACCTGACCAGTCGCAGTCCTAAATATCAATGAGAAGATTCAAACAAACAATACTAAGCGAATTGTTCATTTAAATGTTTTCATGTTCAAGATGATTTTTTTTCTTCTCAATGTATATCCATAAAAGTGAAAATATTTCAATGACTTCTACGTTAATTAATGAAATGTACTATTGAGGAGTTCCATATCAGAATAAAATGTATATCGAATAAGTCATAGTTTTCAATAATATTTTAACTAAGATCAATTTATGATTATAAACTACAAATTAAACTTGTTTCTATTATTTTCCCAACAATAAATAAGTGGAACTCCTCAGCAGTGTGCATCCACTATCCCGCCTCGGGAGATTCGAACCCAGAACCTACCACTCTCTAGTGAGAAGCAGTAACCAGTGGAGTCCAACCAGGTCTGTTGGGAGATATCAACTCACTGAAGACAATTGGTGAATGGTTGCTCAATTTCGTGAATTGGTTAAAGCTAGACATTAACACCGTTGAATACCGGCCAACTCAGTAGTCCATTAGATAAGTGCTCTGATGCGAGACTGGTAGGTCCTGGATTCAAATCTCACAAAACGGGATCGTGGATGCACACTGGTGAGGAGTAGCACAATAGGACTAGACGGCCTCCCAGTGCTTCCAGGTTTTCTATGGTGGTCTAGGTTCAAATGACTAATAATCTCAACTATATGAAATTACTAAAATCTCCACAAAACCCCCTTCTGATGATTAACATGTGGTTTACTACTAGCCACCGACAAATTATTTATTCTTTAGTGTAAATATACCTTTCTTTTTCTCCATCATGTTTACTTTTATAATTTGTTTACCTTCCTAATATTTGTTCCATACAAATAATAGATTGTGAAAAATGAAATTTCTTACTTTATATTGATTAATTATTGAGTAGTGAACAATATCATGTTTGTGAATATAAGTGGCTATCAGGACTCAGTAGCTGTGTGGATAACGCGATGTCGTTTGAAGCGAACAATACTGGGTTCGAGTCTCAGAGTGAACATCGACATCTGAGACACAGGTACATCCAGCTGACGAGTCCCAGGTAGGACGAAATACCCATCCTGAATTCCACTGCTAGCCACTATTCATCTTTGCCTATAATATCACGTTTATTCAATGTCTAATACTTTTTGAATCCATTCAATCAAGTTAAATTATAGCTGCTAGTATATGAGATACAAAGATGAGTCTCATGTGGACCATCAGTTACTTCACGTTTCAGCTCCGTACAGTAGGACTGTCTTGACTTTCGTATTGAAGATTCTCACTTTGAATTTAGTTGACAATTATTTTGAGTTCCATATGTTCTTCAATTGTAGAAATGCTGTCCGTGCTTTGCCAATCCTCGCCTTTATATCTGCATCCGATCCTCCTTGTTTATCAACGATGCTTCCCAGGTACATGAATGTTTCCACCTCTCCCAGAGTTTCGCCTTAAAGTGTGATTGGGTTGGTGTTCTCTGTGTTGTATTTGAGAATCTTGCTTTCTCTTTTGTGAATGTTGAGGCCTATCGATGCAGAGGCTGCTGCTACATTTGCTATCTTCATCTGCATTTGTTCGTGTGTATGAGAGAGGAGGGCTAGGTCATCTGCGACGTCCAAATCATCTAGTTGATTTTGAGATGTCCATTGTATTCCGTATTTCCATTCAGATGTCGAATTCTTCATAATCCAGTCAATCACTAGAAGGAAGAGGAATGGGGAGAGTAGACAGCCTTGTCTGACTCCGGTCCTTACTGGAAATGCATCTGTCAGCTGTCCTCCATGAACTACTTTGCACTGTAGTCCATCGTATGAGTTTTGGATAATGTTGACAATCTTTTCAGGAACTCCATAGTGTCGAAGAAGTTTCCATAATATTCTCCTGTCCACGCTGTCAAACGCCTTCTCGTAGTCAATAAAGTTGACGTATAGTGATGAGTTCCACTCAACTGATTGTTCAACGATGATCCGTAGTGTCGCAATCTGGTCTGTGCACGACCTATCCTTCCGGAATCCAGCCTGTTGATCTCGAAATTGGGCGTCTACTGAGTCTTTCATCCGATTCAGCAGCACTCTGTTGAAAACTTTTCTTGGTACTGATAACAAACTGATGCCTCTGTAGTTCTCACATTGGCTCAGATCTCCTTTCTTTGGTATCTTGATGAGATATCCTTCTTTTCAGTCCATTGGCACTTGTTCCTCTTCCCAAAACTTCTTGAACAGAAGGTGAAGCATATTTGCAGTTATTTCAATGTCTGACTTCAGTGCTTCTGCTGGTATATTGTCAGGTCCTGCCGCCTTCCCACTTTTGATTTGTCTGATGGCCATCTTGACTTCTTCGATCGTTGGTGGAGTGACATCTATAGGAAGGTCAGTGTGTGCTGCTTTGATGTTTGGTGGATTCAATGGGGCTGGTCTATTCAGCAGTTCCTCGAAGTATTCTGCCCATCTTTTCCTCTGTTCTTGAATCCCAGTGATTATCTTTCCTTCTTTGTCCTTGACTGGTCTCTCTGGTTTGCTATATCTCCCTGCCAATTTCTTCGTTGTATCATATAGTTGTTTCATATTTCCTTCTCTCGCAGCTTTTTCCGCCGTCGTTGATAGTTCTCCCATGTATTTCTGCTTGTCGGCTTTAATGCTTTTCTTCACTTCTCTGTTTGCTTCTGCGTAGTCTGCTTGTGCTTTGACTTTCTCTGCTCGTGTTCGGCTGTTGTTAATTGCTAGTTTCTTGTTCTTCCTTTCTTGAATTTTGTCCAGGGTTCCCATAGAGATCCATTCCTTGTGATGGTGCTTCTTAGGACCAAGAACCTCCTGACACGTTGAAGTTAGTGCTTCTTTTATCCCTTTCCAGTTGTCCTCCAAAGTAGTTTCTTGTTCTTTCAGTAGATCCTGTAGAGCTTGGAACCTGTTGTTGAGAGTTATCTTGAATTCATGGAGTTTGTCAGTATCTCGAAGGAAGGCTGTATTAAACCTTTGTAGTGCTGTTTGTCCAGTTGTCCAGTCTTTCTTTAGCTTCAGTCTCATCTTGGCCACAACCAGGTGGTGATATGAAGCTACGTCAGCTCCTCTCCGGGTTCTCACATCTTCCATTGATCTTCGGAATTTTTTGTTGATACAGATGTGATCAATCTGGTTCTCTGTGGTGTTGTCCGGTGAGATCCATGTAGCTGTGTGTATGCGTTTGTGTGGGAATATTGTGCCGCCTATAACCAATTTGTTGAATGCAAATAGGTTTGCAAGTCCCTCCCCATTTTCATTTCTCTCTCCTAGTCCATGTCGTTCAATAACATCATATCCTGTGTTGTCCACTCCAACTTTAGCATTTAGATCTCCCATCAGGATGGTGAGGTCCTTTCGTGAGCACTTCTCTATAATTGATTGCAGCCTTTCATAGAACTGATCTTTATCATCGTCGTTGCTATCATTGGTGGGTGCATAACATTGGATAACGTTCATTGTGATCCTTTCCTTCTTTGTTCTGAATGATGCTTTGATTATCCTGTGTCCATGAGATTCCCATGCCACAAGTGCATTTCGTGCTTCTCTGGACAGCATTAGAGCAACTCCCTGAGTGTGTGGCGCATTTTCCCCTTCGTGACCGGAGTACAGCAGCATGTCTCCTGTACCTAACCTTTGTTGTCCAGTTTGTATTTAATGGGTTTCGCTGATTCCGAGTACTGCCAAGTTGTATCTCCTCATTTCCATTGCTATTTGGCTGGTCTTTCCTGTCTCTCGCATTGTCCGGACGTTCCATGTACCTATAAAGAGTGTTGCTCCTGTTGTTAGAATGTGCATCGGTCTCGTGATTTCCGAAGAATTTCGCCTTTCATCATGAGACGTCATAATTATTACTTCAACTCCCAGGTCAGAGTTTAAATGGTTTGAATTATTTTTTCTTGTTAGCGTGTTTTTAGTGAGTTAGCTTTTTTACGGGATGGGGTCGCAAACCCCATGCCCAACCCTTCTCCTTTACCAGGGCTGGGGACTGGTAGTAACTCTAGAAGAGCTACAGGCAGAGTTTTTGTTTGGTGAAGAGACTAAAAAAATGCAATTATTTGATCACATGAGGTTCTCTTCCACAGAATGCAGAATGTTGATTCTGAACCGATTGGTTTGGTGTCCAAACTAATGATATGAAGTGAACAGGTTAAGTGCGTTGACTAACCTGCTTATTTTGGAAGCTTCATCAGACTCATTCAGTTTATATCTCACAAAACCACAACACCGGTTAAGAAAGTTGAATTAGCCTTTGCCGACTGCCATCCCTTGTGACATAAACAAGATGTTTGTCTGTCAATGAAAGGACAAGTATACTGCTCAGCAGTTTGTTCTGTTCTATTCTATGGCTGTGAAGTTTATATATATATATATATATATATATATATATATATATATATATAACATGGTGAGCAATGTTGAGACTTGACGTAAGGTAATAGGTAGAGATGAGGTGGGGAACCTTTATGGACTGAGATCATTGGAAATGTATAACTTTTCCACGACCACCGTATACATTGAGGTCCAATGTTTGCTAGTTTATTAGTATGCTGGCAGAGATACAGAGATAAACAATGTAAGACATAGTCTTGGTTCATGAAAACACTGAATGTTGGATTAATTTATATTGATCAATTCAGATTACTTGGTTGGGATCCACATGACTATGATAATTAAGATTTGGAGAAACTGGGTGACATGATTCTTAGTCGGATGTAATGATACAGATACATCCAATCTTTGCCTCCTCTTATATCTTTAGCTGTAAAATCATCTTGCATCTTTTATTTAACAGATTCCTTGAAATAATATTTGTTCAACTACAAATGATACTAATTCTACAATAAGATATGTCTAGATAGTTTCATCTCATTTGGTAGACATTGTTTGGCAACCTGAATACACGTGCCAAATTCTAAGGTACATATGAGATGTTTATGAACTACTAGCGATTAGACTAAATTATCATCTTTCTGAAGTAAGATGAAACGTAAAATATCGACTCAATGGTTTAAAGTCATCAGAATTTCTGAAAGATCTTTATGTTTTGAATCCAATAAAATGTACAATTCAGAGTTTGAATTGATGTTTAGTTCCAATCTAAGACAAAATACCTATGACATGATTTCTAATTTCCAAGAAATTTCTAAACGATAGCATTCTATGATGGGTACTAGGTTCGAGTGCCAGAGGGAACATCAACTATGAGATGCAGAGATGTCGTGTTTGCTGGGAACATGCAGCAAAAAGAATATACATTATTCATATGTCGATTGACTGAACTGCTGACATCCAACTGGCGATCACTGAATGTTTATCATCAGGAGCAACGAAGAAATAAGAAACGTAAACATGTTGAAATACTTTATGCTGAGAATTCGATTTTGTACCAAGTTATATAATATTGAATAAAGCAAATAATAATCCATAATCCATCCATTAAGGTACATCCAGCTGACGACTCCTAAATTGGACGAAACGCACAGCCTGGATTCCACTGCTAGTCACTATCCATCTTTGCTTATAATGAAAATTGTCTTTAAATTTACCAATTTTCATAAACATCTTCTGATATCCTAATACTTATTTATCATTAACCAATTGGATTTTATCCTAATTAAATTATCATTATGAAACTGAACGAAAACATGGGTGTTTTCATTGAAATCAACAAGAAATGATTATCATTATAAATGACAATAATGATTATAATAATTAGAGGAAGAAGAGGAGGAAGGAGAAGAAGTAGTAGTACCAGTAGAAGAAGAAGAAGAAGCGGAAGAAGAAGAGGAAGAGGAATAAGAAGAAAAAGGAGAAAAAGAAGAAAAAGGAGGAGGAGGAGGAGTAGGGGGAGGAGGAAGAGAAAAAGATGAAATATAAATCAATATGATGATTGTTTTCTTTTTTAATATAATTTATCGTTAATATTGTCATTTGTTGATTTATTTACATATTCTTAAGTGACATTTAAGTAGTATCATTCAACTTTCCTTTATTTATAGCCATTTGATTTAAATAACTTTATTTACTTGTCCATTAAATATGTTAATTATTTATGACTATTCTATTTAATGAATAATAATACTATCTAAATAATAATGATATCATTGAAAGAGGAATAGAATAGATATAGAATTTATGATAATTTTGTTTTATTACCAAGGTAATTAATGTTGACTCTTGATTGTTTTATTCAGTAGTGATTATTATTAGTTAGTTAGTTGTTTTAATCATTCTAAATCATTTGAAATTTATTACGCGCCATATTTCTGTCAATATTGATAAGTTCAATGATGAATGCCTTTTTAAATAACAAACTACTTTGAGAATATTGTAAGCAAAGATGAATAGTAGCTAGTAGTGAAATCCAGGACGCGCGTTTTGTCCTATTTGGAACTCGTCAGCTGAATGTACCTGAATCTCAGAGTTGATGTTCATTCTGAGACTAGAACCTAGTATCTTTCGTTTCAAACGATGGATAAAGAATAGCACAACATCATGGATCGATTAAAGTTAGACAATAATAAAGTTAGATCCAGAGTAAGTGGTCTAGTTGTCAAGCGTTCGTGCACGAAATCGAAGATCTTGGGTTCGGTCCCATTTGCGGGATCGTAGATATGCACTTCTGAGTATTCCCATATGAAATTGACCAGTACTAAGCCTTCAATCAGTGTTGTTTAGTGAATGAACATTCTGGTGGGGAAGACCAATTTATTGTTTTATGCTAAAATTACAAAGTGATTTCGTATAATATGAAAACCATACATTAAATACACTACTCATTGTTACGTCCTTGAATCTGTCTACCCACTTAGTGCGGAGTATAATGTAGATTAAGACCTTGACACGATAGACTGATTGGCTTAACCTTGAGGACAATATGCGTGAGTTCGAAATAGGGGTAGAGAGACGAAAACTATTCTGTCCCTGATTGGCTGGCAAGCACGAGAGAGAGAGAGAAGACAAGACAGTTGGAACATTAATCACTTTATTCCAACCCGATCTAGCACTCGAATTCCCAATTCAGATTAGGGTGGAAAGTTACATGAATAAATAGATGACTAAGCGGACCACAACGTACAATAATTAGAAAAATACAATCATGTCCAAAACTGGGGAATTATAGTAGAAAATAGGGTACAAAAGATTACGTCTAAATGACAATAGCTTTAGAACAGAAAATGCTATGGCAATGAATTATACATCAAACGAAAGCTTATGATCTGTAGAATAGGCTAGGGACAAAAGTAAATGTTACAATTTTACAAGCTTTGAATTAAACGAATTAACGTCCCCAAAAATAGCTTCCGTAATTTGTTAAGGCTTCTTGTTTTGCGGTTCACATCACTCATACACCTTCCTTCAGTTGTCCTTCACATGCTTCATGGTTCTTTCAGCTTTGTTGTTAATACAACTTCCTTTCTGTTTCATTTTCAATTCAATTTCCTTAATCTTCTGCTGCTAGACATTCCACTTTTGATTGGTACTACATACTACTCATATCCATCGATATAAGTAGCATACACCACAAGGGTATTAAAACTTTACAAGATTAATAAAAGTTACTGTGAATACTCGTTTATTAACCAATTTAGATGAAAGTTTTTCATCCCATTGAATCCTTTCTTCATAGCGTACTCTTTAAAATTATTATTACTTATGTTTTTTAATTAAAATGACTTATATTAATGTATTTTAAACCAAAAATTCAGAAAATGAGCCATTGCAAAAATAATAATAATGAACTTATCAGGTCAATCAACTAATTAAATAACTAATCAACTAACCGATATGTTAATCTCCAAGCCTGAATTAATCAGTCAGTGTTTATCCAATGTTAAAGCTGAATATTAAACATAAAACAGGATCATAAGCAAAGATTGATAGTGACTAGCAGTGAAATCTCAAACGCGCGTTTCGTTCGATTTAGGACTCGTCAGCTGGATGTACTTATATTTCAAATTTGATGTTCACTTTGGGACTCGAACTCAGTACCGTATGCTTCAAACGCCATCGTGTTATCCACTCAACTACTGAGCAAGTGGCTATACTTTTGAATTAAGGCTATAACGAGGATATACGCACAGTATGCACATATGCCAATAAGAGACAGACCAGTTGCAGTCCTTAACATCAATGAGAAAATTAAAACAAACAATTGTAAGTGAATATAAAACAGGATGATTTAGAAATAAGAATTAGAATGTACAGTTGAAATTGTATTATAGAGGGGCTACAGGCAGAGTTAACATGCACTATACTCAACATGAAATGTAACATGTAATTTGCTTTAAACTCTAGGTATTTTTCATCTATTTGATTTTATTTTAATTAAGAATTAAAATGAATGTAAAGGTAACACATGTAATGAGTGTATTTTCAACTAGGGTCGTCGTGTTTTGTGTTTAATAAATATTCCTTTGTACCTAGTCTTGGTGTTCTTAGTTTGCGTAGTTGAGAATAGCACTGGTTTGTCATTCTTTCCAGTATAAGTAATAAACAACGTTGCATAACAGCAAGAGACTAAAGATTCGTTGGCTGGTTATTATTCGCAACAACCTACTGTGTGAGAGAACAAACCAACTTTCATCTGAAGAGGAAAGTAGGAAAAGACGTTGGAAGTGGATAAGTCATACACTGTAGAAATCATTAAACTGTATCATAAGGCAAGCACTAACTTGAAATCTTGAATGGGAAAGGATATAAACAAGACCAAAGAACACTTTATATCGGGATTTTGAGACAGACATCAAAAGAATGAATAGAAAATATAAACGACTAGAAAGGATTACCTAGGACAGAGTTCGATGGAGAATCCCGGTTGGCGGTTTATGCTCTTCCACGAGAGACGACATGAGTAAGTAAGTAAGTAAACTGCACAATTTATATAGTTCATATATGTAAGAAGATAGATCAGTTTCCTGCTATCCAGTAAATGGGTATAAAGAATAAATGGTCGAATGGAAACAAACAAGACATACCTCCTGTTGTTGAAAAATAAAAATAAAAATCCATATTCATAATCTGGTTCATATTGAAATAATAAAAAACACAGAAAAAAACATTAAGGACTTTTTTTAATATCACTTACTTCACTTACTCACTTACGCCTGTTACCCCTCGTCGAGGAGCATAGGCCGCTCACCAGCATTCTCCATCCAACTCTGTCCTGAGCCTTCCTTTCCAGTTCTTTCCAGTTAACATTCATCCTTTTCACATATGCTTCTATTTCCCGGTGTAGTGTGTTCTTTGGCCTTCCTCTTTTCCTCTTCCCTTCCGGATTCCAAGTTAGGGATTGAGTCGTGATGCACATTGGCGATTTCCTCAATGTATGTCCTATCCACTTCCAATGTCTTTTCCTAATTTCCTCTTCAGCTGGAAGCTGGTTTGTCCTCTCCCATAAAACGCTGTTGCTGATAGTATCCACTCCGCCTGTAGCTCTTCTAGAGTTACTGCCGGTCCCAAGCCCGGGTAAAGGAGGAGGGTTGGGCATGGGATTAGCGACCCCATCCCGTAGAAAAGCTAACTCGCTAAATAAACGCTAACCACAAAAAATAATTCAAACCATTTTTTAATATACATTAAGAGTAATATACGAATCTGCGCTTAGTTATTAAAACGTAATGGATGTATCCTGGGGTATTTCAGTGTTGTTGTTGTTGTTTCTTGTTTCTATTTATGCATGTTAGGAATAATTATTTAGTGTAATGTAATTAAAAAGTCAATTTTTCAATTCATTATTCTAATAAAACGTTAATGAAATATATCACAAAAGAGTTATGTGCAGGTTATCGTTAGTTAATAGTTGAATTTATGAATCAATGAAAGCTAGAGTACCATGAAAAAAAAACTAGAAGTATTGGATGACCGAATGTCCCAGGGATCGAATCCCACTAGAGAGGGATCGTGGATGCTCATGACTGAAAAAATTAATGTTTTTTATTTCAGTGATAAGTATAAACACATCAAAAATATTCAAAATAGTAATAAACCGGTACTTATCGGCTCCTATAGATTGTCAGTATTGTATTGTCTACCTTTAGTTCAATATGAAAATAAGTTGTATATATATTCAATCTATTTTCATTTGGATAAAGAGAGATCAAATAATAAGGATGCATAATAACCGCTTTACTATAAGTGTTTTATATTTAATTATAGTGTGGGGTGGGTTACTTATTTCCATATAAGTAGTATATGGTGATGGTCAGGCATAGTATGTATTTCAGTAGAAGATCGATAAGGATAGAGCGGGAACGGAACGTAATTGGTATAAAAATGCATGAACAATGAAATCAAAGACGATGGATTGATATTTGCAGAAGGAACAGTCAAGATTCAGACGATTAATTGTTATTTTTTCAAATTAACTGTTTATTGTGTGCTTGTCAGATTTTAGTGAAATAGTCTGTAATTTCCGTGTGAAGTACATCTAATGGTCTTCAATCGTCTTCTAGTTCACCACAATAGTAGCAAAACCTCAACTTAGAATATTGAATTCTATCGAAACAATTCTCCATAGTACTATTTCAGGAAGCCTGTAAATCACAGTTTAACGTCTACCTGACTTTAGCTCTAAAGATGAATTTCGTTATGTAACCACTTGTTTTTAGCTCTTTGGTCTTATTTTACCATCGAGGTTGTAGAACATTCTTCGACAGTAAGACATATATATTTACAGTAATTTATTTAATATGTTAGATGTAATTACATTATTGCTATACTGTACCGATATATGTGATCATAACGACTTCCAACTCAACTCTTTCATCTAAATAATTTAAACCAACCCTGTAATTATAACCTGGAAATAGTACAGTTTTTATGCAGTTGTTAGGATCCAAAAAAATATATATCCATTCCATCTTATGCAGCTTAAATCCATGTTCTTTCTATCTTACAGACGATAAAGGAAGCTATGTAGATGAAATTGATCATATAATATTGTTCCTTTTTGCACTGAAGAATACATAAAGAGGACGTTCTACAAACAATTGTAGCATATCAGTTTTTTACACTATTCATTGTTCAGTATGGCAGTAAGTTATAAATGTTTCATCACTGAGTTAATACAAATCTCAGCGGATAAAATTTATCATAATATCTAAACAGCTGATAAGTGATCAACATGTTTATAAACGGCCGTATATATATTTTATTATTTATTATTTCAACGCATAAATATTGGTGACCAACGATTGATTCATACGTCGTTTGTTCCCTCAGGATACTGGAGCTCATGTGCACCAGGGTTTTGCAACTCCCCTGGGTGGACCCTTCGTGTCCACCAACCCGTTTAAAGCACCGGAAATTCGGTTTACGTCCTCTCAATTTTGTAAACAACAGTAATACCACAAGAAGTCATTGAGTAGGACTTCTCTGGCAGAGGCTATATACTCGTGGCCATGTGAGAGAATTTGGGGAGGGAAAGCAGACTCTCTCCACTCTCGGCCGTACCAGGACATTTGAGGGCATATATATATAAAAGGAGGTCTAAAGTAGAGAGATAGAGTCCAACGTGTGATCTACTAAACTTCTGAATCCTGAAATTCATTAACTTCTTAAATGAGTACAATATTTATTTATACTAGTTCAACTCATCCTATCGCTAATATTCAGAAATGATTTAAAGTCAGTCTAAAAAAGACAATATCAAAACGGATGTAAATTACATCCGGCTGATGAGTCTCAGACAGTGCAAAACGTTTGTGTCAACAATGACTTTATGGGTAAAGGACTAGTCTTAAATGTAGAAAAGGAAGAAATCAATATGAATCGAATTCCCGTAAAATATCATTTGTAGTCAATCATACTCAAATCTTAAAATAGTTCTTTGTTGAATAGAATAAAATTCTACGACATTGTACATTAAGAAAGAAACCAAATCACCTAATAATTAAATCTTTCTCTCAATTATTAAATTTTACGTCACTCTATATTTTAATAGTTGAGATTATGAGTCAATTGAAGTTAGAACATTATGGAAAACCTGGAAGCACTGGATGGCCTATTGTGGGACTCCTAGGCAGTGTGCATCAACGATCCTGCCTCACGAGATTCGAACCAAGGATCCATCGGTCTCGCGTGCAAACACTTAACCTCTAGACCACTGAACCATCCTGTCTACCTTCAACTAATCGAAGAAATCGTGCGACACATTCACCACTTGTCTTCAGTGAGTTACTATCTCACAACCGACCTCATTGAACTCCACAGGTCACTACTTCTCACTAAAACTCCAGGAAATATCTCTTGAAGTCAGTCATTAGTGAGAAGGGGGGTTGTGGATATTATAATGATTTTAATAGATTTTTTTTAAATATTTTAAATTTTCAAAATTCAATTTGTTTTTCTTCTTCTCTACTGTCATCATATGAATCATCTCAAATTTTTCCACTGACAATAAAGACAAAATGAAAAAAAATCTAATAAAACAAACAATAATGATTGTTCTCATATACACCTAGCAATATTTAATAGTATCTTCTCATTGTTGCTTAGGTCTGTCATTGACCAGTCACTTATTGGCATCTATATATATAAATAGATGCATCCTATGCCGATTGCTTCGAGATTGCCTTAAATCACAAGATTCTATTAAATTATGCCAACATAAATCGGTTGACTACAAAAAAAAAGGAGAAAAATATTTCAAATGTCAACGGAACTAATTAATTGATTAATTAATTAAACTATTAATCAAGAATTGATTAATTAATGAATGATAAATTACCAGTTGTGAATTTTTTTGCTTTTTTTTAACGAAGGGGGGTTGAGAAAGAGTGTGAAGTATGAAGTAAGTCATTGAGTTGTCAAGTGAACAAAAAAACAATATGTTACTGACGTGTTCCTTTAATTATCCCCCTATCGACTTTAGATTATCAATTAAAATTGTTTAATAAAAATAACCAGTGGTGTTCAATCAGGTCTGTTGGGAGATATCAACTTACTAAAGACATTAGTAAATGATTGCTCAACTTCATGGATTTAGTTGAAGTTAAACAATAAAACTGTCGAATGCCGGCTGGTTTAGTGGTCTAATGGTTAAGTGCTCACGCACGAGACTGATAGGTCTTGAGTTTGAATCTCACGAGGTGGGATCGTGGATGCGCACTGGTGAGGAGTCCCATAAAAGGAAGAAACGGCCATCCAGTGCTTCCAAATTTCCAATGGTTATCTATCTTCAATTGGTTCATGATTTCAACTACATAAAAATAATTTTTTTAATAGTTAGATGTTTAAAATTTATAAATAATGGGATGTGAATTTACACTTTGGATAGTAAATAATAATGAAATTCAGGAAAATATGTTTTTTTTTCATTATGTCTAAGATCAGTCAGCTGAATAAATTAATAGCCAAGTGTTAATATTCATTCTAAAATTGGAAGTTAGTCAGTACTGAGTATTTTCAAAGTCGAAGTTGAATCCATCAGTTAGTTTTAGATGTTTATATATGGTATGAATTTGTATTATCTTGTTGTTTATACATATATAACTGAACTGATCAATCATATGATCAGCATCGTAATGAATCTCTTCATGTTAACTGTTTATATGTAGATGATGAAGGATGTGGGAACATTCAAGTACCTGGAAAGCATCGTTGATAATCAAAGAGGATCGGATGCAAATATAAAGGCGAGGATTGGCAAAGCACGGACAGCATTTCTACAATTGAAGAACATATGGAACTCAAAATAATTGTCAACTAAATTCAAAGTGAGAATCTTCAATACGAAAGTCAAGACAGTCCTACTGTATGGAGCTGAAACGTGAAGAACTACTACATCCATCGTCAAGAAGGTATAAGTATTTATAAACAATTGTCTTCGCAAAATACTCAACATTCACTGGTCGGATACCAACAGCAACAGCCTTCTGTGGGAGAGGATAAACTAGCTTCCAGCTGAGGAGGAAATTTGTAAAAGACGTTGGAAGTGGATAATTCATACATAGTGGTATACATCAAACGGCATCACGAGGCAAGCGCTAACTTGGAATTCTTAAGAGAAACGTTAAAGGGGTAGGCCAAATAACATATTACGTTGGGAAACAGAAGCAGATATGAAAAGGATGAATGTTAACTGGAAAGAACTGTGAAGGATTGCCTAGGACGGATTTGGATGGAGAATGCTGGTGTTGGGCGGCACAGGCTGAATGCACAGATAAGAACAAGCAGATGAAGGAAGAATTAGAACTGATACGCGGAAATACATGGAAGACCTAGCAATAACAACAAAAAATATGCAAGAGAAGGAAATATGAGAAAACTGTATGATACAAAGAAGAAATCAGAAGGGAAATATAGTAAACCAGAGAAACCAGTCAAGGATAAAGAAGGCATGTTAATCACTGAGATTCAAGAACAGTGAAACTGGTGAGCAGAACACTTTAATGAACTACTGAATCGACCAGCTCCTCTGAACTCACCGGACATCGAAGCAGCACACACGGATCTTCCTATATATGCCATCCCACCAACGATCGAAGCATCATCATTAGACAACTGAATAGTGGGAGTGCAGAAGGATCACATATCGTACCAACTTAAGCACTGAAATAGGGTATAAAAGTAACTAAGATGTTACACATTCCATTCAGAAAACCTTTGGAGGGAGAACAAGTGTCAGTGACAGACGGGAAACAAGTACACCTCACCAAGGTAGCAAAGACAGGAGATTGCACTTAGTGTGAGAACTACAAAGAGATCACACTACCGTCAATATCAGGGAAAGTTTTCTTCTCCGTTTTTAATTTATTCGTTGATTGTACAAGCTTTCATTACATAACTTTGAAAATTTTATTTTTGCGATTTATATTGGCGTCTTAATTAATGACTCAATAATTTCTTATTTTACCATAAAATGCTATTTTAAAAAGTAAATACCCAGAAATACGATTGTACAGCTCTAGCGAATGATATCATCAATAAGGTAATTTGCTTCTTATCAGTATGGAAATTTGAAGACATTGTAGTATATTTAAAGTTGAATTCACTAGTCAATCTAAGCTAGACCAACATTGGAAACTCAAAAGTGCTGGATGGCCGTTTCATTCCACTGTAAAGTCTCCTCAACAAGCCCATTTACGATCCCGCATGCATGAGTTAAATCCAGAACCAGCATTTGAGATTTAAATCCAAGAATGTTGGTCTCGTGTGCGAACGCTTAACCTCTAAACCACTAAGCCTCCATACTGATAATAATCATGTGCTCATAAGTGACTAAATTCAAGATGAATTTCCTGGAATTCTAGTGAAAAGCCGTAACCAATGGAGTTCAACCGTGTCGAGTATGAAATAGTTATTAACTACAGACAATAGATGAAGGGTTGAGCAAGATCATAGATCGATTGAAGTATGACATTAACACTGTTTGATTTCGGTTCAATGGTCTAGAGGTTAGACGTTCTGTGTGCAGGATCAAAGTTCTTGAATTCCAGTCTCACATGCTGGGTGGTGAATGCTTAGTGTTGAGTAGTCACACACTAGAACGGAACAATCGTCCAATGCTTCCAGGTTTTCAATGGTGATTTGGCTTAAATCGATTCGTCAGTTCAACTATGAAGATTTGCTCCGACTGAATTCTTTCTATGACTTCATATTCGGTAATTATCTTAGTGACTATTTTATCAACTAAGACATTTTATCTAAAGTAATGATTATAATTTTGATTAATATCAAATTTACTTTTTTTCATGCATAAAATTAAAGACTACTTATAAAAATAATAAATTGTAAGTATTATATTCCACTTTGACATAATGATTGGTCAAATAATTTTGAATTCTGTTTAAAAACAGATTCAACAATAATGACAACAGAAAGAAAGAAAATGGCATAAAATTTTCTTTGTTTTGATAGTTGAGATCATGAGTCAAATGAGGTTAGACAATTATAGAAAACCTGGAAGCACTGGATGGCCGTTTCATCCTATTGTGGAACTCCTCATCAGTACGCATTCACGATCCCACCACACGGGATTCAAACCCTGAACCTATCGATCTCGCGCGAACTCTTAACCTCTAGATCACTGAACACTGATAAGTCCTGGGTTCGACTCTCACTAGGTGGGATCGTTGATGAGCACTGCTGAGTAGTCCCACAATAGAACAAAACGGCCGTCCAGTGCTTCCAGGTTTCCCATGATTGTCTATCTTCAATTGACTCATGATCTCAACACTTAGGATTACTATATAATATCCACAAAACCCCTTTTAATAAAATTTCCCCTTTGATTAAAACTATCGAATTTCATTTTCTAATGATAATTTAATTATATAATTAATTACTAGTCAATTTTTATTCAGTTTTAAATTGATGTTCTTCCTTTTTTCCTATTAAATTTAGATAATTTATTTGTCATAGTTTAAGTCTAATGTAAATGAGTTTTATTCTGGTTAGTTTTTTTATAGCAAGATTGTTTTGCTACAGAGTTTGTGTTGCTGACCCCATACCCAACACTCCTGTTTTACTCGGGGTTGAGACTGGCAGTAAACCTAGAAGAGCTAAAGGCGAAATTGCAAACAGACATTAAAAGAATAAATAGCACATGGAAACAACTAGAAAGGATTGCCAATAAAAGAATTCAGTGGAAAATGCTAGTCGGAGGCCTATTCACCTTGACGATGGATAACAAGAGTAAGCAAAACAAGTTGGATTTTTTATTCGAACACTTAAAAATTGGTACAGGGATGCACCAAATACATATGCGTCATACACTAACAGTGAAGCAAGTATTAGTTACCGGTGATTTATGTGAGAGTTGTGATACTACCCGGGAGCCCAAACGAAAGCAGGTAGTTGTATGAGGGTGCCACACCTCAAGCCTTTAAACTGAATGTCTAGCCTACAAGGCAGTGGGACAACGTTAGGAGATGTACTTCCATGTTGGCAGCGGACTAACAATAGGTTTTGTTCCCTCGTGATCCTAGAGTCCATCTCGTTTGGAACCAAGGTTTTCCAGTTCCCGTAGGTGGATCCTCTATATTCATAAACCCGGCTGAAGAGCCGAAAATAAAGTTGTGCCGCAAGAAAGTAATGAGTAAGACTTCCCTGACAGTGGCTGTATTCGCGCGGCTATATAAGAGAGCATTTAGTGAGGGAGAGCAGACTCTCCCCTCTGTCGTCTGTCAATCATCTTCAACTGTGTAAATTTTCGATTGTATATTCACTATATAATACATTGAATACATTAATTACAATGTGTTCTCCACTTGTTTTTTTAAAGAATAGAAATGGAATATATCACAGCTACTAGTGTTTCCGAATGCGTCATTGAGTATGTAATATGCCAATATTTGCGATAAGAATACTCTGTGGTCGTCGGTATTCGAACTAATTCTTATACTTCGTATAATCCTCGTCCTGATAACCGTTACTAGATGACGCCCAACGGTGTATAAATCAGAAGACGAATATCAAACGTTCATTACGTTTATTATCGCACCACACACAGATCAACAAAACCAGAGGCACTCAAAGCAAGAATGGTATGCTAGAACCAAAGAGGAAACGAGTAATTGGGAGAGTAAGTCAATTAACATGATTAAAATGTACATATACATACATAGACAAATGAATGCTTGATAGAATCATTCAAGCAACTAATACTAAAGCCAACAGAATGAATATGTGCGTAGACAGTAGGCAATGCTCAAGCATACATAATCATACCAGAGAAACAATCACAAAAGTACAATGGTATAGATAAGTTATTGTTATTGTACGAATGACTCTGTCAGTTGAATAAGTTAATAAAAGGCCTTAACCAATTTAAATATGTACAAACTCAAACTTATGTGAGCTGCTCTAACACAACTACTTAGCTATGCAGTTTTAAAATAGATGTCTTCAAGTTTCAGCTGGAAGCTATTATTCTATTTACATTGTTTACAACAGATAAGCACTCTTAAAATCTGAATTATAAGACAGATTTTATTCCTATAATTATGAGGATGGGTTTTTTGTAGAGATTTAGTATTTTCATGGTTGAAATCATGAGTCGATTGAAGCTAGATCACCAGGTAAAACCTGGAAGCACTGGACGGCCGTATCGTCCTATTGTGGGACTCCTCACCTGTGAGCATCCAAGACCTCGCCTCATGAGATTCGAACCCAGGACCTATCAGTCTCGCGCCAGAGCAATTAACCGATAGATCACTGAGCCGGCATTCGATGGTGTTTATGTCGAACTCCGACCAGTCCACGAAGTTGAACAACCATTCACCAATTGTCTTCAGTGAGTTCCTATCTCACAACAGACGTCACTGCTTCTCACTAGAACTCCTGGATTTACCTCTCGAAGTTCTCTAAACCAGTTATTTCTGTTCTTGCTTTGTAGGAAAT
The DNA here is from genome assembly GCA_944470415.2 of Schistosoma rodhaini. NCBI lineage: Eukaryota > Metazoa > Platyhelminthes > Trematoda > Strigeidida > Schistosomatidae > Schistosoma > Schistosoma rodhaini. Next base: position 39,448,575 of record OX104037.1, read on the forward strand.
TATTCAACAGAATAAAATGTATCGAACTATTTACTTACATTTTAAAACTCCTTTAAGATGTAATGAAATGGAATCGACTGAAAATTGAAACTTTGAAGTTTACATCAAAGATCAGCTTTTTTACATGCGCTAGAAGTTAAAATACACTCGGTAATGACTTACTTAATTACTTACGCCTGTTACTCCCAATAGAGCATAGGCCGCCGACGAGCATTCTTCAACCCACTCTGTCCTGGGACACTAAGTATTTTCTTCATTCGTCAGTGCACATCTACAACTTCACCATTGATGAAACTCACGATTCCCACGTCTAGAGGGGATTATCATAAAATTTAGTAAACTTCAGGTACCTTTTACTCTGATTAGTCTAATTGAATTTCATTAATTTTATTCGATACTACAATTTTGTTTTGCAACGTGAAATGAAATGGATTAAAATCAATCGATTTGTAGCGGGTAATTTAAAAATTAATGTTACATATTTTAATTTAAATAATAATGAGTTAGACTTTTAAATCGAATTAAATAAAAAATGTTTTTTTTAAAAAAAAAACAATCTCCATGGTAAATAAAACCGATAAAAACATCATATGACAAATAAATGGAGCAAAAAGCATTTTAATTGAAATATTATCAGAAAGGGGATTTTGTGGAGATTGCAGATTGGATGCTCACTGATGAGGACTCCCACAATAGAGCGAAGCGGCCGTCCTGTGCTTCTAGATTTTCAATGGTGGTCTAGCTTCAATCGACTCATGATTCCAACTATGAAAAATACTGAAATCTCCACAAAACCGCATCTGATTATAGTCATATGCTTACTAGTGACTAAATTCAAAATATATGTCCTGGAGTTCTAGTGAGAAGCAGTGACCAGTGGAGTTCAACCAGATCTGTTGTGAGATATCAACTCACTGAAGACATTCGTGAATAGTTGTTCAATTTTGTGGATTGGTTGAAGTTAGACATTAACATCGTTGGATATAGGCCGGCTCAGTGGTCTAGTGGTTAAGCGCTCCCTAGCGAGACTGATATTTCCTGGATTTGAATCTCGTGAGGCGGAATCAAGGATGCGCACTGGTGAGGAGTCCCATAATAGGATGAAACAGCCGTCCAGTGCTTCCAGGTTTTCCATGATGGTCTAGCTTCAATTGACTCATGATTTCAACTATGAAAAATACATAAGTTTAAAACTATGATAAAAATAAAGAGTATTAGAAAGACGTTTTGTTTTAATTTAACATTGTGTCTCTATTGTATCGCACCATTATTATGTTATCTCATAATTTGATGAACTTTAGAACTATTATTCGTTGAATATAATGGCATAATCCTCAATATAAAACTTGAAAGTCTATAGTTTCATGCTAGAAAGGATTAAAAATACATAGTGATGATGTATGGTAAACTACCACAAAACAACTATCTAGTACTTCCTGGATTATTTTCATTTTTCTCATCCTAATGTTAATCTGTAATAGAGATTATCTTTTAAGTTTAACAACTTATAGGAAGAAAGAGATTAAAGGTACTCATAAACTGTATGTATAACTATTCAATACATATGATATCTTCCATTTGAATTAAAGTAGTGATGATTTCAGCATAAGTGAAATGATGAATTTCTATTTCTATCAAGTATAATGAAAACAATTTGAACAAGTAATGTGTCCTTTTTACACGCAAACGGGACGTTAATTTACCTTAGACGTATATCTACACTAGATTCCCTTCGAAAGTCTATTCTACAGGATTTCAATACAACTTAAATCAAGAACATGTGATTAGCCTGACTAGAATGTAAATATATTTCCATACCAAAACTCGGCACAATCCAACAACAAATGGACAATCAATCAATAATCAATAATAAGGATAGGGGAATATATAACTCATCTGACACCTATCAAACTATCTACATGTCTGATTAAGCAAAACAAGTATTCATTATCATTCTTGCCCACATATCAGGGAGGTATCATGTTTTATTGATTTTCTGGTTAATTATTTCAATAGTTAAAAAGAAAGTACATCAAATGAACAAATTGTACACAATAGAATGAATTGTATCATTTAAGATCTAAATAAACATTTATTTAAATAAATTGTGATGTGTGCTACTGATATCGACAGATGTTAGTAGTATATATCATCAATCGAAAGTGAAATGCCTGGTGGCAGATGGTTAAGAAGATCGAATAAAAGAGAACGAGAACACAGAATTATTGAAATGGAAACGAAGGAACAATCAAGTCGGAGATAATTAAACACATTTTGTAAATGAAGTATTTACTATATGTTTCTCAGATTCTACTAAATGACTGTAATTTTGTGTTCAGATACATTCAGTTATCCTCAATGTTGTTTTCATTCACTACAGAATGAGTTCTCGTTGACTAAAATAGAATCTATCTGTAATATGAATCACCATTGGAAACAGGGAAGCACTGGATAACCGTTTTGTTCTAGTATGGGACTCCTCAGAAGTGAGCATCTTCGATCTTACATCAAGGGGATTTGAACCCAAGACCTTCAGTCTCGCGCGCAAATGCCTATCCTCTGGATTACTGAGCCGGCATCTAATGGTGTTAATGTCTAACTTCAATTATTGTTAAGCACTAATTATTTACTGTGCTTTTCTGAGAGGCATTTATTTAATTCAACTGGAATATAAAGTTTATCCAAACAAATCAGTTTAAAAAGCCTCAATATTTCAGCTGAACTAATTGAGAAACTACGTAAGCAGTTATTATCCACGGTTAAATGTCCTCGTAGAGTCATATATTACAAAAGACTAGATACTATTTAGTCGCATATTATATTTGAAACATCAGAGAAACTTTTTTCTTGGTCTTAGTTCTTTGAACGGAAACTATCTGTACGAAATCCTATATGAAAGTACGAGAAAATGAATACTGTCTGACTTTCGTAAGCTTAAGGTTTATAGTGAATTACGCTAACCCATTGAATCCTAATTGATTACTATATGTTTTGACTGACTTAAAAATCCACACTCCCGAACTTCTGAAGAGTCCAGTATTGGAACGAAACGACTGTCTAGTACTTCCACGTTTTTTAAATAGTGGTTTAACTTAGGTCGACTCTTGAATTGAATCATGAAAGAACTTTTGTTTTCATGAAGCATGCGTACAGTAAAACGATTTCTAACTTATTGCCTGAGGCATTTACTTATGAACATAAAACATTGTTATTGACGTCGTTACAGTGAAAATTTATTTGATTTTACCTATAAGAATACGTTGTTGACCCCAACTTTAAAAACGGATTATTATATAGCAGTATGAAACTTTACAAATCGAAGTGTTTCGAGAAAATATGAAGTAAATCATCTCAATGTTTGGTTTTGTTAATTGAGACTATCATGATTAGTGGTTAAGTGGACAACGCCATAGAGTTTGAAGCGAACGGCACTGCATTCAATTCCCTGAGTGAGAATCAACTCTGAGATGCAGGTACATCCAACTAACGAGTACCAAATAGGATGAAACGCGCGTCTGAGATTCCACTGCTAGTCACTATCCATCTTTGTCTATAATGCTTCTGAATTAAGGCAATATCAAGGCAGTCCACATAGTACGCACATATGCCAATAAGAGACTAATCAATCGCAGTCCTAAACATCAATAGTAGTATTCAAGTAAACAATACCAAGTACATTCATAGTTGCAAATGTGTAAAAATCGATTTTTTTTTGTGGTGACATATCATTTAAACAATACACATTATCAATAACAGTATAACAACACTTTAACAAATTCCAATCTATCTGAAATGTACCACCCTAAGATATTTTTCATTCAATAAAACTGTTTCATTTCAGCTCTCCCCCCCATCTCAGCCCTACAAAAAAACAAACAAAAAAAGCAAATCACAATAACATCCTAGGACAACCATTTATCTGAATAGATTAACTGTGAAAATTCCATTCCAACTATTTTTTTTTCACCTAGTAACATCAATATGTTTTTCTATAACAACAATCAGTGATTAAAACATGAAATAAAACAAACAAACAAACCAAAATATTCAATTTTATTGCATAACTTTATCAATTTCCCAAAATATATTTCCACCTTAATTTTTTTATTATTTATATCCATGGAATTTGAATTTTTTCACACATAAGAAAAAACAAAATATTAAAACAAACCAATAAAACTAATTCAATAGTTTAATTTTCTTATTATTAAAATCTCCATAAAACCCCCCTTCTGTTATTGAAAATCAATTTGAATATATAAAAAAATTGGAATGAAAAAGAAAAAAATAAGGGGGAATAAGTTAAGCGGAATGCTACCCCACCCCCACTTCCCCAAAAAAAAAAAGAAAAGAAAAACACAATCGGAAACTAAGACAATAAACACAATTATAATGAAAGGGAACGTAAATAAATCTTTTTTTTTATATTAAGTCATAAAATTATATAAAATCTATTTCATGTCTAGAATAAAATCATTGATATAAATGAAACTAAAATGGAAAGAATAAAGAAAAAACAAAACAAGAAGTCGGTTTATCTCTAATGGTATCCCTATGCAGTTACGTTTATGTTATATCAAAAGTATTATTGTTTAAATACAACTTAGTATTGTTTGTTTGAATCTTCCCATCGATTTGTTAGGACTGCAACTGGTCAGTCTCTAATTGTCATATGTGCATACTGTGCGTATTGCCTCGATATACCTTAATTCACAAGCATGGTTAGCAGAGATGGCGGAGTTAGCAGGATTCAATAGTCGAGTGGATAACGCGATGGCGTTTGAAGCGAGGGTACTGGGTTCGAATCCCAGAGTGAACATCAACTGTGAGATGCAGGTACATCCAGCTGACGAGTCCCAAATAGGACGAAACGCGCGTCCTGGATTCCACTGCTAGCCACTATCCATCTCTATTATTGTTTAAGTTCAACTGATGAATCAGGAGGATTTAATGTAGATGTGATGATAAGGATCGACAAGCAATAGGTCAACGTATCTATAATTAAAAGATTTATGGATCTCAAAACTACTGTTTGTCAACAAACATCAATTTTTGAATATTCGATACAAATGTCAATATAGATCTACTATATGGATCTGAAACATGAACAACCATTATAACGATCATCGAAAATGTACAAGTATTTATAAACAATCGTCTACATTACATATTCAATGTCCGTTGCTCGGATTCTATCAGAATAGCTTACTATGAAAGAGAAGAAACAATTTTTCATCTGTATCGAGAATTAGGAAAAGACGTTGGAGGTGGATTGGATATACATTGTGGAAATCATCAAACTACATCACGAGGCAACCGCTTACTAAAAATCCTAAATAAAAAAAACGAAAAGCGACACACTAAGGAACACATTACGTCAGAAATTCAAGAGAGCCATTTAAAAAATGAATAGGAACTGTAAACAACTTGAAAGTATTGCCCAGGATTGAGTTTTATGGAGAATGCTGGTGTGTGGCACATGCTTCTCAACGAGGGGTAACAAGTAAGTTTGACTGAAGCAAGAACAAATAAATAAATATGTATTTACCAAACCATTCTTATTGAGACAGAAAGGGAGGTCTTTTGCCGTATGTCAGAACATATAGTAATAATAATAATATATTCTGAAAATAATATTTACAGAATTCACACCAGTTTACAGGCATGGTCAGATTGTTATAAAAATCAACATTTAATGTAGAGAACAAACATGAAATATAAGAAAGTTTTATGTTTGCTGGTTTAGTAATTGATAAATAGTTTATATATGGCAGGCCGATGCAACACCAGGGAACTTGTCATTTTTTCTTAAGTGGATAGCCTGATTCTTCTTCATGACCGGAGTATAACAGAAGTTCTCCTGAACACAGTCGTTGTTGTCCAACCTGAGTCCAATGTGTTTCGCCGATTCCAAAAACCTCCAGGTTGTATTTTCTCATTTCTGCAGCAATTCGGAAAACTCTTCCGGTCTCCCACATTGTTCGGACATTCCATGTACCTATGAAAATTGTTGCTCTGGTTGTAAGAAGGTGCATCGGCCTCATGACTTCCGAAGGAACTCGGCTTTCATCATGAGACGTTATAATTATTCCTTCAACTCGGAGGGCAGAGTTTGAAAGGTTTGAATAATTTTTTCTGGTTAGCGTTTTTTTAGCGAGTTAGTTTTCTACGGGATGGGGTCGCTAACCCCATGTCCAACCCTCCTCCTTTACCCGGGCTTGGGACCGGCAGTAACCCCAGAGGAGCTACAGGCGGATTACACTTGACGGAGAAGCTTTGGAGGATGTGGAAACCTTTACATATCTGGGCAGCATCATTGATGAACACGGTGGATCAGATGCAGATGTGAGGGCGAGGATCAGCAAAGCAAGAGCAGCATACCTACAAATGAAAAACATCTGGAGCTCAAAACAATTGTCAACCAACACCAAGGTTAGAATTTTCAATACAAATGTGAAGACAGTTCTACTGTATGGGGCGGAGACGTGGAGAACTACGAAAGCCATTATCCAGAAGATACAAGTGTTCATCAACAACTGTCTAAGCAAAATACTTCGGATCAGATGGCCAGACACTATCAGCAATAAGTTACTGTGGGAGAGAACAAACCAGATTCCAGCAGAGGAAGAAATCAGGAAGAAGCGCTGGAAGTGGATTGGGCACACCTTGAGGAAATCACCCAATTGTGTCACAAGACAAGCCGTCACATGGAATCCTGAATGTCAACGGAGAAGAGGAAGATCAAAGAACACATCACGCCGAGAAATAGAGACAGACATGAGAAGAATGAACAAGAACTGGATAGAACTAGAAAAGGAAGCCCAGGACAGAGTGGGTTGGAGAAAGCTGGTCGGCGGCCTATGCTCGATTGGGAGTAACAGGCGTAAGTAAGTGAGTAAGTAAGTAAGGATAGCCTGATGTTCTGTAAGGTTATTTCTAGTGCCAAAGCGAGTTATTCATAATTATCTACAACTAGAGAAAGTAAGATTAAAGCAAAGAGCTCGGAACAACAAAACAATGATAGCAAGTAAGAGGTTAAACATTTAAAGTTCCGATAATCTCACTTGTGGAGTAAGATACACTTGCATTCAATGCATTTTCAGAGGAGCAAAAGGCATTAATTGAGCGGACAAACAATGGGAGAGAGTTTAACATACGGATAGTTTGAGGTAAATTATTCCAGAGCCTAGAAAACTTACAGGCAAAGTAATTCATATAGAGAGAAGATCTAGAATATGTTTGTTTGGCTAAAGACAAGGAGTTACGAATGTCGTAATGTGAAGCCTTAGCATATTGAATCGCCTGGCTGGATGTGAAGGAGAGTTTGTTAAGTATTTTGAAAAAGAAGATAAGGTTAAGTTTGAGTCTCCTCTTCCATAAAGGGTCAAGCCCTAGTTTACTACACCTCGAATTATATGTCAAGACACTATCAGTTCCAAGAGTACGAAGTGTAAATCGTCTCTGTACTGATTCCAGTCTTAATTTATCCTTTATGCGCGTACTACTAAGGAGAAACGCGCAGTATTTAAGGAGTGATCGAACACAGATTTTGTACATTAATATACGAGATTCGCTGTTATGAAGGTTTCGAGTTATGTAACCTATAAGGCGTTGAGACTTGGACGTTTGTTTCATTATCTGTTCAGTAAAAGACAAGTCGTCTGAGTACCTAAGTCCTAGATCTACTACTGAGTGTAACCTAGATAACATTTCACCATTTATGGTAAGATCGAGGTTGAGTGATGTATCACCAAAGCATAACCAACCACATTTAGCTGTATTAAGCTCCAGTTGCCATTTCGAGCACCACTGTGCTACATTGTTAAGCTCCGAGCTGATACAATTTTGAATATTGCTCTGCTCATGTGGAGAAAATGAGTACACCACCTTAAGATCGTCTGCAAACAGAAGGGACTTACCCACACTAAAACACTCACAAATATCATTAATGAAAACTAAAAAGAGCAAAGGACCTAAGACACTACCCTGAATTACCCCACTTCTAACAGGGACTGCATTCGACAATGAAGAGTTGATTTTAACTATTTGATGTCGATTGCTGAGGAAGGAATCAAACCAGGCTAGTAACGGGTTTTGAACCCCATAAGATGCGAGTTTTCCTATGAGAAGTTGGTGATTGACCATGTTGAAGGCCTTAGAAATGTCCAGGTATAGCACTAGTACTAGATATCCTTGGCTACGAAGAGAATAGACTAAATTAAAGAAGTCAAAATGACATGTCATACAAGATCGATTTTTAAGAAATTCATGTTGCGAATCATCAATAAACCGATGCTACAAAATTAATGTGATTGCCTGTCATCTGTTTATAATAAATATTCAGACGACTTTCACTAAAGATATTGCTATTAAGAGGTTGAAAATTAACTTATTCGTCCTACGAGATACAGGTGTAAATTTCACACTACCCTAATGACTTCTATTGTGTATTATTCCATTGAGTAACATCTCAATTCATTCTGTCAATCATAAATTCTTTTACATCATATTATGAGTTTTACATTACTAATTTATCAAATTTTAAGGCTGTCATACTGATAGTATTGTATCTAAGTTGTAATCAACTGAAGTGAATCCATAAAATAAATGAATTCATGTTATTCAACCATGTCCTTTGTTAAGCAAAGATGGATAGTGGCTAGCAGTAGATTCCAGGACACGCGTTTCATCCTGTTTAGAACTCGTCAACTGGATGTACCTGCATCTCACAGTTGATGTTCAATCTGGGACTCGTACTCAGTAACTTTCACTTCAAACGCCATCGCGTTATCCACTCGGCCACTGAGTCCTGATAGCCACTTGTTTGTGCAATGAAGTGAAGTTTAAATTAATTTTAATATTCTTTGTTTGAATCTTCTCATTGATGTTTAGGACTGCAACTGGACAGTCTCTAATTGGCATATGTGCATACTGTGCATATTGCCTCGATATAGCCTAAGTTCACAAGCATGGTAAGCAAAGATGGATAGTGGCTAGTAGTGGAATCCAAGAAGAGCGTTTTTTCCTATTTATAACTCCTCAGCTGGATGTACATGCATCTCAGAGTTGATGTTCACTTTGGCACTCGAACTCAGTACCTTTCGCTTCAAACGCCATCGCGTTATTCATCTTTGCTTACCATGCTTGTGAAATAAGGCTATATCGAGACAATACGCACAGTATGCACATATGCCAATTAGAGATTGGCCAGTTGCATTCCTAAACATCAATGGGAAGATTCAAACAAACAATACTAAGTTGAATTTATGTTCTTTGTTGTTTCTTTAATTAAATTTATTTACGGAGAAAAAGTTACATATTTGATACAATAAAGAATTGAATATCTTAAGAGTGATAAAATATGAATTAGATATATAGTTGATATATGTGATTCACATTTGGACAAGAATAGTAAACATCAACTCTGGAATGTAGAGACATTCAGCTGATGAGTTTTCAAATAGAAGGAAACTCACATCCCTAATTCCGCTACCACTCACTATCTATTCATGCTTATAATGATTGTGACTTAGTGGCGATGTTGGGGCAACCCATACAGTGTGTACTTGTGGTAAAAAAAAACTGATCAATTTCAATGAGAAGATTCAAACACCTAATATGCATAAATTATGTGGATGAAAGTTTTTATGATATTCTGAATATACTATTACTGGAATAAATGTTATCGCATTTAACCCAAGAACCAATTTAGTATTTAATATGATGTGAAATGACGTAACCTACTGAAGTGCGACTGACAAATCAAATTGCTTGTCTGGGACGTGTCAGTTAGTCAGCTGCAACCTTGGATTAGGCACATATATGCAAAACCTGGAAACCTGGACGGCCGTTTCGTCCTATTATGGGACTCCTCAGCAGTGCGCACCCACGATCCCGCACTCGCGAGATTCGAACCCAGGACCTACCAGTTACGAGCCAGAGCCCTTAACCGAAGCAGTGACCATTGGAGTTCAACCACGTCTGTTGTGAGATAACAACTCACTGAAGGCAATTGGTGAAGTGTCGCTCGTAATTCATGGATCAGTTGAAGTTAGACACTAACACCTTTGGATGCCGGCTCAGTGGTCTATCGGTTAAGTGCTCTGGAGCGAGACTGGTAGATCCTGGGTTCGAATCTCGCGAGGTGAGATCGTGGATGTGCACTGCTGAGGAGTCCCATAATAGGACGAAACGGCCGTCCAGGTTTACAGGTTTTCGATGGTGGTCTAGGTACACTTGTTACCCTGCATCGGGGAGTATAGACCACACACTATGATGTTCCTTCCATCTCTGTCCTCGATAATCATTTTCAGTTGTTTCCAGTTGCTATCCATTCTTTCCACTTCTGCTTCCAATTCTCAGCTCAATATGTCTCTTGATCTTTCTCTTTTCCGTCTCCATTCAGGATTCCAAGTTAACACCTGCCTCGTGATGTAGTTTGATTAATGACACTATGTATGTCCTATCCACCTCAAACGTCTTTTTCCTAATTTGCTCTTCAAGTGGAATCTGGTTTGTCGTCTTTCACAATAGGCTATTGCTGATGTTATCTGGTCAACGGATATTGAATATGTTGTGTAGACGATTGTTTATAAATACTTGTACCATTTTTATTATGATTGAAGTAGATCTCCATGTTTCAGCTCCACACAGTAAAACTGTTTGGATATTTTTATTATATATTCTAACTTTGGTTTTGGTTGACAGACATTTGTTTTGATTTGAACATGTTATTCAGTAGTTGGATTGCTATATATTGGGTTTACCAATCCTTGCTTTTACATATGAGTTATATCCACCTATTTGCTAATGATGCTGTCTAAGTAAGTAGATGCTTTCATATCTTCCAGAGTGTTATCATTAAAAGGGTTCTCATTCTCAATCTATTATTAGCTTTATTCAATATTATACTTTTGGTAAAATATATAATTCTCAGCACAAAATATTTCAACAAATTTCCGTTTCTTAATTCTTGACCGGTTTTAACGATAAATATTGAGTGATCACGAGTTAGAAGTTAACAGTCCAGTAAATCAACATCGAAATAATGTACATTCCTTTCACCGCATATTGCCTCCCAGTAACCGCAATATCTCTGATTGGCCACTTTTGTAACTTGTACAATGAAAGGTTGAACACATTTCAGAGACGAATCTGAATAGGTTAAGCAATTAATTGACATGATGATGTATTGAAACAAACAAGGAAACAAATAACTTGTTGAAATATCTAGATAGTGGAGAGGAACAGGTAACCCAGATACTCAAACAGGTCACGTGTATCCTATAGAAATCCCATAGAAAAATCTAAATAATCAATACGACATATATATATATGTTTATTTTTAAACAAATCAACTAATCGAAAGTACAAATCTAATAAAATACTCAATGAATCTGTTAACTAACCATCAACTACAAAAACGAAAACAAAAAAAAGAAAGAAAAACTTAAAAACTCCAAATTCTCTCAGAAACAAAAACTACCTGAAGTTATTTTTAACAAATACTTCTGTCAAAATTAATTCAATTCCAAAAGTAATCGACTTAAAAGGTATATTATATCATACAAAAACTTCAATGATATTGGTTAGTTATAGTGTCCATTGGTTACTAAAGTATTTGACCAGTTTTTTTATGGGCGTATACGGGTACTAGTCTTAAGGAAGATAGCTTAACTGTGCTTGGACAAAAAAAAAGTATCGTTTTTATTATTATATTGTACCGACTTGGATAATAAATAAAATAAAAATCAACAAAAAATACCAAGTGAAACAAAAGATAACTCTATAGCATTCAATAAAGTGTTAGCAAAGATGGATAGTGGCTAGTAGTGGAATCCAGGATGCGTGTTTCGTCCTATTTCTAACTCGTCAGCTGGATGTACTTACATCTCAGAGTTGATGTTCACTCTGGGAATCGAACCTAGTATCTTTCACTTCAAACGCTATGTTGTTATTCACTTAGCTACTGAGTTCTGATAACCATTTGCTTAGTCAATGGGGTGAAGTTTAAATTCACTTAGTATTGTTTGTTTGAATCTTCCCATTGATGTTTATGTCTGTAGTTGATCAGTCTCTTATTGGCATATGTGCATACTGGGAGTATTGCCTCCATCTTTGCTTACAACACTTGTAAAATAAGGTTATATCGAGGTAATACGCACAGTATGCACATATGCCAATTAGAGACTGACCAGTTGCAGTCTTAAACATCAATGGGAAGATTCAAACAAACAATACTAAGTGAATTCAACAGATTGTTGTGGAAAAGTATTAAATACGGTAATATGCTTCGAAGATCTCAAATTATCTAGCATCCAGAGAAGAAAATTATCTTTGTAACAAAATCGTTTATTTAAACTGTACATTGGAATTTATAGTTGTTTGGTAAATATATGACGGTTGTTCAACTTCGTGCATTGGTTGAAGTTAGATATAAACTCCACCGGATGCCTGCTCAGTGGTCTATCAGTTAAGTGCCCTGGCGCGAGACTGGTAGGTCCTTGGTTCGTATTCCGCTAGGCGAGGTCGTGGATGCGCACTGCTAAGGAGTCCCACAGTAAAACGAAACGGCCGTCAAATGCTCCCTGTTTTCCCCTGATGGTCTAGCATAAATTGACTCACGCTTTCAATTATGAAAATATATGACTATAGAAGGATAGAGAAGATTGCAACATGTAGTGATGCGAGATACCAAATATAAAATGAAGTTAGATAATAATCACGGGGTTTAGATAAGAATAGAAGAATGAAAATAATTTATAAGGTCAGAACTATGAACGATAATTGTTCACTTGAGAGATATAAAGAAAAAAAAATGAAAAACATAAAGATCATAATAATAATCTTCGTGCAAAAACGATACACCCAACCTTTCATTCTTCATTGGCTCTAATTCCCTTCTTCAGTATGTTTTGGTCCTTCATTTGTAATTCTAAACTGTAATCAGTTATCATTATCGTTTCACAGTATTTTTTTTGTGATCGTCGTTATTGTTGTAATGACCTTTTTTTTTATTTTTCTTTATATCCCTCAAGTGGACAATTATCGTTTATAATTCTGACCTCATAAATTATTTTCAGTCTCCTATTTTATCATGACCCCCCCCGGATTATTCTCCAACCTTTTTTGATATTTTCAATCTCGAATCACTTCATAATGCCTTCTTCTCTATAGCTCTATTGACATCTATTTACTATACAACAATAAATATGATTATACAGTCTAAGTAACTGATTTCATCGAAAAGAAAATTGAAATTTAGGAATTTCGGGGTAATTTTTCTGTACTGACCTTCTCTATTATTTGGTTGGTAATCCTCAATTTCAGTTGGTTATTTTTTGTTATATGACTCATGATCATATTTGCTTCTACTACAAAAAAAAGTTATCAACTCACTGAAGACAATTGGTGAACGGTTGCTCAAACATCATGGATTGGTTGAAGTTAGACATTAACACCGTTGGATGCCAGCTCAGTGGTCTATCGGTTAAGTGCTCTGGCGCGAGAATGGTAGGTCCTGGGTTCGAACCCCCTCGAGAGTGGGTTCGTGGATGCGCACTGTCGAGGTGTCCCATAATAGGACGAAACGGCCGTCCAGTGTTTCCAGGTTTTCCATGGTGGTCTAGCTTCAATTGACTCACGATCTTAACTCTATAACTTACTAAAATCTCCACAAAAACCCCTTCTGACAATGATCATGTGCTCACTAGTGACTGACTCCCCCAGGTATTTCCTGGAGTTCTAGTGAGAAGCGGTAACCGGTGGAGTTCAACCAGGTCTGTTGTGAGATAGTAACTCACTGATGACATTGGTGAATGGTTGCTCAATTTCGTGAATCAGTTGAAGTTAGATATTAACACCGTTGGATGCCAGCTCAGTGGTCTATCGGTTAAGGGCTTCGGCTCGAAACTGGTAGGTCCTGGGTTGGAATCCCGCGAGAGTGGGTTCGTGGATGCGCACTGCTGAGGAGTCCCATAATAGGACGAAACGTCCGTCCAGTGTTTCCAGGTTTTCCATGGTGGTCTAGCTTCAATTGACTCACGATCTTAACTCTATAACTTACTAAAATCTCCACAAAAACCCCTTCTGACAATGATCATGTGCTCACTAGTGACTGACTCCCCCAGGTATTTCCTGGAGTTCTAGTGAGAAGCGGTAACCGGTGGAGTTCAACCAGGTCTGTTGTGAGATAGTAACTCACTGATGACATTGGTGAATGGTTGCTCAATTTCGTGAATCAGTTGAAGTTAGATATTAACACCGTTGGATGCCAGCTCAGTGGTCTATCGGTTAAGGGCTTCGGCTCGAAACTGGTAGGTCCTGGGTTGGAATCCCGCGAGAGTGGGTTCGTGGATGCGCACTGCTGAGGAGTCCCATAATAGGACGAAACGTCCGTCCAGTGTTTCCAGGTTTTCCATGGTGGTCTAGCTTCAATTGACTCACGATCTCAACTCTATAACTTACTAAAATCTCCACAAAAACCCCTTCTGACAAAATATATTTTGTCTCAAAATTGCATTTATCTAGTTTCATATTCTTTACATTAGTCTAGGTTAAGTTTCACCCTATATAACACATAGTATGCGTGTAATATTCTATTTCAATTAATATGGTGGTATGTGATATTGTAGTGAACGAAGACTTAGTAGAGCAAACCGATTAGTTGTATAGTGGGAAATTATAGTGTACTTATATAAAATGATGTATTCAATGTATGGTTTTTCATAAAACCATACATTGAATACATCATTTGCACATCTTCTTTTTCCTTTTCTGTTCTTCCCAGTTGAATCTTCTTAATTCTATGCTGGTATGCATTCAACTTTCTATTAGTGCTACATACTACTTTTATCTGTCAACATAAGTAGCATACACCACAATATTAGTGAATTAACCATCAAATATATAAATGAATGTATTCAGTTAAAGTAGTCGTCATGTTTCCTAGATGGTCAGTAAAATTAGATCAGTTTTGCTGTGATTTTTCACTTTGTTTGAATTTTAATGTTCCTTAAAGGAAATACCAGTTTTCTCCCGTCATAATTTTGTACTCGTAACAAAATTGTATCCACTGGAGCATGTCTAACAGCAAATTTGAAAATTTAGGTTTAACTTTCTGAAGACTGATAATTAGTTATCTTTTTTTGGACCTTCAACTACATACTTATATCAATACACTTTCCTCTACTTACGATCACTTCAAATCTTAATTTGGAATTGTCTAATTAACAAAACATCCCTGTAGGTTAGTCTGTTGATTAGTTTGAAGCCACATATAAATCAGAGGAGGAAGAAATAACCTACTTTAATAGTATTCATTCAATAAGAACATTTGCTTACTAACTTATGCCTGTTACCCTTCGTCAAGGAGAATATGCCACACAACAGAATTCGCCATCCAACCCTGTCCCGGGCAGTCCATTCCAGTACTTTCAAGTTGTTATTCAACCTTTTCGTATCTGCTTCTATTTACCTACGTCATGTGTTATTTCGAATTCCACTTTTCCGCCTTCCCTTAGGATTCCAAGTCAGGAATTGCCTCGTGGTGCAATTTGGTGATTTCCTTAATGTATATCCTATCCACTTCCAACGTCTTTTCCTAATATCCTCTTCAGCTGGAAGCTGGTTTGTTCTCTCCCACAGAAGGCTGTTGCTGATGGTATCCAGCCAGTGACTACTGAATATTTTGCGCAAACAACTATTTATAAATAGTTGTACCTTCTTGACGACGGATGCAGTAGTTCTCCAAGTTTCAGCTTCGTACAGTAGAACTGTCTTGACGTTCGTATTGAAGATTATCACTTTACAAAATATCAATCAATTGTCTCACACTTGACTGTTCCTTTTGTAAATATCAGTCAATCGTCTCAGACTTCATTATTTCTGCATTTCCATAGCAATTACTTTGTGTTCCCGTTCTTTCCTTCTCAATCGTCTTGATCTCCTGCTACCAGATATTCTAATCCTGACTATCGTTTTATACTACTCATGTCGATATAAGTAGCACACAAACCAAACCCCCACAAACCTAAAAGATCCTACGTAACTTCTTTAGATCAAAATTTGATTAAAGAATAATTCCATAAGTAGACAAAAGATAAAGTGTAAATAATTTTTTTCTGAAACTGTGTTATATCTTTTGTGCCTGTCAATTGTTATAACATGTGACCGCCTATTAGAAAACAGTGATTTATCGATCGCACCAGTGACACACGAAACCCGTGTGAGCAATCTAGAGTACTTGTCTGTCCTGCCTCGGCAATATGAATCAATTTCAAACTTGCTTAGTTTATATATCAATCAGACAGACTACATCGTACCATAAAATAGAAAATAACATTTGTACAAGATTCGGCCAAATGTGGTTGTGAACGTGGGGAACCGTAATTCATAAATTGGGTATAACTCAAGAATGGTAAATCGTAAAGTAATAGTCTATAAGTCAAAATAAAGCTCATGAAAAGAGGAACATGATTATGAACAGTTTAGTTACTTAACAATAATACAATAGGAAATATACATATCATATTGGTCCATAAATAGTTCTCAAAAGTTTCCACCCATAAATCTCCACGGGATATAACAGACTGTAGATAGAGGAACAGAATATCAAACTGTTAATCTTTCTAATCATAGTTTGTTCACCTATACATTTTAGAATTTTTCTTCATTTCAATCAGAGATCATGAACATTCAACATTAACAAAAAAACGAAAAAAACTAGAATATCCGTTATTCTGATTCGAATAACTTCAGTAGTCATGAGATATTATAACAATAATATACTCAACTATAATTGAACCTTATTTCATACAATTAACTTGATTTAACTGTAATCCGTAATTTACATTTAATAAAATTAAGAAAAAAAATGCTCACTAGTGTCTGTCTCCATGAGATATTTCCTTGAGTTCTATTGAGAAGCAGTGACAAGTCGAGTTCAACCAGGTCTGTTGGGAGATATCAATTCACTCAAGACATTGAAGAATGGTCGCTCAACTTCATGGATTATTTGAAGTTAAACATTAACACTGTTGGATACTGGCCAGTTCATTGGTTTATCGGTTAAGTGCTCGAGCGTGAGACTGTTAGGTTTCGGGTTCGAATCTCGTGAGGCGGGATCGTGGATGCGTACTGGTGAGGAGTCCTGTAATAGGACGAGATGGCCGTCCAGTGCTTCCAAGTTCTCCATGATTGTCTAGCTTCAATTGAATCATGATCTCAACTATATAAAATGACTAAAATCTCCACAAAACCCCCTTCTAATAGAAAAGTATATCAGATAAGTTGCTTTTAATTTATTTAGTAGTATAATGAAAAAAGATTAAAATCTTTTAAAAATTCTTTTTTCAAAGTTTTATTTTCTGAATAATTTGAAAAAAGAAATATGTATGGCAACAATCAAAACAACATATCTTTATAATAGTTAATTACTATTATTATAATACAAAGAAAAATGATTAAAATAACTGAATATCTTACTTATAATTATAAGTAGTATATACATATCTACATAGAAATTATCATTATGATGATGTAAACTTTCTTTTAGGTTTATGAGATGTATATTAGATAATACATAAAATGTGAACATGCTTACAGACATATGGGAACGTAGTTAGTAAAACTCTATGAAGAGGTGGGGGACAAGGGGGATAATCTTCTTTATCTTCTATTCCTTTATATAAATAGTAATGTAGTTTTAAAAGACATCATGAAATATTATGAATGAATCAGTTATCTTTTACTAAACTTTGATTTTTTGAATTGATACATCTAAATATATAAGAAATATACTTAACAACCAATGTTAAAACTTAAATAATTAAATTAATATCTAATACAGCATGATAATGGCAAGTACTCGAGGAATAATCAAAAGGAGTTTTGTGGAGATTTTAGTAGTCTAGTGATTAAGTGCTCTGGCGCGAGACTGGTAGATCCTGTGTTCGAATCTCGTGAGGCGGGATCATGGATGCGCACTGGTGAGGAGTCCCATAATAGGACGAGATAGCTGTCCAGTGCTTCCAAGTTCTCTATGATGGTCTAGCTTCAAATGACTAATGATTTCATCTATGAAAATACTAAAATCTCCACAAAACCCCTTCTGATTATAATCATATGCTCACTAGTGACTGACTTCAAGAGATATTTCCTGGAGTACTAGCGAGAAGTAGTGACCAGTGGATTTCAACCAGGTTTGTTGTGAGATAGTAACTCACTGAAGACAACTAGTGAACGGTTCCTCAATTTCGTAGATTAATTGAAGTTAAACATTAACACCACCAAATGCCGGCTCAGTGGTTTAGAAGTTAAGCGCTCTGGCGCAAGACTAGTAGGTCCTGGGTTCGAATCTCGTGAGGCGGGATAGTGGATGCGTACTGGTGAGGAGTCCCACTGTAGTACGAAACGCCCGTCCACTGCCTCCAAGTTTTCTATAGTGATCTAGCTTCAATGGACTCATGATTTCAACTATGAAAATACAAGATGAATAATTATGCGTAAATATTTTAATTTTGTTGAAGTACAGACAAAGTAAGAATGACTCAATGGCTGAGTTGCTGATGGTACCAGTTAACAAGTATGTGTCAATCGCATTAAAACTTCATTATACTTCAAGAGTGTAGGCATCGCTTGTTAATTATTGTAAACCAACATTAAATCTAAATCATGAAAGTTTTCTTTTTGACTTCTTCCAACCAATTCACACTAAATAAACTGTAACATATTATCAAGTCATTTAGATTAGCCTTCACCTTAAAACTAGATTAATGGTATATTGTAAACATGATAGTATTGACCAGTACTAACCGATGAATTAGTTTTTCAACTTATCAATTTCTTTAATCCTAGATTTTAAATACGAATCAAATGAATCTGATATAGAAATCATTCCCTTTTAACTGTAACGTGAAAAATTCACTTAACCAATAAAGCTGGAAAGAGTTACATGATTGATTATTCACTTCATAGACTGAGGTCGTCGGTATTCAATATTATCATTAAACTTCGTATATTGTTCGTCCTGATAACCGTTATTCGATAACGCCTCAACGCTGGATAAATCAGGAGGCGAATACAAAGTGTTGATTACGTTTATTATTGAACCACGCACAGATTACCGAAATTAAAGACACGTTAAGCGATCATGAAAGAGCAGTGCTGAAAAGCAAGCGAGGGAGCGTAAGAGTAATCAAGTCAATGAACAGATGTGCGAGTCCGTGAGTAAGTGAACAGGATTAAAATGTACATATATATACACAGGCAAATGAATGGTTCATAGAATCATTTACGTGACTAATAGTAAGGCTAGCAGAATGAATATATGCGTAAGTAGTAAGTTATGCTCAAGCATAGATAATCATACCAGTAATAAAAGTACAACGGTATAGATAAGTTATTGTTATTGTACGAATGACTCTAACCGTTAAATAAATTAATCAAAGGGCTTAACCAAATAAGATATATACATGAGCTGCTATAAGACTAACAATATCTCATTGTCATAAGTTAATTTATTCTTTCAGTTTCAGTTTGGAAAGGACATGAGGCTTGATGGCCTTTGTTAGTCCTGACAATCATGGTCTCTTAGCTGATCCAGTTTTCTTTTGAAAGAGTCGACGGATGGAGCCTCAACCACATGCTGAGGTAATGAATTCCACTCGTTGATGATTCGATGGGAAAGTCGATAGTCAACTGACAAGTAATTCGTTCTGCGCTTGTGAACTTTATTGGAGTATCCTCGTAAATTTTCTGTTTTGAAAGACAAGAAAAGTGAGGGCATATCAGGTGCAAATTTATCACTAAGCAATTTGAAAACTGTAATCAAGTCGCCTACGATTCTTCGACATGACACCGGGAATAGGTTAGGCTTGATCAGTCTTGTACCATACGGGAGCTTCGCTAATCTGGGAATCAGTTTAGTTATTGTTCTATGAACCCTTTTCAAGAGTTCACTGACTTTTTTTTAGGCAGGGGTTAGCTGCTTTTATGCAGTACTCAAGTTTAGGAAGCACAAACACTGTCTAGAAAGTCAGAAACGTTTTAGTGTCGAGATGACTAAAAGCCCTACGTATGGAACATAAAGTTCTAAAACTTTTGGCAGAAAAATTTTATTATTATTTTGTCTGAAGAAGAGTTAAATCAATCCCTTAGATAAATATATTCCCTTTTTATTCCATACAAAATATAAAATGTTTCTAAATGTAAAATGTCTATTCTTTGAAGCGGAAAAAAATACATTGTCATAATGTATTCTTATATTATATAACTAATAAACAGCTACCCAATCTATTTGATATGATCATTCTTATATTACAACAGTAAATTGTAAAATTAAAAAACTTTTATAAATCTATTTTTATTTAAGTAGTATTGACAATGTTATTTAAGTAGTATTGATGAATTCATTTAAGAATTGCTTAACTCTTTTCTCTTTTCTTAAAACAGAAGAATTAAACTAGGGAATAAGTTGGTAATTATAAACAAAGATAGATAGAATTTAAACTTCACCCCATCGCACAAGCAAGTGGCTATCAGGACTCAGTGGCCGAGTGGATAACGAGATGGCGTTTGAAGCTAAGGGTACTGGGTTCGAATCCCAGAGTGAAAATCAACTGTGAGATGCAGGTACATCCAGTTGACGAGTCCCAAATAGGACGAAACGCGTGTCCTGGATTCCACTGCTAGACACTATACATCTCTGCTAACCATGCTTCTGAATTAAGGTATATCGATGCAATACGCACAGTATGCACATATGCCAATTAGAGACTGACCAGTTGCAGTCCTAAAAACATCAATGGGAAGATTCAAACAAACAATACTATCCACTATCCATCTCTGCTAAAGATAGATAGTAGCTAGCATTGGAATTCGTGATGCACATTTCATCCTATTTAGGACTTTTCAGTTGGATGTATTTATATCTCAGAGTTAATGTTCACTCTAAAACTTGAATCCAGTACTATTCACTTTAAACTCCATCGCGTTATCTACAAGTGAATTAAGGAAATATTGAGGTAATAAGTACATTATGCACATATGCCAATAAGTGATTGATCAATTACAGTCCTAAAAATCAATGGGAAGATCCAAGTAAAGAATACCAAGTTGATAATTTTTCAAAGTATTACATAATTTTAAAGAGTCACCTTCTTTTATCGATTTTCTATATTGCTATTCACATTTTCCAATGGCTCAAAGAATAAAAGTCAATTATCAACAGTGTAATTAAATTTCATTCTGTTTTTAATTCAACATTTTGAAAAACAATAATAATTCCCATTTCTTTATAATTGTCATCAGAATAGGGTTTGTGGAAATTGTAGTAATTTTAACAATTGAATTCATGATTCGATGTAAGCTAGATCACCATTGGAAACAGGAAAGCACTGGACGGTAGTTTCGTCCTAGTATGGGAATCTGCAGTGTGTATCCACAGTTCCGCACGTGAGATATGAACCCAAGACTTTCGGTATCGCTCACGAATTCTTAGACTCTAGACCATTGGGTTCGAGTCTAGTATATGAGATCATAGATGCACGCTGTTGAGGAGTCTCATACTATGACGAAACGTCCGTTCAGTGATTCCAAGCTTAAGTCAATTTACTTATATCCACATAAGTAGTATATAACGATGATCAGGCATTGAATGTATTTCAGTAGAAGATCAATAACGAAAGAAAGGTAACGAAACGTAATTTGTATGAAAATACATGAACAATAATAATTGGAGACGATGGACTGATACTTTCAGTAGGAACAGTCAACATTGAGACGATTGATTGATAGTTTGTTAATCAACTATTTACAGTATGGTTCTCATATTTTACTGAGATATTCTGTAATTTTGTACTAGAATACATTCGATTGTCCCCAACCGTATTCTTGTTCACTATGGTATTATATCTGGAGGTATATTGAAAAGTTTCCGCCACTTTGTTTTTTACCCCGGTTACTTAAATATTGCGATAACTTTTCATGCTTTAAATACATATATTTAATTAATTATGTATGTATATTAACCGCATAAGACTACACTCAAAAGATTTCCTTATGTAACTTACTAACTATAGTGAAGTTAAATGGTATGAAATTGAGCATAATCATCAAAGTAGTTGGTACTATATATTTCCCTCTTGTCTATCATCTAATGAAACAAGAGGTAAATACAGTAGAATTCATGCATAAATTATACAATAGAAGGATAAAGCATTGTAAATGTTTTACTATTGAAGATTAATATTATTGAAGCACTTTTACAAGATCTTTTCAGTATTTTTATTTAATTTTTATAGTTGAGAGCACCAGTCAATTGAATCTAGACAATCATGGAAAACCTGGAAGCACTGGACGGTCGTTTCATGCTAGTGTGGGACTTCCCAGAAGTGCTCATCCACGACCCCGCCTCGTGAGATTCGAACCCAAGACCTATCAGTCTCGCGCGAGCGCTTAACCACTAGACCACTGAGTCGGTCGGTATCCAACGATCTTAATGTCTAACTTCAACCGATCCATGAAATTGAGCAACCTTCCACCATTGTCTTCAGTGAGTTACTATCTCACAACAGACGTTGTTTGAACTCCACTGGTCACTGCTTCTCACTATATCTTCAGGAAATATCTCTTGAAGCCAGTCAATAGTGAGCAAAGGATTATTATCAGAAGGTTTTTTTATTTAAGATATTCAGAAGTTATAATAATGTTTATTAAAATCTGAGAATTCTTTACTGTAACGAAATATATCACAATTAATGAACGATTAATATTTTTATTATTATTATTAACAGTTATGAGACTCGAACACATTACTGTTCGCTTCAAGCGCCATTGCGTCATCTAATTATTTAATGAGTTTAGATAGCCACAAGCTTATGCCAGCTAGTGGCTATCTAGACTCAGTTTTAGAGTGAATATCAGCACTGGGATGCAGGTAATGCTTAGCTGACGAGTCCCAAATAGTGAGAAACGGGAAAGCTGCATCCCACTGCTAGTCACTATCAAGTTCTGAGAATACTATCTGCATATTCATTTTGATTATGTTCCATTATGACTTGGTTCCTGACTTTATGGTAGGTTATGATTTTCTTGGGAGCCAAGACTCTAAAAGTACCTTGGTCTTCTTTTTATTCCATTTGTCTTAGGCTTCAACAATTTTTCAGTCAAACATGAATCCATCACTGTTTACATACATTGATTTAAATATTTTGTGGCATTTAACAGAGACTTAGTATCCATGTACGTGAAAATGTATGGGGTGAACATTTTATCTGATGTAATATTTATCATAGTTCATCTTGTAAATGATGGTCAGCATTTTTCTTTTATCATTTAATCTTCTGATTTGCATACAATTGACTGGAATGATTTTCCTAACTCATGCGCTTTGCCTATTCTAATTGATCTCCACAAGTTTGTTGATATCCATATTTGATTTATTTCCCATTGTTGGGTTTGACAGATCTTGAAAAAAATTGATTTAAGCTAAATTACCACTGAAAACAAGGAAGCTCTGGGGAGCTCTTTCGTCCTAGTACAGGACTCCTCGACATTGTCCAATACCGATCCCACTATATGGAATTAGACCCAGAACCTTTAGTCAGTTGTGAGAACACTTAACATCTAGACATTCGAGCTGACATTTAATGGTATATGTGTCGAACGTAGATATGTACTGCTAAAGTGTTTCACAATAGAACAAAGCAGCTCTCCAATGCTTCCCAGCTTCCAGCGGTCATCTTTTGTGATAAACAATTTTTGATGAATATCCATGGATAACCGTTTTTTGTAAATAATCATCGAATACCCATCTTCATTCCCCTGCATGGTGATTTCTCTGAAATATATCTAAGTTCTTTTGAATAAAATTTGCGCGAAATTAGTTTTATGAATCGTTGGGTTGTTCTTAAGTTAACTGAGAATTTGATCTGGATGGGCTGGTGTCTGATTTACCAGAGCCGTCAGTTTTCTACTGTCGATTCTAATGATTAACACATCCAAGAGTGATAGTTTGTTGCCCGATTCTTCTAGTTTCTTAAAAGTTCATATTATTGAAAACGCTGTTGATCAATATGTAGGCACTTGACAGCTCTGCTTATTTAATGGTGATCAATAAATTGTCTACATAAGGACAACAAGAACTTCATGATCAAACTAACAACACTAGAGAACGAAACCCCACTCAGATCACCTAAGTTACAAATCTTTTCCCTCATCTCAGACTCTTATTTTTATTTTTCCCTCTTTTGATTATTAGATTATCTTAAATTCTACTTGTACATTACTCACTTCCACTGATTTTTATTATCGTTTGAGTCTATTCCATTTACTATCCGACAAGAGTCATTGGTTTATATTTACTAATGTCCACCCCTTGTTAGAATTCTTTCGCTTAAGTCATTCTTGACATTTCTTCAAAATCAACGTATAGTCAATTGAGACGAAATTTCGAAGATAGACTTCAACATAGATTTATAACAATCAAGTGATTATTAAAAAATTATGAAAAACTGGATAACTATTTCATCCTATATTCACTTGGTGTTGTTTACTTGTATCTTCCTATTGTTATTTAGGCCTGCAATTGATCAATTTGTTGTTGGCATATGTGCATCCTATATGGGCTGCCTCGATATTATCTGAATTCACAAGCTTTATAAACAGTGCGCATCCATGATCTCGTATGTGGGACTCGAACCCTGGACCTTAAATCTCAAGTACAAACGATTACATTCTAGACCACTTAACCGGCATCTAACGGTGTTAATATCTAACTCTAAGCAGACACTGTATCTCTTGATAAACTATTCAACTTCATATCAAATATGAGATAACTTTTCTAAGCAAATCTATTTCATTATTAATTGATTATGACCTAAGCAAATTACAAGTGTGTGACCGTAAAAACATGATATTAGCATTAATTAAACGAACTTACTGTACATGTTCAAGTGTGATATGTATGTATAACATTGGCCTTAAATATCCTATAACACTTGAATATTTCATTAACTAAATCATTGAAGTGTAAAATTCTATACTTGGTCAAAAGATCAGGTACTTGATATAATCAACCCCTTTAATAAGTCTAAAATGTTCTCTTATGATTATTTATGATTTCATAAAACATACTTACCTACTTACTTATGCCTTTTACTCCCAATGGAGCATAGGCTGCCGACCAGCATAATTTTTTCTGGTTAGCGCTTTTTTAGCGAGTTGGTTTTCTATGGGATGGGGTCGCTAACCCCATGCCCAACCCTCCTCTTTTACCCGGGCTTGGGACCGGCAGTAGCCCCCGTAGGAGCTATAGGCAGAGTTGAACAGCGATAGAAATATTACATATACAGTATGGAATTCCCAAAAAATGTATCTGTACTATTCAATCGTTGGTCACCGGTTACCATGGTATTGCATCTCCTTACGATGCCCCACTGCCTTGTGGATCAGACCTTTAGGTTGAAGGCTGTGAGTGTGGTTCCCTAAGAAAATCACCTGCTTCAGTTTGGGCACCTGAACAGTATCACAGCCTTCACGCAAATCAAATGAGATTTGTGCGACGCATATGTATTCGGTGCCCCTTTGTGCAATTATTTAGGTGTTCAAATAAATAAATAAACACAATTCTCCACGGGATACAACAGTTTACAGGATAATGTTTCGTTTAAATTTTAAAGAAAACAGTTGAAAATCTTTTTGAGACTCGTATCGATTATCCAGGACATTTCATTAGAAGTATGACATATTATACTTTTGAAGGGTTATGTCAACTCATTAAAAATAAATAAAATTTTTTCTCATTGAAATTATTGACAGATCAATATGAGACCACCATTGGAAACTTGAAAGCAATAGGCGGTCGTTTCATCCTAGTATGGGACTCTTCAGCAATGCCCATCCACTAGACAGATGGATAGATAGATACATAAACCTATTACGGCTTTCATTAAGAAACTACTGTAATGTGAAAGTTATATATTACTAAAACGGTTTTTCTTGATCGTATCAAACAACTCACTATTCGGATCATCCAGTATACTGACATCTGAGAATTTCCATAAATGTATTAAACAACTAGAAAAAAGGCAAGTCTACTATCATGAATAGTGAGTACATTGAAGTGAATAAGGCTGATTCACCCCTATTTTTTGAAATAAAATTTTATAATTTCAATCCACTCATCTTGTAGTAAGTAATACTGTAGTGAACAGAACACTAGTAGGGACAACCGAATGTAATAAAGCACAAATTACAGACTATCTCACTAAATTCTGATAACCATACAGTAAACAGTTAATTTACAAAATAACAATCAATTGTCTCAGTCTTAACTGTTCGTTCTGCAAATATCAATCCATCTTCTTTAATTTCATTGTTCATGCGTTTTCCTACCGATTGCGCTTCATTTCAGTTCTTTTCTTATCGGTATTCTGCCAAAATACATTCTATGACTGACCATCACCATATACTACTTATGAGGATATAAGTAGACCACACCACAAAACAATCATGGTTATGTTAGAAATTATGTTTCATTTGATATATTGAACGACAATCTACTGTTCTATATTAACCTTATATTAACAGTATGTTATAATAAAGTAAGCATAAAACAAGGAATATGTTATTATCTTGTTGGTGAGGTTGATCTGGTTCAGTTGTGGAGCTTCCATACACACGAGTATAGATTAACAACGAGGCAAAATCACTGTTATCAGTACACGCAAACAACAATGGACATGAATTCGATTAGTGAGAAGTCAAAATTGCGGATAGGAAAAACTCCGAGAGTGTTCAAAAGGATTTCTAGAAGCACGGCTCATTCACATCAGTTAATAATCTATGATAATATTGATACAAATCCAATTTGTGAGCCGAATCTGGAAGAAAATCATAAATTAACAGACCTGAAGTAGACTGTCAATATTATTCAACAAGAATCCAACTGCTAATGAAGGCAGGAAATCGCAAATTAGTCCACCATAGCAAATTGATATAAAAGAAAACGAAAGTTGAGTAAATAAATATTTTTTGCAGTTAACTCTCCATCAACTGTTTTATAGCATATTTGAGCAAAGTTGTTTATTTGGGATATGGTTGCTAACCACGCCAAACCATCCTCCTTTATCCGGCTTGGGGTGGGTAGTAACCCTAGAATGTCTTCAGGTGGAGTTTCATAATCAAGACTATATAGTAGTGTCTACGTTTTATAGTTGAAAATGAAATCAATTCCAAATAAATGGTGACTGATCAATTCAACAATGTTTTCTCTTAAAACAATAATGAATTTGAATTTCGAGGAGTTGTGGAGATTAAAGTTGATCAAAGTTGAATTCACAAGTCAATTTGAGCTAGACCACCAGTGCTTCTAGGTTTTCAATGATGATTTAGCTTAAATTGACTAGTGAATTCAACTGTCAAATTACAAATCACAAAGCTCTAAAATTGATAATAATCATGCGTTCACTAGTGACTAGCTTCAAGATGGATTTTCTGGAATTCTAGTGAGAATCTGTGACCAGTGAAGTTTAATCCGTCTCGAGTATGAAGAAACTATCCACCTCAGACAATGGATGAATGATTGAGGAAGATCATGGATCGATTAAAGTTAGACATTAACACCGTTGGATACCATCTCAGTTGTAAATAGGTTAAGAGTTCGTATGCGAGAACGGAGGTTCTGGGTTCAAGTTCCCTTGGTACGGAATCGTGGATCCGTAATGCTGATGAGTCCCATACTAAAACGAAACGATCGTCCAGTGCTTCCAGGTTTTCAGTTCTGGTCTAGCTTAGATTGACTTATGAATCCAACTTTGAAAATTAATTTGAAGCTCAACCGATATATAATTAGATCCAGCGACATGATTATGTAATTGTTGAATATAAATGTTTAGCGTTATTTGCAAAATCATTAGTGTGTAACTGATATATGGTTGCAAAGTCAAATAAACAATCAAATTATTAAGACAGATAGATGATGTAAAATGAAGTTATAAATTCAGAATGACTATAATTGAAAAGATTTTACAATTGGATAAGATTGAAAATTTTAAGGAACCTAGTAACTGGGGTTAAGACTTACTTACTTACTTACGCCTATTACTTCCAATGGAGCATAGGCTGCCGACCAGCATTCTCCAACCCACTCTGTCCTGAGCCTTCCTTTCTAGTTCTATTCAGTTGATGTTTATTCTTCTCTTATCTGTTTCCATTTCTCGGCATATTGTGTTCTTTGATCTTCCTCTTCTCCTTTGGCCTTGACTATTCTAAGTGACATCATGCCTTGTGAAGCAGTTGGGTGATTTCCTCAATAACTGGGGTTAAGAAGGTCACGATAAATTAAGAAGCTGAACAAAATTTTCCTGTACACCAAGGTTAAGTTTGTTGATGTGTTTCATAAAGATCCTACAAATTGAAAGTCACCTGTAATAATTTAAATACTCGTGTTGTTCTTTTTTGTTGTATAAATTAACCTTCGAAACAAAATTTCTTCAATAATTTCTATGTTCTGTTCTCTTTTCAAATATCAAAGTATCGACAAATGTAGATACTTAATAAACGGCTGAAAAAATAGTATTTAAAGCGTTCAATTTCGCAAACATCTCATTGACAATGATGATTAGCGCTTTTTTACAGAGTTACTTTTTTCTACGAGATGGGGTGGCTAAGCCCATGCCCAACCCTCCTCCTTTACCCGGGCTTTGGACCGGCAGTAACTCTAGAAGAGCTTACAGGTGAAGTTGTCATTGTCAATAGCCACTGACTTATTAAATCACTTACAAACAGATAGAAACTAATGAATAATTCAGTCTTGAAATTTCATAATGAGAATAACTAAATATGACCCTTACAATGTTTAGTGTATAAAAATGTATTTGTATAATATGATTCTCTGTTTTATGATCGAATAGACATGATGACTAAATGATAATTTAGAATTTTCAAGAAGAAGAAGATAAAGGGAACGACTTCAGAATAGGCTATTAAAAAAAAAAACACCCGAACAAGTATAATTACCTCTAATGAATAATAATGAAAATAAATAACTTCATTAGAAACAAAGAGAGTACTGCCCATAGCAACCGAATGTTTTCATGGACACTTTTTTTTAAATGTTTTATACTTGTATCCGATACTATTTCTATGTACTTTGTCATCCATATATATGTATACCTATATACTAACTAATTGACAACTTATCATTTACTATACTGTTTTAAAATGATAGAACAATAAATCTTACATACATACATACATACATATACTACTTAATTTGACTGTTTTAAACAAGGCATTTATCATATATAGTTTCTTTTGTAAGTATTTATTTTCCACTAGTATAATACTCTATTGTCTCCTTTGCTAGTTTACTTGTTTTCTTATATATTCAATATGTTTAGTTAGTTAGTTTACTGTTTACTTGAACGGGTTAGAATAGTAATGACTTTCCTTTTGGTTGTTTCTTTAGTTACTTTTATTCTTATTTTTGTATACATCTATACATCTAACTGGCAATAAAATAATAATGATAAGGAAACTAGGAAATAAAACATGGATTCGTTTTTCAAAAAAAAAAAAGAGAAAGAGAGAAAGAAGAGAACTTGGCAACAACTAATATAATATAGTCAGGTGACTTATATGTACATAATTAAATGTATGGAACTCGATAAATGCTAAACTGATTCATTTCTTATAGTTTGTTTGAATCTTCTTATTAATGTTTAGGAATGTAATTGATCAGTCTAATATTGCGAAATGTGCATACTGTGCGGATAGCCTTGATATTGTCTTAATTCACAAGCATTATAAGCAAAGATGGATAGTGACTAGAAGTGGAATACAGGACGCGCGCCACTTCGTCCTATTCGGGACTCGTCAGATGGATGTACCTGCATCTCATAGTTGATGTTCACTCTGCAACTGAAACCCAGGACCGTTCGCTTCAAACGCCATCGCGTGATCCACTCAGCTACTGAGTCCTGATAGCCACTTGCCTGCGCAATGGGGTGAAGTTTAAATTCACTTAGTATTGTTTGTTTGAATTTTCCCATTGATGTTTTTAGGACTGCAACTGGTCAGTCTCTTATTGGCATATGTGAACAGTGTGCGAAAGGTACTAGATTCGAGTCCTAGAGTGAACATCAACTCTGAGATGCAGGTACATCCAGCTGACGAGTCCCAAACGTGCGTCCTGGATTTCCTGTGCTAGCCACTATTCATCTTTGTTTATAATGCTTTTGAATTAAGGCAATATCGAGACAATACGCATAGTATACATATATGCCAATAAGAGATTGACCTGTTGCAGTCTTAAACATCAATGAGAAGATACAAATAAACAATACTAAGTGAATTTAATCTTTAAGCTAGTTGGTATTCTTCGCAAGATTTGAATCTATATTATTTGATCGTCACAGTCAGAATTATTTAGGTGACAATATATACTGTTTATGACAGCTTTGTATAATCCTAATTTATCAATTTAAAGAGATCTTGATCAAATAGATAGCCATTGTTCAAATTATATTATTGTTATTATCCCATGACAATAGATCTTTAAAAAAGTAACCCAGTATTGAACAGTATTCTATTCTAGTTA
The DNA here is from genome assembly GCA_944470415.2 of Schistosoma rodhaini. Taxonomy (NCBI): domain Eukaryota; kingdom Metazoa; phylum Platyhelminthes; class Trematoda; order Strigeidida; family Schistosomatidae; genus Schistosoma; species Schistosoma rodhaini. The sequence goes on from OX104037.1 coordinate 39,479,176, forward strand.
ATGTTTAACCCACTTTACTTTATTATGCATACATTTTTGGAAACCCACCATTTATACAAAAACATTAAAAAGGGATAGAATCAATGTAGAATGCATAAATCTAAAAAGAATCAATTATCATTATCATCTTATCCTACTGTTATCCCTAAGGTAATTTGTCTTAGTAACAATAAGTAATTTTATCCAATAAAATTTTATTTTTTAAAAATGACTTTCAATAAAAAAAGTCAATAAAATGCAAGACAATATCATTGTACGATAAAAGAGAGATTACCAATCATTCAATAAATGATTGTATATAGTTAAGATCATAAGTCAATTGAAGCTAGACCACCATGAAAAACTTGGAAGCACTGGACAGCCATTTCGTTCTATATTGGAACTCCTCAGCAGTGATCATTCACGATCACGCTTTCATGGGATTCGAACCCAGGACCTAACAGTATCGCGCCAGAGCACTTAACCGATAAATCACTGAGCTGGCCGTTATCCAAAAGTGTTAATGTCTAACTTCAACCAATCCACGAGACTGCGCCAACAAATTCCGTTGTACTGAGGTAGATACCTGTCTCTACCTGACATGGACTAGCTCCACTAGCCATGACTTCTTACTAGAACTCCAGGAATTACCTCATGGAGTCAGTCACTAGTGTTTGTAATTTTACATAGTTAACGTCATGAGTCAATTGAAGCTAGGCCACCGTGGAAAACCTGGAAGCAATTTCGTGGATTTGTTGAGGTTAGACATTAACACCTCTGGATGCCGGCTCATTGGTCTATTGATTAAGTACTCTGACGCAAAACTGTTGGGTTCTGGGTTCGAATCCCGCGGGGCGGGACCATGGATGCGCATTGATGAAAAGTTCCACAATAGGACGAAACGGCCGTCCAATGCTTCCAGGTTTTCTACGGTGTTCTAACTTCAATTGACTCATGATCTTAACTATATAAAATTACTAAAATCTTCACAAAAACCCCTTTGTGAAAATGATTGTATCAATGAATCAATGGAAATTATTATTCCCATCTATTGTTTTTATTATCTTGAACAATGTCTCCTATGACATTGATTTTAGCACAGATTTTTCATGAATCATTGATATAGATATATACATATGTATTATTAGTCTTATACAACTATTGTTGCCAACTATATGTATATATAATGCACACTTACATATAAGTAGTGTCACAATGAATCATACACTTTAATCTCTTTCCCTGATTTTTATTATAAGTCATAATAAAATATCTTGGTCAGCTTATAAAATGGATGTTATCTTGATATTATCAAAACAATATAGAGGGGATTCTTTACAATGTGACTACTTTTCAGTAATCACATATTCAATTGTGGACATACATTAAGGAAATCACCAATGTGCATTACAAGGCAATCCCTTATTTGGAATCCTGAAATGAATCGGAAAACAGGAAGACCAAAGAACACATTACGTCAGGAAATAAAAGCAGATATGAAAAAGATAAATAAAAACTAGAAAAAACTGGAAAGAAAGGTCCAGGACAGAGTTGGATGGAGAATGCTGGTAAGCGGCCTATGCCACTCGATGAGGCTAACAGGCGTAAGTAAGTAAGCAATATTCAATTGTGTACAATTCTAAATATATATGATTTTTATCACAGAGTGTTGTCGTGATTGTTAAATTTTATCGATTACGTCAGTGAGTGAAAATCAAGAATTACTGTACAGATATTTTTTTCTAACATGGGACTCTTCAGTAGTGTTCATCAACGATTTAATCGGGGGACTTACACAAGATCTTCAGATCTCTCCAAGAGCATCTAAACTTTATACGATTAATCTACCACCTATTACTGTTTATAAAGTGAATTAACAACATGATTTTTTCTGTCAAAACTTCATGATTATGGTTTCATGGTTGACTTTTCTTCCTAGCATGCAGAACTTTCACATTTGATAAATTTACCATGTATTTACGGATTTATCTGTTCCTGAAGAGCTAGATACATGGACTATTTGATCAGTGTTTCAACTAAAAGGATCCGAGAACACTATTCTAATAGTCAAAAAGTAAACAAAATTAGCTGTTTAGGAATTTTCCTATCAGAATACCCATATGAACAGATTCATCACTTAAAATGTAAACAGAAGCTTGGCAGAGGAAGTATATTTTTTCCTGCTGTACGATAATACGATCCTTCCAGATCGTATTACTTAATCGTTTTCTAGTTTCTAGAACATTCTAAATCAATCTCCTTCAATCTTTTGAACGATTTCACATTCACTCAATGGATGTAGTGAACATATTTCAGATGATTAACAGACAATGTGACTCTCTGGTGTTGAAATTCGTCAAACCAAAAGCGAAGATAGATCCTTCAGAGCAAAAGTGAATTAAACACTTCGATCGTTTTTTTCACTCTTATTATTTTTTTTAAATAAGTATGACCACGATCTCCTGAGTTTCACTCAAGTACCTCTTTCTTTTTAATTTTCCTAGATTACTGTTTTATTCCGCTTTGAAAATCGTCTTGAATACTCTTGTATCGTCACTTCAAGAACTTGTAAAGCTTTATTGAATCCGTAATTCTTAACTTCAGTTACACTCCAAACGACTTACTCAAGGAAGCTCTAAAAAAATCAGAATGAGCCAAAGATATTCTATTTAATCATTTTTCAGAAGAACATTCCGGTATCTCAACGTATAGCTTACCGATTGGATAAATACTAAAACTCACTGTATGCAGATTGGATAACTGTAATAATTTCGTTTTTATTAAGAACTATACAAACCTGAGAGTTTTGAACCATATTTGACACCGTTTGGAATAGCATTCCTTCGTACTCATCTTCTGTCATTAACTTGTGACTTGGAGGGTTCAAACGTTCTAGTGCTCAAGTAGTAAGCGGTATATCAAAGAATCGAAACTCTAGATATAACAATCTCCATTTATTAATAGACAATTTTTAGGTAGCAATAAAGAACACAATGGAACCCGACATGAGCTTATTTTATTCTTCAATAAATCTCATTCATACTTCATCTAAATCGTTGGATGAAAACTACTTGTATGAATGTTATATCCCATGGAGATTTATGAATGGGAACTTTGAGAACTATTTATGAACCAATGTAATATGTACATTTACTATTATATATTATAACGGCCGTCCAGTACTTCCAAGTTTTCCACGGTTGTCTAGCTTCAATTGACTCATGATTTCAACTTTGAAGAGTAATTATTATATTAGAAAACGCTCCCACAGTTTCTAAATGTTCAGCTGATTATATTGTAATGATCACTAACGCAGGCGGGGACAACCACATCGTTGTTCATACAAAATTACAGAATTTCTTGGTAAAATATGAGAACCATACACATTGAATATTTAATTTGGTAATTTCCATCATTTGTCCATCATATTCTATATGATTCTGCCAATTCACAATTCGTTTCTATTTCTCTTTCTATTTTCTTCAATTCGATCTTCTTAGCCTTCTGCTACCAGATTTTCTAATTCCATTTGGCGTTACATACTGTAGTGAACAAGAACATGAGTGGGGACGATTGAATGTATTTAAGCTCAACATTACAGACTATCTCATTTCATTCTGATAACCATACAGTAAACAGTTAATTTGCAAACTACCAATGAGTTGTCTCAATCTTAATTGTACATTAACACCGTTGGATGCCGGCTCAGTGGTCTATCGGTTAAGTACTCTGACGCGAGACTGGTAGGTCCTGGGTTCGATTCTCGCGAGTGCGGGATCATGGATGCGCACTGATGAAGAGTCCCACAATGGGAGGAAACGGCCGTTCAGTGCTTCCAGGTTTTCGATGGTGGTCTATCTTCAATTGACCTATGATTTCAACTGTGAAAATCAATCTTAATTTTCCCTTCTGCAAATATCAGTCCATCTTCTCTGATATCATTGTTCATGCGTTTTCGTACCGATTGCATTTCATTCCTGTTCTTTCCTTATCGATCTTCTTCCAAAATACATTCTATGTTTGACCATCACCATATACTACTTATGAGGATATAAGTAGACCTCACCACAATACTATTAGAATATATTTTCAAAAACCTCTTTTCTTTGTATTCCTTTTACCTTGTTACTCAACCAATAAATTAGTTTGTTTGGTTAAGATTTTTTTCTTCCAAAATAAAAAGAAACTACACATCTGTATTCACTTCAAGTTAGAATTCCCATAATGATCAAAGTAATCACTAACCATAATCTTTTGTTTATTTACTCAACTGTATATGAATGTGTACAATATTGAATAATTTTGAATGCCGCCATGTAATTTTCATTGTTTACATACAGAATTGTGGTTATTTTTCTCTTTTCTTTTCTTTTCTTTTTTTTGTTTGTTTGTTAATCTGTTTGTTTTTCATTTTATTATTTACTCTTTTCATCAAGTTTATTGACTAAATAATGTGGGGGGGGGGTGTTGTTTTTTTCTTTTTGTTTAACATCAAATTACATTTGTTTGCCTTTTTTCAGAATGAGTAAACTGTGTGTGTGTGTATGTGTGTGAGTGAGTGTATATTGTTGATGGGTAACAAATTAGAATAGAACAGTTGTTCAAGGATTCTCGACTCAACAAGAAATCCTGAATCTCGTTTATTTACTAGTTGTCGTTCATCTATAATGCGTACCATAGATCATGAGAGAACTGATGCTTCAGGATGAAATCAAACCTCATTCACCTAGTTTCACGTACTTAGAAGTTAGTATTGAACTGTTCAAGTTAAAAGTAAACACTGAGTAGAGATCACTATCACGTTTATTTTGCTTTTACTACACAGTATTAAAAATCTTTTAAAATATTGACTAATCAGTTGTACCCATTTAAATCATCAAGACGAAAATTCAAACACCTACACAGAACTTAATACCCACCAAACGAACTGGTGAGTATCTAGACATCGTAGTTTACTGACTAGCATATTGGCGTTCAAATGGGTAGGTAATGTGTTCATTTTTCAGTAAAAATTATGACTTTTGGATCTAAAAATGATTACCAAATAAAACGAAAGCGAGTCCGAGATCCCATTAAGAAACCAATATCAAAATACGTTACATGTATGATTTTTTGATAAAACGGTAAATCACTAACCATAATCAAATTATCGGTTTTATACTTATCCTATGTGAAAATGATGAAATCTCACCTACTGAATGACTAAGCTTATTCATATAATTATGGTGTACAATTAGGGAAATGGGTGATGATGACTAAATTATGGTGAAGTATGAAAAGAGATAATTACATTAGTACTAATATGATTTGTAATGAATAAAAATAATAACGACTCATTTTAAGTTTTGACTATGATTCTACATGTGGATTTGTGTGTTTAAAGCTCTTCGAGTTTGAATGGTTCCGATCTGAATATATGAAGACTATGGGATTAGACTTATACAAGTTCTCTATAAACTCCTACTTACTTACTTACTCCTATTACTTCCAATCGAGCATAGGCCGCCGACCAGCGGCCAAGTATATAATTGTAGTTCTAATTTATTGACTTTGACATGTAACGTAATCATTGTCTTTAAGTCTATTGTATCCAATGTCTGTTTAAACGAACTTGATTTATTACATGAAGTTCGATAATGTAGGACTGGCAGTCAATAATCAATCTTGCGTTCCCTGTACTACTATGCGGACCTACTATTTAATCCACAAATTCAAATTATCAAGCATAAAAATGTAATTATAATCTATTGACTATCGTTGCCTTAGTTTATGATTCTCTAAATTATTTCTTGAAACGGAATACAACAAAATATTCACATAGTGTCTAATGCTGATGACAATTGCGGTGTTTTCACCCATATAACAAGAAAACTATTAATGGAGCCTACTGTAATGAGTTTCATGCTCATTGTTGAGATTCCGGCAGAATATTAACGCTGCAGACTAATTTCAGCAGGATAACGATTGCAAACTAGGGATCACAGAACATTTATTTCATTCTCGTTTAGGTCTTTTCAACAGTGCCCAAAGCAACACATCACTGGCGATTGAACCTAAGACTAAAAACTTACTAGGTGATTGTGTCACCATTTAAACAAATGTATCAGAATCTAATGGTTCAAGATGGTGGGTAGCCTTGTTCTCTAGCAGCGGTTATGACTACACTCCGTTGATCAAAACTTCTCACTAGAACACCTGGAATCACATCTTGAAGTGAGGATTTGATTACTATTGATATGATTAGTAGTAGTATAAAGAGATTAGGGAGATTGTGAAATATTCATAGTTCGAATCAAGAAACTAATTTTAGTTGGAACACCATTTAAAACCAATGAGTACTGGACAATAATAGAAAATGTTAATGCAATCTTGTAAATCGACTGAAGTTAAACATGTTCACCATTGAATTCTGGCTCATTGGATGTACACTTAGTAACTTGAAGATTCTGGTCTCGATCTCTTGTGTTGAGGTCATGTAAAGATATCATTAGGTCTTATATTAAAACAAAACAGATATCCAATGCCTCCTAATTTTCTTTGGCTATCTAACTAAGATCAAATAGTAAAGGCTATATCGAGACAATACGCACAGTATGCACATATGCCAATTAGAGACTGATCAACTGTAGTCCTAAACATCAATGGGAAGATTCAAACAAACAACACCAAATGAATTTAAACTTCAACCATTGCACAAGAAAGTGACTATCAGGACTCAGTAGCTGAGTGAATAACGCGATAGTATTTAAAGCGAAAGGTACTGGGTTCAAGTGCCAGAGTGAACATCAATCGTGAGATGCAGGTACATCTAGCTGATGATTCCCGAATAAGACGAAACAAGCGTAAAACTGTATTCCATTGCTACCTACTATCCATCTTTGCTTATAAGATCAAATATTGTTTTAAAGAATGAAAGTCTTGCAATCCTCCTCCTCCTCATCCTCCTCCTCCTCATCATCATCATCAACATCATTACTGACATCAATCAAATAGAAAATATTTCATCAAATGTAATTATAGACTGACTGACCTAAAAAATTTTCACCCTGATATTCTCAAAAAAAAACTATAATCAATAAATTTTAATGATATTTTTTCAAGAAAAAACAAATAGGGAAATTGTTTATTTAACATTTTTTTATACCAAAAAATTTAAATAACCCTCAGATTTATTCCATGATTTTATTATCCATTTCAATATTGACGGTAAAATATTTTCAATCATTATTCATTAACAATTCCTTTTTTTAATTGATGAGATTGAACATCGAATAAAATGAAAAAAACAAACAAAAAAAAACAAAAGAAAAACGAAAAAACAGAAAAAAACGGAAAAAAGCGAAAAAAAAGCGAAAAACAAAAAAAAACACTAACCGGTATGATTAATATTATTGTTTTTTAATTTGTAGTGGAATAGAAAAACATAATCAAACATCTTTATTATTATTTCTATTTTTCATCTTACTTACTTACTTACTTACTTACTTACTTACTTACTTACTTACTTACTTACTTACTTACTTGCTTACTTACTTACTTACTTACTTACTTACTTACTTACTTACTTACTTACTTACTTACTTACTTACTTACTTACACCCGTTTCTCCCAATCGAGCATAGGCCGCCGATCAGCTTTCTCCAACCCACTCTGTCCTGAGCCTTCTTTTCTAGTTCTATCCATTTTTCGTTCATTCTTCTCATGTCTGTCTCTTCATTTCTCGGCGTAATGTGTTCTTTGGTTTTTCTCTTTTCTTTTGATCTTCAGGATTCCATGTGAGGGCTTGTCTTGTGACGTAATTGGGGGATTTCCTCAAAGTGTGCACAATCCACTTCCAGCTCTTCTTCCTGATTTATTCCTCTGCCGGAATCTAGTTTCTTGTCTGCCACAGTAACTTGTTGCTGACAGTGTCTGACCATCGGATCCGAAGTATCTTGCGTAGACAGCTGTTAATAAACACTTGTATCTTCTGGATGATGGCTTTTTCCCTCTACTGGAATAATATTGTAAAAATTAGCTCAAATTTATTAGCTGAAATGAAAAGAAAGATTTATTTTATATAGTTGAAATCATGAGTCCATTGAAGCTAGACCAATATCGGAAACATGGAAGCACTGGATGGAAAATTTTTGTCCTATTGTAGGACTCCAAAAAACCCCCTTCTTACTTACTTACTTACATACATACGCCTGTTACTCCCAATGGAGCATAGGCCGCCGACCCCCCCTTCTAATAAATATTTGTTTTTGTAAAACAAATTAGATAATTTAAACAAATTTATTATTTGCTATGATCAATGAATATATTTAATGAAATATTATAGTGAACGAGAACACAAATGAGAACAATCGGATGTTGAATACAACATTACAGGATCTCTTAGTAAAATCTGAGAATTACATCGTAAATACTTCACCAATTGTCTCAGACTTGATTGTTCTTTCGTTTCCATATCAATCATTCTCTGTTATGGTTCTCTTTTCTTCGATCTTCTTAACCTTCTTCCGCCTGACATTGATGATACATTACTATTTATATCTGTTGACCTCAGTAGCGTACAATACAAAATATTGTAGCAGAAACTTATTCAAGTTAACATTATTTAATAATTATTTAAATAGTTATAATTATATTTCAATTTAAAAATAATCCTAAATTCATATGCCATAATTTGGATAAGTCAGGATAAGAACGTGAGTTTACATGTTTTCCAGTTCAGTGTGATGATTAATTACGTACTTTCACCTGTTACCACTCGTGGAGTAGCATAGGCCGCTCGAAAGCAATCTCCATCCAACCCTGTCGTTAGCAATCTTTTCCAGTTCTTTCCAGTTAATATTCATCCTTTTCTTATCTGCTTCTATATTTCCTCTTTTCCGCTTGCCTTCTGAACTTCAAGTTAACACCTGCCTCATGATGCAGCTTAGTGATTTCCCCAATTTGTGTCCTATCCAATTCCAACGTCTTTTCCTAATTTCCTCTTCAGATGGAATTTGGTTTGTTCTCTCGCACAGTAAGTTGTTGCTGATGTTATCTGGTCAACTGACATCGAATATGTTGTGTAAACGATTGTTTATAAATAATTGTACCATTTTGATGATGGTTGTAGTAGATCTCGAAATTTCAGCTCTGTATAGTAGAACTGTTTTGATATTTCCATTAAATATTTTCACTTTGATTTTGGTTGACAGACATTTATTTTGGGTTCTTTATTTTGTTCCTCAAGTGTACTAAACATCAATGGGAAGATTCAAATAATCAATACAAAAAGAGATGTTATTATCTTGTTGAACTTATTAGATTATAAAGAGTTTTTAATTATTGGAATATGTCTACGGAAAAGTCAATAGGCATCAGGGAATCTGCATACAAACCCTTACACTGAGTGAAAAACTAAATCCATTTATGTCTCATAGAGAACACAATAACTCATAACTGTAAGCAATTCAATGAACATAACAATCATATGACATGGACAAAGTGTATCCTATATCATTTCTCTCTGGAACTTTATGAATCTATTTTTCAAAGCTAGTCATGAATAAGCACACAATTTCTATTTACTTTAATAATATTTTACCAATATTTGTTTAAATGAAGTTATATTGTAATGTGTGCTACTGATGTCAACAAATATAAGTAGCATGGCAGAAGGTTGAAAAGATCAAAGGAAAGAGGAGGAGAACAGAGATTGATTGGTATGGGAACGAAGGAACAACAATATCTTAGACAATTGATGAATATTTCTTCAAATGAAGTATTTACTGTGAAATTCCAAGATTTTACCAAAAGATTCTGTAATGTTGTATTTGAATACATCTTGTTGTTCCCGCCTATGTTCTCATTTACTACAATACAATTATTTATATTGGGAAAATTCAGCACCGCTGAGGAGTCCCACAATAAGACGAAACGGCTGTCCAGTTCTTTCAGGTTTTCGATAGTGATCTAACTTCAATCAACTCATGATTTCAACTATGAAAATACTAAAGTGAAATGTCTGATCATCTTTTTTGGGTGGGGGGAAGTGAGGAATCATGAATATATTTAGTTTTATACTTGTTAATTTTTTCTATATAGTAATATGTATTTAAGAGAGAAAAGATGTTTAAAAGAACTCCTGATTTATCTTACTCTTATCAATCTTTGTTTGTTTTGTTTTTCTAAAGACACTTGTTTCAGGAAATTAACATGAAATATTTTGTTTTTAGTACTCTTCATTAGATAAAATTCATGTTGTTATGTGGTTTATTTAGGGGGAGGGGTGGTGGTTGTTGTTGTTGTTGCTCGTTTACTACTTCTATTCTCCTCATCTTATTCAATACATCAAAAGAAGTTTTGGTTATTTGATTGAAGGAAAACAAGCATGTTTTTTATACAAGTTGGTAAAATCAACGAGGTGGTGGTTGATGTCTCTTAGAATGAAGCAAATTAGAACATTTATTGAGTTTATTAACATTGAAAATGTTATTTTTTGTAATAAAAAAAAAGAAAAGAAAGAAAACTAATACAAGAGGGATGGGAGGCAAAATCCAACTCACACGTCCTCGTCGTGCCTCCTGGATCATGGCAACCATCCCATGTACTAACGTGAGCGATAATGAAGGTGGTGGAGATCAGCCTAAGCAACCATTTTACCAATACCCGAGAACGATTACGAATGCTACAAAGAGTCATTGCATAACTATTGAGGGTTCAAAAGTGTGGTGAAAAATGAGTCTTCCCAAAAAAATGGGTTGTGAGTGTTATGTGATGGTTGTGCATAAGCAGTGTAGAAACAGCTATCCCGCCCCGGTAGTTGTGCCATGCTTCGATGTAGCACTCTTCTGAAGAAGGGCCCACTAGGCTTTACCATTCTTTATGTGTGGAAGGGGTACAAGGGAATAGTGTAAGGATGATTCGTTGGTAAACCCAAGGAAGCCTTAAGTAGCCCAAAAAGAGCCAAAGACGTTCCATTCAATCACCGCTAGGTGAACATTCTACAATGTCAACATGTAACTTCCCTATTGGATGAATAAGAAGGATCCTCTATGTGTCTATTGGCTGTCCCAAATGATGATTTACTTTCAGCCAAAAACTATAAATACATGAGATTTTCGTATTATATTTGACACTGTTTGGGGAATAAAATTCCTACTTACTAATCTTCTGTTGCGCGTTTGATCGTTCAAGTAGTCTAGTAGTACGCGGCATATCAAGAATCAAAGCTCTAGATATAACATATAGAAGAATTGAGTGAATGAAATATTGAAAATTTACATAAGAATTCCAAGTAAATAGAAAGGGATAAATAGAATAGTTGCTATTGGATTTATTTTGAATACATTTCAAGAATTTGAAATTTGAAATAGAGTAAAAATTTCATAAGTATTATGGTTAAGTACCTTTTAGATACCGAACATAATGGGAATACAAGTAATCAATTCAAAATTAACTTCATTGTATTTTCAAAGTTGAATTCACGAGTCAATCTAAGTTAGACCACCATTGAAAACCTGGAAGTACTGGACGACCATTTAATCTTGGTATTGGACTCCTCAGTGGTGCAAATTCACGACCCCGCACTAAATGGACTCGAACCCAGGACCTTCAATCTCGCATACGAACACTTAGCCTCTAGACTAATAATTCGGGATCCAATGGTGCTAATGTCTAAATTCAACCAATCCATAATCTTCTGCCAACCTTCATCCATTGTCTGAGGTGGATAACTTTTTCACACCCGACAATGATTGAACTCCACTGTTCACAGTTTCTCACTAAAATTCATTAGAACTCTATTTCGCAAATGCAATCACCACCGAACATTTTCAACCTTAATTATGCACCCAGAAGGAAAATATGATTAGCCTTTCTCTACCTTGATAACTGAATGTTTATCAAGTAACTTTCATTAATTTTTATCAATCTTCCCCTTTCTTTGTCATTTAATATTCACTTCGTACGTAATCATATTGACGTTCACATATTTATTTTACTTTACTTCCTACCGAATCAAGTGATTAGGTGATCAGCGGTTAATTTCATTACTCTGACATAATCTCTTTTGTTTTATTTATGAATACTAGTGACTGTGACATCTATCCTACTTTGTAAATATATATACCCCTCGCCGAGGAGAATAGACCGTCCACCAGCATTCTCCATCAAACTCTGTCCTGGACAATCCCTTCCCTATTCATTCTTTCGATATTTGCTTCCGATTCCCAACACATTGTGTTCTTCAGCCTTCCTCTTTTCGTTTCCATTCACGATCCCAAGTTAGGGCTTGACTGATAATGCAGTTTGATGATTTCCACAATGCATATCCTGTCTACTTCCAACATCTTTTACTAATTTCCTCTTCAACTGGAAAGTGATTTATTCTCTCCCACAATAGGTTGTTGCTGATGATATCCAGTCAGCGTACACTGAGGATGTTGGGTAGACAATTATTTATAAATACTTGTACCATTTTGTTAATGGCTGTAGTAGTTCTCGAATTTCCAGCTCTGTACAGTAGAACTGTTTTGATATTGGTATTGAAGAATCTAACTTTGATTTTAGTGGACAGATATTTATTTTGGGTTCTATTTGTTCTTCAACTGTAGGAATTCTGTCCTTGATTTGCCAATCCTTGCCTTTACGTCTACATCAGATCTTCCTTGTTCACCAATGATGCTACCCAGATACTTGAAAGTTTGTACCTCTTCCAGAATATATATATATATATATATATCACTGTTTTTCTGTTTTCATTAGCTCAACTTTTGATATTGATTTGTAACAAATGTCAACTTTTATTAGTCAATCTGTTGTAATGCAATTAAAAAGCAATCAACAGGAACTCAAGGACATGTGAAACTAATGAAATCTGTGATGGCAACCAGATAAAAACAAGATCTGGATAAAATGACTTATTTCTTGTTCAGTTATAAAACCAGTTGTTTCTACATGATAATAGGTATTGAAGATGTTGATCATAACGAAAGCGAAAGCTTCCTAATTAAACCATCTAACTGACAATTCCGAAACGATATCTCACCAATATTTGTCCATCTTAAAACTAGAGGATTCTCGATATAATGTCAATTGAATTTATAGTTGCATAACCTTCGGGAACTCCTCTGCTAATATGACATGACTTTCATTAACTCTGAGACGTAGGCATATCCAGCTGATATATTTCAATTTAATGCATTCGCCTTGTCGTGAGTGCAGGGCGAAAGTGTACCGGGGCACTACGACTTTGAGCATCATCTCACACGGACTTCATTTACGCCTCCACATTGCATCGACTTGCTATATGTCCCAAATAAGAAGAAAAGCGCGTCAAACTGGATTCCACTTCTAGCCACTATCCATCTTTTCTTACAATGCTTGTGAATTAAGACTATATCGAGGCGTCATGCACATTATGCACATATACCAATAAGAGACTGACCAACTTCAGTTCTAAGCTTCAATAGGAAGATCCAAACAAACAATACTAAGTGAATTTAAACTTCACCTCATTGCACAAGCAAGTGGCTATCAGGACTCAGTAGCTAAGTTGGTAACGCGATGGTATTTGAAGCGAACTATATTAATGAATTAATCAATAATAAATCAATAAATTATTTTTCAAATCATTCTCATTACACACTTTGATTGTTTATTTTTATGTACTGAGGTGGGTAGAAAAAAATTTTTTTAATTTTTTTCTTTTTTTTAAAAAATTTTAATGTAGATCTGGTTTATTTAATTTGAATAAAAAAAATTATTATTCTCTAAGGAAACATAAAATTAATGTAAAAATCAATGAATCAACTCATGAAATAAATCAGGGTGAATTTTAAATATCCACATGTATAAGCAAGAAAGTATATCAGAAGTGGTTTTGTGAAGATTTCAGTATTTTTCAGAGTTAAAACCATGAGTGGTCTATCGGTTAAGGGCTCTGGCTCAAAACTGGTAGGTCCTGGATTCGAATTGCGCGAGTGCGGGATCGTGGATGCGCATTGATGAGTAGTCCCATAATAGGACGAAACGGTCGTCTAGTGCTTCCAGGTTTTCCATGGTTATCTAGCTTCAATTGACTCATAGAAAGTATATCTCAATGAGAGATACTATATTAATTCTGTGGAATAAATAAACAAACACCAGTGATCAATCAATTGTGAAACAATAAGACTTTTAATATCAGAAGGGGGTTTTGTGGAGATTGTAGTAATTTTTAAAAGTTGAGATCATGAGTCAATTAAAGCTAGACCATCATGGAAAACCTGCAATCACTGGACGGCCGTTTCGTCTTATTGTGGTCTGGAGGTTAAGCATACGCTCGCTAGACTGATAGGTCTTGGGTTCGAATCTCGTGAGGCTGGATCGTGCATGCGCACTGCTGAGGAGTCCCACAATAAGACGAAACGGCTGTTCAGTGCTTCCAGGTTTTCTTTGGTGGTCTAGCTTCAATCGATTCATGCTTTCAACTATGAAGATTATTATATAGCCTAATAAAAATAAGTTGTAGGCATGTAATGAATAAGATAAGAAATGCAGGCACATATACGCTGATATAAAATCAGTCAAGATTAATAACCGAATAATAAACAAGATCAAAATGTAACTTGAGGAGAATGGATAAATTGATCTTTCCAGAAGCGAGAATAACTTATGTGAACTCGACGTTGGACCAGCCACTACAACATGGATTACTGTGCACTAATTCATGTCTATGAAAGAATACAATTACTTACTTACACATGTTATCACTCGTGGAGGAGTATCGGCTGCCCAAAGGCAACCTTCATCCAACGTTGTCCTGGGTAATCCTTTCCAGTTTGTTCCAGTTAATATTCATCCTTTTCATATCTGCTCCGTACAGTATAACTGTCTTGAGGTTCGTATTGAAGATTCTTACTTTGAAGTTAGTTGACAGTTGTTTTGAGTTCCATATGTTCTTCAATTGTAGAAATGCTGCCCTTGCTTTGCCAATCTTCGCATTTACATCTGCATCCGATCCCCCTTGTTTATCAACGATGCTCCCCAGGTACTTGAATGTTTCCACCTCTTCCAGGGTTTCGCCATCAAGTGTGATTGGGTTGGTGTTCTCTGTGTTGCATTTGAGAATCTTGCTTTTTCCTTTGTGAATGTGGAGGCCTATTGATGCGGAGGCTGCTGCTACATTTGCGGTCTTCATCTGCATTTGTTCGTGTGTATGAGAGAGGAGGGCTAGGTCATCTGCGTTGTCCAAATCCTTTAATTGATTCTAAGCTGTCCATTGTATTCCGTATATCCTGTCAGATGTCGAATTCTTCATAATCCAGTCAATCACTAGAAGGAAGAGGAATGGGGAGAGTAAACAGCCTTGTCTGACTCCGGTCCTTACTGGAAATGCATCTATCAGCTGTCCTCCATGCAAAACAATACAATACTTAATTATAATTGGCAATGTACGTGAAAATACTTTAATTCTTAAAAACCACTAATTGACTAGACGATGAATGTACATTTTAATACACAAAAAGAAAACCACATATGATATACATGTGTCAATAAGGTTACTATATAAATATGTACAAATAGGTGGGTTTTATGAATGACATCTTATCTGTAGTGAATTATTCTACGTGCTAATAAATTCAAATGTGCATGTTTCCATAGCAGTACATAGTTAAAGTATATTGCTAGGAAGTAAAAAACATGTCGGATGTCTGCTATATATAATTAGTTAACTTTGTAAAGATTCTGGTAAAAAAAAATAAAAGAAGACGGCGGTTCATTTTCAACAAAGATTGCCATTAATTAGAATGGATTTAATGATGAATGTCTAATTTGATCAATTCAAGATTATATTCTGCCTGACCATTAACCATAAAGTGATTGGGTTCGACCTCATTATGGGATTTAGGTACCTTCTTCTAAGTCTACTTCAATCTTCTTAGATATATATAGTCTATTTGTTTATTTGATCTAGTGTTTATGACGTTCAGTGTAAAACAATGTTTGTCGTTTATTAGAACTTAAATTCATCAAATTCATTACTATCAATACTCGACAGTTTTCCGTTTTGAACATATAATCATTCTGAGACTTCATTATCTTCCATAATATACACTTGAAAGTATAGATTTTCTGTGTTTTTTCACCCATATTACATAACCCCATAAATACTTGACTGTTAACAATCATATTTTGAGTTCAAATATCAACCTCTCAATTTTGTTCCTTTCCTATTTTGCATTGAGTTCTATTACTAATATTGATATAAACAACCCAATGTTGTTCTATATTTCAAATGGATGATTGGAAGATATCGTATAATATAAGTTGGTGGGTCCTGGGTTCGAATCTCGTGAGGCGAGGTTGTGGATACGCACTGCTGAGGAGTTCCACAATAGGACGAAACGGTCGTCCAGTGCTTCCAGGTTTTCCCTGGTGGTCTCACGCTTTCAACTATAATTGTTATAATAAATGTGATATTGAAGTATACAATAAAAATAGCAAACTGAAAACGAAAACAACTAGTCAAATGATAACATAGATTAATAGGATAAAATGTATTGAAAAAGTAACTAAGACCTTCTTTTGCTTGTCATAACTACAATTTATTTATTGAAGGCTTTTCTTACAAAAGCCAACTAACATGAACATATGTACTTTGTGAATATGTTTGCACAAGGACAAATTCGTAATAAACAAATTTGTGGAGGGAAACATGAATTACATTTTTCGAAAGATATTTTTGTGGAAAAAGAAGAAAGAAAAGATTTAACAGTTGAGTTCATTAGTCAATTAAGGCTAGACCAGCATGGGAAACCTGGAAGTACTGGATGGTCATATCGTCCTAGTATGGGACTCCTCAGCATTGCAAATCCACGATCCTGCTCGTGTGATTCGAATAATAATAATCTTTATGTGCTCATTAATGACTGGTTTCAAAATGAATTTGCTGGAGTTCTAATGAGAAGTCATAAACAGTGGAGTACAACCGTGTATGTTGTCAGCCAATCACTCACTTAAGACAATGATGGATGGCGGCGCTATTTCATGGATTGGTTAAAGTTAGACAATAACACTGTTTTTCTACACGAAGTTCTCGCTGATGATGTCGTCGTTCAGAAGGTTGATGAAAGCTCCACGACCAAACCATCCAGCTCAGAGAACAAAACTCCATCCAAATCATCCACCTGAGCTACAAATCTTCTCCACCATCTCAATAACACTGTTGGATGCTGACTCAGTAGTCCAAAGGTTAAGTGTTCGCACGCGAGACCTATTAGTTTTAGGTTCGAGTCCCGCTAACGGGCTTGTGTATGCTCACTGTTGAGGTATTCCATACTAGGACGAAACTGTCATCCAATGCTTCCAGACTTTCCATGGTAGTCTAGCTTTAATCAACTCATGAATTCAACCATTCAAAGTTACTACAATCTCCACAAAACCCCCTTTCCTAAAAGAAAAAAATGTTTTAAAATAAATTTAATTTGATATTATCATGATTATTTGAATGTATAGTTATGTACGTGATATATTGTTAATTAAAACATATGTATACTAATGTATATAGTCAGTATTTAAAGAGATTAAATCCCTCACTTTTCTCTGTCTCTCCTTCTCCCTCTCCCTCTCCCTCTCTCTCTCTCTCCGACTTACATAGATACGCTAACATAAATCCATATGCACAAACAAAAAATGAAAGTAGTTATAGGGGGGGGGGAGGGATTATCAAACAGTTTATAATTCCTTTTAAAAGCATATTATTTCTATTCAATAATATCAAACAAAATGAACATATGTTCTATGTATAAAATATTTTTTTTTGTTTTTCTTTTAAGGAACCAAAAAAAAAAGAAGGAAACAGGTGAACATGAGGAATTGAATGTAAATTGAATCGAATATTAATGGTAATGATAGTAATAATAATAATAATAATAATAACAATAGTACTAAACAGTAACAGATGTTGAATTGCCCAAAATGAATATCATATCAACAAATGACATGGACAATATGAAACATTTCACTGAAAATTTCTTTTTATCCCCAATTTACTTAACTATACATAGTAGAAAATTACATTTAATGTAATGGTTGTATGCAAAGTTTAAACATCTTGGAAAAGAAAGGCAGCAAACAGAATGAATAATGAATAAGAAATCTGTAATAGTAGTAGTAGTACTAGTAGTAGTAGTAGTAGTACTAGTAGTAGTGGTAGTAGTAGTAGTAGTGGTAGTAGTAGTAGTAGTAGTAGTAGTACTAGTAGTAGTAGTAGTACTAGTAGTAGTGGTAGTAGTAGTAGTAGTGGTAGTAGTAGTAGTACTGGTAGTAGTAGTACTAGTAGTAGTAGTAGTAGTGGTAGTAGTAGTAGTAGTACTAATAGTAGTAGAAATGGAGGTAGTAGTGTAATAAAGTAGTACATTAAAGAATCTCTTAGTAAAATATGAGAACCAGACATTGAATAGTTCATTTGCAAATTTCCATTGTTTGTTCTTCATATTTTGTATAATTCCTGCAATTCACAATTCCTTTCTATTTCTCTTTCTATTCTCCTGAATGTGATCTTCTTAGTGTTCTGCTGCGAGGTTTTCCATTTGGGATTAGTGTTACATACTACTTATGACAACAGACATAATTAGCATGCACCACATAATAGTATTATTATTAGTAGTACTGGTATTGATAGTATTAGTATTATAATTACTAGTAGTAGTAAAATTAGTGTTATTAGTACTAGTATCAGTATTGATTGTAGTTTTAGTAGAAATAATATGATTATTATTAGTAGTATTAGTATTGGTATCATTATTGTCATTAGTAATAGTGTTAGTGTTATTGATGTCAGTACTAAGGTTAGTAGTATTACCATTACTATTAGTCATAGTAGTCAAGACTGTCCCACTGTATGGAGCTGAAACGTGGAGGACTACTAAAACCTAAGTCAAGAAGGTATAAGTATTTATGAACAGTGGTCTACGCAAAATACTCAACATTCACTGGCCAGATACCACCAACAACAGCCTTATGTAAGAGGGGACAAATTAAATTCCAGTTGAAGAGGAAATGGGAAAAGTCGTTGGAAGTAGATAGGACACACATTAAGGAAGTTATCAAACTGCCTAATGAGACAGGCTCTAACTTGGAATTCCGAAGGGAAACGGAAAATATGAAGGCCAAAGGACACACTGCGGCGAGAATTCGAAGCAGACATAAAAACGATGAATAGCAACTGGAAAGGATTGTCCAGGACAGAGTTGAATTGATGATGCTGGTGAGATGGTCTATACTCCTCCACGAGTGGTAACAACCGTAAGTAAGTAAGTAGTAGTGTTAGCACCACTATTAGTATTAGTATTTGTGGTAGTATCAGTATTCTTATTATTAGTATTAGTATTCGTATCGGTAGTAGTATTAATGTTATTAGTAGTAGTAGTAGTACTAGTATTGGTATTAGTATCAGCATTATTATTACCAGTAGTATTAATATTAGTAGTATTATTGTTAGAATTATTAGTATTACTATGAATGTGGTGTGGGTTACTTATGTCCACATAAGTAGTATATGATGATAACTAATCATTGAATGTATTTCAGTAAATCGATGAGGAAAGAACGACAATGAAGCGCAATTAGTATGAAAATAATATGAACAATAATTATTGGGAGACAATGTACTGATATTCAGAGAAGAAATGGTCAAGATTGAGTCAACTGACTGATAGTTTACAAATTAACTGTTTACTATATGGTTCTCATATTTTACTGAGATATTTTGTAATTTTGTGCTAGAATACGATCGATTGTCTCCGCTTGTGTTTTCTTCATTAAAGTAGTATTAGTAGTAGTCAGAAATTTGATCATCCAATTAATGTTTATATTATTGAATGATTATTATTATTGTAAAGAAGGGGTTTTGAGGAGATTTAGTATATTTCCATAGTTGTAAATGTGAGTCAATTGAAGCTAGACCACCATCGGCAAAACCTGGAAGCACTGGATGGTCGTTTCGTCCTATTTTGGGACTCCTCAATTATAACAAAGAATATATAATTATGATACATTTTCTAGGGATTTCGGCTTTATTACCTATAATAGTTAAGATATTCTAAAACCTTGGCCTAGTTGCTAGACATACTTTTTGCTTTGTTCCACCGATTCACTTAAATAATTTAATTGGCAAATGAACACCTACAGAACTGGGTTATATAAGAAGAAAATTATTTTTTCATACTTTAATTCTTCATAGTTATTAACATTTCCTAGGCCAAACTGTACTAATCTCCCCAAAGTTGATTGACTTCCAAAATAACCTAGAAATGAAAGTCATATGATGGTTATTAGTTATTTAATTTAGTGTTTCATAACCGTTGATATATAGTTTAAAAATGATTTCATAATCAGTTTATATTAGGTGAACTATTCAGGTTTCATCATTTGATGATTTAAAATTTCTCAATAACTAATTATCCAGTTGAAATCATGAGTTAATTGAAGCTAGACCACCATGTAAAACCTGGAAGCAATGGAAAGCCATTTCGTTCTATTGTGAAACTCCTCAGCAGTGAGCATCCATGATCCCGCCTCACGAGATTCTTGTGAGAAGCAGTAACCAGTGGAGTTCAACCAGGTCTGTTGGGAGATTTCAACTCATTGAAGACATTGGTGAATGGTTCCTCATTTTTGTGGATTGGTTGAAATTAGATATTAACACCGTTGGATACCGGCTGGCTCAGTGGTCTAGTGGTTAAACGCTCGTGCAGGTCATGGGTTCGAATCTCGTGAGGCGGGATCATAGATGTGCACTGGTGAGGAGTCCTGTAATCGGACGAAATGGTTATCCACTGCTTCCAGGTTTCCGATGGTTGTCTAGTTTCAATTGACTCATGATTTCAACTATACAAAATTACAAAAATCTCCACAAAACCCCCTTCTAAAAATAATTTTTCTTTTTTAAAAATCTTATAGTTCGTTTGTCTTCGACTGTGTATTACGTTCGGATTGTGAATATCAGTCTAAACCAGGACTCTCACTTTTGAACTTATCAGCGAGATACAACTGTATTCTAGTATTAGTATTCACAATGGGACGTGAAAACAGTAACAGCTACTTGAAGCCCTGACGAGTTACTCACCAAGCTATTGAGTAAAAGTGTGGTGTGTGCTACTGATGTCGACAGATATAAGTAGCGTGTATCATCAGTTGAAAGTGAAATGCTGGACTACAGAAGGTTAAGATGATCAAAGGAAAAACAACGAGAACAGAGAATGATTGGAGTGGAGGCGAAAGAACAATGAAGTCTGAGACAATTGATCGACATTTTGCAAATGAAGGATTTACTGTATTGTTCTCAGATTTTACTAAGAAATTCTGTAATTTATGTTAAAATACATTCGATGTTCCCAATTGTGTTCTCGTTCACTACACAGGTAGCCACTACTTTACTTAAAGTGTATGGTATTAACCAGTATTATTTTGGACTATCAACTTATTCCTACTTATAAATGAATGCCAAATAGTCTTATAAAGACTGGATATTAATACTATAATGTGTTGAAGATTCTGCTGACGAGTCCTAGACGAGTTGAAACCTACATCCTTGTTGAGTCGGCTTCCGGAGAACTCTAACAGAGTCTCCAGAGGCTCATAAAGAGCCCCAGCCAATCAGAATACGATGGAAAATTCTAGAGTTCCAACGTGGCGTGATACTATTGGTCGGTATCATAATATGTCGTTAATGGATTGGCTAACATCTATAAATACCTATAATTTTTTGTAACAAGATTGAACCCTTCCCACACACTTTGTGCCTTCTCTCTTGTCTTCAAGTCGGTGTATAGTTCTAGCTTGGGGGTTACGGAACTAGCTTAGGGAAGCGAATATAACGTTCAAAAATCGGCCAGATATAACAATCCTAGATTCCTCTAATACCCACAATCCGAATATATCAAAAACTTTTAATGAAGAAAGTAATATTCAAACATTGGTACAGGATGTACATAAACTAACAAAAACTTATCAAAGATTATTCCTGAATCTCAACTATTGGATAAAACCACTGAGCAGGCAACCAATGGCGTTAATGTCTGAATTCAACCAATTGAGCGACACATCCACCATTGTCTTCAGTGAGTTGATATCTCCCAAACGACCTGGTTGAACTCCACTAGTTACTGCTTCTCACTAGAGACTGGTAGGTCCTGGGTTCGAAAAATATCTCATGGAGCCAGTCACTAGTGAACATATGATCATTATCAGAAGGGGGTTTTATGGAGATTTTAGTAATTTTATATAGTTGAAATCATGTGTCAATTGAAGCTAGACTACCATGGAAAACCAGGAATTCCTCATCAGTGCGTATTCACGATCCCGCCTTATGTGATTCGACTCATAATCTCAACTTCAAATAAAATCATTAACATCTCCACAAAATTCTCTTCTGATATTGGATGAAATAAACGTTTTTATGAATATATCTTAAGGAAATTTCTGCTCATATTTAATATATTTAATGCTTAGCTAACACTTGTTCATTTCATTTAAGGACATGCTGTAAGTTATTATTATTATTTCTAGTAGTAGTATGTATCCTATAAACAAACGTTTATAAGATACACACCTTACAATGACCCATTTACCTGCTCATTCATTTTGAACAAGCAAAAACTAATACCTAACCTATATATGAGTATATTTGTCATAAATTACCATTTGTCCAATATGATTTATTTTCTTTTTAAATAAAATAGAGTAGGGATTAATTTGTTAATATGATTTGATTAATCATCTTTCTTTCTAAATTCACTTGATATTATTTGTTTGAATATTGTCATGGATGTTAAGGACTGCAAGTGATCAATCTCTTATTGGTATATGTACATACTGTGCGTATTGCCTCGATATTGCCTTGATTCATAAGCATTATAAACAAAGATGGATAGTAGCTAGCAGTGGAATCCATGACATGCGTTTAGTCCTATTTGGGAATCATCAGCTGGATGTACCTGCGTTTCAGAGTTGATGTTCACTCTATGAATCGAACCTAGAATCGTTCGCTTCAAACTCCATCACGTTATCCACTCAGCTACTGAATCTTGATATCCACTTGCTTTTACAATGAGGTGAAGTTTAAATTCACTTAGTATTGTTTGTTTGAATCTTCCCATTGATGTCTAGGACTGCAATTGATCAGTCTCTTTCTTTCTATTCATGTTGAATTTGTTTTCTTCTAACAGAGAATTTATCAGAAATAGTATCATGCATAATTGTCATCATTATAAATGGTAGTGAATAATTAAAATACAGATTACTGAGAAAACTTTCTCTTCTTAGACAAATAAATTACGTTCTTTAAGTAAAATTATAAATATGTAGACTTTATAGTTGAAATCATAAGTTAATTAAAGTTAAACATTAACACTGTTGGATACTGGCCGGCTCCGTGGTCTAGAGTTTAGGCTCTCGCGCGCGAGACTGATAAGTCTTGGGTTCAAATCTCGTGAGGCGTGGTAGTGGACGCGCACTGGTCAGGAGTTCCACAATATGACGAAATGGCCGTCCAGTGCTTCCAGGTTTTCTATGGTGATCTAGCTTCAATTTCAACTATAAAATTACTAAGATCTCCACTAAACTCCATCATCAGGAACAGTTTTATTACAAGACTCCTCTTCACTGGTTCAGAGATAGAACTTAAACTTTTGATGCTCTGAGATATTATTCAATGACGATAGAGAAGAACTCTTACTTTCATGACATGGTTACAGTTTACGGATAACGGATAACCTATCACGTTATTCATTTAGCTACTGAACCCAGACAGCCACTCACTTGTGCAAAAAGTATGAGTTCAACTATTAATGGATTGGATCATTCCGTTGTTGATATTTCGACTGAAGTTTGGTCAATCTTGGTTGGCACACTTACATTCTTGATAGAGACATTGTTAAACCCATTCCATTTATTATTCCCCGACTTGTGTTACAATGGCTATATCGAGACAATTCGTACAAAATACACGTTCAATAACCGATACTGATCAAATTTTGGTCAAAATAACAAAAACGGGATAATCCAATCCATTTACAGTCGAATTAGAAGTTGATTAGTGAAATTCAATAACTAACAGGCTTTTGTAAATCCGACTCAAATCACATTTTCTGCGTGTGTGTGTGTGTGTGTGTTTACGGTATGAATACATCTCAAATGCTCAAACTAACTATGGTAATATGTGACTGAAACTCACAAGTTAACTGTTGAAACGAAGGTGTTGTAAGCATTGAGCAATTAATTAACATTTTGGGAACGGATTAAAGTGAGTGACCGCACAACTGCAGGCTGGTAAGCATTCACACTACTGAAGGAAAAGCTGACAATTATTCCAAGTTTCATAGTTGAAAGCGTGAGTCAATTGAAGCTAGACCACCATGGTTTTCCATGGTGTTACATACTACTTAGATATGTCGACATAAATAGCATACACCACATAATTAGTAATATATATATATATATATATATATATATATATATATATATATCCGTACAATTTCTTAGACCTAACGTTAAACAACTGAGATCATGAGTCAATTGAAGCTAGACCACCATTAAAAACCTAGAAGTACTAGACGGCCATTTCATCCTATTGTGAGACTCCTCACCAGTGCGCATCCACGATCCAGCCTTGAGAGCGAGATTCGAACCCAGTACCTACCGGTCTCACGCCAGAGCACTTAATCGATAGACCATTGGCCATCCAGTGATTCCAGGTTTCCGATGGTGGTTTTAGCTTCAATTGACTCATGATTTCAACTTTAAAATTTCTAAAATCTCCACAAAACCCCTTCTGAAAAAATCTTTTGTCTATTGAATATGTCAGAAGGGGTTTTGTGGAGAATTTAGTATTTTCATAGTTGAAATCATGAGTCAATTAAAGCTAGATCACTATGGAAAACCTGGAAGCACTGGACAGCCAGTGGTCTATCGGT
This sequence comes from Schistosoma rodhaini, assembly GCA_944470415.2. NCBI lineage: Eukaryota > Metazoa > Platyhelminthes > Trematoda > Strigeidida > Schistosomatidae > Schistosoma > Schistosoma rodhaini. The sequence continues at coordinate 39,504,090 of OX104037.1, forward strand.
TAAGTCCTTTAGCGTGAGACTGTTAGGTCCTGGATTCAAATCTCGCCCGCGAAGCGAGGTCGTGGATGCGCACTGGTGAGGAGTCTCACATAAGGACGAAATGGCTATCCAGTGCTTTCAGGTTTTCGATGGTTCTCTAGCTCCAATTGACTTATGATCTCAACTATTCAATATGAACAGTGTTTTACCTTCCTTTACCTCCATTATATGTATTATATATATATTTTTTTCTTTCTGTTTGCCATCTTCTTATCATTCATTTCATTCATGCATAAAAAACACTATGTTATTTGTTAGTTGACCTAATAAATCCACATTTAATTAAGTTCTCTAATTATTTTCATTTATTTATTCATTTATTCGTGAAAAATAAAAAGAATTACAAGTCATTCAACTGAATGATAAAACATAATAAGCAGTAGAATTAAAAGGAACCGATAAAGTAAATCCATATTACTACTTACCTCCATGTTAACATACACACACACACACACACACACACAGAGAGACAGAGAGCCAGAGAGGGAGATAGATACTCATTACATCTAAAAAGAAAAAAAAATTGGGAGATTTGATGATGAGTAGAGTTAGGGTCAATAACTAGACTAGCTGAATGTTGTCAATATAAATCAATTGATAAGTGTGAACATGTGTTACCTATTGTAAAGAATTGATGAATAGGGTCAAATGGAAATTTTATTTTTATATTATTCATTTGACTCTCTTTTTTTTTGTTTTAAGATAACATTTTTAAAAAAAAGTGGTGTCAATTTAATATGAGATAGATATAGTGAACATATTATAACAGGGACTAGTGTTAATCAATGGGAAAATAACATTATCAGATCCTGGGTTCGAATCTCGCTCGCGAGGTGGGATCGTGGATGCGCACTGGTGAGGAGTCCCATAATAGGATGAAACGGCCATCCAATGCTTCCAGGTTTTTGATGGGGGTCTAGTTTCAATTGACTCATGATTTCAACTATGAAGGACTATGAACTATTATATCCTGAAATGCTTTGTCTGTCAACATATAATTATAGACATTTCCAAGTATCAAGTCCTGGAATCCACTGATAATTACAACGTAGATCTAATAAATCTTGACACTAGATAATAATACCGAGAAAATTTCTTAGTGTGCACAAAAATAACAACAGGAACTGATCGAATACGCCTCATAATACTTAAAACTGGGACACTCAAATTTTTACATGTATATAAGTAATGTATTAAAAACATGACATCTGGAAGAATATGCAAAAGACAATAGTAAAAACAGTGGGGTAAAATTCGTCTAAAAAAGTTTATTGCATCAATTGAATTTTCAAAGTTGAACTCATAAGTCCATCTAAGCTAGACCACCATTGAAAACCTGGAAACATTGGACGGTCGTTTCGTTCAAATATGAGACCCTTCAAAAGTGCCAACTCACGATCCCACGTCTGGGACCCGTACCCAGAACCTTCAGTCTAGCGCATGAATGTCTAACCTCTAGACCACTGGACTGGCATACTATGGTGTCAACGTCTAACTTCATTAAAATTTATTTATATTTCCACATCTAAACTTTACGCCATTTGATGAATTTTGTTAGACGATAAGTGAGAATCCGAAATCATTGGACAAGTGTTTCATCCTAATGCAAGGCAAATGATCAGTCTACATCAATAATCTCTCTGACGATTGAATTCAGGAACTTCAACCCTTGAGCTGGTCTCCTAGAATTAAGATCACTGAGTTACCAGCCAATAGTTTAGATTTATAGCGGCACTCAGTTTCCAACACCATTAAAAAAATATGAAAGTGACCTTATTCCTAATTGAACTAAATGTTTTAAATCTCTAACCATATATACTAAAGTTTTTTGAAAAAATTATTCAATAATTTTGACCAGTACTATGTAAATCACAATAGTTGTTAACATATAAAGCATGATATAAACTAATATTCGTAGCTTTAAGTCCATCAATTATATTATTACTATACATATACATAACATGGAGAACTACGAAGGCTATCATCCAGATGATACAGGCGTTTATTAAGAGTTGTCTACTCAAGATAATTCGGATCCGTTGGCCAGACACTATCAGCAACAAGCTACTGAGGGAGACAACAAACCAGATTCCATCCAGCGGAGGAAGAAATCAGGAAGAAGCACTGGAAGTGGATAAGACATACATTGAACAAATCACCTAACTGCTTCACAAGACAGGCCGTTACTTGAAATCTTCAAGGTCAAAAGAGAAGAAGAAGACCAAAGAACACATCATGTCGAGAAATAGAGACAGATATGAAAAGAATGAACAACAATTAGATAGAACTAGAAAGGAAGGTCCAGGATAAAGTGGGTTTTAGAATACTGAACGGCGGCCTATGCTCCGTTGGAAGTAACAGGCGTAAGTAAGTAAGTATACATAATATCTATGAAAAATATTTCATTTTCCAATGATACTCTTATCTTACTATCTACTTTATAAGTAGTATCTATACAAATAGTAGTATCAGTAATTATCATAAACTAATCATTCACCTAAGTGAACAATTAAGTGAACATATTTCAAAAGAATCATCTAAATGGAGATACCATACATAAAATAAACTATAAAGCTCATAAGCTGATAACTTTATTATACTCATATGAATTTTATTACTTTCATTTGGATCATTCCCTTGTTTATCCTGATAGAATAATAATTAGAAGGCACATGTTTACTCATTTATTTCTTTGTTGTTACCTTAATTGTTTGTTTCATTTTGGATTAGATTAAATTAAATCTGTTAAGTAAAAGATGTAGGAAGATTGTCTACTTATCTATCTATCTCTCTATCTTCCTAACTACCCATCTATACTCTACTTGTACTTGTTTTCTTCACTTAACTACATGTTTATAGATTTGTATTATTTTTTATAGGCTAGTGTTTATTCGTTTGTGTGTATGTGTGTGTGCGTGTGCGAGTGAGTGAGTGAGTAAGTGAGTGAGTGGGTGAGTGAGTGGGTGAGTGAGTGGGTGAGTGAGTGAGTGAGTGAGTGAGTGAGAGAGAGAGAGAGAGAGTATGGACATAAATCAAGTTTAATGTTTCAACAACGCATTAACAATGATTGTTATTGATTAGATGAGACCAAAGTTTCAATGTTCAAGAATTCTTTGTTTCAATGTGATCCTTATAAATGTTTATAACTAATCCAATTTTATGTAAAAAACATAGGGAGCGTTTCTGTATACCTTAAAACATTGTACCGTAACAGGTTCAAGTGACTGTTGTGTTGTAAAGTGAATATAGTCATTGCTACTGCTGATTATTTTAGTACAGATATTCTAAGTTATAAATTTAGCCGATGGGGTAATTTTCATTCTTAACTGTTGTACATTATATTTGAAATCATGAGTCAATTGAAGCTTGACCATCATGGAAAACCTGGAAGCATTCGACAGCCGTTTCGTCCTAATGTGGGACTCCTCACCAGTACGCATCCACGATCCCACCTCACGAGATTCGAACCCAAGATCTATCGGTCTCGCGTGCGAACACTTAACCTCTAGACCGCAAAAGGATATAACATCCGTTCAGTGCTTCCACGTTTTTCATGCTGGTCTAGCTTCAATTGACCTATGATTTCAACAATAAAATTACTAATTGTTGGACTACATATTGGTGTATTGTATAGAAAGTGAATAATATTATAAAATGTGTATTATAACATTCTATCTACTTAATAAGTCAGTCTGTAATTGAGTCAAGTAAATCGAGTTATTCACATGATGTATTACATAGTAACTGAGTAGTCATATCACAGTCACATCAATAATCAAGGATAAACTTATCTTAAGACTCACAAAGATCCTAAGTTTGATTCCGTACTCAGTGAATGACAAACGAATAAGGTATATGATTCTTTGTACTAAACAATAATAATAGTAATACAGTTTCCATTTTATGTTTAAGTCAAATTATTCCTTAAAACAATTCTCTTTGTTAATATTTATCCAACTACATTGTTTAAAAGTCAATGTGAAACCTTCTCTGCTCAGGACAGGGTTGGATGGAGAATGCTGGTGTTCGGCCTATGCTCCTCAACGAGGGGTAACAGGCGTACGTAAGTAAGTAAGTAAGTAAGTAATGAAACCTTCACTTCCTCTTCACTTAAAATACAATCTCAGAAAAAGTCAATAGTTTTCAACAGCCTGAATGAAAAACAGTTAGTCTTCACCGAAATCTACAAAATTCACCATATATATTTGATTACTGATGACCACTGAAATAAAATTTGTTATTTGAAAATGAAACATTATTCGTAAATAAACGGAAAAAATGTGAACTAGAGATAGTAGTGGGATCCATGACCCACATTTCATCCCATTTATGACAACCCAATAGCTATCTGAACTAAGTAGTTACGTTAATAACGCGTTGGACAACTAAAGCAATGGGGAACTGAATCCAAGTACCGGAGTAAACATAAACAAGAGTACAGGTACATCCGGCTGAGGAGTCTTAGAACAAAATACGCGTCTTGGATTCGCCTGTTAGCTACTATCAAATTTCGATTAAGAACTATTATGATTTAGTGGTACTGATTAGTTGTATTTTTTAACGTGGCGATTCAAATAACCTTTGCAAATGACAGAAATGAGGTTATTTTCTTTTCGCCGATATGATTTGATTCGATTGAATATTTAAAGAAAAAGCACTAACTTACATAAAATATTCACTTGGTGTTGTTCGCTTGTATCTTCCCATTGTTGTTTAGGACTGCAATTAATCAGTCTCTTGTTGGCATATATGCATCCTGTGTGGATTACCTCGATATTGCCTTAATTCACAAACAATAAGAAACAGATCAACTGTAATCCTAATTAACAATGGGAAGATATAAACAAACAACACCAAGTGAATTTAAACTTCATCTCATTGCACGAGCTAGTGAATATCAGAACTCAGTAGCTAAGTGGTTAATGTGATTGCATTTCAAGCAAACGGTACTGAATTCGAGTCCCAGAGTGAACATCAACTCTGAGATGCAGGTACATCTAGCTGATAAGTCCCAAAAAGGACGAAGTGGCGGACGTCCTCGATTCCACTGCTAGCCACTATCCATCTTTGATTACTGTTTTATTTCATTTCTCCTTCATTCATCTTTTTTATAATGTAACTGAGACTATTTAAACATCATGAAAATGCTTTTGAAGATTTGAATTATTCTCCCTTTTTTTCTTATGTCAATGAATGACTCACATCGAAACCTAGAACTCAAATATATCAAATGTGTTTTTCTTTTGTTTTTTTCTTTCTCTCCTTCATTTATCCCAATTCTCTTGATTTATCAGTAAAACAAATTAATCTGATCAATATTTACCACTGGAATATAGAATTGATTACTTTAGTTCTAATGAGAAGTAATAATTGATGGGTTTTATCCATGTCATAAATAAGAGAAGATATCAATGACAATGATAAACGATTGTTATATATGGGGGTTGTTTGTGGAAATTTTAGTGATTTTATATAGTTGAAATCATGAGATTGGCTCCATGAGGTATTTCCTGGAGTTCTAGTGAGAAGCAGTAACCAGTGGAGTTCAACCAGGTCTGTTGGGAGCTATCAACTCACTGAAGACATTGGTGAATGGTTGCTCAATTTCGTGTACTGGTTAAAGTTAGACATTAACACCATTGGATACCGACCGATTCAGTGGTCTATCGGTTAAGTGCTCGCGCGCGAGACTCGTAAGTCCTGGGTTCAAATCTCTCAAGGCTGGATCGTGGATGCGCACTGTCGAGGTGTCCCATAATAGAACGAAATGGCCGTCCAGTGCTTCTAGGTTTTCGATGGTGATCTAGCTTCAATTGACTCATGATTTCAACTATATATAAAGATTGTTATATATGATTGTAAATCGAATAATGGTAAACATGTAAAGGATTCATCATGAAAAATCCTTGGAAAGCATTCACAAACTGTTGGAATAAAAAAAACTACTTTACAAATGTTTTACAATAAATTGTAGTTAAGCTAGATAATAACTAGTAACGTAATCAAGAATGTGGTTACTGTTGAAAGGGACTGAATTGTAAAATATGAAACCCCTACAAATCAAGCTGTTACTCTGATATGATAAGAAAATATGACATTTGATCATGTTTATTTCGTGACGGACAATAAGTAAATATAGTAAAATTGGAAAATCTTGTGCTACAGCCAAAACCCCACCAGCCCGTGCTGGTCTATAGTTCCCAGCTGGTTGTGTCTATCACCTTCTTCGCAAGGGTAACTATTGTTCACTACACAGTAACTGTTTCATACGTTTAATGGTAGTTCGAAAATATCAGCAATTCAAAATTATGATCATTGCGTTATTTCAAACGAGACACAGGTGAAAATTCTTTCACTTAGAAATAATTACTGAAATCAATCAACAAATTTCTCTATTTCATCAACATCTTATAGATAACATTATAGAAAACAGAAGAAAACCAACATGAAGCTCGTTGAATAAGTCTTGCATAATGCTCACTGTTGGAATAATACATTCTTTCAAATATAACTGATTACAAGAATGGTATCATCAATGGGCTTTTATGTTATAAACAATTTACAAAGTATTAGTCAATACAGTCTTAGAATAGACTGAGATGTATTTATCACTGATTAATCACTCGATAATGACCAATATCATGTGTGTCAAGTCCTTGTTAGTCCATATCGAATTCTATTGACCAAATTTGCAATGTGACCACTAGTCTAGGTGAATAAGAAGAATTTGACATATATGACATCGGTCACTGCCCAGTGATCAATCAATTGTAAATACAGTTTAGTCCGAGAGGATGTTAGTCGCACCCCTGATAGCTCAGTGGTAACATCTCTAACTGTAAATCTGGATAATGTGGGTCTAATCCATCAGGAAGCATCAGCTCCCTCAAGATTACAGGTACGCAATACTGACCAATGACAAATAACATAAAACCTAGGTTCAGGGTTTCCTGTCGGCTACTTGTAATCAGCAACTCATAGACTGATATGCATATTATGGATAGAAACGTGGTTTAACAATATTTCACACATGTACAACAGCTTATTTATTAGCAAAGATGGATAGTGACTAGCAGTGAAATCTACAACGCGCGTTTCGTCCTATTTGAGACTCGTCAGCTGGATGTAACTGCATCTCAGAATTGATATTCACTATGGGACTCGAACCCAGTACCAATTGCTTCAAACACCAACTCGTTATCCACTTAGCTCCTTAGTTCTGATAGCCACTAACTTGCTTTATGAAATCAGTTACAGTTCTAAACATTAATGGGAAGATTCAACCAAACAATACCGAGTGAACAAAAGATAAATAGTGGCTAGCAGTGGAATCCAGGACGCGCGTTTCGTCCTATTTGAGACTCGTTAACTGGATGTACCTGCATCTCAGAGTTGATATTCACTGTGCGACTCCAAACTAGTACCTTTCCTTTCAAACGCCATCGCATTATCCACTCAGTTGCAGTCCTAAACATCAATGAGAAGATTCAAACAAGTAATACTAATTGAATTTAATACCAAATGAAGTTTATTTACTTTTCTATAATATCATATGTAAATCAGTGAATAATTCTAATTCCACATATCTATTCCCAAAAGAGGAAAACAGAGTAACAAAAAAAAACGCACTATACTGTCCTTCCTCTTAATTAAACATTGCATGAAACAATAACTAAATGAAAAGCCATAATAACCATAACATTATTAGTAATAAATAAAGATTTATGATCATTACTACTGACAACATTTCACTCTGTCATTTCATTTATTCTATCCAATATATATGAATATTCATGACAAAAAAAAATTGAAATAATTTATGTTTACTCTCTCTTTCTCTCTTGTTTACTTATTTTATTTCTTTTTAATTTCTATGAAAAGTTGATTTGATTATTTTTCTTTGTCAATTTCTTTCTCTTTTTCGGGGGGTGGTTGGGTGATGGTTCTTATCTCCTTCTTCTATGATAGAATCATAACGTCTTTCCATGTTATCCATAATCTATTCACATTTATTTCTATTAGTAGTATATATATATATATATATAGCATGTTTTACTAAATGAACTGATCATTGTATTTCCTTTCACTATAACCTTTCCATACATCTGTACATATATACATCCCCCCTCACACACACACACATCTACACCCCTACAGATCTAATACATAATTGTTACATTAAAAAATATATATATCATTGATTACTAATCATATATACATCCATTTTTATAACCAGTGATGATATCTCTAGGGAGAATATAATACACACATTATATTACGTTAATCATATAAGAATTATTTATTCAATGTGTCAATAAGACTGATCATTTTAAGTATTTTCTTTTTTTATATTAAATAATATTCATCAACTATTTGTGTGTTTTTAATCATAGTTGACAAGAGAAATTTGAAAAGATGAATGAACTGGGAAGAATCTCTCCCTGCCCCCCTCCCCCCTCTCTCTATTATTATTATTATTATTATTATTATTATTATTATTTTGTATAAGAAGTATCATTTATGATTCTCTCTCTCTCTATCTAACAATAATCACTAAATCAGTGACAATCATATATATATATACAGGAATGAGGTTTATATAGATCCCCATTGGGAACATATGTAAAATGGTATAATCTATTTCTAGTAGTATAGTTTTACGTGATGAAAATAATTAAAAGAAATTCAAAGTTAGTAATTTTTGTTAACAGAAAAAAAAAACTTTTATTTTTAATTTTTCTGATGGGTGGAGGGGGGAACAGAATTTATTTTTTTTTATTTTTTTTAATCTAATAAATAAGAGGGAGAATAAATAGATAAATAACCTGGATTGTGTTTTTCTTTCTTTCTGATTATCAGTAGTACTTATCATTATCAGTTAACTGGTAATATTTATAAAAAAAAGAAAGAGGTTGGTGATCATCATGAAATTACATCAGTAGAAGAATGAATATATATAGAGAGAGATATAGATAGATAGATACAATCAAATGTCAAGAAATGAAGATAGAAATTGGTTAGTAACACTAAAATAGTAATATAGAATGTTTGGTACATTTAGTAATGATGTATAAACCCTTCTGAATAATCATGATTGTGTTAGAGGTTATCCATTCATTGTCCAATGTTTCATATAAGCTAGATATTCAGAAGATACAGTCATTCTTCCATTCATATAATGAGTAAGCGCTGCATATGAGAGTATAATATTCACTGGAGTTTTGCTTTCATGGACTCAAAGGTGTCCAAACTTGTCTGTTACTAACACATCAGTATAGTGCAGCCAGATATAATAACAATAATACTAATATTAATGATAATAATAATTTTTTCAGAGTTAAGATCATGAGTCAATTGAAGCTAGACCACCATGGAAAACCTGGAAGTACTGGACAGCCGTTTCGACCTATTATGGGACTCCTCCTGAGACGTCCTCCATAATAGTATGAAACGACCGACCATTGATTTCAGGTTTTCTATGGTGGTCTAGATTCAATTGACTCATGATCTCAACTCTATAAAATTACTAAAATCTCCACCAAACCCTTTTCTGATAATGATCATGAGCTCACTAGTGACTGGCTCCATGAGATATTTGATGGAGTTCTAGTGAGAAGAGGTAACCAGCAGATTTTGATGTAGATTTGTTCTGGACCAAACCATCCAGCTCAGAGAAAAAACCTACATCAAAATCACCCACCTGAACTACAAATCTCCACCACCATCTCATCAACCATTGGAGTTCAACCAGTTCTGTTAGGAGATATCAACTCACTGAAGATATTGGTGAATGATTGCTCGATTTCGTGGATTGGTTGAAGGTAGACATTAACATCGTTGGATACTGGCCGGCTCAGTGGTCTATCGGTTAAGTGCTCCGGCGCGAAGCTGGTAGGTCCTGCGTTGGAATCTCGCAAGGTGGGATCGTGGATGCGCACTGTCGAGGTGTCCCATAATAGAACGAAACGGCCCTCCAGTGATTCCAGGTTTTCGATGGTTGTCTAGCTTCAATTGACTCATGATCTCAACTCAATAAAATTACTAAAAATCTCCATCAAACCCCTTCTGATAATAATAATAATGATAATAATAATAATAATTACCTAATTCATAACTGTTTACTGGTATACTCAACTTCATAGGGATAATAATGTTAAATGTAGAGAAAGATATGTGATATTAGATTGTTTGAAGTGTTCTACAACGAGAATTGTTCAGATTATACATTGTTCACACGTATTACAGCAATGAAAGGCATCAGCTGAGAACTATTCATTCATTTTAGGTGGACATCCTGTTGATTTATGAAGGGTGTATTACAGGTTATTTCCTGCGCCATAACGAAAAAATAAAATACAAACAGAGAGCACGGAACAACAAATGCAATAAATACTATGACAGGTCAGTCAGCTCTACCATAATACATGTTGGAGTTTATGTTATGACATACTGTTCGTGTTAAATATTATACAAATTAGTTCAGGTTACCAGGAACGGTGTTCATGTAAAGTAATAGCAGGTAGGGAGGTTTACTTAATGGGCTCAGTAATAAAAACGATTAAACATTCAAAGTTCTTATAAACTCACATGTGGAATGACATATGTAAGAACACTTAAAGCATTTTCAGGGCAGAAGTAAGCATCGATGCAGCGAGCAAAGGATAGGAGTGATTCTATCCCACGGACAAATTGTGGTAAGTTATTTCAGGGTTTGCAACTTTATTGGCAAAGTAATTCGTATAGAGAGAAGATTTAGAATGTGACTGCTTCACTAATTACTAAGAGTTACGGATGCTGTAAGTAGAAGTTTCTGCATATTGAATAGCTTCATTGAATATAAAAGATAGTTTATTAGGTATTTTGAAGAGATTAGATTTAACTTAAGTCTCCTTTTTCATAAAAGATTAAGTCCAAGTTTATCACATGAAGACTTATAATTTAGGGTACAATCAGTCCTAAGAACCTAAAGTGTAGATCGCCTCTGAATGGGTTCCAGCCTTGATTTATTCTTTATGCGAACACTACTGAGAATAAATATGCAGTATTCTAGGAAAGGTTGAATACACACTTTGTATATTAAAATATATAACTGCTTGTTATGGAGGTTATGAATTATGTAGCCCAGAAGACGTTGGGACTTGAACTTGTTTTCCGAGGCCTGTTCTGCACAGGACAAATTGTAGGTTTGCTTAAGTCCACTACTGTATATAACTTAGATAACACCTTATCATTTACGATAAAATATAAATTCGGTAATGTAGTACCGAAACACATCCATTAAGAATTAACCGTGTTAAGTTCCAACTGTCGTTTTGAGCACCATTGGGCTACCTTGTTGAGCTCCATACTGACCCTATTTTCTATATTGTTCAGCTCATGAGGAAAAAATGAATAGACTACTTTAAGATCCGCATAGAAGAGAGGCTAACTCATACAAAAACAACCGCAAATTTGATTGATATGAACTAAAAAGAGCAAAGGATCTAAAACACTGTCTTGTATCACACCACTTTTGACCGGCACAGTATTCAACAAGAAAGAGTTAATTTTGACTGTTTGGTGTCGTTGGCCGAGTAATGAATGAAACCAAGCAAGCAGAGGGACTTTCACCCCGTAAGTCGCAAGTTTGCCTATAAAAAGCTGGTGGTTAACCATGTCGAATGCTTTAAAAATATCAAAGTATAGCACTAAGACTAGATATTCTTGGTTACGTTGAGTAAAGACTAAATTAAAGAAGTCAAAGTTACAGGTTATACAAGATCAAATTTCCAAGAAATCCATATTGATTATTATTGATGCATTTTTCAATCAGTAAATAGTTGGAGAGTTCGTCACCAATATTTTTTCTATAATCTTAGAGATAACTGGAGTTATATTTATGGACCTATAATTGTTTATGTCAGACTTACCTCCAGATTTATAACGCGGTATGACATATATGAGGTTTTCTAGCACTAATGGTAAGTAACTATCTGCAGAGAGAGAAAGAGAAAGTAGACAGTTTTAGAGAAATATGTCCTGTAACAGGCCCACCACATTTTTAAAGAAGGGATGATATCCCGTCTATTCCACAACTGTTTGGAACGTTAAGGAAGTTTATAGATGTAATAATTTTCAGGTAGGTAAAAGAAATTAAAGTAACGTTTCTGCAGGCGTCTTAATTCATTACGATATTTAAATTGTGTAAAAAATGCGTGCGGCTTACTAAACTTGTACGATTTTAAGGGGTATGCAGGAATCTAAATAAGAGTTAGTGATCGGTAAAATGTCTAAATGACATCCACGAGAGTATTACTTGAAAAGAAGGCATTCGGATCTGAGAATCTTACAAGGGAGTGTGGAAGGTTCCAGCCAGCTTGTTTATAATTTCTATATTGACCGGTTATTTGCATGGGATAGTTATGAGAGGGACAGATAAGTAGAGCTTTAACTGCTATTTTATGATCACTGCTTTCAAATGCATTGTATACTTGTATTGATAGTGTCACGATATCTCAATTGAATGTTAGATCAAGTATGCTATCATGTCTTGTTAAAGTACGAACTCACTGAGACCAGCAGTGTATGTTAATGATTACTGAAAACTTATCGTCACATGACTGATCGCTACTGCTTTTCCAGTTTATTCAAGGGTAATTGAAGTATCCTGTTATAACCATTGCATTTGAGTTTAGATCAGGTGCATATATAAATGCATTAATAATAAGATCATTCGCAATATCTGAAATATCAGACGCTCTGTATATACATCTAAGGCGTATACTACAATTCGAAGTGTTTATTAATATTCAGACTGATTCAGGCAATCTACTCAAAACACTGTCTTCAAATTTATTAATTGTTAAAATGAAAAGATTTCTTCAGGTGACTGGCTGCTAAATGTGAATCAAATCTAGCCAAGATAGGGCAAGAGAAATTCTGATGCTTTTTATTAAAGTGAATATATTTACATGAACTCCCCTGAAGGTTAGGTGTTTCCAATATCAAATACCGAACTGATTTAAGTGGGATTTTGTCAGGTATATTATAGGCAGTCACATTATTTCTAGATAGTATTCGCTTAGTAACTTCACTAATAGTTAACCACTTTTAGGTAATATCTGCTGAATTTAATTAAGTTTTTCATCAAGTGTCGAGATCACTAAGAAAAGGCTATTTTGAAAAATACTAAGAATTCTTATATCCAACAAGGGATTCAAGATTGTGGTATGAAAAGTGAGGATTCTCCAATGGTTTCCACTGTTTCCGAGCAACATCAAGTTTATCTCCTCATTTCCGTAGCTGTTTGATTCTTCCTCCCGATCTCCCAGGTTGTCCTGACATTCCGTTTACCTATATTATTTGGTGTTTTGGTTGTCGGAAGGGAAATCGGTTTCGTTACTTTCGAAGAATATCAGCTTTCATCACGAGACGTCATAATTCTTCCTTCAACTGAGAGGACAGAGTTTAATTGGTTTAAATTGTTTATTCTGGTTAGTGTCTTTTTTAGCAAGATTGTTTTCTACAGGATGCGGGTGCTGACCCCACCCACAACCCTCCTCCTCTGTGTGGGCTTGGGACTAGTAGTAACCCTGAAAGTGCTGCAGGCGGAGTTATCTAAAGTCCCACATAGGTCTATTTAGGTCTAACGGTGAACGTTGTACCTTTAAACCACCAAGTTGACAGTCACTATTCTACATTTACAAGTTCAGTCAAATTTTCGCCATGTAAATACTTCTATTTCTTATCAAGTTTGTTAAGTATTTGGTTGTTTTTTAAGAAGAAATTCGCAGTCCGAAATTCATCCTAGCTTTTGTACAGAAACAATGATTGGTGATTTCAAAAATGTATCAAAACAGCCATTCCCTTTACAGCTAGCTTATCGGTCTCTGGTCACAAGTATTTGTTCCGTTCGCTAACTAGTGAATTCGAAACGCTTCAGATATAACAACTGGCGACAATTAACACATTGGTATATTGTAAACTTAATGACAAACATTTTAAAAACTGAATGATACTGTTTTCAGTATACTTTAAATGTAATTAGTACTAGAATCTCGGACTCATGTTTCGTATTATTTAAGACTTGTTATATGGTTCAATATGGGTGACCTATGATCCTCAATGAGGGGTAACAGGCGTAAGTAAGTAAGTATCTGGTTCCACATATATTCTGGTGTTGATACTCACACTAAAATTTCAACCCATTTCCTATGAATTCAAATCCTAATGATTTATCTGTCAAGCTATTGAGTCCACATAGCATCGAATAATTGCAAATCCCTATGAGTTCAATAATACGGTGTAAGATTGAAAAATTATCGCTTTTCAATTAATAATAATTATTATAATAGTACATTATTAAATCACAACATACTAGGTAACCGAGTTACGCATCGGTTACTATGGCAACCGTTTCTAAACATCGAATATGAAATCATTACTATCAGGAAAATTAAAAGTCGTATGTTGTGAGCAGAATACTAGTTGCGGACAATCGAATGTATTTAAGCAAACATTACAGACTATCTCAGTAAATTCTGATTACCAAACAATGAACAGTCAATTTGCAAATTAACAACAATTTGTTTCAATCTTCACTGTTTCTTCTCTTATTCCATTGCTCATGCATTTTCCAAACGATTGCGCTTCATTTCAGTTCTTTCCTCATCGGTCTTCTGCGAAAATACATTCTATGTCTGACCCACACCATATACTACTTATATAGATATAAGTAGACAACACCACACGTACTTGTATAAATTCATTTCAAATAGAAATAATAATGGAACTACTTAAAGAAGAAAAAATAAACAATAACATACAACGAATGCATAAAAGTATATTTTCATTAGAAAATTTGTTTCTCTATTCAGTAATTAATCAAATGGGTAAGTTAACGCCCTACTTCAGTTGTTCTTGTCATTTCTCTTTATCTCCTTTTTTTCAGTCCGTTACTAGTCATTATTCTTTTCTCTATTATTACTGTTATTGTAATCGTTGTTATTTTATAAGATAAAATCATTGAAATATAAGTTCTATAACTGCCATCATCTTCTTTGTCATCTACTAACTTGTAGAAGTTGCCATATATTCATGTTTGATAATATATATAACACTGTAAACAGAAGTTAATCTTGGTTAGCAGAGATGGATAGTGGCTAGCAGTGGAATCCAGTTTGATGCACGTTTCGTCCTATTTGGGACTCGTCAGCTGGATGTACCTGCATCTCAGAGTTGATGTTCACTCTGGGATTCGAACCCAGTACCCTCGCTTCAAACGCCATCGAGTTATCCACTCGGCCATTGAGTCCTGATAGTCCATCTCTGCTAACCATGCTTGTGAATTAAGGTATATCGAGGCAATACGAACAGTATGCACATATGCCAATTAGAGACTGACCAGTTGCAGTCCTAACAAATCGATGGGAAGATTCAAACAAACAATACTAAGTTGAATTTAGAAGTAAATCTTGTTATTGTTATTCAATGGACGGGGAAAGATATAAGAAAGATCAATAATAGTCATGAGTAAAGGTGGAAAAGAAGTGATACTCATTCTCTTCTTGGTTATTTCCTCTCTTATCATTTGTGTTTTCTTGACTTATTCAATGATTTTACAGTTATTCTTATATGGAAAAGCATCATATATGTATTAAAGGAAAGAGGATGAAAAAGACATAGAAGTGAAATGAATTGATCCATTTAACCGCCGTTATAATAGTAACCAATAGAATATACCTTGAGCAAGAGGAACTAAACAGATCAT
The DNA here is from genome assembly GCA_944470415.2 of Schistosoma rodhaini. NCBI lineage: Eukaryota > Metazoa > Platyhelminthes > Trematoda > Strigeidida > Schistosomatidae > Schistosoma > Schistosoma rodhaini. The sequence continues at coordinate 39,519,877 of OX104037.1, forward strand.
ACATACTGATTTTGGCCTATTCAGTAGTGTATACCGATGGCTCGTTCAATGATTATGTCGAATTTAGACTATTAAGTCGACATTCATTGTCTTAATTTCACATTTTTAATCAATAATTTATCTGCAGCTGTGTAAATCCTATAAACCAAGAAACACTAGATAACTGTTTCTTTCTATCATAGGACTGTTCATCAGTACATTTTCATGATCCAAATAGGTTTTGAACTCAGGAAAACAATCATAAGTTTTCTAGATAAAGTCACTCCATGATATAAACTAGGAAATTCAACAATCTTCACAATCTCCATTATACCAATCTGAGTTAAAGTAATAATTACAATTATTCTGTCAAGTCGATGCTTTCAACGATTCCTGTATGATCAGAAGGGGTTTTGTGGAGATTTCAGTATTTTCATAGTTGAAATCATGAGTCAGTTGAAGATAGACAACCATGGAAAACCTGTAAGCACTGGACGGCCATTTCGTCCTATTATGGGACTCCTCACCAGTGCGCATCCACGATCCCGCATTCGCGAAATTCGAAACGAGAACCTATCAGTCTCGCGCGCGAGCACTAAACCGATAGACCACTGAGCCAGTCTACATCAAACGGTGTTAGTATCTAACTGGTAAATCCTGGGTTCGAATCTCGCGAGGTGAGATCGTGGATGCGCGCTTCTGAGAAGTCCTATAATAGGACGAAATGGCAGTCCAGTGCTTACAGGTTTTCCATGGTTGTCTATCTTCAACTGACTCATGATTTCAACTATGAAAATGCTGAAATCTCCACAAAACCCCTTCTGATCATACAGGAATCGTTGAAAGCATCGACTTGACAGAATAATTGTAATTATTACTTTAACTCAGATTGGTATAATGGAGATTGTGAAGATTGTTGAATTTCCTAGTTTATATCATGGAGTGACTTTATCTAGAAAACTTATGATTGTTTTCCTGAGTTCAAAACCTATTTGGATCATGAAAATGTACTGATGAACAGTCCTATGATAGAAAGAAACAGTTATCTAGTGTTTCTTGGTTTATAGGATTTACATAGCTGCTGGAGTTCTAGTGAGAAGCAGTAACCAGTGAAGTTCAACCGCGTCTGTTGTGAGATAATAACTCACTGAAGACAATTGGTGAACGGTTGCTCAAAATTCGTGGATTCCTGTATGGTTTCATCACTTCTATTTAGCTCCCAAAAGAAAAACATTTTTAGCCAGTGATATTTTTTACTTACCTTCAGAATAACTCTAGACAGTACTGAAGTCAGAAGGATCTGATCACGAATAGTATCTATTTGCTTAGTTTGTTTAATAATATTTCTTAATTCTTAGTTTTAAAATAGAACTGAAGAGTAGATTCGGTAGATTTGTAGCGAAGAAAAGTCCTCAGCCTTGAAATGAAAGCTCATAGAGCGAAAACATCACATACATATTAAACTGTAATTGTCTACTGATATCTGCAATTATTATTTTAAAACATTTTTCAATTACAAATCGACATCAACTTGAGAATCAGTGAAAACTAGAAGACCCTGAGCAGTTGTTCCTTTTCAGCCGATAACAAGATATCTAATTTTGTTGAGATCATAATCCATTTTAAATTAGATAACAATTGAAAACCTCAACCCCCTGAATGACGTTTTGTCCTAATATGAGACTCTTAAAATGTAAGTATCTACTACTCCATAACTGGAGATCGAACCCAGGACTTTCGGTCTCCCTTTGGAGTGTCTCATATTAGAACGGAGCAGATGTCTAATGCTTTATTGTTTGCAGTGATTGTTTAACGTAGTCTGGTTTATGATTTCAATTAAATTTGACTATTTCCAAACACCCAATATTTAAAAATTCTGTTTTACGTTTTAAATGATACTTATTTCATCCAATGATAATTTCCACCCTTCAATGAACTTCTATGACAAACGGCTTGGCAGCTTAAACACACAGACATATCAAAGTCCTTTGAAGGTAAATTCAGCAAAAAGTAGGTTCATTAAACTAACGAACCTTAAATAGGACAAAACTCGCATTCATAATTCCATTTCTCACCACATACCACATACATTATAAGTGATTTAATGGTTTATGGCTCCTCAACAAGCAAGTCAGTTCCGAACCTAATTGGACATTATGACTTCAAATAAAATGGATTTATATTTGACGGAATACATCGCATCCAGCAAAATTCTAAACACACTACTAATAAATGTCACTCAACATAAAGCAATAGGGTTAATTATAAAAATCTATCGACTGTTATTCACAATCTCATATCAAACAAATTATACCAAGATGTAGATTTCATGTGAATAGTATATATTACAACTTCACTGGAAGAATTTTATCAGCAGTACGTACTTGGAAATATGATATTTTTTTGTATTAATTAGTTCAGAAGGGGTTTTTTGTGGAGATTTAGTATTTTCATGGTTGAAAGCGTGAGTCAGTTGAAGCTAGACCACCTAGAAAATTCTGGAATCACTGAACGGCCGTTTAATCCTATTATGGAACTCCTCAGCAGTGGGTATCCACGACCTCGCCTCACGAGATTCGAAACGAGGACCTACCAGCCTCGCGTTCTACTGTTCACTGTTCTCCATTTAGTACCATGTGAAACAAACAGTAAATATAATGCTTGAGATCAATATATCTAATTATTTTGTTAACTGATTGGAAGTAGTCGCTAGAAAATCCTGTTTGATCTAAATCTGAACCGATTCAGTATTTGACAACAAGGCTTATCTACAATCTTAGGGGAAACGATGAATTCTTGGGATTCATATCCAGTGAGCGATTTAAATCACTACTAACTACTTCTATAAGACCGACATATCTAAATTGATTGATAACTGATTTGTAACTAATATCATCATAATTGAAGCTAGATCACCAAGGAAAACCTGGAAGCATTGGACAGCTTTTCGTCCTATTGTGAGACTCCTCAACAGTGGGCATCCACAACCTCGCCTCGCGAGATTGGAACCCAGGACTAGCTTCAATTGATTCATGCTTTCAACTATGCAAATACTAAATCTCCACAAAAGCTCCTTCTGATTAATGTCATATATGCCTAATCTTTACTATTGTTCGAGTTCAATAAACTATAATTTCCAATATAGCCTTTAGTCATATTCAATATTAATTCAAACTTTACGAAATGAATAGTTTATATTTTTTAATTATGTTTTTATCCGAAGTTTATGCTGATGGATGTCGTCAGATCAGAAGAACAATGAAAGCTCTACAACCAAATCATCCAGTTCAGAGAATAAAACTCTATCAAAATCATCTACTTAAACTACAAATCTTCTCCACTATTTCAATTTCACTATAATAGTTAGTTTAGAGTTAGAACACTCACATTAGAACATTTAGAAACCTTGACAACAGTCATCGATTTAGAATAAATGTTCTGCATTTTTTTTTTATTGTTTATAAACAATCTTTCATAGAAAAACATCAAAAGACAATGATCAGACACATTAGTATCTCATTGAATTACAAACAAACAAAAAAAGAAAAAAGAAAAAAAAGGGAAAGAAAAAGAAAAAAAGAAAAAAGAAAAAAAGAAAAAAGAAAAAAGAAAAAAAGGAAAGAGAGTAACATTATGGTGATAATAAAAATCATTTCCATTTAATTATTCTTATCATGCAATAATTAAAAGCTAAATTGAAAAAAAGGGTTATGCATATACAATGACAATATATATGTATCAGTAATTTTGTTTTGATATAATCAACAACAAAAAAATAAGGTGGCCTGCTTAAATATCTTGGCTACCTATTTCTGAAATCTGAATATTTTAATAAGTTATCTGGTTTTATATATTAGTTGAAATCATGAGTCCATTAAAGCTAAACCTAACCCTAACCAGGTCTATTGAGAGATATCAACTCACTGAAGACAATGGTGCACAAATGCCTAACCTCTAGACCATTGACCATGCATCTAACAGTGTTAATGTTCAACTTCAACCAATCCACGAAATTGTGCAACCATCTTTCACTGTACTGAGGTAAATATCTGTCTCTATCTGATGTGGATTTGCTCCACTGGTCACTTGAAGAATTCAGAAGATTAGAATTCGGGAGAACACAAAAGTCGAAATCGTACTGCTGACTGTACAGAGGTGTGACAGCATTAAGGTGTTTCCTTCAGACAACCAGCATAACAGCGATGCTGTCTTCGCACAAGGAAGGGTGGGGTTAGAAAAGATCAACCCTAAAAATGCACAACTCGCCTTATCCTACGGATTTCCGTCTCCGGCGGTAAGATCCTTTGAAGAACGGAGCTAACAAGTTAAAAATCTCCCACAAAAAGGCCGTGCATGACCGGCCTTAAGCAGTTGTCCCTTGGGAACTGAGTTCACGCTCCCAGGTCGTTAAGACCAACATTATTCCAACTTCCTTTTCAGGTTCCTCAAGAAATACCCTTCCACGGTGTGGGCAGCCGGGGAGTGATATTAACCCTCATACCCATAACTGAACACGAGACCAAGTTGGTCACATCCGTTTTAGGTAGCTCAACACCTACAAATTATATCGATATTCATATTGAAATGAGTATGATTCACACTCATTCATCATTTCTAAAGAAGTAGAACGTACATAGTGTAGTTAATTTCAAATAAATAAAAAGAAAACCTTTAACATTCTTAGTATTGTATAACTCCCTCAAATGCCCTGGCACGGTCGAGAGTGGGGAGAGTACGCTCTCCCTCTCGAAATGCTCTCACATGACCACGAGTATATAGCCTCTACCAAGGAAGTCCTACTCAGTGCCTTTTCGTGGCGGGGGTGTTGTTTACAAAATTGAGAGGACGGAAAGCGAATATCCGACGCTCTAATCAGGTTGGTGGACATGACGAGTCCATCTAGGGAAGTTAAGAAACCCTGAATTCAAACCAGTAGTGCACATGGTCTCCAGTATCCTCAGGGAACAAATGGTGTGTGAATGAATCGTTGTTCACCGGCTACCATAGTATTGCATCTCCTCACGATGCTCCACGACCTTGTGGATCAGATCATTAGGTCAAAGGTTCCGGGTGTTGCACCCTAAGAAAACCACCTGCTTTGGGCACCTGGGCAATATCATAGCCCTCACACAAATCGAATAAGATTTGTGTGGCACGTATGTATCTGGTTCCCCTTTGTATCAATATTTATGTGTTTAAATAAAAAGACTGTATAAGAATGTCCTTTTGTGAATCTTATTCCTCTCCAGTTATCATAAACAAATATAGACTTCATACAGCTCTATTACATATTATTATTATTATTATTATTATTATTATTACTTTTAGCCTCATCCAACGTTAATTCATTCACTTGAAAATTAATGCATCGCTTCATCTTTATCATAATCCATATTCAATATAAAATAGTTTAAACAAACAAAATGAAGCATCATTTACTCTTTAAGATAGAAAAATATCAACTTCAATTAATTTTCCGTTAACTACTTCAATGATAATCTTTGAAAAGATTCATAATTATTCATGCTGTGATAAAATGTATTTTGTTATTTTAAACAAATAAAGTTATTGTAAGCAAAGATTGATTGTGGTTAGCAGTGGAATCCAGTTTGACTCGCGTTTCATCCTATTCGGAACTCGTCAGCTGGATGTACCTGCATCTCAGAATTGATGTCCAGGCGTCCTGGATTCCACTGCTAACCACTATCCATCTTTGCTTACAATGCTTGTGAATTAAGGCATTATTGAAGTAATACGCACAGTGTGCATATATGCCAATTGGAGACTGACCAGGTGCAGTCCTAAACATCAATGGGAAGATTGAAACAAACAATACTAAGTGAATTTAAATAAAGTTATTATTTTATTCTTTAAAATATGCTTCATTTTATCACCGAGAATCGGCAAAGCAAAGGTCGCATCCTTACAATTGAATAACATACGGAACTAAAAACAACTGTCTGTCAACTAACGTCAAAGTCACAATCTTCAATACAAACATCGACACAGTTCTACTGTATGGAGCTGAAACGTGGAGAACTGTGGTGTGTGTTACTTATATCCACATAAGTAGTATATTACAATGGTCAGGCATACAATATATTTCAGTAGAAGATCAGTAACGAAAGAACGGGAACGGAACGCGATTGGTATGAAAATGCATGAACAATGAAATCGGAGACGATGGACTGATGTTTACAGAAGGAATAATCAAGATTTAGACAATTGAATGATAGTCTGCAAATTAACTATTTACTGTCTAATTTTCAGATTTCACTAAAGTATTCTGTAATTCTGTACTCAAATACACTCGATCGTCCACGCTCGTCTTCTTGTTCACCACAGATCTACTACAACCATCATCAAAATGGTACAAGTATTTATAAACAATCGTCTACACAACATACTCACTGTCCGTTGTCCAGATACCATAATCAACAGCCTGTTGACCTGATAACATCATCAACAGCTTACTATTAGTGAAAACAAACCAACTTCCATCTGCATAGGGAATTGAGAGGCGTTGGAAGTGGATGGGATATACATTGTGGAAGTCAACAAACTGCATCACGAGGGAAGCACTAACTTGGAATAGTGATAGGAAACAGAAAAGTGGAATGTCGAGTAACACACTGTGTTGAGAATCGGAAGCAGATATGAAGAGAATGAATAGAAACTAGAAAAAACTGGAAAGGATTGCTCAGGACAGGGTTGGATGAAGAATGCTGGTGGGCGTCCTATGCTCCTCGATAAGAGGTAAGAGGAGTAAGTAAGCAAGTCATTTTATCACAAGACTTTTCGTCAATGTTAGATTTTTTTTATTAAAAAGGTCATTAGTGATAGATGGTATTCGTCAAACTTCCGAAAGTTTTTCATATAAAGTTGTTTCTAAAAAATATAACCATTCTTTATTCATGCATGCTTTACAAAAGTTATTTTACAGAAAAGAAGAATTAATTACTATGAAGAACTCATTTCCGATCATAAACGTTCATTACAATATTTTAAAAATTATTAGTGAATAATAATTTTAATAGTTGAGATCATGAGTGAATTGAAGTTAGACCACCATGGAGAACCTGGAGACATAGACGGCCCGTTTCGTCCCATTGTGGGACTCCTCACTGGTGCGCATCCACCATTCCGCCTTACGAGATTCGAACCCAGAATATATCAGTCTCGTGCGCGAGCGCTTGAAATTTAGACCAATGAGCTCGCTGGTAGCCAACGGTGTTAATGTCTAACTTCAACCGATCCACGAAGTTGAGTGAAATATCCACCATTTCTTTAGTGAGTTAATATCTCACAGCAGACACAGTTGAACTCCACTGGTTACTGCTTTTCACTAGAACTCCAGGAAATTCCTCTTGAAGTCAGTCACTAGTGAGCATATGTTGATTAGTAGCAGAAAGGGTTTTGTGGATATTATAGTTATTTTATTAGTGAAAATCATGAGTCAATTGCAGCTAGACTGGATAATAGTTGTAAAAGAAATACTGATTATAATAATAAATACCTTAGTGAAGTACATTAGTTTGAAGCAAAATCAAAGAGTATTCATATGAATTTTCAGTTGCGTAATGAAAAACTTTATAAATATCGAGAAAATGTTCATATCAGTACAGGCTTGTAGAGATTGTTGAGTTAAGATTGATATTATACCACCTTTAGAAACCTGGAAGTATTGAACTGCCGTTTCGTCATAGTATGGAACTCAACAGCGCACATCTACGATTAACAATTTTTCATGTGCTCACTATTGGCTGGCTTCAAAATGGATATGCTAGAGTTCTGGTGAAAATTTGTGACCAGTAAAGTTCAACTGTTGTAGAGGCAGTTACTCACTAAATACAATAATGAACTGTCGCACAAAACCATGGATTAGTTTAAGTTAGACATTAACACAGTTGGATGCCTGTAGGTTCAGTAGTATAGAGGTTAGGCGTTCGTGCAAGAGACCGAATTTCCTGCGTTTGAATCCCTTTGGTGTGGAATCGTGGATGCACACTGTTGGGTAGTCTCATACTAAGATGAAACGGCCGTCCAGTGCTTCCAAGTTTTCAATGGTGATCTGACATTGATCTATTCATGATATCAGTATAAAAGTTTCATAATTGTAAACTTAGAATCATTGGATGTAATTTATGACAGTTTGAACTATCCTGTTGCTCATATTTTGACTGGATTTTGATTAATCTTAGTTGGCATATGTGAATCCTATGAGGATTAGTACAATATAGCTATTATATAATAATTTTAAATAGAAAAGATAGAATATAGTTAGCAGCGGAATCTACGATCGGTATTTCGTTTTGGTACTTGTCTTCCATATGAACTTACATCTCAGGCTTGATGTTTACTCCAAAACTAGAACCCAGTATCTTTCATCTTAAACTACCAACTTACTATCTCAAAAAAGAAAACAAGACGAAAATCCCTCTATCTTTAATGTTTCCCATTTTCCTAACAATGGCTATTCTGTCACACACGCAACAACAAATGCAGGAGAAAACGATCAATCTAGCAGCAGCCTCAGCAGCAGTAGGTCTCAATATAAGCAAAGGGAAAAGCAAGACTCTCCGATGCAATACAATATAAACCAATCGAATTACACTTGAAGGAGAAGCTTTTGAGGATGTATAAACCTTTACATATCCGGGCAGCATCATTGGTGAACACTGTGGATCTGATGCAGATGTGAGGGCGAGGATCGGAAAAGCAAGACCGCATATTTACATCTGAACTACATCTGAAACTCAAAACAATTGTCAACCAACACCAACATCAGAATTTTCAATACGAATGTCAAGTCAGTTCTACTTCATGGGACGGAAACGTGGAAAACTGCGAAAGCCATCAACCAGAAGATACGTGTGTTTATTAACAGTTGTCTACTCAAGATACTTCGGGTCCGTTGACCAGACACTATCAGCAACATTCTACTGTAGGAGAGAACAAACCAGCTTCCAGCGGAGGAAGAAATGAAGAAGAAGCTCTGGAAGTGGATAGAACACACATTGAGGAAATCACCGATCTACGCCATAAGGCAAGCCCTCACATGGAATCCTGAAAGCCAAAGGAGAAGAGGAAGACCAAAGAACACATTACTCGGAGAAATGGAGATAGACATGAGAAGAATGAACAAAAGTTGGATAGAAATAGAAAGGAAGAGCGAGGACAGAGTGGGTTGGAGTATGCTGGTCGGCGGCGTACGCTTGATTGGCGGTAACAGGCGTAAGTAAGTAAATAATTTTCCTAACAATATACAAATATATAATTTGACATAAAAATCATTCCTTATTTTCTTATTTTTATCCCAATAATTCACCACTATTCTACCAATATTTAATATAATCAATATTGAAGAATATTTTTCGTATTCATAAAGAAGCAAATTTTGTTTTAATCCACAATTCATTCAATGTTCAAGTAGTTTTCATCATTTCCTTTATTATTATCATTATTATTATTATTATTATTATTATTATTATTATTATTATTAGTAGTAGTAGTAGTAGTAGTAGTAGTAGTAGTGATAGGAGTGGTGGTGGTAGTAGTAGTAGTAGTAGTAGTAGTAGTAGTAGTAATAGGAGTGGTGGTAGTAGTAGTAGTAGTGTATCATAAGAAAAATGGAATTGGGTGTGGTTCATAAAACATCAAATTTATATTGATACAAATAGAATGGTTATTTTTATTTAAAAAAAATTATATTTCTTAATAAAATCTCCTCCTACTGTACACTATTATTAATCTTTCGATTATCTGTTTGTCCCTCTCTCTCTCTCGTTGTCTCCCTCCTTCCACCCCCTCCCCCCTCTCTCCCACTCTCTTGTGTACTCTTTGAATATACACTATATATATGAATCAGTTATCATAGGGATTGATGTATCCATATTTCTTATTTGATTGACAAATGGATGATTAATTTATGTTGTTGTTGTGCTTTTTCTTTAAAGAGCTTCATACCAAATTGACCTCTTCCCATATTTTGTCTTTTTCAATCTCTCTGTCTCCTTGTCTCTCTCTCTCTCTGAAGTTACCATTCTTTCAGGAAAAAATGAAATTGTTCATTCCATTATTTTAATTGTTTCTTTCAAAATTAATTGGATAAATATTGGAATAAATATCAATCAGTCATGTGTATATGACCTCATTGTTGAAATATACATAGATAGATAGATAGATAGATAGATACATTACAATGAATTCATTTAAATTAATTAAATTATCTTAACTAATAAATAGCTCATCATATCTACTTAAACATATTGAAATTATTATCAGAAGGGTCTTTTGTAAAGATTTCAGTCATGTTATATAGTTGAAATCATGAATCAATTGAAACTAGACAATCATGAAAAACCTGGAGGTACTGGACTTACTGAAGACAATGGTGGATGTATTGCTCGATTTCGTGGATCGGTTAAAGTGAAATATTAACACTGTTGGATACCGGTCGGCTCAGCAGTCTAGTGGTTAAGTGCTCGCGCGTGAGACTGATAGTTCTGCATTCGAATCTCGTGAGGCGGGATCGTGGATGGACACTAATGAAGAGCCCCACAATACAACGAAAGGATAGTCCAGCGCTTTTAGGTTTTCGATGGTGGTCTAGCTTCATTTGACTCATGAATTCAACTATAATATTAAAATTAACTCGTTAATCAGTGAATCTTTACGAATTACTTTTCCTAAATTATACTCAGTTTATTGATAATTGTCTCCCGCGTTTACAGCCACATCTGGCTTGATCTTGTACAAATATTATTTTCTATTTTATGGTGTGATGCCATCTGTCTGTCTGGTATATAAACCGAGTATAATTGAAATAAATGATTCGCATAACAGAAGCTGTTATTGGTGTTCTAGGCTCAATTGGAAGAGCTAGGTGGACAAAGGACCAATAAGGACGCTAAACTGCTCATACCGGTCGAACATCATTGTTTTTGGCACAATGCTAAGATTGAATAAGTTGTATTCCGATTGGTTGAGAATTCACGTGATAAAGAGCCCGAGATAAAATCATAATACTGAGAATTCTATATTGTACCAAAAATATAATATTGAATATAGCCACCAATAATAATAATAAAATTTTCGCAGTTGAAATTATGAGTCAATTGAAGCTAGACAACCATCAAAAACCTGGAAGCAGTGAACGGCCGTTTCGTCCTATTATGGGACTGCTGTGTGGCAGTGCACATCCGCGATCCTGCCTCACGAGATTCGAAACCAGGACTCACCAGTCTCGCGCCAAAGCACTTAACCGTCCTGTGCTTCCAGGTTTTCCATGGTGGTCTAGCTTCAATGGACCCACACTTTCAACTATGAGAACACTGAAATCTCCACAATAAACTCCTACATACACCAGGTCATGATTGTTTCTTCGGTCGTTATATATATCTTCATCAGTGTGTGTTTAGTATAGATAGACAGAAATTGTATATTTCAACTAATATGTAAATAAGGGTCTAGCATTGCATCAACCTCATAATAAATCATCCGTAACAATATAATAATAATAATAATAGTAATGGTAATAATATAAAGATTATCATTCATTTTTATGTAAATAAAACAATCTGTTTACAATGGTATATCGTTTATTCTTATCATGTTTACCATAGTCTGAATACTACCATAGAACATACAAGTATACTCTATGTGTATATATTTGAGATAGTCCTAATACTAGTCAGATTAAATCAATGAAGTTTCTATGATCATTCATGGTCCCCCTCCCCCGAAAAAAAAGAAATGAAATGAAATAGAACGAGAATTAACTTTTTAGATAATTTACATTGAATTTCAATGAATTTTCATTTAAAGTTCTATTAACAATCCAAGAGTTGATAAATGGTTGGTTCTTTTCTTTCTTTCTTTATGTATATTTCATTATTTTACATGTGTTAAGAAGATATTTTACATGTACACGTATGAATACACATTGTGGTCTAGTCTACTTATATCCACATAAGTAGTATTGTAGTGTGGGTTACTGATATTTACATAAGTAGTATGTGGTGATGGTCGGGCATTGAATGTATTTCAGTAGAAGGTCGATAAGGAGAAAACGGGAACGACACGCAATTGATACGAAAATGTATGAACAATTATAATCGGAGACTATGAATGGATATTTGGGGAAGAAACAGTCTAATTGAGACAATTGGTTGTTGTTTTACAAATTAAATATTCACTATATGGTTCTCATATTTTAATGAGATATTCTGTAATGCTGTGCTAAGATACACTCGATTGTCTCCACCACAGTATGTGGTGATTGTCAGGCATAGAACGTATTTTGATAGAAGATCGATAAGGAAAGAACAGAAATGAGGCGCAATCAGTGTGGAAATACATGAACAATGAAATCAGATAAGATGGACTGATATTTGCAGAAGGAACAGTTAAGATTGAGACAATTGGTTGTTATTTTGCAAATTAACCGATACTGCATGGTTATCAGAATTTAGTGAGATAGTGTTTAATTTGTGCTTAAATACATTCGAATGCCCCCCCCCGTGTTCTTGTTCACTACAACATTACTTATAAACAGTTAGTTGTAACAATGAGTAAGAATCTTGTTTTCTAGTAAAATTAACTCAAGTTTAATATGATAATCACTGAATTTGAATTTTATTTGTGTATTTGAAGTAAAACTTGAAGGTCCTGGATTTGACTCCCTACATAGAAATATGACTGTGAACTGTAAATGGGCTCAAAAAAAGTGATGAACTAGTTGTATAGCATTTCATGATCCCCTCTGATTTTGTAATTATACATATAGTGTTTCTGTGTCTCCTATAGAGTGGAAATGTATTAATGAAATATAATGTGAGTTATTCAATGTGTCGTTTGAAGTTTCATATCAGCGAATGACTTTGATTAGATAACTATTGCAAACCAGAAAGTACTGAACAACTAATTCGGTCTAGTATAAGATTCCTCAGTAGTGACTATCTACTGATCCAATAATCGAACCCATGACCTTCGATCTAGCTATTGATAACCAAATGATATCGTTATTACAGGAAGTGAGACCCCCGCTGTAAATCCTCAAGGCCCTAGTTCGTAGATGTCTGTCGCTGAAGCATCCAGTACTAGAATGAAATAGATGTCTACTGCTTTCTGGCCTTCAATAGTAGTTCAACCAAAGTCAATCCACCATATGAAGTTTTAAATGAAAAAGTCTTCATAAACCTGATAATTTTTAGAGGTGTAACATTCTCTGAACTACAAGATTTAATTTAAGTAGAATTAAACGCTGATGGAAGCACTGGACGGTCGTTCCGTCCTATCATGAGACTCCTCAGTAGTGCGCATCCATCATCCCGCCTCACGTCATCCGAACCCGGAACCTATCAATTGCGCGCGCGAGCCCTTAACCACTAGACCACTAAGCCGGCCGGTATCCAACGGTGTTAATATCTAACTTCAACCGATCCACGAAATTGAGCAACACATTCACCGTTGTATTCAGTGAAGTTACTATCTCGCATTGCTAAAGAGTCCCACACTAATACTAAACAGCCATCCATTTCTTCCAGGTTTTCCATTGTGGTCTAGCTTCAATCGATTCATGATCTCAACCATCAAAATGGCTATAATATCCAAAAAATCCCTTCTGATAAAACCAAATATTTTTCAAAACATTTGAACGTCTTATGTTATTTTTCATCATGGTTTCTCTTTTTCATTTCATGAAATGATTGAAAGAGAAATATTATCTATACAATACATTCCCCCAACAAAAGATCACATATATATAGATGAACGTGAATATATATATCATAGTATTATTATTATTACTACATTCTTTTAACCTTAACTATATAGTTTACTAGAATCCATTGTATTTCACCGTCTTGGCGCCTTATTTTCTCAAAATTATCAATGGTATATATAAGAATGATAAGTAGTTCTTTTATTAGGACACTAAGAATAAGAAGAGAAACACCTGCTTGTTTGACCTATATAATTGACAATACATGCTGAGAGTAACTATATATGTATGTATAACTTATAACTTATTTCTGACATAGTTAGGTAGATCAACTATATTTTCATACAAAATAAGAAGATAGAAGAGATGAAAGCATAATTAGATAGAAACAAAGATTTTTTACGGAATTTTTTCCGTCTTCTACCGTCTTCTACAACCGTCCCACAATAAGAACGGTTAATAAAGACAGATTGCCTGAATTCGCCACACTTATATGTAGTGACTATTTCAACTGCTCCTGTGGAGCCAGTTATATAGGGCGTACAATTCAGCAAGTTCGTCAACGAATAACAGAACACCATCCATCGTGGTTGAGAAAGGGATAGGTAAAAGTGATTAAGAGTTCTATTATCGCTCACTTGGTGGACACAGGTCATCAAGTTGAACTGAATAAAGCTTTTAAAGTTATCTATCATATTCCATCAAATTTTCCACATGGTTTACGAGCTCGTCTATTGCATATTGCTGAAGCCATCGAAATTCATATTCGCAAACCAAACCTTTGTATCCAAAAGACGTTTGTACAACCACTATCGCTACCTTGGCCATCGGTATAATGGAGTTTGTAGCAGAACTTTTGTAAACAATTATCTAATTCCTTCCATCATTATATGTTACTTATTCTCTTCATTCATCTCTTGATTCCTATATAACTACTATATTACTGACCATTCATCAAAATATTTTGTTAGTTCTTTCTTCTCTTTTATATACATTATGCAACGTAGCAACAGCTTGATTTTCGAATAATAACTTTGATTAGTATTAATCCTCTTTCTTCCAAATAATTAATGTTAGTCTACAATCTATATGTCATTCAGAAGAGGTTTTGTGGAGATTTCAGTATTTTTCAAAGTTGAAATCATGAGTCAATTGAAGCTAGACAACCATGGCAAACCTGGAAGCACTAGACGGTTAAGGGCTCTGTCTCGAGACTGGTGAGTCCTGGGTTCGAATCTCGAGAGTGCGGGATCGTTGATGCGCACTGCTGAGAAGTCCCATAATAGGACGAAACGGTCGTCCAGTGCTTCCAGGTTTTCCATGGTAGTCCAGCTTCAATTGACTCATGATTTCAACTATATGTCATCATATAATTATTACGTAACGTATCTACTCCATGAGTGTTATTTCATTATTGTAAATCATATATTCTATAATTGATTTAGAAAGTACAAATTGTTTACAACACGACAGTGACCTGTTCAAATGTTTAGGTAACTTATTTCCTAATTGTGTAAATATTACAATAAATATAAGTAATTTTATATAGTTGAGATCATGAGTCAATTGAAGTCAAGGGATCGTGGATGCGTCAAGACAGTTCTACTGTAAGGAGCTGAAACGTGGAGAACTACTACATCTATTGTCAAGAAGGTACAAGTATTTATAAACAGTTGTTTACGCAAAATACTCAACATTTACTGGCCGGATACTATCAGAAACAGCGTTTTATGAGATAGGAAAAACCAGCTTCCAGCTGAAGAGGAAATTAGGAAAAGACGTTGGAATTGGATCGGATATACATTGAAGAAATCACCAATGTGCATTACAAGGCAACCCCTAACTTGGAATCCGTAAGGGAAGCGAAAAAGAGGAAGGCCATTTGTCTCTTTATTCAGTGAAATTACAAAGTGTATTTTGTATGCCGAAAACAAAGCTATGTAGGATGAACTGGATGAATTAAATAGGCAAGAAAACAGACGGATGAAATTCATATGACAAGTACGCCCGAAAGAAGAAGTCTTATTTTGTGAAAGAAGACAGGTGTTGGGGAGATCCAAATTATTCCTCTAAAATGTCTAGAGGGGTTCAGAAACCGCCGAGAAACATTTTACTTAATCAGCATTGAACATTTAGAAAGTGAAGAGTTACATGTTACATTTCCGATCGGATTATTGCATATCCCTGCTACTATGTTTAGTATGGTTCCGGAAACTTCCAGAGATCTGAGGCCATCTCGTTGCCGTGTTAAGTTAGTCTGGTGTTTGTTAAAAGAGCTTAGAAAACTGATTCAAGAGTTTTGTTCTTACATTAGGGTTCATAAATTTGTTAATTTTATTATTTTTCTTACTATTGACATATGTACTTCTTAGCAAGTGATAGGATAAAGGTGAACATCTGATTCTTAAACCCGGCCATAAAAACAGATCTATCTAGAGTTATTGGTAAACTCAAATCAAACGAGTGACATACAAACTTACTTTAGTTATCCAGTTTATTGAACACTGGCTAGTTTTACTTCCAAATAAATTCATATGATTTTATATAATATGTAGTCACTATTCGAAACCCCTACATGATTGTGTGTTATCATATTATAATGTCATTTAAATTTATCCCGATTATTGATCACCCTCAATTATTTCACCCATATCACGATTTAAGAATATACTATACAGAAGTCATTTTATCATCTAAAAAATGTTAACAGACTTATCTTAATAACAACTCCAAGTGTGGTGTGTACTACTGATATTGACAGTTATAAGTAGTATGTATCAACAATCAAAAATGAAATATTTGGAGTCAGAAGGTTAAAAAAAAAATCGAGGTAAAGAAAATGAGAACAAAGAATGATTGGTATAAGCAAAGATGAACAGTGGCTAGCATTGGAATACAGTACGCGTATTTCGTTCTATTCGGGACTCGTTAGCTAGATGTACTTGCATCTCACAGTTGATGTTCACTCTGAGACTCGAACTCAGTACTTTTCGCTTCAAACACCATCGCGTTATCCACTCAGCTACTGAGTCCTGATAGCCAGTTGCTTGATGATTGGTGTGGAAAAGAAGGAACAATCAAGTGTTAGACTATTGATCGATATTTTGCAAGTGAAGTATTTACTGTATGATTCTCAGATTTTACTAAGATATTCTATAATTTTGTATTCGAATACATTCGATTGTCTCCATTTGTGTTCTTGTTCCTTACACAAAATCATATTTCATATTTTAGGGAGGGTTGTATTTTAAAATCTGACTATTCTTTTCCATTAATAATTAAAAATTATAATCATAGAAACTATCGAAAATACATTGATATATTTGACTACTTTATTAACTTACCTACATTATTTCATTGAACTGTTAAAGTGACTTTAGTTGAAATGTTATTGCAAAGATCAAATGTACTTGAAGGTTATTACAGATCAACGATAGAGATTACTGAATAAATGTACGCCTATTAGACAGAGTGGGTTGGAGAATGCTGGTCGGCGGCCTATGCTCCATTGGGAGTAACAGGTGAAAGTAAGTAAGTAAGTATTAGATCTTCAACGATCGAACCTTGAATTTACGAACCCTTGGCTGAATGAGTAACCTTTAGATTGCTAAGTTGGATTCGAATGTTTTTCTCGTTCGGTCAATTCACAAGGATCTCAAGTTTTTCTAATCGAGTAGTCAATGACTGCAACGTTTTACCCGAAAAAGTGGTATCAGCCCGGTCATTGAACATTTTCAAGGAGAAGATGGTTCATAACTAAAAAATATTTTGCAAGGATTACCATAGGTTCATCAACCTAATATCCTCATTACTGTAGACTAAAAACTGAAACACCCAATATCTCTGACGATTAAATGTCATTACTGAAAACAATACTGTTTATACCATTAGAACTATTATTCATTAATATTACCATATTTCTAATTTTTATGTCTATTTTAATTTTAGTCATGTTTTCTCATGCATACTTCAAAAGTTTCTTTATTAATAATAAATTATTTAGCTAAGTTCTTTTGGTAATTTTGATTGATTATACACTATGGAAAAGGTCTATTCTGATATTTGAAGTAGTTAAATAATTGACTATGACTATATAGAAGTCTGAATATGATGTGAGAGGAGAGAGAAGAGTTTGGTTCGCGAATTATTATTCTTTGATTATTGTAAAGCATAATCAATAAATATGAATGATTTGATGCAGACGTAGAGGGAGGATTGGAAAAAGCACTGACATTATTCCTACAGTTGAAGAACATCTACAAATTAAAACAACTGACTGTCAACTAACATCAAAGTAATAATCTTTAATGCAAACATCGACACATTCTACTGTATGGAGCTAAAACTTTGAAAATTACCACAACCATCACCAAAACAATTGTCTACGTAAGATACTGAATATCTGTTGACCGGATACCATCAACGACAACTTACTGTGGACGAGAACAAATCAACTTCCATGTGTATTGGGAATTAGGGGAAGATGTTGTTAGTGGATATGACATACATTGTGGAAATCATCGAACTGCATCACGAGGCGGGAGCTAACCCGGAATCCTGAAAGAGAACGGAAAATAAGAAGACTAAATAACAAATTGCGTTGAAGATTGAAAGCATACATCAAAGGAATGAATAGCAACTTAAAACAACTTGAAATGATTGTCGAAGACAGAGTTGTATTAAGAACACTGATGGATGGCCTATCCTCTTCGACGAGTGATAACAGAAACTGACCTATTGCAATTCTGAATAGTAACAGAAGGAAATCGAAAACACTCAGTAAAATCTTCACTCACTAAACAAATTACTGACTATCTTAAATCAATAGCTCAGTGGATATTTAAAATAAAAAGTACTAAATTCTCATATCCATGTAAAGATCAACACTACAATATTGGAATTAATCCTAAAACATGACATAATATTTATTCCAGATTCGATTTTATATCCATAATCAAAATTTATTCATGGTATTATAAATATGAACTATACATCATCATCATCAAAATCAACATCATCATCAACATCAACATCATCATCAACATCATCATCAACATCAACATCATGATCATCAAAATCATCATCATCATCAAAATCATCATCATCATCATCATCATCAACATCATCATCATCAAAATCATCATCATCAAAATCATCATCATCATCAACATCATCATCAACATCAACATCATCATCATCAAAATCATCATCATCATCATCATCAACATCATCATCATCATCAACATCATCATCAACATCATCATCAACATCAACATCATCATCATCAAAATCATCATCATCATCAAAATCATCATCATCATCATCATCAAAATCATCATCATCATCAAAATCATCATCATCAAAATCATCATCATCATCAACATCATCATCAACATCAACATCATCATCATCAAAATCATCATCATCATCAAAATCATCATCATCATCAAAATCATCATCATCAAAATCATCATCATCATCAACATCATCATCAACATCAACATCATCATCATCAAAATCATCATCATCATCATATTATCATTATAATTGATTTATAGGAATAAATACAAGAATGTTTGTTATCCACTTTAAATGTAAATGATTAATTAATATGCTAGAATAGTTTCACTAAAATTATAATTATATTCATTAACCTCAATTGAACATGATATGTAGATTATTTTAAATAATAACTTATTGAAAACATTGAAGTTAGATCAGTAGATTGAAATTATATAGAGAACTTCAATGGCAAATCTAAATTTAAGTGGTTCTGTGATGTGTGCTACTTATATCGATATAAGTAGTATATATGGCGGGTCAGGGATAGAATGTCTGGTAGCAGAAGGTTGAGAAGATCAAAGAGGAAAGAATAGAAAGCAATTGGTATGGAAATGTAGGAATATTAAAGTATGAAACGATTTATTGATACTTTGCAAGTGATGTACTTACTGAATGGTTCTTAAATTTTACTAAGATGTTTTGTAGTTTCGCGTTCAAGTATATTCGATTGTCCCCACTTGTGTTCGCGCTCACTATGGTTCTAGATGCTTCTAGATAGATGCTTTGTATCCTTCTATGTTTAATATCTATGGGTTACTGATACCTCAAAGTGTATATTTAGGTATTTTAAACAGTCAAAAATAAAAGACGTTTTAGTCAAACAATATGAAATGTTATTTTGAATCATTGAGAACATATTAACTTTCTTCGTAAAAGACTGAATGAAAGTTATGTGGAGTATTTTACAATATAGGAAATTCCAAGACTTGATTGACAACTCATAAATATCATGATGTATATCTATATAACAAACAACTATATGATACTTTGAACTTGCAAGTATACCTTCTTAGGTTTACATTAAGAGCGAATCAAGGAAAGGTTTCTAAAAATATTCACAGGTTTTCATAATGTTATGTGTAATTAGGAGGTTATCTTTGAGTTTTCTATACCCTAAAGGGTATGCATTTCGTGTTTTCAGATATTCCACCTGAAAATCGAAATTAAGACCACATACTAACTTGTAATTCCTTTATCCATATACTCCAAAGTATTTCTATTATAGTGAATAAACAATCAAGTATGTATAATCGATTCATGGTTTACCGTAGCATTAGAGAGTTCTTTTATATGATATGAAAACCATATATTTGTAAATCTTTCATCAATGATCCTTTAGATCTTTCATGATTCTCTCAATTCTCACTTTCTTTCTGTTTCTTAGTTCAGTCTTCTCAGTCTTCTTTTGACAGGCATTCCAATTATGATAGATGTTACGTACAACTTATATCTGTCAACATAAGTAGCATACACCATACATGTACTCCAACTATATATATCATGACTAACAAACATTAATACACAAATAATTATAAATTTTTAGTGTACTACACCGGTTACTTTCAAAATTTTAATACTATAGTCTTACATAGTTCAAACATTTAGTGTTTCAATTGACTTAGTATTGTTTGTTTGAATCTTCCCATTGATGTTTAGGACAGCAACTGGTCAGTCTATAATTGGCATATGTACATTCTGTACGTATTATCTCAATATAGCCATAATTCACAAGCATTATAAGCAACGATGGATAGTGGCTGGCAGTGAAATCTACAACGCGCATTTCGTCCTATTTGTGACTCGTCAGTTGGATGTACCTGCATCTCAGAGTTAATGTTCACTCTGAGACTCGAACCCAGTACCTTTTGCTTCAAACGCCATCTTGTTATCCACTCAGCTATTAAGTCCTGATAGCCACTTGCTTGTACAATACTCACAGTTTTCACATATGTCAATAAGAGACTGATCAATTGCAGTCTTAAACATCGATAGGAAGATTCAAACAAACTATACTAATTGAATTTAAACTTCACGCCCCCCCCACTGCAGCTGACGAGTCCCAAACAGGACGAAAAGCGCATCAAGCTGGATTCCACTGCTAGTCACTATCCATCTTTACTTATTCACTGTTTATTTACATAGAATAGATAAACACCAAACATTTTCTATTCTCATATATATATTATTTAAATAACCTATGAACACATATTTTTTTTGTTGACTTTGTATACATTTGAAAAAAAAGAGAAGGTAATTCACATGTGTTCAATTAGACTTGTTCTCTACTTTATTACTTATCTATAAACCATTATAACTGGATACATATGTGTAAAGAATAAAGAATAATACAACCATGTTTTTTTTTATATATCAAATGGATACTATAAAATTTGAAAGAACTAAAATTTAGATAACATTAAATGAAAAGAAAAAAGAGAAAAAAAGAGAAAAGAGAAAAAAGAAAAAAAAAGAAAAATTGACTTATCTATCGAATTTGTTTGTTCTATTAGTCAACCTACTACTTACTAAATTATGTTTGTTCTAATCAGTATTACTCAGCCTATTTATAGAAAAGCAAGAAAAAAAAACATTTTTTTTTAAAACAAGTGTTCAATACAACTGACTTTAGTTTGTTTTGTTTGTTTGTTTTCTGGCGGTTATCATGTTTACTTTTTGCATGAATTTAAAAAAATAATAAACAAATTGGCACGCTTAATAGATTAACTTGTATATGTAGGAAAGAACTCACACACACACACACATATACACACGCACACACGCACGCATGCAAATAGTTAACAAATCATGATGAAAAAAATATGTTAATTGAACAAAGATATTATATATAGTTAAGATCATGAGTCAATTGAAGCTAGACCACCGTGGAAAACCTGGAAGCACTGGACGACCGTTTCGTCCTATTGTGGGACACCTCACCAGTGCGCATCCACGGTCCAACCTCGCGGGACTAGAATCCAGGATCTACCAGTCTCACGTGAGAGCGCATAACCTCTAGACCATTGAATCGGCCGTTATACAACAGTGTTAATTTCTAACCTTAACAATCCACGAAATTGCGTGACCAACTTCCATTTTACTGAGGTAGATACATGTCTTTACCTGACATAGATTAGCTCCACTGACCACGACTTCTGACTAGAACTTCAGGAAACACCTCATGGAGCCAGTCACTAGTGAGCATATGATCACTATCATAAGGGGGTTTTGTGGTGATTTTAGTAATTTTAGAACGAAACGGCCGTCCAGTGCTTCCAGGTTTTCCATGATTTTCTAGCTTCAATTGACTCATGATCTTAACTATTTAAAATTACTAAAATCTCCACATAACCCCCTTGTGATAACAAAGACATTAGCTGAATGAAATTTTGTTTTTTTTTCAAAAATCATATTTTAGAGATAATTTTGAAATTGTATACACATGGTTGTGGAGAACATTTGTAGCTTAGGTGGATGATTTTGATGGAATTTTGTTCTCCGAGCTAGATGGTTAGTGAGCTCTTCACTTCTACTCGAAGTTTGTGCTGACGATGTTGTTCAGAAGGATAATAAAAGCTCCATGACCAAACCATCCAGCTCAGAGAAAAAAAACCCATCAAAATATACACATGGTGTATAATGTTTTGAAGAATAATATTGTCGAATTAAAATTATTCTCAGAAAGAAAAGAACCAATTACATGAGAATATTGTAACCGTTTCAAATGAAATAGAAAATCGTTATTAGAATTAAGATCATGAACTGATCAATATTGGACCGCCATTAAAAACCAATAAGCATTGGATGGTCATTACGTCTTAGTGTGGGACTCCTCGACAGCGCTTATTCACTATCCTGCACTCAGAACTCGAACACTAGGACACAAGGTCTTGAGCACGAACACTAAACCTCTTGACCACTGAGCCGGGTTCCAACGGCTTAACTTCAGCCAGTCCACGATCATTACTAAACTGTGGTTGAAAGTTATCTTAGGCCACAGTGACGTTGAAATAATCACTCCTCTATACTTTTCATCAATATGATTTGTTTTTTACTTGACATTTAAAGAACTATTAGATCTGATAATGGTATTCCCCATTTCCGACAAAAATCATTATGTGATGTTTAATTCTATCTATTCATAGGATAAGGTAGCGTCGTTCTATACTAATCAATCACTCAGTAATAATCATTGTTATTGTCTATCAAGTCAACAGTACCGATTGAATTCTCTCAATCAATCAAATTCCTCATGGTAACGTCGCTCAATGTGACATAGTTTTAAACCTCACTGAAAGCATCATTTCCCTCAAGACTACCTACACATTTTCCTAATGAGTACCACCTAGCACAAAACTTAGACTAAACAGGGATTCCTGATGACTTCTAACCATCTGATATACTAATTAGTATTGGAGGTCTGTGAAGATAATTGAGTCTCATAGTTTACATCACAAATAGATCTTAATTAGACAACCACAGAAAACCAGGTAACACCGGACAGCTATTTCGTTTTAACATACCACTTCCAAGCAGTGTAAAACCAGGACCCCGCCAGGGATTGAAACTTGTGTGCTAATGAAAAACTATGGCTAGTTAAGCCCAGATAATTGAGGTGTCAGACATTTACATATCAATTACACCAGAGGAAGGTTATGCAATATCACAAGTTGATTAAGGTTAGATATGTAGACCAGACCATTGTATGACAACTCGATAGTTTAAAGGTTAAGCTATATATATATATAACTTTTTCTCGGTACTTGTTGGTCCAGGGAACTCTAATATTGCCCTAGCCAAATCATCTGGCAGTCAGGTCATTTACTGTCAAACAATTTATCAACCCTCATCAAGATCAATAACAACCGCCAGTCATGGACTGGCCCATACAGCAGTGGTCGCACTCTATTTCTTTTACCTACTCTTACTAATATATTTCTCTAGTTACATTGTTTGTATTCTACGGTAACCATAATACCTTGGTACGACGAAAAGGTAATCCACGTTAAGTATTAACCAAGAGGTGTGACTTTGATGTAAGATGGCTGGTTACACCATTCCCGTCCAACTATAGTAGCACCCCACCTCAACCATCGACACAGATCGCCTATGTTGGCAATTTATATACCTAACAAAAAACGTCACTTGATATATAATTTTTTTCTTTCTTGGCACGTTAATTCAATGCTTATCTATGTGTCGGATGAAATAAACATCACGTACAAAAACTAAGTACAAAATTCCACTCATTACACATATATAGTTTATATTACGAACTCACATTAGATTAACCATAGAGAATTGGATTTATATTTTATACCAGTATGAGACTTTTCAACAATGAGTACCATGGTGTCTGAATGTCACTGGATTAGATATGGCCCATACATGCTTATTATAGAAAAGTCTTATACTAAGATGGAACAATAATTCATTTCTTTCCCGTCTACCTAACGTAAACTACACTTAACGTATACGTGATATTCCCTTCATCCTATACATAGATAAGTATTATTATTAAAGTGTTAAAAAAGAAACTATTTTATAAACAACATATTTATGATCAGAAGGGGTTTTATGGAGATTTCAGTATTTTCATAGTTGAAATCATAAGTCAATTAAAGCTAGACCACCAAGAAAAACCTGGAAGTACTGGACGGATTCGCACTGCTGAGGAGTCCCGCAACAGAACGAAACGGCTGTCCAGTGCTTCAAGGTTTTCCATGGTTGTCTACCTTCAATTGACTCATTCTTTCAACTATGAACATATTTATGATAAAAATACAAGAATAAAAGCTTCAATTTAAATGAAAAAAGCACATGTTCAAGTGTAACAATGGGTCATATAGTCTTTTGTTTGTTTGTTTGTTTTTCTTTCACTGTATAATCTCATTGTTATATCAGATCGCCTAGACTTAACTCATTACGATATATTGTCCCCTTTGTTGTTGTTGTTGTTGTCGCTGTTGCTGTTATCTATTTATCATTATTCTACTTATTAGAATCCCTTAGGACATCTTCTGATTCTACATGTCGTATATTGATGATTTATATTCTTAATAAATAAGAATATCTATTATCCATTGAAAATGAATAACCCCCATTCATTCTTATAAATTCATATAAACAATAATGAAATCCATAAATATGATGGGTCATAATAGTCAAATCTATCATATTGTTTTTTGACAGGTTTATTATATATTGAATAGGGTCTAGTTATG
This sequence comes from Schistosoma rodhaini, assembly GCA_944470415.2. Taxonomy (NCBI): domain Eukaryota; kingdom Metazoa; phylum Platyhelminthes; class Trematoda; order Strigeidida; family Schistosomatidae; genus Schistosoma; species Schistosoma rodhaini. Next base: position 39,545,143 of record OX104037.1, read on the forward strand.
TATATGATTACATTATTGTTCCTGGTGTCGTTATTATGTAGGCTCTCTATAAATTCATATTGGTATTGTTTGTTTAGTATCTTCCCATCGATGTATTAAGACTGCTACTATTCATCTTTACTTACAATGATATGATGACTATGTTTAGTATTATTATTAGTGATTACTAAGTACAGTAATCGCTATATCATTCTATTGTTGTTTATTTATTCAAATTTAAAATGAACGAATATATATGAATGAATGAGTAAACAAACAAGCATAACACTATTAACCAAAATGAAATTCAAATTATTTGTATAAAGATAAAGAATAAATAAATATGGAAAAAGAGGTGAGATTAGGAGTGAAGGGGAAAGAGAGAGAGGGGGGGGAGAAAGAGAGGGAAATAGACTCAAAATTTGTATTATCATCAATATAGACAAAAAGTTTATTTTCAGAAGGGGATTTTGTAGAGATCTTAGTGATTTTATATAGTTGAAATCATCAGTCAATTGAAGCTAGACCATCATGGAAAACCTGGAAGCACTAGATGGCCGTTTTGTTCTAGTGTGGAACTCCTCATCAGTGCGTACCCACGATCACATCTCACGAGATTCGAACCCAGGACATTAAGATTGTTGGATACCTGCTCAGTGGTTAAACGCTGGCGCGTGAGACTGCTTAGAAGTAGTATGTTAGAACGAAATAGCTGTCAGGTGTTACCTGGTTTTCTGTGGTTGTCTAATTAAGATCTATTTGTGATGTAAACTATGAGACTCAATTATCTTCACAGACCTCCAATACTAATTAGTATATCAGATGGTTAGAAGTCATCAGGAATCCCTGTTTAGTCTAAGTTTTGTGCTAGGTGGTACTCATTAGGAAAATGTGTAGGTAGTCTTGAGGGAAATGATGCTTTCAGTGAGGTTTAAAACTATGTCACATTGAGCGACGTTACCATGAGGAATATGATTGATTGACAGAATTCGATCGGCACTAAATCGGTACTAAATTCTCCACAAAACCCCTTCTGATCTATAATGATATGCTCACTAGTGACTGACTTCAAGAGATATTTCCTTCAGTTCTAGTGGGAAGCAGTGGCCAGTGGTGTTCTACCAGGTCTGTTGTAGAGATATCAACTCACTGAAGACAATCGGTGAACGGTCGCTCTAAATCGTGGATTGATTGGAGTTAGACATTAATACCGTTGGATGCCGGCACAGTGATCCTTCAGTTAAGGGCTCTGGTTAGAGACTGGTAGGTCATGGGTTCGAATCTCGCCGGTGCGGGGTCGTGGATGCGCACTTCTGAGGAGTCCCATAATAGAGCAAGACGGCCGTCCAGTGCTCCCAGGTTTTCCATGGTGATCTAGCTTCAATTTACTCATGATTTCAACTATGAAAATTATAGAATTCCTTATATTCCCCCCCCCTTTCTTTTTCAATGACAAGTTATATAGACATTTACAAATTATTTATATCAGTCATTTAAACAAATAATCAAAGAAAATGATGGAAATTTGATGATACCCCTACCGTTTTCTGTCATATACATAAAACAAAAATTTTTTTTATTATCTAATCTAAAAAACAAAAAAACATAAACAAACAAACAATGTTATGCATGACAAAGCACTTCCTCTCACTCTTCCTCTCCCTCTCTCTCTCGCGTAATGTGTATTTCCCTTCATTACATTATGTATGTTTATCTCATATCCTACGTCGTATGTATTCGGGTCTGTGTGTGTGTGTGTGAAGGGGTATGTTTCATAAGTCTGTATGCAACTATATTTTCGAGCATAAAACACCTATTAAATAAATAATGATAATAATAATAATTAAATCATTAAATTATGAAATCAGTAAACTTGATAATTTAATGACTCATTATTTTATTTTATATAGTTGAGATCACTAGTCAATTGAAGCTAGACCACCATCGAAAACCTGGAAGCACTAGATGGCCGTTTCGTCCTATTGTAGGACTCCCCGCAAGTGCGCATCCACGATCCCACCTCACGAGATTCGAACCTATCAGTGAACGGTTGTTCAAACTTCGTTGATTGGTTGAAGTTAGACATTAACATCGTTGGATATTGGCTGACTCAGTGGTCTATCGTTTAAGTGAACTTAACCTCAAGACCACTGAGTCGGCCGGCATCCGATAGTGGTAATGTTTAACTTCAACCAATTCACGAAGTTGAGGAACCGTTCACCAATTGTCTTCAGTTGATCTAATATATTACATATTATACATAGTTAATTTTGTCTCATTTTAAACGAAGGAACTACGGCTTATTTAGTAAACTAAACTTATTTAATATGTGACCATCCGTCATTCATAACAGTTAGTGTGCAAATTACTGTTTAAAAGATGTTCAAAAACATTAAAGACTAATATGAATGCAGTCATCTCCGGGACTCTTTAACTGGATGTACATGGACTCCACTGCTAGCCTCCATTCATCTCTGCTTAAAATGCTTGTAACTCAATAACAACATCGAGGCCGAAAGAGATTGCACACTTGCAGTTCTGAACATCAATGGGAAGATTCAAACAACCAAGTTACATAAACTAAATTCGAATGATAATTATTAATGGTCTCTTAATTTCTAGAATTGCATGAAATTAAAATGTGCGAGCACCACTGAATCTAAACTCATTAGTCTAAATAAATAATATATTTGTAATATCCCAATGAGTAGAAAAATTATCATTAGTCTAAAGTTTAGACATTCGTTAGAAGAACTCGGTGTTTAAGGTAGACTCATAGGTATTCATTCTTGAACAATCCCTTACTAGTATAAAACGGCGATTCAGTACTTCCTATATTTTATTGATTATCTAGTTAGAATCAGTTCATTATGTAAACTACAATGAGTAGAACAGTTCAGGATAGAGGTACGATGATGGTTGGAGGTGGTCAACAGGAAACCCTGGACCGGGGTTTCGTGCTACTTGGCACTCGTTAGCAAGGTGTTCCTGTAATCTTGAGGGAACTGATGCTCCCTGGCGGTTTCAGTTCAGGATAGAGAAATGTTTACATTATCAAAAAAACAACCGGATTAATTTTAGTAAAGCATAAGCTACTTATTTTCTTTTCTTTTGTAAATTGATACATGACTAGACAACGCAACACTTATTCATCTAAGTATAAAAAGATATTTGTTCCGTAAACTGATACAAATAAACACATGTAGCCTTTAAGATGGAATGTGACTCATCGAAATTATCTAAAAAAAAAAGTTATTATGTTACAAATCGAACAAAAATTGGCTACTTCTCATAATGAATTCAACAGACGTTATGGTTTCTTTCACTTTCAAGTGTAGAGATTGTAGTAATTTCAAAAGTTAAATTTATGAGTTGATCTAAGTTAGACCACCATTGAAAACCCGCAAGCACTGGAAACACCATCGGATCCTGGATCAGTAGTCTAGAGTTTGAGCGTTCGAGAGCGAAACCAAAGGTCATGGGTTCAAGTCCTGTGTGGAGGCTCGTGGATTGGCACTGTTGATGAGTCCCATACTAGGATCTAACTGATGTCTAATCCTTCCACGTTTTCAATGGTGGTCTAACTTAGATCGACTCATAAATTCAACCATTGAAATTACTAAAATCTCTAAAAATCGTCATTTTGATAATATTGAAATTTGACTAGAGGAGTGTGGTAGAGATTTTGTCAGTGTAAGTTCTTAGACTGAACAAATGATTGATCTTAATTGTGGTGTTCTTGAAAACTGCGAAACTCTGAACAACTGTTTCATCCTAGTTTATGACTCCGCACCGAAGTGCACCCAAAGCCCATTAGAGATCGAACCCATGAACTCCAGGTCTTGTGGCTATTATTGGACCATTCGGCTAGCATCCAATTATACATATGTCTAATTTTGATCAATTTGTAAAATCAATTTAGTTTCCATAAAACCTCTTCATAATATGATCGATCTTTTCGTAGCTTAGAGATAATGAGTATTTGTCGTCATTCAAACAATTGTCCGAACTTCTAAGAATTGTGTCGATGAATGTAAATTAATCACGAAAATAAGATTATTGACATAACACATTGTAAATAAACGTATAACAAAGGATAGAACAGGTAGACACGAAGAAATAAACATGATTTCATTCATTAAAACAAAGCATTTACATAACAGATATAGAACAAAGTAGATACAAAGAAAATGAACTGACTGTACCACTTATTTACATATGTCCCAGATTCAACATATTGGTCTTATTTACTGAAAGATCTGTTAAAACCCAGAACTTGTAGATAATAATCCTATGTTGACAAATAACTAGCTTCGAGATGAACGTGCCGAAGTCTAAGTGAGAAGTTTGCACTATAGATGAAATTAAGTTAGACAATCATTAAGAACCAAATATAACAGGATACTTGCTCCACTTCTCATAAGAATCCATCCTTGACCCTACCAAGAGTTGAATCCAAGATATGTAAGCTTCACTGTGTGCTATGAGACATCCTAAATTATAGAATCAATGATATCACAATGAGTCAGTAACTCATTTGTGACACTCATAGAAAATAACAATGATAGTATCGAATAATTAAAAAGTTGTATTGGATACTGACTAAAATTGAACATATAACCCACTGGTTTAGATTTGATGTGAGATCATATCTGAACAATGGCAACGAATCTCAGAATAGGACATAAAAGTTGACTTCATAGTTCCTGATTTTCAATGTTTATTCAGATTTGATTTTATTTTACTTTATTTAAATACATAAATATTGTTACAAACGGGTACCAGATACACATGCGCCACACAAATCTTATTCGATTTGTGTGAGGGCTGCGATACTGTCCAGATGCCCAAACTGAAACAGATGGTTTTCTTAGGGGGCCACACCCGGAGCCTTCGACCTAAAGGTCTGATCCACAAGGCAGTGGAGCATCATGAGGCGATACATTCCCATGGTAGCCGATGACCAACAAGTGGTTCATACGCCATTCGTTCTTTGAGAATACTTGAGCTCATGTACATCTCATCTCATCTCATACTCAATATTGCCTTTGAATTTTAGATATAAGCAACTACGTTATTTCTCTAAGCTAATCTCCAATTGTTAATAATTAATCAGTTTGTCTCAATCGATTTGTTCATCTATTCATAAATTCATATTGTTTAGTCGCATACACATATGTCATTTGTTTCTTTTGCCTCAGGGATCTTTATTCAGTCACATAAAAAAATATAATCAATTATCCTGAATGAATTTCCGAATGACCTCCTGTTATTATTTTTATTTTAATTAGTATCAAAATAAAGAAAGAATTTAATGGAAGAATGGGGATATGTTGTTGAGTTGAAAGTAATCTTATATAGTTGAAATCATAAGTCAATTGAAGCTAGATAACCATCGAAAACCTGGAAGCATTGGACGGCCGTTTCGTCCTATTGTAGGACTCCTCAGCAGTGCGCATCCGCGATCCCATCTCGCGAGGTTCAAATACAAAACCTATCAGTCTCGCGCGCGAGAGCTTAACCTCTAGACCACTGAGCCGGCCAGTATCCAACGGTGTTAATGTCTAGCTTCAACCAATCCACGAAATTGAGCAACCATTCACCATTGTCTTCAGTGAGTTGATATCTCACAACAGATCTGGCTGAACTCCACTGGCTTGAAAGTAATCTAAATAGGATAATCTTCTAATGAATTGTATAGAACTTATCCAAAGAACTTGAAAATTTCAGTGTATTATCAGTTTTGCATTATTTGATTTTAATTATTATCATAAACTAACAACAACTGTAAAGGTATTGAAACTCAAACATCAATCATTAACTTCTTTGATCAAGTTAGGGAGTTTACAAAAGCGCTTTCTCAAATAAATTTCAGTTACTGAGCCGGTAACTAATGATTCACATTACCAATTCCAATTAACTTGTAATATGGTTACACGACCATGTATTCTCATCAATGCAAAACTATCTTAATTTAGGCTAAACAGTCATCAACTCTATAGTTAAAATCACTAGTCAATTGAAGCTGAACCACCATGAAAAACCTGGAATCACTGAATGGCCGTTTCATCTTAGCATGAGACACCTCAACAATACGCATCCACGATCCATCACCAAGGGGACTCGAACCAAGGACATTTGGTCACGTGAACGAACGCCTAACTTTTAGAACACTGAATCGACCGAATTCCAACGGTGTTAATGTCTAACTTTAACCAATACACGATATTAAGCGACCGTCCACCATTATCTCCAGTGAGTTACTATCTCACAACAGACTCCGTTGAATCCCACTGGTCACGAATTCTCACCAGAATTGCAGGAAATTCATTTTGAAGCCAGTCACTAGTGAGCTCATGATAATTGTCAGTATAAGGTTATTGAGACTGTTGAGTTTAAATTGATGTCATGAATGAATCAATGTTAGATCACCACTGAAAACCATTGAAAATTAGATTTTAAAATAAAACTAGTTCCTTAAAAGCTATGTAGGTGATCGTCATCGAGAGGCTTCAAACACCCTGAAAGAATGTTGTCCCTCATAAAACTTGAAGAAACAAACTAGTTTAGTATGAATAGTATTATCAGCCTATTAGCGTGAATGAACACGCCAAGAAAATAACATCATGATGTTGGTCACTAATGGCTTTTGTATCAATCAGTTATAATGCAATCCTTCAGTGCTTTTTAAACATGTCAGACAAAATGAAGAATTCGTAGAGAATGGTAAATTGTATCAATTTTAGAACCAATATTTTCTAACTTTTCCTTTTATTATGGGAGGGCAATACTGCTAGAGACAGTTATCTATCGGAAAATGTTTTACTAGAGCTACACATTCTTACAAACGTTAGTACTTCAAATTAATCCTATTTGATAAATATGCTAGCCCTATCTATCCGTCAGGTACTTTAAAACTCTAAGGAAAAGATAGTCCACTCAACAAATCCTAAACAGCTTATTACGGTAGTTAAACCCGACGATATCACAGTTTAAAGCTGAACATGAGAAATCTTCTAATTAAGCATATATTTAACATCACTTTTGTTTAATTTATTTCGAATCTCGCGAGTGCGGGGTCGTTGATGGGCACTGCTGAGGAGTCTCATAATAGGGCGAAGTGGCCGTCCAGTGCTTCCAGGTTTTCCGTGGTTGTCTAGTTTCAATTGACTCATGATTTCAACTATGAAAATACTGAAATCTCCACAAAACCTCTTCTGATCTAATTTATTTCCATCAAACCTTTTGCTTCTATTCAGTCATAACCTAACTTTATTTGTCCCTCTCTTAGCAAATAAATGAAGATGATCATACATACACATACTTACAATATAATTAATATATTACATTATAGTTGAATATTGAATGATTGTTATCTGGTGGAAGAAATTGTAAGTGTACATTCAGTGCATTTACATTGATCTTTTTCAAATTTCCTACATTATACTTAAATACTTCCTTGTAAGATCTTCTTTTACAAGATAAACATAGTAACTAGGCGATTTTTTATATTAATGTTACCACTACTACTACCACCACCACCACTACTACTACTACCAATAGTAGTAGTAGTAGTAGTGGTAGTGGTAGCAGTAGTAATAGTAGAAGTAGAAGTAGCAGCCACAGAATGACTATATCCTGTTTCAGACTCCAAAATAATAAAATTATTATTATTATTCTCCAAAAGGAATAAACGTTAAACATATACATCAAGCAAGTAAAAATTATCATTAGTAGAAACAAAAAAGTTCATTTTTAAGCTGCATTAAAATTTATTTGCTAACACTAGATGAAACTCAAACATATACTATATAAATGAGATCATTAGTTAATTGAAGCTAGAAAACCATTGAAAACCTGGAAGCACTGGACGACCGTTTCATCCTATTGTAGGACTCCTCAGCAGTGCATATCGATGATTCCGCCTCACAGGATTCGAACCTAGAAGCTATCAATCTCGTGCTCGAGTGCTTAACTTCTGGTGATATTTCTATTTGTCATTATTAATAACTCATTTGATTAATATTTTTTATTCTTATCAATCTAGCTGGGTTTTACTTTCAGAAAGAATTAACTATAAAGTACATCATTATGATGATAATGAAAATAGAACAATTCGAAAGCACGTTAATAAAAACACAAATTTTGACTAGTTACATTTGTTCATTTCATCTATAATCTTTTTTTTTCTTTGACATTCTTTTAATTAATGGATAGATGGATAATGAACAATCCAACATTGGAGTATATGAAAGTGATCAACTAATTTACAAAAAAAAAGAGAAGGGAGAGAAACGAAACAATCAGATAGAGAAAAGAAACAGGTACTGTATAACACTTTAAAATTATTTTTTTCAAAAGAGGCGGTCTTCACGCGCCAAGCGGGCTGTCACATGGACACTATTCACAGGCCCTATCCCGCTACCACACCACGCGGGGAATTTTGACTGCTGGATTTCCTCCCTGGGCCTGTCCGCCTCTCCTTAGACGACCTGGACAGCTCATCCTCCGACAAGTCATCCATATCGGCGCCGTGCTTAGCGTGGACGCCCGATCAACATGAGCACCTATATGCCAGATCTCCCGGTTCCACGGAATCCCGCACCCTGACCTCCAAGTAGCTAGATTAAAGGCGCACACCACGACGCCTAGCTTCAATTGACTCATGATTTCAACTATGAAAATACTGAAATATCCACAAAAACCGCTTCTGAACTGTAAAAATTACCTTTATATGAAATAAAAGCTCAAAATATTAGAGGAAAATTGTTACTTCAAATAAGAAAACACTGAGATTTATATGATACAATACGAAAGATGATAAAACTGATCATAGAAGAAGTTTTTATTCACACGACGACAACATATTGATCAAACGCATTCATTTGGGTTAAATGATTGGCGATAGTTGATAAGAGATCTTAAAGCCAAAATTTCAGGTCAGTTGACAGTTGTCAATAAGATATACTTAAAGTATTGAAGAAGCCTATGCTTTCTTGGTGGATTTAAACTCAAGTTATTCAGTTTCATAATCTGTCGCAATACAACTGTGCATTTATTTATATACATAGTTTAATAGTTTATAATGATTAGACAATAATGAATATTTGAACATAATTAAAAATAGTGAAAATATTTAAAAATGAACAAAATATCACATTGAATTAGACCACAAAGTTGTGTTTTCGATAAAGATCATGAATCGATGAATGTCAGACCACTATTAAAAATCTACAAGCAAGAGGCGGTCGTTTCGTTCCAGGATAGAACTCTTCAGCAGTGTGCATCCTGATCTCGTACCAAAGGGACTAGAACCCAATACATTTCGTTTCGCTTAGCCTGTAGATCACTGAGCCGGTCGACATTCAAAGGTGTTAATGTCTAACATCAACCAATCCACGAAATTGCGTGACCATCTTCTATTTTCTGAAGTAGATACCTGTCTCTACCCTCTACACTGATATATATATATATATATATATATATATATATGATTGCACAACTTTGAAAACGAATTCGTCGAGAAGAGAACTCTTAGCTGAACCAATCTTCCTTATTTTATGTCTCATTAGGTATATTCCATTTACTTAAAAATTCTAAGAACCCTTCAACAATAAAGGAGTTCAGTGGGTTTCTGAATTATTCTGTCAAACTTGTTGAGGTGAATGAGGTGAATGTTAGACACAAATAACTGGAATTCTACTGAAAAATTCTTCAAAGAAACCATATTTATGCAAATTCCAAATCTCTTAGACACTATGCACAAAATACTATCGATTCTAAATTTTCGATACGCATCTCACTATTAGAATTTAGTACTTTTCCAATATCTCCCACGTTACATAAGTTATCACCTAATGAACACCATTTTTTCACCGAATATGTTCGTGCATTGGTTAAAGTTAGACATAAACACCGTTAAATACTGACTGGCTCAGTGGTTTAGAGGTTAAGCGCTCGCGCACGAGATTGGTAGGTCCTGGGTTCGAATCTCATGAGGTGGGATCGTGAATGCCCATTGCTGAGGAGTCCCACAATAGGACTAAACGGCCGTCCAATGCTTTCAGATTTTCCCTGGTGGTCTAGCTTCAATTGACTCATGATTTCAACCATAAAATAATAATCAAATCAGTCAATAATAATGACAAATAGAAATATCAACATGTAGTTGAATAAACTAAATTGATAGTTGAATACAATCAATAATAGATTTTAATTAATCTAAATTTATCAACAAGATCTATTTATAATTATACGGAAAATGATATCCACCAAAGGATTTTAATTTGTATATACCCAGTGCTATAATTACTGATGTTAATATTGAACTAGAAAAGATTGTCGAGGATAAAGTTGGATGGAGAATGATATTGAGCTGCCTATGCTCCTCAACAAATGGGAACAGGTGTAAGAAATATAATGGTGAAAAGGATTTTTTTTTACCTCATGTGGATATAATTCAGAATAACGTTGAAAGATTTATAATTAAATAATTCAACTCAGAAAATACTAGATTATTAAAATAAGAATCCTGATTATTACCTTGTATTACCGGCTCAGTGGTCTAGTGGTTAAGCGCTCATGCACAAGCCTGATAGGTTCTGGGTTAGTATACCGCAAGGCAGGATCGTGGATTCGGACTGCTGAGGAGTACCACAATGGACGTCCAATGCTTCCAGATTTTCGATGGTGTTCCTATCTAACAACTTAATCTTATTTCTTAATTTTAAAATGTTAGATTACATCTTAGAATAGAAATAATAACAAATAGATATCATGTAATATGAAAAATGAAAAAGTAAAATTTCTTAAAACAAACATCTATCTACCTTCTTTCACCTTTTTTATAAAAAAGAAGAAAAGAATATTGGAGATACCCACCCATAATAATCTTAGTGATAATAAGTAGAATAGTTTATATTTGTATTCAATTATTTCACTTGAAATAAAACTGGGTAAATTGACTGATTATGTTTTTAAATATAAATGAAATATAGGCACACATTCACACACACACACTCTCTCTCTTATACACATGCACACACATGAACATAGATATACATATACACAGATGAGAAAATAATTAAACACTACAATTTACTTAAAGTGTTCTGTTACTATATCAACCATAGTGTAAATGAATTGTCGTAATAGGAGTTTATTTTTTTCCCCTCCCCCCCTCTCTCTATCTCTCTCCGGTTCTCTTTCTAAATACAAACGGTTATTGTTAAGATAGAAAGTTAAAGTATTGCGTGATTTGAATTATTTGTTTATTTAGTTAAAGTGTGCATGTGTAGTGTGCTTTATTCTTTTTTCCTTTAATTTTTATTATGGTTTATGTTCACTATTACATGCAAAGTATAAATTGAATATTATTTACTAATGTTTGTCAATATATTCAAATGTACACAATTTATCGAGATTTTTAATATAATAAGTCAAGATGGATAGTGGTTAGTGGTGGAATCTAGTTTGACGCTCGTTTCGTCTTATTTGGGACACGTCAGCTGGATGTACCTGCATCGCAGAGTTGATGTTCACTCTGGGACTCGAACCCAGTACTATACGCTTCAAATGCCATCTCGTTATCCACTCGGCTATTGAGTCCTGCTAATTCCGCCTGTAGCTCTTCTAGAGTTACTGCCGGTCCCAAGTCCGGGTAGAGGAGGAGGGTTGAGCATGGGGTTAGCGACCCATCCCGTAAAAAAACTAACTCGACAAAAAACACTAACCAGAAAAAATCATTCAAACCACTTAAACTCTGCCCTCCAAGTTAAAGGAATAATTATGACGCCTCATGATGAAAGCCGAAGATTTTCGGAATTCACGAGGCTGATGCACCTTCTAACAACCAGAGCAACACTCTTTATAGGTACATGGAACGTCCGGACAATGTGGGAGACAGGAAAGACCAACCAAAAAGCAATGGAGATGAGGAGATACAAATTGGCAGTACTCGGAATCAGCGAAACCCATTGCACACAAACTGGACAACAAAGGCTAGGTACAGGAGAGATGCTGCTGTACTCCGGTCACGAAGGGGAAAATGCGCCACACACTCAGGGAGTTGCTCTAGTGCTGTCCAAAGAAGCAAGAAATGCACTTGTGGGATGGGAATCTCATGGACCCAGGATAATCAAAGCATCATTCAAAACAAAGAAGGAGGGGATCACAATGAACGTTATCCAATGTTATGCACCCACCAATGATAGCAACGACAATGATAAAGATCAGTTCTATGAAAGGCTGCAATCAATTATAGAGAATTGTTCACGAAAGGACCTCACCATCCTTATGGGAGATCTAAATGCTAAAGTTGGAGTGGACAACACAGGATATGAAGATGTCATTGGACGACATGGATTAGGAGAGAGAAATGAAAATAGGTAGAGACTTGCAAACCTATGTGCATTCAACAAATTGGTGATGATGATGATGATGATGATGATGATGATGATGATGATGATGATGATGATGATGATGATGATGATGATGATGATGATGATGATGATGATGATGATGATGATGATGATGATAAAGGTTGATGTCAGGTGAAGATTTTATTAACTCTTCAAAAAACCATGATAACAGCTATTTTCTTACTGAACACACTGGCTTACACATAGATTTTCGTGACATTCGAGGATTAGTCAATGAATGTCATCCATAAATGAAAATAATAGAAATATGTGAATGCATTTCACATTGAAGTCATAAACAATGAATTCAACATAATAATAATAAATAAATAGCCTACTGAATTAAACCATAATCTTGAAACTTATGTGACTTAACACAGTTTTGTTTCCGTTACTTGGAACTTCTTAGTAGTGAGTTTCTAAAACCGATACCTTTCAGAAAATTAAACAATCCAAGAAATTAAAACGCCGCCATGCACACTTTCGAATTTAACATACGACAGTATTATTTTTATTATTGATTATTATTAGTGTAGCTGTAAATAATTCCCCAAAATCAAAAGCTTTTCTAAGCGTTCGACATTGGATGCTGACCACATTGGTTTTAGTGGACTTATTTAACTGAAGGCATGCATCCGCACCAGATCACGTTACACCACAGCGTGGGAAACATCTCCTACGACACATAGTATTAAAGAATGATGGTAAATCAGTTAATAAGATTGTCAATCTTCGTCGACTGAGATGGTTGGGCCACATGTTTCGTATGCCGGAACACCGAATACCACGACGGGCTATGCTGACTAGTATAGGGAATAGTTGGAAGAGAGTTAGGGGCGGCCAAAACAAAACGTGGCATCAGTGCTTAAGGTCATTATAAGGATGGATCGTTGGAAAACTCAAGAAAGCCTCAAGAAGCCCAGAAGGAACCGAAGACATTCCATCCAATCACCTCTACAAGAATATTCAAGAATGTCGATGTGTAGCTTCCCTATTGGATGAATAAGAAAGATCCCCTAAGTGTATACTGGCTGTCCGAAATGATGATTTACTTTCAGCCCAAAACTATAAATACATGAGATTTTTGTACTATACATTCGACACTATTTGAGTAATAAAATTTCTACTTACTAGTCTTCTGTATTTTCTCTTGCGACGTTGCGGGTTCGATCGTTCAAGCATTCTAGTAGTACGCAGCATCAAAGCTCTAGATATAACAGTCATTAACTTCTAGTCTGAGCCATTTTGATAGATGCAGAATACTTGGTTGGGGTCCGTATGACTATCGTAACCAATGGTTGGAGACTCTGTGTGACATGACTCAGAATCAATCACAATGGCGCAGGTGTATACACTCTTTATCTTCTCATAAACACTGAGATTCAAATTGCTTTATATCTTTCTTCTATATATTACTACCATTGAAGTAACTGCTTCTATGAATTCGGTGTTCATCTTGTTGCGCTAATGAGTGAGGTATGGCAACTTGGACCGATGCATACATGTGCCTGATCCTACGTTGTAGCTGATTGACTGACTGACTTACTGACTGACTGACTCAATATTTACATCCGAAAAATAAAAATAAATTGTTTTATATTTCTTAACATTTACCTATAAATAATCTAAAAAAAGTAACAGATTAAAATAATTTCTTTCTTTTTTTCATTTTTCATTTTTGTTTTTTTTTTTTCTTTTTTCTTTTTCCTTTTTTTAATAAATTTCTATACCCATTTAGTTGTTGATTAAATCTTTCAATGATAATAATGACATATGAAAACCAGATGTGAATATTAAAATTAAAACAAAAATCACGTTTTATTATTAAAAAAAAAGAGAAAAGTAAAAATGAAAATGTTTTCAGTTTTGCTTATCTTTTTATTAATAAAGAAAAACACAAACAAACAAAAATTAAAAAAACCATTTGTTTTTCTTCTGAATGTTTTTCTCGTCGTTGTTTTTGTTGTTGCTGTTGTTGCTCCTTTTGTTGTTGCTGTTGTTGTTGTTGTTGCTGTTGTTGTTTCTGTTTAAAGAAAATTCGAATATAGTCCTTCTTTCTTTCTTTAGTTTATAAATGGATAAATGTCCAAGAAGAAAAAGGAAAGAACCTATTACATGTTAATCATTCCTTTATGTTAATTAGAATAACATATGTAAACGAGTAAAATTATTGGTTTCATATTGGATTTCTAACTGAATTTACTTTAAATAGACAGTAGTATTGATATGGATATATGAAAATCAGAAATGGTTTTGTAGTGATTTCAGTATTTTTCATAGTTAAAAATCATGAGTCAATTGTAGCTAGACCATAATGGAAAACCTGGAAGCACTGCTTGACAACTATTTCGTCTTCTTATGGGACTCTGTTTAAATTGCTTCATTTTTATATTGGTTATTTGAATCTTCTTATTGATGTTTAGGACTTCAGTGGATCAGTCTCTTAATAAGATATGTGGATCCTGTGAATATTACTTCATTTTTATATTGGTTATTTGAATCTTCTTATTGATGTTTAGGACTTCAGTGGATCAGTCTCTTAATAAGATATGTGGATCCTGTGACTATTACTTCAATATTGTCTTAACTCACAAAGATTATAATCAAATATGGGTGGTCGCTAGAAGTGGGAACTACAACGCACATTTCGTCCTAAACATCCATGGGAAGATTTAAACAAACAATACAGAAATCAATTCAAACTTCACTTCATTACACAAGTTAGTGACTATCGAGAGTCAGTAACTTAGTGAATAACGTAATGAATTGTGAAGTGAATGGTATTGAGTTCGAGTCTCCGAGTGAACAACAACTCAGTAATGTAAGTACAGCTATCTGACAAGTCTGATATAAGAGGAAACATGTGTTCTGCATTCCACTGCTAGCTAACATCATATCTGTTTGTAATGTTTACGACTTAAGACAATATTTAAGCAATCCTAACACGAGACTTATCAACTGCAGTCCTAAATATCAATAGGAAGATTCAAATAACCAACATGAAAATGGAGTAATTTAGACGGTTTTCTAGATACTGATAACAATAGACTAGATTACACAAATAAACATACTAAGTAAAACGTACAAATTGATAATGGGATGACAGGTGGACTCATTATAATAAGAATGCCAAGTCACATTAAAACTTTCCAGTCGATTATCCATTGTTTAAGAAAACAAATAATTAGGTACCTTAGTTGTTTCTATTTGATGTGCGCCAACAAATCCATCTGATTCTGTGAAGATCACTTTATGGGGCTTACCACCAGGCAAATTGACCGGTGAATGAGTGAAGATTTCTTTGTGTGGTTTCGAAAGAACCGAACGAAGATGATATGTAGCTCCATTCTAGCACATTTAGTTAAGAGAGGTCATATGATAGATAAAATCAAATCATTTCAAGTAATTTGTCGCATAACTTCAAATGGAGATCAGTCCTTTCTCCTATATATATAAAGGTATTTTAGATGTGCGAAAGAAATTCAGCACACCTCCGTTTCTTCCTTAGCTGGATATAATTTAATAAACGATTTGAACAGTTTCTTTTCCACATAATATATTTGTGTGTCACTCTTCACCTTCTTCTTGCTTATATTCTTCAGTATTTCATTATTCTTAATTATTTACTCCTGTGACCCCTAATGGAGGATCATAGATCGCCCAACAATACTCTCTATTCAACTCTGTCCTGACCAATCCTTTCGAGTTATTTACAATTCCTATTCATCCTTCTCATGTCTGCTTCCGATTCTCAACGTATTATGTTCCATGGACTGCCTATTCGCCTTTTCCATTCACCATTCGAATTTAGCGCTTGACTCATGATGCAGTTTGATGATTTTACTCAGTGCATGTCATATCCACCTCAAACGTCTTCCCCCAATTAGCTATGTAGATGGGAGTTGGTTTGTTCTCGTTCACAGTAAGTTGTCGCTGATGGTATCCAGTTAACAGACATTAATTACCTTACGTAAACAATTATTTATAAAGGCCTGTACCATTTTGACGATAGTTGTTGTAGTTCTCCACGTTTCATCTTCGTGCAGTAGAACTGTGTTGACATTAGTATTGAAGATTGTGAGTTCGATGTCAGTTGATAGACAGTTGTTCCAAGTTTCATATATTATTCTACTGTAGGAATGATGTCCTCACCTTGCTGATCCTCTCCTTTACCTCTTCATCGATGATGCTACGCGTATACGTGAAAGCTTCCACCTCTTCCAGAGCTTCTCCATTAGGTGTGATTGGGTTGATGTTCACCTTCTTGTATATGAGGATCTTAGTGATATAGAGGCTTCTGCTACCCTGGTTACCTTGACATGCATTTGTTCGTGTGTGTGTGTGTGTGTGTGTGGAATAGAAGGTTCATGTCATCCGTGAAGTTCAAATCGTCTACTTGCATGCAAGCTTTCCATTTTATTCCGTGCTTCCCGTCAGATGTAGAGGTCTTCATAATCCAGTCAACCACCAAAAGAAAAAGAAAGAAAATTCATTATTCACAAACTTCTTATTACGTAATTTTAATTCAATTATGATCCAATTCCTATTTTGAATTATTGATTCAAATTTACACCATTTCATTCATCTTACCACCGCTAATACACCCATCATTGCACCATCAACTCGTACTGTTTACATATTATGTTTAGTTATTAGTTATACAAGCCAATTCATTGTGATTATTGACTAGTATATTGTATGGATTGGTTTAATACTTTCATCTATCAATATAAACATTTTATTTACATTATAATAAAGCCTGATGAAAACAATATTGTTCGTTTATATCTATGGTGTTCTAACATCAATCAATGTTATAATGATCAATAATTTTTGTGGTAATAGTTTGATAAGAGAGATTTTGTAAAGACTGATTCAATTAGTAGGTTGTATTCATTGGTGGTTAGTCCAAGTCAAGGTATTACTGAAGACTAGGGATTAGTGAGCAGCTATTTTGTTCTAGTACGAGACTTCTCAAAATTTCTTACCCACAAAGCCTGCCTAGGGATACATAATCTTGAGGTGTTGAAACGGGTGCTTGTTTATTAAAACCACTGGTTATGTGTTCAGTGGTGTCATTTTAACTATAATTAGTTCTTAATATAGGTCAATAGTTATCCAATGTTACATTAGTGACAAATGTTTCAGTCGTGTTACGTATGAACTCTACTAGTCACGATTTGTTACTAGAAATTAAGCTACATCTGGAAGCAGTTAACTAATGTGTTAATTATTATAGTTTAGTTAAAAGAGTTTTTAGAAGAATGCTATGTATATGCAGTCGAAAGTAGGATACATATTTCATCCTATTTTTTAACTGATCAACTGAATGCACCTACATCTAAGTTCTGGGAATCATAATGTGTTCGATATTGAGCTACTGAATCCAAAGAGTTAACAACTTGTTTAAATGATATGTCAGGTAGAGACAGGTATCTACCTCAGTACAATGGAAGTTGGTTGCGCAATTTTGTGGATTGGTTGAGATTATACATTAACACTGTCGGATGACGGATAAGTGGTCTATCGGTTAAATGCTCATGCGCGAGACAAATAGGTCTTGAGTTCGAATCCCGCGAGGCGGGATCGTGGATGCCCACTGATGCAAAAGTCCCACAATATGACGAAACGCCGTCAAGTGCTTCTAGGTCTCCCATGATAGTCTAGCTTCAATTGACCCATGATCTCAACTATATATGATACAAATTTATTCGTAAGGGTTTGTTTTTGTTTTTATTCTTAATAATATTTAGGACTTCAGTAGATTAGTACTAAAATCCATTACTAGTCACATTCCATTCATACAAGTGACTTATAGCTAATAACAATACAAATTCATCTTATCAAAGACTCTATATTATCGACGAAGATCAATGAAATCCTGTCCTGAATGTCAACAAATTCATGATTTCATTCTTTCTGTATTACTATAGTGACTATTCAATTAGAGTTTATATAGTAGTAATGTAGTGAATGAGAACACAGGTGAGGACAATCGATTATCAATTAAGTAAAATTGTCATAGGCTTCATTGTTCCTGGATTTCCATACCAATTACTTTCTGTTTCTATTCCACCCTTCCCGATCTTCTCAATGATATGCTGTCAAATATTCTATTCCCGACTCACGATATATACTACTTATATCGATATAAGTAGACCACACTACAGTAACATGGTATATATATCATAAGGGGGGTTTGTTGAGATTTTAGTAATTTTATATAGTTAAGATCATTAGTCAACTGAAGCTAGACAACCATTGAAAACCTGGAAGCACTGGACGACCGTTTCATCCTATTGTGGGACTCCTCACCAGTGTACACCCACGATCCCGCCTCGCGATATACGAACCCAGGACCTACCAGTCTTGCACCAGAGCACTTAACAGATAGACCACTTATCCGTCATCCGACAGTGTTAATGTTTAATCTCAACCAATCCACAAAATTGCGCAACCAACTTCCATTGTACTGAGGTAGATACCTGTCTCTACCTGATATGGATTAGCTCCACCGGCCACGACTTCTCTCTAGAACTCCAGGAATTACCTGATGGATTCAGTCACTAGTAAGCATATGATCATTATCACAAGTAGGTTTTGTGGAGATTTTAGTAATTTTATATAGTTAAGATCATTAGTCAATTGAAGCTAGACCACCATGAAAAACCTGGAAGCACTGGAGACTGTTAGGTTCCAGGTTCGAATCCCACGAGGCGGGATCGTGGATGCTCATTGATGCAGGAGTCCCACAATATGACGAAACGGCTGGCCAGTGCTTCCAAATTTTCCATGTTGGTCTAACTTCAATTGACTCATGATCTTAACTATATAAAATAGTATGTATATGTTTGTTTAAGTACATGTATTCTTTTATCGGCTTATATGAAAGAATATTAATCATATTTGATAAAGTACCTTTCAACATACATTAATTATACAAACAGACAATAACAACAACAACAACAACAACAAAGCAATTATCAACATAATTGAATTAACATGTAAATTAACTTAATGTACATTGTCCTTTCCTTCAATCCTTTTATACTGTATGTAAATGTAATTTGTATAAACACACTTATGTTTACTTAT
The DNA here is from genome assembly GCA_944470415.2 of Schistosoma rodhaini. Taxonomy (NCBI): domain Eukaryota; kingdom Metazoa; phylum Platyhelminthes; class Trematoda; order Strigeidida; family Schistosomatidae; genus Schistosoma; species Schistosoma rodhaini. The sequence goes on from OX104037.1 coordinate 39,564,636, forward strand.
ACATGAAACATCATGTAATTTCTACCGGTGATATTCTTTAATCTTTGTCTTTAAATGTCTGTTTATATACGGTTATTCACTCTTTCTCTCTCTCTCTCTCTCTCTCTCTCTTTCTGTTACTCTCCTTCGTTTGTTGTAATATAGTGTTCGTTTAATTCAAATAAAGAAAAACACCTATATAATTAACATACCAGTATTGATATCACACCTGTATAAGGTGTCAATGTACTAATATAGTGTAGGAACTATTTAATTGATTAATCATTTCACCTTTACTATGTTAAATAGTTCTACTGTTTATATATGTTTTATTAAATAGTATTGTTGTAATTAATATTAATTTATGAGTCAATAAAAGCTAGACCATTATGGAAAATCTGGAAGAACTAGAAGACCGTTTCATCTTAGTATGGAACTCCTTAGCAGTACACATCCACGGTACCACACCAAAGGGACTCGTACCAAGGATATTCGATTTCGTGCACCGACGCCTAACCTTTAGACTACCGAGCCGATCTGTATCAAACGGTGTTAATGTCTAATTTCAACAAATACACAATATTAATCGACCATCCACCATTATCTTTAGTAACTTACTATCTCACAACAGACTAGGGTGAACTCCATTGGTTATAACTTCTCACTAGAACTCCAGGAAATACCTATTGAAGTCAGTCACTGGTGAGCACATGACAATTATTAGTATAGGGTTGTGGAAATTATTGATTGTATATGCTTACTGCTGAGAAGTCCCATACTAGGACGAAATATCCGTCCAATTCTTCCAGGTTTTCTATGGTGATCTAACTTTAATTGACTTATGAATTTAACTATTATATTACTAAAATCTTAACAAAACCCTTTCTGATTATAAATAAACTATTTATTCAAATTTATAATTTTATAGAAAATAATAGTAATAATTTTTACTACTGTTATATCTAGAGCCTTGATTCTTAATATGCCGCGAACTACTTGACTGCTTGAACGATAGAGCCCGCAACGTCGCAAAGAGAGAAGACAAAGACTGGTAAGCAGGAAGTTTATTGCCCCGAACAATGTCAAAATATCGCACAGAAATCTCGTGTATTTATAGTTTTTGGCTGAAAGTAAATTATCATTTAGGTCAACCAATAAGCACATAGGTATCAAACTAATCCATCCAATGGAGAAGCTCCACGTTGGCATTTCTAGAACATTCCCCTAGCCCTGATTGGATGGAATGTCTGCGGCTCTTCCTGGGCTTCCTAGAGCCTCCTCGACTTCACCTGTGGACCATCCTCACAACTACAAATTATGATCAGTTAAACAATTCTATTGAATACTATGAATATTTAACTTTCAAAATAATTAATTTTATAGACGGTAGGTAATTTTCGTAATGATGAAATGTTAGATTGTATCAGCAAAGATGGATGTTTGCTAACAGTGGAATGCAGAACACATGTTTCCTCTTATATCAGACTTGTCAGATAGATGTACTTGCATTCTAGAGTTGATGTTCACTCAGAGACTCAAATTCAATACCATTCACTTCACAATTCATTACATTATTCACTAAGTTACTGACTCTCGATAGTCACTAACTTGTGTAATGAAGTGAAGTTTGAATTGATTTCTGTATTGTTTGTTTAAATCTTCCCATGGATGATTAGGACGAAATGTGCGTTGTAGTTCCCACTTCTAGCGACCACCCATATTTGATTATAATCTTTGTGAGTTAAGACAATATTGAAGTAATATTCACAGGATCCACATATCTTAATAAGAGACTGATCCACTGAAGTCCTAAACATCACTGAGTAGGCTCAAACAACCAATACAAAAATGAATTAAATATTACCATTTGGAATAATATCATTTAGCAAGGTTAAAATTCATGTTGACAGCAACTTTTAATAGGGATCAAATACTTGTTTTAAAGGGTGGTACAATAACGTTAACAACAACAACAATACGAAAACAAGTCGCATCTTTGTAAATAATTCGAATTTTCTTTTAAAACTTTCACCTTCAGACTTTATATTCGTGAATAAAGTGACCAATTTGAGAGATATCTACAGAAATTTCGACTGACTCAGTGGAGTATAGGTAGTGCACTATCAGTTGGATCCGAAGGTGCTAGATTTAATCCCTAATTTAAAATGAGAGTATACTACCTACATGATGCACACTACAACGAACCAGACGTCCAATTTTTACAAGAATTTACAAGGACTTGCCAGATATAATGAAAATTTACCCACAAAACACTTTAAATTCCAAGGTCATAATATGATATAATATAGTTAATAATAGCCCAAAATTATTCGACACTATCTCAAATTAAATGAGATGCTTTCAGTATAGGAGGAGACGTAGAGATTGTAGAATTTTCATAGTTTGAATAATTAACTGATACTTGAAGATACAACTCTCCCAGTTCTATTGAGAAGTTTCGACTAGAGGATTCCAACCGCATCGTGTCTGAAACGGTTATCCATGGCAGACAATGTCTGTCGGTTGCCAAATATTGTGAATCGATTAGAGTCAGACATGTACACCATTGGATGCTGGCTCACTAGTCTAGAGATTAAGCGTTAAGAGTGACGCCATAGATCCTAAAGTCAGTTGCTGGATGATGGGTCTTGGATACGCTATGTTAAGGAGTCACATCTTAAGACGAAACAGTGTCCCCAGGTTTTATGATGTAAACTGTAAAATATTTTCGAACGTAATACTTCAAACATATAATTTAGACTAAGTAACTCAATGTTAACTTATAACTTTAAAACATGGTATAATTTCAAGATTTAAACATATTGAATACCCAATCACTAACCACCATCTCAGAAATAATAAAAATACCATTGACTCACGCTTTCAACCATGAAAATACCAAATCTCCACAAAACCCCATCTGATAATAATAATAATATGCTCACTAGTGACTGACTTCAAGAGGTAAATCCTGGAGCTCTATTGAGAAGCAGTGACCAGTGGAGTTCAAACCATGTCTCTTGTGAGATATCAACTTACTGAAGACAATAGGTGAATTGTTGGTCAACTTCGTGTACTGGTTGAAGTTAGACATAAACACTATCGGATGCCGGGTCAGTGGTCTATCGATTAAATGCTCTAGAGCGAGACTGGTAGGGCCTGGGTTCGAATCTCGTGAGGCGGGATGGTGGATGCGCACTGGTGAGGTTTTCCTTGGTGATCTAGCATCAATTGACTCATGATTTCAACTATGAAATTACTAAGTCTCCAAAAAAACCTTGTGATTAAAAATACAACAGTTGATTAGTACTATTTTATCCCCATTGTTAAATTAATTACAAATGAAGTATATTCATAGTTATGATAATTCATAACATATTTTACATAAACTTTTCATCTGTACATCAGAAACATTAAATAACAACTCATGTTAACAATATATAGTTGAACATTGAGTTAACCTTTTTATCACAATTAAAAACGACTGTCCAGTTTTATAAGCAGAGATGGATAGTGTCTAGCAGTGGAAGCCAAGACGCACGTTTAGTCCTATTTGGAACCCGTCAGCTGGATGTACTTGCATCTCACAGTTGATGTCCACTCTGTGACTCGAACCCAGTACCACTCTCTACTATCCATTTTTGCCTATATAAGGCCTGTGAATTAGGGCTATACCGAGGCAATACACACAGTATGCACATATGCCAATTAGAGACTGACCAGTTGCAGTCCTAAACATCAATAGGAAGATTCAATTAAACAATACCAAGTGAATTTCAACTTCACCCCATTGCACAAGCAAGTGTCTATCAGGACTCAGTGGCCGAGTGGATAACGCGATGGCGTTTGAAGCGAAAGGTACTGGGTTCGATTCATAGAGTGAACATCAACTGTGAGATGCAGGTAAATCCAGCTGACGAGTCCCAAATAGGACAAAGAAACGCACGTCCTGGATTCCACTGCTAGCCACTATCCATCTCTGCATACCAATCAATACCAATTGTATTGTCCAGTTTGTTATCATTACATACAAATTAATAACAAACTAAACTAATAATAATAATAATAATAATGGCAACAATCATAAATTTGAAAAGGGAATCATTTTAAACATTAAAACAAGAAAAAAGATAAGGATAAGAGACTAAATTGTTTAAATCACTTACAGAAATTGAATATTAAATTTGAACATCTGTTTTTCTTTATTTTAATAATTCATACGAGTCATACAGTTGTTGTTGTCACTGTTATTTTTTTTATCATTTTGTTCCATTAAATTAAGTTGCTATAGTATAAACAAACACCCCTCACCACCACCACCACCACTACCACTACCCCCACCCCTTATGGTTATTCAAAGGGAGATTAGTTTGAGAGAGAATCAAAATAAATGTAAATTGTAATTATAAATCATAATGATAATAATAAAATACAATGACAATATGCTAGTAAATACTTCAACAACAACAAAAAAGTACATTATTTTATCCAACTTGTACATGTATGTAGTTCTTATTAAGAAAACAGAAGATAAATAGAAACATGTAATTATGGTTACAATCTACTTCATAATGAAGAATTTCAATATGGAGTTTAATTCATGTCATTTAATTAAATAGATTATTTATAATTTGGATGAAAACTAACATTGGAATTCATAAAGTGAATTTTTTATCCTATTTAGAACCCTTCAACTGAGAAGATAGTCAATATCATACGGAATTCCTATGAGGGATTAAACTGCCGAATCGTTCGTGGAGGACAACTCACTGACTCATTCGAGGTAATGACCGGTGTTAGGTAAGGTTGCTTATTCTCACCGTTTCACTTTCTTCTGGTGATCGACTGGATCATGAAGACGTCAACGACTGGAGGAAAGCACGGGATACAGTGGACAGGTAGGATGCAGCTGGACGATCTAGACTTCTCATATGATCTGGCTCTTCTATCACACATGCAACAATAAATGAAGGAGAAGATGACCAGTGTAGCAGCAGCCTCAGCAGCAGTATGTCTCAAAATACACAAAGGGAAAAACAAGATTCTCCTATACAATACAGCATGCACCAATCGAATTACACTTGACCGAGAAGCTTTGGAGGATGTGAAAAGTTTGACATATCTGGGCAGCATCATTGATAAACACGGTGGATCTGATGCAGATGTGAGGGCGCGGGTCGGCAAAGCAACAACAGCATACCTACAACTGAAAAACATCTGGAGCTCAAAACAATTGTCAACCAACACCAACATCAGAATTTTCAATACAAATGTCAACACAGTTCTTCTGTATGGGGTGGAGACGTGGAGAACTACGAAAGCCATCATCCAGAAGATACAAGTGTTTAATAACTGTTGTCTATGCAAGATACTTCGGGTCCGTTGGCCAGACACTATCAACAACTTTCTATTGTGGAAAACAACAAACCAGATTCTGGTTGAGGGAGAAATCATGAAGATGTGCTGGAAGTGGATAGAACATACATCGAGGAAATCACCCAACTGTGTCACAAGGCAAGCCATCACATGGAATCATCAAGGTCAAAAGAGAAGAGGAAGACCAAAGAGCAGATTACGCCGAGAAATGGAGACAGATATGAGAAGAATGAACAAGAACTGGATAGAACTATAAAGGAAGGCTCAGGACAGAGTGAGTTTAAGAATTCTGGTCGGCTGCCTTTGCTCGATTGGAAGTAACAGACGTAATCTAGTAGGTAACTGAATTTATTTTCACCTTAACTTTGAAAATCTCATTTAAACCTAAATAAATCTCTTCAAATGCCAGAGATTTATTCATTAGATACTGAGTAATTATTTCTGAAGTTACGATATTTGTTACTGAATGTTATTACTTGTAAATCGCCTTTTTTGATATTCACAATTGGATTTGATCAGTCTTCAGCACAGGCAACGTATCTAAGTAGCTGAAGAAGCGTGCATCTGCTTAGACATCAATTTTTTTTAAGCCATCCTAATGAAACTTACGCGTTCATTTAAAATCTAATTGAATCTAATTTTCCAGAAGCTCTGGATCAATGTCACATGCAGTCTAGTAGCTTATAAATAAGCTTATCTCCAGTCATGAGAGAGTCGATAGTCCCTCAAGGATGATAAAATGCACCCACTGAGCTTTTATGGGATAGGACAAACCAGCTTCCAGTTGAAGAGGAAATTAGGAAAAGACGTTGGAAGTGGATAGGATATACATTGAGGAAATCACGAAACTACATCACGAGGTAATCCCTAACTTGGGATCTGGAAAGGAGGGAAGAAAGAGGAAGGCCAAAGAATACTTTACGCCCAGAGATTGAAGCAGATATGTAAAGGATGAATGTTAACTGGAAAGAATTGCTCAGAACAGGGTGGAATGGAGAATGCTGGTGGACGGCCTATGTTCCAATGTGAGTAACAGACGTAAGCAAGTAAGTAGTGATTAGTCTAAGTGATTCGGTATTGTGTTCACTTTATTGAGAAGCTAAATGCTTTAAAGTAGTTTACAGAAAACCCTGGACGTAGACGTCGTTCTACAAAAGATCATTAATAACTCCAAAAATTCAATCATAACCTATCTGTTTGTGAAGCTTATTGACATGGGATCAATTCTTTGAGTAAGAATCGATTCCTCCAAGATTATAGGTACACTTTACTGATGAATACATATTACTTTATTTAATTATCATTAGCCTTAATGACTTGAACATTATAAAGATTTAAGATTGTTGATAGAACAAAAACTCATTTTTACCAATTAACACTGTCCATTTTCAGTGGCAATAATAAACTTATAGAAAGAAGATGTTCCTTCAAACCATATAGAGATAGAGAGAGAGAGTGCAAATAAACAATGGTAAATCTCATAGTATCTAAATGTAATTAATTAGTTAAATAATTTGCCTGGCACACTTATGAGAACATAAAAACATCCTTTTCTTCTATGGAACACATTCATCAATATTCCATGTTTATTTTATGGCTATAAGCATATGCTCATTATCGAATAATGATTCTCATAACTATCACCTTCTATTCATCTTAATAGATGATAAGTATGTAATGGTGTTTGTGTGTGTGTATGTTTTAAAAAAGAAGAACTCAATGAGTAGTATAACAATTTCCATTTTGAATTTGTTAGTTAAATGTTCATTATCTTCATCCTTTCTTTATATAATGTATTTTCGTGTGCTTAAATAATGAAGTTTGTTTATTTTTCTTCATTTTATATATAGTTGAAATCATGAGTCAGTTGAAGTTACACCACCATCAAAAACTTGGAAGCACTGGACGACCACTTCGTCATATTATGTGACTCCTCACCAGTGCGCATCCACGAGATTCGAATCCAGGACCTACTAGTCTCTCTCTCGAGCACTTACCCGATAGACCAGTGAGCCGGCTGGCATCCAACGGTGTTAACGTTTAACTTCAACCAATCCATAAAGTTGAGCAACCATTTCACCAATGTCATCAGTGAGTTGATATCTCACAACAGACCTCCACTGGTTACTGCTTCTCACTAGAACTTCAGGAAATACCTCATGAAGCCAGTCCACGAAAAACCCTTTTTTCTTCATTCTAATAAATATTATTATTTTCAAGTTGTAAGCATCTGAAAAAAAAACAATCCATGAAATAAAGAAATTCATACAATTCTAGTACAGTCTTTGTCTCTTCTATATTTAAATTTGACATTCCTACTGACATTGTTCCTTTTAACGAATACTATTGACTAAAAACTCCTATTTAAGTAACATAATCATTATCTATGCTTGGATTGTGTGAGAACCTTCTTCTTTACAAGATGATCAACATATAGAACTTATGTTTATCTATCTTTTCTTACAATGAAATATACAGCTCCTCTAAACTAACATGTAATGCCCTGATAAGGATAATGAATAGTAAATTTGGGATCTAATTATGAGCCAATATTATGCATATATTTTTTATCGTATAATCGTTAAATAACTAAACTTTTCATATTCATGTCCCCTTTATTGTAGGCTTTATTTTGACCTATAGACTATTATATGATTTACCATTCTTGAGTTATACCCAGTCTATTAATTACTGTTCCCCTTATTCACAGCCACATTTGACTGAATCTTGTACAAATGTTATTTCTTATTTTATGGTACGATGTGGTCACTTTGATTGGTATATAAACTCAGTATGTTTGAAATATAATGATTCATACCGCGGAGGCTGTTCTGGACTTAACTGGCTGGGCTAGGCAGAAGCAAGACCGATATTACTCAAGACTGCTCGTATGGTTTCGTGTATCACTGTTCCAATCGATAATTCGCTGCTCTCTGATTGGCGGTCTTATCACGGTTGTACGTTAACAAGGCATCCAATCGGCCACAAGTTATAACATAGCATCACCTTCTTCTCCGTTTATTTCTGTAGTATCTAGTGTATGACATTCAAAAACCAGTGTTGTCCGATTGTGTCTTATTCGGATACTTTCAATTCCATGACTTAAACTCAATAAGTTCTTATAAAGGAAACAACAGTTACAAGCTGTCATTCATCAGTTTGATTAAACAAAATATCTTTCACAGACTTTACCAAATTTACATTGGATCAATTAGCTCTAAGGTTCCTGCATTCAATGCCTAGGAAGACTTTGGAAGAACAAAGAGGAGGAGTCCCATACTAACAATAAACAGTTTTACAGTGTTTTCTTCGATTTCTAATGGTTGTCTAACTAAAATCAATTCTTGATATAAACCAAAAGTCAAGCATTACTTCATGCCTAATACTGGGTTACTTACTTTTTCATAAACAAGTTAAGCCAGATAAGTAGCTATATGTTTAGACATAAAGATATATCCAGTTCAGGCTCATTAATTTGTCGGAATGAACAAATAACCTACCAATTGAACTGTATAATGGTTGATACTATATTTGAGAAGTAGTTAAATTTTTTTTAAATCGTTGGGCTCTAAACTTATACCTAAATTTTCAAATACTAATGTCCTTACCTTAATACCTAAAAATCCTAAACTTCATCCTGTACGAAGTGAACAGTGAACATTTTAATTTGTCCAGTCCTACTGATGTTTCATTCAAAAACAAATAATGATAAAGAATGAACAGGTTGAACTACATAGATTCTTTAAATAATACTGTCAATTACTCTATGAGTAAAACTATATATATAGTAATTTACTTAGTATTGTTTGTTTGAATCTTCCCATTGACGTTTAGGACTGAAACTGGTCAGTCTCTTATTGGCATATGTGTATACTGTGCGTATTGTCTCGATATTGCCCTAATTCACAAGCATTGTAAGCAAAGATAGTGTGAACATCAACTCTGAGATGCAATTACATCCAACTGACGAGTCCTGAATAGGACGAAACGCGCGTCGAACCGGATTCCACTTCTAGCCACTATCTATCTTTGTTTATATATAGTAGTTTAATTATTCACAATTAGCCTTATATAATCGCCGGTTATGGAACAGATTACCTGTCAAGAATAGACAATAACATATCTAGACTAATCTAGGCCTTATTCTTTTTTTCAAAAATGCATATATTCCAATTATGTTTTTGGTTACTTATGATATGTCACTAACTGTGTATCTACTATTCTAATTAACCCTAACCACAATTAATATTGATGTTATTCTAAATGAATCCATTACTATGTACAATTATTCGTTACCAACGAATTCATTATAACATTACTGTCATGTTGAACAATTACACTATTCTAGTAGATTCCAGTAATCATGTGTAATTTAGTTTTAGCATTCAATTGATTTACAATGTATAAAACCAAAGTGAATTAGTAGTTACACCCTTAAACATTGAATACCGTTGTTTATTCGTTTATAAGTTAGAGTTTAATAATGACACATTTACAAGAAATTACGCCCATCAGTAATAATAATAATAATAAAAACTTCGTTAGTTACTAGATTAATGACTGAATTGGAAAAAAAACTCTCGAAGACTTAGTAAAAAGTCATGAGAGTTGAATCTTAACTATGTTCGAAGTAAAACACTTATCATGATAAAAGATACAACTTACTTACTTCACTTACTTACTTACTTACTTACTTACTTACTTACTTACTTACTTACTTACTTACTTACTTACTTACTTACTTACTTACTTACTTACTTACTTACTTACTTACTTACTTACTTACTTACTTACTTACTTACTTACTTACTTACTTACTTACTTACTTACTTACTTACTTACTTACTTACTTACTTACTTACTTACTTACTTACTTACTTACTTACTTACTTACTTACTTACTTACTTACTTACTTACTTACTTACTTACTTACTTACTTACTTACTTACTTACTTACTTACTTACTTACTTACTTACTTACTTACTTACTTACTTACTTACTTACTTACTTACTTACTTACTTACTTACTTACTTACTTACTTACTTACTTACTTACTTACTTACTTACTTACTTACTTACTTACTTACTTACTTACTTACTTACTTACTTACTTACTTACTTACTTACTTACTTACTTACTTACTTACTTACTTACTTACTTACTTACTTACGTCTGTTACTTCCAATCGAGCATAGGCCGCCGATCAGCATTCTCCAAACCACTCTGTCCTGAGCCTTCTTTTCTAGTTCTATTCAGTTCATGTTCATTCTTCTCATATCTGTCTCCATTTCTCGGCGTAATCTGCTCTTTGGTCTTCCTCTTCTCCTTTGACCTTCAGGATTCCATGTGAGGGCTTGTCTTGTGACGCAGTTGGGTGATTTCCTTAATGTGTGTCCTATCCACTTCCACAGAATCTTCCTGATTTCTTGCTCCACTCAAATCTTGTTTGCTCTCTCCCACAGTAGAATGTTGCTGATAGTGTCTGGCCAACGGACCCGAAGTATCTTACATAGACAACAGTTATTAAACACTTGTATCTTCTGGATAATGGCTTTCGTAGTTCTCCACGTCTCCGTCCCATACAGAAGAACTGTCTTGACATTTGTATTGAAAATTCTGATGTTGGTGTTGGTTGACAATTGTTTTGAGCTCCAGATGTTTTTCATTTGTAGGTATGCTGCTCTTGCTTTGCCGATCCTCGCCCTCACATCTGCATCTGATCCACCATGTTCATCAAGCATGACAATTAAAGAAACCAGTGGTAATGGTGTGTTTTCTTTTTTTTTTCATATTTACATTATCTAAAGTACTAGCTCTTCCCCTCCCCACCCCGACGAATTTGCATCTCTGTTTTACTCCTTGTCTTAAGATATCCAAAAAAACTGCCAGTTATGAGGTGAAATATATAACAACCTGATGTATTATTAACAAAATAGTTAACCCTTTGATGCTATATGAATGAAGATAGTTAGCAGGTAACCGTGGTTCTAGGTTTTGTTATAGCTATCCTTCATCAGCAAGGAGTATCTGCAATTTCCAGGGCGGAATCTCCCTGGTAGATTCGAATCAATATCACTCAACTTCACAATCTGGGACTTTAGCATTTAGCAGTTCCAGTGACGATTGACCTCCTATATTGCTAAGATATTTACACAGACTGGCCAGTTATCATCGACCAATATCATGTTCATCTAGTTCTTAGTGAAGATAGAATTCCACTGACCAGGTAATAAGGTGAGTATTATTCTGGGAAACTGAACTCCATAGGAGGTTGGACGCAAAAGAATTAAATTTCCTCAAAAAAATTAAACCATCAAATTAAGACTACATAGATTGCATTTACAACTTCAATCGATTCACTATACAGTACAATCTTTGGTCAACCTCATTTATGTTAATAACTATTATACTTTCTACTTTGTTGATATCACACAAAATGTCTTGGAAAATTGAATAAAGTCAACAATCTAAACCATTTCATTTAAACTCCTTGACTGAGAACGATGAATTTCTCATCCGATTGTTTCAACGATCATTTTATCAAGGATTCTCTAATTGAATCCTATTCACGACAAAAATAAAACTCTTTAAACCGCCTATTAAAATATAAACAAATTTTTTTAGTTTTGCATTGTACACCATCAACGTTGATGATCTATGTCGAATGATTGGAGGCCTACTCGAGTAAGACGGAAACGGTGTAACGTACAAGCTAACTTCTAAGTCACACCTCGCGACCAGCACCTTAGGTGGATTGCCCCATCGACGTATCAAGGGACCATGGATGCTCTGAAGACTGTATAACACAAGGGACGTTATTAAGGGAATATATTACTTAAAATAGATACAAGCGAAAGTAGAACCAGTGCCGCATGGACCAGTCCATGGCGTATGATTAACTGATGCGCGTTGATTGTCCTTGACCTTGACGGGGAACGATGATCTGTTCTATATTTAGTGACCCAACTGCCGGGTGATTTGTCTAGGGCTCAGTGACATTTTACTGCTCCTATAGCATCAAGGACTGACTTTGGTTAGAAGAACATCGAAAACAAAAAACTCTGAGTAGCTATTTTGCTCTAGTAATCGTACTCATCATCTGCATACAGCTACGATCCCATCAACGATCAAATACAGAGCCTTCAGGTGTCATAGAATATAATTAATCTTCAGACCACTGAATTAGTATTCAATGATTCTTATTTGCTAGCTTCAACCAAAATTCAATATTCTCCTTAATCCATACCCTTCCCTATATACATTAGCAAAGAAGTCATCAGAATTCAGCTATTTCATCAATCTAATTTGTTCCTTAGCAATTTCAAATAAATTTAATTCAATTAATTTTCTATTGTTCATACGTTGTACGTAAACAATCTACTGTTGTTATTGGCATTGGTGTTTCTGAAATTGTTGTTGTATATCTGTACAACTGCAATAAAGATCAATGTAATTGATCTTTATTTGTTCCATACTCCCTCTCTCGCTCGCTCGCTCTCCTTCTTCTTCATCTTTTGTTTTTATCGCCTTGTTGTTTTACATTCTCCAACTGACTTCTTATTATATCGATAACGATTAAGTAAAAAGAGAATGATGGATAGTTTAAATGATTCTATTTCGAATATCATTGTTCCATAAGTTTATCTATATCCCTTCATTTATTTATTCTGTTTACTCAAACTGTTTAAAATTAAAACAAAACTGTCAATTCCAATGATAAATACATATATATATTCAATGAATCAATTGATTAACTAGTTGAATTCATAAGTCATTTAAAACTAAACCACCAAAGAAAAATTGGAAGCATTGGATGGTCGTTTCGCCCGGGTACAAGATTCTTCAGAAGTGTGCATCCATGATCCCGTACGTGGAACTCGAACCCAGGATATTCGGTCTCGCGCACGAACGCTTAAGCTCTTGACCACTGAGCCGACCGTCATCCATGATATGCTTGAGCTAAGTCGATTTTCTCGGTAACGAACGAAGGCCAATTACTCAAAGACACGATAGGCTAAACTAATCCGTTGTCCCAGGCTCCGCTAACTATAGGAAGAAGTCCAAGGCGAAGTAGGGGAATATATATTCCTTAAGCAGCCGAGTGCAAGCAAGTCATAAGGGGAAAAAACTCAAACGTATATATACAGAGATAATTTGTCCTTGGGAAGCATTCCAAAATATCACACTCAAAGATACAACGGGCCAATAGTATTTAAGATATTTTATGAGTGGGAAATACAATACAATATGCACCAATCAAATTACACTTCGAGAAGCTTTGGAAGATGTGGAAACCTTTACATATCTGGGCAGCATCATTGATAAACATAGTGGATCTGATGCAGATGTGAGGGCGAGGATCGACAAAGCAACAACAGCATACCTACAACTGAAAAACATCTGGAGCTCAAAACAATTGTCAACCAACACCAACATCAGAATTTTCAATACAAATGTCAACACAGTTCTACTGTATGGGGTGGAGACGTGGAGAACTACGAAAGCCATTATCCAGAAGATACAAGTGTTTAATAACTGTTGTCTATGTAAGATACTTCGGGTCCGTTGGCCAGACACTATCAGCAACATTCTACTGTGGGAGAGAGCAAACAAGATTTGAGTGGAGCAAGAAATCAGGAAGATTCTGTGGAAGTGGATAGGACACACATTAAGGAAATCACCCAACTGCGTCACAAGACAAGCCCTCACATGGAATCCTGAAGGTCAAAGGAGAAGAGGAAGACCAAAGAGCAGATTACGCCGAGAAATGGAGACAGATATGAGAAGAATGAACATGAACTGAATAGAACTAGAAAAGAAGGCTCAGGACAGAGTGGTTTGGAGAATGCTGATCGGCGGCCTATGCTCGATTGGAAGTAACAGACGTAAGTAAGTAAGTAAGTAAGTAAGTAAGTAAGTAAGTAAGTAAGTAAGTAAGTAAGTAAGTAAGTAAGTAAGTAAGTAAGTAAGTAAGTAAGTAAGTAAGTAAGTAAGTAAGTAAGTAAGTAAGTAAGTAAGTAAGTAAGTAAGTAAGTAAGTAAGTAAGTAAGTAAGTAAGTAAGTAAGTAAGTAAGTAAGTAAGTAAGTAAGTAAGTAAGTAAGTAAGTAAGTAAGTAAGTAAGTAAGTAAGTAAGTAAGTAAGTAAGTAAGTAAGTAAGTAAGTACAAGTGGGAAATACGACTTGAACGTGTAAAGAGCGCCTTTGGCGCGAAAACAAGGAAATTAAAATTTTCAAAATAAAATTACGAAATTAAGCCATTTAACAAGTAAGTTCTGGGGATTTGACACCTCCAGCAATCCAACGGTTTCAATGTCTAACTTCAACCAATTCATGATGTTGAGCGTCCTTCCATCATTGTTTTGAGTGAGTAACTGCATCTACTGCAGACACAGTTGAACGCCACGCGTACTAGATCGTGGATGAGCACTGTTGAGGAGTCCTATAGTAGAACGAAATGGTCATCCAATACTTCCAGGTTTTCTTTGATGATCTAAGCTTCAATCGATTCATGAATTTAACTATTAAACATTACTACAATATCCATAAACCTTTATTCACATAATACTTAACTATTGCTTAACTTGATTTTTTCTTTGTTTATTTTAAATAAAATTAAACAACCTGAATAAACAAATAAATGGCGGATATATTTAAATAAATTATCATACAATATGATAATCATTGTAGAATGAGATCATGTTAGATTGAAATAGAAAAGATTGACGGATAGTTTGATTGACCCAAAAATTTTGTCATTCTGTTATCACTAAACAAAATGACAGATGAGATTGATAATTGAACAAGTTTGTTTTGTCACATAGACGTTATTCAAGGTTAAAATGTATGATATATATATTCAACAAAAGAAGATATTAGTCAGCTTAATCTGTTCTTATGCATATGAAAACTAGGCTTGTTTTGATACAGGTTTACTTGTACAATCACTCTAATCTATAAATGTGTCATTAATCTAACATATTTTAACTCTAGAATGATTATTTAAGAAGATTTCTTTTGATTTAGACAGTCATTTTGTCTATGCACCTATGTGGTATTTTGCTTGTGAATAAGTTCGAAACAGTTAAAATTATGTGATCATGTTTGTTCAATTGGAAAAGGTTTTGTGGGAATCAGTTAGGTTTGTTGGTAATATTCTTCTAGGGATTGATCTCATACTGCTAATCAATGAAAACCAGAGGGTATTGAGAAGCTGTTTTATTTTAGTACGGAGCTCCTAGGTAGTTGGCGCCCAAGACTTAAGTAGGGATTAGATCCTGGATTTTAAAGTCTATCGATAAATGTATAACATTTAAAGCCAATAAGCCTGCTTCCCTAATAGAGTCATGAGTGCATACTGGTGAAGAATCACATATTGGACGGCCGTTTCATCCTATTATGGGATTCCTTAGCAGTGTGAATCCACGACCCCGCCTCGCGAAATTCTCTCAATCCTATAAATCAATACAAAATGTCATCAACTTTTTTTAGTTCACCAATCAACAATCTATTTTTTCTTTTTTTTACTTTAAAACCAAGGTAATAGTGTAGTGAACAAAACACGGGTGGGGGCAATCGAACATGTTTGATCACAAATTATAAACTGTCTTACTAAGATGTGATAATCATACAGTAAACTGTTAATTTGCAAAATAACAATCAGTTGTCTCAATCTTCACTATTCCTTCTGTAAATATCAATCCATCTTGTCTAATTCCATTGTTTACATATTTTCCTAACAGTCGCGCTTTATTTCAGTTCTTTCCTTATCGATCTTCTGCCAAAATACATTCTCTGTCTAACCATCACCATATACTACTTATAAGCATATAAGTAGATCACATCACAATAGTATACTCAAAAAGAAAAACAAAAACATGTCATGGTAGAAAGATTGGAAAAGGGAAAAAAACAAACATCTGATTTAATCTATAAATATGGTTTTCTATGATAAAGCTCATATGGTATTCGGTATATAATTTTGGACATGTTAAAAGAAATAATTGACATTGTGAATGAATACCGATAGATTACCGCCTTGCCTACTATTGACTATAACTGTTATATACAAGTAGTAAGGTGTTTCATTTACAGGTATATCATAATTACTAAGTCCGTACTGTCAATGTTTGTTTGCTTGTTTGGTTTTTTGTTGTAAACATAGATTAAGTATAGTAGAATGAATGATTTCAAATTCATTTATGCATGACTATCTTAATGTAAACATGAATATGTTACTACGAAAGGTTTGATGTGATAATGAAGTGTTAAATTAGTAGTATCTATGTCTCATTTATACAGGAAGTCATTGGTAAACTCAATAAGTCAGTGATAACTTCTCTGATTATTTATTTTATTTATTTATTTAAACACATAAATATTGGTACGAAGGAAACACCAGGTATATATGCGCCGCACAAATCTCATTTGATTTGTGTCAAGGCTGTGATACTGCCCGGGTGCCCAGACCAAAGGAGGTGGTTTTCTTAGGGAGCCACACCCGGAGACTTCGACTTAGATGTCTTATCCACAAAGCAATGGAGCAACGTTACACTGTGCAGACCATGGTAACTGGTGACCAACAATTGGTTCATACATCATTTTTTCCATCAGGATACTGGAGCCCATGTGCACCATTGGTTTGGAAACAGGCTTTTCCAACTCCCCTAGATGAACTCACCGTGTCGACCAACCCGGTTAAATCGTTGGACATTCGCTTTTCTTCCTCTCAATTTCGTAAACAACAGTAATGTCACGAGAAGGCAGTGAGTAGGACATCCCTGGTAGAGGCTATGTACGCGTGGCCATGTGAGAGCATTTGGAGAGGGAGAGCAGACTGTCCCAACTGTCGGCCGTACCAGGGCATTTGGGAGCTCATTGGTTCATTAAAATCATGCATTTTCATACCAATTGTATTCCGTTTCAATTCTTTCGTTATTGATCTTTTACTGAAATACATTCTATGCCTGATTATCATCATATACTACTCATGTGGATATAAGTAACCCATACCACGGTAGTATTATGATAATCAAAACGTTATCATAGCTTTGTGATGATAAATGATGAAGTAATGCCGTGATATTAATCAAAATAATAAAAAAAGGTCTTTCAATGCTCATTATCCTGTCTTTCAGTTTATGTCTCTATGACAATAAAAATACCTTAGAATTTTCCGATTACTTATATAGTCTACTATACTGAGCATTATAGAATTCAAAGAATTTGAATGATATAATACTTGTCTAGAATACCCGATTAACAGTGAAATCTGAGATGCTCGTTTCATCCTATTTCAGAGTCATCAGCTGTACGTACCTGCAACATCCCAGCATTGATGTTCAGATTGAGACTCAGATTTAGTACTTCCCCTTTTAATAAACAATAAATTATCCACTGAGCTACTGAATGCATTTAGACAACAGCTAATGCAACTGACATAGAGTGATATGTAAGGGCTTATATTTTCAGGTTCTTAATGAATAGATTCTAAATGCGACTGATCATTTGCAGACCTTAACATTAATAACTATTTATTTATTTAAACCCATAAATATTGGTACAAAGAGGCACCAAAAATATCTGCGTGCACAAATCTCATTTGGTTTGTGTGAAGGTTATGATACTGCTCAAATGCCCAAACTGAAGCAGAGGGTTTTCTTAGGAAACCACACTCGGAACCTTTGACCTAAAGATCTGATCCATAAAACAGTGGAACATCGTGAGGAGACGCAGTCCCATGGTAGCCAGTGACCAACAGTTGATTCATACACCATTTGTTCCCTCAGAATCCTGGAGTCTATTAGCAACATAACTAACGTGGAAATATAAACCTTTACAGATTCAAAGTATTCCGTTCTAATAATAACTAAACATATTATGAATATTTTCTTCCAGTAAGGGAAAAAAAACATTCAATCATTGGAAGAAGATAAGGGGGGGGTAGGACTCTTCACTTCAACAAAAACATTATGTTTTGTTTGTTAGCTACTATGTTCATTTTTAGAAAAACAAAATTTGATGTTTGCAAATCGTTAGTCAGGAAGTTGATATGAACAATTCTTAAATGAATGTAAATTCTTTTCTAGTACACTCCAATGGTGATAATTAGTTTCAATAACATTTTTTTCACTCTTCTTTACATCATCACAGGAAATTAAGTTTACGAAAGAAAGTGAACAAACAACACAGGAAGCTACAACACAATCAAAATTATTATCATTATTATTATTATCGTTATTATAATCACCATTACTAGTAGTAGTAGTAGTAGTAGTAGTAGTAGTAGTAGTAGTAGTAGTAGTAGTAGTAGTAGTAGTAGTAGTAGTAGTAGTAGTAGTAGTAGTAGTAGTAGTAGTAGTAGTAGTAGTAGTAGTAAACACAGCCTAGTGGAATTTTTTTCTCAGTCGTTAATTTTTGGATTTTAAACTCTTATTATTGCCAGTTTTTTTATAAAAACTTTCTATTATTCGAGTACATAGACAAGTAAATTGCTAATGAGTTGATTTTGATAGCATTCATACTATTAATTACTTATTTACATACGTCTGTTAACCCTCATGGAGAGGATTACGCCGCCCAATTCAATTAGGGATTGTTTTTAAAGTAAGATCGTATTGCCCATCATCACTAAAATCCAACCTACCTAACGAGTTTTGTCCACAAACCATATTACATACATACATACATACATGCATACATACATACATACTTACGTCTGTAACCTCTCATGGATAAGCTTTCACCACTCAACAACACTCTCCATCAAACTATGTCCTCAACCACCCTTTCCAGTTATTTAAAATGCCTATTCATCATTCTCATGTGTGATTCTGATTCCTGACATAATGTGTTCCACGGACTACCTCTTCGCCTTTTCCATTCATCATTCAAAGTTAGCGCTCTCCTCATCATGCAGTTCGATGATTTAATTCACTGAGTGTATGTCATATCCACCTCTAACCTCTTCCTGTAATTCTTAATAAAGATGGAAGTTGATTTGTTCTCATCCACAGTAAGTTGTAGTTGATGGTATCCAGTCAACAGATATTCAGTATCTTACGTAGACAAATGTTTATAAATACTTATATTGTTTTGATGATGGATGTGGTAATCTTCGAAGTTTCAGTACCATGCCGTAGAAAGGTACTGACGTTTGTATTGAAGATTATTACTTTGATGTTAGTTGACAGTCAGTTGTTTTAATTTGTAGACGGTCTTCAACTATAGGAATGCTGTGATTGATTTGCCAATCCTCCCTCTACGTCTCCATCAGATCATTTATGTTCATTGATTATGCTTTACAATAATCAAAGAATAATAATTCGCGAACCAAACTCTTCTCTCTCCTCTCACATCATATTCAGACTTCTATATAGTCATAGTCAATTATTTAACTATTTCAAATATCAGAATAGACCTTTTCCATAGTGTATAATCAATCAAAATTACCAAAAGAACTTAGCTAAATAATTTATTATTAATAAAGAAACTTTTGAAGTATGCATAAGAAAACATGACTGAAATTAAAATAGACATAAAAATTAGAAATATGGTAATATTAATGAATGACACAGTTCCAATGGTATATACATACTTACACAAGTACACAAGTACTACAACTAATCCAATGAATTGAACAGAATCAATATTTAATTAATTGGAAATAATAATTTAATTTATTTTATAATTATTCAATTAATATAATTGGTTTTGATAATGAGAAATGAATATCAAAAGTAAATTAGACAATTTTGTTATCCCAGTAAAGTTTACTTGTTTGATTGGAATATATTTGTTAATAGTAACTATGTGATTATGATCATTATCAAATTTCATTGAAATCATAAATGGATTTTGGTTAGACAATCAGTGAAATCTGAAAGTATTAGATAACTGTTTTGCTTGAATATGGCGTTCTTCAAAAGTGTATGTTCAAGACTATTCCATCAGAGTTCTAACGTGAGATCTTCGGTTTTGTGTGTAAGCAATCAACCCCCTTGTGATAATGATCATATGTTCACTAGTGACTGAATCCATGAGGTAATTCCTAGAGTTCTTGTGAGAAGTCGTGGCCAGTGGAGCTAATCCATTTCAGGTAGAGGCAGGTATCTACCTCAGTACAATGGAAGTTGGTCGCGCAATTTCATGGAATGGTTGAAGTTAAACATTAACACCGTTGTATATCGGCCAACTCAGTGGTCTAGAGGTTAAGTGCTCTGGCGCGGGACTGGTAGGTTCTGCGTCCGAATTCCGCGAGGCGAGATCGTGAGGAGTCCCACAAAAGGACGAAACGGCCTTCCAGTGCTTCCAGGTTTTCCCTGGTGGTCTAGCTTTAACTGACTCATGATCTGAACTATATAAAAAACTTCTAGATTACTGAGTCGCGATCCAATGATGTATAAATTTAATCTCAATCAATCCACAAAACTATGTAACTATTTTTTATTGTCTTTGTTGAGTCTTATAGATGAAAGAAACGGCCACTCAGTGATTTCAGGTTGTCACTGGTGTTTGGTTCATGATTTCAGTTATATCTGTGGCAATTTTATAAAGTATCTTGAAACTAATAGCTTAATACGCGCTTATTAATATATTCTAGTTTCTTTAGTTATGATTAGTTTAATTACCTAAATCTATGAAACCATGAGTTAACACCATCATTCTGACTTACCATGTACATCTACATATCATGCATATTTCCTACAAGCTAGTTGATCAATATTTCCCTAACCTACTTCTATTTTTGAGGGAGAACATAATGAGATGGTGCTTATAACTTCATACGTACGTACTTACTTACTTACGCCTGTTACTCCCAATGGAGCAGCATTCTCCAACCTACTCTGTCCTCGACCTTCCTTTCTAGTTTTATCCAACTGTTTTTCATTCTTCTCATGTTTTTCTCTATTTCTCGGAGTAATGTGTTCTTTGATCTTCCTCTTCTCCTTTGGCCTTCAAGATTCCATGTGAGTGATTGTCAAAAATAATTTCTAAATATCCATTTCAAATCAAATTCATATAGTTATCATTAAGGGAAAAGTACAACTAAAAAATTGGTTGAAATGAAGATATTTGCTTTTCTTTTGTTTTTCAATTATTTCTTTATTGCATTCATTACAGATTGATCTCAGCTGGTACACCATTGACAGTTAGGAAACATTGAACATCTGTTTTATCTTAGCGTAAAAATACTCAAAAATGAGGAACTACATACGTGCCAATCTTTACAAAGTTCAGTCAGTCAATTATTTGAAGTTTTTAATAACAAAAACACAATTATCAATAAAATTATTCCCTCAACAACAACAAAACACACTTCATAGCAAAAGAAGGTATTGTAGAGATTTTAGTAATTTTATACCTAAATTTATAAGTCAATTAAACCTAGATCACCATGGAAAATCTCGATACACTGGACGGCTATCTCGTCTTAGTATTAGACAATTCAGCCCGCTTGGTATGATTTGAACACAGGACCCATCGGTCTCGTACGTGAGCACTTAAACACTAGACCACTGAACCGAAATACAACGGTGTTATTGTCTAACTTCAACCAATACACGAAATTGAGCCACCGTCCACCATTATTTTCAGTGAGTTAATATCTCACAACAGACCTGGTTGAATTCCATTGATCATGGTTTCTCACTAGAACTCCAGGAAATACCTCTTGAAGTCAGTCACTTGTGACTATATGATTATTATCAGAAAGGTTTTTGTGAAAATCTGTTTTATCTTAGCTTGAAAATACTCAAAAAACTAGGATCTACTTTCGTGCCAATCTCTACAAAGTTCAGTCAGTTAGTCAGTTATTTGAAGTTCTAATAACAAAAAAAAACCAAAAAAATTATTCCCTCAACAACAAACACTTCATAGCAAAAGAAACATTATGGAACAATGTCATTTCAATTGGTGCTTTATTAAAACACCAAAAGAAGGAACAATAAAACCTTAATTATTTCAAGACCACACACATATACAAAGATGGTAAATCAAAAAAAGGCAAAAGTATCTCTTCAGTTTTCCCTCACTTTTTTCATACCTTCTATCCTTCCTCTTATATGTTATGTTCCTTTTCTTTATTATTATTATTCAATAACAATAACAATAAGATAGTAATCTACAATGGACAAGGGAACTTAAAATAGAAGAACAATGTTACTACTTAAACTTATTATATCAACATTATATAATGTGATGCTACTACTACTACTACCACTACTACTACTACCACTACTACTACTACTACTACTACTATTACTACTACTACTACTACTACTACTACTACTACTACTACTACTACTACTACTACTACTATTAATAATAATAATGATAATAATAATAATAATAAGTGTCTTAAGGATAAGTACGAAATTCTAAGAAAAACCTCAACAATATGCCAGTTGTAGATTGAATTATTAACTATCACTCTATATTATTCTATTAAAAGTGATATCTTCCTGTGATAAGAAGAAAGAAAGTATGTAACATTGAACCATTCAATGATCAATGTGTAGCGTTGGTTGCTGTTGTTGGTGGTGTTGTTGTTGTTGTTGTTGTTTATACTGACCACCAAGAAGGTTTCAAAGATTAAAATTTAATAATAATAATAATATAATGGAAAAAATTCTATTGGCCTAATTATTTACCTGTAATTGTGTATTTGCATTTGTAATGTTACAAAAGTTATATCAACTTTGTTTTTTAAGAGTTTACAATTAATTTTTATGCATTTATGAATTGTGATTAGAAGTGAGATTCAGGAGATAATTTCATAGTTGAAATCATGAGTCAATTGAAGCTAGACAACCATACAGAACCCCGAAGCACTGGATAGTCGTTTCGTCCTATTGTGAGACTCCTCAGCACTGCGCATCCACAATCCTGCCTCACGAGATTTCAACCCAGGACCTACCACTCTCGCGCCAGAACACTTAACCGATAAACCACTTAGCTGGCCGGTATCCAACGGTGTTAATGTCTAACTTTAACCAATCCATGAAGTCTGAGCAACCATTCACCAATTGTCTTCAGTGAGTTGATATCTGCACAAAAGACTTGGTTGAAATCCACTGGTCAATGCTTCTCACTAGAACTCCAGGAATTATCTCATGAAGTCAGTCACTAGTGAGCATATGATTATAGATCAGAAGGGGTTTTGTGAAGATTTCAATATTTTCATAGCTGAAATCATAAGTTATGAGATATGTTTATTCCAGTTTGTAATATATAATATTTATAAGTAGAAATAATATGGAGTCAGAAAAAAATGCTTCATCTCTTCCTTCTTGATTCTTCTGAAGAGGTGGAAACATCTGGGTAGCATCATAGATGAACATGGAGGATCTGATGTAGACGTAAAGGAGAGGATTGACAAAGCAATGACATCATTCCTACAATTAAATAATATATGGGACTCAAAACAACTATCTGTCAACCAATATCAAAGTCATAATCTTCAATGCAAACGGAAACACAGTTCTACTGTATGGAGCTGAAACTTTGAAAATTACCACAACCATCATCAAAATAATACAAGTATTTATAAACAATTGTCTACATAAGATACTTAATGTCTGTTGACCACATACTATTAACGAAAACTTACTGTGGGTGAGAACAAACCAACTCCCATCTGCATAGGGAATTAGGAGAAGACATTTGAGGCGGATACGACATATAGTGAGTAAAATCACCAAACTACATGATGAGGAGAGCGTTAACTTGATATGGTGAATGGAAAAGACAAAGAGGTAGTGCAAGTGACACATTACGTCAGGAATTGGAAGGAGACATGAAAATGATGAACAGGAATTGTAAATAACTAGAAAGGATAGTTGAGGACAGAGTTTAATGGAGAGTGTTGCTGGGCGGCCCATACTCCTCCATGAAGGGTAACAGGTGTAAGTACGTAATATGGTTTGTGCACAAAACTTGTTAAGTAGGTAGGATTTTAGTGATGATGGGCAAATACGCTCTTATTTCAAAAATAATCCTGTTGTTGAATAAATGAAATTTATCTGTTCAGTTAAACTATGATTTTTATATCTCAATGTTTTGATTACAGAATAAATGTGAACTTTCATATTTCGACTAAACGCTTGAAAGGTGTTGTATCCATCTGAAGTCGTAGGTTAGGAGGAAACAGTTATTATTTATTTTCTGAATTTTAATAGTTCTTTACTTCAGATCAATTCATCATAAAAACTAATTATTTAAATTATTTAATACAAATAGTGTGCCATTAAGCTGGTCAATATATCTGGAACAGATGAGGATCATTCAAACCTCTTTGACTCCACTAAATATAGATTCATGAACTTCTTTAAAATGTGTTTTATTTAGTGGAGTGATCTCAAAAGAGTTAGGTAACTCAATTTTGCACTTTTTCAAATTACCCGATAGAATAGTAAATTCTCAAGTGAGTATTAAAATAAAGCATTTCCTCTTTATTCAGACCCATAAGTCATGTGATTATACATTTTAAATACTTAACCACACTTCATGAATTTCAGTAGGCATATTACTAAGAGATGTGTACTACCAAACTGATAAATCCATTTTCAGAAGTAACGGACTATTAATTTGACAGGGGAAAAATAGAACAATATTTACTTAATAGCGAAATGATTGAAGTATGAAATAATGGCTGTTGGAAGGTTAAGTCAGTGGTTTGTAAACAACGTACTTAATACAAGATCTATGGTACCTTAATTCAAGGTCTGAAGTTTCCATAAGTGCTTGCTGGTAAGCAGTCTTAAACTAGGAAATCCTGGATTTCAGTGGTTTTCCAACTAGATTTAGGTCATAATTTAAAGTTTAGAGTTCGATTATCGCTATAAATCTCCCATACTAATGATAGTTGTTTAAATGCTAGTAACTAAATTTGACAGGTAATTCCTGGACATCTAATTTCAATGGACTTCAACTATTTGGGGTATGAAGTGGTCGGACACTAACCACATTAAGAAATATATGATTAATAGTGCTAATCGATTTTAGTTCAAAATAAAAATCTACTGAATCCAAACGCAGTGGGCAAATAGTTAACCGTTCACCATGTAACCTGAATTTTCTTAATATGATTCCCAGTGATGTCACAATTGCATATTGTGGAATAGTTTCATATTAGAATGGAATAGTTGTTGAGTACTTCTTGGTTTTCAGTTGTTGTCTAGCTCAAAATTAGATATGAAATAATTCACCAAACCATAACTACACAAGTTTCACACCTTTTTCTTTTTCCCGCCTCCTCTATTTAAAAACTTCTTTTGCCAGATATATATGCGCCACATAAACCTCATTTGATTTGTGCGAAGGCTGTGATATTGCACGAATGAACAAACTGAAACAGGTGGGCCAAACTCGGAGCCTTCGACCTAAAGATCTGATCCATAAGACAGTGAAGCATCTTAAGGAGATGCAGTTCCATGGTAGCCGATGACCAACAATTGATTCATACATCATTTGTTCTCTCAGGATACTGGAGTCCACGTTCACCATTGGTTTAGAATCAGGGTTTTCCAACTCCTCTAGGTGAACTTTTCATATCCACCAACCCGGTTAAAGCGTTGGACCTTCTTTATCGTCCTCTCAATTTCGTGAACAACAGTAATGTCACGAGAAGGCATTGAGTAGGACTTCCCTGACAGAGGCTATATACGCGTGGCCATATGAGAGCATTTGGAGAGGGAGAGCGGACTCTCCTCACTCTCGACCGTAACAGGGCATCTGGGGGCCTTTTGCCAAGTCCCACATAGGACGAAATGTGCGTCCTGGATTCCACTGATAACCACTATCCATCTTTGTTTATAAAGCTTGTGATTTCAGGTAATATCGAGGCAGTCCGCACAAGATGCACATATGCCAACAAGAGATTGATCAATTGCAGTCCTAAATAGCAATGGGAAGATACAAGTAAATAACACCAAATGAATTTAAAGTAAACAGTTGTTAGCTAATAATAGTATATTAGACCATACTAAATAGGTACCTATTTAATGTCTCATATCAACTCGGTGCCCAAATACTATGAAACTATTCGCTCTAATTTAGACGAAAGTTCTTATTTATCAAACTACATCAGTTCTATTAGACCAATTTTCACATCTACAACCTTGTACTAATATAAAATTAATATCTAACCGGTATTATTCATTTATTTTTAAAAATATCCATTTTTGTATAGTTGAAATCATGAGTCAGTTGAAGCTAGACCACCATGAAAAACCTGGAAGCACTGGACGGCCGTTTAGTCCTATCGTGGGACTTCTCAGCAATGAGTATCCACGATCCTGTCTCACGAGATTCGAACCCAGGACTTATCAGTCTCGCAAGCGAACGCTTAACCACTAGACCACAATAGGATGAAACGGCCGTCCAGTGCTTCCAGATTTTTCATGGTGCTCTAGCTTCAATTGAATCATGATCTTAACTGTATGAAATTACTAAAAATCTCCAGAAAACTCCCTTCTGAAAATATTCATTTTAGTTAGAATATTACACAATTTGAATTTTTCACATAACTCTACATATTTAAACACTTGAAATGTACATTTTTATTAAGTAGCCAATATTTTTGTCTGTGATTGTGTGTGTGTATGCGCCTGCGTTGATTTCAAGTTCGAAGTTCAATTATATTCATTGAATCTACAAAATCAAAACACCAAAACGTTTCAATTAATATAAACAAAATCAGACAAATACTATTACTACTACCACTACTACCTCCGATTCTACTACTACTACTACTACCTCCGATTCTACTACTACTACCTCCGATTCTACTACTACTACTACTACCTCCGATTCTACTACTACTACTACTACCTCCGATTCTACTACTACTACTACTACCTCCGATTCTACTACTACTACTACTACCTCCGATTCTACTACTACTACTACTTTTATTATTATTATTATTATTATTAAGACTGTGAAATAACAATTTTTTTTCATAATTAGACATTCTATTTCATTTATTATGTAATATCCAACATTGTTTCTATCTCACTCTCCCCCCTCTCTCTTTATGAGTGTAAACAATGGTGAATAACATTGTAACCGGATAAATTTTTATGTAAATATATATATGTGAAAATTATCATTCCTTTTCATTTAGTGAATGATTGAACAAAGGTCGTCTATTGATACATTTAAATGCTAAATAAAAAGAATAAATTGTTGACAACATATGATTGATTACAAAATATACGCTTATATATACACAATGTGAATGTGAGTCAGGGTGTATCTACAAAATTTGACAAATAATTATAATAATAATGACAACGACAATTTTCAACGAATTAAGTCTTATTAGAAGGGGGTATTGTGGAGATTTTAGTGATTTTATATAGTTGAAATTATGAGACTGTCTGCATGAGGTATTTCCTGGAGTTCTAGTGAGAAGCATTGATCAGTGGAATTCAACCAGGTCTGTCGTAGAGATATCAACTCACTGAAGACATTGGTGAATGGTTGCTCAATTTCGTGGATTGGTTGAAGCTAGATATTAAAATTGTTGGACACCGGTTGGCTCAGTGGTCTATAGCTTGAACGCTCACGCGTTAGACTGATATGTCCTGGGTTCGAATTTTGCGAGGTGGGATCGTGGATGCCCAGTGCTATTGAGTCCTACAGTAGGACTAAACGGCCGTCCAGTGCTCCGAGGTTTTCCATCGCGTTATCCACTTACTGAGTCCTGATAGCCAACTGCTTGTGCAATGGAGTGAAGTTTAAATTCACATAGTGTTGTTTACTTGTATCTTCCCATTGTTTTTTAGGACTGCAACTAATCAGTGTCTTGTTGTCATTTAAAGCGAACGACACTGAGTTCGAGTCCCAAAGTGAACATCAACTCTGGAATCCAGGTACATCCAGCTGACGAGTCCCAAATCGAACGAAACGCGTTTCCTGGCTTCCACTGTTAGCCACTATTCATCTTTGTTTATAAAGCTTGTGATTTCAGATAATATCGAGGCAGTCCGCACAAGATGCACATATGCCAACAAGAGATTGATCAATTGCAGTCTTAAACAGCAATGGGAAGATACAAGTAAACTACACCAAGTGAAGATAAATTACAGATTTATACAAAAATTATGTCATGTACAATAAGTTTATGTGTAATGAAAGATGTTTTCGTTTTATAATTGACATATAATATCCAGCTATACATGAAACTATCAGTTAATTGAGGATATCTAAACCTTACAATGAATATATATCTACTATGTATTTGTCAATATTTGAAGTTCGTTTGTCCACATGCATATGCATATGTATAAGTCTATATGTATCTAATGGATAATGATGATTACATGTGTTAGTGGAATCATTTCCAACATAGATAAGTCATTACAAAATCTCAGACATGCATAATTGTACTTTTCTAGGGTGATAAATCGTAAATTTCACAAAAAAGGTAAGAGACAACATGAATATGAAAGAAGAAGAATAATAGAAGTCAATAATAGTTGGCTTCCTGCTGAATAGAAGAATTTCCCTGTTATAATTATATAATTATCTAATTTCAGGAATGAATTGAAATAATTTAACTTTCACTTTTAATGGTAGATATTTACATAGTAACTATAATATTATAATGATAAATAGGGTAGGGGGGGTTGGTTCATGAAAGATGTCTATTTCAAACTCTGATAAATTACACCCACCCCCTTTTAAAAAAGTAATCTACCTTAATTTCATTTATCATAAATAAGATTTCCAGAGAAAAGAAGTTTGACTAACCTGCCTATTATTCTGTGTATTTCAGTTATTTTGACTAGAAAAATAGATTTGGTTTATGATTGGCAAAGCGCAAACCAATCTATCTATCTATCCACACTATCTATCTATCTATCTATCTATCTATCTATCTATCTATCTATCTATCTATCTATCTATCTATCTATCTATCTATCTATCCACACTATCTATCTATCTATCTATATACCTATCTATCTATCTATCTATCTATCTATCTATCTATCTATCTATCTATCTATCTATCTATCTATCTATCTATCTATCTATCTATCTATCTATCTATCTACCTATCTATCTATCTATCTATCTATCTATCTATCTATCTATCTATCTATCTATCTATCTATCTATCTATCTATCTATCTATCTATCTATCTATCTATCTATCTATCTATCTATCTATCTATCTATCTATCTATCTATCTATCTATCTATCTATCTATCTATCTATCTATCTATCTATCTATCTATCTATCTATCTATCTATCTATCTATCTATCTATCTATCTATCCACACTATCTATCTATCTATCTATCTATCCACACTATCTATCTATCTATCTATATACCTATCTATCTATCTATCTATCTATCTATCTATCTATCTATCTATCTATCTATCTATCTATCTATCTATCTATCTATCTATCTATCTATCTATCTATCTATCTATCCATCTATCTATCTATCTATCTATCTATCTATCTATCTATCTATCTATCTATCTATCTATCTATCTATCTATCTATCTATCTATCTATCTATCTATCTATCTATCTATCTATCTATCTATCTATCTATCTATCTATCTATCTATCTATCTATCTATCTATCTATCTATCTATCTATCTATCTATCTATCCACACTATCTATCTATCTATCTATATACCTATCTATCTATCTATCTATCTATCTATCTATCTATCTATCTATCTATCTATCTATCTATCTATCTATCTATCTATCTATCTATCTATCTATCTATCTATCTATCTATCTATCTATCTATCTATCTATCTATCTATCCACACTATCTATCTATCTATCTATCTATCTATCTATCTATCTATCTATCTATCTATCTATCTATCTATCTATCTATCTATCTATCTATCTATCTATCTATCTATTTATCTATCTACCTATCTATCTATCTATCTATCTATCTTCTATCATCTACCTATCTATCTATATTGTATATATTTATCTATCCATATTTGGCATGTTGATTTATAACTTTTTTTCCTTTGGAATAAAAACGATACTTTAATCTATAAAAGTAGAATAATTAAAATATCAATATTCAATGAATCAATATAATTGTGCTGTTCAAAATATTGAAATTTGAAACTTTAAATTCCTGCTGGAATTTATTCAACAGTGAATTGAAATTGAATAAATATTAAACAATAACAATTTTGTAAGCAAAGATGGATAGTGTCAGTCATAAACAACAATGGGAAGATTCAAACAAACAATACTAAGTGAATTTAAACTTCACCTCATTGCACAAGCAGGTGGCTATCACGATTCAGTAGCTGAGTGGATAACGTGATGGTGTTTGGAGCGGAAGGTACTGCGTTCGAGTGCCAGAGTGAACATCAACTCTGAGATGCAGGTACATCTAGCTGACGAGTCCCAAATAGGACAACGAAATGCGCGTCCTGGATTCCATTGTTAGCCACTATCCACCTTTGCATACAACGCTTGTGAATTAAGGCAATATCAAGGCAATACGCACAGTATGCACATATGCCAATTAGAGACTGACCAATTGCAGTCCTAAACATCAGTGAGAAGATACGAACAAACAATACCAAGTGAATAACAATGTTGATGTGTATATATATAAAACGATAAATACATTATTGATAACTTTGATATCCCTCTTTCAAAATAAATAATCTTATTAACAGGGCTGTTTATTATTTTCTTCTTTACGTAATTGGTTTGAATAATTTTTTTCTGGTTGGTGTAGTTTTAGCGATCTGATGCAGATGTGAAGGCGAGGATCGGTAAAGCGAGAGCAACATACTTACAACTGAACAACATCTGGAACTCAAAACAATTGTCAACCAACACCAACATCAGAATTTTCAATACAAATGTCAACACAGCTCTACTGTATGGGGTGAAAACTTGGAGAACTACGAAGGCTATCATCCAGATGATACAGGCGTTTATTAAGAGTTGTCTACTCAAGATAATTCGGATCCGTTGGCCAGACACTATCAACAACATTCTACTGTGGGAGAGAACAAACCAGATTCCATCCAGCGGAGGAAGAAATCAGGAAGAAGCACTGGAAGTGGATAGGACACACATTGAGAAAATCACCCAACTGAGTCACAAGACAAGCCCTCACATGGAATCTTGAAGACTGAAAAACAGATTATACCGAGAAATGGAGACAGACATGAGAAGAATGAACAACAGTTGGATAGAATTAGAAATGAAAGGTAAGGACAGAGTGAGTTGGAGAATTCTGGTCGGTAGCCTATGCTCGATTGGGAGTAACAGGCGTAAGCAAGTAAGTAAGTAATTGGTATTATCATAGCAACTGTAATTATTATTAATAAACTAGTTACTAACAATATATGGTTCTGTATTTTGTTAATGTCCGTCATAGCCCCTTTGTAGATTATACTATTAGAACAGGATGAAATGTAAGAGAACATGTTTGAATTTAATGTGATATTCATTCAGTGAATTAAGTGTGGTTTGAATGAATTCAGAGTAAAAAGTCAAATCCCTTGTTTTATTTCTATAGTTTCAATTCTAAATAATTAATTCTCAATTCCTAGTTAAAATCTATAAGCAAATAATTAAATTTGATTAATAAGGTGTTATTTTTCGGAGGGGGGGGTAGTAAACTTCTTATCTACCATCAGCTGTTTTTTGTCTTTTCCTTTGAATCATGAAAGATCTCAGTTTTCTACTGTTTCGAATGTGATGAACTAGAACATATGTAGGGAAAACCAATTGTTTTTTAATACAAAATTACAGAGTTCTTTCATAAAATGTGAAAACTATACATTTAGTATTTCATTTGCCAATCTTCTATCAACTGTCTCAAATTTATTCGATCCTTCATTGCTATAATAATTACTCTGTGTTCTTGTTCTCTTCGATTCAATCTTTCTAACCTTCTGCTTCTAGGTATCCTACTTCCGATTAGTTTTATATACTGCTTATGTTGACGTAACTTACATATACCACGGATATGCAGTGTAAGTTATAGAATTGTTGATCTCTTATGTTAAAACGTTTAAATAATCTAATATTTCAACATTTCTTAAATCAAGACAGTGATCGAAAAATCTGTGTAATTGTTAGAATCATCGAGCTGTCAATGTTATGGATTGCAAATAATCAATCCTTTTTGGCACGAAGGGATCTTGTGTAGATAACCCCAATCTTATTGTTCACTTAGAGCCACAATAGTATGGTCTAAACAGAATAAAATTCATACCTGCTACACAAGCTAGCGATTATGTGGATTCATTAGCTAAGTGGATAGCCCATTGGTGTTTGAAAGGAAAGGTACTTGGTTCGAGTCTCAATATGAGCATCAACTCTGGGATGCAGGTTAACAGTCACTTGTTTATTTACATGAATAAATTAATTTATACATCTTCAAGTATAAAACAGAAACTCGGAATGTTGTAGAACTAAAATCATATGATTCTCAGTGAATACCTTCAAGATGGATTACCTTCTCTTACTAATAGATTTCTGTAATAATGTGCCTTGTGTTATGCAATCTTCAGAGCAGCCATAATACCTTGATACTCCAAAAGTTGTGAATTCAAAGTTATCTGGTTAGTCACATCATTCCCGTCTAAACCGAGTAGACCCCCAATCATTCGACACAGATCATCTACGTTAGTAATCTACAAAGTATTTACTACTGGAAGCAAACTAAATTTTTTAAAGATAAAAAGCTTATTGTGAAATATACGGTTCCTCAGTTCGACGTCTGGTAGTTTTATAAGTTTGGCTTGTTTTGATATCCCATACTAGAATGAAACATCCATACAGTGTTCCATGTTTTACCTTGATGAAATTTAAATTCATTTAGTATTGTTTGTTTGAATCTTCCCACTGATGTTTAGGATTGCAACTGATCAGTCTCTTAATGGTCATATGTGCATACTGTACGTATTGCCTCGATGTAGCCTTAATTCACAAGCACTGTAAGTAAAGATGGATAGTGCTAGCAGTGGAATCCAGTTTGACGCGCGTTTCGTCCTATTTGGGACTCGTTAACAAGTGGTTATCTGGACTCAGTGGTCGAGTGGATAACGCGATGGCGTTTGAAGCGAAGGGTACTGGGTTCGAGTCCTAGAGTGAACATCAACTCTGAGATGTATTTACATCCAGCTGACGATTCCCAAATAGGACGAGACGTGCGTCAAACTGGATTCCACTGCTAGCACTATTGCTTACTCGGTGAAATTTGTTTTAAAACTTAGTGGAGACAGTAGACATTAAAAATTAGTTACTTCAAGATGACACTGTGTTGTTGTTGTTGTTGTTGTTGTTGTTGTTGTTGTTGTTGTTGTTGTTGTTGTTGTTGTTGTTGTTGTTGTTGTTGTTGAAGGATCTAATCGCAAGTTCACTACACAAAAGGTCACATTTTAAATGACGAGTTGATTACGTAATCGATGCGTTTCCAAAAAAATATCCATAAATTAAATTGAAATAAAGGTGATGAAAACTTTTCTTTATTCCATTTCTTCCCAATATTCAAAAGTGATAGACATGTATTTTTATGATATGTTATGGTAATCATTATATGGTTGAATTCAAAACAGAAGATCTATCCTAAATTCATCATCCTTATGCTTTGAATTTGTTTATAATCCTCCTATCGGTCTGCTTATCATGAAAATGATTTAATCGTTGTTAAGATCGATGCAGAGTGTTAGATACTGAATGTCAAAATACGTCAAACTGCTGTTTATATTAATTTGCAATTATCATTAACTTTGATCTAAATGCGCTGATAATCGATTAAATCAATCATGATTATCAATAATTGATTGATATCAGTTATTGAATTGATTATTGATATGTAGTTGCTATATATGACAACCAAAGTTAAAATTTATTCATAAACACCTAATTGTGTTTATTTTGACATTGGGTAATTGTGAAATGTTGTATACATACAAAACATATTAACGAATTGTGAAATAGTGTCAATATTTGAAGCCATTCACTAAGGATGTATACATTTTAATATAGACTGATTGATTGTGATTTTTTTAAATATCAACATCAAGATAATCTAAACATAGGCAAATAATCTTACCTGTTGAATAAGTTCATGATTAACTGGATTCAGTAGCTTAATAGATAATACATAGGTGTTTGAAGCGATAATTATTGAATTCGTGTCTCACTGTATACATAAACTTACTTACTTACTTACTTACTTACTTACTTACTTACTTGCTTACTTACTTACTTACTTACTTACTTACTTACTTACTTACTTACTTACTTACTTACTTACTTACTTACTTACTTACTTACTTACTTACTTACTTACTTACTTACTTACTTACTTACTTACTTACTTACTTACTTACTTACTTACTTACTTACTTACTTACTTACTTACTTAATTACTTATTTACGCCTGTTACTCCCAATGGAGCATAGGCTACCGACCAGAATTCTCCAACTCACTCTGTCCTTACCTTTCATTTCTAATTCTATCCAACTGTTGTTCATTCTTCTCATGTCTGTCTCCATTTCTCGGTATAATCTGTTTTTCAGTCTTCAAGATTCCATGTGAGGGCTTGTCTTGTGACTCAGTTGGGTGATTTTCTCAATGTGTGTCCTATCCACTTCCAGTGCTTCTTCCTGATTTCTTCCTCCGCTGGATGGAATCTGGTTTGTTCTCTCCCACAGTAGAATGTTGTTGATAGTGTCTGGCCAACGGATCCGAATTATCTTGAGTAGACAACTCTTAATAAACGCCTGTATCATCTGGATGATAGCCTTCGTAGTTCTCCAAGTTTTCACCCCATACAGTAGAGCTGTGTTGACATTTGTATTGAAAATTCTGATGTTGGTGTTGGTTGACAATTGTTTTGAGTTCCAGATGTTGTTCAGTTGTAAGTATGTTGCTCTCGCTTTACGGATCCTCGCCTTCACATCTGCATCAGATCCAAATCCATCCTGTTTATGAGTTTTAAATATAATGAAATGACCATTCTGGATTTCACTGCTACCAAACATTTGTTTGGGGGTTATGAATTATATATATATATATGGAATCGGCAACATTCACTGAATTCATCCAACCAAATGATTCACTGAAATATCCATGAGAGTTTTATATTTCCCTTGAGAATATTGTTTTTACGATTTTCATTTAAAACGACTGGTAAAAATCTACTTATATGTGAATAAATAATGTAAACGGCTAGGCATAATCAAACTCCACCTGTAGCTCTTCTAGAGTTACTGCCAGCCCCAAGCCCGGGTAAAGGAGGAGGGTTGAGCATGGGTTTAGCGACCCCGTCACGTAAGAAATCTAACTCGCTAAAAATACGCTAACCATAAAAAATAATTAAAACCATTTAAACTCTGCCCTGGGAGTTGAAGGAATAATGAAGCCTCATGATGAAAGCCGAAATTCTTCGGAAGTCACGAGACCGATGCACCGTCTAACAACCAGAGCAACACTCATTATAGGTACATGAAACGTTCGGACAATGTGGGAGACCGGGAAGAACGGTCAAGTTGCAATGCAAATGAGGAGATAAAAATTGGCAGTACTTGAAATCAGCGAAACTCATTGCACACAAGCTGGACAACAAAGCCTAGATACAGGAGAGATGCTGCTGTACTCCGGTCACGAAGGGGAAAATACTTCACACACTCAGGGAGTTGCTCTAATGCTGTCCGGAAAAGCATGTAAAGTACTTATAGGAAGGGAATCTCACGGATTCATAATCATCAAATCACCATTCATAACAAAGAAGGAGGGGATCACAATGAATGTTATCCAATGTTATGCACCCGCAAATCATAGCAACGACGACGATAAAGATCAGTTCTACTCGAGATTGCAATCAATCATAGCCAAGTGCACAGACAGAATTGCGACACTATGGATCATCGTTGAACAATCAATTGAGTGGAACTCGTCATTATACATCAACATCATTGACTATGAGAAGGCGTTTGACAGTGCGAACCAGAGAACATTATGGAAACTTCTTCGACACTATGGAGTTCCTGAGAAGATTGTAAACACTATCCAGGACTCATACGACAGACTGCAGTACAATGTTGTGTGTTGAGGACAGCTGACAGATGCATTAAAAGTAAAGACCGGAGTAAGACAAGGCTGTCTACTTTCCCCATTCCTCTCTCTTCTGGTGACTGACTGGATTATGAAGGCTTCGACATTTGTGTGGGGAAACACGGTATACAATGACTTCTCAGAATCAATTAGATGGTTTGGACTTCGCAGATGACCTATCCCTCCTATCTCATACAGACAAATAAATACAGACGAAAACAGCAAATGTAGCAGCAGCCTCTGCATCAATAGGCCTCAACATACACAAAGGTAAAAGCAAGATTCTCAAATACAACACCAACCCAGTTACACTTGATGGAGAACTCTGGAAGATGTGGAAGCATTCACGTACCTGGGAAGCATCATTGATGAAGAAGGAGGATCGGATGCAGATGTAAAGGCGAGGATTGGCAAAGCAAGGGCAGCATTTCACAATTAAAGAACATATGGAACTCAAAACAATTGTCAACTAACTTCAAAGTGAAAATCTTCAATACGAACGTCAAGACAGTTCTACTGTCTGAAACGTGGAGAACTACTACATCCATCATCAAGAAGGCACAAGTAATTATAAACAGTTATCTACGCAAAATACTCAACATTCACTGACCGGATACCATCAGCAACAGCCTTTTGTAGGAGAGGACAAACCAGTTTCCAGCTGAAAAGGAAATTAGGAAAAGACGTTGGAAGTGGATAGGACATACATTGAGGAAATCACCAAACTGCATCACGAGGTAAGCCCTAACTTGAAACCTTCAAGGTAAACGGAAAAGTGGAAGACCTAAGCAGATAGGAAAAGCATGGATAACAAGTGGAAAGGATTGTCAAGGACAGAATTGTATGGATAATGCTGGTGGTTGGCCTATGCTTCTCTATGAGGAGTAACAGGCTCGAGTATGTAAATTATCTTCTATGAAATAGATCACATTCGAATGACTAGTACACAGGTTATATTTATCATGTATATCTAAAGAGGTTGTAGTTATAGTGAAAAGAACAAAGACATTAGATATTAAAGTACGTAATATTTGAAAAAAAAAATGATTTTCAAAGCTTATAATTAACATTATTGTAATACAAAAAAAACAGGAAACTGATCATAAAAGTTCCTTTGTATGTTATTTCTCAAACTGAATTTCACTGTTTGTTTGTTCTTCTTTTGAAGTAAGAGTTACAGTTGTAAATAGCCATTATTATTATTATTTTAATAGTAAAACTGTAGTTAGACAGTGGTGGATGCGCCTTGCTGAGGAGTCCCACAATAGGACCAAACGGCCGTCCAATGTTTCTAGGTTTTCCCTGGTGGTCTAGTTTCAATTGACTTACGCTTTCAACTATGAAAATACTGAATCTCCACAAAATCTCTTCTGATAATAATAATCATATGCTCATTTGTGGTTGACTTCGAGAGGCAAATCCAGGAGTTCTAGTGAGAAGCAGTGATCAATGGAGTTCAAATCACGTCTGTTGTGAGATATCAACTCACTGAAGACTATAGGTGAACGGTTGCTCAACTTCGTGGATTGGTTGGAGTTAGACATAAACACCATCGGATGCCGACTCAGTGGTCTAGAGGTTAAGTTCTCTGACGCGAGACTGATAGGTCCTGGGTTCGAATTTCACGAGGTGCTGTCGTGGATTCGCACTGCTGAGGAGTCTCACGATAGGACGAAACGGTCGTCCAGTGCTTCCAGGTTTCCCCTGGTGGTCTAGCTTCAATTGAATCACGCTTTCAACTAAGGTGATTTATTTCATTAACAAACTGTAAATAGAATGAAGCTCTTATTTAGTAAATATTTATGTTAGATGATTAAACTGAATAGTAGTTTTTCATAGTGTTCAAATTCAAGCCTTAGTTGATTTAATATATTTGAGTAGTGTGACCTTGACTCGAATTTCAATGAGAGCATCAATTCTGTGCTGATGATCAGCTAATAGAAAGCTTACATTAAACAAAGATATCTATACATGCCTTTGAATCTTCGAACACCAGAGCATATATCATTCATTACAAAGGTAAACTCAACCACTTGTTTATGTTGTATGTTACTAAAATAGTTTATTTCACTAATAATTGTTAAAAATCAGTATAGGGTTGTGAAGATTGTTGAGTTTTTATTGAAATCATCAACTGATCGATGTTAGACCACTATCGAGAACTTGTAAGCACTGGATGGCCGTATCGGACCAGTGGCTACTTGCTTGTGCACATATGCCAATTAGAGACTGACCAATTGCAGTCCTAAACATTAATGGGAAGATTCAAACAAACAATATTAAGTAATTATAAACTGTGTATCTTTGAAATGCATGATTCATATACCAGAGGCTGATATAAGTGTTTTGGACTGAATTGATCGAATTAAACAAGAAGCTACCATCTCGGAGACCAATTAGAACTCAAAGTGATTCTAGGTAGCTCGTACTAGTTTATGAGTCATTGGTTTAGTCAATAATTCGATATTCTAATTGATGATTTACTAACATGATAACGAATAGGTCATACGAACATAGACTGGTTAAGAATTGAGTTCCATTTTTCTCAAAGGCAAAATTCGCATTATTAAACCATAATCCTACATCTTTACCATTAACATTATTCATGGTTATTCTATATATTGATTAATCATCAAAGAAATAAATAAATAAACAAAAATACTCAAAAGAAATTTAGTTGTTTAAACATTTACTTTGATCATTTCCACAGTTTCCACACACACGCACGCACTCACACACGTGCACTCACACACACACACACAAGCACACACACTTTGGAAAAACAAATAAACCAAAAAATTTTTTTAGCTATTTTTATCAGTTTTCTCTAAAACCAAAAAAAAAACGGAGAAACGAATGAATTCCATATTTAATTCATCTCATGGGTATTAGAATATATTTGTAGAGTAGATACTATATATATACTATATAACTATGATGTTCTAGTCACACGAGTGTAAATTTGGTATCAGTTTTCATTAGTTACTCAGCGGGTGGTTTACATGTAAAAAAAAAATGTTTTTTCACTTATTTTTTTGTGTGTGTGTGAAGTTGTATTTTAAATTTTACTTCAATTTTTCTTTTTTTTTTAAAAAAAATAGAAAAAAAAGAAAAAATTTCACAGAGTAAATGAATCGTACCTCTATTCTACCTTAATGAGATATGAGTATTGAATTTTAAACTGAATGGATTAAATGAATGATAGTACAGTGTTTAAATTGATATGATTATGAGGTATTATAGAATACAAATTCATTTAGATACAAATAGTTTTAGAAAAACAAAAACTACTTAATACTAATTAGTAGTACTCTTTAATGATAATTATTCAAGATTAAATGTACTTGTCTGTTTTTGGTTGTTTTTGTTTTAATTCAACTGATTTAAACAAGTTGATGGTGATGAACGAATATATATATATTAATTATTAGAAGGGGTTTTTGTGGAGATTTTGTATGTTTTCATAGATGAAAGCGTGAGTCAATTGAAGCTAGACCACCGAGGAAAACCTGGAAACACCGGACGGCCGTTTCGTCCTATTATGGGACTCCTCAGCAGTGCGCATCCACGAACCCTCTCTCGCGAGATTCGAACCCAGGACCTATCAGTCTCGCGCCAGAGCACTTAACCGATAGACCACTGAGCTGGCATCCAACGGTGTTAATGTCTAACTTCAACTGATCCATGAAGTTGAGCAACCATTCACCAATTGTCTTCAGTGAGTTCCTATCTCACGACAGACGTGGTTTGCACTCCACTAGTCACTGCTTCTCACTAGAGCTCCTGGATGTACTTCCCGAAGTCACTAGTGAGCATATGATTATATTAATTATTAGAAGGGGTTTTTGTGGAGATTTGGTATGTTTTCATAGATGAAAGCATGAGTTAATAGGACGAAACGGCCGTCCAGTGTTTCCAGGTTTTCCTCGGTGGTCTAGCTTCAATTGACTCATGCTTTCATCTATGAAAACATATATATATATATATATATATATATATATATATATATATATATATATATAATTTTACAATTAGATAGATGAATGACATTAGTTTAAATGAGAGAAATGATTGACATAAAAATATTTCGGAAGAGGTTTTGTAGAGATTTAGTATTTTATAGTTGAAAGCATGAATCAATTGAAGCTAGACCACCAAGGAAAACCTGGAAGCACTGGACAGACGTTTCGTCCTGTTGTGGGACTTCTCAGCAGTGCGCGTCCACGACAGCGCCTCGTGAGATTCGAACCCAGGACCTACCAGTTTCGCTTCGTAGCGCTTAACCTCTAGACCACCGAGTCATCTGGCATCCAAATGTGTTAATGTTTAACTTCAAAAAATCAACGAAGTTGATTGTCATCACTGAGTTCCTATATCACAACAAACGTGGTTTGAACTCCACTGGTCACTGCTTCTGACTAGAATTCCAGGAATTATCTCTTGAATTCAGTCACTAGTTAGACATTAAAACCATCGGATGCCGGCTCACTTGTTTGTCGGTTAAGTGCTCTGGCGCTAGATTGGTAAGTCCTAGGCTCGAGTCTCGTGAGGTGAAATCGTGGATGCGCACTGTTGAGGAGTCCCATAATAGGACGAAACGGCCGTCCAATGCTTCCAGGTTTTCCATGGTAGTCTAGCTTCAATTGACTCATGCTTTCAACTATAAAAATATTTAATATTTATTGAATGTGTTCAGTATGAATGTTAAGTGATTCAATGTACTTGGAAGAAGATTATAAATTTATATTTCGTATTAATTGATACTCATAATTAATGGATACATAAAATCTTGAAGGAAATATTGATGTCTAGTGGATTTTGAACTCATATCATCCAGTTTCACAACTGTTTGAGATATTACTAATGAATTGTTTGGTCAGTAATTGACCTCCTATGGAGCTGAAATATTTTATATTGTTATATAACTGACTAGTAGACAACATTAATTTTTAAAGTAATATATTATTAGAAATACTCTTGATGTGAATGTGGAGTATAATTACTTGAAATAGTTATCAAAATGCACCCTAATAGATTGTATTTTGATGATGTTAGATTTCTTCAGTTAAATGGTCTTATCAGATAGTTTCATTATCAACCTCACAGAGAACAGGATCTTCAAAATCTTTCTGAAGGATTCTGAATTTTCTTCATATTCGATCACTTTTTACGGACTAACGTGTGTGGAGACCGAAAAAAAACAACGACTGCATTTGATGAACGAGTTGTATTCTATGTAAAAGTGACGATCATAAAAAAGATACGAAGGATTCACTGATTCATACAAATATCAAGGCATTACACACAAATTTTAAAAAACACTGTTAACTCCGCCTGAAGCTTCT
Source organism: Schistosoma rodhaini (assembly GCA_944470415.2). NCBI lineage: Eukaryota > Metazoa > Platyhelminthes > Trematoda > Strigeidida > Schistosomatidae > Schistosoma > Schistosoma rodhaini. The sequence goes on from OX104037.1 coordinate 39,606,438, forward strand.
CCGGGGGCTACTGCCGTTCCCAAGCACGGATAAAGGAGGAGGGTTGGACATGGGGTTAGCGACCCCATCCCGTAAAAATCCAACTCGCTAAAAAAACTCTAACCAGAAAAAAATTATTCAAACCATTTAAACTCTGCTCTGGAAGTTGAAGGAAGAAGGAGAAACCAGATTGCAGCTGAGGAAGAAATCAGGAAGAATCGCTGGAAGTGGATAGGACACACATGGAGTCCTGAAGACCAAAAGAAAAGAAGAATACCAAAGAATACATTACGCCGAGAAATGGGAGCAGACATGAGAAGAATGAACAAAAATTGGACAGAACTAGAGAGGAATTAGAAAGGAAGTCCGAGGACAGAATGGGTTGGAGAATGCTCGTCAGTGGCCTATGCCCCTTTGGGAGTAACAGGCGTAAGCATTAAATAGTACAGAAAAAACTGCTGAAATGATATACTCAAAATTTTACAAACAAAGCATATGATGCGAATGTGAAGAAGTCGTAAAGAAGTCTAACAACTCAGTCGGATAGAAATTTCGTGAAATTATACCTTGATACTGTAATTTCAAATGTTTTATGGACATTCCAAGTATACTTTCTGAATTAAATCTAACAATATAATGTAAATAAACTAATGAATATAGTTACTTCACTTATACAAGACCACTTAGAAACATAATTTCAATTTACGAACCATATGGACTATGAAGATTATAGTACTTTCTTTGGCGTACTACACGCAATGTATCGATTAAAAAAACACCATTTCCAAAGGCTTTCTTTATTGATTAGCTTGGAGACATTTAACTAACGTAACTGATACTGTGGTGAACAAGAACTCTGGTGGAGTCAGCCAATTATTGTTTAATACTAAATTATAGAATATCTTCAAAAAATATGAGAACCATATATATTGAATGCTTCATTTGCAAATCTTCCATCAGTTATCCTTCATGTTCTGAATGATAATTCCCTTCTATTTCCACTTCTGTTTTCTTCAGCTAGATCATCTTAGTCCTTCGACATAAACGGCATGCCCCATAATACAAGCTTATCATTGTCATATTTGCTGAATTTTAGGATTATAGTAATATGTTTACATCCTTGGGACTAATTAAGGATAAGATGAATTTATCAGTTACATCACAAACTGATTCTAGACAACCACTGTAAAAACAAGAAGCATTAGACATATCACAAGTGATTAATTTTACTGTGAATCGCAGAATTCTAGAGAGAAGTCATGACTAATGAAGTCCAATCCTGTAGGAGATAGTTACCCACCAATCGGACTGGCAGATGGTTTTTCAATATCGTAGTTTGATTGAAGTCAGAAATGTAAACCGTAAGGTTCAGACTCATCGGTCAATGGGGTTAAGCGAGCGTTAGGAGGCCTAAACGTCCTAGGTTCGACCTTAAGTTGATTAACGTATATGAACTTTTAAGTAGTCCTATGCCAAAACTAAACAGTAGTTCAGTGTTTCGTGGTTTTCAATGGTTATTTAGTTTCATTCCATGATGCCAGCTATGAAATTCGACAATCTTCTTAGCCTTCGCATAATGATAAAGTGGATTTATTTGGCACATTACTTGCCCATCACTAAAACTACAGATAGACATCGTAATACAAAATGTCCAAATATCTATCGACCTGAATTAGTAATTAACTGGATATAAGCTTAAACTTGAATGTACTGACTGATACTTGATTAGATTTAAAATTTGAACATTAATACACCTTAGAGTTTAGGGTGCCTGAGGTAATCACTATTGTGAGTACTAACAACATAGATATGAAAACAGCTGCTGATCAATTCACTCATGGAAAGAAACAGAACCAAAGTATAATTACAGATGACATCATAATCATAGTGACCATCATTGGTATACTGTTTGCAATCATGGTTTCTTTGGTGTGGTAATTCAATAAACATGATTGATAAACGACACGATGATGTAATGACTTAGACAGCCTTATATGGCCATACAAATAAAATAATAAAAACTCAGGACAAGCCCAAAAGCTCTTGTATACACAATATTTCATCGTATATTTTTAACGGTCTGAATAATCCAGTTAAAACGGTACAGTTTGAGGATATCTTTTATTTAATTGATTGGAGAAGGGCTCACCATTCACATGCATGACATTACGTTTTAATACTATGTTTGTAGGTGTTTTAATCGAGATATAGAATGATGGTCAATACTGTGAGATTAATCCCTTCATATAATAACGACCAATTACTTTATATCATATGATCTATTGGTTCAGCTTGCTATTCATGAAAAGGTTAAGAAAATGAATAGACAAGACCAAGCCTTATAATCTTTGTTTGTTCACTATCCTGTATGACTGCTATCCTATCATCATCATCATTAGCATTTACAGACACCGTATATTTACAGGCTTGCAATAGTCGGAAAAAGGAAATCACAGTTTATTAGCAATAAATCACACAAACCTTAATCCAAATTCATAAATCAGTTTTAATTCCAACCCCAACGTGTGATATACGCTTCAAAATGATCAAAACCATGTTACATGTGCCAATAGCTTAATGAACTACATATGTGTTAAAAGTCGATGGAATTAAATCTAATGTCTCAACACACATAGGACGCAAGTAATTAAAACTATTTGTCTGATTTAATGACTAATTTAATGAGCTCAATATGAATTTATTGTGAAAATATCAGTTGGTCATGATAAATATAAATATACCATATATTTGATGAACTAATTTTAACTGTAAGAAAAGATGGATAGTGGCTAGCAGTGGAATCCAGGATGCGCGTTTCGCCCAATTTGGAACTCGTCAACTGGATGTACCTGCATATCACAGTTGATGTTCACTCTGAGACTCGAACTCAGTACCTTTTGCTTCAAACGCCATTGCGTTATCCACTTAACTACTGAGTCTTCAAAGCCACTTCTTTGTCCAATAGGGTGAAGTTTAAATTCACTTAGTATTGTTTGTTTGAATCATCCCATCGATGTGTTAGGACTTCAACTGGTCAGTCTCTTATTGGCATATGTGCATCCTGTGCGTATTGTCTAGATATAGCCTTATTTCACAAGCATTGTGAGCAAGGCTGACGAGTCCAAAATAAGACGAAACGTGCGTCCTGGATTCTACTGCTAGCCACTATCAATCTTTGCTTATAAAGCACAGTATGCACATATACCAATTACAGACTGACCAGTTGCAGTCCTAAACACCAATGGAAAGATTCAAACAAACAATACTAAGTGAATTTAATTTCAACTGTGTTATTTAAACTAGTGTGTCAAAGTTGGACCAACATTTCACATTACCGACTTTCTTTGATAAGAAGACTATTCAAATCAGGGATAACTTGTTAGCTGTTTAATACTAGAACGAGACATTTTAGCGATGCACGTCTACAACGCAGATGAAGGTTGAACCCAGGAATTATTCAACTGTTAGTGCTGTATTTTACGTATTTACTTACTTAATTAGGCATGTTACCCCTCATAGAGGAACACAGACAGCCCACTAGCTTTCTCCACTCAACTCTGTCCTTGACAATCCTTTCCAGTTCTTACCAGTTGCTATTCATCCTTTTCATGTTTGTTTCCAATTATCGACACAGTGTGTTCTTTGGCCTTCATCTTTTCCATTTCATTTCAGGATTATAAATTAGCTTCCTAATGTAGTTTGATGGTTCCCACAATATACGTCTTCGCCCAATTCGTTCTTCAGATAGACGTTGGTTTGTTCTTTGCCACAGTAGGTTCTTACTATAAAGTATCCGGTCAATGGACATTGAGTATTTTGCGTAGACGTTTCTTTAGTATCTTGATGAGATATCCTTCTTTCCAATCCATTGGCACTTGTTCCATCTTCAAAATCTTCCTGAAAAGAACATGGAGCATGTATGCAGCTGTTTCTATGTCTGACATCAGTTCTTCAGCTGGTATACTGTCAGATCCTGGTGCGTTCTCACTCTTGATTTGTCTGATGACTATATTGAACGTTTGTAATACTGTTTCCCTAGTTGTTCAGTGTTTTTTTAGCTTGGTGATATCATGCTATGTCAGTACTTACCCTGGTTCTCACACCTTCCATCGACCTTCTGAATTTTTTAATGATACAAACATGATCTATCTGCTTCTCTGTGGTGTGGTGTGGTGTGGTGATATCCATGTAGCTTTGTGTATGCGTTTGTGTGGAAATATTGTGCCACCTATAACCAATTTGTTGAATGCACATAGATTTGCAAATCTCTCCCCATTTTCATTTCTTTCTCCTAGTCCATGTCGTCCAATTATATCATTATATCCTATGTTGTCCACTCCTACATTAGTATTTATATCTCCCATCAGGATGGTGAGGTCCTTTTTGAGCACTTAGCCATGAATGATTGCAGCCTTTCATAGAACTGATCTTTATCGTTGTCGTTGATATGATTGGCGGGTGCATAACATTGGATAACATTCATTGTGATCCCCTCCTTCTTTGTTATGAATGGTGATTTGATGATTATGAATCCGTGAGATTCCCTTCCTATAAGTACTTTACATGCTTTTCTGGACACCATTAGAGCAGCTCCCTGAGTGTGTGTAGCATTTTCCCCTTCGTGACCGGAGTACAGCAACATCTCTCTCTAGTCTATCCTTTACTGTGCAGCTTCGGTTAGATGGGTTTCACTTATTCCGAGGACTATTAAGCAGTATCTACGTATTTTCGTAGCTATTCGACTGGTCCTCCCGGCCTCACACATTGTCCAGATATCCCATCTACTCATAATACTCATAATAATAGTTAAAAGTGGCATCAGTCTCATGACTTACAGAGAATCTCGGCTTTCATCATAAAATGTCATAATTCTTCCTTTAACTCGGGGGGGGGGCAGACATAAGTAGTATGTATCAGACATCGAAAGTGGAATTCTCGTTCAATATAGTATAAGTATTTAACTGGAAACTAACTGAAATATTCATTACCAGTAAAGTCTAGTGAAATGATCAGTTCGATGGTATTTCGATGATGTTTCTATTTTCTAATACCGGATCGATCTAAAAATTTCTTTAAACTATATACCTTTTAAGAAAAGATTTTTTCGTGAGAAACAATATAGTTTATGTTTCTAGTCTAGAAACTATTCCTTAATCTACAAAACGACTTAACTACTTTTCTTAGTGTGAGACCGGAAGTATTTCTATGTATGCATACATATATAGATGTCTAATTGTTAAAATACGATATAGGAGGATAAACATTGAAATGAATTGGTGTTGTGGTTGGTCTCTCTCTTATTGGAGAGATCTATGCCATAAACAATGTAACAGAATATTTACTTTCAAGGTTGAATGAGAACAATTTAACCACATATATTATATATTGAGAGAAATAGAACCCTTAGGAGATAGATTATAAGAGAATTTTGATTGACATTTATATTTGTGTTGTTTTACTCCACTAATTTTATAGCAGTTTTTTGGTAAAACAACATAGTCTATCCCTTAGTATCATCACGTTTTTTTTAAAACCCTGGATTTCTATGTTCATGCTTATACTTTTACTACTACTGATAATAATAATAGTGAATGTAGTTATGGTAATTACATGCTTAGTCATTTGTTTGATTGATTTCACATACCCTCATTCGTAAGCAGATGTACCCCCCACCCCACCCTACCCCATGCTCCCCAGAAGACATATACACAAACACTAATATATATAATGAGTGTTGAAGACGGGTCCATACTTTAGTGATTCATTTAGTGTAGTACACTAGATACTCATTGATCGTAGTAAGTATAGAATCAAGTACTTGATATCATTACATCAATATGAATACAATTGAAGTGAACAGAATAAAATGATTAGGTTTTAGACAATACAAATGAATAGCATGTATCACTCATTGAAAGGTACTTCAATTCTATATATATCTGTATGAATATCATCTTCATTTCCGGAGAATACGAGTGATTTAATTATACAATGATGATGGACAGTTTGTGGTTGAATACTTAAACAGAAATCATTGACTAAATGATAAACAGGGCAATAACTATCTATATATGTACATCAAATTGTACAAACATGTTTTAACTAGTTTCATTACGGATTAGTACATTAAAAATAGAAATTGTATGAATCATAAATTAAATAGCTGAATAACATACATGTGTAAATAATATTCATGAATCAATTGGTGAACGGTTGCTCAATTTAGTGGATTGGTTGAAGTTAGACATTAAGACCGTTGGATGCCGGCTGACTCGGTGGTCTATCGGTTAAGTGCTCTGGTGCGAGACTGGCAGGTCCTGGGTTCGAATCTCGCGAGTGTAGGATCGTGGATGCGCACTGCTGAGGAGTCCCATAATAGGACTAAACGGCTGTCCAATGCTTCCAGGTTTTCTATGGTGGTCTAGCTTCAATTACCCATGAATTCAACTATGAAAATACTAAATTCTCCACAAAACTCCTTCTGATAAATGATACTCATTTCTTTCTGTTTTTTATTATTTTTTATTTGGTAATTGTGTGGTGTGGTCTACTTATATCCATATAAGTAGTATATGGCGATGGTCAGACATAGAATTATTTTGGCAGAAGATCGATAAGGAACGAACAGAAATGAAACGCAATCGGTATAAAGATGCATGAACAGTAAAATCAGAGAAGTTGGACTGAAGGAACAGTTAAGATTGAGACAATTGATAGTTATTTTGCAAATTAACTGTTTACTGTATGATTATCAGAATTTAGTGAGATAGTCTGTAATTTGTGCTTCCATACATTCGATTGCCTTGTCTAACGTGTTTACGTATCATTTTGTTGATTGAATATTGAATTCAATGTTAATTATACATTTTGATACTTTTAAAAAAGGATAGTCATTCAATTCAATGATGAATTCTAATAAATTTTCTAATTATATTAAATATAACATGGCTTACTATAGATTGTTGAGATCATGAATCTTCATCGACTGAGATGGTTGGGTCACGTGTTACGTATGCCTGAACACCGATTACCACGACGCGCTATGCTGACTAATATTGAGGATGGTTGGAAGAGAGTTAGGGGCGGCCAAACCAAAACATGGCATCAGTGTTTGAAGTCACTAACTTCTAGCCTGAGCTCGTTTGGCTTTTGCCAACTTACGTCACCTATGGCGTAGACGAGATATCCGTCTATCAATTAAGGGACGAGTATACTGTGCATCAGTTCGCTCTGTTCTACTTTACGGCTGTGAAACATGGCCATTAAGAGTAGAAGATACTCGTAGGTTACTAGTATTTGACCACAGATGCCTTAGAAATATTGCTCGCATCTGCTGGGATAACCGGGTAAGTAATAGTGAGGTTAGACGCAGGGTATTAGGGAACGATGGTAAATCAGTTGATGAGGTCATGAATCTTCATCGACTGAGATGGTTGGGCCATGTGTTACGTATGCCTGAACACCGATTACCACGACGCGCTATGATGACTAGTATTGGGGACGGTTGGAAGAGAGTTAGGGGCGTCCAAACTAAAACGTGGCACCAGTGCTTGAAGTCACTAACTTCTAGTCTGAGCCATGTTGGCAGATGCAGACTACTTGGTTAGGGTCCGCGTGACTATTGTAACCTATGGTTGAAAACTCTGTGTGAGATGACTCAGAATCGATCAGAATCGCGTATGTGTATACACTCTTTATCTTCCCTTAAACCTTGAGATTAAAATTGCTTCATAACGTTCTTCCTTCCTATACTATATCGTTGTATACAATCTTTCTTTTATATATTTTCACCATTAAATTAACTACTTCTATGAATCTGGTGTTCATCTTGTTGTGCTAATGATGTATGGCAACTTGGACCGATGCATATATGTGCCTGATCCTACGCTGTAGCGGACTGACTATCTGACTTATCATATTCAATATTTAAGTAATAACTTTTATTCTCATTTATAAATATGACTATGACCTGCTATGGTCATTTGTTAGGAATACTACTACTACTACTACTACTACTAATAATAATAATAATAATAATAATAATAATAATAATAACTGAGTAATTAGAAATATTCATTAATATTCTAAGCTATTAGTCATACTTTTATTATAGTGGACTATTAATACTTCCTGTCTGAAGGAGACGAATTTAAAAATGAAGTATGATTCGAGACTAGAACAAGTTAGTTATTATTATTGTTAATTGTTCATTCCTTTGAGTTTCAACATCACTTTATATAGAATTATTTGTAATTTAAACTCTTACTAACTACTATTAGACATTAAATGAATCGAAGTATTTCTCAGTGGTTAGTATGGTAAAGCTTGATGATAATCTAATTGGAAACAACATGGCTCATTTACATCTGTGTTGTTGCAACTTTCTTCATTTCATACCGTTGTTTACTTGTTTTCAGATGAAGAGTATTGAATAATTTAGTATTGTTATTATTATTCTTGAACTGTGTACACAGTTAACCATTGTTGATATCAGATGGGATCTTGTGGAGCTTCTAGTAATTTTATAGTTGAATTCATAAGTCAATTGAAGCTAAACCACTATGGGAAACCTGGAAGCACTGGACGGCCGTTTCGTCCTATTATGGGACTCCTCAGCAGTGTGCATCCATGAGATAGTAACTCGCTGAAGATAATGGTGAACGGTTGCTCAGATTTCGCGAATTGGTTGAAATTAAACATTAACACCGTCGGATGTCGGCTCAGGTGAGCGCTCGCGTGCGAGAGTGATAGGTCCTGGGTTCGAATCTCGTGAGGCGGGATCGTGGATGTGCACTGCTTAGGAGTCCCACAATGGGACGAAATAGTCGTCTAGTGCTTCCAGGTTTTCGATGGTTGTCTAGCCTCAATTGACTCATGAATTCAACCATAAAATTATTAAATATCTATTCATTTTGTATTGTTTGTTCAAGTCCCGGAGTGAATAGCAACTCTGGGATACCGGTACATCCAGCTGATGAGTCCCAAATAGGACGAGACTGCCAGTCACCATATATTTTCGCTTCTAGTAAATATTGTTGTATAGATAAATTTTTCTAGTTTCAATAAATCAATCTCATTCAACTAAGTGGTCCTCAAGTTTTATACTCATTTATAATAAATTGAAGTATGTGAACTAACCATATTAATCTCATATGAGTTTATCTAAGATTATTCTAGATTGTAAGTTGATCACAGTTGGATAATCACTAAAACAGTTTACATAATTTTATTCATATTCTAAATGATACTCCAATTGAGCACTTATTTCTTGAAACTTTAGAATCTAATCTATCAAACTATTGAATTATGAAAACCAACAACTATTGATCTTCATAAGAAGCTATTTAATTCATGTCTAAAAATTTAAAAAAAATATGATAAACAAAGATGGATAGTGACTAGCAGTGGAATTCACGACGCGCAACACTTCGTCCTATTTGGGACTCGTCAGCTGGATGTACCTGCATCTCAGAGTTGATGTTCACTCTGGGACGCAAACTCAGTACCTTTTGCTTCAAACACCATCGCGTTATCAACTCAGCAGGTACATCCAGCTGGCGAGTCCCAAATAGGACAAAACGCTCGTCAAACTGGATTCCACTGCTAGCCACTATCCATCTTTGCTTATAATGCTTGTGAATAAGGGGGAGATCGAGGTTATACGCACAGTATGCACATATGGCCAATAAGAGACTGACCAGTTGCAGTCCTAAACATCAATGGGAAGATACAAAGAAACAATACTAAGTGAATTTAGAATATCATAAACTGTGATATTAGATGCTACTCGTTTAAACTAAAGGTGCCTTATCATAATTCATTATGTAGTTTAACGTTTAAAGCAATGATTATTGTGTTCAAGTATGAACAGGAATAGAAATACTAATTGGGATCCAGATATACATCAACTGATTAGTTCTGGTTAGGATACAACACATATCTTAAATTACACCATCGTAATCAAGTCAAGAATAGCATGTACCAATATTTGTTCAGTATTTTTACTATTAACTTGTTAATTGCATGCTATATTTACTGATTATAACTTTCATTTATGATATATCCCGAAGAGAATTATGAAGGGTAACTAATGAGGACTATTTATGGACCATTATGATACGTATATTTCCTATTGTATAATTGCTAAGTAACTTAACTATTCATATTCATGTTCCTCTTATCATTAGCTTTATTTTGACCTATAGACTATTACTGTACGATTTACCATTCTTGAGTTATCCCTAGTCTATTAATTACAGTTCCCCATATTCACAGCCACATTTGACCAAATCTTGTACCAATGTTATTTTCTAATTTATCGGTACAATGTGGTCTGTTTGTTTGATTTATAAACCCAGTATGTTTGAAATATAATGATTCAGATTGCCGAGGCTGTTATTGGTTTTCTGGACTTAACTGGCTGGGCTAGGCAGATATCGGGACCGATAAGTCCTCTAGACTGCTCGTTCAGGTTTCATGTATCATTAATCCGATCGATAAATTCGCTGCTCTCTAATAGGCGGGTACAAGATAATAACAATTCTCGATACATGATATAACAATTTAGATCATACTTAGTTTTGTATGTCTCTCTCTACTCTTCCTTTATGAATGTAAACAAAGTACTGAGATAGTATGATATTTGCTTCTAAAAAGAATCTTCCTAACCTTTGTTTCAGAATTCAACCACTTGACATCATAAAAAATTAACCATAATATTAAGTTCTTTGGATTAAATATCATGTTACAGTATGATTGATAGCGTTTATTCAACACTAGAAAAAATAACAATGATCCATAATAACTAAATATATAATATGTAAGAAGATCAATTCTACCGAGGATCATTTGAATCCCAACTGTCTCAATGATAATGTCTTTGATTGTGACATTGGAATACATATTGGAAAACCACTATGAACAACATTTCTCTGAAGAATGTAAGTACTTCTTCCTAATAAGCGTTAGTCGTTATGAGATTGAGATCATATAACATCTCTAATTACGTAACAATGTAAATCTACTCATACAATGCTAAGCCTTCTTTACACTTTATCAGCCTCAAGATCTTCATTGCGATTAGTTAGTAGTAAACTAAAGCGTTGGTTAAAAGACTTATTTCATTTCATCAAAATACTTAATATTTATTTCTGTTCTACTTAGTATCTGAAATCTAAAACTGTTGTTAAGTGGGATTCATACAATCATGATTATGTGTATAGATGGATAAAATAGCGCCTTCATGTACAAACATATGATTGACTTGAAGGTAGACCTATGTGTCATTAATGACAGATTACCAACTTGATACCATACGTACGATTATCTTAAATCTACTGTAACATCGTATACAGCTTTCTCATAAGGCAAACGTCAACCAACAATTGATGGACAAATTTGAAAGATTGTCAGTTGAATGTGTTATTTTGTACAATGATACAAATAAACTAAAAAAAAGTGTCCCAATAGATTTAATACTATTGAAACACAGAATGTTATCAAGAGAGTTACAGTATGATTATGATTTTACGGTAAACCTATAACACTATTATCTGACACATGTTCAGTGATCGATTTCAGTGTGGTTAAAGTCACTTCTTCGGATTATTGTGATCACTTACTGAAAACACATAATTACTGTAATGAGATATTAGTGATTGTTGAGTTTAAATTAATATAATAAATAGATGAATGTTAGGCTATCGATGAAAATCGGGAAGCATTGGATGGCCGATTGGTCGTAGCATGGGACTCCTCAGAAGTGAGCATCCATGATCCCATATGCGGCGATCTAACTCACGACATTCGGTCTCGCGAACGAACGCTTAAACTCTAGACCACTGAACCGACCGACATCCAATGGTGTTAATGTCTAACTTCAACCAACCCACAATATTGAGTGACCGTCCTCCATTATCTTCAGTGATTAAATGCCTCACATTAGACACGGTTGAACTCCACCAGTCACGGCTTCTCATGAGAACTCCAGGAAATTCATAGTGAAGCCAGTCACTAGTGAACACATAATAATTAGTAATGACAAATAGTTTATTTTTTACTACTGCTATTATTATTATTACCACTATTATTATTGCTAGTATTATCATTACTATCTGTAGTAACAGCAGTAGTAATAATGGTACTAGTAGTATTAGTATCCTATCAATAGTTAGTGCAGATAATGATATGGACGGAAGTAAAACAGTAAGATTATATGTGTTAATATGACCTTAAAAGTGGAGAATATTTAATATCTCAAGTTGGGTAGTGCAATTATGTAGATAAATATAAGATACTTAGGGCCAATTTTACTGACCCTATATATATATATATCCTGTGTATCCCATTTTAAATATGCGGTGTTATATATTTGTAGTTACTAAGTTTGTCGTAGCACTTGAAATAGTTGACCTTGGTAGTTAATTTATAGCATTAATAATAGTGGTCTGTATGATAATTTAGGTTATTAGGTCACGAAGTTAGTAATCACAACTATAATCTAATATTAATTAATTATAAATCACTTAAATAGAGATGACCATCTTGAAAGTGTAGCTAAGTCACTTCCTAGGATCAATATTTTCCATAAAAAATATGTTTACCCCAAAATAATCTACTGTGTCTTTATCACTTCAAGTTCTTTCTTTGTGTGATGGTTTTCCTAACATGTTCGTATCTCTTTCAATAATATTGCAACTAGCTTACTAATCTCATAGTTGATGTTCACTCTGGGACTCGAACCCAATACTTTTCGCTTCAAACGCCATCGCGATATCCACTCAGCTATACACATATGCCAATAAGAGACTGACCAGTTGCAGTCCTAAACATCAATCGAAAGATTCAACCAAACAATACTAAGTGAATTTAAACAAAATAATTGTTATAATTAATCGTTTCCAAATAAATTCCCTATGGAATTTTTAGGCATAAAAATTATGATCACAAGGGGATTTGTGGAGATTTCAGTATTTTTCAAAGTTGAAATCATGAGTCAATTGAAGCTAGATCACCATCGGAAACCTGGAAGTTCAACCGCGTCTGTTGTGAGATAGGAACTCACTGAAGACAATTGGTGAATGGTTGCTCAACTTCGTGGATCAGTTGAAGTTAGACATTAACACCGTTGGATGCCAGCTCAGTGGTTTATCGGTTAAGTGCTCTGGCGCGAGACTGATAGGTCCCGGGTTCGAATCTCGCGAGAGAAGGTTCGTGGATGCGCACTGCTGAGGAGTCCCATAATAGGACGACGGTGGTCTAGATTCAATTGACTCATGATTTCAACTTTGAAAAATAAAAATTATGGACAAAAATTAATTTATTTTGACAAATGATCGGTCGTGCACAGACCAGATTGCGACACTACGGATCATCGTTGAACAATCAGTTGAGTGGAACTCATCACTATACGTCAACTTCATCGACTATGAGAAGGCGTTTGACAGCGTGGATAGGAGAACATTGTGGAAACTTCTTCGACACTATGGAGTTCCTCAGAAGATCGTCAACATTATCCAAAACTCATACGATGGATTACAGTGCAAAGTGGTGCATGGAGGACAGCTGACAGATGCATTTCCAGTAAGGACCGGAGTCAGACAAGGCTGTCTACTCTCCCCATTTCTCTTCCTTCTAGTGATTGACTGGATTATGACGAATTCGACATCTGAAGGGAAATACGGAATACAATGGACAGCTCAGAATCAATTAGATGATTTGGACTTCGCAGATGACCTAGCCCTCCTCTCTCATACACACGAACAAATGCAGATGAAGACAGCAAATGTAGCAGCAGCCTCCGCATCGATAGGTCTCCACATTCACAAAGGAAAAAGCAAGATTCTCAAATGCAACACGGAGAACACCAACCCAATCACACTTGATGGCGAAACTCTGGAAGAGGTGGAAACATTCAAGTACCTGGGGAGCAACGTTGATAAACAAGGAGGATCGGATGCAGATGTAAAGGCGAGGATTGGCAAAGCAAGGGCAGCATTTCTACAATTGAAGAACATATGGAACTCAAAACAACTCTCAACCAATTTCAAGGTCAGAATCTTTAATACGAACGTCAAGAGAGTCCTACTGTATGGAGCTGAAACGTGGAGAACTACTACGGCCATCATCAGGAAGGTACAAGTATTTATAAACAGTTGTCTACACAAAATACTCAACATCCACTGGCCGGATACTATCAGCAACAGCGTTCTATGGGAGAGGACAAACCAGCTTCCAGCTGAAGAGGAAATTAGGAAAAGACGTTGGAAGTGGATAGGACATACATTAAGGAAATCACCAATGTGCATCACGACTCAATCCCTAACTTGGAATCCTGAAGGGAAGCGGAAAAGAGGAAGGCCAAAGAACACACTACGCCGGGAAATAGAAGCAGATATGAAAAGGCTGAATAGTAACTGGAAAGAACTGGAAAGGAAGGCTCAGGACAGAGTTGGATGGAGAATGCTGGTGAGCGGCCTATGCTCCTCGACGAGGGGTAACAGGCGTAAGTAAGTAAGTAAGTAAATGAGAATTGGGGGGATTGTGAAGCTTGTTGAATTTTTTGTAGTTTTAAAACGATTGACAATTAGGATACAATGGAAAGTTGCTGCATCCTGGAATGAGACTCCTTAAAAGTGTAGATTCACGATCTAAATAAAGATTGAAATCTGTGAATTCAATCCTCACAGATTAATTTTTGAGACCATTGTGCTTAGATTCAATGCTTTACAAATTTAACCACAGTTATGATATTTTATACATATATTTTTCAATGTATTGATTGATTGATTTAAACACATAAATATTGGGACAATAGGGTACCAAATATACATATATGCGCCGAATACATCATTCGTTTTGTGTTAAGGCTGGGATACTGCTTGGGTGCCCAGACAGAAACAAGTAGTTTTCTTAGGGGACCATCCCTCGAGTCTTTGACCTAAAGTCAAATTCACAAGGCAGTTGAGCAACGTTAGGAAATGTAATCTTATAGTAGGAACTGACCAACAATATGTTTGTATCTTAGGATCCTGAGCTCATGTGCACCAATGGTTTGGAATCAGGGCTTTCTAAATCTCCTAAGTTGGTTCTTCCTATTCATTAACCCGGTTAAAGCGTAGAATATTCGCTTTTCGTTCTCTATATTCCTTAGAGAATACTCCCACATCGAGAAGAAACTGAGTAGGACTTCCACATTAGTGACTGTATACGCGTGAACGGCTGTATCATCCTAGTATGGGATTCCTCAGCAGTGCGCATAAACGATCACGATCGCGGGACTCAAACGCAGGACATTTGGTCCTAAGCTCTGGACCACTGAGACAACGGTGTTAATGTCTAACTTCAATTAATCAACAATATTGCACCATAGGTAATTCTATGTAATATTGATCAATGGAATCTCATCGATGTTTAACATTAGACAAAATAATCATGATGCCTAATTAGTAGTAACATTGATATCACCTTCCAATAATACAATAAGAACTTTTCAATGTTTATCATGATTATAATTCAGTTTATGAGACAGAATCAATACGTCTGTCCAGAATGCATTTATACTCTCCAAGTAAAAGTTCTAATAATTAGATTATGAAAATAGACTGACTTTAGGCTTGTGAAATGGTGAAATAACAAACTTCTAGATGGTATAATTATTGGTGATGTTGTCCTTATAAATTGATAAAAGCCTCATTATTAAACAGCCCATATTAGAGCACGATAAAATTAGATAAAAGAGAGCTTACTTGAATCTAAAAAGGTACTTTATTTTAATATCGAAAACCACCATTTAGAGTTTGATACGATTATTACTACTTAGAAAAGTTGGTTTGTCCAAAAATAACAATAAAACCTGAAAAAAAACATGTATCTTATCAAGTTATCACATCACATTAGTTCAATGAAATAAGAAGCTTAAAAAAATGTGCTTTTGTGCGAGACTAGTAGGTCCTGGGTTCGAATCTCGTGTAGTACCGTGCTTCGTTAGTTATTCACCTAGATAACCGTTATAATACAAATTTTAACGGTGAATAATATCAGAAGGCAGAGAGAAGCGGCAGCAACAGTTTATTGTCAAATGATGTAGGCCAGAAAGTTATAAGCACATCAGCGAATATCAACCAGCGAAGTAAAAATTACACGTATTTGAGATGATTGGTAAGCCAACTCATTTTAAGCAAGCGTTAATCAGCAATTATAGTCAGACAAAAATGAATAACAGACATATGATGAATAAGATGTGAAGTGTGCATACACATATACTCATATAAAAAAGTAGTCAAGGTTAATAAGCGAATAATTAACAAGATCAAAATATGACTCATAATGTATAGGTAAATTGGCTTGGCCAGTAGCTAGAATAAAGTATATGGGCTTAACATATAAACCGATACTACACTCACTCGCGAGGTAGGATCGTGGATGCACACTGCTGAGGTGTCCCATAATAGGACGAAACAGCCGTCCAGTGATTCCAGGTTTTCCATGTTGGTCTAGCTTCAATTGACTCATGATTTCAACTATGAAAATACTGAAATCTCCACAAAACCTCTTCTGATTCAAATGTACTGTTAACAATTCAAAGCAATATTAGTGTGTTTTATAATTTTAAAAAATAGTTCAATACACAAAATACATATGGATTGTCGCTAACTATGGGATTTATGACCGGCGATTCGTTTTTATTTTAAACTTGTCAGTGAGTACACTTGCACCTCAGTCTAGATGATCACATTGAGGTCGGAACCAATTGGCTATCACCAATGTGTTATTAACCAAACTACTGAAATATGTGTTATATCTAGAGCTTTGATTCTTGCTTGAACGATCAAACCCACAACGTTGTAAGAGAGAAGACAGAAGACTAGTAAGTAGGAATTTTATTCCCCAACACAGTGTCAAATATAGTACAAAAATCTCATGTATTTATAGATTTTGACTGAAAGTAAATCATCATTATGGACAGCCAATAGGTACATAGGGGATCCTTCTTATTCACCCAATAGAGAAGCTACACGTCGACATTCTAGAATGTTCCCCTAGTGGTGATTGGATGGAATGTCTTCGTCTCTTTCTGGACTTCTTGAGGCTTCCTTGAGTTTGCCAACGAGCCATCCTTACAACATTTTAATGATATTTTGTATAAACTTAAGTGAAAAACTGTCTGCGTATAAAAAAAACGATATCCATGATGCCTCTTTAGCTCATTAGTGACTTCCTTCCCTCGTTTCTTGATATCTTATTAAGGAATCGTGACTAGTGATGTTCAGCAGTAAGAGCACCGTTGCTAATGAAATTAAATGATCTTCTTATTTTATCAAAAATTGACTGAACTTAACATCATAGCATTGTTTTCCCTTCTAGTTTTTTAATAGTTGAGGATCTATTGTGAGACTCAAAGATTTTGTGTTCCATCCCCGACGCGGTCATAGGTGCACACTGTCAAGAACTTTCATACTAGGACAAAACAGTGTTCTTCGATTCTCAATGTTACCCTAACCCTAAGCAATCTATAACAAATATAACTTAGAAATGAAACCAATCTCTACAGCACAAATTCGTCTAAAGTGAAAGACGTTACCATGATTAGATTTAGATGACTTAATTGAAGTCTACTCACCACAAGACTTTTACATTCTAAATTCGATTCATAATAATACTCCTCCATAATTTTCGTTGATTCTTCAATCAATGACTATTCGTAATGTTTTTTTTTTAAATTATGTATAATATGCACGAAAATCCAATTAAATGAACTAGTTACGTTCTGAATCGTTTTTTTAAAACCTTATTATTATTCATTTGGTATTGTTTGTTCAAACTTTCCCATTGATGTTTAGCACTGCAACTCATCAGTGTCTAATTGGCATATGTGCATACTGTGCGTATTGCCTCGATATAGCCTAAATTCACAACTATTGTATGCAAAGATGGATAGTGGCTAGCAGTGGATAACGCGGTGGAGTTTGAAGTGATAGATATTGGGTTCGAGTCCCAGAGTGAACATCAACTCTGAGATGCAAGTACATCCAGCTGACGAGTCCCAAATAGGACGAAACGCGCGTTGTGGATTACACTGCTAGACACTATCCATCTTTGCTTACTTCTTCTTCTTCTTCTTCTTCTTCTTATTATTATTATTATTATTATTATTATTATTATTATTAATACGTTTCATCAGTTTAATTAAACAAAAGTACCACATAAGAACTCTCATGTTTGATTTTCTTTTTCAAATAGTTGAATTACACTTGAAATATTAAAAAAAAGCAGGATCAAGTGGACATCTCACCAAATCCGTAGAAAATATAATCACTCTGGATAAAAATACACTTACAAGATGATGATGATGATAATAATAACAATAATCACCCTATTCAGTAATATCCATATAGTTACCATAAAGAATACTGAACACAATATAAACAATCTTGTAATAAATTCCTTTTCTTATATCTATTTTACTTGTAAAAAAGATTATCAGTGTGTATGTAATATAAAGCTTTTTCAATGGTGATTAGACGGTGTACATGTTTATGTTACAAACATTTTCTACTAGTTTCGCACCTACAGTATCTATTTTTCGTTACTGGAAGATATGCCAAAAAATTTGAATACCTTTCGTAATTAGTTTTGCAATACGTTTTAATTTTTATATATACTTGAAACATGATTCAGTTGAAGCTAGACAATCATCAAAAACTTGGAAGCACTGGACGGCCATTTCGTCCTATTATGGGACTCCTCAGCAGTGTGCATCCACGATCCAACCAGCTCAGTGGTCTAGAAGTTAAGTACTCATGCGCGAGACTGATTCATCCTGGGTTCGAATCTCGTGATGTGGGGGCGTGGATGCGTACTGCTGAGAAGTCCCATAATAGGGCGAAATGGCCGTCCAGTGCTTCCAAGTTTTTGATGATTGTCTAGCTTCAACTGACTCATGTTTCAAGTACATATAAATATTACTAAAATATCTCCACAAACAACCCACTAATACGTTTTAAGTTTGATTATCAGTAATTCCTATTTAATTTAGGTTTTGTGGTAGTTATAACTTGTAATGAGAGTCTATTTTGTAATCCTAAAGGAACAAGGATAGTATTGATAACGAGAAGCTAGAAACAAATTTTGATTTGAAAAATGCTTAGTTGACTGGATTAATATTTATGACTGAGTGGTTGTTGTTATCTTAACGTTCGTTAAGTTAAAAATTTATTTGGTTGTTTGACGAAACGCATATATTTGTAAATTGCGGGTTCAACTTGAATACCTTTCTGTTGGGATGATCTTGAAAATTTCTCGCAATAGACATGACAAGCTCAGGAAAACATTAAGGAGCATTTTATCCAATCAGAGTTTGATTTGAAGTTTTACTAAAAACACCACAAAAATAAAAAGTCACATGTTGAGGTTCTGATTGGCTGATTACTACACTGCTACTATGTTGAGTAGTATTCTAGAATTTTTAGGAAAACCCATGGACTTCTAAAATATTATATTTTCTGTAAATAAACGAACCTTTGGAGTAAAGTGCTTCTCGTATATTTTGCGCCTTTTCTCTCGTGTTCAAGTCGCTGTGTAGTTCTAGCTTGGGGGTTACGAGACTTGCTTAGGATCCGAATATAGCGTTCAATCAGCAAGACTTATCAGTGGCGACGGGGGAAAAACTACAGTGAGTATTTCTTTGGTGGAACTAGAAGCTTATATGGAGCGTCAAGAAAAGCGGTTTGAATAGTCTCAAATCAGAATCATGGAAGTCGTTATGCAGAAATTATGCACGTCCCAACAAAACTGCTTCTGGTGAATTACAAGTATTCCATCCCCGTCGCCAGCTGTTATATCGATTGTATGAGTGCCCGAATATATATGACCGTGCTGATTCCCGCCAATGAGAGAGGAGTGCATTATCGATTAGAGCAATGATACACGAAAGCCGTATGAGCCGTCTTGAGTGCTTATCAGTCCTGCTATCTGCCTAACCCAGTCAGTTAAGTCCAGAACACCAATAACAGCCTCGACAATATGAATCATTATTCTCAAACATACTGAGTTTATATACCAAACAAACTGACCGAATTGTACTATAAAATAGAAAATAACATTAGTACAAGATTCAGTCAAACGTGGCTGTGAATAGGGGCAACAGTAATTAATAGGCTGGGTATAACTCAAGAATGGTAAATCGTACAGTAATAGTCTATAGGTCAATACAAAGCTAATGATAAGAGGAACATGAATATGAATAGTTAAGTTACTTGACAATTATACAATAGGAAATATACATATCATATTGGTCCATAAATAGTTCTCAAAATTACCATTCATAAATCTCCACGGGATATAACACTTTCGTAATTAGTTCTATGATACTTTTTGTTTTGTTTTTTTTATGTAAAAGCTCATAAGTACATTAAACACAAAACACGCATGACTAATCTATGCAAACAAATCTAAATTTATTGTAATATTTCTTTACGTAGTTGGAGAACAGTTGATCTGTCTTTATTCAACTTGGATAATCTTTCTTAAGACAAGTTATCCATATTGTCAACATGTTTAACATGTTCGCCTTATCAACACGAGTACTTAAATGTAAGGATTCCCAGTCCTGTGAAATCTCTTACATTGGTTTTTCAAATAGTTAGTTTAGAGGAGAGCGCCACCACGTCTAGCCGGAGTTCTTAGTGTAATTTTTATCAACTAAATTCATTTAAATCAATCTACCTGTGTAACATGAAATGACATGGGGGTTACAATAAGTAGTACAGTGAAAGGTTATTGGTTGATAATAATTAATCAACAATTATTCATATCACTGATTTATTACTTTGTATCCGACATGTAATTTATTTCCATACTCATTAATCTATTGTGTAAGATAATGATTTTCGCATTGATTTTCGGGAGATCTAGACACTGTTCATAGTTTTTACAACCTCAGTGATACAGAACAATCTCGTAGTGCAAACACATAAGTGCTAAGAGCCCTGGTGCACTTTGGTGAAACAAACATATAAATTACAGGCTTATCATGTTAGTTGAACATTTTGTAATATAAGTAGTATCAAATGTTAAATCATTAAGTCAGTGGTTTTGTTTTCTTAAATTTATCTAAGATTTCCAGTGCCAAAGGGAGAAGTTGGACGTCATGGGGAAAATGTCAGTATGAAAAATTTGTCACTTAGACATCTCATTATCAGTCCTGTTGTTCTACTGATAATCTACAAAAAGATTATTTTAATTTTACCATTCAAAAATGTTGGGAACCTTCCATAATTCTTTAAAAAACTCTTCAATAGACATTAAGATGTTGAAAATACTTTCCTGCCAAAAGATATCATTCATTATGGTGAATATTGAATTTGAGATCCTTCCAAACTACTTGTTGACAACGCCCATAGAATGAAATATTTTAAGGTCTCCCGAAATATGAATTTAACTCCCTAAATTATTGAGTTAGAATTTCCTTAGATTATCTTTAATCACTAGAAGTGATTATCAGGAATTCCTGTTTAATTTAGGTTTTGTGGTAGTTATAAATTGTCATGAGAGCCCATTTGTGATCCCGAAGGAACTAGTGAATAGTATTGACAACGAGAAGCTAGAAACAAATTTTGATTTGTAAATGCTTAGTTGACTAGATTAATCATAATTGATTGATCACTGGGTGGTGATCAATGTCATGCGTGTCAAATCCTTCTTAGTGCTGATCGAATGCTATCGATCAAGTTGCAATGTGGCCACTAGTCTAAGTGGCTCGACACCACCCAGTGATCAATCAGTTGTGATTACATCTCAGTCCTACAGGAGGTCGGTCGCAGCAGGAGTAGCTCAGTGTTGACGTCCCTGATTGTGAAGCTGAGTGACACGGGATCGAATCCGTCAGGGAGCACCAGTTCCCTCAAGAATACAAGTACACCTTGCTGACGAGTGCCAAGTAGCACGAAACCCGGGTCCAGGGTTTCCTGTTGACCATCTCCAACCACCATCTTATGACTGAAATAATATTTATGGCTGAGTGGTTGTTGTTATTTTAACATTCGTTAAGCTAAACAAATTTGTTCGCTTGTTTAACGAAAGGTATATATTTGAAAATTACGGGTTATTCAATAGGAATTGTTTTCATCACTTGTAGTGCTTTTAAATAAATAGATTGTTAACAATTTAAAGACTTCACAAAACTGAACACAACATGAGGGCTTAAATTCATTAGGATTAAAATAGAATTAAATTGAACCCTCAAATTAAATAAAGTGGATTTTAACCGTCCTTTATCACGTAAAACAGACTAATTTTTTAAAAAGGTCATTTTCAAAATTGTCTCCTTTTTATGATCTAGTTAATACCATCCTATGAACAGATGTTTAGTCTATGGGTTTATGGTGGGATCAAGAGATTTAAACACATAAACAATGCCATCTGTCTACTAATTTAATTATTTGCTTACGCCTGTTACCCCTAGTGGAGGGAGCATAGGTCGCCCACCAGCACTCTTCATCCAAACTACTACTATTATAGTTACTGAATTTTAGACGAATAAATTCCATTATTCCTTTAATCATTGATAACCAATTAAATTAATGGAATTTTTTTACACCCACTCATTTTATGACGAATGACCTTGTTTGATTAATATCACTATCTGATTGGTTGGAAAATTTTGAAAACTCAGAATGAATTGAATGAATAGTATTAGTTTGAACATAAAGACAAAATATCCATTACAAAGCATGATTATTTGATTTACACACGGATCCTTAATGTGACATGAACGTGAATTCGCTTTAGTGGATAATGATTATGATGATGATGATGATTATTATCAAACATTCATGGTGTATACACCAGGAACTTATTAAAATTATATATTAGATTTATTCTGTTTGTTTTAAAAATATGACAACTTAAAATCATGTACATTCTATGTAAAGGTTGGATAACTTTAATATTTATGAGCTTATTTATTTGGAGAGCGAATACATATAAAGCAGAACAAAGTAAGTTCAGAAGTATTCAACGTATATTTTATATATGGAAATAATCGTCTTTTTAATACTATATATTCCTTAGTACAATTTAGTCCTATGATGCATTTCACATTTATTTTTATTTAGGTAGGAATAAAGTGTAGGGGATGACTTTGAGTGACTATAAAAGTGACTCTGTGAAATTTCAACTACTCATTCATTTCAAAATGGAACTAGGGATTAAGATTAGAACACAGAGTTAGAAGGCACGACAATAGTTAGCGCTTGAGTTCTTAACACGAACTGACATCGAATATGATGCAAACATTTTATATGACCGTATGATTGAATAAATTTTGCATACACTCTAGGGTCACTATCTGAAATATGATTGGTTTGTTCTCATACATTAGTTTTACCCAACTTTCTAAGTATGTCACCACAATGTAAATTTATGCGAATTCCGGACTCGATTACTGATCATTACGTACAATCATAATTTAGACGACATTTAAATAAACAATTTGAAGAACAAATATTGCATTCATAACTTATCATTTACAAAATAAATATTAACTACTTACTTTCTTCCTAAATGAATACTCCTTATTATCCATTTTAGCCAATACCTCATTAAAAACTGCTACGCTTTTTACTATCAATGTTTGTAAGCAATATACACACAATCTCACTTTCGAATAATACCTATGACTACTTCATGGTTCTTAAGGTTTCAAGGTTGTCGATTTTGAAAACTCGGGTTCAGATACATTGTAGAGATACATAAATATTACATGATTAGATAAAAGGGGGCAATAATCATAAAGCCGACATTTATATGGTGTATGCTTGCTTAGTACCTTCATGAGACATTCTCAGATCATTCTAATTATCACCAAGATCCTACTTCAAATGTTTACTTATTACAAAATGTGACAACAGATATTAGTTAAAATCTCGGGTTTTTTTCCCTTAATCTAACGTTATTTCGACCCTACTACCTCGGTTTTTAAATAATATATTATTTGAATTAAAAAAACCCACTGTATCTTAGATCATTCTAATAACTATAGCTAGGGTTAGTGTTAACTTCGTATGATAATATACATTCCAGTCAATATTTTCTTTTTGAGTAGCCGTTAGTTTAAATAGAATGGGATAGAATTTATTTACAGACAAGTCCCTTATGCAAAGTTGAATCAATGTACTTCTGTACAAAACTTCTAACTGGATTAGACAAATCAATTGTAATCTATAGTTGTGTGCCTTGATTGATGCAACTTGGAACTTAACACTTTATGGCGTATGGGTTTATTTCTTTTTTATTTTTCCCTTGAATACACTCCCTCCGTTTGTCTTTATTATTACTTGAAATTATGAGTATGCACAAGCGGATTCTCATCTTATTTTTAATGTTCAGTTAATTAATCCTGTTATTAAAAGACAGATTTTTCATGGAACAAGTGTCTACACATTTGTGTTTATGCTTGTCTTAATTAGAATGGACACAATAACCACAATGTCTAAATGTGATTAAAATGTGTGTGTGTGTTTTTTCTCTTTTAAGACTATACAAAGGATAACTGAATACACTTCAATGGTTTTAAGAATGTTTGACGTCA
The DNA here is from genome assembly GCA_944470415.2 of Schistosoma rodhaini. NCBI lineage: Eukaryota > Metazoa > Platyhelminthes > Trematoda > Strigeidida > Schistosomatidae > Schistosoma > Schistosoma rodhaini. The sequence continues at coordinate 39,631,006 of OX104037.1, forward strand.
TGTATGATTGGAATTTTCTTCCATCATGTATGCGCATGTATTTCGAATAGTTAACTCATTAGTACGTACGGAGAATAAAAAACGTAGATGAATTATTAATTACATAATGAATTCAATCTTTACTCTTTACGATCTTTCCATAGTTTCGTCATCATATAATGTGATACTCGTTATACTCTTTTCTAGTTAACGATTCACAGAAAAAGAATGCAAAAATAAACTGGTAACACTTTTTTTTTTCTTGGAGAAAAAAACAGTCTGGAGGATAGAACGTCAATTATTTTTGTAACTGTAAACAAGTTCATTCATGCATATAACACAAGTTGTTTATTAAAATATTTAAACTGTTTGAGAAACTATTTTTTTAAAAGTGGAAATATCTATAAAATATAGATTGAAAATGACTTCAGTCGGTCATCATCAATATAGAGAGGGTTAGGGGGCATACATACAATGACCCAGTTTGATATGTTAGAACAACAAAATGAAGTCAACATAATACATATCAGAGGAATCAAAATAATGATGTATTTGATTGAAATCGTGAATCGATTGATGTTAGACAACCATTGAAAACCTAGAAGCTCTAAGCGGCCCTTTCGTCCTAGTGTCAGACTCCTCATCAGTACGCATTCATGATCCCACATGCGGGACTCGAACCGAATGCCGACCGGCATTCGACAGTGTTGATGTCTAACTTCAACCAATCCACGATGTTGCGTGACCATCTCTCATTGTATATGGTAAATACCTATCTCTACCTAACATGGGTTAACTCCACTGGTCACGGCTTTTCACTAGAACTCCAAAAATTCCTTCACGAAGCTAGTCATAAGTGAACTCATGCACAGAAAGAAGAGGGACTTATTGAATCAAACCAAATAAAGTACAATAGTTGTCTCATTTCACCTTGTTCCCACAATCAGAGTTTGTTTTATTTAACGGAATTTCGAATAAATTCTCATTTCATAATAATATCAGTGTATCTGATGTTTATTTAAAGAGTTCAGTTGAATATTTAGCTACCTAATATTTTACTCAAACTGGTAATGAGCAGTTTTCTATACTTCTATGCTGCTAATTACATTCATTACATCTTTTAAAATATTGGACATTTAATTATTCTAGGGTAAATATTTAAATATCAGGACTGATTTCTTTATACTACTTATGACCTACATAATAAATTATGGGGGAAAATCTTACTTTTCATTCATTGAATTTAAATAAAATGGACGGCAATGATGGTATCGGGGGATTATTGAAATGTAACAATTCTTACTTGTTAATATTATATATCATATTTCTACTCAATAAACACCGTGCCAACTAATATCTGCTTCCGTATCCATCTGTATAACGTAGTTAAGGTAATTTTCTTCATCACATTTCATCACAATACGAATCAAACTTTATTCAAAGAGGGAGAAAGTTTAAAAGCCATTAAGGCTATGAATTTTTTTATTAATGGTAATTCCTAAGTGAGCTTTCTCTTTCTTTCTATCCCACATAATGTCTTTCTATGTCAAATCGGATCTATCAATCGTCGTACATTAATCTCCTCCAAAAATTATTTGATGGAGTAGTAGAAAAGGATTTTTTCACGATGATCTGTATGTTTGCGTGTATTTGTGTGTCTAGATACATATGTTTTTTAACGTGATTCTGTTAGTTGATAAATTCCAGCTTTTCTTTTTTATGATCCATTCATCCAAAAGAAAGTGACTGTATTTTCGGCTGAGATATGTATATTCCCCCCAACACCTATTTTTAAACCCTTATTTATACTTTTTTGTTACATTTCAACTATCTCTGCTTATAATGCTTGTGACTTAAGGCAACAGAGAGCCAGTTCGCACAGGGTGCACATATCCTAATAAGAGACTTATCAATTTCAGTCCTAAATATCAATGGGAAGATCCAAACAACCAATACAAAAATGAATCCCAAGTATTTTTAAAAAATGCTATTTGCCTTCGTTAATAAGAAAATTTAGTCAGTAAACTAGGACTGTAGTATAAGTCATTTGTGATGAGAGATTGTTCCTCTTTCTAACACACATACACGCGAGCGCACGTACGTGGATCTTCGTACCCCTTAAAAATAGTATTTTCTACACTACACTTAAATAAGATGGGAGGTCATTCTTTGTTTTATTGTCATTACTACCACTATTATTATCAACATTACTATTCTAAGCAAATGAGATTTTATCGTAGGGATCATTACTGCTTCGCTTAACTCTAAATTTTATTTTAAATACTGAATTTAACAGCAATGTTAGCAATCTTTTCTTTGGATCAACTGGCTAAGTTGGATCTGCTTTGTTACACCTTATTTTCCTGTATTCAACATGTGTAATTGCATGTGTTTATATATTAACTAATCTAATTTGTATTCGCTACTGTTCTCACTTCATATTCTTACTTAATCGTTAGGTTTCTTATTTATTATATTTATTTATTTGAACACATAAATATTGGTACAAGGAAGCGCCAGATACATATGCGCCACACAAATCTCATTCGATTTGTGTGAGAGCTGTGATACTGCCCAGGTGCCCAAACTGAAGCAGGTGGTTTTCTTAGGGGACCACACCCGGAGGCTTTGACATAAAGATCTGATCCACAAGACAGTGGAGCATCGTGAGGAGATGCAGTCCCATGGTAGCCGGTCACCAACAGTTGGTTCATATGCCATTTGTTCCTTCAGGATACTGGAGCCTATGTACACCATTGGTTTTGAATCAGGTTTCCCAACTCCCCTAGATGGACTCGCCGTGTCCACCAACCCGGTTAAAGCGTCGGACATTTGTTTTTCGTCCTTTAAATTTCGTAAACAACAGTAATGCCACGAGAAGGCAGTGAGTAGGTTAGGTTTCTTATCATAAAATTGTTTATTTGTAATGATTCCATTGTCTCATTGAAAAATCTCATTTCCTTGTAGAATTAATTTTGATTACATTCATACCCTGAGACACACTTCGACATTGATTAGTAGTAATTGGATCCTGAAGTGTTCTTTTTTTAATTCAAAACTCATCATCATATATAGGTGGTGACGATGATCTCGACTACCCTGGTAGTGAAACCTAAAGCCTAAAGCTTACAACACAACCAACATTAAATCTCATTAGTTGACAATCATATGTTTTCTATTCATCCTTAGCTTTTTCAACAATCTACCCATAATTTTAGATAGCATTAAACTTCAGGTTAAGATGGTAGTTAGACAATTATATTACTGTACGGTAGTAACTTGAAACTCAGCCTTCTTGTCCCATCCATGTTATTCTTACTAATGATTAGAGCATAAATTTAGTCTTCATATACTCTGCACTATATTTTATACACACGCCTTCATATTACCTCTTTTCTTTCTATATTGATTTTCAAACTAATCGATTGAGTTAATTGTCTCCCTCGGACACAAGTCTATTTAGTTTTTTCATATACCAATTTGACAACCATCATTCTATTAATTTAAGGAATCCTGTCATGTTCCACAGTATATGCAAACATGTTCATTCAAGTACATTTTACACATGCTTATCTTTATGTGTGTGTGTGTGTAATGTCATAAATAACCTTCATAACTTAATATTTATTATATACGAGCATTCATCAAAGAAACTGAGTCATTTCATTGATTAGTTTTTTTTTCTCACATCAAAGCATCGGACTCAATTCCGTTAGGTTCTCCTTAAATAAACAAACATTTAATGAATTGTGAAACGATGAACGTTTGATGTTGTTCCATAGTTTAAGAGAGTTAACAGGGATGGTCTGTTTAATCTAGATTTCTTACTTATTGACACTCGCCAATCTACCATTTAGGAAGGAACTTGTACTTTCTGTGAAATTCGAACCAATGTAACACACTCATAGACACCGGACAACATGGACCTCAAACGATATTAACTTACAAATTAGTTAGTTCAATTGCATAAAACTATAAATACATCCATTTTGAAATAAAATAATACATTGACGAGTTTGGAACAATATAATGTTACTTTGTAGGAGTTCGCATCTAGCCAGAAGGTACTTTGTGTGTTAAGGGAGCATGAAGAGTAGTGTGAGTAAGGAGGGCTGGAAAGGAGGAAAAAAATAGAAGATTAGTTGACGATCCAGCAAAAGTTCAAACAATACACTTTTGTCGTTAAAACCAATCAGCCACAATTAGAAATAACACAAGCTTCAGATTTAGATTATCTTAATCCGATACAACTTTACTCTATGTAATCTAATCTATCAAGTACAAGTTTGTGTACTCGGCTTAAAATCATAATGTTTCTCGTTTGAAACTTAGTTGAATTGGACTCAACGGAGTTCTAATCTACAACTTAATTAGTCGAAAGTTAGATACTTTTACCCCACTAAGCCATAACTTCACTGTACTAAACTAAGTAGCTTGTAATCTGTATTATAATCAAATGATATTTTCTCGACCTTCAACTCATTTACTTTAGTTTTTGTTGTAAAGAATTTCTTGTTTGATCTTATTTTATACTAACAAAAAGCTTTTTTACTGAAAATAATTGCTCTATTTCAAGATACATTGTAAATGATTGCAGTAACTAACTAATTAGGAATTGAAGGCAGAATTAGCGGTGTAATCTCTTTGTAATATATTTGTAACGAGTACAGAACTACGGAATCATTATTATAAGGTTGTTTTTTGTGAAAAAAAGTAATCATGGATACATATCTATGGAGCCTCAAAGCATACTTTAGTAGGCAATAGAAACATGCTCCACCCTCACATGCTCTGGTACGGCCGAGAGTGGAGAGAGTTCACTCTCCCACTCCAAATGCTCTCACATGACCACGCGTATATAGCCTCTTCCACACAAGTCCTACTCACTGCCTTCTCGTGGCATTACTGTTGTTTACGAAATTGAGAAGACGAAAAACAAATGTCCGACGTTTTAACCGGGTTGGTGGACACAATGAATCCACCTAGGGGAGTTGGAAAACCCTCATTCCAAACCAATGGTGCACATGAGTCTTCTCCAGTATCCTGAGGGAACAAATGGTGTATGAATCAATCGTTGGTGACCGGCTACCATGGGACTGCATCTCTTCATGATGCTTCATTGCCTTGTGGATCAGACCTTCAGGTCAAAGGCTCCGGGTGTGGCCTCCTAAGAAAACCTCCTGCTTCAGTTTGGGCGCCAGAGAAGTATCACAGCCCTCACACAAATCTCATTCGATTTGTGTGGCGCATATATATCTGGTGCTCCTTTGCATCAATATTTGTGTTTAAATAAAATAAAATAGAAACATGCTATTATTGTCTCCAATTGACTAGAATTATATAAGCTTTTTGGTGAAATATTAGTTCTTTTGGTATGTATGTGTATATGTTTTGTAGAGTTTGTTTTTTATAGTTATGGATGAATATTAATTGATTCTGAAATCATATGAGAGCATTTGGAGATGGAGAGCTGACTTTCCCCACTTTCGGCTGTACCAGGGCATTTGGGGACAGTAGTTGTAAGTATAAGGTTGTAGAAATTGTTGAGTTTAGCGCTCGAAGCTGAATGTCCTGGGTTCGTTCCCCGCAAGTGGGGTTTTGGATTTGTACTGCTAAGGGATCCCATGCTAGGACCAGACGGCTGTCAAGTGCTTTTAGGTTTTTAATAGTGATCTAACATTGATCGGTTCGTGATTTTAATGAAACTCAACAATCTTCACTTGAAATAAAACTGTTTAATTACTTTTGAAAAAGTGAGATTTGAATTAGTCACTTCCGTATTAAAGCTATTTTTCATCAAAGACAGCCATTTCATCTATGTTTTCAATAAACACCTTAATAATAGTCCATAATCAGAAGGGGTTTTGTGGAGATTTCAGTATTTTCATAGTTGAAATCATGAGTCAATTGAATTGGTTGAAGTTATACATTAACATCGTTGGATGCCGGCTCAGTGGTCTATTGGTTAAGTGCTCTGGCGCGGGACTGGTAGGTCCTGGGTTCGAATTTCGCGAGGCGGGATCGTGGGTGCGCATGAAACGACCATCCAGTGCTTCAAGGTGTTCCATGGTGGTCTAGATTCAATTGACTCATGATTTCAACTATGAAAATAGTCCATACTTAGGACTGAAGTTAACAGCTTTACGTCACATAATCAAGTACAATACAATTTAGTTACAATCTATACTTGTTTACTAGTTTTTCTTTATCTTATTATAGTGGGACTTGGTACATATGTAACAAAGTGAATTCAACTCATCATTCAAAATGTACTAGAAACTATTCAACTATTTGAATTCACTTAGTATTGTTTGTTTGGATCTTCCCATCGATGTGTTTAGGACTGCAACTGGTCAGTCTCTAATTGGCATATGTGCATACTGTGCGTATTGCCTCGATATACCTTAATTCACAAGCATGGTAAGCAGAGATGGATAGTGGCTAGCAGTGGAATCCAGGACGCGCGTTTCGTCCTATTTGGGACTCGTCAGCTGGATGTACCTGCATCTCAGAGTTGATGTTCACTCTGGGACTCGAACGCAGTACCCTCGCTTCAAACGCCATCGCGTTATCCACTCGGCCACTGAGTCCTGATAGCCACTTGCTTGTGCGATGGGGTGAAGTTTGAATTCACTTAGTATTGTTTGTTTGGATCTTCCCATCGATGTGTTTAGGACTGCAACTGGTCAGTCTCTAATTTCAACTATTCAACTATTTGATGAGAGTCATTAAGATTCCTTATAGTACATATCTTATTAATCCTATAATATATTCCGGTCACTAAACTCACTTTTAATCATATAAAATCATGAAAACATTCGTATATCTAATTCGTATATATAATATGCTATACATTTGTACTTTAAATCATTTCACCTAAATATTTAAATTCTAAAATCAACCATACTGAACTCTTCTACTCTCTCCTTGCATATTTAATATAATCAAATATAAACGTGAAACTATCAGATTTCATAAATATAATAGGTATATATATATATATATGATATGCTTGATGCTAAGTCGATTTCGCGGTAACGAACGAAGGCCAATATGACATAATGACACGATAAGCTAATCTAATCCGTTGTCCCAGGCCCCGCTAACTAGGTGAAGAAGTTCAAGGCAAAGTAGGGGAATATGTATTCTGTAAGCAGTCGAGTACAAGCAAGTTATAAAGGGAAAAACTCAAACGTATATATACAGCAACAAATAGTCCTTGGGCATCATTATAAAATAGCACATTCAAAGAAACAATGGACCAATAACGTTTAAGATGGTTTGCAAGTGGTAATTATGACGTGAAGGTAAAAAGAGCACTTTTGGCGCGAAAACAGCTAAATTTAAATTTTCAAAATAAAATTATAAAATTAAGCCACTTATCAAGTAAGTTCTGAGGATTTGACATCCCCAACAATATACATAGATATTTTACAATTTTGGATTGGATGCCGGTTCAGTGGTCTAGAGGTTAATAATAATAATAATTAATGGCTTTATTCAATATTATAATCTGGTACAATATAGAATTCTCAGCACGAGTTATTTCAACAAGTTTTTTTTACCAAAAAAAACCAGTAGCTACTGCGCCACCACAGGTCTTTTTATTGTTTGATCGATCCTGACGATAGATATAAAGATCACGTAATGATACTAGGCAATCATCTTGTAAGTCAGTCAACCAAGATTCTTGAATTGTGATGACACCACAATTACGATACATGTTTTGACTTAGCAGAAATTGGAGATAGTCCACCTTGTTAATTAGAGATCGACAGTTAGAGTTAAGCAGCTCGGGAATCGACATTTGATTAATGTTTATTCTCTAAAGCATATTGCCAAACACCACAATGTCTCTTATTGTACTTGTTTGTAATTTTTGCAACGAAAGGACGTAAGCTTTTCATAAACGCGCCTGTATAGGTTATGCGATCAAGAGACATAATGATAGGTTAAAACAAATTTTTAAAAAGCCCAGATAACTTGTTGAAATATTTAGATGGCAGAAACAGGTAGCCCAGGGATTCAAGCAGACCGCTCAAGCGCGAGACTGATAGGTCCTAAGTTCGAGTCTCGCGATACGCACTACTGAGGAGCTCCACAATACGACGAAACGGCCGTCCAATGATTCCAGGTTTTCCATGGTGGTCCATGGTGGTCTAGCTTCAACTGATTCATGATCTCAACTATTAAAATTTTTGGATTGGTTGAAGTTAGATATTAACACCGTTGAATACCGGCCGGCTCAGTGGTCTATCGGTTGAGTGCTCTGGCGCGAGACTGGTAGGTTCTGGGTTGCAATCCCGCGAGGCGGGTTCGTGGGTACGCACTGCTGAGGAGTCTCACAATGGAAGGAAACGGCCGTCAAGCAGTGCTTCCAGGTTTTCTATGGTTATTTAGCTTTAATTGACTCATGATCTCAACTTTATAAAAATTTTGGATTTGTCACAACACCAAAGTGATTTATTTATATATATACATGTTATTTACATATATTATTATTGTTTACGTTCGATATTTAGGACGGAAATCATAGACATAAGTTGATATGCATTATATGTATATGGAGTATTTGTTTATATTGTCTATTGTATAATAAATTGGTTGTTGTTTGTTTATTTATTTTTTCCTATTCAAATTTAAATGGATTTAATTTTGTGTCTTCGTTCTTGTTTGTTTGAACTAATGTTGTTAGTGTTTTGTTTCATGTACAATTTGTGGAAGGGGGTGTATGTAAATTAATATTGGTTGTTGTTTTTTTTTTTAATAAAAAAATTGGCAATATTTGGTTTCCAAAGTGTTTGAAATTGATTAAAACAAACTATTTTCATAGTTGAAATCATGATTCAATTGAAGTTAGAATACCATGGAAAACCTGGAGGCACTGGACGGCCGTTTCGTTCTATTGTGGGACTCCTCAGCAGTATGCATCCACGATCCCGCCTCGTAATACAACCAAATAGTGAGTAATTGACATGATACTTAAGTCAAATTACATGAAATACCTTTCCAGATATAGACTGTATGTTAGAGTATTTGATATAATTCAGTGTTTTTAGTGGAGTTTTGTTCTCTGAACTAGATGGTTTTGTCATGGATCTTTAATCGCTCTTCTGAACGACGACATCATCAGCACAAACTTCAAGTAGAGGTGAAGTGTTCACATTTCTCCACATGAGTCTCAGCTTGTCCTGTAGACCTCGATCTTGATTGGTTATTGTTGACCTGTCACTGTTTTTTTTCTTTATTCTGATTGAAGTCTTATGTAGAGAAATGCAAACACTTCACTTTTACTTGAAGTTTGTGCTAATGATATCGTTGTTCAGAAGAGCGATGAAAGCCCCACGATGAAACGATCCAGCTTAAAGAACAAAACTTTATCAAAATCATTCACTTCAGCTGCAAAACTTCACAATAACTCAGTGTATTTAAGGGTATTTGTGTAATTAGAAAAAAATCTATTCTGTCTTCACTTTGGATTTCAACCCTAACTTTTTTCCAGTTTTTAAACAAAAGAGAGAGAAAGCTTCTTACATCGTAACTGATGTGAGTTGATGACTAAAACCCTAATGGTTTATAACCTTAACTCATAACACTACCTCGACTTCTAATATATGAACTTGACCTTTTAAATTGACTGTAATGAGTAATTGAACGTGTATGGGTTAATTGGTCATAATCAACGTGTTGTTGCACTATATATTTATTCGTTAAGGTCATTAGTATTAGTGTACTTTTACCGATTACCGTTCAGTACTGACCTGAAATGTAATGTCAACTTGATGTATTCCTTTCTCATGAAAATCTTGATAACTTATATCATTAATTCAATCTTGTTTAATTTTGATATTGAATAGACTATTCTGTTGCATGTCTGTGATGTAGATGCTAACTATGTTCATTAGAGGATTTTACAAGTTTCTTTTCAGATGATCTCAAACCAAACTTTTAAGTATTCTTTTGTTTCCTTTTAAGGTGTCCAGGGTTTGGTTTGTACAAACTAGTAAAAATTCCTTTGTTAAATTAGTTCAATATACTGTTATGAAATCAAAAGTCTAAGGAAACTAAGGTTTATTTTCAGAGGATTATCATGGTGTGTGATCATTATGCTTTTTAATTTTATTTATTTAAACACATAAATATTGGTACAAAGGGGCACCAGATACATATGCACCACACAAATCTCATTTGATTTGTATAAGGGCTGTGATACTGCCCAGGTGCCCAAACTGAAGCAGGTGGTTTTCTTAGGGGACCACACCTGGAGCCTTTGACCTGAATGTCTGATACACAAGGCAGTGGAGCATCGTGAGGAGATGCAGTCCCATGGTAGCCGGAGACCAACGATTGATTCATACACCATTTGTTCCCTCAGGATACTGGAGCAGACTCATGTGCACCATTGGTTTGGAATGAGGGTTTTCCAACTCCCCTAGGTGGACTCATTGTGTCCACCAACCCGGTTAAAGCGTCAGACATTTGTTTTTCGTCTTCTCAATTTCGTAAACAACAGTAATGCCACGAGAAGGCAGTGAGTAGGACTTGTGTGGAAGAGGCTATATACGCGTGGTCATGTGAGAGCATTTGGAGAGGGAGAACGTACTCTCCCCACTCTCGGCTGTACTAGGGCATTTGGGGGGCGATAACATAATTGAAACAAACTTTTATGCAGTTCAATAGCTTAGAGATTTTTGTTGTATTTCTATTAATCATAGTTACTGCTTACTAAACTCGTGATCGCTAATTTAAAAAGAATTAACCTCTTCACTTCATTTTCTGTCAAACTATGTCATTTTTTTTTCTCTCCGTCGTCTACATATAAATTTTGAAACAAATGCGCACACGCACACCCACCTATCGATGTTGACATTTAATCACCATGTGCTAATATTTCATTGATAAAACTGTTATCTTTCATTTTAAAAAAAAGTTCAATCTCTTATTCTGTTCTTGACTTTCAACTATTTTAAATGAGAACTATAATTCTATTCACTCGTCAACTGGTTTCATTAACTGTCATATTGATGTTTACGACTGTAAACATTAACCTTCCCTTATCCATGATATTAATTGAATTGGTGATAAAGTTAACTAACCTATTTCCCGTTTATCAGTTATTTATGGTCTAGGAGTAGGTTGGAAGGAAACAAGGGGCGGCCAGACCAAAACGTGGAACAAATCCATGAAGTCACTGACAATTGGACTGAGCCATGCTGGTAAGTGTAGACTACCTGGTTGGGACTCGTGAGATGATAGCAATCGATGGTTAGAGACCTTGAATGACATGACTCAGAATCGTTTGCAATGGCGCAGGTTCATCCACTCTTTGTGCTCTACCAAATTCTAATCTTCTGAATTCTTCATGTCTCTATCTTTTTTTCTCTTTCCAACATTATTTCACTGTATTATACTCCTTCAATAACATCTTCAAACCCTAATCTTTCACATAGTGCTTATACTCTTACTACTTCTACCACAATGGGATTTGAATGGACAACTGGATCTCTGTGTTAATGTGGTATGGCAACTCGAACTGATGTACGTACTTACGAAGTTGTACGTTGTGACTGACTGACTTATCAGTAATTTTATGTGGTTTAAATTGTGAAAGTATTTTTTGGATCCCGTATTGAACACATCAATTCAGAGTAGTAGTCACGCCTTGGAAGAACAAAAAATCAAACTAACGTTTTAAATAAGTTTTTAAAGAAGAGGACCAACTTAGCATTGGATACTTTTGAATTTATACAAGGTTATTGGTTTAGTTTTATGCTATCAGTTTATAATAATAGCTATTTTGAAATCTTGATCTACTTCTTCCTGCTTCATTTACTATAAAGAACTGTGTAATCTATCTGAGTTCATATGTCTGACTCTTTAGGGATTCTTTACATTTATTCTTCAATAATACTTTTTCTGAAGTGTATATGTGTATGTAATTGTTCATGCGTGAATCAAACTGTTGAATGATACCAATATTATCAGTAATGATAATGATAATAATAACATGAATACGTTTCAGTTTGTCCGTTTCTCTCTATCCCCTACCACTCTCTCTCTCTGTTGTCCCAAATTACATTTTGCAATCTTTGCAATTGAAAAACCATACATGTTTATACTGTATATCTAGGGTTAGATAGTATAATCTCTTTGAATTATTTCGTCACAGATTTGGTTCCAGTTATTTTTGTACAAAATATAGAGGGAGATCAGATATCTATTAGTAATGGCTAAATCATACTTGGCTTTCAGTTAGTTCCGAATTCCAACCATACACCTACATCACATACTCCAGTTTTATGGCAATTAGGTACTGCCACCAGTCCTCATGGTGGTTTCTAGCCCCGAGTTGATAAACCTATATTTGATTTTAAAAAATATAGTCAGTTTTTGATTAACAGGCTGTTAAAAGTAATTCAATAATCGCGTCCTCTATTTGGAGGTAAGGGCAGGGTTAGCAAGTATTTCTGATGATTTTTCAGTTTCGGATGAAGTTATTTATTCTCCCTATTAGTAAAAGGGTGTTGTATAGGCTGTTAGCATCGTAAAGCTATATACATGCATATTTGTATATAACAGTTCAGTGCGAAAACAAACAAACAAAAACTTATTTAAGAATTTAGACTGGTTAGTAAATCATGTATAGTTTATTTGTGGAACATATCATTCTAGCTTAGGGATGAAGTAGTAAGACTTCATCAATTGAGATGGCTGGGATACGTGTTACGTATGCCCAACCACCGACTGCCCCGATGTGTGATGTTCTGTGGTGTAGGAGTAGGTTGGAAGAAAGCTGGGGGCGGCCAAACCAAAACGTGGCACAAATCCATGAAGTCACTGACAATTGGACTGAGCCATGTTGGTAGGTGTAGACTACCCGGTTGGAATCTGCGTTTTGAGAAACCCCACATGTTAGGACGGAACGGACTTCCAGTGCTTCCAGGTTTTCAATGGTTTTTGTCCTATGGGAGTTGACTGGACATGTTACTACGTATCATCATGATCGTGCTAAGATCCCAAATACAGTTATTGGGGTAAATATAAACAGAGTCGTTTCATACCGAGACTGTGAGAGGGAAAATTCTAAAATACCAAGATAATAACTAAATATCATAGAGCTAACGAACATTTCTAATTGATCTTGTTGTAATGAAACTGTTGAACTAAGTTTGATAGTTTTAACTCATCTTATCATTCCACATATATGACATTCAAATAAACATAAACTAAATTCCATAACTAGAGCCGAATTTTAAAATTACATCCATTGTGTTCCACTATTGTTGCCATAGATATTAACTAGTATTTATATTCAACCACATTCGATGTTCATGAATAGCCTATTCTGTTTTTAACAAAATGATAAAAAAGAGTTCTATTACCATATTCCTTTCTCTCAACTTTCTTCTCCATCCTACTTTTTTTTCGATCGAAAACATTGATAATCATAAATTCCTTCATTTTTCTCTCTCACTATTTATTATTATTTTGTAATGGAACACGTGGAAATGGAACCACAATCAATATGTTCCATGTCATCTATAGTGGTTTTCAACATGTATGTATGCATTTGATTGTATGATGACAAATAATTTATCAGGAGGGGTTTTGTGGAGATTTTAGTAATTTTATATAGTTCAGATCATGAGTCAACTGAAGCTAGACCACCATGGAAAACCTGGAAGCACTGGACGGTGGCTTATCGGTTAAGTGCTCTGGCGCGAGACACGTAGGTCTTCGGTTTGAATCTCGCGAGTGCGGGATTGTGGACGCGCACTGCTGAGGAGTCCCACAATAGGACGATATATATATGTATAATTCGTTACGATGTATCGATGTATTTTCATTGCTCCCTCCTCTTCCCGTATATTTGTAGAAATATCGACTAATTATCCAGTGTTCATTATGATGTAACTGTAAATATTATTGATGCTTAGATGAAAGCAAACTGTCTACTTAATCATTCATCTTCGTCTTCATATATTTGCCCGGTTGTTGGGGATGCTAGATTCCCAGAATTCACTTACTTTTGTAATTTCATTTTGGAAATTCGGATTTCTCATTGTCGCACCAAAAGCGCTCATTTTCACACTCATATTGTATTTTACTCTTGTCAGGGCGTTAAATGTCATTGGTTCGTTCCGTCTTTTAATATGCTATTTTGTGACATTTCCCAAGGACATTTTATTCTGTATATATACGCTTGAGTTGTGTGCTTGTTGTTGTTCGTGTTTTTGGCTGCTTGTGGAATGTACTTTCCCTCAACTGAACCTGGACTTCTCACCTGAGTTGGTGGGGCTGGGACATATTGAAATAGTTTAGTTGTCTTGTCGTTGTATCGCTGATCTTTCGTTCCGTTTTCCGATCTCGTAATCTCTTCAAACACTTAGCACTGATCATACGTTGTAGCTAACCGACTGGTTGACTTCCTTTTGAATTCGACTTCTAGTCTTTACGCTACGTTCTTTTGTTCTTGCTTTATTCAACTTCTATTTTTGATTTAGTCCACCCAGTACTCACAGACACACATGTACACACTCTTTTAGATGTTGATAGTACTAACTACAAATAGCGAATGTAATCCTTTTTTCTCAATGTACGAATCCGTCTGTTTGGGAATGAATGTAATGTTATTCCCTTTATTTTCCAACTGACTAATTATCCTATTTAGACAAATTTTCATATATTTCGATTCACCTGTCTTTTTTCTTTCTATTCATGTATATCTAAAATATTTTTGCCTCAGTTCATTCTTATCACGTCGGTCTATCCACATCAATCTACAAGAAAAAAAGATGACATACATGTAAAGTGAATTTTCTCTTGTAGAGGATTTTGTCAAGTTACTTTTTGCTTACTACTAATGCTAATACTACTTAATTCTCCGATTTTTTTTTGTTTCTTCGGCTACTTCACATCTTATTTTAATAAAGTAGGTAGTTTTACATGTGAATATTGATTATGCTTGAATGACATTCCCTTTTTTAACTCATAAGATGTTCTCTTTTTTGTTTAATTACTAATATGTTGTGATTTAGAACAATGCATATAAGTGAACAATATTGTTTTCTTTCATATAGTTGAGATCACGAGTCAATTGAAACTAGACCACCATGGAAAACCTGAAAGCACCGGCCGGCCGTTTCGTCCTATTGTAGGACTCCTCAGCAGTGCGCATCCACGATCCCACATCAAAAAGACTCAAACACAGTTCTTGAGTTATGCCCTGTCTATCATTTACTATCTCCCTCATTCACAGCCGCATTTGGCTAAATCATGTACAACACCGTTGGATACCGGCTCAGTGGTTTATCGGTTAAGTGCTCGCGCGCGAGACTGGTAGGTCTTTGGTTCGAATCTCGTGAGATGGGATCGTGGATGCGCACTGCCGAGGAGTCCCACAATAGGACGAAACGGCCGTCCAGTGCTTCGAGGTTTTCCGTGGTTGTCTAACTTCAATTGACTCATGATCTGAACTACATAAAATTACTGAAATCTCCACAAAACTCCCTTCTAATATTGTTTTCGATTATATTATCATTAGGCTTCCTTCTGATATTCGGTAATATTTTAATACATATCTGAATGTATTAAACCAATCAAGACAATTTATGATAACAGTGGAATAGATTCCATAAGTAAACATGATAAGTAAAAAGTATAAATTGATAGTTTGATGACATGTGTACTAATTGTGATAAGAACAATAAAGACTTGAAGTAGGTCAATGACTTGAGAAAATATTCGTTAAAAATTATTAAAATTACGTAATAAGAGGTGTTCAAATCATTAGATAGTAAAGCGTATAAATTCACTCGGTGTTGTTTACTTGAATCTTTCCAATGATGTTTAGGACTGGAATTGATCAGTTTCTTATTGGCATATGTGCATACTGTGCATATTGCTTCGATTATTGCCTTAAGTCACAAGCATTATAACCAGAGATGGAAAGCGGCCAGCGTTGGAATCCAGGACATGCGATTCTCCCTATTTAAGACTCGTCAGCTGGATGTACCAGAGTTGATGTTCACTCTGGAACTCGAATATTTGAAAAGTGCGATAAAAGAAAATAAACAAACGAAGAGCATTGAAGAGAATAATAAATAAAATCGTTTGTTAAGGCTGATTCGGCCAAAAAAGAGATAAGGGTGTTGCCAATTTTTTATGAATACAAGGAATTGGTTTGTTAGTTCAAATCTCTATAGCTTCAGTGGTCTGCTTGAATGTCTGGGCTACCTGTTCTTACCATCAGTGTGACCACTATTCTAGATAACCTGACATCGTGTGAACTGCATTTAAATGTTGGGTGATTGGAGGTAATCGGTGAGAAGCCCCTAGCATGTGAGACTATGATAGGAAACAACCATAATCATGCTAGAGATACAATCCATATTAAATATCTTCTAAGTGTTACATTGAGTGAGCAATGCTGAGGTTAGATTCAGAGTACTAGGTAAAGATGACAAAATTGTAAATGTGGTAGTAAATGTTCGTCGATTGGGTTGGTTATCACATGCATTTCATACACAATTACCACCACCTCCGTAAGCGATATTTACTAGTGTAGGAGTCGGTTTATCAAAAAGTTAGTCATGGCCAAACTAAGACATGACCTCAGTCCATGAAGTCATTGATCGTTGTAATGAGCTGAGTTGTGTAAGAAGACACAGATAACTTCTATAGACTCCATGCAATTATCGTAGTCAATGGATTTGAGACATTGGATGGTATGACTCAGAATCTACCCACAAATTCATTTTTCTCGGATCTTATTTTTTATGCTTAATCTGTTCTACTACTACCGGTACAGTTACTGTCTCTACTTTGCTGATATTTGTTTCGGTAATTAATTCCCGGACTCATAATAAAAAATAAAACAAGCGAATTTTAGTACTGAAAACGAAGGATATGCTCATGTCGGTATATACATGTAAATCATATTAAAACATCTTAGGCGTTTATTTTGATATTAAAACTGACCTACTTAAGAGTCAGTTCAATATACACTTCTTTTATTGTTATTATCATATCATATAATCAAGGTAAATCCAATCGTATAGTATAATAGGTCTATTGTAAAGTGTACCCACTTTCTCATAATGTTATCCTGAATTATATATATATTTGATACATTAGTAGTACATTGAATGGTAAGAAGGAGATTGGATTTACCAATTTGTATTCAATGTGTTACAATGATAAAATACTCTCAGTGTTGTTAAGTTATAAAGGTTATTCTATTGTTTAAAAGAGACGGTAAGTGTGAGTCATCTTTCAAACAAAAAAAAAAGATTGAATGAACTTTGAGTTTTCAGTTTAAATACAAATTTGACTTTGATTTCTATATCAGTTAGGATAACAATATTAAACTGAAAACTTTCGGGTATGTATAATGGTGGAATTGGTGTACTTTGATCATATTTATTATCAGCCTAAATAAATAGGATTATCATTAAAATCATGGATCAATTTAAGTTAGACCTACATTCAAAACCTGGAAATATCAAACGGTCATTTCGTCCTCGTATGGGCTCCTTAAAAATGCTCATCCACGACCCCGCATGTGGGAATCGAACTCAGGGCATTCGGTTTCAGGTGAGAACACCTAACCTCTAGACTACCGAGCCGGTATCCAACAGTACTTATGTCTAATCCCGATCAATCTATTACATTGCGCGACCATCTCCCATTGTCTTCGTTGGGTAATTGTCTCATAATCTCCATGAATGACTCCGTACGTCACGGGAGGTTGGGTACACACTGTTGTAGACTGATTTGTGGTTAGACATTAACACCATAGGATGCCGGTTCAGTGGTCTAGAAGCGAAGTGTTTTCGCATACGGGGTTACTATATACGATTATAATCATTACTTTTAAGTAAGATAATGTTATGAAATTTCATGGATACTACTATTTGAGCTATATGAGTCATTGATTTTTGATTTTCACCACTGATAAAGTGAATCATTGATATTTTGATGGGCTCTAGTGAAAGCATTTATGGGTTAACTCGTACTAATCAGATGTTGACATGATGAAATTCTATGTAAATAGAAAAAACTTCAAATCAATTTACCATTTTCTAACCTATTCTCCAACTTTGTATACACAATAACAAAATAACAGTGAATTATTTTTTCTTGTACAAGATGATTATCAAATAGAAATGAATCAGATCCTACGTTATAACATAGCTGCCTTATTTTCTCTGTTTCGTTATTCAAAGCAACTATTTTCATGTTCAGTGAAATGTATCACCTATGTTAATTTGATTATTAATTTTAAAGCTGTATCCTCTATGTATGTAGATGTGTGTGTGTGTGTGCAGTCAAATGTAGTCACTTTCTGTATTCGACTTGATGAAAATGAATGATTAACATCCACGTGTAATCCTTTTCATGCACCACTCAATATTTAGCATTAATTAAAATTAACCAAATAATAATTATACTCAGGGGATAATTTTAATATCGCAGCAGTACACTTTGTTGTTGTTATTGCTTAGTTAGTCTGTCAGACAGTCAGTAATATGCAGTGTAGAGCCTGGGACTTATATGCATCGGTTCATGTTACCACACAATTTCAGTACAGCGAGATGAAACTATCAAGAAATATTCCAGAATTCTAGGATTAGTAACAGTATCAATAGTAGAAGAAAACACTAGGCATAGACAATATGATTCGATAAGAAAAAGTACATTCGTAAAATAAGAAGTTTAAGGTGAGTTTAGAACTGAAGATCTACGTGAATCTAAAGAGTGAATATATTTTAGCCTTTATGATCGATTCTGAGTCATGTCATCCAACGTCTCGAGCTACTAACCTCTGTTATCAGGTAGACCGCAACCGGGTAGTCTGTACTTACCTACGCATCTCAATCTAACAGTCATTCACTTCATGGAATGGTACCATGTTTTGATTTCGCTGCCACCATCTATTTCCCAACCTACTTCTGCACTGCTATTTTGGAAACTATTACTCTCTTTGATGTTTTAATGGGTACATAAAAAACATTAAATTAATCAAGACAATTTATGGATCAATGATAAATGGTTAGGAAAGGTTACATTATTAATCGTAATAGGTAAAACGTACAAATTTATAGTAAAATGATTAGCCGATTCATGATAACATTGCCAAGACAACATGAAAAAAATATTGTCCTTATTTGATATATCTCAACTTTTTATTATTGGTCTTCATTTGTACAAATGTGATAAGGAATGTGCGTAGGCATCAGCAGTACATATTGCTTAGTAACCTGTACTGTATCCCGGGTACATTGTGGCATTTTTTTTTCTATATATATATATATATATCTGAAGACGACTACATCGATGTAGATGTTCACTAGTAATTTATATAATCGAAATCTATACTAAACAAGTAAATCAATTTACGCGACTAAACGATGAATATAACATAGTCCTTAGACTAACTCACAAGAAATATCTACTTGTTATATCGTTATAATTTATGGCCCTGTCAAGTATCACGTGACAAAACCACCAGCAAGAATACCAATTTCTATGACCTTGTCCTTGAGCTAACCTATGACACACCAACCATCACTGATAGCCATGAGCCAACTCTAAATCCTTATTGATCTTTGATACATTAGCTTCCCTCTTTACCCTGTCCTTTGAGTCTAGAACACAATAATCAGCCTCTGCCATATGAATATCGTATTTCAGACACGTTTATAAACAAAATCAAGGGAAAGCTTCATTGCATTGTAACTGATGTGAGTTGGTGATGAAAACCCTATTGGTTTATAACCTTAACTCATAACGCTACCTCGACTCCTAATATGTGAACTTGACCTTTTAAATTCATTGTAATGAATAAATGAACATGTATGGGTTAATTAATCATAATCAAAACTATTACTGCACTATAAATGTATCGTTTATCACTGTTATGGATTTTATAACTGGACACTTCCAATATTGGTTAATAAAAGTATTAGTATACATTTATTAATGAGGCTAATTGATAGGGGGATGGGCATAGCAAATTAAACACCAACTAGCTAAATGAACCTTGATCAACATGCCATAATTAAAAGTGTTTAAACCAGTGATCTTCGGTCGAGTGCTTTAATATATAATTTTTGTTCCTGTATATGAAAATTATATCTAAGTCATTTATGTATAAAGTGATCGCTTAGTGATCAAAAGAGTACTTGGAATTCCTTCAAAAGATCATAGCTTTGAACCCTATCCTTAGTTTGTTCTTTAAGTCAAATGATTTTTAGCCATAACGGTGAATATCTTTACAGATAGTTCTTTGGATTCAAATCTCGAGAGCTTTTAAGTTACTTTTAAAAATTCAGAACCAATATCAAAGTGTATACATACATCTTACTCCTACCTGTTTTTTTTATCACTTTTCCCTGGAAGAAACTAATCACTTTCTCATGTTCAGCGTCCTAGCAACCAAATATTGATAGGTTTCACTTAGTTCTCAATTTGACCCTAATGAAATGCAGTCTATCCTTTATTGTGTTCCAGATTTATTATTATTATTATTATTATTATTATTATTATTATTATTATTATTATTATTATCTATTTTTTTTACGGTGATCTATCTTATTTAGGTCAAATTGAGTGTGGAGTCGCTTATTAACCAATTAATTCTTATCTTGTTTCGCTTAAGTACATACTCATAAATCAATCTGAATCATACTACTAAATGAATTATTAATTTATAGTTAATGTACATACAAAATGGATTAATTGCAAAGCTGGTTTTAAAAAAAAGCTTGAATCAAAGTGTTAATTAACACTTTGTCATTCATTACTGTCTGTTAGCGGGAAATAAACCGGATGAAGGCACGTTATGTGCATGATCGTGACGGTGTATGCTGATTGGTTAATTCTAAACCAATTAGCTCTGGCAGATTGTTGGAAAAAACATCTAGAAGCTTCTTTATGCATATACTATAAATATATGAACATTTATCCTAACGATTGATTGCTGTCCACCTACTCTTGTTATTTTGGATACAATTTCGTTCCTATTCAACGTGTTCTAATTTTTGGCCTCTTGTCGAGTGTCATTGTATGTGAATACTAAGCAATAGAAGTAGCTGGGTCGTTTATTAGCAAAACAAATTATAATACTGTCTGATTTTGATTTTTTTTTATTATCTGTAATCAGGCTAGCTTAGTGGTAATGCCATTGAGCTAAACATTGATCAATAGGCATTCAAACTGAGTCCATTTAAAGATTAACACCGTGGACTGACTCTAATTAGAAAACTATGGAATACCAGGAAGCATTAGACGGTTGTTTAGTCATCATGAGACTCTTGAACTGTGCACATTTATTTCTCTTCACTAGTAATCGGATCCAAAACAATAAACCCTTGTGTTAAGCACTTAACATTCAGACCATTGAGTCGGTATTTAGTGGTTTGTATTTTTAGTTTCAATCGATCCGCGTTACGGCGTAATCGTCATCCATTGCTTTCGGTGTATATATGCATATATTGCCCTACGATCGTGAATGAATACACGAATTCACATTAGTGTGATCAGAAAAAGAGGGTGAGGATTGGTGCTTATCTCAGCAAATCAATAAATACTTGGTTGAAATCGAAAACTAATTTCTTCTCCATGGGTGTCTGGAAAGACGGTGAAAACTTCACGACTAAACCACGCAATACAGAGAACACAGTGCTTTCGAAATCTCTATTCTAATTTACAAGTATTCTCTATCGTATAATTTCTCTAATGAACTAAACATCTGATACTATACAGTACTAATGATGTTAGACACTTGATCAGGGTTAAGATTTTTTTATGCCTGTCCTTGAAAACCGCGTTTTCTCTCAACTTCATCGTAATTATGCTTAAACTTCCATACTCTACAATCGTTTTACATATGCTAGCATGTAATTACATTAAGATGGAACAGAATGGCACCGAGAATGTAGAACTTGGTTGGATGAAAGGATAGATAAATCAATAATTGGACCCGTATTTATCAAACTGACATTTTCAATCGAAGCACATTTTATTCACCATTTATTTCAGACATCTGATGAATTCTATCCTTGGCTTCCAAACATACTCAAATTTGTTAAGCATTAATGGTACTACTCTTGATTACTCAAACTGAATTGAATAGATCAAAGTTTAAATATGTGACTTAGTAATTGAAAGTCAAACAACTTCTAATTCCGTGATCCAATGCACCACCGTTTCTTTGACCAAAACGTGGCACAAATCCATGAAGTCATTGACAAGTGGACTGAGCCATGCTGGTAGGTGTAGACTACCTGGTTGAGATTCGCGAGATGATAGCAATCGATGGTTAGAGACCTTGAATGACATGGCTCAAAATCGTTTGCATTGGCGAAGGTGCATCCACTGTTTGTGTTCTGCCAAATTCTAATCTGAATTCTTTATGTCCCTTTCTTTTTTCTCTGTCCAACATTATTTCACTGTATTATACTCCTTCAATAATATCTTCAAACCCTAATCTTTCACATACTCTTACTACTTCTATCACTATGGGATTTGAATCGACAACTGAATTTCCGTGTTGATGTGGTATGTCCGTACTTACGAAGTTCTACGTTGTGACTAACTGACTAACTAGTTGATGATGACTTGGACTAATTCTTCTTATTGAATAGAATTTTATACTCCCCCCCTATAATTTAGACTTCTATTTTGGTGAAACACACTCACGCACACACGCAGGCACAGATGTAATTCCTGAGAACGACTTAATTCTTTATTTTTTTTCTTTAAATATGGCATCCCTTTCTTTATATTCAATGTGTGTTGTTATATTAATTTGACAGATTTTTTCCCGCCTAAGAAAGTTACTTATATTTCTAAATTTTACCAATATTTAAATGTATCATCTTTATATTCCGTATAGATTTCTATGTGTGTATCCCCCTATATATTCAACTAGAGTCAATGTTATTGTATGAAGAGCTTAATCCAATCCAATGTTTATATGTGTATTTGTGTGTACTAGAGTGGTGTATCAGTTTGAGTCTTAAATTATCCGGAAATCTATTCACTTAGCTGGAGGGCATCTTTAACAATAGGTGTAGCCATTAGATTTCCAAATAAAGTCAGGAGGATTATTGTTATAAAAACAGAAAAAAGAAATTTCTCATGTTGAATAGAAATGATTAATGATGCTTTTATTAAGTACCAAGCAGTTTAAACTGATGAAATTATGAGTTATTAATATGCTAAGATTTTAACTAGAAACTATTATCTAGTCAACTAACCACTGGAACTAACAGAGATGTATCGTTTTAATCTGGAACTTCTCATCAGTTTATGGATTTTGTCAATCTAATTAAAACATTAGATTAGTTCACTAAATCACTGGTTTTAAACACTCTGGATAACTGAGGGTGGGAAGAGTTCACTGTTTCTATCTCAAAATGTTCTGATATAGCCACAGATTTATTAGCATTTGTCAGCGGAGTCCAACACACTTCTGTCACATTGCTAGTGTTTTTATAGGAGACGATGAAAAATCGCTATCCGCAGTTTAAATCGGGTATTGGATTTACAGTGGCTCCATCGAAGAGAGTTGAAAACTTTAATTACAATGGTATACATTAGCTTCAGTACCATAAAGGAGCAAATGTCGTACTAACTCATTTCGGTTATCAACGGCAATGAAACTGTATCTGGTTATGTTTGTCCACTGTTTTCTAGATTAGATCTTTAAGTCAAATGGCTTGAAGAGTGAAGTTTCCTAAGAGAATTATTGGATTTAGTCTAGGCGTTTGAACAATAGGCATCCCAACCTATACACAAAAATTTATGTGATACATTTTTTATAGATTCGTATTTTGTTAGGAATTATATTCCATTAATAAATAACAATATAAGAGAGCGTTAATAAAGAAGTCTGTTTAATCTATTATACAATACAAAAATATATACCATTTTAACTTTGTGTTATGTCCCGATAACAATAGTGAATGGTAACTTTGGGATCCATTTATGGACCGATATTATGCATATAGTATTCATCATATATTTGTTAACTAACACAACTATTCATATTCATGTTCCCCTTATTATAAGCTTTATTTTGACCTATAGACCATTATTATACGATTTACCATTCTTGAGTTATCCCTAGTCTATTAATTACTACCTCCCACATTCACAGCCACATTTGGCCAAATCTTGTACAAATGTTATTTACTATTTTATTGGTACAGTGCTGTTTGATTTATAAACTCAGTATGTTTGAAATATAATGATTCATACTGCAGAGGCTGTTCTGGACTCAACTGGCTGGGCTAGGCAGAAAGCAGGACCGACAAGTGCTCTAGACTGCTCGTACGGGTTTCGTGTGTCACTGGTCCGATCGATAAATCACTGCTATCTGATTGGCGGTCTTGTCACCTCATACGTTAACAGGGCATCCACTCGGCCACAAGTTACAGCGCTTTGTACATGAGTTCACCAAATTTTATAACTATTATATCTTAGATTTATTTAGTATTATTTGTTTGAATCTTCCTATTGATGTTTAGTACTGCAACTGATCAGTCTCTAATTGGCATATGTGCATACTGTGCGTATTGCCTCGATATAACTTTAATTCAGAGACATTGTAAGCAAAGATGGATAGTAGGTTGCATTGGAATCCAGTTTGACGCACGTTCTGTTGTCCTATTTGGAACTCGTCAGCTGGATGTATCTGCATCTCAGATTCGATGTTCACTCTAGGATTCGAACCCAGTACCTTTCGCTTCAAACACCATCGCGTTATCCACACTATTATGACTCAGTGGCCGAGTAGATAACGCGATAGCGTTTGAATCGAACAGTACTGGTTTCGAGTCTCAGAGTGAACATCAACAAATCTGAGATGCAGGTACATCCAGCTGACGAGTTCCAAATAGGACAACAGAACGTGCGTCAAATTGGATTCCACTACTAACCACTATCCATCTTTACTTACAATATTATATCTTAGATTATATAATACCATGAAGGGAAAGTCTTTCATATTCCCAATATATATTATTGTTTCTTTGTTTATCTTCTATGAAAAATAATCCCATTTCCTTTTAATGAAAATCAATAATTTACATATTTCATTTATTATAATAACAATTATGATATATATATTCTTGATCATTGAAGCAAATAAACTACGGAAGAACTGAGTCACATTCATTGTTTATACAAATTAACCACGTATATATATATATATATATATGGGGGGGGGTAGGGGGGTAGGTAATGTTGGACGAGACAATGAAAAAAGATATATCACTTCCCTATAATTTATAATTTTGTTTTCTTATGTTGGTAGACAAAATTTTTTTTATATTTTATTTATATGAATGAATAAGGAGGGGTGTATGAATTTTTCATTTTTAGTTTTATAAAACAATAATAAATACACCTATACATGCTACTGGCATATTAAATGAGAAAAATAGACGAAGTGAAAGTAGAATAAGGTTAATTAATTGAAACATGAATCGATTAAGGATAATATTGTTTCTTATATATAAATATATACAGACTAATGTGGTCTCCACTATTAACCCATAATCATTGTGTTCAGTGTTAATAAATTAGTATGTTTATAATAGTTGAAATTATCAGTCCATTGAAGCTAGACCACCATGAAAAACTTGGAAGCACTGGACGGCCGTTTCGCCCTATTGTGGGACTCCTCAACAGTGCGCATCCACGATCCTGCCTTGCGAGATTCGAACCCAGAATCCAGGTTTCTCATAGAGGTCTAGATTCAATTAACTCATGATTTCAACTATATAAAATTACTAAAATCTCCACAAAATCCCCTTCTTTTTTTCTCTAATAATAATATTATTTAATTATGATATCATTTATCGTTTATTATGGGAAACCATAAGTAAACTGATTATTAATGGTTCGAGTTTAAAGCATTTACAATTGTAACGACTAGGTTTATTATGTTTGAATCCAGTTCCATCTATTTCGGTATAGGGGCAGTTGTTTAGTATCACTATTCGCCCTCACTCTCTCTCACGCACACATACAGAATATGGCTTATAACCGAATGAATACGTCTTTACTTGATTAACGAGTTATTGGATTGACGTGTTTTTATTCTAATTTTCTTATAATTTACTTTACATTTTTATAACCAGAAGGGGTTTTTGTGGAGATTTAGTATTTGCGTAGTTGAAAGCATTAGTCAATTGAAGGTAGACCACCAAGGAAAATCTGGAAGCACTGGGCGGCCGTTTCATCCTATTGTGGGACTTCTCAGCAATTCGCATCCACGACCTCGCCTCACGAGATTCGAACCCAGAACCTATCAGTCTCGCGCGCGAGCAATTAACCTCTAGACCACTGAGTCGGCCGTCATCTAACAGTGTTCATGTCTAACTTCAACCAATCCACGAAGTTGAGCAATCGTTCACCAATTGTTTTCAGTGACGAAACTAATGCTTCCAGGTTTTCCTTGGTGGTCTAGCTTCAATTGACTCATGATCTCAATTACATATTTTTCTTTGTCATTTTGCATAGAGTAAATACAAAGATTTGAACAGGATAACATGAATTCATTTGATTTCATTCAGTTGTTATCAGCTTCTAACAACTTGTACTATTTACAAGTTATAATTATAAAATAAATTCAACTTACTTATATGAAGGAGTCTAGTTGAAATTTGCCATGATTAAAAAAGAGTATAGTCTAGAAAAGATGTAAGTAAATTAAATCGACTCAGTTTTTATTATTTTATTTTATTTAAACACATAAATATTGGTACAAGGGGGCACCAGATACATATGCACCACACAGATCGAATGAGATTTGTGTGAGGGCTGTGATACTGCCCAGGTGCCCAGACTGAAGCAGGTGGTTTTCTTAGGGGCCCACACTCGGAGCTTTTGACCTAAAGGTCTAGTCCATAGGGCAGTGGAGCATCATGAGGAGATGCAGTCCCATGGAAGCCGGTGACCAACAGTTGGTTCATATGCCATTCGTTCCTTCAGGATATTGGAGCCCATGTGCACCATTGGTTTGAAATCAGAGTTTTCTAATTCCCCTATGTGGCATTTCCATGTCCACCAACCCGGTCAAAGCGTCGGACATTCGCTTTTCGTCCTCTCACTTTTGTGAACAACACTTCCGCCACGAGAAGGCGTTGAGTAGGACTTCCCTAGCAGTGGCTATATATTCGCGTGGCCATATGAGAGCATTTCGAGAGGGAGAGCAGACTCTCCCCACTCTCGGCCGTACCAGGGCATTTGGGGGCAATCGACTAAGTGAAATATCGTAAATATATATCTTATTTGAAAAAAAGGTTATACATTCCTTTGTATTGGCTTTTTTTTCAAATCCTACTACTGATACTTAGGACTGCAATTGATCAATTTCTTCCACATGCTTGTGGCTATCTGAACTCAGTAACTAAGTGAATAACGCTGTGGTGTTTCAAAATAGCACTACTGGGTTCGAGTCCCAGAGTGAACATCAATTCTGGGATGCAGGTACATCCAACTGACGAGTTCCAAATAGGATAAATCACGGGTCGTGGATTCCACTACTAGCCACTGCCATCCATATTTTTGCATTATTTGTAGAGGTTGCGCAATCGCTAATGTTTATATATATATAGTTCAGTAATAGTATATCAACCATTTTCTCGATGCATATTAGAATTCTTGACATAATTATATGTCAAATCAACATTATATCTAACTGAACCATTCATTTTATATATATAGTTGAAACCATGAGTCAATTGAAGCTAGACCACCATGGAAAATCTGGAAGCACTCGACGGTCATTTCGCCTTATTGTGGGACTCTTCAACAGTGCGCATTCACGATCTTGCCTCGTGAGCGAGATTCGAACCCATTCATTATTTAAAATCTTTTTATGTACATAAGTGTCTCTTAGCTAGTTTTTTTGTTGTTGATTAATTCAATGAAATATACCGACATAGTACTAGTGTAATCATACAAACAGTAAAAGTTTACTTGGATTGACAAATTGTCACATACAGAATAATGTTCAATGCAAATGTAACTCATAGTTTTCTTATCAAAATATTTATCGAAAATACAGTCGTCTAACATATTTCTGCACAGGTGTATTTTTTGTTATTTATTAACCTTCTGATAGGTATATACCATATGTATGTACATACATAGTGTTAATCACGATAACAACTATCCGTCACATACATACACACATATACATAAACTTAAAGTGTCTATACAGCATAGTTAGTTGGATTGATATAAATAAGACAAGTTCACACTTCTATTTTGCACACTTTTAGTCACAAAAATAAAAAAAAGAACAGAACAATAGAGTTATTGATTTGTGCTTCCGATATTTTTGTGTTTTAAGATCAGTTTATATGTATATTCAGTAGTTCATTGTACTATTTTATGGAATTGGACAAGTTCAACTGCATAATTTTCTTGAATATCCATATGTGTTATTGAGTGAGTGAATGGGTTGGGCAGTGTGTATGTATGTGTAAATGTGTTATTTAAGTGTGTAAGTAATGCACGCAACAGTCATAACAATAGTAACAACACAGTAACAGGTGACAAAACAATTTTTCTCTTTTTTTTCTTCTGTAAAAGATTGACAAACTGTGAATAATTACACCTGGTTTAGAATTTGTTACCTGAGGAAGTAATTGTAGCATTGGTAGGAGGAGGAGGAGGAGGGCTACACACTGATTAGTGTTATTTTTTTATATAAAAAAACGAAATATCTAATTCACTGATTATTAATCCTCACTTGAATTTGTTTTTTTAGCATTAAATATAATTATCGCTAGAAGAAATAGACAGAGAAGTTGTCTGTGAACTCAAATGTTATATATGTGCATGTGTGGATACAA
The DNA here is from genome assembly GCA_944470415.2 of Schistosoma rodhaini. Classification (NCBI taxonomy): domain Eukaryota; kingdom Metazoa; phylum Platyhelminthes; class Trematoda; order Strigeidida; family Schistosomatidae; genus Schistosoma; species Schistosoma rodhaini. Next base: position 39,659,862 of record OX104037.1, read on the forward strand.
TCAATCTGTACTAAATAAATAGTCTTGTTAACGTACAATTTCCAAAGACAACATTTACTGTACTGTCATCATCATCTTCATCAGCGGCATCATCATCATTATCATCATCTAAAATGAACCATTTTGATGTTGGTTTGTTCTCTGAGCCGGATGGTTTGGTCGTGGAGTTTTCATCGTCCTTCTGAACTTCTACCCGAAGTTTGTGCTGATGATCTAAGCTCCACGACCAAACCATCCAGCTCAGAGAGCAAACCAACATCAAAATCACCCACCTGAGCTACAAATCATCTCCACTATCTCAAAATAAACCATGTTAGTAATAGTGGTGGATAGGGAAAGATGTATGTATGTATGTGCCTTGAGGCAGTGTTATAATCGTTTACAAGTTATAACTCACTAAAATTGCCGCAGTAACAGAAGCAGTTTGGTGGTGGTATAATAATCACTATTGGATTTAATTGAACATATTTTTTTCATCATTTTAATTAGAATCAGAAAATTTTTCAAAATTATTTTAGTTGAATAAATCGTTTTAAAAGTTGATGATGATGTAATTGTTATGGTTTGAGCTATGGTTAGCCTAAAGTAATTCCGAATTACAAACGATTAAGCGATTCTCCGAATACGAAACGAGATTTATGCAAACTAGGTCGATCAGATGACTGACAGACAGCACTTTAATAATAATTTTCAGATAAGAAAAAAAAGGAAAAGAAGTCAGCAACTCATGGTAAAGCTTGATAATCGTTAAGTCAAGATTGTAGTAAAACAACTCTGTTTATTTGGTAAGAAATACGACCTTGAGACAAATATCAACATTAGGAACCTAGAAACGAGAACAGTCAGGTATTAGCAGAACTCACTGTGGGGATTTGTGAGTTTGAAAATGGTGCCGTGGTCTTCCATATTAGTCGGGATCATCATTCACATAAACTAAATAATTTAGGATCATCCTAGAAACAGTATATATATATATATATATATATATATATATATATATATATATATATATATATTGTAGCTCTGAAAAGAATGATTTTAGTAGTGTTGGTCTCATTTGAAAGTAGAATCGTTATTGTGGTTGGTGTAATTATCAAGAGAAGGAAGCTGCAAAAAATTTTGAGTGACTGGACTTTTGTGTATAAACTATTTGCTCTTGCGTCAGTCTGAGTCGTATTGTCAGGGTTCGAAACCAAGATCTTCCGGTTTCGAAGCAAGCACTTGACTATTAGAACCACTGAACTGACGTTTATTATGTTTGTTTCTACTTCAGTCAATTTGCGATATGTCACGATAACCATCTAATCCTTATGGTCTGTGATAATTGTTTCATTCTCGACATATCTTTGATTTACAATGATCCCTTAACTGAAATCTATATGTATAATAAACAAGCAATGCTTCGATCAGATAATAACATTGACAACAATATAACGGTATAAAAATGACTAATCTGTTATAAACAAAGCACACTTTACACAAAAAGATCAAAATGGGAAAAGATGTATGAATTACTCACAGGCTCCAGTAAGCACTATGTATTTTCAAGAGATTGAAAGAAATCGAGGTCATTTTAAGCGATAAACATCAAAGCAGATAGACTATATGGGTCATATTTACAAATATGTTTATTTATTATCGACCTTAAAACTATCATAGGCTTATCTTATTATTGGTAAGCAGAGATGGATAGGTATATCGAGGCAATACGCACAGTATGCACATATGCCAATTAGAGACTGACCAGTTGCAGTCCTAAACACATCGATGGGAAGATTCAAACAAACAATACTAAGTTAATTCAAACTTCACCCCATCGCACAAGCAAGTGCCTATCAGGACTCAGTGGCCGAGTGGATAACGCGATGGCGTTTGAAGCGAGGGTACTGCGTTCGAGTCCCAGAGCGAACATCAACTGTGAGATGCAGGTACATCCAGCTGACGAGTCCCAAATAGGACGAAACGCGCGTTCTGGATTCCACTGCTAGCCACTATCCATCTCTGCTTACCATGCTTGTGAATTAAGGTATATCGAGGCAATACGCACAGTATGCACATATGCCAATTAGAGACTGACCAGTTGCAGTCCTAAACACATCGATGGGAAGATCCAAACAAACAATACTAAGTGAATTATCTTATTATTATTATTGCATGAAGATTATATTTCATATCTGATCATTTGAATCAGAAAGGGTTTTTCATAGTTGAAATCATGAGTCAGCTGAAGCTAGACCACCATGAAAAACCTGGTGGTCCTGGGTTCGAATCTCTCGAGTGTGGGATCGTGGATGCCCACTGCTGAGGAGTCCCATATTAAGACGAAATGGCCGTCCAGTGCTTCCAGGTTTTCCATGGTGGTCTAGCTTCAATTGACTCATGATTTCAACTATGAAAAAATCTGATAATTTCTTGAATCATTTTTTATATTGTAACAGTTAGAATACGATTTGTATGAAATCGCTGTCTGTAGAGGGTTCTGTTAATCATTCTACACAAATTAAATATAAACTGTTATAATTCAGAATCATTGGTTGTAGTTTTCTGAATGCGTTATGCTTGCTTTGCAACACTACACAGACTATCATCTACAAATGAGCATACAACAGATGGCATGCCAGTAAAAAGCACACAATTACATTTATAACTATATTATAGAGCGTAGACTTAATGGGGATAGCGTTCAATTTTCAGTCACCAAGTCTCATGTCCGAATCCTGCTTCACCTCTGTTGCTTTTGGTAACCGAACAGTATGATTATCGCCTTCACAAAAAACTGGCTTAAAAACTGAGTACATAAATGTGCACATAGTGGCTTCTCACCAGTTAGCGCTCTGTAATTTCGACATATTAATATTATATATGTATGATTTTGATTATTACCCTGAAGAAGTCTAGACAAGTTAGCTGGACGAAACGTTGAGATTATTTAAATTTCAATCGCTGAGATTATTTTAAATATAGTTTTCACATATAATGACTTCTCTATACTCGGCGCCCAATTCTTGTCAAATTATTCATTCTAATCTTGACCAATATTCGTATAAATATTTATATGTATATTTAAAGATGATAGGTGTCTTCGAAGCATTGTTCGTATATCCTGGGACCACCGAGTAAGTAATGCAGTTGTTAGGAAACGGGTACTAGGTAAGGATGGCAAATCGATTGATGAATTAGTGAAACTTCATCAGTTGAGATGGCTGGGGCATGTGTTACGTATTTCCAACCACCGACTGCCCCGACGAGCGATGTTTTATGGTGTAGGAGTAGATTGGAAGAAAGCTAGGGGCGGCCAGACCAAAATGTGGCACAAATCCATGAAGTTACCGACAATCGGACTGAGCCATGTTGGTAGGTGTAGACTACATGGTTGAGATCCGTGAGATGATAGCAATCGTTGGTTAGAGACCTTGAATGACATTACTCAAAATCGTTTACAATGGCGAAGGTGCATCCACTGTTTGTGTTCTTCCAAATTCTAATCTTCTGAATTCTTTATGTCCCTTTCTTTTTTCTCTTTCCAACATTATTTCATTGGATTATACTCCTTGAATAACATCTTCAAACCCTAACCTTTCACATAATGCTTATACTGTTACTACTTCTACCACTATGAGATTTGTATGGACAACTGGATCTCTGTATTGATGTGGTATGTCAACTCGAACTGATGTACGTACGTACGAAGTTCTACGTTGTAACTGACTGGCTGAAAGAAAAACTAGTCATTAGCAGTAATAATCGTTTGATAAAATCTTATTGTGTTGTATACATTATTCTTTGTTTCTATTCGCTTTCAAAAATTATTCATTTCTATTCTATGTACATACAAATGATTATTCTAGACAAGAAGTTATGTCGATGAGTAAGGTGTAGTACCAAGGTAACACCTTTGAAAGAAAAAAAAAGTCATGGAAAAAGAAAGATTATTTATTTACGTCTCAGTGTATTATTATTACTGCTAATAATAATCAAATGTGTTTCTTTACTTGGCTTAATTAGGAGACAAGTTCTTCTTCTTCTCCTCTATCTGGAGTCACTTTATTTAATACACATATGTCTAAATAAAAGTTTCCATTTTCTTTATCTGAATAAATGAAGAAATTGGAAAGAAATAATTCTTTTCTCCTTCAAAATAAAAAACCCATACTTTTCTCTTTTTTTAAAGCGTTTAAAGCGAATGGAATCTGATCAAGAGGGATTGACTGGTGTGTAGTGTGATGTGAAGATGACTGGCTATAAACCAAGTTTTCTGTTGTAGGTGTGGTAGATTCCATTCACCTGCTTTTCCATGAAACATAAAATACTCCCCCCTCCCTTATATACAGGTACATATTTGTGTGACTTGACACATTCGAATATTTTTTTGTCTGTCTTCAAGAAGAAAATTAATAAATATGACTCACTTTATCCATCTCTCCCACTGTGTGGTGTCTCTTATTTCTTCACTTGTCTTTATGTCTTAATTTGAATTTTTTATTTACAAAAATTTTTTTGTCTTATTTATCAATATGTTAAACCTTAGTGAATGTCACTTGTTGTTGTTGTTGTTGTTATCGTCACTGGTTTCCACTTTAATACGAAGTACCATGATCATCATAAATAAATAAATAAATTTAGAAAATTCGACAGAGTAAATATTAGGACGGAAAATTTAAAACAAAGTCCAAAGTTTGAAGCGAAAGGTACTGGGTTCGAGTCCCAGAGTGAATATCAACTATGAGATGTAGGTACATCCAGCTGACGAGTCCCAAATAGGACAAAACGCGCGTCAAACTGGATTCCACTGTTAGCCACTATCCATCTTTGCTTACAATGTTTGTGAATTAAGGCTATATCGAAGCGATACACACAGTATGCACATATGCCAATTAGAGAATGACCAATTGAAATCCTAACACATCAATGGGAGGATTCAAACAAACTATACTAAGTGAATTTAAAGTCCAATTATTGCTGTTACTGTATTTATTCTATTTAAATTATAAACCTTGATTACTTTTAGTTCTGTTTAGGTGAGTGTTACTATTCATTTTATTGTTTATATTCATTGTTTTCTCCTTCTGTATTGATCTATTATTCGTCATTTGAAAGGTAAATACAAAGATAAGGTGGGTGGGGGTAATGTGTGTGTGTGTGTAAATGTGTGATTAGAATGAGGTTGACGCTGTCCTATTACATTGATAATCTTACTGTCTGGACAATGTCAGTTTCTTTATGGTTAACTGAAACAATGAATATGTGTTTCAATATTGGCTTATTTCCTCTTTCTTCATTATTGTCTTCTAGCCATGGTTATGTATATCATTTATGCGTAGGGATGGGGTTCCTTACGTGTTTTGTTTACTCTTTTATACACTGCTTTATTTATCCTGGTCTTTTGTGTGTGTTGTTCTTTTTAAAATTTTGTCAACATTTATCCATAAGTTGTTGTCATACACAAGTTAATTGATTTAGTAATAGACGACGCAGAACCTAGCATATACATCCATAAACCCAAGTTGTATTAGTATATCAGAACAGAGAGATAAAACAAACGCCAGAGTAACGGAAGTGTAGTAATAGTGTCAGTAGTGATTGAAAATATTACGCCTAAGCAATATGATTCGAGGATGAAGAGTTCATTCACAAAATAAAAGAAATACATGATGGTCTTAAAACTTAAGATCTAAGGAGAGGGAAAAAGCAAATGTATTACACATGTCAATATGACTTAGACTAACAGTCAATGACTTCATGGACTGATGTCATTCCATTGGTTTAGCTGCCTCTAGCTTCCACCAAACTATTCCTGTCTTCATCCACCGACTACTTTGACGTACGATGACAGATAATGTAGGGCGAACATTTAAAATATGATGACCAAATGAGATCTATTTTGGTCTGACTTTGTATTATATGGTACCACTTACATTCATATTAATATTGATAACAACAATAAAAAAGGCTTTTACTTAGGCCCATTAATGTGAGCAATTATGACCTGTGACGATTTTCATTTCTCTATATATTAAAACTTTAATGAAGTTGGATAATGTAGGAATAATTGATTTTCAGATCAGTAATTTAACATTTTTTCGTAATCATTGTATGATTCGAAGAATCTGTCTGTGATGTAGTTTCGGTACTCATTATTGTTGTGGAGTGTCGTATCGTACTACCTCCGGTGTTCACAATGACTTTCCATGCTGAAGACTATTTTCTGATTATATGATAATTTGTAATTTAGTAACTGTGTATGCAGCTTTCGATTTAAATCGCTGTTGCTATTTGTCCATTCTGAACGGATCGCCTCAAAAGCATTATGTTATATGTTTAAGTATACTTGATATGGTTTATATAGGTAACAGTGGGACTCAAGGCACATTTTTTGGTATGGCGACAAACTGACTAATTACAATTCTGAATATGAATAATAGGAAATAAAGAACTCTTAGTAATATCTTCATAATTGTTGAACAAGTTGGTGAATGAATGTCTAAACCCATTAACTTTGTGGATACCTCATCAGAGTTTGAAGCAATATACATTAGGTATGAATTTCAGTACTGACATCAACACTGAGAGGAAATAAGTATGTTCATCTTGTTGTGCTAATGAAGTGTGGCAACTTGAACCGATGCATATATGTGCCTGATCCTATGTTGTAGCTGATTGACTGGAAAAACATTTGTACACTTCATATAGGACTCATTTATAAGGATCATCATTAGTTCATTACAACCAACTAATTAAATATATATAGTGCAGACTTATTCATCGTCATTACTAATGATAGATTCTTGGAGTTCTAGTGAGAAACAATGATCAGTGGAGTTCAACCAGATCTGCTGGGAAATATCAACTCACTGAAGACATTGGTGAATGGCGTCTCAATTTCGTGGATTGGTTGAAGTTAGATATTAACACCGTTGAATACCGGCCGGTTCAGTGGTCTAGAGGTTAAATACTCTGGCGCGAAACTGGTAGGTCCTGGGTTCGAATCTTGCGAGGTGGGATCGTGGATGCGCACTGTGGAGGACTTTTACAATAGGACGAAACGGCCATCCAATGCTTCCAGGTTTTCGATGGTGATCTAACTTCAATTGACTCATGATCTCAACTATATAAGATTCTTAATTGATTAATATTCGTACTTTTATTCTTTAATAATAATAATAATAATAAATATGGATTATAGATTATTTTGTAGGGTGTACAACTTGTATACACCATCAGTATTTTATCCTTGAGATAGAAAAAAAAGAGTATACATTAACCTTAATCCTGATTAAGTTTTCTTCTTTATGTACCTATATACATGTATGTATGCGTGTATACTTCTAAGTGTTTGTTTGTATGTTCATCATTTAACTAGTTAATCCATGTATTTTCTTTATCTTAATTAACTATTCCTACACAATAGGTACACAATTTTGTATTATTCATTGATCGATCAATAAATGGTGAAATTGTGTTTGTTGTTGTTGTTGTTGTTCATCATAGTTACTTGTAATAATGATGATCGTGTTTTATTTATCCAATTAAATATCCTGATATTCTTTGTGTACTTTCTCTAAAACTTTAATGGCGATGTAACTTATCATGAATATCTATCACCTTGTTTGTTCATGTCTACATATAGATGTATGTATCTATGTGTACTTATTCTATTAGATCAAAACAGGATACAGTACCATCTTTGTATTGTCATTCAGTTGACAATTTTGATTATTATTTTATACGCCCTACCCCCATGTTAATTTATTAACCTTAAATGATAACAATAACCTAATTGACTGACTGACCGACTGACTGACTATACCATTAAATACGTGCCAGGTTTTGACGATGAAATTGTAAACAGCCTAGATTCTCTAGTGTTTTCATTGTTCATATAAAATTGTTCACAATAAGGATGATTAAATTGTGAATTGACTGACTTTAGAGTGTGTAGTCAACCTACTGGATAGTTAATTGGTGACATGATCATCATTGTGATATCTAAAATTAAGAATATATATATCTGCGAAAGATGGGTAGATTTTTAGGGGTATGTTTTTCCAGTCTCATTAAAAAAAAAAATGAAACCGCCTAATATAAATGACAATGTTAGAAGGGGGGGGTTTGTGGAGATTTTAGTAATTTTATATGGTTGAAATCATGATTCAGTTGAAGGTAGACCACGACCGTCCAGTACTTCCAGGTGGTCTAGCTTCAATTGACTCATGATTTCAACTATATAAATGACAATGATTATTTTTCAAAATATCTTATACAGAATATTTGATAATGCAACAATTGAATGAAAAATACTGTAATAATATGTAAGGTACTAGACATAAGTGTCAAACTGATTGATCTTAGTTGTGAATCCTTACTAATTGATGTTATTTGCACTCATGTTACGGCTCTCTAGTCACTACCATCTAACCCCGATACATAAGAGTAAGTTGGCAAATAGCTAAGAGCGATCAAACTAAGATAGAGTGTCAACCTATGAAGTTTCTGACTATTAGTCGGAGATGTGTCTTGTGTTGTAAAGGTTTTCATTAATGTCCACAAAATAACCTTGGTATATGATTAAAATTCCGGTTTGTTATCGATCACAATTGATTGCAGTTGACCGTAAAGGATTCTTTTGCGTCAATTTTCAACTTCAGATCATATTTTTCATTTCCTGATCAAATCTAATAATTTTGACAAAATTTCCTCTAATTATTTTAATTATTATTATTTCGGCTTGTTTACGTAGTTTCTTGTTGGATTTCCTGTCAATTTATTTATTTATTTGAACATATAAATATAGGTACAAAGGGGCACTGAATACATATGCGCCTCACAAATCTTATTTGGTTTGTGTTAGGGCTGTGATACTGCCCAGGTGCCCAAACTGAAGCAGGTGGTTTTCTTAAGGGGCCACACCCGGAGTCTTTGACCTAAAGATCTGATCCACAAGGCAGTAGAACATCGTAAGCAGATGCAGTCTCATGGTAGCCGGTCACCAACAGTTGGTTCATATGCCATTTGTTCCTTCAGGATACTGGAGCCTATGTACACCATTGGTTTTGAGTCAGGTTTTCCAACTCCCCTAGGTGAACTTTCCGTATCCACCAACCCGTTTAAAACGCCGAACATTCGCTTTTCGTCTTCTCAATTTCGTAAACAACAGTAATGCGACGAGAAGGCAGTGAGTAGAACTTCCCTGGTAGAGGCTATATATATGTGGCCATGTGAGAGCATTTCAGGGGGGGAGAGCATACTCTCCCCACTCTCGGCCGTACCAGAGCATTTGGAGCCACAGCTTAGATGCGTACATTTTTACATTTTTCTATTGATGTTTAATAATTTATCTGTCTGCAGTTGCAATTATATATGATATTTATTCTCAAAGCTGTTGCATGTCACTCACTATCCAATCATTCTCTATTTCTCTTGCTAAACGTTTACTCATTATATATTTCTATTTGCAGTTATACGTCGGGGTCCTGGTCAAGATCCACAATGTGCAGATCCTTTAATCAAATCAATTGATACATTTCCAGATACTTCATTTTCATCTAGTAGTGTTTGGAAGAATGCCACTGATTTTCAACCATTTCGGGCTAGGTAAGTTGAATTAAAGTTTAACATTTATTATTTTTGTTAATCATCCAATTTATTTTTTCTCTTATTTTTAAATTTCATTACAAGTTGATGTCAATTGGATTAGCTCTACTGAATAACTAAATTACCATCTATTTCTCTGAACTATTTAATCACTGAATAGTAATTATTTTCATGTTACTGAGTTCTATCGATTACATTACCATGTGGCCATTAGTTTAGGTGATCGGACATCGTGACCCACCATTTATGGTTGGCATCAGTAAGCTGAATTCATTCAGCAAGAAGACCTTTCTAACCTATGTTCCATGCTAGTCGATACACTTCCTCGAAACATATATAAAATCTTGGTCGAATTGGAATTAATGTAACAATGTGCAGGGTTTTGTATCTATTATTAACTTTAATTTTCTAAGATCATTTTTGTTTTTTTAAACTTTGAAACCTAAATTCCTCGTGGGACTGAGACTCGCGTTACGTGACTTCACAGTCTGAGATATTACCATTGGGTTGTTCGAGTAGAGACTTCTTCCAATACAGGTAACACTTAGTTGACCAGTGTCAAACAAGAATCACTTTACAAAAGACAATGTGCTTGAAAGCCAAGTACACAGACCTGTAATTGGTAAATGAGTCTCGCTATTATTGGTTCAACTTAAATTGGTATTGATTATCCCGTTGTTGATATTCAAATTTCATACCCTTTGTACGAGTGATGGGATACAGGTACATCTAACTGAAGAGCCCCAAAGAGAGCGAAATCCACTACCAACCACACTTCATCCATTCTATATTATTACTAGGTTTCTAATCCTTATAAATTTTTAAGTGTTCGCATTTGGATTGAAATTCGCTTAACAGCTGGTCTATAAAGGTTTTTTTTTGGCAAACAAGAGTATTATTTTCCATCTTATATTATACACCAATCTACCCAAACTCTAGTTGATTGTATAACAGTTAAATAAATTCATATTGGAAAAAAATAGTATCCCATTTAAAACCGATCAGTTAATGTGTGATCTGATAAACTTTTGGGAATTTCACCTAGAAATAGATTATATTTTAGTTTTAATAGTAATGAAATAAGTGATTTGGAAAATGGCGGATATGTATAAGTTAGGTATTAAGTCGAGAGTTTGAAATGATGATGAATAGTTGTTGTTCAAGATGAAGATTTCGAAGGTATTATGTTCTCTGAGTTAGAATGATTAAGTTATGAAGCTTTCATTGTCTTTTTAAACAATATCAGAATTGAGATCATGAGTCAGTTGAAGCTAGACCACAATGGAAAACATGGAAGCACTGGACTGCCGTTTTGTCCTATTATGGGACTCCTCAGCAGTGCGCATCCACGATCCCGCACCCGCGAGATTCGAACCCAGGACCTACCAGTTTCGCGCCAGAGTATTTAACCTCTAGATCACTGAGCCGACCGGTATCCAACGGTGTTAATATCTAACTTCAACCAATCCACGAGATTGAGCAACCATTCACCAATGTCTTCAGTGAGTTGATATCTCCCAATAGCCCTGGTTGAACTCCAATGGTTACTGCTTCTCACTAGAACTCCAGGAAATACCTCATGGAGCCAGTCACTAATGAGCATATGATCATTATCAGATGGGTTTTTTTTAGGAGATTTTAGTAATTTTACATAGTTGAAATCATAAGTCAGTTGAAGCTAGACCACTATCGGAAACCTGGAAGCACTGGACGGCTGTTTCGTTCTATTATGGAACTACTCAAAAAATATTTTTTTTCTTTGATATCAATGAAATATGATAGGGGTTCGTGAATGCTGGTTAATATGCGGATGATATGAGATGGTGGAGAAGATTTGTAGCTCAGGTGGGTGATTTTGATGGAGTTTTGTTCTCTGAGCTGGACCAGTCCCCACTAACATCTTATTCTATCAATGTGATTATTGCTAGTAGTTGTATGAGGGGTTCGGCTGACATGGCTCCGGTTCAGTCGTATTAGCGCTGATACACTCACTTCTTTGTCTACACTCGAGTTTTGAAATAATCATACACCTATTTATTCCACAAATTCTTTTTTTTTAATCATATTGTTTATTCTTAATGTTTTCTCATACCACTTATACTGTTACTATTACTCTATTACTCTGGGATTCGTCTTGATAATTTCATCTAACTGTCCTGATATAGCGTGACAATTTGAAATGATGGATAAATATTATAGATATGACTAATTTCTTATTAAGGTTACTATATATACATAGTTGAAATTAATTTGTTAAACGTTTATTTTCAATTGAAAGCGTGAGAACAGAGTACAGACTTAGTTTTGCTTGTTGATTCTTTTACCCACGAAAACAATGTTGGGTAAGGAGGAGGACTATTAGTTGATGAGTAGTAGTGAAGTTGTCTTTTCTTGAAATTGACTAATTTAATCTTGAAAAGGGTAAATTTGTAAACATAATTGTTTAGATTTGTCATTTGAATTAACTCTACATAGTTGACTTAAAGTTACTGCATTGATTAGGTGAGTGAAGTCGCGCACATTAATTGTACAATTTGTAAAATGAACTTGACATGTGTTAGGGCAGTTATCACTGTTATAGGGGTTTTCATAAAGTGAGTAAAGTTGGTGATGTGGGGTTTGAATCTACAATCTATTGACTGAGGCTGGAATGCTATAACACATAGCAATGAGCATAATTCATCAGTTAACTCTACCATTGAACACCATACAGGTGATGCCAACACAATAGAATGTCAATTATTTCATTCTAGAAATTTTGATTGATTCAATTTAATTATATAAAATGTGACAGTTATTTCAATCATTGTCGAGTCACAGAATACACTTGAGAAATTATTCATTTTTGTATTCTTTGTTTGAATCTTCCTATTAACGTGTTTAGGACTGTAATTGATCAATCTCTTATTTAAATATGAACATCCTGTGCGGACTGCCTCTCTGTTGCCTTGGGTCACGAGTATTATAAGCAGAAATGGATGGTAACTCGCAGTGGAATCCAGGACACGCGTTTCGTTCTGTTTAAGACTCGTCAGCTGGATTTACCTGCATCCCATAGTTGATGTTCACTCCAAGACTCGAACCCGTTACCGTTTGCTTCAAACACCATCACGTTATCCATTTAGCTACTAAGTCCAGATAACCATTAGCTTATGCAATAGGGTGAAGCTTTAATTTATTTTTTGTATTGGTTGTTTAAATCTACCCATGGGATGCAGGTACATTCAGCTGAAGAGTCCAAAGTAGGACGAAACACACGTCCTAGTTTTCATTGATAGCCACCATATATTTTTGCTTATAAATTTTCTTCTATACATATTACCATTACTATAATTATTATTGTATTTGTTAATACTTACGCCTGTTACTCCCAATGGAGCATAGGCCGCCGACCAGCTTTCTCCAACCCACTCTGTTCTGGGCCTTCTTTTCTAGTTCTATCCAGTTCTTGTTCATTCTTCTCATATCTGTCTCTATTTCTCGGCGTAATGTGTTCTTTGGTCTTCCTCTTCTCCTTTGACCTTAATGATTCCATGTGAGGGCTTGCCTTGTGACACAAATGGGTGACTTCCTCAAAGTGTCCCCAATCCACTTCCAGCGCTTTTTCATGATTTCTTCCTCTGCTGGAATCTGGTTTGTTGTCTCCCACAGTAACTTGTTGCTGATAGTGTCTGGCCATTGGATCCGAAGTATCTTGCGTAGACAACTGTTAATAAACACTTGTATCTTCTGGATAATGGCTTTCGTAGTTCTCCACTTCTCCGTCCCACACAGTAGAACTGTCTTGACATGTCTTATTTCCTTTAACAATGATAGACTTGTACTATTCGATATTCATGATATATATCTATATACTGTAAATGAAAATGTGTGTTTATGTATAACTACGTTGAAATAAGCCAGTAGACATATCGCCTATGAGACAGATGATTTAATATATTCACCTTATTTGTGTCTTTATTGGATATTGTCATTTTGTTTTTACATATGTGTGTGTATATGTGTGGATAGATTCGTTTTACTTATTCCATTTTCCGTTTGATGTGTGTACCCGTTTAACCTAATTGTAAATATCTTTAAATAAACATTTTATAAATGAATAAATTTTGCATACAAATTGGACGGTTGGAATGTTGTAGTATAAATAATTACAGATTATCTTATTTACATGATGATCATTAAAGAAAACATGTAGTAATTGACAGTTGGAATCATGAATCGATCTAAGCTAGAATATATTACAATCTCCACGAATCCCCATACTGATATAAAAATCATGTACTTACAAGTGATTAGCTTCAAGATGTAACACTCCTAGAGTCCTAGTGAAAAGCTGTGACCATCGGAGTTTAGTCTGTGTCGGGTTTGAAACAGTTATTCACCTCAGACAGTGGATGAAGGGTTACGAAAGATCATAGATTGATTGAAGTTAGACATTAATACCACTGGATCCTGAATCAGTGGTCTAATGATTAAATGTTTGCATGCTAGACCGAAGGTCCTAGGTTTGAGTCTCACGTGCGTGATCGTGGATGCTCACTGTTGAGGAGTTCCATATTAAGATGAAATGATCGTCCAGTGCTTACAGGTTTTCAGTGGTGGTTTAGCTTACATCGTTTATTTATTTATTTGAACACATAAATATTGGTACAAGGAGGCACCAGATATATATGCGCCGCACAAATGTCATTTGATTTGTGTGAGGGCTGTGATACTTCCCGGGTGCCAAACCCAAAGCAGGTGATTTTCTTGGGGGGGGGTCACACCCAGGGCCTTTGGCCTAAAGGTCTTATCCACAAGACAGTGGAGCAACGCCAGGAGATCCAGTCTCACTTTGATTTTAAATCTCAAGAGTTTAAATTGCTGTGAAAAAATTATACATCATGTTATATGCATTTAAATCCTATTTGTTACGATAGAGTTGCAGAGACTGTTGAATTTCATTTAAATCATGAACCAATGGAAGACTGGGTGAATTAGAGAGCTGTTTTGTCCTGGTATTTGTTTCCTCAGCATGACTCAGCGACGGGAATTCGACCCAGAACCTAAAGCCTCGTATGCAAACGTTTAACATCTGGGAGATGGTCGTGCAATATTGTGGACTTACTGGATTCACTTTTATACACCATTTGAACCCTTACTCAAGGAGTATAAAGATTAAGTGCTCGTGTGCAAGACTGAAGGTCCTGGGCCCGGTTCCCGGTTGCAGGGTCGTGGGTGCTCACTGTTGAGGAGTTCTATGCTAAGATGAAACGGCCATCCAGTGCCTACAGAATTTTGAAGGTGATGTAGCTTTGATCGGTTCATGGTTGCCACGAAAACCTGATCATTTCCTCAGGATTGCTTTTAAGATCTCCCAATTTAGTTCATCACATCTATCAACTTTGGCGTTTCTTGAATAACATTTTCATATGTTTCATTTAGCTCTTAACAAGAAATAATTTATCCTTCATGGTGTATTGAGTTTCACACAAAAATTCAAAGGTCACTATCTTAAACGTGATAGGCTCATCTCTACTCCATGGTTCCACCGATTATTTTAAAATGAATCAAGAATTTTCATCTAAAGTAATCCGTCATTCATTATCTCAGAGGCTTATTGAACTAAACATATTCATCTTTCAATTTATACATGATAATCATGTATACAGGGACAATAATAAGAACTCATCTTTTCAGTATAATGCTGTGAAGGTTATACTTTTCATGTTCACCTATACACACCATTGTCAATCATGACAATAAAAGAAAAATACTCTTCCATTAATTCTTCTACTTTCTCCTGGTATTCATTATTTTCTTTGATTATAGAAACTTTTACTAAACTTCTATAATGATAATCACGAAATAGGAAAGGGAATCGCATTCTCTTTTCTTCTCAATACAGTATTATTGGATGCTTGTCTAAGGATAATAATTCTCTTGTCCAATCACTTCCACCCTACTCACATCTTCAATTGAATACAAATAGTTTTCTTCTGATTCTGTTTTTTTTTTTCGTTTTTAACCTGTTTTTTTCATTTTGTTTACTTTACATTCACTTAAATATTGTCTATTTGTCTCTGTTTGCATCTGTGTTAATGTACATGTGTGCGTTAGAGTGATCTAGGGAACTCATCTGTGTATACTACTATCATATACATATAGAGTAGTATGATAGTTTTATTGTTGCTATGACTTTAATTCTAAACATTATTATTATTATTATTAATTGTTATTTATTTACATTCTATTATATACGAAAGCTACTCTACCTCTGTGTGATTCCTCTATCATTTTCGTGTCAACCCCCTAACTTCTAACTAGTGATTAATTACTGTCTTCATCTAATTGTTCTATTTAGAAAATGACAATAGTTATTATTACATGTGTCCTGGATGTTATTTCATTATTATTATTATTATTAGTTATAATAAGAAATACAGGGTGTAATTCAACAGTCATTTTCAGTTCCTTTTTTTCTCATTGTTGCCATCACCTATTGTTTCCTTTTATTGTTAGTCTACCTATCTCTGTGTGTATATATCCATTCTTGTATTCTCATATCCATCTATCCTTTCTGTATGTACATGCAATTAGGGTTGAACAAATAAGTAGGTCTGTGAGGAGAGAATAAGGTTTGGTTGATGTAATTATCAACCATCCTTATTCATTACCTATATCTATGCTAAACATGTAAGTAAAACAATGAATTGATCGTTCTCTCTTTTCTTTTATATAGTTCTCGCAAATATATAAATTCTTCACTATAGAAACGGAAATTATTGTCTTATCATTCTTAGTTTTGTAGAATGTCTGGATGAAAAAGTTTCACCTGTTTAATACTACTGATATTATGATTAATAATACCCTGTTTCTCAATTGGATGATTATTTAGTCATGGAGCTTTCATTGTTATTCTGGACGACTTTATCAGTGCTTTCGTCATATAGAATTAAGCCTCTTAGTTAAATAAGTTTCTTCTGACAGCCTTGTTTATATTAGAATTTTCACTATAGGCTTTCTTTTTTTACTTACATTTATACATGTATTCTTGTTAATTGTCTTGTTCGGTTGACCCTGACTATATGGTTGACTGACAAGTGTCTTACAGATTGATAGATTAGATCAACATCCGTCTATTGAGGGCTTCTTGACCGGAATATTAGGCTTTTAGTGATTATTTAGCGTTCCTAGAATCCCCTTCCTTCAGAATTTCAACGTTTCCACAATTTTTTTTCGTGTTCTTGATTGTCGGTGATAATGTATTGTGTGCATTCATTACTAGTTTGTGATTGTTTTTTTCAGTGAAGTGGGAATCTGCTATGTCTAATCTAGTATTTCTCGCAGTCTGTACAATCTATTTGGCCGATAGTGTATTCATCTTCACTGATGTGTCTTACTGTTCATATACTTCCAACACTTACAATTTCATATTTTCAAATAATCATTAAGAATCGATGAAAATCCTCTATGATGACATTTCAATTGACTTGATAAAATTACTTTATGGGACTGAAATGATCGGATCGTTAATTTTCTCATGAAAGCAATCTTTAAATGTCAACTGAATAGATTTTAAAGTGTATAACCACTAGTTAATTGTTTGGATATCTATATTTATTTGTAGTTTCCGTCAGAGAAATAATTTCATCTAGGAAACAATTAAAAAGTAGGGTCATGGGTCGGAGTTGTTAAGGCATCCCATGCTAGGTCAAAACAACTATCCAGTACTCCCCGGTTTACAAGGGATGTCTAGTTGAGGTCGGTTCGGGTTAGATTATTATTACTATTATTACAATTATTGTTATTATTATTGTCACAATACTGGGTAAAATTTTAACATCTCACGTGAATATTAATTGGAAAATTCGTTTGTAAAGGCTGATCAAATCTTCTCTTTGTTGGTGTTGGGCGTTTGAAGCGAAAGGTACTACATTCAAGTTCTGATGTGAACATCAAGACTGGGGTTTAGGTACATCCAACTTGATGAGTTTCAAATATAAGGTTAAATGTGAATCCTGGATTTTATTGTTATCTCTATAACCCAACTCTGCTTATAGCATTATAATAAACATGAATAAAGTTAGTGTGTACTTGTTTGTCTGTACAATTAGTTACCTTTAAATACACTTTCCTCTCCTAAAATTATATTCGAAGTGTTTATTGTGACAAAAAGGAGGGAAATGTTTTTCTCTTTTTCAGGAGCTCTTTTTCATCAATCACATATCTCTTCAGTTGTGATTTCTTTGTCAATCACTTATCATTATTTGTTTTACTTTCCTCCCAACCCCCGCCATCCTTCATCTCTTCGATGTGTATTTATTCACTTAATAATTATCATAAAACACTGTGTGGTGAACTAAATTTTACTCGAAATCACTAAGTGCCTTTGTAAAATATAAAAATCTACATTAACTACACTATTTGAATATCTTTCTTGAGTTTTCCTCTCTACCAGTCTTCCAATCCTGTTATTATTTCGATCGCTTTCTGTTTTCCTTCATCTTCACTTTTTATCTTCTCATGGTAAACATTCTACTTCCGATTCCTTCTACATACTACTTATATCTATCTACATAAGTAGCGCATACCACAATGGTAGGCTTATTGGGAGTATATAGGAAAAGATAACTGAAATGTTACAACTGTCGTCATACTATAATTGTTTGTTTTTGTTATTGCTTAGAAGTAGTGTTGAGTATGGTTTACATAGGGGGTAATGTTGATGGTGATAGGAAGCTGATAAATTTTTTTGTATTTCCGTATGTTCCTGTACTAGACGAAAGGAAAATAGCTTACGTGTATACACATTTATATATGTACAGGATAAATTTGGTTGTAGATTTTTGTAATTATTAATGGTTGTTTCTATTATCAGTGATGTTTGACGATGTCGGTAATCCTTCAACGTATACATCTACATTTTTGCATATTTGTCTGTCTGTATATATGTATGTGTGGATGAGTAAAAGCGAAATTATGTAGTTTAAAAATAACATTCTTGGAATTATTACTCGTAAGGATCTGTGTTTTCATTTTTTTGATATTCAGCATTTTACTTGATAAGTTTCTTCATACTATGTATATATATATATCCTGAATGCATACCTTGATGTCACTTTTTAATCTATAGTATAGTATATTTGTATTGTGGAATCTAGGCCACACTTTTCATTCTATTCGGAATTTACCTACATCCCTAGTGTTGATGTCCTTCCTTAGGGAAATCCGAAATCATCATCTATCTCTTTAAATATCAAATTTAACCTTGAGTGATGAGTCCACTGAAAGTACAAAACTCCTTACCGAATTAAATAAATCACTTTCAAAAGTTTAAAATGTCTACAAAACCGCTTATCTATATAATAATTATATAAACCTACCCACCCACTCTTAAGGTAGTAATTCACCGATGACAATTAATGATGATCATAGTTTGTGTTGTGACATACTAATTGATGGTGAAGATGTTGGTTGTTAGATTTTGGCAAATGCAATAACATAAAGGTATAATCCAAACAGTGTATGTGCCATCCTTAAGGTTCTAGGTTTGTGTCTGTATGTGATGATAAGTATACACTGTTTAATGGTAATCATAGATTAAGATGGAACATCTATCCTAGTTCTTCCTAGTTTCCATTGTTTTTTCTTGCTCTGAGATGGTCACGAAGATTTGTATCTCAAGTGGTTGATCCTGATTCTGTGAGTTCTTGATGAAAATCGCCTTCGAAATTTGTTTATCAATAGTTAAGCTAAGAAATTAAATCCATATTATAGATCAAAATAGTTTTTATTACAATCAGAAGGGGTAAAGTGCTCTGGCACGAGACTGGTAGGTCCTGGGTTCGAATCTCGCGAGGCGGGATCGTGGATGCGCACTACTGAGGAGTCCCATAATAAGACGAAACGACCGTCCAGTGCTTCCATGTTTTCCATTGTGGTCTAGCTTCAATTGATTCATGATTTCAACTATGAAAATTTTATTGCAATATAAAAAAGTCCTATAATTTACTGATGTGATTTTTTAAAGCTATTCTCGATTACGCCTATGTTAGCATGCCTAGACGAAAATAAAAGAAGCAGAGTAATATCCTTTGATATATATTAGCTGAAAGCCAATAAGTCACTGATCTATCACCTTGCTATTTTAGCATGGCTCTATACATTTTAACTGTTGATCTACATATGTAAGAAAATATTTTTTTTCTGGTTAATTATTGTCCGAAACACGATAACTGAAATTGATTTTACAATGTATCATGAAGATTGTTGAACTGAAAGTTCCAATTAATTGACTCACTTTGATTAATTAATCAGTGAAAACCAGGAGACACTGGATAGCTTTTTTTTAACCTGGTTTCCAAATAATCCCTGATAGTTTACATCCTCGACATTTCTAAGGATCGAACTTGGGGCTTAAAGGCCTTGTGTCAGCAACTGATCTTCAGATCACTAACTTAAGTCAATTCATAATGCAAAGCTAAGGTTTTTACTTTTTTTCCCCTTTTAAACTTGGCCTCTTCTTGAATATATTGATGTTGTCGCGGGTCTGTAAACTAGCATAGAAAAACAAGGAACTATTTTTTAATGTTTTGCTTTCTAATATTTCTGTCTGACTCAATAAAAGTTGCTTTTAATTTCATCTAAACAAACTAGTTGTCTAATTGGCCTTGAATAAAGTCACCATTTTGATTTATGCATCAAACCTATCTCTGCACAAACTACATTGTCATTCATTAACAAAGGGATAGTCCATAATTGAAATTAAATGTGTTCACATACAGCGGGAAGTGATCAGATTAATCTAATAACTCCATGGTAGAACAAGACATGTAAGCGAACAATATTGTTTTCAATTAGATCGTCATCATCAGGCTTTACTCTAATATACAAGAATATTTATATAAAAATGTTAGACCAATCAAGGCTATTTGAGTCAATAATCCCATGTATAATACAAGGAAGAAGTTGGAGATTTCAACTGTTCGAAAGAAACGTTTATACATGAAGTTACAATTCAACGGGGATGTAGCTAATGATACTCTGAAAGATAGCATAACGAAAGTAATTAGTAGGACATTCTACGCAGCCTATCTTGCATTGACTTTCTCGAGTCGACCAGTGATGTCTACTCAAACGAAGGATAAGTTACCTGAGTTGGCCTCCTCTATGTGCATTTATAAGTTCAGCTGCTCCTGTGGAGATAGCTATATCGGGCGTACTACTAGGCAACTTAACCAACGAATGAGTGAACATCTACCAGCATGGTTTGGGAAGGGACAGATAAAAACAATACACAGTTCTATATTGGCACATCTAATTGATAGTGACCATAATGTAGATAAATCGAAATCATTTCGAGTGATCTATCGTATACCTCCATCATTTCCCAAAGGAGTTCGTTCCCGTCTCCTTCATATAGCTGAAGCCATAGGAATTCGTACATTCCACCCCAATTTATGTGTAAAGAAGAAATTCGTAACCCCCCTATCCCTTCCATGGCCGGACATAACTTAACAAATGACATTATTATTTGTAAAATTTATTTTTATTATCTTAATTTTGTTATCATTTGTTTGTAATTTTCTACCTCTTTCCGTTTGTATTCTTCACTATCTATTTACTTACATACTTCTTATTACGTAATGATTTCAATGTTTTGTGATCACTATTGTAAGTCTATTTACCCATGTTTGACCTCTTATTTCTTATGGTTAACTATTGATAAGACTTTTGTTATCATAATTTACTATTCTTACTACTATCAGTACACCTGCCTTCTCACTATCAACTTGTACTTTTAACTATTATTATGCTTGGTAACGTATTGTATTTCATTGTGATTATTAATTCAAATAGCCTTGATTGGTCTAACAGTTTCGTATAAATATTCATGTATATTAGAGTAAGGCCTGATGATGACGATCTAATTGAAAACAATATTGTTCGCTTACATGTGTTGTTCTAAATATATTTTTCTTTCTTAATGTCTTACACTAACTCGTTGCCGAACTGCCGTGAATGTAATCATTCAAATTTAGACGTAAGTTCTGATATAGATTAGCCGATAGTTAGACAAAGATAAACAATCAATAATAATAGTAATCATACTATTATTATTATTATTGACTTTTGAGATTCCGTCTACCATGGAGTTTTAAAGATTCCCATTGTGAATATTTATACGAAACTGTTAGACCAATCAAGGCTATTTGAGTCAATAATCACAATGAAATAGAATACGTTACCAAGCATAATAATAGTTAAAAGTACAAGTTGATAGTGAGAAGGCAGGTGTACTGATAGTAGTAAGAATAGTAAATTATGATAACAAAAGTCTTATCAATAGTTAACCATAAGAAATAAGAGGTCAAACATGGGTAAATAGACTTACAATAGTGATCACAAAACATTGAAATCATTACGTAATAAGAAGTATGTAAGTAAATAGATAGTGAAGAATACAAACGGAAAGAGGTAGAAAATTACAAACAAATGATAACAAAATTAAGATAATAAAAATAAATTTTACAAATAATAATGTCATTTGTTAAGTTATGTCCGGCCATGGAAGGGATAGGGGGGTTACGAATTTCTTCTTTACACATAAATTGGGGTGGAATGTACGAATTCCTATGGCTTCAGCTATATGAAGGAGACGGGAATGAACTCCTTTGGGAAATGATGGAGGTATACGATAGATCTCTCGAAATGATTTCGATTTATCTACATTATGATCACTATCAATTAGATGTGCCAATATAGAACTGTGTATTGTTTTTATCTGTCCCTTCCCAAACCATGCTGGTAGATGTTCACTCATTCGTTGGCATACTACTAGGCAACTTAATCTGAGATGTGAGAAGTAATTTCCTTCATTATTTATTACCTATGACTAATCAATTAATTACATTTATTAATCTGTTGTTTAATGTTGTTTCATTTATTCAAAATTACCTTTGAAAGAAGGTTTAAAAAATTGTTTTTAAAGAGTTAATGACTGATAATGATTAATGTGTTATACCCCTACTTCGTTGAATGGTAATAGCAGTAGTAGTAGTTAGTAGTTAGTAGTAGTGTTAATAGTATTAACAAAAATAATTATTGGCCAGTAATTGTTGTGATTTCTATTCCCTTAATATTAAATTATATTATTATTTCTTTTGGCGGTTAATTACTATCCTATTTCATATTATTATTATTAATCTCATTATTGTCAATGGATGAAATTGGTTAGCGATGATGTAGATACTTTAACCATATAGAAAAGGGAGACAATATTTCATCCTACTACTACTACTACTACCACTACTACTACTACTACTACTACTACTACTACTACCACTACTATTACTACTACTACTACTACTACTACTAATAATAATAATAATAATAATAATAATAATAATAAAACGAACTAAAATGATACAACACATTCCTGTAGGTAGAGGAATGACTTTAATCAACTCAATTCTGTCACATTTAATCATTATGTTATGTGTAAATAGAAATGATTAATTAATTAATTATCTGTGAGAAAATACTCACTTTCAGTAAAATCTGGAGATTTTAGTAATTTTATATAGTTATGATCATGAGTCAATTTAATAGTTCAACCAGTTGTGTTGGGAGATA
The DNA here is from genome assembly GCA_944470415.2 of Schistosoma rodhaini. Taxonomy (NCBI): domain Eukaryota; kingdom Metazoa; phylum Platyhelminthes; class Trematoda; order Strigeidida; family Schistosomatidae; genus Schistosoma; species Schistosoma rodhaini. The sequence goes on from OX104037.1 coordinate 39,683,070, forward strand.
TGAACTCACTGAAGATATTGGTGAATAGTTGCTCAATTTCGTGGATTGGTTGAAGTTAGACATTAACACCATTGGATGACGGACGACTTAGTGGTCTATCGGTTAAGTGCTCGCACACGAGACTGATATGTCCTAGGTTCGAATCTCGTGAGGCGGGATCGTGGATGCGCACTGAGGAGGAGTCCCACTATAGGATGAAACGGCCGTTCAGTGCTTCGGGGTTTTCGATGGTTATCTAGCTTCAATTGACTCATGATTTCAACTACATAAAACTACTAAAATCTCCACAAAACCCCCTTCTGATGATGATTATATGCTCACTAGTGACTGGCTCCATGAGGTATTTCCTGAAGTTCTAATGAGAAGCAGTAACCAGTAGAGTTTAACCAGGTCTGTTGTAAGATAATAACTCACTGAAAATCTGGAGTTGTCATTAATACTAATATATCAACTAGTAAGAGATACACAGAAATTCTAGAAAGCTGTTATTGAATGAATTTTCACTTGAAAAACATTACATATCGGGCATAAAAAGAAGTTACATGAAACAATTGAAATCTTGACACCTTTACATTGTTTATTTGTTCAAATATTAGTCTTTTAATATGATTGGGATTTTTAAACGATTAAAATGTTATAATTTATATATAAAAACTTTCTCTGTTTTATTTCTTCAACTGATGCTTATTCAGTAAATGTCCATGCTCCTAGTAGCCTCTTTTTTCTTCTTTATTTTTAATCTTATTTTAATCATGAAATCCATTTACTAATATATCTTCTACAACGATATATTATAGAATATGGATATCTTCATGAAGGTTTTGCATGTATTCAAGCTTCATGAATAATAATAATAATAATAATAATAATAATAATAATAATAATAATAATAATAATAAAGTATAGGTTCAGCATCATTAATGTAATATGTTCACCTATTGCTACCAGGAACAACATTAAACATTTGATAATTATAAGTGTTCATGATTTGACCTTGTCCTCCTTTTTTTGTTTTGTTTTGATAATTTAAGTTCAATAGTGAAAATCACGGAACAAGTATTCCCCCCCCCTATTTTTTTTCATTTTACTTCAAACATATTTTTCGTTTTTTCTTTTTTTTTTTTAATTCTTTTACTGTTGACATCATAATTTTTCTTTGATTGTTAATTGATTAAATGAATTAATTGAATAATAAATAGATTAAAGTATTCCTTTTAAGTTTATTCCCTTGTTCAGGTCATAGTTATAAGGGAAATATTCATATTAAGTGTATTTTCCCTAGTTACTCTTCTGGTGTATTCATGCATATCTACCTGTATGTTTGTTTATATTCTTTACCGATGCTTTCATGTTGAATTGATCTTATCATTATAAAATAGGAAACATCATAAGACATATTTACCATGATATGTTGACCTTTATTTAAAGATTTCACTTTATACTATTCCTATGCTTGAGGACGGTAAACATTTTGGGAATAATGAAAAAGATTTTGTACCTATGTGGATGGTTTTGATAGTGTTATGTTTCCTTATTTAGATGATTTATTTTCAGAGTTTTCAATGCGGGGAGAGTCCGCTCTCCCTCTCGAAATGCTCTCACATGACCACGAGCGTATAGCCTTTGTCAGTGAAGTCCTACTCACTACCTTCTCGTGGCATTAATGTTGTTTACGACATCGAGAGGACGAAAAGCGAATATACGACGCTTTAACCGGGTTGGTGGACACGGAAATGCCACATAGGGGAGTTAGAAAACTCTGATTCCAAACTAATGGTGCACATGGGTCTGCTCCAGTATCCTAAGGGAGCAAATGGTGTATGAACCAATTTTTGGTCGTCGACTACCATGGGACTGCATCTCCTCACGATGCTCCACTGCCTTGTTGATCAGATCTTTATGTCAAAGGCTCCGGGTTTGGCCCCTTAGGAAAACCACCTGTTTCAGTTTGGGCACCTGGACACTATCACAGCCCTTACACAAATCTCATTCGATTTGTGTGGCGCATATGTATCTGGTGCCTCCTTGTACCAATATTTATGTGTTAAAATAAATAAATAAAACTACTTCACGTAGAAGTTAGTTGCTTAGTTATTCCGTCTTTTTCTTACGGTTTTGTTTATGATAGGTTGTTTTCGTAGGTTTTGTTGTCATCAGTTGTTCATCCTTACGTGTTCACTATCTATTTCAGTTGGATCTCTGACCATGTAGTAGTCGACCAAGCTCCTTTGTAAATATTGATAGATCGGATCTATACTAATGTGTCTATTGATTCCCGATTAACCTGAATACCATACTTTTGAAAATTCCGTAATTCTCGTATGATTTCATTGATCCAGAATTCCGATGTTTTTTTTCAATTTGGCTCGGTGAAGAAAATATCAAAAATAGTCGAAATTTTAAAGGGTTGATTAATTGTAAAGTTCACAGACTTATAAGTAGACCATTGTCCTTTATTTAAGTAGTAAATATTATTTTTAAAATTGATTATTGATTCAATAAGATTTATTTTATTACACTATATTTTCATTGTTGAAATCATGATTCAATTGAAGCTAGACCATCATCGAAAACCTGGAAGCACTGGATGGCCGTTTCGTCCTATTATGAGACTTCTCAGCAGTGCGCATCCACGATCCCGCCTCCTGAGATTCGAACCCAGAACCTATGAGTTTCGTGCCAGATCATTTAACCGATAGATCACTGAGCCGGCCATCTTCCAACGGTGTTAATGTCTAACTTCAACCAATCCACGATAATAGGACGAAACGGCCGTCCAGTGACTCCAGGTTTTCCATGGTTGTCTAGCTTCAATTGACTCATGATTTCAACTATGAAAATACTAAATTCTCCACAAAACCTCTTCTGATCTACACTATATTTATAAATTGATAATCAGAAACTCGAATACCTTGGTGGTGGTAAGGTTTTGTAAATGCAATCCAATTCAATGTATACTAAAATCTTACAGTGAATATTAGTTCACTGAAGTTTGTAGGTAACAACTTGATGCAATGTGTTCCAAACAGTGTGAAACTCGCGTTAAACAGGCTTCCGAGCTAACTACTTCTAACTAGGTAACATCATCCTAAAACGGAAGTTTTACAAGAGATAGTGTTTATTGCATAATGAATAAATAGAAATAAATATTCAGCTTACCTTATACTTTCACTGACTCAGAATTACTCACAATAGCACAGATGTATTCACTATTTATCTTAGTTTTGTCTCAGTACTAATTCTGTATATAACTGGGCTAACGCACATTTTCACTAAACTTTACGTTCATTATGACTGGTTAACTTTCACTGGTAACAAGAATCTTGCTATAAACTACCTTCAACTCTCCAATACAACTGTGTATAGACTATATTTCCTTCTTAGACTGTAATGAAATTTAGGTTATTATTTAAATCTGTATCTATTTTTCACCATTCACTTCATATTACAGTTTCTCGCTTTGTAGTTCATTTTCTCTCCATTTTTTCCCCATTTTCTCTCTCTTCTAGATTAACAGAAGTTTATGGAAGTAATGAGCATACAAGTGGTTATGCATGGTGTCCAAATACACATGTTGAAGATGGTCTACGTGAATGGATTCAAGCAGAATTTTCACATTTAGTCATTATTAGTGTTATATTTACAGCTGGACGTGGTGACGGAAATGTGAGTTTTTTTTCCATTCATTTCCTTTTTCAGTATGTATGTCTCTGTTTTTCTTTTATTAGAGCATCCGATATCATGTGTAGCGATTAGAAAGCTTTTGATTTTTAAAATATCCTTACCATCTTTTCGTGTGACATTCATTAATGACATAATGGTAATCTCAATCAGTATAAATACACATTACTCAATAAAACGTCTATTCAATCTAAGCTGTATAACAGATAGTCATAATATAGTGGTTGATCACTAAACTGCAACATGTGCCTTGTTCATGTAGGCTTTCGTGTTGTCTATTAAATTACACTGATTAATTTTCAATGTGATTACCAGTATAAATAAATTGACGTCTCATATTTTGTTGTTAACCATTTGTAAACAATTGACAAGAAGCTCTACTTGACTTAATTTGAAACTCAATAAGGTATATTTTTATAGCCTTTTAAGAACCTCTGAATGCCCTAGTACGGCCGAAATGCTCTCACTCGGCCACGCGTATATAGCCTCTGACAGGGAAGTCCTACTCACTGCCTTCTCGTGGCATTACTGTTGTTTACGAAATTGAGAGGACGAAAAGCGAATATCCGACGCTTTAACCGAGTTAGCGGATGTGGAGAATCCACCTAGGGGAGTTGAAAAACCCTCATTCCAAACCAATGGTGCACATGGGCTCCAGTATCCTCAAAGAAACAAATGGCGTATGAATCAATCGTTGGCCACCGACTACCATGGGACTGCATTTCCTTACGATGCTCCACCACCCTGTGGATCAGACCTTTAGGTCAAAGACTCTGGATGTGGCCTCCTAAGAAAACCACCTGCTTCAGTTTGGGCGTCAGAGCAGTATCACAGCCCTCACACAAATCTCATTCGATTTGTGTGGCGCATATGTATCCGGTGCCCCTTTGTACCAATATTTATGTGTTTAAATAAATAATAATAATTAAATTACACTGATTAATTTTCAATTTGATCAGCAGTATGAGTAACTTGACTCCATGTCTCTATCTTTTTTCTCTTTCCAAATTTACTGCACTGGATTGTACCCCTTGAATAACATCTTCAAACCCTGATGTTTCACATTAATGCTTATACTTTTACTACCTCTACCACTATGGGGTTTGAATCGACAACTGCGTCTCTGTTTTAATGTGATACTGCAACTCGAACTGATGTATGTACTTACGAAGTTCTACGTTGCGACTGATTGATTCACTGATAAGTAACTTGATGTCTCATGTTTCATTGTTGAGTATTTGTAAACAATTGACAAGAAGCTCTATTTGATTTAATTTGGAACTCAGTAAGGTATATCTTTATAACCTTTTTAAAAACCGATTTTCTTCAATGAAATACTCCAATTGAAAAACTAAGTATCACAATCTCAGAGATCAATACTGACTCAAATAATGACAGTTTGATATCCTTAATTATGTAACCAGGTTACATAAATTTGAGATCATCAATAATTTCTTGTAGATTATTAATATACACCTTATTTGACAAGTATCAAACTAACATGAAATCCAAATCAAAGCGGATTTTCACTCGATCGATTACTTTCTTCTTTTTTCAAACATTTTCATGTCAAAATTTTGCTTCATTTTACCTATGTACACAAACACAAACACACACACACACATACACGGTAACAATGATATATCATGAAGGATTGAAGTATTCAACTATCTATATACACCATTAAATTTATTTTTTATTCTAATTTAGTCAATAAACAGTTATTCATAAGACAACATATTTCATGCTGTGAAAAAACATATATATAAATGAATTTTTGTAGCCAGGTGTTAACTTATTTGTCTATGACTTGTTGTTAAGGTGTTTCTAACAGCTTTTTATGATTATGATTATCACCATTATTGTCAGGGTTTTTTTTTTATATTCTCCGTGTATGTTTCATGAATACATCAGTCAGTTAGTAGAAAAGTAATCAGTGTGAAAAGAAAGAGCATAGATTTTTCTTCTACTTTTTTTTCTGAAAAAAAGATTTTTTTTACAGCATTTGTTTACATTCACATGTTGTGTGAAATAATTGCATCTCTCTCCCTCCCCCCTCTCTCTCTCAACTCAATTTACTGATTCAATCGATGTCCGGAGAAAATATTCAGTCAGTGATCTTGAGTGCTGTTTGTGGTATGACAGCAGTTATCACTTCCTGGTTGCTCACACCTTGAAAGGGTTCTTCTAGAGTTACATGAAAAGGAAATTGAGTTAGAAGTGGTCTTAATGACCTGAAAGCGTGACCACAGTGCCTAGGGCACAACTGCTTGAGGTCGGTCACACACAACTCTTTTGTAGGTAATTTTTGTGTTAGCTCCGTACTTGTTGGGACCTTACCGTCGGAGACGGATATCTGTAGGATTAGGCGAGGTGTGCATTTTCAGAGTCGACCTTTTCCAACCCCACCCCTCCTTATGGGAAGGCGGCATCGCTGCTATGCCGGTTGTCTGAAGGAAACACTTTACTGCCGTCACACCTCTGTACAGTGAGCAGTACGACTTCGCCTTCGGACCTTGGGTTTGCTGCTTTCAGTCTTACCGCTCTTCAACCGACCTTTCTGGCATAATGGGACCTTGAGGAACGATTGTTCCAGCCAATATAGCTCGATTGGTTTATCACGATAGGCAAGTCTGACCGTCACGTCAAGGTAGCATGAACGGTCGGCAGAAAATATTAGTTTATGGTCACCATAGTTCATTCTTTTGACGTTTTTCTTAGTTCCTTTTCTTAAATAGAAAATTTCAAATAGATTGTTTTATTTTGAGTTCTATGAAGGAATTTTACTAAATATGAGTCTGAGTAACGTTCCCTGTCTTATTTATTTATTTATTTAAACACATAAATATTGGTACAAAGGGGCACTGAATACATATGCGCCTCACAAATCTCATTCGATTTGTGTGAGGGCTGTGACACTGCCCAGGTGCCCAAACTGAAACAGGTGGTTTTCTTAGGGGGCCACACCCCGAGCTTTTGACCTAAAGATCTGATCCAAAAGATAGTGGAGCATCGTGAAGAGATGCAGTCACATGGTAGTCGGTGACCAACGATTGATTCATACGCCATTTGTTTCTTTGAGGATACTGGAGCCCATGTGCACCACTGGTTTGGAATCAGAGTTTTCCAACTCCCCTATGTGGCATTTCCGTGTCCACCAACCCGGTTAAAGCGTCGGACATTTGCTTTTCATCTTCTCAATTTCGTAAATAACAGTAATGCAGTGAGAAGGCAGTGAGTAGGACTTCCCTGATAGAGGCTATATACGCGTGGCCGTATGAGAGCATTTCGAGAGGAAGAACGGACTTTTCCCACTGTCGGCCGTACTAGGGCATTCGGGGGCCTGTCTTATAAAGTTTGTGTACATGGCCGATGTTGGTGATGTTGAGTGTATCAATTATTTGTTTGATATAAATGAAAATGTATTGAGTTATTCAACTCGATAGATCAAACTAGGTAACAGGAAATCTGTCAATAAAATGTATTATTTGTGACTTGAAACTTATGTAATTAATTTTTGTATACTTATGTTTTCTGTGTCATAGTACTTTAATTCACTGATTTTTGCCACAGTATCTTTTGTAATTTATATTTCCCTCATGATGTTTGTTATTTCCATTGGTTTGTTGTTACTACATGTAGTTTGAGGAGTCTTCTATTTCTCAAGGTGGTCATATTTGTTTACTATATGTTGTATATAGTTGTTTCATACCAAATTTACCTCAACATCTCTGCCTTCTTTCTGGGTTCTATCTCTAGGACTTTTTTTTCAAAGTGTCACACTTTTTCGCTCACCTCTCTATCGAATTCGCAATAGATTCTATTCACATTAGAATTATTTCAATCTTTACTTACTTACTTACGCCTGTTACCCCTCGTGGAGGAGCATTGGCCGCTAACCAGCATTCTCCATCCAACTCTGTCCTGGGCAATTCTTTCCAGTTAACATTCATCGTTTTCACATCCGCTTCAATTTCCCGGCGTAATATGTTATTTCAATCTTTACTAAATAATAATCAGTTTAAGCTTAACTAAATAAATCGACAGATATAATAGATTCAATGTAATGACAATAAAAGTAAAATAACCCATAATAATATATGATTGTATAAACCCAAAAACGGAAGCAACCATAGTTATACCATTAACGTAAAACTATTTCCTTTCAATATATATTCATAGTACACGTAAATCATTTGTAAAAAAAAAAACTATGCTTCGCTCTGTTCATGAGACACAATGAACTAGACAGGGAAGCTGTAAATTTTCCATGCCTTTTTTATCCCCATTTTATATACGTCTCATTTAACTTTTAATTGTGTAAATGGAAATGTATTTGTATTTATTTGTGTGTGTGTGTATGTATATACGTGTCTAGAACAATTCACGATTGTACGTGGTATTCGTACGATTTATTTATTTATTAGCGAATGCATATAGAATACGTAAACTACTCATTAGTAGGCATATTCTTATGGAATTAATTGTTCTTATAAAATTGTAGTGGCTAGTAGTAGTAGTAGTAGTACTATGTTAAGCCCACCATAAGCTATTCTAGCTTATGGACAGAGTAATTTATTGATTCTCTTGAAGCCACGTTTTGATCCTATCACTCATCTGCTTATTAACACTGACTGTATTTAGGTGATCATATATGTGTTAATTACTTACCCTATTCATGATGTGTCTGTAACTTATTTTTGTCTGAACATAAATATTGAGTTGGCTCACTCGCCTCCTCCTCTTTTAGCTTCGCTTTCTTCGCTCCATTTTCTGATCGTCTGTTTGTATCAACGATTGTACAAAATATACGTATTCAAACTTCATTCTCGTATTTGACTTATTTAATTTCATGATTCACTAATGCGATTTAATTGGATGATTATATAGGAGAGTAGCCGGGATGTATATTTCGGTAGCAATCATCATACGACCTAACTGGAGTCATATGCAGGGACACCATAATGTTGAGCCCGTCGATAACTTCATCAATAACATCATAATCCTATTTAATTGGAGTCAGATACAAGGCCATTAAAAAAAATTTTCCTGGTCATAATACCAAGTAATTAACTACAGTAGCTGACATTTGTTGTGTAACTATCCGTTTATTGATAAATCACCTTGAATATATTGGAGGCAATAATTACTCACTGATGCTGTTAGGTGTTAACCGTCCCATATATCACACGTAGATTGAATTTCTAGAAGAGGATCATTGTGTTCAAACTCATAACGGTTTAAATGTAAACCAATGGCTCCTAAGAATTGAAGGCTCTGGGTTAAACCACAGTACACTTGTGTATGATGGGTGTATAGTGCTAATAGGTCTCAACTTAGAATGAAGCATGATTTATCTACTGTCTCATTTGTTTTCAACAGCTCTTCTCCGAATATTTCAGCTCATGTAACTAAATTTATCTCCAAGAATAAACAAATGAGAATCATTAGTTTGTTGTGGATTATTTTTCTGGCTAAAACGCATGTCATTTCGAATTCACATCTTTTCAATTTATTTAAATTATTCATTCTCTATATAATTTTACAAGTCAATTAATCTAAACATGTAGATATGTCAGTATGGGTTTTTAGAGATTATTAGTCAGTCAGTCAGTCAGTCAGCTATAACGTAGGACCAGGCACATATATGCATCGGTCCAAGTTGCCATACCTCGTTAGCACCAAAAGATGAACACCGCATTCATAGAAATAGTTAATTTAGTGGTGGTAATGTATAAAAGAAAGGTTGTATATAAGGATATAGTATAGGAAGGAAGAACGTTATGAAGCAATTTTGATCTCAAGGTTTAAGGGAAGACAGATAGTATATACACCTGCTCCATTGTTATCGATTCTGATCCATGTCACTTAGAGTTTCCAACCATTGGTTACGATAGTCACGCTGACCCCAACCAGGTAGTTTGAATCTACCAACATGGCTCAGACTAGAAGTTAGTAACTTCAATCACTGATGCCACGTTTTGGTTTGGGCGCCTCTAACTCTTTTCCAATCATCCCCTACACTGGTCAGCATAGCGCGTCGTGGTTTAGAGATTATTATGTTTGATTTAAACCACTAGTTGAACTTACACAACCATTGAAAACCTGATAGCACTGTATTTCTGTCTCCTTCTAGTATAAGACTCCTTGGCAGTGCGCATCGACAACCTCGCCACCAAAAATTAATTTCAAGATCTTTGGTGTCGTGGGCAAATGCTTAGTCCTCTAGACTACTGAGCCCTTGATTTATCAATGTAACTTTAATCATATATATGTATCAAATGGAACTTTCTACTTCAATTTGTCTTTCGTTTATTATCATTATCATTATTATTGTTCTGGAGGAAAAATTCTGTTTTGTTTAAAACGATAAAATATCATTTACACTAATTGTTTTTATTCAGTCGAATGTGTATACTTACTGTTATATATGTGTAGATTCATCATAGAGATAGATAGATAGTTCTATGTATACTAAATAAATAAGTTTTGATTGACAATTACCGGTAATTAGTCTAATCAGTCTGAACAACAACTGTTAACACGATATAAATAAAGCATTTAATAGTCAGTTATGAATTGCGACGTTTATTATTGAAGTCATTATATGTGAAAATTATATTTGAACTAATCTCAGCGATTGATATTTACACGTTTCGTCCTGCAAACTTGTCTGGACTTCTTCAGGGTAATAATAATAAAAAAATACTTCAGAAAGGTTTCAACACTTATAAAGAAAGATTGACATCAGAAGCACTGTATATATGGGTGAACATTTATTTATTTAAACACATAAATATTGGTACAAGGGGGCACCGAATATATATGTATCACACAAATCTCATTTGATTTGTGTGAGAGCCGGCGACCAACGATTGATTCATACGCCATTTGTTCCTTCAGGATACTGAAGCCCATGCGCACCATTGGTTTGGAATCAGGGTTTTCCAACTCCCATAGATGGACTTTCCGTGTCCACCGGTCCGGTTAAATCGCCGTATATTCGGTTTTCGTCCTCTCAATTTCGTAAACAACATTAATGCGAGGAGAGGGCAGTGAATAGGACTTTCCTGGTAGAGGCTATATATATATACGCGTGGCCATGTGAGAGCATTTGAAGAGCGAGAGCGGACTCTCCCCACTCTCGGTCGTACCAGGGCATTGGAGGGCTGGGTGAACAAGAACAGCATTAACAGAAAGGATGGTATTGAACTAGCGACTACTTGGCAAATATTTGTTGACAAGTAATTTGACCCATTCTTTATCCAACCTGTTTATTTCACATGCATCGTTATTCTGACTGAAATTAATGTGGGTCATTTTAGCAACATAATTATATATTTAATGATTCTCATTTTACATGCACATCAATGATTTAGAAACAACCTTCAACTTGCACTTTTATTTTGTTTATTTATTCCTTCGTATTAACATCGAATATCAATCATTAATAATTCAATCTTACACATACATACACACACACACACACAATGCATTCAGTCATTTCTTTTCATATCGAGAACTTTCCACATGATTCTTATTTTAACTGACTAATGTTGTCCTATTCACTAAAGTTAGCATCTAAATATGATTGGATTCACACAGTATAGATATGATTTGATTTGATTGTTAAACGCTATATATATATATATTCCTTTGATAGTTTTGATTATGATTATCACCCTGAAGAAGTCCAGACAAGTTTGTGGGACGAAACGTTTGAGATTATTTCGAATATAATTTTCACATATAATGACTTCTTTATACTCTGAACCAAATTCTTGTCAAATTGTTCATTCTAATATTGACGAGTATTCGTATAACCTAATTTATTACTAATGTTTAAAACTAAATTTTTTTACTTCAATTAACTGACTGTTAGAGATTACTACTGAAGCGAATTAAGTCAAAGCGTAAATATTGCAAGATCTGTTAACCTTATCATTGATCGTTTGAAATAAAATGTGTATTTAGAGTTCTCAACGAATCTCATCAATCATCACAATAGGCAGTTATTACTCACATTTCTTGATTAAGTTACGCTGTTCTAAATCATTCTCACCTTAGATTGTGGTTTTTTTTTTAGGCAATTTGTTCAGTCCTACTGTATTTGACAGTATAATGTATGAATATTAAAAGTATTCCGATAATCTGTTATTTTCAATTGTTAAGAAACTGGCAATGATATCTCTGAATTCGAGAATCGAACCCAAAACCTTCGGTTTTGCGCGCGAACACTGAGTCGACACCCAGTGGTGTTAATGTCTAACTTGAAACAAACCAGGACATTCTGTGATCGTTTTCCATTGCCCTACTGCCCCATATCCGACACGGTTGAACTCCACTGATCACACCTTCTCACTAGAACTGTGGGAATTTCCTCTTAAAGTTAATCACTAGTATACACATGGTAGTATTCAGTATACGGTTTTAGAGATTGTTGAATTGCATTAATAGAAAGTCGAAGCTTTCAACCCCTCCTACTGCGATGATAGAATAATAACTACAAACTTCACAGAATAATAATAATATTATTATTATTCATGTGAGATAAAACTGATTGATACATGTACTTGAATTGATCCAGCATACTTTGTTCTTTTGTTCTCAAGTATACACGCTCAGTATGATATTTGTTCAGAATTATGTCATAGTTTGCATCAAATAGGTGTCATGAGTTGTTGTGTTTGTTTGTTTGTTTGTTTTCACGAAGAGACTACACAATAACTTTACGTATAGTTCTATACCTACTGTTTAAAACGTTTTGTTGTTGTTATGGTAATAGAAGAATTGACAATTGAATAATTCATTTTTTTTAATAGTTTAGACAATACCTTTTCCATATCTGTTTTGTTCATTATTAGTGATACATATGATTTCTAATCTTGATTCATTAGTAAGCTTAATCATTTTTTTTCACAAAGAGTTGTGAAGAGTTAAATATGTGTTTCTAACAATAAAAATTTGTTTTTCGTTGTTATGATATCCATAGTTGATTTACATTAGTCCTATGATTCGTTTTGAACACTTTTGGCCCCCATATGCCCTGGTACGGCCGAGAGTGGGAAGAGTACGCTCCCCCCTCGAAATGCTCTCACATGACCACGAGTATATAGCCTCTGACAGGGAAGTTGTACTCACTGCCTTCTCGTGGCACCGATGTTGTTTACGAAATTGAGAAGACGAAAAGCGAATGTCCGGCGCTTTAACCGGATTGGTGGGCACGGCGAGTCCACCTAGGGGAGTTGGAAAGCTCTGATTTCAAACCAGTGGTGCACATGGGCTCCAGTATCCTCAAAGAAACAAATGGCGTATGAATCAATCGTTGGTCACCGACTACCAAGGGATTGCATCTCCTCCCAATGCTCCTGCACTGCCTTGTGGATCAGAACTTTAGGTCAAATGCTCAGGATGTGGTTCTCTAAGTAAACCACCTGTTTCAGTTTGGGCACCTGGTCAGTATCACAACCCTCACACAAATCAAATGATATTTGTGCGGCGTATATTTATCTGGTGCCTCTTTGTACTAATATTTATGTGCTCAAGTAAATAAGTAAATAAATTTTAGGCATTGAACATACACGAAGTTTAAGTCGAAAGACAAGTACACAAATTTGTTATCACTCAAATCTTTAAGTTTCCCTGTGAATATATCAGTTTTATTCTAGTTATCTTTATATGCAACCCTATAGTTTACTATTGAAAATACTCTTTTGAGTTATACACTTGAACCTCTCAAAGTAGTCCACTTCATTCTAGTCAACTGAATAGTATCATTCAATTTTAAGTACGCTAATCTGTATTTTGATGATTGGATATATTTTTTTATTACAATTTATCACTAATAAATTTATACTGAAAGATTGGATAGCCAGTCCGAACTCAGTTAACTCTTTTAATCCCTTTCAATTGCATAACAGTTACCAACTTGAGTACATTAGTTCACTTATAATAAAATGAATAATCTTTCACATAATGTTTATACTCTTACAACTTCTACCACTATGGGATTTGAATGGACAACTGCATCTCTTTGTTAATGTGGTATGGTAACTTGAACTGATGTACGTACGTACAAAGTTCTACGTTATAACTGACTGACTGACTGAATATTGAACTCATTGGTTGTATTTGATTTAACACTAAATATCTCATTCTTTATTTATTACTCCATTTAATCATTTGTCGTTGGTATAACAAAACAGCTCATAATGGATTGCATTTTCTTATTTCAAATATATATCTCAACACTTACCTACTGTTAGAATACATAAACACACACAGATACAAATCCCTATTAGATGTCCAATAATTGTTCATACCATTTTACTTTTCTTCTACTCTCACCTTCTCATTAGCTGAAATGTATTCTCAATTTTTTTTTCCAAAAAGCCTTTTAAGTAGTTTGTATGGGAATGATTGAAAATTAGTATCGTTATGTTAGTATTACTGTTGTCAGGGTTGATAATTTCGATTTCAGTGTTCAATCGAATTCAATCATGATGTTGGATTGACAATTATTGATTGATGCATTGGATCAGTAGGGAATTTGAAAATAATATGAATAACCATGATCATCTCCTTAATTATAGCATGTCTTTATAAATACCAGTGTACTCAGGTGTATATGTTCTCTTCGTACTATGAGTACTGTTTTAAATAAAAAAAGTATTCTATATTTTCTACAACCAAAGTTAACATAAGATAAACTATGAAAGACGAATCCTTTTGAAAGTAAATAGGATGTATGACTAGCATTAGAATTCCCCATGTTTGTTTCGCTCTCTTTAAAACTCGTCACTTGTTGGGTGTATTTGAATTCCAGTTTTGGCATTTATATTAAGACTAGTGCCCACTACTATTCAAATCGAACTCCAACACGTTATTCATTAAGTGCCAACTGAATATATATTCATCCAATCCTCACAGGATACTATTATATTAATTAGAATTAAACAGAATTCAAACAGTGTATAAGCAGAGGGATAATTCAAATTATAATCGAAAATAGATAAATGCTGAATTAATGAAAATCAATCAATATTCGAAGACTGTTTTGACTTAGTTTTAGAGAAAAAGCAGACGAATAGTGTCATACTGACTGAATTTCTTAACTTTAAACTATTGGGTTATATCCTTGAGTTCAGGGACCCTTACTTTAGTTTCAGACAGCTAAGTAAAGGCATAATTAGCTGCCTCCCGAATGCCCTGGTATGGACGAGGGTGGGGAGAGTCCACTCTCATTATCCAAATACTCCCACGCGTATATTGACACCGTCAGAGAAGTCCTACTCACTTCCTTATCCAGATGGGAGTGTTCTCTACGAAATCGAGAGCACGAAGAGCGAATGTCTAACACTTTAATCGGGTTGATAGATATAAAGAGGATCCACCTAGGACAGTTGGAAACCCCCGATTCCAAAACAACGGTGCACATGCACTCCACGATCATATGGGAACAAATGGTGTGTGAATCTATTGTTATTCAGTGGCTATCATGTGACTGTATTTCCTAATATTGCTTCATTGTCTTGTGTCAAAGGCTCGAGGGTTGGCCCCCTAAGAAAACCACCTGTTTCAGTTTGGGCGTCCGAACAGTATCCCAGCCCTCATACAAATCGAATGACGAAGTGTGACGCATATATATATTTGGTGTTTCTTTCTATCAACGTTTATGTGTTTAAATAAATAAACAAATTATAATGATTATCATCATTACATCAAATGAATCAGAATGGATATATATGTATATCCAAAGATTCTGTTTGATCAAAAATTGTCCTCAACACCACAACAATATGCTTTTTTTCTAGCTTTAGATCTATCTCATCGATACGTTGTTGTTATTGTTATTATTGTATACCTTTGTTTATGTCCTCCGAAGCCAAAAGGGAATTAAATGTTCTCTTGTATTTTGATTTCTGTTCAGCATAAAACACCACAATTATCATTATTATTATTTAAATTGAAAAAATATTTCCAGTTAAGTTGTGTCCCCCAC
Organism: Schistosoma rodhaini; assembly: GCA_944470415.2. Classification (NCBI taxonomy): domain Eukaryota; kingdom Metazoa; phylum Platyhelminthes; class Trematoda; order Strigeidida; family Schistosomatidae; genus Schistosoma; species Schistosoma rodhaini. The sequence goes on from OX104037.1 coordinate 39,698,752, forward strand.
TTTTTTTTCCGAGATAAATGACAAAAAATACACACACACACACACACGCAAACATATACACAACAAAGATAACACAGTTTCAATTAATCCCTTGATGATCTGTCTCTTAACATTCCCTCTATTTTTTTCCCTCTTGACTCGCTTTGTTTACTATATAGATGGATAGATAGATACATCATGCATATACTTATTATGATATTCTGTTATCTTTATGTTCCCCCTCTCTCTGTTTCACTATTGTCCGAGTTTCCTATTTCATTACAGTGGAAACCATTCTCAATAACATGAGAAATCTATTATATATGCGTATGTGTTTTCAAAATTTTTAATCTCATAAATTATTAATTTTAGATATTTTTTAAATATTTACTTTGTCTTTTGGAGTTATAGAAACTAATTCCCACCCCCTCCTATTCAAGGTTAAGTAAATTATAAGATAATAGTAATTATAGAGTTTGCTGAAGTCCCATAATTATTATCGTTACTATTATTATTATTATTATTATTATTATTATTATTATTCTTATTCTTATTCTTATTCTTATTCTTATTCTTATTATTCTTATTATTATTATTATTCTTATTCTTATTCTTATTCTTATTCTTATTCTTATTATTCTTATTCTTATTCTTATTCTTATTATTCTTATTCTTATTATTATTATTCTTATTATTATTCTTATTATTATTATTATTCTTATTATTATTATTATTATTATTATTATTATTATTATTATTATTATTATTATTATTATTATTATTATTATTATTATTGATCACAGTTAGAGAACAAGCACGAAACTGTTTTGTCTTAGTTACAGTTTTCAGTGTCTGTTGTGACTATCAGAGGTCGAAAAGACATTGTATCGGTTCATTCTAAATTACGTTATGACTGTAAAACATACTACTATTTTAAAGATTGGGAACATGAGTAGGTGGGTAGTATTTGATTATGGATTCCTTTGGAGAATCGCTCGTCTGTGGTTAAACAAACAAATTATCAGTGCTGAGATTAAAAGATAATGTACCAAATGAAGATAGAAACCCGGTTGATTAGAATGTAAACATTAATCGACTGAGGTGGTCATTGAGGTTGTGAGCTTTAGTCCGTTAATTTGACAGGGATATAAATCACACGTTTTCTGCTGAATAACATTAGTCGCCTAACATTAAAATAAAATGCACACGATGTTGAGTCGTCTGGAATAACAGCCACGTTGCAATACTAACGACTAGGTGAATACAGGACACCAGTTACTACACAGTGATCAATCAATGTTTGTTAAAATAAGTATTTAGATAATAATCAAGGATTAGTCAAGCCATATCATTTATAACGTATGCAATATACTACTGCGACTAGTAATGTAGTGAACAACGCAGCATGCAATAACTAAGCGTATACATGTTCAGTGCATTAAGTCAAAACGTAATTTAATAGTAGCTAAGATTAATTTCATATCCATTAAATTTGAGTCATATTCTTTTTATTTGTTTATTTAGACACATAAACATTGGTAGAAAGAAACACCAAATATATACATGCGCCACGCTTCGTCATTCGATTTGTGTGAGGGCTGGGATACTAGCCAGACACCCAAACCGAAATAGGTGGTTTTCTTAGGGGACCATCCCTCGAGCCTTTAACCTAGAAGTCTAATTCACAAGACAGTAAAGCAATATTAGGAAATACAGTCACATGATAGCCACTGAATAACAATAGATTCACACACCATTTGTTCCCATATGATCGTGGAGTGCATGTGCACCGTTGTTTTGGAATCGGGGGTTTCCAACTGTCCTAGGTGGATCCTCTTTATATCTATCAACCCGATTAAAGCGCTAGACATTCGCTCTTCGTGCTCTCGATTTCGTAGAGAACACTCCCATTTGGTAAGGAAGTGAGTAGGACTTCTCTGACGGTGTCAATATACGCGTGGGAGTATTTGGATAATGAGAGTGGACTCTCCTCACCCTCGTCTATACTAGAGCATTTGGGGGCCTGCTTATCGCCTTTTTTATTAAATCTGTCAAATGGTTGGGCTTCTGGGTTGTAGTGTGTTGTTTACGTATTATATACTTACTTACGTATAGAAACATAGGGAGGATTTAATTTTAAATGGTTGAATTTGAGTGATAAGAAATCTTGTTGAACATTAGTGTTGTGCTAGCTAAAACTTGTATCACGATGGAGTATTTACAATCTCAAGGAAACTGATACTACTTTACTTAGAAATAAATTACAACACTCGTCTGATTTGTATGATATATGGGACAGTTTAGATATCAAAAGTGATCAAGTCAGTCATTACTATTTTCAGCCTACATCGATAGTGTATCGCTTTACTAATGTGTTACGAATATTAATCTATCTTATAAATCAGAACTATTTCTGATCAATATACTTTAGTAGACCAAAAAGAATATGGCATCAGTCTATCAAGAGTTACTAACTATTAATTCAAACCATGCATAATTGATGCGAGCTTTCAGATGCAGGAGTCACTGTAGCATAGCGTTATTCTTTTGCTTCTCTATATGATATTGCATTGCCTATATAGTATTACAGCCCATAGATATTTAATACATTATAAGACTTTTGATGAAATTGATCATTGACACCATGGTTCAATCGAATAAGCGTTCATATACATGCATACATATAAATATTTGTGTCTTGGTTACTTTATTTTCCATGTAATGAATAAAATGTCAAAATCTATTATCTTTTTTATACCCCTATTACTTATATTTTTAGCCAGAATATAGAAAAACATGTATAGATATGTGAAAGTTAATAAGGTATTTGGTAGTAAGATTTGTCACATGTTTGTAGCTAGTTGAGACTTTATTTATTTCCACTCTCCCTATTCTTGTTTAACATTATCGTTGACACGCTTTTAGAGATATCATTTTCATCATCTAAATCTCCAGGAGTTGAACTTTTACCGGGAGACTCACTTACTGACTTAGAATACGCCAATGACATGGTTCTATTTGGTGAAGACACTGACAAATTACAGAGTCTTCTGACCACTATAAGCATCTATGCATGCATGTTCGGGATGCGATTCTCTCCCTCGAAGTGCAAAATGTTACTTCAGGATTGGGTTGCATCGGTACATGAACTAACGATAAGGAGTGAAGTAGTTGAGCGTGTTGATCGCTTCACTTATCTCGGGAGTCTCATCAGCCCTTGTAGCCTGGTGTGTGATGAAATCTCAGCACGGATACAGAAGGCTTGTCTAGCTTTCGCCGACTTGCGTCATTTATGGCGTAGGCAAGATATCCGTCTAGCAACCAAGGGACGAGTTTACTGTGCAGCAGTTCGTTTTGTCCTATTTTATGGCAGTAAAACATGGCCAATAAGAGTAGAGGATATTTATAGACTACTAGTATTCGATCATAGGTGTCTTCGAAGCATTGTTCATATATCCTGGGACCACCGGGTAAGTAATGTAGTTGTTAGGAAACGGGTACTAGGTAAGGATGGCAAATCGATTGATGAAGTAGTGAAACTTCATCAGTTGAGATGACTGAGACACGTATTACGTATGCTTAACCACCGACTGCCTCGACGTGCAATGTTTTATGGTGTATGCGTAGGTTGGAAGAAAGCTAGGGGCGGCCAGACCAAAACGTGGCACAAATCCATGAAGTCACTGACAATTGGACTGAGCCATGTTGGTAGGTGTAGACTTTTAAACGATATTGACCATCTATTGTAACTCAAAGAAGTAGTTTCATTGAAGTGATTTTCTATAAACTGGATGCTTTAATTTGAGATAAGAAGTTATTATAGACAATGATTATGTTGTTTAGAATGACAGTGAAAATTTCTTAATTAAATTATTTAGCTGAGAAAAGGTGATAGATACTACAAGAGGAGTTTCATTATCATATGAGTTAACGTAAAAAGAAAGTCGTTTTCATTTCATATATCTTTCTTGTAAATGTCTCATGGTGTAATTAATTATTTATGCAATGTTTGTTGCTACTATTATCGACTAGTTCAAGGTTGATTTCAACCATTTTTTTCTTCTTTGACTGTTATGTGATGTACCTGTTGGCAAACTATCGAACCTCTGATGAAGTTCACGGAATGTCCATATTTGTTACGATTCATATTTAACTTAGGTTAGTTGAACTAATAAATTAGTTACCCATGGGACTGATTTTTACATCCTCCAGTTATATAGATATTCAAAGATAGGACTTCTGAACAAATGAGGAAGTCAGTGTGACATAATCAACTTAGAGCCTAGCATCAACGCACATTAGCCCGATTTCCCTGTACTAAATCATTACAAATAGATGAAAGTAACTAAACGTATAATAAAAAAGTGGAGATAATAGAAATACTAATGATAATGGGGTAGAGTGAATATAAGGAATATGAATCGAAAAGAGGTGATAAGACATTTATGAAATAGTAGTAAAACTCACTATTTAGGAGACAAGAAGTAAATACACCAATGCACCATTGATTTTAAGTCGTGTTACTCAAAGTTCCCAACTACTGGACGCTGCTAGTATGCGAACCTCAGCTAAGTAGTCTATATCTGCCAATTCAACTCAGTTCAATAGTGAATGATTTCATGGATTGATAACATGTTTCAATATGGGTAAAACCAGGATTATCCAAGTTACTCTCAGGCTAGTTAGTATTACACATCTGAGTAAGAGATGACTTGGCATGAATGAGATGTGTTAATCCCAGTTAATGAAATTTCACCGTCTCACCGATTGGTTTATGACACTATCTCTTACTTCCTTATTGATTCGACATCTAGAAACAATTACTAGAAACTTACATATATCAGAAGGGGTTTTTGTGGAGATTTATTATTTTCATAGTTGAAATCATGAGTCAATTGAAGCTAGACCACCAAGGAAAACCTGGAAGCACTGGACGATCGTTTCGTCCTATCATGGGACTCCTCAGCAATGTGCATCCACGATCCCGCACCGCGAGATTTGAACCCAGGACTTATCAGTCTCAATTTCGTGGATTGGTTGAAGTTAGACATTAATACAGTTAGATACCGGCCGGCTCAGTGGTCTAGAGGTTAAGTGCTCGCGCGCGAGACTGGTGGCTCCTAGGTTTAAATCTCGCGAGGCGGGATCATGAATGCACACTGACGAGGAGTCCCATAATAGGTGAAATGGCCGTCCAATGCTTCCAGGTTTTCGATGGTTGTCTAGACTCAATTGACTCATGATTTCAACTATGAGAACTTACATATATGTTCAATTTTCATTCAATGTTCATTATAGACTCCGTACTTTTTTCTATTGTTAAGTTAAATATTCCAAAAATTATGTAACAATGTAACAGTTAATTCATCTTTTTTTGAGTTTTGTTCTCCTTAACACTTTTGAATTCATTTTTATCGTCAACTGGGAATAATTGTACTGTTTTTCTCTACCCTATAGTATTTGTTTTTTTTGTTTAGGAAAAAACTGCATCATAGTTGATACATTGTAGAGAATTACAGATGTTTCTTCTCTTGAATACATATTTTGTTGTCGTTGTTATCCGTGTTTTATTTTTTTTTTAATCAGCTAACTGATTCAGTCAGTCAGTCACAACGTAGAACTTCGTACATACGTACATCAGTTCGAGTTGCCATACCACATTAGCACAGAGATGCAGTTATCCATTCAAATCCCATATTGGTAGAAGTAGTAATAGTATAAGCAATAAACCGAAAGATTAGGGTTTGAAGATGTTATTCAAGGAGTATATTACAGTGAAATAAATTTGAAAAGAGAAAAAGGAAAGGGACATAAAGAATTCAGAAGATTAGAATTCGGTAGAACACAAAGAGTGGATGCACCCTCGCCATTGCAAACGATTTTGAGCCATGTCATTCAACGTCTCTAACCATCGATTGCTATCATCTCGCGAATCCCAACCAGGTAATCTACACCTTCCAGCATGACTCAGTCCACATGTCAGTGACTTCATGGATTTGTGCCACGTTTTGGTCTGGGCCCCCTTAGCTTTCTTCCAACCTACTCCTATACCAAGCTAACTGATTATATTCCGTGGAATGAGTTCTCGTTTTAAACAGTTGAATGTTGTTGTTGGAAGACCATGACCATGGGTTTTTTTATCAGTTAACACTGATCAGCAAGGCGTATATATGTAATCTTCAGGGAAATAATACCCCCAGGTTGATTCGAATCCAGGTTACGGGATTGAGATATTCACACTTGATTGATCTTTAAGTAGTGACAAATGAATAATAATGTTATTTTCTAAAATAATTAACTAACTACAAGCATTTTAACTCAAGACGAAGAATTTCCATTAGATAAAATTCTGTCTTTTACTAGTTCCGTGAATTTAATAGTTCAACTGATGATGCATATTTATACGTTAGGTTCCGGAATGTTTTTTCCCAAGATGAACGTCTTTCACTTCTGTACCTTCATTGAGGAATCATCATATTCTTTGTAACTTTTTGTTCAATATACACAAGTCTAGTTAAAATTTACAATAGTTTTATTTATTATTATTAGTATTACTATTATTATTATTATTTCATTCCATGATCTCTTGAATCTGATTTTTAATAATAATATTATTATTAGTATATGGTTGAAATCATGAGTCAATTGAAGCTAGACCACCATGGGAAATTTGGAAACACTGAACGGCCGTTTCGTTTTTATTGTGATTCTCCTCGGCAGTGCGCATCCACGGTAAATGGTCGCTCAATTTCGTGCATTGGTTTAAGTTAGACATTAACACTGTTGGATGATGACCGTCTCAGTGGTCTATCGGTTATGTGCTCGCGCGTGAGACTGATAAGTTCTGGGTTGGAATCTCCTGAGGCGGGATCGTGGATGCGCACTGCTGAGGAGTCCGACAATAGGATGAAGCGGCCGTTCAGTGCTTCCATGTTTTCTATGGTTGTCTAGCTTCAATTGACTCATGATCACAACTATGTAAAATTACTAAAATCTCCCCAAAACCCCCTTCTGATAATAATAGTTTAGTGAACGAGAACTCGGGTGGGGACAACCAATTTACTGTTTAATACAAAATTATACAACCTCTTGGTTAAATATGAGAACCATACACTGAATACTTCATTTGGTAATTTCCATCATTTGTCCTTCACATTCTATATGATTCTTCCAAGTGGCGATTCCTTTCTACTTACCTTTATATTCTTTTCAACTCGATCTTCTTAGCTTTCTGGTTCTAGGTTTTCCACTTTCGTTTGGTATTACATACGACTTATATCTCTTGATATAAGTAGGAATACACCATAAAAGTAGTAGCAATTTGGTACTTAAATTTATTTTCTCTTCAGATATGTATATATTTCTTGAGATATAATAGGCCTTTGTTTCTATTTTCAATCTAATTGTAGACAAATCCATTCTCCAAATTTAATTGCTACTATCATGGCCCGGATTCACTTTCTTTCCACCTTCTCTAACTATTTTATCCATTACTTTACAATTAATTAATAATATTATTGATTTCTATAATTCAATAAGCTTAATGGATTATAATTAGCTGATTAATTAGTTAATTATTATTTGTTGTAGTGTATCCTTATTTTGTTTAACGCCGTCTATATGCACTAAATATGATCATCGTCATCAGTATCAGCATAATCACTCCCTATATTATTACTACTATCATTACTATTACCATTATTATTATTAATACTGTCTATACTTTAGAGTTGAAGACTCCGTTTTCTTTTATTTTCTACACGGTATTGCTTTTTTCCTGCAAAATAAGTTTTATTTATTTATTTATTTAAACACATAAATATTGGTACAAGGGGGCACTAAATACACATGCGCCACACAAATCTCATTTGATTTGTGTGAGGGTTGTGCTACTGCCCAAGTGACCAAACTGAAGCAGGTGTTTTTCCTAGGAGGCCACATCCGGAGCCTTCGATCTAAAGGTCTGTTCCACAAGGCAGTGGAGCATCGTGAAGAGGTTTAGTCCCATTGTAGCCGGTGACCAACAACAGGTTCATACTCCATTTGTTACTTTAGGATCCTGGAGCCCATGTGCACCATTGGTTAGAAATCAGGGTTTAGCAACTTCCCTAGGTAAACTTTCCGTGTCCACCAACCCGGTTAAAGCTCCGGATATTCGGTTTTCGTTCTGTCAATTTCGTAAAGAACAGTAATGCCGCGAGGAGGCAGAGAGTAAGACTTCCCTGTCAGAGGCTATATACTCGTAGCCATGTGAGAGCATTTGAAGGGGGAGAGCGGACTCTTCCCCACTCTCGGCCGTACCAATACACTTGTGATGTGATGATGATATTCATACCTTACCGGTTAGATTTTGTTATGACTCAACTAGTTGTCATTCATACCAATTACATCTAAAAACTTATATATATTGAATATCTATCACTTTCATTTGTTATAATCATTACATACTAATATACATTTCTAGTTTATAGATGATCATTCTTTCGGATAGATGTATATATGTATGGATGGATGTATGTATCTGTATAGGTTTTAATGATAAACAAATTAAGGAGCGATAAATTCATAGCTGGTACCGTGTTTAGAGACAATTTTCTCTCTGATATTAATATGTGGATTAAATAGGATTGTTAGTTAAATAAAATTTGTGATCTTAATTGATTTACAATAGACATTAATTTTTTTTTGTTTTGATTTATTCCTTTTCTGATATTTTGATTATTTCTCACGGAAAATAAAATACACGATATGATTATCTGAATTTTATTTTGTTTCATAGTAGAAAGAAGTTATTTGTTTGGTATTTTCGTAGTTGAAAGCATGATTCAGTTGAAGCTAAGACCACCAAGGAAAACCTGGAAGCACTGGACGGCTGTTTCATCCTATTGTGGGACTCCACAGCAGTGCGTATCCAGGACCTTGCCTCGTGAGATGCGGACCCAAGACCTACCAGTCTCGCGCCAGAACACTCAAATGATAGACCATTTAGCCGGCATCCCATGGTGTTTATGTTTAGCTTCAAACTATCCACAAAGTTAAGCAACCGTTCACCAATTGTTTTCAGTGAGTTCCTATCTCACAACAGACGCGGTTTGAACTCCACTGGTCACTGCTTCTCACTGGAACTTCAGGAATCACCTCTTGAAGCGAGTCCCACAGTAGGACGAGACGGCCGTCCAGTGTTTCCAAGTTTTTCTTAGTGGTCAAGCTTTAACTGATTCATGCTTTCAACTATGAAAATACTAAATCTCTACAAAAATCCCCTTCTGATTATAATCATATACTCATTATTGACTGACTTCGAGAGGTAAATCCAATAAGCAAATACTATTCATAGATTTTGGGAGTTCTAGTGAGAAGCAGTGACCAGTGGAGTTCAACCAGGTCTGTTTTGTGATAGGAACTCACTGAAGACAATTGGTGAACGGTTGCTCGACTTCGTGGATTGGTTGAAGTTAGACATAAACACCCTGGGATGCCGGCTCAGTGGTCTATCGGTTAAGTTCTCTGGCACGAGATTGGTAGGTCCTGGGTTTGAATCTCGTGGGGCGGAATCGTGGATGCTCATTGCTGAGGAGTCCTACAATAGAATGAAACAGCCGTCCAATGCTTCGAGGTTTTCGATGGTTGTCTAACTTCAATTGACTCACGATCTCAACTATATAAAATACATCTGTTTAATACGTTTTTTTCTTAACACTCAGTAATTCTTAAACTTATATCAACTTATTAGCATATAAGATTTATACATATTTATGAGTATGTCTTTGATTGATTTGTATATGAATTTTTAGTATTCTATTATCTTTCTTCTCTCTATCTATCTCTATCTCTCTCTGTTTCTCATTATTTACATTGATTAGGTAAAAGAATATATGCCAAATTTTGTTTTACGTTATCAACGGGAAGATAATGGTGTATGGTATGAACATGTAAAAACTGATGGTACACGAGTACGTTTTTTTTCAATATTTATGCATAATGTTTTTATTTAAGTAAATTATCTTTTCATATTTAATCTTTCTATATGTGGTGTATATTGGGGGGGGGGAGCTATGGTGGAGACGATGAAATCCATTTCATAGAAAGTTGTCTTTGAATATTTACCATCATTGTTTATTTTATAGTTTAGTTTCAACAACATAATTTGTCTTATTTATTTTATGTAATGAAAAGCACAAAAAAAAAGAAAAGTTGTAGACAAGAATTGAGATGTCTATGAGAAAGTGTGCAAAAAATGAGATGAAAGAAGGTGAAGCTGAGGTAGGGAGGGGAGGGCTTTGTGATAATTAATAATAATGATAATAATAATAATGACATAGTTCTTAAAACATAATTTTGGCATGGATTGAATGTCTAATTAATGAATAAATGAAATGAAATTTATAAGAGGTAGGTGGGGTATGTGAGGTTGGTTAATGTTTGCCAGTTTATTTAAGCGTGTTTAGTCAGGAAAAAAGAATGTTGAATACTTTCAATTCAGTAATCTCTACAAAGCTAAATTGAAAACTATCACGTGTTCACTACTGACTAACCTCGACGGGGGAACTCTCGTAGATCTTGTGAGAAGCCTTCGCCAGTGGAATCCAACCGTGTCGGGTGCGAGGCATTTACCCACCGATCTATCTAATTTGCTTAGATCTCGTTTCCTTTAGGACGAATCTTCCAAATATTTTTGAAGTCAGAATGTTTGTGCCAGATTTTCTACTTTGACAGTAACTGAATAATTTTATCGATATATTTACACTTGTAGAAAATTTAAAGAATACTAAACGAAATGAATTCACATCGCATTCCATCTTATGTTTGTTAATGTTACTTAACAATAGTAGCCCCCAAATGCCCTGGTACGGCCCAGAGTGGAGAGAGTACACTCTCCCTCTCCAAATGCTCTCATATGGCCACGTGTATATATCCTCTTCCAGAGAAGTCCTACTCACTGCCTTCTCGTCTCATTACTGATGTTTACGAAATTGAGAGGACGAAAAGCGAATGTCCAGCGCTTTAACCGGGTCGGTGGACAAGGAGGGTCCATCTAGGGAAGTTGGAAAACCCTGATTCCTAACCAATGGTGCACATGGACTCTAGTATTCTGAGGGAACGAATGGCGTATGAACCTGTTGTTGGTCATCGGCTACCTTGTGACTGCATCTCCTCACGATGCTCCACTGCCTTGTGGATCAGTTCTTCAGGTCGAAGGCTCGGAGTGTGGCCCTCTAAGAAAACTACCTGCTTCAGTTTGGGCGCTTTGGCAGTATGACAGCCCTCACACAAATCGAATGAGATTTGTGTGGCGCATATTTATCTGGTGCTTCTTTGTACCAATATTTATGTGTTTAAGTAATAATAATAATAACAATAGTAAATGTTTTCATACCATTCCTCATTAATTTCTTTTGTAATATTTATATTTGTCTTATCAGGTCCTAAAAGCTAATAATGATCCACGAAATATTGCTAGAACTACACTTGATTCAGTAGTTATTGCTAAACGTGTACGTATTTACCCTTATAGTCATCGGTCAAGGCAACAAGTTTGCTTACGATTTGCATTGTATGGATGTGATTTCCCAGGTGAGTGTAATATATATATATATATAAACCATATTCATTTTCAGTGTACACTTAACACAAAACCCACTATAGTTTCATGTACGCACATATACAATCCTTAGTAGATTTGTGGTCGACCTATTATTGAACATCAGTTGATCGTATTTCATAGTTTGAATCCTGCCCCCATACTTCTTACTTTAGTTTGCTCTGTTAAATCTTGTTATCGTCCCTTTCTCATTTTAAGTATGTTTCTAAAAGTGATTGAAGTAAACGTAATAAGGTTTGAGTCTGTAATCTCAGTGCAGGGATCAAAATTTTAGATATTTTAATCATTAGTCGATTGCTTGACATGATTTCATACAGTTCAGTGTAATTCACCTCACCTTAGATGCTAGTTTACTAACAATTCGTTATTCTACTTTTTTTTTGAGTTAATGACATAAGATGATAATACACTTGGTGGGATGGTGAAAAGATTTATAGCGTAGGAAAAACTTGAATCTTTTTGAATGTTGCTTTCCTCTTAAATTATGTAACATTTGTGAACCATTCATTGTTATTTAAAGGTGTTATTTATCAGTATAGAGGTTAAAAAAGTAGTTTTATATCAGTGGTAATTATACGTGTTTGGTTTCAAAATCCTGGATTTGTCCTTTGATAGGATCTTTTGATACACAATTCCAAGTTATCTTATTACAAGGATGAAATAACTGTTCAATACCTCCCTATTATCTAGTAGTATCCCAAATAAGATCAGTTTGTAACGAATGCAACCTAGAAATTGAGTTCATTTCCACAAAAGTCTAACTAAATAACATGTGGTATTGTCGATTCTACTGATTCTGTAATCTACTTTTTTTAAACTAAATGGATTGCTTACTTTGAACACGGAGTTATAACTACCTCAATAGATTCATTTAGCAAAAGGTTAAATTGACTATGGAACGTTCATCTCTCCAGGATTATCAACATTCACCCTTTAGTCTCTCTTAAATGTTGTTGCAATGTGATCTTTTTGAAGATCTATTAGTATCCATGTTGAAGTAAGTCTTACCTTCATTAGTTTACCTTAAGAATCTACTTTACGTGGTCTAATACTTTTTAATATATTAAATAAAAGAGTGAAAAAACTATGACTCGTCACATCAGACAGTATATGAGATCCAGTCGTAACGTTACACATCATACAACTGAATTCTATGGAAGATTGATTATTCTTCAAATATTGTTTCGGTTAAATCAAATCCTTGTTAGTATTGATTTAAGGAAACATGAAATCAGCATGTTTTAAGTAGGCATACAGACTGGATAACCGTTTCAGGGAGTCATAAAATTGATTTTTAGTTGATAAACGAATATCTTAGACATTCTGAAAAATTCATATATAGGACACTGATTTTGTCATCTGGATTCATCCGAATCCCATTATTGATTTTCACACTGAGACACAAATCTGCTGCTTAACATTTTAAATAAAAACGCGTTATTTACTGTGCTATTTACTTCGTTACTATACCATCCTACTTGTTCACCGGATATGATATTTATAATCAGTCGTACTAGCCATTATGCTCATTTTGGTTTTCACTACTAGCCACTATTCATTTTATAGTTATCTATGTAGTAGTGAGCTAGCAACAACCGAACGCCATATTTACTTTTAACTCAAATTATTGAACTGACCAAAGTTATACTTGTGCAGTGGTCTAGAGATTTAGCGTCCATGCGTGAGAGTGGAAGTCCTGTGTTCGATTCCCTGTAGCATGGTCGTAATTGGGTACTACTGAGGAGTGAAAATTAGGACGAAACATCTATCTAGTGCTTTCACGTTTCTTATTTAAACTATGAGAATAATTAATTATTAATCGTATCGATTCGTTGGTCATTCACTAATTTATCAACAGATAGGTTAGTTGTATTAAGAAAGACATAACTACTGAATGGGTCACAATTCCGTCTACCTAACGGAACATATACCAGCGGTGAATAATACTTTTTCTCTACTTTTAAAGCTAATTATGATTATATCTTCCCTTATTGTTCTCACCAACTATGGAATGAGTAATTTGCTAAGTGGGAAATTTTTTTGGGAATATTACTTTTGATCACGAAAAGTGAATAGAATTTCTCATGTATTTAACATGATTATGTCTGTCTATTTGTTATATGTATTATTCTCCTTTTTCGATTCGACGAATATGTTATATATACAATTTGCATACATGTTGTACGTGTGCAATGGATACAGTTTTCATGCTTCTACTCTCATTTTTGCCACATCAACCATTCCATTTCTAATGCCGTTACTGTTAATATCATCCTGAATCAATAATGAATCATTCAATTCACGTACAAACACACACACACACACACTCACTTGTTTTTCATACAAACATCATAAGGCGTCAAATCTCTCACTCACTCATTCAGTCAATTGGTTGGTTAGTTAGTTAGTCAATAATATCAAACATATTGTCTATTTGATAAGATTAGTTAACCTCTGTTATGATTATGCATAAAATAAATTAGGTCACCACAAATTCTCTGTCTATAATTTAAATTAATGCATTTGATGATGATGATGACAGTCTAATTTTATTTTAGAATCTGAAATCTCTGTAGACACACAGGGTTTTTATGTCTTAAAGCTATGACCTGACCTCTAGATCATGGTTATATGTTCATATATACACTGTTATTATCATTTTTATTATGGATAATTCAACTGGAGAAGGTATTTTATGACATAGGTTGCAAATTGAATAATTATTGTTACTTGTAACCAGTTATAATCGTTGTTACTATATATGTGTATATGTATTTCTCAGATTACTTCTCAAATTACCATAAATATGACAAATACAATGAAAGATAATTTGGAATTTCATTCCAGGGTATATATGGCTGAACATGTCCAATGTTCAGTGAGTATGATCTATCCAGTCCTAACCGTTGCTGCTACCTTGACGTGGTGGTCGGGCTTGTCTATCATGATGATCCAATCGAGTTATACTGGCTGGAACAATCGTTCCTCAAGATCCTACCATGCCAGGCAGGTCGGTTGAAGAGCGGTAAGACTGAAAGCAGCAAACCCAAGATCCGAAGGCGAAGTCGTACTGCTCACTGTACAGAGGTGTGACAGCAGTAAGGTGTTTCCTTCAGACAACCAGCATGGCAGTGATGCTGCCTTCCCACAAGGAGGGGTTGGGTTAGAAAAGGTCGACCCTGAAGATGCACACCTCGCCTAATCCTACAGATATCCGTCTCCGACGGTAAGGTCCCAACAAGTACGGAGCTAACACAAAAATTACCCACAAAAGGGTCGTGTGTGACCGACCTCAAGCAGTTGTGCCCTAGGCACTGCGGTCGCGCTCTCAGGTCATTAAGACCACTTCTAACCCAATTTCTTTTTCAGGTACCTCTAGAAGAACCCTTCCGCGGTGTGGCAACTTGAACCGATGCATATATATGCCTAGTCCTACGTTGTAGCTGACTGACTGACTGATGATCTATCCAGCACTTTCGAGCGTTTTCTTAAAAAATTAATAGATGAGTGCTGCATATCGGAATGTAATTCTCATTATAGATTTCATTTCAATCGTCTGTAATTAGCCTTACTCATTTGCTTTGAATATGACAATGTAACACAGTCCAATATGCCAGATGAAACATAAAAATATAGTCGAAATTAGGGCTTGAAATGAGATCTTTAATGAAAATCATACTCCAGTATACAGTACTCATCTCACTAAATGAACTGAAAAAATGAACGAAATTACTGGATACAACAGACCTTTTGAACAACAATGAAAACATTGTGGATAACTTCAGTGATGTGTATATCATTAATTGTGTTTGTTATCACCTGTAGAATTGGTGAAAGCTAAATAATATTGAACAACTGTTCTAAACTTCTAGTTTGTGAGTCTTTAATTGTGCATACTCGCTGATTAGCCTCAGTCAGTTAGTCATATAATGAACATTTTAGACACACCACAGCAGTTAGTGGAATGAAGTAATATTATCGAGATGGATATCGAAGTAAGGATTATAATATCAGTGATAGCAAAAATAAAAAAAATAAATACAGAATATGATTTAAGAAAAACAAATAAATCCGGGAAATAAGAAGTATGTGATAAGTTTAAAGCTCTACGATATAAGAGGAGACAAGGATGGAATGCATCATTGCGACTGATTCTCAAGCATGTAATCCATCACAAGACGAATATGGAGGGCTCGCAGTGATTGTGATATTCCTACACTTAAAATCACTAACTGATCTTAGCTATACCACCATTGAAAATTTGAAGCACTGGATGACCATTTCATCCTAGTATGTGACTACTCGATAGTGAACAACCACAACCTCGCATACATGACTCGAACCTAGGACCTTCAGTTTCGACTTCCTTCTGCGTGGTGGTGGGCGCGCACTATTGAGGAGTCTCGTACTAGGGTGAAACGGCTGTCCAGTGCTTCTAGGTTTTCAATGGTGGTCTAACTTAGACTGGCCCATGATTTAAATCGGAATATGAATTGTTGTAACGACAGTAATAATATTAATAATAGTAGTGATTATGATTATCAAGAATGCATCGTCAAATAAAAAGAAGTTGGATGTAGATTTATAAATAAGTATAATGTCCTGAGACGATGCTCAGATTATATTGAAGGGGAACAAACAAAATTCGAACTAACAATCAAAAGACTCTATCGTAGGTCAAGTTAAACGGAGAAGATATCTGTATCTTTTACGCATTCATAAGTAAAGTTTCTTTAAATTAATGCCAATTGCTTCAGCTAATATAAAGTGTTATCTTGAGCCTTCAGGTAGATTACTAGGATCTTAATGTATTATAGAATAAGTTGGGAAACAATGAAACTATCAACGGATTTTGTAACGCCTTTTCTTAGCCATGTCGGTGCACGTTTACGAGCGCATAATAATAAGATCTTTTATATACTCTCACTGTAACCAACCCGACTTTCTGTATAAAAATTCTGATCATAGTGCTTAATTATGCTTAATTATCAAAATATGTCATCAATCAATATTGACCAATAAAAATGCTCTAAAACTTTCAGCCAATCAGATTCTTTCAACCTATCTGTTTTGTTAGAAGGGGTTTTGTGAATATTTAGTATATTTCATAGTTGAAAGCGTGAGTCAATTGAAGCTAGTTGAAGTTAGACATTAACACCATTGGATGCCAGCTCAGTGGTCTATCAGTTAAGTACTCTGGCGCGAGTGCGGGTTCGTGGATGCGCACTGCTGAGGAGTCCCACAACAGGACGAAACGGCCGTCCAGTGTTTCCAGGTTTTCCATGGTGGTCTAGCTTTAATTGACTCACGCTTTCAACTATGAAATATCTGTTTTGTGTTCCCCCCCCTGTTGTTCAATTGTTCCAATGATTATATACATATATTACTAGGGTGATATGAACATTTACTAATTAGATTACTAATCAGTAAATTGATTATTTCAATCAAATCAAGTTTGTACGAAAAAAGAAACAACCCCCCTTTTTTAATCAGAATTTTTGAGGTTTTGTAAAATGTAATCAGATAGATACTACTTTAAATAAAATAATTAACTGATATTTGTCGATAGATAGTTTTTATTTTTAGGATTTTATAATAATCGATTTTTTAGAGAATTGAGGGAAAATAAAAAAAGGGGGAAACGTTTTCATGGTGTAGATTAAATTATTAATAATAATAATAATAATAATAATAATAATAGTGAATTAGTTAAGTAATATTACATAAATCTTTTTCTAGAATGCTTGGCTCTTTATTTGTTTATCTTGATTGTTTAAAATTTAATACTGATTCAATGTTTCTGGCCCCCAAATGCCCTGGTACGGCTGAGAGTGGGGAGAGTCCGCGCTCCCTCTTCAAATGCTCTCACATGACCACGAGTATATAGCCTCTGCTAGGAAAGCCCTACTCACTACGTCCTCGTGGCGGGGGTGTTGTTTACGAAATTTAGAGGACGAAAAGGGAATGCTCGGGACTTTAACCGGGTTAGTGGACATGGAAAGACCACTTAGGGGAGTTGGAAAAGCCTGTTTCCAAACCAATGGTGCACATGGGCTCCAGTATCCTGTAGGAACAAATGGTGTATGTATCAATCGTTGGTCACTGGCTACCATGTGACTGCATCTCCTCACGATGCTCCACTGCCTTGTGGATTAGACATCTAGGTCGAAGGCTGCAGGTGTGGCCTCCTAAGAAAACCACCTGATTCGATTTGAGCACCTGGGCAGTATCACAGCCTTCACACAAATTAAATGAGACTTGTGCCTCACATGTATATCTGGTGTTTCCTTCTACCAGTATTTATATGTTTAAATAAATGAATAAAACATGTGTATGTTATCCATTATAAAAGTAAGAGATTGTTCAATTTGTATGTTAGTCATATGATTATGATATAGTAGTAGTATACGTCAATCAATTGAATGAATCTGTTAAGATCATTTCATAGTGGTGTATATTTTTGTGGTATTAATCGGATGATACTAATCAGATAATTTTGTTGTATTTCAAAACTTTTCAATTAGTGCTCGTCATTTGAAAGACTATAAGAATCAAAACTTTAGGATATGCAAATATTACAAATCCTAGAGTTCGAATTCAATGACTATTGTATAAGTTTTGTAAAGATTGTTGAATTCTCATGGTTTACACCACGCATGAATCCTAGTTAGACTATCATTGGAAGCTGCAAATCATTGTTCAGTTGTTTTTTTCCCATTATGGCACTCTTCAACAGTGCTCATCTATACGACTTCACTTTGGATTAAACCTTAGGACCTTCAGTTCTCGCGACGAACTCTTAATTAATCTTCAGATCACTGAACTATCTTATTTTTTCCTGATATTCAACGGTTGCACAACTGAGATACTTTCCATTTGTACAGAAACCCTATGATACCGTACTCATTGATTGAAGATGAATTTTAGTCTTGATTCGATTGTTACAACATTAATTTAACTATGTTACTTGTGGTCATCTCTTCATGCTAATATGTTATGACAGTTTTGGTCAACATACACTTATACCAAACTCCACTCTGGTAATGATTAGCTTGCAGTCTGGATTTTCGAGTTGACTGTGTTATCTCGTTCAGAAACACTTGATTTCAGTAATAACATAAAGGTTTTTAGTTATTAAAGGGGCTTTTTCAACCGCAATCATTATCTATCAAACGAATCATAATGTATTATAACGCATTATAATGTAAATCCATTTATCATTACAGATGGTGTCATATCTTATTCAATGCCTCAAGGTGATACTATCACATATGGTCGACAATTATTATTCGGTTCACCTTATTCTACTATTCCACAAAATTTTCAAGATTTAACTTATGATGGTCAATTGATTGAATTAGAAAATCAATTAGTCGGTGGAATAGGTCAATTAATGGATAATATTGCCTATTTAGGCAATGTTACTCAACATTCAGATTCTCATCCAGCTCAACCTGGTTTTCATTTTATTGGTTGGAATGTTCCAAATAAAAATTTACGTATTCTTTTTAAATTTGATGAAGGTAAATCTGTGTTTATATGTAAATTGCTATCTTATTTTTTCTTGCAGCCAACTTTTATGAGTTTTATTCATTACAAATTGCTGTTTAAGTTGTTCTCTGTGAGATCTGAAGGTTATTGTTTAGATTCCTGACCTAGTCGTTGGTGCACACTTCTGAGGAGAGTTTCGTACTAAGATGAAATAACTGTCCCGTACTCCTGTGATTCCTCAGTAATGCGATGGAAATCATGCACATATTTCATAACTCATCTTTGGGTTTTAATATTGTAGCTAGACAAAGGAAAACTGTGATATTTTATCTAGCTTGACTTTGAAACATCTATCGATTTATGTCTAAATCCATTTTATTAGTAACTTAATTATCCCACTTCGGTTTGGACGCCTGAGCAGTATTCCATCCCTCATACTCATATTTATAGGGTACCTCTTTGTAATAATGTTTATACGTCCCACAATAGGATGAAACGGCCGTCCAGTGCTTCCAGGTTTTCAATGGTGGTCTATTTAAATTTCATAACCTTTAAAACACTTTCTTCTGACTTATTTGTTTACTTTATTTACTTTATTTCTGTAGTTCGGACTTTTATTTGGTTACGTATATTTACATTCGATTCTGTCCCATTGAAATCACGTGTATTTTCACAAGCTATCGTTGAATTCAGTATGGATGGAAAGAATTTTGATAAATCCATTGAAATTTCAACTAATCATGCACGTCTAATTGATCCAAATCAAATTAATCCAACACGATTATCTATATCTGATAATGATATACAATCGTCATCATCATCATTATCTAGATTGAAAAGAGCATCAAATTCAATGCACAATGGATTAAATCAAGATACTATAATTTATAATAATCATGAATGGGATGGTGCATTAGTGATACAAATCCCATTAGCCAGTTATAGAGCACGTTATGTTAGCCTGACTTTAACATCAGCTGATTCATGGATTTTATTATCTGAAGTACAATTTAATTCAAGTAAGTAATTTTTATCAGTTTTTGTTGTTTTCATGTGTGTGTGTGTGTAGGATCATTAGTTTTCCTAGAATTATAGTGGATGTTACTATGTCAAGCCCTTATAGGTTATTCTGGCTTCTGTACAGACCAATTTATCCATTCTTCTAAAGCCACATTATGACTTTGTTTGATTATTCGCTTATTAATCCTGACTGTTTATATGATCGCGTGTTAATTGATAACCCTATTCTTTACGTGTCTACAACTTATTTTTTAGTCTGACTATAAATATTGAGTTACGCTTGGTTAAATCGGATTGTCTCACTCACCTTCTCCACCATGCATCGCTTCGTTCTCAGTTTTCCTAACAACATTTCTACACTTTCCCAAGCTTCGCTTCCTGCACCTCGTTTTACTGACCGTCTGTCTGGATCAATCAGTGTACGAAATATACGTATTCGGAATTCATTCTCATATTTAACTTATTTTATTATGTTATTCTGTAACGCGAACTAAGTCGATAATTATTTGCGACGGTTGGCGACATTTATATTTCGATAACAATCATCATGCAATCTAACTGGAGTCAAATATAGGGCCACTAAAAAATATACATTAAGAGGCTGACAATGCTTTTTTTCGAAAAATAGCTTACTAAGTTACTAAGTTTGTTAGTTATGAACATAAATAAATAAATGACCAATTAGATTATGTTCTAAAACATTCATTATTTCAAGTTGTTATGACTGTAGTAACCTTTTCTTTACTCAACTACTAAACGATGATAGCTATAATTTCCTTACAAGTATTACATGTTCTGTCAACTGAATATCTGAGAGTGAGTTTACGTATAAGAAGTGAATATTTACGAATTTCTGACCTGTAATTCAACTGTCACTCTGGATCTCTCTCTCTCTCTCTCTCTATTTACCACTGGACGTAACTTCCTTCCCGGAATACAAAGTTGTTATTCAAGGGCGTTAAAATGTGGAATGTTAAAGTAGCTAAAGGAAGCTATCTTTAGATGACCTTTAGGAATGTTTTCAACAATAGGAATGAGTATAACTCAAATATATCGTCAGAAAAGAGGAGCATCTTAAAGGAGATAAGGATATTGTTATAACCAGATGAGACAGCTAAAATCTGGACTTGATATTTGATACATTTGTCTTCAAGATGTTGATTATATGTTTGCCTATATGACTTTACTACTCTACTACTATTACTTACGAATATAAACTTAGTTTTGTTAGATTTTCTTCGAATACTTCTCTCCATCTCATTGTTTTATTTATCCACCCCATTTCTACGCTTAAATTACTTGATACATACATACAAACAGTACACAAAACATGGACCTTGGACGAATGATTTTTCTTTTTGTAAACCCTTTTCTTCTTAGTTAAATCTTATGTTTTTGTTTAGTCATTCTTTATACATTCAGAATTTCTTTTATATTACGTTTGCTTAATCATGTAACGTTTAACAAAATTTCTAGTACTGAGAATAATGTATTTTATTAGAATAGGAGGGGATTTGCGGAGATTTTAGTAATCTTAATAGTTGAATTCATGTGTCAATTTAAGCTAAACCATCATTCTAAACCTGGAAGCACTGGATGACCATTTCGTCCTAGTATGGGATTCCTCAACTGTGCACATCCACGATCATGTACACGGGACTCGAAACCAGGACTTTCATTCTCGTGCGCGAACACTTAACCTTTAAACTACTGATTCGGAGTCCAATGCTGTTAATGTCTAACTTTAATCGACTTATGATCTTCCACAACCTCTCATCCAGGATTAAACGACCTTTCAGTACTTCCACATTCTCAATGGTGGTCTAGACTACATTGACAACGAATTATTACATCATTCATTGTTCTTTAAAAGTGTTTATCATTAAATATCAGTTACATTTATGTTCAATAGATCACAGACTATTATTGTTGTTCAACGGTATTTCATCATAACCGTTTACCATTTTTCTCACGATTTCCACTCTATCAAATAATATTATTCGTTAAGACTTTTTCTAATTAGAAAAAAAAACGTAATAACATTAAGGTATTTGTTAATTCAAAATGTTACATGTCAATTCAATCCTGGGAATCGGTAATGACTTTACACGGTTTTATGAGAGAATTCTGTTTTATTGTAGGAATGTGCAAACTAATTTTGATGCCTGTTGATTGTCCAAATTTAAATAGTTCAAACCAGGGGTGCGTTGTGTTTTTTTAGTGCAAGTGAATACACACACGTACACATCCACACTGACCGGTGACTTGTACAATATCGAATCTTAATTCACTTCAGTTTAATTATTCATCTTCACCTTCTAAGAATATGTTACTGAATGTGATTAAAATTATATATGCAGACAGGTTTTATCAACGAGCAGTGTCAACTGATGGATTTCAGCGAGATATTTTTTTAATACCTGATGTCATCGGTTGATGAATCGATTGACAGAAGTTGAGGGATTCGAACCATTGGATTGGGATTTAATCATCTAAAATTTGATAACATCGCTAACCACACATGAGGTTTAAGATCTGTTATATCCTTTTACTACTGAGAAATCTTAAAATGAATAAGGAACTAGTGTTCGATACAATTTTTATGTTCAACTATTCCTTAATCTATATCAGTCCACATTGACATTAAACCTAATCTCCGCAAATATCTTTAAAAAATTTCCCATTTAAGATTGATAGCTTTTAGGTAGCGCTATAATCTAAAACTCAGATTTCGTCTTATTTTGAACTCGTTAGCTGGATGTACACATATCTCGGTGTTAATGTTCTCATTTAAGATTACTATTTAGGAGTACTATTCACTTCAAACATCAATGCGTTATCCATTGAGCTAATCAGTCTATATATCTACTAGCTTGTTCAATGAGTATTAAGGTGTTAGTAAGGATCAGTAATTTCCGGTTGTTTAGATATTCAATGCTGAATCTATCCCTTTTAGAAAATAAACTTGTGATAAAATAGTTGTATTGAGGTGTAATCCTCCCATATGACGGATATATGTCAATAAAGATTGATTATAATTCACTCTGGATCGTGGATGCGCACTACTGAGTCGCATACTAGGACGAAATGGCTGTTCAGTGCTTCCAGGTTTTCAATGATGGTCTAACATCAATCGATTCATTATCTCAATCAAAAACTTACCAATCTCCACAACCCCATACTGATAATTAATTAATTTCTTAAACCTTAATCTATCCATTGTAAGCAAAGATAGATAGTGGCTAGCAGTGGGATCCAGGACGCGCGTTTCGTCCTATTTGGGACTCGTCAGCTGGATGTACCTGCATCCCAGAGTTGATGTTCACTCTGCGAATCGAACCAAATACTTTTTGCTTCAAACGGCATCACGTTATCCACTCGGCCATTGAGTCCTAATAGCCACTTGGTTGTGCAATGGGGTGAAGTTTAAATTCACTTAGTATTGTCTGTTTGAATCTTCCCATTGATGTTTAGGACTGCAACTGGTCAGTATCTAATTGACCATATGTGCATACTGTGCGTATTGCGTATCTATCCAGTTATAAATACATCAGTATTAACTAAATATAACCTTTTCGTGTAAAAAAAGTTCTTAATTTTTCCTTTTCTTCATTGATTAAAAAGCAAATACAAACGAAACATTATGTTATTTTATTTCTATTATACTCTATAGCTATTGTACAGCCTCAATCTCTACTACCATTATCATCTAATGAAGAGATTAATAATGGTAATAAATCACTTGATAATGCTGATGATACTTCAAACCATTTAGATAATTCACAGAAGAAATTATTCAATACAGATGAAAATTCATTTCGTGCTTCTCCAATAATAGGTGATCATTCAGAAATGTTAAATAAACAAGATATAAGAAACCGTAAGTTCTTTTTGGGGAGGAAAGATAATATTGTTAAATGTTCATTTTTGGTTAAAGGTTTTTCGCAACATTGTTTTTCTCTCTCTCTCTCTCTCTGTACACATATTACTCTGAGTGGTGGTGAGTGAGTTACGACATTTGGCAAGAGGAATGTATTTTGCTACCTACATTAAGTATATAATTATGTATAACCTTCAATCTTTCATTTCTATCTTTCGGTATGTCCTACAGTCTGGACCATCTTCTCGTCTGATCTTCACGTGTTATTTCAACGCCATTTTTGATTCACTGAAACTCTTAATCCCATTTGATAATTGTAACAACTACAATATCACATTGCGCCACAAATTACTTACAAATAACCTTGTGAGTACCGTCCACTAAGGATATAGATTAAGGTTTTGAATAAATTATGGAATTAAAATTAAATCCTACAGAAATATATATTACTCATATTATGTCATTACTTTTACTAACAAGAGATCGAGATTATTATCACTCCTAGTGGAATTTAGTTTTTGATTGTATGAATGTTTAATAGTTAAGATAGTGAAGTTTCGTCTACTAGAGTATTACTTTGTATATTTAAACTACGTTCTGTATGTTTATGGTTTGAATAGTTAATCTTGAAAAGTTTATCCAAGAGTCCATGGATTTCATCAAAGCGTGAACTATTGATAGGGAATGAGATAGTTGAGTGTGTCAACCGATTTACTTATCTTGAAAATCCCACCAGTCTTAGCGGATTGATGTCTAACAAAATCTCGCTATGGATTCAGAATGATTATCTATGACGTAGGAGAGTTATCTTTCTCCTAACTAAAAGACGAGTTTACTGCTCAGCAGTTCGTTCTGCTTTATTTTATAGCTGTGAAACATGACCTCCAAAAGTAGAGGATACTTTTAAGTTAAGATTATTTGACGATAGATTGTTTCGAGTCATTACTGGCATATTTGGGGACTATTGATTGAGTAATTCTGATGCCAGATAATAAGGGAATATTAGAAATAGGGCTGATGAGATAGGGAATCTTCATCGACTGGGGTGGTTGAGACATGTAATAAGTGTGCCTTGCCATCTTAATTCTTGGCGCATGATGTTTGCTGCTGTATGTGTAGACTGGAAGGAACCTATGGGTGATCAAACCAAAACATGACATCAACTAATGAAGTGACTATTAGATTAAGCAGTGTTGGTAGGTTCAAACTATCAGGTTGAGATTGGGTTAATTTTGTAACCAATGCGTGAAGAAATAGTGGATTCAAGTTTTGTACTAGAAGACATTAACTAGCAAGATGTATCTGGAATCTTTTGTGAAATGGTACTATCTGCAGGATTTGAACCCATATCATTCAACTTCACAGTCTGAGATGTTAATAATGAGCTATTCTGGTCGTAACTTACATCTTATAGGGATGAGATATTGACATTGATTGATTATTAAGTAGTGACAAATGTCGTGTTTGTGTTGACCTTTAGTACTGGTCGTATTCTGTCGATCAAGTTACACTTTAACCAATAATCTAAATGATTCAGCATTGCTTGTATTGTTTAAATGCTAGATGATTAGAAGCAATGAGGCGAAAACCTTTCAATCTTTACTTTTATTTGCTTCTTTCAAACTATATGTTTGAATATTGAAGTATTCAGTGTATGATTCTCATATTTTATTTTGTATTAGACGGTAAATTGGTTATCCTCATTTGAGTTCTTGATCATTATAACATGAATCAAAGTGTTAACTGGACAATTTTCCATTTAATATAAATCAACACCCAACAATATAAATATATTTAATCCTAGAGTGAACATCAACTCTGAGATGCAGGTGCATCCAGCTGACTAGTCCCAAATAGGACGAAACGTGCATCCTGGATTCCACTGCTAGCCACTATTCATCTTTGCTCTTAATTAACTTAGTTCTACATCGGTTATACCGACTATGATTACTTCAATCTAACGTGAATCTTAATGCTTATGATCTTTTAGCCTTCTTCATAGTCAGCATTGCTTTATTAGTTATTTAAAAACTTCTTTAGACTACAATCCTTTTGGAATCTTTTTTTTCACACTGTATTGAACGAAGACTCAGGTACTATGAACCAATTTATTCCATTCGTAATATATAAAAACATATATTAACTACATCATTTGGATATTTTCCTTCAGTTTTTCTGTACATACTCCATCATCCTTCTTATTTTGTTGTCATACCGATTGCTTTCTGTTTTTCTTTTCTTCCTCATTTTATTTCAATCTTCGGTTGATAAGCATTCCACTTCCATTTCATACTACTTATATCTATCCGTATAAGTAGCATGCACCACAATACTATTCTGATCAATAACAAACAGCTAATTGGTACATGATAACGATAGAATTGTTACTAGTTTCTTTTTCCGTTTGTTTGTTTGTTTCATAATCACATTAACAATTTCTTACCCGCCCCCCTCCACACATCCTATCACGTTTTACATGTATCGGAAGTAGAATTTATCAAACAGAAAATTTACTTTGATTCATCTGCTTTGGTTACATGTGGTCAAATTAAGAATAAATATATTCATTTGTTTATTCATTAATTCCTATGTATTACATAATGACTTACATATGGAAATATTCTTACATGTATATATATATGTATGGTATTGATACATACTGCACATGTCTACTAATAATCTTGCTATTCGTTTTTCTTTTAATCTAATTTATTTTTTTTTTCTTTGTGTAACGTTCCTGTTCTTCTCTGTCTCTCTTTGTGTTCACTTTCTTCTTTCTCTCCCCCCTCTCTCTTTCCCGTTTATTCTTTGTATAATTAATTAAATTATCTTACTAATAGGCATTAAATGGGTAGGTAGATGTAGTCTGTTCATGACAACAATACACTTGGTGAATGTTAACGTAGGTAAATGTACAACACGTTGGAAGTTTAAAGTGAAATATATTTGGTTCGAATCCTTACGCGAACTGGAGGCCAGATATACCCATGCAACGAAACCCACTCTCTGAATTCCACTGTTAGCTCTTCTGTCTAGCTCTACCTAGAATACTTGTGGCTTAATGCTCGATATCGAGGTAATCCGTACAGGATGCATATATATGCAAAATGATGGATCGATTACAGGCCACTGTATTAGCAGGAGGATTCAATAACCCTTATAAATGAATCAATTTGATCTAGTTTCGTTTCTTACCATTCAGTTCCCACTATAACCAGTGTTCGTTTGTTTTAATCACGAGTTAAAATAATAATCATGATTTTGATGTAGAGGTTTTGCGGAGATCAGTTTGATTTGTTGATAGTATTCGTCGTGAGTTTAACTTAGTTGGAGATACTAGTGAAAACCAATAAAGATCGAACAGCTATTTTATTATAGTATCCGATTCTCCAGCAGTGTACACTCAAAAGTTCACTAGGAAATCGAATTCAAGATCATTGAGTCTTGCGGTGAGTGCTTATCTTCTAAGTAAACTGAGGAAATTTGATAACAATTTTAGTCTTCTTTTTATAAAGTCTTTATATAAAGTTATGAATATTGCGTTACTGATTTAGCTATACACTTCCAGTACTGTGTTAGTTGAAAGAGCTATATACACAATCTGTTTATGAAATACAAATCCATTTACCCATCTTTTAGAATTAGAATTTCAACCTGTGGCTTGGTTGGAATCCAGATGCTTTTGTCAATAACTCCATTCCAGTACAAAATATTATATATATATATATATATATATATATATACCTGGAAGCATTGGAGAACCGTTTTTTTCGTAGTTAAGGGCTAGTCAGGAGTGACCCAACACCATGGAGTCGAATCCGGGACCTTCAATCTCGCGCCCAAACCCTTAATCTCTAGACAACTGAGCAGACATTCAACAGTTTTAGTGTCTAACTTCAACCAATTCACGATGTCACGCGATCATCTCCCATTGTCTTCAGTGCGTAACCGCCTTACACCCGACACGATTCAACTTCACTGGTCACGGCTTCTCACAAGATCTCCGAGAATTCCCTCTCGAAACTAATCAGTAGTGAGTGCGTGATAATTTTCAGTTTGGAATTGTGGATATTGTTGAGTTCTATTGAAATCATGAACTGGTCAGGATGGTCGCACGAAATCGTGGATTGGTTAAAGTAAGACATTTAAACTGTTGGATGCCGACTCATTGGTCTAGAGGTTAAGCTTTCGTGAGCGAGACCGAAGATTTTCGGTTCTACCCCCCGCCGTGGTAGGGTCAGGGTGCACACTCTCAAGGTGTCCCATACTAGGGCGGGACTGCCGTCCAGTACTTCTAGGTTTTCAATGATGGTTTAACATTGATCGGTCCATGATTTCAATGAAATTTAACAACCTTCAGAACCCCAAACTTACACATGTATACGTTGTATATTTATTGAAAATATTTGATGACTCAGTATTTAACCTTGTAGAATAAAAATCTGAAGCCTGCTTCATATACTTTTTGATTAAGCATTATAGGTGTTATGAATGGTTATAGATGCGTGCACATATGACGTCCCGGTGTTTTCTGAACTTACACCTCTAATTTGACTGATGTCTGGGTAAATGTTGATGGTGATGATGAGTGAGTAGTGGGTGATGAAACTGTCCAGTGATGTTGTCGTGTTATTATTGTTGGCTCTCGTTATTATTCATCTCTTACATATCTATATTAAATAAAGACTACTATGATTACTGTATAAATCGGAAATAAATTAATGTTGAATTAGGAAGTATAAACAAACACGAAATCAACTATTGATATACTTGATCTTCATCATCATCATCATCTTCTTCTTCTTCAAGTCTAGAAATGTGTGACTGACTCTATTTATTTCTCCCTCCCTCCCTCCCTCTCTCTTTCAAACTATTCATCTCATCTCATCTCATTGTTATTTCTATAATTGCGTCATTTCATTGAATATTACATACTTCTTTTTTTGTAATGTAAGTATCTATGTGTTTTTGTATATGTATACATATAAATCGGGGTGGTGGTGGTGGTGTATGTATGTATGTGTGTGTATATATAGTTATTCACATTATGAAAGACTCCCTTTTAACAAGAAACTAACACGAAATTTCTTGTTTTTGCATTTTTTTTTTAATTGTTAGGTGGTGGTTTTTCTTTGATAAAAAACACACTTAATACAATCTAAATGAGAAATAGTTTTAAGTAGTGGATTATTATTCAATCTCTCAGATGTAATAACAGGAAATTCAATAATTGAACATAAACGGATTGAAATTGATGAGTGGATTTGTTTGAATGTTATATATATATGTGTGTGTGTAGATGTACAATCAGTACAATGATATTGATGATATAGATGTTCAGTATTTATTTTCCTATCAATCCACTACTTCAGGTTTCCTCATTTTGTAAGTTAGAGATAGTGGATTAGAGTAGAAGTAGTATAAATATCTCGCATATTGAAAAAGAAAGTTTTATGACAAGATGATAGGGTTCTTCTTCTTATCAAGAGAGAAACATTATTTTTGAACATTATAAGCAGAGATGGATGGTGGCTAGCAGTGGGATTGAGGACGCATATTTCGTCCTATTCAGGACTCGTCAGCTGGGTATGTCTATATCCTAGAGTTGATGTTCACTCCGGAACTCAGTAATGCTAGCTTGAAACGGCATCACGTTATCCATTGAGCTATTGAATCCAGAAAAGCGCTATCTGTTTCAAACAACCGATACAAAAATGAATTATGTTGCAACGTTTTCATTATACTCATTTATTAAATCTCAAGCATTCCACGTTAAAATGTACATTTCTTCTTGGTTTATTTGAGAAAAGAACTTTCAATGTTAAGAAAAGGTTATCATGATTTATAGATTAGTTACAACGGTTCTTGTAATGTGATGTTTTAGACCTCATGAGGACACTGAATTTTTTTTTCGGATTAACATTACGTATATATAAATTCTGTTATTTTCTAATGATCATTTCATATTGATCAGTTTGTGCGTTTCACACAGATACTCTTAATGTACTACAACTCTAATAAAATGTAATCGAACTCAAACTAATCAACTACTATTTTACCAACAGATTCGATGGATAGACTAGCAAACACACATACACTTGTTAGAAGTACTTGCCTTGCCTACCACTTATAGATATGCTTCTTACTAAGCATTAAAAAAATGCTAGAAGATTTATTAATGGAACTTTGCATTAGAAATTATGTATTTCATATAACAAATATTGACTTCACTTCATATCATTTGTTTGAATCTTCCCATTGATGTTTTTAGGGCTGAAACTGGTCAGTCTCTTATTGGCATATGTGCATACTGTGTGTATTATCTCGAAATAGCCTTCATTTACAAGCTTTCTAAGCAACGATGGATAGTGAGTAGCAGTGGAATCCAATTTGACGTGCACTTCGTCCTATTTGGAGCTCGTCAGCTGGATGTACCTGTATCTCAGAGTTGATGTTCACTCTCGTACTCGATGCAGGTACATCCAGCTGACGAGTCCCAAATAGGACGAGGTGCGCGTCAAACTGGATTCCACTGCTAGCCACTATCCATCTTTGCTTATAAATATTGACTTATTTCCAATGCCAATAAGAAACTTTGATTCTATGATATGTTGGCCAAGTTGAGAATGAAACAGTATAATTCACTGATAATATTAAGTTAGCTTTGAGTTGTTATCACAAATTTACTAATGTATAGAATGAAGATTATTAGATATTGACTAGTTACTGCTGGAATTGCATGATATTTATCGTGAGACAATTATCCTTTCCCCTTCAATGCGTACAATTCTATATATGCACTTATGAGTCCCCACTATTGCTAATATAGTTCCAAACTATGTAATGAAACATTTATCCAATGTCATCCTCCCTTTTTTCTTTTTTACTTTTTCAACTAATATTGGTTCACAATGAAAATCACATTCTCAATTAATTCAATGGTGATTCTCATTTTTTTCATCTTACGAATGTTGTCAGCCATTTATATATATGCAGTTGTTATTATTTTCTCTTCCAAAGACAAGATCTAAGTAGTAAAGATAGGTAGGAAGGAAGTTAAGTAAGTTAGTAGATAAAGATAGATAGATAGGTAGGAAGGTAAGCAAGCTAGTAGATAGAGATAGATAGGTAGATAGATAGGTAGATAGATAGGTGGGTATGCGGTTAGATAGAATTACAAATAACAAATCAACTTTCACTAGACGATAAGATAAAAACTCTTTTCACTTAAATGTATGTTTACACATATCAGTATGAGTAAAAACCAACTCATAGATAAATCTAAATATTTTTCTCCTAAGTAAAACAGAGTTAAAAGTTCTAGTGGGGGGGGGGTAATATTGATGACGTAAACAAAAAACAAAGCCCATTATCCGTTAAAAAACAACATGTCATAGTGTGTGTGTGTGTGTGTGTTTGTACACTTTCAAGTTTTACATGTTATTTCTGTCTATGAGTAGTAACAAAGAAATTTTTTATCTGGAATATATGTCTACACTTGTTTACAATAATATACGTTCTAATCCCTTTTTCTTTAAAAAAAAGTGTATTGAGAATTATCAGAAGGGGGTTTTGTGGAGATTTAGTATTTTCATAGTTGAAGGCGTAAGTCAATTGAAGCTAGACCACCATGGAAAACCTGAAAGCACTGGACTGGATCGATTGAGGTTAGATATTAACACCGTTGGATGACGGCTCAGTGGTCTGGGTTTCAATTTCGCGAGGCGAGATTGTTTATGCGCATTGGTGAGGAATCCTACAATAGGACGAAACGGCTGTCCAGTGCTTCCAGGTTTTCCATGGTGGTCGAGCTTCAATTGACTCACGTTTTCAACTATTGAGAAATAGTTTCAATTGAAAAATAAAACTGATAGTGCCCAGACATTTTGAATTATGATTTTATACTACTCATTAACTGAAATAATAATTCCAGTCATAATTAATACAAGAACTGACATATCTCATATTGGCATACCTATTGTATTCTGCTACTTGATTCAGTTACGCAGGATACGTGATACCAAATCTACTATGAAAATGAAAAGATGAAATAAAATGTGTAGGAATTTGGAATTACAAGTCTCCAATGATGTAGTTAGTCTATAATTTTTCACCTGTCATCTGACTTTGAGGTTGGATGTGGACAAAAGGATGTGGTAAACATTATATATGAAAACTACATGTCGAATAATCTCAGTGATTGAAATTTAAATAATTCCAATGTTTCATTCAGGAAACTTGTCTGGATATGTTTTTCACAAGTGATGTATTCTCTATACTCGGTTCGTAGTTCCTGTCAAACTATTCGTTCAAATACTGACGAATGTTCGTATAAAGGGAAGTTGTATATCTATACTCCCCTAATCTATCATCCTTGGTCAGGTAGCTGCTTCGATTGACATGGCTAATTGCGGTAGTACTTAATGTTATAGACTGACTCATATGTCTTGATTTGAGCCACTCTATATGTTTATCAACTTACCTCCAAACCCACTAGCATTGGAAATCAGAATAGGCGATATTTAGACATATGTAAAACATGTCTTAACCAGTTCAATCGATGAGCTTCAGATTATTCATTTCGAATTGCACAATAAAATCTCTGAATGTACTTCTATAAGTGGTATGGATTCGAATCCATAAGGATTAAAAGAAAAGCACTAACATGAATGAAGCCTAGATTTCAAACAGATCTTCTTGATAATCATTACTACTAACTATACTTACTATGAATTCTTCATGTTTCCATTCTAATTTCTACACATACTTATTATGTCCAAGGGTTTTCTTCTTGTTAACAGTAACTGACTGACTGACTGACTGACTGTTAAAATGAGAAACAAAGTTGGAAATCAGACAGATAAAAAAATGCGACAGATCAATAAAATATAAAAAAACACACATTCTGAATAGAAAGAGAAATAATGATATTCACCGATAGTCATTAGTACAATAAACTAAGTCTTATTAGACGGTTCTTTTTTTTGTTCCTTCTTATTTCATCCGACTTGTTAATATATTGGAAACTATTCATAACTTTAATTATGTGTGAATATGTTAATTGAGAAGGAAAAATGAAATAATGATATAATATATATTTCATGTAAACAATATATTTTATATAGGTGAAATCATGAGTCAATTGAAGCTAGACCATCATGGAAAACCTGGTGGAAGCAATGAATACTGTTGGATACCGGCTCAGTGGTCTAGTGGTTGAGCGCTTGCGCGCGAGACTGATAGCTCTTGGGTTCAAATCTCGTGTGGCGGGATCGTGGATGCGCACTGCTGAGGAATCCCATAATAGAACGAAACGGCCGTCCAGTGCTTCCAGGTTTTCTATGGTGGTCTAACTTGAATTGACTCATAATTTCAACTATATAAAATTACTAAAATCTCCACAAACCCGCTTCTGAAAACTATATATTTGAAGTAAATAATCTTTAAAAAAAACAACTTCTTGAAACATATTTATGGAAAACGAGGTATTGTCATTGTTTAATGATGAATGGTATTCGCAGATTTGGAAGAACTGAAACTCCTTGCTTGGTTCGAGGCTGCGTCACATCTGTGATTGTGGAGCTCGATGATCAGAATTCGGATCTGCAAGAATGGCATTGGAACTATGTTCTAGTGTTGATGGATGTCAACTGTGGTGTGTGCCACTGATGTTTATGGATATAAATAGTATGTATCATCGATCGAAAGTGAAATTCCTGGAGGCAGAAGATTGAAAAGATCGAAGAAGAAGAAGAACGAGAACAAAGAATGATTAGTGTGGAGACGAAAGAATAATAAAGACTGAGATGATTAATTAGTATTTGCAAAGATAACAGCCAAGTTTGAGACAATTAGTTGACATTTTGCATATTAAGCATTTACTATATGGTTCTCAGATTCTACTAAGTTGTTCAGTAATTGTATGTTCAAATTCATTCCATTGTCCCCACTTGTATTCTCGTTCACTACACTAACCACTTCAAAATTCAGATCGAACACGATTTTCTACCTACTACCTTCAACCGCTTAGAATCGATCACAATGGCGCAGGTGTATACACTCTTTATCTTCCTTTAAACCTTGAAATTAAAATTGTTTCACATCTGTCTTTCTTCCTGTACTATATCCTTATATACAACCTTTCTTTTATATATTTGTTGACTTGACAGTTAACTTTTAGCATCATATTTAACGGTATCCGTAGGGATAGTTATGAATAGTAGTGCATGAATTTATGTTTCAAAAGAGCGCTCTTTATGTGATCAATATAAAATACTCTACAAGAGTAGGCAAACTCATAGAATCAGTGATCAACTTGCTTTGGTTCAGATCAGTGTGTATCTCTAAGTTTAACGAATATGGATCGTTCTGATCAGTGATGTGTTCCCTCTGCTTACTAAACGAATTTTCCTGAATAAGTAACTAAATATTTAGCTGTATATGTATCTAGACGGATACAGAAGGCTCGTCTAGCTTTCGCTAACTTGCTTCATTTATGGCGTAGGCGAGATATCCGTCTAGCAACAATAGGACGGGTTTATTGCGCAGCAGTTCGTTTCATCCTACTTTATGGCCGTGAAACATGGCCGGTAAGAGTAGAGGATATTCATAGACTACTAGTATTCGATCAAAAGTGTCTTCGAAGCATTGCTCGTATATCCTGTGACCACCGGGTAAGTAATGTAGTTGTTAGGAAACGGGTATTAGGTAATGATGGCAAATCGATTGATGAAGTAGTGAAAGTTTGTCAGTTGAGATGGCTGGGACACGTGTTACGTATGCTTAACCACCGACTGCCTCGACGTGCAATGGTTCATTGTGTTGGAGTAGGTTGGGAGAAAGCTAGGGGCGGCCAGACCAAAACGTGGCACAAATCCATGAAGTCACTGACAATTGGATTTAGACATGTTGGTAGGTGTAGACTACCTGGTTGGGATTCACGAGATGACAGCAATCGATTGTTAAAGACCTTGAATGACATGGCTGAAAATCGTTTGCAATGGCGAAGGTGCATCCACTCTTTGTGTTCTCCCAAATTCTAATCTTCTGCATTCGTCATGTCCCTGTCTTTATTCTCTTTCCAAATTTATATCATTGGATTATACTCCTTGAAAAGTATCTTCAAACTCTAATTTTTCAGATGAATTCTTAAACTCTTACTACTTCTACCATTATAGGATTTGAATCAACAACTGGATCTCTGTGTTAATGTGGTATGGCAACTTGAGCTGATGTTCGTATGTACGAAGTTGTACGTTGTGACTGACTGACTTACTGTATATGTATCAATTATTATAAATTTTTCTTTCCTTTTTTAAACAAACATTTTTTCTTCTCTCTAGCTAATAAACCCATGAATCCAGAAATTCATTCACCAATAAGTGTTGGCAATGAGAAGTCGCTTACATCGAATCATGAAATTCGTTCAGCTGAAGATAATCTTGGTAATCATAATGAAAAGTATTATTCTACATCTTCTTCGTCAACATCAATCTCATCATCGTCATCATCATCAACGCAACTATCTCAAATTATTGTCATTGTATCTTATGTACTAGGCGCTATACTCTCTTTATTCATTTTACTAGCTATAATAATTATTATACAAAGAAAATGTAAACATTATTTACATTTTAAACATCAATGTTGTAAACAATTAAAAGTTGAAACAACAGGGGGAATTTCATCGAATCAATCCGGTGGATTTTATTCACCAATTTCTTTAATTGGTACTTGTGGAAGTACTAATCATCATCCTCATGGAGTTAATAGTTTATTAAATTATAATGTTGTAAATACAATGAATATACCGGAAGCTGCAAAACTTTTACAATCCTTGTCTACATTATCACCTAATACAAGAACAACGTTAACAACTACAACAACAGCTAATTTTGTACATAATAATAATAACTGTTTACTGAATAATAGTGGAAATGTTGGCGGTGTCGGCGTCGGCGTCAATCATGCTGTTCTACATCATCCAAATAACATATTACAATATACTGTGAATAATAATAATAGTAATAATTTAGCCACAGAAAATAACTCAATCATTGTAAATAATAACAATAATCGATTATTCGGTACAACATGTGCTAATAGTATTGCTGGGGTTGGGGATGGCCGTATAAGTAAATTAGATTATGCATCTACAATTGGTCAACCCCTACCACCTCCACCTCCCCCCTCACTATCAAATGGTTTATTACTGCCTTGTATACCTCAAACTGGTGTTGTTGTCGGTGGTATTGGCATGAACCATCATAATCATGTTGAAACAACTGATCAGCATCATCATCAAATCATTGAACAACCAACAAGTATGTATATACAAACTAATGCT
Source organism: Schistosoma rodhaini (assembly GCA_944470415.2). Taxonomy (NCBI): domain Eukaryota; kingdom Metazoa; phylum Platyhelminthes; class Trematoda; order Strigeidida; family Schistosomatidae; genus Schistosoma; species Schistosoma rodhaini. Next base: position 39,735,070 of record OX104037.1, read on the forward strand.
GCTAATCGATTGACTACTACTACTTCATTGGTTGGAAATGATTTGAATAGTTTAAATGGAATGAGTAAGTTTTGACTTATGATTTTCGCCGTTTTTCATCACAGGCCCTATTGTTTCTTATCAGTAGTACTTTATTTATTCCTGTTTTCAATTCGTCTAGCAGAAAAAGATAAATGGACCGATGGTAATTCATAGCTTTTCGACTTCTTTAGAATAACACGATGGGAATCTTTACTTCTTTAGGTTAATGATAACTGATTTGTAATTTTGTCGATTTCCTCATTTTTATTAACCATTCAACTGGGTTTGTTCTGGTTAGCGTTTTTTTAGCGAGTTGGTTTTCTACGGGATGGGGTCGCTAACCTCATACCCAACCCTCCTCCTTTATCCGGACTTACAACCGGCAGTAGCCCCCGGAGGTGCTACAGGCGGAGTTTGTTCTAGGACTTTTCCTATAAAAATAATGACTAAACACAATGATAGTATGTTCAGTTGTGAGAATCGATTTTATCTAGGTTCTTCACATTGTTATACAGATCTGACCATTTTTAATTATTGTTATTCTTGTTTTATGAACCACAGCTATAAATATCATATTTGACCGTTTGTGTTACTTAAAATAATTTAAGTAGTATGAAACTATAGATATATTGAAGCATTCATTTCAGTGGGATGGTTATGGTATTTCAGAAGTGTATTTTTCTCATTGAATTTATTCAGCTAAATAACTTATGGATATTGAAATTCAACCCCTTTAAATTAATGATTTCGAAAGTTAAATGCATGTACTCGGTGCAGTAACTAAATTTTCTTTTACAAAATCTTTTTTTTTAACCGACGTAGCCTAATCCAATCTTAACCAACTATAGTTTTTATAACTAGTGGTGGTTTTTGGTTATTTACTTACTTACGCCTGTTACTCTCAATGGAGCATAGGCCGATGACCAGCTTTTTCCAACCCACTCTATCCCGGGCCTTCTTTTCTAGTTCTATTTATTTTTTGGTCATTCTTCTCATGTCTGTCTCCATTTCTCGGTGTAATGTGTTCTTCCGTCTTTCTCTTCTCCTTTGGCCTTCAGGATTCCATGTGAAGGTTTTTGATTTCGTTATCATTAAAAATTGGTGGTAAGATCAAAAAAAATTTTTTCGCTTATAGCATCTGACTCTTCGACACTAATTGTTCATCACTCTGACTGAGACTAAATCGAAGGCGGTATGTGTTTCGATGTACGTAAATTGGGATGCATTATCTCATATTTTCAATTTGGGTTAGTTCGTGACATAATTAAAGGACAATCTAACATCATGTGTAATGGTTGCTGGACTGGATAATTTCTGTTGGTTTTTTTTATCCATGATATCTCAAGCGACGGGGAAGAGATGTTATCAAACCTAGTTTTACGGTAACAGTGATTTCAGAGAAATATTCCGTTTATACACATACTGTTATTAGTACACTTTATTTATCGGAAAAGAAAAGATATCGAATACTAATATTAGTTTTGAATAATGTAATATGTAGCTTGCTTTGTGTATCGTCCATGTCACTGTTTTTAACGTGTTCATGTTACATCATCATAGTAACCATGTTACATTCAAATAAAGCATATATTACATAATACAATACAGCAAAAAAAAAAAGAATGGTAATGGTAATAACAGAACATATTCGTGCATACCCACATAGAAGGACGAACGATACACCATAGTACTGCCTTTTCCTTTTTTTTTTCTCTCCATATCCCTCCTTCATTTGAAATCGGTAATCTTCATTTCGGTTACATACAAAAAATATATACGCATACTTTACAAACAAATAAAAACATACACATCATTTATATGCATATACACATTTATAATTGTCTTGATTACATGTACATAACTGTGTACCAACATGGATTGATTTTCTCTTGTAATACATGTGATGATGATATGTGTTGTGTGTAGATAATTTCATGCTGAACTTCGTTATTCCATCATCGTCCACTACAAATGTAGGCTCAATGACAAATTCATTGATAAGAATAAATAAATATATTATTACTAATACTTATCACCAATAATGATACAGAAGACAGTTGAATACAAGATAGTAGAAGTCTGGGAGATTAGTCTACAGTGTTAAAACTTCAAGATGTACTGATGAGGAACTGTGAACATACAAGTATCAAAGAAGAACCAGGCAATGTTTATTCATCAGTAGAACAAAATAGAATACATCTTTTATCACAATAAATTTCATCAATTTCCCTAAGAAATAGTTCTGCTAGTAGCCATAGTAACAGTAGTAGTAGTAGTAGTAGTAGTAGTAGTAGTAGTAGTAGTAGTAGTAGTAGTAGTAGTAGTAGTAGTAGTAGTAGTAGTAGTAGTAGTAGTAGTAGTAGTAGTAGTAGTAGTAGTAGTAGTAGTAGTAGTAGTAGTAGTAGTAGTAGTAGTAGTAGTAGTAGTAGTAGTAGTAGTAGTGGTAGTAGTAGTAGTAGTAGTAGTAGTAGTAGTAGTAAAAAGCAAAGAATTAACATTAAAACTAGTTATTCAAAAACAATGACGACATTCTATGCCCTCGTTAACGGATCATAGTATAAATACAATGTACATATTTAATTTCTATTAAATGTACAAGAAAATGCGGGAAGACTTTAATTTATGGACGAACCAATCGCATTTAAGATAGCAGGTCTTGGATTTTGGGGTGAGATTCATTCACTCAATTTGGCTAAATATCATTTTGGCATTATAGCTTATGTCAGTTAGTGATAAAAATATTAAATCTAATTTCTAACCCTAACATTGAACTGTAAATCCTGATCTCAATTCTTTACACTAATATATAATCCTCATTTAACCCTGTTAAGTAGGTGGACATTTCAAGGCCATTTTAGCGTTGCTCAAAGGTCGTCCAAATGAAAACATATCATCAATCCATTAAGTAATCCACCGTTGAACTGAACCATGTTGTTAGTTGTAGAGACAGACTACTAGGTCGAGGTCTTCGTGAATTTCTATAATGAGGTTTTAGAGACAAATTAAGCAACATGACTCAGAATAAGTCTTCAGTGGTCCAAATGTATTCATTATTTATGTTCCTTTCTTATATTTCAAAATTATTTTATACATGTCATTCCTCTGACTAATTCTTTCTTTAATCATATTTTCTATGCCTAACATTTTATATTACCATTGTTATTATAACTACTTCCATTACTCTAGTATTTGTCAGAATAATTTCATCTTGCTATGCTTATATGCTGTAGCAACTTCAGCCGATGAACATATGTACTAGGTTCTATGTTGATTATAACTGACTGACTAAAAACAAATGAACATTTTTAACCCATGATGGGGCTTTATCAGTCGTCTTATCCATCAGTGTTGATAAGACTTCCAGGACAAATGGAACTAGCCATGAGCTTAACAGCTGTATTACCTATGATTAGACCGTACGTTGACGCAGAATAGTCATGAAGAGTCATTTTACAGTTGGAATGAGAAGGAACAATTGCGTTTCGAACATTTTCACAATTTGTCAGGGTATTTACCAAACAGAATCATACCATCTATAAGATCTAAGTTAATGAAAGAGTCTTCCGATAGGAAAAGTCAGACGAATCAAGAGTTACTTTTAGAAGCATGTTTGTGACAATGAAAAAAGAAAGTCGAAAGTACGTAGTTCTGATGAACTCTACTTGGTATAGTTAGTGCTGATGATAGTTTGCTGTAAGCTAGGTCTTGACAGATAGTGTTCGCGTTGTGAGTTTCATGCATTTCCTTGACACATATTTCACTAATAAACATTGTTACAAGACCTGTGTGGGGACGAAGTGATATATCACTATCTCAAAGAATATGGCTACAGTTGAGCACCAGTGTAAGTATATTTATGAATTCAAATCATATCCAAACATAAATATTTGATCTATACATTTATTTTCAAGTCCAAAACTCTCTTTCTCCTTTCCTATCTGTTTCACTTTGCCCAACATCATTACTCACAATCATCTCGCATAATTTTTTTTATTAATCCATATTCAATTTACTCTTCTGACTCATTACTTTATTTTATCCGTGCGAATTTACACATAATGGTTTGCCATTATTGTTTATGCAACTTACTTAATTACGCCTGTTACTCCCAATGGAGCATAGGCCGCCGACCAGCATTCTCCAACCCACTTTGTCCTGGGCCTTCTTTTCTAGTTCTATCCTGTTGTTGTTCATTCTTCTCATTTCTGTCTCCATTTCTCTGCCTAATGTGTTCTTTGGTCTTCAGGATTCCATGTGAGGGCTTGTCTTGTGACACAGTTGGTTGATTTCCTCAATGTGTGTCCTATCTACTTCCAGTGCTTCTTCCTCGTTTCTTCCTCCGCTGAAGTTCAGTTTGTTCTCTCCCACAATAGAATGTTGTTGATAGTGTCTGGCCAACGGATCCGAAGTATCATGCATAGACAACTGTTAATAAACACTTGTATCTTCTGGACGATGGCTTCCGTAGTTCCCCAGGTTTACGCCCCATACAGTAGAACCGTCTTGATATCTGTATTGAAAATTCTGATGTTGGTGTTGGTTGACAATTGTTTTGAGTTCTAGATGTACCTATAAAAATTATTGCTCTGGTTGTTAGAAGGTGTATCGGCCTCATGACTTCCTAAGTAACTCGGTTTTCATCATGAGACGTCATAATTCTTCCTTCAACTCCCAGGGCAAAGTTTAGATGGTTTGAATAATTTTTTAGCGTTTTTTTAGAGAGTTGGTTTTCTACGGAATGGGGTCGCTAACCCCATGCCCAACCCTCCTCTTTTATCCGGGTTTGGGACCGGCAGTAGCCCTCAGAGAAGCCACAGGCGGAGTTTATCCAACTTATGGGTATTATAAATTACTTCATTATTAATATGAGTCCATTAAATTCAACTAAACAAGATTATATTAGTAACTATTGTTATTACAAATTTTTCAAAAGAAAAAACATTGAGATATTTGCTTTGAAAATTATGATAAGCTACTACTGTGGTGTGGTCTACTTATATCCATATAAGTAGTATATAATGTGGGTCAGACATAGAATGTATTTTCGCAGAAGACCGATGACGAAAGAACTGAAATGAAGCGCAATCTTTTGGAAAATGCATGAGCAATGGAATAAGAGAAGAAACAGTGAAGATGGAAACAATTGGTTGTTAATTTGCAAATTGATTGTTCATTGTTTGGTAATCAGAAGTTACTGAGATAGTTTGTAATCTTTGCTTAAATACATTCGATTGTCCCCAACTAGTGTTTTGCTCACTACATTACTACTACTACTACTACTACTACTACTACTACTACTACTACTACTACTACTACTACTACTACTACTACTACTACTACTACTACTACTACTACTACTACTACTACTACTACTACTACTACTACTACTACTACTACTACTACTACTACTACTACTACTACTACTACTACTACTACTACTACTACTACTACTACTACTACTACTACTACTACTACTACTACTACTACTACTACTACTACTACTACTACTACTACTACTACTACTACTACTACTACTACTACTACTACTACTACTACTACTACTACTACTACTACTACTACTACTACTACTACTACTACTACTACTACTACTACTACTACTACTACTACTACTACTACTACTACTACTACTACTACTACTACTACTACTACTACTACTACTACTACTACTACTACTACTACTACTACTACTACTACTACTTCTACTACTACTACTACTACTACTACTACTACTACTACTACTACTACTACTACTACTACTACTACTACTACTACTACTACTACTACTACTACTACTACTACTACTACTACTACTACTACTACTACTACTACTACTACTACTACTACTACTACTACTACTACTACTACTACTACTACTACTACTACTACTACTACTACTACTACTACTACTACTACTACTACTACTACTACTACTACTACTACTACTACTACTACTACTACTACTACTACTACTACTACTACTACTACTACTACTACTACTACTACTACTACTACTACTACTACTACTACTACTACTACTACTACTACTACTACTACTACTACTACTACTACTACTACTACTACTACTACTACTACTACTACTACTACTACTACTACTACTACTACTACTACTACTACTACTACTACTACTACTACTACTACTACTACTACTACTACTACTACTACTACTACTACTACTACTACTACTACTACTACTACTACTACTACTACTACTACTACTACTACTACTACTACTACTACTACTACTACTACTACTACTACTACTACTACTACTACTACTACTACTACTACTACTACTACTACTACTACTACTACTACTACTACTACTACTACTACTACTACTACTACTACTACTACTACTACTACTACTACTACTACTACTACTACTACTACTACTACTACTACTACTACTACTACTACTACTACTACTACTACTACTACTACTACTACTACTACTACTACTACTACTACTACTACTACTACTACTACTACTACTACTACTACTACTACTACTACTACTACTACTACTACTACTACTACTACTACTACTACTACTACTACTACTACTACTACTACTACTACTACTACTACTACTACTACTACTACTACTACTACTACTACTACTACTACTACTACTACTACTACTACTACTACTACTACTACTACTACTACTACTACTACTACTACTACTACTACTACTACTACTACTACTACTACTACTACTACTACTACTACTACTACTACTACTACTACTACTACTACTACTACTACTACTACTACTACTACTACTACTACTACTACTACTACTACTACTACTACTACTACTACTACTACTACTACTACTACTACTACTACTACTACTACTACTACTACTACTACTACTACTACTACTACTACTACTACTACTACTACTACTACTACTACTACTACTACTACTACTACTACTACTACTACTACTACTACTACTACTACTACTACTACTACTACTACTACTACTACTACTACTACTACTACTACTACTACTACTACTACTACTACTACTACTACTACTACTACTACTACTACTACTACTACTACTACTACTACTACTACTACTACTACTACTACTACTACTACTACTACTACTACTACTACTACTACTACTACTACTACTACTACTACTACTACTACTACTACTACTACTACTACTACTACTACTACTACTACTACTACTACTACTACTACTACTACTACTACTACTACTACTACTACTACTACTACTACTACTACTACTACTACTACTACTACTACTACTACTACTACTACTACTACTACTACTACTACTACTACTACTACTACTACTACTACTACTACTACTACTACTACTACTACTACTACTACTACTACTACTACTACTACTACTACTACTACTACTACTACTACTACTACTACTACTACTACTACTACTACTACTACTACTACTACTACTACTACTACTACTACTACTACTACTACTACTACTACTACTACTACTACTACTACTACTACTACTACTACTACTACTACTACTACTACTACTACTACTACTACTACTACTACTACTACTACTACTACTACTACTACACTACTACTACTACTACTACTACTACTACTACTACTACTACTACTACTACTACTACTACTACTACTACTACTACTACTACTACTACTACTACTACTACTACTACTACTACTACTACTACTACTACTACTACTACTACTACTACTACTACTACTACTACTACTACTACTACTACTACTACTACTACTACTACTACTACTACTACTACTACTACTACTACTACTACTACTACTACTACTACTACTACTACTACTACTACTACTACTACTACTACTACTACTACTACTACTACTACTACTACTACTACTACTACTACTACTACTACTACTACTACTACTACTACTACTACTACTACTACTACTACTACTACTACTACTACTACTACTACTACTACTACTACTACTACTACTACTACTACTACTACTACTACTACTACTACTACTACTACTACTACTACTACTACTACTACTACTACTACTACTACTACTACTACTACTACTACTACTACTACTACTACTACTACTACTACTACTACTACTACTACTACTACTACTACTACTACTACTACTACTACTACTACTACTACTACTACTACTACTACTACTACTACTACTACTACTACTACTACTACTACTACTACTACTACTACTACTACTACTACTACTACTACTACTACTACTACTACTACTACTACTACTACTACTACTACTACTACTACTACTACTACTACTACTACTACTACTACTACTACTACTACTACTACTACTACTACTACTACTACTACTACTACTACTACTACTACTACTACTACTACTACTACTACTACTACTACTACTACTACTACTACTACTACTACTACTACTACTACTACTACTACTACTACTACTACTACTACTACTACTACTACTACTACTACTACTACTACTACTACTACTACTACTACTACTACTACTACTACTACTACTACTACTACTACTACTACTACTACTACTACTACTACTACTACTACTACTACTACTACTACTACTACTACTACTACTACTACTACTACTACTACTACTACTACTACTACTACTACTACTACTACTACTACTACTACTACTACTACTACTACTACTACTACTACTACTACTACTACTACTACTACTACTACTACTACTACTACTACTACTACTACTACTACTACTACTACTACTACTACTACTACTACTACTACTACTACTACTACTACTACTACTACTACTACTACTACTACTACTACTACTACTACTACTACTACTACAACTACTACTACTACTACTACTACTACTACTACTACTACTACTACTACTACTACTACTACTACTACTACTACTACTACTACTACTACTACTACTACTACTACTACTACTACTACTACTACTACTACTACTACTACTACTACTACTACTACTACTACTACTACTACTACTACTACTACTACTACTACTACTACTACTACTACTACTACTACTACTACTACTACTACTACTACTACTACTACTACTACTACTACTACTACTACTACTACTACTACTACTACTACTACTACTACTACTACTACTACTACTACTACTACTACTACTACTACTACTACTACTACTACTACTACTACTACTACTACTACTACTACTACTACTACTACTACTACTACTACTACTACTACTACTACTACTACTACTACTACTACTACTACTACTACTACTACTACTACTACTACTACTACTACTACTACTACTACTACTACTACTACTACTACTACTACTACTACTACTACTACTACTACTACTACTACTACTACTACTACTACTACTACTACTACTACTACTACTACTACTACTACTACTACTACTACTACTACTACTACTACTACTACTACTACTACTACTACTACTACTACTACTACTACTACTACTACTACTACTACTACTACTACTACTACTACTACTACTACTACTACTACTACTACTACTACTACTACTACTACTACTACTACTACTACTACTACTACTACTACTACTACTACTACTACTACTACTACTACTACTACTACTACTACTACTACTACTACTACTACTACTACTACTACTACTACTACTACAACTACTACTACTACTACTACTACTACTACTACTACTACTACTACTACTACTACTACTACTACTACTACTACTACTACTACTACTACTACTACTACTACTACTACTACTACTACTACTACTACTACTACTACTACTACTACTACTACTACTACTACTACTACTACTACTACTACTACTACTACTACTACTACTACTACTACTACTACTACTACTACTACTACTACTACTACTACTACTACTACTACTACTACTACTACTACTACTACTACTACTACTACTACTACTACTACTACTACTACTACTACTACTACTACTACTACTACTACTACTACTACTACTACTACTACTACTACTACTACTACTACTACTACTACTACTACTACTACTACTACTACTACTACTACTACTACTACTACTACTACTACTACTACTACTACTACTACTACTACTACTACTACTACTACTACTACTACTACTACTACTACTACTACTACTACTACTACTACTACTACTACTACTACTACTACTACTACTACTACTACTACTACTACTACTACTACTACTACTACTACTACTACTACTACTACTACTACTACTACTACTACTACTACTACTACTACTACTACTACTACTACTACTACTACTTAGTGACACTTATACTACTTAAATTTAACAAGTGATATTGATCACCTACAAATGTCTTTCATGGCTGTTCTTTTTAAAAAAATGAAGAATATCATCTGTTGTCCTGGTTTTATTGTTATTTTAATTCAGGTGTTGTAATTCTAACTTTTCCTCCTGTTTCCCTCCTCTCTTATAGTTTTCGTTGTACTACTGGTCATTGTATTTTTTTTTCTAAGTAAACACCCAATTAAAGGGAGAAAAGAATATGAGAGAGGGGGAGGAAAATGTTTGTAGTTGAAAAAGTACATAGAAAGATGATTAGTCGTCTCCCTTCAGAAAAATAGGAAAACAACCAAGAGATAAGTAAACAAAGTATACAGACTATAAATTCACTTTTTAATAATCAGTGTACATAAGTAATAAGCAGGTAAATAAATCGTATAAGATAGTTGTCGATACTCAACTTATGTTTCATTTCTTGTCTGGTTGTTTTTTCTTTTTCCAAAAGTTACCCTCTATTTGTTGAGTTGTAGAGGGTAGTTATTCTAAGACAATCAATAAAGCTGTAATGAGTAGTAACTGTGGTTAAAGATGTTTTAACCGAAAAATTGTTGTCATAACCAATTTACTTACTTACGCCTGTTACCTCTCGTGGAGGAAGGAGTATTGGCCGCCCACCAGCATTCTCCATCCAACTTAACGACTATAAATATTAATACATTTTTATATATATGAGAAAACAATGATTTATAGTTATTGTCTTCTATTCAAACTGATGATTATAATCTCTTCCATACAACATGTCTGAGGTATAAAAAATATGTAAGGTTGTGAACAGTTCAAAGGACAATGGACATTTGGAAAAGGGGTTACACGGGTAGTATATTTCATTTCTTAGAAAGACAATATTTTCCAGAAAAATGAGAGTTGATGTAAAACGATACATGATAAGAATCTTACATAAAACTTTTCATTCATTTGAAGAATAATTGTGTTCCATGAAGGGAATAGAGTTAAAAACTCTATGTCTACATTTTCTACCTAGAAACCAGGGTAAATGTATTAAATAGATATTAGGCATATGATTTATTTGATGTGTGTATAGTGGTAGTTGAATCAGTAAGACAGCTGAGTTTCGACCGTTGCATTGCCAGTTTGAATCCAACTTTGTATATTTTTCTTTGGTCAGCTGGGTGTTGTCAATAGTCTTCATATATCTAAAGTATGGCTCAAAGATAGTTTTGATGGAGTTTTGTTCCTTCAGCTGGTTGGCTTGGTCATGGAGCTTTCATCGTTATTCTGAACAACATCATCAGCGCAAACTTCAAGTAGAAGTGAAGTGTTCGAATTTCTCCATATACAGCTCACAGCTTGTCCTGTAGACCTCGGTCTTGATTGGTTATTGTTGACTTTTAACCTGTCATTGTTTGCTTTTCTACTTTGATTGTATCTCCTATCGATTCGAATACTTCACTTCTACCTGAAGTTTGTGCTGATGGATGTCGTTCACAATAACGATGAAAGCTCCATGACCAAACCATCCAGCTCAGCGAACAAAACTCCATCAAAATCATCTACATGAGCTACAAATCTTCTCTACCATCTCAAAGATGGTTACAGAAACCTGTACTCAGTAAACAAGTTACCATAATAGTTATTCGATAAGACCATTTTTAATATTTTGATGAGAGGTCATTTTAGAGATTGTTCGGTTCGAATGTAATTTTTCATGTCCCTGACTAACTTTAACTAGATAACCGGGAACACTGGTGATCAAATATAGGACCTTTAAATCTTCTGGTGATTTTATCATTAATACAATCGTACATGTATCTGACTTCGTTAATGAGTTTCATATTAAGGTGAGACATCTGTCTAGCGATTCTTAGTCTTTAGTGCTTGTTTAGTTAAAGTCATTTCGTAATGTAATCTACTTGTCAGTGAATGAACGTCTGGAAGTACTACTAACATTATTTTATAAGAAAAGATGGATATTGACTAGTAGTGGAATCCAGGACACGTTTCGTCCTATTTGGGACTCGTCAGCTTGATATGACTTAATCCCGGAGTCGATGTCCACTCTGGGACTCGAACCTAATACCATTTGCTTCAAAGACCATCGCGTTAACAACAGTGGGAAGATACAAGCTTGAATAGTTTCTTTGGAATCTAGACAGAGGCAAGTGGTTTTCTTAAGATTCCATCCCTCGACCCTTTGACCTGGAAGTCTAATCCACAAGGCACTGGAGCAATGTTAGTAGATACAGTCAAATGGTAGCCGGTGACTAACAATAGATTCACACGTCCATGTGCACCCTTGTTTTGGGATCAGGTTTTTCCAACTCTCCTAAGTGGATTCTCTATATCCACTAACCCGGTTAAAGCGTCGGACATTTTCTTTTCATCCACTAAATTTCGTAGAGAACACTCGCACCTCGAGAAGGAAGTGGGTAGGACTTCTCTGTCGGTGTCTATATACGCGTGGCTATATGAGTATTTGGGTGACGAGAGTGGACTCTCTCTGCCCTCCTCCGTACCCTAAGGGCATTTGGGAGCAAACGTTTTAGGATTATTCACTAGACTGTTGAGTCACCACTTGTTCAGTGGATTCAATATTACTTCTAACTGTAACACTAATTATTTCACGGTAATGAGCTACCATCCTCCATTGGCCGAGGCGGATAAAATGGCTTACACTCAACCAGGTTGAACTTTATTGATCACATCTTCTTACAAGAACTTCAAGAATTAAAAAAAACTTGGACTAATGCATATATTTATAAATATCTTCTCTCTATCCATTTTTTAGGTCCTGAATATGCTAGTGCATCTATATTCGGTTTCACACCACCACCATCGGATCTATCAGATGGAGCATCTATTCATTGTGGAGAGAATAATAATAATAGTGGTAATAATAATATTCCATCGAATTATTACCGTCCAATTATTTCAAGACTTGGTAATAATCAACATCATCCAATATCTGGTTTGATGCCTAATTTAAATCCCAATTACAATGGACCTCTTAGTACATTATCGAATACAGGAGGACCAACTTATGAAATGCATACAAAAATGCATATTTTATCTAACGACATAATCAATAATAATAATAGTAATAGTGAACAATTTTATTCATCAACCGTAAATCAACCAAATGCTTCAACAGGATTTTTATTTCTTCCACGTTCACAAATTGGAAATTTTGGAGGAGGCGAAGGTGGCACCATAATGAATCGAATGTCATTTCCTACTAATCAATTTCCACAGTTAAATCATAATGGATTTATATCTGTAACAAGTGGAGATTTATATAATATCTATCAAACAACTGGAATAAATCTACCAATTCAATCAAATTTACAGACATCTCTACAACAACAACAACAACAACAACAACAACAGCAAATGTACTGTCAACAACAACAGCCAAGTGAATATAAGGTAAGCAGATTATTGTATTAAGATTAACAAGTGTTCACTATCATTCATCTTTTTTACTTAATTCATAAGGTTGTGTTTCAATTAAAGATGATGATGTGCAGTTCATCTAAATATACTTTGTACACATTCTAAATGAGATAAACTATAGTTTTTAAAAAATCATTCTGATTTAGTTCGAATCCCTTGAAAACTAATTTTGAAGCTGATTATTTTTGTCACGGGTTAACATCCGATGGTGATCTGTTGAAAGCAGAGAACATCGGATAGTTGTCTGGTTTTAGTACTATAAACTACTACGCACTGATAATCAACTCCAGCGTTAGAATTTTTAAAATGTTAAGATTTTGAGGGAAGAACGTAATCTTTAGATCAGTGATTCACACATTTTAAACGTAAGTGAGTTCGTAATATTTGGTGAGAGCCATTTTACAGTTGTGTCCTCTGCTCCCTCGTGTTTAACTATTATTCAACTATGATGGTCGATCCGTGACGTAAAGCATCTTCAAAATTTAACTCATTTCCACAAACTTTCCCATCAAATAAATCATGAGTCAATTGAAGCTAGACTACCATGAAAAATCTGGAAGCACTGGACGGCCGTTTCGTCCCGTTGTGGGACTCCTCAGTAGTGTGCATCCACGATCCCCCCTCACGAGATTCGAGCCCAGGACCTATCGGTCTCGCGCGCGGGCGTTTATCCACTGACCTTGCCGGTATCCAACGGTGTCAATGTCTGTTTCAGTTTCTGTATTTAATTTTTATTGTCATGGTAACATTTACTACTAAGACAACGAATTACGAGAGTTTCCATGTCTATATGACTATCAATTTCTTCAAGATCATGCATACATATAGCTTATTAATGAGTGTAATCTAGCAAAACACTAGATCATGAGATTTTCTATTGATTCTCTCCAACTATTTAACAGTTATTATTATTGAATTTGAGATTTCACGTCATGGATTGACTTTACTTATTTAATCATTGAAGAGCGGAATTTCTGAATTTCTGTTTCAACTCAATATATGACTATTCAGTATTACCATAGTTGAAAGCGTGAATCAATTAAAGCTAAACCACTAGGGAAAACCTGGAAGCACTGGACGGCCGTTTTGTCCTGTTGCAGGACTCCTCAGCAGTGCGCATCCACGACCCCGCCTCCAGGAGTTCTAGTGAGAAGCGGTGACCAGTGGAGTTCAAACCATGTCTGTTGTGAGATATCAACTCACTGAAGACAATTGGTGAACGGTTGCTCAACTTCGTGGATTGGTTGGAATAAGACATTAACACCGTTGGATGATAGCCGGTTCAGTGGTCTATCGGTTAGGTGCTCTGGCGCGAGACTTGTCGGTCCTGGGTTCAAATCTCGTGAGGCAAGATCGTGGATGAGCACTGCTGAGGAGTCTCACAATAGGATGAAATGGCCATCCAGTGCTTCTAGGTTTCCCATGGTGGTCTAGCTTCCATTGACTCATGATTTCAACTATATAAAATTACTAAAACCTCCACAAAACCCCCTTCTGGTAAACTGAATTCTTTGGAATATGTTTGAAATAGTTGACTCCACTTTTGAACCGATACATATGCCAATATCTAGGTTATTTATGACTAATTCAGTTAATCGGTCATACACAACGTAGAAACTGACATACATTTGACTCTGTGTCCCAATAGGAAAAATATAACAAAACCAAGTAACACACACAACCTAAGTGAAAAAAAAGTAGCTGTCATAGAACGTTTTCCGTACATATGTCCCACAATAAAACGAAACGGCCGTCCAGTGCTTCCAGGTTTTCCTTGGTGGTCTAGTTTCAATTGACTTACGCTTTCAACTATGAAAATACTAAATCTCCACAAAACCCCTTCTCTTCAGTATTATACATCCACGTCTCTACCAAGAGTCGAACTCATGATATTTAGTCTTCGTGGCAGGTGCCTAGCTTGCATATCACTAAGTTGACATCCAATTATCTACACTTAACACTTCTTGTACAGCATCATCTGTTTTTGAAATAATAAGTACATTTCCAATTATCATCATGAAAAAGTCATCTGAATCCAGTAGGGAGCGAACACATTAGTCTTGTACGTTTCATAGTCCAATTTCTTAACGATTGGTATTTTCAATTTGATCGAAACTTATTTCACTGTTAATGAGGGTTTAGAATACCTCATTGTTGCTATTCAGGACTTAATTTTGATCAGTCTCGCCTAATAGTGATATAAGTATCATACCTGTCGAACTAGTTAGTGTCTATTTGAACTCAGTACTGTAGTGTTTAAAGCAAAAGATGACATGTTCGGATCTCAATGCGAACATCAATAATGAAATTCAAGAATAACTATTTAGAAAGTCCCTAAATAGGGTGGAATGAGCATCTAGAATTCCACTTCTATACTCATAATCTATCCATTCTTTAAATGAAACTTATTTTAAATATTAAGTTTCATTCCAAGTAATTAGCCTTGTTTGTTTTTTTCTTGTATTTTAATGTTTTGTAGTTTATTAAACAATCTGATGGTAATACAACATGGCAATTAGCATCAACATTATCGAATAATCGACAATCAATGATTATCAATTCGACACCTCCGCAGATATCACCATTCACCGAACAATGTTTGGATTCTTCATGGACTGGTACCGTAAATAATAATAATAATAATAATAATAATAATAATAATAATAATAATAATAATAATTCTCATAGAATAACAAATATGACAGATACAAATATAATGGGTACAATGAAAGCTAACTATTTTCTCCCTATTATGAATACTTCAACTACACTAAATAATAATAATAATGATAATAATAATAATAATCCTAAACATGATGAACAACAAGCTGCACAGTCATATTTTCTTGCAAATCATCAACAAGGGAAACAGCAACAAATTACTTATCCTTCATTTCCTCCTCCACCGCCAAGAATACTTACTTCAATAAATTCAGGGATAATATCAACTACATCACCATCAACAACCATTACATCACAGACATCATCAAATGAACTAAATTTTTCTTGTAGTAGTCCAGTTAGTGCAACAGTGGCAATAACAACAATGTCAACAGAATCTGGAGCTACGAATGGGGATGGAGGTGGTGGTTATACAATAATTGATGAAAATACAATATCTGATCCTCCTGTACCATTTTATTCTGTATGTTTATGAGATATCATTGTATGTGTAGAAATTGACACTAACGACGACAACAGTCATAATAATAGTAATAGTAGTAGCAGCAGCAGTAATGAATAACACCTTTTCAAAATTATGTATTACATAAAATACAGACATTTATCATACATATATGTATGGGGGAAATCTATGTGTATATTTGCCTTATTTCTAGTGTGAACAGGGAATTCACTTCAATACATGTATGATATAACAAGGCAGTTCTCTTACTGGCTACTGCAATTCATAGTAATAATAATAGTACTATTTCCTCCCCCACCTTATAGGAGTGGGTGGGTGGATGTGAACTAAAATATTTGTGTTTCTACTTGTACAAAATAAGTTTTTGTTTGTTTTTCTTTTGAGAAAAAGGGAATAATTCGATATAAATTCAAACAAAATTTTATTGATTTTTTCTTCTTTATTACTGTTGATTATTCTGCCAAATCATTATCATCGTCATCCACATCATCATTGAATCTGATTTATCTTCTGCCTCGATTAAAATAGGTTTGCATACTTTTTTTTTTCAATAATTGTCTTCCATGATTCCCACATACAAAAAAAAGAGAGAATGATTATCTCATTTTCATTTTAAAGAATAACAATCTTTTGCCCCCCCCCGGTGGTTGTTACTTTTTCTTTTTTTTTTTGAAAAAAATAAGATTGGATGTATATGTACCTTCGGCATGTTTTTGTCTCCGTGGAAAAGTAAAAAATCAATTAAGTTGAACTTGCAAAAAACTGGATTATATGTCATTGATTGACGGTTTCTCTTTTCACAGCTATTCTACTATTATTTCTACTACAACTATAACTGATTTCCCGATTTCTATGATATTTCTCTCTTGACTTGAATGAATGTCAATTGTCTATTCTCAAGTTGTGCATGTGTGTTTTGATGAAATTCATCAGTATGTGATAATTTGATGAATATTAAATTCCATAATAAAAGTTTTGTTTCTATGCTGAAATGGCCCCCCCCCTAACTACATTTTTTTCCGAAAGAATAATAATACTACTGAATTGGAATTAAGTATATTGATGACTAGTAACATGGACAATTGTGTACACAGATTTATTCTTATTCATCTTTAATAAATTTACCTAATCATCATTTTAATACCGTTTATTGTTACATAATACATACAAGTACCTATGTACAGTACATTTTTTTTTCTGTCTATTTGTCTAATGCTTTATTGGTTTAATCTGTGGTTTTGAATAACAGACAAAGTTTGTTAAACGTTTCCATTTGTATATGAAGTCTGTGATTAAATAGATAATATTTAATTGTTGTCGTTGTTGTTGTTGTTGTGGCCGGTTGATTAGAAGTGTATTTTGTGGAACATATTACATGTTTATTTGTTTGTTTTCAAATGCCTGTATGTATGTGTATTCACACATAGGACATTCATCCCGTTTATAATTCTCATCACTATCTCCTTTCTATCTATTTCCCTCTCTTCTATGTCTTCTTGTATTCTTGTTTGTATTTTCATTGGATTCAATTATTTATTTTTTATTGTGTTAAAAAGACAAAATTTGATCAGCGGAAAGAAAGTAAAGGCGATATCACTGGAAATTGTGGTGTTTGATTGGGAAATATAGTTGCGTAGGGTATTTTCTCCATGAAGTTTTCTCTTCTTTTTTCTGATGTTCAAAAACGTCGTGTTGATATTTTTCAAACAAAAAAAAAGATTATTACTCGCATAAATTGATATTTCTTTTGTTTTTCTGACTTTTCTGGGTTGCTGTTACTAATGTAACTAGGGATTTAGCTTCGTGTGTGAGGTAAATATTGATAAACATTTTGCTGTCTGAAAAGAGTAATTGTCAAGTGGTGTTGTAATGTGGTCTACTTATATCCATATAAGTAGTATATGGTGATGATCAGACATAAAATGTATTTTGGCAGAAGATCGTTTAGGAAAGAACAGGAATGAAGCGTAATTGATATGAAAATGCATGAACATTAAATCAAAGAAGATGGATTGATATTTACGGAAGGAACAGTGAATATTGAGACAATTGATCGTTAATTTGCAAATTAACTGTTTGTTGTATGGTTATCAGAATTTAGTGAGATAGTCTGTAATTTTTGCTTAAATACATTCGATTGTCCCAGTCGTGTTCTGTTCACTACAGTGTAGTTATTCAAAGGATTACTTTTCTCACTGAACTTGGATCGTAAAGATAATTGCTTATAAGCTGTAATGGTAACCATCAAAATTGTTTCAGCAAACTAGTTATAATGTATCCATAGGACACTTAGTTTAGTTCCTCATTCAGAATGTTCAGGATTCTTGTTTATATATAGTGATATTGTGATGGTTAAGTTTAAGTATAATACTGTATCGATCAGCAACAAAAAAAGGGTTTTAAAGTCACAACATAAATCAAACTAAATGATGACTATGAACGTGTCATGCTTAATTTTTTTGGAAAAGACAATTATTTACAAACATTTGGATTGTTAAGGGAAGCGTTCGTCTATGATTTGTTTCATTTATTTATTTAAACACAAATATTGGTATAAGGAAACACCAGATGCATATGCGCCGCATAAATCTCATTCGATTTGCTTGAGGGCTGTGATATTGTCCAGATGCCCAAACTGAAGCAGATAGTTTTCTTAGAGGGCCACATCCGGAGCCTTTGACCTAAGTGTCTGATCCACAAGGCAATGGAACATCGTGAGGGGATGCAGTCCCATAGTAGTCGGTGACCAACAATTAGTTTATACGCCATTTGTTCCCTCAGGATACTGGAGCCCATGTGCACCATTGGTTTGGAATCAGGGTTTTCCAACTCCCCTAGGTGGACTCGCCTTGTCCACCAACCCGGTTAAGGCGCCGGACATTCGCTTTTCGTCCTCTCACTTTCGTAGACAACACCCCCGCTACGAGAAGGCAGTGAGTAGGACTTCCCTGGCAGAGGCTATATATTTGCTGGCCATGTGAGAGCATTTGGAGAGGGAGAGCGTACTCTCCCCACTCTCGGTCGTACCAGGGCATTTGGGTGATTATGACTTTGTTGTGAATAAATATAGGTAATTATAATACCAAATGGTATTATGTTGTAATTGTTAGAGTAGTTACTCAGTCGAGGATGCATCTTTTTCTGTCTCGTTCTAATTTAACATCGAGACAGTTAATGCTGCTGGTAGAAACGCAAGGTACAAATCCAGTTGGATTGGTCAATGTCTCAAGACAATACGATACGACTACCATTATCCTATGTTGCTGTCAGAACAATTGTTGAGATTAATAAAACTAGGGTACGTAAAAATTGTACAATGGAGGGAGGGAAGAAATAATGGATGAAAAAGTAACTCATTTATCTAACTATACTTACAATCATATAAAATTGATGTTGGATCCATTTTGCAAGTGAAAATCCCTCCATGCATACACTTGTGATTTCTTCCTTACATTTTCTTTGTTTGTATATGCTGTTAAAATTTTTTTATGCTAATTAAGACTGTAACGTTCATTTTTTTTGGTTTTACTATCGTTTTTTATTGAGTCTCTATGTTCCTTACTGAGCTGTATCTAGTTTGTTTTAATTGCTATTATTCTGGCGTCTGCCATATTGACTGCTCGCTATTCGATTGTGCGGTTTGATTTTGACTGGGATTGTGCATCTTTGGTTGTAATTTGGAGCACTTTCCCAGATATTGAAACACTTTGTGTTATAAAACAGCTTCTCAGACGGAATTTTACTTGATCTATCCAGAAAGGATAGAATAACGCTTACCTTGTGGTGGACCAGACAATATATAAAAGCAAAAGATATCAACAAAGTTAATAACAACCAATTGTAGGTGTAAATAATTCCCCAAAATCAATAGCTCATTAAGTGTTCGACATTGGATGCTGACCACGTTGTTTAAGTGGACTTGTTTAGCTGAAGGCTTTCGGTCATGCATCCGCACCAGATCACGTTTCGACTCGGCGTGGGACACAGCTCCTACGTTTCATTAGCCAGCTCATAGAAAAGGTCCTCGATATATTGGTAACGAATCAAATATATCTTTCCTGCCTCTTCTCGTCTGACTTCTGATTTCTATCTGACTGGGAACAATCAAATTTAGAAGGTGCTACTGGTATCTAGTTGTAAAACTAGAATATCCGTTGCATCATCATTGGTGAACCCGACGTGATCTGGTACACCAAGTCAATATACTGTGAGTCTGTTCCATTTTGGAATATTATTATTCATTGTTATTCTTTATTTGAATTTTATATATTGTGATATACTTTTTTTCACAGTTTTTTTTTTCTCGGATATATTTTACTTAGACATTTTTCGTTATCTATATTGCTATGGCGGAACACTCTCCTAAGGTTTTTAAGTTAAAGTCTATTCCCCCTATTTCGATTCAGTTAACGCCATTTTGGCCCGACAATATTGAGTCCTGGTTCTGCTATGCAGAAGCCGACTTTTGCATGCACGGAATCACGGACTCGCGCACACGTTTCCTCGCGGTAGTTAAGGCGTTACCGCGCGAGTTTAACAGGTACGTAACACCTAGTATGTTTACTAGTGATGTTTCCGAACCTTACGAATCGCTTAAGCTATCGATTTTAAAACGAGGAGACCTAACTGATCGACAACGGTTAGACCAACTCCTTAACAATATCGACTTGCAAAATGGTTCTGCGACGGACATGTTGCTTAGAATGAGAGAAGTCATTGGCCAACGAACTTTCGATGATGGCCTATTTAGACAACTTTTCTTGTCTAAACTCCCTCAACAGGTGCAGGCAGTGCTTGTTTCATTTCAAAACAATGCCATAGATGAACTAGCTGCATCTGCCGATCGAATCTTGGAAATCACCAAATTTTCTAAGGCCGAGGTTTTTTCCATCAAAGAAAAACCCCAATCGACCTCGACTGACATGGCCGAACTATGTCACACGCTTACACGATATCTTAGAGTTCGCAATGACCGTAGTCGGTCAAAAACCCCGCGTAGAAGTGCCTCACGTAAGCGATCTGGCTCTCGACCACGAGAGACAGACAATCCCGACTGGTGCTGGTATCATAACCAGTACGGTAAGTTTTCCAGAAATTGCAGGAAACCTTGCAATTATCCGACTTCAAAATCGACTGACACGAATAAGATTTCAGGAAACTTCCCAGCTGGCACGCGTTAACGGCAACCGTAGCCGGCGAACACAGCCACCTCTCATATGTCACAAACCTCTTACCTTCTCTTTAAGTTCATCTTCAGACAAGTACTCACCGCGAGAGTCTCGACAACTCGACTACATTTCCCAGTTTACTTCAGACATACAACATATTTCTGGAGCAAACAATGTAGTCGCGGACGCCTTGTCTCGAATAAATTCCTTGAACAGTTTCCAAGGAATCGACCTTCTTAAACTCGCTCAGCTTCAAAAAGAAGACATTGATCTTCAGCATGAGTTATCCTCGACAACTCTTAAACTAAGTATTAGGCAGATGGGAACAGGTAAGGAAACCTTACTCTGTGACACATCTACAGGTAGGGATCGTCCAATTGTACCAAAACATTATCGCCGCAACGTCTTCAATACGTTGCACAATCTTTCTCATCCAGGTGCTCGTGCAACAATCGAACTTATACCCGAACGCTTTTGTTGGCCTGGTATGAATAAAGACTTGAGGGAGTGGGCACGCTCCTGTGTAAGCTGCCAGAAATCTAAGGTGATCAGACACAACAAATGTCCCTTAGGCTCTTTCAAAACCCCTGACGCTCGTTTCGACCACGTCCATCTAGATTTGGTAGGACCCTTACCCGACTCGAACGGATACTCATATCTCCTAACATGCGTAGACCGTTTCACTCGATGGCCAGAAGCAGTACCGATTAAGGACATTACTGCTGAAACCGTGGCTCGCACTTTCGTCGAACGATGGGTAGCAAATTTCGGCTGCCCTTCCACAATAAGTACAGACCGCGGACGCCAGTTCGAATCTGGACTTTTCCGTTGTCTGACCTCACTATTAGGAATCACGCGCTTCCGAACGACCGCCTACCACCCACAAGCAAACGGGTTGGTAGAACGTTTTCATCGACAACTAAAAGCCTCATTATCAGCTTCAAACGTTTCACAGTGGACAGACGCTCTTCCACTCGTCTTGCTAGGTATCCGCAATGCAGTGAAAGCTGACATTGGATACACGGCATCTCAACTCGTTTACGGAACGACACTCCGACTCCCAGGAGAATTCGTGGATCCTTCAGCTTCTTCATTGAACATGGATCTAAACTCTTACACGAGTAGGCTTACAAACGCTATGCGTTCAGTTAAACCTGCTCACACTCGACCTCAATCAACTGATGTTTTCGTTCAACCCGAACTACGACATAGTACACACGTCTTCGTTCGTCGAGACTCACATCGACGACCCCTCGAATCAGCATACGAAGGACCCTTCAAAGTTCTTCAACGCGAACCTAAGTACTATGTAGTCGATAAGAACGGTACGAAAGATAGCATCAGTATCGATCGACTCAAAGCTGCGTACCTAGAAGAAAACCCTAGCTACGTCGATTTTCCTTCGGTACAAGCAAACGACACAGCTACTACACTCGTAGTACCCTACACGACAACCGACACACAACTTGATACTTCGTCAACGTCGATAGAAAAACCTAAAACAACGCGTTCTGGAAGACGAGTAAGATTTCCAGAACATCTTAACGAATATTGCACGTAGGACATAAGCTTTATCTTGAATTACCCTTTCAAAGTTTATTATAAATTTTTTTTAATATGCTCATTTTTTTATTTATGTAAAAAAAAAACAAAAAAAACATTTTTTTGAGCGTATATATATATATATTTATATATTGAAAAAAAAACCCAAAAGAAAACCTTTTTTCCGATCGCTTTTACGCTGTTTGTAAGTGTATCAGTTTATTTTTTTTCCGCTCATCTTGTGTCCTTACGCAAGTACGAGTGTATTTTTGACATGCACTCACACGTTTTATTTTTCCTCTTTTCCAGGACGGCTGGAAAAGAACGACGAAGTTTCGCAAGGAACAGAAATCTTCATTGTACTATATTTCTTTATTGCTACGTTGTACATTTTGGTCCCATAGTTTAAGGAAAGACGACCAGACGCTGCTAAACGAAGCAAGCTATCAGAAGAGTGTTTACCAACGACAAACTCGTTGGGTTTAAACTTCTGACTGGTCACGTCTTAGGGGCATCACTACCTCACTAGGGGGGGAGTGATCTGTAGCTGTAAATAATTCCCCAAAATCAATAGCTCATTAAGTGTTCGACATTGGATGCTGACCACGTTGTTTAAGTGGACTTGTTTAGCTGAAGGCTTTCGGTCATGCATCCGCACCAGATCACGTTTCGACTCGGCGTGGGACACAGCTCCTACGTTTCATTAGCCAGCTCATAGAAAAGGTCCTCGATATATTGGTAACGAATCAAATATATCTTTCCTGCCTCTTCTCGTCTGACTTCTGATTTCTATCTGACTGGGAACAATCAAATTTAGAAGGTGCTACTGGTATCTAGTTGTAAAACTAGAATATCCGTTGCATCATCACAATAATAATATTAATATATACCAGTTAAATGTTACGAATACAATAAATAATGGGACTTTACTTAAGTTCACCCGAAATGATGCGTGTTCGACTTTGATCTGGTACAATAGATCCACAATTATAGATGCTTAGTAATTCCAAACGTATCGCTGATCTCCCCAGTATTGTAATCCAGAGTAAGATATGATGTATTCGCTTTCTCAGTCTATGAATGTAAATGATATTTGTTTTAGAACTAAGTTAACTCAATCTCGAATGAAAACAGAACGAGGGATGAGTGAGTATTAATGTATTTGGTAGCCAGAAAGAAGATGTCACGCTATGTTGGAATCACAACGGAAAAGTGTCTTCAAGGTCATTGACTAAAACAACATGTACAGTCATTTAATAATGAATGTACATACAATGAAAAATTGACAAAACAAATACAAATAATATTAAAAACTATTCACAAAATAAGCTTGTCGGTCATATCTCCACAACCTTTTGGTGTTTTTGGTAATTTTTTATATATTTCTTATCACCTTGCTATTTATTGTAATTTAGACTGAATATTTTGGTATCAATTGTTGGTTGAATAACCGGGTGGTAATATTCGTTTAGGTAAATTTGTACATTTGTATATATGATGAATCGTAGAACCGTGTTGCTCAAAATACCTTGTTTTACTTTCGATTGGGGCACGAGTGTATAAACTATTCTTCGGTTATTCGGCCACATCCAGACCTATTGGAATCTAGGTTTGGATCTTACAATTACTTAGAGAAAGATGATTTGTAGTCACATTGATGAGGACTCTGATTAGTAATTTCCAATTCAAGACAGAACACATGACAAGTGTTCGAGACGGACTCATTAGTAATGAAAAAAATTTCATTTTACATTATAAACAGTTCATTAATTTTTTTCTTGATTATCTGAAAGCAACATAGTGTATGTAGCAATAGATAATGCTCAAAGTAAATAACTTGATGGGCATTCATTACTAGTGCTAACGGAAATAAAGAATGTTATCCAATGTTATGCACCCACCAATGATAGCAACGACGACGTTAATGATCAGTTCTGTGAGAGGCTGCGACCAATCATAGGTAATTGCTCAAGAAAGGACCTCACCATCCTAATGGGAGATCTAAATGCTAAAGTCTGAGTGGACAACACAGGATATAAAGATATAATTGAATGACATAGACTAGGAGAAATGAAAATGGGTAGAGATATGCAAATCTATGTGCATTCAACAAATTGGTTATAGGTGGCACAATATTCGCACACAAACGCATACGCAATGCTACATAGGTCCCACGAGCAAGCGCTGACTTTGTATATTACTCCTGTTGCTGCTATTATTGGTGGGTGCATAACATTGGATAACATTCTTTGTGATCCCCTCCTTCTTTGTTTTGAATGATGCTTTGATAATTCTGGATCCGTAGGATTTCCATCCTACATGTGCATTTCGTGCTTCTCTGGACAGCATTAGAGCAACTCCCTGAGTGTGTGGAGCATTTTCCTCTTCGTGACCGAAGTACAGCAGCATCTCTCCTGTATCTAGCCATTTATGTTTAGCTTGTATCCAATGAGTTTCGCTGATTCCAAGTACTGTCAATTTGTATCTCCTTATTTCCTTTGCTATTAGAATGATCTTCCTTGTCTTTTACATTGTCTGGACGTTCCATGTACCTATAATGAGTGTTGCTCTGGTTGTTAGAAGAGTCATCGGTCTCGTGACTTGCGAAGAATCTCGGCTTTCATCATGAGGCGTCATAATTCTTCCTTCAACTCCTAGGGCAGAGTTTAAATGGTTTGATTTATTTTTCCGGTTGGCGTATTTTTAGGAAGGTTGTTTTGTACGGAATGGGACTACCAACCTTATGCTCAACCCTCCTCGATTACCCAGGCTTCGGACCGATAGAAGCGCTACAGGAGGAGCTACTGGTACAATTTGTTGTATTAATAATTACTTCCGTTATGCCAATCGTTCTCTCTCTCTACACACTTTTGTGCTGAACTGTGTAATCATGAACACCCAAAGTAATACTTCATTTCTAAACCATAGCAGCTAAGGAACGTGCTAAATATTTTTCAGGATGATATATGAACTTTAAAGCTTCACGATCGGTAAAAATGTTGAACTTCCTTCCAAATAAAGTATTTCAACAGCCCAAAACACAGCTAGTGCTTCTCGCTGAGTTCGCGAGTAACCTTGTTCAATATCAGTAAGCTTGAGTAAAACACAGATAACTGGTCTACCTTCCTGCTCTAAAACTGCACCAATACCCACAGATGACACATCAGTAATAAGTAAAGAATGTTCACTAGGGGAATAAGTTCGAAGAACAGCATCATTCTGAAGAAACTTTAGTAGATTCATGATGAGCCCTTCAAAAGGAGGCATGACATATTCATAAGGGCTCAGGACAGAATTTCACTACAATTCATAAATATTCTTCATTTGTCTGTTTAATATACCTAGGATTCCCACCTAGAGGCCTCGATGAACTACTGTTACTAGATACGGAATCCTGTCAAACGGAAGCTTCTATTTCGTCCCAAACCACTAGGACGTTTGGTCAGACCGGCAAGTATAAAATGTTTGGTTACTTGATATATCGTCTTAATCCTTGCGTGAAACAGCGATTCACACAAACTTCGAGTATGTTTCACTGTTACGTTATTCTCAATACGCTGTTTTGTGGATCCCATTAAATGTTTAATAAGGACAGTGAGGTTTAGTGGAGTATCCCAGGTCAACTTACGAAGTAATAATAGAGCCAACGTGAACACTATAGGACAGAGAAGGCTAAATTAATGTTTTCTCACTGATGTCGTGAAGTTGATGCAGCAAAACACGACTTTAGCATGAGAAAATTTAATATTCGTGCAACCAAACGGACACTCAACAAACCCTCAGCTATTGAAATACTGACTGACCACATTTTGTTAGGTCGTTCAAGGTCGTCTAAAGAAAACGGCGGGCGGCTTTGAAGGGACCTGACTTTTTTACTGTGCCCATTGCTCGCTATTTAGATAAAGCGTTTATGTTGACTTAGGTTCTTGCACTTTTCTTTAGAAAAATAACTAGTTACTTTGTGCCTACTAGTTTCTAAGGTGAGCACGTTCTGTATACTTAGTAAACTATGTTTCAATCTGATGTGTGTAAATGTTAATCAACAGTTCCCAACCCCTTGCATCGCAAAAAAAATTAAGAAATGCATTGTATTATCACAATTTTCACACCCGAATGACAACAGATTTAACCGGATCTTGAGTGCTTGAAGGAATTTCATGTTCATTTAACTGAATAAACGGAATACCCATTGATTAGTTCGATGAAGAGTTCACGTTTCAAGAATGGATTGACTGAAAACGAAAATATTCATTAGACCAATATCTCATTTTATCTATGATGGGTTGCTCAAAGATCCAGAGCAGATGGGGGCACAAATAAATTAAATCCCCATGTTGCCAAATTACTGAACCAGGTTCATAAACTACTCTTCCCTTTAGCATCCTGGAGCTTGGTGCGCCACTGGTTTGGAATCAGGGTTTTTTCAACTTTCCTAGGTGAGTCTTCCTTATCCAATAGCCCAGTTTAAGCTCCATTATGTCAATTCGTGTGAATGCAGTGAGTAAAATTTTCCTGGCAGTGGCTATAAAACGTGGGTGTATGACAGCATTCTAGGTGTGAGTGAACTCTTTATACCATCGATAGTGTCAGCGTTTGACAGCTCTTTATCTCACTGACATATTGTAAAGTCAACCAAAAGGACTAATTGTTAACGACTAGGGGAGGAAGGATGTTTATATACTCATAATTTCTCTGTCAATTTCAACTGATTTTATCGAAATTAGTATCATAGGTAGTTTTCAGTTATATAGAATAAGAATCATTGGTTCAATGAAGAGTTTTGTGTTCAGTTAATTCATTCATAAAGTATGAACTTGTAGTGTCGGTTGGTATGTTAAGCCTATATACCTTATTATAGCTTCAGGACAAGCCAATTTACCTACCCATCATGAGTCACATTTTAACCTTGTTAATTGTTCACTTATCAACCCTGACTGTTTTTCTATGAGCGTATATGTGTGTACACTTTTTATCTTATTCATCACATGTCGGTAATTTATTTTTATCTGACTATAAATATTGATTAAAGCGAGTTGGCTTACTTGCCATCTCCAAAGCGTGTTGTTTTTGCTTCGCTCTCTTCTATTCGCTTCATCCCTCTGATTTCCTGTCTAGATCAATGAGTGTACAAATTATATGTATTCGAAATCCATTCTCGCATTTGACTTATTTAATTCCGTTATTCACCAACGCGGATTAAGTCATGTAATACATACGAGGATGGACAGGATGTATATTTTGATAACAATCATTTGTACGACCTAAATGAAGTCAGACCTAGCCCCCACTAAAAACTCTTCATTGAACCAATCGTTAGTTTTATGTATCAGCGGGTATTCTATGTTTATTCGGATAAATTACCGTGGAATTCCCTATAATGCATTTAAGTGTAACAGAAATTTGTCAGTGATGGTCAAATGACTTTTTTAAATTTCACATGGAGAATATTTTAACGGTGAACGTAAGCTATACTTATTATCAAGTTCATAACGATGGCCACTCACTGAACTTGGTTTTTCAAGTCTCGTCTAATGGTTAAAGTATTTCCCTCTATATCAGTTTCATCCAACAATAGTTAGAAAGTTTTACATTGTCAGCTTGTTGTTAATCCATGGAAGTATTGTGTATGAACTTTCTCTATTATTGTTTAAGATATCTTATAGTACTCAGTCAGTCAGTCACAAAGTAGTACTTCGTACGTACGTACATCAGTTCGAGTTGCCATACCACATTAGCACAGAGATGCAGTTGTCGATTCAAATCCCATAGTGGTAGAAGTAGTAGGAGTATAATCAGAAATCCAAAAGATTAGGGTTTGAAGAAATTATTGAAGGAATATAGTACAGTGAAATAAATTTGGAAAGAGAAAAAGATAAAGACATGAGGAATTCAGAAGATTAGAATTTGGTAGAACACAAAGAGTGGATGCAACTTCGCCATTGCAAACGATTTTGAGCCATGTCATTCAAGGTCTCTAACCATCGGTTGCTGTCATCTCGCGAATCCCAACCAGGTAGTCTACACCTACCAACATGGCCCAGTCCATTTGTCAGTGACTTCATTGATTTGTGCCACGTTTCGGTCATCTTATAGTACTATCGAAGTACGAATGATATGGTGATTTTTCCCTAGTTGGAATTTACATTTATTTGATGGATTGTATCGCTCACAGACTACAGCACTTCGATGTTATTACTCCACACTCGTAAAAGGCTTTTGAGGTAAAAACCACAGGAGGGTTAATTGACGTTCAAGTAATTTGAATTCCAATTAAATTCACTGATTATTTAATTGCATAATCTTATCAAACCGAAGAAGACTTGTCATTTGAACGTAAAATCACAGTGAATTAATCCATACAATGAAAATGCATTGAAAGTCAAATAAACTAACTACACACTAAATGAATTACTACAATGAATGAGAATCACGTTAAATCAGTAATAGGATCAATTTCTTTTACATATTTTATATTTAGAGATTTCATATTTCGAACAGTCTAGTTGTAATACTGACTAATGATATGACACTTCTGACATAGAGGCTAAAATATTCAGATACCATGATATCATCAATCTTAGTATTAATCAGTGAGTGGGAATTACAGATCTTTCGAACACTTACCTGTATTTTAGCACCAGTACTGTTCCAACAAATTCAAATCGATTTTGAATTTATAATTTTTTGTATTTTTTCAGAACTGTTTTCAACTTTTTGAATATCATCAGTTTAAATTCTTATCATAATTCATTCAGTTCTCTTCACAAACTTCCCATTTTTCAAATGAATCGTCCAAATTGGTTTTATATACTATATTTAACTGTTATTCAATTTGTCATCTATGGAGTTTGTGAAGAGTTATCTGTTAGTCCTATCGCTCAAGCACTACGTGTTCACGAATCTGGAATTTTTGAATGTTCTTTCGAAAACTCGTCCTATAATTCAGATTTAAGATGGATATTGTTTGATGGGACAGTTCTATTAAATGGTAACACATCAGAAGATGGTCGATTTATTAATGAAGATGGTATCCTAAAAATGACTAATCTTACTATACCTGATTCTGGTGAATATAACTGTAAAAATCTTGAAATCAATACCACTGTTACTGCTCATCTTAAAGTGTATATTATGCCATCTTATTTGTTGGAGGGATCCATTGTTCTTGCTATTAATTGTATTCTCTTGATTTTATTCATTTATTCAATGATAAAAACATACCGAGAACAAAATATCAAAGATAGTATGCATGCTTTCTAATGGTTTATTGTTTACTTGATGTGAAAGATTTCTCTCTCTGATCCTGTTTTTTTTACATCATCAACTGCAATTCCTTATCCATTAGTTTTCTTTTGCGTGAATTTACTGAATAATATGATTACATGTGCCATACTATGCTTTATAATTTAAATACACCGTTCAATACACTCACTTGTGTTTGGTATTCATCTCTTAGATATGCTGTAAACTATATCTTTGCAAGAAAATAGCAATTCATAGATTTTTTTGCGGTTATGAAACTCATTGTTTTTTTCTGCATTCTGAAATCACCTTACTTTTCTACTCTTTTTAACGAAGCAAATCTGTGAATATGTTGTTGTTAATGATGTTTTATTTCGATAGTTTTAAAATTCATACTAACTTCATACCTAATATCTGAAAATTTTGTTTTGAATTAAGGGAAGGGTTTTTTATTTCATCTTTTCTTATTTTTATTTGACATGCTTCCTAATGCCCTGGTGTGGCTGAGGGTCGGGAGAGTCCGCTCTCCACGAAATGCCCTCACATGGCCACGCGTATAAAGTCACTGACAGAGAAGTCTTACTCACTGCCCTCTCTCGGCATTACTGATGTTTACGAAATTGGGACGACGAAAAGCGAATGTCCGATCCTTAGACCGAATGGGTAGGTACGGAGGACCCACTTAGCGGAACCGGAAAACCCTGATTCCTAACCAATGGTTCATATAGACTCCAGTATCTTGGGGGAACAAATGGCGTATAAACCAATTGTTGATCACCGGCTACCATGGGACTGCATCTCCTCACGATGCTCCACTGCCTTGTGGGTTAGACCTTTAGGTCGAAGGCTCTGGGTGTGGGCCCCTAAGGAAACCACCTGCTTCAGTTTGGGCACCTTGAAAGTATCACATCCCTCACACAAATCAAATAAGATTTGTGTGGTGCATATGTAACTGGTGCCCTTTTGTACCAATATTTATGTGTTCAAATAAATAAATAAATAAACTTCAAAGCCGACTATATAAATATACTTGATGTATAGATTACATTATTAAATTTACTGACCTTAAAAGCTGATCTCATTGTAATTTATACTAGGCATTTAGTTTAGTAAATGCGTTCATGACAATTATAAGAATTTGTACTCTCCATAATTTGAAAATAATGTTATTCACATGGTGCATAATTATTGATCGGTAATACATTTATAAAGTTAAACTTGTTAGAAAAAGCACGTATATTTGCATAAAAGATTTTTAGAATTTAACATTTAGTCATCAGTTAATAGATCACATTCTCATTATCGTATTTCTTTGTAATATAGAGAATTTCTTCCATGCTAAAGTTAACCATTTCAAGGGTAGTGTTAAAATATGTGTTTTCATGTTGTGACTTACAAGTCGCCTTCATACTTGATATAGTAAAACTAAGGGTACATGAATCCGCAGAGCTACTGAATACATTCCTATCAGATCATCTTAAAGCATAATATTTGAAAGTATTACTAATTATTAAGTTGAATTAAAGTCTTAATGTAGGAGTTGCTACCATCGACACTCCTCACTAAGATGTGTTTACAACTTTAGGAGAACTTATACTTCGTTAGAGATGCAAATTCACATCACTTAGTATTATTCCGACCGTTGCTGCTACCTTGACGTGGTGGTCGGGCTTGCCTATCGTGATGATCCAATCGAGCTATGCTTTCTGGAACAATCGTTCCTCAAGGTCCTACCATGCCAGACAGGTCGATTGAAGAGCGGTGAGACTAAAAGCAGCAATCCCAAGGTCCGAAGGCGAAGTCGTACTGCTGACTGTACAGAGGTGTGAAAGCAGTAAGGT
The DNA here is from genome assembly GCA_944470415.2 of Schistosoma rodhaini. NCBI lineage: Eukaryota > Metazoa > Platyhelminthes > Trematoda > Strigeidida > Schistosomatidae > Schistosoma > Schistosoma rodhaini. The sequence continues at coordinate 39,767,886 of OX104037.1, forward strand.
GTTTCCTTCAGACAACCAGCATGACAGCGATGCTGCCTTCCCACAAGGAGGGGTGGGGTTAGAAAAGGTCGACCCTAAAAATGCACACCTCGCCTTATCCCACGGATTTCCGTCTCCGGCGGTAAGGACTTTTGAAGAACGGAGCTAACACGTCAAAAATCCCCCACAAAAAGGCCGTGCGTGACCGACCTCAAGCAGATGTCCCTTGGGCACTGCGGTCACGCACCCAGGTCGTTAAGACCAACACTAATCCAACTTCTTTTTCAGGTCCCTCAAGAAATACCCTTCCACGGTGTGGGCAGCCGGGAAGTGATACTAGCCCTCATACCCTTAGCTGCACACAAGACCAAGTTGGTCGCTTTCAAATCCTTCCTACACCTCCTAATAACTCTGTTATCTCCACGACTAACCCTTCCCACGTCCTTTTATCACCTCGCACCGCTAGGGCAAACGATTCGAGTACACAGAACGTTATTTCTGGTCTCCTGAAACCACGCTCTAAACTACATATAGGAACTTTTAATGTCCGAACATTGTGCCAAATAGGACAACAGGCTTCCTTAGCTAGGACTCTAGAATCTTACACCATCGATGTGTGCTGCGTCTCCGAAACGCGCATACAAGATCCGAGTAGTGTCATTCATTTGACCTCACCTAATCAAAATAAAGTTTCATCTCGATACACGCTTCGTGTATCTGGAAGCCCTGACGCTGCTTCCCGTGGCCTCGCTGGAGTAGGTATAGCATTAAGTCCTAGGGCAGAACTAGCTCTTTTAGACTGGATCCCAGTAGACAGTCGTCTATGCGCTGTCCGACTAAACGGATCAGTAAGGACCCGGAAAGATAGGGAAACTCGTCGTTGCCTCTTCGTCGTCTCTGCCTACTCTCCCACTGACTGCAGCTCAGACGATATAAAAGATGAGTTCTACAGGAAACTTTCTGACCTTCTCCGAGAAGCTAGGCGTTCTGATGTTGTAATAGTAGCAGGTGACTTTAATGCTCAAGTAGGTAAACTAAGTGAAAGGGAAAGACACCTGGGTGGATCTTATGGTGTCATGGCGAAAAGAACAGATAATGGCGACCGTCTGTTGCAGCTGTGCTCAGATAACCGCGTATTTCTTGCAAATACTAACTTTAAGCATAAGGAAAAACATCTTTTGACATGGCGACCCCCGAATTCGTCCCAACGTTGGACCCAATTAGATCACATCGCTATCAGCCACCGATGGAGGGGCTCGATTGAAGACTGTCGCTCATTATGGGGCACATGTCTAGATTCAGATCATGCTCTAGTGCGAGCACGTATCTGTCTGCGTCTAACTGGTCGTAGGAAAGACACTGCAGGGAAGCCTCTAAGGGTTCTACTTAATGATAGGCAAGCTAAGAATATATATCAGGAACAACTAGAAAAACAGTTAGGCAGCCATGTAAGTTGTGTCCACCCCGAGGCAGCGTGGAATGACATCCGAAAAGCTGTGGAAACAGCAGTGATGTCCGCTAGTAAGGTAAACCATAACGTTAGGGAGAAACAATGGATCTCGGCAGCATCTTCCGCACTGATAGATGCTCGTAAACTCATCCCACCTGGCTCTGAGCATAACGAAGAGCGGAGTCAACTTAAGCGCAGGCTTATAAGAAGCCTACGTAATGATCGTGAACAGTGGTGGGTAGGGAAAGCAAGAGAGATGGAAAAGGCAGCGGCAATAGGTAACAGTAGGCAGCTATTCAGACTCGTTAAAGAAACCGGCATTAGGAACCCGAATATCAGTGAAACCATCTCAGATAGAGATGGGCATATTATTCATTCTCAATCCAGGAGATTGGATCGATGGGCAGAACACTTTAGGGATCAGTTCAACTGGCCTTCAGCCACGCTTCAATTACCCACGATCCCCAGTCGTCCTGAATGGCAAATTGACGTAAGTCCTCCAACCCTCTGTGAGGTTGAAAAAGCTATAGGAAATCTGAAGCGAGGGAGAGCAGCAGGCCCTGACAGGTTGACCCCTGAGATTTTTAAGGATGGTGGTCCAGTACTAGCAGTGAGATTGACTGAGGTCTTAGGTAGAATCTGGGAACTGGACGTAATTCCATCTGACTGGTCCCAATCACTGATTGTGCCAGTCTATAAGAAAGGACAAAAGTCCTCCTGTGACAATCACAGAGGGATCAGTTTGACTAATATAGTGTCTAAAATATTAGCTTCAATAATACTAGGTCGCCTAACCAAAGCTCGTGAAGAGCAGACTAGAGAAAACCAGGCTGGTTTTCGACCTGGACGTGGTTGCATAGACCAGATATTCACCCTACGTCAGGTTCTAGAACATAGACACAAATTCAGACGTCCCACAATAGTAGTATTTCTTGACCTTAAGGCGGCATTTGACTCTGTTGATCGTGAGGTTCTATGGCAATGTTTGTCACTGAAAGGAGTACCAAAGAAGTACATTAACCTCATAAAGGCTCTCTACTCGAACACAACTGGTCGAGTTAGAGCCTATGGCGAACTGTCATCAGAACTGATTACCACAAGTGGAGTTCGTCAGGGCTGTCCACTCTCCCCATTCTTGTTTAACTTTGTCATTGACATACTTTTAGAGACAGCACTTTCATCAGCTAAGCCTCCAGGAGTTGAACTCTTACCGGGAGGCTCACTTGTTGACTTAGAATACGCCGACGACATAGTTTTACTCGGTGAAGACGCTGACAAAATGCAGAGTCTTCTGACCACCATAAGCAACAATGCAGGCATGTTCGGGATGCGATTCTCTCCCTCGAAGTGCAAAATGTTACTTCAGGATTGGGTTGCAGCGACACCTGAACTAATGATAGGGAGTGAAGTAGTTGAGCGTGTTGACCGCTTCACTTATCTTGGGAGTCTCATCAGCCCTTGTGGTCTGGTGTTTGACGAAATCTCAGCACGGATACAGAAGGCTCGTCTAGCTTTTGCCAACTTGCGTCATTTGTGGCGTAGGCGAGATATCCGTCTAGCAACCAAAGGACGGGTTTACTGTGCAGCAGTTCGTTCCGTCCTACTTTATGGAAGTGAAACATGGCCGGTAAGAGTAGAGGATATTCGTAGGCTACTAGTGTTCGATCATAGGTGTCTTCGAAGCATTGCTCGTATATCCTGGGACCACCGGGTAAGTAATGCAGTTGTTAGGAAACGAGTACTAGGTAGGGATGGCAAATCGATTGATGAAGTAGTGAAACTTCATCAGTTGAGATGGCTGGGACATGTGTTACGTATGCCCGACCACCGACTGCCCCGACGTGCAATGTTTCATGGTGTAGGAGTAGGTTGGAAGAAAGCTAGGGGTGGCCAGACCAAAACGTGGCACAAATCAATGAAGTCACTGACAAGTGGACTGGGCCATGTTGGTAAGTGTAGACTACCTGGTTGGGATTCGCGAGATGATAGCAACCGATGGTTAGAGACCTTGAATGACATGGCTGAAAATCGTTTGCAATGGTGAAGTTGCATCCACTCTTTGTGTTCTACCAAATTCTAATCTTCTGAATTTCTCATGTCTTTATGTTTTTCTCCTTCCAAATATATTTCACTGTACTATACTCCTTCAATAACATCTTCAAACTCTAATCTTTCCGATTACTGCTTATACTCTTACTAATTCTTCCACTATGGGATTTGAATCGACAACTGCATCTGTGTGCTAATGTGGTATGGCAACTCGAACTGATGTACGTACGTACGAAGTTCTACGTTGTGACTGACTGACTGACTGACTTAGTATTATAGTCAGAAACATTATCAAGATTTGGGCAGTTTCATGATAGAAGTTTGAACGTATGTAGTGGAACTTTATTTATTTATTTAAACACATAAATATTGGTATAAGAAAGCACCAGATACATATGCGCCATACAAATCTCATTCGATTTGCTTGAGGGCTGTGATACTGCCCAGATGCCCGAACTGAAGCAGGTGGTTTTCTTAGGGGCCCACACTCGGAGCCTTTGACCGAAAAATCTGATCCACAAGGCAGTGGAGCATCGTGAGGAGATGCAGTCCCATGGTAGCCGGTGATCAACGATTGATTCGTACGCCATTTGTTCCCTCAGGATACTGGAGCCCATGTGCACCATTGGTTTGGAATCAGGGTTTTCCAACTCCCCTAGGTGGACTCTTTGTGTCCACCAACCCGGTTAAAGCGCCGGAACTAAGTTTTAATGGTAAAAACAATCTCAGAACCTATATTAACAAAAACATATTTGCATTTAGTTTCCACGATACGGTATTACTTAGCTTGGTAGTCATGCTTCAGAACTGATTGATTAACATAGACACTATGATATTTCCCCTCTAGCTGTTAACTAATCTCAATATGTCCCTTATATATAAGGTAGATTCATGGTCAATCAGCCAGTTAATCTATGCTTTTAGATGAAAGTGAAATGTTTCCACCCTAATTCGATTAATTTGTACTATTAACTGTACTAAACTGGTGATTTTTACGGTATGGTTACGTATTCTTCATTTCCATAGTTTTATTTACATATATGCTTCTAAATGTACACAACTAGACTAATAAATTTAGTTGGAATTGACTTGAAACTCATTGAATGTGAATTCCCACTGACATGTCTATCAACAACTGCCATTAGACAGGTTAAAACATCTGGCTTTCTGCGAATGACTAATAGTCTTGAGCCCCGTTTCCAGCTATTTTGATTCACGTGCCCCCAAATGCCCTAGTACGGCCGAGAGTGAGGAGAGTCCGCTCTCCCTCTCCAAATGCTCTCACATGGCCACCAAATATATAGCCTCTGCCAGGGAAGTCCTACTCACTGCCTTCTCGTAGCGGGGGTATTGTCTACGAAATTGAGAGGACGAAAAGCGAATGTCCGACGCTTTGACCGGGTTGGTGGACACAAAGAGTCCACCTAGGGGAGTTGGAAAACCCTGATTCCAAACCAATGGTGCACATGGGCTCCAGTATCCTGAGAGAACAAATGGCGTACGAATCAATCGTTGATCACCGGCTACCATGGGACTGCATCTCCTCACGATGCTCCACTGCCTTGTGGATCAGATCTTTCGGTCAAAGGCTCCGAGTGTGGGCCCCTAAGGAAACCACCTGCTTCAGTTCGGGCATCTGGGCAGTATCACAGCCCTCAAGCAAATCGAATGAGATTTGTATGGCGCATATGTATCTGGTGCTTCCTTGTACCAATATTTATGTGTTTAAATAAATAATTTTGATTCAGGTAGCTAGGTAGCAGTAGCAACGTCTCGGCTGAAAGAAGAGTACATTTACCTGTGTAGATTGATCACTATTTTGTAATTAATGTCATACTTGTCTAGTCCTTACTGCTGATCGGGTTCTGTGGGTGACGTTGCAGTGTGGTCGATAATCTTAGTGACATGTCATCATATGCACTATTTTGATGTTACTTGGTTGTAGGTAGTCTACAATGAACGTTGGACGTAAGTTTCGCACTTGTCGGCAAGAACTGTCTTCAATCTTGAGGCAACTGATACCTCAGGTTGTGGAACCAGTTCACCTGGGTTCCAATTTCTTAAGGTGCATCATTAACTTCGAAACTGAAGGTACACATTGTTGAAGAGTACCAAGTAGCAGGATACCTAGATCCAGGATCTCCTGAAGACTACTTTTGACTATATAATGCTAACCTAAACTTGGTATATCAGCTACTTTTATTATGATTTATAAACGCATAAACTTTGACACAAACACACCAGATTATATATGCACCAACCCGACCGTTGCTGCTACCTTGACGTGGTGGTCGGGCTTGCCTATCGTGATGAAGCAATCGAGCTATGCTGGCTGGAACAATCGTTCCTCGAGGTCCTACCATGCCAGACAGGTCGGTTGAAGAGCGGTGAGACTAAAAGCAGCAAACCCAAGGTCCGAAGGCGAAGTCGTACTGTCGACTGTACAGAGGTGTGACGGCAGTAAGGTGTTTCCTTCAGACAACCAGCATGACAGCGATGCTGCCTTCCCACAAGGAGGGGTGGGGTTAGAAAAGGTCGGCCCTAAAAATGCACACCTCGCCTTATCCCACGGATATCCGTCTCCGGCGGTAAGGTTTTTTTTGAAGAACGGAGCTAACACAAAAACTACCCACAAAAAGGTCGTGTGTGACCGACCTCAAGCAGTTGTCCCTTGGGCACTGCGGTCACGCTCTCAGGTCATTAGGACCACTTCTAACCCAATTTCCTTTTCAGGTACCCCCAGGAGAACCCTTCCACGGTGTGGGCAACCGGGAAGTGATAACTGCCCTCATACCTCTAACAGCACTCAAGACCACCGTATTCATAATCAATCTCCTTCAATTCCTACTATTCCTTCTACCTTGACTTTCAACACTAAACTTCCTGTTCCGGTTTCCTCCTCAAGTGTCACCATGGCCAACGATTCTAGTGCGCGAAACGCTGTCCCAGGTCTATTTAAACCTCGCTCCAAACTACACATTGGAGCCTTCAACGTACGTACCCTATGCCAAATCGGTCAACAGGCCTCCTTAGCTAAAACCCTAGAATCTCGTACCATTGATGTATGCTGTGTCTCCGAAACACGCATACAGGATCCCAGTGTGGTCATCCACTTGACCTCACCTCGCCAAAATGGACAGCCAACGAAATACACGCTCTGTGTATCTGGCGACCCGTTGGCTAGTTCTCGCGGACTTGCAGGTGTAGGCATAGCACTAAGTACAAGGGCAGAACAGGCACTATTAGAATGGATCCCCGTTAACAGTCGCCTGTGTGCTGTCCGGCTGAATGGCTCCGTAAGAACTCGGAAGGATAGGGACACACGTCGTCGCCTTTTCGTCGTTTCTGCCTATGCTCCCACTGACTGCAGCCATGATGAAGTAAAAGATGACTTTTACAGAAAGCTCTCTGAGCTTCTTCAGAAAGCTAAGCGCTCAGACATAGTAGTCGTAGCGGGTGACTTTAATGCCCAGGTAGGCAGCTTGAATCAAACAGAAAGACATTTAGGTGGGTGTTTTAGTATTCCGGCTCAACGAACCGATAATGGTGATCGTCTGTTGCAACTATGCTCAGACAATCGTTTATTTTTAGCAAGCACTAATTTTAAACATAAGGAGAGACATCGTCTAACATGGCGACCACCTGCACCAAACCAACGATGGACTCAAATAGACCATATTGTCATCAGTCATCGTTGGAGAGGCTCAATAGAAGATTGTCGCTCGTATTGGAGTACTTGTTTAGACTCTGATCACGCTTTAATACGAGCACGCATTTGTCTGCGCCTCAATGGACGCAGGAAAAGTACACTAAGAAAACCCATTAGGATTGAACTGGAGGACGAGAAAGCCAAATGCGAATTCCAGGAACAACTGAGTTCACATCTAGGCAGTTCTGTAAACAAGACTGACACAGATGCTGCTTGGAAAGACATACGAACAGCTGTGTAAACAGCAGTTACATCTATTAGTTATTTAAACCATAGGGCTCCAAAAAACCAATGGATTTCTTCCAAGTCTATTTCACTGATGGATTCGCGTGAACTCATCCCATCAGGCTCTGAACATGACGAAGAGCGTAAAGAAATTAGGTCTAGGTTAACTAAAAGTCTAAGGAACGATCGTGAGCAGTGGTGGGCAACGAAAGCAAAAGAGATGGAAAAGGCAGCGGCTGTAGGGAACACCAGACAACTATTCAGACTAATAAAAGAAACTGGAATTAAGAAGTCAAGTGTAAGTGAGACAATCTCCGAAAAAGACGGAACCCTTATCTGCTCTCAACCCAAACGTTTAGAACGATGGGCCGAACACCTTAAGGAGCAGTTTAGCTGGCCTTCACCTACTGCACAACTACCCACTATTCCTAGAAAACCTGAATGGAACATTGAAGTAGGCCCCCCCACCCTACTTGAAGTTCAAAAGGCTATAAGTAACCTGAAACGAGAAAGAGCAGCTGGTCCAGATGGATTGGCTCCAGAAGTCTTTAAATATGGTGGTCCGATTTTAGCGATTAGGTTGACTAATATTCTGGCTAAAATCTGGGAGACGGATGTAATCCCATCCGACTGGTCACAATCACTGATTGTCCCAATATATAAAAAGGGGTCAAAATCATCCTGCGATAACCATAGAGGGATTAGTCTGACTAACATAGCATCTAAAATATTAGCCTCAATAATTATCGGGCGCCTAACTAAAACTCGTGAACTGCAAACACGAGAAAATCAGGCTGGCTTCAGACCTGGTCGTGGCTGTATCGACCACATATTCACCATTCGTCAAGTTTTAGAGCACAGACACGCTTATCGGCATCCGACAATGATAGTTTTTCTTGACTTGAAAGCAGCATTTGACTCTGTAGACCGAGAGGTTCTGTGGCAGTGTCTGTCATTGAAAGGTGTACCTGAGAAGTACATAAACCTTGTGAAAGCTCTTTACTCAACACTACCAGTGGAGTGAGAGCTTATGGCGAACTGTCATATGATTTTACAACCTCAAGTGGTGTCCGTCAAGGCTGTCCACTATCCCCATTTTTGTTTAACTTCATTATAGACCTGTTGCTGGAAATAACACTCTCTTCGACTGAATTTACAGGAATTGATCTCCTACCAGGGGGACCACTAAGCGACTTAGAATACGCAGATGACATAGTCCTGTTTGGTGAAGACGCTGGCAAAATGCAGAGTCTTCTGTTGGAACTCAGTAATAATGCCAGGATGTTTGGGATGCGATTCTCCCCATCCAAATGTAAATTGTTACTTCAGGACTGGCCTGCATCAATACCTGAACTAAGGATAGGGAGTGAAGTAGTCGAACGCGTTGACAACTTCACTTATCTTGGAAGTCTGATCAGCCCTAATGGGTTGGTGTCTGACGAAATCTCAGCACGGATTCGAAAAGCTCGTTTGGCTTTTGCCAACTTACGTCACCTATGGCGAAGACGAGATATCCGTCTATCAATTAAAGGACGAGTATACTGCGCATCAGTTCGTTCTGTTCTACTTTACGGTTGTGAAACATGGCCATTAAGAGTAGAAGATACTCGTAGGTTACTAGTATTTGACCACAGATGCCTTAGAAATATTGCTCGCATCTGCTGGGATTACCGGGTAAGTAATAGTGTGGTTAGACGCAGGGTATTAGGGAACGATGGTAAATCAGTTGATGAGGTGATGAATCTTCATCGACTGAGATGGTTGGGCCATGTGTTACGTATGCCTGAACACCGATTACCACGACGCGCTATGATGACTAGTACTGGGGATTGTTGGAAGAGAGTTAGGGGCGGCCAAACCAAAACATGGCATCAGTGTTTGAAGTCACTAACTTCTAGTCTGAGCCATGTTGGCAGATGCAGACTACCTGGTTGGGGTCCGCGTGACTATCGTAACTAATGGTTGGAGACTCTGGGTGACGTGGCTCAGAATCTATCACAATGGCGTCGGTGTATATACTCTTTATCTTCCCTTAAACCTTGAGATTAGAATTGCTTCATAACTTTCTTCCTCCCTATACTATATCCTTATATACAACCTATAATTTATATACTACTGTAGTGAACAAAACACAACTGGGGACAATCGAATGTATTTAAGCAAAGATTACAGACTATCTCAGTAAATTCTGATTACCAAACAATGAACAGTCAATTTGCAAATTAACAACCAATTGTTTCAATCTTCACTGTTTCTTCTCTAATTCCATTGCTCATGCATTTTCCAAACGATTGCGCTTCATATCAGTTCTTTCCTCATCGGTCTTCTGCCAAAATACATTCTATGTCTGACCCACACCATATACTACTTATATGGATATAACTAGACCACACCACACTACTACCACCACTAAATTAATTACTTCTATGAACCCGGTGTTCATCTTGTTGTGCTAACGAGATATGGCAAGTTGGACCGATGCATAAATGTGCCTGGTCCTACGTTGTAGCTGACTGACTGATATATGCACCAAACAAGATTGGTGTAACGGATGGGACACTGCCCGGTTGCCCAAATCAAAACAGGTGGCTTTCATAGGCGGTCGCAACGCGGGGTTTAGATCTAAAGGTCTAATTCACAAAAAAATGGTACAACATCTGGAGATGCGGTTCCATGTCAGCCGGTGACCAAGAATAAATTCATGTCATTTGTCCTCTCAGGATCCTGGAGACCATTTGTACCATTGATTTGAAATCAGGGTTTTCCAACTCCCTTAAGTGAATCCTTCGTACTTACCTACCCTATTTAAGGGCCGGACATTTACTTCTCGTCCTCTCAGTTTCGTATACAATATTCCTGTCGTGCGAAGGCCATAGTTAGTACTTCCCTGACAGTGGGCATATAAGTACATTTCGAGAGAGCGGATTCTCTCTACCCTTACCCATACCAGGGCATTTGGTATATCAGTTACATATTTCAATTTTTTTCGAACTGTCATTCCAATATATTTATGGTAAAATAGTGATAAATCTATAATACTTATCAATCTATTCATTCGAACTACCAATTAGTCGTAAATGGAATGAAAAAAGCGAACAAATTATTATTTGCTTCTATATCACTGTCAATGGAATCTTAATAGGTTTATAATTCATTTGACAGAGTTTTTTGTGAACGTCGATTATAAAATTATCGTTAACATGAGCATATAGGCCAGCGGTAACTTCTCTGACCATGAAGCTTGGTGACGCGGGATCGAACCCTCCAGGTACCACCTGTCCCCTCAATAATACAGGTATACCTTGCTCACGAGTGCCAAATGGTACGAAATGTAGGTCCAGGGTTTCCTGTCGACTACATTCAATCACCACCTTACATCTCAACATAATGCACCCGATGTCGAGTCACCTAGACTAATGGCTACATTGCAACTTAATCGACAGGATTCAATGTATACTAAGGACCTGACATAAATGACATTGGTCACTTCCCAGTGATCAATCAATTGTAAATAAGATGAACATATTTTGTAATAGTGTAAAATAGTCAAACCCTGATTAATAATTCTTATCAGCGTAGGGTTTTTGGGAGTTCACAAAATTTTCATAGACTTGATGCCACGAACTGTTTTTAGGCAGACCACTAATGAAAACTGTGGAACACTGAACAGCTGTATCGTTTTAGTATGGGATTTCCAAACTTTCAAGTTCTCCGTTTTGATCTAAGATCAGTTCGTGGTACGAAGTGTATGAAAATCAATGGTTTATCTGGGATATAGCACGGCAAACATCCAATGCAATTGATGACATTCGTCAGAAGGGGGTTTCGTGGAGGTTTTAGTAATTTTATGAAGTTGAAATCATGAGTCAGATGAAGTTAAACCACCATGGAAAACCTGGCAGCACTGGACGGCTCTGGAGCGAGACTGGTAGGTCCTGGGTTCGAATCTCGCATGGCGGGATCGTGGGTGCTCACTGCTGAGGAGTCCCGCAATAGGACGAAACGGCCGTCCAGTGTAGTTTAAATGTTTAGAGTTAACTAGTTGAAAATTGTGGATAGAAATCCTTTTGTTTGTATCCGATTTGTCAGAAAAATTTATGCACAACAATCTGAAGACTATGCCTCTTCAGATACTAGAATTGGCGCTCATTAGTCCCATTGTTTATGATATATATATATAGTTTTCACAATAAACTAATGTGAGATGCTAAACGTCTTGAAATCAGAGAGAACTAGACAACTATTTTGTGCCAGTTAAGAAACCTTTAGGTGTATGCACCTACAACCTCACATAAAATCCAATAGTATTTTTTTGGCTACGATAACCTGAGACTGCTAATTTGCCAGCTATTAGTCCTCAATTTTCAGCTGAAGTAATTTGTGTTATCGGCTACTAGAAATAACAGATAACTTCTGTTAACAAATGGAAAATACAGGTCATGTGTTTATCCACGCTTTTGGCTGGGGTAATAACCATGTTTAAACCTAGATTCGTTCCACATTCTTCCCTGATCATTTTCTAAGATAAAACTAACATCAATCTTCAACAGTTCAATCTATTGTTGAGTCTAGATCGGTTTGAGGAAGCTATTAATTACAAGCTTAAAGTTTACATATTATTCCAGGGTAGGGTCGTTATATCACTGTAAGCGACAACTGCCTGACGAAATTAGACTGTTTAGATGGAACACTGAACTTTAAGGCTTCAATCTGACTCCAAAAGCCGTCATTTTACATTACTTTGCAACGTCTAATGACTCAAACCTTTCTATCACTTTGAACCAGACAGAGAACAACCAAGAGTTATTTATTGAAGTCTCTTAAGACATATATTCCAGATAACCAAGCAGCTAGAAAGAGAGCACCCAGAAGATAATAGTTACAGATAATTCAAACCAGGTTTGAAGCTTGTAACCATCTAGTCAGCACAAAACACAAGCATCAGCGTACATAATTCAAGTGTCCATGATACAAGGCTATAATACAGACAAGTCAAAATTGGTTTACGTAACTTAACAACTATCTAATAAAATGTTAAAGGTTATGCAAAATGAAGGTGTTGTGTCCTATAGCCTGTTAATTATCAAGTGACAAGATCGTCAATCAGAACACCGACTTATATGACCTTGGCCCTGTGCCAAGCCAATGACGCATTAACCAGTACGAGCAGCCTATAATCAACTCTGAATCCTTATTGGTTCTTCTCACCTAATCCTGTCTGTTTGAGTCCAGAACACAATCTCAGCTTCCACTATATGAATCATGTATTTCAGACATACTTGGTTTATATACAAACTAACCAAACTACATTATACCATAAAATAGGAAATAACAATCATACAATATCAAACTAAAATGTGGCTGTGTGTGTGAGGGATTGTAACAAATAAATTGGGAATAACTTAAGAATAATAAATCGTATAACAATAGCCAATAGGTCAAAGATCATACATAAAGAGAACTTACTTACGCCTGTTACCCCTCGTGGAGGAGCATAGGCCTCTCACCAGCATTCTCCATCCAACTCTGTCCTGGGCAATCCTTTCCAGTTAACATTCATCCTTTTCATATCTGCTTCTATTTCCCGACGTAATGTGTTCTTTGGTCTTACTCTTTTCTTCTTCCCTTCCGGATTCCAAGTTATGGATCGCCTCGTGATGCCCATTTGTGATTTCCTTAATGTATGTCCTATCCACTTCCAACGTCTTTTCCTAATTTCCTCTTCAGCTGGAAACTGGTTTGTCCTCTCCCATAAAACGCTGTTGCTGATAGTATCCGACCAGTGAATGTTGAGTATCTTGCGTAAACAACTGTTTATAAATACTCGTACCTTCTTGACGATGGATGTAGTAGTTCTTCACGTTTTACCTGCGTACAGTAAGACTAACTGTCTTCACGTTCGTATTGAAGATTCTCACTTTGATATTGGTTGAGAGTTGTTTTGAGTTCCATATATTCTTCAATTGTAAAAATGCTACCCTTGCTTTGTCAATCCTCACCTTTACATCTGCATCAGATCCTCCTTGTTTATCAATGATGCTTCCCAGGTACGTGAATGTTTCCACCTCTTCAAGGGTTTCGCCATCAAGTGTGATTGGGTGGGTGTTCTTGTGTTGTATTTGAGAATCTTGATTTTTCCTTTATGTATGTTGAGGCCTATTGATGCAGAGGCTACAGAAAGAGAAGGATGTTGAATTATAAGTTAATAAAGAAATGCTTATTTATATTCATATACTTATAGCTACCAACTAAGTGAGGTCAGTAATTTTCTTAGATAACTGCTCCAAAGATTTCTATTTAGAGATTTAATCTGCCCAGTGACTACAGTAGATTTTATATGTCATTCGTTTTTGGATTATAATTAGTCCACTGATTCAAAGTAAGTATTGCCCATCTCCTCTAGGTGGACCCACTCTATCCAACGACCAAGTTTAAGCACTGACGATTTATTTTTACCATGTGAAAGTGATATGCTTGATGCCAATTACGATTTCTTGGTAAATGAGCGAAGTTCAATGACACAGTGACACGATAGGCTATTCTAATCCGGTGTCCCAGACCCCGCTAACTAGAGTAAGAAGTCCAAGACGAAGTAAGGGAAAATATATTCCGTAAGCAGCCGAAGTACAAGCAATAACAACAGGAAGAAATCAAACGTATATATACGGTATAAAGTTGTCCTTGAGAAGCATTACAAAATAGCATACTAAAAAGATACAACGTACCAATAGCGTTTAAGATATTTCCAAGTGGGAAATACAACTCGAAGGTGAAAGAGGTGCTTTTGGCGCGAAAACAAAGAAATTCAAATTTTCAAAATAAAATGACAAAAAATAAGTCATTTACCAAGTAAGTTGTGGGGATTTAACATCCCCAACAGAAAGCAGTCAATAGTATTTCTCTGAAGTAAACTATAAAACACGTCAATTCAAGAAAATTTAAGAAAAGGAAATCAACTTTTTATATTCTCTAACACATCATAGAATTATAAAGTATAGATGTGTGTTGCAATTAGATACTTAATTTAGTTCCCTCTTGAAATTCGTTTCAATCGATATAAGTTTTTCTTAGTTACCATCAATGTTTAAAATTAAAATACAAACATTTGTAAATCTCTACTCATTTAGTACTATGCAACTTGAAGTCATCATCTATGTTCAACATGTTTTGTTTCTGGTTACAAAATACTTACTTTACGTACTTACGCCTGTTACTTCCAATGGAGCATAGGCTAGCATTCTCCAACCCACTCTGTCCTGAGCCTTCCTTTCTAGTTTTATCCAACTTTTGTTCATTCTTCCCATATCTGTCTCCAGTTCTTTGGTCTTCTTCCTCTTCTCCTTTGACCTTCAGGATTTCATGTGACGGCTTGTATTGTGACGCAGTTGGGTGATTTCCTCAATGTGTGTCCCATCCACTTCTAGCGATTCTTCCTAATTTCTTCCTCCACTGGAATCTGGTTTTTTCTCTCCCACAGTAGGTTGTTGTTGATAGTGTCTGATCAACAGATCCGAAGTATCTTGTGTAGACAACTGTTAATAAACACTTGTATCTTCTGGATGATGGCTTTCGTAGTTTTCCACGTCTCCACCCCATACAGTAGAACTGTCTTGACATTTGTATTGAAAATTCTTATCTTGGTGTTGGTTGACAATTGGTTTGATTTCCAGATGTTGTTCAGTTGTAAATATGCTGGTCTTACTTCGCCGATCCACGCCTTCACATCTACATCAAACCCACCGTGTTGATCAATGATGCTCTCCAGATATGTAAAAGTTTTTACATCCACCAAAGCTTCTCCGTCAAATGTGATTCGATTGGTGAGTGCTGTATTGTATCGAAGACTCTTTTTTTTCTCTTTGTGTATGTTGAGACCTACTGTTGCTAGTGACAAAATAAGACATATTGATTTTCATCAAGCACAAATGAACATTAATTATAATTATATTGACTAATTGTTAATTCATTAAACCAGACATATGTATGAAGAATTTGCAACATCACATATTTACTAAGTTATCAGGAGAAAAGAAGCACATAGAAAAATGTATCTTTAAATCAATACTTTAAAAACTTTTAAGAAATACCTTCACTTTATGATATGAGAAACAATTCACAATCAGCTATCATACACAAAGGAAGATATTATGTAATATAGAGAAATATGATGTCTAGTGTGACTAAACTATGACTTTAAACCTATACTAGAACGAAACAGATATTTGGTGCCTATCAATTTTGAATGGTTGTTTAAGAATAGTCAGTTCAGGATGTAAAACTCTTGTGTTTTACACCAACCAATGAAATCAACGAAGACGATAGAGATCAGTTTCATGGGAGGTTCCATTCAATCATAGAGAAGTGTCTAGAAAACGACCTGACCATTCTGATGGGAGATCCAAACTCCAAAGTCGGAATGGATAACACCGGATATGAAGATATCGTGGGACGACATGGACTGACAGGGAGAAAGAAACGAGAACGGTTACAGATTTGCAAATTTATGTGCATTCAACAAAATGGTTATAGGTGTCACAATATTCCCCCTCACCTAAACGAATACATAAAGCTAGCTATATGAGTCTTACCGGATCACATTACAGAGAATAAGATAGACCATATTTGCATCAATAAAAAGTTCACAGGGTTAATGAAACACGTGAAAACCAGGGGAGATGCTGATATAGCACCAGATCATCATCTGGTGTTTGCTAAGATGAAACTGAAGCTAAAGTGGACAACTGGACAGATAGCATTACACAGGTTGAATACAGCCTTCCTTCGACATATTGAAAAACTTAAAAAATTAGAAATAACTCTCAACAACAGGTCCCAAACCTTACAGGATCTACTCAAAGAAGAGGAAACTACAATAAAGGACAACTGGAAAGGGATCAAAGAAGCTCTAACTTCAATGTGTCAGGAGGTGCTGGGCCGCAACAAGCATCATCATAAGGAATGGATCTCTATGGAAACCCTGGACAAGATTCAAGGAGGTACGAACAAGAAGACATCAATTAACGAAAGCTGGGAAACAGAAGAGAATGTCAGGGTTTGAGCTGAACAAACAGAAGTGAACAAGAAGGTAAAGAGGAGCATTAGAGCCGACAATTGGAAATACATGCAAGACTTAGCAACGACAGCTGATAAAGCTGTAACAGAAAGAAATATGAAACAGCTATATGATACAACGAAAAAACTGTAAGGAAAATATAGTAAACCAGAGAGACCGGTCAGGGACAAAAAGGGAAAATTAATCACCGAGATTCAAAGATAGAGGAGCAGATGGGTGAAATACTTCGAGAAACTGTTAAATAGATTAGCTCCATCGAAGCAGCACCTACAGACCTTCCTGTAGATATCACTTAAACAACGACGAAAGAAATCAGGTTGTCCATCAGACAAATCAAGAGCGGGAAGACAACAGGACCTGATTATATACCAGCTGAAGTCAGATAATGAAGTAACTGCAAACATGCTTCATCTATTATTCAAGAAGATTTGGGAAGAAGAACAAGTGCCACCGATAGACTGAAAAGAAGGATACCTCATTAAGATACTAAAAAAAGGAGATTCAAGCGAATTGGAGAACTGCAGAGAAATCACACTACTATCAGTACCAGGAAAAGTTTTCAACAAAGTGTTGCTGAACCGGATGAAAGACGCAGTAGACGCTCAACTTTGAGAACAACAGGACGGATTACGTATGAATAGGCCGTGAACAGACCAAATCGCGACACTATGGATCATCGTTGGACAATCAGTTGAGTGGAACTCACCACTATACATCAGCTTTCTTGACTATGAAGAAGCATTTGACAGTGTGAATAGAAGAAAATTATGAAAACTTCCTCGACACTAAGGAGTTCGTGCGAAGGTTGTCAACATTATCTAGAACTCATACGACGGACTACAGTGCAAAGTGGTGCATGGAAGACAACTAACGGAAGCACTCGAAGTGAGGACCGATGTCGGATAATGTTGTTTACTTTCACTCCTTCCCTTTCTTCTGGTGTTTGGTTGGGTTATGAAGACCTTTACATCTGAGTGGAAGAACGGATCACAATGGACAGCTTAAATGTAACTAAACGATTTGGGCTTTGCGTATGATCTGACCCTTCTATCCCATGCGCACCAACAAATGCAGATGAGAACAACTAGTATAGCAGCAGTCTCTGCATCAGTAGACCTCAACATACACAAGGGGAAGACCAAGATCCTTAGATAAAACACGGAGAACACTATCCAAATCAATCACACTTGATGAATAAACTCCCCAAGATGTGGAAACTTTCACGTACCTGGACAGGATCATCTATGAACAAAGAGAATCTGATGCAGACGTAAAGGCGAGAATTGGCAATGCAATAACAGCATTCCTACGATTGAAGGATATATAGAACTCAGAACAACTGTCTGTCAACCAACGTCAAGATCAGAATCTGCAATACTAGCGTCAAGACAGTTCTACTGTACAGGGAGCTGAAACTTCCTAAACTACTGTAACCATCATCAAAGCAGTACAAGTATTTATAAACAGTTGTCTACGAAAGATACTCAATGTCTGTTGTCTGGAAATAATCAGCAACAGCTTACTGTGGGAGAGGACAAACCAGCTTCAAACTAAAAAGGAAATTAGGGAAAGATGTTGGAAGTGGATAGGACATACATTACGGGACTCATCAAAGTGTATCTCGAGGTAAGCTCTAACCTGGAATCCGGGAAGGAATCGGAAAGGATGAAGATCAAGGAACACACTGAGTCGAGAATTGGAGAAGGATGGATAGCATTTAAAAACAAATTGAAAGGAGGGACCAAGACAAGATTTGTTGGGAAATGCTGGCGTGTGGCCTATACTCCTCTCTTAAAATTTACTAGTGTCTGAGCCCTTGAACTGCAAGCCGCAGTACCGTCAGTAAAATTGATGAGACAAACAGTGTAAGAAATAAAAATAAGTGAAAACACGAATGAGATCTACTTTTGGACTGACTCCATAATGGTTTTGAACTACATCACAACTAAAAACATATGTAGCTAATATAATTGACTTTATTCATGAAAAAACTACGTTATCATAATGAAAGAATATGCCATCAAATATGAACCTACCTGATTTGGCTTCAAGAGGAATGTGTAATTATGATTATAATTATAATAAAACTTGACTTTCAGGACCTAAATTTCTAATAGCTGAAAGGGACCAATGGTCTGAATATGGACGAGACGAGATATTGAAGTTCCTAATCGAGTTAGAGAAAACGGCTAAAATCGTGGCAACTAAGATCATGATACTTTCTTTGGATAGATTTATTTGATAATTTTCAGGTTGGACCAAACTCACATGATGCACAGCTTGGCTCACCCGATTCAAGTGTTACCTATACAGAGAAGCAATAGGAAGTGAACTTTTCACGCTTAATGAGTTAGATAATACCTAGAAATATTTATTAGATTTCGTACAAAAGTAGGAATTCAAGGAAGCTAGTCATTGGATGAAGTAACATAAGCCTCCAGAAAGTGTTACTATCAAAAAACTTCCCAATCTCCAAGCTGGGATCATTCATATTCGACAACTCGATTAAATAAGAAAGGTTGTTTCAGCAAAGATTTCTCTTTTCGACTAATTCATTTCGAAGCTGCACAATCGCAAATATATATACTTACTTTTAAACTTAATTAGCATAGCAAGAATTATCAAAATGGCTGTGGCAAGAGTAAATCGTATCATTTTCGTATCTGAATATCTTTAGACAAAATATGGAGTTAGTAAGATTAAGGAAGGAAATACTATCTTTGGGGGTGGTGTCAAGTTTGTTTACGTTCCATGGTCTTACTCTTACCTTATCGCCTCATTTTCTATGTATTGTTTTACACTACTTATTAATATTCAGTAAATAGTTGTGTTCCTAAGAATTTCTATGCGTATTTCATAACTTCAATTTATCGAGTAATTTTTGAAAAATATTTACAGATACTTATAGTGTGGTGAACGAGAATTCAGGTGGGGAAAATCAATCTACTATTTGATGCAAGATTACACAGAGTTTTCGTATAACATGAAGATCATACATTAAATACATTACATTATTTGCACATCTACCATCAATTGTCCTCTACATACTGAATGATTCTTCCAATTCTTTTGCCGGCAGTCATTCTACATCCGATCGCTATTACATACCACTAATATCTGTCAATATAAGCAGTATACACCAAAATAGTATTCATTGTCTTTATCATTATAATCACTTTCACTCATTCCCTATAACAGTTATTCACATTTTTGTGTGGTCATTTAATCTTTATTTAAACGCAACGACTCCCATATTTGTTTGCTTTTGATTCTCTATCTGCTTGTTGATGAACTATTATTTTAGATTAGACACAGCTATCGGATGTCAGTTGCACTATCGTACTTCATAAGTGTTCTTTATATTATTATTATTATTATTATTATTATTATTATTATTATTATTATTATTATTATTATTATTATTATTATTATTTCAGGAAGCCCTTTTTCCTACAGACGCTCTGACTACCGAAAGTATCTCACGAGTTGATGTTTATAACTAAATTATTTCTATTTCTTAACAACAAGCATCTTGTCAAACGAATCGTTGTTTGATGAACTTCAGTTTCGCAAGTATTTCAATAGGATAGTTAGACGCATTTGTAGTTTTAACATTCTTCAGTAATAAGGATAGAAGGTCTAGTGACCTATTTTAATCCTTGCAGTTTGTTACACTGTGGAGGTCCAATCTCGTCTTGAATATATCAACAGAAGGTGCTGATATTACGTGTTCTGGTAGAGAATTCCAGTAATTCACTACTCGGTGCGAGAAACGAAACTCCAGACGTAGACGATTTGATCTCGGTTTTTGGACTTTCTTTGAATGTCCTTTCAAATGCTCAGCCCTTGAAGGGTGGAGAAATAGTTATATATATTTGACTAACTTGTATTAAATTAACATAGTTGATGCCATTGAGTTCTATCAATAATCTGCATTTATTTGTCCTTATAGTGTTTTGTATTGGTGTCATAGTGTTTATTCTGTTTAAATAAGAAATAGAGGCAGTATTAAATTTATTTATACCTGTGATTACTATTTTCTCGTTAGTAGCCTATTTAGTATATTACATTATACTACTTTTTGATATTCAGTAGTTAATCTCATTTCAGAAGGGGTTTTGTGTAGACTTAATATTTTCATAGTTGCAAGCGTCAGTTAATTGAAGCTAGATCACCAAGGAAAACCTGGAGGTACTACTACTATGGGACTCCTCAGCAGAGCGCCTCGCGAGATTCGAACCCAGGACCTATCAGTCTCGCCTCAAAGCACTTAATTGATAGACCACTGAGCCGGCATCCGATGGTGTTTATGTCTAACTCCAACCAATCCACGAAGTCGATCATCCATTCACCAATTGTCTTCAGTGAGTTTATATCTCACAACAGACGTGGTTTGAACACCACTGGTCACTGCTTCTCATTAGGACTTCAGGAAATATCTCTTGAAGCCAGTTACTAGTGAGCGTATGATTATTATTATCAAAAGGGGTTTTGTGGAGATTTCAGTCATTTTCAGCATATAGTATACCAAACCTAATCTTTCTTGTATAACATTTATAAATATTTAGAAAAATTTAAACTCAGTTTATTTCTTGCTCCAATTTCCACTTCATAATATTCTTATCAGTTACTTCCAGTTTCGTAGGTTCGTGGAGCCTTTACTTAATCCTAATCATCATTGATGAATACGGTGGATCAGATGCACATGTGAGGGCGAGATTCGGCAAAGCGAGGACAGCATATTTACAACTGAACAACATCTGAAACTCAAACCAATTGTCAACCACCACCAAGATCAGAATTTTCAATACAAATGTCAAGACAGTTCTACTGTATGGGGTGGAAACATGGAGAACTACGAAAGCCATCATCCACAAGATACAAGTGTTTATTAACAATTGTCTACACAAGATACTTTGGATCTGTTGGCCAGACACCATCAGCAACACTATCAGCATCACAAGAGAAGAGGAAGACCAAAGAACACATTACAACGAGAAATAGAAACAGACATGGGAAGAATGAGAAAAAACTGGATAGAACTAGAAAGGAATGCCCAGGACAGAGTGGGTTGGAGAATGCTGGTCGGCGGCCTATACTCGATTGGGAGTAACAGGCGTAATTAAGTAAATAAGTAATCTTTATTTAATTATCTCAGAAAATGTGCAACTCTCTACGATGACTTCATGGATTGAGGTTTGTTGATGATTTTCTCATGTATTTTGCAATAATAGCATTGCTTTCTGAGAAAAACTTTTACTTTGAACTCAGCTTTATTTTTTGCACGTAACTGTCTTGTTTAATAGAATTGGAGAGGCGTATTTTTATTTTGGTGAGTTCATTGTTTTAAATGTTTACTAAAGACAATTAGAGAATAATCATTCGTTTGAATGAGAATACACTTTTTTTAGACTCACTGACTTGTTTGAGGTAAAGACCGGTGTTAGGCAAGATTTCTTACTCTCACCCTTTCTCTTTCACCTGGTGATCGACTGGATTATGAAAACATCAACATCTGGAGGGAAGAACGGGATACAATGAACGGCTAAGATGCAACTGGACGATATAGACTTCGCAGATGATCTGGTTCTTCTATCACACACGCAACAACAAATGCGGTAGAAGACAACCAGTGTAGCAGCAGCCTCAGCAGAGGTAGATCTTAATATACACAAAGGGAAATGTAAGATTTTCCGATACAACACAGTATGCACCAATCGAATTACACCTATTGAGATTACTTATCATCCAATAAATTCCATGATCAAATACACCCTAGGCTGTCTGATAATGTTTCCAAATTATCTACGAACAACATTGGTAGTAGTATAGTGAATGAACACTAAATTAAAGACAATCAGTCTATTACTTAATACTAAATTACAGAATATCTTCATAAAATATGAGAACCATGCATTGAATACTTTATTTGCAAATCTTCCATCAATTATTCTTTACATTCTGTATGATTCTTTCAATTCAGCATTCTTTTCTATTTCCTTTTCTGTTTACTCCGAATCGATCTTCTTAGCCTTATTCTACCAGGTTTTACACTTCTGCTAGGTGTTACATACTACATACGTAAAATACACCACATTAGAATGATTACGTCAACTGAATTTATTCTTGCTAGTTTTGATACATGTTAAGATATTCAGTCTTAAATAGAATGGTGGAGAAGATTTGTAGCTCAGGTGGGTGATTTTGATGTTGGTTTGTTCTCTGAGCTGGGTGGTTTGGTCGTGGAATAGAATGATTATCATTTCTTAAGTAGAGGTACAATTCACCATTACCTTAATAACTTGAGTCTTCAAATTTATATGAAAACTACCAAGTAGCTTCATTATACGTTAAATGTATTTTTAAAATGGATTTAATGAGTCGTTTCTGAATCACCTGTCTGTTTGCATATGACTATTCGAGTTTGTTTTTTTTGATAAAATATTGGAATACTAAAAAAGTTTAACTAAATTTATAAAAAAATAATCTTGTAGTAACTTCTCCTGTAGCTCTCCTAAAGTTACTGACGCTCCCATGCCCAAGGAAAGGAGGAGGGTTGGGCATGGGGATATAGTTTGTTCTTAATACGTCATAATTTCAATTTAATATTACGTAATATTATGCTTAATCTCATTTTTAATTTAACAGTTTTGTATCAACAATGCTATTCTACTGATTTGAACTGTATTATATAACTTCATGTTGAGTAGATACAGAAAATTCCTCGAAAAAAAGCTCGAAGGGGCCTTGGAAACCTTGGAAGACATGTTATCCAATCAACGTTTGATAGAAGTTTCTCGGAAACATCTAGAAAGTGAAGAGTTATGTGTCACATTTCTGATTGGGTGATTGCCTATCCTGCTAGTATGTTTAGTACAGTTCCAGAACTTTTCAAAAGGTCAAGCCCGTTTGAAATGTTATAAATACCTTCGATTTTCTGTACATATACTAACCTTGGAGTAAAGAATTCTTCCTATATTTCGCCCTTTTTTTTCTCATGTTCAAATTGTTGTGCAAAGTTAGCCTGGGGTTATTAGAAGAGCTTAGGAAATGGATTCAGGCATTCAGTCATAAACTAATGATTTTAACAAAACAAAAATAAAGAATTGTTATCTCCTTCAAATATGATAACTAAATCCTGTTATCAGAAAAGAATATTTACGAAGAATAGATGTTTAGAATAGGTGAACAGTGACTTTGTTTCGATAAATTTTAGTTGATAGATATTACAATGTTTTCACATTGTAGTATCTAAAGTATAGCAGTTGTTACTACCTTAAATAGAGTCAGTGTGTAGTGAACGAGAACATAAGTGGGGAGAACTGATTGTATTTAAATACAAAATTACAGAATATCTTAGTAAAAGCTGAGAATCATACAGTAGGTAGGAAATCACCCAATTGCATCACAAGACAAGCCCTCACATGGAATCCTGAAGGCCAAAGGAGAAGAGGAAGACTAAAGAACACATTACGCTGAGAAATGGAGACAGACATGAGAAGAATCAACAAAAACTGGCTAGAACTAGAAAGGAAGGCCCAGGACAGAATGGGTTGGAGAATGCTGGTTGGCGGCCTATGCTCGATTGGGAGTACCAGGCGTATGTAAGTAAGTAATACAGTAGGTACTTCATTTACAAAATGTCAATCAATTGCCTGAGATTGCACTGTTCCTTCACGTCCACAACAATCATTCTCTGTTCTCGTTCTCTTTCCTTCGATCTTCCTAGCCATCTGCCGCTAGACATTTCACTTTTGATTGATGATACATACTACTTATATCTGTCAACATCAGTAGCACATTCCACGATTGTAGATTAAAATGAAAGTATATAAAAAAATGAGGCAGGTTATAAGTTTTTTGCATCTAATCAGTTTTAATTAATTACTGTATTTATTGATTTTTAGGTGATTTTTTTTAGTTTCGTCATTTGGCTAATTTCTGTGCATGTAATAAATCTAGAATTGTGTGATCTGTTCATGCCTCTAATGTCTAGCAGTGGAATTCAGGACGCGCGCCACTTCGTCCTATTTGGGACTCGTCAGCTGGATGTACCTGCATCTCAGAATTGATATTCACTCTGTGACTCGAACCCAGTACCGTTCGCTTCAAACGCCATCGCGTTATCCACTCAGATACTGAGTCCTGATAGCCACTTGTTTGTGCAATGGGGTGAAGTTTAAATTCCCTTAATATTGTTTGTTTTAATCTTCCCATTTATGGAAGTAGAAGGAAGATTTAAACAAACAATACTAAGTGAATTCATACTTGACTTTAAGTTATTTATTCCACTTTGTCAAGGTCAAGGACGGTTAACGCTGATGAGTTAATTAATTGCAAGGGTCCAGTGCATGCAGCAGCTTTATCAAAAACTGTACTAATCGTGCTTCTATGATTTCTTCTTTTGAATAAGTCATCTTTTTGGTAGGGTTTATTTGTTCTGAAGATGTACTAAGGCAACAGTAAACCTTGACTAGCAAGTTAGAATGTCATTAGATGATGTAGTTTCAATGTAAGAATGAGTAGGTTAAGTAGTTACTTCATTTCAGCTAACTCTAGCAGTGCGAGATTACCAATCGAAAAATATGAGTAAGCTCGTTGTGCTAAATATGGTTCTGGAAGATTAAGAGAGGTTCAAGAGATTTTAATACATTACCTTGAAAACTACATTTATGTTGATCTGATAACCGAATGGACTAAATGTTCACTAATAGAACCTTTTATCTTTTCACCATATACTCTGTACTTCCATAATCTATATTTTACATACATTGGAGGCTAAAACAACACGTCAGTAGATCTAGTCTCTATGAGTAGGAAAAGTTTATACAGCTTCTTTATTTACCCTGACCTTCTGACTGATTAAGCTTATAATTCTTATAATTCTCTGTTGTAAGGCAGTTACTCATTGAAAACAATGGTGGATGGTCGTTCAATATCGTGGATTGGTTGAAGTTAGACATTAACACCGTTATATGCCTGCTCAATGGTCTAGAGGTTAAGTGTTCATATGAGGGACTGAAAGTCCTGGATTCGAGTCCCTCATGCGCGATGGTAGATTAACACTGTTGAGGTGTTCCACAAAAAGACGAAACAGCCTTCCAACTATTCCAGGTTCTCAATAGTGGTATGACATTGATCCATTCATTTTTATTCCTACATAACCTGTCTTGATTAGTCTTACAACTAACAATAAACGTTAATATTCAGTAGATTAATTTTAAATATACTTAGTTTCTATCCGTGTTCCTATTTATGAAGTTGTAATAAATAACCGATTATGTAATTTTACTTTGATCTTAATCTTAATTTTAGTTTACTATTCGTTTAATTCAACATCTTTAAGGAAAATAATGAGATACATTGTGAAATTGATCTGAGATCATTTATTTGATCGATATTATTTTTTCCTTTTAAAAAAGTGATCTTCATGTCAAGATCCGGTATTGATGATGAACGAATCAACAAAGAAAAAATGATCGGAAAACCTGAATTATTGGATTTAAAATATTTATGAAATCTTTAAGATTATTAGTTGTAGAGACTGGTACTATCTACGTCAAGCCCACATAGGTTAACCTAACCTCTGAATAGATCAATCTGTTCATTCTTCTTAAGATACATTTTTACGCTGTCACTTATTCGCTTATTAACTCTGACTATTTTTTATATGATCATATGTATCTTAATTACTTATCTTACTCATTATGTACTTACTTACTTACGCCTGTTACTCCAAATGGAGCATAGGCGAACGACCAGAATTCTCCAACCCTCTCTCACCTGACCCTTCCTTTCTAGTTCTATCAAACTTTTGTTCATTCTTCTCATGTCTGTCTCTATTTCTCAGTGTAATGTGTTCTCTGGTCTTCCCATTCTCTTTTGGCCTTCAGGATTCCATGTGAGGGCTTGCCTTGTGACACAGTTCGGTGATTTCCTCAATGTGTGTCCTATCGACTTCCAGCTCTTCTTCCTCCACTGGAATCTGATTTGTTGTCTCCCACAGTAACTTGTTGTTGATAGTATCTGGCCAACGGATCCGAAGTATCTTACGTTAATCTTACTGTTAATAAGCACCTGTATCTTCTGGATGATGGCTTTCGTAGTTTTCCACGTCTCCACCCCATACAGTAGAACTGTCTTGACATTTGTATTGAAAATTCTGATCTTGGTGTTGGTTGACATTTGGTTTGAGTTCCAGATGTTATTCAGTTGTAAATATGCTGGTCTTACTTCGCCGATCCACGCCTTCACATCTGCATCAAACCCACCGTGTTGATCAATGATGCTCCTCAGATATGTAAAGGTTTTTACATGCTCCAAAGCTTCTCCGTCAAGTGTAATTCGATTGGTGCATATTGTATTGTATCGGAGAGTCTTGCTTTTCCCTTTGTTTACAGACACATAATGAGTAATTATGTGTCTGTAACTTATTTTTTGTTGGACTATGAATACCGATGAACGCTTGGTAAAATGGAGTTGGTTCATACTACTTCTCCATCGCGCATCTCTACCTTCGTTGCGATTCTCTGATTGTCCGTTTGCATCAACGATTGTACGAAATATACGCATTCAAAAATTCATTCTCGTATTTGATTTATTTTAATTCATATCAGAAAGGGGTTTTGTGGATATTATAGTAATTTTATTAATTGAGATCATGAATCGATTGAAGCTAAGTCACCATGAAAAACATAGAATCACTGGACAGTCGTTTCATCCTCTTGTGTGACACCTCAACAGTGCACATCCACGATCCCGCCTCACAAGATTCCATTATTCACTAACCCAAGTTAAATTGATAATAATATTCGAGGATTAATGACATATATATTTCATTAGCAATCAATATATGATCAAATTGGATTCAGATAATGGGCCACTTAATACTCATTGAATGTTAAGTAAATATCTATCATAAATAACTATCTTGGTTTTAAGAAAAGAAGAAAACTTATTTCCTTTATTCTAAATCATTCATAATAGCTATAATGATTGTCTTTGTTCTCAAGTTGTTATTTATTTTTTTATTGTTGTTATTCAGCTGCTCGTTCTTTCTTCTTCTTCTTCTTCTTCCTCCTCCTCCTCCTCCTCCTCCATCTTTTTACCTTTTTAAAAAGGTAACTAAGACAATTTCTCTTTTCAATTCTAATATAGTCTATATTCTCTCAATCACCGGAATCCATTCATTTTATTCGTTCATGCTTCACTAATTTGTCTGATCCTCTCTCTCTCTCTCTTTTTCTCTTTCTCTATGATGAATAATGGAGGTAAAGAGAAAGGAGGAAATTTAAGGCATAGAGAAGAAACTCATATATTTCCATGAATTTTTGTTCCCTTTATTATCAGGTTTTTGCTCACCTTGAATTTATTAGCATATGCTTTTTATGAAGCAAGAAAAAGAAAACAACCCAACAACTCATCATATTGTCATTAGTTTTTGAGTGGTTATTTTCTGTTAAATAACGATTAGTACTACTTATACTACTATTCATACTACTACTACTACTACTACTACTACTACTACTACTACTACTACTACTACTACTACTACTACTTATGCTAATATGAATTACTAATGTTACTTTCTAACTATCCATTCATTTTGGCTTTCGTTTTGATGAAAGAATTTAATTATAGTTACGTTATTTTTTATTACATCTTAGCCTCATGTGTGTGTGTGTGTATGTGTATGTACGCTAGCGTTAGTATGTGAATATTGTTGCTGTCTTCAGTTAAGTGGAAAAAAAAAACCAAAAGACTGTAATTGACTACGTGATATATTATTGAAAAAATTGAAACGCAATTAGGTCAATGATAAGTAGGTAAATAGTAGTAGTAGTAGTAGTAGTGATTACAGTTACTCTATCTCGGTCTCTCTCCCTTGTGCTTACTTTTTATATTCCATTCTAATTATTCAATCATTCATCCACAAAATTTCCACTGTTACCTACATCACTAAACAATTGAATCATTCATCTATTAAATATATTTAGTTTAACTTATATCAAGTTTGTTTGAATGGTTAGTTTGAGCGTGCGCTAGCGCGCAAACACACACACACATTTATATATATATATATATATATATATATATATATATATACCGCGAAATCGGTCGGTTTCTTAGTCTTCTTTCCCCCCCCCGTTATTTCTCCTTCGTTTATCATTTATTTATACATGCCCTAAGGAGAAATTTATATCATTCAAATAATAAGAATAATCTTAATAGTAATGATAGTCATAGTGTGAATGGCATTAGTAACAAGACGAAGAAGAACAACAACAACAACAACAAGAACTAATCTGTTTATTTTATTTGTTTAGTTAATGTATGTCTACTTTGTATATCTATCCTAGTTGTTTTCAATCAACAACAAAAACAAACTGTACACTATAGACTGAAATCGCTTTTTTTTCATTATTTCATTCTTACAACCAAACTAATAGTAATAGAGAAGAAGAAGAAGAACAAACTCCCTAAAGCATTTATCTACACTATTATCTGTAATATCATCATTTAATGAATATAGGACATTTTCAAGAGGATACAGCTGATAATGAAGAAGTGGAGAACATCGTGAAAGGAGAAATGTATTCAGATGGGGTTTTTTTTTCCGATTTCCTTTTGCTATATTGAGTATATTCTACATGTGTATGTATGTATGTAGGTATGTATAGATGTGTTTGTTTAACTTTCAACTCATTGCCATATTCATGAAACATTTAAATGAAGTAGTTTAATCATATGAAATGTTCATATATTACTCTTTATTTATATGGAATTGATTAGTTAAACATAAATTTGGCAATTTGTTTCATTAAAACCAAAAAAAAAAGAAAAAAAAGAAGAAGAAGAATAAGAAGAGGGAGGAGGAGGAGGAGGAGGAGGAGGTGAAGAAGGAGGAGAACAAGTTGTGCTCTAATGATAAGTGTATCCATGTGTGAGAAAGATTAAGAAATGATAAGTGTAAGAGATATTCATTTCCAAAACAACTAACAACAATCTGAACAAGTTATCAATGTATCAATGCTTTCCTTACTTATACTCATTGCTTTTGATCTGGTCTATATTTTGTTCCGAATAAATAGTGACTCTATAGGAAATATAAATGAATAATCTTACATAACCCACAATAATAATAATAATAACAAGTAGGGTTAGTTATATGAACAATCACTTAAATTGGTCAAGTACGAATTATCACTTTATATAACCGTATGTGATTTGATTAAATTTCATCAGTAAAAGTAGCGAGCATTATGTTAGTGTGAGGGTAAAAACAAAGTTGAAATTATTTATCAGTTTTGTAAGTGGTTAATATTTTGATGTATTATCAATTTATCTATAAGCAAAGATGGATAGTGGCTAACAGTGAAATCCAGGATGTGTGTTTCGTCCTATTTGGAGCTCGTCAGTTGGATGTACCTGAATTTCGGGGTTAATATCCACTCCAAGACTCGAAACAAATATCGGTCGCTTCAAACATCGTCACGTTATCCACTTAACTAATAAGTCCTGATAGCCACTTGTTTGTGCAATGGGGTGAAGTGGATAACGTGACAGCGTTTGAAGCGAACGGTATTGAGTTCGAGCCCCAGAGTGAATATCAAATTTAAGATGTTGATAAATCCAGCTTACGAGTTCCAAATAGGACGAAACGCGCGTCCTGGATTCAAATGTTGGCCACCATCCATCTTTGCTTATAATGCTTGTAAATTAAGGCAATAGCGAGACAATATGCACAGTATACCAATAAGAGACTGATCAATTGCATTTCTAAACATCAATGAGACGATTCAAGTAGACAATATCAAGTCAATTTAGCCATAATTATTTCTCAGATTAGTGAGGTTTAGTTTAAATCTTTAACTGTTAGATAAATTTAAGTCCCACTTGGAACATTATGATTTATTCTACTCTATAAACTTAAAACCAGTTCCTAAATCTTTATTAATTGTAAGGTGTTGGCTGGAAGTATAATTTTCTTCCCGTTGACGTTTTTTATCGAGTTGGTTTTCTACATAATGGGGTCGCTAACCCCATGCTCAACCCTCCTTCTTTACCCGGGCTTGGAAAAGCAGTAGTCCTCGAAAGACATGAGAAGATTGAACAAAAACTGGATAGAATTAGAAAAGAAGGCCCAGGACAGAGTGGGTTGGAGAATTCTGGTCGTTGGCCTATGCTCGACTGTGAGTAACAGGCGTAAGTAAAGTTGGCTGGAAGTAGCTGATAGGAAACAAGTCACATAGGTTTCATTATTAGCTTATTAAATGTTTGAATTTCATTACTCTTTAATTATGAGAATGTGTAAATGTTAATAACCACCAATAAATCGTCATGGCTTTTACAATGAAATTAGTTTTTACAATTTACATCGTGAATTGATTTGGACTAGATCACCACTGACAACCTGGAGGCACTGGACGGTCGTTTCATCCTAGTATGTGGTTCATCAGGAGCGTGGAGCATAGAACCGTCGATCTCACGAGTAAGTATTCAACCTTTAGCTGTCACCTGACAGTGTTAATGTCGAATGTCAACCAATCCACAAAAATCCAAAAGCCTCATCCATTGCCTATGGTGAATAGCTATTTCATATCCGACACCGACTTAACTCCATTGATCATGGCTTCTAGACAGAACTTCAGGAGTCACTAGTGAGCATATTAAATTAATTATATAATATAACAATTGTTTATGGTTTACATAAGTATACAAAGATGTCAATATAGTTGTACATATTTCTTCATGTACATTAGTTTAAAAACTCAAGAGTTGTGTACAACACTCTGAGTTCTAGTTAAGCATGAGGCAGGAGTCCAGTAATATCCAGTTCTTGATAATTGACTAGTTAGTTAACTCTACTTAACAGTAAAAAAAAAAACCGTGAAACCAACCATAGTTGTTACAAAATCATTTATATGTGTTTCATCTCATGTTACTGTCAACAGTACTTTTCGTCCTAATATAATATATACTTTACTTAGTGGGCGATTAATATTCACAACTAATTGGTTGCTGAGTAGTATACCGATATAATGTTTGTCTAATCCATAATGTTTACTAAATTCTACCGAACAAGTTGGAAGGTGACCGTTATTCTACGTGACTTAAGATCATATGCACTATGTTTCAATGTTAGCTGACAGGAGGTAGTGGGCATGAAACACACTAAGCATCAGTTCTTTCAAGACCTCAGGTACACCTTACTGACGAGTACCCTCAATCATAAAACTTAGGTTCAGGTTTTCCTGCCTGCTACCTAAAACCACCCAATCTACACGATTAGTTTAAACACCTTAAATCTACGTAAGATCATTAGTTGCTAGAATAGGTCATTCGTAGTTTTGCTTTACTCTAGTACTGGGTTATGAATTTTACAAGGGATAACATTTCCTTCAAGGTTGCATGCAGTTTTTGCTGATGAGCATCAGTTAACACGAGTCTTCGGTCAAGCATGACTTCATACTAATTACGTTCAACCAGCCAATACTGAACGAATTATCTACTTCTCGCTTGGTATAACTTTGTTACTGTTAGTCGTGAAAGTATCTCCAAGATATGAATATTGTTGTCATAAAACGTCCGTTACATTATTGGTAGCATCCTAGGTAACAAAAGTAAACAATAAAATTGGTGCAGTATATCTGTCTAAATAATCACATTTATTTATGTCAGTGAAAAGATTATAGCTGAAATTTGACCCCAGCTCTATATAATTCCCAAATTATTACCACTCTCCAGATTGTATTCATTGATCCTTTGGAAACACATACGTTCACTAGACTGAATATCAATCAGAGCAACTGGTCATTCACCATTTATTTCATTGAATTAATGAAAATTCTGTTATATACTAAAGATTGTATTCTTATGAAACTGAATAGCAAATCAAGGATATGACCAAGTCATTAATCAGTTTGTAGTGGATTAGCTTCGAGATAATTCCTTAAGTTTCATATATCAATCTTCCTGATAACCATCATCAAATTAATTCCAGCGGTGTATGAATTCAGACGGTAACACGAAACGTCGACTACAGTTTATTACTGAATAGCACAGACTACTAAGCCACACCAAGCGAATTCCAGCAGAAAAGCTAATACGCCCGAAAGAGCGAATACAGAGACGATTTCAGCAACTAACAGTTAAGCTAGATAGAGGGATATGTGCGTAGGCTGTCACATATGATCAAACATACATGATAATAATATTATGATATACAAATTGTTACTGTTCGAATACCACTGTCTGTTAAGTAAATTAACTGAAGGGTTTGGCAGAATTTGACGTAAACAAACTTAATTGTAAGAGAGGTTACTGTCTACTATCTATTATGACCATAGGTTTTCTATTGTGAAGACACTTTCATATTACGTTTTCAGTATAAAATCAATTTGTCTATATTTCACTAATGTTATATGACAACTGTGGATTTATATGAGTGATGGCAATTCCAAACACAAATTCAAATCAGTTAAGACACGATTTATGTCAGATCGATTTCATTCTAGGACTCTAAAGTGATACCGATACCAAATTTTTCCCCAGTTGTTAGGCTCCGGGATGGCTACTTTAACCCAGAAGATGCAGGGATTATATTTCAATTATTGAAATATCTACGTGTGATTACCGTTTGTATAATGAAGCTCATCTTCTAAAATCGTATATGCAACCACAGAACAAATAGCTTTTCAAAAGAATCTGTTTCTAAGTTCAGTCATCAGTGAAAATTGTAGATCCAATTACGTCTAGTGACTGTTCTCTCTGATTTAATCAATATGGTATTGATAAAGAATGGATTCCTTCTTTTCTGTTTCTTATATTCTAGTACAAGTAAGAATTCAGTATATCCCAATATACCATTCTTCTCGATTTAGTCTTCCCACAATGATAAGATCCTTTTTTTCTTTCAAATGATCTAAATATTCCGTAAACTTTATGAACTATTGTAAGCAAAGATGGATAGTGGCTAGCGGTGGAATACAGTTTCATCCTATTTGGGAACTCGCCATCTGGATGAACCTACATCTCAGAGTTGATTTTCACTCTGAGACTCGAACCCAGTACCGTTCGCTTCAAACGACATCGCGTTATCCACTCGGCTACTGAGTACTGATATGCACTTGCTTGTGCAATGGGGTGAAGTTTAAATTCCCTTAATATTGTTTGTTTGAATATTCCCATTGACATTTAGGACTGCAACTGGTCATTTTAAAGCGAAAGGTACTGGGTTCGAGTCCCAGAGTGAACATAAACTTCGAGATGCAGATACATCCAGCTAACGAGTCTCAAATAAGACGAAACGCGAGTCAAACTGGATTCCACTGTTAGCCACTATCCATCTTTGATTACAATGCTTATGAATTAAGGCTATATCGAGACAATACGCACAGTATACGCATATGCCAATTAGAGACTGACCAGTTGCAGTCCGAAACACATCGATGGGAAGATTCAAACAAACAATACTAAATGTATCATGAATTATGTATTCTGAGTATATACTGTATTCAGTTAAAGTATCTTATTAAAACGTTTGTCATTTTACTCAAAATCGATATATTTTCTTGTCAACAGAAGAAACGTGATTATTTCCTTAGTTCTTTTTCTTTTAAATCATAAAAGGAACACTTTTAATTTACTTTGATCGTAGAGAAATAGCTGAAAAATAGTCATAGTAACATTGATTACTTAGTTAAAAGAAATTTATACAATAGTGAAATTTCATAGCTATTACTGATTGAAGTTGTGGATGAGTTTTATGTCGAAAGGTATCATTCACAATGAATGATTTAATCAAACCTGTAGTGCCGTGCTTCAATAGTAGTTCATTTCGATAACCGTTATAATTCTAAAATTAACGGTGCGTAAAATCAGAAGACGAAGGATAGCAGCAATTACAGTTTATTGTCGAATAACTCAGGTCAAAAAGTTAGCAACATCTGAGCGAATAATAAGGAGTGAGTGAACAGGCGAATAAGCGAAGGAAGCGAACGAGGCGGAAATGACATGCAATGGAGATGACTGGGAAGCCAACTCGATTTAAGTAAGCGTTAATCAACATTTATCGTCGGACAAAAATGAGTGACTGACATACGATGAATAAGATACGAAGTGTACACATATATGTTCATATAAAAGTATAGTCAAGGTTAATAAGCAAATGATTAACAAGATCAAAATATCACTCATAATGGATAGGCGAATTGGCTTGACCAGCAACTAGAATAAAGTATATGGGCTTAACATATAAACTGATACTACAAACCAACCAAAACTTGGGCTTACTTAGTTTTCTAGTTTTGTGTAGTTGGTCTCAATTGATATTCAAACTTACTAAAGTATCATGTTAGTTATCACTAATAAGAGAGGAGTATTTAAAATTTTGAGGGAAATGTACTCTTAGTTATACTTGTGTTCCCATCACCTTTTTTTCAGGTCCGGCGACGTTATTACTTAAGCTATTGAGGGCGAAACTGACCTCTTCTAAGACTGAGATATTTATAACTTGTTGATCACAGATTAGTAACCAATGTCATATTTGTCTAACCTTTTAATGCTATTTGAAATCTTTTAATCGATTGACCTAATATCTCATGGACTATGTTAAAGTATTAGATAGTTGGAGGTATTTGATAAAAAAAATATCGGTTCCTGATTTAGTGTCATTAGGAAACAATGAACTGTAAAGTCAATGAAGATGAAATAGAGGATGTATGTTCATTATAGGACTTTTTGTCAAATTTACATGGGTCAATGAACTGATTTGTCATATGTTATTGGCCATGAGTCTGAGGATTCTAAATTTTATTTCACATTGATAAGCACTAACTAGGCTGATACAACTATGTGACAAAGTTAGAGAGTTTCACTTAGAATAAAGTTGAATGGTTATATTAATAAATTTTAAAATGTTTCTTGATGAGTTATGTTAATTGTCAGTTCCTGATACTGGGAAAACTCACAGGAAATAAGCATTATTCAGGAAAAGATAGAGTCAAACCTTATGATGATACTTATTGAAATACCCTTGGCAGTGTTGAATTCTCAAAGACAGATGGTTTAATTGCTCGATCTGGATATACGTTATAAGATTCAGGTCGGTGTTCTGAATTTTTGTGTATTGTATAAGTTGTTTGTCATTGTTCAGCAGTTGTAATATGGTATCTGTGGCAACGTTTGCTCCCGTCATGATGACAGAGAATACCATTAATTCATTGTTGTTTAGTTGTAAGTTTTTGATCATGTCTAAGAAATGCTCTGGGGACTTAATAGAGTAATCTCATGAATTAATCAGACGTCTCGTCTTCCTATGGAGTTCTTGGAACAAACTGTATATATGGGTGCTGGGAAGTGACACAGCTGATCGTAATGGGATATCTTGTTTATGATAAACAATAGTTTTATTTAGATGCAGACTAACCTGGAGAAGTAAGTCGACTCAATTCGAAAGTTTGTATTTCTGATATAGTAGAAGGCATGCAAATGAAATTACCATCACTTAAACACGATACATAACTTTAATATGTACATTCTAGACAAAATGTAGTTTTCGATCTTTCCTTACAGTTGAATAGTCCTGAAGCTCTTGTTCAACTGAGACAACCCGATAACACTTAGCAGCCGACTAACAATTCCGTTCTTTTATTTTACTCCGTTTATTAAAGTAGTAAGCACCTATAATTCTGTAAAACAATGTGCTATTTAATATTTCAGTACACTTTGTGGAGAAGTATCAGACTTTGTAAAATTATGAAAATGGATCCTGACTACTCCATTTTTTATCACTTTTCATTACTTACATCCTATTTAATCTCAAGTTATTGAAAAACTACGAAAGCCATCATCCAGAAGATGCAAGTGTTTATTAACAGTTATCTCCGCAAAATAATTCGGATCCGTTGACCAGACACTATCAGCAACAACCTACTGTGGGAGAGAACAAGCCAGATTCCATGAAAGGGAGAAATCAAGAAGAAGCACTGGAAGTAGATAAGACACACATTGAAGAAATCACCCAACTGCTTCATAGGACAAGCCCTCACATGGAATCTTGAAAGTCAAAGGAGAAGAGGAAGACCAAAGAACAGATTACGCCGAGAAATAGAGACAGACATGAGAAGAATGAACAAAAGTTTGATAGAACTAGGAAGGAACGGTCAGGTGAGAGAGGGTTTGAGAATGTTGGCTTGCGGCTTATGGTCCACCTAGAGTAAGTAATGATATTTATCTTATATCTCTTGTGTACTAAAATCAGTTCTGTTTAACCAAGTAAATATGCTAAAAATACTGATTGTTATTTCAAATATGTTTAACTTTAAAAATTATTTTTTGGTGCAATCATTGATCATTTTTCAATGTACAATGTTCAATAATACATTATAGCAACTATCCTACACCTAATTAATTTTAATTAAGCTCTTCTTATTAACTTAATAGACATTGTCATTTGGATAGTAACAATTCGCATATATCTTTGTACTGTTATGGATCACTAGAGCACATGACAAACTCTAGCCAAAACATTGATTGCTTAAATATCATTCGATAATTCATCCTCTTCCCCCATATATGTAGGCACTAAAATCCTATTATTAGCTTTGTCTTTCTGTGTCCTTATACAATATGATTATAAATCTGCCTATGATTGCTTACGCTTGCTCGCTGATATGTACTCATGTACCTGTAGCTTTATGGCCTGTGTTATTTCATAATAAACTGTAGTTGCAGCTTCTCTTTGCCTTAAGATTTCGTGCACCGTTAAGATTTGTATTCTAACAGTTATCAAAGTGAAAGATTAGCGAAGCATTGCACTACAATCCAAAGTTTGTGCTGATGATGTCGTTCAGAACGACGATGAAAGCTCCACGACCAAATCATCCAGCTCAGAGAACAAACCCATATCAAGAAGTTTTCTTATTCTTTGGAATAATAGTCAAATATACAGAATCATTCGGATTAAATGACAAAAGTTATCTATACATATACATTAATAATAAATAAACCTACTTATTAACCATGTGATATGAGTATCGTTTCGTGTAGACAGATAATTAGCATATATACATACCATTATTATCATTATTATTATCACTATTACTATCATTAGTAGTATTAGTATTAGTATTAGTAGTAGTAGTAGTAGTAGTAGTAGTAGTGGTAGTAGTAGTATTGAGCTGTCTGTCACTATATAAATTTTTTACTCTTTTTCAAGTCTTATGGGCAAAATAGTTGAATATATTATTTTTTTTTGTGTGATCTAATTGTAGCAAATAAAGATATTACACCACAGTTTCCCCATTTACTGGGGGTTCTTTTGTTTGTTCTCCTGTGAATAATTTCAATGGTATAAAAACAAGAAAATATTTACACTTTACCATTTAAAGAAAGACAAATTCACTTCATATTGCTTGTCTGAATCTTCCCATTGATGTGTTTAGGACTGTAACTGGTCAGTCTATAATTGACATATGTGCATACTGTGCGTATCGCCTCGATATAGCCTAAATTCACAAGCATTGTAATCAAAGATGGATAGTGGCTAACAGTGGAATCCAGTTTGACTCGCGTTTCGTCTTATTTGAGACTCGTCAGCTGGATGTATCTGCATCTCGAAGTTTATGTTCACTCTGGGACTCGAACACAGTACCTTTCGCTTTAAAATGACCAGTTGCAGTCCTAAATGTCAATGGGAAGATTCAAACAAACAATATTAAGGGAATTTAAACTTCACCCCATTGCACAAGCAAGTGCATATCAGTACTCAGTAGCCGAGTGGATAACGCGATGGCGTTTGAAGCGAACGGTACTGGGTTTGAGTCCCAGAGTGAACATCAACTCTGAGATGCAGGTACATCCAGCTGACGAATCCCAAATAGGACGAAACACGTTTCCTGGATTTCACTGCTAACCACTATCCATCTTTGCTTATAAAGAAAGACAGACTTTACGATACATTGATATCAATAGCTAATTGAACGAATTCTGCACAGTAAGATTAACAGAAATTTTTGTGAACTTAAAAAGACCGTCGCCAATTTATTGTGATTTTATGACATCTTTTTATCACGTGAAATATCCACCAATCGAAATACAACTTATTCAATCTTAGCACTGTGCCAAAAACATTGATGTTCAACCGGTATGAGCAGACTAGCGTCCTGATCGGTCTTTTGTCCGCTTAGACCTTACAGTTGAGTCCAGAACACCAATTGCAGCTTCTGCTATGCGAATCATTTATTTCAAGCATACTCGGTTTATATACCAGACAGACAGACAGTTTCATACCATAAAATAGAAAATAATATTTGTACAAGATCAAGCCAAATGTGTCTGTGAACGTGGGAGACCGTAGTCAATAAACTGAATATAATTTAGGAACAGTGATTCGTATAATAATAATCCATCGTTCAAGATGAAGCTTATAATAGGATGAATGTATATAGATTAAATCTAATCACTGAATACTTATACAAGAGCAATATATAAAGAATAATAGTCCATTAATAGGTCCCGGAAATTACCCTTACTTATATCTTCACTAGGATATAACAGAAATAAAAGCTAAGCACTTTTAATCTTATGATCAATAAATTATTATTTATATATAAGTACTCATTAGGATGATGATACATTGAGGATATCACCAAACTGTATCACGAGGTAATCTCTAACTTGGAATCCGGAAGGGAAGCAGAAAAGAGGAATGCTAAAGAACACACACCGGGAAATAGAAGCCGATATGAAAAGGATGAATGTTAATTGGAAAGAACTGGAATGGATTGCCCAGGACAGGGTTGGATGGAGAATACTTATGTGCGGCCTATGCTGCTCCATGAGGGGTAACAGGCGTAAGTAAATAAGTATTAGGATGATGATTTTAATAGAAATTATTCAATATAAATCTAGTTTACTCAATGACCTCCTGTTATAAAGAAAATCAATAAAAGTAAGTGCACGGATGATGAATTCTTATCGTCAAAGTACTCAGTTGATATTCAGTTATTCAAATTTCCAAATTCAATCAGTTCAAGAGTCCTGAACATGTAAGGTATGATTCTTGGAGAGCTTATAAATATATACTACTGACAACCACTATAGAAGATTGATGAAAAGATTGTCCAATGCTTGTTAGTTTACAGCAACTGTTCAATTAAAGTCATTCTGTAATGTAAACTATCTTAAAAAATCTAAAGAGAAATTATTCAAGAAGAATAAACAATTAACAATGGGAAAGAATATTCTTTGAAGAAAATTTTTTCTTAATCATAGCCTTAACAACTAACAGATTACTTATAATAAATAAGTAGTAAACCTGTTTTGTTTTTAATTAGTTTAGCCGAAAACATGAAGTGTTTATAAGATCCAATTAAGTGATATCTTGGTGTGTGCTGCTGATGTCAACAGATATAAGTAGTATGTATCATCACTCAAAAGTTAAATGTCTAGCGGCAGATGGCTAAGAAGATAGAAGGAAAAAGAATGAGAATGGAAAATGATTGGTGTGGAAATGAAGGAGCAGTGAAGTCGGAGACAATTGATTGACATTTTGTAAATGAAGTATTCACTGTATGATTTTCGGACGAATTGTACACATATACGGTACTTTTTTAGACTAAATATTCGAATATATATCGTATCATCAATACCAATGAGAGATCTATGTCCATCCATACCATTAGTGATAGCGTTTCATTTCATTTTTCGAAGTCTACCAATTACTCATGTTGACGTAGTCCGCAGGGAACCCTAGATCTGGGTCTTAAGGTAGTTGAAACTCACTACTGAGGGGAACCTGGAATTTCGTGGGAACTGATGTACTCTGAAAGACACGAACCCATATAAATGAGTGGGATTATTCACATAAAAACCATATCAGCTCAGTACTTTGCAATCCTTAGCTCTGGGACATGAAATCCGTAGGGCTAAAGAGGATGTAGTGAGTTTCATTTTATTTTGTCTTTTTATAACCAGTTCTTTTGTTTGTGAGCTTATAGATTTGCTGGATATATTGGTTAACCACAGTAAACAATTTACTGCTATCATACACGAATACAGTCTGAGGTTTTAAATTCACTTCTCTATAAGTGTTATTACCAAAAATGACTGAAACCCAACGAATAACTTTTCCAGAAAATAAAGCTAGATTGAGTCATTACGATATCCGACTACTTACTTACTTACTTACGCCTGTTACTCTCGGTGGACCATAAGCCGCAGACCAGCATTCTCCAACCCTCTCTCATCCTGACCGTTCCTTTCTATTTCTATCAAACTTTGGTTCATTCTTCTCATGTCTGTCTCCATTTCTCAGAGTAATGTGTTCTCTGGTCTTCTTCTTCTTCACCTTTGGCCTTCAGGATTCCATATGGGGGCTTGCCTTGTGAAGCAGTTGGGTGATTTCCTCAATCCAACTAAGACCACTGGAACAAAATAACAGTTGAAGTCAAGATTTTCAAATATTATCATGATTATAATCTACAATATCCTACTTTCATAGTTGAAATCATGAGTCAATTGAAGCTAGACCAACATGGAAAACCTGGAATTACTGCTTGAAGGCCGCTTCGTCCCATTGTGAGAATCTTCAGCAGTGCGCATCCACAATCCCGCACTCGCGAGATTCGAACCCAGAATCTACCGGTCTCGCGCCGGAACACTTAACCAGTGACTAGTGGGGTTCTACCAAGCCTGTTGTAGAGATATCAACTCACTGAAGACAATTGGTGAACGGTTGCTCAAAATTGTGGATTGGTTGAAGTTAGACATTAACACCGTGGAATGTCGGTTCTGTGGTTTAGTGGTTAAGCGCTCGCTCTCGAGACCGATAAATCCTGGGTCCGAATCTCGCGAGTCCGGGATCGTGGATGCACGCTGCTGAGGAATCCTATAATAGGATGAAGCGATCGTCCAGTGCTTCCAGGTTTTCTATGGTGGTCTATATCTTCAATTGACTCATGATTTCAACTATGAAAATATCCTACTTGTCCCCAGTTAGTATACATCAGTTATATCTATCTGTATCTTACTTGCTTAACAACTTTTATGTTCATTAAAACCCTTTTTTTAATTCTTCTCAAACAATAGAATGTAACAAAATAGGATGAAATAAATCGACCATAATCATTTAACCTAAATGAACAAAAAGGAAATGATTTCATATTCTTTCATCTGCCTTTTTATCAGCCTACTTATCTTATATGCCGAGAAATAAAAAAAAGAATGAACAACAATTAGATAGAACCACAAAACGAAAGCCTACAACAAAGTGGGTTGGAGAATGTTTGTCTGCCGCCTATACTCCATTGAAAGTAAAAAGCGTAAGCAATTAAGTAAGTAAGTGAGTAAGTAAGTAAGTAAGTGAGTAAGTAAATAAGGAAGGAAGGAAGTATGTATGTATGTAAGTACGTTAATGAATACAACAATCTTTCTTTTCATAGTTTAATTCATGAGTCATTTGAAGCTAGAACACCATGGGAAACCTGAAAGCACTGGACAACCGTTTCGTCTTATTATGGGACTCCTCTGAAGTACGCCTTCACGATTACGCACTCGCGAGATTCGAATCCAGGACCTATCAGTCTCGCGCCAGAGCACTTAACCTGTAGAACACTGAGCTGGCCGGCGTCCAACGGTGTTAATGTCTAACTTCAACCAATCCACGAAGTTTCAGCAACCGTTCACCAATTGTCTTCAATGAGTTGTTATCTCACAACAAACGTGATTGAACCTAAATGAACCAAATACAAAATGCAAATTGAATGTATATTTTGATTTCATATTTTTTTCATCTACCTTTTTATCAGCCTACTTATCTTGTATGCACCAGATTTTTTTTTGTTTTTCTTCTTTCATTATCTCCTCTCATATTGTGTTTTAAAGCGAATAAATTCAGTTAAGTGTAAAAATGACCTTACTCACATGTTCAATTTTTTTTTGGGGGGTAAGAGGGAAATACTCATCTACCACACACACACACACAGACTCTCACTCTCTTTCTCACTATTCACCTATTTAGATATTTGAGAATTTATTTTTTTTCATTAGAAGGCATATGTATGTACAAGTGTTCGCATGAATAATTGTTGACGCCCCAATAGAATGATTATCGTGTTCAGATTCCCTTTTGGTCTTCTTCTTTATGGTCGTCTAAGTATCAAGTTTTGTAAGAATAAGTATAAAATGGCTAAACATCTACAAACCGGGACATGTATTCTATATATATATATTTATATGTACAGATGTAAGATTAGGGACTAATGTCATTACATCATCTTTTCTTTTGTTTTGTCTTTTCACCTTCAAGATTTCATCATTGTTGTGTGTGTGTGTGTGTGAATATGTTTTCACAAATGAAATTGTTAGACAATTATTTCTTATGTCTAAACATTTTTTGGTTGATCTAAAGAAAATAGGGACAAGGTGAAAATAGGCGACTATTACTCTGTTACCACTTATAAAACTAGTTGTATATACATATATCATCCTACCTGAACAAAGTAGACAACAAATTCTATCTCAAATTTTCTCTTTTTTTTTTCTAAAAGACTAACAATGAAACCCAATCCTAAATTTTTATCTTATCTGTCTATCCCACTAACCTAATTACTTACAAAATAGACTAAGTGTGTTTTCCTGTCTTACCGCCTGTTCCTTTTTTGTAAAGTTGAACCAGTTGATGTTGTGAAATGTAATCCCACCACCTTGAAGTTTTAACTGGAGATCAGGTTCTTTTCTGTTAGCTATATTGATAACGACAATATTAGTGGTGGTGGCGGTGGCGATGGTGACTTGTTTAATGTCTTTAAAAGTGGATTTATGATGAAAATAAGATGAATAGTAGTATTAGTATGAGTATTAGTATTAGTCGAAGTGAATATTGTTGATGTTGTTGTTAATCCCTTTTTTTTAACCAAAAGAGAATAGTCTCATGCTGTCCTTGAAAATCTGTTCAACATAAATTCAGGGTGGACTGAAAAATTAAGACACGGTAAAATTAGTTATATGGGTGGCGAGTTTATAATGAATGTGGTTAGGTTAGTGTAAAATAGTAGAGTATGGCACTACATGTATCCAAGACACAGAGAGAGAGAGAAGGAAAGAAAGATATAAAAAAAAGCATCTAAACATTTGAAAACCTAAATAGGATTAGACATTAGACAGAAAAGATTTTGCACGTGCTTAAAAATATGAGGAACAAGCACCAAAAAGGTAAGAGGTAAGACAGATATGAATAAAGTCACGACATTTACTAAATTGACCACCACCACCAACCACATCATCATCATCATCATCATCATCATTATTATTATTATTATTATTACCATTGCTACTGTTCCAATTATCAACACACTAAAACAAGACTACACTACTACCAAAAGCTATGAATGATAAAAATGAAACTTAGAGTGTTTGCGTGCGTGTGTGTGTACATATATATGTGTGTGTAAGTGTATAGGAACAAGAATGATAGTAAAAATGAGAGAAAGAGACGTGAAATTGGTTTTACACATCGCCCTATCAATAATGTGTTTCTCCCAAATTTTACGTTTGACCGAAAGTAAAAAAGAAAAAAAGATTCAAATGAATAGAGAAGAATAAAACAAAACAAACAAACAAATAAACAAATACCTTTCAAATACATAATGATAATAAATAAATATATATAAAGGATATGGTTCATTGTTACCAGTTCT
Source organism: Schistosoma rodhaini (assembly GCA_944470415.2). Classification (NCBI taxonomy): domain Eukaryota; kingdom Metazoa; phylum Platyhelminthes; class Trematoda; order Strigeidida; family Schistosomatidae; genus Schistosoma; species Schistosoma rodhaini. The sequence continues at coordinate 39,812,072 of OX104037.1, forward strand.
CATTGTTCTATATTCCTATATGAAGTGTGAATCAATGATGAATAAACTTGTTTAAACAAAATTTTCCCGCCAAAACTGTCCTTCAAATTCAACTGATTGTTATTTGGATAATTATCTTAGAAAATACCTTTCAATACTATCATTTAACTGATCAAATGTATAACATAATGGTCTGATCAATTTCATAATCATTTCATAATGAACATGTTTTTCTGTACTACTAATAATTTATAAGTAGTACTTTAACGATAGAAACATGGATTAATCAAATGAATATTCGGTAAGTTAAAGTTGTTTTTTTTAAAAACATAAACAAAAGATCTTGCGAGTGCGGGATCGTGGATGAGCACTGATGAGGAGTCCCATAATAGGACGAAACGGCAGTCAAGCAGTGCTTTCAGGTTTTCCATGTTGTTCATGATTTCAACTATGAAAATACTAAATTCTCCACAAAACCCCTTCTGATTTATAAATAGAAGAGTTTTATTTTTATTATTCAGTCAATTATGGAAATTTGTGGAGATTGTTGAATGTTGTCAAGATTTCAATTATTAAAAATCAGGAATTACTGGATAGCTGTTTAATCCTAGTATGGAATTCTTTATTAGTAAGAATTAGCGATCCCACCTGGAATGGAATTCAAAACCTTTAGGTCTCTTTAAGTGAATGTCTCACTTTTAAATCACTGAGTCGGTAGTTTACATAATCAAGCTTCAATAGGTTTATGATATTAGTAGGCAACTTCCTGACATTTAATATGGTTGAAATTCATTCTCTACATGTTTCGTATTTCTCAACTACATCTATCATTCCACTTGAAAGAAATATTAGTCGAACTTATATTGTTCAGATGATATTTAACCAAGTGTATTGAAGACGTTGGAGGACATGGGTTAGCATCGGTCACAATGGTGCAGATACATCTATTCTTCATTTTCTCCATAACTTCAACTTTTAAAATTACTTTATACTTATTATCCCACCGAGTGTTTTCTATTACCACTGATGTTGTTACAACTCCTACTATTTTAGGATTTGTCATGATAATTTTATTTTGTTATGTTGGTATGGTATGGTAACTTAAAACGACGCATAGATGCTTTAAGGTTCTATGTTGCATGTGAACAACTAACAAACTAAGTCGGTAGATTTTACTGGATTGAAATCATTCTACATGTGAATTTCTTCTCGGTACTATGTACGGCATTAAATCTTTTATTGACTAAAATGAACGTTTTCAGTGTATAGTTTGAAAGAATTTCATTTGTTGAATGTTACAAATAAAAATAAGATATAATAAGTAGTATATTTCATAGTGAAAACGAATGACTTCCTGGTGTTCCATGAAGATTATTATTTTTTCAGATATTGATCTCCATCCGCTAAAAAGAAGTCAGATAAGAGATTATTTTATAGTTGAATTCATAAGTCAGTTAAAGCTAGACCACCATGGAAAACCTGGAAGAACTGGACGGCTGTTTCGTCCTAGTATGGGACTCCTCAGCAATGCGTATCCACGATTAGCCGTTCGCTCGCGAGACCGACAGGTCCTGGATCTCGTGAGGCGGGAACGTGGATGAGCACTGCTGAGGAGTCCCAAAATGAGACGAAATGGCCGTCCAGTGCTTCCAGATTTTCCATAGTGGTCTAGCTTTAATTGACTCATGAATTTAGCTATAAAATTACTAAATTCCCTCACAAAACTCCTTCTGATAAAGAGATCATTTATTGAGCAAATTAGTTCGTACAGACTTGTTTAATACTGAACATTCAGTGGTGAATGATTTAGTGACTACAATGAATAATGAACTGCGTTTTATCCTACGTTGTTAATGAAAACAATGTTTTATATTTAAAAATAGGCCTGACAGATAGCACTTATAAATTAACCTAGTGTTCTCGAATTTCCTCTACAAAAATCTAGTCTTATGTTCACTAATGACTTACTTCAAACTTTATTACTGTGGTATTAGTAGGGCATCGTGGCCGGTAGAATGAGACGGTCACACCTAATAACGTTTATTAGACATTACCTAATATCTCAAACTGCTTAAAATTTGAAATGTAAACTATTAAACGCCCAGTTAATGGAAAAATTTGTTAACGTTCTGCGAGAGTAGAAGAACTTGTGTCTGATCTTCGGCAGGAGTTGTGGGCACAAACTACTTCAGAGTCCAATACCAAAACAAAATAACTGTTCAGTACTTTCTTCTTTTCAGTGATCCTCTAGCCGGTAATGAACATTATCTAATGCAATAAGGGATCATTAAAATTCACTTTTTTTCATCATATATATATATATATATAATTTTTAACCACCGTAATTCGCATCAGCATAGCAATAAATGGAATTACTGAAATACAAAGTAGAAGTCTAAAAACTATAACATTAATTTCAGGAAGAAATAAATATAATGATTGTCTTTGTTAAGTGACCCCTAAAAGCCAGGAAGCATCGAACAACTATTCCATCATAATATGGAACTTCTCAATAGTACTTACCTGAGACTCAGCATTCCATCATGTTAACCATGAAATTAAAAATATATTTATAAACCCCTATAATATAACTTATAATTCTAAAAAGCCAACTATACATCATAACTTTCTCATGGAAGTCAATTGGGAATTTTGTACTCCTCAAAATGGCTTAGTTTTATAGTTCATAACATCACAAATTAACTCTATGATTTAAACGGTCTTTCTCAGTCTAATTCTGTGCTAGCCAATAGTATGATGACTGATCACATATCACACATTATTTAAATCGATTAAGGTGCACATATAAATCAGCCGATTTACAATTTCCATCTATCATCTTGCTATTAATTTTGATATTACTGACTCAAAAACACTGTATATGATTAATAATTTGAAGAGATCTACGGTTAAAGAATGGTAACGTACAGACGTCATTTTTTGTTTTGAAAGACCATATTTAAATATTATGGCAGTACTAATCAAGCTCCTGTGAACAATTTAGGCGTTGAAAATCAGTTTATTTAACTTTAATTTATAGGGGTTTCGCTTACTGAGTTAGTTGTATACACACTTTATCTTCTCTTAAACCATGAGATTAAAATTATTTTATATATTTATTTCTACGAACTAATTCTTTCTTCCTGTAACATCCATATCCTTATACATAATGTTTCTTTTATATATTACTACCATTAAAGTAACTGCCATTATGAATTCGGTGTTCATCTTGTTGTGCTAATGAGATATGGCAACTTGGACCGATGAATATATGTGCCTGATCCTACGTTGTAGCTGACTGACTGACTACTGAGTTAGTTTTTAGTAATGTACTTAGCTCAAAGAGATTTTCCTTCACGAACTGATATTAAAACTAAAGAGTTAATGATAATTATAGATTATTGGATGTATATTTCATGAAGGTTTGAAAATTATTTACTTTCGGTATCTACAAACCATATAACCTTTTAATTAGATGACAAGCACAATACTATTTAAACGTTAAAAAGGAATCAAAATGTAAAGGAGTTACATATATCTAACTTCAAAATAAATGTCATCATTATACAATATTCTAAATGGATAACTATCATACTCTTGACAGGGTTGGATGGAAAATACTGGCGGGCGGTCTACGCTCCTCTATGAGGGGTAACAGGCCTAAGTAAGCAAGTAATTATTGAATTGGTCTATGAATTGTGGAAATTCGTTTATTCCGAGGATAAATAGTATATGTTAGATTTACCTTACAGGATCCACCAACTATAGAAAAATGTTATTTATAGAAGTTAACAACAGTTAAGATCCTGTCTCGCAAACTGGATTGCGCGTATATTGATACATGTCAACAATCTCAAGTAAAATCATACATTATTTTCAAGGAATTAAATTGATTTTATTGGAGTCCATTACACTGATATTAGGTTTTCTTAAAGTGTGTATGCATATAACGTTGTGTGCTTTGTATTGTTCGACGTTAGTTATTATTTCACAAACTTAAAACATCTGGGAAACCAATGAAAATCAGGGAGCACTAGATAGATGCTCCGTCCGTATTATTGAGATTCTTCATTGGCATTCACCCATTACGTCACATGGTGTCGAGCTGACGATTAGTAGGAACCACTGAGAGTACGGTGAATCCTGATTAATGATTCGTAAAGTTTTACATTTCCAGTTTTATTTAATTTATGGTATATATTAACATCCTAAACCGATTAATAAGACAATGATTTTGATTGGCATACTTATTAAACCACTATCTTTGGAATAAGACCTCTATGTCAATTCTTTATTACTTACGTACGCCTGTTACCCCTCGTCGAGGAGCATAGGCAGCCCACCAGCATTCTCCATCTAACCCTGTCCTGGGCAATCCATCCCAGTTCTTTCCAATTAACATTCATCCTTTTCATATCTGCTTCTATTTCCCAGTGTAATGTGTTCTTTAGCATTCCTCTTTTCTGATTCCCTTCCGTATTCCAAGTTAGGGATCGCCTCGTGATGCACATAGTTACTTTCCTTAATTTATGTCCAATTCTTTATTGGTGTAATCAATATATATTACCATATTCAACTATTATGAATAACTGTTTTGTGAATAGTAAATGTGTAACAGCCACAAATTTATCCAAGCAGTTATCTGGTCAATTATTTTCATTACATTCTCATGTAAGGAAAAGCATAAAAAACAAGTCAAGTAATTGGTTAATAATAATTCAATTGAGTTTTTTAACGTTTTTTTTAGCGAGTTAGTTTTTCTACGGGATGGGGTAGCTAACCCCATGCCTAACCCTCCTCCTTAATCCGGGTTTAGTACCGGCAGTAACTCTAGAAGAGCTACAGGCGGAGTTAATAATTAAATTATTTGAGATAATTTTTTTGTTAAAAAAGTTAATTTACGTCTACTGTGATAATGAACAAAATCGAAAAAAAACTGTATTGCAACAGAATTTGAACTCATGACCTCTGGCCTTTTTTCAACTAATTACTTTTTTATAAGCGAAGGTGGATAGTGGCTAGCAGTGGAATCCAGGACGTGCGCCACTTCGTCCTATTTGGGACTCTTTAGCTGGATGTACCTGCATCTCAGAGTTGATGTTCACTCTGGGACTCGAACCCAGTACCCCTAGCTTCAAACGCCATCGCGTTATCCAGTCAGCTACTGAGTCCTGATAGCCACTTGCTTGTGCAATGGTGTGAAGTTTAAATTCATTTAGTATTGTTTGTTTGAATCTTCTCATTGATGTTTAGAACTGCAACTGGCATATATGCATACTGTGCGTATTGTCTCGATATAGCCTTAATTCACAAGCATTATAAGCAAAGATGGATAGTGGCTAACAGTATGATCCAGGATGCGTGTGTATATTCAATCACTCAGTAAGTTATAAGAAAAACATCGAATGTCGATCATATGTGATGATGAAAATTATAAATATCAAATTAATATAGTGAAAAATGAATTTAAGAAGGTGAAAACGTTGTATTATGTGACGTCGTCAATTTATTAGGACTGGTGGTTGATGGTTATGATTGTGTCACCAACTGTTATCTCTGGTCATCGCTAACTATTATGTTGGAATCACATATCATTTTATTTGTAAAACCACTGCAATTCCCACAACGCGCAGTAGGAACACAAAGACTGATATAAATGAAGATTCATTAACCCCAAAACACGAAGATGACCCTAGTCGGAAATATAATAGTTTATACATTGATGGTAAATCAATTGATGAGGTCATGAATCTTCATCGACTGAGATGGTTAGGCCACGTATTACGTCTGCCTGAACACCGATTACCACTGACTATTATCGGAAATGGTTGGAAGAGAGTTAGGGGTGGCCAAACCAAAACGTGACATCAGAGCATCAAGTCACTAACTTCTAGTATGAGACATGTTGACAGTTGCAGACTACTTGGTTGGGGTCCACGTGACTATTGTAACCAATGGTTGGAGACTCTAGGTGACATGGCTCAGAATCTATCACAATGGTGTAGGTGTATACACTCTTTATCTTCCCTTAAACCTTGAGATTTAATTTGCTTAATAACTTTCTTCTTTCCTATACTATATCCTTATATACAACCTATCTTTTATATACTACCACCACCACCATTAAATTAACTACTTCTATGAATCCGGTATTCATATTGTTGTGCTAACGAGGTATGGCAACTTGGACCGATGCACAGATGTGACTAGTCCTACGTTGTAGCTGACTGATAAATTGATTATTAACCCATTTTGATCAATAATTAAAAATACTCAAAGTTATAACAAATGAAATACTGCTTGTCATGCTGGGCATAGTTCATGTTCATTTCATACAAAGAATATTATATGTCATACAGAATAAAATATCATACGGGAATTCAATCGAAAGTAATGTTGAACAAAAACTACAATGAGTAAAAGAATCTAATGTTACCTTTTGATCCCATTATATCACCCTGGCATTAATAAAAGTGATAAACTTAACAATGGAAAGTATATTTAAAATGGAATAAAAAGGAGTTAGTAAACGAAAGTTATTAAATAATGTTATAACTCGAGATCTAGCAGAATATAGATAGTAAATACATTTACGGCCGTTTCATCCTATTATGGGACTCCTCAAGAGTACGCATCCACGATCCCACCTAACGAGATTCGAACCCAGGATTTATTAGTCTCGCGCGCGAACGCTTAACCACTAGAACACTAAGCTGACCGGTATCCAACGATATTAATATCTAATTTTAAATAATTTACGAAGTTGAACAACACATCCACTATTGTCTTCAGTGAGTTACTATCTTACAACAGACGAGATTGAACTCCACTGGTCACTACTTCTCACTAGAACTCTAGGAAATTCCTCTTGAGTCAGTCATCAGTGAGCATATGATCATAGTGGATTGGTTGAAGTTGGACATTAACACCGTTGGATACCGGCTTAGTGATCTGGTGGTTAAGCGCTCGCTTGTGAAACTGATAGATCCTGTGTTCTAATCTAGCGAGGCGGGATCGTGGATGCGCACTGCTGAAGAGTCCTAAAATAAGACGAAGCGGCAGTCCTTTTGCTTCCAGGTTTTACATGGTGGTCTAACTTCAATCGACTCATGATTTCAACTACATAAAATTACTAAAATCTCCACAAAACCCCCTTGTATTTATTATATGTTAAATATTCCCAAAATTATTTCACAGCAACTTTATCAGATGCTTAGGTTACTTACTTTTTTTTTTAATTGTGTAAAGCTCTCAGTTACCATATCCGTTTTAAATTTGTTTGAACTAAATAATTATGAATGTGAATTATACCTACTTATATGCTATTTTAAAAGGTTTACAAATTATTGAGGTGTTAAAAAAGGAATAGTGAAAAACTTAAGTGAAAACATTGAAACTATTAGCTAGTTTTATTGATTATTTATATTTTAGTTAAGGATAAAGATGAATATAATGAAGGATATATATCATACATATGATGGATCGAGAAAATTATGATGGATGAACTAGTAGAAAATTGTAATTAATAAATATAGATGGATCTTCTTGATACTGAATAATTGTTAATTATCAGAAGGAGGTTTTGTGAAGAGTTTAGTAATATAACGGTTGAATTCATGAGTCAATTAAGGCTAGACCATGTGGCGCCAGGTTCAGAGTGATCAGGATGCTCTGACTCCGAGTGTAGGTTCATCATTGCACCTTGGTGGGTTGAAAGTCACAACGAACCTTAGTCGGGTACGCTCGGGAGTGTAGGTTTTGTCAGTGGGGAGATCTAACAGTCCCTCTTTTATAAAATTTCAGTGCTCCCAGGTTTTCCATGGCGGTTTAGCTTTAATTGACTTATAAATTTTACTATTAAATTATTAGGGGGTTTTTTGTGGAGATTTTTATTAATTTTTTTTATATATAGTTGAAATCATGAGTCAATTGAAACTAGACCACCATGGAAAACCTGGAAGCACTGGACGGCTGTTTCATCCTATTGTAGGACCCCTACCACTATCTTGCCTAGCGAGATTCGAACCCAGGACCTACCAGTCTTGCAATTGTAGTTATTTTCTAACGGTAATAATTGAATTTAATGTTTTTAAAAAAGTTTGTAAACTCTGGTGGCTGAGAATTCACGATAGTCAAACTAATAAAAATAATTTAATGGTCAAAATGTTCGACTTTCATATTACCCCTAAATATTTAAATAAATTTACATATACTTGCCAAATGATTTATATTTTGGTAGAGAAGGAAGCGATCACCAGCTTACATTTCTTAAACATATTCCAAAAGGTTTTTGTTCAAGAAGAATGAATAAGTTCAGTAGAGAAATTTATAAACATACCTTTTACATAGGATAGGACAATAGGTATGTAGTGAACAAAAACACAAGTGGAGACAATCGATTACACTTAAGCACACAATTACAGAATGCTCCACTAAAATCTGAGAACCATATAGTAAATAGTTAATCTGCAAACTATCAATCAATTGTCTCAATCTTGACCGCTCCTTCTGCCAATATCAGGGTGATGTGGGTTACTGATATCCACATAAGTAGTATATGGTGATAGTCGGGCATTGAATGTATTTCAGTAGAAGATGAATAAGGAGAGAACGGGAACGGTAAGCAATCGGTAAGAAAATGTATGAACATTTATAGTCCGAGACTATGGACAGATATTTGCAGAAAAAAACAGTCAAACTGAGACAATTGATTGTTATTTTGCAAATTAACTGTTCACTATATGGTTCTCATATTTTAATGAGACATACTGTAATGCGTTTCATTCCCGTTATTGCTTTATGGATCTTCTACTGAAATACATTCAATACCCGACCATCGTTATATATTACCTATGTGGATATAAGTAACCCAAACACCATGAATCGTTTCAAAGTGAACCTATTGCTATGAAGTATTCAAAAACCGAATTTACTCATCTAGAAAGAAACCATTATTTGTTCTCTTTCATCCTGTTAACATAACTCTGATTTTGATTACATTATTGTTATAACTTGTGGCCAAGTGTATGACGTAATAATACCGCCAATTAGAGAGCAGCGAATTATCGATTAGAACAGTGATACACAATAACCGTAAGAGCAGTCTAGAGTACTTGTCAGTCCTGCCTCTGCCTAACCCAGCCAGTTAAGTCCAGAACAGCCTCTGCCATATAAATCATTATATTTTAAACATACTGAGTTTATATACTAATCAAACTGACCAAATCGTACCATAAAATAGAAAATAACATATGTATAAGATTTAGCCAAATATGGCTGTGAATATGGGGAACAGTAATCAATAGATTTGGTGTAATTCCTGAATAGTAAGTCGTAACCTAATAATCTATGGGTCATAATAAAACTTATAATAAGGGGAACAGGATTATGAATACTTTAACGATTATACGATTAAAAAGTATATGCGTAATATTGGTCCATAAATAGTTCTCAGAAGTTACCATTCATAATTCTCTTTTGGATACAACAATTATATTTTTCAATTCTTTTTCTCATCATTTAATTATGTTGCTATGCAATTTTTTTTAAATTTTCTTTTAATCCATAACTTTTAATCAACTATGGTTCACTCATTTTCTTATTGATTATCATTACCTTTTTTTTTCATTGTATAACTGTCTATTTTGCTAATATCAATATCTTGGAAGGTGGTCCTTGTTATGGTATGTAGTTAGAATGTGTGTATTCGATTGCATTTAACTCTATTTCAATCTTCCCTACATTACTACTTATATGTGTTTACATCAACTTTCAACTAGTCAGTGAGATAACCATAAATAATACTGTCATTATTATATTAGCATAACAACAAATTGATTTCTGTATGTATAAAATGAATTCATGTTATTTTGTTAACAATGAGAAGAATTGTGTATGGAGGAAATACTTAGAAGACATTATTAGATTTCAACTATATAAAATTACTAAAATCTCCACAAAACCCCCTTCTGACAATGATCATATGCTCACTAGTGACTGGTTCCATAAGGTATTTCCTGGAATTCTAGTGAGAAGCAGTAACCAGTGGAGTTCATTTAGGTCTGTTGGGGGATATCAACTCACTGAAGACATTGGTGAATGGTTGTTCTACTTTGTGGATTGGTTGAAGTTAGACATTAACACTGTTGGATACCGGACGGCTCAGTAGTCTAGTGGTAAAGCGCTCGCGTGCGAGACTGATGTGTCCTGGGTTGGAATCTCGCGAGACGGGATCGTGGATGCGCACTACCGAGGAGTCTGACAATGGGACGAAACAGCCGTCTAATGGTTCCAGGTTTTCTATGATGGTTTAGCTTCAATCGATTCATGATCTCAACTATCAAAATATGTTTGTTTTATTTAATAAGATAATTGTGTGTGTGTATTTGATTTGACTTCAAGGAAGGTTTTTTTCTTTATCAAGAATTAGCTCATTAACTGGAGGACTACTAAAAACAACAGATCATTGAATTGAGTTGTCTTACTTTAGTTATGTAACCATATAGGATTAGGCTCGAAATTTTTCAAGGTTTCTGAGAGTTCAAAAAATTCATATCATTGATCTGATGTTCAATAGCAATATCATTAGTTTACAGTCTGAAGTATAATTCACTAATTTATACAAACTAAAATACAATATCATACAACATCAACACAAAAAAAGGAGCTATGTTTTTTTTACTATGAGGAAGATGAACATGTCGAAAACGGCCTAAACGAGTTGACAGAAATGGACGCCGACTATATATTCTACAAACTCCATCAAAAGAGAAATGTTGGGAGAATAGGACCCTTATGATTGCAAATACTCTGACTGAACATAAGGGTTTATAATAATAAACTTAAAAGACGATAATTAATCAGTAGTTGTCCATTTGTCTCATTTATTAGAAAGGTATTAAAGAATATATTATAAGCTAGAAAAACATCTTGATATCATTCTTATAACTCCATCTACTCCTAACGTTCACATTAATATATAAAACATTCCAGAATGTGAGGAAAAACCTCTTTCTTTAAAAAACTTAATGAAGATTGAAGTCTATGTAAGCTAGACCATCATTGGAAGCTTGAAAGCACTAGAACGTCGTTTCTTCCTAGTATTAGATTCTTCAGCAGTACGCACCCACGATCCCACTGTGGGATTCGAACCCATGACCTTCGGTTTCGCACGCGAACACTTAACCTTCAAACCACTAAGCCGGCATCCAACAATTTTAATAGCTAACTTCAGTCGATTCATGGATTCAAGTGATCAGAATCTAAATGGAATTGAGAACATCATGCATTAAGCGAATTTAACTAATTAAATGACCGCCATCCAGTGCTTCCAAGTTTTTCATGATGGTCTAGCTTCAATTCAACTAATAAATAATGAAGTATTGATTTACTCAAGGTCACCTGAACAATCAATCACACGTAAAATAATGAAGTGAGTTTTATTTCATTGTCAAGTTGCTACGGTTTCTCAAGTTTCATCAGATAAAACTGTCATTGAATGATGATGATAAAAAAAAGACATTTCGACAACACAATGAATAGAAGAAAATGAATGAGACAAAGAAATTTAAAGTTAAGTTTCAAATTTCTCTCTGTACAAAAAATACGATGAATTTTGTGATGCATCTAAAGTAGAAGTTAATTTGAATTATGGTAGCAGAGATGGATAGTGGCTAGCAGTGGAATCCAGGAAGCGCGTTTAGTCCTATTTAGGACTCGTCATCTGGATGTACCTGTATCTCAGAGTTGATGTTCACTTTGGGACTCGAACCCAGTACCTTTCGCTTCAAACACCATCGCGTTATCCACTTGGCCACTGAATCCTGACTAAGGCTATATCGAGACAATACGCACAGTATGCACATATGCCAATTAGAGACTGACCAGTTGCAGTCCTAACACATCAATGGGAAGATTCAAACAAACAATACTAAATGAATTTAATTTGAATTAAGTTTTTTTATTTTTATGATCAGAATGGGGATTTGTGAAGATTGTAGTAAATTTTAGTCGTTGAATTCATGAGTTTATGTAAGCTAGACCATCATTGGAAACCTGAAAGCACTAGAACGTCGTTTCTTCCTAGTATGAGATTCCTCAGCAGTACGCATCCACGATCCCACCGTGAGATTCGAACCCAGGACCTTCGGTTTCGCACGTGAACACGTAAACTCTAAACCACTAATCCGGCATCCAATGATTGCGCAACCATTCATTCATTGTCTGAGGTAGACACCTGTCTCTATATGATACGGTTTGGACTCCAATGGTCACGGCTTTTCATTAGAACTGCAGGAAATTATCTTCAAGCAAGTCATTAGTGAGCATATGATGATAACGATCAGAATGGAGATTTGTGGAAATTGTTTTAATTTCAATAGTTAAATTCATGAGTCGATGTAAGCTAGACCACCATCTTACTTTCATCACGAACCAGTTTCAAGTCAATCAGAAGGGAAATTATGATGGCCTTCTCTTTGTTTTATAAAATTTTATAAAATGAGAGCTTTTGTATTCTATACATTCGTACAATTTAGATTGAAAGCCAATACTAAACTGGTTTCAAACAGATACACTAAAAACATCGGTTTCAAGAAATTTTAGTTTCTTGTTGCACTGCATTGCATATCTGATATTGGTTGAAAAACATTATATTGACCTTAGTTAGACAACTGTTGGAGAGCAGAAAATATTAGACAATGATTTATACCTAATAAGAAACCCCTTAGCAGAGTACATTCACCACCCTATCAGGAACGTGAACTAACAATGTTTAGGTCACTTGCTGAACACTTAACATTTACATAACTGTTAGGATTAAACAACTGTTCAGTTATTTTTTGATTTTCGATGGTTATCTAACAAAATTCAGTCAGTGATGTATAGCTAAAACATTTAAAAATTTCCACAAACCCTATTCTATACTAAAAAACAAAACAAGTTCCAGTCACCAATTTTGACCATCTAGGCTATATCGTGGCAATACGCACAGTATGCACATATGCCAATTAGAGACTGACCAGTTGCAGTCCTAACACATCAATGGGAAGATTCAAACAAACAATACTAAGTGAATTTAAAATTCCCCCCATTGAATAAGCAAGTGGTTATCAGGACTCAGCAGCTGAGTGGATGACGCGATAGCGTTTGAAGTGAACGGTAGTAGGTTCGAGTCTCAGAGTGAAAATCAACTCTGAGATGTAGGTACATTCAGCTGACGAGTCCCAAATAGGATGAGACGCGCATCCTGGATTCCACTACTAGCCACTATCCATCTTTACTCACCATCTAGAAGAAAGTTACCAATAAGCTATGGATTTTATAATTAAGAATAACTAATTATATTTAATCTAATTGACTAAACCTTCAAACCACTTCTCCAATAATTCATTATTAATTTCTTATATAATTATAAACCTAGATAAATTCTTAATCATGTAAAGAGTCAAGTAACTATCCATCGATAACATTGGACGATTATTAAGTTACTTCACAAACTGAATGAAATCAAAAATGAGAATGAATGAATTTTCGAGTTCATTAGTCGATAGTTAATGTTTATTCAATAAGGTCTGAAAATCTTAACATTGATTTATTACGTTGTAACTATAGTAAGGTGATAAAGCAATGAAAATATTCAAATAACCTTATGATTTTGATGTCACTTTCATCCAACCTTTTAGAGCTTAGTAATTTTGGAAACTTGATTAGCTTTCCAAAGCCTATTATCAGGTTTCCCGTTTTAATATTATAGTCATATTCCCATGTAACCTCATATATCTGAGTTTAAATATATTCACACTAAAGGGTTACTTACTTACTTACTTAATTAATTAATTAATTAATTAATTACGCCTGTTACTCCCAATCGAGCATAAGCCGCCGACCAGCATTCTCCAACCCACTCTGTCCTGGGCCTTCCTTTCTAGTTCTATCCAGTTTTTGTTGATTCTTCTCATGTCTGTCTCTATTTCTCGACGTAATGTGTTATTTGGTCTTCCTCTTCTCCTTTGACCTTCAGGATTCTATGTGAGGGATTGTCTTGTGACGCAATCGGGTGATTTCCTCAATGTGTGCCCTATCCACTTCCAGCGCTTCTTCCCGATTTCTTCCTCCACTGGAATCTGGTTTGTTCTCTCCCACAGTAACTTATTGCTGATAGTGTCTGGTCAACAGATCCGAAGTATCTTGTGTAGACAACTGTTAATAAACACCTGTATCTTGTGGATGATGGCTTTCGTAGTTTTCCACGTCTCCGCCCCATACAGTAGAACTGTCTTGACATTTGTATTTAAAATTCCTATCTTGATTTTGGTTGACAATTGTTTTAAGTTCCAGATGTTCTTCAATTTTAAATATGCTGGTCTTACTTTGCCGATCCTCGCCCTCATATCTGCATCTGATACACCGGTTAATTTGTCCTGAAACGTTGTTCATAAAATTTATCATCTACAAAATCCTGATAATAAAATCCGAATGACTAAGTGAAATGAAGTCATAAAACAATGATACAGGGAAATGATACATGGAAGTTATTTTTTATTTTAATATTCCTACTCCGGCAACTTCCCTATTATTAATAGAGCCACTGACAAAATAATCTCTTGAAGAGTTTATCATGAATAGGGAAGACTGAAATAAAAAAATTATTGTTTCACGCGTTGTGTATAATTTATTGAGAAGGAAGCAAACATTTGATATATGAGAATTTTTAGAAGGGGGTTTTGTGGAGATTTTAGTAATTTTATATAGTTGAAATCATGAATCAATTGAAGCTAGACCACCATGTAAAACCTGGAAGAATTGGACTGTTGTTTCGTCCTATTGTGGGACTCCCCAGCAGTTCGCATCCACGATCCCGGCTCGCGAGATTCCAACCCAGGACCTATCAGTCTCTCGCGCGAGCGCTTAACCACTAGATCATTGAGCTAGCCGGCATCCAACGGTGTTATAGTATAACTTCAACCAATCCACAAAATTAAGACTGATATGTCCTGGGTTCGAATCTTGCGGTGCGGGATCGTGGATGCACATTGTTGAGGAGTCCCAAAATTGGACGAAATGGCCACCCAGTGCTTCCACGCTTTCCACGGTGGTCTAGCTTCAATCGATTCATGAATTCAACTATATAAAATATGAGAATTTTCTTGATAATCGTAACTGTGCATCACCAGTTGACCGATATTAAGGTCGTGAATCATTAAATTCTAGTTCACTGGTCTAAAGACAATATGCTTATAGTAAAAATTGAAGATCATAAGCTAATCTCCTAATGAATCACTTTTTTTTCTAAATTTCTAAATAATTAATGATACAATTTATTCTGAAAACCACTGAATTGTCATTTGAATTAGTATTTGACAGATGAAAAACAATGTTTTTCAGGGTTGAGAAGTAAACGAAAACTTGGTATTTAAATTGTTATAACTAAACTATATAACTGGTTATTGTGAAACGATCAATTTACTTGTAAACAACTCAGTTGCATAGTCAGTTAATCACAGCCTAGATAATTCTGTGATCAAGTCCCTGTAAGGATGGCTAGCTGGTAAACTCTAGTAAGTCTTAAGAAGCCCAGAAAGAGACGAAGACATTCCATCCAATTACTGCTATGAGAATATTCTAGAATGTCGACGTGTAGCTTCCCTATTGGATGGATAAGAATGACCCCTATGCGCCCATTGACTGTCCGCAATGATGATTTACTTTTAGCCAAAAAAACTCTAAATACATGAGATTTCTGTACTATATTTTGACACTGATTTGGGGAATAAAATTCCCACTTACTAGTTTTCTGTATTATCTCTTGCGACGTTGCAGGTTCGATCGTTCAAGTAGTACGCGGCATAGTAAGAATCAAAGCTCTCGATATAACACTCCCTAACTGTGAAACATGATTGTACTGGTTCGAAAACTACGGGTTATTCCAATCAATTAAGAAACACTCGAATGTCTTCTTAAGGCATACAAAGTAACAAGAATTCTAGGTTAAGCTGGGCTTTCTACCGATCCTGTCCAACTAACTGACATCAAAGAATATCTTGTCTTTTAATGGATAACAGTTAGTATATTTCAGTAGTTTAGCTAGTCAGCTTCATTTTAAAAAAATTACGAAAAGTTTAATCTCTTAAAAGAATTAGATATTTATTCTTTAATTAAAGTTTCAATATCTACTACCACTCAGGCTATAGTCATTTTGTATTGTAGTCTAAAATTTTATTGAGATAACTTTAGTTAAACTCTCAGAATTGATGAACGACAAAAGAATGACCAAAACGGACGATCTAATGGATTAAAATCCATTTTGTATTTTTGTTTACATCTTCCGATTGATATTTAGAACGAAAATTGATCAGTCTGTTATTGGCATATGTTCATTCTGTGAGAGTTGCCTTAATATTGCCTCAATTCACAAGCATTGTAAGCAAATATGGATGGTGGCTAGTAGTGGAATCCAGAACATGCGTTTCATCCTATCTGGAACTCGTCAGTCGGTTGTGCCTGCATCTTAGATTGAAGTCCACTCCGAGACTCGGACCCAAATACCACTCGCTTCAAACACCATTACGTTATCCACTTAGCTACTGAATCCTGATGTGAAGTCTCAGACATCAATGGGAAGATTCAAACAAACGATACAAAATGAATTTACACTTTACCTCATTGCACAAGCTAGTGGCTTTCAGGTTTCAGTAGCTAAGTGGAAAACGTAATAATGTTTGAAGCGAACTGTAATGGAATCGAGTCTCCAAGTGTGAACATCAACTGTATGATTCAGAGTCGTCCAAATGACGAGTCCCAAATAGGACGAAATGCGGGTCCCAGATTCCACTGCTAACCACCATCTATCTTTGCATCTAAGGGATGATGATTTCTTAAGAATGAATGAGTTTACTAAGTCAAATTTTCATTGTTTACTTTAATAAAAAATGATTCATGCATGATACGGTGAATTAAAAATATTTGCCAAAATCAAATTTCAAGGTCACTGGTTATTCTTTTAAAAATTGGCAACAAAACTAGAACGAAGCGACTGGCTATCTGATATATTCTAATTTCCAACTGATATTGGTTACTACAATCTATCTAAGGTTTTTTTATGAACTTAATTTTCTGATAAAATGTAATCTTAAATACTTGCACAGAAATGTTATTTTGTTCCGATAATTCGAGTAGTCATTTAGTTTTATTTAACCCCCTTTCTGATAATGATCATATGCTCACTAGTGACTGGCTTCAAGAGATATTTCCTGGATATCTAGTGAGAAGCAATAACCAGTGGAGTTCAATGAGGTCTGTTGTGAGATGGTAACTCACTGAAGACAATGATGGACGATGGGGGCGTTATCGTGAATTATTCAAAGTTAGACATTAACACCGTTGGATATAGTTCGGCTCAGTGGTATGGTGGTTAAGTAATCGCGTGCAAGACTGATAGGTTCTGGGTTCGAATCTCGCGAGGCGGGATCGTGAATGTACACTGCTGAGGAGTCCCACAATGAGATGAAATTACTGTCCAGTGCTTCCAGGTTTCCCATGGTGATCTAACTTCAATTGACTCATGATGTCAACTATAAAATTAATTTTTATTCACGAAAATTGTCTACTTTTACTACTAATAATAGTAATAATGATAATAAAAATAATAATCAACCTCTATTCAAGGTCATCTTTGTAGTTCTGCTCCAAACATCTAATCACAAATAACAATTAAAAAATGTTAGTAATTTTATACAGTTGAAATCATGCATCAATTGAAGTTAGATTAGCATGAAAAATCTGGAAGCACTGGATTACCCTTTCATCCTATTATGAGGAGGAGTCCTATAAACTTTAAATACTAAACATTCAACAACAGCATATCACTGCCCAAAACACGAATTGAATAATCATTTAAAATATTAAACTCTAAAAGAAACATTTAATTAAAGTTACTAACCTGGATTTTCCTTTTTTTTCTTTCTCTTCTTTATTATCTAGTTAAATGTCATTATGATTAACATCCGTTTTTTTTCTTTTTTCTTTTTCGTTTCTCTTTTTTTTCTTCGAGAAAACCATCCAAGTTTATTTTTCAAGCAAAAAAAAACAACTTACTTACTTACTTACTTACGCCTGTTACCCCTCGTCGAGGAGCATAGGCCGCTCACCAGCATTCTCCATTCAACTCTGTCCTGAGCCTTCCTTTCCAGTTCTTTCCAGTTACTATTCAGCCTTTTCAAAAACAAACAAACAAAAAATTAGTCTATCCAACTTAGTAGTCAGTTTTATTTGAATTGAATAAATTACTGAAACTCTATTTGATTGACTGATATTCAATTGGGCTCAGTTTGAATCCTTATTAGTAGTATATTTTTATTTATCATTTTTATTCATCTATTCATTCATTCATTTAATCTATTTCTATTTATTTTAAGTATAGACATCTATTCATTAATGAGTTCTGTATTTGTCCCGCTTCCTTCCCCCCGCCAGCACCCGAAATAACATAGAACTTATGGTGTATACTTTAACAACAAAAAAAAATAAGAAAAACGAATAAAATGGTACATACATCTATTCATCAATGAGTTCTGTATTTGTCCAGCCTCCTTCCCCCCGCCAGCACCCGAAATAACATAGAACTTATGGTGTATGGTGTATATCTAAACAACAATAAAAATGGAAAAAAGGTATATACATTATAAATGAGATGAAGAAAAATTTACGAAAGAAAATTGACATATTTTTAGTCACATTAGGTAGATAGGTAACTGTCATGTAAATAACATTTTACATAGTGAATGATAAAAACATGTCAAATTATGTTAAATTACTTATAGAATGTCAGCTGTCTATTTTTCTTTTTTCCTTTCTTCTCTTTTTTTTGGGGGGGGGAAATTCTTTTTGGCATCTTTTAAGAAAACTATCATACCCCACATTAGTACATCTCTCTTTCTCTCTCTCTCTCTCTAATATACAATTCTGATGAAATTTTAGACTTGATGCCGTATTAACTGACTGACTGACTAACTGAGTGAATGAATGAATGACTGAATGAATAATCCTTTTAAAGACATGTATATGTCAAAGTTCTTTACTATTTCAAAATGATCCATTTTTTTTTTAGATTTTTCTATTTCATGCTAAAATGAAAGAGACAGTAATGAATATTGAAAGAAATCACGTAAAAAAGAAAGAATGATAAAAGAAAAAATTTAAAGTGATGATATTAGTGTTGTAGGTGGTGATGATGATGGTTGTGGTGGTGGTGGTGGTGTGGGGGGTGTTGGATGATGCTACACGAAAATTTTGTTTTGTTTTGTTTGCTGATTTGAATCGTAATGACCTACTGGGTAAAACGAAACTAGACAAAAAAAAATGAAATAAACGAATAAGGGGTAATAGAATTCGAAATACATAAAGAGATTATACTTATTATGATTAGTATTGTTATTAAGTTCCTTTATACATAAATCTATGCATGACAGATCTTCAGAACACCTACATACTTACACCCTTATCCACTTATATATATATATATATATATATGCATACATAATGTGCATTGGGAAGAATGCTTTGAATCCATGATATAGTTTATACAAAGAAATGAAATAGAAACGAATTAGAAACGAACGAGAACATGTTACAATACTTGCAGAAAGAAGTAAGTTGAAATAGAAATTAAAATTTAAAAAAACCCATGGGGTGTTTTCAAAACTGTCTTTTCTTTGTCTTCTTCTTCTTCTTCTTCTTCAATGTTCAATCGTTTGATCAACTGTTTCGTGAATGAATTCAATGAATAAACCAATCTAAGAGATATTCTATAACCTCTTCTTTTCTAATGATAGATTTTTCTTTGTATATATTGAAGTGAATATACTTATGCCTTAAGTAGTGATGTAAGATAGATATGTAGTATGGAAATATGAATAAAATGAAAAATTGTTTCTTTTTTCTTTCTCTCTGTGTGTTCATTTGAAGGGAAAGAGAGAGAGAGAGACAGAGAGGGAGAGGAATAGTGAGAGAGAGAGAGGGAGGGAGGGAGAAAGGGAGAGTAAGCAACGAATGATAAATACAGATTTTTCTTATATAGGTGAAAATATTAATTAGTAAACTGATGAAAACTATTTTTTTTCTAATGATGTATAAATGTACATCAATTAGATGACAGTCGTTTACCCGATGAACTTTACATTTGTACATTAGATATATACAGAGATATATTTTTATTTTGTCTAGTTGAAATTGTTATTGTAGATTGTTGATATATTTCAATATGACATGTAAGATACTTTGTTACACTTAACATTTGTCAGAATGACAGATTTCATGGAGGGTGACAGAGGAGGGGGGGTAAAGGGAGGAATATTTCATATCAGCAGTCGATTTCTTTTTTCTTTGAAAGTAATTGACAGTCTTTTACAACAACTACTACTAGTGCTATTGAAATGGTTAGTTGAATAGTTGTTCGTTTTGATTTTAGTAAGTAAATTATTTTATTAGTTGAGATTATGAATCAATTGAAGATAGACCACCGTAGCTGACTGACTGACTGACTGAGACGACCGTAGAAAACCTGGAGGCACTGGACGGCCGCTTCGTCCTATTGTAAGACTCCTCAGCAGTGCAAATCCACGATCCTGCCTCGCGGGACTCAAAACCAGGACCTGTCGGTCTTACGCGCGAACGTTTAACCACTAGACCACTGAGCTGGCTTATATCTAACGGTGCTAATGTCTAACTTAAAATAATTCACGTTATTGCGCTACCATCCATCATCGTCTTCAGGGAGTTACTATCTCACAACAGACCCGATTGAATTCCACTAGTCACTGCTTCTCACTACAACTTCAGGAAATACCTCTTGAAGTTAGTCACTAGTGAGTATATTTCGATTAATATCAAAAGGGTTTTTTAAGACAAAAATACAGTATGAACATTTAATGTATTTAAATGATTCTAAATTAAAATTATAATGTGTATATTATTCAAGTTAGGTTTAAAGTATTATTCTGAGTAGGAGTAGGTTGGAAGAAAGCTAGGGGTGGCCAGAGCAAAACGTGGCACAAATCCATGAAGTAACTGACAATTGGACTGAGCCATGCTGGTAGGTGTAGACTACCGGGTTGGGATTCGTGAGATAATAGCAATCGATGGTTAGAGACCTTGAGTGACATGGCTGAAAATCGTTTGCAATGAAGAAGGTGCATCCACTCTTTATGTTCTACCAAATTCGAATCTTCTGAATGCTTCATATCTCTATCTTTTTTTCTCTTTTCAAATTTATTTCACTGTATTATACTCTTCAAACCTTAATCTTTCGGATTACTGCTTATACTTTAACTGTCTCTACTACTATGGGATTTGAATCGACAATTGCATCTCTGTGCTAATGTGGCATGACAACTCGAACTGATGTACGTACATATGAAGTTCCACGTTGTGACTGACTGAGATTAGTGTATTTTGTTGCTTACTGAATGAAGATTACTTTTGTGCATCATTTGAATATGAAAAGGTAGGCGCTAATTTCAAAAAATGAACTTACATGTTTGTTTTATTACTTGCATAAATAAGATTGATGTTCTAAAATTATGATATCATATATGAATTATGTACTGGGCGAGGGAATATAATAGTAGATTAGAGAAATTCTATCTTCCTTCCGATGTGATGTGTCAATTTAGCCGATTCTATATGTACTAAGCTGTACATTATTGATGACTAACTGTCTATGTTAGACCATATATATTATTAGTATTTCTAGCGTTAATGAAAATAAGGTTACCTGTTTTATGTTCTCTAAGAACGTAAGATTATTCTCGGTAGCATTTTTTCGGCAAGGTTGCCTTTTTCAAGATGGGGTTGCTGACCCCATGCCTAATCTCTCTCTTTTACTCTTTCTGGGGACCGGAAGTAAATCTAGAAAAGCTACAGGTGAAGAACTACTACAAACATTATCAAAAAAGTACAACTATTGATCAACAATTGTCTACGCGAGATAGTCAATGTTCGTTGATTGGATACCATCAGCAACAGCCTACTGTAGGAGAGGACAAACCAACTTCCAACTGAAGAGGAAATTAGATGTTGAATATGGATAGGAAGTACATTGCAAAAGTCATCAAACCATATCACGTAGCAATCAATAACTTGGAATCCTGAAGGGAAACGGAAACGAGGGAGATCAAGGAATACACTGTGTTGGGAATCGGAAGCAGACATGTGAACAATGAATAGCAATCGGAAACATCTGGAAAGGATTGTCCAGAACAGAGTTGAATCGAGAATGCTGGTGGATGGCCTATGCTCTTCAACAAGGGGTAATAAGCATAAGTAAATATGTAAAAGGACGTAAGATATCTGATATGGCTTAGTTACTGACTGAATTTTACTGGTATGCCTTCTATGACTGATTAGAATGTACACAAAGATTTTATGTTAATATATAAAGATAGTTTCTTTTGAAATCTTTGTGATTAATTAAATTAGTCCTGATTGACTTGAAAACTGAAAACAAACTAGAACACAACTTAGTATTGTTTGTTTGAATCTTCCCATCGATTTGTTAGAACTGCAACTGGTCAGTCTCTAATTGGCATATGTGCATACTGTGCGTATTGCCTCTATATACCTTAATCCATCTCTGCTAAACTAAAACACAGTTCATGGTCTTTAAAGTAAAAGCTTAAATTAGTATGTAAATATCTGTATACAATTCAAAATAAGATGAAAAGCTGCAAAATTTTATTCAAAAGCATACCTAATGTCATCTAGCTTGAAAGTAATAATGTAGATTTTGGACGATCATCAATATAATGAACTTACTTATATTTCACATCTAATAGTCTCAATCTACTAGAGTCAACAGAAAATGTATAACTTCATAACTTACATAACCTTAAGCTGAAACTAAGTCATCATCAAATGATGGCTCAACTTCGCTTGTCCTACCTGGTGGTCAGAATATTTTCTTTCCGTAGTAAATTTGAAGAACAAATAACACATGACAAGATAGACTTATATGTGGATGTAAAAAGAAGGACATGGTAAAATAAACAATGTGCAACTAGGTTATCACACTTACCGGCTTCACATAATCTACCGAATTAATCAACGTCAGCTATCGTCAGCATAATATAGAATTTGGCTTATGGTTCAATATTATCTCAGTTATCCTATAAGTTATTATCAGCAAACTTGCTGATGAAAATTTGTCAAATTTAACTATTTCATAATTTAAAAAAAAAATGAAAGTAGAAGGGGGTTTTGTGAAGATTTCATTATTTTCATAATTGAAATCATGTGTCAATTGAAGCTAGATTATGATGGTCTGAGGAGTCCCATATTGGGACGAAACAGCCGTCCAGTGCTTCTAACAATGATATTAGAATTGTTTTTTGTTTTTGTTTTATCAAAACTAGTAACAGACTATTTCAAAATCAAATTTTCATATTATTATACTGGATAAAGATGGATATGGTTCAGGTATAGACTGGTTAACTGATCATCTATTTGATATGAACCATAATTTATTGAATTATTCAAAAAGTATCAATCAATACGTTAGAATATAGACATAGATCATTTTGTTCTTCTCTAGTAATGAAACGTTTCTTTTTTTTTTTCTTCTTTTTTTTTACTGTCTACAATTATTCTTATTATAATTAATGTTGCTATACGGAATATTTCATTTTGAATATTTAATAAGGTAGAAACAAATTACAAAAAATCAGATGAGTCCCATAATAGGATGAAACGGCCGTCAAACAGTGCTTCCAAGTTTTCCATGGTGGTCTAGCTTAAATTTACTTATGATTTCAAATATAAAATCATTCATCTTTAAGCATGGTAAGTAAAAATGGATAGTGGCTAGCAGTGAAATCCAGTTTGATGCGCCACTTCGTCCTATTTGGAACTCGTCAATTGGATGTAATTCCATTTCAGAATTGATTTTCACTCTGGGACTCGAACCTAATACCTTTTGCTTCAAATGCCATTGCGTTATCCACTCGTCCACTGAGTCCTGATAGACACTTGCTTATGCAATAGGGTGAAATTTAAATTCACGTCATGAATTCCACTGCCAGCCACTATACATCTTTGCTTAACATGTTTGTGAATTTAGGCTATATCGAGGCAATACGCACAGTATGCACATATGCCAATTAGAGACTGACCCGTTGCAGTCCTAACACATTGATGGGAAGATTCAACACAAACAATACTAAGTGCATTCATCTTTAAGTTCATTTTATTATACCCATTATGAACATATATTATAAATGATTGTTTTTCACTAATAAAGATAATCCATCTTATACTTTGTTTATTATATAATCATACATGATATTAGACTCACTTACTTACTTATGTCTGTTACCCCTCGTCGAGGAGCATAGGCCGCCCACCAGCATTCTCCATCCAACCCTGTCCTGGGCAATCCATTCAATTTCTTTCTAATTGTTATTCATCGTTTTTATATCTGCTTCTATTTCCCAGTGTAATGTGTTCTTTAGCATTCCCCTTTTCTGATTCCCTTCCGTATTCCAAGTTAGGGATTGCCTCATGATGCAGTTTGGTGATTTCCTCAATGTATGTTCTATCCAATAAAATAAATAATGTAGTATCAATGTATTAATAACAGTAAGTATCAACGATTGTGAAATGTATACCATTTCAAATAATAATAGTAATAATACATCATACTTGTTAGTGGTTATCGCGACTCACTACCTTAGTAGATATTGTACTGGTGTGTAAATCAATATTTTATTTGGTTCGAGTTCGAACTGTGAATACCCAATTCTGAAAAATCATAAATGTCATATGAATGGTAACTGTTAGGATCCATTTATGGACTAACACTATACATATATTTCTATTGTATAATTGTTAAGTAACTAAACTATGCATATTCATTTTCCTCTTATCGAAAGCTTAATTTTGACCGATGGACTGTTATTATAGGATTTATCGTTCTTGAGTTGTGCCCAGTCTATTAATTACAGTCTCCTATATTCACATCGACTTTTGGCTAGGACTTTTACAAATGTTGTTTTCTATCTTGTGGTTTGATGTGATCTTTTTGGTTTGTATATAAACCCAGTATGTTTGAAATACATGATTCATATCACAGAAGCTGAGGTTGGTTTTCTGGACTCTAACAGTCAGGGCTAGCCAGCGAGAATGACCGATAAGGACTTTAGAGTGCTCGTACGGGTTTATGCGTCGTCAGTCCGGTTGATAAGTTATTGTTCTCTAATTGGCGGTATCATCACGTTATATATTAATAGAGCACAAGACCACAAGCTATAACAATTAACTAGATAGAACTCATGTCCTCAGTTCCATGATTTGTCGATGTCTGAAAATTTAACAAGAATTATTCAAAATTAAACTGCAACTATAAAATGTACTGGGAGAAAATAAGATTTATTGGGTTGTTTCGATGATAAACCTTATATATTTAATGCTTTTTGTGAAATATTATTTGAATGAAAGAAGTTAGCTGTGAAAACAGCAGTAATATCTACGAGTAACTTTAACTAAAAGATTAGGAAAAGTCAGTGGGTTTCAGTGGCGTCTACAGTACTAATAGGTGCTCGGGAACTAATCTTGTCTTGTTCTGAGGAGCTGAGGCAGCTGGAATTCATAGATGAAATGACTCAAAATTTCTCGGATTAGAATAGATTCATTCATTCTTTATCTTGGTAAATTAATATGATGTAACAGTTTGACTCAATAAACATTTTGGCAAAATAATATTTTAATAACTGACCATTATTCACATATATGTACTAGATAATTTATATCTGAATAATGACTTAAACAAGAAATATCTGATGGGACTGAAATTTTTGTCGTTCTATTGCAATGAACAGGACACGTGTGGGGACAATCTCACTAAAATCTGTTAACCATACAGTAAGCAGTTAATTTGCAAAATAACAATCAATTGACTTAATCGTGACCGTTCTTTCTGTAAATATCAGTCCATATTCTGTGATTTCATTGTTTATGCATATTCGTACCGATTGTGCTTTGTTCTTGTTCTTTCCTTATCGATCTCCTGCCAAAATACATTCTATGCCTGACCATCACCATATATTACTTATGTAGATTTAAGTAACCCATACTACACTATAGAAGACCATCTTTACAAGAACTCATATTTAACAAAATTTACTACTTATTAGAAGGGGTTTTGTGAAGATTTTATAGAGTTGAGATCATGAGTCAATTGAAGCTAGACCACCATGTCTCAATTTAGTGGATTGATTAAAGTTAGACATTAACACCGTTGGATGCCGGCTGGCTCAGTGGTCTATCGATTAAGTGCTCTGGCGCAAGACTGGTAGGTCCTGGGTTCGAATTTCGCACTGCTGAGGAGTCTCATACTAAGACGAAACGGCCTTCCAGTACTTCCAGGTTTTCCATGATGATCTAGCTTCAATTAACTCATGATCTCAACTCTATATAATTTAATACTGTTGACAATGAATGTATAAATTTTTTAAACAATCTACTCAAATAAATTAGGAATTAAAGAAAGAATCTAAGATAGTTCAGATGAAATCTAGTTGATAAATTGAAGCTGAATAGTTAATACTCTATTTTGAATTTAGTTAATCTGGGTTTTTTTTTGGCTAACAAACTAAGCCAGTCTTGTGTAACTTAGTTAACTTCTTGGCGTATTATCTAAATATCACTATTTATATTCCTTAATAGTATGTCATACATGGTTTAAATAATAATAATAATAAACAATAGAATACAGAAGTTAGATAGATAGTTGATAAGAAATTGGAGATGATAATACTTACAAGTAATCAATTCATTTGAGTAGAGAAATTCTTCTTGTAAACTAAAGAACTAAATGATATTTTATATAGGTGAGATCATGAGTTAATTGAAGCTAGACCACCATGGAAAACCTGGAAGTATTGGACGGCCATTTCGTCCTATTATGGGACTCCTCAGAAGTAAGCATCCATAATCTCGCTACACGAGTTTCGAACCTAGGACTTATCAGTCTTGCGCACGAGCGCTTAATCACTAGACCACTGAGCCAACCAGTATCCAACTGTGTTAAAGTCTAACCTCAACTGATCCACGAAAAACGATATTGGTTTTATTTTTTTCTATTAAGTTTGGTTGATAAGGTACTTGATTAGTTTCTAACACACTGAACGTTAATTATATCAGATGAAATAACTTTTAGCGGAGAAGAAAAAAATAGTTTTTTTCTTTGTACACATGGTTCCTTTTATCAACTTTTCACTTCGAAAAATGTAATACATACAAGAAGTTTTGATTGAGATTATGAATCGATCAATGTAAGACCACTATTGGAAACCTCGAAGCAGTTAATGGCTGTTTCATCCAAGTATGGGATTCCTTAGCAGTATTCATCCACTACTCCGTACGTAAGAATCGAATCCAAGACCTTTGATCTCGAGCGCGAAAAGTTTACCTCTAGACCACTGATTCGGGATTCGATTGTGTTAATGTCTAACTTCAAACACTCCACGATATTGCGCAACCATCTTCCACTTTCTTCGGTGGTTAACTACTTCGCACCCGACACGGATTAGCTTCACTGGTCACGTATTCTCATTAGAACTCCAAATATTAACTCCCGAACACACAAGAAGAATAACTATTTGAGTAATGTAGTATGAAATTGATTTAATTTCGTTGGGTTTTTATCAACTGATTAACAATGTGTTACATTTAATTATGAAAGAAATAAACAAGATTTAGCATATTTCGATTGATTTAAGGTTACGTATCAGTTAATGTTAATACTTGTCGTGATAGTAAAGATGAATTGTGTTTGGCAACGAGATCCAAAAAGCACATTTTATCCTGTTTATGATTCGTCAGATGAGGGTATTTACATCAGATTTAGTAGTTAATCCCAATAGGGGGAAACTCAAACCATTATTTTTATGTGGCTATCAGGACTCAGTGGCCGAGTGGATAACGCGATGGCGTTTGAAGTGAAAGGTATTGAGTTCGAGTCCCAGAATGAAAATCAACTCTGAGATGCAGGTACATCCAGCTGACGATTCCCAAATAAGAAGAAACGCGCGTCAAACTGGATTTCACTGCTAGCCACTATCCATATTTGCTTACCACGTAACTTAATATAGTTTGCTAGGAATGATAAGAATAGAAATAAAGGGGAGATAACCATGTAATGTATTCAAAAGTAAATGATTTATTCAAAGAAATATTTTAAAAATTACTTACAGTAATAGTAAAAGATCGCATGGTTGACTTTTGAATGATTAGATCACGTTATTTAATAAATTAATTAGTTATAAATGTTAATCTTATGAGGTTTTGACTTAACTACTTAAAGTAGGTTCAAGTTATTGGTTGAAAGATCCAGAATGATGTGTATTTTCCGGAAATTATATTTTTAAGGGTACGAAATCGTATTTCACTTTATCATTTAGTCCCTTACATCTACACTAAACAGGAACGTAGTTTCATATGTTCAATTGAAAGTCTAGTTTTGGATCATGAAATGGTCACTTTTTCACATTAACCCAGTCTATTTCAGATCAGGAGGTTGAAAATGTATGTACAGATTTTAAATAATTAATTAGAGTAGCCCATGGTTCTGTCGTTTGACGAAAGGATAAATAAGAAGCACCCATTATGGAGCTGTGTCTGTTATTATAACTAACTTCACATGTATTACTTTCTGAAAGAAAAGCGTACAGAGTGTTCACTATGTATCACCAGGTGTTTAAGTAATCAAACCTCTATGCTTGTTTAACTTTTATGAAGAATTTTGCCTCGTGAATAGTCTTGAAACAGATCGTTGAGTTCAGAGGCGAAGAACCGATTCAAAATGGTGTAGACGGTAAACTCGAGCCCTATTTCTTCGCACCATGTAATTACATAAAGTTCATTTACAATTATTCATACGTCGTAGGCAGCGAACGTACTGAAAAAATGTAACAAGGAAGGGAATTATGTTTTATGTTCCTTCTAATTCATGAATTCTGAGGTGTTACAAACTAGGTTGCATCATATCCACAGTATTCGTTCAGTTGTTCCCCTGGTAAAGTCATTCAATGATTGTAATCTATGACGATGCTAAGTATTTACCTAAATTTTTTAATGGTTTGGATTATCCCGTTGTTGATATTTTGACTGAATTGAGATCAGTTTTAGTTGGAATATGTGCTTCCATTGTGGGTTACCTCGATAAAATCATAATAAGTTTTTATAGAATAGGTGAGACGTGATTTAAATTAGACTTCATAATTCATGCTTCATCCTATTCGAGACTCATTAGATACCTGTATCTCATAGTTAATATTCACTCTTGGGATTCGAATTCAGTAACTTTCTCTTTAGATACCCAACGCGTTATTAGCTACTCAATTGTACAGTAGGTGTGAATTTCAACTTAATTTGTAACGATTTGAATTACCCCGTTTTTTGATGTTGGTTTATGCATTGGATGTTTGAATAGAAAGGTACTGGTTCAAATCTCTGGGTGACTACCAACTCAGATACAGGTACATGCAGCTTACAAGTCCAAAATAAGACTAAATGCACGTCATAGATCCCACTACCAACTACATTCCATTTATCTCATATTTACTCTAAAGTTAAACCTCAATATAATGGCGTAATTAGAAGTGAAATGTTATGGATTAACTTCATACAATTGTTGTTTCGTGTTTAAAATCTTTCTTAATTTTTGGATACATCTCGTTTTTGAAAGCTTTTTTAGATGATTAAATTGCCATGTAAACAAATAGCACAGGATGTAATGGTGCGTCATACACATAATACACAACTAACTTTACCGTTGTATCGTAAATGGATGTTATAAGTTGATACAAACGGTTATGTGAACTTATGCGACCTTTGGATATGTAACGATAACGTTATTGATTACTTATCATAGATTCATATATAACGAAACATGACCTTTCTTCTATATACATTTTATACATATATATGTGTGTAGTTGTCTCTATTCGTTTATAGTTATTACTCATTGCCCTATGTTAGTTATATAGAAGTTGGAACATAAATTTCTTTTAGTCAAGTGCTTGGAAAAACCTCTCCTATCAGCATTTATTTCATATCGTCTGTCTACTTTAATGTATGTATGAAACCTGTGTTCCCAAAACATTTACGTATTCAACTTATTCCGTTAGCACTAATGAAAGTTATTCAATGAATATATACGATATTATCATAGTTGAAAGCGTGAATCAATTGAAGCTAGACCACCAAGGAAACCTGGAAGTACTGGATGGTCGTTACGTCCTATTGTGGTACTCCTCAGCGGTGCGCGTCCACGATCCCGCACTCGCAAGACTCGAATCCATGACCTACCATTCTCGCGCCAGAGCACTTAACCGATAGACCACTGAGCCGGCATCCGATGGTGTTTATGTGTAACTCCAACCAATCCACGAAGTTGAGCAACCGTTCACCAATTGTTTTCAGTGAGTTCCTATCACAAAACAGACCTGGTTGAACTCCACTGGTCACTGCTTCTCACTAGAACTCCAGGATTTACCTCTCGAAGTCAGTCACTAGTGCGATAATAACTACGATATTAAGCAAGGATCTATATTCTTCGTTGGTTACCATTTTATGGTTTCAGATAAGCCGACAAATAGGTAAAAAAACGAGAAATAAAAATGTCATCTTGAATTAATTCTTTTCTCTTTATTCATTTATTTGTAATACAGATCGATAAAGAGCAATTCAGTTTTTATGGATAGAATAACGGATTATCTAGTCTAGACTTATGGGAATTGTGGTTAGAAACTGTTATTATTTATCAGAAGGGGTTTTTATGGATATTATAGTAATTTTAATAGTTTAGATCATGAGTCAATTGAAGCTAGACCATCATGGAAAACCTGGAAGCACTGGAGGGCCGTTTCGTCCTATTGTGATTGACTTCAAGAGATATTTCCTGGAGTTCTAGTGAGAAGCAGCGACCACTGGAGTTCAACTATGTCTGTTGTGTGACTGAAAACAATAGTGGATGTGTTGCTCAACTTCGTGGATTGGTTGAAATTAGACATTAACAGGACTGGATGCCGGCTCAATGGTCTAGAGTATAGGCGCTCTGGTGCGAGAATGGTAGGTCCTGGATTCGAATCTCACGATGCGGGATTGTGAGTACGCATTGCCGAGGAGTCCCACAATAGGATGAAACGGCCGTCAAGCAGTGATTCCAGGTTTTTCATGGCGGTCTATCTTCAATTGATTCATAATTTCAACTATGAAAAATGATTTTATACATTTTATATCATAGTATGAAATTATAAAGGCTACCGTTTTTTTATATATGATAAATGAAGCTTATTCTATTATCTTACAGTTAGGTCACATCTGTAGTATTGTTAATACCATAGACAATAGTAACATATAAGATTACTTTAGATTATATTAACTCGGATGAAATATTTTAAAGAATAGATTTGGGTTTTGCTCAAGATTTTAAGGGTAACACTATCGTGTATAAACGTATTACATATAATGGGAAATACCTTATACACGTATATATATATATATATATATACATATATATATATATATATATATATATATATATATATATATATATATATATATGGCGATCAAGTTTGCTTAGTGAATCAAATGGACAACATAACGTGATATAATCTATTTATCACTGATTATACCAATGATACCACTACTACTGCTACTACTACTACTACTATTACTACTACTACTACTATTACTACTACTACTACTACTACTACTACTACTACTATTACTACTATTACCGTTATTATTACTACTACCAATAATAAGTAGTAGTAGTAGTCAAAAGCGACTTTATTATTTGGAAAACAGATGTGAATTCATATATTGAAAAAAGATTCGTAGTAATTTATATATATATGATATGAAATTAAAGGGAAAGAGATGATGAAGAAGAAGAAGAAGAAGAAGAAGAAGAAGAAGAAGAAGAAGGAATGAACGAATGAACGAATGAATTAGTAGAAGAAGAAGAAATTTTTATTTTCACATTTATCATTAAGAACAAAAAAAATTAGGTTAACATAATATAATTAGGGTAACAGACTAACTGTCATCTTAGATAACTATGACTGATAATCTTATCTAATGATTAGGATTAATGATTCAAGGTGACGGAAAAATAATGTCGCTTTTTTGTAGTATTTAGGGATATATACACACAATAAATTCATTTAGTATTGTTTGTTTGAATCGACGGCGTTTGAAGCGAAAGGTACTGGGTTCGAGTCTCAGAGTGAATATCAACTTTGAGATGCAGGTACATCCACATGACGAGTCCCAAATAGGACGAAGTGGCGCGCGTCCTAGATTCCACTGCTAGCCATTATCCATCTTTGCTTACAATACACACAATAGTTTGGAATGTATTCTATTAGATATCCAATTAGAGTTTCTGGTCTTATTTAAAAATTAAATTGATCAATCATTGATTAAATTATCTGAGATGGCTGTTGATTGCATTAGATCGGTATATTTCAAAGTTGGAATCATGAGTCAATTGAAGCTAGATAACCATCGAAAACCTAGAAGCACTGGACGTCCGTTTCGTCCTATTATGGGACTCCTCAGCAGTGCGCACCCACGACCCCGCACTCGCGAGACTCGAACCCAGGACCTACCAGTTACGACCCACGGCCCTTAACCGATAGACCACTGAGCCGGCATATGAAATATACTGAAATCTCCACAAATCCCTTTCAGATCGGTATATGTCAATAAATGGAATCCTTAGGTGAATATCTCATGATTGTCTGTAACTATCAGCCCATCATGTGTATCAGATATATGTCTGTGATTTTAGATGATGAGCAATGGTATTTTGGCTTCACACTGAAAGTCAACACAAGAATTTAGTATACTCAACTGATAGGTTGTATAGGAAATGAAAATCTAATCACTAGATCCCACTGCTTATTATTTAGGAAAATAATTTATCCAAGGAATTATCATTCAGTCATCATGATATGCTTGAACTAAGTCGATTTCGAGGTAACGAATGAAGGCCAATGACACACTGACACGATAAGCTAATCTAATCTGTTGTCTCATGCCCCGCGAACTAGATGAAAAAAAGTCCAAGGCAAAGTAGGGGAATATATATTCTGTAAGCAGCCGAGTACAAGCAAGTCATAAGGGGAAAAACTCAAACGTATATATACAGCGATAATTAGTCCTTGTGCAGCATTGCAAAATGACACACTCAAAGCTACGACGGACCAATAGCATTTAAGATATTTTACAAGTGGGAAATACAACTTGAAGGTGAAAAGAGCGCCTTTGGCGCGAAAACAAGGAAATTCAAATTTTCAAAATAAAATTACAAAATTAAACCATTTACCAAGCATGTGCTGGGGATTTGACATCCCCAACACATCAATAGTTTAGATTGACAAATTAAGAATATTGGCTAAATTCGTTAATGAATTTTATAGTCGTTTCATAGAATGTAAAAAACAATCCATTAGTTTTTGCTGGAAACTTTTCCATAATCATAGCTTATGGCAATAATCACTGTGAGATATCATTCAAAACGTTTTAAATGTCATCTGATGCTTCCGTTAATAGAACTAAGGGAATAGTCATTTTCAAATAGTGCCTTCTAATAATGTCAACTATCAATTGTCTAGTAAGTAATTTTGTTTATAGTTAACCCTTAGGTTAATTGTACTATGTTTATTAATCCAATGTATACCATACGTTCGTTTGGTTTACAGGTTGAGAATACTTGCGTACTTGCAGCTGTTACGCCTCGATGAAGAGCATAGATCACTCACCATCATTCTCCATCCAACTCTGTACTGGGCAATCCTTTCAACTTGCTTTTCATTCTTTTGACGTTTGCTTCCAATTCCTGAAGCAATATGTTTCTTAGTCTTCCTCTTTTCCTTTCGTCTTCATTATTCAAAGTGAGTATTTGCCTCGTTATACAGTCTGATGATTTTCGTAATGAATGTCCTATGCACCTCCAGCTTGTCATAATTTTCTCTTCAGTTCGATGCTAGTTTGTTATCATCCACAGTAGTCTGTTGCTGATGGTATACGGTTGACGGACATTGTGTATCTTGCATAGACTACTGATTGTAAATACCTGTACTTTTTTGGTGGTGGTTGTAATAGTTCTACCGTAGAAAACAACCTTGCTAACAAAACTCTAAGTAGAATAAACAGGTTCAGATAACAAAGTAGTGGCTTGCACGATGTCACGAAACGTCAGGAAATCTAATTTTTCTACTTATTGGGATATTACAAATATCATCAGAAAGGGGTTATGTGGAGATTTAAGTAATTTTATATAGTTGAGACCATGAGTCAATTGAAGCTAGATCACCATCGAAAACCTGGAAGCACTGGACGGCCGTTTCGTTCTATTGTGGGACTCCTCAGCAGTGCGCATCCACGATCTCGCTTCATGAGATTCGAATCTAGGACCTATCAGTCTGACATGCGAGCGCTTAACCACTAGACCACTGCTCACCAGTGACTGGCTCCATGAGGTATTTCATGGAGTTCTAGTGAGAAGCAGTAACCATGTGGAGTTCAACCAGGTCTGTTGTGAGATAACAACTCATTGAACTCAATTGGTGAATGGCTTCTCGATTTCATGGATTGGTTGAAGTTGGCCATTAACACCGTTGGATACCGGTCGGCTCAGTGGTTTAGTGGCTAAGAGTTCGCTCGCGAGACTAATAGGTCTTTGGTTCGAATCTCGAGAGGTAAGATCATGAATGTACACTGCTGAAGAGTATCACAAGTGGACGAAACAGCCGTCAATCAGTGCTTCCAGATTTTTCATGATGATCTAACTTGAATTGGCTGATGATCACAATTTTATAATATTACAAATATATTATTCATTTATAACAATCAACCTAATGTTCAATTTATTCAAAATTATCATATCAAAACTTGATAATGATACCTATAAGAGTTCATTACTTAAGCAAATGTAGTTAATATGTCGTCAAGCTGTTCACACTGTGATGTATACGATATCTATATATATATAATCCATTTTTATAGTTTTATCAACTGAAAACATACAATCATAGTAACACAACAAATTTTTCAGTATTAAGTTGTCATAGACTTTGTATACATCATATATACTTTGTAACTAAGTGAAAAACTTATACACATTCCGTTCATATTTAGAAAAGAAAAAAAAAAGAGGTAATATATTTCAACCTAAATTTATGACATAAAAGTGTTTCAATTTCTCTATAACCCAGATACAATAATATTTATTGATTAATAAATTGTTATTATGATTATATGACGTAAAATTATTTAACATTAATACTTTATTAAAAGATTTTATTCATTAGTCTCTTCTTTAACTATTCATTCATTCAATTCATTGGTTTCGTCAAATTTTGTCAAATCTTATTATTATTATTATTATTATTATTATTATTATTAGTAGTAGTAGTAGTAGTAGTAGTAGTAACAGTAGTAGTAGTAGTAGTAGTAGTAGTAGCAGTAGCAGTAGTAGTACTAGTAGTAGTAGTAGTAGCAATAGTAGTAGTAGTAGTAGTAGTAGTAGTAGTAGCAGTAGTAGTAGTACTATTATGATAAATATCGATATGAACGTAAGAGTATGTAATTTTTTATTACTGAAAAAAAGAAATAATAGAATAGATTTAATGGAATGGATTATCCAGTTTGAGCTTTTATAATGGAAGACACAAAGTTAAAATCTCAGAGTGAATATCAACTCTGAAATTCAAGTTTATTCAACTGATGATTCTCAACAAGGACGAAACATATATTCAGCATTCTGTTCTTACTCATGTTAAGTTTGTTTCATAGAGTAGTAACAATATTTTCACTGATTTTCTGATACATTATATATGGATCAAAAGGGGTTTTGTAGAGATTTCAGTATTTTCATAGTAGAAATCATGAGTCAATTGAAGCTAGACCACCATCGAAAACCTGTAAGCACTGGATGGCCATTTGGTCCTATTATGGGACTCTT
Source organism: Schistosoma rodhaini (assembly GCA_944470415.2). Taxonomy (NCBI): domain Eukaryota; kingdom Metazoa; phylum Platyhelminthes; class Trematoda; order Strigeidida; family Schistosomatidae; genus Schistosoma; species Schistosoma rodhaini. The sequence goes on from OX104037.1 coordinate 39,848,076, forward strand.
CAATAGTTTACATCCACAATCCCGCACCGTGAGATTCGAACCCAAGACCTACCATTCTCGTGCCAGAGCACTTAAACGATAGACTACTAAGCCGACCGGTATCCAACGGTATTATTGTCTAACTTCAACCTATCCACGAAGTCTAAGCAACCGTTCATTGGTAGATCCTGGGTTCGAATCTCATGAGACGAGATCGTGGATGCACACTGTTGATGAGTCCCATAATAAGATGAAACGGTCGTCCAATGCTTCAAGGTTTTCCATGGTGGTCTAGCTTCATTTGACTCATGATTTCTACTATGAAAATACATTATATATGTGTATATATATAAGTTAATTCAGATTCATTTATATAATGATAAATGTGTCCGACAAACACATGCTGTGTTTACGTCAAAACTAGACATAGAAATAGTAGTAAAAGAAGGGAATTAATCAAAAACTGAACAACAAAAAAATAGCACAGCTAGTGAATGATTATGTAGTTCTATACAAATATGCATGAAATTTTCTTATATATATCTATTCAAATATGTTTCCTTATAGGTATAGTTATGCATTACTCTGATTGTTCTAGTATATTCTATACAATTCTGATGCTTAAAACGCTTATATGTATATGTAATTTGTATAACTTTAGTAGCTAAGAGTGATCTAAGAGTGATGTAAGAGTGATCTAAGAGTGATTGACATGTAGACATTTCCATAATATAAACATGTTTACCATATTGATATATAAAAGAATACAAACATATTCTATAATATATGTCTCTTCCTTTTTTATTTTGGTTACCATCTACTTTAATGATATACATCCATAGGATTAAAATAAGAATTCATTGGTAAATGTTATTGTTTCGCTTTACTTTTTTTCCCCAACTAACTGGATAGAATAATGGAAAAGAAAAGAGATTTAAAATGTGATTTTTCATTAGACCATTCGAATTAAGATGTTACGTAATCACACTATTGATAAGTATATGCAATCGATGAGGATTTATTACCTTTTAATGTTATGATGATGTTCTCACAATTGATTGATCATTATGTGGTGATCAATGTTATATGGATCAAGTCCTTGAATGTCCTCGATCAAGTTGCAATGTGGCCACTAGGCCAGGTGGCTCGACACTGAGTGAACTAGGTTGAGATAAGATGGTGGTTGGAGGTGGTAAACAGGAAACTATGGTCCAGAGTTTAGTGCTACTTGGCACTCGTCAGCAAAGTGTACCCTGTAATCTTTAGGGAATCGGTGCTCCGTGACGGACTTGATCCCGTGTCACACAGCTTCATAGTCAGAGACGTTACCACTGAGCTATCCGGACCGCATTGCAACTTGATCGATAGCATTCGATCTGCACTAGGAAGGACCCAGAAAGCTCAGTGGTAACGTCTCTGACTGTGAAGCTGGGTGACACGGAATCGAATTCGTCAGGGAGCACCAATCCCCTCATGATGATGCTCTGTTTGTTTTTTATCTGGTTTATTTGATTCATGTATACACACATATATGCATACGAGCACATATATATCAGGATAATGAACAATTGCAAGGATTTTGTTGTGTTTACTGTCAAAGAGTAAAAACTCATATTTTAAACAAACTAATACAAAATTTATAAGCAAAGATAGATGGTAGCTCGCAACAAAGTCTAGGACACGTGTTTCGTTCTATTTGGGACTAATCAGCTGGATGTACCTGCATCCCAGAATTGATGCTCATTGTACGTCTTATCCGCCTAACTACTGAGTATTGTTTAAATCTTCCAACTGACAGCATAAAATTTATTCATCAGAACCATTATTATTCATTTCAATGCTTTATCGTATACTCAAGAATTTGATTGAATAGCATCATGCTTACAGATCGAACCAAGGGATCTGAGTTCAATCACTTTATAGGATATTGTTTCTATATTATTGAAGAGCTCTATAGTAGGAATATTTCAGATAAGATGTGTTAACAACAACAAATAGTTGCAGTAAATTGTCAAAAGAACTGCTTGTCAATATAATGAAAAATTATAATAGAATCAACTAATTACTCCATATATAGAGGATTGATTTCATGAGTTAAGTGACAAAATAATTGTTGAAGATCTTGGCATTTTTTTTAACTATCCTTTTAGTTCTCATTGAATTCTATAGATTAAGTTGTAATGTTGCTACTAGTCAAAGGGAATGAACACTGAGTGTGTTATGTTTTAATGTAAGGTGGTTGGAGATATTTGACAAGAAATTATGAACCTAGGTTTCAAGGCATTTGATACTCACTGACAAGATTTATATTGTACATGCTAGTAAACTGACTACCTAAAAAGAGGCAAGTCATAAATAGTCTACAGTTAGTTACTTTTAATAACTGTCATAATAACGCGGTTTTCTTTATCAAATTGACGTGAAAAAAAACCCAAGAGTGAATAAGGCAGTGGTAAATAGGGAAAATTATCATACATTAGGAAACTAATGATTCCAAAAGTCAATAAAACTTTTGCTTAACATTTGTCATAGAACTTTAAGTAATATTTTATCCCTTGATTATATTATCTGTTTGTGTTATATAATGTTTAAAGTTAAAATATCGTGGATTAGTTATGATATCATTTGAAACCACGGAGCAATCGACAATAGGTTCCTCCTGATATCGGATTCTGCGACAGTGTTAACTTAGAACTCTAAGTAAATTACTAAACTACAGATTACTTATTTCTTTCCTTATTTTTGTATAGGACTTGTCAAAAGTGTACAGTCGTGATTAGACCAGAGATTAATTGAGGACTTATGGGTTTCATAGTGAGTGGTTAGGCTTTAGGCCACTAAGTCAGTATTCAATAGTTTAAATTTTTAGTAGGTAATTGTAGTCAAATAATTATTGCATCTAGTTCTTTATTTTAAAAAAAAATAATATGTAGACAGTCTCATTGATTAGTGTTGGACAACATTTAGAACTCATAACTTTTAGATAGGTCCTATCAGAGATATTCCATTCAGTATGTCTATAATTACATGAAAAGTTGTCAAATATATCTTGTACGTTTGTATTCATCACTGTATGTATATTTATTTTCACAAGGGATTTTGTGGATATTATAGTAATTTCAATAGTTGAGATCATGAGTCAATTGAAGTTAGATCACTATGGAAAAACTGGAAGCACTGGATGGTTGTTTCGTCTTATTGTGGGACTCTTCAGCAGTGCGCATCCACGATCGCGTCTCGCGAGACTCGGACCCAGGACCTATCAGTCTCGTGCGCGAGCACTTAATCTCTATTTGTTTATATTCTGATATAATGGAATTAAGTCATTACACTTGATTAAAATATCCATTTAAAAAAAGTTTATTAAACTGTTTCATATTAGAGTGATAATGCTAATAAGATTCTGAGGTTAAAGTCAGTTCTAACGTTTAATGTTATCAGATCATTGATGATTTTAATTTCCTAATTTGAACATTCCGAAAATAGAAAAGGATTAAGTGACCTAGATTTTAAGTAGAATTACAAAGGGCTCTGAAGTGTTAGATACTTTTCTCCCTTTCTTTATATCTGAGTTTTACTCGTTTTTCCCACTGAAGTTTGTTTGAAGTAATTAGAAGTATCCTCAAGACTATGTTAAAAAGTGTACTTATTCTCCTATTCTTAGCTACTAGTGTATTAACTGGTTTAGATAATTTTTTCTGGTTAGCTTTTTTTTAGCGAGTTGGTTTTCTACGGGATGGGGTCGCTAACCCCATGCCCAACCCTCCTCCTTTACACGGGCTTGGCACCGACATTAGCCCCCGAAGGAGCTGCAGGCGGAGTTGTGTTAACTATTATGATATAAATAAATCTAACATAAAATTGATGTTTATAGAAAAATCACTAAACCGTAAAGGAAATATCTAATAGGAATAATATATTTGTAAAATCTCAGGGAATGAATTTGAAGTAAATCCAACGTTTTACCTGACAATCTGGTCCAAACTTTTTCAAGGAAATGTTTCCTTGGATTTACTTCAAATTGATTCGCTGAGATTTTACAAATATCTTATTCCTACTTAATGTCTGACATCAACTCGCCGCCCAAATACTGTGAAACTGTTCGCTCTATTTTGACGAAAGTTCTTACGTAAAGGAAATATTCCTTATTGAATTTTTATACTCACTGAATGATGTTTTAAAGTTTAATGAACTATTCGCAATGCAAATATTCAGTCGTACATGAATTACACCCAATCTATTGATTACTGTTACCCCTATTCACAGCCAAATTTGGCTAAATCATGTACATATGTTATTTTCTATTTTATGGTACGATTTGGTCAGTATGATTAGTATATAAACTCAGTATGTTTGAAATATAATGATTCATATGGCAGAGGATGTTCTGGACTTAACTGACTGGGTTAGGCAGAAGCAGAACCGACAAGTACTCTAGACTGCTGGTCCAGTTTTCGTGTATCACTGTTCCAATCGATAATTCTGTGCTCTCTAATCGGCTGTCTTATCACGTCATACGCTCACAGGGCATCCACTCGGCCACAAGTTATAATAAATTTCAATATAGGAGTTACATCAACAGTTGTTTATTGAACGGTTAAATAATTGATTCCTAACCGCAAAAATTGAATGTTCTCTTTTAAACCATACATGTAACACAAGGACTTACATTTTGTGATGAGACAATTGTTTATCTTTGTCTAAGTTGTAGTATTTTCATAGTTGAAATCTTGAGTCAATTGAAGCTAGACAGCCATGGAAAACCTGGAGGCACTGGACGGCCGTTCTGTCCTATTATGGGACTCCTCAGGAGTGTGCACCCACGATCCCGCACTCGCGAAATTCGAACCCAGGACCTACCAGTCTCGCGCCGTAGCACTTAACCGACAGACCACTCAGCAGGCATCCAACGGTATTAATGTCTAACTTCAACCAATCCACGATTTTGAGCAACCGTTCACCAATTGTCTTCAGTTAATTGATATCTCTACAACAGACTTCGTTGAACTCAACTGGTCACTGCTTCCCACTATCTCTTGAAGTCAGTCACCAGTGAGCATATGATTATAGATCAGAAGGGATAATTTGTAGTAGTTCTAAGATTAATCTTAGTTTGTAGTTAGTGATCTTTTCCAATCAACTAAACTGTTTCAAATCACTTGATAGTATATACATTTCATTATCGATAATTAGTAGTACATAAAAGCCGTTATCTAAACCTATGAACAATACAAATACATATGAACATATGTGATATGCTTGAACTAAATCGATTTCCGCGGTAACGAACGAAAGCCAATGACACAATGACATGATAAGCTATTCTTATCTGTTGTCCTAGGCTCCGCTAACTAGATGAAGAAGTCCAAGGCAAGTAGGGGAATATATGTATTACGTTAGCAGCCGAGTACAAGCAATCAAATAAGGTAAAAAGTCAAGCGTATTTATACAGCAACAAATTGTCCTTGAGCATCATTAATAAATAGCACACACAAAGAAACAATGGACCAATAGCGTTTAAGATAGTTTACGAGTGGGAAATATGACGTGAAGATAAAAAGAGCGCGTTTGGCGCGAAAACAGCTAAATTCAAATTTCCAAAATTAAATTACAAAACTAAGCCATTTACCAAGTAAGTTCTGGGGATTTGACATCTAAGATTAATCTTATTGAGGTAAGGTGGTGGTTGGAGGTGGTCAACAGGGAACCCTGGACCCGGGTTTCGTGCTACTTGGCACTCATCAGCAAGGTGTACCTGTAATCTTTGAGAAAACTGATGCTTCACAGTCAGAGACGTTACCACTGAGCTATTCGGGCTGCGACCAACCTCCTGTAGGACTGAGATGTAATCACAATTGATTGATCACTGAGTGGTGATCAATGTCATGCATGTCAATTCCATCTTAGTGCTGATCAAATGATATCGATGAAGTTGCAATGTATCCACCACTTTAGATTAATCTTAATTTGTAGTTAATAATCTTTTCCAATCAATTAAACTGTTTCAAATCACTTGATAGTATATACATTTCATTATCGATAATTAGTAGTACATAAAAGCCGTTATCTAAACCAATGAACAATACAAATACATCTGAACATATGTATATAGATTATGCTTTAACCAAATAGTGTTGAAATAGACCATATTTACTATGTTTGTTCAGTATATGAATTTACTTTTTCTAATCGATCAGTCAGTAATTCAGTAAAATGTGAATAATTATACATCTGTTCATGTTATCAAGATTTACATCAACACAGTAGGGAAGAAAATTAACAGGATAAAAATCAAAAATGAATATCAGTAGGTGAAAACTAAACATATATAGAATTATTAAACCGATGCTATAAGGTTGAACTAGTCGGACTGGAGAATGTGACGCACCAGTAAAACATAAAACAAAACAAAACATGAATTCACTTAGTATTGTTTGTTTGGATCTTCCCATCGATGTGTTTAGGACTGCAACTGGTCAGTCTCTAATTGACAAATGTGCAGTCCTAAACACATCGATGGGAAGATCCAAACAAACAATACTAAGTGAATTCAAACTTCACCCCATCGCACAAGCAAGTGGCTATCAGGACTCAGTGGCCGAGTGGATAACGCGATGGCGTTTGAAGCGAGGGTACTGGGTTCCAGTCCCAGAGTGAACATCAACTCTGAGATGCAGGTACATCCAACTAAAGAGTCCCAAATAGGACGAAACGCGCGTCCTGGATTCCACTGCTAGCCACTATCCATCTCTGCAAAACAAAACATGGTTATTATTTGTCAGAATCTTATCAGTTTCATTGTTGATATCAAAATTAATTATTAAATATGTTCATAAAATGGTTGCTTGCAGATTTCATTGCATAGTAACTAGATTCAACTACACTCAAGTAATGGCTTCCAGGAGAGAATGATTTGAAATAATGATAATGATCATGTGCTCACTAGTGACTGGCTCCATGAGGTATTTCATGGAGTTCTAGTGAGAAGCAGTAACCAGTGAAATTCAAGCGGGTCTGTTGGGCAATATAAACTCACTGAAGATATTGGTGAATGGTTGCTCAACTTTGTGAATTGGTTGAAGTTAGACATTAACACCGTTGGATACCTGCCGGCTCAGTGTTCTGGTGGTTGAGCGCACGCGCGCGAAACTGATAGGTCCTGGGTTCGAATCTCATGAGGCGACATCGTGGATGCGCACTGTTGAAAAGCCCCACAATAGGACAAAATGGCCATCCAGTGTTTCCAGGTTTTCGATGGTGGTCTAGTTTCAATTGACTCTCAACTATATATGATTTGAAATAGCATAAATAAGTTCCCATACAGGAAACAATTACGTTTTAAAATGCAAGAATCCACAATGAACCACGAAAGCTTTATTTATCTTGTAAAAAGTGTATATGATGCTTAATTTTATTCGTTACCAGTTACAACTTGTTCAGTCTTTTAACCTGTTTTTAACTGAGTAGTAATGAGGCTAGACTTTCCCTGTGTTATCTTAACAATAATTTGTGTTTGTTTTTATTAATTAAGTTCAACTTACAGTTTGACGGAAACAGATGTGATCAAGGAATTGAATGCATAGACTAACATTTAAATTCATTATTTATGGGAACATAGAGAATTAATACATCTGTGCTACTATCACTGCTTATGAGCCATGTTATCCAGTCTCTGACCACAGATTATTATGAGTAACTCAAGGTTCCGTATCAAGAAGTTCACACCTATCACTATAACCCAGTTCTTAGCACGAAATATGGTTTTTCATGCTTGCCGTTTTGTTGATGAGGAATTTTATAATTGTGGCCATGGTGAAAAATATGTATTCATTAAACAAACTCCACTTATTATAAACAAAGATGGGTAGCCGCTGGCAGTGGAATTCAGAACGTCTTATCTGTGACTCATCACAGGGTGTACAAGTATCCCAGAGTTGATGTTGACTCCAGGACTCCAACCCAATACCGTTCGCTTCAAACGCTATTGTGTTATCCTTAGTTACTGAGCCCTGATAATCCCTAGAGTTTAGTGAAATTCAGTCCTAAACATCGATGGGGACATTTAAACAAACGATACAAAATGAATTAAAGCTTGGGTCCATTGCACAAGCTAGTGGCTATCATGACTCAATAGGTAAATAGATAACATGATAGCGTTTAAAGCAGACGATGATGGGTTGGAGTCCCGCGATGGACATCAACTCTGGAATACAGATACATTCGATTGACGAGTCGAAAATGGGACGAAACTTGCATCCTGGGTTCTATTACTAGCAGCCATCCATCTTTGCTAACAATGCTTGTGACTTAAGGCAATATCGAGGCAATACTAACAGTATGCACATATGCCAATTATAGACTGACCAGTTGCAGTACTAAATATCAATGGGAAGTTTGAAACAAGTAATACAAAATGATTTAAAACTTTTATTGGTGAAAATGGAATTGGATATTTCATTATCAACTTTTCAATAACTACTCAGGATAACTAGTTGCAACTTTCACATTTTTATTTATTCATGTTTCCAATATTTACTACTTTATTTCTTAATAAGTACTATAATTTACCCAATATCTTAATTTTTTCATGTTTTACTTTACTAGGTCATATGAAGATCAATTACCAATTTGCCAATACTAATTATCATCAATATAACTCCAATGGAAATAGTTCAAATTATATGAATATATTCAACTTATGGTAAATCAAAGAAAGTTTTGCTTTCTAAGATTTAAGTAGTTTCAATTTAAACCTTTCATGTCAGATATAACAACTTTTAAGTAACGATAATCTAATAATGTGTTGATGAACTGATGGACAGAGCCAAGAATGAACACTACATATATATGCTAATTAGTCAGTGAGACTTAAGGAAGTATTCAGTGATAATAGTCATATTCTATTGTCGTAATCTAAGATAATTTTTATTTGATTACTAAGTGTTTTTCAGTAAAGATTATAGTAGTTAAGATGGTTTACTAAACATCGAACGATTTTGAAATCATATCAACCTAAACATAATTAAAAGCAGGGTCGAACCTATGATCTTCAGACTTCATAACAAGTATGATATCAAAGAATTCAAATGAATACAGGATTGCAAATCCACACAGTTGAAGAATTTTAAACATAATGGAAATTTTATTAGCTGAGATCATGAATCAATTGAAGCTAGGCAACCATGGAAAACCTGAAAGCACTGGATGACCGTTTCGTCCTATTGTGGGACTCCTCAGCAATGAGCATCCACGATCCTGCATCGTGAGATATGAATGGCCATCCAGTTCTTCCAGATTTTCCATGGTTGCCTAGCTTCAATTGATTCATGATCTCAACTATTAAAATTACTATGATATTCACAAAAACCCTTCTGTTACTAAACAATTGAAATTGTTGATTATTGCTTGCCGGTAGTATTGTAATGAACAGAGCACTGGTTGTATTTAAGCAAACATTACAGACTATCTCGGCAAATTCTCATAACCAAACAATGAAGAGTCAATTTGCAAATTAAAAACCAATTGTTTCAATCTTCACTGTTTCTTCTCTTATTCCATTGCTCATGCATTTTCCAGACGTTTGCGTTTCATTTCAGTTCTTTCCTCATCGGTCTTCTGCGAAAATACATTCTATGTCTGACCCACACCATATACTACTTATATGGATATAAGTAGACCACACCACAGTATCCTTAAAGTGGATTGATCAAAATAACTTAATATTGTAGAAATAGATCTGAATATCGATAAATTGATAATTAACTTAAGTAATATCATAAACTTGATCCAGGTAGGTATCATTAACAAGTTTTGATTTGATAATTTCGAATAAATAAAGTATTGGGTAGACTGTTATAAATAAAGGCGGGATCGTGGATGCGTACTGCTGAGGAGTGTCATAATAGAACGAAACGGTCACCCAGTGTTTCCAGGTTTTACATAATGGTCTAGCTTTAATTGACTCATGATCTCAACTATATAAAATTACTAAAATCTCCACAAAACCCCTTTCTGATAATATTTGTAATATCCCGATCAGTAGAAAAATTAGATTTTCTGACGTTTCACGACTCAGTGTAAGCCACTTCTTCAGAGAATAAATAACCAAATTAACATTAATCCAAGTTTAAGTAGTACAACGGAACAACCCGAATATTAGGTGCGATCAATCAAAAAGACAGGTTTGAATAAATCAATGTCATGTTATTGGGATATTATAAATGTATTATTTATTTAATTCAGGTAGATTTCTATAGTACTATAGTGAACAAGATCACACAAATGGGGTCAACCGAATGTTGAAAGCGTGAGTCAATTGAAGCTAGACCACCATGGAAAACCTATAAGCACTGGACGGCTGTTTCGTCGTATTGTGCGACTCCTCAGCAGTATGCATCCAGATTTTCCATGATGTTCTTGCTTCAATTGACTAACGTTTTCAAATATTAAAAATATTTAATCTCCACAAAACCCCTTCTGATAATAATAATAATAATAATAATAACAACCGAATGTATTTGAATACAAATTTACAGAAAATTATAATAAAATCTGAGGACCATACATTAACTATTTCATTTACATAATATCAATCAATCATCTCAAACTTCATTGTTCATTCATTTTCTTATCAATCATTCTTTGTTCTTATTCTCTTTTCTTCGATCTACCGCTAGACATTTCACTCAATTAATAATACATACTACTTATAATACTTATTATTTATACTACTTATATCTATTGAAATCAGTAGCATACACTAAAGTACCTCTGAAATTAATGCATATGTATGTATAATGTTACGCAATTACTCTGTTATAAATAACAATCTGTTAACAACCTTTACACCTATAAAACAGAGATATATACATACATACATATATTTATTATCTAAGAAATATTATGATTATTTTGTCAATTAAGTAGGTTACAACATTGATGTTACCAATTCAATATAACCATTTCGTTTTTGTTGTTGTTGTTGTTGTTGTTGATCTTCTTAGTACTATGCCTTCATTTAATTGAATTTTTATACTTTCTGAGGTTAAAAATCATACATGTACAAAAAAGTTCTCTATGAATCAAATTTATTAAGTACTTCTCAAATGGGGATACAATGTAATGGATTCCACCAAAAAATAATAATAATCGATCAATCTTTTTTTTTTCTTCATTTTTCTTAACAATACTTGAATAAGTCATATTATTATCATTAGTAGTAGTAGTAGTAGAAGTGGTAGTAGTAGTAGAAGTGGTAGTAGGAGTAGGAGTAGGAGTAGTAGTAGTACCAATATAAGATAGATTGACCAATGTACATGATAGATAAGTTAATACCGATCATAATACATGTGATAAATTATGTTACTGAGTGAAACTCCACTTTATATATACAGATATAAATAGGAAATTATAGTTGATATATCGATTAGTATTATTATTTCTAGGTCATAAGATTTTGTTTATTTAAACAATTTGATGAGTATTCTATTTTAAATAATTATGAATGAATTAAATATTGAATAAATCATTAGTAAATTATATTTACTTACAAGAATAATAGTAATTTATTTAAAAATTAAACTGTTTCATGATTATCCTGAAGAAGATCAAACAAGTTTGAGGGACGAAACATTGGAATTATTATTTAAAATTTCAATTATTGAGATTATTTCAAATATAATGAATTATTATAATAATTGTAATAATTTATTATTATATCGATTATCATCAATGGTAAGTTTTTAATGTTTTTATTTAATAATAATAATGATCATATGCTCACTAATGACTACCTCCATAAGGTAATTGTTGGAGTTCTAGTGAGAAATCGTGACCAATGGAGCTAATCCATGTTAAGTAGAGACAGGTATCTACCTCAGTACAATGGAAAATGGTTGAGCAATTTCGTGGATTGGTTGAAGTTAGATATTAACATCATTGGATGCCAGTCGGCTCAGTGGTCTATCAGTTAAGTGTTCTGGCGAGAGACTGTTAGATACTGGGTTCTAATCTTAAGATGCGGGATCGTGGGTAAGCACTCTTGAGGAGTCTCATAATAGGACGAAACGGCCGTCCAGTGCTCCGAGGTTTTTCATGATGGTCTAGCTTCAATTGACTCATGATTTCATTTATAAAATGATTAAATAATATTTGATCATTTCATATTACTAACCAATTTTGTTTGGTTTTATTCATTACAGACTTCATCTTCTATAATTTGTGAATCATTCAATTCAGATATTCCATATTCTGAATTGACTCCAATTGATTTAAATACTACTACTAGTAGTACTACTTCTACGAATACAACTACATTATCATCTAATATTATAGATCCTATTACTACTACTCCTGCTACTACTCCTGCTACTGCTACTACTACTATAAATGATTTAGAAAGTAGTATAATTCATGAAAATAGTAATATACCTATACGATGTAAATCATTAGAAATAAAATCAACTGAAAAATCTTCTACATCAAAGAAACGTCATCGAAGTACTATTGATAATCAATGGAATCGTTCTAATTCAATGAATACTTTATTAAATTTAAAATATCATCATACAAAGAATAATCTATGTCTACCGCTTAATGAAGAACAAAAACATCAAGAAGAATGTATGATCGATGTAAAGAAACGTAAAACTATGGATGATAATGTAAGTAGTTATGATCTGATTAATATGATCTTACTATTATTATTATTATGCTTATTTTATATGGCTAAGATCATGAGTCAATTGAAGCTAGACCACCTTGGTGAACCTGAAAGCACTGAACGGCTGTGGTCCAGCTTCAATCGACTCATGATTTTAATTACTAAAATCTCCACGAAAACCCCTTTGTGATATTATTATTATGGTGTACAGAGTTCATTATGATCAATAATATAACGCATATCAGATAAGTTAGTTGTTTAAATTAGAAAAGATGTCAGGACATTTGAACATTTCAATAACGGTACAATCATAGATTTGTTTTTATCAGACTCTACCTGAAAAGCTTAATCGACATATATTAGTTTATAATAAGTAAGCTATTTGATCTGACTTTGATCAAAAGGATGATATGTATATACACAAATGACGTTTAGAATCTAATGGAAAGCTCAATTTCCATAGGATTTCCAGTGAAAGAAATCAATTCATAAATTGTACCTAGTTTTATCTTAATCATTTGATTTAGTTTAATTGGATCTTGTTGAGAGACTAATGTCACTTGATATGAATAGTTAAATAGTTTTCATTCAGTTGATAGTTTATGGTCAAAGTAAAATTGAAATTTGAATGATACATAAGTTTTTAAACTGAGTAGATATTGTGGGGACAGTGAAAAGTCACTGAGCCCTAACCGAATCATCATGCAGTTGGGTAACTGAATAACGAACAGTTCACTGATCCCCGTTTAGGTTAAGTACAATCAACGCTCATCAGTTAATTGTACGTCACGGACTGGCCCATGTGTTGGTGGCCACGCTTTCGCTTGTACCTACTTTAACTGATATATTTCTGTAATAACTTCCTCTGTATGGTACGATCTTCAAAGCATACAATGATACGACGAAGGGGTAGCCCATGTTGGATGCTGACTATGAAGTATGACTTCGACGTTAGCTGTTGGTCGAACCATTCCCGTCTGATTCGAGTAGGCCCCAAACCATTTGACAGAGATCATCCACGCTGGTGATCTACAATACGTTGTCTCGTTACTTCAATCGGAATACACTTGCAACTTTGCGATTGATTTTCAATAAAATCATGTAGATACTTACTTCAGTTATCTTGCGAAAATTCAGTCAAGAAGTATTCTTCAAAGTAGATTAGTTAAATCTGGTATCGCTTTTCCAGATTAACTAATTATATATATTACTATTAATATCAGAAGAGTTTTTGTGGATATTATAGTCATTTTAACAGTTGAGATCATGAATCGAATCTCACGAGGCGAGATCATGGATGCGCACTGCTGAGGAGTCTCACAGTAGGACGAAACAGCCGTCCAATGCTTCTAAGTTTTCCATGATGGTCTAGCTTCAATTGATTCGTGATCTCAACTGTTACAATATATTATTAACTTAACTCTGAGTATTTCTTTTTTATGGACATCACTTATGGGAATAAAAAGATGTTCATTTTAATAGATTTGGAGAATTAATCACAAGAACAAGTTAGCTACGTCCTTTGATTTTTCTATATATGAAGGACGCTGTTATTTCCACTTTAATTTTTACCCCCAATATTGCCAATACAGTTTAATGAAAGATTCTTGTCAGGAAGCCCTGTATGATATAGGTTTCACACTAATTGATGTTCAGCAGAAAGTTATATCTACAATCTTGAGGAAATAGATGTTTCACATAGGTTTCAAACTCTTGTCACCAAATATCGCTGACATTTCATTCGATAACTAACCTCTTATACAACTGAGGTGTATTCTAACTAATTGATCATTTGATAGTACAGAGTAAAAGTATATTTCCTAGCCGACATTTCTAACTATAAACCTAAATCTGAATCATAATTCCGAATTCTAACTCCAAAATCTAACCCTAACTATTCTTTTTTTGGGTTTTTATATAATAAATTATTGGTCCATGTCACTTGCACTCTAATTGACTAAAGTTTAACTTCATTTTCTCAAAGTTATCTCAAAAGCTAGTCAATGTCGTCAGTGAAGTATAATTTTATCACAGTATAACAGTGTCATATTGTAGTGTGGTCTACTTATAGTCATATAAGTAGTATATGGAGATGGTCAGATATAGAATGTATTTTGGCAGAAGATCGATAAGGAGAGAACTGAAATGAAGCGCAATTGTTAGGAAAATGCATGAACAATGAAATTAGAGAAGATGAAGTGATATTTACAGAAGGAACAGGGAAGATTGAAACAATTGGTTGTTATTTTGCAAATTAACTGTTTTACTGTATGGTTATCAGAATTTAGTGAGATAGTCTATAATTTGTGCTTAAATACATTCGATTGTCCCCACTCGTGTTCTTGTTCACTACAATATTGCCTACTTCTTGATGTTCATTGAATTCTACTGATCAGCTTAGCAATGCTGATCGTTTAGCCTAGTAGACATATTGCAACTTAATACATAGGATCTAACGAGTACTAAAGAATATACTTAGTAACCATATCGACTGAGATTTAGAAATTGAATTCCTCATTAATACAACTTTGAATCATCGTTGATTCAACGATTCTGATTCTGCTTTCTTTTCATTCATTCATTAGATGCTTCAAGTTGATACAATGATTCCTGAATCATCAGTTTATAATTATACTACTAATAAACCATATGAATATGAAGAATCAATTCATGATTATCCAAAATTTAAATCTTTTAATCAACAATTAAATATGAATAGAACCTATTCATCACATTGGATGAATTCATATGAACAATTGGACAGTAATAAAGAAGAATTGACAAATGAACTATCTACCAATCGTATACCATTAAAACAATCAATGAAAAAGGGCTCTACACGTGATAATATATCGAAAACATTGACTAATTATGATAATAATGGTAATTGGAATACTTTCAATGATACAATGAATGTGAATCATCCTAAAGTTGAAGTGGATAATGAATTATCATCTGCGTCGGAGCTTACAACTGCTGCGTATAATGTTAGTTAGTGAATTGACTAATGAAGATTATTCTATTATATAATTTAAACGGGAATTTTATCATAGAGTGACATAGTACTAGGTTTACTGTGTGGCGTTGAAAATCTTGACGGTTGATTTTGTGTTTGAAGTAAGCAAGTGTCTCGTAGGGTAATAGATCTCAAATATGGATAAAATGGATATATTCAAGTCTGGACTGGTCATAATGATTTTAAAAAAAATATATATGGATCCTTGAAGAACAGAAATCATCGGCTTTTGCAGTTAACAAACTTATTTTAATAGTTGAATTTATAAGTCGATCTAAACTAGACCACCAGTGAAATCCTGAAAGCACTGGACGACCTCTTCATATAGGATCGTGGATATGCACTTCTGAGGATTGCCATACTAGGAGGAAACGGCAGTCTAGGGCTTCCAAGTTTTTAATGGTGTTCTAATTTAGATTTGCCCATTAATTCAACTATTAAAATAACTACAATCTCCACCAAAATCCATTCTGATAACACATTTATGTATATAGTTATGGAAGTTAAGTGATCATGTTATCTCGCACAACTCAACTGTTATTTTCAAAAATTCTAATGTAATTATTGCTAATCAAGTCAAGTGAAATTCGATCAGTCGGTTCAGAAATATTGGAACACTTAGACGACTAACACTGTTCTTAGATTCTCTTTGATTGAACTGCTATGAAGATCAGTTGGCGGCCTGCTTAAACATCTGGGCTACTTGTTCCTGTCATTTGGATATTTTAACAAGTTATCTAATTTTGTTTGTTATAATACATCATAATCGCACAACCTATTCAGGTGCTTTTCTGAAAAGTGTACAACCTTTCGCTGTAAAGGTTACATATAGCCTAATCAGAGATATCGTGGTTGCTGGTAGTATACAGAGAAAAGAATATACATTATTCAAATGTCGATTGACTGAACTGCTAACTTCTAACTGGAGATCACTCAATATTTATCGTCAGGATTGACTAAGAAGTAAGAAATGGAAACTTGTTGAAATACTTTGTGCTGAAGATTTTATATGCTATTGAATAAAACTAATAATCATAATAATAATAAAAACCATTGAGCGTCAGTGATATAGAACGGAAGAAACTCATATTTTATATAAAATTCGATGAGTTTCAACTTTCAAGCTGGAGTTTAAAGATTTCCATATCGATTTCAGTTGATTCATTCTATCGAGTAATTATACGCAGTACATCTTTTGTGTTAAGGGTTATTTGTAGCTAACTTCATTATGTGATGGAAACCAACTTCATGTGATCGATTTAATCATCCTTCTGATGCTAAAAATTTGAACAATACTTCGTGGTTCTTAACTAGTTATGAATGACTAATTCGAACACTTCATCCTAGACTAATAAATAGACATGATTACTTATCTTTATCTAAATAAATCAGTTTTGAATCACTATTCACCTAATTCGGTGTTGGCTTCCGAACAGTATCATAAGGTTTCAAGTTAAAATAAAGCTTTAATTCAATCACACGAAAACATTCTTGATTAATTAGCTGTTTACGTATATAGCTCACCATTAACTTGTTTCCATATTATTCTTCATTTCTATGACGAGCTTTTACTTTTGATTATGTCTTCATGTACTTCATGTAAGAAATTGTATGACATATTACGGAGGACTAAAATCAGTAGCATTACGTAGCATTACGCGTCGTGATAATCGGTGTTTAGGCATACCTAACACGTAGCCTAATCATTTCAGTCGATCTAGATTCAAAACCTTATCAACTGACTAACCATCATTCACTAATAACTTGCATTTGACCTCACTATTACTTACCCGGTTGACAGCCATAAAGTAAAACAGAACGAACTGCCACACAGTCTACTCTTCCTTTTATTGATAGAGGGATATCTCACAGTCGCCATAGGTGACGTAATGTGGCAAAGACCAAACGAGCTTTTTGGATCTGTTCTGAGATTTCGTCAGACACAAACCCATTGGGAAAGAGAACTAAGATGCTTACATAATCGAAAACGTCCGTCGGACAATGAGGCTAAATCTCAGATCTAGTGAGCTAATTAGTTTTGGACAAGCATCCAAGTGTATGTAGAAGATCATATGCCACACTACAATATCTCTGCACCGTGAGGACATTTTGTACAAAGTGATCTCCATCTTTACCCTCAGTGTTTTATATTCTATGTCATAGTAATTAATAGTTAAAATAGTAACAAAAAAGATGATTCACTGGACGCTTGTTGAAATACCCGGTTTCAATGTAACTCTTTGTGTAACAACTGACAAACAGACAGTCCCTAATATAATGCTCCATGTTTCAGTAATTATCGGAGTTCATCAATCAACATATAAACTGTCGCTACTGAAGTACTGTATGATGTTGAGGTTCATTTGAAATAGGAGGGATGTTTAGAAATGCAAGTAAATTTTACAGTCTGTAGTATTTTTAAAGAGTTTACTGAATATAGTATTTGTTTAATCATGTACATTTCATTTTTATTGACTTTTTGTACAAAGTGAGCTTTATTTAATTACTAAGTATGCATAATTACAAAACCTTCCTCGACACTATGAAGTTCCTGAGAAGACTATCAACATTATCCAGAATTTATACGACGGACTGCAGTGCAATGTTTTGCATTAAGGACAGCTGACAGATACATTCCAAGTAAGGACCGGATTCAGACAAGGCTGTCCACTATCCCCCTCACTCTTTCTTCTGGTGATTGACTGGATTATATAGCCCTCGATATTTGAGGGGAAACACGGAATACAATGGACATCTCAGAATCAATTAGACGATTTGGACTTCGCAGATAAACTAGCCCTTCTATTCCATACACATGAACAAATGCAGACGAAGACAACTAATGTAGCAGCAGCCTGTGAATCAATGGGCCTCAACATGCACAAAGGGAAAAGCAAGATTCTCAAATACAACACAAGAACACCAACCCAATCACACTTGATGGCGAAACCCTTGAAGAGGTGGAAACATTCACGTACCTGGGAAGCATCATTGATAAACAAGGAAGACTGGATGCAAATGTAAAGGAGAGGATTGGCAAAGCAAGGGCAACATTCCTACAATTGAAGAACATGTGGAACTCAACACAACTCTCAACTAATCGCAAAGTGAGAATCTACAATACGAACGTCAATACAGTCTCACTGTACGGAGCTGAAACGTGGAGAACTACTACATCCATCGTGAAGAAGGTACAAGTGTTTATAAACAGTTGTCTATGCGAGATACTCAATATCCGTTAGCTGGATACCATCAGCAACAGCCTTCTGTAGGAGAGGACAAACCAGCTTCCAGTTGAAGAGGAAATTATGAAAAGATATTGGAAGTGAATAGGAAATCACCAAACTGCATCACGAGGCAAGCCCTAACTTGGAATCCGGAAGGGAAGCGGAAAGGAGGAAGGCCAAAGAACACATTACTCTAGGAAATAGAAGGAGATATGAAAAGGATAAATAGCAACTGGAAAGGATTGCACAGGACAGAGTTGGGTGGAGAATACTAATGTGCAGCCTATGCTCCTCCACGAGGGATAGCAGGCGTAAGTAAATAAGTAAGTATACATAACTAACAGTTCATATTTTTGAGACTTTCAATATTAATAATATTCTACCAACCCAATTTTTGACGCTTAACGTACATTTCAAATGTGAAAATTCCTCTTTAATAATCTTTATAACCTCTTTTTCCACAACAGAGTTTTGTACGTCGTGTAGTTGATGATACATTGGATCGTACAGTGACATTTTGTGAACAACCACGACACGCTATAACAGCTTTAGAAAATATCTGTACAAGAGCATGGCCCCAATTAGAAGTGAAACGTCATCGTACTCGAATACGTGCTTATCTTAAAGCATGTAGACGTAATTCAAAAAAGAATAAAGGTCAAATCAATATGAAAGAACCACCTGCAAATGGCTTGTCAATTGAAGCTCGACAGCTTGTATCAAAAGCGTTAACTTTGGTAGCTGGGGATTTAGACTACTTAAGACAAGTAAGTAGTTGATTTATTGGAAGTTAATTAATACTGGTATGATTTTATGGATTAGAATTAAACTCTATGGTCACACCCCTTACTATGATATTGTGTATTGCTAGTTTAAAATTAAAAGTCATTGACAACTTGTTTATCAGTGCAAAAATTAAATTATACAGGAATGTCAGATTAGCAGACGAAAATTTACCCTGCTAGAAGATCAACAAATCAGTGCTGAGGGACTGTTCATAGTTCCATATGTAAGCTTTATAAACGTGACAAAGGCCCTTGTAAAAAGTTTTTATATGGTACTTAAATTTTTAGATATTGATTTGAAAAATTCTGCAGTGCAATCACTATGAAATCGATTAAGGTGGTTTGTAGGGTCTGTCAATTTCATTTATATAGTGACAAGACTAATAAGGTATGTTCTATTTAATCATGATAAAAAGTTAAGTCAAGCAAAGTCTTATGGTTTAAGTCAGTAATCAACCCTAGTTAGATAACACTATATATTAGTTTCGTTCAACTCCTAAACAGTATGCATCCACAAGCTCACTGGGGATCACACAGTCAGAGTTCAGGTATTGCGGTAAAAGTTTGAAGACTAGATCACTGACCAACAATCCAATGGTTTAACTGTATAACTCCAATCATATTTAAAAACTATGTTTTTGCGTTATCATCAGGGAACTTTCTAATGCCAGACATCAATGAACTCCACTGGTCACAACTTTCCAGCGTTTATCAACATGGGGTTGTAGCGATTATTGAGTTTTGATTGAGATCATGAATCGATCAATGTTAGACCACCATTCAAAACCTGGAAGCACTGAATTATCATTTCGTCCTAGTACGGGACTCCTCAGCAATGCGTCCACGATCCCACAAGCGGGATTCGAACCCAGTACTTTCGGCCTCGCGCGCGAACACTGCTGAGGAGTCCTTTACTAGGACAAAACGGTCGTCCAGTGCTTTCAGGTTTCAAATGTTAGTCTAAGGTTAGTTCATTATGTAAACTATGAAAAGAAATTAACGATCCTCATAAACACCTGTACCTTTCATGAAAGTAAACTATTGAATTTACTTCTTTTTTTTATTTAGACAATGCAAGCAGAGAAAGTTAAAAATGGATCATTATTTTCCTCCTCAAAATTAGACAATTCAAGTGAGAAATCATACTCAACCACATCCACCACTAGTAAACGATCTCCTGCAAGTTATACATCAAAAATGAATTTATCCACCATAACAACAACAACAGCAGCAGTAGCAGTAGGAACAGCGAACAGTTTAGATTTCACAGAGATTTCTAAACAAAGACATGATCAATATGAAACTTACGGCGGTGGTAATAAGTTAAAATTTAATAATAATAATAATAATAATGATAATAATAACCATGGTAATAAAAATCTTTGGAATATATCCAATAATCTATTAAATGATATTATCAATAATACATCATTCCCATTTACTGATCCATTATTTTGGTCGAATTCATTCATTCAAAATACTAATTTAGATGGGAATTATTTAGCCACTGCAGCAGCGGCAGCAGCTGCTGCTACAGCGATGGCTGCTGTTAATCCAGCTAATCTATTGAAATTATTACCAGCTTCAATACAATTAAACAATAACACATATCCATCTACTAATATTATTACGACTACGACTGGTACTACTACTACTACTAGTACTTCCTATTCTTTAACTACTTCACCTTTCACATCATCGTCATCATCATCAGTATTTTCAAATTCGCCTAGATTATTGAATCATGACAATGTGAATAATGGTGAAAATATCAATCTTACTACTACTACTAATACTACTACTAATAATAATAATAGTAATATGGATTGTGATGTGAAACATGATCAGCTAACTATACAGGGAAAATACTCTAAACGAAATAAATTACAATCAAATTCAACATGGTTTGATGATGATCATCTGCTTCAGATCAGTACTAACAATGGTATCCATGGTAACTCCTTGAGTCCTAAATTGAATGAGTCTAAATTTACATTATCCAATAAAGATTTTAATATAGAATCCGAAATAAGTAGACAATCTAATTTAATGAACTTGTATCGTTTATATTTCTCAAATGATCCAAGTCATAACAATAATCATTATAATAATGATTTAACTGACTGTTCACCACCGCCTGCACATATTAGTTCAATTCAATATAGTCCGATAATTAATCAAATATTAGACAGATTAACGGATTCATCATTGTTAACTCATGTAAGTTGATTGTTTTATTTTTTAGAACTGATTGTTATCCTGGATAAATTCATTTATACTTTCTTATCAAATCGTAGGTTCTGTTATATCTTGAACTTAGATTTTTAGTATGTCGCGTAATACTTGAGCAATCGAATGCTAGAACCCTCCCAAGTCGCAAAATGATAAGAAGACAGAAGACTAGTAAGTAAGAATGTTATTCCCAAAGCTGTGTCAAATATAGTACAAAAATCTCATGTATTTATAGTTTTTTGGCTTAAAGTAAATCATCATTTCGGATAGCCAGTAGGCACATAGGGGGTCCTTCTTATTCAACCAATAGGAGAGCTACACATTGACATCCTAGAATGTTCCTCTAGCTGTGAATGTCTTCGGCTCTTTCTGGGCTTCTTGAGGCTTCTTTGAGTTTGCCAATGAGCCATCCTTACATGTTCTTACTGGTAGAGAGGAAACAAAAGTAGTTAGTCAGTACTCTTTGGTGTAATGTTAGTGATACTGCTGACAGTAAAAGATTATGAAGTGAAGAGTTCATTTTTGGTATACAGAACATATATGTTGCCTATATGTGTACAATATTCAAACAGTCTATTGATTTTAATATGCAGTGAACTCTTTCATTTTAAGCATACATATTCCGACCAGAAAGGATTTCATTTGAGAATCCATTATTATTTCTCTCTGGTGGTGACTTTCACTTATAGACTGATGTTGAATATTTAAGTGCATTCCATGAATAACTTTCGTACATTTCTGAATACAAGGCCTCCTTCTATTTTACGCTGTGATAGTGATTGATAAAATTTGTCAGTAGTCTCGTTTATAGGGACTTTAGTAAGCAAGGAATGCATTTATAGCATACATATGATTAGACTACAGGAAGTAATTGTTTTGATATTTAGTCCAAGTCACATTTTGTGTATATTTTCAGATGCATTTATTCTCACAAAGCAACTAGTTGTTTCCACTTGTGAAACTTCTAGTCTGAGCCATGTTGGCAAATGCAGATTACTTGGTTGGTGTCCGCAAGACTATTGTAACCAATGGTTAGAGACTCTAGTTGACATGGCTCAGAATCAATCACAATGGCGTAGGTGTATACACTCTTTATCTTCCCTTAAACCTTGAGATTAAAACTGATTCATAACTTTCTTCCTTCCTATACTATATCCTTATATACAACCTATCTTTTATATACTATCACCATTAAATTAACTTCTATGAATTCTGTGTTCATTTTGTTGTGCTAACGAGGTATGGCAAGTTGGAACGATGCATAAATGTGCCTGGTCCTACTTTGTAGCTGACTGACTGACTGAATTGTGAAACCATAGATAAATGTTAATTCAATAATATATCAAATATCATACGATCATAAACATACTATTTTATCTGGACTTTACAAAATTAACACCATTTCATACACAATCATACCAGCTTCTAGAAGATTGATGTTATCAAAAATGTGAGCTAGAGAATCATTGATATCTGATAGAAATTCTTCGAACTTGTATACTCACTACCCTATAACTGATCTGAACTGAGATCTTCAGGCTTCATGACAAACAGGATAGATACTATTTGGCTATCAAATTCTAATTCAATGACGACCTTTTTAACCGCAATCAACTCATTATATAACGTGAAAATCACATAATAATCTTGATTTTACCAGTCACAGTTCCAATAGTTAGTCAGTTAGTCATAATCAACATGGATGGAATTCGTTGGTTGTAACTTTTCACCAAAATGTTTGATGATATTCACAGTGTTTTATCTACTATACAAATTATACTGGTGATCAGATTATTTTAACTGTATTACGTAAGAACTCTAACATATCTAACAAAGTTTAGTAAAGTTAGATTGCATCTTATAATGGTAATTACGATGGTTATTTAATTATATTTAGAACACGTCAAGTGAATGTACCAGTGTGGTTGTTCACATTGAGTTTCAAACCCAGTACCTTTGGTCCTTAGTAGTGACATGATATCCATTAAACTACTGATTCCAGCTTGCTACTTACTTGTTCAGTGGTTAAAATCCAAGTTTACCAAAAACTCGTAACTAAATTGTGAAATAGAAGTGATCCGACTAGTTCTTAGTATCAACAATCGAAAAATACCAACACTTACAGACGAGATCCAAATAAATAAAACTTTCTTTAGGGGGGGGTAGTTTGATTAGATTTAACAATCTATACGTCCAACATTTCATAGCTATTTACCGATTTTAGTTAACTCAGCAAGAATAATATTTCATAAAAATCTGAATGAATTTGTATTTCATTTACCGAGTAAAGACTACTTATTAGTAGTTTGATTTTAGCAAACAAATAATAAGCTTGAAAGCCCAATGCAACTGATAACACTATTTGATTGAATCTAATCTCATACTCTGGATTAAGTTTAAAGTATTTCATTATATGTAGTTATGAAAATTGCACAAGCAGTTTGAAGAACCGAGTGGCACCTCAGGTTTGCAGGTATTCCTTGCTGTTGGATTTTCAAATAACACAAAATCTTGATCAATCTGAACTTTCTAGTCTTGCCTCCAGGATCCTGATGTCAAATATAATATAAACTTCTCCAAGCAACTTAGATAATTAATCAAATTTTAGTATGATCAATAGGATTTCATGAGACTTAGTTGCTACACATGATCTACCATCTAGTGATTAGTCACTGTACAACAATATCTTATTAAGAAGTATCAAAATTGATATCCATATTCAAAACACTTGCATATTTTTAAACACTATGACTATAGTAAGTGAGAATAGCTTGCAGTAAGTTTACAGTATGGATTTTAAGCATCAAATGATAGCGAGCAAAGTTATTAATTTGACATATTTTAAGGTTATTGTTATATCTTGTGGCCGAGTGGATACCTTGCTAATGTGTGACTTGATGAGACCACCAATTAGAAAGCAGTGAATTGTCGATTGGATCAGTGACACGAAACCCGTACGAGCAGACTAGAGTGCTAACCGGTCCTGCGATCTGCCTAGCCCAACCAGTTAAGCCCAAAACACAAATAACAGCCTCAGTGGTATGAATCATTGTATTTCAAACATATTGAGTTTATATACCAACCAAACAAGCCATATCGACCCATAAAATAGATAATAACATTTGTACAATATTTAGCCGAATGTGGCTGTGAATAGGGGGAACAGTAATTAATAGACTGGGGATAACTCAAGAATCGTATAATAATAGTTCAAAGGTCAAAATAAAGTTAATGATAAGAGGAAACAAATATGATTAGGTTAATTACAATAGGAAATCTACATATTATATTGACCAATAAATAGTCCTCAAAAGTTACCATTCATAATTCTCTTCGAGATACAACAGTTATAAGCATACAAAAACGGTCCTAGATTATTTAATGTTTAAAAGCGATTTTCATAAAGGACTTCCAGTTAAATCATTTTATGCAATTGGTTCCCTTTATGAATTTAAATAAAGCAAGAACAAACATTGATGCAGAATAGTATGAATTCATATTATTTCGAGGTTTCTCGTCAGCTGCTTACAAACCAAAATTGTGATAGGATTTTTACATGAAGATAGTGTGAAACAATTGACATAAATGAGTGTAAATAACGTGATTACAATAATAACTATATATATATATGCTAGAAACAGGTCAGAGGTCAAAAGAGGGAGGTTAATCCAGGGTGGGTGGTGTAATAATTTAGTGAAGTTCATAAATTGTGTGATAATTGTAGAGATTAATGGAATTGACTAATGATAAGGTAGATTACGCAATAATAATTAAATAGGGTTTGGAAAGTTAAGATGATTTAAGAGGATCAGGTGGTGGAAATGTGTGAATAAAATTTATTTTAAGAATTAGGCAATAGGGGGGGGGAGTGTAAAATTATCTTAGAATAAGTAAATGAATAAAATAACCAAAACACAAAACAAACAGAAACAAAAGGATTACCAGGGTAGTGATAAGTTTATTAAAGTCTCTTTTTGGATGCATAAGTCCGGTTTCAGTTTCTTAATTACAATGGCTTCAGCAAAGCGTGCCGTAGCACATACATTGGAAGAACTGAGAGAAGAGTACAGCTTCGCATTTCTGAGCATATTCCGAAGAACTTGACTCTGCGAGGGACTAAAGCTTTTAACAGTGCAATAGCTTGGCATCTACTTGACACCGGGCATACCGTCGATATTATGTGCGCGTTTAAAATTATCAATAGACAAAGAACCACTGCCACTCTCCGCTTTGCTGAAGCCATTGCAAAACCTCGAAACCTCGAAATAATATGAATTCATACTATTCTGCATCAATGTTTGTTCTTGCTTTATTTAAATCATTTTACATAGAAAAGGCGTAATAAATTTTTTTGTCTAGGTTTCCTTGTACTTATTTTTTGGCATATGATAAACTTTTTGAGTAGTTTAAATGCCTAGTGTCTCATAATACATTGGAACTTATTTTATTGATGATTTTTGCTTTCTGAATACAGTGGTTTCATTTGACTTATTCTCCTTTACTGGAATATGAAACAGAGCATCATAAAAAAACTAGATCCAAATGAATAGAGGAAAACTGGTGAAGGTTTTTAAAAGGGAAAAGACTTGTGTTCTTGGTTCCACAATACAACTGCTTGAGTGATTTCTGATGATACTACCTGATTGTCTTAATTGAATTAAGTAGGGCGGAATTCGAACCTAAAAATTACTAGTTAAGAAACAAGTTTGCATTGATAAAGTAATTTTGAAGTTTAGCTTTGAGCCTTCATTTTCATTGACTAATATGTAGGTAGTGAAAGTAAGATTTGACTAGACACTGAATTTGGACAGACAGACATTGTGCTTAATGATAATATAACACGTGATTTCCTCCTTATTTTTGAGTTCTAGACTTATTTAATGTAAACTGTCTGCAATAATTTTGAATAGAATATTGTCTAGTCTATGATGTATTTATTTATTAAAACACATAAATATTGGTACAAGGAAGCACCAGATAAATATGCGCCTCACAAATCTCATTCGATTTGTGTGAGGGCTGTAATACTGCCCAAGTGCCCAAACTGAAGCAGGTGATTTTCTTAGGGGGCCACACCCGGAGCCTTTGACCTAAAGATCTGATCCATAAGTCAGTGGAGCATCGTGACCAACGATTGATTCATACGCCATTTTTTCCATCAGGATACTGGAGCCCATGTCCACCATTAGTTTGGAATCAGGGTTTTCCAACTCCTCTAGGTGGACTTTTCGTGTCCACCAACCCGGTTAAAGCTCCGGACATTCACTTTTCGTCCTCTCAA
Organism: Schistosoma rodhaini; assembly: GCA_944470415.2. Lineage (NCBI taxonomy): Eukaryota > Metazoa > Platyhelminthes > Trematoda > Strigeidida > Schistosomatidae > Schistosoma > Schistosoma rodhaini. The sequence goes on from OX104037.1 coordinate 39,875,257, forward strand.
TTTCGTAAACAACACCCTGGTCACGAGAAGGCAGTAAGTGGGACTTCCTTGGTAGAGGCTATATACACATGGTCATGTGAGAGCATTTGGGGAGGGAGAGCGTACTCTCCTCACTCTCGGCCGTACCAGGGCATTTGGAGACCTATATTGTGGTCCTCTAATTTTTGATCATGAATGTTGTATCTGACATTCTAGGACTCGAACCCAGTACCATTCGCTTCAAATAGGATGAAACGCTCGTCAAACTGGATTCCACTGCTAGCCATTATCCATCTTTGCTTACAATACTTAAGGAATTAAGGCTATATCGAGACAATACGCACAGTATGCACATATGCCAGTTAGAGATTTATCAGTTGCAGTCCTAAAAACACCAATAGGAAGATTCAAACAAACAATACTAAGTGTATTAATCACATAGTTCTGATAATCTTCATCTTCTTATTCCAACTATCGAAATTTATCCCATAAAAAATGGAACTAATTGCTTTATAAACTTCTTTTTTTTCCATATTATCTCTTAGAATGATGTAGAATTTTTTATAAAAAATTTTGAAATTACTAAAGTTGCAATTCAACAAGCACGTTGTAGATCCAATTTAATTTTGAAGAAAATTGAAATTGTAGAAAATCAATTGAAATCTTCTTCAATGATCCATTCAAAGACAATGCCATTGAATCTATCTTGAACTCTAACTTCCTTCTATATATACATATACCATTCGGCTAATTTATAATATGTAAAAATGATTACTATAAATTGATCATTATGACCATTGTTTGATGTGTACAAAATATAATGAGATTGACAAAGAATTGAACAAAGAATCATCTTGAATTCATCCTGTGTTATACATTAGATAGCAACTAAATCTTAAAGAATGGACTTGCGGTTACTTCATTTTGTTTGTTATTGTTGTTGTTGTTCTTGTTCATGTTATTTGTCTTCAGTGTATTGACCTGGAAACTATAGACAAAGACATCTATTTTCTTTTTTTAGTATATATATATGTATATTGATTGCTCAATAGTTAGTTATTTTGAGAAATGTAATTCACTTTTGATTTATTAAACAGTTAGTTTTAAAACAAAAGGAGTTTACTTACTTACTTACCTATGCCTGTTACACCTCGTCGAGGAGCATAGACTGCTCACCAGCAAGCAGTCCGAATTGAGGACTGTGTGCGAAAGTGGAGTTTCTGATGTATTATTTCTTTAACAAGCTTGTTGACTATGAAAGTATAACAAAGGTGTTGATTAATTGTAGAATGATTAACTATTGTTTGGTAATCAGAACATTTATTTTCGAATGGTAACGAGAGAAACAGGTTGCAGTTAAACTCAACTAGATTTCGTAATCGTGGCAATCTACTTAACGACCAATCAAAATGAAGCGGGAATTATTGTGTATCCCCCCATTTTTGTAAGTAATGGCGGTTGGCTTTCTTCGTTCTGTGCTTTTTTCCCGCTATTTATTTTGTGTTACTTACTTAAGCTTGTTACTCCCAATGGAGCATAGGCCGCCGACCAGCATTCTCCAACCCACTCTCTCCTGGGCCTTCTTTTCTAGTTCTATCCAGTTTTTGTTGATTCTTCTCATGTCTGTCTCTATTTCTCGACGTAATGTGTTCTTTGGTCTTCCTCTTCTCCGTTGACCTTCAGGATTCCATGTGAGGGCTTGTCTTGTGACGCAATTAGGTGATTTCCTCAAAGTGTGCCCAATCCACTTCCAGCGCTTCTTCCTGATTTCTTCCTCCACTGGAATCTGGTTTGTTCTCTCCCACAGTAGGTTGTTGTTGACAGTGTCTGGTCATCTGATCCGAAGTATCTTGCGTAGACAGTTGTTAATAAACACCTGTATCTTTTGGATGATGGCTTTCGTAGTTCTCCACGTCTCCGCCCCATACAGTAGAACTGTCTTCACATTTGTATTGAAAATTCTAACCTTGGTGTTGGTTGATGTTATAACGTATGAACTCGTAATATATATGAATGTGCAATTAGAGAAGTAGTGGATTTTATTGATCGGACGCAAATGATACTTAAAATCGTACGAGCAGTCTTGATTGCGTATCGGCCCTGCTATATGCCTAGCCCAGCCAGTTAAGTCCAAAACACCAATAACAGCCTCAGTGGTATGAATCATTATTTACAAACATAATGGGTTTTTATACAAACCAAAGTAATCAATAACTGAGTATAACTCAAGAATCGTATGATAATAAATCAAAAATCAAAATAAAGCTCATGATAAGAGAAACATGAATATGAATAGTTTAGTTACGTAACAATTGTACAATAGGAAATAGGCATATTACATTGATCCATAAATAGACCTAAAGTTACCATTCATAATTCATCAGGGGATATAACAGTTGACAATTGTTTCGATCTCCAGATGTTTTTCAGTTGTAGGTATGCTGCTCTTGCTTTGTCGATCCTCGCCCTCACATCTGCATCTGATCCACCGTGTTCATCAATGAAGCTGCCCAAATATGTAAAGGTTTCCACATCTTCCAAAGCTTCTCCGTCAAGTATGTAGCTGCATAATTTAATGTTTCAACGTGCTTAAATGGTGCAGTTAATGTAATACTCTTAATGTTGACACAATTTACTTTGGTTCAGATTTTTTTCTCGGTTTTTTCTGCTGCTACTCAAGTCAGTGTATTTCTTCAGGCAATTCGTTTTGTTTTGGGTATTATTTTGTAGATATTGAAAACCAAAGTTGGTTTGTTTTGCTAAAATAAGTGTTTCTGCCGCCTGGGACTCTAACTGTCCACATGGTCGTTCCTAAAGGTACAGTTATGTCATTTATGATGCTATCGGGAGCAATAAAAGAATACTATCTCTGGTTCGTTATTTTCTTCATTACTATGGACAACCCAACCTATCAACGAGTCAAACTAATACTGAGTGCCCGGTAGTGGTGAATACCAGTAATGCTTTCGAAAAGATTATGAGACCCAGGCACCTGACAACCCTGGACCTAGTCAGAGATGCTATCTTTGCTATTAAAAATAACAGTAACAGATGAGTTTGACTTATCATGTCGTGCGTGAAAGCAAGTTTATAATTGAAAAGCCGGCAACCTGCTAGCATTATGTAGTGAATGTTTGCTGTTTTGATTATAGAAGCAAGCCAGAAGGCCATAGTCCGGGAGTAAAGGGTAATTAACTGTTATTATGCTTACTTTTTTATAGATCAAAGCTTAACGGTTGCAAAGTCATGTTTCTTTTGCGGTATGATGTCAACCGGTATATAACAGCTTCATCTAAAATGTTCCACAACCACCCTTACACTGGGAAGTACCTGAGAATTTCCGCCCTCCTATTCGGATTATTTTTGGACAACTATCCTCCAGTTTGAGTGCTTCGTACGCCTTAAGGAATTCAATTTTGATAAGATTCATAGTACCAGGGTAGCTTTCTCACACAGTAAATCCCCTTGTTCTTTCAAAATAGACATTAAAGTCTTCCTAAATATACCTGTTAAGCTAATATCCATATTCCATATTTCAGTAATCGATGAAGACAAGTTGCGTTATGTGCATCTGCTGTATATTGCCATTGTATATGCCAAAGCATATACATTGGAAGAACTGAAAGAAGAGTACATGTTCGCATTTCTGAGCACGTTCCAAAGAAACTGAAGCTGCGAGAGACCAGGGCTCTCAACAGCTAGGTATTTACTTTACACCCTGCATACCATTGAAATATCTCATGCTTTCAAAATTATTAACAGACAAAGAAGTACGGCTGCTCTCCGGTTTGCTGAAGCGATCGCGATAAAAAACTTAAACCGGGTCTATGTATTCAAAAAGAAACATTAATAGACTCATTACTACCCTGGTAATCCAATTATTTTGAGTTTTTTTTTCTTGGTCATCATTTTTGTTTTATATTCCTCTTCCATTACCCAATTCTTAAACTACCCTTTCATTCACACATTTCCGCTCACTTGATTCTCTTAAATCATGTGTACTTTTCAAATTCTATTCATTTATTTCGCAACCCATCCTATTTGTTTTTAATTCCATGAATCCTCTAAAATTATCCCACAATTTATCTTATCTGTCTCTGAACATCACTCAATTATTACACCACCCACTCTTTATGTTTCATTGATTCTAACACCTAATAACCTCTGACCTTTTTTTGCACACATATATGTATATAGTTATCATTGATAACCTTTTGTCATTGCAATCCTTTACATTCACTTTCGTTCAATTGCTCCACATTATTTATTATCTCAATGCTAAAATTCTAATACAGATTTGGTTGTAAGCAGCTGATGAGAAACCACGATATATAATGAGTTGATATTATTCTGCATCAATATATTCACTGAACTATCCTTATTCTTCACCAATGATACGACGGGACTCGATATATATTTAATCGTTGGATTTATTGGTTCACTCACTTGTGTTTACTTGAACTGTTAACAAATATGAAATTTCTGTATATTGTAAATAGTCTTATTTCATATAGGTGAGATCATGAGTCCATTAAAGCTAGACCACCGTGGAAAACCTCCAAGCACTGGACGGCTGTTTCGTCCTATTGTGGGACTCCTCAGCAACGCGCAAGCCGGGATCATGGATGCGTCCAGTGCTTCCAGGTTTTCCATGGTGGTCTAGCTTCAATTGACTCATGATCTCAACTATATAAAATTACTGAAGTCTCCACAAAGCCCCCTTCTGATAATAGTCTTATTTGTTATGATTTTCAGATTTATAAGTAGTTTTTCTCACAAAATTAACTGTAGGGAGATAGTTAAAGTCTCGACAGTTATATATTGGTCGATTTATGCTGTGCGGATAGTTGACATAGGCTTAGTTTGTAATTAGTTCTTGTTACTATTCGCATTTTTTTCATTAATTATCATAATTTATCGAATTACTACTATCTACTGTAAAATTATTGTTTAAAAAAACATGGTCTCTCACCATCCGTTCCAATTTTGAACCCCTCTTGCATGACACATTGATTATCACTGACAAATACACTGCTGTATACATATACTCCTTGTTCTCAATTATCCGTTGTTACGATAATAGAACTCTGATACATTTGCTGTGTATGTTTATGGATCATATGGATATCCTCATTACATGGTTTTTCTGGATATACATCTCGGATTATAGCAATCACAGTTGTAATTACTAAATACTTATAATTGTGGATTACCAGACTAAAAGAAACTAGAACACGCGTACTCCTGACAATTTAAGTAACATTCAGTATATTCCTTGTGTGCAATTTATATTTTATGGACTAAACCCGGTTGGTTTCTTACATTGGATATACGTTTCTATTCAAGTTTCATTTGTAGTCAACTTTTTTTATGACAATCATTCACTGAACGATACGCTTGTGTGTTCCATGAAGTAAGAGTTTTATTTGATGAATGATAAGAAAGTCCTACAATAATACAGTAATAAATCTAGTGAAGTGACCTATTTTTTGAATCTGTGGTTCTTTAAATGGTGTAATTATTGTTAATGGGGCAATATCAACCATTCTAACGAAATCACAACTGGATATAACGAAAAAAAGAAGCAGATTCTTATCATCTATACATTATAATTCAAATAAAGAATGAATAATAACAAATAGAGAGAATCTGTCGTTAGCTCTGTCAACAGACAATAATAAGCATGTATATGTGATTAAGCAATTATAAATCAAGAAATATTACATGGTAACAGATTCATTCTATGCAATAAGGGGGGTTCATTTTCAAAATATTTTTCTTGTATATGCACATCATAACTCAATTAGAAAAATAGTTTATCCAATAGAAGCATCAAAATATCATAGAAAAAAAACTCAGTTGTCAACAAAATAAGGCGGGCTAATTAGACAGAGAGATAGAGAGAGAGGGTATTTATGATAATCGGATAATAATTATTGAAAAGAAGTATACAATTGTATTAAAGTAGTATTGAAATGAATCACCACAAATTGAAACACACAATGTTATTATAAGTGTATGAGTATAGTTATTGTTTTAATTCAAAGATTAGAATCCAAGTGTTCATGTTTAGTCATGGCCAAATTGATCTCACTGATCATTAACTAGAAAAGAATAAGTTAAGATTAAAAAAAGAATAGATAACATCGTATAAACACAATAGTTAATCATAAAAGTATATCAGCCCACAGTGTCAAACTATATTATCACTGCAGGATGAAACTAAGATAATGAATAACAAATGACTCTAAACTATTGTAGTATTAATGATAGGGATAAGACGTCTCCGACCAGTGATTGAAGTTTATGCGCAGATTCTAACCAATTAGTCTGGATCTACCAAAGTAGGTGGTTGTTTATCACCTCATTAACCCGAACCTTGTACTCTGAGGTAGTGCTCTAAAATTGTCAATATTCAGTTATTTTCAGATCACTAAAGAAGAATCCTTCTAATAAAGAAGTGAAACAGTTTTTATACTTCTAACAGCAATTGAATGAATCTCATTCACTTTATTCACACAACTGATAAATTATTTAATTAGTAATAGATACAAATCATCAAGCCGATTTTGAACGATATTGTCTAAGATATTCGATCATCAGTTTTAATTGTCACGTGAACCCTATCTAAAAGTCAATGAATTCATGAATAAGTATTACATCTTGATCTGATCGATCATAAACTTTTCCGACTAATATACTAGTGTTCAACATTTTATACTGGGGTAATAGAGAGTTGGAAGATGCTCGTCAACGAACAATATCTTTAAAATATTACATAGATATATATGTACGTACTTTGGCTAAATTAAGATCACAGTCAAATTGTTTAGTTTGATGACCTGATGTGAACAATTTTTTCTGTTTTTCTTTTAATTTAATTAAAATCCCACTTTTGTTGATAACTGGCGCTTCAGATAAATTTTCTAATGAAGTTTTCCAATCAATTGAAAATGTTCCCAATAAATCCATTGATTCTATGATTAGTAGGTTACTAATAAAATGCAAAGCAAAATATAATCGTTATACAAATTATATATATTCATTTAGTATTGTTTGTTCGAATCTTCTCATTGATGTTTAGGACTGCAACTGGTCAGTCTCTAATTGACATATGTGTATACTGTGCGTATTGCCTCAATATAGCTTTAATTTACAAGCATTGTAAGCAAAGATGGATAATGGCTAGCAATGGAATCCAGGACGCGCGTCTCATCCTATTTGGGACTCGTCAGCTGGATGTACCAGTGTATCGAAATTTATGTTCACTCTGGGACTCGAACCTGGTACCTTTCGCTTCAAACGCCATCGCGTTATCCACTCGGTCATTGAGTCCTGATATTATATATATATATATATATATATATATATATATATATATATTCAGTATTAATTTTTTGGTACAATATAGAATTCTCAACAAAACGTATATTAGCAAGTCTCCGTTTCTTATCTCTTGATCGATATTGACGATTAATATTGAGTGATAGCCAGTTAGATATTAGCATTTTAGAAGTCGACATTTGAATAGTATTCATTCTTTTCAATGCAGATTCCCAGCCATCACGATGTCTCCGATTGTAACTGTTGGGTCGATCCTGAAAATTTTCCGCAATAGACATGACAAGCTCAGGAAACACTAAGCAGCATTTTATCCAATCAGCGTTTGATTAGAAGTTTTGCTAGAAATATCGCGAAAATGAAAAGTTACATGTAAAGGTTCTGATTGGCTGATTACTACACTACTGTTTAGTAGTATTCTAGAATTTTCAGGAAAACCCAAGGACTTCGAAAATACTATAAAAACCCTATATTTTCTGTACATAAACGAATCTTTGGAGTAAAGTGCTTCTCGTATATTTTGCACCTTTTCTTTCGTGTTCAAGTCGCTGTGTAGTTCTAGCTTCGGGGTACAGGACTAGCTTAGGATCTGAATATAGCGTTCAATCAACGAGACTTATCAGTAACTTGTACAGCGAAAGGTCGTAAACTTTTCACAAACGCACCTGAATACGTTATGCAATTAATTGACATAATGATCTGTAAACAAACAAGGGAATGGATAACTTGTTGAAATATCTAAATGCCAGGAACAGATGGCCCAGTGTAGTACCGTGCTTCGTTAATCGTTTACATTGATAACCATTATAATACAAATCTAAACGGTGCATAAAACCAGAAGGCAAAGAGAAGCGGCAACTACAGTTTTATTGACTGATGATGCAGGTCAGAAAGTTATAAGCACATGAGTAAATATCAGCGAGCAAAACAAAAATGACACGCATTAGAGATGGCGGGTAAGCCAACTCGCTTTAATCAAGCGTTAATCAATATTTATAGCCAGACAAAAATAAATGACAGACATGTGATAAATAGGATAATATGTGTGCACACACATACGCCCATATAAAAATGGTCAGGATTAATAAGTGAATAATTAACAAGGTGAAAACATGACTTATGATGGATAGGTGAATTGGCTTGTCCAAAAATTAGAATAAGGCATATAGGCTTAACATATCAACTGATATTACACCAGATATTCAGGCATGCCGCCTTATGGTCACATAGGTATCAATCAATTAATAAGTGGGTTTCTATGTCTTATGACTAGTTAAAGTGAATTGTTGGATTCGTTCTATATGTCCACTACTAATTACCATTTTTTTATGTGCACAATATTAAAACCACGTACAATTAATATAAGACTACTTTCCCCTGTTAAGGTCTTGACACTATATTGAAGTTTTGTGTTTGGAACTCTCTTTTCATCTCTTCTGTATAGTCAAGACAAATACCAATTCAAATGAATTTGGTATTATGGAGATTGTTATAACCGATAAAGTCATTTGTTAGGGATTTATTTTACTTGAGATATTGTTGAAAACTAAGGTGCAGTGAATAGCTATTTCATTCTATTATACGACTTCTCACTAGTGTGTACCCAACACAAAACCATTCAAACATAGCACTCATAACTTTCAGATCAGGTAGAGAGTGTTTAACCATTAAGTTGGAGTTTATTAATTATTCTATGATGATCATTAAATGTTATTAGTGGTGACCGTTTCATTCTGAATTATAATTTTGTATTATGATATTTTGTAGTGATTGATTCATATAAACATATCTTTTCGTCAATTAACTCCGATTAAACTAAGCAAGCAATGAAAACCAGAAGGGGACTGGACAGACATTTCATATTATTATTATTATAGAACCATTTAAACTAGTTTATATTTCATATTTCAGTCCATTTATGGTATTGTGCAATTGGAAATCTATTAAAATCAGCTGATAGTAGATATTTCACTAAAACAACTCTATAATATTAGTGTTCACCAAACATCACATGACACTCATTTCAACCATCTAGAAATTTCAAGAAAAGTACAAAGTTTTAGTGTTTAGTGTATTTCTCCATCTTTCTTTTCATTTGAAACATCTAAAATAAACATTATTGGAATTTAAATTCACTTAGTATTGTTTGTTTGAATCTTCCCATTGATGTTTTAGAACTGCAACTGGTCAGTCTCTTATCGGAATATGTGCATACTGTGAGCATTGCCTCGATATAGCCTAAATTCACAAGCATTGTAAGCAAAGATGGATAGTGGTTAGCAATGGAATCGAGGACGCGCTTTTCGTCCTATTTGGGACTCGTCAACTAGATGTACCTGCATCTCAGAGTTGGTGTTCACTCTAGGACTCGAACCTGGTACCTTTCGCTTCAAACGCCATTGGGTTATCTACTCGGCCACTGAGTCTTGATAACTACTTGCTTGTGCGATGGGGTGAAGTTTAAATTCACTTGGTATAGACCAGTTGCAGTCCTAAAACATCAATGGGAAGATTCAAACAAACTGCAAGTCATTATCCATGTTTGCTTATTATTGTAATTTGTAAACAAGCAATTTATATAACTAATTTACTTCTAACCACACAAATCTCATTTGATTTGTGTGAGGGCTGAGATACTGCCCGGGTGCCCAGACCGAAGCAGGTGGTTTTCTTAGGGGGCCACACCCCGAGCCTTTGACCTAAAGGTCTGATCCACAGGACAGTGGAGCATCGTAAGGAGATGCAGTCCCATGGTAGCCGGTGACCAACGATTGATTCATACGCCATTTGTTCCTTCAGGATACTGGAGCCAGCCCATGTGCATCATTGGTTTGGAATCAGGATTTTCCAACTTCCCTAAAGCGCTGAAGCGCCGGACATTCGTTTTTCGTCCTCTCAATTTCGTAAACAACAGTAATGCCACGAGAAGTCAGTGATTAGGACTTCCCTAGCAGAGGCTATATACGTGTGGCCATGTGAGAGCATTTGGAGAGGGAGAGCAGACTCTCCCCACTCTCGGCTGTACCATGGCATTTGTGGGGCTCGTGAGGCCTCGCCAAGTTGGATTGAATTTCAAACTTACAATATACAGAATTCATCGCTTCACTAATTCATAAACTTTTACAATAAGTAAACATCTAAAGATATATGTACTTACTTTGTTGTTAAAATTAATGCACTGTTTCCCCGAACAGAATGAATATGGAATAGATATTGACCAAAAATACCATCTTTATCTACTTGCTAAGAAGGGGTAAGATGGAGAAACAAACAAACAAACAAGTGAAAAAAACACATCTGAAATTCACATAAATCATCATTATTAAAAAGGGAAAGAATTATTCATTTGTCGTTGATCAGATGTAAAGCGATATAATAGTAGAAGATAATCATATGATGGTATTTGTTTTATGTTTCTGAAAACAGACTATGTACTTTAATAATAATATACATTGTACTCCAGAGATCATTGTACGATATACTTGAAACCTACTAATCAAAATAAATCTATATATATATATATATATATATATATATATATATATATATATATATATATATATACGCAGAAAATAACTACAGAACTACATGCCAGTTTACAGGAATGGTCAGTTTTAGTCAGTCACAACGTAGAACTTCGTACATACGTACATCAGTTTGAGTAGTCATACCACATTAGCACAGAGATACAGTTGTCGATTCAAATCCCATATCGGTAGAAGTAGTAAGAGTTTAAGTAGTAATGTAAAAGATTAAAGTTTGAAGATTTTATTGGAGGAGTATAATCCAGTGAAATAAATTTGAAAAGAGAAAAAAGAAAGGGACATGAAGAATTCAGAAGATTAGAATTTGGGAGAACACAAAGAGTGGATACACCTTCGCCATTGCAAACGATTTTGAGCTATGTCATTCAGGGTTTCTAACCATCGATTGCTATCATCTCGCGAATCCCAACCAGGTAGTCTACCCTGCCAACATATTCAGGTTCAGACAATAATGTCAAATTTAGTGGAAAACAAATAAAACACTACATAGTTTAAAGAGATGTGAATCATTAACTCTTTTAATTAAATATTTATAGTAAATATTTTATGAATGTTAAGAGCCAGTTTGGAACCAGTATTTTCTTAATAGGTTGACTAGAAAGTCATTTTTGAAGATGAATAATATAACGAAGAGAGAGTTCGTAAAACAACTCCTTTATCATTGCATAAAAGTAGACTCAATATATGCATGAAGATTAGTTTATATTGAACAACTGATTGATCACTGGGTAGTGATCTATGTCATGTTTCCCTAGTCCTTTAGTGTTAATCGAACTTTATCAGTTAAGGTGCAATTTGATCACTAGTATAAGTAGCTTGAAATCGGGTGTACCATGTTGAGATACTACGTACTTGAAGAAAGTCAGTTAAAAACTCTGAACCTAGTTAGCACTCATCAGCAACGTATACCTACAATAATGAAGGAAACTGATGCTCTCTGAGGGATTCGGACGTTTCAAACGATGAGGTTAGATGACACGGGTTTGAATCCCACAGGAGGAGTCAAGGTTTCCTTACGTCTATAGGTACCCCATACTAAGGAGTACTAACTACCATGAAACTCAATCTACAGTTTTCTGTTGACTAGCTGCAAACATTATATATATATATTATTGCATACAATAGGATAAAAGTGAAACGTTACAAATGCTGATTCATAGAAGAACTCAATACATTGCATTAACTAAATTTATTACTGAATATCGCCCATTCAGAATGAAAGAGTAGCTTAGGATGAGCATTTCGAAAGTGTTTCATTCTATGAGGTCGATAGTTTAGTTGTGAAGCTTTCGTTATCTTTCTAAACATTATCAGAGAAAAGCACTACATAGGACAAAGTGGTCGCTTATTGTGTCCATAAGTATGTGAACGCTAGCTAGATGTGAAAATCCACGAAATACCCTCAGTTATATCAATACATGTGTGCGCAACTATGGGCATGAGTGATTGGGAAAACGTCGAAATATTGGACAGAGGGGAAGTAATAGTAGAGAATTTTTAGAAACTTGTCACTCTGATCACGGATTAATCAAGAGAAAAATCGAAATCAATCCACTTTATTGGCCATTAAGAAGAAGAATAAACAATAGAATAGAAGATGATTTAAACACAAATAGACAGACAACGCTCACATAATTATGGACAAAAACCAAACGAAATCCGGATCAAAAGAACAGACTACTAGTTAATTGTACAAATATTCTAATAGTTCACTTCCGTTTGAAGCATGTGCTGATGATGTCATTAACTAAATATATTGTGGTGTGGTCTACTTATGTCCATATAAGTAGTATATGGTGTGGGTCAGACATAGAATGTATTTTGGCAGAAGACCGATCAGGAAAGAACTGAAATGAAGCGCAATCGTTTGGAAAATGCATGAGCAATGGAATAAGAGAAGAAACAGTGAAGATTGAAACAATTGGTTGTTAATTTGCAAATTGACTGTTCATTGTTTGGTTATCAGAATTTACCGAGATAGTCTGTAATGTTTGCTTAAATGCATTCGATTGTCCCCAACTAGTGTTCTGTTCACTACAATATAATGAAAGCTTCGCGATCTAACTGTGTGGTTCAAAAAACAGGACATCTCTGAAATGAGATTAACACTTACTTTGAGAATAAGATAACCATCAGCTTCACGTTTATCATACGGTCTTATAATTCCATCAGAACGAATAAACCGAGGAGGACGAACACGTGAAACTTCTTGTGTTGTATCAGCTAATCTGTTATATAATATAACGAATGAAAAGAAACAAAAATATAGCTATGATGAAGACAGGATACTAAAGAAGTGAATCTGATTGTACAAAGTTTCTCATTATAAACAAAATATCTTCAACAATTAAAGTATGTTTTTGTGTGAAATACATCAACAATTTATTCATAGGTATCATGAACCAACCTAGGTTAGGCAACGTGAACAACCTGGAAACACTGGACGTCCGTTTTGTTATAATATGGAGCTCTTCAGCAATGCTAATTCACGATCCCGCACGAGAAAATATAACCCAGGACCTTCAATTTCTCTCTTAGATGCTCAACTTCTAGACCTGCGTGACAGGTTGGTAGTCTAACTTAGATCGGTACATGATTTCAATGAAATTCAACAATCTCGACAACTCTATGCTGAAAACTATTTCGCAGTTCAATTAGTTAATAATTTAGAGGAACAAAACCCCAAAAGTATAATATTCCCATTAGGTAAAATTGAAACATTCCTTCAGAGTATCGAAATGAAAGTAGATTATGAAAAAAGAACAAATGATATTTGTAAGAATGAATCACCAACACAAACCATGAGATTGAGAAACAATCAAGAGTATGCATGAAGAAAGATCAATTACACAGTGATATTTTTGTTTTATGTTCACCTGTTTCTGATATGGAGAGTCAATCAGAAGTGACCTAAAGGATAAGTGCATTTCATTGGCCAAGAAATGGGTCAATTTCTTAAGGATAGAGTGGTATATATATATATATATATATATATATATATATATATATATATATATATATGTACGAGAATGTGTATTTATCCTTTTTGGTTGATTAGCTCAGAAAAAGAAATATGGATGGTAAGTTGATGACAACGAGTCACTTTCTATTTATCATGTTGAACTAATCTTATCGTGTTATTTTAGTAATAGAAACTTGTACTAGTACACATCTGTATCACATTCTATGTCGTATTCAATAGCAATAAATTACCTGCGAATTCCTTCAAATGAACTGCTAGCAAAATCGACAACTCCCGAAACTGGACGAGTTACTGCACCAACAAGACCTTTGCCAAAGCCTAGAAAATTAAATATAAAGAAACACAATTTATCTACGTGAAAAAAGAATCAAAACATACATAGATATGGATGTAATTTGATTTTGGTGAATCATATAGAAGCCCAGTAAAAATGGGGGATGAATGGAATACTTACTTTCGAATAATTAAATTACAACCTTCAATTTACTGCTCATTCACGCTCATACCACACACAAGTTTAGTGTCGATTCTTGTGCAATGGCTATGGCACAGTTTATGTCTATCGTTCCTGTTTACACTAGATTTAATGGGTTTTTTTAGAGATAATCCAGTAAGGCATTAAGAGGAATAATTTATTTCTTCGATTCTTTACCGTAAAACTTATAAATCTTTACTCCAAGCTTTCCAGGCAGTCTAAATTAACGACAGAGTGCGGGCTAGTTCTATCTCCATTGGTTTCGGTAGTGGAGGCAAGCCCGATCTTTACCTAGTCAATCACGTTAGTTCATGGGATTAAGTTCCACTATGCCAGAGGCACCTTAAGGAGGTGTGGGTCAGGCTTTGGCCTAGAATATATATATATATATACCAGCAATCAACTTCATTAGTTATTTCATGTGGGTACTTCAACAATAAGACTATCGCTACAGTGTTACATTTAACAAACCCATATTACCGAAATATTTACCCAAAAAATTCATACCTTTGAAAAAACCTTCAACTCCTTCCCTTTTAGCTCCTTCAAAAGGTTTTGTAACCACTCCAGTAACACCATGAAATACACCCTAAGAAGTAAAAATAACCGTTATCGTAGATAATAAAAAAAAGGTACATAAACACTAAAAGAGGTAGCCTGACACTAGCTTACCATAACTAAACCTCGACCACCTTGAGCTAGACCGGCACCAAATGTTTCTGGACGTCGGGCTAATTGTTCACGACGTTTGCGTTTATATTCTTCATCTAGAGTTAAAGCAGCGATACCTTTACCGAGTGTACCAGTTATACGTGAAACCGCACCAGCTGCCCCACCTTCAAAAGGAAGAAGTGGAGTAATAAAATGATTGTTATAAATCGTATTAAAGATTGTCCTATAAGCATAGAACCTAAATGAAGAAGGATTTAACTATTAACACTAAGCAAACTATATCACTAAACATAAATGCTAAAGATTTATTTGAGTGTGAAAAATTGTCTGTTACCAATACTCAAGAGGTTTCACAACATTGACGATTATGTTGTATGTATGATGATAGTAATGAAAATACAGTATTATACAACTTCTGTTGGAACTGATACATTGGTAGAAAATTAACTCTTGAATGGAGGACCATACAATGAATCAAGTAAGAAGTCTGAGATATTATTCTTGGAGTTCTAAAGAGAATCTGTGGCAAGTGGAGTTCAACTATGTTGAGTATGAGACAGTTACACACAGATAAAATTAGATGATTGTTGCTTAATTTCATGAATTCATTGAAGCTACACATGTAAATCGTTGAATCTCAACTCATCGGTTTATGGGTTAAGCGCTCACCACGAACCCTGTAAGTCCTGAGTTTGATCTCCCGTAAGATCATGAATGTACACTATTGAGGAGTCACATAATAGGACAACGTGGCCTAACCCATATCAGTTCATGAAGTAAACTATAAAATAAGTTTCACTGGAGTCATGAACCGATCTAATTTAGGCAACCATTGAAAACCTAGAAGCATTGGATAGTTGTTTTGTTCTAGTATAGGACTCCTTACCAGTGCGCATCAGTGATCCAGAAAGTGGGAATCAAACCCGGTGCCTTTATTCCTGCGCTAAATTTTAGTCTCTAGACCATTGAACCAAGTCGCTAGTCTAGCGCGAATAGGTTCATGCTGTCAGTGAAAGTCAGCAATCTCTACAACCCCTTACTAACATGTGAAATGAGTGTTAGATAAATCATAGTGAACTCAACGATCAACTATAAGACAACGATTCAACTTTGACATACCTACAGCATGACCAAGCAAACTTCGTACACCTAGAGTGACACCTTCAGCAAATTCTTCCGGACCAAGAATAGCACCCTATAATAAAATAACAAAAGGTTCGATGCATTTAGGCAAGAAATTGTAGATTACAAGTCAATTACATATATATAGTTCTCTTTATCATTTTTAAAAGAGCAAGAACAAAGATTTTAGCAGAATAGCATGAATTTATTTTATTTCGTTGGTTCTCGTCAACTGCTTACAACCTGCTTGTCAACCTTAGGTTGCGTTATTGAATATGTTGTTTTATACAGAATTAATAGTTTGGCTGACGGGTAAGTTCTGTTGATTGTGTTTGTAAACACTTCTTTCATGTTACCGCCAAATGTATGTATAAATTTACACGCACCAACCAAAGCAGCTACACTGGCCAAACAAAAAGGAGAGCATATTTTAAGTTTTCTGAACAAGTTCCAAAAAGCCTTAAAACAACTCTAAATAGTGCAATTACCAAACATCTATTGGATACAGGACATCAAGTCGATACCTTGCAATCTTTCAAGGTGATTAATAAACAGACAAACTCCAGTCTTCTAAAGTTTGCTGAAGCCGTTGATATCAGGCGTCAAAAACTTGATTTATGTGTTCAAAGGGTGATGGTTATTATTAATCTTTCCTTGCCTTGATGACAAATATTCCTTGGTTGCATCTTAAAACACTTTTTTTAAAAACTCTTTCTTGCATTTATTACATTAATGAGTTTTTTTATTATTTCGACTGTCTTCCAGATTATAAGTCTTATTTTATTAACTGAACTTTACTAATACATTCCTATCAGAGTTTACTCATTATGTAATCACTTGTTTCTGGCCATTTGAACTGTTGTCACAATCAATGTTACAGAGTTTTCTTCTACATAAGATATATATTTATAATATTCAGTCTATTAAATTTATTTACAACATAGCTATACCAATATGCCTTCAACATAACTTCAAACTTAACTGTTTCATGTTTTAAATATCACACGTTGTAAGCAGATGACAGTCAGTTAGTCAGTCAATCACAAAGTATAACTTCGTACATATGTACATCAGTTCGAGTTGCCATACCACATTAGCACAGTGATGCAGTTGTCGATAATGGTAGAAGTAGTAAGAGTATAAGCAATAATCCGAAAGACTAGGGTTTGAAGATGTTATTGAAGGAGTATAATCCAGTGAAATAAATTTGAAGAGAACCTACGAAATAAAATAAATTCATACTATTCTGCTAGAATGTTTGTTCTTGCTCTTCACAAGTCAATATATAAATTGATTAATCAGAAAAGGTTCAGATAAAGTCAACATACTTTTACTGGTTCATAAAAGAGATCTTCAACACCTTGAGCTAAGCCTCGTAGTACACCAAATGGATTACCCAATACATCTAATCCTAAAACTAAAACATACATTTGTCTAACACCTTGGCCAACATAATGATGTGTAATTTCTGTACTCATTTGACTAAGTGTCATGATACACGCTTGACGTTCGAAATAATCTAATCTAGAAAGAAAAAGAATAAAATTGATGTAAAAAGAAAAAAGAAGGAATTTATTCTATGGTTGTTCTCATCATTATGATAAATTATTTAAAAACTTCCATTTTAATATTAATGAACATTGAAAGTTTATATACTCAAAATATTGACTATACAAATTTTATTGAAGTTAATGATATTATTGCCCCCAAATTCCCTGGTATGGCCGAGAGTGGGGAGAGTACTCTCTCCCTCTTCAAATGCTCTCACATGGCCACAAGCAAACAACTACTGCCAGGGAAGTCTTACTCGCTGCATTCTCGTAGCATTACTGTTGTTCACAAAATTGAGAGGATGAAAAGCGAATGTCTGGCTCTTTAACCGGGTTGGTGGACACAGAAAGTCCATCTAGGGGAGTTGGAAAACTTTGATTGCAAACCAATGGTGCACATGGGCCTCAGTATCCTGAGGGAACAAATGGCGTATGAATCAATTATTGGTCACCGGCTACCATCGGACTGCATCTCCTTACGATGCTCCACTGCCTTGTGGATCAGATCTTTAGGTCAAAGGCTCCGAGTGTGTCCTCCTAAGAAAACCACCTGCTTCAATCTGGGCATCTGGGCAGTATCACAGTCCTCATACAAATCGAATGAGATTTGTGTGGCGCATATATATCTGGTGCTTTTTTGTATCAATATTTATGTGTTTAAATAAATAAATGGAATCATTTTTATTGTTTTAAAATGATTATTTACTTGTAACAAGATTATAATGACTGTTCGCATGATGTACCAAGACTGAAGTTCATTCATTGTTTTTCCTTTAAATCCTAAGTTTCTTAATTATCAAATAAATTATTTTTTTTGATTTTATGAATATTGTTCTCTATACCTGATCGTTTGTATTGTCATTAATACTGTTGCTACTTTTACTACTCTGAGATTTTTCCTGAAATGTTCATCTCATAATAGTAATGTGATGTGGTAACTTGAACCGATGTACACATGTACCAGGTTCGATATTGATAATGACTGACAGATTAGATTCAATACATAAAAGCTATATAATACGTGTAAATAATTCATTTACACATAACTATGAGGATACCTTAAAACTGTCCTATTTACATATTTGGGCAGAATTTCACTATAAGACGATGGTACAAATGAAAAGAATCAATTGTCGGTAACAATTTATTTCATATTAATTGAGATATCAATAAAGCTCCATATATATAGCTGTGAAGACGTTTGTGTACTTTCATATTGAAAAAAAAACATATATCTGAGGGTAATGAGGAGCAAAAGATAATGTACATGGTTATTCAGATTATTTTATTTAAAACTAAATATGAACATACAACATAATCTTTGTGATAAGTCTTCTGACTGAACGCTAGATTTAGTTCCTAAGCTCTTCTAGTAACCTCCAGGCAAAATCTACACAGCAACTCGAACACCAGAGAAAAGGCGCGAAACATGAAAGAAAACGCTTTACTCCGAAGGTTCGTACCTGTACAGTAAATCTAGGGTTTTTATAGTATTTTGGGAAAACTTTTAGTAAATGCTGGTTGGATAAGATGCTTCTCAGTGTTTTCAGAGGTTTTTTTTTGTTTTTTTCTAAGGCGTTTTCTGGATCTCCTCAACACTTTGAATATTGCATAATTGAATCACGAAGCAATGTTAGCCCATGTTGAGCTTATATTTCAAGAAATAATTCATAAACAGTTAGAAACCATGAATAAATTGACAGCTTATAGTGTTCCCGACCTAGTCGTTTCAATGGTTAAGCGTTCACCGCGAGACCTGAATGTGCTGAGTATGATTCGTGAGTGCACATTTCTGTTCAATGCTCTCTAGTTTCGAAAACGATTTCGAATAAGATGAATATGTAACCAATACAATCAATAAATTAAACTGATCCTTACAACATTTCTTCAATTAAGACATATAGTATAAGTTTGAAAACGTTATGAGAAAAAAATTCTAAAAAGATATGGTTATAACTGAGCTTACTTACTTGAAAACTACATCTTGTACTTCAGTTAATGCTACACCAAGAGATTGCAGGAAAAGATTAAGTACTTCACTTGGGAAAGCCGATGATTTTCCTTCTGTGCTACCAGTAAGAGAAAAACTGACATGTACCTTGTCAAATAGAAAATTGTTAAAAAAAAAAGAAAATGATAGCGCATAATATGTCAATGTACATTGAAATATTTTGACTTATTCAATAAAGACAAGTCAACTGATCAAAAATTGAATAATGAAAGAAAAAAATAACAACTTTAACAGGACAATAATATGACTATATCAGGTGTTGGTTTACTTAATGGTAATTCTGATATCTTAAACCAAAGTTTTAGTGAAGCGATAGGTCAGTGATTAAAATGTTCGATTTTCAGCCAGTCAGTTCAAAACTTTACATTCCAGGTTTTCCACGGTGGTCTAGCTTCAATTGACTCATGATCTTAACTATAAAAAAACTTTACATTCTGCCTAATTTAGTTAACGCAATCGGGAAAAGTGTCATTAACCTTCAAACTTAGTATAACTTGAAGTTAAGTATAAGAATTATCTGTGCTTGGTAAATGATTTGATAATGATAACCAATCGGAATGACATTTAGTAAATAAAGTAGGATTTTTAGAAGAAAAAAAAGTAATCGAAGAATAACAGCAATCATTAATTTACTGGTAAAATGTAGCGTAAATAATTAAAACGATTCAAAATTGACCTGAATGAGTTACCGTGTAATCGATGTAGAAAAAAGGTGGACTTTTCAATCTGACAATAAGATGAGGTAATAAAAACATTAGTAATGAGATTTAAATATGATCATAATAACGCATTACTTGGGGTGGTATCGATTTATATAGTCCCCTTCTTAATCTTTTTTAACAAGTGGTAGTTGAGATGAAAAGTGGAATGTATGGCAGCTAAAGATTGAGAAGATGGAATTGAAGACAACAGAGATTAATTTTAATAACAACAGGAATGGAGAACCGATAAAGTCTATTTTATTTATTTTCATTTTATTGGTACAAGGGGGCATCGAATACAAATGCGCCACACAAGTCACTTGATTCGTGTATGCGCTATGATACTGACCGGGTGCCCAGACCGAAAAAGGTAGTTTTCTTAGTGGGTCACACACAGAGCTTTCGACCTAAAGGTCTAGTTCACGAGACAGTGGATGCAGATCCAACAATTGGTTCATACACTATTCGTTACTTCAGGATCCTGGAGACCATTTGCAATATTGGTTTAAAATCAAGGTTTGTCCAACTCCCTTATTTAGGTTCTTCGTACCCACCCACCCCGTCTAAAGGCTGGACGTTCGCTTTTCGTCTTCTTGATTCCTTAAACAACAATAATGCCACGAGAAGCCAGTGAGTAGGACTTCCCTGTTTATGACTGTACACGCGTGGCAATATGAGAGCATTTGGGGCCTTGTAAGAAATAACAGATGGATGTGTAAATGATCTTTTTAATGTATAGTTTTTTTTGTTTTACGAAAATACTGCGATTTCGCACTACAGAATAGATCGATTTTTCCCACTAAGCCTTCTTCGCTATATAATATTGAAGTAAGACTCGTCAAAAAATAATAAAGTTACGTAATAAGACAGTGAATAATACATATAAAAGAAGGTGAAAACAGTAAATGAACAAAGGGTTTGGGGAATAACAACACGTAGAATCGTAAGCAGAGATAGATAGTGTCTAGCAGTGGAATCCAGAACGCCACTTCGTCCTATTTGGGACTCGTCAACTGGACGTACCTGCATCTCAGAGTTGATGTTCACTCTGGGACTCGAACACAGTACCTTCCGCTTTAAACGCCATCGCGTTACCCACTCGGACACTGAGTCCTGATAGCCACTTGCATGTGCGATGGGGTGAAGTTTAAATTCATTTAGTATTGTTTGTTTGAATCTTCCCATCGATTTGTTGGGACTGCAACTGGTCAGTCTCTAATTGGCATATGTGCATACTGTGCGTATTGCCTCGATATAGTCTTAATTCACAAGCATAATAAGCGAAGATGGATAGTGGCTAGCAGTGGAGAGACTGACCAGTTTCAGCCCTCACAATTCGATGGGAAGATTCAAACAAACAATACTCAATGAATTGAATACATATAATCGTTTGCTAGGCATAAATTAACCAAGGAAAAGATAAGAGTGTAACAAATACATAAATAAACAGAGTTTAGTTGTTAGCTCGAATCCTTGCAGCTTCTGCTATGAGCGAGAGATGAGATCTAAGATAAATTACTTTATTACTCCATTAACTACATGACCACTAATGACCGAATGTGATAGAGCGTTTCATTGTTATCACTGACTTACAAACTGCACTAATCGGTTTAATATTTTTATATATCCGTACAAGTATTATTGTGGTGAGGATCTAACTGGAAACAATGTTGTTCGCTTATATAAGTTGTTCTGATTTAAAATATGGGAATTTTTAAAATTTAGAAAAAAACACCTAAGTAACTCTTCTTTTTTTCAATTCATATTATACCACTACTGACTAATTTCTATTATATGATCAAATACATTTGCTTCATTGACAAGTGTCTATTCTCAGTTTCAATGCTCGCATGCCTTCTTGAATCTCAACCTTATTTAATTCACTATTACAATCTAAAATAAACAATAACACAGTAAATTCATTCATTTAGTCAGTCAGCTACAACGTAGGACCAGGCACATATATGAATGGGTTCAGGTTGCCATACCTCGTTAGCACAACAAGATGAACACCAAATTCATAGTAGTTAATTTAACGGTGTTAATATACAAAAGAAAGGTTGCATATAAGGATATAGTACAGGAAGTATGATAGATATGAAGCAATTTTAATCTTTAACAGCAGTCAAGATCACTGTATTCAAATTCATTCACAAGGTTCGTATGTTCAATTACACTCATAAATGTAAGAAAAAAATCTATCTAAACTTACTTTGATTGGTGAAATATGAAAACTATCAAATATGGATCGATTCCCATCTTGCATATGAGCTTGTACAACTGGTGAATCAATCAATTTACTAGTGATCAAAAGATAATCATGTTTGAACGCTTCCTCCTAAAATGTTATGAGATTAAACAAAGTGAAAAGCACTGAATCAGAATATTTTTCATACTGCTTGAAAAGAGAAAAGAATCACCAGTGATCAGTATAACAAGATCATGAAAATTGAAAATATCAACATAAAGAAGAGATTTGGGCTCTTGAGAATTAACATTATATCTCAATTCTGGATATATGGCCATACAACGAACAAAGTCAATCACGATGGCTATGATGATGATGATGAAATGAAAAATGAAATAGTTAATTCATTTTAACAAAAGAGATAACATTCTTATTCATTCACAATAAGGTAAGCAATACAATTGTGGATAGGGAATGATCAGTTGTTAAACTGATAAAAAGATGAAAAAAGAGTAACAGAAGACGCAGACAAAAAATCTTCCATTTAACTATTGACTTATAGGTGTGTGATAAATAACTATAGCTAGATCAAGACATGAAGTTATTGAGTGATTGCTCGACTATTTTGACCGATAGTTAGAGACGTTAGGTAAAATGACTCAGAATCGATCTCTATTGTACAGATAGATTCATTCCTTGTCTACACTACAATTTCCTGTTTCATAATTTATTCATACCTTATATTTATTATTAATTCTTAAATCACATTGTTTATACCTAATGTTTCCTACCACCACTGATACTACTGGTACTTCCTACTTCAGCTACTCTGAGATTTAACTTCATAATTTTATTTCGATGTGTTGATGTAGTGCGGTAACTTGAGTTGATGTACGGCTCTGCCAAGTTCTTATGTAGCATATGACTGACTGAAACGATACGTTTTTGTACACAATGAATGTAACCTAATGATAACTATAAAAACTGATTTAAATAAATAAAACAATATTATTCTTTGTGTCGACCTATTATTGATTAAATCAAACTAGCTAGTTTATCATTGTCTTTTGTATATCGATGCTAGGACATTACCGATATTTACCCTCGGATAGATAGGAGAATTGACATATTACGTAATGAATGGTGTTTGTATAGTTGACCAATAGACGGAAATCAGTATCATTACAGATATACACAATCGAAGACAATCATTTATTGAAATGCCAACATCACACATCCGTTTGAGTAACATCATCAAACAAACCGAAAGAAATATATACAAATTGATAAGTTAATAATAACCCAATTAGAAAATACTCCCCTACACACATACTACTTCAACACAGCAGTCAAGTCAACCGAAACATGCAAATGTACACATACTGTGTAAACAAATTCAGTTGATAATTAGAGGGGAATTAAAAGAGTTTTAAGAAAAATCAACAAACAAATAGTTGATCAGCATAAATCTGAATGATATGCGGTTCAGATTCTCACCTTTAAAGATTCCACCTATAATATTTAATAATTTAATTTATATGGTTACATATATATTGTATATACAAGGTAGAGAAATTTCATTCTAGCTTAATTGTATAAAACAAATCTTTCATTATAAGCAGACAGATGGTTGCTAGCAGTGGAATCCATGAAGTGCGTTCCCTTCCGTTTGGGACTCGTCCTCTGGATGGATTTACATCCCAGAGTCGATGTCCACTCAGGGACACGAACCTAGTACTGCTAGCTTCAAATGCAATCGTGTTATCCACTTAGCTACTGAGTCCAGACAGGACCAAACGCGAGTCCTGGATTCCACTGCTAGCCACTATCCATTACTGCATATAATTACGGTTATACAGTTCCAGGAGATAATATCGCCGAGAAGAAAATTATCTTTGTTGAAACATCTTCATTTTGATTAAAATAGACTTGATATAGTTTAAATGAGATAAACAACAATCCAACATGACAGTGTGAGACTGTCTAATGATAACTTATATGATAAATTTAGTTTTTTTAATAACAGGAATTTTAGATGAAGAAATGAAATGCATACGATAATATTGCTTACCTTGGATGTATGGGTTACAGAAGAACTGAAGAAATTGGTTATATCATAAAGAAAGCCTTGATCAAGTTTAAGTTGCATCTCTTGTATAAGAACATGGAAGTATCTATGAATAAGAGAAACAGGGACAATTTTAAACAGAAACTGACAGTTACTGCCTAAAACTCAGGATCATGTCATTTACACCATGGATTAAGTTCAGCTCGATAACCACCCAAGGTCATGAAGGAATGGAGAGCTGTCTCATCCTTGCATGGGACTCCTAAGTAGTGCCCATTCACAATCTCATCACAAATCAAAGCCAGAGACTTCAGATATGGCGGTGACTAATTAAACTTTAGGTTGCTAAGCCAACACCGAATACAGACCTGAATTCAATTGATTCACGATAATACAAAGTCATCATCTACTGCTGTTGATAAGCAACCGTTTCATACTCGGTAAGGTTGAACTATACTACTCACAGCTATTCCCATATTAGGATGAGACAGTCGTCCAGTTCTTCCTTGTTTTCAACCGTTGTGTGATTTAGGCCAGTCCATTGTGTAAACTATAAAATTCAATAATCCTCACAAATCCCTAATACTTCCAATTCAGGATTGTTCATTCATGTAAAGTGACTAGTTGACATTCTGAGTATGTATTATGTATTTTACACTGGTTACATGGATATGTTCACGGTGAACGTTAACTAAACTTCAAGAATGACCAATGAATTTGAGTACCAAAAACCTACTATGACCATCATGCACCCTACGGGAGTAGTCTTTGAGGGTATGAAACATTTCAGTCTCTCCCCTTTTTGTGTTAAATCCTGCTCTAATCAAACGAAAGAGTAATTTCAGGAGGCCGATAGAATGTATTCTTCTGGAACCAACTCAATGAACTTAATAATGTGAAGGCGATTTTCATATCACTCCTCCACATTATTTGAAGAACAGGAGAAATATAGTTGGCGATCTACTATCCTTTCGTTTTACTGAGCAAAAAACCTTTATGGCAGTACAAAACTTTGACTACATTGTGAAATGGGTCCAAGGTAGCTAACTTTTCCGTAATTTACATTAAACGATTACATTAACGTAGGGACAACAAACATAATTGGTTGAAGTCAGATTTGTACACCATTGTATCATAATCCAGTGGTTTAGAGGTTAAGTGTTTGTGTATGAGATCAAAGGTCCTAGATTCGATTCCAGGATACGAGGTCGTGGATACGCACTGCCGAGGGCTGGCATAGTAGAATGAAATGACCACCCAGTGCTTCCAGGTTTTTGATGATTGTTTAACTAAGATTGGCTTATGATTTCAATGAAATATAATTAGATCAGTTCAGATTATTAAGCAACATTTATAGCTCAAGTATGTCAAATGAAGAAATTCAAAGCAATGATAATAACTTACTTAAATCGAAATGAACCCGGATTCGCTGTACGTCCAATAATTGCTGACCATTCAAATAACGGTTTAACACCTGTAATATACCGATTTTGTCATAAAAAGTAAATAGTACGGCAGCGTATTTTATATGATTCACTTACATGTATCTTCAAAAATCAGTTAGTGAAAATGATTTATTGATTGAAATTAAAACTTAAATACTTCCAAATTTATCTTAGACATTACTTAAATAGTAGCGAGTATTTTTTTGCTAGAATGATTTAATTTGATTTAAAATGGTTGAATATAGGTCTGTACTGAAGATATCAGTCTATCAATTAAGGGACTAGTATACTGCGCAGCAGTTCGCTCTGTTCTACTTTACGGTTGTGAAACATGGCCATTAAGAGTAGAAGATACTCGTAGGTTACTAGTATTTGATCACAGATGCCTTAGAAACATTGCTCGCATCTGCTGGGATCACCGGGTAAGTAATAGTGAGGTTAGACACAGGGTATTGGGGAATGATGGTAAATCAGTTGATGAGGTGATGAATCTTCATCGACTGAGATGGTATGGCCACGTGTTACGTATGCCTGAACACCAATTACCACGACGCGCTATGATGACTAGTGTAGGGGATTGTTGGAAGAGAGTTAGGGGCGGCCAAACAAAAACGTGGCATCAGAGCATGAAGTCACTAACTTCTAGTCTGAGTCATGTTGTTAGATGGAGATTATTTGGTTGGGGTCCACGTGACTATTGTAACCAATGGTTAATGATTCTGTGTGACATGGCTCAGAATAGATCACAATGGTGTAGGTGTATGCACTCTTTATCTTCCCTTAAACCTTGAGATTAAAATTGCTTCATAACTTTCTTCCTTTCTATACTATATCCTTATATACAATCTTTATTTTATATATTAACACCATTAAATTAACTACTGTGTTCATCTTGTTGTGCTAACGAGGTATGGCAACTTGGACCGATGCATAAATGTGTCTGGTCCTACGTTGTAGCTGACTGACTGACTGTACTGAAATGCTTGGGATTAAATATTATTTACATAGATGGACACAAAAGATTTGACAATTTGAGGAAACATGATTATTGTCTATCAGTTAGTTAAATTAGAGTCAAACAGACAAACAAACATAAGTGACGTAGAGTCTGACAAAAATATGCGTTAGCTAAAGTCAATATACCACATCAACAAGACAAGACGAACAGGAGAGAAGATAGAACAAAAATGAAACGGGCGAAGGAACATTGGAACTGAAGATCTAAGAAAACAATAAAGAGTGAAAGAACCTGTGTCATTATGATCGATTCGGAGTCATATCACTTAATGTCTCTAATCATAAGTCACGATAATTAAGCGGATTCCAACCAGGTAGACAGTTATTTATCAACATGGTTTAGTTTGACAGCCAATAGTTATATGTCCTGATGCCACACTTTGGTTTGGCCGGCCACATACCCTCTAAACTAGAGTTGATCAAAGTTAGCTATATCATTAATCATAGATTCAAGCAGTTAATGACTTTCTGTTTAATAACTGGATCAATTGTAGACTTACAATATTAATTTTTGTTTCTATTTATAGTTTAAACTGGTTAAAAATACAATATAAAACTATTCAAATGTTACACAATCAGTTAAAATGTTGGGCTATAGTGAAATGGAAAAAAACTGTAACTGGAAAAAAGAAGTAAACAAATTATGATTTATATAGACTGTCCTTATTAGGTACTATAATACTTAGACTGTTATTTCCTAAACTCAGTATGACATTCAGCTCTATTATGTCGTTCACACAGAAAAAAAAAACTAGTGAGGCATGATTGATTACCTGAATCAAGTGCCACAGATTTTGGCTGAGGAAAAGCTGACAATACCACAGGAAAAGTGGAATCAAGTCGTTGACTGTCAACCTGAGAAATATCAAAGGGAAGACAGATAAACGGAGAGAAAGGGAAGGAGAGAAAAAACAAATCATGATTGAAAATATAAACTATTAGTATAATGTCAAGTAATTCAATAGGTTCAGTGGTTGGTGCCAATCAACAATTTGAGTCCCCCCACTAAGCATTCCCATAAAAAGCATTCATAATGTTGATGGAACCAATGTCCTGACACTTGAAGCCATGTCAAATAATTAGTGGTCTGACCAATAAATTATTCAGGTGAAAGCATACTTTATATATGATTAACTAATCAATCGCCAAGTATTAAACTAGTCTCACTTTATCCTGTTCTTAATGGTGATAGAATTATATCGTTCAATTACCAACATAGTCTACTAGTTTGAAGAACCTGCCAAATTGCTGCACTCCGTTGTTACAGGATAGTTATAGAAACTAAAGACTCTACACTTCAGTAATCCTAAGTCACTTCATATAAGGATAAAACTGTTGGAAAATGAATTGTTTCACGAAGTTTTACCACAAATCAAACCGTTTTTAGTAAGCGTCACTTTGAAACTTTAGGCCATGTGCATGTCACTGAAATATGTGTTATGAATCTCACATTCTGAGCGACTGCTTTCCAAAAGTACAATCAAATATTCTATGAATATCGACGCCTTTTTTTCTGTATCCTAGTTTACTGGCACAGGAACAAATCTTTGAATTTCCTTTGTTTTCTCAATAGTTGGAAGCTAGATTGAAAGTCATTAAGGATATAGTACATATTCTGTTGAAGCGTATTTGAATTGAGTTTACCATACTATATTGATATTTCGAGTTGAATAGCTATGGACATGTCATAGCAAAAACAGCTTGGTAATACTTGGTTTTTAATGGTTATTTACCTTTCAGTTGCTTAGAGATAAGATATATGCAGTTTTAAACAACAATGAAAATCCATTCTTTACGTAGAAAAAAAAAACGAAATCCATTCACTAACCTGTAATCGAAACAATTTAGCATGTAATTGCATTTGACTAATAGATGATTTATACTGTAAAAATACACCCGGATCAAATGCACGTGTTATCCCATATTGATCCGGTTTCAAAATAATCATTCGATTGAAATCTACTTCTATTGGTTGACGTGTATCAGTTAATTTGACAATACTGAATGCAACTTTATCTGTATCATTCGATGCATTCACATAATTAGTATAAGCGCGTTCTAAATTTTCGCTTAAAGTTAATTCTAATGGTTTTAAACGATTGCCACGTTTTACCTGACTCCATCGAACACCAGAACTAGAGAGAAAAAAATTAGAATAAATATAAAGTATAGTTTAATTTCCGCTTACTTTAATGATTATGGATATTGATAGGGGCGATAGAAGGAAAAAATGAAACTTGTTCATTTGTGAGTTAGATTGTTTTTCTAAGAGTTAATCAGTCGGTCAGTCATATACTACATACGAACTTGGCAGAGCTGTACATCAAGCACTAGACAGCCGTTTCGTCCCAGTATGGGATTCCCAGCCAGTGAGCATCCAGTTTTTCACTGGTAATCTAACATTGATTGATTGATGATCTCAATTACAAGTCAATAATCTCCATAACCCTACATTGAGATGATTCGTGTTTATGAATGAAATTGTGCAAATGTACATGTTCTCCACTCTTTTTAAAAAAAACAAACTATTGGACTAGATTTTCTATGCTTAGTTTTTCACATATCTCAACAATACGAAAGTGTGTATGTGCAAGAGTTTGACAAATTACATCTTGGAATTAATTTGTGACTACTGACTAACAACTGATAAAAACATAAGAAATCTTTAAGGGTCAATAATGAAACTAACCTTGTAATAGATATATAAGCTAATTCTGCTCGTGAATGATTATCAACTAATGAAATGCCAATTGATTGAAGAGAAATAACAATTTCTTGGTCAATCGGTTCAAGATCAGAACTCTAAAAGTTGGTAATACAAAGCGAACAATAAATGTGTAAACAAACATACAGATATATATGGTACATACAAAGTCACAAAACGCAACAATATTTCAGAAATTTATCAGTTGATGACAAATTATGCTAAATGTTTATTTATGATTTTTACAAGTGTTCAATCTATATATCTACACCCGAAAAAATAGTGATATTTGAAACCATAGGAATTTATTGAAATTTACAGCGGTAACATAGCATTCGATCAGCACTAAGAAAGAACTTGACACGCATGACATTGATCACCACCCAGTGATCAATCAATTGTGATTACATCTCAGTCCTACAGGAGGTCGGTGGAAGCCCGAGTAGCTCAGTGGTAACGTCTCTGACTGTGAAGCTGAGTGACACGGGATCGAATCCGTCGGGGAGCAACAGTTCCCTCAAGATTACAGGTACACTTTGCTGACGAGTGCTAAGTAGCAGGGTTTCCTGTTGACCACCTCCAACCACCATCTTAAAACGGCAACATGCTTCTCTAATAAAGTTGCTATGACATCAACTTAGTGGTGATATTAGTTTGCAATCTTAATACGTTGATGAAGTTAATTGTGTGAAAAGTTTATTCACTGAGATTCCTCCTAAAGTGCATAATCTATTCTTCTCTATAACTAGATGAAAGGTCATTTCATAATGTATTGTAGACACATTAACCTTACAAAAACAGATATGAGTGATGGACTTGAACAAAATATTACTTCGTTTTCATGTATATCCTTCCAAGTTATGACAGATTATCAACTTTCCTGTAGATCAAACCGATAAAGTAAAAAAAATTAACGGTAAAATATTTAGTATGAAATTAATTCTAAGAAATTGGCGGTCTGCAGGCATCAGTAAGACACAGATACAAAATGGAATATCTTCTTAATGACTTCTAATTTAACGTTCACTCATGTTTCTTTTTTGTATTACATGACTGACTGGTTTCTAAGTCAGTGAGATTGTGATATTTGAACAAGTTCTAAAATCTTTATCAATCAATCAGATGTAATCCAGGTGGAACTGGGCTAAACAACAAGTTTATAAATTTGCATAACGTTTTTAACTAACCGTGATTTTTTGTTCAACATTATTTCTATTTTTAATTCAGTATGATAATTACTCAATGCAACAATAGCTTATTTCAGTGTGATGATTTTCCAACAAAATAATGTTGTTTGAATTAAGTCAGTATCCAATTAGTAGCTTGTATTTTTGCAGTAATTTTGCATATTCGCCCTATGTGTGATAACTGTTAACCAATTATCAAGTGCGAGTAAAAACAATATATAAATGGCTGGATTCATCTATCGTTTGGATTTATTTCTAATATCCAATAAATCCATACCGCCCGTCTTCATGTTCTCATTACGCGACGTCGGAGTTAAAATTTCAGTGCAAAACACAAGTCATTAAAATCATGAACCGAATTTAGTTAGACCACCTGAAAGCAGAAGACAGCCGTTTTGTCCTAGTACAAAACTCCTCAGGGATGAGCACCCGAGACCGCACCACAGGGAATCGGACCCAGGATATTCTGTTTATCGCTGAAACGCTTAAGTTCCATCCCACTGACATGGTATCCAGTTGTGTTAATGTCCAACTTCAAACAATCCACGTCATTGTTTGACCATCATCTTCCATTGTTTTCGGTAACTGACTCCATTCGTGACTAGTGAGGTCTAATCGTGTCGGGTGTGAAGCAATGATCTAGAGGCGAAGAGTTAGCGCGAAACCGAAGGCTCTGGATTCTAGTCTTGTGTGTGGGATCATGGACGCATACTGCTAGGGAGTTCCATGCCAGGGCAAAACAGTGGCCAAATACTCCCGTGTTTTCAACGATGGTCTAACTTAGATCGGTTTATGTATTCAATGAAATTCAACAACCTCCACAACCCCATACAGTGAATTACGAGTTAGTCAAGCATGGTGCAAATTTAGTAAATCTGTATAGTGTTAATCATATATTGTGGGGAAAGTTAATGAAAATATGAGGGGATAACTTACTAATCGAGCATTTTTAGCAACATTTGCATTTTGTGTAAATAATAAAACACGTTGCATATTCCACATAAATGAAACCAAATATGCTTTGGTATTATTCACTTTAAATTCTTCAATAGAGTCCTGAAAAATCGAGGAAATAAACAAATAAACAATAATATTAATGTCTTGTTTAACAGGTTAATATCATCATCAATAGCGCCGTTTGTGCAAATACGATCAAGCCTGTTAAATAGGCACCTTACCAAACCCCTCCTAGATATACTTCTAAGCAGACGAGAAGATGGCTCAATCAAACAATCCATTTTTCGAAAACCGACGTAGACGGGTTAATACATTAGTTACTATAGTTATTGCCCTCTGTAATACAAACGGGCTTTGGTAAGGTGCCTATTCAACAGGCTTGATCGTATTTGCACAAACAACGCCAATAATAATAATAATAATAATAATAATAATAATAATAATAATAATAATGTTAATTATTTAGCAGTAGAATTAAGGATATACCACTTCATTAGATCAAATGTAAAGTTTGAAATATGAATACAGATGAGTGAATATTCGAGCGAATCATCAGGATCTACAGTTACAAAGTTCATCATCATTATGATGTTTTGCAAAGGTCAAAATAAGGCATGTATTAATAAATTTGACAATGTTATATGTTAAAAATGATGAACGTTCGTATCTGTCACCATATAATACTTCAAAATTGTGTTATTTGTAAATTAGAAAGGTCATTTATTAAAGGTCAGAATGATTTGAAGTGTCAAGTCACAATCGGTATAATAGTAATATAATAAAAATGAAAAACGTGTAAATAATTATATGGAAATATTTCGTCGGGAAATTCCTAGTCGAAGGTAATAAAAAAAAGAAATTGTGACTTAGTCAGTAAAAAAAATCCTACGTTTGATACTGGATTTTAAAGGGAATATAATGAGTGACATCTTAATATGTCGACTCAAAGAACTGTTCACACCGCCGAGATACATGTAATTTTCTCCACTAAACCAGTATTTAAAAAATTGATCAAGGATAAGTTATCGATGATGGGCTCCTCCATGTGTATATACTAATTCAACTGTTCTTGTGGAGCTAGTTACATGGGTCGTACTTAGAGGGCTTTATTCTTGCGTGTTCGTGAACATGTACCATCATGGTTGGGTTTGTTACTAGACAAATAGTATTATCAATGCCCCGGTCCGGCCGAGGGTGGGGAGAATTCGCGATACTCTCACATAACCATGCTTATAAAGCCATTGACGAAGAAGTCTTATTCACAGCCTCTTCAAGGCGGGGTGTTGTTTATAAAATTGAGAGAACCGAAAGTGAATGTCCAGCGCTTTAACCGGGTTGATGGATACGGAGGGTCCACCTAGGGGAGTTGGAAAACCTTGATTTCAAATCACTGTTGTATATGGGCTCCAGGACCCCAAGGGAACAAATGGCGTATGAACTAATTGTTGGTGACCGGTTACCATGAAACTGCATCTTCTTAGGTTGCTCGACTACCTTGTGGATTAGACCTCTAGGTCAAAGGCTAGAGAAGTGACCCTCTTAAAAATTACCTGCTTCAATTCGGAGGCTCAGGCAGTATCCCAACCCTTATACAAATTGAATGATCAAGTGTGACGCATATATATATGGTACCTCCTTGTATCAATATTGATGTGTTTAATAGAATAAATAAATTATCAAGTATAAAACACAAAATCAAATAATTTTATATCAAGTATTATTCTCATAAATATTGTTAATATAAATTATGATAATAACGACTAAACTTACATAAGTTAACTTATTTGAATGACGATTATCGGTTTCATTACAGTAGAAAATTAATTCACGTTTTGCTTGAGGACAATCCCATGCATACATAATAGACATACCAGCATCTAACCGATGAACAATATGTTGAATTCCACTAGAAGAGATAGAAGAATTATATGTTATTAATTTAGTATTTCGTTAATAAATATTCAATTGTTTTTGCTAACAGATGATTATGTAGCTATGATTGATATAATGAAAAATAGAATATTCAAAAATAAAGAATGTTTGAGCGAACAAGTGTTCATTCCTTTCTGTTATATCCTGGTGAAGACATAAGTATGGGTAATTTCCGGGACCTATTAATGGACGATTATTCTATGTATATTCGTATTATTTAACTATTGAGTAATCAGATTATGTATATTTATATTCATCTTATTATAAGCTTCATTTTGATCTGTGGATTATTATTATACGATTTATTGTCCCCAAATTATATTCAGTTTATTGATGATTGTCTTCCATGTTCACAGCCACATTTGGCTTGATCTTGTACAAATATTATTTTCTATTTTATGGTACGATGCGATCTGTCTGTCTGGTATATAAACCGAGTATACTTGAAAAAGATGATTCTCATAACATAAGCTGTAATTGGTGTTCTGGACTCAATTGGAAGGGTTAGGCGGACAGAAACCCATAAGGACGCTAGACTGCTAATACTGGTCGAACGTCATTGGTTTGACATGGTGCAGTGTTAAGACTGGAAAAGTCGTATCCCGATTGATGGATAATTCATGTAATAAAAACCGGACATAAGACTACAACAAATTGGCATATAGACAATAAATTTTTTAAATTCATAACACTTCCAATGAATATTGCCAATCACCATGATGTCTTTGATTGTACTTTTTTTGTAACCTGTACAACAAAAGGTCGCAAACTTTTCACAAACGCACCTGAATAGGTTAGTGCAATTAATTGACATAATGATCTGTAAACAAACAAGGAAACGGATAACTTGTTGAAATATCTAGAGAGCAGAAACATATAGCCCAGGTATTTAAGCAGACCGTCCTAAATATTCACCATTTTAAACATATAACATTGTTGAATTCATTAATATATGTCTTATTTTGGTCTTTGTAAAAGATTACAATAATTATGGAGCCTGGTGATGAAGTTATCACAAGAATAATTGTTCGCTCAAATATTTTTTGTTTTTGAATATTCAATTGGGGGGGGGCTAAACAATAATTTGTGCTCAAATATTACTGAAATGTTTTCAGTAGATGTTCACTGAGAGAAATAATGATAGTAAATTGTATATCTTTCTTAAAAATGATTTAGACTGTTTCATCAAAGTACACTTTTTTGAAAGAATTCCTGTTAAAAGTAAAATTATCTAATGACATATAGATTATAGACTAACATTAATTAATTGAAAGAAAGAGGATTAATACTAATCAAAGTAGTTATTCGAAAATCAAGCTGTTGCTACGTTGCATAATATATAAAAAAAGGAGAAGAAAGACCTAACAAAATATTTTGATGAATGGTGGATAATATAGTAGTTATGTAAGAATTAAGAGAAGAATGTAAAGAATAAGTAAAATATAAAAATGGAAGGAACGAAATAATTGTTTACCAAAGTTCTGCTACAAACTCCGCTATACCGATGGCCAAGGTAGCGAGAGTGATTGTACAAATTTCTTTTCGATACTAAAGTTCGGTTTGTGAATGCGATGGCTTCAGTTATGTGCAAAAAACGAGCTCGTAAACCATGCGGTAAATTTTATGGAATATGATAGATAATTTTAAAAGCTTTATTCAGTTCAACTTGATGACCTGTGTCCACCTAGTGAGCGAGAATAGAAATCTTAATCACTTTTACCTATCCCTTGCTCAACAACGACGGATGGTGTTCTGTTATTCGTTGACGAACTTGCTGAATTGTACGCCCTATATAACTGGCTCCACAGAAGCATTTGAATTGGTAAATACACATAGATGTGTCGAATTTAGGCAATCTGTCTTTATTAACCGTTCCTATTGTGGGGCGGTTGTAGAAGACGGTACTCAGTCAGGCTGCATTAAATGTTTTTTGTACTGCCTTTCTTAACCTCTGTGTCACGATTTCTTCCGTAGCATAAAATTAATATGCAACACAGAATATACATAATCTAAAGATAGCGAAGTAGTAGGTTGACAGTACTGTCAAATTTAGTTAACTAAAGTGTTAAAAAATCGACAAATCAATCAGATTATTAAGCGTAGAATGTAAACATAGTTTCAAAAAGGAGAATTTAATATGTGACTAACTTCAGAACTATTAATATGAACTTCCTTTGAAGTATTATCTACTAAGGACTGCGGAAATTTATAATTTAACGATTCAAACAAGCTCAGTCAAGGAGCTTTAATCAGTTTCTGATACTGAGCAATTAGTACATGAACTTGGTGTAAAAATATAGACATATTCGAAATTAAAAACATAACCATCTAATTTGTAGGTTGTCTGTTAGAGCAGGGTGATAATCCCTATTCAATACCAGAATATGAACATGAACTGGAATAGCGATCGAAGATATGATTGGTAATGATGTGATGTGAACAAGATGATAACGGGTGCTGACAAGTATGAAGGTGGTTGTTATTTTACGAATGTCCACACCGTGACAGGAGATTTCTTCTCTAGGCATCTGACAAGGAAGCTGATTCAGTAGTGGTCTTAGCAGCTTGCGAAAGTGACTGCAGAGCCTAAGGGACAACTTTTTTAGGCCATTCGCTCACGGTTTTTTTATGGGGAGTTTTTGATGTGTTAGTTTCGCAATTCAAAAGGCCTTAACGCCAGATAAGGAAATTCGTGAGGTAAGGTGAGGTGTGGCATTTTCAGGATCGACTTTCGATAATCCCTCCCTTCCGTTGTGAGGAAACACCATTGCAGCACATGTCCGTTGTCCGAGGGAAACACCTTACCTCTGCTATATCCCTCTACAGTCAGCAATAAGACTTTGCTCTCGGATAATGAGTTTGTTGCTTTTGGTCTTAGAGTTCTCCAACTGACCTGCTCGGCATAGTAGGGCCCAAAGTAAAAATTTTTACAGCCAATATAGCTCGGTCGAGTCATCACGTTATCTGAACCTGACCGCCACTTCAGGGTAGCAGTAGCAGCTATGGTGATGATGTGACGTACGCTTGTCAAACACGTTGTAGATATATGGTACAAGCCAAGAGATGAATAGACGGACTTATTACATAAAAGAATATAGTAAATAATCAATATAAAATAAACTACATTCCCATAGATTGTCCCTGCAAATAACTGATTTATAGAAGGGCGAAGACAACTAAGGAAATTATAGTTCTACTGAATAACATCTTCAAACGATTTTTAAAATAATCTTAAGGATTGAGAACACAAACAAACAAAAACAATCCAGCATGTAATCGTTTTTTTGATTATCTTTCTTTCTTAATCACTAACCTTTGATGATAGAACACTGGTTGGGAATCATCCAAATTATTGACGAGACGCACTAAAGCCATACCATCTTGATACATTTGCAAGGTGATTACAGTTGTTTCTTCAGTTGTCTCCACTTCAACAAATATACCAGGATACTGTAATAGATTTTTGGTTTGAAAGACAAAAACAAATATGTGATATTTAAAATTATATAGCAAGCATACTATATTCAATATTTTTAATACAGAAAAATTCAGTACAATTGAGATTATGAAGTTATTGAGATTGTAACAATTTTCCCTGTTAAAAATTTATTTGCGCATTAAACTATCATCACGTATTCGATACACCCAAACAGCTGAATATTAATATCTCAAACTGTGTGACTGAGTGATGCAGACTCTTACACCACAGGGAGCATCAGTTCCCTCGAGGGATCTCTTGCTGATTAATCCAAACTCGCGCAGAAGGAGAGAGTTTCACGATGACCACCATTTTACATTTCAATTTAGTTCACGCGATGTTCAGCCATTTAGACAGGTGGTCACATTACAGCTTGGTTGATAGAATTCGGCCAGTACTAGAAGCCTAGATAAACATGATATTCGTTACCATTTAGTGATCAACCAATTGCCAATCACATATGAATTTAATAATAACCATGGGTTTTACAAGTATGTTATATACGTAAATGATAAACTCACTTTTCCGTCTAATTTCATTAATATTGAATGTGATTCATAAAATGGGAATGCTGCAGTCACAATATTCTCTGACACACGACATTTCAATAACATATTCTTTGAATTAGTTGCATGTGGCCAAAATGGTACAGCTTCACCAGCTGGAACTTTTATCCATCCTGTATTTGTGAACTGTGTAGATTTTGTCTCGGTTTCATCCACTTCACAACAGTCGATATTTATCTATATAAGTGAAAGACCGGTGATAATTAATTGAAAAACAATACATGAGTAAATGGCGGCTTCAATAGTTGAATTTATGAGTCCATCTAGGCTAGATGATCACCACTGAACACTTGAAAGCACTAACAGAAATAATCATGATAAAATCGTTAAACAAACAACAACACCAATTAGCACTTACATTAGCTTTATTAATAATTACGAAATAAGGCATAAATGTAACAATTTTTGTTAAACCAGAACTAGATAAATCGATTTTTACTCCAATCTGTAAAATAAAGAACAAAGGAACACATTTCATGATCAATGGAATCGAATAATCTTTTGGTCATTTAAAATATTTTCATGAACATTATTACGAGAGTAGGTAGTTAAGAAGGAAAAAAACATACACGGGGATAAATTAGTGGTAACTTTTATCTCTATGCAGACAATGCTCGTTGAAAGGGGTTCGGATAGAGGATTGGACACTAGTCTACCCATAAATCCTAATTACATTTTGTTTTTTAAGTAGTGAAAAACTTGAAACAGGCTCAAAGTTTCTTGTCCCTTGTTTTTAATGTTACATTGCTAAATACTTCAATGAACTACTAAGCCAAGTCATTTTGCCTGGTAGCAATATTACGAAAACATCGATGGAATTCGATTTTGTTATATAAAGATGAAAATTTTATGCGAACCAAAGGGAATGAGAGAAAAAAACATTCCATTATATCTACAGTTGTATCAAGAATTTGAAAGTGCCAACGATTGCTTTTTCAACAATTGGATAACTAATGTGACAGAATCAACGCTCAAAAGAAATCCCTACAGTACCATATAAGGTTGAGAAGTACTGAAAGTGAATTTAGCTTTTAATCAACTAACTGATAGGCAACGTAACATGAAAAAATTTCTTGCTTTGTTCCTTTGTACTATTTAAACTTGAGTGAATTTAATTTGATTATTTATTCCTTGAAGATAAAGGCTTACACTGAGTCTAGTGAAACGTCAGAAAATTTAATCTCTCTGCTTATTGGGATATTACAAATACATTGTTTTTATTTTGATTTATAACAACTTACCCAATGTTCAATTTATTTGAAGTTATCAAGTCAAAAATTGGTAATGATACCAACGTAACATTCTGTTAGATAATTGGAAATAAGAGGAAAGATATTTTACTGGATGGGAGACACCAGCTAAGAGCATCCATCGGTGTGAGGAGTTAGCTGATCCTTGCGACTCCTGAGCCCGTGTTACGCAGTCAGACTAGTAACTACTGAGTTATTCAGGTCGCGACTGTCCAACACCTGTAGGGCTGAGATGCTTACACACTAATTAATCATTCGCAATTATTGTCAATGTTATGTTGTTTAGTCTTCAATGCTAACCGAATTCTTCTAGTCACATGATATACTCGAATCGATAACTTAACAATTCAATCAAGAAGCAGATGAACATAGGAACGAGATTTTATGAACATAATATTTAGCAATTAGTAAGTGGAATGAATTTCGCTGTATAGTACAATCTCTTACATTTCATATCTGCTGTCACTCTTTGATCAATAATAATAGGTCACTTCCAATGGACACTTTGTCACAAAGAAAGCAGTTACAATAAAAGACAATGACTTAATGAAATTATTTGTCATAACTTGAATACCATTAATTTATTTCCTGAAACAAAATCCTACATTCTGTTCAATATTTAACATTGAATTAATAATATGGGCAAAAACCAATTTTTTTAAAAATATACTACTAACTTCATACGACATTCTTGATTTTGTTGTACAATGCACACGTCCTGAACTACCAACTGTATCCAATGAAAATTTATCTGACCAATTTGATTCACATACACGAAGATTAGCCTATTAGGATGACAAAGAAAACAAAGAACTTTAAAAAGAAAATTTTCTAATGTTATTGTATATGATGAAAGGATTCAAAAACGTGGCAAATATATTATGATGTAGAATAGGAATTGAAAAAACATGTATTGAGTATTCAAGACAAAAGTACAATGAGTGGTTTGCGACGACCAAACAGACTCTTCAAACTTGTTTTTTTTCTATTAATACGTTTTTATTATCGTTTGAGAACATTAAGAGATAAAAAATATTGCAGTTAAACACTGTTCAGTATATGTGTAAGGCTATCAAATGTTATAAACTGACAGATGCTACTTCAGCCTACTGTCAACCAACTGATGTAATTACCATTTAATGCCAGTGTTAACACTAC
Source organism: Schistosoma rodhaini (assembly GCA_944470415.2). Taxonomy (NCBI): domain Eukaryota; kingdom Metazoa; phylum Platyhelminthes; class Trematoda; order Strigeidida; family Schistosomatidae; genus Schistosoma; species Schistosoma rodhaini. The sequence continues at coordinate 39,915,586 of OX104037.1, forward strand.
TTTTTTGAGGATCTCAATCTTGGACCGAAATCAATCTTAATCTATATAGTATTAATTTACGAAGTCGATGATTGTTAACATGAACAATATCAGTTAGTTTGGAATGTCCGACAAGGGTGAGCGCAAATATCGTAATAAACGACAAGAGATGTTGTGCGATATGATGTTAAAATCGGTTTCAGTGAAGCGATTGCATTTTCACTCGTTCTATTCAAATCAGAAAAAGAATGTCATTCCAAAATTTTTGTAATCCAATCTCATTTCTCTACTTCGAATTATACTGTTAAAAAAATTCAGATCTAAATTGGAGATTAAATTAAATCCCCTTTCTTTAGTTTTTAGCTTAATAATTTCGTTACCGATTACGATGACGTAGTAGTCATCATACAAGAATTGGAACCAATAGCCGAGTACAAAAACATATACTTAATTACTTAAGCCTGTTAGTCCTCATGGAGGAGTAACCCTGTTCTGGACAATCCTTTCCGGTTCTTTCCAGTTGTTATTCATTCTTTTCATATCTCCTTCTATTTCCCGGCCTAATGTGTTCTCTGGCTTTCCTCTTTTCCATTTCCCTTCACGATTCCAAGTTAGGGCTTGCCTCGTGATGCAGTTTGATGATTTCCTTAATATACTTCCGATCCACTCCCAACGTGTTTTCCTAATTTCTTCTTCAGCTGGAAGCTGGTTTGTTCTCTCCCAAAGTAGGTTATTGCTGATAGTATCCAATCAGCGAATGTTGAATATCTTGCGTAGACAACTGTTTTTAAAGAATTGTACTTTCTTGATGATGGTTTAGTAACTCTACACGTTTCAGTTTCGTACGGTAGAACGGTCTTGACGTTCGTATTGAAGATTGTCACTTTGCAATTAGTTGACAGTTGTTTTGAGTTCCATATGTTCTTCAATTATAGGAATGCGGTCCTTGCTTTGCCGGTCCGCGTCTTTAAGTGTGCACCTGATTCACCTTGTTCATCAATGATGGTTTCCAGGTATGTGAATGTTTCCACCTCTTCCAGAGTTTCACCATCAAGTGTGATTGGGTTAACGTTCTCCGTGTTGTATTTGAGGATCTTGCCTTTACCTTTGTGTATGATGAGGCCTATTGATGCACAGGCTGCTGCTACACTAGTTGTCTTCGTCTGCATTTGTTCGTGTGTAAGGAATAGAAGAGTCAGGTCATCTGTGAAGTCCCAATCGTCTAATTGATTCTGAGATGTCCATTGTATTCCGTGCTTCCTCTCAGATGTGGAGGTCTTCATAATCAAGTCAATCACCAGCAGAAAGAAGGGAAAGAGATGACAGCATTGTCTGACTCCGGAAATACAACTGTCAGCTGTCCTCCATGCACGACTCTCCTATCCACACTGTCAAACGCCTTCTCACATTCAATGAAGTTGATGTATAGTGACGAGTTCCACTCAATTGATTGTTCAACGATGATCCGTAGTGTCGCAATTTTGTCTGTGTACGACTGATTCTTAAGGAATCCAGCCTGTTGATCTGGAAGTTGGGCGTCTACTGCGTCTTTCATCCGGTTCAGCAACACTCTGTTGAAAACTTTTTCTGGTACTGATAACAAACTGATGCCTCTGTAATTTTCACATTTGCTCAGATCTCCTTTTTGCGGTATCTTGATGAGATATCTTTCTTTCCAGTCCGTTGACACTCGTTCCTCTTCCCAAATCTTCTTGAATAGAAAGTGAAGCATGTTTGCAGTTACTTCAATGTCTGACTTCAGTGCTTCAGCTGGTATATTGTCAGCTCCTGTCGCTTTCCCACTTTTGATTTGTCTGATGACCATCTTGATTTCTCCGATCGTTGGTGAAGTGACAGATATAAGAAGGCTTGTGTGTGCTGCCTCGATGTCCGGTGGTTTCGATAGTGCTGGTCTGTTCAGCAGTACCTCGAAGTATTCTACCCATCTTTTCCTCTATTCTTGAATCTCCGTCACTGTCTTTCCTTCTTTGTCCTTGACTAGTCTCTCCGGTTTACTATATCTTACTGCTAGGTTCTTAGTTATATCAAAACTTATACATAAAATTAATTAATTCATATATGCACTTAAATAAGTAAATTTAGTTGGGTAATCTCTAGAGAAGTAAATCTATCAAGAGTATGATTAAACTCGATATCACAACATATCTTATTATTTTTCTCAAACTGTATAAAAATGATACAAAGGTCTATTGTGATTATCTCCGTTATAGCATTGAACAATAGTTAGTTTTAAGTAAAAAACGAAATGAACTGAATAAAACACCAATGTCTTCAATGTTAGCTATTAAGGGGGGAATAGTTAACGCGAAAAAAAGTTAACTATTTTTCAAAGAAAATAGCATCGGCAGAGCTTCCTTTTAGGGAATAAACATAGCGTATATTATTATTATTGTTAGTATCGCTTATAATTTCAAACTGAAAATTATAACAAACAAACATTGAAACAAATTAAGAGAGGTAACAGCCTATAAATTGAGTAAAACAGTAATAAAATACATTTATTTGTTAGATATCATGAAAACAAAAACAAAGCCCCCCCTCCTTACTCCTCAGCATAGACTAGCAACAAAGCAATATAACGCAGAATAATCATTTAGAAAGCAAATTAATTATAAACAAAAGATTTTTTCCGAATTCTAACAAAAAGTAACTAAGCAACAAACCAATGAATATTATAAACAGTAATAAAGCAGATATGATTTTTTTTTTAAATGTCATCATGGTATTAATTACAATATAATCGGTAGTCATTAAAATATTCACAGAGACCTGTATTTTACTGTCGAATTTCAATGCGCGACCATTACCAACTCGACAAGTTGTCAATGTATGAGTTTTACGTTTTCTTGACAAACTTCGATGACAGCAACTTGAATGACAAGATTTTTGACGACTTCTAGAAAAGTTCCACCATTTTCTTGTAAACGGAGTAGATGATGATGATGATGAGTTATCTTTGGAATGTTTTAATTTTGCTTTACGATTGAATAATGTTGTTGTCATTGGAACTGAATGATCCATTGTTGTTATTTCTTCTGTACCGTGATTCACTAAATCTCTGTTGTTATTATCAGATATAGACGTAGTTGATTGTAATTGATGCGATGAAGAGAGTAATTGTTCATTTTCATCGTCTTCATCAGAACACAATGAATGAAAACTGTGATTTCGGTGTATCTATTTTTTAGTAGATTTGTGTGTAGATTAATACAATAATGTAATAATAAATAAGATACATGATCAAGGATGAAATGAAGAAGAAAAGTATTAAATAAACAAAGAAATTTGGTTATTTAATGGACATGAGTCATTTATACAATTGATATGGTGATAGAGAAGATTTGTAACTTAGGAAATAGCTAAGTACAACCAAACGGATTCTAAGTCAACATAAATCCTGGAGAAATTTATATATATATATCGATTCATTATTTCAATGAAATTCAACAATCTCCACAACCCCATACTGAAAATTATCATTTACTCACTAATAACTAACTCCGACGGAAAATTTCTGACGTTTTAGTGAGAAGCCATAACGAATGGTGCTAGTCAGTGTCGGGTGTGAGATAGTTACCCACCGAAGACAATGAAAGATGGTCGAGTAATGTCGCAGATATGCATTAACACCGTTAGATGCCGACTCAGTGGCCTAGAGGTTAAGCGTTCGTGCGCGAGACCGAGGATCCTAGGCTTGATTCCAGGATGCGAGGTCATGAGTATGCACAGCTGAGGAGTCCAATACTAAGAAGAGGTGGTCATCTAGTGTTGGCAGGTTTTTAATGATTGTCTAACTTAAACCAGTTCATGATTTCAATGAAATTTAGCACAACTCCCATACTGAAAATTCTAATGGTTTACTTCTTTTCGAAATATGTGCCATTGGTTATGATAATGACGCTGTATAAAAAGGAAATGAATGTTTCACCACCAAACTAATTAGCTCGAAAAATACAATTTCACTAAACTCATTCACACGATATGCCCATTCACTATAGAATGTGTTTTATGAAATATACTTTGTACATTCAAAGGAAATAAACCATCCTGTTACTAATTGCTAACCGCATTGTAAAAAGCGTTGGAAAATAATGAATTTGAATAACGATATTATAAACTGTACAAACAAATACATGGGAACATAACAACGGAAGGAATATAAGTATCCGAGAAAACGATAGGTGAATTATTAAACTAATACTGTGATTATTATCACTATCATTATTATTAGTAATAGAGACATTAATAATGATAACTTGTGAATATCAAAATACATTTTAGCTTCGTATGAGCACCTATGATGAAATGTTGTTAAAGTACATTATTGTATTTATTGGACGACAGTTCAGATATGATTGATAAAACTGACATAATGATGGAATAGTTAAAGTTACAATGAATGAGTAAATAAATAAATGACAATAATGGTGAATGTAAAACAGGTCAGAATATGATTAACCATTCCATGTTTAAGTGAAAGTTACTATAGGTGTGTTAGATTTCAACAAAGAAATGATGAATATACATATCTTCCAAAAAAAAGTAAAACAAAACAGTCTAGATGTATGATTATGTTGATAAAGTACTTTGCGCTAGTTAATTTATTTGCATCGGTTTTCATTGCCATTCTAGACAAATAAGTGCTGATGATGCTGTCGAGAATGAAAATCAAAGCTTCACAATTAAACTATCTAACTCATAAAACTCAATGACACTAAAAATCGCTATTTGGTATTTTCCACATGACTTCCCTATGATGAAAATATCAGGTTTCAATAAATGCTACCTCCAAACATAAAATATAATTCTTTGGTAATCCATACAAATATTAATCCAATATTTCTTACTAAGCTGAAGCAATCAACAACTCAAAATGCTAACCGATTTTCAATATTTGTCCTCCATCTAGTCAGTCCATAATGTAAAGTTTCTCTTTAAAAAAAATAACAAACAAAAATGTTTGAACTTGACAATACACGCTTTGAATTATACATACAATCGGTTTTACTAACTCGACCCATACATAATATGTGTGGATCAAAGTAAAGTGCATAATATTTTGTATTTGGTGAATCAATTGCATCAAATTAAAATGAGGAATAATAGATATCGGAATAAATAGATATCATTTAGCCACGACTCGAGCATAATTCACCGCAGCATCTCAATCAAGTCATCTAGATCGGACTAGGCTGTGACTGTGGTGGACGGACTATGCTCCTTCATGGAGGATAACAGGTGTAAAGTAAGTAAGTTGAACGATATCATAAAAATATTATTAACATAGAGATGTAGATCTTTTTATTTTATTTTGGATATCAGTTATGATGGGCAAAGGGAATCAGTAAATAAATATGCGTTGTTTAGAAATCAATCAGCTTCGGTTTTTGCATGTATGAGAGTTAGTGATACTGTAGTAAACGTGAACTCCGGTAGGGCCAACCGATTTGCTTAATAGAAAATTACAGAGTTCTTTCGTAAAATGTGAAAACCATACATTATATACTTCACTATAAATCCTCCATCAATTATCTCAAACTTCATCGTTCGTTCACTGCTATTACAATTAATCTCCGTTTACATACTAGTTCTCTTCGAATCGATCTTCTGAACCTTCTGCTGCTAGGCATTCCACTTCTGATTGGTATTACACATTACTTATGTATGTCGACATAAGTAGCATACACCACAATACTAATATTACTACTGCGCAATGACCAAAAACCGAAGTGAATAGATTAAAGTTGGTGGGTTAATAAGTGAACATCCCCATATGCCGTTGATAACTAGTTATTCATGTACGAACTTATATATGCCATTCACTATTTAATCGCCGTTCTTTTGCATCAAATCTTATTATTCTTAATAAGGAATAATAATAGCTTACCTTATGATGCAAGTAAGAGAATGACAAAAAATCTACCGTTCTCAAATTAGTTGACTATAAATTTCTTCATATAACACATACGTACAAAACAACAAAAAATATACCAATTCATGGATTAAACAAACATTGGAAAGAATACTTTATATGATTGATAACGACTTACTTTTCGTTTGCCAAAAAATGATTTAGACAAAGATGAATAAAGCAATGCACCAGTAAAACTAGCTGGATGAACAGTTTCTACATCATCTACAGACTGTAAATCAAGTAAAAATCAATAGTGGAATAAGACAATGTCAACAGCACATATACAACATAGAACATTTAGAACATAACTATTGAGATGTGTAAAAATTATTGTACATTGATAAATTATTATATAACAAGATGAACTAGTTAAATAACAAGGAATTAGATTAAGTTCTGAGTGTGTGTGTGTTGTGGTTATACACAGTCTAAACAATTTCGAAGACTTCTCTTGGGAACAATTGTACCTTAAAACTATAAACCCTAATGGAATAAACTTGGATTAAACGCTTAATGGATGCGGAAAATTAAACTGCATTCAATCTTTTGCTCCAAAATAAATATTAAACTATCTTTTACATTCATTGATGCAATCCAATGGGCAGAAACGTCAAGTTATATCATCCGTACTTCATTATCATTAGTAAGATAGTCTTCTTTCAAATATTCTCTGTATGGATTCCTTAATTTATAAATTTTCGAAATTTTAATTTTTAAAATATTTGACTATAATCATTTATTCGTTTGCGTCGATGTTTATTTTTCTTCTGAAATCGCCTTCAACGTTCTTACACACTTTAAATATGTTACATTTAGTTAGTGAAATTATAGGGACACTAAATATATAACAATTTAACTAACTGAGTTCACTCATTAAACTTCTCTTTCGGGAGATATTCTACATTTAGCCCTCAGCAATAGGTTCCAGGCCTTTCATGTTCTACTCAGTGGAGAGGGAACTACCATGGTGAACTATTGGAAAGGGATTAAGGAGGCAATAACTTCAACATGTCATGAGGTTCTGGGGCACAAGAAGCACCATCACAAGGAATGGATCACTGTCAATATACTGGATAAAATTGTAAAAAAGAGGAACAAGAAGGCAGCAATCAATATCAGCCGACCAAGAACAAAGAAAGCCAAGGTACAAATCGAATACACAGAAACAAACAAGAAAGTAAAGAGGAGCATCAGAATCGACAAACGTAAATAACAATGACGGCGGAAAAGGCTGTAAGAGAAGGAAACACGGGACAATCGCATGACACAACAAAGAAGCTCGCTAGAAAAAAGGGCTTCTGATCAAGATACCAAGGAAAGGCGACCTCAGCAAGTGCGATAACTACAGGTGCAACACTTTTCTCTTAATACCAGGAAAAGTCTTCAACAGGGTATTGTAAGACAGAATGAAGGACTCCGTAGAGGACCAACTTCTAGATCATCAGGCTGGATTCCGTAAGGATTGATCGTGTACTGACCAAATCGCAACACTACGTATCATTGTGGAACAATCAATCGAATGGAATTCATCACTCCACATCAGCTTCATTGACTACGAGAAAGCATTTGATAGCGTGGAGAGGACAACGCTATGGAGGCTTCCTCGACACTACGGAGTGCCTGCCTGAGAAGATAGTCAATATCATATGGAAGTCATATGATGGACTAAACTGCCAAATCGTCCACGGAGGACAGCTCACCGACTCATTTGAAGTGAAGACCGGTGTTAAGCAAGGTTGCTTATTCTCACCCGTTCTCTTTCTCCTAGTGACCGACTGGATCATGAAGACGTCAACGACTGGAGGAAAGCACGAGATACAGTGGACAGGTAGGATGCAGCTGGATGATTTAGACTTCGCAGATGATCTGGCTCTTCTATCACAAACGCAACAACAAAGCAGGAGGAAACAACCAGTGTAGCAGCAGCAGGTCTCAATATAATCAAAGGGAAAAGCAAGACTCTCCGATATAATACAATGCACCAATCGAATTAAACTTGATGGAGAAGCTTTGGAGGATGTGGAAACCTTTACATATCTGGGTAGCACCATCGATGAACACGGTGGATCAGATGCAAATGTGTGAGCGAGGATCGGCAAAGCAAGAGCAGAAATGGAAACAGATATAAGAATAAACAACAACAGGATAGAACTAGGAAGAAAGACCCAAGACAGAGTGGGTCGGAGAATGCTGGTAAGCGGCCTATGCGCCGTCAGGGGTAACAGGTGTAAGTGAGCAAGTATTATTAATAGAATTATTATTCGAAATCCATTTGTTCTGTAGTATTGAAAATCCTATCAAGCTGATGATGTGTACAAAAAGCCTGATCCGATGAATATTCGACCTAGGTTTAAATGATTAATGAAGAAGCGAGCATAGTTATGACTTTAAAAAACGTTGAATATTTTTGTTTAAATGAATAGAAAAATGGAGCCTCAGCAAATAAAAGAACGGAGAAAAATTAAATAGTTATGAAACAGTGGGATGTTTTTAGCTTATATGGATTTTTTATGGATTAACTGTAGGATCTTTCACTGGAGTTCTGAACAATACTTCATCATTAGCGACTACTTCTATATGGATTAGAAGAGAATGAGATTGTTGTAAATATCACATAAAACACATGCATCTCTATAATAAAGAAACTTTACAAGAACAAATAGGTAGGCAGATTGATAGATAAATACAATCGGATACCAAAAAAAACGGAACTGACCTTATATGTTAAATCTTTTTCAGTTTTATTTATCATCCAATATGGTGCATATAATGTTAAACAAATCTGTCCCAAATTTGAAGTACGATGTAATCCTAAAGGCTATTTTTATATTGGAAAGGAAAGAATGGAACGTCGAATAATAATAATAATAATAATAATAATAATAATAATAATAATAATAATAATAATCAGAAGGGGTTTTGTGAAGATTTAGTATTTTCATACTTGAAAGCGTGTCAATTGAAGCTAGACCACTATGGAAAACCTGGAGGCACTGAACGGCCGTTTCGACCTATTATGGGACTCCTCAGCAGTGCACATCCATGATCCCGCACTTGCGAGAATCGAACCCAGGACTCGCTTCAATTGACTCACGCTTTCAACTATGAAAATAATAATGATAGTAAAAACTTTATACAGTTTAAATCAACCTATCAAATTCAATTAGTAAATTTAAGCACCAAAAAACTCTCGATTATCGATTAGGTAAATTCTTCCTATTAGTTGTCATGGCTATTGTGACATAAACAGCAATTATGTTATGAACAAAATGAAATCATTTAAAGGTGAAATAAGTATCAAGTTCATTATGCATAAAAATGTAAGAGGGATTTACTGATTAACTTTTATTACTCAATGCAATGGATGCATAATGTGTATCATGAATAGCCTTAAACATAGATGCTTTCAAACTGTCAGATAGTACACATTCAATTGAGACAATATAATGATAGCAAATGAATAGCAAAGACTATTGAAACATATGTCCAGTACTTCCAGGTTTTTAATGGGGCCTAGCTTAGATCGACTTATGATTTTAGCTGTGAAAATTCCTAATGGACTGGATGGAATTTCAGTTGTTATGGATGTAAATTACCTTGCTGTTGATATTTTGACTGAATTATTGGTGTCTTAGTTAACATATGTACATCTTCTGGAGATTGGCTTGATATGTGATATCACAAGTTTAGAAAGAAAAAAGGGAATGTGGTTAGTAGTGGGGAACAGAATCCTTAAATCATACTTTTTGAGACTGGTCAGAAGGATTTGATTGCATACTAGATTTGATTTTAACTCTATACTTCGGACCTAGTACCTCTTATACTAAATGGACAAGTGAATAGCTATCCAGACTCAGAATCCCGAATAAAGCATAAATTTCAGAACGTGGGTGTATTCAACTGACGAGTCACAGATACAAGTGAGTAGAATTTATATCAATGCCCTATTATAGGAAAAATGGCTTATTAATAAACAGTTAGGATGGGATACATCATCCGTCAAATTTCTTATATCATTTAATATTTTCTATGGTGTTTTGTTCATAAAAACATTTTTAGTTAGAATTTAGTTTGGTATACATTCAGTATAGCATACAACATTTGTTTAGTACTACACCTTTTTAATATTTTCACTATTTTCAGTTACGTACGCATGTTCATCACTGAATAATCACTAACAACCAATAAAATCTGAAAAAAATTGGGTGTATTCTAGCGAATAGATTGTGGTCATGTCTCGTTGGAGGTTGGATCAAACCTTCCGCCTGATATAAGTCTTTTTTCTTGAGTCATGTGAACTTCAATTGTTGATATAACTAGTACCAGTCTTCCGCAGCTATAATAAAAAAACAGCCTATAATTTATTGAAATCATGAACCAATGTAAGTTAGACCTTTATAAAAAACGTGGAAGCACTGGACGGCCATTTCATTCTAGTATGGGGCACCTCAATAGTGTGCGTCCACGATACTTCAGGCCGGAATCGAATCCACTACCCTCAGTCACGCGCGAAACCTTAACCACCTCTAGACCAATTAGAGTGGTTCATGATTTCAATAAAAGTCCACAAGCTCCACAACCCCATGCTGAACTGAATTGTCACGTTAAGACGTCCCCAGTGTAGAGTACTCGTTTTGCAAATAACTTAAAAGAAACATAATTCAACTTTTATAATACATACACCCACTTACCAAGTCAAACACTTCGTATTCTTTACGCGATTCAAATTCAATGACACTATACTCTTCCATTTGCGGATGCAATTCCAGTTTGCCTCGATACATGCTATCAGTGTATTCGAACTTGAGATAATAAAAAAAACATTTATTACAGTTACAACAACGAATTATCATTCAACACATTAAAATACTTAAGTATTGTTCCTTTGAAGAATGATAATTGTCTTCAAAGATGAAATGTAAGTAAGCGATTATACAGGAAGACAAATTAATATATGGTATAAGCTTATGAATTCGCTAACTATTTAACTGAACCATGTTGGTAGGTTGGTACAACTTGGTTGCGATCAATACGATCATTGTGATCAAAAGTTGAAGACGACGGGCGAGCAGGTTTGGAACCTATCTCAATGGATTCTGAGTCTAGAAATCTCTCTGTACTTTTTTTCTTTTATACCTATTGTTTCCCACTATTAATGATACTTTCACCACTCCTAATGATCTAACATTTGTCATGATATTCAAACTCCCTGTGTCAATATGATATGGCAACCTGAGGTGATCCATATATGCACCACGTTTTATGTTGCCGACAAAATAGATAGTCCCAGTATAAAAATTCAACTTATCAGTAACCGACTTGATCATTTTAAGTACACTGCGAAATTCGATATTCTACTTATTGTGATAATAGGAATATATGATACTATTATAATCTACTTGTAACGGACATGTGCTATTGGTCAGGATTCGAATGAACTTACTGTGGAGATAAAGATACGTTATTGATTAAAAATCCAGCTTTAGTTTCTGCAACAGAGAGAAATACATTTATGGATGGAATTTGCTACTCACTCAATTTTCTCACTTAAGTAGCTGGTTAGGCTGATTTATAGGAAGGATATATATATATAGTTGCAGAGTCCAACGATCGCAGAGTATATGAACGTCTTACTATACAATGAAACGAAGTTGCCTAGTTGCAGAAAAAGTGCTGTAAGGCTAAATGTAATGAGTACTTTGTAGGAATAAACAGAATTGTGTAGTTAACTAAGGAGGTTCGTGTGAAGACTTTTTTTATTGATTGAAGGCGATTTTAATATCAAACTTAACTGAATGATCACTGAAAATCAGAGAATATTGGATGCCTTTTTTGTTCTTTTGCTTCACACTACTTAAAAATATGTACTCACGACCACATATGAAATCAACTACAAGGCCTTTGAATATGTTTCTTCAAAAACGGAATGGTTGTTTAGCAATAAAAAGTATTGTGATAATGTGTTTTTATACTTACTGAAATTTCAATATATGCATTATTTGGTGGTGCAGTTTTCAGTGCATAATGACTACCGGCAGCAATTGTGTCAGTAATATCCTAAAACAATAAGAGAATACAATCAATTACTGAAATTTCAAAGACTAAGGTTTGTACAAACATAATAAACGTCCCTCTTCTTCCGAATAATAAAACCCTATCCATGAAAAATCATAAAAAGCATACATAACGAACAATTAAAGACATCAGTGTTTGGCAATGCGATCATTAATGTAAATACGAAGACGAGAAATACTTCACTCTAATGGAATAGCTACACACCTTATCAATCATAAACTAAAAAATAAACGTCACATAAGTGATGTGAGATACAGTATCGAATTATCTGGTAAATATCCGTAGATGAAGACATTATTCTTAATACTAGTTACTTAATAAGTCTTTTCAGAGGTTTGTTTTTTATATTACTTACCAATATACATACATATTTAGTCAATAATGATTTTGCTCAGTTGCTACAACAGTGAAATTCAGTTCCAAACGTCTATCCCAACTTCGTTATTTGAAGTATGTGAAGACTGTTCTTAAAAACATATTAGTTCCTCACAAGAAATTTTATAGAAACAGGCAAGGTACATAGTAAAAACCTATAATAAATGAGATGTAGGTCTACACCAGAGGACGTATTTTAGTTGCAGCAAACTACCTCCAACTGTGGTGTATGCTAATTATGCTGACAGACATAAGTAGTATGTAGCAACTATTAGAAGTGGAATGCCTGCCAATAAAAGATTGAATTGTAGAGTAAAGGAAAGGAAACAGAGAGCAGTTGGGATAACAACAGAATTGAAAGAACCATGAAGTATGTAAAGGATAACTGAATGAAGATGTGCAAATAATGAAATTAATATATGGTTTTCATATTTCACAAAAGTATTCCGTAATTTTATATTCAACCATTAATTGGTTTTCCGCACCCAAGTCCTCGTTCACTACACAACCACCATCTTACATCTCATCATGGTGCATGCGATGTCGATTCATTTAAACTAGTAACCACCTTACATTTTGAATGATAAAATCTGATCCATAGACAAAAATAACATTGGTCACTACCCTCTGTGATCAAACTAATTGTAAATATTTCAGCCCTACAAGAGATCCTTCACAGCCCACAAAGCTCAGTAATAACGTCTCAGACTATGAAGCTGGCTGAGTGAACACGGTTCTGATCCCTCAAAAAGCATATCTTCTCTCACTATTATATATATGACATACTGATGACTTCAAGCTAGCACGAAACTTGGATCTTAAAAAATAGGTTTTCCTGGTATAAAAAAAGCTTCAATATAATGGTAAGAGAAAAAGTATACTTACTGTTAATATAAAATTAATTGAAAACGGCAGTTGATTATACAAAACTACAGCAGTTTGAATAATCATTTGAAAATCGCAATGTGTTATGCTTAATTTATCTCCTTGAATCATTTTCTTTTGAGTTGCACGTAATTCATCGGCAACTGCAGTTAATGATGTTTTCCGCTGTTGATCAGTGTTACCGGTATTATTATTATTATCATTATTAGTATTATCAAGACGATTATCTTGATCATTATGATTTACGACAGCAACGTTGTAAAAGTATATTATACCATTATTATTCATACTACCATTGTTTGTATGACATTCAACTAATTGATTAGGCCATTTAAATTGTGAAGAATTGGATATTTTATATTCTGTATTTGTAGACGACACTGATTGAGCGTATGGTGCAAGAAAAGGTAAATGAGTATTTGTATTACTTGGAGTGTATTTCTCAACTCCACAAGCAAATTCTGGCCAATAAGCAGGAGTCACTGAAATCACTGGTCTGTAACAAAAATGGTATAGAAAAAAGAATATATGTAAATGTGACATCCGAACGAAGAATAAATGAATGGTAACTGCTAGGAAATATTAACGGACTATTATAATATATATTCCTATTGAATAACTATTAAGTAAGTAGAATGTCTGCATATTCATATTTCTCTTATCATAAGCTTTCATTTAATTAATTGGTCTACTGTTACCATTCTTAATTTATTCCCAATCTATTAGTTACAGTCTAAAACAATGGTCAACTAACACCAAGATCAGAATTTTCAATACAAATGTCAAGACAGTTCTACTGTATGGGATGAAAACTTGGAAAACTACGAAAGTCATCATCCAGAAGATACAAGTGTTTATTATCAGTTGTTTACTCAAAATACTTCGGATCCGTTGGTCAGACACTATCACAGCAACAACCTACTGTGGAAGAGAACAAACCAGATTTTAGAAGAGTAAGAAATCAGGAAGAAGCGATGGAAGTGGATAAAACATACGTTGAGGAGATCACCCAACTGCGTCACAAGACAAGCCCTCGCTTGGAATCTTCAGGGACGAAGGAGAAGAGGAAGACTGAAGAACATATTACGCCGAGAAATGGGAACAGATATGAGAAGAATGAACAAAAATTGGATAGAACTAGAAAGGAAGGCCCAGGACAGAGTGGGTTGGAGAACGCTGGTCGGCGGTCTATGCTCCATTGGGAGTATCAGGCGTAAGCAAGTAATTAGTTACGGTCTCCTGTACCCACAGCCACTTTTGGCTTGATCTTGTATAATTATTATTTTTCATTTCATGATGAGATGCTGTCTGGTTTGCTTGTATATAAATCACGTGTCTGAAATATGCGATTCATGTAGTGGAGGTTGAGATTTCATTCTGAATGCAACAGGCGGAGTGAAGCGAGAAAGGCCAATAAAAATTCGAAGTTGGCATAGGGCTGCTAGTGCTGGTCACGTGTCACTTGGTTTAGCACAGGGATAAGGTCATCGGAGTCATTATTCTGATTGGCAATTTTGTCACGTGATAATTGACAAGGGAAAAACTTATAACGATATGTGTTTGCTATGTATTGCAAGACCTAAGATGAAGAAACTATATTTTCAGAGAGTTTTCAACCAAGCTCATATTATTTAGCCTTAAATAGTCAGATTCCAATGTTTATAACAAGAAGGAACGAGAAGTGACCCGAAATAACACATACATTTTCCTATAAGGCTGTTACATTAGAATCGAAGGAAAATCAATCTAACTATCAACAATAAGTCCCAACTTACTGAACAATTTTTGTGAAATCTTTTGCCTTCCACCCTTAATCCACCACTTATTTATTGGTGTATACCATTTTCTTATTTCCCCATGTAAATATGTCAGTCCTACAGGAGTTTAGTTGCAGCTCGAACATTTCAGTGATGGTTTCAAACTGCAAAACTGAATAACTCGAGTTCAAATTCAGCAAAGTCCATCCGTTATCTCAAGATTTTAGATACACGTTACTGGTGAGTTTGAACTAGAACGAAGCTTAGTTTCCTGGTTTTTTGTAGACTACTTTCAACCACGTTAAATAAATAATGTAATAATGTCTACCAAACAACAGCATTCCAAAGATAAACAATAACTAACTTTTCATATTCCGGTCCAATAAATATCCCTGTTTGTTGACGAGAATTAACGATTTCTACAGGAAGAGCATATGATTGACCGGCATCAATAACTGTTAATAAACCAGGTAGATGATTTGCTACAGATGATTTTATTAAATGTGAGTAGATGCAAATACGTTCAGACGTATTATTTAAGACCTGTTGAATATATACATGAGTAATAATAACAATAATTAAAAAGAAATTATAATACATCTGTAATTTATAAATCATGAAAAAAGAAAAATTTAGTTTTGGTGAAAGGTTGCTCAAACTTCGTGGATTGGTTGAAGTTAGACATTAACACCGTTGGATGCCGGCCGGCTCAATGGTCTATCGGTTAAGTGCTCGAGCGCGAGACAGGTAGGTCCTGGGTTCGAAGCTCGCGAGGCGAGGTCGTGATGCGCACAGCTAAGGAGTCCCACAATAAGACGAAACGACTGTCCAGTGTTTCCAGGTTTTCCATGGTGGTCTAGCTTCAATGGACCCATGATTTCAACTATGAAAAAAGTTTAGCCAGTCATAAGCAACGTAGGCCCTGACACATATATGTACATTATTCCACGTTGCTAAGCTACATTAACATAACAATATGAGATTATCGAGACAAATACTGGAGTAGTGGGAAACATTACGTATAAACGACATGAATTGACAAGAATGAATTTGTAGAGTAAAAATGAGTGGTAAAAGATAATCTAGAGATTCAGTATCTGAAGCGAGTCAATAAGTGAACGCATTAGCCTCATTGTAAACGATGACACGCAACAACAAATGCAGGAGAAGACGACCAGTGTAGCAGCAGCCTCAGCAGCCGTAGGTCTCAATATAAACAAAGGGAAAAGCAAGACTTTCCGATATAATACAACATGCACCAATCGAATTACACTTAACGGAGAAGCTTCGGAGGATGTGTAAACGTTTACAAATCTGGGCAGCATCATTGATGAACATGGTGGATCTGGTGCAGATGTGAGGGCGAGGATCGGCAAAGCAAGAGCAGCATATTTACAGTTGGAGAACATCTGGAAAACAAAACAATGACCACAATAAAGATCAGTTCTACGAGAGGCTGCAATTGATCACAGTGAAGTGCCCAAGAAAGGATTTCACTATCCTGATGGAAGACTTGAACGCTGAAGTCGGAGTGGACAACACTGACTATGAAGGTATCATGGGACCGGATTTCGTAAGGATAGGGCGTGCACAGACCAAACCGTGACACTACGGATAATCGTTAAACAGTCAATTGAATGGAACTCATCACTATACATCAACTTCATTGACTATGAGAAGGCGTTTGACAGCGTGGATAGGAGGACACATTATGGAGTTCCTGAGAAAATCGTCAATATCATACGGAATTTATACGATGGACCATACAACAAAGTGGTACATAAAGGACAGCTGACAGACGCATTCAAAGTGAGAACCGATTTCAGAGAAGGTTGCTTAGTCTCCTACTTTATCCTTCTTCTAGTGGTCGACTGGATTATGAAGACCTCCACGTCTGATGGGAAGCACAGAATAAAATGGACAACTCGGAATCAACTAGACGATTTGAACTTAACAGACGACTTAGCCCTTCTATCTATACACACCAACAAAGGCAGGTGAAAGCAACAGATGTAGCAAAAGCCTCGGCATTACTGAGCCTCAACATACACAATGGAAAGAGCGACACAAAGAGCACCAAACTAATCATACTTGGTGGAGAAACTCTGTAGGATGTGGAAAGGTTCACAGATCTGGGCAACATCATCAATAAACAAAGAGGATCTGATGAATATGTACAGTCAAGGACTTGAAAAGTAAGGTTGGTATTCCGACAACTGGAGAATATCTGGAGCTCAAGACAACTGTCAGCTAACACCAACGTCTGAGTCTTCAATACGAACGTCAAGACAGTTCTACTGTACGGAGCTGAAACGTGGAAAACTACTACAATCATCATCAAAAATGTAAAAGTAGAAAAGATTTGTCACTCAGATGGATGATTTCGTTCAGAATAACGATAAAAACTCCACGGCCAAACCATCCATTTCAGAAAACAAAACTCCATCAAAAATATATAAGTATTGATAAACAATTGACTACGAAGATACTCTAGATCCACTAGCTGAAAACCAACAGCAAAAGTCCTCTGTGACAGAACAAATCAACTTTAAGCTGAGGATAAAATTAGGAAAAGACGTTGAAGGTGGGTAGGACATACATAGTGGAAATCATCAAAGTGCATCACTAGGCAAGCCCTAAATAACAATCCTCAAACGAAAAGGGAAGATCAAGGTACACATTGCATCAGGAATCGGAAGAAGTTGGAAAGCTATAGATAAACTAAACCGGGGAGAGCAGAGGTACCTGGTGTATTCAAAATGAAGATCCCTTAAGATAGTAGCTCAGATTAAGTAGTTAGATTGACTGATACACAAGTTTGGGTTTAGAAAGTGGATCTGGCGTTGTTAGTAAAATAAATAAATATTCTGATTGACTGTGGAATAGAAAACGTGATTTACTACACACTTACCTGGACAGTTGAACGAAAGGTTATCGATTTCACTCCCAGACATGATTCAACATCAGCAACGATAGGATAAATGGTACTTTTACGATCTGAATTCGTAGGTTTTTCATTACTGGGATATTTTGATAGACAAAGCAATTCACTATCGCCTCGATATAATTGAAAAACAACTTCAGAATTTGATATGGAACTGCCAGAAGGTTGATGACTTGTATCTGATAGAGAAATCCAAATATGGTGACGTGAATCCTTATATGAAGAAACAATAGACTGTTTCTAAAAAGGTAAAATGAAAAACATAAGATATGTACACCACTGAATACCAGGTCCGTGGTCTAGGGGTCAGTAAGCGTTCGCACATGAAACAGATGGTCTTTACTTCGATTCCCTATGGCAGAGTTGTAAATGCACACTGTTGATGGGTCCTACACTCATTAGAGGAAACAGCAGTCCAGTGCCTCTTCATTTTAAACATTGGAATCAGTCAGTGATCTAAACAATAACGAAGTGATTTGTATCACAAGTATACTATGAAAAACATTGGTAAGTGATTAGAATCTAGGAGACAAAGTTTATAATTGATCATCACTGATACTTACAATACAATAAACATGCAACAGATTTTCTTACATAAAGCATCAATATAAGACCCAAAAGCATTGAGGTAAATATTCAATTTTATAGCAAAAGATTGTCTATCATTCACTCCGTTGTTTTCCCGTCACCTACAAGCATTGAATACATGGACTGCAAATGCTACATATCGGTTTTTTGGACATTCTACGGTCTAAAAACTATAAACAAATCCATATTTTACCATATCTACGGCAAATAAACATAACAAATTTGTTCTAAACTACTGATTCTGTGTTTTACATTTCTTAAGTTATTTATTATTTACTAATTATGGATCTATTACTTATTTTGAAAACCGATCTATATTACTATATAAGTTTGAGTTATTAACTGAACTGTACAATAGAAGTAATCTGTCAACTCTGTTCTTGTTTAATTCTAGTTATCGAGCAATAGGGTGTGGGAGGTTAGATCCTACATTAATAGATACTGAGTTTTGATCTTGGCCGTTGTCTCAGTGTCATTGAGTTGTTGGTCAAAGAAAGGCCTTTATGTTATCAAGTCTGTACAGACAATCTAGACGAATAAATTGACATTTTGACTAAATAGAGAATACAACTGCTTTCTATACATACGGTCATACAACACATGAACCCCAACACAACAAATTTTTACAATAAAAGTAAAATTACTTTGTCAGTTTTAGCCAACTTAGTAAATCCAATTTCTTGTTGTGAATTCAGTAAGACCGAATTTTGATATGTTGCTATGTCATGTTCAGTATTTGAAACAACTTCTTTTTTAAGTTCCGATGATGTTTGATGAAGAGATTCACTTTTAGTCATTGTATTATCACTGTCGAAGTGAATCAACGATAGAGCTTGAGAATTATATCGTAGCATTAGCTGACAACCGGTTTTATTCATAATGCAATAGGGTGCTATAATTCGATTGGTAGAATCATCGTATTTCGATTTGATATTTTTCAACTTATAGGCTGCTTCAAATGACTGAAAGAAATATAAGAAATAAAATTAATGTTAGTGTAAAAAGTAATAAGTGACTATTAAACTATGGAGTAAAATGTGAGTAGTATGAATCAGAATGAATCCATGCTATTGAGACGAGAGCATTCCAGAATTTGTTTAAGACAATCAACTTGAACATAAGGACAAAGAAAAACAGCGGAACCTATGAAGGTGACCCAGAAAAAATTACTACGACGAAATGATTTAACGCTTCCGAAATGACCGTGGTCACTTTCTATATAAATTAGATGCTGTTGTTGTTCAGAACGAAGATAAAAGAAACCCATGACTAAAATATCTAGCTTACAGAACTCAACGAAATCAAGAGCTTGTCCAGTTTTTAGATAAGATACCCGTGACGAAATAACTTCAGTTGATGAACCAATAAAAACTATGGAGAGTAAGACAGTTGTTTCATTCATTATACTCCCTGTGAGTTTATTTCCTAGATACTTCACAACGAAGTAGCATCATTACTATTGCTTACCATTTTGACCTGCACAACTGTATGACTGTGTGGTGATAAGGGTGAATGATTTTTCGTACTTTATTCTCTCACCTTCCAAGTATAGAAACACTAATATGTTAGGGGGGTTTAATAGATTCTAGTCTATTATATTGCTGAAGTTATCATAGAGAAGCTTCATGTTTAGTCACTAAATAAAAATTAACCGAATATTTCAGTAGTAGCGTCTCTCATTGTGAAACTGAGTGACACGAAATCGGATCCACTAGGGAAAATCAGTTCCCACAAGATCATAGGTATAACTTGTTGACGAGTGCCAAATAGCACAAAACCTAAGTCGACTACTTCCAGCCATTTTATACTTATAATATATTTAAATAAATTTATGTACTTAGTTTATCGTTGTCAAATCTGTTCCATATAGACGAGGAATTGAAACAGCTACAGGGACTACTACTATAAAAATAGAAGGATAAATAAGATTGTGACAGAATTTAAACCAATGATCTATTTGAACCACTGATCGACTTTGTTGTGCCGGACTAATTTTTTTCGAAATTCCCATACATATATACCTTTTAATGCGGCAAAAGAAATTATCATTGTTATAGTACAATATGCAACGAACACCATTGGAACCAATCAACATTAACCACATAAAAATCCATGCGGAAAAATAATAATTAATATTACTTACACGACCCAAATTATTTAACATATCTAAAGCAGTTTTAGATATAGTGATTTCTAAATTATCTCTGGACAGAATTAATATTGTATTCGTTGATGCTTGAAGACAGCCAACATTCTCCCAGTCATCGTCGGTTAAACATTCTGCCTTATTATTAATACTGACTAATTCCAATTGAAGGGACCACATACGATCACCTTCTTCTGGTAAAGTTTCAATTAATGGTTCCCATTGATTAAGTGAATCATTGTAATATGATAAGGATAATTCTATTAGAAATTTTAGTTCCACCTGAGAATAAAAAAGAAATGAGTGCTCATAGAATACATTGATAAGAACAGAAGTATGTTAGTCATTATGAACGTATATCCTGATACAAGTGTCTGTTGGTCTAATTTACAACACCTCATATCAATATAGTGAATGGAGATCAACAAGATGAGAAGTCACGTACGGGAAAGAATATCAATAAGAGAGGAAACCTAACCTCATAAAATACAAATGAAAAGGAATGAATCAGATTGAAGAATAGAAAGGCGAAAATGGAAATTGACTCAAGATTTAGAGAAATTCAAGTTATCATCGTAGCTATACCACTATCTAATTCGAGGTCTGTAATCACTGATTATAGAGTATTATATGGGTTCAAGCTAGGAAGTTGGAACCTTCTGATACAGTTCATAGCAACAGTCAATACATTTACGTACGAACTCTATATCTTGCGTTGTTCATATTTAGCTTTTTTTCATACCTGCATGTTAAACAATCAAGAGCACAAACTATACAAAGAAAACGGTGATTAAGACTATTTTGAATATTACTTATTGAAAGTCAAAAAATCATGTCAGATTGATGAACTTGTGTTTCAGCAGTCAATTGTTATTTTTTGTTTAAATTCCATTAACATTTGTGTGGTTTAGCAGTTAAGGTATTCGACTTCAAACCATTAAGTTTTACATTAGAACCCCACTCCATCTAGTTCCGTTTCGGCAACCGGATAGAACCATCACCTTACAAACTCAGGGTGTGGCTCATGCTCAAGTATCTGATGGATAAGTTATTGATAAATATTACATTATTATAGTGCAGATAAATTATTAGTATGGTTAACTATCGACATGTGGTAAGTCATTCACTTGAAATATTTGAAGACCTCTGAAGTGTGCAGATGAAATATGTGTTATATTGTGCAGGATAAATGTGCAAAATACGTAAACTGGGTTGAAAATATTTTCAAAGTTTTTCAATGTTATTATTCACCAGTAATATAAGAAATTTTCAATATTACGAGCAGTTATCTCACATTACTAATTGTCAAATAAAAAAGGTCATATAATGTAATTTGATATAACAAGTACGATACGATATAATTAGAGTTAACCATCACTTTGGTGCTATGTTAAAAGAGATTACGAGATCACCCTGAATCGGTAAACGGAATGGAGACTCAGCGACACAATGACAAAATAAGCTAATTATTCCGATGAGTCCCAGCCCCACTAACTAGAGGGAGAAGTCCAGGCTGATAAGAGGGAAAGGGTATTCCTTAGGCAGCCAAAAGCATGAACAAAAACAACTAGCACAACTCAAGAGCATATATAGTACAAAAATGTCTTTGGGAGACGTCAGAAAACAGCCTATTAAAAGAGAGAATGAACCAATGATGTTAAGGGTCCTTCCAAGTGAGAAATATAATCTGAAGGTGAAAATGGGCGCTTTTGGCGTGCAAACAAGAAATTCAAGTTTCCAAAATAAAATTACAAAAATAAGACGTTTGGCCAAGCAAGTTATGGGGGTCTAACATTCACAACAATTAGACAAATGAAATTCAAGGTATTCTACGGTTAGTGAGTAAGAAACCTTAATATACAAACCACGACAAAACAACAGAATATTTTTGCGCTTACAAAAACCGTATATTATTATTCTCGCTAATATTTTAGGCTACTTGCAAACACACAATTTTAACTACCCTATGTGAGTAAGAAAATATGAGAAAAAATAGTGCATATAAATGGTTAATTTTAAGTGTAAAGCATCCTTTATTTTTTCTATTAGACAGGCTAGAGGGAGAGTAACATTCTTTTAATCAAATGAAATGTTATTTCCTACATCATCAAAGACATAGATCCTCGCTGAAATTAATAGAAATCTGCTATTGATGTATACTTATAAAGTTCTGTAGTATATTTGACGTGTTCTATTTTAGGCCTCTATAGCTATTTACAGATTCTTTTATTTTGTTCAATGAAGTAACGGAACTTCTACCGGATAACAGAATAGAATTTTTATAGTTGAAATCATTAGTCAATTGAAGCTAGACCACCATGGAAAACCTGGAAGCACTGGACGGCCGTTTCGTCCTATTATGGGACTCCTCAACAGTGCGCATCCACGATCCCGAACCCAAGACTAACCAGTGCTTCCAGGTTTTCCATGGTGGTTTATGTTGGGGATGTCAAATCCCCAGAACTTACTTGGTAAATGGCTTAATCTTGTAATTTTATTTTGAAAATTTGAATTTAGCTGTTTTCGCGCCAAAAGCGCTCTTTTTACCTTCACGTCATTTTCCCACTTGTAAACTATCTTAAAGGCTATTGGTCCATTGTTTCTTTGTGTGTGCTATTTACTAATAATGCTCAAGGACAATTTGTTGCTGTATAAATGCGCTTGACTTTTCCCCTTATTGGATTGCTTGTACTCGGCTGCTTACGGAATACATATATATTCCCCTGCTTGCCTTGGACTTCTTCATCTAGTTAGCGGGGCCTGGGACAACCGATTAGAAAAGCTTATCGTGTCATTGTGTCATTGGCTTTCGTTCGTTACCGCGGAATCGATTTAATGTCAAGCATAACAGTTTAGCTTCAATTAACTCATGATTTCAACTATGAAAATATTGAAATATCCACAAAAACCCCTACAAAATAGAATTTGTTAATTCCATGATCATTAAAACTAACAAATTCTTTTTCTTTGAAACATTTCAATTAGGTATAAGAAACGGTAAATAATATCACATATATGTGTACAAAAACTAATGGGACATACATGTGTAATTGGTTTGGTTAGAACTGCATCTAAAGTAGAGTCAAGAACAAGCATTGGCATAAATTTCGTATCCAACTGAGATTCCAATATAATTCGAATAGTTTTTAATCGAATATTTATCTGAAAAAAATAAGTAATACGTAAATATAAAAATGAGAAATTAAAAATATTAAAGTGTTGAATAGCCATAGAAATAACCATGAAGACTTGAAATCACCAAAATCATATTGACAGAAAGTGAATCATTTGAGAAATCAAAGGATAAGTCAGTCAGTCACAACGTAGAACTTCGTACGTACATACATCAGCTCGAGTTGCCATACCACATTAGCACAGAGATTCAGTTGTCGATTCAAATCCTATAGTGCTAGAAGTAGTAACAGTATAAGCATTATGTGAAATAAATTTGGAAAGAGAAAAAGGATAGGGACATGAGGAATTCAGAAGATTAGAATTTGGTAGAACACAAAGAGTGGATGCACCTTTGCCATTGCAAACGATTTTGAGCCATGACATTCAAGGTCTCTAACCATCGGTTGCTATCATCTCCCGAATCCCAAACCAGGTAGTCTACACCTACAATTATGGCTCACGTTGATCATTACTTATTGATGTGTATATACGAATCATAAGCAGATTGGCATAGGAGTACACAGTTAATTAAAAACCAATTTCATAAAAGACTACGAATGAATAACAATAATGAGAAAATCTGTTGTGACGAGTGGTGTCCGAAATCTGATATTGATACACGGTGTGTTACGCAATACCCCCACCACCAACTGGCTACTTGGGAGAGAAACTATATTAGGTTACCAAATAAAAAGCACAAATGCTCGTATATATATATATATATACATATATATATATATATATATATATATATATATATATACTATCTGAAATCAGTAGGTGTTGGGTGCTTGATATGAAGGGTACTGAGGTTCATCTTGTGTTAATGTGGTGTGGCAAATCGGATCGATGCATATATATGCCTAATCCTACGTTGTAGTTAGCTGACTGATTCAACTAACAAATATAATTGAGTAGAATAGATAGTTTGTAGCCAGCATTGGAATAGAAAACGCATGTTTCGCCCAATTAGAGACTCATCAGCTGAACGAAACGTGAATCTTAGATTCGACTGTAAGTCACAGTCAATCTATTCTGTGACACTATGACTACATTGAGGTTAACCACATAGGATCTATTTAAAGACTGAGATCAAATTTCATTCAAGAATATCAACATAATTACAAAATCATTAGAAATTGAATACAAATGTAATTAAATCAGGAAGTTATTGTATTTATAAGCAAAGATGGTTAGTGGCTAGCAGTGGAATCCAGTTTCACGCGCGTTTCGTCCTATTTGGAACTCATTAGCTGGACGTAACTGCATCTCAGAGTTGATGTTAACTCTGGGACTCGAACACAGTACCTTCCGCTTTAAACGCCATCGCGTTACCCACTCGGACACTGAGTCCTGATAGCCACTTGCATGTGTGATGGGGTGAAGTTTAAATTCATTTAGTATTGTTTGTTTGAATCTTCCCATCGATGTGTTAGGACTGCAACTGGTCAGTCTCTAATAGGCATATGTGCATAGTGTGCGTATTGCCTCGATATAGCCTTGATTCACAAGCATGATAAGCAAAGATAGTTAGTGGCTATCAGTACTTAGTGGCCGAGTGGATAACGCGATGGCGTTTGAAGTGAGGGTACTGGGTTCGAGTCCCAGAGTGAACATCAACTCCGAGATGCAGGTACATCCAGCTGACGAGTCCCAAATAGGACGAGACGCGCATCAAAAAGGATTCCACTGCTAGCCACTACCCATCTTTGCTTACAGTGTTTGTGAATTTAGTCTATATCGAGGCAATACGCACAGTATGCACATATGCCAATTAGAGACTGACCAGTTGCAGTCCTAACACATCGATGGGAAGATTCAAATAAACAATACTAAATGAATTTAGTTATTGTATTTGTTTCAAAAATCTCTTTCACATAAGAGACAAAAAATATCTCAAGGAAATGAAGACAGACATGACTAAGCTTTTGAAATGTACCATTTAAACCTATTTGACATGGTTAGGTAAGAAATACAAGATGTTGGTTGTTATCTCAACTAAATAGCAGTGATAACTTTATGTGTCCCACATCTAGAGTAAATATATAGAGTGAGAAGTAATCGATTACTGTGCCGAATGATTTGAAGTTATTCTAAGATACATTACTCACACTTCTTTAAAAGACATATAATTTATTTGAAGGCGTTTTTTTTCGTTTACATTGTTCTCGAAATTAGTATAATCATGTACAATATTATAGCAAATATTTATGTCAGAAACCACTAAATAAATTAATGGTAGAGGGAGAGAGACTACATGTAATCCAAGGAGCTGGATATATACTCATTCATGTAGAAATGCTTTCTGGGGAAGGGTGGGAATTCAGTACAAGAATACTTCAGTAAACAAACCGATCAACAGATCCTACCTTTCATTAAACGTCCGATCCAACTTAGTAGATAATTTTAAACGAAAATTCCTATGAAACATTATAATCATGGTGAGCCAAACATTAAAAAAATCCTAAATTGTAAAGACTAGGCGATTGAAGGTTCCATATTCTCTATAAAAAATGATGATTTTTACTTTCCTTTAAGGTAGAAATTATTCAGTTTGAATAAGATTTACGTCCTGAAGCCATCTAAACTAGACAATAAACTAAACAATGAAAACTAAAGAAATATTTGAAAGCTCATTTCATATTGTTGTGTGATTCCTTAAGAGTCCACATCAAGCAAACAATTGTGGATCAAAATCAAAACATTGAATTTTCAAGGGGCGATATCTTTAGACAACTGAAGTGGGAAGCAATAGTTTACAAATGACATTGAGTACATGAACAATACAAAACTAAGATTACTAAGATCACAAGAGTTGATTGTTATAGAATGAAGTACATAATATATAAGTAGTGTCATAGATAATAATAGTAAGAATAATAATTACTGATACAATAAAAACGAACTTACGATATCTATGCGGCGGTTCTCTGTTTCTTCGACGACTTTCGCAATATCACAAGCATTTTCAACACATTCAATTTTACCTTTTGAATCTGTAATTCGAATTACGAAATTTAAAAACACCGATTCACAGGAATTAACAAAAATGACGAATATTTAAAGTGAAAATTTCATTTATTAGTGAACTGGGGATGTAAACGACTTCAACATTAAAAAATAGTATAGTACATCAATCAAATCGCTGTACATTAAAATTAACGAAACCAACAAAATAAATATCTCTGTTAAATAACCAAGTTTTCAAGTTGGTTGAACTGTGAACAGATGATATCTTACAATAGATAGAGAGATTTCAGAGAGAAACCAGGCCTCAAATCTAAGATAATGATTAATTTATCTTGAGATCAGTCATAAAAATTTTATAATTGAAATCATGAGTCAATTAAAGCTAGACCACCATGGAAAACCTGGAAGCACTGGACGGCCGTTTCGTCCTATTATGGGACTCCCCAGCAGTGTGCATCCACGATCCCGCACTCGCGAGATTCGAACTCAGGATCTACCAGTCTCGAGCCAGAGCCCTTAACCTCTAGACAACTAAGCCGGCATCCAACGGTGTTAATGTCTAACTTCAGTTAATCCACGATTTTAAGCAACCGTTCAACAATTGCCTTCAGTGAGTTGATATCTCTACAACAGACTTGGTAGAACTCCACTGGTCACTGCTTCCCACTGGGACTCAAGGAAATATCTCTTGAAGTCAGTCACTAGTGAGCATATGATTCTAGATCAGAGGGGGCTTTGTGGAGAATTTTGTATTTTCATAGTTGAAATCATGAGTCAATTTAAGCTAACTGATCAGTGAAACAATTATTAGTCTAAATGGTAAGCAATTTTTGTCCATCTGATATATACAAGGGACTGGAACTTAAGGATTCAGATACTATATGCTAATGATTACAATCATAATAGAAACTAAAATGTAGAATAATTACCTGACGTCAATCCTAAATAAGGCATATTTAATTCTTTTAGTTGAATCGGTTTCCAAAACTCAATAAGTGATTTTTCATCCGAATGATCTACATTAAAGCTTTTCATAGATTCATCCTTTGAAACAGTTTCACATATATCTGGATTTTTGTCAGTGGTTAAAGATGATTGAAAAGATGAGGAAATTGCTGATAATAATCTGATTGTGTTTGGATTAATATTGATCGTTAAAGTATCCATGTGTAAAGTTCCATGTAAACTACCGTTAATTGGTTGAGATGCATAAAAACTCAAATCAGAAGGCGATAAAATCTAAATGAATGGAATATCAACACCCACCCACCCCACACACACACACACACAAGAAAAAAACAGTCATTAAAACTTTTTGGCAAATTTTCAACAAAAACGGTTTTATTTAAGTACACTTGAGCAAAAAATGAACATTTGAATAAGACAGTTCAGTATATTAAATTTGATTATGTTAGACAAATACATAAATATAAATAAATTAATATATTTGTAATATCCTAATGAGTAGAAAAATTAGATTTTCTGACGTTTCATGACTCAGTGTAAGCCACTTCTTCAGAGAAAAAAATGGTAATGATACTTAAAAATACATAAATAGATAAATACTCCTCATGATGAAAGTTCAGATAAGTAATTTCATGTGAAAAATATAACTAGATAAGGTTTAGTAAGCTCGGCTTCGAACCATACTTTAAGTATGTAGGGAATAGAGATATTGTGACCTAGTTACCCGAACCGAAGTAGGTAGAGTGCAGTTCGAACCTGGAACTTAATTGTTAAAAGTTGATCCACTGAGCCACAGATCCACGAATTAATTTAAAGCGGACAAAAAGTTACAGTGTTTAGAATTACTATTGAATCACGACACTGAATCTTTAGGACATGTAATCGGAAAGTTAAACTCGTACGACTGTTTTGAAATGTACTTGAATTTAACTACACAGTACATTTTAAGATTTCCATGATTCGTACGAATTGTTGATTCCATAAAGTTGGCTAAATATTTATCTATGTATAACCATGTAAGTATAATCTTGTTCTACGTTGTGACTGATTGACTGACTGAATGAATCTTGTCATATTATTAGTAAAAACCGTATCTCTTTACTTTACAAATAAGTTGAATAGCAAATGCATCCAGAGTATATAAAAAACGTGGATACTTGTAGGTTACTAGTATCAGACAATGAATATCTTCGAAGTATCGATCTTATAATTTTGGACCATTGAGTTAATAATTCTGAGGTTATATGAAAAGTAGTAGATAAGCATGACAAATCGATTAAAAAGAAAGTGAGTCTTAATCGACTGAAGTGCTTAAGACGTATTACGTATGTCCATCCACCAACTACTTAGACAGACGATGACTGCTGGAGTACGAGCAGGTTAAACGAAAACTAGGGGCGATCAAACCAATACATGAGATCAGTTCATGAAGACACTGACTGTTGGATTGAGTCATGTAGGTAGGTCACGACTATTAGGTCCAGGTCTGCATGATAGTCGTTATCAATGGTCGCAAACTTAGAATTCTTAGCAATGGCACAGAAGCAATTACTTTTTCTCTTTCCTTAGATCCTAAGTCTCTTAAATATTTATGGTTTGCTTATTGATTCATTAATTTATATTTTCCCGAATCATATCTTCGATGTCTAATATTTTCTATAACCGTTAATAGTGTTACCAACTCAAATAACTTGCGATTTTCCCTGAAAATTTTATCTCACTATGCTGATGGGGTAATGGCAACTTGAACCGATGTACATATGTGCCAGTACCTACTTTGAGTTGACTGACTAGCTGACTAACATGTACATTTTGATGACAAAATATCATTATACCATAATGAATATGATTAGACCATTAAGTTCTTATAACTTAGAAAAAAAACTAGTTTTAAACAGAGGTTCATAAAGATGTGAAATTCACACGAGAGAAAAAAAGAAACATACCTCCTTAGAAAATGGCCCACCAACTGTTTCATTGTAAGGGCAGGCAGCAATAGACAAACTGTTGATTAAAGCATTTATAACAACAATATCCTGTTTCATATTGTAACCAAAACTTAATTCAGTCTAAACAATAAAAAAGTCAGTGGATGATATTGTTAGAAAGATGGTTAGTATCAGTTAGTAAATTTAAAATAATAAGATATTCATGGAAACCATCCAGAACAAAGAACAACGATAATGGTATAATTATGCGTATAATAAACTCTGTTATAATAAATAATCGGAATATCAGCTTGTGTATGACTTCGAACTCTTTTTATTCATTTCAAGCACACTAAAATTACAGTTCGGTAGGTCTATTTAGACCATACATGTACATGACCAAGTTAGCCGCAAAAAAATAAAACCAGTAATTAGAAAATAATGTCAAGGAACTTTCTCTTTACCTCATACATAAAATATTAGGAAGTAGAAGATAAACGAATTCCATTTGTCAAAAAGCCCATGAAGAATGAATTGAACTTGATATCATACACATTATTTCTTACAGCTGAATTTGAGATAATAGATCTGTCGAGTTCCAACAGGTAAAACAACGACTGATTCTTTTAGGAATTAGTCAAATGACGAGTGTACGTGATTTGTGGAGAAATGGTTAGTATATGAAACAACTGGGACATATATATATATATATGGTTCCTATACGATCTATTCACAAAAAAGCTTTATTATCACCTTTGGTCTTCACATCATTCGAGTAACCGGTCGAGAATGAGAATAAGACGATTGTATATCAGTATCGAACATCATAATACAATTAGTTATAGAGTTCAGTTTATTATTTATTTAAACACATCAGAATTGGTACAAGGAAGCACCAAATATGTATGCGCCGCACAAATCTCATTTGATTTGTGTGAGGGCTGTGACACTGTCTAGGTGCCTAAACGGAAGCAGGTGGTTTTCTTAGGAGACCACACCCCGAGCCTTTGACCCAAAGATCTGACCAACAAGGCAGTGGAGCATCGCAAGGAGATGCACTCCCATGGTAGCCGGTGACCAACAATTGGTTCATACGCCATTTGTTTCCTCACGATAATGGAGCCCATGTGCACCATTGGTTTGGAATCAGGGTTTTCTAACTCCCCTGTGTGGACTTTCCGTGTCCACATATGTATCTGCTGCTCCTTTGTATCAATATGTATGTGATTAAATAAATAGGTGAACTTTCCGTGTCCACCAACACGGTTAAAGCGTCGGACATTCACTTTTCGTCCTCTCAACTTCGTAAACAACACACCCGCGATAGAGTTGAGTGGGAAAAAACCGATCGTTAACTTAAAATTTCCAATGTACTAATATCTAGTTGAGAGATAGAAATGATTTAAAGTGATATATTTAGAATGAATAAGAAAAAAGAAACAAATTGAGATTAAATTATCTACTTACAGTAAGTTTAACTGCATTACTATCAACATTGTAAATATCTTCAACAAGAACTAATTCAGGATTATCTATTTGAACTTTTAACTCCAGATTAAAAGGATATGCTGTTGGTAATGATTCCGTTTTCTTGACATCTAAAATAATGTATATATATGTAGAGAACGACATTGTAATCATTTATTGTAGGAATTAAATGTTTAAATTTAAATCATCTCGTTCTCCGGGCACTGAAATATAAGTTATATTTTAAACATGTAGTGTGACGGTATTACGCGGTTGCCCATACTGAAGCAGGTGGAGCACGATCCGAGTCTGAAATTTGGTTTCTGGAAGACGAACGCTCGAATCACTAAGCCACTACTCGTTCATGCGAGAATAATTTTTTTCTAATATTGACATTATAATATTCAATTAAAGTTATAAGGTAATAGGTAAGATACAAATAATAAAAGCTCATATGACTATGTGTTCCAGGAAGAAGGCTGCTCGTTGATCAAATTCAACAAACCAACATTTAAACTATGTAGTATTAAGTCTCATGTAGACTAATGGACACATTACACTGAATCCACAGAAATCGATCACAACTACAGAATAAATAAACATGAAATCCATAACTGATTAATGGTTAATCAATCATCACCAGAAATTTCTTTGTAAACAAAAAAGGGAACAAAGAATCCACCTCCAGATACCAAACAAGAATGTAAGTATGATTCGACGTTTCTTTCTTTTTAGTTAATTTACTCAGTTGAAACAAAAACAAAATATTAGGAAATTATTGTACCCACCAGTTTTTGTAATTGAAGAATTGTTTAACCGTTTCTGTTTGGATTTATCAGTAACAGATGTTAAATTATTTGATTCATTTTTCGATGTTGGTGTACTTTTCATTTGAAAATCCAGTAAGGACATAAGATAATCCATCGAAGCACATAAATGAATGCTTCGTAGACTAATTTGAACTAAGTGAAAGAGAAAAACAGTATTACGAAAACAATTTTGTGCAATCAGAAATCGTCAGTAAAGGTAAACTTCGATATTAATGGTAGCATGGTAGGTTGTGTGTATGAGTAAATCGATCGTTTATCATAGTCAAAAGGAAACTATGGACCTATGTTTCGTGTTGTTTGGCACTCGTCCGCAAGGTATACCTGTAATCTTGACGAGATTCGATCGACTTTAGATACATATCAGTCACGACCGGGACAACCTCAATGGTGACGTCTCTAAATGTGAATCTGGATGAAAAGATCAAAAACATCGAGGAACATAAGTTTACTGGTACACCTTGCAGACGAGTACCAAACAACACGAAAACTAGATCCAGAGTTTCCAACAGACTAGTTTAAACCACCCTCTCACATCTCAACATAGGGCACGCGATGTCCAATCACTAGAACTAGATTGATAGAATTTAACCAACACTAAGAAGAATCTAGTATATATGACATTGATCACTACTTAGTGATCAATCAAATGAGAATACGGATTAGCAGTTTGACTTACAGTAAGGTTGGTTTTCCTAGTGCTAAAAAAATGAGTTCATGTTAATTTGCAAATTTTGTTCCTATTGCTTCCTCTGAATATAAGAAAACTTCATCATATAGCTGACATCTACAGTATTAAGCGTCTTTTAAAAATAACTGTAAGGCGTAATCGACCAACGAATGCACCAACGACAGTGTTAAACGACCACCACCTCGACTCATTATGACCTCGTATGATTATGTGTTACTTATTCACTCATCACAATCTTTCAAGTTTGCTATAAACGATATCAAGTTTTGTTGGCTCATTTTTCCTATCCTCTAGTTACTGTTCAATGTGTTATTCGTGTCTCTGTTTTTCCCTGCTTAATAGACTGAATTAATTTTCTCGTATAGTAACGGTGTTAATGCATATTTTAGAAGCGGATGAAGTTTATAGAGCCAAATAGCTTACTTGTTCCGATTTTGGCTAAGCTAAGACTCTATGTTCGACAGTCTAGAATTGCATCTGTATGGAATTCATTAATACATTAACCTCAACCACATTCAATGTTTTTCGGTCATGATTTCCAAAAGTTATTTATTCGTCACTTCAATATAGATTTAAGCAAATACACTCATGAATGATTCGTTATTCAACATTGAATTCTAATAAAAATCCAAAAAAAGGAAACCAACCTATTTATCAATAGGTACAGGTTCAGGAAGATGACCTTGAGTTATATTTTACACGTGTGTTATTTAGTGTGATAATCTACCCGGCTATTTAAAAACTAAAGTGAACGAAGCTACATTCTGCAACATGAGCAACTCACTGATTGAATGCTAAAACTTCCACTAGACCACCAATTTTAATGACAGATACAATGAATTTTTTATAAATAAAAAAGAACAAAGAAGAATCCAGTTACTTTTTTTGTCCAGTAATGCATCTTGTTTAAATTCAATATAGATTAATTCATCATGACGATTATCTTTGGTAGTAGAATGATCCAAAACTCTAAAAAAAGGAAAAGAGAAGAAAAGAGTGATTCAACTATGCCAACAGACAAACAAAAAAGCAAAAAATAATCTATATAGGGAAAACGAACAGATTAAGAGGTGATTTAAAATAGATAGCCTTATATGACAAAACTTGATAGAGAAGAGTATAATATAATGACCGAGGAACTATTCTGTTTTATTTTTTAAATAAACGCTTGAAAAGTGAATGAGGATTACTTACATACGAGAATGATAGAATTTGAAAATAAATAAAATTTGTATATTGATATGTTGTTGCAACATGATTTCTGGCACTAGATTTCAACAAAGACGGATAATATTCATAATACACTGATCTCATATGGAGTACCAATAAAAACCTATAGATGTAACTCCACCAACAATCGAAGAAATCAAGATTGCCATCAATCAAATCATGAGTGGGAGAAAAGGAGAACCTGACAATATACCAACCAAAGCACTGAAGAAACGAGATCTGAGCAAATGTGAGAATTACAGAGGAATCGCACTGTTGTCAGTACCAGGAAAGGTTTTCAACAGAATAATGTCGAACCGGATGAAAGACGCAGTACATGGCCAACTTCCAGATCAACAGGCTGCATTCCGTAAGGACCAGTCGTGCATAGACCAAATCGCGACACAACAGATCATCGTTGAACAATAAATTGAGTGGAACTCGTCACTATACATCAACTTCATTGACTATGAGAAAGAATTTGACAATGTGGACACGAGATTATGGAAAATTCTTCGACACTATGGAGTTCCGCAGAAGATTTTCAACAATATCCAGAACTCATACGACGAACTGCAGTGCAATGTTGTACATAGAGGACAGCTGACAGATGCAGTCCAAGTAAGGACCGTACTCTCCCCCTTCCTCTTTCTTCTGGTCATTGACTGTATCATGAAAACCTCGACATCTGAAAGGAAGCACGGAATACAATGGACATCTCAGAACCAATTAGACGATTTGGACTTCACAGATGACCTGACTTTTCTATTCCTTACACACGAACAAATGCAGACGAAGACAACTAGTGTAGCAGCAGCCTATGCATCAATAGGCCTCAACATTCACAAAAGAAAAAGCAAGATTCTCAAATACAACATGGAGAACACTAACCCAATCACACTTCATGGCGAAACTCTGGATGAGGTGGAAACATTCACATACCTGGAAAGCATCATTGATGAACAAGGAGAATCAGATGCACACGTAAAGACGCGGAACAGCAAAGCAAGGACCGCATTCCTACAATTGTAGAACATATGGAACTCAAAACAACTGTCAACTAATTGCAAAGTGACAATCTTCAATACGAACGTCATGACAGTTCTACCGTACGAAACTGAAACGTGGAGATGAAATATATATTTGTAATATCTCAATGAGTAGAAAAATTAGATTTTCTGACGTTTCGTGACTCAATGTAAGCCACTTTTTCAGAGAATAAATAAAAAAAATAATAAAAAAAACGTGGAGAGCTACTACATCTATCATCAACAAGGTACAAGTGTTTATAAACAGTTGTCTACGCAAGATACTCAACATTCATTGGCCGGATACCATCAGTAACAGACTTCTGTAGGAGAGGACAAACCAGCTTCCTGCTGGGCAGGAAATTAGGAAAAGACATTGGAAGTGAACAGAACATGCATAACGGAAATCATCAAACTGCATCACGAGGCAAGCCCTAACTTGGAACTCGGAAAGGAAATGGAAAAAGGAAAACCAAAGAACACACTGTGACGAGAATCGGAAGCAGACATGAAAGGGATGAATAGAAACCGGAAAGGATTGTCCAGGTCAGAGTTGGATGGAGAATGTTGGTGGACGACCTATGCTCTTCCATGAGGGGTAACAAGTGTAAGTAATTCAGTGGAACAACTGAAGATACACTAGACTCAATCCCCTAAGCATACATGTAAGAAGTCTCAAAATAGCATCAAACAGTTGTCTGGTTTCTCCATATGTTCAGAATTTCGCCAGATTGCCTCACTTTGTTTTGAAAAATAAATATTTGAAATTCCTAAACGTTCCATTTTTTAACTCCACTTGTATACAAAATTCAGTCTGTCAGCTAAGGCTACACATATCTCACTGGTGAAACTTTAATCACTTTTAATACATGATAATTTTTGTTAATCTCATCCTTTAATTTCATATACTATTTAGATATAATTATATCGACCAGGCCATGTATTCACAATTTAGGTTATATTTAAGCAGACATGGGTAGTGGCTAGCAGTGGAATCCAGTTTCACGCGCGTTTCGTCCTATTTGGGACTCGTCAGCTGGATGTATCAGGACTCAGTGGCCGAGTGGATAACGCGATGGCGTTTGAAGTGAGGGTACTGGGTTCGAGTCCCAGAGTGAACATCAACTCCGAGATGCAGGTACATTCAGCTGACGAGTCCCAAATAGGACGAAACGCGCATCAAAAAGGATTCCACTGCTAGCCACTACCCATCTTTGCTTACAGTGTTTGTGAATTTAGTCTATATCGAGGCAATACGCACAGTATGCACATATGCCAATTAGAGACTGACCAGTTGCAGTCCTAACAAATCGATGGGAAGATTCAAACAAACAATACTGAATGAATTTAGGTTATATTTGTTTAGTCAGATTTGACCCGATAAGCGAAACAAGTAAACAAGGTTTCAAGCCTCATATTTTTTTGTTTTTTTTTGTGATTTTTCCATTTACCTGGTGATGAATAGAGAATATAAAAAAGTGTTTATTCATCTTCATTAATAGTTAGGAGCACTGAAATTTTTTATAGATGAGTTAAAGTAGTTTTAGAGGAGATTGGTTTGATTTTTAAGTCGTATTAACTGTAGATTGATTCTGTTTTGTTGGACCAACGAAGACCATGGAGCACTAAACATCTATTTTGTCATAAAATGAAACAACTAAGCAGTGCACAATCTAAATCCTACTAGACATAGAACACAAGATCTTCAGGTTTCGTGACGAACGCTTAATCTTAAGGAATAATGTGTCGGTTTTCAGTGGTATAGCGCGATGATCATTGAATGCCAGTAGAGATAACTGTTTCACTCCAAACATGTCTGAACTACATCAATCACGACTTCATGTTGAAACATCAAGAACATATTCAGGTAGATAAGTGGTAAGCTGAGTATTAAAGTTTAGATTTCGTGGGTGTACATTGCTTAAGAAATCCCATATAAAGACTAAACAACTGTCTAGTACTTTTTCGTTTTAAATAGTTCTCCAGATGCGATCAATCTGTGACTAGTACAGCCTGAAATTCGAACCAATCTTACATTGTACGTTGCTCTAGATCAATCTAGACAAAAACACTTTAAACAAAAATGGTAACCGTTAAAAATGCACTAATAAGGTGAAAGAATTTGAGATGATTACTTACGTTTACCTAAGAATATAAATTAAACAATTCAGGAAAATTCTCTAAAAAAAAATCACATTTTCACATTGAACAAAGTCTAATTACTTAATTTAAAATGAGCATGTTTTTTCTCCAAACGTATGCCAAAGGCTATCAACAGTTTAATTGATGACATAATTATGGAATGTGACTATTGTCTGTATTTATGCATAATCAGTAATGCACTAATTGATGGTGTTATGAAATATCATTTGTTACTAAGAGCACTGTAATATATATATATATATATATATATATATATATATATATATATATATATATATATATATAGAAATATGTAGATTTGCAACCGTAACTAATTTTTTTTACTAGTGCTGTCGTTTCTAAGCTTCAAGTTTTAATTGTGGACCTCTTAATGCCGCTCGAAATAGAATTATAAAGGTCTACACCAGTTATTCCACAAGTACACTATCAGTACATTCTCATGACTATCAGAATGACAATGATTTGTCTTCTAGTGCTTTTACCAGTGTCAGCTAATATAAGCTTTCCGGCTGATTTCCGTGAGATAACTGGAACCTATAATTAAGGATCTTAAATTATATAAAGCGAAATTGATCAGTCATATTGATCTGTTAATAAATTTCTTTAAATCTGAAGTACACCATTATCCTGTTCTTGTAGTGAACAAAACACTGGTTGGGGACAATCGAATGTATTTAAACAAAGATTACAGACTATCTCAGTAAATTCTGAAAACCATACAATGTACAGTCAATTTACAAATTAACAACCAATTGTTTCAATCTTCACTGTTTCTTCTCTTATTCCATTGCTCATGCATTTTCCAGACGATTGCGCTTCATTTCAGTTCTTTGCTCATCGGTCTTCTGCCAAAATACATCCTATGTCTGACCCACACCATATACTACTTATATAGATATAAGTAGACCACACCACACCACCAATACTAAGTATAGTATTGCCCAGTTTTATTCGTTCCATATCGAATTATATTCTCTAATGTTAATTCTTAAAATTTATAATCATTTCAAAGTTGTTGTTTTTTTTAATTATTGTTAACGTGAGAATTTAAACAGATGGACATTTGCACCTGGTCCCATGGTGAGAATGAATGAATGTCCAGCTAAATAGTTATATATAAATATATTGAATACGAGCTCTTACTAGTACCTGTCCATTGAAACCGACACTTGTGATTCAAAATTATAATTTAATAGGAACATGTATAAATGAAGAAATAACACTCGTAAAAAGTATTTGGCGGAACAAAAAATTCATATCATTTCAAAATCACAAACAAAAATGAATACAACCATTAATCAACAAACCCATATACATCAAAAACAAATGTATATACAACTATGCATTAACGCATTGTTTAATAGCCAAGTCCTCAAATAAATGCATGTTAGAAGTAACAAAAAAAAAAAAGTAAGTCAGTGTAAATAATCACATTAACAATGAGCAATCATGCAGGCGTATAACAACATTCCTATTTTTGGTTAGTAACATTTTTCAACCAACAAACAACAATGGATATATCATAATATTAACACACAAAAATGACATACCTTAAAATTTGACCTCTAAAATAGAGAAGTACAAGAAGAAAAAAACACATTATTATTTACAATTATGATTGATGTATCATTCAAGTTAAAATAAACAGAAAAAAGAAGAAGGGGTTTTGTGGAGATTTTAGTATTTTTATAGAGTTGAGATCATGAGTCAATTGAAGCTAGACTACCATGGAAAACCTGGAAGCACTGGACGGCCGTTTCGTCCTATTATGGGACTCCTCAGCAGTGCGCGTCCACGAAACTGGTAGGTCCTGGGTTCGAATCCCGCGAGAGTGGGTTCGTGGACGCGCACTGCTGAGGAGTCCCATAATAGGACGAAACGGCCGTCCAGTGCTTCCAGGTTTTCCATGGTAGTCTAGCTTCAATTGACTCATGATCTCAACTCTATAGAAAAAAGAAGAGTTAAAGAGTAACAATACATTTTCAGGTGAAAATTTTAATTAAAAAGAGTTTCGTGGAGATATCAGTATTTTTTCATAGTTGAGTGGATGAGCACTGCTGAGGAGACTCACAATAGGACGAAACGGTCGTCCAGTATAAAAGGATAGTACAATTGAAACCGAGAATACCAAGTAAAATTCAAGTAACCAATAGTAAGACTGTCTTTGTATACGAGCTTAAAACGTTTAAAATGATAACGAAATATTACTTTTTACCATTATCATAGAGTACAATTGGTAAGGTTAAATTTATCAAATGCTTTGTTGATTGTATAGTGACATGTAAATCAACCCTATACATAAATCCCAACTCTAAGCCCTAAATGTTGAAATAAACCTTAACATTTTATGAAAAAAATTAATTCGATACCGAAATCTAATCAGGAACAATGTGAAGAGATTGAATGATCCATTTGATTATTCTTAACAGTTAGAGAGGAAGACTAGTTATGTCTTTGTTTATAGATTTCCTGTCAAATAAACCAAAATAAGGTTTTATTAGATTTATTAAATATTTAAAATTCCTTTCATCTTTTGTGGTTTTGTTGTTTTCTTCTTCACAAAACCATGTATTTATATGGGTTGTCTTTTAATTGAGTAAAAGCTGGCTAAAAATTGAAAGTGGTTATTTCAAGTTATTTCTTACATTAAGATATCGTCTATAATTACATCTCTTTAATTTTTACATTTTAGAATACATGCTTGAAGCTAAAGATTTTCTTAAAACATTTGTTACAAATGGTCATTTTCACTGTCAATCAGTCAGCTACAACGTAGGACAAGGCACATATATGCATCGGTCCAAGTTTCCATACCTCGTTAGCACAACAAGATCAACACCGGATTCATAGAAATGGTTAATTGAATTTCACTGTAACGCAAAAATTTTATATAAACTCATATACACTCGTAATCGAATGAATGACATTTGCACTACTGTTAAAGTTAGATATTTCAAATTAAATATATAACCGATCATTGATATTAGTGAGCCCAAAAAACAGCAAACAACAATGAAAATATGATTGCATTTCTTAGTGTATGGAGTTTACTAAGTAGTACTATTGGTCAAGTTCCATTCAGTAGATGGAAGAAAGTTTAGACATACATTCATTTAGTTTATTTTTATTCATTTGTATTATTACGTTGTTGATGTTCTGATTGAAGTTTGGGATATATACATCCTATACGGATTGCCTCGACACGGCCATTATAACACAAATTAATTTAAAATAGATAAAATGTGATTAGCAGTGGAATCCAGAACGCACATTTCATTTTATTTGGAACTCATCAGTTGGATAACCCTTCATCTCAAAGTTGGTGTTTACTCTATGATTCGAAATATCAACTCTGGAATGTAGGTGCACCCAGCTGACGAGTCGAAAATGGAACAAAACGCATGCGTTGGACCCCAATACTAGTCACATTCAATCTATTTTATATAAACTTGTGACCATTCAGTGTTTACAGTAAAATTGTGTCCTTTACTAACATTT
This sequence comes from Schistosoma rodhaini, assembly GCA_944470415.2. Classification (NCBI taxonomy): domain Eukaryota; kingdom Metazoa; phylum Platyhelminthes; class Trematoda; order Strigeidida; family Schistosomatidae; genus Schistosoma; species Schistosoma rodhaini. Next base: position 39,956,191 of record OX104037.1, read on the forward strand.
AACCTCAAAAGCGAAAGCTTGTATTTTAAGTTTAATTAGTATAAATACAAGTTATGAAACAAGATTTCAAAAAAGTTGACTCAAGATAATGGTATTGATGATGAGATGCTTACTTAGTAATTTGTTTATCTGAACCAGGTCGACTATCTTGTAATTTAATATCATTAAGTTTAGCAATGAATTGAGATGATGAATCTGAAGCCATTTGACCAGATACATTGAATTGTTTAAGATTGAATGTAGCCAATCGTTTGTCTTCCGGGAAATCATTAAGCCATTCTGCCTATCAGAGAGAAGAAAATGAGGTCATTATTATTAGAATAACGACTGTGGAAATTTATTCAACACGTTAAATTCATGTCATTCATCTACTCATTCGTACTGGAAAAAAGATCTCTCACTTAAAGATTTTATCTCTAAATGTTTTACTTAAATGAATGGAAAGCCATGATAGCTTACTAGTGATATCAATTTAACCGGGTTGGTGGACACGGTGAGTCCACCTAGGGGAGTTGAGAAACCCTCATTCCAAACCAATGGTGCACATAGGCTCCATTATCCTGAAGGAAAAAATGGCGTATGAATCAATCGTTGGTCACCGGCTACAATGGAACTGCATCTCCTGACGATGCTCCACTGCCTTGTGGGTCAGACCTTTAGGTCAAAGGTTCCGGGTGTGGCCACCTAAGAAAACCACCTGTTTCAGTTCGGGCACCTGAGCAGTATCACAGCCCTCACACAAATCTCATTTGATTTGTGGGGCGCATATGTATCCGGTACCCGTTTGTACCGATATTTATGTGTATAAATAAAAAAAATAAAAAATAAAATAGAAGTTTAAAGGTTGAAGACTCAACTATTTACTGAATAATTCACCCCTATAATACCTATAAAATTGCTAGTCTGTTTGTCAATTCACTTGATTAACTTATTCCATACCCAGAAATTAACTACATTATATGAACACCACTCATTATACACACTGATACAAGCATCTGTATCATTACAGTTAGTACTTCTTAGCATGAAGGTATTTGCAAGAATGTTGCTGTTTAGTTCGTCAACAATGATATACAAGTGCATGCACATAAGCAAAGCAGAAAAAACTCACTACTGGTTGATCACATGTATACAAATTAAGAATGACACTTTTCATTCCTAAATCAAAACTGATTGTAATTTTGACTGCATTGTTATCATGATTATCACTTAGTGTAGAAATGTTTTTCTCTTCAAATATTCGTTGTGTTTTATTCTTTTTATTAGTGGGTTTAGCAGAGGAAGCCGTAGTAACGGGTGTTGTTTTTATAGATGTTTTAGTAGACGATGGTAAATCATTAAAATTATCAAGAAGTACTTCTTGAAGAACACGATAATCTCCTTGAGAAAGAGAAATCTACAAAGAATAAAAAATGTGTAAAGTTCAAAACCGAAATTCTTTAAATCAGATGAATGTATGTGAATATGTTTGATCATTAAACATGAAGGAATTTCTTAGTGATACACAATTAACGGATGTTCATATATGTGATGTCAACTTAGCGATATAATTATCAGGATGGCAGATTACGATTACCATAGCTTCTAAATAAATAACCGTGAAGCTGTGAGTTAACGGTTAACGCATTTGGTTCGCAACCGCAAAAACCACAATCCATGACCCCAGCTTCACCTACTTCGGTTCGGGCACCAAGACAGTAAGTTGAAACTTTAGCCTTCACAAACACGGTGCGGCTCAAAGCCGAGTAATATAAACATTAAATTTATTTGGATACATTGAGTTATGTAAGAAGGATCATGACATTTTTCTTGGATGAGACGACGATAAACAAAAGTGACAGTGAATGCGGACATCTTTATTAGTACTTTTTAACCGTGATAGATATATTGACGAAAACAAGTCTATTTCTCTTAGAATTTTTTGGGGCTGATATTTTTGACACTGCTCAGCTGAACTAAGGTATACAGACTCTGAAAGAAAGCGAACCTATAGAAATTACTAAGCAAAAATTTGAATGTCTGTTTTTGGTATATGTTTCACAGATGCCAAAATGGAAGATGACTGATCTAAGTAACAATTTTGTACCAACAAATAGCTTAGCAATAAAGAATGGGTCAGTTGAGTTGGCAAGTATTCTTAGGAAGTTGGATAGTTGTTACATTTCTGGTGACCAAATAGATGAATATCACTCGGCAATCGAAATTTGTCATTGACTTAGTTTGTCTTACATTTTCTATATATATATATATATATATATATATATATATATATATCAATGACTTCATTAATTATGAGGCTATTATTATTAAAAACAGTCTGAATAGATGATCTCTAATCCAGTAAAAGGTATGAGAGTGAATATGAACCCATCCCAGGTGTCCATATTGTGGATGAATCCTTTTTCTTGAAGTACCTGAAAAGTAAACTGAGTAAGTAGTGATATTGGTGACGTGGAAGTGTGACCATGAAGTCCAAGAGATAACTGTTTGAGACCGAGGTCCAACACACTCGTTTTGAAATTAATTCTCGAAGTGTTAGCTAGGTACTTATGATGCCTAACCGACATCACAGGATATCGATATCGGTGGGACAGTGTAATTTGTACAATATTTAGGGCTGACATTTACTAAACCCTTCTTCCTTTGTGAGAATGTAGCAGCATTGAAGATGCTTACTGTCTGAGAGAAACATCTCACTAATGTCACATTCCTGTGTAGCCGACAAAACGACTTTGCTTTTGGACTTCTGCTTTTAGTATCACTGCTCTCCAACCAACCTATCTTGGATGACAGAAACTAAAGGAACGAGTGTTCTAACTTGATTGGACCATCACGATACGTAAGTCAGACTAACACAGATGTGATCAGGTTACAGAAGTTAGATTTACCAAAGAGAGCAACAATGCCTTTTTCTACACATTAAGAAAAAAACAAACACTAAATACAACTAATCAATTAATTGAAAAACTTACATTAATTTCATTTAATCCACCATTGACAAGAAGGATAGGTATAGCGGAATATATATTTGGATTAAGATTACGTCGGGTTTTCAGTTCAACATTAATTGGAAGTAAAACATGTTTCTCAGCTTGAACAGAACTTTCTTTTAGCACTACTCTTTTATCATAATGGGAAAACAATGATTAATACAAAAGAAAAAGTTACTTTTAATTTATAGAAAACAATACACATACACGTACACACACATAAATACAGTACAAAGGAAATAAGAATACAACTCTGTTCACTGCTATCATAATGAGTTATTAAAGTCAACTTGGAGCGAATTATTCAAAAATTACATCTATACATAAACATTTAAACTTTGAAAAGGCTTTACGAACATTTTCATGGATCTACCTCAGAAAAAATCATGTAACACCTACGGCTACATGTACAAATTAATAGTTTATGATCAAATGAGAACAATTTCGTTTAATAGCCGTTAAGTTACACAGTACACTGAGTTCAGTGTGATTGGTCAGTAAAAACGAGGTAGGTGAAAAGAGCATCGAATATCATAATTTATTCGTTAACACCACTAGTTCAAATATAAACGATGCTTTTTATGAAACTAAACAATTGACTACTTACCCAACAGAACTTATTAATCATTGCAAATGAATATTAGAATTATCTCTTATGATCTACTTTCTAAACTGTTAATTTCCCCTTTTCCTGTGTTATTTATTATTAATTTAAACACATACATATTGGTACAAAAGGGCACCAGGTACATATGCGCCACACAAAATAATGAAAGTAGGTAGATAAAGGATGAAAAGATAAGGGGGAGTGAAATGTACAACCAGATAACTCTTTCAGTTAAGAAAGTTAGAACCACTCTTTATGAAGAAAGCAAAAGAAGGTTACAGCAGGATCGCCACTGGCTTCTATTCTGAGCCATATCTGATAACGTCTCTAGCCACTGTGTTGCACCATCTCTCGGACCCCAACCAGGGAGTCGTGAAGGACCAACAGAAGCTAGCCCTTTGCAGCTTTCTTTCGTGCCATGACACCATGTCATACACTGACCTCCTCTCCGCTTTTTCCAACCAGTCCCAGGGTCAGCAAATAATGCACGACGTGGAAGTCTCTGGGACGACATTCGTAAAACATGTCCAAGCCACCGAAGTCGGTGTTTCAAGATGGTGACACCAATTGAATTATCGTCTGTGCGCCCGAACACACGATGCCGAACCTCTGCATTATTAACATAGTGCTGTCACTGGATGTCAGCAATCCTTCGGAGACAACGATGATCGGACAGAGTCAGTCGTCTAACATCCTCAACTCGGAGAGGCCAGGTTTCACAAGCATAGAGCAAAACTGCTCTCACCGACGCGTTGTGGATCCGAACTTTTACAGCCAGACTAACATCACAAAGGCGCCAAAGATAGCCCAGATTGGCATAAGCCGCTCTGGCTTTCATTATACGTGCATCAATCTAATCACTCACGCCACCACCAGCACTTATGCAGCTACCTAGATACACGAACTTCTCAACTACTTCAATCTGCTCACCATCCAGGATGAGTACAGGATGTTGATGTCTACTATGGTGACTTGGACAGTAGTACAATTATGTCAGATACTATATGTCATTCAAAAGCGATACTTAAGGCAGAAGTGAAATAAGAAGATATGGTCAATGTATTTTTCTTAGAATTGTGGGTGAAAAAAATCTTTAAGCGAATATGCAGATTCTGATTAAATGCTTTCGAAGAGTAGTTATCACAAAGCTAACAGATGATACAGTAGATGTTATCAGTCAGTCATATGAAACGCAGAACGTACATCGGTCCAAGTTGTCATAGCACACATTGAGATAATTAAATAAAATGATTTCAGGACAAATCTCAATTTAGTAGAAGCAGTAACAGTATCAATAGTAGTATAAAAGATCAGATATATGGGAAGAAAAGTATAAGGCGATTTCATGACTCAAGTTATAACGAGAAATAATAAGTGAATGCACCAGTGCTATTTTGAACGACTCTAAACTATATTATTCGAATTTATACGATTATTCGCCAATATTAGAACGAACTGAAATTAATGTGGGTTATTTTAGCAAAACAATTATGTATACTTGAAATCATGAGTCAATTGAAGCTATATCACCATGGAAAACTTGGAAGCACTGGACGGCCGTTTCGTCCTATTGTGGGACTCCTCAGCAATTATGTATTTGATGATTCTCATTTTACATACACATCAATGATATAGGAACAATTTTTCAACCTTGAACTTGAACTTTTATTTTATTTTCTCCTTCATATAAAAAACATATTAACACCTAACATCAACTATTAATAATTCAATCTTATACATACATACCAACAGACAATTCATTCAGTTATTTATTTTCACATCGTGAACTTTTCATATGACTCCTATTTAACTGTTATATCCCGAAGAAAATTATGAACGGTAATTTTCGAGGACTGTTTATGTACCAACATAATATGTACATTTCCTATTGTATAGTTGTTAACTAACTAAACTATTCATATTCGTGTCCCTCTTATTATGAGCTTTATTTTGACCCATAGACGATAATTATACGATTTACCATTCCTGAGTTATAGCCATTCTACATATTACTTTTCCCCTATTCACAACCACATTTGGCTTAATCTTGTACAAATGTTATTTTCTATTTTACAGTACGATGTGGTCAGTTTGATTGATATGTAAACCCAGTATGTTTGAGAATAATGATTCATATTGCAGAGGCTGTTATTGGTGTTCTGGACTTAGCTGGCTGGGCTAGGCAGATAGCAGGACTGATAAGTACTCAAGACTGCACATACGGATTTTGTGTATCATTTCTGAGATCGATAATTCACTGCTCTCTGATTGGCGAGAACCATCACGTCATATACTAAATAGGGCACGCACGCACTCACACGATATAACAGACTGAGATTATTTCAAGTATAATTTTCACATACAGTATATTATTCGAAGTCTCCAATCATTGGTTATGATAATCACGCAGATCCCGACCAGGTAGACTGCACCTACCTAGATGACTCAGTTCATTTTTCAACGACTTTACAAACTGATGTTACGTCTTGGTTTAATCTCCTGTATCTTTCTTTCAACCCGCTTCTACACCAGACATGGCCCGTCGAAGTAGATGGGGGTCGGAAATACATATCACATGTCCTTAACACCTTGAATGATGTTTGGGTCAAATTAGATGGTTAAAAAGTTAAATGTATTCATTTTAGCGCATTACCATGAAAGTTTTGAAATGGTACTGAACAAAACATACACTGATTCATTCATTTCTTGAAGTCACACACCACTTACCTTGATAAACGTAAATTTTCCAACCTAACCACTATATGTTCTAACATGATTCCAGGCTCTGGAACCGGAATTGTTGTATCAGGCAGTGTTTTTGAAGGATTGATAAATTCAAAATGATTTGACAATGTGATACGTCCAAAATCAATCATCAAAGACACATTTGACAACGAATGTTGTGGCATATATATAACTGGTGCCTGAGCAACAATATTTAAACTAAGACGAGTTTGAGATGAATTATCAACTGCTTCATGAACCTGAAAATTAACGAAGAAATCAACATTTTTGAACAATTAAATAATGTGACATTGGATTATATTCCTCAATATATTACGATGATTTGTACTATGTCAAGTCCACTATGAATAATATTACTGGACAATTTAATGCCATCATTGAACCCATTTGAATATAAAGTTATTTAATCATCCCTATATCAGGATTTTAAGTTAAATTTGTTTAAAATATACAGAAGAGAATGTAATTTTAATATCGTTCGTAGGCTACTACTTTTCGATCATAGGTGTCTTCGAAGCATTGCTCGTATATCCTGGGACCACCGAGTAAGTAATGTAGTTGTTAGGAAACGAGTACTAGGTAAGGATGGCAAATCGATTGATGAAGTAGTAAAACTTCATCAGTTGAGATGGCTGGGACACGTGTTACGTATGCCCAACCACCGACTGCCCCGACGTGCAATGTTTCATGATGTAGGAGTAGGTTGGAAGAAAGCTAGGGGTGGCCAGACCAAAACGTGGCACAAATCAATGAAGTCACTGACAAGTGGACAGAGCCATGTAGGTAGGTGTAGACTACCTGGTTGGGATTCGCGAGATGATAGCAATCGTTGGTTAGAGACCTTGAATGGCAGGGCTCAAAATCGTTTGCAATGGTGAAGGTGCATCCACTCTTTGTGTTCTACCAAATTCTAATCTTCTGAATTCCTCATGTCCCTATCCTTTTTCTCTTTCCAAATTTATTTCACATAATGCTTATACTCTTACTACTTCTAGCACTATAGGATTTGAATCGACAACTGAATCTCTGTGCTAATGTGGTATGGCAACTCGAGCTGATGTATGTACGTACGAAGTTCTACGTTGTGACTGACTGACTGAATTTTAATATCGTAAATTGATTGAAGTCAGATATTAAAACCGTTGGATGTCATCTCAGTGGTCTTGAGGCTAAAAGTTCGTATGTGAGGCCAAAGGTGCGGGGTTCGATCCCTAGTTAAGTTGTAGATGTATACTACTGAGGAGTCCCATACTTGTGTGAAACGGCCATCCGATGATTTTAGGTCCTTAACGGTTGCCAAAATTAGGTAGCTTTGTAGTTTTAATAAAATTCAACAACCCTTACATAATATTTTATTAATTTTCGAAATTTCCTATTTTGGTTGGCTTTCTTTTCATATAGACGTTCAATGCATTATGCATGTTGGAATGTTGTGTTAAACGGTGACTTAGAGCTTCAAACAATTGACTATTTCCTTTGCTAATGCGATTAGGTCAAATGGGTAGCAGTATAATGAGGTCATATATGAAAAATGGAGATAAAAGTCTAAAGTACAGAAACTTGTGATTGATAAATGAGTTTTTTTTACAGAAAATATTCCCCCATAAAATTCCGTGTTATGTATTCAAACTGTCATTTACAATTAATGAACCTGTAAAGCATAAAATAATACCGTAGAAACATGAACATTCATTTAAACAGCTGGATAGGATGTAACTTGGTGTTAAAGCAAATTTATGTATTTCTGTTGAAAGATACTTCGAATAACACCTCACATATATGTATATCTACAAATATGATTCCAATAAAAACATGGATTATTTTATGCACAGAGTAAAACTACGTTAACACTTTAGGCGTTCCATTACGTTTTCTCACTTTTATTCTACTTCCAATCATTATTTTAAACTAAACGACTGTCTAAACTAGAAGTAGGTAGTGTGCGACTTGAATAAATGATTTGGCGTTTGAAAGTCGAATGCTTTAACCACTAAATCACCATTCTATAATCAGCTTTAAAGCACTAGAATTTACAGATTTAACATAACCCCCACAAGTGAATTTGTTTTGGTCCATCGGAGGATAGAATCACAAATACATTACACGGTACAACCAAAATATGCCTGAAAGCTAAGAACTTAATTAATGTAATACATAACATTAGAATTACATTCTTATACCAAAAAAGTGAACCAGTTCGTTTTTCTTTTTTTGGATTTTAATAAAGGGATAATAGAAAGAGTAAAACCAACTTGTTGAACTGCTGCATCCGATAAAGCTTGAAATTTATTTAACATCATTCCAACTGCTTCTTGATAAGCTTCCATAAAATTCTAGAAAAAATAATAAAGGATAAACTACTGATAAATAAGTATGACAAAGAAATCAGCGGATGAATAGTGTATAATACATTTTCAAACTTTATCAAGTGATCAAAGAAAGTGTAGAGTTTAAAGAACAAATATGAAGCAGACAAAGTTGTTATACATTGAGAAGAAAAGTATTAAGATTGAAATGAAAATAAATGAATAGTAATAATACAGAGTAAATGGATTTGTGGTTTCAAACTCATCAGCCGGATGTAACTATATTCCATTGCTCGTCTTCACACTGAGACCCGAACCCAACGCATTATCCACTTTGTGACTGAGTCCAGACATTTACTCACCTGTATGGTTGATACTGGGTTTGATTTCTGATGTAAATATTAACGCGAATGCGGTCACATACAGTTAACGAGTCCCAAATAGAACGAAGCCATCTATAGAATACAATGATCGTACCAGTTTCATTCAGATAATTTTCAACACCTGATATGACTGAGATCAACAGTTAATGATTATATGAGTTAACCACTTCTAAGCTCTCACTAACCAATTCAATATATTAGTTAGCATTACATGTCAAATTATGGGAAGTAGGAATATTTCGTTCTTTGATAGGCTTCAACATATACTGAAATTACTTACAAATTACAAGTTACCAAATACTCATAGTCTTATTATATCATCAAATTCCGAACATAAACACTCTGTAGTAGTAATTTACCTAAACTATGGATAAATAAATAAACAATCTTTGAAATGAGTATTCACAACAGAAACTAGAAATTTATTTGGTAACACACATTGGTAACTATCAAACATATTCACTAGTAACTAATTGCTTCTTATAAAAGTCAACTAAGATTGTTATTTCAGAAAAAACGTTTTAAATAACACAATATTTACCGGAAATAATATTTTCATAGTTGAAATCATGAGTCAATTGAAACTAGACCACCACGGAAAATCTGGAAGCACTGGACGACCATTTCGCCTTATTGTGGGACTCCTAAGCAGTGAGCGTCCACAATTCCGTCTCGCGTGGATTGGTTGAGGTTAGATATTAACACCGTTGGATGCCGACTCAGTGGTCTATCGGTTAAGTGCTCTGGCGCGAGACCGGTATGTCCTGAGTTTGAATCTCGTGAGGCGGTATCGTGGATGCGTATTGCTGAGGTTTCCCATAATAGAACGAAACAGCCGTCCAGTGCTTCCAGGTTTTCGATGGTGGTTCAGCTTCAATTGTCTCATGATCTCAACTATGAAAATGCTGAAATCTCCACAAACCCCTTCAGATAATAATATTTTCAACGATTTCATTATATCGGCCATAATATCTTTACAACATAAGTCATAAGATAACAACGTGAGGAAGTAAACCCAACCTGAATTCAATATCCTATATAAACAGCTACAGAAAGATGCATAATATGTATGAAGTATCAAATAAAGCTGTCTAAAAACCACTCAAAGTGAAGTGTTATACGAGATATTAATGAAAAGACGACTGACAAGTTAAGATAATTAATTCGAGAAACCAGATATTTCTTATTATCTCTCTTTAAATAGATAACATAATAGTGCATGATGAACAGTAAAACACTCTTTCTAAAACTTCACAAATTTTCCAAACAACCGGATGTAAGTAATTATATGAAGCATATGTCTGATAGAATAATTCATTGACAAGATAATTCGTATATTTTATTTATTTATTTAAAAACAAAATATTGATACAAGGAAACACCAGATACATATGCGCCAAACAAATCTCATTCGATTTGCTTGAGGGCTGTGATACTGCTCAGGTGCCCAAACTGAAACAGGTGATTTTCTTAGGGAGCAACACCCAGAGCCTTTGACCTAAGGATCTGATCCACAAGACAGTGGAGTATCGTAAGGAGATGCAGTCCCATTTTGGCCAGTGACCAACGATTGATTCATACGCCATTTGTTCCCTCAGGATACTGGAGCTCATGTACACCATTAGTTTAGAATCAGGGTTTTCCAACTCCACTAGGTGTACTCGCCGTGTCCACCAACCCGGTTAAATCGCCGGTCATTCGCTTTTCGTCCTCTCAATTTCGTAAACAACAGTAATGCCACGATAAGGTAATGAGTAGGACTTCCCTGACAGAGGCTGTATACGCGTGGCCATGTGAAAGCATTTAGAGAGGGAGAGCTGACTTTCCACGCTCTCGGCCGTACCAGGGCCATAAATATGATAAAGACTATCAATTTTACCACTGTATTAGAATAGAATATTAAGAATAGAAAAATTTTATTGCTCAGCGAAAATAAGGCACATTAAATGAATGTTTTTTACTATAGGAAAAATGGCGAACTGTGATACAACATATCAGTGGTTAAAGTAGTCAACTTTTAACTGTTAGGCTACATGTTTGAACTGTAATACACCTAAATCAGGTTTAAACAGCTGGGTGCTATCACTATAGCTGTCATAAAAATAAGCTTAACATTAGACAGTGGTGGACAAATAAGTTAAGTTATTATTATTATTACTGCACAGTGAAATCGACTGAGTTAGGATATATATTAAGTATGTTGAACCACAGCCTGTGGCGATGAGCTATTCCGGTTGAATGCGCAGTAAGTTGGAAGAAAACTAGAGGCGGCCAAACCAAGAAGTAACATTGGTCCATTAAGTCACTGACTGTTGGACTGAGATGTGCTGGTAAATGCTGTTCGAGCGATTACCATAACAGATGCTTGGAGACTTCAGATGATATGGCTTAGGATCGGTCACAATGATGAATATGTATTTACTTCTTTCTTCCCCTAGATCTTGAGTTTTAAAGTTATCATATGTGCCAGGTTTTACGTTGCTTATGTCTGATTGGTTGACATTAGCAGAAGAGTTAATTAAGATCAAGAAAACTTGAAGAAATGCTGTTTTATCCAAGTTTGCGGAGACTTTAACGTTGTGCAGTAATTAAAGTATATAGGATCGAGCGCAAGAACTCTCTGAATCGTGTAGAAGATAATATCTTCAAAATAGTAATCGGTTAACACATATTTCCAATATGAATTAAATGACCTACTGAATTGCAATAACTTATCAAAACACTAGTACTACTAATTGCTATAATTGAGGATACAACGATTTACTTAGTACGGTAGAAAAAGAACAAAACGCTGATACTCCTACATTCAGTGAAGAAAAACAAGATTGAAGATTAAGAGTCTTATTGTGTACCAAACACAAATCCTTAACTGATTAAGATGATCAACAAAACTAATAGTTAGATATATGTCATTTTTAATTATATGATCATTATTTACCGACCGTTGCTGCTACCTTGACGTGGTGGTCGGGCGTGCCTACCACAATGAATCAATCGAGCTATACTGGCTGGAACAATCGTTCCTTAAGGTCCATCCATGCCAGGCAGGTTGGTTTAAGAGCGGTATGACTAAAAGCAGCAAACCCAAGGTTCGAAGGCGAAGTCGTACTGCCGACTGTACAGAGGTGTGACGGCAGTAAAGTGTTTCCTTCAGACAACCAGCATAACAGCGATGTTGCCCTAAAAATGCACACTTCGCCTTATCCCACGGATATCCGTCTCCAGCGGTAAGGTCCTTTGAAGAACGGAGCTAACACAAAAACTACCCACAAAAAGGTCGTGTGTGACCGACCTCAAGCAGTTGTACCTTGGGCACTGCGGTCACGCTCTCAGGTCATTAAGACCACTTCTAACCCAATTTCCTTTTCAGGTACCCCCAGAAGAACCCTTCCACGGTGTGGGCAACCAGGAAGTGATAACTGCCCTCATACCTCTAACAGCACTCAAGACTGACTGATATGGTCGTTATTTAGATGTGAATAAACAGAACTGGTATTATTTGGGATTTATTAATCACTAATCCAATGGACATATACAATTTACAGTGGGAATAAATCGACTGTTTTACATGACAGATATATGAATAAATTATTGAGTCAAATATTTATCTGATTATGATATCAATAAACAAAGTGAGCTTACCAATACACGTGTAATAAAGTGATATAAGAAGATAGAATGTAATTTCCCTATTTGAAGACTGATAGCCAAGTCTACTTTGTCTGGATCCATTGAATTTTCAACAGATTGAGTATTATCGTGAAAATGTGTAATTTGCAAAGAAACAATATTTTCTGTTGGATCAACCCATAGAATCTAAAAAGTAAAGTAGAATAACAAATATATATTCGAAAAATGCTGCCATAGAATTAAAAGAGCAAAATTATTGACTAAATATAGGAGTTCAGTCAAGATCGGAATAGCTCAGTGATAATATCTGTGACTGTGAAGATGGGAGGATCGAATCCACCAGTTCCCTCAAGATTACAAATACACCTTGCTGATTAGTGTCAAATAACACGAAACTGAGGTCCAGGGTTAGCTGTCGACTGACTCTAACAACCAGCTAATACCTAAACACTAATCTATATCCTATCCTTTTCTACTTGAACATAACTGAGAGTTCTAAGACCAGTTAAGTTTGAAAAGAATTTCTAATCAAACATTTAGAAGCTCCAGAAATAAAAGTACTCAGAAACTTGTTTCCGCTCACATATAAAACAATTAGCTCATACAGCGTAGATACCTGGACAAATTTATGAAATTTCGAAATGATATTTGTATTATGCAATGGGATCAGCTGAATTACATAGTATAAACAAATGATTGAGAAATAACTGATAACACATACTGAATGTAAGGTTTCTGTGTACACACACCAAATACACCTAAAATGTGGTGTTTTTAAGGTTATTCTACCATAAGTACTAAACTGTTTTTTCAGTTATCTATTCTACAACCTATAAAAGTAGTAATACTGTTGTTGCAACAGATGATTATAACTTTTTTCACTGTATAATCGGTTTTTTATGATGAATTACTATGATTAATATCATCCAGTAATTGTTACTCACTAAACACTAAACTGAAGCAGGAGCACTGATCATCATCGCGGTTGGTTGGCCAGGGTCAAGTTTGTTTGGCGTCCTAGAGATACGTATTATAGGACTGATCCCTAGAAGTACGATCTCAGTTTGGACACCTGGGCAGTATCACAACCCTTACACAAATCAAATGTGTTATATCTAGAACCTTGATTCTTAATATGCCGCGAACTACTTGACTACTTGAACGATAGAACCCGCAACGTCGCAAAGAGAGAAGACAAAGACTGGTAAGCAGGAAGTTTATTGCCCCGAACAATGTCAAAATATAGCACAGAAATCTCGTGTATTTATAGTTATTGGCTGAAAACAAATTATCATTTAGGTCAACCAATAAGCACATAGGTATCAAACTAATCCATCCAATGGAGAAGCTCCACGCTGGCATTTCTAGAACATTCACCTAGCCGTGATTGGATGGAATGTCTGCGGATCTTCCTGGGCTTCTTAGGGCTTCCGAGAGTCTACCGACGGGCCGTCCTTACACCTCCCCCCTTTGAAGTTTGTGGTGTATGACTTCCTTTTAGGATCTACTTGAAACATTTCTGTTGCTCTCCTTTTTCTACTCAGCACCTTTGTCGGCTGTGCGTTTCCACTTTAACGTTTTCTTTGGTTGCGGCATTTTTCTGGGCTTTCCTGCGTTATATCCACCAGCAGGTGCAACGGTAGTCGTGTATCTGTCGCTGTTCTATGATCTTTCCTAATCTGATTAATGTGTCTGACACACTTCTCGTCCCTTGTCCGGACTAAATAGAGTACCTTCACAATCCGCCGTTCTATGACGCCCGGTTTCCATTTCTGACCGCCTTGATACCATTTTACCATTACTTTCTCTCCTACCTTCAAGCTGCGGTCGCTCGTCTGATACTCTTGTTCAGGTTTCGTTGTTTTCTTGGGTGGTAATATTTTGTCAAATATCGTCCGGATTTTCCTTCCAAACATACATACTGCTGGTGACTTTCCTTCTGGCACCACCGGGTTAGGTGTGACTCTGTAGGTCATTAGGAATCTTCTGACCACCTGTTCCGGGTTACCCTCTCTTACCCCCTTCAGCAAAGCTCTTTTAATCGTATCTACAAACCTCTCAGCTTGTCCATTGGATTGGGGATGGTATGGGGGAGACTGAAGGTGCCGTATACCATTTTCGCTGCAAAAATGTTTGAACGTTGAAGACGTAAATTGAGTACCATTGTCCGTTACTAAGATTTCTGGGACGCCAAAACAAGCGAATAGACTTGATAATTTGGAAATTGTGTTTTCCGACGTCGTACTTCTCATTTCATATACTTCCGGCCACTTTGTATAGGCATCCACTATGACTAAAAAGTTCTTTCCATGTATCGGCCCGGCGAAATCCGCGTGTAATCTTTGCCAGGGCCCATCCGGTTTCGGCCACGGTTGTGGTTTTACTTTCACTGGGTTCTTCGCCGCTTCTAAGCACGATTCACAGGTTTGACACAATTGTTTTATCTCTTGGTCCATGGAAGGCCAGTACACGTAGCTTCGTGCCAGTGATTTCATCTTACTCATACCCGGATGCCCCATATGGAACTGCTTGAGTACTCGTCTTCGGAGAGTGCTGGGGATGACAATGCGTTGGCCAAACATGATACAGGAATCGACAATTGTGAGAGATTCTCGTCGACGGAAGTATTGTAAAATCTCTCCTTGCAGTCGTTCTGAAGGCCACTTATTGAGTAGAAAATGGCGGATAGTTTTCAAAGTATTATCTCTTTTGCTTGCTTCTTTAATATTTTCGTATGTAATCGGCAGGGCAGCAATAGCATCTGTTAACACAGCCTGAACTTCCGCTTCAGCTTCTACTGCGGCGACCAGTACATCTTCATGTTTCGTCTGGGAACTAATCAGCCTGGAAAGTGAATCAGCTTGTCCAAAATTCGTCGTAGGATTGTATTTAATCTTGAAATCATATCCCAAGAGCGTTGTTGCCCATCTCTGTAAGCGGTTAGCTGTATAAACAGGAATACCCTTCTTGGACCCAAAAACTGTTAGTAGGGGTTTGTGGTCTGTTAATAATGTGAACTGCCTACCAAACAACATTTTGTGGAACTTTTTAACCGCGAAGATAATGGCTAGTGCCTCCTTCTCTATTTGACTGTAGTTTCTTTCTGTCACTGTCAGTGATCTGGATGCGTGGGCAATGGCTTTCTCGGACCGGTCAGGGTAAATATGTGAGATCACAGCTCCTATTCCATAGTTCGATGCGTCTGCTGCAAGTACGATAGGGAGTGCTGGGTCATAATGTGCAAGCAGTAGATTTGAGGAGAGCAGCTTTTTCAGCTTTGAAAATGCATCCTGACATTCTCGTGACCAGACCCATTTGGTATCCTTCTTTAGCAAATCATTTAACGGTGCGCGCCAACGGTGCAGATCCGGTAGAAAAACACCATAATGGCTAATCATTCCCAAGAAAGAACGCAGGGTTGTTACATCAGTTGGTGGGGGCATTGTCTTAATCGCTTTAATGTTTTCAGGGTCAGGTCTCCTTCCGTTCTTGTCAATTATAAATCCCAAATAATGTACCTGCTCCATGTAGAAATCGCATTTTTCAGCACGCAATATGAAACCATAATCCTCTATCCGTTTCAGGACAGTATCCAGTTTTTTATCCAAGTCTGCATAATCTGTACCCATAATAAGTATATCGTCCAAATAGGCAGCAGTACCAGGAATGTCCTGTAACATAGTATCCATGACTTGTTGGAAGATTGAGGGTGCTGTCTTTACCCCAAAAGAAAGTCTGTTATATCGGAATAATCCTTTATGTGTGTTTATCGTTAAATAATGCTTGCATTCTTCAGCAACTGGAATCTGTAAGTAAGCTTCTGATAAATCTAGCTTTGCAAAATACTTTCCACCATTCAGTTTCGCGAACAAGTCTTCTGGTACTGGCAATGGATACTGGTGTGCTTCCAGTGCATCGTTTAGTCCTGTAGAATAATCTGCACATAGCCGGATGTTTCCGTTAAGTTTCTTAACAATCACTATTGGTGCCGCCCAATCAGAAAAACTTACTGGTTCTATAATTCCGCTTCTTTGGAGTCGTTCTAATTCCTGCTCAACAATTGGTAGAGCTGCGTAAGGTACGGGACGTTTAGGTCTGAACACTGGTCTTGCTCCCGTCCTTACGGTTAGTAGTGCTTTCACTTTTCTGCATTCCCCCAATTCTTCGGTGAATACTTGACTATGTTTCTGGAGGACCGAGTTTCTCAGGTTTTGCTCAGTGGGTACACCCGATTTCACCCGACTACATATATAATTAATAGGCTGGTTAGCCAGATGTAGCATTTCGATTAGGTCAAGACCAAGCAAATCTAATACTGGACTCCCTGTGAGATATACTTTCGCGTTCTTCTGTACATCTCCTTTTTTAACTGGACAGTATATCTCTCCAACAATATTTAACTTTCCTCCAGATGCACTGTGTGCTAACTGAGTTGTAGGGAGCACCGAGGGTTTGCCAATATGACTCCATGTTTTGCGGCTGATAAGTGAAATATCTGAAGCAGTGTCAAGCTGTAGACGAGCACGGCGTCCATTAATCTCTAAGGTCACATATTTTCTTCGATTATGTTCTGTTCTGGTATGTGCTACCATTATTCTATTGATTGATGAACAGTTTTTACGTCTTCGGAAATGTACACTTGATGAACGACGGTGCATCTTCTTCTTACAACATGTTTCTTTATGTCCTTTGAGCTGACATCTAGTGCACCGGTAGTTTTTGTATGGGCAGAACCTTTTGTAATGCAGCTCTCCGCAAAACCAACATGCGGATGGAGGCTTCTTAATGGTTATGTTCTGCTTTTGCTTCCCATTTACTGCCTGTACATAAGGTAGTCGACCATTATTTTCTACCATTGAAGTGTCATGCTTCAAGTTCACCAGATGCTGACATTCAGTAGTCACCTCTTGAAGGGTGATATTTGTACACTGTTCAATTTTACTTAGAATTCTGGTTCTAATGTCGGCGTCTTCTGAAGACTGTAAGCTGCATACGAAAACAAGACATTTGAATTGGTCTTCTGTCATTGCTGATAGTTTAAAGCGCTCACATTCACGCTTTATTATGCTAGCATGTTGCACCCAGTCATCGTTGCCAGCTTTTACTATCTTCAAGCACTGATAGCGAATATTGAACAGGGAAGACTGTTCACCAAAAATTTGCGACAAAATTTTAGTTGTTTCTTCGAATGAAATATCTCTTGGGTTCTTGGGCAGAATGTAATTAGTGTATCGTTCATGTTCAATGGTCCCCAGCTTTCGTAGTAGCACTCTGACCTTGGCGGCATCATCAAACGCTTCTAGGTCAACATTAAATACATCTTCATATTTCTTGTGCCAAAATTCGAATGTTACACCAGCCAAACCATCAAAATGAAATTCGTGAATGGAATCAATGATACAATCAGCATGCGATTTAGCAGAAGCATCTGTAAGTCCATTCTTATTGAGGTTCATTTGCTGCGTTAGTGTTTCAAGTATGCGAATCTGGAATTGTTCAAAGCGTTTTTCATAGCGCTCTAGAAAAGCTTCAAATTGGTCAAAGGTAATAGACATCTTGATAAATTAACCCGTCGCCAGTTGTTATATCTAGAGCCTTGATTCTTAATATGCCGCGAACTACTTGACTACTTGAACGATAGAACCCGCAACGTCGCAAAGAGAGAAGACAAAGACTGGTAAGCAGGAAGTTTATTGCCCCGAACAATGTCAAAATATAGCACAGAAATCTCGTGTATTTATAGTTATTGGCTGAAAACAAATTATCATTTAGGTCAACCAATAAGCACATAGGTATCAAACTAATCCATCCAATGGAGAAGCTCCACGCTGGCATTTCTAGAACATTCACCTAGCCGTGATTGGATGGAATGTCTGCGGATCTTCCTGGGCTTCTTAGGGCTTCCGAGAGTCTACCGACGGGCCGTCCTTACAAAATGAGATTTGTGTGGTGCATATGTATTTAGTGCTTCCTTGTACCAATATTTATGTGTATAAATAAATAATAAAAACTAAACACGAAACTGATGATCAACTATATAGAAGAATTGAAATCATGAGGACATAAATACTGTCAAATGAACTTAAATAAACAAGCTGAATATGAAACGTATTAAGTACAATTAAAAAATTTCCCCATAATATAAATGAATTCAGGATAACTCGATTGTAGTTTAAGAACTAAAAAAAAACAGATGAAGATCAGACTACCAAGTTTGATTCTCACTTGTAAAGAGGACTAAAATACTCTTCCATGGATCTATACATTTTGGTTGATAGGAGAATTTCACTATAATTTTCTTTTCCGACTTTAATTCTGAATTGTGGAATATGACAAATAAGTTTGCTTAATCGAGCGTGAAACTAGCATTCTGTGCTAATTGTATAGACTAAAACTTAGTTAAGGAATTGAGGATAGGTTTCTTGATTATTTTGTCTCTAATTGTTTGAGTATCTTAGTGACAAAATTTGAAATCAAACCATGGCTCATATCTATATAATTTTTCAGTAAATTATTTCGAAAATCAACAGTACTCGGGCAACCATCTTATCACTGAATATATAAGTAACATTTTTAACTATCTTAATACACTCACTGACTAAGATATGAATTTAAAAACCTTATTCGAAATCATTGATAATGTTTCCACAGTTTTGTACTAGCAATACTGTGGAAACATTATCAGTTGAGGTCCAAATTCACTAAAACAAACAATTAACAAACTTTTCTATAAACTTATAAAGCATGATATATAGTTGAAAACCTGTTCGTGAAAAAGACTGTCGCTATGCATTTAGTAACTGTGATTGCAACCTGCTTCAGTCAGGGCACCTGAGCAGTGTCACAGCCCTCACACAAATAAAAATGAGATTTATGCGGCGCATATATATCTGGTGCTTCCTTGTACCAATATTTATGTGTTTAAATAAATAAATAAATAAAACTGTGATTGCAGTTAATAACTCCGAAATACTCTTTCCATCAAATATTTTTTTTATAAAAACTTTTGTATCTACCTTTGCTGTATTTTCAATTTGGTATGATTAATCTTGTCTACTTCGAATTGCAGATTACCTACCCTATTGATTATCTTGGGTATCACTTCAATTATAGAATACTGAATGATGATGCACAGTAATAATAATAATAAACATAAGATACACAATATACATGATACATAGGATAATATTTAAACACAATTTTACTAACCTTACGATAAGATGTATTCACAATATGATCAATTACAATGAATTCAGAAAGTATTGCCGAAATCTCTACAGTATCATATGTTGTACGAACATCAATTCGAAGACCGTTAACAGTAGTTGAAAATAAATCAGTTTCTTTAGAGCCTAATGTAACATTCACTTTGTCCAATGTTGCATTCACCATCCATTGTGTAATATTCAATTCAGGAATAACTGCAATTTTGCCTTAAGAAATAAATAAATAAGAGTTGATCTATGAAAAATGTTCACTCTAAGAGTACAAGTGATAACTGTTTTCATACTATAACAAATAACTAGTGACATAAGATCCCAGTGTTGTATATGATAACAATAGCAACTGGAAAGGATTTCCCAGGACAGATTTCGATGGAGAATCCTGATGGGTGATCTACGCTCCTCCACGAGGGGTAACAGGCTTAAGTAAATACGTATAAACAAAACATTTCAATTTCATTGAAAAATTAATTTACTGAAAGAAATAACATATTATTTAATTTGCATTCACAGGATCTATACGATTCAAAATACCAACACAACGGTGAATGCAAGAATGATCGCAATCAGTGAACATGCAGAACTACTCTACAAAGCTATGCATCCATCTTCCAATCTCCCCTCCAAAAAAACATTATTTAATCAATAACTATTAAGACAAACCCTAGCCTGTGACGACAAAGAATATTATGGACCGCAATGTGTTATCAACACAAACAATTTTTAAATGTTATTAATATTTCGAGAGTCTTTCCCCTAATTATATATGATACCTTAACAAGTACCAGCTTGAATTCAAAAGCAAGAACTGTAGATATTTATTGATTTGTCAGTTATCAAGACGTTCTCATCAGTAGACAACGTAAGATCTATCACTTAAAATGACATAGTAATCAATTACACATTGGAAGAAACGAATATACAGAACCAAACGGTATTATTTTGTATAAAAATAATAATAAGATGAATGAATAACTTTATTCTATGTACTTCTATGATATGAATAAACTCGATTTTTTCTTATTACGACTACCTGTTTTCTGTGCTAAAGAAGCGGCTTCCATACGTATATTTCGACGTTCAGTTTTACGAGCAATATGACTTCCTACAGCATCTGCAGCGGTTAAACGTCCAGGAAGTTGTTGTTTCATTTCATCTTCTAATGTTTCGCGTAGTTTTGCTTGTTTTAAACCTTCTATATCTCCAATACTAGTAGCCCATTCAATTTCAGATGGATGATCAAGTTCTTTTGATTGTTTAGATAATGATATACGTAGATTGTTAAAATAATTCATTAATAATAGAGTGGCTTCTTGATGAACATATACCTAGATACAAATTTGTACAAAATATCCTCATAGAATCACAATTATCGCTCATTAACAATATTAAAGTATAAGAATATCGATAGTGTATCCAGGTCGATGTAAAACATAGTAAATTGTAAGTACGATTATTAATGATAAAGAAACTGGTAATTTTTTTCGGAACTTTTACAGCACGATATGAGATTAGTGAACAATACGTTTACTTACTTACTTACTTACTTACGCCTGTTACTCCTAATGGAGCATAGGCCGCTGACCAGCTTTCTCTAATCCACTCAGTCCTGGGCTTTCTTTTCTAGTTCTATCCATTTTTTGTTCATTCTTCTCATACGTTTACTCATTAACAATTAAAACAACATTACACTATGATACACTGTAAATATTATTCCGTGAATATAGACAAGCAGAAATGAGTACACTTACTATCGAAACATTTTCAACTAGTGTGTCCTGAATAAGTTACTAATATAAACCTATTTAGGATGCGACACTTAATGATACAGGTTTATATTCTACCCCCAAATGGCCTGGCACGGCCAAGACTGGGGAGAGTCCGCTCCCCCTCTCGAAATACTCTCGCATGGCCACGCGTATATAGCCTCTGTCAGGGAAGTCCTACTCATTACCTTATCGTGGCATTACTGTTGTTTACGAAATTGAGAGGACGAAAAGCGAATGACCGGCGATTTAACCGGGTTGGTGGACACGGCGAGTACACCTAGTGGAGTTGGAAAACCCTGATTCTAAACTAATGGTGTACATGAGCTCCAGTATCCTGAGGGAACAAATGGCGTATGAATCAATCGTTGGTCACTGGCCAAAATGGGACTGCATCTCCTTACGATGCTCCACTGTCTTGTGGATCAGATCCTTAGGTCAAAGGCTCTGGGTGTTGCTCCCTAAGAAAACCACCTGCTTCAATATGGGCACCTGGGTAGTATCACAGCCCTTACACAAATCAAATGAGATTTGTGAGGCGCATATGTATCTGGTGCTTCCTTGTACCAATATTTATGTGTTTAAATAAAAATTAAAAAAATATAAGTACTAATAAAATCAGAAAACAGCATAGAAACTACTTTTCAATTACCACGATATATTGAGTAAATGATATGTGTAACATGGTTAGAGAAATTATCAAACACATCTCAACGTAATATCGAACTTAATTATGAATGAAAATGGTCAAAATTAGTCTGGTTTCAACAATAGAAACTTGCAATGACGTAAGGAGACTTAACAAGTAAGCCCGAACCAAAAATAAAACAATCAACTCCGAAACAGATCAAAGGCGAAATGACAAAGATTTGCAGCTAAAATGGATACTTTTCGTGTTGTATAATCTGAGCTAGTTAGTTTAATGACACCGCTTTTATTGTCTTTCTGGACAACGTAAACAGATTGTCAGTCCATGAACTAAGATATGAGCTACGCACCTAAGATATAAAAGCTAATTGTATTAACAGATAATGAAATCCCGTTATGAGGACTAAGGTTCGAACACAGGATTACCAATCACATATAATAATGATTTTAATGACCAATTTGATATCAAGTGATGAAAAAAATACTAAGCTTTAACAATCACACCACAATCCCCTGAAACAGTTTACAGTTCCATAGTAGGAGTAGCTTAAGGTTTATTGTATTCGGTTTTCAACTATTAAATGTCAATAGTTAGACATTGGAAATAGGTCAAACGTGGGTAAATAGGCTTGGAATAATCATCACAAAACATTAAAGTCATTAAGTAGTAAGAAGTGTGTAAATAATTAGATAATCAAGAATACAAACGGAAAGAGGCGGAAAATTATACGATGGATAATAACATGAATGAATTATGATATTTGAATCCGATAATCATATAAGATGATATGCTTTATATTTCACTACATAAATGCGGTGTGTGTGTGTGTGTGTGTGGTTACTTACATCCAGCACTTTGAAATCACATTGTAAACGATGACGTGTATTTTGATAGCATGTATCAAAATCAGGAGCATTTTTCTCTGCGATGATTAATTGAACTGATAATAAATGATGACCTGTTTCTTCATGACGTTGTGTACGTGCTAAATAGACTGGTTCATATGTTTCTCGATGAGTAAACTGTGGAATAGCAACTGATAAAGTGCCAATATGAGCCTAAAAGGTTGATTTTATGGAGAAAAAGACAATTGATGACATGACAAAAACGTTTTGACAAACAAATATCAATATAATTATTATCATAGAGGATTCATAAAGGTTTTAGAACCACCATCGGAGACCTGGATGCAACCGTTTCATCTTAGTACAGAATACCTCAGTGGTTCTCATTCACAACTCCGAATGTAGGAATCAAACCCAGGACCTGCAGTTTCAAGCATGAACGCTTAACCTATGAACCACTGAGCTGGTATCCAACAGCATTAATGTCTAACTTCAATCAGTTGCCAATATTGTGCAACCCTAATTCATTGACTGCAATAGACAACTGACTCACACCCCATATGGATTGAAGTTAAGATAAGTGGATGCATAGATTTTTTAAAAACAAGATACTGACGACAAGTTCAGTTCTAACGCACATATTCAACCTTAAACCCGCTACTTCAGACTACATGTGGTTGCATTTTTCATACCCACTTTCTGACGCACAAATTAATAGTAATATGTCATACAAAATCATCTTTTATGATTTGGATTCTACTGAAAATATTCTGAATTGTTTCCTTTTTACTGTTTAAACATACGTTTAGTTTATTGCGGTGATTTATTTACTCTGATGAGGTGGCTTACAATAAGTCACGAAACGTCAGAAATACAATTTTCTACTTATTGGGATATCACAAAAATATATTTATTATTGACCTTCTACTAAATGCTCAATTTATTTGAAATTATCAAGTTCAAGTTTTGTATTGATATCTATGAGTTCTCATTTATTTGTTCTTCAGAAAGAAAAAACTCTTCATCAATTCACCTACAACTTGGTAGATAACCAGGCAGTTAACTGGGAGGATGTCTTCAATCAGAATGAAGTATAAATGTATCACATTACAGGGATTATATGTTTAAGAATAATCTCATTCTTAAAAATCATACACCTTAATATTATTTCAACTCGTTTGCTCTGTGTATCTAGTTTGTTTCTGTTATGTCCCGATAAGGATAGTGAATGGTAACTTTGGACCAATGGTATTGTATATTTGTTAACTAACTATTCATATTCGTGTCACTCTTATTATAAGCTTTATTTTGACTTATAGACTATTATTATACGATTTACCGTTCTTGAGCTATACCCAGTCCATTAATTACTATCTCCCTTATTCACAGTCACATTCGGCTTAATCTTGTACAAATTTTGTTTTCCTATTTATAGTAAGATGTGGTCTGTCTGTTTGGTAGATAAACTCAGTATGTTTGAAATAAATGATTCATATTGCAGAAGCAGTTATTGGTGTTCTGGACTTAACTGGATGGGCTAGACAGAAAACAGGACCGGCAAGTGCTCTAGACTGCTCGTACGGGTTTCGTGTGTCATTGGTTCAATGGATAATTGACTGCTCTCCAATAGGCGGGCACAAGATATAACAGTTTCATCTCATTATGCTACTGTACAGGGCGAAGTACATTTATTTTTACTGATCGATGCTATTTAATCAGTAATATTTTAAATTGATCACCCCCTTCGTCCATGCCAAATTTTTATATACATGACATGTATATCTGCTTTTCTACTGAGTGTTTTACTATAAGTAATTTATCTCCATTGACGGACATATTGCCCATTCATAATCCATACAACATATGTCACATCCTAACACATGAGTGGATTAAGTAGGCATTCATGAATCTATAAGCATAAGCACACTAACTTATTATGTCAAAAAAAATCAACTACTTTTTTATTAAACACAATCACCTGCCCAGTACATTCTAGGAGTTCACGCACTCAGATTTTAACCAGTAAATCACAGATTAAAACCACAGTACCCTTATTTCGGTTTGTTTAGATAGGTGATATCACCAGCCCTCTCCATAAAAACATTGTGTGATTCTAAGTCCAGTGGACAAATCTACACTAAGCGAGCTACATTGTTCTTATTAGTGGTGGCTAAATGGTTAGGGCATTTGACTGACTTTCGGCGACCGATTCGCAGGTTCAAACTCTGCTCCACCTATATTAGTTTGGTCAATCTTTAGGTTCTTACACTTACAATGTGGCTCGAAGCCATGTATGCAAATCGGTAACTGGCAAATAAGTTAATTGTACGGTAGTTAACTAGTATTATATTTTAAACATCAAACAATATCAGCAACAGAATTTGAAAAATCAAAAAACTTTAAACAACTGCTCCTATTTTGTAGTTCCACACTTCTAGTCAAAGAATGTCTATGATTTCACATCGAATTAAAACCGCATACTTCATTTTTACAGTCTACATGATACTTTCATGCCATTAAGTTGGAATGCATCGGTCCACAAGTTCCAACCCTAATCAATAAAATCAAATCTGTTCACTAAGGCTGATTGACCCATATAGAAAGCAGCATAGAGGGTCAAATGAAAAATAGTGTACATATGTGGACTTTGCGCTGTTCCATCTCTACATCATGAAATACCCTAGTCAAAACAGAGAAAAATTACTAACCAAAATAATATACCTGAATTTCTTGTGTCCAACGTCGTTTAATTAGACTGGTACCAACTTCATGAATGTTGAAAAACAAAATTAAATGATCTTCAATATTTTTATTTTGCGAGTTTAATTGACGCTCCAGCACCTGAATTTCAACCTGTTGTATAAAAGATATGAGAAGATAGCGAATAAATATTTATCTTAATTGTACTCATTTTTTATTGACTATAATGAAACAGAAATAGTAATTCTAATATATGACGATATATTTGATTTGAAATGCATATTTTAATTATATTACGAGGGGGATAAAAAGTAAGCGTGATACAATTAGATCTCAATCTCATTCGCTGATGATAAGTTGTCAATGAAACCTGAATCCGACCAAGACTTTGTTTTACATGTTTTTTTTAATTGTGTTTACTTTAATGTTAACGATTTGGTTTGTATGTTGTTTTACTAGAAAGTGATAACTCTTTAACGATCAGCTGTCCCGTCTTCTTCACTTTAGAACTTTTGTAGTAAGGGGAGAGATAACTGGATTTCGTAGTTTTACGTTACAGACTAACCTTAGTTAGATATTCATTGAGAACCAGGAAGCACTGGACAGTTGTTTCGTCTTAATATAGGACTCTCCATCGATGAGAAGTCATAACTCCATCAGAGCCTGAACACAGGACCTTTAAGACTCTCAACAGTAGTTAAAGATTCAAACCACTGAGCTGTCAACCTTTAGTTTGGAGTCCTATCTTTATTCATTGAGCGACCGTCGTAAACTGTTATCAGTTATCCCGACCGTTGCTGCTACCTTGACGTGGTGGTCGGGCTTGCCTATCGTGATGAAGCGATCGAGCTATGCTGGCTGGAACAATCGTTCCTCGAGGTCCTACCATGCCAGACAGGTCGGTTGAAGAGCGGTGAGACTAAAAGCAGCAAACCCAAGGTCCGAAGGCGAAGTCGTACTGCCGACTGTACAGAGGTGTGACGGCAGTAAGGTGTTTCCTTCAGACAACCAGCATGACAGCGATGCTGCCTTCCCACAAGGAGGGGTGGGGTTAGAAAAGGTCGACCCTAAAAATGCACACCTCGCCTTATCCCACGGATATCCGTCTCCGGCGGTAAGGTTTTTTTTGAAGAACGGAGCTAACACAAAAATCTCCCACAAAACGGTCGTGTGTGACCGACCTCAAGCAGTTGTCCCTTGGGCACTGCGGTCACGCTCTCAGGTCATTAGGACCACTTCTAACCCGATTTCCTTTTCAGGTACCCGCAGAAGAACCCTTCCACGTTGTGGGCAACCGGGAAGTGATAACTGCCATCATAACTCTAACAGCACTCAAGACCACTGTTATCAGTGATATGTACCTGACGCCTGATACGGTTGAACATCACAAGTCATAGCTTATCACTAGAACTATATTTTGGGTGTATCAAGTCAGTAAACTGACTACTCGCTCAATTTAGGTGGTCGATTATAGAATCGGATATATATACAACATTTTTATATGTAAGGTAGTGGTTGGAAGTAGTTGACAGGAAACCCTGATCCAAGATTTTATGTTATTTGGCACTCGCCAATAAGGTGTACCTGTAATCTTGAGAGAACTGATGCTCCCTGGTAAATTCGATTACATATCACCCAGTTTCACGACAAGAAAAATTATTATCCAGTTATTCAAGCAGTGGGCTGGCCACATGTAAGATTGAGATGTATCTACATATATGACATTGGAGGTCACTATCCAGTGAACAATGAACTGCAGATATACAATCTTTTGTTATAACCAAACAATAGGTGACAAGGTACAGTATCTATGTTAGCAGTTAACTTTCACATGTTTTTTATAGAATACTTTCAACGGTAAAGGACAAAATGAATTATCACAAAAAAATTTTTCTTTATGTAGCATGATAAAACATAGTGATTAGAAATTCCATCAGCCAAATAAAGAAAAAATACTATTTGGAATGAATGTATATCTATTCAAGTTGTTTACTTTCCACAATTATTAACTTATATTGTAGTAATGCTTTCATAATGTATAAGTCATACAATCTTACTTAATTCTATTACTGCTAGGTAATGTTTTTCTTATAAACATAGAGTACATAGTTGACATAGTTCTGTTCAGCGAAGATGTTTAAAAAAACATAGTTTTCCGAATGTTTTCAGGAACAATGTAGGAATTCACTTAGTATTGTTCGTTTAAAACTTCCCATTCATGTTTTAGGACTGCAACTGGTCAGTCTCTAATTGGTATATGTGCATACTGTGCGTATTGCCTCGATATAGACTAAATTCACAAACACTGTAAGCAAAGATGGATAGTGGCTAGCAGTGGAATCCAGTTTGACGCGCGTTTAGTTCTATTTGGTACTTGTCAGCTGGATGTACCTGCATCTCAGAGTTGATGTTTATTGTCACTTGAACCCAGTACCTTTTGCTTCAAACACCATTGCGTTATCTACTCGGCCACTGAGTCTTGATAACTACTTGCTTGTGCAATGGGGTGAAGTTTAAATTCACTTAGTATTGTTTGTTTGAATCTTCCCATTGATTTTTTAGGACTGCAACTGGTCAGTCTCTAATTGGCATATATGCATACTGTAAGAATGTTTACAATGTTTTTCCTCTCTCTCTCTCTCACTCTCTCTTTCTCTCGGTTCAAATGCAAAGTTGACTCATGATTTCAACTATATATTAAAAAAAATTAAAAATCTCCACAATCCCCCTCCTTAATAATGATCTCTTAGTTAATATTTAATGGAATAAATGATCGTTTTTCTTATATAAAAAAAATAGTAACTGCGACGAAAACAAGTATTGAAATGAAGAGAATAAAAAACGACTTTAAACAGACAGTGAGTACATACACAAAACATAAGTCTCTTGACAACAACAACAACAACAACAATTTCATACATAAAATAACGAGAGGGGGGAGGTATCAATGAATTAGTTACTAACATTTATATGTAACACTTACTTTGCGTATAACAAAATCTAATTTTAAATCAATTAATTTGGCTCGTTTACGACGTAAATTAGCTTGATCACGTTGACGTATAGCCTAAATAGTTTTTGTTTTAATTTAATAATAAAATGGAAATGTAAAAATAATACATGTGTAATGTTAGAATTATTCATTATGAATAATAGAAAACGTCTATTGTGTATATAAGAGTAGTTGAAATGGATAATGCACAAATACAAAACACTTAATCTAAGTAAACAGTCTAGTATAATATAATAATTATATTGTATTAAGTTAATTACAGAAGTGTACAGATTATAGAAGAAAGCAATAGTTGGAATAAATTCACTAATATTGATGGACTTTGAATTTGATGTAATTACTGTGTGTGTGTGTGTGTGAAGGAGAATTATACGCTAATCGTATGAGATTTTGGAATATTTTAGTAGTCTTTAGATAAACTATCTCAAGGCAACACCTATCTAATGATGATATTGGATAACAGTTATGTGATAGAATAAATCAACTGAAACTGACCAGTAATTACATGTCCTGCCCCCAAATGCCCTGGTACGGCCGTAAGTGGGGAGAGTCCGCTCTCACATGGCCACGCATATATAGCCTCTGACAGGGAAGTCCTATTTACTGCCTTCTCGTGGCGGGGGTGTTGTTCACAAAATTGGGAGGACGAAAAGCGAATGTCCGGAGCTTTAGCCGGATTGGTGGACTCGGAAAGTTCACACAGGGGGGGGGGGTGAAAACCCTGATTGCAATCCAATGGTTACATGAGCTCCAGTATCCTAAGGGAACAAGTGGCGTATGAACCAATTGTTGGTCACCGGCTACCATGGGACTGCATCTCCTTACGTTGCTGGACTGCCTTGTGGACCAGACCTTTAGGTCAAAGCCTCCGGGTGTGGCCCCCTAAGAAAACCACCTGCTTCAGTTTGTGCACCTGAGTAGTATCACAGTCCTCACACAAATAAAAATGAGATTTGTGAGGCGCATATGTATCTGATGTTTCTTTGTACCAATATTTATGTGTTTAAATAAATAATAATAATAACACTTAAATATGCAGTATCAGAGAAATTGAAATAATCAATTGTAATAAATACTACAACTTACCTTAGATTTGTTTTTATCTATAAGCTGACTACCGTGGAGATCATCATTCACATTAGTAGTATCATTTTCTAGTTTTGATTGTTGACTAATTCGATCATGTTCACTTTCTTCATGTAAATCATCATCTACAGTATCTGACGCCCAACTGCTCAAAGTAGAATCACTATCGTTTCGATTAAGTTGACGTGTAACTCTAAGCAGATCTCTCGTGGCTAGTACAGATCCAGGGATTATTGAATTAGGCAAAACTACAACATCCTGCGTTGTTATTTATTTCGTGGGGTGGGAGTGGGAGAAGAAAGTAACAGAATACAGCATTATCATTGTAGATTATCATGTGATAAAACGAAGCATAATTCAACAAGACTTAAGTAATTTTATGTAAAACAAACGTAACTCTCCACGACCCTTAATTTGAAATTGGTTAAGTTTACGCATGTAAAATATCTTGGTACAAATTGGTAACAAAATCAATTTACTACAACATAAAGGCAATATGGTATTCAGAAAAACACTAAATGACTGAGAACTTTAGACTGAATTATATATCTAAACCTCACCAGTAAATCAGTCAATAGAAGTCAATTCAAGAGACCCGGAATGAATGCATCTTAATTCGACATTTATCAAAAGATGGATTACAGGTGAGTTGATTACTTAGAGAATAGTTGTCAGCCTTATCACTTATTTGTATAAATGATGGTAGTCGTCTATGATGGAAAACAGAATTAAAGGAGGGAGAAAAGCACAACATAACTAGTACAGATTGATAAGAATGTCTTCAACGTCCGAGTAGAATACTTTCAGAATAAGATTTATGATGGATCACTCTATTGAGTATAGTCCGTCCAAATTCAAGATTTAATCTAAAACTAAGAGTTGACTATACTTTATTTTTTTTATACATGACTAGAGATAACTTTCAACAGAATTATAAGCAGTAAATATTGAGTTTTCACGCAAAGTATGTCATGAATATCATTCTTGATCTGTCAGTCAGTTAGTCAATCAATCATAGTCAGCGTACAGTCTGACACAAATATGCGTTAACTTACGTTAACATCCCAAATTAGCCGGACAAAGTGAAATCAACAAGGTGAACAAACACAAGTTTAAATGATGGCCGTAACAACGACAGTGAGAGACGATGAACATTAAAATATGGCTCGACAAAACAGAACGAACAGTTGAGCATGTTGAAGGGATACTGAAACTTAAATCATGCAGCAATATAAAGAGTGAATGAAATAGCAGTGCTGTAACCGAATCTGAGCTATGACTACCAACGTCTCTAATCATTGATCACGGTCATTGTGGGTACTTCAGCCAAGAAGACTATATCTAACAATATGTTTCAGACCAGCAATCAATGATTTCATGAGCTAACTCCACATCTTGATTTGGCTACTCCTATACACTCTACTTCTACTCCAGTGTTAGACATCAAATTGGGCGGTATTTGAGCATGAGCATCGCAGACTTCCATCCACCGTAATCGATCTTGATATGTAATAATATTATTAAAAATAGAAGTCATCGATAAACATACTAAGCTATCAGTGAAAAATATAACATGATATACCAGGTAAGGATATTTTAACTAAAACCATACGAAAATTAATAAGCTTACTTTTAGTAATTCATCAGGATTTGCAGGTGTAGTAAGACTTTTATCTGCTTCTGGAAATGGAACATTCACAATTAATTCATATAATGATTTTAAAACTGCATCTGTGAAATCTACGCTGAATACCGGTAGACAACCATCAACAATAACTCTAAAAATGAAGTTTTTTTAATAACAAACATTAATGTGAAAATAATTCGCGTAAAGAAATTTGTAATAATGACATAAGTTGTTAGTTTTACTGAAATTGTGAACCGATTTCAGTTAGGCCATTGTTGGAAACATGGAAGCAATGGGTGGTTGTAACGTTCTAGTACGAGATTACTCAGCAGTGCGCGCATTCACGACTTTGCACGCGGGAATCGAACCCAGAACATTTGGTTCCGCATGCGAACGCTTAAACTCTGGACCACTGAGTTCGCGTCTAATAGTGTTAATGTCTACATTCAATCAACCCACAAGAGCGAACATCTATTGTCTTCAGTGGATAACTACCTCAAACCCGACACCGATTAGCTCCACTGGTAACGGCTTCTAACAAGAACTTCGTGATATAACAGCTGTTTCCTTATCCATTGGTTGTGGACGTCTTGTTGCTTGTGGTTCAGTAACTTGACCAGCACTAACTGTGCTATCCTACTAAAATGAAGTGAATATATCATTATGGTTTACATGTGAAATATAATTAGTGAAAACAGGAGTTTATTGTCCATGTCAATTTATGTGTAATAAGTAACAGAAAGTATTTATCTATCTAATTCTTTTAAATAAGTGTGGCGCATATATATCTATTCCGTGTAAAAGTAACTCCTTGTACAAATGTACGTTACCGATCTAAATTTGTGGAGATTTAAAGGACTTACAATCAACTCTGTGTAAAATGGTCAGTGTACAGTGTTATAAAGAATCAAGCTAAAATGAAACAATTATCGAGTTCTCTTTGAGCTGATATCCAATATCAAAGTTAAAATCTTCAATATGAACGTCAACACAGTCCTACTGTACAGAGCTGAAACGTGGAAAACTACTACAACCATAGTCAAGAAGGAACAAGTATTTATAAACAATTGTCTACGCTAGATACTTCAGATCCGTTAGCCGAATAGCATCAGCAACAACCTATTGTGGTAAAGAACAAACTAAATTCCAGCTGAAAAAAATTAGAAAAAGGTGACGAAGGTGGATAGGACATACATTGCGGAAATCATCGAACTGCACTACGATGCAGGCCCTAACTCAGAATCCTGAGAAAACGAAATGAGGCAAACCAAAGAAAACATCGCGCCGGAGACTTGAGGTGCACACCAAAATAATAAACAGCACATGAGAATAACTGGAAAGGAGTCCAGGCAGAGTTGGTCGGAGAATCCTGGTCGGTGACCTATGCTCTACTAGTAGTAAAAGACGTAAGCAGGTAAATAAAAGGAAGTGTGATAGCAGACGTTTTTCTTTGAGTCTTTAAGGACTAATTATGTGTTATTTAAAATTGTAACTATTTAATAACGAATAGACGGAGCTGAACTATTCTAGATAGTGGATTTAAACAAACAATTGATAATGTTATTATTCAAAACACTTGACTTTAGACAACAGATCAATCATATAAACTCGGTTCCATCTACTGAAGTATAAAAAGTTAACAAGTGGAAACAATCTTGAAAGAATAAGTACAACCCATTATCTGGCAAATACATGCCCCCAAATGCCCTGGTACGGCCGAGAGTGGGGAGAGTCCGCTCTCCCTCTCCAAATGCTCTCACATGGCCGCGCGAATATATAGCCTCTACCAGAGAAGTCCTACTCACTGCCTTCTCGTAGCGGGGGTGTTGTTTACGAAAGTGAGAGGACGAAAAGCGAATGTCCGGCGCTTTAACCGGGTTTGGTGGACACGGAAAGTTTACACAGAGGAGTTGGAAAACCCCGATTCCAAACCAATGATGTACATGGGCTGGCTCCAGTATCCTGAGGGAACAAATGGCGTATGAACCAATCGTCGGTCACCGGCTACCATGGGACTACATCTCCTCACGATGCTCGACTGCCTTGTGGGTTAAACCGTTAGGTGAAAGGCTCGGGTTGTGGGCCCCTAAGAAAACCATCTGCTTCAGTTTGGGTTTCTGGGTAGTATCACAGCCCTCACACAAATCGAATGAGATTTGTGCGGTGCATATATATCTGGTGCTTCCTTGTACCGATATTTATGTGTTTAAATAATAAACAATAATAATGACAAATACACCTGTATATACTGAGTGAAATTTAATACTACAATCTAAACAGATTCGTAGTGAGCAAAACATACTTTGCCTCGAAAATGGTTGAGAAACATTTGTATCACACAATGATTATATTTTTGTAAGGCTGAAAAAATTGATTAATATTAGATGAACCAGTGGAAAGTCAATGTGGCCTCACAGACTACTTGGTTGGGGTCCGCGCGACCATCGTAATCAATGGTTGGAGACTCTAGGTGACATGGCTCAGAATCGATCACAATGGTGTATGTGTATACACTTAATCTTTCCTTAAACTTTAAGATTAAAATTGCTTCATAACTTTCCTCCTTCTTATACTATCTCCTTATGCACAACCTATCTTTTATATATTACCAACACAAAATTAACCACTATGAATCCTGTGTTCATATTGTTGTGCTAACGAGGTATGGCAACTTGGACCGATGCATATATGTGCCTGGTCCTACGTTGTAGCTGACTGACTGACACAGAATCAAAACAAAAGGTAGGAAGTCAACATCATGTTTACCTTACATCTAAGAGCTTCTCAGATCATCTAAATTGAAGAATAAGTCGAAAAAAACTGACATCTAAAAGAACAAATACACAAGTGAAATGTAAAAAATGATTAATGACAGAAAATGGATAATTCTAAGCAATTATTGTCATTATTATTTACCTTGGTAAATTAACATCATTTCGTAGTAAACACCGTTTTAATGTACAACTCAAAGCTAAAGGTCTTAATATATGATTCGATGATTTATTCATTTTCCGTAAAGCTCTCCAATCATCGCCTCAATTTTTTTGAAAAAAAAAACATATATAATAATAAACCTTTTGGAGACAAAAATAAAATTTATATTATTTATTAAAACAAATTGTATCATATAGCATTTTATTACGTATGATTAAACATTGAAACAATTACCTTTAGTCCCCAAATGTCCTGGTACGGTCGACAGTGGGGAGAGTTAGCTCTCCCTCTCCAAATGCTCTCACATGGTCACGTGTACACAGTCACTGTCAGGGAAGTCTCACTCACTACCTTCCCGTGGTGAGGCTGTTAATTACGGAATTGAGAAGACGAATTGCAAAAGTCCGACGCTTTAACCGGGTTGGTGGTGGGTACAGAGACTCCATCTACGGGAGTTGAAAAAACCCTGACTCCAAACCAATGGTGTACATGGGCTTAAGGATCCTGAAGGAACAAATGGAGCATGAACGTATTGTTGGTCACCGGCTACCATGGGACTGCACCTCCATTGCCTTGTGGACCAGACCTTTAGGTCGAAGGCTCTGGGTGCGCCCCCCCCCTAAGAAAACCACCTGTTTCAGTTTGGGCACCCGGGCAGCATCATAGCCCACACAAATCAAGTGACTTGTGTGGCGCATATGTATTCTATGCCCCTTTGTACCAATATTTTTGGTGGCTTGTGTCACTTGTGGTGTAGACGAGATTTTTGTTTACCAACAAAGAGGCATGAATACTGTACAGCTCCCTTTTTGTATTTGTCTAAGGATGTGAAACATAGTCTATGAAAGTGAAACGCATACATAGGTTGCTAATACTTGGTCGAGTATCACGAAATAACCGAGTGGACAGTATTGAAGTTAGGCATAGAGTACTAGCTAAAGATTAGTTGATGAGACTGTGAACCACCATCTGCAGATAGGGTTCGGACACGTATATTCCATTTCATGTATAAGCGAGCTTTCCAAATCCTTACTGTACCATAAGATAGTCTTGTTCAGACAACTTTGATAGTTAGCTCCTTACAATCTTAACCATCTGTGATTTTTCTACTTCCATATAAGTACAATTATTAAAATATTCGAGTGCTGAATAGCTTCTATTACATCCATAGAAATCAAATTTGGTGTGACGAGATTCGGTGATCGATAGATTTCTCATTTCATCTTCCCATATTTATCTTCGAAATCTTACTTGTTGAATTATCTAAGAGGATAATTACAAAGGTCCACTAATAGTAGCTGTTGCTAAGGTTAAGAAATCAAACTACATATGATATAAGTAATTTATACTGACTAAATCACAAACCAAACTTATTCTGCTAGTCAAAATGTTACTTGTTACTTGAAACTTTATTAAAACCGGAAAACCCATTACACAACTTACCTTCATTAACCATTATAACCTGAACTGATGATAAATTAATGTTAAATTTATCATAGGCCTCATCTTTTAATTCATCAAATGTTAACTTTCCAGACTTATGTTTCACTTGACCAGAAATATTCGAAATGGGTTTTTTTGCATCAGTTTTTCCTGTACAATCATTTTTATTTTCATCAT
The DNA here is from genome assembly GCA_944470415.2 of Schistosoma rodhaini. Taxonomy (NCBI): domain Eukaryota; kingdom Metazoa; phylum Platyhelminthes; class Trematoda; order Strigeidida; family Schistosomatidae; genus Schistosoma; species Schistosoma rodhaini. Next base: position 39,992,315 of record OX104037.1, read on the forward strand.
TTGATGAAGCTTGATCTTGTACTGTTTTACACACTGGTGGAACTGATGTGCGACTTGAATTAACTGTAAAGCTTCCAAGATCTACCAACAACAGACGGCAATCACTGTGAATAGTAAAAGTTGGAAATTACGTACAAATTGGTAAATTGAAAAACAAATATCAGGTGAATAGAAGACTGTACTAGTAACTGTATTAACTGTTAACTAATCCCTTCAATCATTAAAAAACATAAACACAAATCAGGGGAAGCGGTGACCAGTAGATTTCAAGTGTAAGGAAACTATTCACCAAAGAAAATGGAAGATGGTAGTGCAATATCGAGGATTGATTAAAGTTAGACTTATATACTATGAGGGTTTATTGGTCTAGAGTTTAAGTGCTCACGCGCGAGATCAAAGGTTTTGAGTTCGATATCCATTTAGGCAGTAGCAGATGCGTACTGATGAGCAGTCCTATACTTAGACGAAACGCTTTCATGCTTTTAATGATTCTTTAACTCAGATCGATTCGTGATCTCAATAAAATAAACAAGTGTTTTTCAACCATCAAATTCAAACATAGCAATACATGTGAAATAATCACAGAGCCATAAAATCCCTTAATGAATCACTTAATAAGGTAATTAGTTAATATTCTTTTGGACAACACCCGGCAGTTCGATAATCTAATTGCATAACACAATGTTATACATTGAATAAATAATTTCGCTACTATTTCAATTGATGAAAAATTTAAAAACTTTAACACTGAGATTTTAGTGAAACATCAATTGAATTGATACAAACGTTCAATTCGAAAGTTAATACCATTCATTGACCATCTAAGTAGAAATGAATGTGATTGATTCAAAACAAAATTGTTTTACTATTATCAGAAGGGGTTTGGTGGAGATTTTAGTAATTTTATAGAGTTGAGATCATGAGTCGATTGGAACTAGACCACCATGGAAAACCTGGAAGCACTGGACGACCGTTTCGTCCTATTATGGGACTCCTCAAACGATCCCGCACTCGCGAGATTTTACTATTGCTAAACAATTTTTATATTAAATCGTCATCTGAAGTATAAATCATATCAGGTGAACATTTAAACGTTTTTATTTAAATTAGAGGAAAAGCAAGTTACTTTTTGAATAACTAAATTTGGGAAAACGTTCCAGTGGTTTTACTGACGAATAAACTCGATTATATGCAGCAAAAGATGCTGATAATTCTGAAATATTTGTTTAAGATTTGAAGGTGAACACAAAACGAGAAACGAAACCATACAGTAAATATAGTTATTCATGATTGGATCGTGGATACACACTACTGAGGAGTCGCATAATAGGACGAAACGGCCGTTCAGTGCTTCCAGGTTTTCCATAGTGATCTAGCTTCAATTTACTAATGATTTCAACTATATAAAATTACTACAATATCCACAAAACCCCCTTCTGATAATATTCATGATATGTATATGTATATGAACGGAACAAATTAGTATGACAACTCTAGGCCTGACTTTTTATGACCCCTTCCTCCCGTTCTCAAAACGCAGCATCACTGAAGATGCTGGTTGTCTGAGGGAAATACCTTACTGCTGTCACAATGCTGACCAGTCAGCGATACGATTTCACCCACGAACCTAAATTTGATGCTTATAATCTTACTGTTCTCCAACCGATTCGCACGGCGCGGTAGGACCTAAAGGAATAATTATTCCAGACTATATACCTCGACTGTGTTATCACGGTAAGCAAGCCCAACCAAAATTTCAAAGTATCAACTACAGTCAGGAATTATATATATACGTTCCGTATGGCTTATTGACTGATATATATATATATATATATATAATTATAAATAGAGTTGGGGAAAAATTAGTATTAAGTAAAAGGTAAACTTGAGATTCACCTTCTGTATATCCCAGAATCTGGTAAAATAAAATAACTTGGTTTAATGTCGATATGAACATCTGTATAAGATCGATTAGTGGCTAGATGCCTCAGACCACTTGTAGTTACTTCTTTAACTTCTTCGAAAGATGACAACACTGTATTAGATAACCTAATAAAATAAAGTTTTGAGAAAGAAAACATGATGGAAAGTAGTAGGGAAAGTGAGAATAATTCAATAAACCCTTAATATACCTGACTGAATCCTCTATTGATTCCTGTGGTAAGGAATGGTTTAACCATAAGGTGAAAGCCCTAGTTCTAAGCTTTTATTTGGACCATAATTTGTTTCCATAGCATCTTCCACTCACAAACTAGGGCCAATTATTTATGTGCCCAGTACTCCATTTTCTGTGTGAATACCGTTACTCAACTGGTCTGACCTTGTGTATATATATATATATATATATATATATATATATATATATAATGTCTGAAATATAATTATGATATTGGACTGGTGAACATTGGTCTTGCGCTCTTCCTTTTCGTTCGGGACTAGTTAGTGTTGGGTTAACCGTCAGAATAGAGTATCAGTCTTCCAACTCCTTGCTGTGTATTGGTTGCTAAAGGTCATCTAGGCTTATTGGTCGGTTGCGTGACGTAATAACGACATATCAGTTACAAGAGCTATGTTAACCTACGGCCTCGTAGATTCTATCTAGAAAGTATTCTTTAAGTAAAAAGTCAAATGTTATTGTGTGGAGTGTAATCACTTGACAAATATACTGACCACATAAAGCAGAAAAACGAACCACTGATATGTTCACCTGAAAAGTGATTTATGGGCTGAACAGTCAATAATTGCCATTGACCCATATAAGTGTTCAGTAGCTGAACCTTCAGTGGATGAGTAATATTGTTAACTCCTGTAAAATAATTCTGACCGGTAGCCTAGTGTATCTGGAACCACAGGTGATTACTGAATTGAATAACTCATTCATCATATTTATTTAAATAAATATTACCAATACAGAAGATATGGTCAACAAATGTATGACCTGATCGAAAACCATCCTGCTCCTAACGAGTCAATCTTTCACAGATTTTGTAGAATTTGCGGAGTACAGTGAGAACCAGTAGTTTGAACTCTATCAAAAGCAGACTGACCACGATAGTTGTTTCATAGGTTACATAGACTTTCCTTAAATATGAGGATGACAGTCACTTTATTTCATGATGTTGGAACACAGTTTCCTAAAACTTTCTAAGCAACATAGTCAATTCCTTGATCAGAAGTACGCCACTGTCCTCCATAAAACTATCACTTTACCTGCATGGAGCACACTTTTTCAATCTCGAGTTATACTAAAAAGTATGCGTATTGAAGGAACCGGAAATAATTCCTAATCTACGTTAATTGTCATGAAAAACAACATGAGTTGTACAGATGAATTTAACGATTTTCGGTACATAAAACAGCTTACTCTTGAAGATAAACATCTTTGGGTGGAGTAAAGAAATGAACAATCTTATTGATAGTTTCAGCATCGTAAACTATTTGTAATGCATCAGCTTGAATTGAAATACGTTGATCAGCTTTGCGATCAAGAGGATTCTTTTCAAAATCAATACAGAGTAGGTGACTGGGTTTTGATGTATTACCGGCTTGGTTATTGCCATTGGATAGTGACTGATTTACATGACTTGTTATCAGTACAGGTTTGATTGAAGATTTAGCAAGACAGGATTCTTTTAATGTTGGCTGAGCACCTAAAGCTTCAAGACTATCCATTCGTAATGAAACACTGGAATGAGAAATTAAGCATGATTTATAAGTATGTATATAAGATCAAATTAAAAGCATACGCAGTATCATACACTCAATTCACTATTTTGAAAAGAGTTCAACATCGAAATAAAGAGGTGAATACCGATAATTCTACTGCATACACGAACCTTATGTTCCGCTGCTGAAGAATAGGCTTTCAACCAATAACTCGCAGGTTCAGACCCTGCCCACATAATTTGATTCGGACTGTTGAGTAATATCACTGTTGCACTTAAAAGTGTGGTTCAAAGTCAAGAACATGAAACGGTTTATGATAAACGACTTACATTATAGCTACTTGTATTACTAACAAATCGATTGTATTTTCACATATGGTAAATGTAGAACAGTCAGTTTATCCTGTCTTACTTTACATGTTCTTTGGTCTGAAGGTAGACTAAATTACTTTATTGACAAATAACTTTTGTCACTATTAACTGTATGAATGGGTAGATCGGATTACAGATAAAAAAGACTAAAATATGAAGTCATTTACTTATATACAACCTTCTTTTAGGTTGGAATTAAGTTGTACTATTTTAATTTAAAATAGAAGTGGCGGTGTAAAATCTTAAGTTACGGATTAGATACAGTTTTACTATAATGTGAATACACCGTAAAAAAAACTAAAAGACACTAGTTTCCCACATGGCAATGGGGCAATGGACACAATTCAACAACGTTAATGGTGTCTTAACTGATATGAACCAGTTAGACTGTCATAATCAACGTAGAGTCTGGCACGAATGTGCTTTAGCCAAAGTTCCCATGCCACAATATATAGAATTAACCAGATGAATAGTAAACAAGTTGAAATAAGTAGTAGCAACAATAGTGACAAATATCAAAGAATGAGGAATTTGAAAAAAAGGTTATGTACGAAGAAAAACTGGAACTCAAGATCTAAAGGGAGATAACGCACATAATGAAACGGCATCACTGTGACGGATTTTGAGTTTTGTAGTCACTCGTCTCTAACTACTCTCATATTAAAATAAAATCTCAATCTAGCAAATTAAAGCATTACTGAAAACAACAAAAACATTTATTTGTTCTTCAGATCAAACAAAGATAAACATTAATTTAGCAATGTAATATAGAGAGCCAATCAGAAATGGCCAAACGAGGTCACTTGATGACAATTAGAAACGATCTAAGGACAAATACATATCATTGGCTACGAAGTGGGTTGATTTTATAAATGAGAATTTAGGCATTATGTTCGGTTGTCCAATAGACTTTCCCTTCTATTCTTTTCTAGCCCAAGTAGTCAGATTGAGTGGTTAGCGTGTAGGGCGTTGTGTATCGGTATCACATCTCGGACACCACAACACAACAGAATGTAAAACTAAGGTGTCGAATTTCCAGCTGTCTTGAATGCTGTCAGAGGTATAAAGGCGGTCATCACTTCCCGGTTGCTTACACCGTAGAAGGGTTATTCTAGAGGTACCTGAAAAAAAATTGAGTGGGGGGGCTTTGGTGACCTAAGAGCGTGACCGCAGTGCCCAAGGGACAACTGCTTGAGGCCAGTCACACATAATCTTTTTGTGAGTAATTTTCGTGTTAGCTCCGTACTTGTTGTAACCTTACCGACAAAAACGGATATCCGTGAGATAAAGCGGGGTGTGCATTTTTAGGGTCAACCTTTCCTAACTCCACCCTTTATTCGTGGGAATGTAGTATCGCTGTTATGCTGGTTGTTTGAGGGAAACACCTTACAGCCGTCACATCTCTGTACAGTCAGCAGTACGACTTCGTCCTCAGACCTTAGGTTTGCTACTTTCAGTCATACCGCTTTTCAACTGACTTGTCTGGTATGGTAGGACCTTGAGGACTGTTCCAGCCAGTATAGCCCAACTGGTTCATCGTGATAGGCAAGTTCGAAAACCATGTTAAGGTTGCAGCAACAGTCAGGCAAATTTCCAGCATAGTATATTCAATAAGTTACTTCATTACAAACAGTTAACATATTCCATATTAATGTGTTTTACGTCACTTACGCTAAAGCTTGATCACCTGCACGTTGTTTAACATCAGCAGTGAGTTTCTTCACGGAAAATTTCAGCACATTAGGATCACTGAGAGAAAAAGAATATAAAAAAGCAAAGCATTTATGTCATGAATTTAAAAAAAGACCGTCGCCAATTTGTTGTGATTTCATGCCCGGCTTTTATCACGTGAGTCATCCACCAATCGAAATACGACTTATCCAATCTTAGCATTATGTCAAAACAATGACGTTCGACCAGTATGAGCAGCCTAGAGCCCTTATTAGTCCCTTATCTGCCTAGCCCTTCCAATTAAGTCCAGAACACCGATTGCAGCTTCTGCTATGCGAATCATTTATTTCAAGTATACTCGGTTTATATAACAGACGGACAGACCGCATCACACCATAAAATAGAAAATAATATTTCTACAAAATCAAGCCAAATGTGGCTTTGAACATGGGAGACAGTAATCAATAAACTGAGTATAATTTAGGAACAGTAATTCGTATAATAATAATCTATAGGTCAAAATGAAGCTTATGTTAAGAGGAATATAGATATACATAATCTAGTTACTGAATAGTTATACAATAAGAATATACATAGAATAATCGTCGCTTAATAGGTCCTGGAAGTTAACCGTACTTTAGACTTCACTAGGATATAACAATTTATCATAAAGATGTTACGAAATAAGATGTATTGATGATAACAATAATAATAATAATATTGATGATTTAAATTAAAATGATCTTCATATCAGCAATGTTCCTTCATTCTAGTATCTTATACTCCTATAATTGATTGGAAACTAGGATGAAATCTCATTTAAAAAAAGATATTTCGAAAAAAGACTCAATAAAAACCTCTCGCTTTGCGTAGAAACTAGTTGGACTGTAAAAATGAATATTCGCTTGTAATAGTTATTAAAGTAAGTGAACAGATCGGATAAAAAGTACTGAGATAACTAGGATGGCCATAATTTCGCTTATGAGACCAATTATGAAATACTAAACAAGTAGATTCCAGAAGACAGATACGCTAACTAATGAAATGAACACGTAATTAGAAATTTGAAACTATCATTCGTATACAAAAGGTATCCAACGGAGATAGTACAACTAAATTACTCACTAGACATTGCGTAAGTAACCAAAGTTAAGGCGAATATTTAAAATAACACCTCAGACCATCGTTTTTTTAATAAAAAAGTTATACCTTGCATGGTTAATATGACAATATATTAAAACGGAAAACATATACAGAATCAGATGGGGTTTTGTTGAGAATTTAGTACTTTCATAGTTGAAATCATTGGTCAATTGAAGCTAGAACACCGTTGGATGCCGGCTCAGTGGTCTATCCGTTAAGGGCTCCGGCTCGAGACTGGTAGGTCCTGGGTTCGAATCTCGCGAGTGCGAGATCATGGATGCGCACTGCTGGGGAGTCCCATAATAGGACGAAACGGCCGTCCAGTGCTTCCAGGTTTTCGATGGTGGTTTAGCTTCAATTTACCCATGATTTCAACTATGAATATATAGAATCGATTGTAAAAAGTGAGAAAATTATATTTACCTTAATTTATCATCTAGAAGTACTAAACTAAGCTGTCTTAAAGTGACAGCAATAGAAGATGATACATAACTTATTGGAAAATTAATTGCAGAACCAGAAACACCTGATGCAGCTGACTCTGAATAATCAATAACAGCAAATAAATGTGCTTTCTCTTCTGATGTCATTTCAGTTTCTAGACGTTTCATTAAATCACCCTCTGATGAACTTTCCACATCATCTGATCCAGCTGCAGAACCACGTGAGAACCAACCAAACCAACCACCACTCTTTGAATTGGCTTTTTGATCGTGTTTTTGTTTAGAAGCATTGAACTGTAAAGTTGTGAACAAAGAAAATATGAAGGGAGAAAAAACAGCTGATCATTAAAAATTATCACATCATTTGCATCGGTTGAATAGAACTAAATTGACCAATGTTTTTATTTTCATTAGGTTGAAAAGTCAAATTTCATGCCAAGGATTTTTAATAATCAGTTTTCAAAAGATAATTTATTATACACGTAACAGCGAGCTATTGATCAATTCAATTTTGAATATCAACAATGAAAAAATAAAGAGCCATAAAAAACGAAACATGCCATCGTGAGTCATTTTCCATGGGGCTTTGGTTGACCAATCTAGAGTAGGTCACTTTATTTTGAAGTATAAGCTGATAACGTTGGTTACGAAGCTAGTGAAAGCTTCAAGATAAAACCACACAGCTTATACAACAACATACCTCCAAAAGGTTATTATTATTATTTAAACACACATATATTGGTACAAAGGGGCACCAGATGTATATGCGCCACACAAAACAATGAGAAAGGGAAGAGAAAGGGGTAAGATGCATATACATAAAAGAAAAGATAGAATGAAAAAAGAGAACAGAAATGATGGGAGGAACTGAAATATACAACCAGAAGAACCGGGTTGGTGGACACGGAAAGTCCACCTAGGGGAGTTAGAAAACCCTGATTCTAAAGCAATGGTGCACATGGGCTGGCTCCAGTATCCTGAGGGAACAAATGGCGTATGAACCAATCGTCGGTCACCGGCTACCATGGGACTGCATCTCCTCACGATGCTCCACTGCCTTGTGGGTTAGACCTTTAGGTCAAAGACTCGGGGTGTGGCCCCCTAAGAAGACCACCTGCTTCGGTCTGGGCACCCGGGTAGTATCACGGCCCTCACACAAATAAATGAAATGATTTCTACTGACAATCCTCCACAATGTTACACTAAATTATATCATATTGACGGTTTAAGCACATAAACTCTTATGCATCATAACAAAAGTTGAAATTACTTGGTTTGTAATAATAAATTAGTCGACAAATTTCAATTGTTTATTTTAATATGAAAAACTACGGATGACGGTTTAGTTCGAAAAAAGACAGAAAATAATAAGGGAATACCGTCAACTCTGTAATTTAAAGGAGTGTAACCATAACAATATTTTTAATATAGGATTACTTTATGCACAAAATTATTCGGTATTGTATAAAGTACAATAAGAGGGGGAAAAGGTTCACGTGGAAAGGAATATTTAAAAGACAACGAATAATAACAACGACAATAACGAAAAAACTCGCCATAGGTTTTTTAAATCCGTGCTGTTTGCTACCGAAAATCTGACGAGAATACACGAATCAATGGTGTTGTACATCATGCAGTTATCAAAAAAAAATGATACCTCTAATAACTTTGTAACAGTCTAACAACAAAAACATCGCTGATTCTTAAGTAAAAAATAAACCGTCACTTTAGGTTTATAATAAACTTTAAACATGAAGGTTTTAGAATTTATTGGTTAGTTTAAGTTAATCAGTCCGTCAAAAACAACACAGATCCTGGGATAGACAAATATCGACATTAGTTCATAAATCATACCAGCAGTGAGACTAGATTTTTAAGGTGGACGACAAACATACTGAAATAGTAGTGGTGCTCATGATAGTAAAAAATATGGTTTGATAAGAAAAAAAATGACGGGAATAAGAAGTATGAAATAATGTCGAAACTGAAGATGTATGGGAAGATAAATAATACATGCACCTGTATCACTGTGACCAATTTCGTGGTATGCCACCTGAGATATTCAATTAACTAAATGGTTAATGTCAGAATATGCACTGTTTAGATAACAACTAGATTCCGATCAAACAACCGTCAGAAATAAAGTACTAGGTATATTTTGAAGTGTCTTACTGAGAGGGATTGTAAGCAACGCTGTACTTTGAATTCATCAACCCTAGTGCAATGACTGGTGGTTTCAGACTTGATCCACACCCTAAGACATGTTTATTATTAAACCTGACAATGAATTAAATAAATTTCTATTTGTACTATGTGTTTAGATAAAATCAACATGTCATGGTATTCAATAGATACTTGTCAAAAACACTTATTTCATAAAATAACTGCATTATTACACACACCACAACATTAACAAGTAATACGAAATATGTTTATACATCTAATTATATTTATGATATAAGTACACAAGATTACTACTAACTCAAGTTAAACATCTGTAACATCTGAATATAAATCGTACAACTCTTTATTCATAAGTTATCGGGAAAGGAACAGATTAATATAACCATACAACTAACTAAAGTACAACGATAAGCATAAACATCACTGGTACTACATCATAATATCGTTTGATGATACGACAAATAATAGATGCAACGCCGAACATACCTTCTTGAAAAGTGGTTTCCGCTTTTTTACTTTCTTTTCCGAATACTTTGTTGATTAGGGGAAAATACGAATTAGAAAACAATACACGACAAACAAAATACTAGAACCTATATCTAAATGAGGAGTGATTATTACCGTATAGTAAAGTCAAACTTTTTTTAGAATATGTCACATACTTGTGTAATATTTAGTAAAGGTGGATTACGTGAAAACTTGCTAACTTTCGAACAGTAAACAAGGATTACATTGATGTTAAGTACTTATTGCTAGGTTATTCATCTCAAAAAAACGGGATGTGAGCACTCAGTAGGAGTTTACTAAAATAGAATCAATGGAACACCATGTTAGTTAACGGTCGATGGTTATCAAAACTATCCGACAACGATGAACAATTTAAACCGCCATCAATTTATCCATGCGTAATCAAATCCGTAAAAAGGTTATAGAAACATGATAAGCTTATACAATCATTTAAAGGTGTATATACCTGAAGTTCAGCTTGTTGTCGACATAATACAATGTTGAATACATCCAAAAACTCTTCATATGCCTAAAATGAAAAGTAAGAAAGGGAAGAAAATACTAATCATCAAATAAAATGTCCGATGACTTCGGTCACCAAAATTATGTTACGAGGCAAATTTATTCACATTTTGAAATGAAAAATGATTTGAGGTTCAAATATATCATTTTAACGCCGTCGCATTTTCTGAGTTAGACAGATTATTGGTTAAAAAATAGAGGACCTATGACTACTGTATAAGAACGAGAAGCGAAATCGTGCAATGTTAGCAACTCTATCAACGGATCTACACTTACAAATAACTTACGAAACGACAAAGCTGACCTACATTATTAGTAAAAGAAAGTACAGTTGAACGTTGTAACACACCAATGTGGTCGCTGAGTGGTTAAGGTACTCATTTTAAAACTAATAGGCCTCAAATTTTAACACCTGTTTTATTATATAAGTCTCAGTAGGAAAGTAGCATCACTAGCCTCCGAAAAAACTGCTGTTCAAACGCTGGTATGTACTTAGCAAACGAGTTATATTAACTACATCGAATAACGAGCAGAATTGTTGAATTCTTACTACTGCTGTACACCGTCAAATTTGTAAAAATTGGTCGGAAATTATGATAAATTTACTTCATGAAAAAACAATTAAACGTATATCAATTTGGAGATAAAATAGGTTCAGATTTTTTGAGTGGTTTTTACCTCTATATTAGCTAACTGAGTCTGACTGAGTTTATCTCCAGATAGCTTTTTCCTCCAGATTGCAATATACTCTCTTGATATTTTTCTATGTTTTGATATATGTTCCCATGACCACATAAGATGTCTGCGACGAACAGACTTCTCCAAAACAGCGTTGTATGCAAAACGCCACCTGAAAGTGATTAAAGCAGTAATTTTATTTACATTTTAGAGTAATCTTATGAAAATATACATTAATGTGATCTATCGAAAACTCTGGCTTTTCAACATTATCACCTTAAAACTAAATTACAACTTTAATAGGAATATTTTTGGCGATAATAAAGAATTACTACGAAACTGACAAGAAACCTGTATAACTATATCCCAGCAATGGACATAACATTGTTTTTGCACTGATAGCCAGAAAACGCTAGATATACAAACTCTAAGACCCATATAACTATTGCTGAGTACAGCTTTATTTACTTTATTTTATTTATTTATTTATTTCAACACATAAATATTGGTACAAGGAAGCACCAGATAAATATGCGCCGCACAAATCTCATTCGATTTGTGTGAGGGCTGTGATACTGCTCAGGTGCCCAAACCGAAGCAGGTGGTTTTCTTAGGGGGCCACACCCCGAGCCTTTGACTTGAAGGTCTGATCCACAAGGCAGTGGAGCATCGTGAGGAGATGCAGTCCCATGGTAGCCGGTGACCGACGATTGGTTCATACGCCAATTGTTCCCTCAGGATACTGGAGCCAGCCCATGTGCACCATTGCTTTAGAATCAGGGTTTTCTAACTCCCCTAGGTGGACTTTCCGTGTCCACCAACCCGGTTAAAGCGCCGGGCATTCGCTTTTCGTCCCCCACTTTCGTAAACAACACCCCCGCTACGAGAAGGCAGTGAGTAGGACTTATCTGGTAGAGGCTATATATTCGCGCGGCCATTTGAGAGCATTTGGAGAGGGAGAGCGGACTCTCCCCAATCTCGGCCGTACCAGGGCACTTGGGGGCAATATGAAGACATTGTGAGAACTGATGAGGCTGACCAAGCTGAGGTAAACATAAACAAATTCGGATGTGAAACTAAATTGCTAGTTTTAATAAACAAGTAATCAAAAGTGCCGACTGAAACAGTTGGTTTTCGTCAAAAACCCCCATTCTTTTTTCTAGTTTTATATTATTTCAAAACCCATAGTTTTAACGACTTACCAGCGGAGAATGCTAAGAGCACCGCTCACTATTTGATCTTAATATGCAATCTCTAGCTATTAGCGGTAAAACTTTAAGTAATACTTGTATTGCCGTTTTCGGAATCCTGTGTTTCGAAATTTATGTTGGGATCTGGTTCCACGCATATATACTTTGCCTTTAACACCTACATACAGGATTCAACTGTAATGGATCGCTTAATCAAACTTAGTAAGCTTAAATGAACATGAACGGTTCAGCTATTATGTGTCTGGTAATCATGTAGTGATATTACATATACATATATATATTATACGTACAATCGAACTTGAAATAATGAGGAACTTAGATGAAGAGTTCATTTACCAAACCAAGAGGAAAAACCCACCAAGCTTTGTAATTCTGCGAAATTGGCGTCAATGGCCTGTATTTACGGTATTTTCCCTGAGTCACGATTCTGTCTTGAGCTTCCAAAAAACAAGTAATATCATGGTATTGAGAAAGGCTGAAACACAATTCTATTTCGGAAAAGTTGACAACCAAGTCCATTTGTGGTATGGAATAATTTGTCTCCTCTGGTCTTGTGTGAATATGAAGCATTGCCGTGGACGAAATCGGTTTTACCACTGAAAATGAATATAAGTGTTACGGAACTTACAGTAATGAAAGCCTGTGTTAAGATTATCTGGACTGGCGATTGAACTGCGCATAGAACTCTAGAAAATATTCTGAAGAAACTAACTCACATACCCGAAGAGGGACTTTTGCTTTTTCTGCAAACTTCGTGGACATTGGATTCCAATACACACCAAGACTTGTAAGTTTTACAAACTATAATGTTATTAGTGATTTATTGCACAAACTTTGATGAATTGACGAATGGATTCATCCTTAATAAAAATAGGTTTCTGGTTACTATCGCACGTCTAAAAGGATGAGTAAGCTGACATATATTTTACCTGAAATGTTAGTGCACTTAAGGTTAGCCCAAGAGAGAAAGTGCGATTCGGGATACTAAAACTATCCTCATATCGTATATGGATATCTTTTATAGAGATTTGCAGGTTTTTTATGACTTGCGCTGCCAACTTCTCACCGAAAGAATCTGCTTTAGAATCATCTGAGAGAGTTTGAATGGTTAATTTGATTTTAAAATATTACCCGAATGCTTAGGTTTCAAACGAGCTGTCTCCACACTAACTAGTTCTTTTTGTTTCAATTCTTTGGCATAGCGCTTTTCTTTTGCTTCGTCATATTCCACAGCTGAAGAAATTTTCTACTTTAGGGTATGGTCTTACCTATGTTTGGAACAATGAGAACATAAAGCCCTGTTAACTCAGCAATGGTAGGTTCCGTGAACAGGTTTTTGAAGGGTATTTTAAGAGTTAAGGAACCTAAGAGTAGATGCAGTAATTTCTGCTTACTTATGTGACCTTGCAGGACTTTGACAGGTAAATCCAAATCATCAAAAGCATTAGCTTTGATGTCCAAGTTTTCAAGCTGAGCATTTCCTGAATTGAATAAATTACGCAGAACACAGCCCACCTCCAAGAAGACCAATTTTTAGTTGAGATGCGTTTAGTGCTTCTATATATGAGCCTAAATACCTGTTGATTAGTTCCACAACAAGCGACTCGAAAACCATCCTTCTACGTAAGTAAAAACTAGCGGCTTGACCTAGACCTTGAGTTCAGACGGTTCAAATAGCTGTGGACGGAATAGAATAAGTTTCAGTCTTCAGCAATAAGAATAGTAGGTTGATGAACCTGTGTTAATCCTGACAGATTTCCTTCCAGTGAAGGTGCAGCTTCTCCTTGGAAATGTTCACTGATGAGGCTGATACCACTTGTTCGGGTAAGGCGTCACAGTCATTGACCACTCGATCAGAAAAACGGGACAGCACCTTTAGTTTATTGGATAGCGGTTTGTGAACCTTCTTGCTACGACCTCAGAGATTATCAGTGCTGGAGGGAGCGAAAAGATAAGACATATTAATACCCAAATCATAATTGAAGATACGAAATACAAGTATAGGGTCATCTCGCGCCCTACGATAAGGCAAGGGGAAAAGGTGTAGACTTTTCAAACGCTCATCGTAAGGAAGTTTAGAAAGACCCTTTACTAATTTCTTCCCCACACACTGGACACGCCCAAGTGAGTTAGTATCCTTTATCGGATATGGGATAGATGCTTGGATGCAATACTCTAAGTGTAGTCTTACGTAGGTGGGATATAAAATTCGAAACATCTCGTCAAATCATTTGAATGCTCGTCGAAGTGACCATAACGCCCAATAACCTTTGGAAGCAGCTGTGTTGCAGTGAGTAGTTGTTTTCAAGTTGTGACTTATTATTACTCCTAAGTCTTTATGTTCTTGAGTGTGTAACTATTACCGTGGTCGATGTGCATGAGAACGCTCTTCTTGGAATTAACTTCCAAGCCTCAATCGTGAGCCCATCTAACTAATTCGTCTAAGTCAGCTTGTGGATGACAACGATCAGCCTCACTTCTTATTGTTCCCCAGATTTTGACATCATCCACAAACAATAATGTCGATGACTCAAGCAATAGCGGTAATTCATGAACGTGAAGAGGGAAAAGTAGAGAGCTCAATATACCACTTTTGATCAGCCTCCATTCGGATAACGTTCCATTGACGTTCACTCTCTGCCTGAGGTCACATAGGAAGTTTCCTATCCATTCCTGTATAGCACCTGTTATTCCAAAGCTTGAGAGCTTCTGCATAAAGCCTAAGTGTGAAACCTTGTCAAACACTTTGCTAAAATCCATGAATATCACGTCGATAGACAGGCCGTTATCGAGGGCTGCTGTCCAATCCTCCCTCGCAATAAGTAAGTTAGTTAAGCATGAACGCTTGTTACGAAACCCATGTTTTTTGGGAGTTACCAGATTGTACAAATCGATGTGACTTAGTATCTTTTCGAGTAAGTTAACGACGATGCTGATCAGGCTGACAGGCCGATTACCAGATACGATCCGTCTCTGATCATCCTTAAATATAGGACTGACCATAGCGTCTTTTCAGTCTTTAGGTAGTTGAGCGAGTGAAAGTGACATGTCGAAGAGTGTCGCGAGCGGTCTTGAAATAATGTCCGCAAGCGTGGATGTAACCCATCAGGGCCCGATATCTTATAAAGTCTGAGGTTATTTATCAATTAAAGAACAATTTCCTGAGTCACGTGTATAGATCATATGGTTGGTATCTCTGTGTGAATAGGACGAGTAGTAAAAACATTACACGTAGAGTAGACTTCACTAAAATAGCTTGCAGAAGTCTCAGCGTTTGCTAAATCAGATTCGTTTAACAGTAACGCGGGAGTACATCACTACGTTTTGTCCGCCGTTTAACGCACGAAAACCGTCGCTTCGGACAAGTACGGCTATCATATGCCAACTGTCGTTCGTAAGTGGTATAGGATTTTGCTATGATATTTTTACATATACTCCAGTTTTTCATATTTGCACTTAAACGATGCCTGTCCCATTGACAACAACAAGCCCCGCAAGTGTTTCCTACGCTTTAACAAATTCCGGGTTTCCTTATTAATCCATGGACAGCAATGTGATAGCTTACGTGTTGACCCTGAGATAGACGGTTGAGATACGGGCTCGAACGTAGCCTTAAACCTATTCGATACGTCTTCGATCGGTCCATCAGCATCGACCGACCAATCGATCGAGAAAGCACAGTCTCTGGTTGCCGGAATATTAGCTCTCCAGATATTAGGACGGGATGGAGCACATGCAAATCCTATACCATGTATCCGGAACTTAAAGGAAAGTACAACGTGGTCATTATTCACTAATGAGGAAAGGTGTTGAATGCCGACGACTTCTTCATAGTGGTGTGTGAGGATAAGGTTCAGCAATGACAAATCATGTTTCAAGTCAGTATGTGTCGGCTTTACAATACACTATACAAGTGCATACCGAATAATTGTTGATAGAAGGTCGCTATTGAACTGCCCACCTAAAGCTGCGAGCTCTATCCAGTTGATATGTGGTACGTTGCAGTTTCCAAAGATGAGACAACATTCCGCCTTGCTCCAAGAACAGATGTGTCTCATAATAAAGTCGTCAGCAAGATAACATGGGCTACGATATATTACTCCTATAGTCACTAACCCGTTTCTAGACCTAATTGTACAACATGCTACTTCACATGTACCACTAATATGCGCCTCCGATATAATCGATTGTATGCGAAAGTGGTCCCTAACATATAATATTATGCCTCCTCCCTTGAGACTTATAACTCTATCACTTCTGATACAGATGTAGCCTAAAATGGTGGGAGAACAGTCTATATCTACAGTGAGCCAAGTTTCTGTGACAACAAATATATCGGGATTTAATTCATCCACCATCGAACTTAGGTCGGACAATTTATTTCAAAGACTGCGTGCATCCGTGTAGCACACATTCAAGGTGCTTTGAGAATCATTGGCTTCCGATCCTTAATCGTAAGGTTCGTTTCGCCATTTATCTTTCCAGTTCTTAACTCTGTAAAAGCCTTCTTCCACTTGATTCTATCCTCAAGTGGCCAATCTGGTTGAATAAGGATATTTGAACCACCAGTTTTGTGTGCGTCTTTCAATATTTCGTCTTTTTCCTCAAAATTCCCGAGTACTAACTACAAGATCCTTCTTTGATGGGTCTCGCCTCCAACCCATTTACCGGATCCTATTACCTTCGTGATATGTACCCCTGAAATCTCTTCGAGCAGCACATTTCTGACGACAGATCCCACTAATTGCAGATCGTGTGAATGTCTTTTTACAGGGTCATTATCTTTCGACTCTTCTATATTCCAAATAATCGAACTACAGATGTGTTTAATTTCTTTAAAAGTCGTATTCACGGCCTTCGACCATGACGTCAGATCCTGCCTGTTAACTGCTGGCATCTTACTGTTAGCTTTCCTTGTAACAGTGTTGCGTGAGTCGAGCGAATGACGCACAACAATGTTTGGTGGGTCCGAACTTTTCGCATCTACGATAGGGCTAAATATTGCCTTACTTTCTGACTTTAGTGGAATAATCTGACATGCAGAATGTGAGTCAAACGAGAATCTTTCAACTGAACGGGCTCTTTCTTTGGCTATCCTTCATTCTCTTATACGTTTCCGCGTCATCCATTTCCCATTAGTCGTAGCATCCAGATTAGAATTACTCGAGATGATAGTGGTTCTAGCCGGATCATCAGTCGCTGCTGTAGCAATTTGTCCATCAATATCTAAAGGTTTGTCGCTCATTAATTGTTTCGAGGTAAAAACCACTGTTTCGTGTTGCACAATTGGGTGTCTGGCATGTGCCGTGGCAACACCTACGACACTGATACATTCTTCGTTATCAGTCTTCATGTTATATCTACGGCTCTCCTCAACCGTTTTGTTAGCTAATGAAAAAAGGCTAATTGCTTCTTGAATGAGTGACGTTTTGATAGAACAACAAAACATACAGAGCCAATGAGAATTAGGCTTTGAGCACCTTTTATAGGCAGTGGGACTTAGCGGGTGCATATTTTATGGAACCACTTCTAACATTCATCACATTGAATTCCTCATTCTGCAGGGAATAAGAAATATGACTGTCAACACTTGTGAGCAGAGCCGACCATCCTAAAAATTAACTAAGGTGGTAGACGAGATGGATGTGTAAGACAAATCTCAAACCTTGATCAAACAAATCATGCCAAAGTCGACCAAAAATGCTTTGATGAAGTAAATACACAAAAGCGAGGCCAAAACACACAAATACAATATCACTTTAACCGAAATAAATTCAATTAAAGTGTAAACAGTGGTTTCGATACGTAATTTACGATCAAAGCAGTGAATTTAACTCAATGAGAAACTATACTACCGTCCTTTTAAATAGCTGTTGCTTAACTGGCTTCTGTATCTAGTGATAGTCGGTCACCAATACCGCCAGATAAAAATTCAGGTATATTTAACGATAAAAGAGTAGAATATTTGTAAATTATAGTGAAATACTCTCGTTAGTCCTTAGTCTTCAGTCTTCATCAATAGTGACAAGAGGTATATCGACCTGTATTGATTCTTGCAATTTGTAACGCTGTGGAGGTTCAGTCTCGCTTTTGATGTATCAACAGAAGTTGCCGATATCACGTGTTCTGATACAGGATTCCAGTGATTCATTGCTCGGAACGAGAAACGGAACTCCAAGCAAACGATTTGATCTCGGTTTTTTTGAAAGCTCTTAGAATATCCTAGACGGAAGGAAAAGATAAGGCATATTAGTACCAAGACCGTCGTTCAACGTACAATAAACCAATATTAGACTACTAGTTGATTTATGGTAAGACAACGGAAATAAGTTTAGGTGTTTCAGTCTGTTTACAAAAGACAGGGCAGAGAAACCTCTTACCATTTTAGTCGCTCGTCGTTGGACTCGTTCTAACACATTCGCCTCATGCTTGAAACAAAGGCTCCCTACGTGAATCCCCTGTTTCGAGTGCCTTCTCATGAAAGTTGGGTGTAATACTCCAAATATTTCCTCGCCCAAGTACTGAAAAGACCTACGGGTAGCGGCAACCTCTCAGCTAGTCGTAGTTTTGAGGTAGCTGTTTATTATAACTCCTGGAAGTCCATTACATTAAATAACACAACACATTGCGTCGTGATATGAATCGTCACAGTTATCTAGTCACATCACAACAATTTTGGTAGGGTTAACTTCTAATGACCACCTACCCCATCCATGCGACCAGTAAATTTAAGTAATCCTGGAATATTATTCTCTCTGACATGCTATGTAAGAAACTCCAGAGAAAAGTACTAAGTCAGACGATACCTGTTAAGAAACGTCGTTTGTACAAATTAGGAAAAGTAGAAATCCTAACACTGAACCCTTAGAGACCCCACTAGAACATCCTGTAGCCTGAAAAAGTGAAGTCTTAGAAATTCGGTTGTTTAGATTAGAAGTAAGCCAATCAATTAATGATGGCTATATACCTAATCGTCCGCCATTATTAATAAGATATATGTGATTGACCCCATCAAAAGCTTCTGAGAAGTCAAGATACATGACCCCAATCTTCCCCTAGCTATCAAGTATGCTTGTTCAACTGATCACTATGACTAGCAGGTTGGCTATACAAGAATGACCCTTCCTGAAATCATGCTGTCAGGGTGATAAGTTTATGGTTATTAAGTGGCTACGTAAACCGTTGCGTATCAGGGAGTCCATATTTTCGAGGGTGGTTGGAGAAATGCTACCGTCCTATAGCTCGAAGGTTCGCTGAATCGACCTCCTTTCAAAATTGGTGCAATGTGATCCAGCATTCAATTTTCTGGTGATGTGCTTCAATTTAGCGAATGTGGAAATATTACGCTATGTGGTGTTGTCAAGATTGAGACCGTTTCTCTCAGTATAGCGAAATTGACCATATCGGAGCCCAGAGTAGTATCCTTGTTCAGGTTCTACAGCTTCTGATACACCAAGTCAACACCCAGCTTCATTTCTGACAGTCCTGTTGAGTTGCAGGTGAAGCTTTTATCAATGTAGTTAATATGGGTTGGTTAAAGTGTCAGAGAATACTGTTCTGCCAGAAGGTTGGCAGCGTCACCGTCGTCGTTCGTTGGACCATTAGGACCTAGTTTTGGTAGCCCTATATATGACTCTATTTAAATTGCGTTATGATTGTTATTGGAATAAACATGTTTCCAATCCTCACATGTAATCATCGATCTAAATCGCGTTATTGAGTAACGGAATAAAATAGGTCAAATACAAAAATGAAGTTTTGAACATGTACATTTTGTACAATAGTTGATCGGGACAGACAATCAGAGAGACGAGAACGAGGAAGCAAAGCGGAAAGAATTGGAGAAGGCATGTTGGACAATTCAATTCACTTAAGTGTTACTCAATATTTATAGTCATTTCTAGTCGAGGTGAAATAGAGTAAGGCTAGGCAAGTAAAAACGAAGCAGAAAATTAACAAGACCAAAACGTGACTTGGGAAGGGTGAATAATCTGGTTGGTCCAGAAGCTAGAATAACCTATGTGGGTTTGACATAGGGCTTATCATTACATAGTAATTGGGAAGCTCCGTTTTTGACTTGCCGGAGAAAAACTGTGTGACAGGATAAGCCTTTCTCATTGGACACAAATTTATGGGTTAGCTTTATTCGATACTGAAGTCTATCTTCTATTATTGCCTTTGCGCACTGATTCCTTGCTTGTTTGAATTGACTGTATGTGCTGTTGTCACTAGTTCGTTTATATTCCGACCAGTAGTGCCTTTTGTGTTTTAGCAATCGAAAAGTGTGATTCTTGATAATTGTAGGTCGCCTAACATGCAAAGCAGTCCAGAACTTTCAATTTTTATCGTCAAACAATCAAAATGAGTAGAGCTTGTGGTGCATACGTCAGCTGGAAATCGTAATTAGTTAAAATTAGGGAGTGTAATGGTATGTAGTTGAAAGCATGACTTCAGCATCATTTGTATGCTTTTTAGGTTTTCTTACCACTCTTGAGCTTACATGTAACAAGTCACTCGGTATCACAAAGGGTCTCTAGAAGTTAAAAGCAACCTGAGGTCATCAAAGTTCACACTCTTAAGATGCCAAAACTTAAAAATACTACTTGTCAGTGTTGAGAGTGTCCAGAAATACTTCCCTTTGAAGTCTCTAAAAGACCAAAAACTTTAGGACAATTTTTACATGAATAACATTGAACAGAAGCTTCATAGAAACATCTAGGCAAGAAAGAAGCCTGTTTCACGGTTGTGATTGGATATTCGCCTTTACTGACACCACATCTAGTATCATTCCGAATACTTCAAGAAGTCTAGGATCTTATGTGGTTCTTTAAGTACCCTCGTTTCTCTGTACAAAAAATGACCTTGTAAAAAAGCTTCTGCTAGCAATTCGAGCCATTTCACTTGTTCCAGTTGACGTATGGAAGTGGTTAGGTTTATTGAAACGGGCCGGTAAGACAGTCCAGGTGTAGCTACAGCAAACCGAGATAACAGAATATACAAACTGTTTAAGCAAACTTGGAGCCAATGAAAGAAAGCAAGAAGAGAAGATACACAGAGTCTGAAATGAATCACCAGCTCAAGTCGAATCTCAAGACGAACAGAGTCCTCATGAGGTTGCTAGCGTTTGTGACTGAAACCTCTACTCTCAAATTATGTAAATGACCTTACATTTATTCTGATAATTCTGAGCGTTGATGAGGAGATTGTGAATAACAAGCTCAACTTTAGGAGCATCCACTTGGCTCCAAGTTAGGTAGGCAACAATAGACCAACTTTCAACACCCAAGAGTTTAGAGCAGTCAATCTGTGACATGTTGTACACTTCACATAAAACTCAGAAATTTCCCCTATAGAGGTGTCTGAGGTTGTAGACACTGATTATGCAACGGATGTTCTAATTTTACAACTAGTTACCAGTAGCACCTTCTATGTTCGATCGTTCCCAGTCAGATAGAAATCAGAAGTCAGACGAGAGGAGGCAGGAAAGATATATTTGATTCGTTACCAATATATCGGGGACCTTTTCTATAAGCTGGCTAACGAAACGTAGGAGCTGCGTCCCACGCCGAGTTGAAACGTGATCTGGTACGGATGCATGACCGAAAGCCTTCAGCTAAACAAGTCCACTTAAACAACGTGGTCAGCATCCAATGTCGAACACTTAATGAACTATTGATTTTGTGGAATTATTTACAGCTACAACACTCGTCAGGTGTTGGTAGCGATGACCCAAAGTATTACACTTAGTGTAAAAAATTGCCTTTAGAGATGACCTTATATTGGTAACCTTGAAGTCCATTATGACCAGTTTGCTGGTAGAGCTTCCTACTTGATTTCTAAACGATTTATACGACCCCATTTAAATGACGGAAATACAATGTCTCCTCACTCACTATAAAAGCAGAACGTTAATTGGGGACGTATTAGAAGGTTAGCTATGAAATCGACTGTAGACTCAAATTCAGACACTATGAAGAGCGTCTCAAATGACTGAATCTCTGCACATTAGAAAATAAACTAATTTGTTTTTCACTACAGCTTACAGATGAAATATCATAAAGAACATGTTATTCCGTGATCATAAACGCTCTGTTACTATTCATACCGCAAACTGAAGGTGGAAACAATTGGCTTATTCTGCTAATCGATGGTTGGAGATTGAATGGAATGCGCGCTCTTCAATAGAAGCGTAACTAATTGTCCTAACTGCTGTTCTTTTGTCTACGTTAGTGAACTTAGGTAGGTATAATTTCATTCCGACTTTCATCCCTCTCCTTGAACCATTTGAAATATTCTTATTTCTCATGTAGAGACCTTTTTTTCAAAATCTATTTAACATTGCGATTACCTTCGAGAGAATGCCGAAATCTCGCCACAATAATCCTCGGAATTTTTGTTTCATGGTTATTATTACTTCATATTTCGACCCAAAATGCCTGAAACAGACACGTTTTGACCCATAGTTCTTACTTCAATCCGATCTTACGCTCAGTACTTTTGTGACAAGTCAGTGTTATAACTTTGTTGACTTTGTGCTCTCTTCTCGTTCTTTCGTTACGGTTCTAGGTCTGTTGGTGATATACATTTGGAGGGGAATAGTTTGGCTACTTGATTTCACTAGTTATGGTTAGTTCTGTAGCTATCTGTAGGTTTATGCATCTTTTAATCTGAGTGAGTGCGTTTGTCTTAGGGTTATAGGGTCTGGAGCCAGCGGTTATCACATTACTAAAATTTGTTTAATTGTAGTGTGCAAAATATTGAAAGGGAAACTTTGAATCTGGAAGAAGAAAAGGACGATGGTCCGAAGCAGTAATTAAGTAAACTAATGACGCAAAAATGAATAAACGGTAGTTTAAAGACAAGTAAACATAGATGGTAAGGTCCAATACAGGGATAGGATGGTCTGTTTCTGCTACCAACCTATAACATATGGCAGTGATAATAGTAAGTTAGACTAAAGAACATGGACGACCTTTGAACGAATCTTAAATGACCTTGAGACATATTAGGCAATCAGAAGACAGTTAACATACAGTAAAAATATATTATATAAAACTCAAAAATTAAAGAGGATACTGTTCTTTTACATGAATCAAAAACTTATCAAGGTCAGATATAGGTTCAGAAGTTCTAAAATCATAGTGCGTCCGCACAGGAACTCATCCATGTGGCTCCATAGTAGTCGACCTCTGGAACCATGATAAAGTCCCAAAAATTCTTTCAGCCTCGACCACATAGTTTCAGTGTTGTCGGTATGTTGGTATGGCTTAGGGTTTAAGATTAGGGTTAAAGATGAGACTATGAATTATGGACGACATTTGAGCGACGCTAGAGTGAATCTGAGAATGTAAACGTAATAACTAAGACTAAATGAGGGTTATAAACCCGTGTGAAGAATTCAAATTATGATTTACAGTTCATGGTTAAGTTTAGGAATTATACTTAGTGCTTTCATCACGAACTGACATCAGCTATAATGCCACAACTCTATCCAAATGTATAATTGAATTTTGCGCCAAAATCTTATGATAACTTATCTTGTAGACGCTTAATTGTCATGTTTTTTCTAAAATCCGTTGTAAACCAACCGTACGTAAGCGTCGGGTACCGAACTTAGCGCCGTGACCTTGAAAACCCGCGAAAGCTTCTGATTGGCTCGTCCATGTTCTTTGGTCTCGCCGTTGTAAACTCTCTTGAAGCTATCAGCTGAGAAGGCTGTTGTCACCCCGGTTAGGAGAGCACTCCAAATGAAATCAGCCACTAATGATGAAGAGTGGGTTTCTTCCTGAGTTTTATTCTCTGACATGCAGATTTTCAGGCGTTACCTCGCGGACCGTGGTGGTAGTGCTTTGGTAGTATGCTTTTGTTGGTGTTGCTTGGCGTATTTACTATCCCTTATTCTACTATCAGGTCACCTATTTTTTCCCGCAGCCCAACAAAAATAATTCAAAATGTTGTGGCCTTCCTTCGTAAAATTTGTTCCTCAGCCCTGTTACCCACTTCGTTTCCTCTTCTCTTCATTTATTCGAATAGATATCTTTTCTATAGAGAGAGCGAGGATGCACTAACGTCATTAACTTCGAGCTTAGGTCGTGCGGATGTTTTGTAGTGCTAAAAATATTTCTGGGGTGATAGCACCAAGCCGTCTTCGTAAAAAATGAAGAGTTGCATTTGCTTTGACTGCATCCTCAGTATGGTTTGTGTTGGTATTCAAACAAACCTAAGTAATATGATACTCAGCCAACTAGTTTGGGTCGCGTAAATTCTTTACTCATCTTCTAATCATGAAGATGTTATCGCTAGGCATCCATTTCGTATCTCTTTTTATTCTCGTTAGTTTTACATTTTTGCTCGTTTCCATTTCTTGACTTTTGTAGTTCTCTTAGGCATCCTGATCCAATGAACTGTAATGTGACGTCCTACGTTTTTGTATTTCATTTCAGTTTTATATTATTCGAGGCTGTTCACATTTCTTCTCCAACTGGTTAGTAACTGATTATCATGGGCAAAAAACAGCATCAAAAAGATAAACTGTAAGTTGACTTTTTAATTATTTAATTGTACACATGTGTAATGAAGTTATATTACATGTACAGAGTGGAGTACATTGTATGGTGGAAAACGTGCTACTGAGAGTGGTAGACAGTTTAAACGTCTTCCATTTCACTGTTGCAGGTGAGTAGGGGATTTATCATAACTACCTTTGGTTGTTGTTTTTTCTCACTTAAGCATCTCATTTCAACCTTTTTTAAACCCATATTGTACAAAAGAGGGGATAGTTTTCGACTTAGAGTAAGTCAATCAAACAATTAAAATGTAATTTACAGGAATATCCTACCATTTCTGAAAAAGCATGGTATTAATCCTGTTACTGGGTTGGTAAGTAAATTAGCCTTCTACTTCAATACTTTTCCCTAATTGTTTTTCCTCTGTTTTTTGTAGAAAATGAAAATGAGTGAATTAATCAAGTTAAATTTTCATCGAAATTCTGATGGGAAATTTCATTGCCCTGTAACATTCAAAGTATTTAATGAAAATACACACATTGTTGCAATTAAGCCAACAGGGAATGTATACTCTTTCGATGTAATGTTGATTTTTAAATTATTTTAGTAATTAAATATACTTGCACATATATTTCCAGGCCGTTCAACGTTTGAATTTAAAAGCGAATAATTTCCTTGACTTACTCAATTCTGAATCATTTACAAAAGATGATATCATCACAATACAAGATCCTACACAACTAGAAAAGTTTAATATTTCCGCTTTTTATCATGTAAAAAATAAAGAAGAAAAGAAAAGTTAGTCAAGATAATTTTATTATTAATCAATTCATCATGATATTTTGTTTAGATGAAGGCAATGTAGTAGTAATACGTTCGTTAAATCAAGAAACCAAGGAAACTTTAGCTGAATTACCGAAAGAAATTTCAGTACCAGACTATATGTATTCAACTAGGAAAAATTCACTAGACACAGGAAAAAAGCGTGACGTTTTTAATACAGTAAACAAGCACAATTTTATTGTTACCACTTATCTCTTAATTCATCCTTTTAGGCTACTTATTCAACTGGTCGTGCAGCGGCTTCACTTACGTCAACTGTTATGGAACCAGTAACAAAAATTGAACCGGGTTTGTTTCAAAATTCACCTAACCGATAAAACTAATATGTTCCAATTTTAGCGATTCTCGAAGATGATGTAGTCCGATACAAATATGTGAAAAAGAAAGGCTACGTCAGTTTAGTTACATCACACGGAAAGTTGAACCTTGAGTTGCATTGTGATCTGGTCCCGAAAACGTGTGAAAATTTTCTACGTCATTGTTCTTCAGGTTACTATAATGATACAAGTTTTCATAGACTAATTCGTTACTTTATTGTATGTTCAGTTTATTGCTTGTGAATAAAGTTCATTATGGTGTTGTTTTTAGGTTCAGGGCGGTGATCCAAGTGGCACTGGGTTTGGTGGTGACTCAGCATGGGGTGGATCTTTTGCAGACGAGTTCGTTCCTAATTTAAGTCATGATACACGTGGTGTTGTATCTATGGCTAATTCTGGACCGAATACTAATCGATCTCAGTTGTAAGTAAAAATAATACATTTTATTCAAAATATTTTTCAGCTTTATTACTTTCCGAAAGTGCAAGCATTTGGATCGCAAGCACACTGTATTCGGCAAGTATGTCCCGTAACACTGATCGTATATATATAATAATTAAAATCTAGGGTTGTTGGAGGTTTAGATTTTTTGGGAAAAATTGAAATGATGGAAACCGATAAAGACGATCGACCTTTGGTAGGTGGAGTATATTTATCTTGTTTGTAATATTTCGTCGTTTGATACTTGTCTACTTTACAATCGATTGATCACTGTGTGGTGATCAGTCGTGTGTGTCAGGTCCTTCTTAGTGCAGATCGGATCTTATCAACCAAGTTGCAACATGGTCACTAGTGTAGGTGACTCGATATTGCGTGCACTATGTTAGGATGAGATGGTTGTTGGAGGTAGTCTACAGGAAACCCTAGACCTAGGTTCAGTGCTATTTCGGTTGATAGGATTCAATATGCACTAAGAATGATCTAACACACCTCCGGCACAGTCATCGCCGGTGTGCCACCTGGCGTCCTCCCTCTGCATCCCAAGCCTGGACTCAGATTGATCACATCGCGATCAGCTACCGCTGGCGTGGTTGTGTACAAGACTGCCGCTCCTTTTGGAGTACCTATCTGGAGTCTGATCATGCCCTGGTCTGCGCCAATCTCACCTTACTTTTCAGTGGCCGAAGAATTGACCACCACCAACGGATTGATGTTAGTAAACTGGCTGCAACTTCTGTTGCAAGTAAGTATCGAGCGGAGCTAGCCTCTAGGCTAGCTACCTCCCCACCGAAAAGTATAGATGAGCATTGGTTGCATCTTCACGACGCCATGAAAATGGCGAGTAAAGCCGCTTGCGGCTTCGCGAAACGTCCCACTTACAAGCACTGGTTTTCTTCTGGCTCCTTACAACTGATGGAAGCCCGTCGGTCTACTCCGGGTGACCGTGAGTTTGACCACAAACGAAGGCTGTTACGTAATGAAATCGGGCAAAGCTTGCGTAAGGACCGGGAAGCCTGGTGGTCGGAGCGTGCTAATGAGATGGAAGCAGCAGCTGCATCTGGTAACTGCCGGAAGCTCTTCCAACTCATCCGAGCCACTGGCAGCAAGAAGTCTGGTGTGAGTGAAACAATCTACGAGGATGACGGGATGCCAATCACTAACATCTGTCGACGTCTTGGACGATGGGCGGAATTTTTCGAAGGGCAGTCCAACTGGCCTGCTGCTCCGGCAACATCAACCAGCTTGTTCTGCCCCCCATGGCCGGTGACGACTGATCCACCAAACGAGGCGGAAGTCCTCAAGGAACTCCAACTCTTGAAACGTTATAAATCACCTGGCCCAGATGACTTACCTCCGGCTCTTTTTAAGAATGGTGATTTTCTGGCTAAGAAACTAATTGAGTTATTTACAAAGGTCTGGGAGCTAGAGAGTGTTCCAACGTCATGGAATGAGTCGATAGTTGTCCTTATCTTTAAAAAGGGTTCACGTCGTTCCTGTAACAACTTTCGGGGGATGAGTCTATTTCTGATTGCGTCCAAACTATTGGCTTCTGTCCTTCTTCGTAGGTTGTTTAAAACCCGAGAACGATTGACTAGCGAGGAGCAGGCTGGTTTTCGTTCTGGTCGAGGATGCATTGATCACATCTTCACCCTCCGCCAAATGTTAGAACACCGTCATACTTATCGCAGGCCAACAATCGTAGTGTTTCTTGGTATCAGGGCCGCCTTCGATTCGTTCGATAGGACTGTTCTCTGGGATTGTCTATTGAAGAAGGGTGTGCCTGAGAAGTTTATTAACATTTTAAAGGCCCTGTACACGAACACCTCAGGCAGGGTGAGGGCATACAACCACCTTTCTCCCTTGTTCCATTCAAACAGCGGGGTTAGACAGGGTTGCCCGATCTCACCATTCCTCTTGGTGGTGTGGATCTGTTGCCTGAAGAAATACTTCTCGGCCTTGAGTATGCGGATGATATTGTCTTACGGTGCGATAATGCCCAAGCCATGCAATCCGCACTTAATCAGTGTCCGCAGGTACGGTATGCGATTTGCACCTTCAAAGTAAAAAGTGCTCCTACAAGACGCAGGATTCTAATCCTGTACTCACCCTGGATGGTGAGCAGATTGAAGTAGTTGAGAAGTTCGTGTATCTAGGTAGCTACATAAGTGTTGGAGGTGGCGTGAGTGATGAGATCGACGAACGTATAGTGAAAGCCAGAGCGGTTTATGCCAATCTGGGTCATCTTTGGCGCCTTCGTAATGTTAGTCTGGCTGTAAAAGGTCGGATCTACAACGCGTCGGTGAGAGCAGTTTTGCTCTATGCTTGTGAAACCTGGCCTCTCCGAGTTGAGGATATTAGATGACGCCCTGTGTTCGATCATCGTTGTCTCCGAAGGATTGCTGACATCCAGTGGCAACACCATGTTAGTAATGCAGAGGTTCGGCATCGTGTGTTCGGGCGCAGAGACGATAATTCAATTGGTGTCACCATCTTGAAACACCGACTTCGGTGGCTTGGACATGTTTTACGAATGTCGTCCCAGAGACTTCCGCGTCGTGCATTATTTGCCGACCCTGGGACTGGTTGGAGAAAGCGGAGAGGAGGTCAGTGTATGACATGGTGTCGTGGTATGAAAGAAAGCTGCAAAGGGCTAGCTTCTGTTGGTCCTTCACGACTCCCTGGCTGGGGTCAGAGACATGGTGCATCACAGTGGCTAGAGACGTTATCAGATATGGCTCAGAATAGAAGCCAGTGGCGATCCTGCTGCAACCTTCTTTTACTTTCTACATAAAGAATGATTCTAACTTTCCTAACTGAAAGAGTTATCTGGTTGTACATTTCACTCCCCCTTATCTTTTCATCCCTTCTCTTCCTACTTTCATTATTTTGTGTGGCGCATATGTACCTGGTGCCCTTTTGTACCAATATATATGTGTTTAAATAAATAATAATAAATAAATTGATCACCACCCATTGATCAACCGATTGTAAATACATCTCAATTCTACAGGAGGCCAGTAGCGGCCCAGATAGCCCAGTGGTAACGTTTCTGACTGTGAAGCTAAGTGACACGGGATCTTATTCGTCAGGGAGCATCATTTCCCTCAGGATTACAGGTACACCTTGCTGACGAGTGCCAAAATAGCACGAAATCTAGGTCCAGGGTTTCTTGTTGACTACCTTCAACCACCATCTCACTTGTCTACTTTATTGTATAAAAACTGAAAATATCGATGGTTACTGTGATTTCGCATAAAATAACTAGGCGATTCAACACAAACAACTTCAACTTTAGAAACTGACGTCTATCAGTTCTGAACCAATGGATCAGGCTACTAGTTCACAGTTCTACCAAAAGTGATTAAACTCTTACTTTCTAAACAAAATCGTCAAACCCCTCAGTAGAAAACGTCTACTCATATAGTCACCACGAATAAATGTATGTGATTTAAGTTATGTATTATCTACTGAACAGTCAGTGCCTAGCAAACTCATCGTTAACTATACTGTTATGACATTTGCCCTTATTAATATAGCATGTAATAATGTCGCCAATTAGAACACTGACTTATTGACCGGACCGATGACGTATAAACCAATACGAATAGCCTAGAGTTCTTATTGGACCTCCGAGACAGTGGCTTTTCTACTATCCCAGCCTATTCAGTACAGAACACCAATATCAACCTCCGTCATATGAATCGTATATTTCAGAAATACTTGGTTTATACACAAACAAATCAGATTACATCACACTATAAAATAGAAAATAACAATTGTACAATATCAAACCGGAGAGTGTCTGTGATTGTGAGACTGTTACTGATAAATACAGAATAACTTAAGAATAGTAAATCATATGATAATATTCAATAGGCCAAATAAAGGCTTATAATAAAAGGAATATGAATATACATATAACGTAGTAACTTAATCGTTATACAATAAGAATATATATGTGATAACGATGCATAAAGAATTCCTGGTGGTTATCATTCATTTATTCTTCGTTAGGAAATAACACATACACTTTGTACAATCGACAATAAGAGTTGGAGAGAGCTCTAATTATTCAACAGTAGGAAAAGCAGGTGGATACAACGAAGTCGCTAGTTTTATGGGCTTTTGAAGATAAAAGTTCATTAGTGCTACGAAAGGATTTACAGTGGAAACATCAACAAAAGTAACGATCCATTCTTTGTATTGTTTGTTTGAATCTTTCGATTGGTGTTTGAGATTGCAGTTGATAAGTCTCCTATACTGGGTTCGAGTCTCGGAGTGATCATCAACTCTGGGATGCATATACATCTAGCCGATGAATCCCAAGTGGGACGAAATGTGCGTCTCGGGTTCCACTATTAGCTACTACCCATCTCTGCTTACAAAAAGTAACAATTATTCCTGTCTCAAGAAGCATTTCACTTAAGTTCGCTACACAGTCACACATTTGCAGGTAGCATACGTCCCAACGAAACGGCATGTTTGCTGAACCATTTCAGTATGAAATACTAATACAAAGCATTGGAGTCAACCTAATCAGACATTGTTTTCAGATTTACGTGTATAAATGTTGTTGAATAACAAAAACGCACTCTTGTTTTCCGGTGGTTTTATTAATACACCTCAAACATCTTTCCACCTCGTCCGGTTTTCACAGCTTGGGAGTATCACTGGCCTGCATACAAAAACTGACTCTAAGCTACGAGCACAAGGACTTGTGGGATTTCTTTATTTCGTGAGGAACTTAGTATAGCTCTACAAAATCACATCTTTTTAATATATTGCTAATTATCCATCATTTCAACTTGTTTGGTTGGATGAACAGATATTGTCTTTCGGTTATATCTTATCTGTGATTAGGAAGATATACAAATCATAAATTGTGAAGTTTATGTCGATCCATTCAAAGATGTTGATGAAATGTTAAGTAAAGAACGTGCTAATTACAGTGAAGAAATAAACATCGATAACGCTGATAAAATTGTATATCCAAAGCCAGGCAATCGCCGGGAGGAGGAAGCTTTGGAAGCTGCTGAACGTGCTAAACGCAACAAACAAGATGGTAAGTGTTACCGCGCCGAAGATGTGTTAGGCTAATAAAAACTGTTATTCTCATATGATGTTCACAATTTGATGCCCTTTAGTCACTAAAATAGATAAAATCATCCTTAATATAAGCAGGTGTTGTATTTGATCTATCGCCATTTTCCCAAGCCATTCATGTAGTATAGTGTGGCCACGCATATATAGCCTCTGCCAGGGAATTCTTACTCACTGCCTTATCGTGATGTTCACGAAATTGAGAGGACGAAAAGCGAATGTCCGAGGCTCTAACCGGGTTGATGGACACGACGCATCCACCTAGAGGAGTTGGAAAACCCTGATTCCAAACCAATGGTGCACATGGGCTCCAGGATCCTGATGAGACAAATGACGTATGAACCAATTGTTGGTCACTACCTACCATGGAACTGCATCTCCTCACGATGCTCCACTATCTTGTAGGTCAGACCTTTAGGTCAAAGGCTCGTGTGACCCCCTAAGTAAACCAACCCGTTTCGGTCTGGGCACCCGAGCAGTATCACAACCCTCACACAAATCGAATGAGATTTGTGCGGCGCATATATATCTGGTGCTTCCTTGTACCGATATTTATGTGTTTAAATAAAATTACATGCCCAACTATTGAATTGTATTCAATTCGCTGTAAACCATAGAATCGACCATTCTACGCTCACGAACCAATCACAGATCGCAAAAGACGTAAAATACAATCATTTGAGTTTGGAATAATATAAAATCCATTGACTGTCTTTTCTTATGTCCTGATCGGAAGTTTGGGACAAGACTTTTAAGCAGGGCAATCACCGTTGGCATGTACCGTAGTTGTGGGAACTAAAGTTATTTTCGTAAGAGAAAAATACAACTTGGCGTGAACGTTTCAGAAGTAATTTCCAGCTTGTGATGATCAATTTTCTTTAGTATTCAATAAGCCGGTGTTTCACTTAAAACCCTGAAAATCTTACCAAAACAAAATTCATATTAGAATAAAGCTGATAAATCCTCGGCAAATACCTCGACTTCGAGCTCCAATCACCATGTAGTAAAACACCTCTGTGTGGTAATGGTTTTGAATAGGAAAAGTAATTTCGTAATTGGATTGTTGAGTTCTTATTAATGTATAAACTTGATCTGTCTCTACACACTAGCTGACTGACTTCTCACTCGAATGCTACATTTCTGGTAATCTCTGTTGTTTTATATTTCCGCACTTTCCCATCCGAAACTGATTAATGGTCTGGGGTAAATCCGATTTATACATCCGTGAGAAGAGATGATAAACAGTAGCTGGATAACCAAACAAAAATGACACAACTCACTCGCTTGACAAAACCACACTCAAGTAACATTAATCCATTTGAGAATCGCTGTGGTACGAAGTTATACCAGTAGCGGACAGATTATATGCTTCATGTTTACCTAAAGCTTACATTCATAATGCTTAGTCTGAAAATTAAATCACAAGATGTGGCTGCGATCATATGACGCAAGCCTTCTTTGCTTGTACAAATATCATACATGTGTTGAAATCGTAGTAATCGTTATAAGCACGTCTGCTCTGTTGATGTGACTAAAACCTGTAACCGTATGTAATCCGTGTTAATGAAAGACGATTCTCCTCTTAATTCTAGTGATCATAAGGGCAATTCGTATGAATCAAAAGACTTATTGCTTTATATTATATCAGTACAACAGTCAAAATCGTTACTCTTAATTAAGGAAACGGAAACATAACGTTGATATCAAAAATATGAGTAAAAATCAAGCAACTAAACACTACTGTCACTAGTTTTCATATGGTTTTCTGTATGACTTTCTAAATATCATTATGATTTACTTTCAGGAATTGCAAAACAAGTGTATCGAACAGGTGTTGGTAAATTTATTCATGATGTAGATCAACTGGACATCAAAGCTATAACCAATAAACACGGTAAAGATATTGATTCTAGTCTACAAATGAATGAAGATGTTTTACGCAAGAAGCAGAAAGTTTTATTAAGGTCACATTTAACTGACTTCTCTTCATGGTGATATTATTTTCTCAACGTATTTTTGTATATTATCAAAAAAATATTTTTCCTTACCAAATAGTGTTTTGTTGTTTTAAGTGATTCACGTCTACATAGCATCTTAACAGTTGGAAGTTTTCCAAAAATTGAAGTGAGACTGCTGTAGAGTTTTATATCCCTTCTCAATAATACTTAAAAATATTTAAGATTATGCACACGCTGAATTAGCG
The DNA here is from genome assembly GCA_944470415.2 of Schistosoma rodhaini. Lineage (NCBI taxonomy): Eukaryota > Metazoa > Platyhelminthes > Trematoda > Strigeidida > Schistosomatidae > Schistosoma > Schistosoma rodhaini. The sequence goes on from OX104037.1 coordinate 40,026,121, forward strand.
GTAAATTGTTACCTAAAACTTCGGAAACACGTTTTTAATTTCATTTCGGTCGATTTATAAAATACATGCTGCGTATTGTAGCCCACTGGGAACATGTTCAATAATTTCAAATTCTGCTCACAGGACTAACGGACCTATACACAATTTTTACAACAGAGGTTTTATGTACACATTAAACACCTAATCATGTGATAAACACAACCTCTCGATTATCCAACAAACGGAAAGAAACCAGATATTGGCTAAAAAAGAACAGAGTAGACAAATAGTGGAATCCAGGAGGTGCGTTTCACGCTATTTGCGACTCGTCAATTGGACGTACTTGCATCTTAAAATTGATGCTCACATCGATACTCGAACCCATCCTATATCACTTTAAACTAGCTACTGAGTTGGGTTGCCCACTAACTTGATCAACAGGTATAGTGTTTTTATTTAGTATGATTTTGATTATTAATTTATTTGAACACAAATATTGGTACAAGGAGGTACCGGATATATATGCACCACACAAAACAATAAGAATGAGAAGAGAAAAAGAAGGTAAGGTGCGTATAAGAAAAGAAATCACAGATTAGTGTATGTTAGTGTAATAATAATGGGGGAAACGGAAAGGTACAGCCAGAAGGATTTTATTCAGTTAAGGACGTTACAGCCATTTTTATGAAGAAAGTAAGAGTAGGTTACAGCAGGATTTCACTGCTTTCTATTCTGAGCCATATTTGATAACGTCTCTAGCCACTCTGTTACACCATGTCTCTGACCCCAGCCAGGGAGTCGTGAAGGACCAACGGTCCTTTGCAGCTCTCTTTCATGCCACGACACCATGTCATACACTGACCTCCTCTCCGCTTTCTCCAACCAGTCCCAGGGTCGGCAAATAATGCACGACGCGGAAGTCTCTGGGACGACATTCGTAAAACATGTCCAAGCCACCGAAGTCGGTGTTTCAAGATGGTGACACCAATTGAATTATCGTCTCTGCGCCCGAACACACGATGCCGAACCTCTGCATTACTAACATGGTGTTGCCACTGGATGTCAGCAATCCTTCGGAGACAACGATGATCGAACACAGACAGACGTCTAATATCCTCAACTCGGAGAGGCCAGGTTTCACAAGCATAGAGCAAAACTGCTCTCACCGAGGCGTTGTGGATCCGACCTTTTACAGGCAGACTAACATTACGAAGGCGCCAAAGATGGCCCAGATTGGCATAAACCGCTCTGGCTTTCATTATACGTGCATCAATCTCATCACTCACGCCACCACCAGCACTTATATAGCTACCTAGATACACGAACTTCTCAACTACTTCGATCTCCTTACCATCCAGGGTGAGTACAGGATTAGAATCCTGCCAGTCTTGTAGGAGTACTTTGCACTTGGAGGGTGCAAAGCGCATACCGTACCTGCGGACACTGATTAAGTGCGGATTGCATGGCTTGGGCATTATCGCACCGTAAGACAATATCATCCGCATACTCAAGGTCGAGAAGTATTTCTTCAGGCAACAGATCCACACCACCAAGAGGAATGGTGAGATCGGGCAACCCTGTCTAACCCCGCTGTTTGAATGGAACAAGGGAGAAAGGTGGTTGTATGCCCTCACCCTGCCTGAGGTGTTCGTGTACAGGGCCTTTAAAATGTTAATAAACTTCTCAGGCACACCCTTCTTCAATAGACAATCCCAGAGAACAGTCCTATCGAAGGCGGCCCTGATACCAAGAAACACTACGATTGTTGGCCTGCGATAAGTATGACGGTGTTCTAACATTTGGCGGAGGGTGAAGATGTGATCAATGCATCCTCGACCAGAACGAAAACCAGCCTGCTCCTCGCGAGTCAATCGTTCTCGGGTTTTAAACAACCTACGAAGAAGGACAGAAGCCAATAGTTTGGACGCAATCAGAAATAGACTCATCCCCCGAAAGTTGTTACAGGAACGACGTGAACCCTTTTTAAAGATAAGGACAACTATCGACTCATTCCATGACGTTGGAACACTCTCTAACTCCCAGACCTTTGTACATAACTCAATTAGAAAATCACCATTCTTAAAAAGAGCCGGAGGTAAGTCATGAAGTAGGAATAGAGGAAGATAAGTTACGTAGTATATAAAAAAATAATAATAAAAGTAAAAATAGTGAAATTGAATGTTATCTAGTGAATTGTCTGAATTCTAATTGAAGCGAGCGTAGTATTTCGTGCAGTAATTGTATGAGGGCTGTAATACTGCCCGGGTGCCCAGACCGAAACAGGTGGTTTTCTTAGGGGGCCACAACCGAAACCTTTGACCTACAGGTCTGATCCACAAGGCAATGAAGCATCGTGAGGAGATGCAGTCCCATGGTAGCCGGTGACCAACAATAGGTTCATACTTCATTTGTCCCATCAGGGTCCTGGAGCCCATATACACCATTGGTTTGGAATCAGGGTTTTCCAACTCTCCTAGATAGACTGGTCGTGTCCACCAACCCGGTTAAAGCGCCGGACATTCGCTTTTCGTCCTCTCAATTTCATAAAAAACATCAATGCCACGAGAAGGCAGTGAGTAGGACTTCCCTGGCAGAAGCTGTATACGTGTGAGAGCAATCAGAGAGAGAAGGTGGACCCTCCTCACTCTCAGCCGAACCAGGTGATTTGAGGGAACTCTCGTGTCGATGATATGTAGGAGTGAATCTCGACCAGTCTCTGTTGGCACTGTAGGTCCTGTTTGGACTACCTAAAAGTAGCCATTCTTTACAAGTTTTATAGGATAGCTGGCAGTGGAATCCAAGAAATTCATAAGATAACCCGTCAGGTTTGTGAAGAGAGGTCCCGATCTAGAGTCTAAATGTAGTCATCAACACTAGGATACAGCTGATGAGTTTCGGAATACTTCAGATCTGTTGACCAGACGCTAACAGCAAAATTTTACTTTGTGAGAGAACAAACCAGATTCCAGTGGAGGAAGAATCGCTGGAAGTGGATAGAACACAAATTGAGGAAATCACCCAACCCTCACTTGGAATCCTCAAGGCCAAAGAACACAATACGCCGAGAAACGGAAACAGATATGAGAAGAATGAGCAACAGTTGGATAGAACTAGAAAGGAGGGCCCAGAACAGAGTGGGTTAGAAAATGCAAGTCGGCGGCTAATGCTGGGTGACAGGCGTAAAATAAGTATATATATATATATATATATATATATATATATATATATATATATATAATGCTGAGAAATCCCTTTTGGAATAACTCAGTAGTGTTGCTTATAGCTGTCAAACAGTTGATTCACCTTACTAAACTTGGTATTAGATATATGCATTATATGGAAACTAAGACGACTTCATGACTGCTGATACAACAGTAAATGAAAAAAGGTTCAAATGTACGACTGAACAACTTCAAAACATAAAATCATTAATCGTTGAGACATATCATTTTTTCAATAATAAACTACAATAACCATTACTAAATATATTACACAATCAAATAATATACTATTTGAAATTGACCCTTTTAAATAATATATTAGTTTAATCTTACAAATTAAGGAAATTAGAAAAACAAACAAACAAATAACAAACTTAAAATGAACATGAAAAGAAATAGAACAAGAAATTAGTCTAAAATAGTAAAAGGGAAATAACATTTAACATATTAAATATTGTCTGTAATTTGTGAATTCAACAACATAGGATATTGATACATTCGTGAATAGACAGTATTTGTAATTGAATTCAAAATTTGTCCAATAAGATTTTCCACTGTAGATTCAAAACATCTGTGATAAAGCAATAGAAAATATAAGAAGGCGGTTTTGTGGAGATATCAGTAATTTTTTTTATATAGTTGAGATCATGAGTCGATTGAAACTAGACCACCATGGAAAACCTGGATGCACTGGATCGCCGTTTCGTCCTATTGTGAGACTCCTCAGTGGCAGTGCGCATCCATGATCCCGCCTCGCGAGATTCGAACCCAGGACCTACGAGTTTCGCGCCATAATATTTAACCTACAGGCCACTGAGCCGGCAACCGACGGTGTTAATGTCTAACTTCAACCAATCCAGTAACCAGTGGAGTTCAACCAGGTCTGTTGAGAAAGATCAACTCCCTGAAGACATTGGTGAATGGTTGCTCGATTTCGTGGATTGCTTGAAGTTAGACACTAACACCGTTGGATGCCGGCTAAGTGGCCTAGCGGTTAAGTACTCCGGCGCGAGATTGGTAGGTCCTGGGCCCGAACCTCGCGAGACGGGATCGTGGATACGTACTGCTGCGGAGTCCCACAACAGGACGAGACAGCTGTCCAGTGCTTCTAGGTTTTCCATGGTGATCTAGTTTCAATTAACTCATGATCTCAACTATATAGAATAGAAAATAGTAAAGCAATTATTCAATGAAGAAAGTATGAATGAGTAGCAAATATACACTATGTATGAAGGTATTTACAAAAAACCTCATTAATGTATAAATAGATTGGAAATTGTAATATAAATCGTCTTTTTTTTAAGAAGAAAACAATACAAACAATGAAAATATTTACAAATTCACCAAAAATATTCTTACTTCAAATTATTTGGATGAATACCATGTTTAATCTCTTTGAGAATGTCATCAATACACGCTGGGATTTGATTCATATACCGATGATCAGATAAATTCTACATTTTATTTATATGATAAATGAATAATTTCAAATATTAAATTGAAATTGTAACTTACACTTAAATGTATGAGAATAGAAATAAGCTTAGCAACAAGATCCAATTTCTCTTCATCAATTAATTTATATGTCTGAAAAAAGAAATTTTTTTTTGTTTTAATGAACTTAATGAAAAACTACAGCTTTTTATTACAAGGTGAGTTACTGTTAATGTTTGTTAACAAGTATAAAATAGCTTATAAAAGCACCCCAGCCTATGGAATGCAATTTTAAAAAGAAAATGGTCCATTCTAAGATTTAAAAAAGTGGCATTATTTATGATGGAGTAATCTCTTCCATCCTGGAAACTCATCTTGAATTACATCTACATGGAGATCCAATTTGGGGAAGATATGAATAAAATCCAGAGTCTACTAAAAAACCTTGGGTAATGTAGATACGTTCAAGACGTGTGTCTCTCGCATTAAATACAAATTTTTCCTTTGTGACTGGTCTTCGTCATCGCCTAGATTGATTGTAAGGTATAGAGTCCCGACCGTTGCTGCTACCTTGATGTGGTGGTCGGACTTGCCTATCGTGATGATCCAATCGAGCTATACTGGCTGGAACAATCGTTCCTCAAGGTCCTACTATGCCAGGCAGGTCGGTTGAAGAGCGGTGAGAATAAAAGCAGCAAACCCAATGTCCGAAGGCGAAGTCATACTGCTGACTGTACAGAGGTGTGACAGCAGTAAGGTGTTTCCTTCAGACAACCAGCATGACAGCGATGCTGCCTTCCCACAACGAGGGGTGAGGTTAGAAAAGGTCGACCCTAAAAATGAACACCTCGCCTTATCCCACCGGGAAGTGATAACTGCCCTCATACCTCTAACAGCACTCAAGACCACTGTATTCATAATCAATCTACTACTATTTCTTCTACCTTGACTTTCAACACTAAACTTCATCTTTCGGTTTCTTCCTCAAGTGTCACCATGGCCAACGATTCTAGTGCGTGAAACGCCGACCCAGGGCTACTAAAACCTCGCTCCAAACTACACATTGGAGCCTTCAACGTACGTACCCTATGCCAAATCGGTCAACAGGCCTCCTTAGCTAAAACTCTAGAATCTCGTACCATTGATGTATGCTGTGTCTTCGAAACACGCATACAGGATCCTAGTGTGGTCATTCACTTGACCTCACCTCGCCAAAATGGACAGCCAACGAAATACACCCTCCGTGTATCTGGCGACCCGTTGGCTAGTTCTCGTGGACTTGCAGGTGTAGTCATAGCACTTGGAAGGATAGGGACACACGTCGTTGCCTTTTCGTCGTTTCTGCCTATGCTCCCACTGACTGCAGCCATGATGAAGTGAAAGATGACTTTTACAGAGAGCTCTCTGAGCTTCTTCAGAAAACTAAGTGCTCAGACATAGTACTCATAGCGGGTGACTTTAATGCCCAGGTAGGCAGCTTAAACCAAGCGGAAAGACATTAAGGTGGGTGTTTTAGTATTCCGGCTCAACGAACCGATAATGGGGATCGTCTGTTGCAACTATGCTCAGACAATCGTTTATTTTTAGCAAGCACTAATTTTAAGCATAAATAGAGACATCGTCTAACATGGCGACCACCTGCACCAAACCAACGATGGACTCAAATAGACCATATTGTCATCAGTCATCGTTGGAGAGGCTCAAAAGAAGATTGTCGCTCGTATTGGAATACTTGTTTAGACTCTGATCACGCTTTAATACGAGCGCGCATTTGTCTGCGCCTCAATGGAAGCAGGAAAAGTACACTAAGAAGACCCATTAGGATTGAACTGGAGGACGAGAAAGCCAAATGCGAATTCCAGAAACAACTAAGTTAACATCTAGGCAGTTCTGTAAACGAGACTGACTCAGATACTGCCTGGAAAGACATACGAACAGCTGTGGAAACAGCAGTTACATTTATTAGTCATTTAAACCATAGGGCTCCAAAAAACCAATGGATTTCTTCTAAGTCTATTTCACTGATGGATTCGCGTGAACTCATCCCATCAGGCTCTGAACATGACGAAGAGCGTAAAGAAATTAGATCTGGGTTAACTAAAAGCCTAAGGAACGATCGTGAGCAGTGGTGAGCAACGAAAGCAAAAGAGATGGAAAAGGCAGCGGCTGTAGGCAACACCAGACAACTATTCAGACTAATAAAAGAAACCGGAATTAAGAAGTCAAGTGTAAGTGAGACAATCTCCGAAAAAGACGGAATTCTTATCTGCTCTTAACCCAAACGTTTAGAACGATGGGCCGAACACCTTAAGGAGCAGTTTAGCTGGCCTTCAGCTACTGCACAACTACTCACTATTCCCAGAAAACCTGAATGGAACATTGAAGTAGGCCCCCCCCACCCTACTTGAAGTTCAAAAGGTTATAAGTAACCTGAAAGGAGAAAGAATAGCTGGCCGAGATGGATTGGCTCCAGAGGTCTTTAAATATGGTGGTCCAGTTTTAGCGATTAGGCTGACTAATATTCTGACTAAAATCTGGGAGACGGACATAATCCCATCTGACTGGTCACAATCTCTGATTGTCCCAATATATAAGAAGGGGCCAAAATCATCCTGTGATAACCATAGAGGTATTAATCTGACTTACATAGCATCTAAAATACTAGCCTCAATAATTTTCGGGCGCCTAACTAAGACTCGTGAACTGCAAAGACGAGAAAATCAGACTGGCTTCAGACCTGATCGTGGCTGTACCGACCACCATTCGTCAAGTTTTAGAGCACAGGCATGCTTATCGGCGCCCGACAATGATAGTTTTCCTTGACTTGAAAGCAGCATTTGACTCTGTAGACTGAAAGGTTCTGTGGCAGTGTCTGTCATTAAAAGGTGTACCTGAGAAGTACATAAACCTTGTGAAGGCTCTTTACTCGAACACTACCAGTTGAGTGAGAGCTTATGGCGAACTGTCATATGATTTTACAACCTCAAGTGGTGTCCGTCAAGGCTGTCCACTATCCCCCTTTTTGTTTAACTTCATTATAGACCTGTTGCTGGAAATAACACTCTCCTCGACTGAATTTTCAGGAATTGATCTTTTACCAGGAGGTTCACTTGCGTCAACACCTGAACTAAGGATAGGAAGCGAAGTAGTCGAACGCGTCGACAACTTTACTTATCTTGGAAGTCTGATCAGCCCTAATGGGTTGGTGTCTGACGAAATCTCAGCACGGATTCGAAAAGCTCGTTTGGCTTTTGCCAACTTACGTCACCTATGGCGAAGACGAGATATCCGTCTATCAATTAAGGGACGAGTATACTGCGCAGCCGTTCGCCCTGTTCTACTTTGCGGCTGCGAAACATGGCCATTAAGAGTAAAAGATACTCGTAGGTTACTAGTATTTGACCACAGATGCATTAGAAATATTGCTCGCATCTGCTGGGATCACCGGGTAAGTAATAGTGTGGTTAGACGCAGGGTATTAGGGAACGATGGTAAATCAGTTGATGAGTTGATTAATTTTCATCAACTGAGATGGTTGGGCCACGTGTTACGTATGCCTGAACACCGATTACCACAACGCGCAATGCTGGCTATTATTGGGGATGGCTGGAAGAGAGTTAGGGGCGGCCAAACTAAAACATGGCATCAGTGCTTGAAGTCACTAACTTCTAGTCTGAGCCATGTTGGTAGATGCAGATAACTTGGTTGGGGTCCGTGTGACTATCGTAACCAATGGTTGGAGACTCTAGGTGACATGGCTGAGAATCGGTCACAATAGCGTAGGTGTATACACTCTCTGTCTTCCCTTAAACCTTGAGATTAAAATTGCTTCATAACTTTTTTCCTTCCTATACTATATCCTTATACACAACCTATCTTTTATATACTACCACCACTAAATTAACTACTTCTATGAATCCGGTGTTCATCTTGTTGTGCTAACGAGGTATGGTAACTTGGACCGATGCATAAATGTGCCTGGTCCTACGTTGTAACTGACTGACTGAAGGTATAGAGTATGTAGATATTATCCTGGATCACTTAGCAAGCTGAATGATAATATCGAAATGAGACCTAAGCAATCATATATATATATATATATATATATATATATATATATATATATATAATGTGAGACTCAAAAATATATGATTTTAAGTTAGCTGTCATGATAGCGAAAGTATCATTGTAGTAACATTTAATGTTAACTATCAGATCCGACTTTTGTACTAACATCCCATTGGGCTTCGAAACAACATGAAGTCCAACGAAAAAAGATATAAATGGAGCATATCCTTTGAGACAAAAACAAAATAAGATTGGTTCAACAAAGCATTTAAATCCCTGGACAGTAACCGGACTAAGATCGTTTAGTCAGTAACAGATCATATGATACATGAGACCTTTCTGATATCCTGTAGTGGCTTAGCTTTGTTAATCAATCACCTTGATAACCGTTAGCATATAAATCGCAACTGTGTTCAAGTTCAGAAGGCAATAAGAGGCGGTGACTACAGTTTAATAGCCGATAACACCGATAACAAAGTTATAAGCACATTGAGGGAGCACAGAGGCCAATGTTTGTGTGCTAGCGAATACAGAGGCGAGTTTATAGTCAAATCGAATCAAGGCGCAGCTAGGTAAGGCAAACGTTATTAATAAGATTCGAGCACATATATACATGGAAAAGAGAATGATTCATAGAGATATTTAAGCCAGGGAGAAATGTGTGTGTAGACTATCACATGTGATCAGGCATGCATGTTTATACAGATACGTTAGTGATCATAATAATACAAAGAAATAAACGAATTGTTACTATTCGAATGACATTGTCTGTAAAATAAGTTAATAAAAAGGCTTGACCAAAACTAATTAAAATCGAAATTAATCGTAAGTGTTGCTATAATCTTCTGCTTTAGCTCCGTAATGTGTGATCAGATAAAAGATTTTAATCCAGTTTCCGGCCAAGTAGTTCAACACTTCCCTGAACCAGTCTTTCTTGTCTTACGTATTTAGACTTGTTTTTTTGACGGAAATTAACTTTTAGATTACTTATTTCCTTTCTAACAAAAAAAATTATTACTTGTATGTCTTTCATCCTATTAACTATTTCTTGAGCTTCATCATCACAGCGACGTCTCCAGTCGATAACGGAATTTAATTCAATCATGTTATGTTCTTGTGCCATCTATAGGAAAATAAAATGCAGAAAGACGATTGTACAGTGCACTGCATTAAATTTGAAATGAAGAAGACAGGAAAAATATAGATTAAACAAAACTAACATTATAAATAAATTATATATTTGTAATATCCCAATGAGTAAAAAAATTAGATTTTCTGACGTTTCGTGACTCAGTGTGAGCCACTTCTTCAGAGAATAAATAACCAAATAAGCAAACTATTTGGTTATTTATTCTCTGAAGAAGTGGCTCACACTGAGTCACGAAACGTCAGAAAATCTAATTTTTCTACTCAATGGGATATTACAAATATATAATTTATTTATAACAATCTACCCAATGCTCAATTTATTCAAAATTATCAAATCAAATCTTGGTAGTGATACCTAAAAACTAACATTAGTTCGAAAACAGGCAGAAGAAACATCGAATCAGTGGACATAACGGCCGCATTATGAAAACCGTAGATGTGCAAGGTGGATATCTGTTGGTAAACCTCAAGATAAGTTACTTAAAACCAATGTAATTTTTGGGGGCATCATACAATACGAGTTTACGAACATAAAGTTCGCTATACCTATCGGGAAATCAGCCACGTTATTTGTATAATTGAAATTTGCATTCGAACCATTACTTTCAGGAAGAAATTGATTCATATTTGTGAAAGTAGATAAGAAAGTGGACTGAGTCATGTTGGTAGGTGTAAACTACCTGGTTGGGATCCGCGAGATGATAGCAATCGCTGGTTAGAGACCTTGAATGACATGGCTCAAAATCGTTTGCAATGGTGAAAGTGCATCCACTCTTTGTGTTCTATCAAATTCTAATCATCTGAATTCTTCATGTCCCTTTCTTTTTTCTTTTTCCAAATTTGTTTCACTGAATTATAATCCTTGAATAACATCCTCAAACCATAATCTTTCGGATTACTGCTTATACTCTTACTACTTCTACCACTATGGGACTTGAATCGACAACTGTATCACTGTGCTAATGTGGTATGGCAACTGGAACTGATGTACGTACGTATGAAGTTCTACGTTGTGACTGACTGACTGAAAGTAGATAAGACAAACGAAGTAGTTTCTAATATCTAGATTAAAAAGTTCATTAACATCAATATTTTAAAACGTGTTTCATCTATCTGAATGCATTATGTCGCGGATTAAACAGAGTTTTACAGACTAGAAAAATCTAATAGTAATTGGCAACATTTAAAAACTGTAAAACAGAAAACGTAGATCATGGTTATAGTGTTTGGTTATTGAGTACATTTTCTGATTTATTCTTTTACTTGTTAAACTCATGAAGAGGGATATATGGCAAATGAGGTGATTAATTAACCTAATGGCAACAATGAGTAAAGAACTGAGTAAAACAGCCACATACATTACAGAAACTAAATTAAAGATAGAGGAACCGATATTACTGTTACTATTATCTCACTACCAGGTACAGATTCATGTTGGTGGTGTCAAGCGGCGCATCAAATTTGGGGCTGATGATATTATCCGGTTGCCTTAGCCGAAATAGGTGGAGTGGAGTTCCAATCTGTGACATAGTGCTGGAAAGTCGGCTACCTTAACCAATGAGCCAACCGCTCCACAAAGGAAGTCAGAGACTGCTGATATTGTTACAAAATTACGGAAAAACATGGAATATAACTTGAATAATTGTGAAACAAATACAGCATCAAAGATTATTCATAATCCTAACATGATGAAATTATATATAGTAGCCCATTCGATTGTGTTTTAAAATATGGGAATCCAAAAGAGAAAAACAACAAAGAAGCTAATATACACGTGTTAGTTAAATTTGTCACATCCATTAAAAACCATAACATAAGAATTAATAAAGTGAAGGGGAAAAACAATGCAAACAAACGTTAATGAATAATACATTGACAAAGTTTCGAAATTGAAACGATTACAAAGTATCATAAGTCAGAAAATAATATGGGAAGTAGAAAGGGTGACCTAGAAATTAGACTACTTAGCAATCAATCGGCTGGTTCTGGTTTCAGATGTTTCATCCACCTTCACACGCAAACAATGCAGTAGGAGATTAAACACATAAACCTATACTTGTAGTATGAATTACTATATTAACATAGAAAACGATGAAATAATATATTCTTTGGTCCACATGAGTAGAACAAATCAGAATATTCATATTTCTTATCAGAAATTTGACCATTATCGCGAATCGATCGAAGTTAGATGTGTGAACCACTGGATGCTGACTCAGCCGACAAAAAGACAAGCAGACATAACGCGAACTGAATGTGTTCGTTTCAATTTCCAGTGGCTCTACAAGTGCATCCCCGTCGAGTGTCGCTTTAGCCCCCAAAATGCCCTGGTACGGACGAAAGTGGGGAGAGTCGGCTCTACCTTTCCGAATGCTCTCACATCACCACGAGTATATAGCCTCTGCCAGCGAAGTCCTACTCACTACCTTTTCGTGGCATTACTGTTGTTTACGAAAGTGAGAGGACGAAAAGTGAATGTCCGGTGCTTTAACCGGGTCGGTGGACACTCCACCTAGGGGAGTTGGAAAACCCTGATTCCAAACCACTAGTGCACATGGGCTAGCTCCAGTATCCTGTGGGAACAAATGGCGTATGAACCAATTGTTGGTCGCCGGCTACCATGGGACTGCATCTCCTCACGATGCTCCATTGCCTTGTGGATCAGACCTTTAGGGCAAAGGCTCCGGGTGTGACCCCATAAGAAAACCACCTGCTTCAGTTTGGGCACCTGAGCAGTATCACAGCTCTCACACAAATTGAATGAGATTTGTGCGGTGCATATATATCTGGTACCCCGTTGTACCAATATTTATGTGTATAAATAAATAAATAAACTAAGGAGTACAATGACACGACGAAATCTATCCAGTGACTTCTGGCTCTCATTGAATGTCTAAATAAAGTCAGTCCGTGATGTAGACTATAAAACTGGACAGTCCTTACAAACCACTAATAAATATTAGCTTTTGCTGAATACATTATGTAGTAGTAGAGAATGGATAATATCAATCAGTTTTATACATTATAGATAGTTTTGAAGTAAAAATTCATTTTGACAATTCATTGTTTTTCATGACGGGAGATGTTACTCATATATTGAAGAATATACAATAGATAATTAATTTCGAAATGAATAGTTTACAATTAACCATGTTTTCTGCCAAGCAATAATTTCAAAACTAAACGAAAACATGTTTAACTGAAAATTTAAATCATACAAGTCATTTTATTCTAATGTCATATTTGTATTTCAAAGAAGTGAACTTACAGTTGACACATATAGAAGTACTTGATTCATATAATGCTTTAATTCTCCATTAATTTTATCTATATTTAAGATCAGTGTTGCATAAGTATGTTGAAATTGTATAGTGATGTTATTTTGGTTCTCTGAAAGCTTTAAGAATGAACAATAATTGCAGATTATTAATTTCAGATAAACAAAATTACCTTTATTTCAGCAGTATCATTTAATTGTCTTAATGTTTTAATTGATGAGCGTTTTTTCTCCAAAATTTTGTGAAGTTTAATCTTTGAAAAATAAGCATAAAATATACAGGAGGATATTAAGGATAAATGAAAGGAAAAATCAAAGCTTTATAACATCACTGAAAACTATAACTGTCGTTAGATTTTAAACGTGTTTTAATTTGTGATTTAACGACGGGCGCTTTTCAAAGGTATAACGCCGAGAATTTATGAAGTGACAATGGAATCATCATAGTTATGAATGTAAAGGTTTTCCCCCAAAATGATGGATATCACATGCTGTACATGGGAGTAAAAACGATAAACTGTTGAGACCTATTAAGGGCTTTGAGGAAAAATAATTGTGTTCATATTCTGCATTTAAGTAATCTATATTTAGGGGTGGATTACTAAATGAAGAAGGTATCTAGTTGTTGTGAATCAGTACTGGGTGCGGTTGCTTGAAATAGAACGGAAAATGGATAACAGTTACCAAATCAAACTATGTAACTGTTAGCTGGATATAGATTGGACTAAAGCATGTTCCGTGCAGAATTATGTTGAAGCACGCTGATTGGCCATTTCTTAATCAACCAGATGGCGGATACTTGGAGAAGACCCTGGAATCTCCTTATGTAAAAATTATAAATATACTTACATTTTTCATAATGTGATTTCCATTTACGTCCACCCTCATTATTTGGAATATAGTTACGCCCCTGTTTAACAGTGTCTCGATTTGCGTACTTATCGAGTGAATAAGTGTCCAAAGTTACTTAGTAATAAGAGAACTCATAACTACGTAATCATGAAATCACTAACTTACGGTCTATTCTATTTGGAAAAAAACATTAGAAAATTTCGCTTAGAGATTCTTAGTGATAGGGTTCAAGAGAGATAACAATGACAGAGATTAATTCAGTCTACATCTTTTTTAAAACCAAAACACTTATCATACGATATATTTTAATCTTTTTACACACTTTATCTTCACTTTTCTTGTTTTCTACTATCCTACTGAAGAAAATTGATCCAGTGTACTGATACCAAAGGCTCAATTTTGTTTTTATTATCACTTATTAACAGCTTATTTACCTTTAAAGCCTTAAATCATTATCCCAGACAGAATGAGATGCACATTATAGATTTCACTGATATCAACAACCTAGAAATATTATAAAAACCTGTAACTACGGGTAATATTGAAGAAATCAATCATGGTCCATATATCCCAACAGAGATATGGAAACTTAGTCCTGAATATCAACAAGGGGAAAACATAAACCCTTATGAATGATATCCCATTCTATATATCTTTCCCGTGCATAATTTATACTTCAATCATTTTTTGCCATCATATCACTGGCATTTCTGTATTTTACCTTGTAAATGTACGAAACAACCAAATTACTATGAGATTTTACTAAAATTAAACCAAATAAAGGAGTATAAATTAATGAGCTAAAATGACTCCAGGGTATTACGTACACTGATTCCTTTCCAACTTATCCCTAGTTCTAAACAGTTATTGAAAAAGGATTCCAATATTTACGAACGATAATTTTATGGATACTCCAAACAGTTACCAAGAATAAAGTACAACTTAAAATCTAGCCAGATATTGCTATTAAATTTAAAAATGATCAGATTATCAAGTTTACTATATTTTCACTAAAAAAATGGAGATGATTCAATAATAAAGTTAACAGCTCGACAAAAACAACTATTAAGTACAAAAAGAGAACAAGTTTAATCGGAATATCAATCATATACTCAATAAATAACTTACAATATTAATGAGAAATCTATTGTAAGACTGATAGTCGGTTTTCTTGGAAGTTGTTATTTGTTCTGAACACGGTGATGTTATTATAGAGGGATTATCAAATCTAGGTTTCGGGATTAAAAGATTTCCTGATGAAACTTGTGAATTATTCAACTGTATATGAAGATCTGCACCATATATACTTTCACTTAATAAAGGTCCACAAGTAGGTGATGATTCTAAAGAATTATTAGACTTATTTGGGAATTTACTTACGAACAACGCAATTTAAAGGATTATTACATGATTCCACTGTTTTACTAGTGGTATTCATGAAGTTCGTATTAAATTCAGATGAAAAAACAGCGACATCACTGTTTATCATATTTTCTTTAAAATAATTACGAATCTCTGAAAGTGTTACAGAAGGTGGTAACGACTGATTTGGTAGAGGAAAAACATTTTCTTCTGGAACAATTTGACACCCGTAATATCTAGAAGATTTCATTTCCATGTAATCATTTGAAATAATTAACTCATCCACCCAAACAGCGTAATGTCCATCTCCTGGACATGAATTCTGTATCAGTCCAAGATATAAACCCTGCATGGGAGTATGAAGGCTAAATGGACTTGAATCAAATGATATGTACTCACCAAACACATACTCTAATACCAACTGGTAATCGAAGGGGAATTCGAATTGCTGGTGGCAAGCATAATAAAAGGTTATCTAAGTGTTCTGACGCCATTGGACCAAGAGAACTTTTTAAAATGATGTGCTGTATGTATTGTATATTTTTACGTTTTGCTTGCACAGAGTGCCGTTCTTCAGAGAGGAACGTGGCACTGAAACGACGTGGTCTCCCTATGATCCGTCGAATAGTTGACCAATGAGCTCGACTTAACTTTCGAGACTTTAAAGTAGGAAAGTGTTCTCGTAATATCAACTGGAAGTCATTAACCCTTAGAAATATTTCCCTGAAGAAAATATAAGTTAATATAAATCCCGTATACTTGTCTATACTGGAATACAACCACTCATATTTCAGCCATTCACAGAACTTGGGGGTGGTGAACATGTTGCAACATATTTTTTGAATCTCTTTAGGATCTGATAAGCTAGTCGTATAGTATATTATGAATTACATGAGTTCAGAATATAACCTGTGTCTGTGCATTCATCAATAGGATTGAATGATTGGAACTGATTATCAAGGAGCTCAGTACTTTGGGCTCGTATTCCACAGTCGTGTGTATCGTGACCAAAACTTGTTGAGCTTAATATACTCATAGTTTTGACGGAAATCTAAAAATGAGAAAACTGATTACAAAAAATTACAGCACTTTATAAGAATAAAACATTAGTGATCACATTTTCAAGCATTTCGAATTGGTTGAGAAGCGAATAGCCCATGATTTGATACTGATAAGTAGTTGTACTATTTAGCCAATTTGGTTCACAAATATTTCATTTGGATTCTACAGCTAATGTAACTTAAAAGTACTTTATAATTAAAGCCAGTAATGGCTATAGTTTATTAATTTTTTAAACACAAATATTGGTACAAATGGGCAGCGAATACATATGCGCCACACAAGTCACTTGTTTGTGTGTGGGCTGTGATACTGCCCGGGCGACCAGACCAAAGGAGGTGGTTTCCTTAGGGGACCACAACCGGAGCCTTCGATCTAGATGTCTAATCCACAAGGCAGTGGAGCAACGTTAGGAGGTGCAATCCCATGGTATCTGGTGACCAACAATTGGTTCATACTTCATTTGTTCTTTCAGGATCCTGAAGCTCATATGCATCATAGGTTTGGAATAAGGGTTTTTTAACTCCCCTAGGTGAATCCTCCATATCCACCAACCCGGTTAAAGCGCCGAACTTTCGCTATTCGTCCCCTCAATTTCATAGACAACATTAATGCCGCTAGAAGGCAGTAAGACTTCTCTGAAAATGGCTGTATACGCGTGGTCATGTGAGAGATGAATCTCTCAACCCTCGGACGTACCAGTGCATTTAGGGGCTATAGTCCACATAGTGTATTCCCCTTTTCTTTTATAAGAAACACAACTTAATGTAGAAACTGGAACAAAATTGTATGAGTTCAGACAGCCATATTTTAGAATAACAAAGATCTTTGGAATTCTAAGCACAATACCCAGATAGTCTACAGAAAGTAAATGAATAATTGATCACTTAAACTTTTAAGCAGAGAAAACCATCGTCCAAGATCATCTAAAAAGTCAAAAGAACTGGCTGAAAGATTTGGATTAGGAATTTGTACATAGCTGCAGCATTATCAACCCACTACTTAAGACCCGGTCTCTGTGTACAAAACAGAAATGCTTAGTCTTTGATTCTTCCACCATTTAAAGCAATTATTCTCTTTGATAAATTTTGATAATGTAATACGAAGACGAAGATCATCTGATAATCTTTGTCTTCTTCCATCATTGTCTTAGCACCCGTCTCGATTGTGTAAATCACAAGTGCTAATTATCTTACTCTTCAACTTTTCCTCTTGGGAAATTGATAAATGTCTTTGGAGTTTGTGGAAATTACTATACCTCATTACTTCCTAGATTACATAATTCTACTTCGTGATAACAATTGATAACTTTGATAAATGATGCAACAGTAGTTTTGTTCAATACTTGAAAATCTCAACCAACTTGAAATAAAACCTATCTATAAATCACACTATTTAATAATCGAAATATCATGTTAAACTTTGACCACTTCATTAAATTATACGACACCATTTCGTCTTCATAGATTTCTACAATCGACACTTAAGTTTGACTACCTTTGACAGTTTTCAACATTCCTCTACTTTACACCATACTAAATGCAAAACCACCTGTAAATACGATTTTACAGCTTAAGTAAATAGTTTCTCTGAGATTTTCTATGTTAAAACACCCAAGTCGTCCTGACTCTTCCGGAATCCCACAGTACGCCTGACGCGAATGTGGTTACCACTCCAAAGAACGTTGGCGATTGGGTACGGGTCGTAAGAAAAAAACGCCAAAATGACGTAAAAGGAAATCATACCCCCACCAAAAGGGTCGACAAGCCGAGGTCTGATCACAGCGACAGATCAGTCATTCTCCATAGAGTCAAGGACAGTGACAACTTAGAACCGAAAGCTCGTTTTGAGCATGACATTGTGTTGATAAAACAACTACTCAACCAAGTTATGCCCAAAAACATCCCCGGAGTCACCTTGCTAAAGGTGTATAGACTAGGAAATCTAGCGCATCTGAAACCAAATCAGTCTAGACTACTCAAAGTCGTTTTCAAATCCCCAAACGAACGCGACTTAATCTTAGAAAATGGACACAAATTAAAGGGTTCAGGAGTTTTTCTCCGTAAGGACTTACCGTTGGCGGACCGTGTTAAAAGACGAGAAGCCGAAAATTAACTACAGCTCAGATTAGAAGCTGGCGAAAGAGACCTGTAAATTGTAAATTTTCGGGTTGTGACGCTTCGACAGAGGATGATGCCGAAGCCACTCTGGGTGAAGCACGAGGCCACCTAAATAGGCTTCGGGTCTGTTATACCAACGCCCGGAGCTTACTAAATAAGCTACCGGAACTAGGTGTACAGATTGACTCAACTAGGCCAGACATAATCGCAGTCACAGAAACATGGCTGACGCCGTCTATAGATAGTAGGGAACCTGATTTCGAGGGTTTTACATTGGTAAGGGCCGATAGAATACAAACGCGTAAAGGAGGGGGAGTAGCTCTATTCATTAGGAATGCTATTCCATTCACCATTATCGACAGTGTATCCCATGAGAGTGGGACGTACAAATTAGTTTGCTGCCGTCTGAAATGCAGGGGACAAGAGTTACTACTTAGTTTGATCTATCGCAGTCCAAGCTGTGAGGCAAACGAGGTCCTGCCAAGCAGTCTCAACACTTTATCACGAAATGATCGATGTCTAATCCTAGGGGACTTTAATGCACCCATGGTGGACTGGGGAAATCTGCGGACTGAATAGTCAGCAAATTCCTTCGAACAGGAACTAGTTGATGCGATAATCACATGTGCTCTAGTGCAACACGTGAAGGAAGCAACTAGGTACGACCCGGGTTCTGCATCATCCTTACTAGATCTTATATTGACTCATTATGAGGATGATGTTGCAAACCTGGATTACATGCCACCCCTAGGCAAAAGTGATCATGCAGTTTTAAGCTTTGACTTCCATATAACTGTCGATCACGAGTACGCTTCAGCTCAATCCAGACCTAACGTCTGGAAAGCAAACATACCAGACATCATGAAATCAGCATCATTAGTAGATTGGAAATTAGACCCAGAGTCATCAATCGAAACGGCTTGGGACGTATTCCGGAATTTATACTTAAAAGTTATCACCCCCACATCCCTTGGACTACACCTAAGAGACCGAGAAACTCCCCACCGTGGTTCAGTAGGGAGGTTCGCATCCTTCTCCGTAAAAGAAGGAAAATGTGGGACAGATTTAGGTTACTGGGGACTGACGAGGCGAAATCTCAGTATCAAAAGGCTCGAAATACCTGTGCCTCGACCCTCCGTAAGGCCAGAAAGCTGTACGAAGAGAAAATCGTTAGGGAATCCATAGAATGCCCTAAACGCTTGTATTCGTATATAAACCAAAGGACAAAAAGAAGAAGAAATGTTCCTTCACTATGGGGAGACAGTACTGCCACATCACTAGTGGAGGATGACTTTGGCAAAGCTCAAGTATTCTCTAAATACTTTAGCGATGTATACACCATAGAAACACCCTTCTCACCAGTCCATGAAAATCCACCCACACAAGCACTGGACAGCGTAACCATTAAAGAACTCGATGTCTTTGGTCTGCTAGTTAAGCTTGACATAGGTAAATCCACTGGACCCGATGAACTGCATCCTAGGTTATTAAAGGAATTAGCTAACTTTGTTGCGAACCCTTTAAGTGTATGTTTTAATCTATCCGTAGCCCAAGGTCGTCTACCAAAAGACTGGAAGAACGCCATAGTAAGTCCAGTCTTCAAAACAGGTTCAAAACATAAGCCTGAGAATTACCGACCAATTAGCCTAACTAGTGTGGTTGTTAAAATCTTAGAAAAGATTATTCGGAAGGAACTGTTAAAGTATCTCGATGAAAACCGGATCCTCTACGAAAAGCAGCATGGTTTTAGAACAGTTTACTCTTGTCTCACAAATTTATTAGTCGCTCGTGAAAGCTGGTGCGCTCTTAAGGACCAAAAATTACCTATAGACGTAGCTTACATCGATTTCAGCAAAGCTTTCGACAAAGTTTCGCATAACCGGCTGTTATATAAGCTAAGGAATGTCGGGATTGGAGGCAATCTATTGATGTGGATAAAAGACTTCCTAGTTGGGCGTCAACAAAGAGTAAGGGTGAACTCCAAGTTGTCTAGCTGGGAAACTGTGCTTAGTGGAGTCCCCCAGGGTACAGTTTTGGGGCCAGTGTTATTCCTCCTGTACGTAAATGATCTCCCTCGTCTACTATCGTCATCGGTCTTACTCTATGCTGATGATGTCAAGATATGGAGAGCGATACAAAGCAAGGGCGATAGCTTAGAACTTCAAAGTGACCTGGAGAGATTATCTGAATGGTCCCAAACCTGGTAATTGCCGATAAACACTTCCAAGTGTATTGTGATGCATATTGGCCATCAGGGTACAGATACATACACGATGAATAACACTGAGTTACCTATTGTTCAGGCACACAATGACTTAGGCGTCATCGTCAGTCAAGACTTAAAGACTACTGCACACTGCCGTGCAATAGCCGCCAAAGGTTTTAGGACTTTATGGTCCATACGCAGGGCTTTTAGGCATCTTGACGCTAAAACGTTTCTGACTTTGTATACAGTGTTCGTACGCCCTAAACTTGAGTACTGTATACAAGCAGCTAACCCCTGCCTAAAAAAGACAGTGAACTCTTGGAAAGGGTTCAGAGAACAGCAACTAGGCTGATTCCCGGAATAGCGAAGCTCCCGTACGGTACTAGACTGACCAAGCTAAACCTATTCCCGCTGTCATATAGAAGAATCAGAGGTGACTTGATTATAGTTTTCAAATTGCTAATTGACAAATTTGCACCTGATATGCCCTCATTTTTCTTGTCTTCCAAAACAGAAAATCTACGAGGACACTCCAAAAAAGTTCACAAGCCCAGAACGAATTACTTGTCAGCTGACTACCGACTTTCCCATCGAATAATCAACGAGTGGAATTCATTACCTCAGCACGTGGTTGAGGCTACATCCGTTGACTCCTTCAAAAGAAAGTTGGATCAGCTGAGAGACCATCATTGCCAGGACTAACACAGGCCATCAAGCCTCCTGTCCTTTCCAAACTGAAACTGAAACTGAATTAATGAATTTGTTCCGTGGTAACAAGAACATATTTCGAAGCTACTTAATCACGTTAATCACCACAATGGCATGGTCGAGTAACTGTGAAAGTTTCAACTTGGTGAAACAGATGCAACGTGTGCTTTAAGAATTGATATGCCTGGTGAAATAATGTGAGTTATGTACATAAAATACTCTTACACCGGTACGTAATATACGAATGAATATAACATTGGGATTTTTTGGATAGTATCAATTATATGGAGTTAAAAAATCGTAGAAAAGATACTGTGATACAAAGTGACATACAAGAACTTAGGTCTAGAGAACCTTAATAACAAAACACGATGACCTAGAACCTAACTTCACATGAATTGACCTCAAACGCCTTATCAGTAATATTCCGACCTGGTTAAACAAAATAGTTTTCGTTTTTTGACGATTACTATATCAAGCCATTTGACTTGTTGTAAGCTTCCTCTGCAAACATTTTACAAAGGGACAGTGGTATCTTCCCTCGCTGAGTAGATTTTATTGTTTTGACCGTTTATTACTTAGCAAGATTACAGTCTACACATTAATGGGATTTCAGTCAAAGTATTCGTTTATTTAATCAATAATGTGATTGTTGTCAAATTGCCATGTATTTGACTGCCTGATTTTAAGGCGATCTCGCTCGTTATATTCATGTCTCTTACGGATACAACATTTCCCCTGAGCTGCTAGTGCTGTCATGATGAGTGCTGTCGCACTACCGCTAACAGCATAATTCCCTTGGATGAGTGGGATCTTTTACAAATCGTGAGCTTACATAAAACAAATCAGATGGTGCCAAAAATGATATCTAATCGTTACAAGAGATCAAAGTAATTAAAATGCACGCTCATAGGATTGTAGGACATAAGGAATACTGCGTGTTATTGTTGAGGTCACAAAATAACTCGCTCTGAATTCTCTGAAAGTCCGAAAACTCTAGGAAAAGTTTCACATGCTCAAAATTGAACAGTTGTTACATAGAAACATTTACGCAAGATAGAATCATGTGTCACGGTTGTGATTGGATATTCGACTTCACTGGCACAGCATTTACTCTTGAAGATGCCACAAATATTCATAGTTTGACAACACCTTAACCAGCAACACCTTCTGTAATCGAAACTTGCCCACCCAATCAAATCAGAAATGAAGATATATTTATCGATATATATATAGATAGATAGATCGCAGGAGAAATTGAACACGGCGTCCTCATACATGATCTGGTGCGGGTGCATGACCGAGCGCCTTCAGCTAGGTGAGCCCAGTCAAACTAATGTAGTCAGCATCAAATGTAGAAGA
This sequence comes from Schistosoma rodhaini, assembly GCA_944470415.2. Taxonomy (NCBI): domain Eukaryota; kingdom Metazoa; phylum Platyhelminthes; class Trematoda; order Strigeidida; family Schistosomatidae; genus Schistosoma; species Schistosoma rodhaini. The sequence goes on from OX104037.1 coordinate 40,048,918, forward strand.
CTGACAAAGCTATTGATTTTAGGGATTTATTTGTCTCTACAGACAACTCTCCCTCTAGTGAAGTTGTGATAACCGTAAAACTTGACCAGCCGGAAGTTCAAAGTCAACGATTTTCTCGTTGGTAAACACTTATGATGGAATGCTTTGTACAGTAGCTTCTAGTCGTCCTTCCGTACTATAAGACGCTATGTGGAACAATAGAGTAGTGAGGAAACATGTAGGCTGAAAACTTCGATCCATCGTAAACTTCTTCGTTTTTTCGTCTCATTTAGCCATCCTTGAGAAGACAAAAAGAAATGTGTGAGTCCATGTTGAATTACACTCGTACGTGCGTAAAGACACAAAACAGGCTGAAAAAAAACTCATATACATGCGTTTCGTAAACATGCTACAGAGTAAAATCTAGGACATTAAATAGGAATAATATATTTGTAAAATCTCAGCGAATGAATTTTTTAAATTAAATCCAACGTTTCGCCTGGCAATCGAATAACAGATATTCGATAATTTTGATGTTTGATTATAATTCCTTGAAAAAGCTTGGACCAGATTGCCAGGCGAAACATTGGATTTAATTTAAAAAATTCATTCGCTGAGATTTTACAAATATATTATTCCTATTTAATGTCTTACTTCAACTCGGCGCTCAAATACTGTGAAACTATTCGTTCTAATTTAGACGAGAGTTCTTATAGAATAAAATCTATTTTTTACAGAATGGTTTTTTCGATTTCTTTGGAGAATTAAAAATATACACATGTAAGCGAGCATATTAGCAAGCAAAAAACCTCCATGGGATAAATAAATATAAGCATATTGAATTTTTTTTACATAATACAAAGAAAAACCTAGGCGAAACAAAGTGTTATGTAGTTTCTTGCGAGCAATAATCGTTTAGGTGTTCTGGAAATTTTACTTTTCTTCTACAACGCGTTGTTTCGATACTGTTTCAGATACCGCGAAAGTATCATCGCAATTGTTATTTTTGGGATGAGGTATCGTCAATGTATTTTTTTGTATTTGATTGTACCGAAGAAAATTCGACATGAATAGGGTTTCCTGCTTAATACGCAGCTTTAATGCGATCGATGCTGATGATATCATTAGCTCCGTTCTTATCGATTATACAGTGCTTAGATTCGCGCTGAAGAACTTCGAACGGTTCTTCGTATGCCATTTAAAGAGGTTGTCGGACTGAGCCGCGACGTACGAAGAAGTGTGTACGATATTGCAGGGCAGGTTGAACGAAAACATCAGTTGACTGCGGTAGAGTGTAAACAGGTTCATGTTAACTGATGGTATTTTTAAGCCTGCTCGTGTATAAGTTAAGATCCATATTCATTGAAGAAAATGAAGGATCTGCTAATTACACCGAAAGTCTGAGTGTCGTTCCGTAAATAAGTTGAGCTACAGTGTATCCAATGGCAGCCTTCATTGCATTACGAGTACTGAGTAAGACTAGTGGAAGAGCATCGGTCCACTGTGGAACGTTTACAGCTGAGAGTGAAGATTTAGGCTGTTAGTGAAAGCATTCTACGAGCACATTTCCTTGTGGGTAGTAGGCGTTCGTTCGGAATCGCACAATTTTTAATAGCTAGACAGCGTAGATGTCTAGATTCAAACTAGTGTCCACAGTCTGTAGTTGAAGGGCAGCCAAAGTATTCTACCCACTATTTGACGAAGGCGCAGGCTACTGTTTCGGCAGTAATGTTCTTCATGGGTACTGCTTCTAGCAAGTTATAAGATAAGAGTATCCAGCGAAGAAAATTTGCTTATCCATTTACTTAAGCTGTATTCTTTATATATATATATATATATATTGATATGAGAGCAGAAACGAACCATGAAACCCATTTTCTTGATGACCGTTTAGGAAGAATGCCTGATGGTTATTTACAGAAATCTATAAATATAAAACCTACTTGGAATGGACAATACACGAATTTTTATAGTTGAGTTCCACTTAGTCAAAAGATGAACCTCATTCACATTTCATCCCCTAGGATCAAGCGAATCTCTTCCAACGACACAATGGATGAAGAACTATTTCATCCTCGACAGACCCTCATCAAAAATTAGTATCCACCTAGGTTCGTCGATAGCGACTCAACAGCGACTCACTTGGAAAAAGCCTTGACAATGCGGAAGAAAACTTTGTTTATGAATATGGAATTTAAAGGAGACCCGGCTACTGAAGTCCTGAATAAACGGATTTCAAAACCGTTGAACAAAACTGTCTACTCAGCTAAGCTTCGAATTGTTTTCTCTAGCCGTTCTAACATTCTGAGTTGTGTCAAAGATTAACTTAGGCTTTTGGCCACATGAATGTGTATCTATAAATTTACTTGCTCATATGGGGCACTTTACGTAGGCTGCACAAAGAGATCACTTTGAAAAAGCATCTCGGGACACTACCCAGCTTGGCTCTTATAAGGAGAATGTTAGAATATAACTAGGTCGGTACAAGAGCATTTAATTAACTGTGGACCTATCACTCCAAAAAACTCTCCTTTTAAAGTAATCTATAGAGTCAAAAGAACCAGATCGAATCAATATTTTATGCACTGCTGGAGCATTACCAATCCACGAACTCAAGCCTGAACATTGCATGCAAAAAAGATTTGTTCAACCTCTCACAATTCCTTGGCCCTAATTCCCTGAATGTCTTTCTTTTTTTTTCTGCACTTTTATTTGATTATTATTGGTTTTTTGTTTATTTTTAAATTACTGTTTTACCTTTTATACTGTAACCAGTTTTCATTATTATCAAGATATAAAAGTATTCTTGATTATTATTCAGTTTATTATTATGACCTTTGGGTTTGTCGCTTTTCTTCATATCTGTCAATCGGACCCATTAATTATTTTATTCCTTAAATTTTGGTTAATACGTAATCTCATTTGTTATTTATTGTCGAATCAATTTACAATGCAATCTTTCCTAGCCTCCCGTAGACATACATTTTCCATATAACTATATTTACGAATGTACAGTTTAGGTAAATGATTTCGTCGAAACGAAAATTTCTTAGTCTTATGTGAAGTGCATAACATGTCACAGATTGACTGCTCTGAACTTTTGGGTGTTTAAAGTTGGTCTATTATGTCCACCTAACTTGAAGCCACGTGAGACGCTCCTTAAGTTTAGCTTATCATTCCGGTCGCAATCTTCTCATCACAGTTCAGAATTATCAAGATAAACGTAACAGCTCAGATGGTATTTGCTTAGCAAGGTCATTTAGATAAATTGGGAGTAGAGTTTCCAGTCACAAACGCTAGTAACCTCATGAGAACTGTGAATCCTGCGAAAATGAATCGTTCAAAAGTCGATCGTCTAGATTCGACTTAAGATAGTGTGTCATTTCACACTGTGTGTATCTTCTCTTCGTGGTTTCTTTCATTGGTTCCAAGTTTGCTTAAACAACTTGTATATTCTGTTATCACCAGTTTGCTATGGCTACACATGAACTGTATTACTGGCCCGTTTCAGTAAACCTAACCACTTCCATACGTCAACTGGAACAAATGAAATGGCTTTAATCGCTAGCAGAAGCTTTTTACGAGGTCGGTTTGTATACAGGGAAGCGAGGGTACTTAAAGAGCTACACAAGATCCTAGACTTCTGGAAGTTTCCGGAATGATACTAGATGTGGTGTCAGTAAAGGCGAATATACGAATCTACAGCTTAAGTAAATGATTTCGTCAAAAAGAAAATTTTCTTCGCTGAATTCTCTTTTTCTTATAAAGGTTTTCATTTGAATCTGTTAATTGTACTACCCAATCCAGGTGAACAAGTTCAAAACGAGCGTCGGGAGTTTTGAATGAGCGTGAAGGATATTTGTTGTGTTTAAATACCTTAGATTTTAGACAGCTCACACGAGAGCTTAGCCACTCCCTCACGTCTTTATTCATACCAGACCAGCAAAACCGTTTTGTTGTGAGCTTAGTGGATTTAGAAGAGAAGAATGCAAAACTTTGAAAGATGTGGTTATTTCATTGTTGTAAGATCCCGACTGCCAAATCGAATGAGTTTACTGCGATAGTAATGGGTGTTTGGATGTCCTGATATGAGAGCAACGTTGTTTTGGCAATGACTTTCTTAACCATACAGAAAACGTCTTTCGCGAAGTCGTACAAATTGGTGGATTTTGCATTCCTACAAAATTGGTCGTCTACAGGTTTCATAAGAGACGCTCAGTTTGCTATGAACAGTCAATAGAAACCTGCTGAGCATTTGAAAACGCACAACTTTTGTTTTGGTCGGTTCCGGGTAATCCGTAATAGTCGCCACACTGCTTTTCAGGGTCGGATGCCTTGAGCATCTGCAGTATGTCCGAGAAAATCTAGATTGTCGGTACCGATTTGACATTTATGAAAGTTTACAGTAATGATGTGTGTTTGTAGTCGTTCGTAGAAAGGGTGCACATACTGTCCGGACTTGCTATCAAGCAGTCTCCAACGTACGCATGAGAGAAGTTGAGACCTCGATAAACCCCACAAATGAATCACTGGAAAGTTTGCTTAGCATTTCTTATGCCGGAAGGCATGAGCGATAATTCGCAGAGACCCAAAAATATAGTGATAACTACTTTAGGAATGTCGTCAGCAGACATGGAAATTTGGTTATGCGCTTTAACTAAGTCGGTTTTCGAAAAACAATTGTATCTTTTATGGCGGCTGTCAAACCATAGATGTGAAGTATCGGGGAACGATCAAGAACGGCTTTCGCATACAACCATCGACAGTCACCAGTTGGACATCAGTCGTTGATGTCCTTTATAGGGAGATGCTCATGGACTGTTTGATGGTCGAATGATTCTCAAGTACAACATGTGGTTGAATTCGGTTATAGCCAACATCAGCTCTTTGACAATTCGTAGGTTCGCTTTCGAGAATACAGATGGTCGTGTGGTTGTGATATAATGTGTAACACTGCTGGTTACATATACCAATTTTGGTTGCGTTTGGTATATCTCCAGGTACTAATCGAGTATTTGTTGGTAGTATTGATTGATTGTGTGCCTTGCTGTGACAAAGGACAATATACGACTGGAAAAACAGTTATACAAACAGATGAATTAGTACTGCTGTCTGCCAACCTCCGTTCACGCGTCTTCGGTGAGTAGCCTATAATCTTACAGCAGATCTATACCAATATTGACATAGAAACATCTGCAACAACGAAAATACAGTGGATGGTACTCCTAAACCCCCATTAAAATTGACGTACATCTTACCATATGTGGTGATCGTTTTTCCGTTTGCCGCTTGTAAGTTTAAAACGGGTTCGTGACGTTTTACGTGTTGGCCGGTTTGGAAGTTGGAGAATTGCAGGATATTTTACAATCTCTGGAAGATTTTAGTATTATTTATGATATCAGCATCAGTAAGGTTTTTTGTCTCTTGTGATTTAGAAACGGATCGTTTTCATTAAGAACACCTTCGAGGGGTTTGTGATCACCTAATGTAATGACGAATACGAAGGTGGTGTGTCAGAGTATAACAGAGTTTCGTGATGTCATTTACTGTCGTTCGAGGTTCTTCTTTGACAAAAAACCTAACTGCACCTGTTGGGGAAGCTTAGACAAGAAAAGTTGTCTAAACAAACCATCATCGAAAGTCCTTTGACCAGTTACCTCTCTCATTCTTATCAACATGTTCGTTGTTGAGCCATGATACCGATCGATGTTATTGAGTTGATTTAACTTTGTCGAACGGTTGGTTCTCCGCGTTTCAGAGTAGACCCTTTTAGAGTTTCGTAAGGTTCTGAATCATTACTAGTAAACATATTATGTTTGACGTGTCTGTTGAATTCGCGTGGTAGTGCCTTCACTGATGCACGGAATTGTGCACGTGGATCGGTCACACCGTGCGTGTAGAATTTCAGCGAATAAGAACCAGGCTTCAATGTTATTGGAACGAAATGTCATTGGTTGGAATAAGTGTGACATAGGAGTCTCCATATTAAGTAGCCTAGGAGTATGTTCAGTGATGACGAATGTAAAGTAGTAAAAATATTCGATAACGTGATAAATAATCAAAAGATATAAAAGTTAAAGTAAAGGATTGATATATAATGTTCCGAAAAAGAACAGACCCACATTTTACAAGAAGGTGTACTAGACCATGTCGGGCTAAACAATAAAGATAACACATGTATTTGAGGTTTGTCAACACATTAACAAGTCACACCTTTTATAAGTGAAGAGGTTCGAAGATGTAGTTGATAAGCTACCGATATATCGAGAAGTGACTGATCTTACCTAGCTAGAGGTTGTAGAAGAAGTTTATCACAGAGTTCTCACTCGTGACTTGGTGCGGATGCGTGACCAAGCACCTGTAGCTAGGTGAGTCTATTAAGACTAATGTGGTCAGCATCAAATGTCGCACTTATGGAGCTATTGATTTTGGGGATTTATTTACTGCTACACTATGATCCCAGAATAATAAAATATTTTGTGACTTTTTAAGTAACCTCGTTTGACTGTACATAAACTACCCTTCTGATAAAGCTTCCACTCTCGTTACACTCCATCTCACTTGACGTGTGTAAGTAGTCAAAATTGCTGTAACTGACCAGAAAGATGGTTCAAGCGAAATGGCAGTAGGACGTATGAGCAGCCAATGAGTTTGATTCCCGGTTGATGGAAATATATACTACACTTCTTTACCTTTTCAAGGTCGCTCAAGCTCGCGTTTGGTTAAATATAGCCCCGATTTTCGTGAGATGAAAAATGAATTACCAATGAACTACAAAACAGGCTACAGAACTGAGCACAGATTTAGGGAATGTTTATCCTGTGATAAATTTCACTTACATAATTCATGTGTCTTGCATAATGCTAAGTGCTTTAAATGTTGTAAAATTGGACACATCCAGTAGGCTTATGAAATTACTCTTCGTTTAGAACTCTGTAAATCGGATCTGATTAATTTGGATAACTCTAATAATCATATTCCGTCCTTATTTACAGCTTCCAATAATTCATTGCATACTCAAAGTCGATTGGATTTGTTCACTGTAGTTGCTTGGCACTTTATACGATTTTATTGTTGACACTGACAGAATTAAGTCCATCATTTAAGTTGGGAGGTTGTAGTCATTAAATTCATCTGCTATAATTAAGAATGATTCAAGAACAACTTCCCTCACTAACCTCCGAAGACTGTTCTAATGAAATGCGGTTTGAGCATAACTGGAACGCCCTCTCATTCTGATGCTCAAGCAAAAAAATATCAAGACCCTGAACACAAGCACCAATTCTATTACTGCTGCAAAATTCAAAGACCTGGAGAGGAGATAAAGTTTTTCAGTGTAGAATAAATCGCGCATTTCAAAAAGGGCAGTGACTTTCATACTTGTTGTGATTATCGTTGCTTTTGTATTTGCTGTATCAAAAGCATTCTTGGTCTACTTTAACTTGAATTAATCCAGTTAAGGTTTGAAATTTTATTGAAAACTTTGTCTCGTGGTTCCTTCTTTTGCAGATACTCTGACGCTTGTGCTATTATTGTGATCATATTGTTTTTAAACCTAATCTGATTACAATGGTTGGTAGTTCATTCAAATGTGGACAGCCGAACTGTTTATTCCCCGTAGATGAAGGGATGCAGTGCGATGAATGCAAAAAATGGTACCACAAGGTGTGTACCCGTCTCAGTCCAGCTGCATACAAAAGATGTTCTAAGCCTAACTCGCACTGGCTTTGTATGTTATGCTGTACTAACAAGACGACATTAATTCAAGAAGCTATGAGCCTATTGGCTCTAGCCTGTAAAAAGAAAGATAGTGGGTGCGCTAGTAACGCAAGCACTGACAGTGAAGACTGTGTCAGTGTTGTAAGTGCTGTTACAAAACGCACTGAACAACCTACTCTAATTAATGACAAAGTGAAACTTCCGTTACAACAAACGAGGAGTAAATCACTACATGGTATTGACATGAGTAATCATGTATCTTTAGTAGAAATTGAGGACCCGGATAAAACCGTCACCGTCCCCAATAGTCCCAATGCAGCTGTCCTGAATGACCAAAAATGGACGGCAGTAAAGAGGAAAAGAAAAGGAAAAAAAGCTAATGATAAAGCACACTTGGTTGACAAGCCATTGAGGAACTCACAGTCTGAGTCACTCAATGCATTATCGCACTCTGATAGAACGGCAGATCATCATCCTAGTGCGACTGAGAGGAATTTAATATCATCGAATATTATTGTGAGTAAATTGCCAGAGTCTAACGATTCAGATCCTAAGGTTAGACACACCCATGACTTAGAGAGGCTCGGAGAATATATCCGTAGCATATTACCAGATAACACTGAAGGTGTTCAGGTCAAAAAATTAGTTAGAATAAGTAAAAGAGCCGATGACAGTGTTCTACCCCGACCGTTTAGACTCCTTAAGGTAATCTTAGGGTCGGAGAAACAACGTAATCTTCTGTTAAGTAAAGCTCGAAGTCACGACAGCTCTGACATTCGGATGCGACCGGATGTGTCTCTTGAAGATAGAATAAAAAGGAAGACGGCACTAGCTGAACTAGAAACCCGTCGACAAAACGGTGAAGAAAATCTCCGATTGGTGGGTTTTCGAATAGTCAGGTCTTGGAAGCGAATGCTACCAAGGCCTGTGTGGATAGGTCGTTCCCCCTAGGAGTTTTATATGCCAACGCCCGTAGTCTAAAACATAAATTCTACGAGCTAGGAACATTAGTGGACAAATTAAGGCCACTCATTGTAGCTGTGACGGAAACTTGGTTAGTCCATGACTTCGATATCACCCCAGAATTATCCGGATATCATTGTTTAAGAAGTGATAGACATAGATGCAGGAAAGGAGGTGGCGTCCTTCTATACATAGCCAATAGTATAAATATCCGCTCCTCCGTTTGCGAATCCCATGATAGTGGAACTAGTGAAGTCATTAGCTGTGAACTCACTGTCGGATGTTGTACATTTGCACTCGGTGTCATCTATCGCAGCCCAATCTGCTTAGCTGATGACTTTATTTTAGAGCACATTCGGCTATGGAGTGCAAATAACAGATGCTTGATATTAGGAGACTTTAATGCACCTGACATTAGTTGGACTGAGATGACCACGAAATGCTCTATAAACTCATTTGATAGCAGGCTCTTGGAAACAGTAATGGAACATGCATTAGTACAACATGTATCCAAACCTACACGTTTCGGTGTAAACCAAGGTTCTTCTCTGTTGGACTTGGTAATTACCCATGAGACTGAGGATATTGCCAACCTAAATATTCTTCCCCCGTTAGTAAATAGCGATCACGCTGTTTTATCATTCACGTTTAGAGCTAGCGATATGATATACGATCAGATTAAGCCTCGCCCAAACATATGGAGAGCTAACATACCAGAAATTCAGGATTGTGCTACTAAGATAGATTGATCAGTAGATACTAGCTCATCAGTTGATGAGGCGTGGTCTGTATTTAAAGGCAAGTTTAGTGCAGTCACGTCCCCGTTTATACCATACTTGGTGCCACGTAGACCGAACAATAGTCCACCGTGGATAAATAAAGAAGTTAAGAAATTCCTTAGGCGTAGAAAAAAACACTGGAACATGTTCATCTCTACTGGCTTAGAACAGTACAGATAAGTAAGATTAGAAATAATTGTAAAGCGTTAATTAGTAGAACTAGACGGTCATACGAAAAACAATTGGTTAGGGATTGCAAACATAGTCCAAAACGGTTATTCTCGTATATAAAGAGGCGAACTCAGAGAAGTGATGGAATACCATCACTTTTGATACAAGAAAATCCGTTAAGTTTGGCAAGAAATGATACCGAAAAAGCGGAAGCTTTTTCGGAATATTTCAGTTAAGTTTTTTCTACCAATAATGAGGAACGATCACCTATTCATTGTGATTGTGGCGACTTGTTGATGGACCCTGTAGTTATTAAGAAAGAAAATGTTTTAAGCCCACTCCAGCATCTCAAACCTGATAAGTCTAGTGGTCCTGATGATATTCATCCTCGGGTTATGAAAGCCCTCTCAGATGTTATTGCTGAACCCTTAGCGATGCTGTTCGATATGTCCCTACGGCAGTCCAGATTGCCCAGAGACTGGAAGGACGCAATAATCAGTCCGGTGTATAAGACTGGGGGTAGGGATTTAGTTAGTAACTATCGACCCGTCAGCTTAACTAGTGCAGTTGTAAAACTAATGGAAAAAATCATTAGGATGGCTGTTATAAACTACGTGGAAAGACATGATCTCTTGTCATAGGAACAACATGGTTTTCGAAAAGGTCTATCATGTTTGACAAATCTTCTCATTGCAAGAGAAGATTGGGCTGAGGCAAAAGATCGCAATATTCCTGTAGATGTCATTTTCATAGATCTAAGTAAAGCCTTTGATAAGATTTCCCATTCTGGTCTTAAATTGAAACTAGAAAGTTTTGGAATTCATTATGCAGTCATAGACTGGCTAAGTGACTTTCTTCATGAAAGGAGACAACGGGTAAGAGTAAATGGGGCTCTCTCATCGTGGGAACCAGTAAAAAGTGGCGTCCCCCAAGGCACGATTTTAGGTCCTCTTCTCTTTTTACTTTATATAAATGAATTACCAGCTATAGCTAAGTCATCCGTCCTACTATTCGCCGATGACATTAAGATTTGGAGACCCATATATAGTATGTCAGACAGAATAGTTTTACAGGAAGATCTTAACTCACTAGTTGCATGGATGAATGGGTGGTCACTAGAAGTAAACCCTAATAAAAGTGTTGTGATGCAATTAAATAACTACGATGATTCGTATCACTACACATTATGTGGACTAGTGTTGCCCAAAGTAAGAAACTATAAAGATTTAGGAGTCATACTAAGTAATGATCTCAAAACAACCAGTCACTGTAAGGCTGCTGCTGCAAAAGGCTATAGGGCATTATGGTCTATTCGAAGATCTTTCCGGTATCTGGATGGGGAAATGTTTAGATTATTATACACAACTTTCGTACGGCCACATTTGGAATATGGGATTCAAGCAGCGAGTCCTTGTTTCAAATATGAGGCGGATATGTTGGAACGAGTCCAACGCCGCGGGACAAAAATGGTAAAAGGCTTATCTAGCCTATCTTATGAAGACAGACTGAGACACCTCAACTTATTTCCGTTATCTTACCGGCGAATACGGGGTGATCTAATATTGGCATATCGTATCCTGAACGATGACCTTGGTACTAACATGTCCTATCTTTTCCTCCCGTCTAGGGGTGAGCATTTGAGAGGACATTCAAAGAAAGTCCAAAAACCGAGATCAAATCGTCTACGTCTGGATTTTCGTTTCTCGCACCGAGTAGTGAATTACTGGAATTCTCTACCAGAACACGTAATATCAGCACCTTCTGTTGATATATTCAAGACGAGATTGGACCTCCACAGTGCAACAAACTGCAAGGATTAAAGTAGGTCACTAGACCTTCTATCCTTATTACTGAATGGCCAGACCGTAAGCAAATGAAACAGTGATAGTAGCTTCTCACCTAGCCCTCACTGTTGAGTCCAAAAAGCAGTATCCCTCTCCACTGTATGGACAGTATATTTTAGATATGCGTAGTCTATATACAAGCAGAGCAGACAACATCACACCATAAAATAAAAAATATGGTGATACAGGACCAAGACAAAAGTGGCTGTGAATATAGAAGATTATGACTAATAGATTCGGAGTAAATTAAGAATAGTAGCCAAAATTCTAATGATGGCTTATAATAAAAGGAAAATTTATGTGATACAGTCTATAAATAGTTCCCTGAAGTTAACAATAGTTTGTTGCAAGCCCATTCAACTATTGTATTTTTTGTGTGCTCACTGTAATCCTAACATTTAATCCACCGTAAATTTATGTGTGAGTCTGATTGAGCGCATGTGTCTGCACATCAATCTTTATTCTGTTCCCTCATTGGTTGTAAACAAAGACAATCAATAATTCATCCACAACCATTAACACTCATAAATATATATGGATTTTTAACACACACACACTTGTTTTCCCGGTGTGCTTCCTATCCGTACGCTTGTGGATTTTTACCAAACTTCAACAATAAACTATCTCTATAACTGGTGTTCAGGCTTTTGAATAATCTCGAGTAAACCTGTAATTCTACTAGGAGATTTAGCCTGCAGTAAATATTCAGTTAGTGGAATATTATTTATTTATTGGAGTAAGATATAGAGGAATTAATCCTCTACAAGTTTAATCTCCGGATTCAACACTGGGCAGGCGTTTTGTATTCGTGTCGGGATCCTATTGACCGTCAACTAATCTGGGTTGACCAAATTATCGACATCCGATTACCTCACTCACTGTAGCTAAAGTAGACATCAATACAAACAAGTTCTGAAACATTGTGGATCTAAACGGGAAGTGATAAATACCAGGCATTTTCACTTTATGAAATACGCTTAGATTTTGCAATTTTAGAGTATCCTGCTAGCAGATTAGACCCGTATATTATTGTATTCATGGATGTCAAGAAAGTTCGTAGTTACATTCCTTGATCAGTGTCATTTGCCTGAGGATATAGCACGACTTAAAGTTTTTTCAATAGAATTTTCGACTGTCATTCATGAACAGATGAAGTCAAAATAGACATGACATGAAATACAACAGCTTTCCATGCACGTGTACCAGACAATCTTAGGCTTATTGTGGACAAATATACTATAATTCTTCTTTAGATGTCACTTAAAAATTAATATCAATTTATGGTGCCGTAAAATTGAATTTTACTCTTTTATTGTTAAAGCAGGAGCTGTCTACTTGTGTAGTTGCTGTCATGTGACTGAGGAATTTCAAACGAGGTGAAAAGTAGGCATCATACGGCTGGTAATGTACACAGTATCGTGCTTACTTCAAATTCCTTTCAAGCTCACCACCACTCAGTGAGTGATTTTTATCTCACTACATAAAACTGTTATCACAACAAAGTTGCACTAACAGACATTTAGTAGATAAACTAACTAGTTTCAGACAGTCTATGTATTGACATATGTATACCGGACGCTATGCACTGCACCGACAAGTAACTCTTGTACCTAAAATATTAATTCAGACTTACTTTGGTCGAAAACTCAAACCAAATTCATCGTGCAAAGGAACAGGACACATCCGACTTGGCACATAATAACTTAAATAAAGCGAGAACAAGATTCACAGAATACCTTGAATTCTCTACATTTCAAGGGTTCCCCATCAGCTAAAAAGGTCCTTACCCATGTCAACGTGAATAGTTTGACATACCGTAGTTAGTAGTGTTTAGTTCTAAATGACAAGAAACATAATGAGAAGACAGACAACACATTGAACATAATAGTTAAGACCGACTGATATTTATATGTTGAAAACAAAGTAATGTAAAGAAAAGGTATGAAGTTATAAATGATAGCAGAGAAAATGAATTGTAAACAAATGAGTGATAGTCAAGGTACCTAGGTGACATAAACCCCAGGTTTTTTTATATTTTCAGTTAAAAAAGTTAACGGAGGTAATTTAATTGACAAACATTAAGATATCAACACCCAAGCAATGGGTTAGTTGCGCTTTCTTACCGTATACATACGTCAAGTCAAAGGCATTTTATGGCGATAGCCTCAGAAAAACAAGCGGTCTCCGCTGCTTGATAGTTATTTCCCACGCCTTTGCGAATCCTGTTATCTATCAGACGTTTGCTGACTGCACTTGAGAATACTTTTATTTCTTTCGATTATGGCTCTTGATGAACATAATTAGAAAGCCTTGTTGATCCTCATCTTTTGGTTTTTCTTACGTGCTTACTTTCCTTACTATACGGAAATTCGTAAATGAATTTAGTCACCTCTGAAGAGTACTGACTGGTCTTATAAACAACAATTGGGGTGTGGGAACCTCCTTTCTAGTTCTACTGGAATCCTTTTGCCAAGTCTAACAGTAATATCTTCTTCCTTGTATACAAGATTCATGAAAACATGCTCTTTCGTAATAGCTGTTTGAGATTTTCTTTGGTTATCCATTTCTTGTGCAACGATTAAACATGTTTGTTCCTTCTCCATTTTTGTTGTTTGAACACGAAAGTCTAAAATCTCTACTGTACTTAAGAGAGTAAATCCCACTACCATTCACTCACGACATTAACTTAAATTTTATTTCACTCTGTACTTTGATCGTCACTCATCTACTTTTATTGATTATCACTTTATGATCGACAACCTCGTTCCCTCATATTATTTCCTTTTTAACAGATAATTATCAATGTTGACTATTACTTTAAATGTGTTGTATTGTCACTTGTTTCTTACTTTTCATAATCAAGTAAGTAACCTGTCACCTTTTAACACAAATTCTGGCACAATGCAGCAACGGAATATATACGCAACACAATTAGAAGTCGGTATTATGAAGAGATGGAGAAGGGAAGTGTGACAAATTAAAAATGAGTGAATCAGTAAAAAGATCATTGGGAGCAGTTCGGTGAAGAAAATGAAAGGACTCTTCCTGTTAGAGACGTTCCCCACAATTATAAAGTCAAGGAAAGTTACAACAGGACTGCTGCCTGCTCCTACTTAGAGCCACGTTCACTAAAGTCCCATGTCAATTTGTTTTGGTCGTTGTGGAATCTCCAGGTACGACACCCGTAGCACATGTCTAAGCCACAGAAGTCGATGTTTAGACAGATGATGACACCTATTGAATTATTGCCATTCACCAAACACAAGTTACCGGACCTCCGCATTACTGACTTAATGATGCCAGTAAACAATTTACCAAGGGATTAGGACGTAACAAATAACAATACATTTGCAGAGACTGCGCTTACGTACTCCACCTACAGTCAGTCTTGGGAGGGCAAGTAATAGTTCACTTCTGAAACTAGTGAAGCCAGGTTTAGATCCGTGATCTGTCAGTGATAACTGCTTGTCACATATACCCCAAAACTTGAGATATGCTATGCTAACATACTATCTCAGAAAGCTGATGTAGCCAGGATAAGTCAATCTAGTATTTAACAGTTTACTCCTACAAAATATTGAAATCTATTACATACTAACTGATAACTCGTTGTATATAACATGTTTCAGTCTGGAAATAAACGCTCTGATTTATCTGTTGTTTGCTTGCTGTGAACATAAAGACGAACTGCTAAAGATTTTCATACACTCAAAACATCGGACGTGGCCGGCACTTATGCGCATCGGTCTAGGTTGTCATATCACATTAGCACAGAGGGATACTGGCGTAGTATAAGTAGCAACTGTATTGGTGGTACTGGAGAACACTAGGAATAGATAAAATCCAAGGGAACTTGCTAAAACTAACTGCAGCTATTACGCTTTACGTACAGTATTCTAGTTTGAGAAAACCGAGCCAACACAACGGCAGAATGTCGCCGAGAATAGTCGAAGCTTATCACATGACTGAATCGCTTAATTAGCCATCTCTATTAACTTTAACATACACTTTCTCACTAGGCGGAGTGGACGTGAATGAAGCGCAAACAAACATTTCGATGTCGTCGTTTTGATAAGGAAACAAGAGCTTAGAGTTTGGATTCAAGTGTAGACATCTTAATAATAGAGTGGAGTACACCCAAAACGGTACTTATACGCAAAATATTAGATTCGCTTATATATACTTGCTCTATTTACCAGACGTTCAGCTATCACATTATCATTTGCTACCCTGGTTTTTTGATGACAGAAGTGCTTAAGTAGAAAAGAGGTCAATAGTGACAACTCATCTTGAAATACATGAAGTTATTTGCATCCCAGACGACCTATGTGTGAAGGCAGTGGATGTTAACTCACGAATAATGAATTTTATAAATACGGCACAAATGGCGAAAATTTTCCTGGACAAAACGAGACTTAGACCATGTTATCTTAGTCGCATGTTATTGTCAAGACACAGCACTTTGTGCATAATCGTCCGTGGTTAATAACTACGACTCCTACTTTGGTTTTTAAAACCCCCCTGACCACAGTTTCCTGAAGATAATAGTCCGCCGAGCTCATGTGGATTTGGCTGACACACCATCTATTCGTTGATGACCCCAGTTATTTTAATCAGAACAAGCGCTTCACACATGTGCGAAAAACAGTTACAGTTGAACTTGTTCTACAGTTTTCAGTCGTCAGACCAAGTAGGATAGCATTCAGCTAGAAAAAACAACACTTACGGCACGAATCAGCCCGCTGGGAAGACATGATGTTAGTATGAAGCAATGACAAGCTTGTAAACAAAAATTTTCGTGTCCTTTTCGAGCAATTCACGAAGATACTTTGTGAAAATATTTCACCGTGTCATGGGATTGTGGACATTATCCAATATTTATAAGACTAGGGACCGGTGTGAGTTGGACAACCATTTGAGGCCTAGAGTGAAACAGCTGACCAATGCTCCTATGATTTTATTGGTCACCAAACTTAGACCGTATCAGAATCTCAAAATATTAACAATGGCTTCGGATTATTGGTACTACCCTGAAAATAAACCAGAACTGTGAAAAAGACGAAAAAACTAATCCATTTTAAAATTATATTACATATTTTCACAATACCCAATCCGGAAACTCGATCTGGACGTCTTTACCCGTCAACTTTTTGTATAATCCCGTGATAGTTTTGAGCTAAACGAAGTTTAGACAATACACAAACATACCTTATGTTCTATGTAGTTTCTCTGTGCAACATCCAAGTGGCATTTGATTAAGGTACTTCCATCACATCTGACTTGAATGCGTTTTCCTACAATTTCAGCAGGGTAGACAAGATCTTTCAATATAGCTTCGTGCACAGCTGTTAGGGTCCTACTTCTAGGACGCTTTTGCTTCGGATTAAATTTGCAATTTCTTTTAGGCTTTGCAATGATTCTTCGGAAAGCCAACAGCACAACATGAGGACCACGGAGCTTTTTCTCGAGCTCGCCTACGAGTCTGTTATGTATAAACTGGTATGTCCGTAGTTGTGGAACAGGTACATATATAACGACCGCCTTTTCTTTACCTATAGTCATTTCCTGATACGTATAAGTAAGAAATAAGGAAACAAACTTTTGCTTCACAAAAGTACAGAAGCTTCATGGTGTCAGACCAGTCATCATGAATCTGTAAGTCTATAATCGCCTAAGAAATGATCAAGTACATAGACGGACATACTTGAGCAATTTCTTCTTCTAATGGGGTGACCGGCTTTTTGTCCGGCTTAATGATTTTGGACAAAGCAAGAGAATGAACCTAGTGCACATAAGAGAAAAACAGAAGAACGTACATTTGCAGACTGAAGCATGTCTCATCCACACAGAGCGGCTTTAAAGTGAGCGTGATGTCAAACAAAACTATCGAATTATATATGATATTGACCCGTGAACACTGACGATTT
The DNA here is from genome assembly GCA_944470415.2 of Schistosoma rodhaini. Taxonomy (NCBI): domain Eukaryota; kingdom Metazoa; phylum Platyhelminthes; class Trematoda; order Strigeidida; family Schistosomatidae; genus Schistosoma; species Schistosoma rodhaini. Next base: position 40,066,300 of record OX104037.1, read on the forward strand.
TTGACACAACTAGTTTCCATTTTATTTATCACTATATTGAATTAATCCTAGAATATATTTATATATTTTTTTGTACGCGCTATTTAAAAAGGACAGTGGTATTTTTCCTCGTTGAGTAAATTCTATTGTTTTGATCGTTATTAACGTATCAAGACTACTGTTTTTATACTTTGATTGAATTTCTTTCAGTTAAAGTATTCTATTAGAGTATCATCTTTGATATCCTAAATAATTTTATCGTCGGTACTCCAGAGTACCTTTTTTTCCATTGTGTCTGTTAGTACTTTGGTCCTAACTGTTTATAGTTTTTTTTCTACTTGTGGTCAACACTCAACTTCGCATCCTAAAATGACTGGAAGATGCAACAAAAGCATTTGCCACCGCCCAGGATGTCGATATCCTGTTGATAGCGGCATGCAGTGCGATGAGTGCAAAGGTTGGTACCACGATGTTTGCACGAATCTAACACCTGCAGCTTTCAAGCGGTTCAGTAAAAATGGGTGTGTATGGCTATGTCAACAGTGCTGTTTGGATACAAATAGCCTGTTAACCGAGGCCATTTCAATAGTAAATGCCGCAAAAAGTGTCTCGGCAAGCGCGGTCGGGATACATCAGTCAGAACTCAATCTGTCGACACGCAGATTGACACAAGGCAGGCCCAAGTGAGTCCAAAAACTGCCGAACCACACTCTACTAAGGAGGAAGAACATCCTCCAAAGAGGACTGTTACAACCAGAAACTCGCGCAAAAAAGTCTCTTCTGTCCCTCGTATCAAAAATGGTACCCAGAAGGGAACTTCCGGAAGCCGAAACCGCAAGGCTCGATCGGTTTCCAGCGCGAAAGATGACCCAATCTCCCAAGTCATCCTGAACCTTCCGGAATCCCACAGTACGCCTGACGCGAATGTGGTTACCACTCCAAAGAACGTTGGCGATTGGGTACGGGTCGTAAGAAAAAACGCCAAAATGACGTAAAAGGAAATCATACCCCCACCAAAAGGGTCGACAAGCCGAGGTCTGATCACAGCGACAGATCAGTCATTCTCCATAGAGTCAAGGACAGTGACAACTTAGAACCGAAAGCTCGTTTTGAGCATGACATTGTGTTGATAAAACAACTACTCAACCAAGTTATGCCCAAAAACATCCCCGGAGTCACCTTGCTAAAGGTGTATAGACTAGGAAATCTAGCGCATCTGAAACCAAATCAGTCTAGACTACTCAAAGTCGTTTTCAAATCCCCAAACGAACGCGACTTAATCTTAGAAAATGGACACAAATTAAAGGGTTCAGGAGTTTTTCTCCGTAAGGACTTACCGTTGGCGGACCGTGTTAAAAGACGAGAAGCCGAAAATTAACTACAGCTCAGATTAGAAGCTGGCGAAAAAGACCTGTAAATTGTAAATTTTCGGGTTGTGAGGCTTCGACAGAGGATGATGCCGAAGCCACTCTGGGTGAAGCACGAGGCCACCTAAATAGGCTTCGGGTCTGTTATACCAACGCCCGGAGCTTACTAAATAAGCTACCGGAACTAGGTGTACAGATTGACTCAACTAGGCCAGACATAATCGCAGTCACAGAAACATGGCTGACGCCGTCTATAGATAGTAGGGAACCTGATTTCGAGGGTTTTACATTGGTAAGGGCCGATAGAATACAAACGCGTAAAGGAGGGGGAGTAGCTCTATTCATTAGGAATGCTATTCCATTCACCATTATCGACAGTGTATCCCATGAGAGTGGGACGTACAAATTAGTTTGCTGCCGTCTGAAATGCAGGGGACAAGAGTTACTACTTAGTTTGATCTATCGCAGTCCAAGCTGTGAGGCAAACGAGGTCCTGCCAAGCAGTCTCAACACTTTATCACGAAATGATCGATGTCTAATCCTAGGGGACTTTAATGCACCCATGGTGGACTGGGGAAATCTGCGGACTGAATAGTCAGCAAATTCCTTCGAACAGGAACTAGTTGATGCGATAATCACATGTGCTCTAGTGCAACACGTGAAGGAAGCAACTAGGTACGACCCGGGTTCTGCATCATCCTTACTAGATCTTATATTGACTCATTATGAGGATGATGTTGCAAACCTGGATTACATGCCACCCCTAGGCAAAAGTGATCATGCAGTTTTAAGCTTTGACTTCCATATAACTGTCGATCACGAGTACGCTTCAGCTCAATCCAGACCTAACGTCTGGAAAGCAAACATACCAGACATCATGAAATCAGCATCATTAGTAGATTGGAAATTAGACCCAGAGTCATCAATCGAAACGGCTTGGGACGTATTCCGGAATTTATACTTAAAAGTTATCACCCCCACATCCCTTGGACTACACCTAAGAGACCGAGAAACTCCCCACCGTGGTTCAGTAGGGAGGTTCGCATCCTTCTCCGTAAAAGAAGGAAAATGTGGGACAGATTTAGGTTACTGGGGACTGACGAGGCGAAATCTCAGTATCAAAAGGCTCGAAATACCTGTGCCTCGACCCTCCGTAAGGCCAGAAAGCTGTACGAAGAGAAAATCGTTAGGGAATCCATAGAATGCCCTAAACGCTTGTATTCGTATATAAACCAAAGGACAAAAAGAAGAAGAAATGTTCCTTCACTATGGGGAGACAGTACTGCCACATCACTAGTGGAGGATGACTTTGGCAAAGCTCAAGTATTCTCTAAATACTTTAGCGATGTATACACCATAGAAACACCCTTCTCACCAGTCCATGAAAATCCACCCACACAAGCACTGGACAGCGTAACCATTAAAGAACTCGATGTCTTTGGTCTGCTAGTTAAGCTTGACATAGGTAAATCCACTGGACCCGATGAACTGCATCCTAGGTTATTAAAGGAATTAGCTAACTTTGTTGCGAACCCTTTAAGTGTATGTTTTAATCTATCCGTAGCCCAGGGTCCCCATAGAGATCCATTCCTTGTGATGGTGCTTCTTAGGACCAAGAACCTCCTGACACGTTGAAGTTAGTGCTTCTTTTATCCCTTTCCAGTTGTCCTCCAAAGTAGTTTCTTGTTCATTCAGTAGATCCTGTAGAGCTTGGAACCTGTTGTTGAGAGTTATCTTGAATTCATGGAGCTTGTCAGTATCTCGAAGGAAGGCTGTATTAAACCTTTGTAGTGCTGTTTGTCCAGTTGTCCAGTCTTTCTTAAGCTTCAGTCTCATCTTGGCCACAACCAGGTGGTGATCTGAAGCTATGTCAGCTCCTCTCCGGGTTCTCACATCTTCCATTGATCTTCGGAATTTTTTGTTGATACAGATGTGATCGATCTGATTCTCTGTGGTGTGGTCCGGTGAAATCCATGTAGCTTTGTGTATGCGTTTGTGTGGGAATATTGTGCCGCCTATAACCAATTTGTTGAAAGCACATAGGTTTGCAAGTCTCTCCCCATTTTCATTTCTCTCTCCTAGTCCATGTCGTCCAATTATATCTTCATATCCTGTGTTGTCCACTCCAACTTTAGCATTTAGATCTCCCATAAGGATGGTGAGGTCCTTTCGTGAGCACTTTGCTATAATTGATTGCAGCCTTTCATAGAACTGATCTTTATAATCGTCGTTGCTATCATTGGTGGGTGCATAACATTGGATAACGTTCATTGTGATCCCCTCCTTCTTTGTTCTGAATGATGCTTTGATTATCCTGGGTCCATGAGATTCCCATCCCACAAGTGCATTTTGTGCTTCTTTGGACAGCATTAGAGCAACTCCCTGAGTGTGTGGAGCATTTTCCTCTTCGTGACCGGAGTACAGCAGCATCTCTCCTGTACCTAGCCTTTGTTGTCCAGTTTGTGTCCAATGGGTTTCGCTGATTCCGAGTACTGCCAATTTGTATCTCCTCATTTCCATTGCTATTTGGCTGGTCTTTCCTGTCTCCGACATTGTCCGGACGTTCCATGTACCTATAAAGAGTGTTGCTCTGGTTGTTAGAAGGTGCATCGGCCTCGTGACTTCCGAAGAATTTCGGCTTTCAATATGAGACGTCATTATTCCTTCAACTCCCAGGGCAGAGTTTAAATGGTTTGAATTATTTTTTCTGGTTAGCGTTTTTTTAGCGAGTTAGCTTTTCTACGGGATGGGGTTGCTAACCCCATGCCCAACCCTCCTCCTTTACCCGGGCTTGGGACCGGCAGTAACTCTAGAAGAGCTACAGGCGGATACTATCAGCAACAGCGTTTTATGGGAGAGGACAAACCAGCTTCCAGCTGAAGAGGAAATAAGGAAAAGACGTTGGAAGTGGATCGGACATACATTGAGGAAATCACCAATGTGCATCACGACTCAATCCCTAACTTGGAATCCTGAAGGGAAGCGGAAAAGAGGAAGGCCAAAGAACACACTACGCCGAGAAATAGAAGCCGATATGAAAAGGATGAATAGCAACTGGAAAGAACTGGAAAGGAAGGCTCAGGACAGAGCTGGATGGAGAATGCTGGTGAGCGGCCTATGCTCCTCCACAAGGGGTAACAGGCGTAAGTAAGTAAGTAAGCAGCCCAGGGTCGTCTACCAAAAGACTGGAAGAACGCCATAGTAAGTCCAGTCTTCAAAACAGGTTCAAAACATAAGCCTGAGAATTACCGACCAATTAGCCTAACTAGTGTGGTTGTTAAAATCTTAGAAAAGATTATTGGGAAGGAACTGTTAAAGTATCTCGATGAAAACCGGATCCTCTACGAAAAGCAGCATGGTTTTAGAACAGGTTACTCTTGTCTCACAAATTTATTAGTCGCTCGTGAAAGCTGGTGCGCTCTTAAGGACCAAAAATTACCTATAGACGTAGCTTACATCGATTTCAGCAAAGCTTTCGACAAAGTTCCGCATAACCGGCTGTTATATAAGCTAAGGAATGTCGGGATTGGAGGCAATCTATTGATGTGGATAAAAGACTTCCTAGTTGGGCGTCAACAAAGAGTAAGGGTGAACTCCAAGTTGTCTAGCTGGGAAACTGTGCTTAGTGGAGTCCCCCAGGGTACAGTTTTGGGGCCAGTGTTATTCCTCCTGTACGTAAATGATCTCCCTCGTCTACTATCGTCATCGGTCTTACTCTATGCTGATGATGTCAAGATATGGAGAGCGATACAAAGCAAGGGCGATAGCTTAGAACTTCAAAGTGACCTGGAGAGATTATCTGAATGGTCCCAAACCTGGTAATTGCCGATAAACACTTCCAAGTGTATTGTGATGCATATTGGCCATCAGGGTACAGATACATACACGATGAATAACACTGAGTTACCTATTGTTCAGGCACACAATGACTTAGGCGTCATCGTCAGTCAAGACTTAAAGACTACTGCACACTGCCGTGCAATAGCCGCCAAAGGTTTTAGGACTTTATGGTCCATACGCAGGGCTTTTAGGCATCTTGACGCTAAAACGTTTCTGACTTTGTATACAGTGTTCGTACGCCCTAAACTTGAGTACTGTATACAAGCAGCTAACCCCTGCCTAAAAAAGACAGTGAACTCTTGGAAAGGGTTCAGAGAACAGCAACTAGGCTGATTCCCGGAATAGCGAAGCTCCCGTACGGTACTAGACTGACCAAGCTAAACCTATTCCCGCTGTCATATAGAAGAATCAGAGGTGACTTGATTATAGTTTTCAAATTGCTAAATGACAAATTTGCACCTGATATGCCCTCATTTTTCTTGTCTTCCAAAACAGAAAATCTACGAGGACACTCCAAAAATAGTTCACAAGCCCAGAACGAATTACTTGTCAGCTGACTACCGACTTTCCCATCGAATAATCAACGAGTGGAATTCATTACCCCAGCACGTGGTTGAGGCTCCATCCGTCGACTCCTTCAAAAGAAAGTTGGATCAGCTGAGAGACCATCATTGCCAGGACTAACACAGGCCATCGAGCCTCCTGTCCTTTCCAAACTGAAACTGAAACTGATATATGATTTTGGTAAGCGGTATTAGGTTGCATCAGTAAACTTGTTAATAATAATCGCTCGTACACTTTATTGGATAGAGTTTGCTACCTAAACAAAGTCTGCCTGTATTTTGATCACTCACTCAAATATACATGTGATAAACTTTACGAATTGGCAACTTAAATGTTGGAGAAGCAGTGGATCATCAGTTTAACAAAAAAAACATTTTTAGATACTTTTTCACCACTATGAATATGCCGAGAACTGGACTTCAACTTTTTACAGTGTTACTAAATTGTTTGTAACTTGAATTCTGCATATGCATAACTCGAGGGCGGCTTTAGTTTCAAAGAGCTGTGATTGTCTCTTTCTTCTTTCTAAGAACTGAAGGAGAAAAACAATTTAGCTCAGAATTGAACTTTTGAGGCAGTTCTATTGGAATCTGGGTTCAACCTTTGAAAATTTCCAGTTTTCGTTACCCACCATGGTGCTCTCCATAAAAAATTTCGCATCCGAACACAGGGATGTAGAGCACCAGTCGAACTATGTATTTATGCGAGTTGTTTACTGCCACAGGAGTTTGATATTGGCCTTCTTGTTTATGGCAGACTCTAATATCTGAAGATGTTCTATAATGGAGTGTAGCAGTACCCCAACACAGACTATGCAAAATGCTCCTTTTAATTCGAACACGCAAACCGACGATCTTGATGTTTATAATATCTTTACTCCCTAGTAGAACAAACCTTAAAGGAACCACTTCATATAACCAGAAAACAAATCTCACTCCCTAAGATCAAAATAAGGATATGTCTTATCTGTGCCAACTCTCATATTGGACAATACTTACTTAATTACTTACGCCTGTTACTTCCAATGGAGCATAGGCCGCCGACCAGCTTTCTCCAATCCACTCTATCCTGGGCCTTCTTTTCTAGTTCTATCCAGTTCTTGTTCATTCTTCTCATGTCTGCCCCTATTTCTCGGCGTAATGTGTTCCTTGGTCTTACTTTTCTCATTTGGCCTTCAAAACTCCATGTGAAGGCTTGTCTTGTTACGCAGTTGAATGATTTTCTCAAGGTGTATCCTATACACTTCCAGCACTTCTTCCTGATTACTGCCTCCGCTGGATGGAATCTGGTTTGTTGTCTCACACAGTACAATGTTGCTGATAGTGTCTGGCCAACAGATCTGAAGTATTTTACGTAGACAGCTGTTAATAAACACCTGTTTCTTCTGGATAATGGTTTTTGTAGTTCTCCACGTCTCCACCCCATACAGTAGAACTGTCTTGACATTTGTATTGAAAATTCTGAGTTCAGTGTTGGTTTACAATTGTTTTGAGCTCCAGATGTTCTTCAGTTGTAAATATGTTGCAACCTTGCCTAACATCGGTCATTACCTTGAATGAGTCAGTGAGTTGTCCTCCGTGAACGATTTGGCAGTTTAGTCCATCATAGGAGTTCCGTACGATATTGAATATCTTCTCAGGCAGGCACTCCGTAGTGTCGAAGAAGCCTCCATAGTGTCGTCCTGTCCAAGCTATCAAATGCCTTTTCGTAGTCGATGAAATTGATGTAGAGTGATGAATTCCATTCAATTGATTGTTCCACAATGATCCACAGAGTTGCGATTTGATCTGTGCACGATCTATCCTTACGAAATCCAGCTTGTTGATCTCGAAGTTCGGCGTCCACGGAATCCTTCATCCTGTTTAACAATACCCTGTTGAAGACTTTCCCTGGTATTGAGAGGAAAGTGATGCCCCTGTAGTTGTCGCACTTGCTAAGATCACCTTTCTTTGTTATTTTGATCAGAAGTCCTTTTTTCCAGTCTATAGGTACTTGTTCTTCGTCTCAAATCTTACTGAAGAGGATGTGTAGTATCTTGGCAGTTGCTGCTACATTTGCTTTCAGTGCCTCTGCCGGGATGTTGTCTGGTCCCGCTGCTTTGCCGCTCTTTATTTGTCTAATGGCCATGCTGATCTCTTCAATTGTTGGTGGGCCAACATCTGTTGGGAGGTCCGTGGGTGCTGCTTCGATGTTGGGTGGGTTCAGTGAAGCTGGTCGATTTAAGAGTTATTTGAATTGTTCTACCCACCTGTTTCGTTGTTCTTCAATGTCGGTTATTACTTTGCCTTCCTTGTTTTTCACTGGTCTTTCTGGTTTACGGTAATTTCCAGCAAGTTTCTTTGTTGTATCATACAGTTGTCTCATGTTTCCCTCTCTTGCAGCCTTTTCCGCTGTCGTTGCTAAATCTTCCACATATTTACGTTCGTCGGTTCTGATGCTGCTCTTCACTTGCTTGTTTGCCTCTGTGTATTCGGCTTGTGCCTTGGCTTTTTCCGCTCGGGTTCGGCTGATATTGATTGCTGCCTTCTTGTTCCTCCTTGCTTCAATTTTATCCAGTGGACCAACAGTGATTCATTCCTTGTGATGGTGCTTCTGTTGGCCCAGAACCTCTTAACATGTTGAAACGATTGCCTCCTTGATACCTTTCCAGTTGTTCTTCAAGGTAGTCTCCTCTCCATATAATAGATCATGAAAGACCTGGAACCTGTTGCTGAGGGCTATGTTGAATTTGTTGAGTTTGTCAGCATCTCGAAGAAAGGCCGTATTAAACTTTTGTGATGTTGTCCGCACCGTTGTCCAGTACTTCTTGAGTTTTAGTTTCATCTTGGCGACCATCAAATGATGATCGGATGCTATATCAGCTCCTCTTCTGGTTCTCACATCCTCCATCGTCCTACTGAACTTTTTGTTGATGCAGATATGGTCGATTTGATTCTGTGTAGTGTGATCCGGTGAAATCCAAGTGGCTTTATGTGTTTTTGTGTGGGAATATGGTGCCACCTATGACCAGTTTATTGAAGGCACATTGGTTTGCAAATCTCTCACCATTTTCGTTCCTTCCTCCCAGTCCATATTGTCCCATGACGTTTTCATATCCAGTGTTGTCCATTCCAACCTTGGCATTGAGATCTCCCATCAGAATTGTCAGGTCCTTGGTTTGGCACTTCTCGAAGATCGATTGCAGCCTATCGTAGAATTGGTCTTTAGCGTCTTCATCGTAGTCGTTGGTAGGCGCATAGCATTGGATGACGTTCATTGTAATGCCCTCTCTCTTTGTTTTGAAGGAGGCTTTGATGATCCTTGGTCCATGAGATTCCCATCCAATAAGTGCATTTTGTGCTTTTCTGGACAGCATCAATGCAACTCCTTGTGTATGTGGGGCATTTTCTTCTTCATGACCGGAGTATAACAGAAATTCTCCTGAAGACAGTCGTTGTTGTCCAACCTGCGTCCAATGTGTTTCACTGATTCCAAGCACCTCCAGGTTGTATTTTCTCATTTCTGCAGCGATTTGTAAGACTCTTCCGGTCTCCCACATTGTCCGGACATTCCATGTACCTATAAAAATTGTCGCTCTGGTTGTAAGAAGGTGCATCGGCCTCATGACTTCCGAAGGAACTCGTCTTTCATCATGAGACGTCATAATTATTCCTTCTACTCCCAGGGCAGGGTTTGAATGGTTTGAATGATTTTTTCCGGTTAGCGTTTTTTTAGCGAGTTGATTTTCTACGGGATGGGGTCGCTAACCCCATGCCCAACCCTCCTCCTTTACCCGGGCTTGGGACCGGCACTAACTCCCAGAGGAGCTACAGGCGGTTTTCATATTGGACAATAGAGTCTTACTAAAGTTAGTATCCTAATGAGTGAAAATGTGTCCCCTGTTTACATGACCAATATATCCTATAACATATCAACTTATTTGAGCAACTTAATGAAGTGAAGCCTTTGTTATTTGTAGCAAACTTATTTTTTCCGTAAGTTGGCATGCCTCACGAAACACATTGTCACCTGAGAATATATTATAATTATTGCCACTTACACAGGTAAAATAATATTATTTTCACTCCGACCACTGTGTTAACTGAAAGTCGATAAATAGTTAGCCCATAAGGCATAAAATTGAAGATATAATGATATTTGGAAATATTTGAATTAATATGCTACCTAGGGACTCCGAGAAATCTCAAATGAATGTCAGGCAGAAACCGTTGATCATAATTGCACGTCCTATATTTGGAATTCGAAATCAGCAAGAATGATACACAAAGGGATCATTAATACAGCACAGGTACTCTGTCCAATGACGTCACAGAAACTTAATCATCATAGGGAGCAAATCCTTTTTTGTATATATACACGTGCATATGTAGTTCCTCCCGTTGCATTTGTTCTATGTCTAAAGATTTCTTGACTTCCACTCACACAGAACAGTACTTATCCAGTCATCTGTTTTTGTGTATGTTATATTCGTCTTTTGGTTCTCCTTGGTATATTTTTATGGATTCTGATACTCTCGGAACTTAGCATAAAGCTTCAACACGGACGCTTGACGCATGTTACGTGGTTACACAGCCAAATAATCAGGAGCTCATTAACTTGTTGTTAAGTATGAATATTAAGAGTACTAATACACAATACCTTAGCAAGGATAGCACCACATGAAAATTTATGAAAACAGGAAGGATGAGTGATACATACGAGATATATAGACTACCCAGACGGATTATGAATTACTTGTTCATAGTGAGCGTAATTTCTCGTTTCAAAGCAGATTAGAACCTCACAGAATCAAATATGAATGCGAGTTTTGTGGAAAGTTCTACGCCTATATATGCTCGAAACTTTGTTCTACGCATCTTAAAATGGACATAACCCCATACCTAGCCAATGGACCACATCAGCCGGAAGGCTACTAAACGATTACACCATTTAGCTTTCTGATGGATTGTGGATGATGAGGTCAGGATTGGCGTCACGCGAACACTTGTAACATAAAAAAAAGATTGGTTTACGACTAAGCCTAAGAGACACGCTCCATACTATAATATACAGAGCGATCCACCCTGACCAAGTGACTTGTCTGTAATGCTCAGAGTATTTCACTTTTATTCCAAAGACGTAGTTTAGTTGAGAATGTAACTCCCAGAACTTTCAGAGGAAAAATATATAAAATGCAGAAATTTTGTTGCCGATAATTTCTTTAGTCTCCTGATCAATGCTAGAATATATATAGTACAAAAAAATATATATTTCCATGTACAGAGTTGAATATTACCATGTCTGTCACTTAGCCTTATAATGATGAGTAAATATTCAAAGTGCATAGCCCTTAAAGTTTCCGACATTGATGCTAACCTTATTAGTTTGACTGGATGTCTCTAGCTGAAGACACTTGGTTTGACGTTCTCACTTCTCCACACACTGCTCAGTTCATCTCCTATGATAGCAATGCAGCCTAGATACCATATACTTCGGTATCTCAAGTGTAATTTCCCGTCCCATCATCGCTGAATTCTGTTTACAATGACATTTAGATCAATATGTATGGGAGAAATTCGGACAGTAGCATCTTCGAAATACATGTCTTCGTACTCTTCCTTATTAATGAGCCTTAGTGTGATCTGGAACATCAAAACGTACCAAGTCTGTTCCATATTTTAATGTTTCACACACAGATAACCGAGTACATATGATATCATTTTACGTGAACTTCCGCTCCAAACCACTCCTATCAAGATAAACGCGAAGCATGGAAACTTATTGAAAATTATTCTTACTTGCTTTACAGAGTTCCAGACAATGAAACTACAGTGACTTGCGACACTTTGAAGTTTCCGTTAAACAGAAAATATGGACTTGGAAGCCAAGCCTTTTTGGCAATAATTTCGAAGACCTTAAGCAAACTAGAGTCGTTTTCCTTCGTTGCTAGTTGCAAAAGTTTCAGGAATGAATTACCGAAAGGCACAAAGTCAAGTTAAACACCGTAATTCAAGTCCTTATTAAGTATCTATTTACATTTATTTGGAGTTCATTAAACCCCCTGTGATTAATCTCTAAGTCGGGGTACTTTTTGTTATATCCCCTGGTGAATTATGAATGGTAAATCTGAGGTCTATTTATGGACAAATGTAATATGTCTATTTCCTATTGTATAGTTGTTAAATAACTGACCTAATCGTATTCGTGTTCCTCTTATCGTAACCTTTATTTTGACCTTTGAACTATTATTATTGATTACTTTCCCCCTATCCACAGCCACATTGGCCAATTATTGTACAAATGTTATTTTTCTATTTTTTGGTATATGGGGTCTGTTTGGTTAGTATATAAACCCAGTATGCTTGTGAATAATGATTCATATTGCCGAGGCTGTTATTTGTGTTCTGGACTCAACTGGCTAGGCTAGTCAGATAGCAGGGCCGATACGCAATCAAGACTGGTCGTACAATTTCAAGTATCATTTGCCTCCGATCAATAAATTCATTCCTCTCCAATTGCACGTCCATATTATTACGAGTTCACACGTTATAACACTTTTCAACAGGGGCCACTCAGTGTCTGGTATTGTGACTAGATAAACGATTGACCACCCGTAGGGATACAGCTAATTTGCCACATGATAGCCGAACCCTTAATAACCTTCGTAGCTGAAGTCTTACATTTTCTAGTCCAAGTATTATGTAGCTTTTTCCTTAAATAATATATATCGTTTTCATATAAGTACCAAAACAAACAGATATCTTCTTGAACTTACGCCTGAACTTTACAGAATGAGGCCCAGTTACTAGCGGTATGCCATTTTTTCAAAGACTGCTTCGGACCATTACACCGTAAAATATTATGCATCTTGGGCTTAGTTTGGTGGAAAATATGAAACACCCGTTCACTGTATGCAAGGAACATTAAATACCCCCAGATAATATTGGGCGTCTTTTGTACATTTCTTACCAGTTTGGGCGTTTTGCATTTTACTGTCTTATCATTGCTTCTATTTTGTTATCTGTTACCATCACTCTTCTACGTACCAGTCAGTGATGAAAGCCGACTTACCTTTATCCTCTTGTAAGAACTTGAATTTTTTCATACTCAAACTTTATCCTGCTGTACCATTTGGTCCTGTATCTGTCATACCGTGGTCCATAAATCTCGACTTTATGATATTTCTGTAACGTTGTACTTGCAGAAATGGTGTTTTCTGTGGGGGTGAGGGAAATAGAGCTGAGTGAATGATGTCACGGATAATCAAACAATTGCTTTAAAACAAGCTAACATAAAAAGGAGAAATGTTGAAGTTACTGACTACAAAATACTGATCATGAGGGAGATGATTTCAGCCAGCCCACGTTTATGGTATAAAATATTTTGTTCCAGATACATAAAAATGTGCCATAACTATCCTTGAATGTGGTATTTTAGTTTACAGCAATTGCTGGCATAATGATATGATGGAAATTGAAACTGTTCAAGGAAGTTTTACTAGAGCTATTTTGGGGTATTCTGACAATGAGGATCGTCACCAAATATGTCACCAGCTCAAGTAAGAACCTCTCTGGATCTGGCGCAATAAATCAACTATTGCATTTATTTACCGGCTTATAAATGGTTTTTTTGCACTTAGGGATCTACCTCTCCACACTTCATCATATCATTACACAACTTACGCAGTAAGGAGAATATTCTATCGATCCCCAGAGCCTCCACCAATCTGGGTCAGAATTTCTTGTTAGTTGCTATTCAACCACATGAAACAGACTCTCAACAAACCTCCGTTTCAGTATGATTGTGTCCCAGTTCAAAAGTTTCATTGATTAATTTCTCTCTGAAGGTGGTTTGTATCACTTACTAAATACTAATGTGATTACGAAGTGTTGATGCAAGCAAGGTCTAATATGATGACTGCAAAACAAAGCAGAAATTCTGACATTTCGTTTGTTTATTTTTTATGTAAATATCCAAAGTCCACTGATCTCCATATTCATTATTACTATTATTAATACGATTGATCCATGATACATTAGATATTTTTTCTCTCTCCCCTTTACATGAAATTTATTCCTGCCCATACAGTTTCTGATTAAAAAACACCGTCTCATTTACTACACTTACCTAAATAATTTGACTTTGCAGATCCATTTTATTTTCACTACGAATATATAATCCATACAAATTGATGTTTGACGATCTTCCTCTGGAACTAACTATGAATCTTATCTCACTGCTCCGAACTATTACTGCATGAACTCTGATTTTCGCATCAAGTCTTACTATATTAACGATTTTATTTTAAATTTCTATGTGCAATATGTATGTAACTTTTTTCCCAGACCTGCATCATATACATACTTGCTAATTTAGTTACACATCTCGTCTTTCTTTTCTTTCTTTATTCCGGAAGGTCAACCCAAAATTCTTTAAAATACTGCACAACGTGTTAAAACATGGTAAGTAATATAATGATATAATAGATTTCCGCAAGGGCAGGTGCACGCCATTTTTACAGGCATGATCTACAAGTTACAACATTCACTGGTCCACATTATGCATCCCAAGCAGGGCTAAATGGTAAACATAATCTATAAAAGTGAATATCAGTTCATTCGTTCAGATATATTGTATACTCTTTAAAATATTTTCCAAAGGGGCACCGTGTCCACGTTACACACCAGATCCAACCTCGGCAAGCATTGTGTTCGGATTTCGGTCGTGCTAAGTATTTATGCAATGCAACTTTTTAAGTTTATAGTTGTTATAAAGTGGACTTGTATAGCGCCTGGTGCGAACTATGACCTTGGGAAAGCGCCCATGTCGAGTTTGCTCCAGATGTCAGAAGTCCCTCAACTTTGTCCTCAGGGAAAGATTCTGAAGAGAAAAAAAGAAGAGAAACCGAGGAGCAGCAAGGCATTTGGATATGAACGATAAACAATGCTTAACATTTGGTAGTGGAACAGATGGAGGTATGATAAATTACTGGATTAAAATGATACTAGCTTATGTTGCTAGAGTGAAATGTGAGCAAAGGCTCCAGATGAGAGAATGCAGTAATAAATAACAATGAGTTGTGATATTTATCAAGGTGGAGTAGGTTCGAATGAAGGTAGGAAAGTCAAAGTTGGAATGAGGAAGATTATTTATTAGAACGGAGAGTGCATATAGAGGGTAAAGTGTTAAGTAAAATAACAACCATATCCTTTACAGTCTGTTTCTTCGTCATCCGATGCTTGCCACACAGTTTTCATGTAAAAGTTCGAGTTAGCATGTTATAGGTTATCTTAGTGGAATAGTTAATCCAGCATTAAAAAATTAGAAACTTGAGTCTGAATCGTGAGCGTAATAGAACAACCTCAATATCATAGATTGATTGACTTGTTCTCGTCCATAAAGAGACTGATATAAACAAAATGTTCTGTCCCACAAACATGGGTGTATTGAAGTCACCACCCTCACAATCAGTGCTTGCTGGTCAGTAACTTCACCCTCCCTCCTTTCGTGATGTTAGGTTCATTTGAGTTTATTTTAGATATATATCTTACCTCGCAAAATGCTCTGCGTTTCACGTCCTGTTGGAAAACACTGTTTCTATAAGTACCATTTTACAAGCTTATCAGACAGTTACAAATTATGGACTGTGGGTAAGGCTTCGATGCAATGCTTTATTTGACTATAGTACGAAGTACAGGTTGCCAATAAGAGTATAGGCATTAAGAAGAGTATGATGTAGGATAGTTGCTTGCCAAAGTAGGCGGAAAAGTGTAGAAATATATCAGTTACAGATAAGGTAAGGTAACGAGTGGTGAAGTAATACTAATGGCAAAGCAACATAGTGTACAGAAGAGTAAAAAGCTGATAAAGAATAGACAAGAAGGGACTCACACTAAATTCGTACTGATGTTAATTTGTTCTATGCTAACTGGTTGATGGGTAACATGTTTCATAGATGCAAGACGACTGGTGGTAGGTAGTCGATCGTGCGTTTCATTTGGCTTTTTGGGATATTTGTGAGCGTCGTTTAGCGACCGGGTATTGATAGGTCCAGTGAGTTGCCTGTCTACTTCAATTTAAAAGGAATTAAAGAGTGGAAAGTATATAATACAACTACAAAGTAGGGAAATAAGGCAATTTAGTCTATATATGTAGAGGGCCTATGATGTCTATGTAGTACGCGGATGTGACCGTTTTTGCTAGATTTGTGCAGGTGAGGGCTTGATCGATAAGTCTTACAAACGTATGTAATTTATCTGCCATGCGTATTTCAGAAGGAAGACTGATCCATAGTAATGCATACTTGATGAGGAAGAAGTTTTCCGGACTTTTTGATCGGCATTTATCAACTTTGATGGTGGATAATTTGTCTCGACAGTTGTATCCATGTGAATCTTGGGAGAGAACTTTATTACATATAGAATGATTAAGGTTTGTAAGGGATTTGAATTAGGGAATCAAGTTAAACCACAGGATTCTTTTCCAGAGGGGTTACCTGTCTTTTATTTTTCCTTTTATTTGAGATTCTTGTAATCATGGTTTTATACTTTTATACTTTGACTAGTTCTTTAACTTTGGTTAAGAATAATCATTAGCACTTATGTTGTTGTTGAACGGTCTCGAGTCATTGTTTCATGGAATTCAAGTTTATTACATGGTGTGGCCGACCACCTTTTTTCTCGGACTGATTAGTGAAAGCGGATATTCGAATCATTACATATAGATATTTTTTCATATTTTATTGTGAATATTCCAATAGATTCTCAGGTACGAAGCGTTTGTTTACTAGCTTCTCTTCTTGCTACGAAGTACGTTACTTTGGGCCAAAGATAACTTGGACCTTATAGCATAGGCTGTATCACTTGAATCACATAGTAATTTCGGTATCATTTTTTCCTTAAATTAAAATCGATTACACTTAGCTCGGAGTTCTTATTCTGACATAGGTTAACACCAACAAATCAAAAGGGTTTTGTACTCAATACGGGACAACATCGTTTGGTTCAATGGAATAAACTTTTATTCTTCGGCCCTTTGCAATCAGATCAGACATTCGAAGCCTTAGTTCCGTTCCAAAAAATTAGGCTCCATCAACCACTGTGAGTCGTTGACCTCACTGGTTCTCCTTTATTTTCTTACTTAACCCCAAAATGCCCTGGCACGGCCGAGAGTGAAGAAAGTCCGCTTTCCCTCTGGAAGTGCTTTTAAATGGTCACGAGTATATAGCCTCTGACAGGGAAGTCCTACTCACTGCCTTCTCGTGCCACAGGTGTTGTTCACGAAATTGAGAAGACGAAAAGCTAATGCCCTGCCCTTTAACCGGGTTGGTGGACACGGAAAGTCCACCTAGGGGAATGTTAGATCCATTTTGAAAGTGAAAATCCCTCCATGCATACATTTGTGATTTCTTCCTTACGTTTTCTTTATTTGCATATATTGTTAACTTTTTTTGATGCTAAATAAGACTGTAACGTTTAATTTTCTTGGTTTCACTACTTTTTTTATTGAGTATCTATTTTCCTTACTGAACTGTATTTAGTTTGTTTAATTGTTATTAGTCTGGCTGCTGCCATATTGACTGCTCGCTCTTTGATTGTGCGGTTTGATTTTGACTGGGATCGTGCATTTTCGGTTGTAATTTAGAGCACTTTCCCAGAAATTGAAACACTTTGTGTTATATAAAAGCCGCTCAAACGGAATCTTACTAGAACTATACAGATAGGATAGAATAATGCTCACCTTTTGGTGTTTTCGGTAATTTTCATATATTTCTTACCACTTTGCTATTCATTGTAATTTAGATTGGATATTTTGGTATCAATTGTTGGTTGGATAAGAGGGTGGAAATATTTGTTTAGGTAAATTTGTACATTTGTAAATATGATGAAATTTAGAACCACTGTTATCCAAAACACTTTGTTCTGATTTTGATTTGGATCACGAGTCTATAAGGCTATTCCCCCGTTATTCGGCCACATACGGGCCTATTGGAATCTAGATTTGGATCTTACAGGGAATCGGAAAACCATCATTCCAAACCAATGGTGCACATGGGTTCCAGTATCATGAGGGAGCAAATGGCGTTTGAATCAATCGTTGGTCACCGGTTACCATGGGACCGCATCTCCTCACGATGCTCCACTGCCTTGTGGATCAGACCTTTAGGTCAAAGGTTCAGGGTGTGGCCTCCTAAGAAAACCAGCTGCTTCAGTTTGGGCACTCGGGCAGTATCACAGCCCTCACACAAATCGAATAGGATCTGTGTGGCGCATATATATCTGGTGCTTCCTTGTACCAATATTTATACGTTTAAATAAATAAAAATAAATAAGATCGGACCTTTCATTCAAAGTTCAACCACAAAATTCACGTTCGAAACGTATACTGGACGCTTTATCTTGAATGCTTCATAACAACGGTAAACGTATTAGATAGTTCTAACACAGAAACCCGTTTAATACTTGGCTCCTATGTCTTCATGAAAATTTTGTCGTAAGACTCTACTGATTTAGCAGTTCCATACACAGTTTCAGGGTGGGTCACTGTCGCGTAGTCAACCTACTGGCCACAGTGAGCAGATGGAAAAGCGTACTTCATAGCAAGGGGAAGGTTGGTGTCATGTATCTTGACTTCTCAAAAGCTATTGATAGGGCCAATCACATGTCTTATTGATAAGGGCAGACGACTGGGTATATAACCACCATTAATTGATTGGCTTGCTTCAAATCTAAACAAACGAATTTTAAAGGACAGTGTTGACGTCATTTTTTTCTCAGGCTACAGGATACTCTAGTGGGGTCTTTCAGGGTTCAGTGCTAATTTATATAAACGACGTTTCTCAACAGGTATCGTCTGACTTAGTATTTTTCTGTGGTGATGTGGAACTCTGGAGAGAAGTTTGCAAACAAGAGGATAAGCTGGGACTTCAGGAGTATATGACTAGACTTTAACAACAGACTTATCTTTAACACTTCAAAGTGCAAAGTAGTCCATCTGACACATATTGTAGACTAGGCATGTAACTTAGGTAACCCCTCTCTAGAGGTATCTCAGGTTGTAAAAGATAAAGGAGTTTGATATCTTACGATTTGAAGTCTTAAGCTAATTGCGACGAACATGTGTAGTGACCGGCCAGTCTCGATAAGAACACGATTGGAACAACGGAAACAATTATTATTATTGTAACCAATTGTACCAGAGATTGTTTTACTGTATTTGTTTAACTGTATCAGTTTCACTTCTGCTTTCGCTCTCCGCCTTGTTTGGTTCGAACTTGCTCACGCACTGCCTATTCGCCTGTACTCTTTGGCACGTCTCGGTATTATTTCGATACCACGAGATCGCCAATAAATACAATTGATCTGGATTAATAAAGTCTTCTGATTTACGAGCTATCAAAGGAATGTTACGGGAGAACTAAAGACATTTAGCTGATTAAAACTTTTTTACTGTACATCAAATTTACTGTGTTTTTTTGGATGTGTTTGTTTTACTTAACCTTTGGACTCGTTTGTTTATATCATTCCTTTCGGACATTTTGGTTTCTTTTGTCATTGGTTTGGTATTTTGGAGTTTTTGCTCCGGGAACCTACAAAATTGAAGGTTTGTTTTGTAATTGTTATAATTATTGTTGTTAGAACGACTTTGGTCGATTATTTGTGAATTGCGAATAAACTTGGTATCTTATTTGGAGTTTTGGTTCTCTTGCCTACTTGGGTTCGTAATTTGCGAATATCGACGGCCAGTACTTCAATAGTTGGAACGGGCATAAACTCATAAATTGGACGTAACATAAAGTTCTTCAATTATTGGTTCTGTGTTCACACTGGATTAATCTGGACAGTAATTTGGGTCTAAATTCTGGTTCTCCTGAACGAAGGTGTACTATGGAAACTCGAAGCAAAAGACAGAAGGAAAACGACGAATTGGACAGTAAAATTTCCAGAGCTGTTTGTGGTATGTATGACGTTAACGATGATGAATGTGATGATATTAGTCTTAATAGTATGTCCTCTAGCCAGCTAAGTACTTCTAGGTTAAAGTTAGACAAGGCATTACTGAGGAAAAAAGAATTTAGAAAAGAAACTTGAGTTGGAACGGCAACTTAAGATGTTAGATCTTCAAGAAGAGGTTGATATGGCCGAATTAGAATGCAACGTCATCAAGGACGATGAACTATTGCCCGTAGATAAATGTGAAATAAATGCTAAAGTGGAAAATTATTTGAATGTTGAAACGGGGGGTAATAATCACTCAGGAGAGGTATGTAACATTTCAAAAATCGATTGGGTTGATGAACTGAGGGACACTTTACATACATTGGTCGGTAACATGGCTTTACCTAAGATCGATATGATGTACTTTGATGGACAACCGGGTCAGTATTACCGTTTCATTAGTCAATTCAATAGTCTTATAGAGAGTAAACTGTCAGATAAGGGCCAATTACTGTCGTATTTGTTATATTATTGCAAAGGAAATGCCAGAACGGCAATCGAATCTTGCATTTCTTTGCCCAGTCATTTAGGCTATGATAGGGCTAAACGAATTTTATATGATTTATTTGGTAAAGAGCATCTTGTTGCGCGGGAACTAATTGCTGAGTTATTAAACCATAAATCCATCGAAAGGTCAGCTGACGTATTAACTGACTTTGCCATTAAGTTACGTAATGTATGTATAACGTTGAAGGAAATGGGATACATGTCTGATGTTAATTCTACGGCTAATTTGGAGATAATAGTTTCATGTCTGCCACTAGAATTGCAAAATAAGTGGGCTGAAGTCGCTGATAAGATTATGATGCATGGGAAAGAGCCGAGCTTCGAAGAATTTGTGGTCTTTGTAGAAGAGAGGGCCAGAATTGCCCGGACCCGTTATGGTAGATTAGTACAGTGTAACTCAAGGTTCGTTAAAGGGAATTCTGAAGGCCAAGCTGATAGATCACGCTTTCATGCAATCAGACGAGACCCAAATGACTCAGTCAAGGTATCAAGTTGTGCAGTTTGCTTAGGTGATCATGAGGCGACAGATTGTCTAAGGTTGGCAAAAATGAGTGTAAGAGAAAGGAGGCAGGAGATAAGAAGACGTGGTCTATGTTACTTATGTTTGAGGAAAGGTCACATAGCTATGTCATGCAACTCAGGCTTCAAGTGCGACGTCGAGAACTGCAAGGTTAGACATAATTCATTATTGCATATTGATGGTACTGATAACTATGTGATGAACCTAGCTAAGGATGGGAACTCCTCAAGGGTTTGTTTGGGCATCGTTCCAGCCAGACTATATGGTCCCAAAGGATGTTTGGAAACATATGCACTTTTAGATAGTGGTTCAGACACTTCTCTTGTATGTGAAGAATTAATTAATCAGTTGGGAATCGAAGGTAAAGAGACTTCGATAAGAGTGGCGACTGTGAACGGAACTACCATTTGTGAATGTTTGGAGGTAGATTTAGAGGTATTTTCATTAGATGAATGGGGTTCTATAAGGATCAACAAAGTTTATACGACCAATAAACTTCCGATTGATCATGCAGCACCTTTAACCGAACCCCAACTGAAAAGGTGGAAACATTTAAACGACATAACCCTTCCGAGGTTGCAAAGTAATTTTGTAGGGGTATTGATTGGGTGTGATGCTCCAGATGCACATTGGGTCTTGGAACAACGTCTGGGGGACAGGAAGCATCCGTTTGCTGTGCGAACCCATCTCGGTTGGATGATTATAGGTCCCAAGGGGGCATCAAGGTCTCTACATCAAGTTCAGTGGTGCCATTGTTCTAATGATATTTTTCGAGATATAGAAACATTATACAATCATGAGTTCGAGGATACAGATACGTTTCGTAATGGATATTCTGTCGAAGATAAAAGAGCTCTAGAAATAGTTAGTAGTTCCTTTAAACTGGAAGGCGGCCATTTTCAAGTTGGTCTACCGTGGAAGTATGATAGGCCAAGTCTACCGAATAATTTGGAACTGGCTGAACGCAGACTAGAGTGTTTAAGGAAAAGGTTTATGAAAGATAATATTCTTCTGCAGAAATATCAAGCTGTGATGAATAAACATATAAGTAAGGGCTACATCATTGAAGCTAGCAAGGAGGGATTTGACCGTGATGCTGTTTGTTGGTATATTCCTCATCATCCCGTTATCAACCCTAAAAAGCCTGGAAAACTCAGAATTGTTTTTGATTGTGCAGCTGTCTATCAAGGATTTTCTCTTAATGATCAGCTTTTAAGAGGACCAAATACCGTTAATAGTTTATTTGGTGTGCTTCTGCGATTCAAATTAGGTAACATAGCATTAGCTGCTGATATCGAAGAGATGTTTCTTCAAGTAAGGATACCGAGACAAGATAGGGGAGCGTTTCGTCTATTGTGTTGGGAAGATGGTGATATGAAACGAACGGCTAAGGAATATTGTTTAACAGTTTATCCGTTTGGAGCCGTGTCCTCCCCTTTTTGCACTAATTTCGCTCTTAAGAAGACGGTGGATATATTCGGTAAGGAATTTAATAGAGATATCCAGGAAGTCGTAGATAATAATTTCTATGTCGACGACTATTTAGCCTCCTATGATAATGTACAGGATGCAATTGAGCTGGCAAAGACCCTTAGTTTGCTTCTCAGAAAAGGTGGGTTCAGACTTACGAAGTGGATAAGTAACTGTTTACAAGTTCTCGAATCAATTCATCCAGAAGAGAGAGCAGAAGCCGTAAGAAAGATTGACTTTGAAAGACTTCCTACGGAACGCACGCTGGGATTATTTTGGAATACTATGGTCGATTCGTTTGAATTTAAAGTCCACATACCGAAACGTCCCCTCACTAGGCGAGGTATATTATCGAGTGTAGCCTCATTTTACGATCCCTTGGGATTGTTAGCACCGTTTATACTTCCCATGAAGCAGTTACTTCAACGTTTGGGTAAATTGGGACTAGGATGGGACGAAGAGATTCCAAATGATGAGAGCAAACGCTGGTTAGAGATTTTAAGTGAATTTCAGAGGGTTGAGAACGTTTGTTTTCCACGTTGTGTATTGTTTCCGCAATCAGATCGTTCGCTCCTGGGACTTCATATCTTCAGTGATGCCTCGGAAAATGGATATGGGGCAGTGGCGTACGTCCGCTCTTACATTTCTGACACTGAGGTATGTTCTCGTCTTGTTACGGCTAAGGCAAGAGTAACCCCGTTAAAGGTCCAAACTATACCACGCTTGGAACTTACGGCAGCAGTTTTAGCAGCTCGCATGGGATCCCAGCTGCAGTCAGAATTAGATATTAAGTTTTCAGAGGTTAAATTTTGGACGGATTCCATGATTGTCTTGCACTATATTAGAAATGAGAAAAGCCAATTTAAAACGTTCATAGCAAATCGGATTTCGACCATTCATAGTCTTACTAAAGTAAACCAATGGAGATTCGTACCTTCTAAAGAAAACATAGCAGACTTCGCATCCATAGGGGTTAAGTTTAACATCGATGATGTCAAGGTATGGGAGGAGGGTCCAAGTTTTCTCAAGAAGCCGAAGGAGTGTTGGCCTGCTGTTGATATACAAGGTTTTGAACCCCATCTCTTGGAATTAAATAAATCAATGTCCACGCATGTGATGGTTGAAGAATCCACTGTCGATCTACTTATCAATTATTATTCAGATTGGACTAGATTACTTAAGGCTGTTGCATGGTTGAGCAGATTTAAGCTATTTTTATTGATAATGCGTTTTGGTAGAACAGATCTGTCTCTACAGATGGGTATGCTCAGAGTTGATGAGTTAAATTTAGCTTGTTTAGATCTAATTCGATATGTCCAACGCATACTATTTCGGAAAGAGATTGAAATGTTGTCGTCTGATACCATTAGCAAGATGAAAATAACAAATTCACCGTTACGAACTTTAAATCCAATGATGATAAACGGATTATTATGTGTCAGTGGCCGACTTCAAATTAGTTCCTGGCCCGAGTCGAGGAAGCATCCTATAATATTACCACCGAAGCATAAAATTACAAATTTGATTCTACAGTATTATCATATTTTGGAAGGACATGTTGGGGCTACACAGGTAATGGCAACAGTTCGAGAAAAATTTTGGGTGCTGAGGGGTGGTGTAGCCATGAGGAGGGTAATAAAGGATTGTGTTTATTGTAAAAGAAGGAACGCCCACCCCATCCAACAACTGATGGCACCACTACCTCTGAGCAGAATAGAAGGTGGTGCCTATCCATTCTTATCAGTTGGTGTTGATTATTTTGGACCCATTATGGTAAAACATGGTAGAAGTACCGAGAAGAGATATGGTTGTGTATTCACATGTTTAAAGTTGAGAGCTGTGCATCTGGAAGTTGCATATAGTTTTACCACAGACTCATTTATCATGGCATTGATGAGGTTCATCAGCAGGAGAGGCTATCCAAAAGAGATATACAGTGATAATGTATCAAATCTGGTGGGGGCCGAACGCGAGCTAAGAAAATGTCTTCAGAATTGGGTGCAGGAACGTATACACTCTGATTTGCTAAGAAAAGGGATTGACTGGCATTTCAGTCCTCCGGCTGCCAGTCATTGGGGAGGAGTATGGGAGCGCATGATTCGCTCTGTACGTAGAGTATTGGGTGCTCTTGTTAAAGAACAACCTTTAACAGATGAATGCCTTGAAACCTTTATGATAGAGGCTGAGCGTATAATTAACAATCGACCTTTGGTCCCGGTTACAGACGACTCTAGTGATCTTGATGCAATAACACCAGCAAAACTGTTACTATTGAGAGAGAATGTTACAGAACTTACTGACGTTCTATCTAATGACAGGTATTCTAAGAGATGGAAGCAAGCGAATTACTTAGAACAAGTTTTTTGGAGACGCTGGTCTAAGGAATATGTTTCGCTTTTGCAGCGTAGATACAAGTGGACCCAACTCGAGAGGAACATAAGGGAGGGTGACTTAGTAATGATATGTTCTGAGTTTTCCGAGAAAAACAAATGGCCCTTAGGTCTAGTACAGAGAGTGTTACCAAGTAAAGATGGATTAGTGAGGCAGATAGAGCTGAGGACAAGAAAGGGGATCTTAGTGAGAGATATTAGAAAACTGTGTCTTCTTGAAGCTATAGACGGTAGGTAGCTACTCGGATCCCTAGGCGTACTGGTGTAAGTCCTAGGGATCACGAGGTTGTTAGTGTGTTGAATGCTTGTTGTTGATTGTTTGTGATGTATATACTTCGCTTCCTGCTACCTTGTCTGTGAAAAGAACCGAGGTTCTTTTGGTCGGGAGTGTTACGGGAGAACTAAAGACATTTAGCTGATTAAAACTTTTTTACTGTACATCAAATTTACTGTGTTTTTTTGGATGTGTTTGTTTTACTTAACCTTTGGACTCGTTTGTTTATATCATTCCTTTCGGACATTTTGGTTTCTTTTGTCATTGGTTTGGTATTTTGGAGTTTTTGCTCCGGGAACCTACAAAATTGAAGGTTTGTTTTGTAATTGTTATAATTATTGTTGTTGGAACGACTTTGGTCGATTATTTGTGAATTGCGAATAAACTTGGTATCTTATTTGGAGTTTTGGTTCTCTTGCCTACTTGGGTTCGTAATTTGCGAATATCGACGTCCAGTACTTCAATAGTTGGAACGGGCATAAACTCATAAATTGGACGTAACAGGAACCACGTCATTTTTGGGCGCGTAAACGATTTGTAGTGGTGATCATAGTCCGTCTTCGACTCGACATCCACTACAAATTGGTGAGCCATATTGGGAACACGCACAACATCTGGTGAACCACAACCAGTAACCCAATTCTTCGAGCGCAGTTCATACTTGGCCAATTCTCCAAACCAGATCAATCCGGTGAGTCTATTTATCTATCTACATCGGTTGCCTATATTCGTATTGATATTTTCAATATATAATATATTGGCAACTTACTATGGTGGATAACGATAAGAATAGTATAAGTATTATAGACTCCGAGGTACAGGCTATTAATTTTCGACCGGTTCCTTTCATCCCTCATGATCCAGAAGTCTGGTTCGCGGCACTGGAATCTCAATTTGAGATCCGCCGCATAACCAACCAAAGGCAAAAGTACGCCTACGCTTTGTAATCATTTCCCGGGGATCACCTAACTGCTGTTCGCGAGGTTGTCCTCAATCCGAACGTTCCGAACGTTTACGACCGTCTTAAGGATGCCATCCTTCGACATTTCCTCCCATCAAGAGAGGAACGATTGAGGACACTCTTAGCACGTCACCCTATGGGTGATGCTAAGCCGAGCCACCACCTCACGCGCCTGCAATCCCTTGCAGGAAATTCGACAGCAGACTCCGAAATAGTCAAAGAGTTGTGGCTCGAAGCCTTACCAGTCAGTATCCAACCAACTCTTACAGCCCTGCTCGAGGACACCCCACTGAACAAGGTGGCCCTCATAGCAGACAAGATTCTAGCACGTGTTAGCGCCAAAGACAACTATATTGTTGCCTCTACTTCTCGTTCAAACATGGATTTCGATGCTAGACGACCTTCGGCTCACGGGGATAGGGACAGATGTATCCATACTCGTCTCAGTTTCCGAGACCGCTCAAATGTGCCAGCCCCCTACGTCCCCCGACCCAGGTCACGATCTCGAACAGCCGTAACGGCTCGCCCCAAGCGGGCATCTTGCAAGCCACGCCAGAAGGCGGTTTCGTAAGCGAGTCTGAGGTGGTGCTGGTTCCACCGTGCCTTCGGGGCCGGTGCCCGTCATTGTCGAGCTCCCTGCTCATACAAGGCGGGAAACTCCTGAGCCGGTGAGTAAATACGGCCGTACTCACCGGCCCTTCACCTCCGTTTGACTGTTTATTTTACGTGCACGATTATCGCACTAACGCTAGGTACCTCGTGGATACAGGTACCCAAGTTTCTGTCGTACCTATCAGTAACAGTAAGTCTCAAGCTACGATGCTTCGACTACGCGCTGCGGATGACTCAGTCATTCCCAACTATGGTACACGACAACTTACCGTCAATCTGAGCAAACAGCCTTACGAAGCTTCTTTTCACGTGATTTCCCGTCACGAAAAGACCTTCAAGGTTGATCGACATGACCGTGTCAAAGTAGTCAGCATTGATCGTCTCATGCCAGCACACGCCGATGACAGTGCCCTACCTGATAAGCCGAGACCCGATGCTAAACCCATCAAAGCTTCTAGTGGGATCTCTACATCTACTTCGGATCCCACGCTAGATGCACCTGAGATCTCATTCTCACTTCCCAGTCAACAGCACGTATCATCTGCCCCGTCTACTGACGAGACTTCCGTCTCACTTCCAGACCAGCAGACCACACCGCCCTTGACTGTGGATGAGATTGCAGGCTCACGAGGTTCGAACGAGACTACCGTCTCACGTTCCGGTCGCCGAGTACGCTTACCCGTACGCTTTCGTGACTAACCTCATAACCAGCAGCGGATACAGTGTAGGACCTTAACCCTATACTACACGAATGCTACACTTTTCTCTTTTTCTCTCACTTTTTTTGTTTACCCCGAGCCTACGCTTCCGACCATCGCTGTTACGGTATCGTCGACTTCAGTCAACTTTGGCGAAAGCTGGCCTGATCACCCACGCTCTAGTCAACGCACTCAGTCGACCTCTCTGGCTTCAAATACGTATGGTATACATTTGGTCACGAACATGGTTATCCTGATCGCATCTGGTTCCTTGGATCAATCTGGTTTCGTCCTACGTCTGCAGCGTTTCTGGCCCGGACCTCTACGAACGCAACCTTCAGATTCTGGACACAAACCACTCTGGTGTAGCATGCTAATCCAAGAAATCAATACAGTACGTTCCTTCTGGTACCGTTCTACATCAAAGACTTTTGGTGGCAACTCGAGGATCAACGATCACTTCCTGTTCTGCCAACGCCTTCGTCCTACAATTAATAATAAAGTCTTCTGATTTACGAGCTATCAAAGGAACCACGTCGTTTTTGGGCGCGTAAACGATTTGTAGTGGTGATCATAGTCCGTCTTCGACTCGACATCCACTACACATGTCTTTCGAGCAAACCTCGCACTAGTAAATTTAAGGCACATATTCTTTCAGTTTGATGGTCAAACTTTTCACCTGATCTTCAAAAGTTTTACTCGGCCCTATTTATAGTATGGAAACATTCTGTTATCCAAGCATATGTTATTATTATGGTGTTTTCTTCCTCACTTCTAAAGGATGAGAATACATTGGAAGGTATTCAACGGTGGGCCGAGAAATCAGTTTGGAAATTATGAAGAGAGCATCAAATTACTGAACATTTACCCATTAGAGTATAGGCGTCTTAGATGTGAAGAAGTCACATGTATTTATAGTTCTACAACAATTCGATGAGCAACACCTTCTATAATTGAATGGTGCCTACCCGGTGGAATCAAAAGTCGAAAGCCAGAAGGTTTGAAGACATATTTAATATGCTATCAATATATAGAGAAGTAACTCGTCTAAGCTGGCTAACGATAGCAGGAGAAGTTGGGCACGACTCTCTCATTCGTGATCTGGTGCGGATGCATGACCGAGCGCCTTCAGCTAGGTAAATCCATTAAAACTAATGTAGTCAGCATCAAATGTCGAAGGCTTACAAAGCTATTGATTTTGGGGATTTATTTACCGTTACAGATGTGACCCAATGACTTACAGCATTCTAAACACTTCTGGGAATCCCCCTAAGTACCTTCTGAAGCCCAGTTCAAACACAAACCTTAGTGGTAACACCCAAAGACTTTAGACATAACACAGTAGAATGGACTGCAGGCACACCTTCTACTCTTTAAGAATAGTCAAACGCTGCAATTCTATGCCGGTTGAACTAGTCCAAGTAGTTTCCCAGGAGTCATTTGAAAGAAAACTCGACATATTCTTAAGGACAAAGGGCAGTATTTCACTTCAGTTTGGTGGTATTTCTCTCTTTTACCCAATTTACTACATGGCGGCATCGGTGATCTGTTACTAGATACGGAAGTCAGTTAGGCGAAAGCTTATATTACGTCTACGACCATTCGATCTATTTGGACTATTTGGTTGATCCATAGTGAAATATTTAGCCGGCGAAATAATTTTGAACTGAGGATAACTTCACAATTAACTTAAGGGCTTCTACTTTATTTATCTCTAAACGAACAGTAAATTATTGGACATTAAAATTTGTTATAATCCACTAAGGTCCCGAGCAGCACACAAACAGTAGAGCGGGCTGTTGGCTAATTCTTTGGAAATATACGTCATGCCGGCTGAGAAAATTACACATTGTGGAAGCGACCGCAAAAATGAAGAGCAAAGTTTGCAAGCAGGCAAGTTTATCATCTCGGCTTTGACTATTGCTTCGGAATATTTCCAGTTTACCTAACTTGATACTCGTGCATGACTAATATAGTACGGGGCGCTCAAGTATCTTTTGCTTCTCTTCATTTTGCCTGTAGGGTGTTCACGTTACTATCAGACATTAAGCTTACCCGTAGTATGTGGTGGCCATACAATCACATGAAAGCCCATTGTCAGGTTGTTGGGTCAGTGTTTCTTATGATAGTACTTCAGGAAATAAATGATAGCTCCGTGGTAATGTGAAAACCAATAATAACATACTCTCTTTTGGAATGACTGTCAAACAGAACAACGTCCTGGGAACATGTGTATGGCATTTTTAGTTGTAGTTTGTGGTCTTAGTCATTGAAAAAGGGTATTGCGCAAGTATGCTCTTGTTTGGAACAAGTCGTACTGAACGTGTCACACTGGTAACTAGTACGCCCTTACATTCCGGGTACGTGCATAAGTTAGCAGAACGGTAGCTACGGTTGTAAGATCAGTCACCACTTCCTGACAATTCTAGGTTTATAAATGTGAACTCACATTCAGTCAATCCACTATGAGCTTGCACAAGGGATCTAATAGTTGATTGTGGGTAAGCTCACTACTAAAGCGGATTGAGCTGCTTATTCTGCTAATACAAATACCACCACACTTATTGAAATTTTACATTCATTGTTTCTTGCAAATAGTTACATGATGTTTGAGTAGGCAAAAATGTTAAGATCTGTCAATGGTCATTAGTATTTTTAGTCATTCATAGATATAAAAACCTAATTTAACTCCAGTCTACGTAAATAGTTGTTTTTCTACCAATATATGTGCCGGTGCTAATCCCATATGATTTATCCTCCGCAACAATTTTTACGGTTCCTCGTCAGTCGTAGAATTTTCTTAGGGATACATCCCCAAAAGTAGATTTGATTATATCTTTTTGTGTATAGTGAATTCATTGCAATAAAGTAAATGCTAAATGTTTTTCATCAAACTTAATATAGTTATCACTGGTGCAATGTTGTTTTCGATAATAAGCATTCTATTGGTACTTCAAAGTACTCAATACCTACATTCTTCTACGGTTTTAACTGCTAGTCACTATTTCTACTAGCCTAATAGCCAGTTGTATTCACAGTCTGTTAATTACATTTTGAATTTTTGTAGGTTCGTTCATCATAAATTTTTACCTTCGAAGCCGTTAGGGGATTAGCTAAAACGGACATCAAGTTTCCGCGCCACCCCATATATTCATGCTTTGTCATCCAAATAGCTTCACCACCTGTCAGTACCACTCAAAACGGGTCCAAATGCGCTCTGACCTAAACTGCCGTTTGAGGCTGTGCAACATTGTCATTAAATAACTTTTATGTAACTCGGTTGCCTTCATTTCGATGTTGATTGGTGTAGACACTATCAAACCAAAACGTGATGTCAGTCCATAAAGTCTCTGGCTATTGAGTTGGTCTGTATTGATAGGTGTAGACTGTTTCGGGTCCTCGGATTTATTGTAACCAACGATTTAATATGAAGTTCAGTAATCAACTTAGAATCTGGCGTATATGTGCATTGGTCAGAGTTGTCACACCACATCTCACTGAGGTGAGATTATCATGATAAATGTTAAGGTAGCAGAAGTAATAACAGCATCAGTTACAGTAGATCAGACAAAGGCAGTACTACTCTAAAGCAATGAGTTTGTGGCGTAAAAAGTATAGAACAATTTAAAGAATTAAGATTTGATGAGGTAAGCAGTGACTCTAACTGCTCAATTGTAGCCAATTTCGAGACACGTTACCGTTTACAATCATCATGACAACGCCGACTAGTTAATATGTATCTACTAGGACAGCTCAATTCAAATGTCAATAAATAGACTGGTGCCACGTTTTGGTTTGGCTGCACCTAGCTTTCCAACTTACGCACCGACGAACATCACGGACATAGGTAAGCGGTGGTTGGGCACACAAAATACATTTCCCAACCACGTCTGTGATTTTGATCGTTCTCTAAGCTGCTATTTTGCGACTTCGGTACTATGAACGAGACAATTGCTATCTTTTTCCTTGCCCCGCTAACTAGAGTAAGAAATCCAGTTTCTTGATTTGGCTTTGTTGATTAAGACCTTAGTAGGATTAAAAATACACTTATGTTAATCAGTTGTAAATCAAATAAAACGATTACGATTTATATATTGAGTAGTTGTCACAGCAAATTGTAAGCAAAACGAGTTAAAGGTCCATACAGTAATATAAAAAAAATGTGTGGAAGTTTACCATACATTCACCTTAAATCGATATTAATATTCTTTCCCATAAGTTGCATTTAGTTGTACCATATCCCCAGTAGACTCACCATCTCAAAAACCGATTTTCCATCTTCACCTACTGCCCTGCATCTAACTTCATAATTACTAACCTGGTGATCGACCCCCAACTGCCCTGGCACAGCTGAGAGTAGGGCGTACGAACCTATTGTTGGTCACCGGCTACCATGGAACTGTGTCTCCTAACGTTGCTTCACTGCTTTTTGGATTAGACACGTAGGTCGAAGGCTCCGGGTGTGACCCCCTAAGAAAACCATCTGCTTCGGTTTGGTCACCCGGCCAGTATCCATGCTCTCACACAGATCGAATGATGAAGTGTGAAGCATATGTATTCGGTGCCTCCTTGTACCAATATTTATGTCTAAGTAAACAAAAAAACTTGATGATCCAAACATATGTGGTGTTAAAATCCCTCTATATAACCCAGCTACTCTTATTGTTTGGTATTCCTTGGACACTACTTCACTCGACAGGTCCCCAAAATCAGAACACGGTTGATCAGGAATGGAAAATTCCAAATTTATTTATTTAAACATAAATATTGGTACAAAGGGGCATCAAATACATATGCGCCACACAATAACAATGAGGATGCAAAGAGATAGAGAATGTGAAGTGCGTATAAGAAAAAGCAGAACAACAGAATGTATGAGTGAAATACTAGTAATAATGAGAGAGGTAATTAATTAGCAAAGGTACAACCAGGAAGGATTATTCTAGTCAAAGTTTATTTTTTCATGAAGAAAGTAAAAGGGAATTACAACAGGATCGCCACTGATTTCTATTATGATCCATGTCTCATTCAACTTTCGACCAGTCAGTGACTCGAGATCGTTTAGATGGGACAGGGCTTCCGCCATAGGTAAGCTGCCGTCTAAGTTGAAAAATAAGAATAAACAAAGTGGGAATAGAAGAGAGTAGATAAGTGATGTGTTATGTAGAAAAAGGAGAATAAAAATGAGTGAATTATCTGAATTTTAATGGAAGTGAAAATAGTATTTCCAGTAGTAATTGTCATTTGATTTGTTTAAGAACATGGATACTGACCAGATAACAAAACTGATGCAGGTGATTTTTTTAGGGGACCACAACCGAAGCCTTCGTCCTAAAGGTCTAATCCACAAGGCAGTGGAGTATCGTAAGGAGATACAGTCCCATGTTAGCCGGTGACCAACGATTGATTCAAACGCCATTTGTTTCCTCACGATACTGGAACCCATGTGCACCATTGGTTTGGAATGAGGGTTTTCCAATTCCCCTAGATGGACTTTCCAAGTTCACTGGTCCGGTTAAAGCTCCTCTCAATTTCGTAAACAACACCTCCACCACGAGAAGGCAGTGAGTAGGACTTCCCTGTCAGAGGCTATATACGCGTGGCCATGTGAGAGCATTTCAAGAGAAAGAGTGGACTCTCTCCACCGTCGTCTGTACCAGGGCATTCGGAGACAATATTCCAAATAAACAAAGTTGAATGGGAGTGACAATCACGGTGCGAAAACTTTCAGTAGAATTACATTTTATGCATAAGAATGTTCTGGAGTCTTTACCTATTTCCTAGCAGATTGACCTATTTTTAGCCAATCAACGTGCCCAACCATCATGCTTAGAGCATGCATTAATATTATCTATAGTTTGATAGCATATGGGCAATGCTTCAAAGCCACACCTACGATCGAACACGAGTGACCTACAGATATTCTGTTTTTAAAGACTACGTTTCTCACCCGTAACGTAAAACAAAATCAATTACTACGCAGTGTACTGGTCCCTTGGTAGACAAACATAGCTACACCGCGAGTGACCCAAGTAGGTAAATGGCAACTGAGCTTCCTGAGATTTCGTCAGCACCAACCCCCCAGGGATGATAAGGCTTCCAAGAAAAGTGGTCGACGTTACCAACTTTACTCCTCATTACTTCAGACGTTAACGTGGACCAGTACTCAACTTATCCTAAACATCCTTGCGTTGTTGCTAAAAGTAATCGGAAGACTGCCTTTTATCAGCGTCTTCAAACAACTATCTCATCTACGTATTTGAATTCAACAAGTGATTCCTATGGTAGATCGGTTCCTGAACAGTTAAACAGCATTATCTCTTAAAAACTGTCTGTGTTGAAGTGGAACAAAGGTGTGAGAAGAGAGAAACTGACAAATCTTTTTGTGTTGATAATTATTATGACGGTTTGACATCAGTTCAAAATCGGTTACTGTGACCAGCTGCACTTAGATCATGAGTTCTAAAATTGTTTCATACTCTTTATTCTGCTAATTTATTCTTTGTAAATCACACTCTCTATAAATTATGCTTTTTTCGAAAACTCACTGCTTAATAATTTATTCACGTGTTGATGTGTGATGGCGTGAACCTATGTACATATGTGCCGTCGTTTATGCTGCTTATGGCTGGTGATTGATTAATTCTCAGCTCATAACGTAGCTACTATTTCAGCTTGGCAGATGATACCATATGGTAACTTAGACCTCCACAGACATTGATAACTGATTGACAATTTTTAATACTTCTGAACATAAGTTAGTTGTGAGTCGCGCTACTTTACTTTGAGTTAACAACCTTATACTAATATGCCATTCAAACTTTTGGAGGTTAGTGAGCAACTGAAGAGTATCTTAAAGGCATTTGAACTGTGATCCTTTAGGTTTTCAATCCCCCGTTCCGATAGCTTGTCTGAAAATGGGTCATTGTCGAATTTTTTTATCGCGCAAGTTCCACTAATGCTTAACGTTGTTTCTTTACTGCCTCAAAGTGTTGTAAGCCTCAGTTTATTCTCAGTCGACCTGCATGCTTGGCAGTCTAATCACAATCACTTTTATCTTTGATTTTGTTCTGGTTACAGTCAGTAGGGGCGTATATACGATACAACTGGACAACGATGTGTACCTATTTTTCAGAGTTCTCATAACTTCGTTTAAAGTATGCAAGCGACTGTCGACTGTAATTTAGATTGAAAGTGCTTTTTCTGTATAAGTGGGACCTCGAGAACTAAATAACCGCTCTGACCTCACACTTGTAACTCAACTCAGTATTCTGACTAACAAGCTCAAGTAACGAAGAACGGAGTTACAACTCCTTAATAATCACATACTTTTGGTCAGCGTTCCTCATCTTCGTTGTATAGAACTTTTCATAATGTCTAAATATAGTTTTTCATCATTCTTGTAACCCATCAGAATAACTTCCAGCGTATAAGTTCACCTTTGGTCTTATTTTGATAGTATCCACTTCCAGTATAGAGTTGACTAGACAATGTGCCTAGTCAGACGTTGTCGCTGACTGACTGACTGACTAGGCAATACTTGGCTACCTAAACATGAAAGTCGTCAATATATCTCTAATTGTTCCTAAAAAATGGACTAAATTTTTAACTAGTCATGTTCCTGCGTTTAGTAGATTCCGGTCATTTTCAATTCTAGTCCCTGATTCAACATCAGTCGTGATTTTTTACTTCTGAATGACCTAAAGTGTCTCAATCACTTAGAGGATAAAAATAAACATTTGACAATTACACCAGGTGGATAGACACAAGGTTCACTTCTATATAAAAACCTTTATTCTGAACTAGCTGTACTTGAACTTCAATATCTCAGAGGGACAAATTATGTACAAACCTATTCCAATCAACGGCCTCTACGACTTACCTGCATAGATTAAATATTTTTGAGGGCATGGTTCCCTAGGAAACGTTTGCTTTAGTTAAGATGTCTTGTTTGCATCATAGTCTTCACAAATAAAAACCGCTAACAGCTCATACTAATACCTCTCTTGATATATGGATGATCACAAATCCCATTTGGCTACAAAATGGTCATTTTATACTACTCCGTTTCTGTATGCTGTTCCATTTCCGCTTACCTTATTTTTCACGTATCTGTCACTGTGGTAACTTGGGACATTAAACCTTCTTCTCACGCAATCAATTTACCCAAAACTGTCTTTCATTTGACTGTTCTACCTCAAAGTTGTCATAAATTCACATCTCATAGACACCACTCACATTTAGTTCTATCCACAGACAGCGTAGCTGTTATGTGTGTTTTAATATATTTCTATAGTGTTTATAAACGTGTTTTGTATTTTTACAGATCCATCTTCTGACTTTTTCATAGAGCAACTGTTTTGATTACATTTTTTTCCACCACACGTATATTGGCGTGTTAATAATGCAAATAGAACTTGTATTACTTAGGTCACATGCGGTTTAATCTCTTATTTAACTTCCCTCAATTTGTCTACACAGAATTCACTTATCTTTGATGCATTTCCGTTTAGTTCCCACCAACCGATATTTGAATCATTTAACCTGACTTATCGTTTTTTTCGTAGGTATGGAACATACAGATGCAATTAATAAAGACAGCAGTACTACTGTGACGTTCCATCCAAATACCGATGTCAATCCTGGGAATGGTGTTACTGATTTTGATAATAGAGTTGAATGTTCATTTTGTTGTGGCGAAAATGCAGAGTCCGAATCTGGTCAGCGGTCTTGTCAACATTGGACTCAGGTGCGTCCATCTAACACAAGGCAGGCACAAAAAAAGAAACTCAGAGGACTTCAAAACGGCCATCCTGATCCTTCTCGTTATACCCATAGTCGAAATACAAAAGAAAATACAGACATACAACGTCCCACCTTTAACGGTAATTCAATTGATGGACTCAGTATGCGTAACCCAAGTGAGACTAACACTTCGAATTCAGCAGCTTCACGCTTTAAATGTGATAGATTTTCGCATTCAAGTAACAAAAATGCACCATCATCTAACGCAGAACTAACTAAACCTATAGCATCTAATTCATCTTCTCCAGCCCCATCTGTTTCTTCGGATCTTCCAAATGGACATGACTTTAGTGATAATAGGACATTCCCTCGGTATGCGCATAAATCGTCACGTTCATTTAGATCATCTACTCAAGCCAACGAGTCAGACGATCTCAATAGTCAGCGTTCAAACGCTTCACCCGTCACTGTTGGTGGAGCTAACACGAGAAACCGGGCTCCAGTAAGTCGGTATAATGTAAATATGTCGCCCCAGTCTGGGGCTATCCCTACTGCATATCAAAATGGTCCTTTTGATCAGTGGCGACGTCCTACTAATAATGGCAGTTTGCGAAGGTCACATCAACAGCATTTCGTACCTCGTAATACCAATCAGTTTCACCGTTACAATGGACCGACAACTCACCCTGGTCGACCTCATCAGAATAATTTCTCACGGAATCGCGTTCCAGGCTCTGGAATGGGAGATTCACCTCCGGTACAAGCAAACGACTCACCTAATCCCGTTATTAATGAATATAATCCACAACCTGATTCATTTCGAGAAGATTCGAAAAAACCACAAACATCTTGGGCAACTGTTGCTGTGGGTGTCCAATGTGAAGAAAAACCCTATACACCCAAAGATAATTCACGAGACCAGCTAGTTAGTTTCCTCATGGAACAATGGCGCCGTTTCGATCGCAAGTCAACCTAATGCACAAGTTAACAAGAAATGTATTTTTTAAGTATCCCTTTTTTCACCTATGGTATCATCTGGTATTGTTTTGTACTGGATGGGGATGTTACATACTCTCTCTCTCTCTCTCTCAATGGTTCCCACGAATTTTTATACGACACACCTAATAATAGACAAATAAAGTTTATGTAAAAAAGTAACCTTTCATAGATTTATTTTAAGGTTTTTCGTTTATGTCGCTTGATTTCTTCCTGCTATATTAACTTAACTTCTTAAACTGAAATACAAGTTATTTTACAAAAAAAGCACTCAATATTCAAGTTACATTCCTTATAATCTATTATTTATTCATTTATCTGTTATTACCCCATTGTATAACAATACTAAGGAAAATAGAATTAGGACTGCTTCCTGTAAGTTAAATGAATTCTCCTCTTTATATTTCTCAAATACTTTGTCCCAGTATTCATATATTCATCTTCTATACTACTTTATAGATATTCTATGGTTAAGTGTGTTGTTTCCTTTTAAACTATTACTATTATTATCATCATCCCCAGATATTACTTGTTTGATGTGTATTAATCTTTAATTTGTATTGTTTGAAGCTAAACCTTTCAAATACACTTCTAAATAAGTCAATGTTTTTCTTAGTTCTGTACCTTTAAACGTCACCTCATTTCATTATGAATCTATTATATATTGTAATTTCATGAGTAAAATGCATGTACGGATTAATACGATTGATAGTTTAATTGTGTATTTTTTTTTTGGAAAAAAAAGTTTTTTATTATTATTATTATTTTGTTAGTAACATTAAAAATGTTTTTTTTTTGGGGGGGGGGTACAGAAATATGTTTATTCTTGTAACTATTATGGCTTCATTTACCTTTTATTTTCCATTTTAAAACTATATTTATATTGAACATACATACCTCTTCTATCCTTGTTTACCTTTATTCTTTTCTTGTAAGCAGATAATGTTCATTTTGAAACATTCAGATATTTGGATAATTGGTTTGTCTTCCATATCATTTATAATTAAAATAGTGTAACTGTGTTAAGGGGATTTATGTAAGAATGAATTTATTAGATTTGTTAAAATGGATTTGTAACAGTTATTTACTTAGGCTAATCCTAGTTATGTATGGAACTTTTGATATGTTAATGTTAACAGTCAAATAATACTATTTCAGTATGAACTATATTTCCTGGTTAGTACTGTTTGCTAATGAAGCACTTTTTAAGCACTGAAAGTAATTCACTTCAGCGTAATTATTATTGTTACGACATTGAAACAACAAAATAGTTTTCAACTTGGTGGGGCATGAGTTCTAATGAATAATCATTATCTGTTTACGGAAGATGGTATATATGTGTATAGACATTTCTCAGTGTTGTTCTTGTGAGCCTTCAATATAGTGACAACGATCACACACAAATTCAGTAATTTCGCTTTCTGTGTGCTGTCTTTACTGAGCGTAGTGTTTGGGTCGACTATTCATGAAATAATGGTTAAGACGTTCGACTTTCAGCCTTAAAATCGTATGTTCAAACCCTTTCTTCGCCTACTTTGATTTGGGCGACCGGGTAGTAGCATTAGCCCTTATATCTAGAATATAACTCAAGTACGTGGTAAATGAGTTGTGTATTCTACTCATGAAACCTGAATATTTCAAACTGAAGCTATTCGACAGTGAAAATGAAAACACATCACAAAATTTCAACTTGAAATTTTCAATTGGTTGGAGCACAAGGTAGTAGATAAAACTTTGCTGCTTTTGACTACTAAAAGATATAATAACGAGACGTGGTCATGTTTATTTTTAGTAAAAGATAACTTACTGAATGCCTCCCAAAATTTAATAACTTCGTGGTTTAGAAAGGCGTAGTTACTAACTATGGTTTCAGAATCTGATGTCAATTTTATTCGATAGCGATGAACTAATTGTTTTTGGTGCTCGAATTTCAATATGGGCGGAAATCATTCATATTAGTAAAATGTTACTCTTTTACATGGACTATCCAACCCCGAATCCTAAAGGTTTTATGGATTCGATAATCGAATTGCTTCTAATGGTAGTGCTAATACCAACATCAATGAGTGTTACAAAGATAGTATTGTCAAGTTGTTCTAGTTCTTATTGACCATCCCCTTTAGTACTGAGATATTCTACACTGACTGATCATATACAGCTCTTTAAATTTCGTTCTGGTGGTATCAAATAATTCATCAGTATATCGTAGTTATAAAAGATACTTTCGAGGCATGAATAATGAAAGAATATTGTGTACTGTTTAGACAATGAAATGCGTTTTCATTTATTATATAGCTCCAATTTTAATGTTCTATTTATTTATTTTTGATATAAGCTGTGTATTACACTAACAGAAGTAACATTTAACACCATGATTGATATAGAACAAAACAGAGATATTGGTTGACCAGTAACTATTGGGCAAACTGAAGGCAAAGGAAATTTCCGATTCTTATTGTACAGATATTTTATCTATGTGGTTTAATTCAAATAAAAAGATCCCTTTTACTATTTCACTACTCAATTCTAAAAATGTGATTCTAATTATAGAAACGTTTCAAACTTTCTAAAGTTTAAACTCACAAATTTCAAACTAGACAATTTCATCAGTGATATTCGTAATCTTTGTAATATTTTTTTATTTGGAGGAGTTCGAATTTGTGTTCGATCTCATATTAGAAAGAGGGGATGGCTGAATGATGTCTTAATCTTGGTAGCGTAGATCTTATTTGGTTCAATTTTCCTTTGAATGCATCAACAGAACAAGCTCAAGCCACATATTCTCTTAGAGCCTCACTTGTTTACAGTTCGATTGGAAGGTTGATCTCTCTGTAAACTCTTTGTCCTCGACGACAGGTAGAATGATGCGAAATTACTACTAAGTAATTTGAAAACTATGATCAAATCCCCTATAATCCTGCTGTTTGACAAGAGGAATAGGTTTAATTTAACCGGTCGCAACAGCCTTGAGGTTACAAGAATCAACTTAGTTTAGAGTTCTGTAACCATTTTCCCACATTTTATTATCTTTTTTAAGACATTGGTTGGTTGACCGTATGTAATACTGAAGGTAATAAATCTCCGTCAACTGAGGTAGTTAGGGCTCGTGTTGTGCATTCCCATCCATCGCCTACCTTGATGGACGATATTTTCTGGTGTAGGACTCGGTTGGAAGATAGCTAGGGGTGACCAAGTCTAATAATTTGATTGAGCCATGTCAATGGGTGTAGACTACCTGGTTGAGGTCCGCATGGTTATCATAACCAATGGTTAGAGACTTTGACATGGCTCAAAATCATTGCAATGACTCAGACCCACTTATTCTTTGTATTCCCATATATTCTGAGCTTCTGAATGCCTCATAACTTTTTTCGTATTTTCTCGAATCGTATCCTCGATGCCCTCAATCTTTCCTATTACTACTGATATTGTTAGTATCTCCCCTGTTTTGGGATTTGGTATGATGATTTCATCTCTCACTGCTAATTTGGGATATGGTAAATTGAATTGATGTACATACATACGAGGTTCTGCGTTGTGACTGACTGATTGAATAATCTAGCATTGTTTGGAAAGTATTGGTAAGACGGTTTTGAACCTTTTAGTAACAACTGCAAGGAAGTGTGCTTTGATCTCCAAGTTTTGACTGATGATGACTAATATAAGTGTGTCTGAACAACATAGTTAAACAATATTCACTGTGTATGTATCCAATAGCACAATATAATGCGTCTTGAGAAAAAAACGTTAATTTAAAATAACTAAGATTGTGATTTTGGCTTTTAGTAATATCATCCATTATTTATTAGATACATGGAATAGCCCTACCCGAACTCTCGAATATTAATCAACTTTTAATTTAAGAATCTGAAATTTTTATGCATCTGTTAGATGTGGGACCAATCACATTATCAGTACAATAGATCAACTACTCAAACTCAGAAAAGGGTAGACAGACGAAATACAAAATGTCATCTTCCTAATAAAGTATTTCGATTTGATGCACCAAATTCTGTGATTTCTTCCAACCACTACGATCCTGAAAATGTGGCACATGAGGAAATTGTTGAACCTGATAATTTAGTTGAGTTACCGTTCAATCAACAGTTGAATAACGTTCTCTCAGGCGCAATCGAGGTTTCTGTGGGGAGTTCAATTAAATTACAGTCCGAACGAATACCTGGTTTTCACAATGATTTCTCTGCTTCAGAAGGGCTCAGTGCTACTGGTCTCTTATGTTCGAAATACGTTGGACCACCAACCATCACTACATTTACAAAACAGGTACCAAAAGTCACCAGATATACCGTTCCGTTTGTTCAGCCCAACGACCCCGTTGGTTCAGCATCCTCCGGAGCCCATGATTCCTGTTCAGTCTATTCCTGTAACTCTCGAGAGGCTCCAGGTGGAGTTCTGAGGCTTATCATTTGTGTGGGATGTACGAAAATAGAGTGTGAGAATTTATTACCAGTGGTGCGGTACTAGTTGACAACGCTATATGACTACACGATGATACTTCTATGGTGAACAAGAACCAAGCTAGGTGAACCAATTGTTTAGCTCGTTAGTAAAATATGAAACCAATACATTAAATATATCACTTGTACACCTTTACGTTTCCTTTCACACACTCCATTATTCCTCTGATTCTGTTGTTATTTCGGTTGCTCTCTATTTCCTTTTCTGTTCTCTTGGTTTCAGTTTTCTGCTATCAGGCACTATACTTTCGACTGCTGCTACATACTACTTATATCTGTCAGCATAATTAGCATACACCACGCTACTTGGTTACATCATGTAACATACCGGAAACAAATTTTGTTTTTATACACACGATACATCAAATAAATGATTTAGGGATTAATGAATGATT
The DNA here is from genome assembly GCA_944470415.2 of Schistosoma rodhaini. Classification (NCBI taxonomy): domain Eukaryota; kingdom Metazoa; phylum Platyhelminthes; class Trematoda; order Strigeidida; family Schistosomatidae; genus Schistosoma; species Schistosoma rodhaini. Next base: position 40,108,072 of record OX104037.1, read on the forward strand.
TCCAAATGGTTTATAGTATTTCTTTTTATCCAGAGGACAATCAGTAATTGCTCGACATAACTAGGTAAAAGTGAATTTCAAAATCTTATAAGTATGTTAGATACGTGCATGAAATTGACAGTGTAGCTTATTTGGGAAAATTTAGGAAATTCAATCTTAAACCAACAAGTAGATCTTTTAGTATCAGAGCAAGACAATTTAAGAACTAACTTGAGTTATAAATTTACTTAGTATTGTTTGTTTGAATCTTCTCATTGATGTTTAGGACTGCAACTGGTCAGTCTCTTATTGGCATACGCACAGTATACACATACTCCAATTAGAGACTGACCAGTTGCAATCCTAAACATCAATAGGAAGATTCAAACAAACAATACTAAGTCAATTTAAACTTCATCGCATTGCACAAGCAAGTAGCTATCAGGACTCATTAGCTGAGTGAATAACTCAATGGCGTTTGAAGTAAAAGGTACTAGGTTTGAGTCCCAGAGTGAACATCAACTCTGAAATGCAGGTACATTCAGCTGACGAGTCCCAAATAGGACGAAGTGGTACGCGTCCTGGATTCCACCGCTAGACACTATTCATCTTTGCTTATAATAATTTGAGTTATTTTCAATTCCTGGTTTTGTTTTGTGATTTAGCCAATAGTATTATCAAACAAACATCTTTTTAAGATAGAGTCAAGACACAATAACTTGAATGTATCATGTTAAGTCATCGTTATTCTAAGGGAAAACTATATGTATTCATTTATAGGATTTGACCTCTTCTCAGCTTGAAACAATTTATGATCTTATAGATTAATATTAAATGTTTCCAGTTATCTTAATATCAACATTAAGAAAAAGTAAAGTTTTATTTGAATATATTTACCTGAATATAAGGACAAGGTGAATCCATTATAATCATTTGAAGTTTTAGTTAAATGTAAACAAAAGTAGAGACATCTTTTTTTTATTTTTTTAAAAAAAGAAGAAAGGGCTCTATTAAAATTGACCGACTTAATGTTCATAAGAAGTAACTGAAGTAGTAATCATTGAGGTATACAAATTTACTATTCCAAATTGTAATTCATACTGTTACATGGTTTGACACAACCGTATTGAGCAATTCATACTGTTAAATTAAATAGTACAAATCATTTAATCATATTTCCATTGAAGCAAGACCACCATAGAAAACCTGGAAGCATTGAACGGCCATTTCGTCCTATTGTGGGAATCCTCAGCAGTGCACATCCGCGATCCCGCCTCTCGAGATTCGAACCCAAGACCTACCAGTCTCGCGCACAAGCACTTAACTGATAGACCACTTAGCCGGCCGGCATCCAAAGGTGTTATTGTCTAACTTCAAACAATCAACGAAATTGAGCAACTACTCACCAATGTCTTCAGTGAGTTGATATCTTCCAACAGATCTGGTTGAACTCCACTGGTTACTACTTCTCACTAGAACTACAGGAAATACTTCATGTCACTGGATGGCCGTTTCGTTCTATTGTGGGACTCCTCAACAGTGCACATCCATTAGTTTAGTGTACTATTAGTGTAGATCTGTCTCAATTAACGTATTTTTATCCATTTGTTCATATAAGATATAAATAAATATTTCTTTAAATCCAAAAAAAGAGAATTGTTTTTATATATAAAACATGATAAATTCATAGAGTTAGACGGAAATTATAGGTGGGCGTTGTTATATCCTAATGAAGATTAAATTGCGGTTAATATCTGAGATCTACTAATGGATTAATATTATATACATATTCCTATTGTATAAATGTTCAGTAACTAGATTACAGTTTCCCACGTTCACAGCCACTTCTTGGTTAGATCTTCTACAAATGTTATTTCCTATTTTATGGTGTGATGTGGTCTGTTTGGCTTGTATATAAACCAGCTGTGTCTGAAATAAGTGGTTCGCATAGTGGCAGCCGTTATTGGCGTTCTGGATTCAACTGGACGGGCTAGGTGAATAAAGGACCAATAAGTAGGCTAGACTGTTCATACCGGGCGAAGGTCATTGGTTTGGGGCAGCACTAAGACTGAATAAGTCGTGTTTCGTTTGGCGAGTAAATCACGTGATAACTAGAGGGGTTTAAAGTCACAACAAGCATTTTAGTGAAAATATTTTAATTTCTCATCTACCATACAAACTGAATTTTGATTGCCTAATTAAAAATAATTGGTATAAATAATTTTCAGTATGAAATAACATCAGCTGAGAGACTATTAAAAATTCGAGAAACTGGACAGCTGTTTTCTTCAGGTTACAAACAAGTTCCTGAACTTTTGTTGAGAAGCCATAAACTGTAAAGTGTAACCAAGTTACGAGTGTGACATAATGTTGATAACACTAGATAACTATCGCACTTTAATGCTGAGTAACTGGAAATCTAAAAGATATGACATTGAACTCCAGCATATTAGTTTAAAACGTATGTAGGTTCCCATCACCACGATTGGGATACATGGAACTCACGGACCTCAAACTACGAAGAAAGGATTGTCTAGAACTTCCTGGTTTTCAATGATTGTTTTTAGTTGATGACAATAACCATCAAATATAAATAATTCCCACAAAAAACCTGAATATGATAAATTATCTAACACATGAGCATAATAGATTTCATTGTTCCTGTTGAGGCGAGCCTGAAAATTTCATGCAATAGACATGACAAGCTCAGGAAACACTAAGAAGCATTTTATCCAATCAGCGTTCGACTAGAAGTTATCCTAGAAACATCACGAAAATGAAAAGTCACATGTAGAGTTTCTGATTGACTGATTACTACACTGCTACTATGTTTAGTAGCATTCTAGAATCTTCAGGAAAACCCAAGGACTTCTAAAATACTATAAAAACCGTATATTTTCTGTACATGAATGAACCTTTGGAGTAAAGTACTTCTCGTATATTTTGCTCCTTTCCTCTCATGTTCAAGTCACTGTGTATTTCTAGCTTGGAGGTTACAAGACTAGATTAGGATCCGAGTATAGCGTTCAATCAGAAAGACATATTAGTTCCTTACTAACCAGATGCTCACTGTTATGAGGGTTAAAGGTAGACATTTTCGTGAACACATCTAGAGTTGATGTCGTTACGAATGATTGAAATAAATAATTTACGGTTGTTAGTGACTTTTATTTTCATCCATCATTATCCATATGTTACTCGATAAGTAACCCTTAGTCATCATACTGTCTCAATATTTCGTAAATAATGGTTTTAATTTCCGAATAATCATTCAAAGTACTCAATTAGTTAGTTTTTGGTTCTGTCTTCTGAAGTCTATTCAGTCTGAATCCAGTTCCATGAGGAATTCATTGAGATGGTATCATATTTAGTTCAGTTTCTTTTTTTATCAATCTACTGATCCGTAGCATAAAATTGTCAGTATGTTCAGGAAAACCAGACAAATTACAGGCCTATGGCAGGTGAGATGTAATTATTGACAGTCTATTACTTGTAAATGAACTATTTATTAGGTCCAGGTTATCTCCTGCAAGTCGTTATCTGGATTAGCCTAGCTTCTTATCGTACGTATAAATTGTAGGGACTATCATCAGAAATTTTGGAAGTAAGATTTTTCACATAATCTTTGTCTTCTCCCTTTGTATTCTTGGATTATCTGACGCTTAAAAAAATGGATATTGACTTAGTATAACTCCATATCATAAGAAATTCTAGGGACGAGGATTACCAACAGCAGTCTACACATCTAATAATAACAGATATTAGACGACATTATGTTTGTTTTCTCATTAAGTTTCTGGTTTTATAAATTATGAAATTCAAATTAAATGATGTATTATTACGATCAAAAACTATGGGTACAGAGAGTTCCACCACTTCTGCAGTTGTAGATATACCTTTCAAAAGAGTGCCAAGTAGCATGTAATCCAAGTGTGCAGAACTCTGACAATTTTCTCAATGTTTGGGATTATCTAAAATGCCACATACACCTTTGCTTTTGATTGACTCACTATATTGTCGTAAGTTCAAGTTTTTTATATGACTATTAATGAAGTATTTCCGTTACATTGAAAACTAGGCTTTGGAGAAGATATAATAAAGGTAAATTCTTTGCATTCATGTCATATTTCCAATGTTCTTTGACAGAATATGTAGATATTACAGTTAAGTTTTACAGACCCTAGATATATGTCATTGTTTACAGTGGCATATATTTCAAAACAAATCAATCCATACTATATATAATCCAGTTTTTACGTTATATATTTTTTATATAGTTGAGATCATGAGTTAATTGAAGCTAGACCACCATGGAAAACCTGGAAGCACTGGACGGCCGTTTGTTCCTATTGTGGGACTCTTCAGCAGTGTGCATCCACGATCCTACCTCGCGAGATTCGAACCCAAGACCTACCTGTCTCGAAACGGCCGTCCAGTGCTTCCAGGTTTTTCATGGTGGTCTAGCTTCAACTAACTCATGATCTCAACTATATAAAATTACTAAAAATCTCCACAAAACCTGTTATGACTTTACCTAGCCGTCGCCAATTTGTTATGTTTTTGACCTAGGCGGTAGCCAATTGTTACGACTTGATCAAGGTCGTCGCTGATTCGTTATGACCTTAAGAATTTAACAAGGACGTAATCCGCGTAAATTATCCACCAATAGAATACACCTACGACCTTCACACTGTGACAATGACGTTCGATTAATATGAGTAATCTAGCGTCCATATTGGTCCTTATCCGCCTAACCCGTCCACTTAAGTCCAAAACACCAATAACAGCTGCTGTAATGCGAATCGTTTATTTCAAACATACTTTATCTATATACCAGACAGGCAGACCACACCATAAAATAGAAAATAATATTTGTATAAAACCAGGCCAAATGAGGCTGTAAGCGTGGGAGACAATAATCAATAAAACTGAGCATAACATAGGGACAGTAAATCACATAGTAATAATCAATAGGTCAAAATAAAGCTTAGATAATCTAGTTACCGAATAGTTATACAATAGGAATGATAGTCCAATAGTAGGTCCTGCAAGTTACCCGTACTTATGTCTTCGCTACTACATAACAAAACCCCCTTCTGATGTTATATATTAACTGATTATTGGAATAATTTTAAGAAACCTAGTAAACATGAATATATAATGAAGATACTTGAAGAATTCCTTATACATTTTACCTTTTTAGTAATCGTCTTTGTTGATTACATGAAAATCTACTATGAAATTCGCAAGTTTCAACATTTTATCATTGTATACTTCATAAAAGTGAACAATGAAACTCTGAAACTTAAATATCTAAGCATATTGACACATCATAAGCTATGCTATATGACCCGAGATCAATCAGGGTATAGATTATCTTGTTCTAGATACAAATTGCTGGGATCACAGGGTAAGTAATAGTGAGGTTAGACATAGGGTATTACGAAATGATGGTAAATCGGTTGATGAGGTCATGAATCTTCATCGACTGAGATGGTTGGGTCACGTGTTACATATACCTGAACACTGATTACCACGATGCGCAATGCTGACTAGTGTAGGGGATGGTTGGAAGAGAGTTAGGGGCGGCCAAACCAAAATGTGGCATCAGTGTTTGAAGTCACTAACTTCTAGTCTGAGCTATATTAGCAAATGCAGACTACTTGATTGGGGTCCGCGTGACTATCGTAACCAATGGTTGAAGACTCTGGGTGACATGGCTCAGAATCGATCACAATAGCGTAGGTGTATACACTCTTTATCTTCCCTTAAACCTTGAGATTTGAATTGCTTCATAACTTTTTTCCTTCCTATACTATATCCTTATATACAACCTATAATTTATATACTACTGTAGTGAATAGAACACTATAGGGGACAATCGAATGTATTTAAGCAAAGATTACAGACTATCTCAGTAAATTCTGATAACCAAACAATGAACAGTCCATTTGCAAATTAACAACCAATTGTTTCAATCTTCACTGTTTCTTCTCTAATTCCATCGCTCATGCATTTTCCAAACGATTGCGCTTCATTACAGTTCTTTACTTATCGGTCTTCTGCCAAAATACATTCTACATTCTGACCCACACCATATACTACTTATATGGATATAAGTAGACCACACCACACTACCACCACCACTAAATTAACTACTTCTATGAATCCGGTATTCATCTCGTTGTGCTAACGAGATATGGCAACTTGGACCGATGCATATATGTGCCTGGCTGACTGACTGACTTTGTAATGTTGATTTTTCGTTCTTTACTTATTTTCTATTCGATAATTCATACTATCTTTGTTGTGTATTTCATTTATGTGTATAAAAGATTTAAGTCTCAAGTGTATGTACATAAACAGTTGGTTCAATATATAAGAACTTTTGTCTAAATTATAGCGAATATTATCACAGTATTTGGGGCGCCGAGTTGATGTAAGACATTAAATAAGAAGAATATATTTGTAAAATCTCAGCGAATGAATTTGAATTAAATCTAACGTTTCGCCTGGCAATCTGGTCTACAAATACCCAACGAACCTGTTGATATTAATCTTGTTTATTCCGACAAAGTGAACGTCACATACAAAAAAGGTTAACCATGTTTCAATAATTCAAAGTCAGTCCAGTTGCAATATAGAGTGCAGCCACCTAATGAGTATGAAGCATACACAAAGCGAGCTTACATGAAATACATACTTTGTTATTGACAAGTCGAAATCTAAAATATGTGAATGGAATAATGACATCGTATTTTTTTCGTATGAAAGGTAAAAAAAAATCACCATGCATAGTATTACTCATACAAATCAAGAACGTATAAAAGGATCCTTCAACGTTTATGTATCTCCACTCTCCCCAATGCGCATATATAATGAAGATGAGAGTAGTATTAAAACAGTTCAGGTCAATAAAATCACATCATTTGCAACGTGGGTTCATAAGATCCAGAATTGTTTCATGGGGGAGGTAGACTCATAAATGTATTGAATAAAGGAGTAGAGCATATATGTCAAAAGGTTCAATCGATTTTTTCAAATAAATCTGAAAACAAAACTGAAAGCGGGAATACAACCACGCAACTGGTTAAGGTCGCAGAGACTACAAAAATGAACAGCAACCTTTCGGATAGACTCTCCAAAGAAAACTTATTCTTACATATTTCGTTGAAAAAAGAAGGGGAGGTGATATGACAGGATTAAAAATCAATATTACATTGTTTTGTTCATTGTGATTTTTGTACAATATTACTTCCATTTTAATTCAATGTGTTAATTACTCAGTGTAGTATTTGTTTTGTTTCCCAGTATGATATTTTATTCGGCAAAATATTAATTTGAGTTTGGTGTTTGTCCAAGATACAATATACTTGTATTAAATTAATATGATCTATGCCCAGAATGACACACAGTATGTGATTTGTTATAACTCTGGGTATTTTCCATATATATGACTTTATCCTAATTACTAATCAAAATGGGTGTACAATCAGTATATAAATAAGTATATTTTCGACTAGGGTCATCGTGGTTTGGGTTTAATAAATTTTCATTTGTACCAGTCTTGTTGTTTTTACTCGCATCGTGAGAATTGCAGTGGTTCCTCCTCTTTTTTTTTTAAGTTTAAGTAATAAACGATTAAGACATAACACTATTCTAAGTTGAAATTCATTTCATTAGTTTACTGAACTTATTTACCCCTTCCTTTACAGTTAAACAGTGACTTAATATTTAAACCACTCAACTTTTAACCATTAGATCATAAAGTTGAGATTATGAGTTAATTGAAGCTAGACCACAATCGAAAACCTGGAAGCATTGGATGACCGTTTCATCCTATTATGGGACTCCTTAGCAGTACGCATCCACGAACCCGCACTCGCGACATTCGAACCCAGGACCTACCAGTCTTGCACCCGAGCACTTAACCGATAGACCACTGAGCCGGCCGGCACTCAACGGTGTTAATGTCTAACTTCAACCGATCCACGAATTTCGATCAACCATTCACCAATTGTCTTCAGTGAGTTGTTATCTCACAACAGACCTGGTTGAACTCCACTGGTCACTGCTTCCCACTTGAACTCCAGGACATGTATCTTGAAGTCAGTCACTGCTTCCAGGTTTTCCGTGGTGGTCTAGATTCAATCGACTCATGATTTCAACTTTGTATTTTCCTAAATATTTTACGTTGTGGTCAGGTTAGTCATCTATTTATTCATGTATCTTTTTACACTAATCTGAATTCGGTTACCAGATCGGGATCGGAATAAAGCGAGTAGTGTTCCAGTTGTTTTGTCTTCTCTCTCTCTCTTGTGTGCTTGTCAGCCAATTAAGGATAGAATAGTTTTCGTCTCTCTACCCCCACTTCGAACTCACCCATACTAGCCCCAAGGTTAAGCCAGTAAGCCTATCGGGTCAAGATCTTAATCTACATTAGACAAGTTATACTCGGCACGAAAATGGGTAGACAGATCAAGAACGTAACAATAAATTACAAAAAAGTTACCTTTATCCTTTTATTTCAACACTTATATAACATTTTTCCATAGTTCTTTCTCTATATCAACATTCAAGGTTCGTGTTATTCGAAAGAACATATATATCCATAACATTAACTAAATTGTTATATTGCAACATAAATAAAGTTATTTTCATTAATGATAACAATAACAATAAGGTAAACAAGTCCTATCAGTCAGTCAGTCAGTTAGCTACAACATAGGACCAGGCACATTTATGCATCGGTTCAAGTTGCCACTACCTCGTTAACACAAACAAATACTATATTACCAATGAAAAAAAAATGAACAAGTAAATTGTAAAATAAAAATAAAAAAAAGTGATAAAATAAAAAAAAATGAAAAGAAAAAAAAGAAAAGAAAAAAAAACCCAATTTTACAAATCCAATGTTTGAAATGCAATCACATGATATGATGCATATTGTGTATTAGTGAATCGTCCAATTAAATGGCTTACAGCACAACCAACTTTATATGGACCAACAATTACTTGCCAATTACGACCATATTCTTTTTCTAATGTCATTGCTATAAATTGTGGTATAGTTTGTAGATCCATTTGTTTTTTTATAGCTATATTAATTAATTGATTTAATTTTTCATTCATTTTATCATATGAATATTCTATAAGTAATGGTTCATCATTTGGATCCCATGAATGATTCCCTATTAATTTATGATAATCTGATGGTACATTATCACTGGAATAACTACGTTTATACATTGATAATTTTTCTGTAGATGATGAAGATGATTGATAATGACGTGTTATATCTTCAGTTGAACGAAATCTTGCTGCGGCTTGATGAAAAACATCATTGGATGATTCAAATTTTCCATTAAGTCGACGATTATATCTTTCACTAAAATTATGAAAAAAAAAGAAAACAAAAACAATGGTAATATTGTTATTATGTAACATATCTACTCGATGAGTAAATAGTGAATGAGAACACGAGTGAGAACAATCGAATATATTTAAGCACAAATTACAGACTATCTCACCAAATTCTGGTAACCATACAGTAAACAGTTAATTTGCAAACTATCAATCTTAACTGTTCATTCTGTAAATATCAGTTCATCTTCTCTGATTTCATTGTTCATGCATTTTCGTACCGATTACGCTTCATTTATGTTCTTTCCTCTTCTGTCAAAATAAATTCTATGTCTGACCATCCCCATATACTACTTATGTGGATATAAGTAACCAACATCATAGTAACAGACCGAATCAACAAAATATAAATTTAACAATAAGCTTTCATTTTGAGGTACACTACTATGAAAAAAACTTTCAATCAAAATACCAACATTTAGTCAGTATTAAAGAAAATTGGAAAGAATTTCTGCAGCTACTAACAGAATTCAGTAGTTCAAATCAGACATCTGTCACTTTTTTTTATTTACCAGGACAATTATTTATAATTAGCAATACAGAATTGTTGCAGTTCAAATTAATGGGTATTATTAACGAACGTTTATTCCAACCAAAATTCATTTAATAGATAGGAAGCAGTAACTACAGTCCCTGTGGAGACCATCAAAGAATTACTACTAAAATGTACTATGAATGTACATTTCAAATTCAATGGGGAAATCTACAGACAAATAGATGGTGTCACGATGGGTTCACCTCTAGGTCCCATAATGGCTGATATTTTTCTCGCGAAACTAGAAAACGGGCCACTCACACAACAGATTGAAAAGTTTTCACTTTATTGCCGATATATGGACGACACGTTCATCCTATGTAACGACTATACTGACTTAATGGAGACACTGCAGCTATTCAATACAACTCATCCGTCTATAAAATTCACATGTGAGGAGGAAAATGGAGGTAGGATCGCTTTTCTAGATGTTCTCCTTACAAGGAGAAAAGACGGTTCACTAAAGAGAAATATAAACAGGAAAACATCGTGGACGGGTCAGTATACTAACTTTCTTAGTTTTGTTCCTCTACAGTACAAAAGGAACCTAATTAAGACATTACACTATAGAATTAAGACCATATGCTCTGAAGATAAGGTCGAGGAAGAAACAAAAGCATTATATAGGACCCTGAGAGAAAATGGATACCCGGAGAAATTTATAAATAAAAACATTACTAATAAAAGAGACCATAAAGAATGTTTAATTGTGAATAAAAAACCTCTGTATATACGTCTACAATTCAGAGGTGACGCACCTGGTGAAATGGTAAGATTGAAACTACGAAGATCAATCGAAAGGACTTTTAATGCAGGTAAACTACAACTAATGTTTTCCACACGCCCAATGATCACGCCGACGTTGAAAGATAAATTGCCTAGACTAGCCACTTCCTTCTGTATCTATCAATTCAACTGCTCCTGTGGAGCAAGTTATATAGGCAGATGTTCTAGGAATTTGTATACTCGGGCTCGTGAACACCTTCCAGTGTGGTTAAGCAAAGGTGTAGTCAGAACGGTTAACAGCTCTGTTTTAGCCCATTTAGTTCAGACGGGACATAGAGCCGACATCGAGCAATCCTTCACAGTAATATATCGTGTTAATAGTAGTCTACCTAATTCTGTCAGACAGAGAATCCTGCAGACGGCTGGGGCAATTGCTATTCGGATCAAAAAGCCAGAGCTTTGCATCCAAAAGAAATATGTACAGCCGCTCCTTTTAACCTGGCCAACTTCAGGGTCAACTTGTTAATGATCAATTTTGTAATATGGTGACATTAATTTGATTAATGTTCACTTCTATATCTCAAACTTAGTTTATCTACACATCTTATCAGTCATTATTCTTATTATCTTTATTATTATTATTATTATTATTATTATTATTATTATCACACTTGCTAACCTTTTAGAGAAATTTACTTATCATCCACCCCCTATCTACTATATCTGACCTAATTTAGATAATTCTACATATTACGTAATTTCTGATTTGTAATCCCATTTCTTTATCTCTCATCCCCTTGTCAACTATGCATATATTCTGATAATTTATTTTACGATTTGATTTCACCTATAAACTGATTCAAGTTAACACATCATATTAGTCATCCCAAAAACATTAACGATTCGATCTTATTTTCATTTTATATGATAAACAACACTCCTTGATTCACATATTACAGTTTCTTAAGTTGATGTACTCCGCCTTAAACTTGGCCAATCTTCTTTTATGGATTATTAATTTATAATTGTAGAACCTGATAAGAAATTATTGAAAAGAATATTCTTCCGTTCATATAATTGTGTTTTAGATATAATTCTCTTAAGAAATGGATGATACCCACTTTCATCTACTATTGTCATAATGCCATTGAGATTACGAATCACTCTAAGACAATTATTAAAAACCTGGAAACAAATGCACAGCCCCATCATAGAGGATAGAACCCAAAATCGCCGACCTAACATTGAACGCATATTGTATAATAGCTTTTAACAGAACCAGGGAAATGTATGGGAAACCGTTTACACTTACAGTCTGAATACTCAAATAGAAATTTAATACTCATTCAAAGTAATGAGTATAAAAGTTGATTTGTGATCATGAATCGATCAATGTTAGACCATCATTGTAAACCTGGAATCACTGAATGCCCACTTCTTCCTGAGCTCGAATACCGCGTGCAAGACTGTGGATGAGAACTGTTGAGGAGTCCCATATTATGGCGAAATAGTCGTCCAGTACTTCCAGGTTCTCAATGGTTGTCTAACATTGATCGATTCACTATGTCAATAAAAGATAAATAATCTCCACAACCCTATACTGATATAAAATTTTATACGAGTAGATCTCTTGTTAAATTAAACGGAGCAAGAACAAATAGGTTTAAAGAATAAAATGAATTCACAGTTTCTCATCAGTTGCATACAACCTAATATAACAAAATTTTAGCATAATTTAGTTTGTGAAGTTCAGATAAATATTTCGAATGTAACCAAATTAATAATAATAATAATAATAATCAGAATATGGAGTGTATGAATAAACATTGTTATGATCCACTTAGGATTGTTTGTTTGAATCTTCCAATTGATGTTTAGGACTGCAACTGGTCAGTCTCTTACTGGCATATGTGCATACTGTGCGGATTATCTAGATATTGCCTTAAGTCATAAGCATTATAAGCAAAGATAGATAGTGGCTAGTAGTGGAATCCAGGACGCGTACCACTTTGTCCTATTTGAGACACATTAGCTGGATGTACCTACATCTCAGAGTTGATGTTCACTCTGCGACGTGAACCTACTACCGTTCGCTTCAAACGTTAACGTGTTATCCAATTAACTACTGAGTCTTGATAGCCACTTGTTCGTGCAACGGGGTGAAGTTTGAATTAATTTTAAACATCAACTCTGGGATGCAGTTACATCCAGCTGACGAGTCCCAAGTAGGAAGAAATGCGCTTCTTGGATTCCACTACTAGCCATTATCCATCTTTGCTTATAATTGTTATGATCGATAAATATTTATATACTGGAAAGTAATAATTTATACGTTATCAAAAAATAATAGAATGAATTCATTTGATTCTACAAACTTTTCTGTTCTTTCTCTGTTTAAATATAAACTTTTAATTAAAAAATCTTAATAGTTGACATAACTACGCCTGTAGCTCCTCTGGGGGCTGCTGCCGGTCCCAAGCCCAAGTAAAGGAGGAGGGTTGGGCATGGGGTTAGCGACCCCGTCCCGTAGAAAATCAACTCGCTAAAAAAACGCTAACCAGAAAAAATCATTCAAACCATTCAAACTCTGTCCTGGGAGTAGTAGGAATAATTATGACGTCTCATGATAAAAGCCGAGTTCCTTCGGAAGTCATGAGGCCGATGCACCTTCTTACAACCAGAGCAACAATTTTTATACGTACATGGAATGTCCGGACAATGTGGGAGACCGGAAGAGTTTTCCAAATTGCTGCAGAAATGAGAAAATACAACCTGGAGGTGCTTGGAATCAGCGAAACACATTGGACGCAGGTTGGACAACAACGACTGTCTTCAGGAGAACTTCTGTTATACTCCGGTCATGAAGAAGAAAATGCCCCACATACACAAGGAGTTGCATTGATGCTGTCCAGAAAAGCACAAAATGCACTAATTGGATGGGAATCTCATGGACCAAGGATCATCAAAGCCTTCTTCAAAACAAAGAGAGAGGGCATTACAATGAACGTCATCCAATGCTATGCGCCTACCAACGACTACGATGAAGACGCTAAAGACCAATTCTACGATAGGCTGCAATCGATCTTCGAGAAGTGCCAAACCAAGGACCTGACAATTTTGATGGGAGATCTCAATGCCAAGGTTGGAAAGGACAACACTGGATATGAAGACGTCATGGGACAACATGAACTGGGAGAAAGGAACGAAAATGGTGAGAGATTTGCAAACCTATGTGACTTCAATAAACTGGTCATAGGTGGCACCATATTCTCACACAAAAACATACACAAAGCCACTTGGATTTCACCGGATCACACTACACAGAATCAAATCGACCATATCTGCATCAACAAAAAGTTCAGTAGGACGATGGAGGATGTGAGAACCAGAAGAGGAGCTGATATAGCATCCGATCATCATTTGCTGGTCGCCAAGATGAAACTAAAACTCTAGAAGCACTGGACAACGGCGCAGACAACATCACAAAAGTTTGATACGGCCTTTCTTCGAGATGCAGACAAACTCAACAAATTCAACATAGCCCTCAGCAACAGGTTCCAGGCCTTTCATGATCTACTCAATGGAGAGGGAACTACCATGGAGAGCAACTGGAAAGGTATCAAGGAGGCAATCGTTTCAACATGTCAGGAGGTTCTGGGCCAACAGAAGCACCATCACAAGGAATGGATCACTGTTGGTACACTGGATAAAATTGAAGCAAGGAGGAACAAGAAGGCAGCAATCAATATCAGCCGAACCAGAGCGGAAAAAGCCAAGGTACAAGCCGAATACACAGAGGCAAACAAGCAAGTGAAGAGGAGCATCAGAACCGACAAACGTAAATATGTTGAAGATTTAGCAACGACAGCGGAAAAGGCTGCAAGAGAGGGAAACATGAGACAATTGTATGATACAACAAAGAAACTTGCTGGAAATCACCGTAAGCCAGAAAGACCAGTGAAAAGCAATTAAGGCAAAGTAATCACCGACATTGAAGAACAACGAAACAGGTGGGTAGAACACTTCAAAGAACTCTTAAATCGACCAACTCCACTGAACCCACCCAACATCGAAGCAGCACCCACAGACCTCCCAATCGATGTTGGCCCACCAACAATTGAAGAGATCAGCATGGCCATTAGACAAATCAAGAGCGGCAAAGCAGCGGGACCAGACAACATCCCGGCAGAAGCACTGAAAGCAAATGTAGCAGCAACTGCCAAGATACTCCACATCCTCTTCAGTAAGATTTGGGACGAAGAACAAGTACCAACAGACTGGAAAAAGGGACTTCTGATCAAAATACCAAAGAAAGGTGATCTTAGCAAGTGCGACAACTACAGGGACATTACTCTCCTCTCAATACCAGGGAAAGTCTTCAACAGGGTATTGTTAAACAGGATGAAGGATTCCGTGGACGCCCAACTTCGAGATCAACAAGCTGGATTTCGTAAGGATAGATCGTGCACAGATCAAATCGCAACTCTGTGGAT
Source organism: Schistosoma rodhaini (assembly GCA_944470415.2). Taxonomy (NCBI): domain Eukaryota; kingdom Metazoa; phylum Platyhelminthes; class Trematoda; order Strigeidida; family Schistosomatidae; genus Schistosoma; species Schistosoma rodhaini. Next base: position 40,123,228 of record OX104037.1, read on the forward strand.
CATTGTGGAACAATCAATCGAATGGAATTCATCACTCTACATCAATTTCATCGACTACGAGAAGGCATTTGATAGCGTGGACAAGACGACATTATGGAGGCATCTTCGACACTACGGCGTGCCTGAGAAGATAGTCAATATCATACGGAACTCCTATGATGGACTAAACTGCCAAATCGTCCACGGAGGACAATTCACCGACTCGTTTGTAGTAAAGACTGGTGTAAGGCAAGGTTGCTTACTCTCACCGTTTCTCTTTCTCCTGGTAATCGACTGGATCATGAAGACGTCAACATCTGGAGGAATGCACGGGATACAGTGGACAGGCAGGATGCAGCTTGACGATTTAGACATCGCGGATGATCTGGCTCTTCTATCACAAACGCAACAACAAATGCAGGAGAAAACGACCAGTGTAGCAGCAGCCTCAGCAGCAGTAGGTCTCAATATAAACAAAGAGAAAAGCAAGACTCTCAGATACAATACAATATGCACCAATCAAATTACACTTGACGGAGAAGCTTTGGAAGATGTGGAAACCTTTACATATCTTGACAGCATCATTGATGAATACGGTGGATCAGATGCAGATGTGAGGGCGAGGATCGGCAAAGCAAGAGCAGCATACTTACAACTGAAAAACATCTGGAGCTCAAAACAATTGTCAACCAACACCAAGGTTAGAATTTTCAATACAAATGTCAAGACAGTTCTATTGTATGGGGCGGAGACTTGGAGAACTACGAAAGCCATTATCCAGAAGATACAAGTGTTTATTAACAGTTGTCTACGCAAGATACTTCGGATCCGATGGCCAGACACTATCAGCAACAAGTTACTGTGGGAGACAACAAATCAGATTCCAGCGGAGGAAGAAATCAGGAGGAAGCGCTGGAAGTGGATTGGGCACACTTTGAGGAAATCACCCGATTGCGTCACAAGACAAGCCCTCACATGGAATCCTGAAGGTCAAAGGAGAAGAGGAAGACCAAAGAACACATTACGCCGAGAAATAGAGACAGACATGAGAAGAATGAACAAGAACTGGAAAGAACTAGAAAAGAACTAGAAAAATAATCTACCCTCTACTGGTAAAGTAATTTTAATGTTGCTCCAATGGTTTCGATTTCATTCAATATTAGGAATGAAATCTCATATAAGTAGATTTTACATGTATTTTCATTTAAATATTATGCCATATCACATGACTAAATTATAAAACAAAACTAACCTAATTTTTTTTTACTAAAAACTACTACATATGATATTCAATAAAGGTGAATATCATTGAACTGTCTAGCCAATAGTGATGCGAATAAAAATAACTAGTTGTATGGTTAAGATCTTCTATCATCAGCTGATCATTTTCTACGTATAGTTTTTAACAATGTTATCACTAGTCAGAAGAGATTTTCTTGTGAAGATTTAGTATTTTCATTGTTGAAAGTATGAGTCAATTGAAGCTAGACCATCATGGAAAACCTAGAAGCACTGGATGGCCGTTTCATCCTATTGTGATTCGAACTCAGGATTGATAGGTCCAGGGTTCGAATCCCGCGAGGCGAAGTCGTGGATGCACACTGCTGAGGAGCCCCACAATAGAACGAAACGGTCGTGTAGTGCTTCCATGTTTTCCATGGTGGTCTAGCTTCAAATGACTCATGATTTCAACTATGAAAATTAAAAAGTATTTAATAAGTGTTTCGTCCTATAATGTGACTACTTAATAGTGAACATCTTTAGTTTAATCACGGATCGAATTCTACGATATGAAATCATAAACTAGTGAAAATATTAAGTTTTTGGTGGAGTTTTGTTCTTTGAATTGAATAGTTTGCTTATGGAGCTTTCATCGTTATTCTGAATGGTATCATCAGCACAAACTTCAGGTAAAACTGAAGTGGAGCTTTCATCGTTATTCTGAACGATATCATCAGCATAAACTTCACACTTCAGTTCTACCTGAAGTTTGTGCTGATGATACCATTCAGAATAACCATGAAAGCTCCATAAGCAAACTATTCAATTCAAAGAACAAAACTTCACCTGAATTAAAAATCTACTCTACCATCTCAAAGATACTAAGTTTCTAATCATTTATTCATATTTCTTCTTTAAGAATACATAGACTAAGAGATACTTATATACAACCCGAGTATACATCATATCTATTGTAGTCAATACTTATAAGAATGATCAAGTACACTAATCATCATTTATATTACAGAGTTACAAAAATTCACTCAAATTAATCAAATCAAACTAAAAGAAGAAAGGTATTTAGAGTAGTAGAATGAAACAGAACAATTTGAGTTCATTCTCTGTCATTACTATTCATATAAACTATTTACTAACTCATTATAGACCATTCTATACTTATATATTTATGTGTGTAATCTCGAAAAAAGGCAAGTAGTCAAAGTAGGTTATTCAGAAATAATTGTTGTTTACTTAATAATAGTAAGAAGAAGATGAAGGGGAAGAAGAAGAAGAAGGGTGAGGAGAAGGAGAAGAAGAAGAAGAAGGGTGAGGAGAAGGAGGAGAAGAAGAAATATACATCTAGATACCATTTTGTCTCCAAACTTGTGTTAAACTATTTATACTACAGTAATTATCTTCATTGGAATAATAATAATTATCAGAAATATTATCTAATTTTATTTTCAAGAAAAATAGAACATTCTTCTACATAGATCATTAGTATATATAGCAAGAGATGTATGTTGATAAGACTAGAATGTTTACTTTTATTTGGTATTGTTTATTTGAATCTTCTGTATTGATGTTTAGCATAGCAATTGATCAGTTTCTTGTTGGTATATGTGCATCCTATGTGGATTACCTAGATATTGCCTTAAGTCACAAGTATTATAAGCAAAAATGGTTAGTGGCTAGCAGTGGGATCCAGGACACATGCCACTTCGTCCTATATGAGACTCATCAGCTGAATGTACCTGAATCTCAGAGTTGATATTCACTATGGGACTCGAACCCAGTACCTTTAGTTTCAAACAGCATTACGTTATTCACTTAAATACTAAGTTCTGATAACCACTTGTTTGTGCAATGGGGTGAAGTTTAAATTCATGTTAAACATCAACTCTGGGATGCAGTTACATCCAGTTGATGAGTCCTAAATAGGACGAAGTGGCGAATGTCTTAAAATCCACTGCTAGCCACCAGCCATCTTTGTTTAGAATGTTTACTGTTAAAATTAACTAATACAGAACAATATCAAGACCTTTCTCTCTATTTTTAACCTCTTATTAATTAATTATATAAATCAATTTAGTAATCTACTATTAAAGTATCATGATGAATGGAACTTGTCAAGATTTAGTTATGATTGATCGTTAGATTCATACATGATATTCTACTGTTAATCATGATAAGAATGTTACTTGAGACAACTTAATTGATCCATGTTATCTAGTAGGATTCATTATGAGATTAGATTATTTAACTTATTGGATATGTATAAGCATAATAACACATTTAATCAAATGATTTATTATGTAATGAATAGTCATATGAGAATTGATATATGTATATAATTGAAAGCGTGAGTCAATTGAAGCTAGAACACCATCGAAAACCTGAAAGCACTGCAAGGCCGTTTCATCTTATCGTTAAACTTATCAACAGTGCGCATCCATCATCCCGCACTCGCGAGATTCAAAACCAGGACCTACCAGTCTCGCACCAGAGCACTTAATCGATAGACCACTGAGCCGGCCGACATCCAAAGGTGTTAATGTCTAACTTCAACCAATCCACGAAGTTGAGCAACCGTTCACCGATTGTCTTCAGTCAGTTGACATCTCACAACAGACGTGGCTTCAACTCCACTGGTCACTGCTTCTCACTAGAACTCCACGAAATATCTCTTCAATTCAGTCATTGGTGAGCATTTGATTATTAAGAGAAGGGATTTTGTGGAGATTTAGTATTTTCATAGTTGAAAATGTGAGTTGATTGTATACTTGAAATTAGTCTACTGAATATGAAATTAAATTATATACTAGATGGATTAAATTCACTTAGTATTGTTTGTTTTAATCTTCCCATTGATGTTTAGAACTGCAGCTAGTCAGTCTGTTCTTGGCATACGTGCATACTGTGCGTTGTGCCTCGATATAGCCTTAATCCATCCATCTTTGCTTAAAATACTTGTGAATTAAGTCTATATCGAGGCAATACACACAGTATGCACATATGGCCAATAAGAGACTGAACAGTTGCAGTCCTAACGCATCAATGAAATGATTAAAAAAACTATACTAAGTGAATTTAAACTCCATTCCATTGCACAAGCAAGTGGCTATCAGGACTATTTAGCTGAGTGGATAACTCAATGGCGTTTGAAGCGAAAGATACTAGGTTCGAGTCCCAGAGTGAACATCAACTCTGAGATGCAGGTACATCCAGCTGATGAGTCCCAAGTAGGACGGAAAACGCGTCCTGGATTCCACTGCTAGCCACTATCCATCTTTACCTAGATGGATTAAGTTTAGAAAGAAAGATTGATCTGGTACTGTGTTGTTTTGTTTCAGTCTACCAATAGTTTTAACAGCAATTATTCTTACTTAGAGTGATGAGTAGAATTAAGTAATATGAACTTTTTGGAAATTCTAATCTTAGAATATGGGATGAGATGAGTGTGTCTTAGTTTTATCATTTACTTTTTAAATGAAGCGGTGAATTGATAATCAAAGGACTTGACTTTCAGTCATTAAATCTTAAGATTCTCTGCAGTATTACCAGTCTTTATTTAAAGTATGGCTTAAAGGAAAGCACACAAATCTGTACTTTGTAAATGGGTACTAACGAGAGTTTGTGTTATTCTTTATTTGTTACTAAATGTAGGTTCCTTCTTGAAAAGATAACCTTGAAGACATATTTCTGATTTATATCTCCACAGTGACTTTAGCTTTTATCTGAATAACTACTGTAGCCTTTAGAAAGTTAATTTAGTTGGATCCTAAGATGATTTATAGGGTCTTACTATAGTAGCAGATCTGTTCTATTTTAAGCTTTGACTTCTGTTTCGAATGCAAAATTATCCTGAATGTACTATCTTCTTTCGCTTATATTAAGGTGTGGATAATCAATTTTGAAGTATTATTGTATGCCCTCTTGGAACACTCAGTTGTTCTTTAAGTAAAAGTTGATGTAGGCCTGTATCTAATCTTAATTGAAATGATATAACAGTGATTTATATAGATAATAACTTATCAAATTTTAATGATTCGACTGAATATATATAGAATTAAAAATGTGGGAATGATATTGCGAACACCGTTATAATCATATATACTTATCGAGATATCTTTATATATCCAAGTTACATTTACGAAAAGAAATACAAAATGTAGGAAAATATATGACACTTCAGCTGTATGTAATACTTTAGTATATTATTTCCATTCCTCTATCATACCAGTATCGAGCTAGATGAATTGTCATCTAGATTATTTATTATGATATAGGTTTGTTCTCTGAGCTGGATGGTTTGGTCATGAAGCTTTCATCGTCCTTCTAAACGACATCATCAGCACAAACTTCAGGTAGAAGTTGTCGTTCAGAAGGACGATGAAAGCTCCACGACCAAACCATCCAGCTCAGAGAACAAACCTACATCAAAATCACCCACCTGAGCTACAAATCTTCTCCACCATCTCAAGATTATTTATTAAAATTTATTCAGTTAAGAAAAAAGCACTTAGTTTTCTATGAAAGTTTTAACACTATTCTAGAATAAAAGTATCCAACTAGACACTCTGGTCAATCTAACTAATACTTTCAACATATTCTAGGAACAAATTTTACTATCGTTTGGATGATATTTTAATAATATCATCGAATTATTTAATAAAATCATATTGAAACGTCCAGTATGCTTAACTTCATGAGTTAGTAGGTTCACATGAAGGAGCTGGATTCATTTCATTAGTCACCAGGATTTTAACAGCTTACACTTTTAAACATACGTATGATTCTAATCTAGTTCAGTATTAGTATGGTTGTTATTAACGCAATGGGATAAATAGTGAGGTAGTATAACTTGTGAGACAATCATACAAAGGATTATCATTTGTATTTTTAATGCATAATTACTAGACGTCTGAACTGTTACATTTTTATATTCTCCTATCGTTTGTTGGATACATCGTTGTTTTACAAGTCATTATTCCAGATTTGTCATTGGTTAGTTATTCTCTTATTTCGCTGACTTTATATATGCAGGCTATGTAAACTCTGTAATTTTCTAATTATGTTGCTTGGTTGTCAGACATTTCAGGTATATTGGTGTATAAGTTCAGAGTAACAAGTGAAATAAGTACCACGGTGAATTGATATTCTCTTTATCTTATGAGTGCCCATTTGGTTAGGTAATGTTTGAAGACCAATAAGCGTTAAAGTTATGGTTGTTGTTCATTGGTTGATGGATGAATCCAATAATGGAAAGTCAACGGTTCTAGTCGCAAAATGGATGGACTAGTCGATAATCCAACTAGAAAGAAGTTCCTGTCATCACGGTCTAGTCATACGTGACCCAATATAAGTCAGGCATGAAATTGTTTTTTTCTTCAAATAACAATCTTTGAATCGTATCACTTGGTAGTTTTAGTACCAATTTAGAACGTGCCATGAATTAACACTGGTTCAAATTGTTATACATTATTACCATGTATAATAAAAGAGAAAACTAAAAATGTACAAAGCTTAAAGGGGTTGAAATACAGTTATTATTATAATATACCCTTATAGGCCAGGGTAATTTTGCACTGGTTTTCAGGAGAACCAGACACCATCCAGACTTTTAAGCGGCAACCCAAACAGTACAGCTCAATCCCGTTTAACAGGAGAGCCAGACACTGCCCAGGCTTAACCCAAGCTATAAAGTTCAATCTCTTCCCATAGTTTTAGTATATTAATTCTTGCTATAGCTAAAACTGTTTCTTAAAAACTGACTACTTTATAAAAGCAAATATCAGGAATGTACTAATAACTCTAAAATGATGATTTTAATCTGATCATTTTTCATATAGCAAATTATCATAACACAAATCTAAGGAAAAAATACTTTATGATTACCGTTTGCACGACCGAAATAGTTCAAATCGTATAATCTGTAACTAAGACTCTAGGTAACATAGGTTGGAAAATCTTAGAGAATGTTAAATCGTTCGACGTTCCTAGTGAGTCTTATTGACAAATGGTAACTAGCACGGAATATTTATTACACAAAGACTGTCGCAGATATCTTTTAATCATCTGACATCAAATATTATTAAATTTCCCAATAAATTTCGATGATAATTTCCGCTGTGTAAGCTAAGTGACTTGGATAAATTGAGTGGCTGGTTCGTTCGCATAATAAGCTCTTTGGTAGTATCCATTCATAACCACAGCAGGAATAAAATCCAAAAGCTTCAAGCAAGCAAGTTACTTTTAGGCCATTTAGTTGCAATCAAATGATCGCTATTTCAAATTCCAGAGGTTTCACTATACAGAGTGACAATTATAATATATAATTAATAGGGAAGTTTCTCATTCGATATACCTGAATTCTACTTGTATGCAATGTCTCATCAGTAACTGACTTCAAGATGAATTCCTAACGTTAAACTTTGTTGTATCTGGTAGATCTATGTGATCGAATGTTATGGATCTAGTCAAGCCAAATCAGTCACAAAGTACTACTCCTATAAAGTTTTAAACAAATAAGGTATGTCAGTAATCAAATCAGCAATACCATTTAATTCATTTATTCCATGAAAGGTTTATATTTAAAAGAATTATCCATATATCTTACTCGTAAAATTTCGGAGGTGGTACACCCAGAGTACGACTGACATCTTCAATTGTAATTATGCCTTTATCATTTGTATCAAATAGTCTTAACCATCTCTATATTGAAAAACCAAAAAAGAAATAAGCAAAAATAAAGTTAAAATTAACAAAACAATAAATAAATATTATTATTATTATTAGAAGGGGTTTTGTGGAGATTTAGTATTTTCATAGTTGAAAACGTTAGTCAATTGAAGCTAGACCACCATGGACTGACACATTCAACTATGAAAATAATAAATTTACAAAAAATCCCTTCTGTTAATAATCATATGCTCACTAGTGACTGACTCTATGAAGTATTTCCTGGAGTTCTAGTGAGAAACAGTGACCAGTGGAGTTCAAACCACGTCTGTTGTGAGTTATCGACTTACTGTAGACAATTGGTGAACGGTTGCTCAACTTCGTGGATCAGTTGAAGTTAGACATTAACACCGTTGGATGTCGGCCAGCTCAGTGGTCTATCGATTAAGTGCTCTGGTGCGAGACTGGTAGGTGCTGGGTTTGAATCTCGCGAGTGCGGGATGGTGGATGCGCACTGTTGATAAGTTTAACGATAAGATGAAACGGCCTTGCAGTGCTTTCAGGTTTTCGATGGTGTTCTAGCTTCAATTGACTCACGCTTTCAACTATGAAAATAAATGAATAAAAATAGTTAGCGTATAAAACAAAAAGTAGTATTTGTAATTATCGATGAATGATTCCTATTAAATTATTCATCTTTTGTTAGGTAGGATACTTGTTATAACAGTCCTCTAACTTTTTACATGTATGTTGGACGTTAATTTACCTTAGACGAATATCTACACTATATTACCACCCAGTGTCTATTCTACAAGACTTCAACACAACTCAGATCAAGAAAACGAGATTAATCTGACGATAAAGTCAATATATTTCCACACCAAAATCCGACACAATCCAACAACAAGTACAGTCAATCACTAATAATCAGGATAGGGGAATATATAACCACATATAACACCTGTCACACTATCTACATCTCTGACTCATCAAAACAGTCAATCATTATCATTCTCACCCACACATCATCTTTATATTATCAGCTGATATTTGATATGCTCATTAAACTATTAAGTGGAGACGATTTGTGGCTCAGGTGGGTGATTTTGATGTAGGTTTGTTCTCTGAGCTGGATGGTTTGGCCGTGAAGCTTTCATCGACCTTCTGAACAACATCATCAGCACAAACTTCGGGCTGTGCTGATGATGTCGTTTAGAAGGACGATGAAAGCTTCATGACCAAATCATCCAGCTCAAAGAACAAACCTACATCAAAAACTATTAAGTCCATAATTGATAAGTTTACTATATGCTCAATAATATTAATGACTCTCAATGTAATCAATTAATCCCCATTCAAAGTGTTTATATTGATTAGCCTTTTATAAATTCTTTCTGTTCACAATACCTAATTAAAAAAACATGTATACAGAGAAGTTGATTTGTTATTTTTTGTTACATTGTGATGTTGACTCAAAAATCATATGATAATGTATATCCATTATCAGATCACAACACAATACAATATTAGTGATAAAAACATAACCTATACATAACTAGGTTATTTATGTTACGTAACCAAGTGTCGAATACATAATCGTGGATCAGTTGAGGTTATACATTAACACCGTTGGATGCCGGCCAGCTCAGTGGTCTATCGGTTAAGGGTTTCGGCTCGAGACTGGTAGGTCCTGGGTTCGAATCTCGCGAGAGCGGAGTGGATGCGCACTGCTGAGGAGTTCCATAATAAGACGAAACGGCCGTCCAGTGTTTCCAGGTTTTCTATGGTGGTCTAGCTTCAACTGACTCACGCTTTCAACATTGAGGAATACATAATCAGTTAACTGTAACTTGTTAGTGTTAAAAAATACATCAACATTTAATAACTTACAATCAGGGCAATGTTAAAACAAATACCGTAAATATTTCATAAATTCACAGTGAATATAAATCTTACGGATAATCAGTGGACGTGTGTAAAGGTGGAAAGTCTTTTGCTAAGGCCAAAACGCGATCAGCCCGTGCTGGTCTGCAGTTCCCGGTTGGTTGTGTCCATCGTCTCCTTCGCAAGGGGAACTAGGCAGAATGTGTCGGGGCTGGTGCACCTGTATAAATATATATACTAATCTAATTTAGGGTACTTCTTAAAATTACACAGTTTCACTTATAAATCTCTATCTGACACCTTCAATTCAGTAATATCATCTAGATTTTTTAATCAAATGTTTCAGTCTAAAGAATGAGATGTAACCATTTTGATTTGATAATAGATCTTGGATTTCTTATTGATTGTTATTAAGTAATTAATTAATGAAAACATTTAACAGTTTATAGTTTGTTTGAAAATACAGTGTTTTGTAAAATTGGGAGAGATACAATTCATTGAATTTAGTGCCAATTACTTTGTCGTATCTTAAGACCTAAAAGTTAGCATACTGATATGTAGTGATAAGATCAAAAGGTAACTTCCTCCAGTAAAACATGAAACAATATCGTTATACTGACAGAAATTAATCTAGGACATTATAGCATTGGAATTATGTATTTGATGGTTCTCGTTTTACATGCACATCGACGATTCAGAAACGATTTCACCCTTCAACTTGTATTTTTATTTTCACATTATATGAAGACAAATTAACAACTAACATCAACTATTATTAACTGAAACTTACACATACACACATACACATGATCATTCATTTATTTAACTTCAGATTATAAAATTTTCACATCATTCGCATATATCATGACTGGATCAATGTTAGGCCACTAGTCGAAACCTGGGAGCACATGGAGTCCACTTTGTCCTAGTATGAGACTTCTCTGCAGTGCACATCCATGATCCCGCACGCGGGACACGAACTCAAGACCTGATTTCTTGCGCGCGAACACTTAACCTTTAGAACTAGCATCAAACGGTGGTCTAACATTCATCCATTCATAATATCAATTTAAACTCAACAATCTCCACAGCCCTATACTGATTCGCATATAAATGACTGATGTTATTCTACTTACTAAAGTCAACATCTATTTATGATTGGATAATCATAGTAAAGATTTATTATTCAAACCACGTCCGTCGTGAGATAGGAACTCACTGAAGACAATTGGTGAACGGTTGCTCAACTTCGTGGATCAGTTGAAGTTAGACATTAACACCGTTGGATGTCGGCCAGCTCAGTAGCCTATCGGTTAAGTGCTCTGGCGCGAGACTGATAGGTCCAGGGTTCGAGTCTCGCGAGTGCGGGATGGTGGATGCGCACTGCTGAGGAGTCCCATAATAGGACGAAACGATCGTCCAGTGTTTCCAGGTTTTCGATGGTGGTCTAGCTTCAATTGACTCACGCTTTCAACTATGAAACATACTAAATCTCCACAAAACCCCTTCTGATAATTAATATAATCATATGCTCACTAGTGACTTCGAGAAGTATATCCAGGAGCTCTAGTGAGAAGCAGTGACCAGTGGAGTCCAAACAAATATGTTGAACAAAATGTTGGAATTATTTAAATTTCGATCTCTGAGATTATTTTTGAATTTAATTTTCACAAATAACATATATTCGGCTCCCTATTTCTGTCAAACTATTCGTCTAATTATCAGCGAATATCCGTATAAGCAATTGTTTAGTGTTTTCTAACAAATACTGATCGATGATAAAAATAGTCTTTAAAGCGGTTAACTAATAAATTCGATCATTTTACTTAACTTTATTTGAATTAGGAAAATATAATCTGAGGTTAAATAATGGTAATTAATGAAGTAAGTTCTACATCTCCTTATCAATTGAATTTTACTAGTCAAATAGACTAATGACCAGTAGATCGTAGATGAAAGTATATGCTCTCATTCACCAGATCAATTTAGAATTCTCATTTTACTTCTGTTTAAATAGTTGTTTGACACAACATTAGAATTTGTACTTAAAGGACGCCGGATGGCTAAGTATACGAGGCTGAATTATGTACATTAGTCATATAATGTATAACACTGATTTATCTCATAACCAAGCTAAATGGGACAGATCTTATTTCCCATGAAATTATTAGCTTGAATGAGGTTGAAGATACACTTTAACAATGAATGATAACAATGACCTGATCAATGTTTAAGGCACTCCAATATTCATAGTACGAATTTCTTTGTTGTGCAAACATATTTATACATCAAACTCAGCTATATATAATATGTATTGATAGATTGATAATAATAGTGAAAATAAACTAAGAAAAAACAGATATTCTAACTTTGGGACAAACAACTCCGCCTGTAGCTCTTCTAGAGTTACTGCCGGTCCCAAACCCGGGTAAAGGAGGAGGTTTGGGCATGGGGTTAGTGACCCCATCCCGTAGAAAAGCTAACTCACTAAAAAAACGCTAACCAGAAAATTTGGGACAAACAAATAATTCTAGTTTTTCCAGTTATTCTTCCACATATTTCGCTCCGTCATTTATTTTTGTGTAACCTTGAGCACTTTTTATACATAAGTGTGATATAGGTGTGTATCTATCTCTTTCGTCTATTTCTATCATACCAATGAGAATTGTGTCAACTTACTGTACTCTGAGTCGGTTTATAACTGCAATTGCCTCATCTTTCATTGTCTTAACTGTTGTTTAATATTAGGATGTCTGAAATACGTGTATCAAAAAGCAGTTCGTATTTGACAATTATGGTCTACATTGTATCAATGTCATTTGTTGACAGAATGGATATGTAGTAAATATGATATACATTTCATCGTCGACAGTGTTGTTTTGCTAAAAAGGAGTCGATTGGGGATGAGGGTTACTTAAATTTTCTCTTAATATAATTCATATTTACTACTAAGAAGATGAGATTATTTGAACTTGTATTTAGAAGTCGAAAATTTAATTATTTCTGTCAGACTGATTTATCAAAAATCCATAAATTAGAAATGATGGTCACTTCAGAAATTTACCTCTCTATAAAAGTAAATGAGTTTTGATATGGCAAAGAAGATTTGCAACTCAGATGGATGCTTCTGATAATATGATGTTCCCAAAAGTAGAATGTTGAATTTGAGAGATGCTACATAAATTAGGCACTGATAATGTTACCCAAAATGACAATGTTTTATTTAGTCCTTTGTAATACAATAACTATAGTTACTATCAGGACTCAGTGGCCGAGTGGATAACGCGATGGCGTTTGAAGCGAAAGGTGCTGGGTTCGAGTCCCGGAGTGAACATCAACTCTGAGATGTAGGTACATCGAGCTGACGAGTCCCAAATAGAACGAAGTGGCGCGTGTCCTGGATTCCACTGCTAGTCACCATCCATCTTTGCTTATCATAGTTACTATAGTTGTAGAGCCTAATGATAAATTTGTTGAAGACAATTAGCGTCTCAAATATTACTTATTCTTGATAAATACTATTCGATTCAAGAGTATCCAGTGAAGTGAGTATAAATCAGTGGACGTTCGTTTATAAAAAGAATTAAGTAAAGGAAAAAATCAATTTTTTTAAAAATACGTGCTAGTTACTATAAGTTATTCTGTTATAAATGAGATTAGTCATTGTATAGTAGGAACTATAGTGGCTTCTGTTAATCCTCTTCCCTCTCAGCGCCATTGTGACTTTGGTTTGATTGTAAAAGTTAAGTATACAAATCATTCTTGAATGAAGTCTTGTTACATAAATAAGTAAACTGGTCCAAATAAGCACAGGATTTCCATAGACTGTATTCTATCATCAATATACCTGAACGACATATTATGAGTGTAGACGCGTGAAGAAAATGGCAATTTCTTATAATAATCTTTTGTTTATTAACTTAATGCTAAAAGAAGTACGTAAAGTGTAATAGAAAAAAGGCAGAGAAGCTGTAGTTTATGTTGATGTAAATGTAAAACAGTCATTTCAATGTCATCAAATATAAACTTATATATTTGAAGAGCAGAAAGTGATTCAATGCTGTCATCTAGCTAATTGAAAAAAGTGGAATTCATGATTGAATGTATTGGGGGGGATTTGACTCAGTCAATTCTAATGAAATCTTACGATCTAAGCAACTTTAACATTTCCAAATTTAAAAAAAAAACTAGTATGGGGATTGAATGAAGATTATTGTAAAGTATAGTTTGTATCATCGACTGACGTTAGCTAGAAATTCTTTAAAAATCAGGAAATATTGAACATTTGTTCAGTCCTTGTATGTGAATTCATAACAGTGGATATACAAGATCTCACCAGGAATCAAACTCAGGACCTTTAGGTTTCACGATCAGTGCTTAATATTTAGACCACTGAGTCAGGATCCAACATTTTACATTTTGGTTGATGTCCAATGCTTCCTGGTTCTCACGACGAGCACAAATTAAGGTTAGTACATGTTGCAAACTACTAACTAAATAATGTACCATGAAATCTGCCAGAAATATTCATCTAAATAACCTATTTTCACTGACTTTTCAATTAATCGACAACAACCGAATGCAAATAAATAAAAAGATTTTACTTTGATTTATACAAAACTATTGTAGTTTACTTTACTGACCGATCTTAGTTAGACTACCAGTGAAAAAAAAGAAACAGCTGTTTCGTCTCCATCACGGGGAATTAAATTCAGGGCCTTTGTTTTCGAACACGGACGCCTAACCTCTAAACCAATGAGTCGGATCCCAGTTATCTACCAATCTAACGTCGATCAATTCATGACATTGCTTTAAAATCTTTCAACTAATGTTTGCTGATTCTCTGTGGTGGTTTAACTAATACCAGTCTTCGGTGCAAACTTTGAAAATTTAACAACCTCCGAAAAACCATATTCTTATGATTATCCTCTACTAACTAGTGACACATCGATGAATGTAATTTCTGAAGTTTTAGTGCGAAATCGTGACCAGTGGCTTTAAGTTACTCACTGAAATCAATAGAATGTGGTGCCTCAATGTTGGAGATTGATTCAATTTAGATTTGTACACAAAAAAATTACAGCTCACTGGTCTAGAGACTAAGCGTTTAGACATGAATTTGAAGGTTCTTGCTTCGATTCCTTTTTGTAAGAATAAAACATTTATCCAATACTCTTTGACTTACAATGATGATTAAACTAAAAATCAGTCTAAAATGAAAACTATGCCAATTTAACCATCTCCACAAAACCTCTATGCCAAAGTTTTTTTTTCTTTTTGTATTTAAATTTTGGTAAATCAATCAATTAAACAAAACCATATCATTGTTTATTTAACTTTATAAAATAATTGTGTTCTATATTAGTAGTCTCTGTCGCTTTGTTTGTTTGCTTGTTTTGAACCAACATCTACTACAACTAAGCATGTTATTTATTAAATTAACAAATTAATTATATCATAACAAAATAATGGATGATAGAGGTCAAATACTTTAAATTAAAATGGTAAATAATAATAATGAGAAGAAGAAGGAGGAGGAGGAGGAGGAGGAGGAGAAGGAGAAGAAGAAGAGGAAGAAGAAGAAGTAGAAGGAGGAGGAGAAGGAGAGGACGGAGAAGAATGAAGTATTGAGTTACCTATACAACATTATAGTGAGGTTATAATTAACTAGAAAAAGAAACACAATTGGTAACCTTGATGCTTCAAATGATTATGATGAAAATAAAAGAAAACACAATAAAATATAGAATTCAATCAATCATACAATGAAGGTAAATGTTATCTTTCATTAAAATAAATGAATGAAGTAAGAGTTTATTAATATTGTGACTTTACTTCATTATTACAATCTCTGTTTAATAAAGAAGTATGCGAATTATGTGTTTGTGTGTGTGTGTGTGTCGGCGGGGGGGTATTTTTACAAAATACAACTCTAGTTGGTAATTTATCAAAAACGCTGTTTACGTATTTTAGGCACTAAGCTATCAACTTCTCGTTTCAATTATTAGATTGTTTTAATGCTATGCTTGTGTTATTAATAACTGTTGTTAGTTGACTTCATTATCAATGTAATTGAATTTTATATGGTTACTATGTAGCCGATTCACTTTTTCTTTGGTCTTTCGTCTTCAAGATTTTCTCCCACACACACACTCTGCACTTTACACTATCATGGCAGAAAATGTACCTTCAGACTAGTTGCAAACCAACTAAAGGCCAAACGTTACAGAACACTATTAAGCATTCTTTAATTTTGAATAAGATACTCTTCAGATGTAGGCATTAGATTGTGATCCTAGGAATTGATAACTGAATAGATGAGATATAAGTTATGAAAAAGGATTTTCGGAGAAAGCAAATTTTTCATATATTTGAAATAGAACAAATACTTTGTGTTTGTTCTGACTTAGCTAGACTGATTAGACAGACTGATTTATGAAACAGTATGTTCCTATGACAGGTTAGACGGTACATCAGATTCATTGATGCACAGTTAGAAACGCTATTGCAATGAGTAATTGCTCATACATTTAGGAAGAACTGGAAGAGAGAGACCGGGACAAAACTGGTTGGGAACTTATGCCGTATGAGGGGTAAGAGGTGAGAATAAATAAGTAATTTCTTACTATTTATGCTAGATTAAATGAAATATCTCCGGTTTATATCAAATGTGCACTTAAATGATATTGAAAAGATTAAAAATGTTCAAAATATGGTGAAGAAATACATAAGCAAATTAGATAAATGATCAAATGTGTGATTGGTAAGGAACAAGTGGGATATATAAATCAACCATATTATCAAACTGATTTGTCGTGTAACACATGTAAATGATTTTCATCAACACTAAAATCAGAAGACTAACACTGTTAAACATCGAGAAATTGATGAACATTTAAAAATGTGATAGATCATTATTACTGGGAAATGTTGATTGTTAATAGATTATGTTAACAAGTACTATATGATATCTGCATACCAAGAACTAACTTCAAAGTGAGAGTCTTTAATACGAACGTCAAAACAGTCCTACTGTATGGAGCTGAAACGTGGAGAACTACTACAACCATCGTCAAAAAGGTACAAGTATTTATAAACAGTTGTCTCTGCAAAATACTCAACATTCATTGGCCGGATACCATCAGCAACAGCGTTTTATGGTAGAGGACAAACCAGTTTGCAGGTGAAGAGGAAATTAGGAAAAGACGTAGGAAGTGGATCGGACATACATTGAGGAAATCACCAAACTGCATCATGAGGCAATCCCTAACTTGGAATCCTGAAGGAAATAGGAAAAGAGGAAGACCACAGAACACAATACACCGGGAAATGGAAGCCGATATGAAAAGGATGAATGTTAACAGTAAAGAACTGGAAAAGATTGCCGAGGATAGGTTTGGATGGAGAATGCTGGTGAGCGGCCTATGCTCCTCGACGAGGGGTAACAGGCGTAAGTAATTAAGTATGCCAAGAACACTTATACAAGAAAATTTACTGTCTATTCTTCATCAAAATGGTGTGTAACATTCAAATCTGATAAAATATACTTATCCTAAACTATGAATCATTAAGTTGAAGAAAGAAAATGGTAGATATGACACTTGGCTAATTATTCTTTGGTAAAATTAGTGTATATACATTTTTTAAATGTTTATTAAACAGCTTTCTTAAGGTATTTATTCTGTTTAATTAACTGAACTGTATTAAGATCATCAATAGATCAAAGTTAGATAACCACTGAAAGTCTGGAAGCACTGGAAGACTAATCCTTAACAGTGCACATTCACAACCATTTTCCAGATTTTCAATGGTTGTCTAATCTAGATCACTGACCCATGGATAGACTTGTGAAATGGAAGTTCACCGGTTCTGTTACTATAAAGTGAATTCATCAATAGTCAGATTCCTGTGTGGTTAATGTACCATGAGATTTAGATTAGCATCGCAAGTCACAATAGAAAAATTCAGTAATAATATTGACATCTCATTATAAATAGTTAAGCATTTATCTCGAATAGATAAACAAAAAGCAAAGACGATCCAGTGAAAACAATTTTTGGTGATGTCGTTTACTGAAGCTTTTCAATTGTATAAATATTTACTTAACAGATTCATTTTAATAGTTGAAATCATGGGTCAATTGAAGCTAGATCACCAGGGAAAACCTGGGAGCACTGGATGGTCGTTTCGTCCTATTATGGGACTCCTTAGCAATGCGCATTCACGATCCAGGTCTGTTAAGTGCTCTGGCGCTAGACTGGTAGGTCCTGGGTTCGAATCTCACGAGGCGGGATCGTGGATGCGCACTACTGAGGAGTTCCACGATAGGACGAAACAGCCGTCCAGTTCTTCCAGGTTTTCCATGGTGGTCTAGCTTCAATTGACTGATGATTTCAACTATGAAAATACTGAAATGTCCACAAAACCCCTTCTGATCTTAACAGATTTATTTATCTACTGAAACATCGAAAGGGACTACATTATAAAATCGTCGAAACTTTGAAGTTTCACAAGGAAGTTGTGGAGATAGGATACATATCTGTAAATGTACTTCTCAATATTCAATACATGTACAATATCTAACATTTTTACTTTCATTTAGTGAATGAATACTCAATCTAAGAGCATAATTTTCACTGAATCCAAGCTCAAAATTTCAATTTATTTTCGTTCTGATCCTACAATTTGGAATGTGTTACAGTAGTGTGATCACACTAAACATATATAGATACCATTAGACAATTAAAATGAAGTTCCTAATGAAAATTATGCTCTTCTATGGAGAACTTATCAACTAAGTGAACGACAAATATAAAATATCGCAGTTTTTATTCAACATATTCTCATACAATCCTATGTACTAAATTATGGGTTACAGATAAACAGTAAACTTTGAAAATAGTTTATAAATCAAAATATGAGAAGAAAATTGTCCACTTGATGTATCTTAGGAAAAGAAAAGGTAAAATGGTGGTTGGAGGTGGTCAACAGTAAACTCTGGACCCGGGTTTCGTGCTACTTGGCACTCGTCAGCAAGGTCTGTCTGTAATCTTGAGGGAACTGGTTCTCCCTGATGGATTCGATCCCGTGTCATTCAGCTTTACAGTAAGAGACGTTACCACTGGGCTACTCGGGCCGCAACTGACCGCCACCCCCAACCACCATCTTATCTCAACATAGTGCACGCAATGTCGAGCCACCTAGACTAGTGACCACATTGTGACTTGATCGATAGCATTCGATCAGCACTAAGAAGGACTTGACACGCATGACATTGATCACCACCCAGTGATCAATCAATTGTGGATGAAAAGGTAATATGAGAGAATAGCTTAGTGATAATGACGAGTAATTAATAACTATAAAGAATTACGTAGAAGATTATAATCATAGTATGATGAATGATAGGACATACTACTTCTGTTTACGTATTTCAAGCTTTAATAGTTGAGTTATGTATTCGCACTATTTTTTTTATTTTTACTGTGTGTATTTTTGGAATGTCATCCTGGAAAAGTAAAGTAACCAGAATTGAACAATTATATTGACTTTCTTATTCTATCTGACAATCAGATAGGATATTAGTCAGAGATATGTTTCAGGAGAGCTTGCTTTTCGTAGACAATGTCATCAACTCCGTAGAAGCAAGTAAACATATAAATAAACATTGATGCCAACTAAAATGTATGATTTTAGGGCCTCATTTGAAATATTTTCTTTAAATTCCATGGTAATAAAGAGAACCAATTTTATTAGTGTAGGCAACTCTCAGGATTAATTATAATAAAAATTCTGGAAAGCGTTTTATTCTCCTGAACATGGCGAATTGTCGAGAGGCTTAAGCAATTCACAGATTTAAGGCCAACCTCTGCTTATAACATGTATAGTCTCTTATTCTATCATATTATTTGCCTTCTTTCGTAACCTTTTAGTTGAATGATAGTTATATTAGGTGTTTGAGATTGTTTAGAAAGTTATTGAAGTATTTTTTGACTCTTGTCAAACAAAAATCCTTAAATTTTTTAAAGGTGAGAACACTTATTTTTATAAGCAAAGATGGATAGTGGCTAGCAGTGGAATCCAGGACGCGCGCCACTTCGTCCTATTTGGGACTCGTCAGCTGGATGTACCTGCATCTCACTCTGGGACTCGAACCCAGTACCGTTCGCTTCAAACGCCATCGCTTTATCCACTCGGCCTACCTCATAGAGTTCTTATCACCAACTGTCATCATTTATAATGCAAAAAAGCTATGGGGTTAGGTATGAAGGGTAAAACTGGAGTTTTGAGAGTGATTTATGAATTAGGGTTGAGATTTTTCATCACGAACTGACATCAACTTCGATGCACTGTTTCCTCTTTCTGTTACGAATTTGACGAACATTTTGTTGAGGTTTAAAGGAAACATTAGATAGGTAGAATGTTAACTACCTTCACTAAACACTCTTGATCATGCCATTTAACTACATTGAACACTTTAAAACAGATTATGTTTTAAGAGCAAGTATGTTTTGCAGTTTAACTAAAGCAGCATGTCAGTATTGACATATAAATTATGCAGCATTGGACTTAACGTCTTATGCAAAATACATAAGGTGTTATCTTAATTATGATTGGCTAACTCAAGGCCGTCAGTGTGCTATGGTTTTACCACTTTGTTAAGTCACATTGATAATATTTAATGATATAATAGAAAATTTTATGAACAAATTTGTGAGATCAGGTTATTTGTCAGTGGTAGGTAACAACTAGCAGGAAAACCAGAACACTTATCTTCGATTATAAAACATTAAACATAACTCATCATGTTTTGAGATTAGATGGTCGGGAGGAAACTCTGAACATAAGTTACGTGTTATTCAACACTCGTTAGTAAGGTGTACATATCATCTTGAGGGAACTACTGCTGAGTGACGTGGGTTCGGATCCTACAGGAAGTACAAGTTACCTCAAGAGTATATGTACGCCTAACTGACAAGTGTCATCTAGGACGAAGTCAAGGTCCAGATTTATCTTCCGACCGCTTAACATCACAACACAGTTTATGCACTGTTGATTTAGTTACTCTAATGGTTAGATTACAACTTAATCGATAAAATTCAATTATTAACGCTATAGAATACGATTTTACCTCCTATTTGGTGATCATCTAGTGTTAGAAATCTATCCCATTTATTTATATTAATCAGTTGTAGTCGATTTGAAGGTAGTAAAATGTTAACAATATTTAAATTTCGGAATAACTTATATCATACAATCTTATTGATTGAGGTTAAAGTAATGCGCATGACAAATTAAAGTCATGGTCTCACAGAATTTTGAATGGTTATTATGAAGATTACACTTCAAAGAAAACAGCTCCTCCAGCTGACTTAATCGTTTCCATGATGGCTTTGAAGTTGATAAGGTGGTGAAACTATAATTTATGGACATAATATTGAGATTTAAAATAGAAATTCTTTGATTTCAACACGAAATTCATTCATCCAAATGGCTAGATACTATTTGGACATTGTAGCTGTTATTAGATTCTAATGATAACATTTACTTTAATTTCTAACCTTAACATCTAGTTCTAAGATCTATTCCTAACTCCTCACATTAATTTTTGACCTTAATAGGTAAGGTATATTTTCTCAAGACTCTTTTATTCTATCATTCTAAAGTTATCCATAAATTCTACTTTACATATTTGTTGAACAAACTAAATATATTATTATTAATTTTATATAGTTGAAATCATGAGTCAATTGGAGCTAGACCACCATGGAAAACCTAAAAGCAATGGACGGCTGTTTCGTCCTATTGTGGGACTCCTCAGTAGTGCACATACACGATTCCGCACTCGCGAGATTCCAACCCATAACCTAACAGTTTCGCTCGCGAGCGCTTAACCACTGGACCACTGAGCCGGCCAGCATCCAAAAGTGTTAATGTCTAGCTTTAACCAATCCACGAAGTTGAGCAACCGTTCACCAATTGTCTTCAGTGAATTGCTATCTGACAACAGACCTGATTGAACTCCACTGGCCACTGCTTCTCACTAGAACTCTAGGAAATATCTCTTGAAGTCAGTTACTAGTGAGCATATGATTATTAACAGAAGAGGTTTTGTGGCGATTTTACGAATTTTATGCAGTTCAGATCATGAGTCAATTGAAGTTAGATCACCATGGAAAACTTTGAATCACTGAACGGTTGTTTCGTCCTATTATGGGACTCCTCAGTAGTGTGCATCCACGATTCTTCACTCGCGAGATTCCAACTCAGAACCTATCAATCATTACAAAATACATTGAAACATTTCAAAGAATCACCTCTTAAATATATACATATAAAATAAATAAATAATTAATTAATCTCAATATCTTCTTCACTTACATCAACCATAGATAAATCTTCACCAATACTTAATGCATATTTAAATAAATCCCTTCTTGATATAATTCCATCTCTATTTTTATCAATTACTGTAAATTGTTCAAGATATTCCATAATTTTTTTTTGTATACAGTTAATACATTCAATAAATAAATAAACAAAGAAGAAGGGTGATGAAAACGAATAAAAGGTACCCTTAATACAGTCTAATCATTATTGTCACAGTTACTACTACCTTGCTCTCCTTCTCTCTCTCTCTCTCTCACACACACACACACTATATACATATACATATGTATATGTATATGTATATATGATACAATAAATTAAACCTTTTTTTTATCACATTGTGTGTAGTTGATAAGTTGAGAAGAAGAAGAACAAGAACAAAAAAAAGAGAGATGTAATTTATTGATTAATCAACCAGTGATTTGATAACATACAAACAAACAAAAAACAGCACACATATTTGTCTTTTTTTTGTGTAGATTTGTATGCATAGTAACATAGTTCAATATATGCTCAAATATAAATAATAAATAGAGATTTATTTAACTTTATGTTAGTATTGGTGCATAGTTTTGTGTATGTATGTAAGTGAGTGTGTGTGTGTGTATGTATGTGTTAGTAGATGTGAGCTTGGTTTTAGTGTTGAATGATATGGTGATTTGTTGAATAATAAATGAATTAATTAGGTCAGACATTCCAAACTATGGGTCAGTAAGAGAATAATAATAATAATGTTGTTTCTTATTTATCAGAAGGGGTTTTGTAGATATTATGATAGTTTTAATAGTTGAGTTCATGAATCATTTGAAGCTAGATCAGCATGGAAAACCTGGAAGCACTGGACGGCCTATTATCGTCCTATTGTGGGACTCATCAACGGTACGCAACCATGATCCCACCTCGCAAGATTCGAATCCAGGACCTATCAGTCTCACTCGCAAGCGCTTAACCTCTAGACCACTGAGCCGGTTGGTATCCAACGGTGTTAATGTCTAACCTCAACCAATCCACGAAATTGAGAGACACATCCACCAATGTCTTCAGTGAGTTGTTATCTGATAACAGACCTGGTTGAACTCCACTGGTCACTGCTTCTTGATAGAAAGGAATGAACTTAATAAAGGGGAAATATATTAGTAATTTCAAAGTAGTAATTTTAATTGAATAATATAAAAAAATTCGAAAACCATTAGTTGATTTGATTATTATGCTTATAATTATTGAAGAGAATTGAATTCATTTAATTGGATTAGAATGATGCTTACTAACTAAATATCATGGACTGACCTTAATTAGAGAAACGTTAAATACTAGGAAGCACTGAAGATATTTTTCAGTCTAGCATGGGATTCCCCTGAAGTTTGCACCTATGAACTCACCTTGAGTCACATTAATGACTATCAAGGTTCGCGATAAACTCTTTGCCTTCACACTATAGAGATAACATTTAAATGAAATCGTTATCCAATAAATAGATTTGGGAATTAAAGATATGATTCATAAAATATTCCATTAAAACAGTACGGCAGTACAGTCAAATAACAAATCATCAATCAAAGGTCAACATATAGAATATGGAACAACCATTTAGGCGTCAATTATGACCGATGCATTATTAATTTACGACAAGACTTCCCTCAAACTCCCTTCACCCCACGATAATAAATATGTTTATGAAGATAGGTATTTTAATCAGTGAAACGAGTTTTGCATCTTGCAGAATATACAGGTGATTTTTTGTATTTATTAAAGCATGTTATTGTCAAATGACTTGAATAGGTAAAAGTATATATGTGCGGTAGGGGGGTTAGAAACGATGACAGGGTAACGACAGGTTGCATTTACTAAAAAAATAACTGAAGTATACTTTATTATAAATATTCGGATATATGGGATAAAAGCATCCAAGATGTTAAATGTGTAAACTTGTATGAATGTATCAGTCTACATGTGTATATGCAGATGTTTATAGTTCGTTAAAAAGCATCGCTGATAAAAATAATAAAATGATAAGAATCCAGTTATACCTTCTAGCCAGCTTACGCTTTGTACTTCGTCAATCAGCTTTTCAGATATTTTTCATCCAGATAGATAACAAATGAAATGTAGAAAGCACTGAGTAGCAAGCTATCTTGTCTTCTTTGTGTGAATATTTTCAAAAATTAGTATTCACAACCACTTCACGCAGACTTACTCACTACTTATTTACGCCTATTACTCCTCGTGGAAGCCGAACAGGATTCTTAATCCAACTCCATCCTCGGCAATCTTTTCTAGTTGCTATTCATCCCTTTAATTTTTGCTTCCGATTCTCAATGAAATGTGTCTTTTGGTTTTCCTCGTTTTCTTTTTCAAAGTTAGGGCTTACCTCTAGAAGTATTTTGATGATTTCCGCAATATATGTCCTATCCAGTCTTCAGGCAGAGCTCAATTACTGTTATTATTTACATGTAACTATATTTCCAGTATAATTTAAGGAGGAAAATGAAATTAGCAGCTAAAAACGATCCATTTAAGTTGGATAGATGTTTTTACAATCCGATTGCCAAGAACTTTGACATTTTAAGAATATAAGACATAAGCCAGGAGTTAATCAATATTTTGGAATTAAAGATTTTGTTCATATCAAAAGGGTTGGTTAAAATAACATTAAATGGTTGAAAAAATGATGCTCGTCCATAGTCGGATGCCATTCTACTGATAGTTTGAAAAGGAAGTACGTTTTCAGGTGAAAAGCAGAGAAGAGAACTATTCTTTGAAAATCCAGCTAGCGTGGATTCTATCAGTAATAAATATACGATTATTCAACATTAACAAAAGGTTTACTGACAAAATCAGAAGAAGTTTAGAAGATGCTTGTCATATCTTGTGGCTGAGTGGATGCACAGTTAACGTCTGAAGTGATAAGACCGCCAATCAGAGAGCAGCGAATTATTGATTGGGACAGTGACACGAAAACCGTACGAGCAGTCTAGAATGCTTATCTGTGATGCTTCTGCCTAACCCAGCCAGTTAAGTTCAAGACACCGATAACTGCCTCTGTGCTATGAATCATTGTATTTCAAACATACTGAGTTTATATACCAAACAGACTGACCACATTGTACCAATAAAATAGAAAATAACATTTGTACAAGATTTAGCCAAATGTGGCTGTGAATGTGGTAGGCAGAAATTAATAGACTAGGGATAACTCAAGAATGGTAAATCGTACAATAATAGTCTATAAGTCAAAATAAAGATTATAATAAGGGGAGCATGATTATGAATAGTTTATTTATTTAGCAATTATACGATGATAAATATACGCATAATACTGGTCCATAAATGGATGCCAAAGTTACCATTCACTATTGTTATTGGGACAAAACAATACTGTTTAAAATCAATATCCGCTGAACAATAATTTAAAGCAAGGAGAAGTGAAGAACCATTTTATTTTAGTCGAAAATTCAACAGAGATAGTGCGCAACAAAAACAGCTATGTTTAGTATCGAGCATTTAAACTTTAGATCACCTATCTGCCTTCCTCACTGATCAGATACTTAGCAGATGTATCAAGCCAATAACATCCAACTTTCCTTGTTCAAGGAGAATCAAGTTTGATGGCTGCTTTCCTATTATTTCGACTGAAATTTACAC
This sequence comes from Schistosoma rodhaini, assembly GCA_944470415.2. Taxonomy (NCBI): domain Eukaryota; kingdom Metazoa; phylum Platyhelminthes; class Trematoda; order Strigeidida; family Schistosomatidae; genus Schistosoma; species Schistosoma rodhaini. Next base: position 40,149,025 of record OX104037.1, read on the forward strand.
ACTTTTTCATGACTTTAGAACACATTTTCACATTCAGTCTACCAGTTATTATTTATGTATGTATTTCGTTTAATTATACCCCTTTTTGTCTTGTATATCTTAACTCTAATATTATGTTGTCAATCTTATTCGATGGAATATGAAACAACTAAATGATACAACGAAGAAACTGGCAGGGAGATATAGCAAACCAGAGAGACCAGTCAAAGACAAAGAAGGAAAGACAATCACGCAGAGTCAAGAACAGAGGAAAAGATGGGCAGAATACTTCGAGGAACTGGTGAATAGACCAGCTCTATTGAATTCACTGAACATCGAAGCAGCCCACACAGACCTATGGAACTGAAAAAAACTGTCAACCAACTTCAAAGTTAGAATCTTTAATACGAACGTCAAGACAGTCCTACTGTACCAAGCAGAAACGTGGAGAACTACTACATTCATCGTCAAGAAGGTACAAGTATTTATAAACAATTGTTTCCGCAAAATACTCAACATTCAATGGTCGGATACTATCAGCAACAGGGTTTTATGGGAGATGACAAACCAGCTTCCAGCTGAAGAGAAAATTGGGAAAAGACGTTGGAAGTGGATAGGACATACATCGAAGAAATCACCAAACTGCATCACGAGGCAATCCCTAACTTGGAATGAAGGGAAGTGGAAAAGAGGGAGGTCAAAGAACGTAATACTCCGGGAAATAAAGGCAGATATGAAAAGGATGAATGTTAAATAGAAATATCTTGAAAGGTTTGCCGAGGATAGGTTTGGATGGAGAGTGCTGGTGGGCGGTCTATGCTCCTCCACGAGGGGTAACAGTAAGTAATCTTATTCGAACTGAATATGAAATACCTTGTTATTAGATTAATCAAGAATCTGAGATTGAAAGATCAATATTCACTTAGATTTTGAGCTAAAAATACGTTGACTATATTACATAAGTGTTATATCATAACGAAGATTAAACTAGGGGTAACTTCTGGGAACTACTTATGGACTGTTATCATATATATATATATATATATATATATATATATATATATATATATACTCTTTTTGTGTAATCGTTAAGTAACTAGATTATGTATATTTATATTTCTTTTATGAGCTTTTATTTGATCTCTTGACTACTATCATGAGATTTACTATTCTTAAGTTATTCCCAATTTATTAGTTGGTCTCTCACACTCAGCCAATTTTCAGCTCTTTCATGGTAATGATGTGGTCTGGTTTACTTGTATATAAACCAAGTATATCTGAGATATAGAATTCATATAGTGGAAGCTGATATTGATGTTCCGGACTCAATAGGCAGAGCTAGACGAGAAGGATCGATAAGGATTCTAGGCTGCTCGTACCGGTCAATACGTCATTGGTTTCGCACAGTATTAAAATTGTATTAACCGTATTCTGATTGGTAATCTTATCATGTGATTATCAATCAAGTAAAAGTCACAACAACAAGACATCTTGGGGGGAATGTGATAAGTGTTCTATTTATTTATTTGAACACATAAACATTAGTACAAGAGGACACCAAATTTATATGCGCTACATAAATCATTCAATTTGTATGAGGGCTGGGATACTGCCCGAGCACCCAAATCGAAGAAGTTGTTAATCTTATGTCAAATTACGAACTAGCCAATCAGATTACAATAGAAAATCAAACCAAAAGTGAAGGTTGATTAACAACATTTAGTGATGATAATGAGTTATATGATATGATGATATTCACAGATAAGTATACATATGAATGTTATTAAATATGGAATTTCTCACTAAGCTATAAATATATTTCAACACTTTTATGCGTTTAGATTCTAGGATGTGGGTAACGTTAATATCTCTCTTATTTCCTAAATAAACTTTATTTATATGATGTTGTGTAGTTGTATTTCTTGGGCACACTTTGAGGAAATCACCCAATTGCGTCACAAGACAAGCCCTCACATGGAATCCTGAAGGTCAAAGGAGATGAGGAAAACCAAAGAACACATTACGCCGAGTAATAGAGACAAACATGAAAAGAATGAACAAAAAATGGATAGAACTAGAAAAGAAGGCCAAGGACAGAGTGGGTTGGAGAAAGCTGGTCGGCGGCCTATGCTCCATTGGGAGTAACAGGCGTAAGTAAGTAAGTTATATTTCTGCTAACAATCTTATAGAAAATTTTATTGATATGACGTAAGGTACCTTTACCAATCAAAATTCTTAAAATATTTCTGAAAATTCTTATTGATATTCATTAAAAATACTGTCAATAAAGCGCGAAAAATTTGACCAACATCTTTCAATCTAAGTTATAACTGAGGGTTAGAAAATGGGTAAGCGAAAACGGCTATTTCCTACTTAAGTTGTTTTGAAGAAGATTCGCTTTGAAGTCTGGAAGAATTTTATATCTGATGGTAGCATCAATCCCGTCAAGATTAAGGATACACCTTACTTATGAGTGCCGAATAGCATGAAGCCTAGGTCCATGGTCTCCCGATGACTACCTGTAACTACCATTTCATCTCAACACAGTGAATGTGATGTCGAGTTAACTAGAGTAGTGGCCACATTGCAACTTGGTCGATGGAATTCGATCTGCACTGAGTAGGACCTGATAAATTACTGATGTGTGGGCGAGAATGACAATGATTGGTTGTCTCGATGAGTCAGACATTAGTTAGGATGACAGGTGTTATGTGTTATATATATATTCCCCTATCCTTATTATGTATTGACTGTTCCTTGTTGATGAACACTTATTGATTGACTGCTCTTTGTGTCGGATTTTGGTGTGAAATATATTGACGTTATAGTCAGGCTAATCTCGTGTTCTTGATCTGAGTTCTGTTGAAGTCCTGTAGAATAGACACCGGGTGGGAATCTAGTGTAGATATTCGTCTAGGTAAATTAACGTCCCACATACGGGTAGAAAGTGAAAGGACTGTTATAACCAGAAACCCCCAGCGTTATAATCAGCATCCTCTCTTTTAAGCATATAACAATTACCCAGTGATCAATCAGTTGTAAATGTCTCTCCATTTTTTCGAATGATTCTTGTTCAAAGTTGATTTTGTGAGTTATTGCTCATGTAGTTGAGAAGTTGATATATTTGTAATGGCTTCCAACATAATTGAGTTTCCAGTTTTCCTGTATTGGTTCTTGTGCTCAACATATTCAAACATAACAGATTATCGTTCAACTCCTTTCCCATAGTCGAACACTTTTCTGACCAAAATCTAGGTATCTTCCAACTCATCCTTTTTGATTATGACAAATGTGACATCTACATAATGAAACTGGGACTCCCAGATTGTGCATTGCTGCTTCTGCAATAAGTACTGATACTTGCTCTTTGCGCCTGTCCGTTAACCTTACTGTTGAATTGAAAATATGTTCTTAAAGACATATCGATGTGTTCTGGAAGATTTTGACGTTTTGTATACGTTGAAAGATTTTTGTCAGTAGTTTGGAGAAGCGATAAAGTATCCTATGCCAAGTTTGGTTCGATCGAAACCAACAAGCTTGTAACGTCGAACGATATTCTCACTTGATCAACATTGATTTGAATCTTTTCGATCAGCCTACACTTCATATCCCTGAATATGTGATTAATGAATTCTATAGTAGTTTGCTTGCGTTTCTCCAAAGGACAAAACAAGCGGAAAAAGATATACGAACCCCTGTGGTAGTGGCATTTGTGTATATGCGGTTGACAGGTATAATTAATTAAAATAAATCAGAAAACATTGTTGGGAATAAATGCATATTTGAAGAATTTATGAGCAGGCTACCATATCAACGAGCAGTGATCGGGTGGCTCTTAAAAATGTGTATTGTACAAATGTAGCATTGTCGCTAGATGAAAATCTCTTCAATTAGGAGAAAAATCGAATAACATCAGTACTATTCAGGTTATATTTAATCATTTGCGGTATACTAGTTGTTAGTATGCTATTTGCTTCCAATCAAAAGTGTCAAAAATTTCCAAGATCGGTATGTCGATCGGATGATGACAAACTGTAGTAATTATTTGTTTATTCAAATTTCCAACTATTCTTTGATAAGGAAAGATTGCTTATGGCAAAAATTTTCCAGTCACCATGATTCTTGGTTGTAAAATTTATAGCTAGTAGTTACTTAGCACATAATTCGTGTGATATAGTTAAATACCTTATTTGAAACTTGGATTCTGGTCCTTAATAATAACAACGAAGGAATTCAAACCCTTACATATAACTGCATGTCTGTTATACAAACCAAAGGCTATCTGAACTCGATAGATTTGTGTATAACCCGTAAGCGTTTGAAGCGAAAGGTATTCGATCCGAGTTTCAGTGTGTGGACTAATACCGGGAAGTTGAATTAAAGTCTGGCTGACGAGTCCTCAGTTTGACGAAACACTCACCTTTGATTCGCCTGCTAGCCACAAGTCAAATATAGTTATGAGTAAAGGCAATATTAAAGCGTTCTGCTCGGGATGCATAAAGACGAATAAAGACCGGTCAAATACAATCCTTATTCTCAACGGGAAAATTTAAATTCTTACATGTAACTAAGGTAAATTGTCAAAATAAAACTAACATTAAATCACTTCACACTACTGAGATCAACAACACTAGTAGTATTGTTGAAAGCAGCTGACAGACGTCTTATTATTAGTTATAAACTGGAATGTAATCAATAAACCCGCATAGATTTCTTTGTTAGGAATAAGCGGCAAACAACATATGAAGATTCAGTTTACACTGATTAGTAGCCAGATTTTGACCAAACTAATCAGAGTAGTAAGTAACAATTTAATTGTTTAAATAACCTCATCTGAATACTAACAGCTGATATAAACCTGATTTTAGATTGATATCATGAATAGATCAATGTTAGACCACCATTGAAAACTTGGAAGCACTGGACGGCTAGAGGTTAAGCGTTAGCATGCGAGCCAGAAGGTCGTGTGTTCGAGTCCAGAATGCGGGATCAAGGATGTGCGCTGCTGAGGTGTCCCATATTTGGATAAAAAGACTGTCCAGTGTTTCCAGGTTTACACTGGTGGTCTAACACTGATCTATTCATGTTATCAATTTAAACTGAACAACCTCCACAGCCCTATACTAATATATTTGATTAATAGGTAATGTATATCAGCTAGACTAACGTAGATTGAACAGATTACAATTACGTTAATTCATAATAATTCCTTTTAAATCTAGTTAGTAGGAAACACAGTTTCTTTGGGATATTGTCTACAAAATGAAAGCAATCCATTAACCTCCTAATAACTTAAAAATTATAGAATTTACAACGAAGTGAATCACTCTATCATAGTGACATAATACAGCTTCATGAAAACAGTTTCAAATACAACTCACAGGTAAGAGAAGAAACACTTGTAATCTAAACTAGAACTGATAAATAACATCCTGTCTGAGCTTATTGAAGGAGGCTTATATACATCAACTCTAAATATTATTTACAATGATAATAACAAATTCAGAAGTAAAAAGGTCTAAGTTTACGTGAATGGAGATTCGAACATATATATATATATATATATATATATACCAAAAAATCAGGTTATTTAGTTGTTACGTTAGTTTTTTTCTTTAAAGGATAACCTCGATGATATTCTCCTAGTTCATTTTTCCGCAATAACATTCCCTGTTCATTAACTGGTTGTCATTGCTTTTAGTTTGGTAACTTTGCTATGACCCAACGTCATTGAACATTACTAAAAAATCTTTTCCCAAACATATTTGACTTTTGTACGGGATATGAAATTATCCTAGAGATCTCGTCTTCTCTACGAGAGCGTGGATTATTAATGTTGAAGTGTTGTTGCAGTCCATTAGAGTTACTGTTCGTTGAGTCGTATTACAAGTCTCAATCATTCATAAATAAAATTCACCGTAAGCTAACAGGAAATCTTAATCTATATAATGAGAGGTCAAACATAGTGAAAAGCTTTAGACAAAAAATGGAAGAGTATACATATATATATTTACTGAACAAATAATCAAACAAATGAGTATAGTAGCTGTGTGTGAATGTGAGCAGATAGATAGATAGATAGATCATTATCAATGCGAGAATACATAAATGCATATGATATAAACAAATATAATGGAGTTAATAAGCTGCTATCAAAATTAAGTGTAAAATCAAATAATCTCAATACAACAACAGTAAAATACGATTGAGAAACCAAAATATTACGTAAGAATGGGGGGTGATTTTTGAAATATAACCAATTTACTTATTGCACAGAAAAAAAAACAAGTTGGTATTTCAAATATGAATAACAAAAAACATTGTTGTGGTTTTCAGCCAATAGCAAAAAAGTGTGTGTTGGTAGGTAGAAACAAAGACGGAGAGAGAGAGTGTGTGAGGGAGGGAGGGAGGGAGGGGGAAAATTCAGAACAATAAGCATGCACGATTATCCAAATACACAAGAGTTGGTGTAAAAAAAAGAAAATCGTCTTTTTCCAAAAGTTATCATTACGTTTTATATAAAAAAAAGCAACAACAGACCTCCGAAGGGGAAGAATTGACAAACAAAAATAATAAACAATTATTCCTCTCCAAGTTTGTTTATTGTAAAAAAAACATTAATTATATAAAAGAAAGTTAAATGCGTGAAATAAACCAAATAAATTGACGAGTTATAGTGATTGTACACAACAACAACAACATCAAACGTATACACCTACATCCGAGATAGCTCTTCTACTCACACACACACACAAACATATGATGGATAGGAGAGATAACACAGAGAGCGAAACAGTAAATAAGTAGGTAAGTAATAATAATAGTAACCGAGTAAAGTTGTTAATTTCCTCTCTCTCTCTCTCTCTCTCTTCATAAAATAATCAACCGAATGAACAGAAAACAAGAATTGAGTAGAAAACAAAACGCAATAGTAGAACAAGCAAGACCGGGCCAAAAACATGATTGAAATAATTTTTTTTTTTAAAAAGTAAGAAAAGACAAAAGTGAATTGTAAACAAACTACTTTGATTTAATAAATAAATATTGTTTTTTTCTGCCTTTCATAGTAATACAGAATGTGTGCTTTATCAAATGAAGTTCAATATAAGGAATTGAAAAGTAAATAAATAGTAATGATAATAACAATATATGTTTTGTTTTTATTTGTCTATTGTTTTGTTAAAAGTAGTCATCTTTATGTTGACTTCCAGTGAATGCATCAGCACGACATAAAGGACATGTACGCTTTGTCTACAACGAAATATGAAAATTATACATATATGTAGTTTGGACTATGAAAATTCAATTGGTTGACAAAATTGATGATATGATCATGGCGTCAACTTAAAATTTCATTTCCGTTAGCGTCGCCTAAGTTTTAACTAGCTAGCGATGAAAGGAATAATGATGATGATAACCTGAAGAGCAAGGATGAAGCCTAACAGTCATGTTTTAATGAATGATCTACAGAATCTTCTTCCAATGACCTATATGTTTCATGTGACTTCTATTTTCGTAGTTACTATTCTATTCACTGCCTTGTGGGTCAGACCTTTAGGTCAAAGGCTCCGGGTGTGGCCCCCTAAGAAAACCACCTGCTTCAATTTGGGCATCTGGGCAGTATCACAGCCCTCACATAAATCAAATGAGATTTGTGCGGCGCATATGTATCTGGTGCCTCATTGTAACAATATTTATGTGTTTAAATAAATAAATATGTTTCATGTGACTTCTATTTTCGTGGTTACTATTCTATTATGGTAAAATAACCAATTTCAATAAAATTATACTATACTAACGGCCCTAAGCTATTTTAAGAGTAACTTTAAGACTAACTAATCAGGAAGCAGATCAGTGAAAACAATTCTATATTACAAAAGAGCCGAGACATTTACGAAGGATCTGGAGTTCCAACACGATTGATAAGCTTATGAGGGTTAATTAATAAATATTAGGCTGGAAATTTTAGTACCCACTAAAGCTTGCACTCCGAACGCTAGCATCCTGACTCTAACACTTATTTTATGGCACAAGAAAATTATCTAATTCTTCCAAACTCTCGTAAAAGAATATGGTATCTAGCAAAAAACTATCGGTAATGGCGTTCGGTCGCATAAGCACCAATGAGTCAGAAAATCGTAGTACTACCGCGCGTCATCTATCGGTCAGTATTATTCTGTTAATTGATTTTAACAACATAAATTGTATTCGTTATAAAAATATTCTCTGAATAACAGATAATAAGTAATATATTCAGACACATATAATTTGAGACTTAATTTTCATAACTGCATAAAAATATTTAAAAACCCGAGATATATCTGAAACAAATACCGGATCTAAGTCAGTCAGTCAGCTACAACGTAGGACCAGGCACATATATGCATCGGTTCAAGTTGCCATACCTCATTAGCACAACAAGATGAACACCGCATCTAGGTCTATTAAATGAATCTAGTTTATATTTGACAGGCCAAACGAAAAGATGGTTGATCTTTTTTTATATAGTTCATAATTTTTAGAATTTATCGGTAGGAATTTGGTTGAAGTCCTACAAAGTTCTCCGAAATTCTAATGGATAGTTATTTTATACAAAATACTAAGCAAAAGAATAATATTTACATTCAAACCGCTTAGAATGATACATGTTACGAGAACTTAGAAGTTTCCGATCCAATCACCTATCGGTTTCATATTCGCTTGGCTTGCAATGATTTTAATCTCGACAAATATTTCATACAAATTATATTGTTATATAACAAACTAAACAGTGAAATTAAAACACGAAGTTCAGTGAAGGGATCTCTTTTTAACGAATTTATTATCAAACTGTACAATCGTATATATATGAAAATGTTTTGTCAAAGTACTAATTCCGTGAGGAAATGTAAACACTAATAACCAAGATTATAATACTAGGTTACGTAATATGAGTACATCGGCCGTAGCAAGCGCTCGCTTTCAACTCGAATATGAGAGCATATCCCAGTTTGGTTCTACATGGGCGAAAAGAAAGCAACTAGGAGTTCTATAATTGAACACCTAATCGACTGTAATCATTCTACGGATCCACAGCCTGATTTAAAGGTTGTTTATATGATTCATTCAAATCTAATTATCAGAAGGGGTTTTGTGGAGATTTAGTATGTTTCATAGTTGAAAGCATAAGTCAATTGAAGCTAGACCACAATCGAAAACCTGGAAACACTGCAAGGCCGTTTCGTCCTATTATGGGACTCCTCAGCAGTGCGCATCCACGAACCCGCACTCGCGAGATTCGAACCCAGGACCTACCAGTCTGGAGCCAGAGCCATTAACCACTGAGCTGGCATCCAATGGTGTTAATGTCTAACCCCTTCTGATAATTAATATAATCATATGCTCACTAGTGACTTCGGGAAGTACATCTAGGAGCTCTAGTGAGAAGTGACCAGTGGAGTGCAAACCACATCTGTCGTGAAATAGGAACTCACTGAAAACAATTGGTGAATGGTTGCTCAACTTCGTGGATCAGTTGAAGTTAGACATTAACATCGTTGGATGCTGGCTCAGTGGCCTATCGGTTAAGTGCCCGGGTGCGAGACTGGTTGGTCCTGGATTCGAATCTCGTGAGGCGGGATCGTGGATGCGCACTGCTGAGGAGTTCCATAATAGGACGAAACGGCCGTCCAGTGCTTCCAGGTTTTTCTTGGTGGTCTAGCTTCAATTGACTCATGCTTTCAACTATGAATCATTCAAATCTACCTAGATTTCTTCGTATCAAACTCTTAAAAATAGCCGAAGCTCTTATCATCCATGAGCTCAAACCTGAACTAAGCGTAAAAAAGAAGTACGTCTTATCATTATCGTTACCATGGCCTTAATATTATTATTATTATTATTCGATTATTATTATTTTATTATTACTATTTTTCCATTTCCCCTTTATTTAATTATGTTTTATATTCTCATTATTTTATTCATGAATACTCATCATATCACCTTATTTATTTATACACTTCTATGACCTTTAATTAGTGTAACAAAACATCTTATTCATTTTAATTATCTTATTATATTCACTAAATTTATTGTTATTACTCATATTACGTAATCTAGTATTATAATCTTGGTTATTAGTAAATTCACTTAGCATTATATGTTTGAATATTCCCATTGATGTTTTTAGAACTGTTCCGTATTAAATAGTCTTTATTTTTGTGAAAACTGATTGGAAGTCATAAACAGGTTACTATGGACTTAAGTTTTTTACTACTTATCAACAGGGTGTACATACATCTGTACTCTTGAGGAAACTGATGTTCCCTGGAGGATTTGATAACGTTTATTTGTGCTTTTTTCATATAAGTGACACAATGGGTTACTGTAACTTTCGGAAGTTACAATAATAATTAATAGTTATAATAAACTGAATAAAAAATTTTTAAAGATGATAAAATAACCGTGTAAAAGAACAAAATGTTCGACACTAACCTTTAACCATTTGTCGACACAATTTGCATGAAATTCATGCAAACAACGCATTTGACGAATTTGTTGACTATCTGCATAGTCATCTAAACAAATCATACATCTATCACATTCAGATACATCATTCTGTGCGTTGGTTTTTACTTCATTACAAATATTAGTGTTCGGTTTACCACTAGACAAACTGTCAGAATGTTTTGATGTATACAAACGAATAGGTAAACTTTCCAACTCCTCTTTACTAAGACCACGACCATTGTTCGATTCTAATTGAACTGCCAAATGTAACAGTTGATCAACACTAGCCGCCGCAGCAGCTGCTGCGACAGCCGCTGCTGCAGCGGCCGCCGTAGCTGCTGAAGTTGGATCCGGCACGGTCTGAGGTAAAATTGAATTTCTATGTGAAAATACAGTAGAATGATCAGTGGCGGCAGCGGCGGCGGCAGCAGCAGCAGCAGTATAATGAGCAAATAATGTTTCCGATAAGTCACTGACAGGGAAATTTGTAATGGACGGATTGTTTGAAACAGGCAGTGGTAACGGTCGTAGTGCTGTAGGTGGTGGAGGAACAGCTAATAAAAATGGGAATAAATTGGACAGACATGCTGGCGATGTTGTACCACCGCCACTACCACCACTGACACCTATACTAGATGCTGAAAATAACGAATTCACCGGATTAACTGATAAACAACTACTAGTTGATGTATTAGGCGTAGAAGCAGGTCTTTGAGAATGACTGTTGTGATACTGTACTCCACCACCACCAGCACTACTACCATAATGATTATGATAGCATTGTTGATGTGCATTATGTAATTGTTGTACAGTTGTTACATTTCTAGGATAATATAAATGAGCATGCAATATTGGAACTGGTATTGAAGGTGTAGTCGGTGCAACTCTAGATGATGTAAGCATAGAAATAGCATTTGATGATGAATGTCTATGATTTTGTTGTTGTAAAGCAACAGCAGCGGCCATAGCAACGGCTAATGCTGCAGTCGCTGAAGTGATTGGTTGAATACCAATTGATGGTGAGATCGATGTTTGTTGATTATTTATGAATAGATTATTATCTTGCGTAGTAATATGTTCTCTTTCTGTATAATTAGATAAAAATGATGCTTGAAGAGGAACAATAGGATGGTGTGATAATAGAGGTGGTGTAACAGCTGATGCAACTCGAGTTCCATTAGCTATCCCAGCTGAAGCACTGACAACAACACTTTGATTAGAGCCACCAGCTGTAGCAGTCATAGCAGAAGGATAATAGGGTAATGCATAGGAGTCCTGGAAAAGGGATAATAACATGGTTCAGAAACAAACAAAATGATTATTAAGAGCATCTAATGTAAATTAATTACCCATACACCAAATGGTTATTTTATATATAGTTGGACCAAATTTCGATTAGTAGCGTTCATTTATCAACAACATTCACTGATTTTTAGGCCTTTAGCTAACACGTACGACTAGATATTTAATGTGACTACACTGGCTCAGTTCACTAAATATGAAAACTCAAATTTTTTTAGTAGAAGCTAAAACGTAAATGTATCTGTGGGACTTATTTTAAGCCATGATGTACATGGTGCTTGGACGCCTAATAGTAACTTCGTAACTGCTTAACTAGTACAACAAGATTCTTTTAAATTGGGGTCTGAAGTGAGAGGCGAAGTCTTTGAAAACAAGCTTTGTTTCCAAGGTTGAAGTGCAAAAGAGAAGGGTATTTATAGATTTATAGGTAACCATGATAAATTGAAGGCTCTAGAAGCACATTGCATCCACAACAAAATAGATATTCATGTAGTTAGAGTATGACATTTGACCCGTCATTTCTCTACAAGTTACTAAGAGGTTTCTTCTGGATGTTTTTCAGATAAAATCTCTTAGGTCTTCTCTTGACTAATGAAGACGTTTTTCGAGAAATTTCTGACAGCTAACAGATATATTTTGCTACCGATTAGCATTGATCGGTTGGTAAACTACCATAGTTTCACATCATCAATTAACCCTAGTTAGAAAACTATTACCACCTAGTATAGGGCTCTCCAGAAATTAACACCCCATAGTGTAGTCACAGATATGCAGGAGTTGTAATAACATCCAGTACACGATTTTTCTTGGAAAAAAAAATCAAAAATGATTTTAATGATAACCAGAAACCGAATAGGAGATGAAGACCGGTGTTATGACTACTGCTGAGAAAATAAGATGATCAGGAGTTTTGCTGAATTACAAATTATATAATATCAAGTTCAAAAATACTTTTGAAGGTAAAAAATATCATGAAACTATGAGATTCATATAGTCTTAGAAAAATTTCTTTATCATCTGTACTTTATAAGGATAATAGACTTTAAGTTTATAGGATATTCCATTGAAATGTTGAGAAAGTTATAGAAACTGGTAAGTTTTACTGATGTTTAACGCTAAAATCCATGATTAATTAGTACCAACAACTTTTTTCTGACTTGATTTTCTGTTGATCTCCTTCAGTTGTACAACACTAAAACGTAGTACGTGCGTTGTTCAGTCACTTAGACTAGTGTTCATACTGAAACTATATAGTAGTTGAACCATGAGATTATGGGTTAGATTTAATAAAACAATCTCCAAGATGAAATACTGATGTCACAATTAACTAGAAAGTATTAAGTACCTGGATACTTGTTAAAAAATATTCCCAACCAACTTCGATTAGTGAATTTATAACCAGTGAGAAATGACATATTATAATTAGGTCGTTTGAAGTATTATTCCATGCAGTATGTTGAATTTTATGTTGAATGAGACAACAGGTATTATCAGTTAAAATTTTACAACCCAACCATTCAGCTTTGTAACTATTAATACTGCTAAAGTATGTATAAAGTTAACGCACTTGTATGGAGTTGGTTAATATGGACTTATTTTGTAAACAATTTTTTGCCATTATTCCTTTTTTTAATAATTCCACTCTACTTTGTACAATCATCGGTATTGGATATAAAGTTGTTGTTCAAGTTTGACCTTGAACTTTCTGCCTGCATGATAGGCTGATTGTTGGTCACACCACTGCTCATACCATTCTTTATTCTCATTCAACCAACTACCATATTGACAGATCATTAACATACATGCAAAGATCACTTCTTTTCTGGATTATTTATGGTATTTTACTGTGGACTATATGCTACATATTAGAATAACTAATTAAACTTTATAATAATGGATTTTGTAATCAATCAAGCGCGTCATACCTAAAATCTAGCAATTAATGTCCAAATTTTATCTGTGTACTTATATTTCCTACGTTGTTAACAGAACTTAGTCATTATTATTCAATATCTTTCCTCCTACTTTTTGGTTCGCATCAAACTAAAGTACAAACCTTTATACAGTGAAAATATATAAAATTAGTAAAATGTATGTAAACTTACGGGTCTTTGATGAATTAATCGAAGAAATTGTAGTAAAGTATTTACTCCACGAGTTGTAGCCAGTGTAGATGAACCGATAATCGATAACTGTGGTGATCTCAACGGCAATAGAGGGATTGGTGTAGCGGAAGGAAACGATGGAGGGAAATATGGAGAAAAAGATGGGTTAGAAGAGCCACGTGATAAGCCTACAATATTGTTTGGCAGAAAACTTATTTGGCTAGGATCAGTACATCGATTTATGACAGATGAGGATGAATGATTTGCAGCTAAAGCAACAGCAGCGGCAACTTCTGTAGCCACTGTAGTTAGATTCGGATGAATAGATGTCTGATGATAATGAGATGGATTGATAGGAGTTGAAAAATTATTATTCAGTAAAGTCGATTCCACACTATTTGAGAAGGTCAATGGTGTAGTGATGAAATGTGATCGTGCTGTATGGGGTCCAGTAAATCCTGAAGTACGCATTGTGAACTCAAAACTGTTTTCGGGCGGTTCACTTGTAATACATCGGACTGTCGCTAGTGGATAAGAAGCGTCACCAAATTCATTAGTACTTCGAATGAGAGTTAAACCATTGGAAGTGGAGAAAGCTGGTATAATTGGATGTAACATAGAAGACGATGGAATTTGGCCTAAACCGGTGAAACAGAAAAATACACATTATTAAAATCTTATATATACGTTGTACATAGTGACAAGAGATGTTTACAGAAAGAGTTCTTATGAATAATTTGACCGTAAACACATTAAAACCCCAGTATATTATTATCATTATTATTATTTGGACACAAACATTGGTACAAGGGGCACTAAATATATATGCTCCACATAAAAACAATCAGGTTGTGAAGGGATAGATAATGGACGGTATGTCATAAAAAGAGGAGACAATGAACAAGAATTGGTGTATGAGAGCTTAATAATAATAATAACCATAATAATAGTAATAATAGATATTATAATTATAGTGGGAGAAGCAGTCTAGTTAGGAAAGATACAACCAGGAAGAGTTCTTTCACTTGAAGAAGTTACGTACACTTCTGTGAAGAAGGTAAAAGAAATTTACAGCAGGATAGCCGCTGGCTTCAATTCTAAGTCATATCTGATAATTTCTCTAGCCACTGTGCTGCACCACCTTAAGGAATCCAACCACGTAGTTGTGAAGGACCAACAGAGACCAGCTGTGTACAGCATTCTTTCACACTACGACACCACGTCATACACTGACCACCTCTCCACCTCTCACAGAGCACTCCAATGTCTTGAAACCAAGCAATTGTCATCCATATCTTCATAAAAGGGTTACAGCATTTATACAACAGCTATCTCTGGATAAATCTACTTCAGATTGCGTCCGGACTATTGACTTCCGTCAGAATGTGCAGATTGTCCAAAGCACGAGAGAAAGACCGACTTGTAAGAAGAATGCGGGTTTTCGTTATAGTCATGGATGCATTGATCATATCTTTACTCTACGCCCAATTTTTGAACACCGCCACATTTATCGCAGAACACCAGTTGTTGTTTCTTGATATTATAGCCTCCTCCAATTTGTTGCACAGGACTGTGCTCTGGGATTGTCTGTTAAAGCATGTCTTAGAAATTTATCGACGTCTTGAAGGCCCTATACAAAAACAGCTCAGAAGAGTGAGGGAGTGCAGTTACCTCTCTTCATAAGAGAGAACAGCTTTTCTCTATGCTTGGGGAACCCGGCATTTCTGAGTTGGAGATGTGAGACAACTCTGTGCCCGATCATTTATGTCTCCAAAAGATTGCTGATATTGAGTGGCAACACGATTGTAGTAATACTGAGGTTCGATAGTGTGTGTCCATGTACAGAACAACAATCCGATTGGTGTCATTATCTTGAAACGCTGGGTTCAATGGCTTGGAGATGCGTTAAGAATATCATGTCAGCGGCTTTCACATCATCGCTGACGCTAGGACCACGAGAAAAAAACGGACGTATTCAGTTAGTGACATAGTGCCGTGGCATGAAAGAAATCCATACAAGTCTCACATCTGTTGGTCCATCACAACTCCCCCGGTTGAGGTCTTATAGATGATCCCACCCACTGTCATAAGCCACTACCAAACATGGCTCAAGATCAGTCAGTCAGTCGCAACACAGAACCTGTACGTATATACATTGGTTCAAGTTGTCATACTCTAAAAACACTGAAAGATGAAATCGTCATGTTGAATCCCAGAATAGTAGAGATAGTAACAGTATGGGTGGTAACAGGAAAGATTAGGCATCGAAGATACGATTCGATAAAATATAATTTAGTAGAATGAAAATACAAAGAAGTTATGGGGAATTTAAAAGCTCATAATTTGTTGGAAAACAAAGAATGAGTGAACCTGCGCTATTGCAATGATTTTGAACCATGTCACTCAACGTCTATAAACATTGGTTAAGATAATCACTCGGGCTCAAAACAGAGTCTGATGGCGATCCTATAGTAGTTTTCTATCACGTTTTTCACAAAAAATCTAAGGAAATCACTTGACTAAAAGAATTCCTCTTGGTTGTATTTTCTCAAAACTAATTTGTCCCCCCCCATTACATTCTCTTTCTCCTTCATTTCTGTCACCACAATTTCGTTTTCTTATTTATGTAGCGCATATTTATTTTGATACCCAATTTTATCAGTATTTACGTGTTTTAAATTAAATAAAATGATGGTACACAGAGATTTTACAAACTATCATAAATAAAACTTGCTATACATTAGCTTTATAAGTTACTAATTAATTACCTGTGCAAATATTCGGAATGTGTAAATTGATTCTTGAATCGCAGGTGAAACTATTATTTCTGTTATCAATAGACATAGATGAGTATAAATTTGAAGGATGAAAAATAGACTGAGACGAAGAGAAATTACAAGTTGTGGATGGCTGAACACTAAAAGAATTTAACATATTTCCCGATGACAAATTAGCTAATAACTGAGATTGTCTATAATTAAGTTCATGCTCATGTAACATACTACTATGACCAGTGTGATGATGATATAAATCAGAAGAAATCAATTGATTTGTCGAAGGATAGTTATCGTAACATCCAACCGATGATGATGAACAATGAATAAGTGGATGATGAATAGTCGATTGATTAGGTAGTGTATGCATAAGAATAGATTCATTCAATTGGGATGAAATGGCTTGATCTAATGACGATGATGATGATGCTCGTCGATGATGAACAGCAGCGGAAACAGCTTGAGCAGCAGCAGCGACTGCATGAGCTGCAGCAGAGGCGACGACCGCCGCTGCTGCCACGACGGTCGCTTCTTCACCACAACCACCACCACCAACTTCTGTTTGAGAAGTAGATGATATTACGAAGTTTGTACTTGACTCATTTAATTCAGAATGGGGAAAACAAGATGATGTGAACTGTATATTTTCGTCGATATTACAGTGGGGTATTGATGAAGTGATCGGTTCATTTGAGTTCAAGTCATTAAAACAAGAGGTGATCGGCTTAAAAATGAAAATAAAGAGTGAGATATAATAGTTAAAAGTACATAAAAAATAGCATCACAAACACTATTTATATGTTTAAATTAACCAAAATGAGCAACAAAGTTTGTGTTTGTATAGTTGGTCATTAATTAGACTTTTATCTAAGAGCCAAAGAAACTATTTATTGAAACAGAAATAGGTGTAACAGGGATTCGAATATGCAATTCAATGGTTGAAAATTGCATGCTTTGAACAAAATACCTCCGTTGAAAGTTAAGTAGGCTGATGGAACTCATATACCAATTGGAAGAAGGTATGATCATTTATACGTGGTATGTTTATCCGCTATACATGAGTTGTACATAAGACCATTTATTTATGACCTTGGGATATGATGTAAACAATAAGTATCCTAGTGCATAAATGTTCATTTCTAAGATTAAATGAACTGCTTGTTTAAAAACCATTTGTTTAACACTCCATTTACCGACAATGTTCAAAGAAAAGATAAAATTGAAGAGAGTATAATGATTGATGATAAATAAACACTGTAAACGTACATTTTACGTACAGTCTGATATACTATACAATCGATTAAGCAACTCGCTCCAACTTTCGAGCTATCTAACTTACAACTTCACAAATGTTGGAATCAACCTTCCTGTTTAGAATTAGTTACTAACTATATGTACTAACACACTTTTCAAAAAAGGCTTACAAAATATTCTGATAGTCAGCAAGTTTGTGGAGATTGTTGTATTTCACTGAAATAACAGATCGATCAATGTTAGACTGCAATTGAAAATCTGGAAGCACTAGATAGTTGTTACGTCCTACTATGGGACTCCTCGGTAGCGTGCATCCACGATCCCGCGCGCGGGATTCGAACCCAGGACCTTTGGTCTTGCACGTGAATGCTTAATCTCCAAAAGTAAATTGTTACTTCAGGACTGGCCTGCATCAACACCTGAACTAAGGATAGGAAGTGAAGTAGTCGAACGCGTCGACAACTTCACTTATCTTGGAAGTCTGATCAGCCCTAATGGGTTGGTGTCTGACGAAATCTCAGCACGGATTCAAAAAGCTCGTTTGGCTTTTGCCAACTTACGTCACCTATGGCGAAGACGAGATATCCGTCTACCAATTAAAGGGCGAGTATACTGCGCATCAGTTCGCTCTGTTCTACTTTACGGATGTGAAACATGGCCATTAAGAGTAGAAGATACTCGTAGGTTACTAGTATTTGACCACAGATGCCTTAGAAATATTGCACGCATCTGCTGGGATCACCGGGTAAGTAATAGTGAGGTTAGACGCAGGGTATTAGGGAACGATGGTAAACCAGTTGATGAGGTGATGAATCTTCATCGACTGAGATGGTTGGGCCATGTGTTACGTATGTCTGAACACCGATTACCACGACGCGCTATGATGACTAGTGTAGGGGATTGTTGGAAGAGAGTTAGGGGCGGCCAAACCAAAACATGGCATCAGTGTTTGAAGTCACTAACTTCTAGTCTGAGCCATGTTGACAGATGCAGACTACCTGGTTGGGGTCCGCGTGACTATCGTAACTAATGGTTGGAGACTCTAGGTGACATGGCTCAGAATCGATCACAATGGCGTAGGTGTATACACTCTTTATCTTCCCTTAAACCTTGAGATTAAAATTGCTTCATATCTCTCTTCCTTCCTATACTATATCCTTATATACAACCTATAATTTATATACTACTACCACCACTACATTAATTACTTCTATGAATCTGGTGTTCATCTTGTTGTGCTAACGAGGTATGGCAACTTGGACCGATGCATAAATGTGCCTGGTCCTACGTTGTAGCTGACTGACTGAGACCATTGAGCCTGGATCAACAGTGTGAATATCTAGCTTCAGCCAATCCATGACATTGCGCGACCATCTCTCATTGTCTTCGGTGGGTAACATCTGACACAGTTGAACTCTACTGGAAACGGTTTATCACCAGAACTCCGGAAATTTTCAATAAAAGTTAGTCACTAGTAAGAACATGATAATTGTAAGTCAAGAATTAACATCCTTAGATGGCGGATGAGTGGTCTAGGGGCTAAACGTTCGCTCGCGATACCGAAGATCTAGGTTCGAATCCCGTGTGCGGGGTTGTGGGTGCCCGCTGCTGAGGAGTTCCAGTGCTTCCAGGCTTTTAATGGTGGTTTAACTCGGATCGGTTAATAATTTAAATGGAATTATACTGATGTTAAGTACTATAAAACTCAAATAGAATAACTTCGATTATAAGGAGACTTTCTTTTCGGTCTATCCTCCTGAAAAAAGACGAAAGATTAATGTATATTCAGATACATGGATCTTAGCATGATGGACGGAAAAATAGTTGTAGCTAATGAACTGATAGAAAACTTCCATGATTGAAGATAGACGGCAAATATTAACTATTCAAAAATATTTATAAAATATGCTTTAAACAACTGCAACCGGATAGAATCACTAGCCCTTAGAGTGTAGCTCGAAGCTAAGTATACTAAACTTTATCTGGTAATTTGCAAAAAAACGTCGCAAATTTTGTCTAATAAACATCTGAAACGTGTCGGCAAGAGTGGAAAATTTATATAAACAATTATTAGATGTACTTTTGATAGAACGGGAAATAACATACATTTTTATTTGGTATAACTGAACTGGACTGATGATGAGGATCAGTTTGTGGTAGTTTAATATTATTAGATCCTATTGTGTGGATGACTGGTTTTTGTTGGTGACGATGATGAGAGTCATCAATCGATTTATTCATCGACTCATTATCATTATTATTTGATTCAACAATTGGAGCGGTATTACAGTTTGTAACATATGTAAATGATAACAAATCATTATTATGATCAATATTATGAGGTGAATTCTGAACAGTTGTCAGTAGATCTAGCTGTTCAACCACAGTTCGATGAATTAGGTCTGCTGTAATACAGAATTTTAAAAAAAAAAATCAAATTGCAACAAACGATCTAAATACAATTAATGAGAAGATTAGAAAACAAGTTTACAATAATGTAATACTATAATAACAACACGGACAATAATAATAATAATGACATTATTAATTGTAACCTTAAGCCGTTAGCAGCATATGAGAAGCTTCGAAATATATTGGATTCACTTTAGTCTGAAAATCTTGTCCTCGCCACTTTTTATTTAAATTTATCAAGGGATCAGGATGTATGAAAAAGAAATTTTTACCTGATTTATTTTGAGTACCTATTCCCATGAGCCTTTGCCTGATATAGTCAATGTGAAAGATCCAGTGCAAAAGTGGATCGGTCTAAGTTGTCATTAGAACATCTATTATCCACTGACTTCATTTATTTCGTTTACCTTCCTTCAACTCCACTCGTTTAAATTTCGATTTCGTTCTGTGCTGAAATAAAGTACAGTCATTCGAGGCGATACATATTTGTGTTAGATCCTTTACTGTCAGTTTACTTTTCAGCAAACCAAATCTACGATATTGAAAGGACTGAAGCTTCCCATGACAACTTTCATCAATCAGTGATATTACTATTGAACTATTTAAGCAGAGACAGACCTTGATGAAATTTCATCAAAACTAATGACCAGAGCGGCATGGACAGCAGTTGTTACTTATATTAGGACTGGCTTGGTAAGACAATTCGCTCATAAAAAGGATTATACCATAGCCTTTTTGAGGAAAATTGTCTGCACAAAAAGTGCAAAAACAATAATCTTTGTATACTTTAAGTAAAATACTTTTTTTAAATTTATGCTATTATTTTTTTCTCTCAATTCTAGCAGTAACTTTGCACAATTCAATTGAATTTAAACAATATTTAGAAATTAAAACAAAAAGAGACTTACCAGCATTACTAACTGTAGCACTTGTTACAATGGAATCGGAAGATTCTTCAACAGGACTACAGTTGATAGTATTTTCTGAATCAGATCTAATAGTAGCGTATTTATTTTCAGATTGTAAATTATGACGAGTACATGAAGAGACTGAACCAATGATATCTGGTGGGCAAGAATTCAATTGAGGATTACAAAGTAATGCAGATGTTAATGACGATGAGAAAGAGGATGGTGACGGTAAAGGTAGGTCTTTATCAGTGACAGCTGAAATTTTCGAGGATTATATGTATATAAATTAGTGAGCAAATTTAGTATTGATGAATTTTAAAAAAACAAACACTCGCGAGATTCGAACCCAGGACCTATCAGTCTCACGCCAGAGCACTTGACCGATAGACCACTGAGCCGGCATCCAACGATGTTAATGTCTAACTTCAACTAATCCACCAGGTTTGAGTAACCATTCACCAATTGTCTTCAGTGAGTTGTTATCTCTTGAGACTGGTGGGTCCTGGGTTCGAATCTCGCGAGTGCGGGATCGTGGATACGCACTACTGAGGAGACCCATAATAGGACGAAACGGCCGTCCAGTGCTTCCAGATTTTCCATGGTGGTCTAGTTTCAATTGACTCATGATTTCAACAATGAAAAATACTGAACTCTCCACAAAACCCCTTCTACAGAGTTCTAATTAAACAAAAACATTGAAAACAGAATTGGTTAGATAATCGTATCTGGCTAAATGAAAATGAGACCAAACTAATGAATGAACTTCCAAGACAATGTTTACTTCTATCGACTTAGAAACAATGTATCACGTTCGAACCATACCTCATTTACTTAAGTCTGAACAGCCGAGTAGTATCACTATCCATATATGACAAAAGTGGTTTGAAGCAGAGTAAATAAACTTGTTCCTTGTAAATAGATCATATCCATTCAAAATATTTATCGTAAAAAAAACTACAAATATTCGAGTTTATTGTCAAACATGAAAGTGATCAACAAGAACACGAAATCAAACATTCACCGAACCTACATAACATATGATTAGGTCATTTTTGTAGAACCAGAAAAAAGTAGATTACCTTTCAAGAACACTTATAAATCATAACACTGTATAATTAATATATCTGCTTTAAGCCAACTTCCTTTCTAGCTAAAAAAAAACATTCAATATAAATATGCACTGACTGTAGTAAAGCGTTCTAGGAGATAAGCAGGATAGCTTCTTCTCAGGTAAACATAGCATTACTTGTTTAATTTAAGTATAAACATGAGAACTTTTATTAGACCTTATTAAATGAATATACCTTACATATTTTCACTATTTCTGCTATTTGAATTTTCCGGAATTAGGAAATCCTAACCTGTACATTATAAACAATCTTTTAAATTGCATACTGTATATTTACATTATGCATAATATGAATTATGTTAAGCCGGTTGATTATGCAAAGTGATGGATGAAATGAAAGAAGGAAAAAAGAAAACTATATCACATACCGAATTCATGATATGAATGTCCATTGTTGATAATAATTTGACTGTGGGTTTCATTAGCTTCTGGAAAGTCCGATCTTCTTTTATTACTTCCAACTCCATTAGGAAATGAAAATTGATAGCTTGGACGTTTAACAAAACTAGATCTAGACGAAGTAAAACCTTTAGCTGCTCGTGGTGTGATACCAACATAATGCTGACTGCTAGGACAAGGTACCTCTGAGGAACTGACAGTCGTAGTCGGTGATATGAAAGACTGTTGGTAGTGTGTACTATTTTGTGTAGCAGCAGCTGCGGCGGCGGCTGCAACAGCAGCAACAGATACTAAACTGGTAACCTGTCGAAGTTCATTCTGCCAACGATTAGGATGCTGAGATGTTGGTAGTACCTGGGGCCAATGCTGATGTATTGGACGGGCATTCATAAAAATATTATTTTGGAAAACGTTTTCAGAATTACGTGGATCCAACGATCTGATAAAACGATGGTTAGACATTTCAGACATATAGGAAAGATTTCTAGATGAATGCACCGGTAAATCGCCAGAAAAATGACCATTCCTGGAGGATGTACAATATCGGCGAGAAAGTCCTGTTGATCCAGAGGAAGTTCGTCGTCTTTTAGGTGTAGGTTGAAGAAGTAAGTAATCGGGTTGCTAAAATAAGATACTCATAAGTAATTACATGGAATAAAAGTAATAATTACAAAAACAGATCTCATGGACAACACTCAGTAAACAATTTAAAGTCAATGAAATTAAACTGGTGCAAAGCACCCAAATGTTCTATTGAAACATTAGAAATTTCACTTATGACTATGGTGATAATCTGAAGAAGTCTTAGATCCTAAACAAGAAAGCCATATTACCCCGGATGGTTTGAACTAATAATAGTCATAAATCAAACAATGATAGGTCGTATGTGAAAAAGGCAATCATACAAACATCTGGAAGAATCATTGGATTTTATTCAGAAAATAGCTGATAAGAGTAATTAAATCTTAGAATAACTGACAAATGTTTACGACTTCAGAATTATATACGAAAGTAATGAGCACTTGTTAATATTAGCAGTGTTTCTACATTTTTCTCTGCATAACTCCCAATTAAAAAATAATATATTACGGTTGCGATAAAACCAGTTTCTTCATTACTTACCCTGAAGTCAGTTGGATGCCATGTTCCAGAGACTGGCATTGAAATCCCATGACTGAGAACTGTAGAAATAGTTAAAGAATAAATCAACAAATAGAAAATAGCTAGAAAAAAAATTTATAACGAATAAAAAAGTCAAGTGATATTGTGAATCAATATCATAAAATGTATAAATAATTGGACTTTTTATGAGATCCATTCATAAGAAACACGAGTCGTAATAAACTTAATGATCTTTGTTAACATATTTTAATACAACTTTGAGTGATTTAGTGGTCAATCGTGTTTTTGACTTTGAACAGTTTCGTTTTGAATTTTTATTTCAATACAATTTAATTTTGATGTAGCATTTTGTAGAAGGTTATTCTCATCTACAAACAATTCCTCCACAGTTTTACTCGACCAGTCGGTCGGTCAAACACAACTTAGAACCTGGTATGTATGTACATCGATCCAAGTTTACATACCTCATTAGCAAGAACAGTGAGATGAAATTGTTATTGTATTCATGTTTTCAAGTTAAATAAGGTAGAATTCCAGTTGTTCCTTATGTACATCTACGACTTAACAGATTTAAGCTTTCACTTTTAAAGAGTACGTCATAAATTAAAATTTTGGTCTAAATACTTGGCTATGGGTAACTGAGTAGTGTGATTAGCACTCGTGCAACCAAGATAGTTCAAATCCTAGTACACAAAATTGTACTGATAGTTGCTTTTTGAATATAATCAGACCTGTACGCACATTCTCAATATATACTAAGAATGTTTAAAGTTTATCCAGTCTAAGGGAAATTAATGGTGATATAAACTGTTTCTATAATTTATTTGTTAAATCAACAGGTCAAGCACAACGCTGTAGACTACTGAAATGGTTTGATTTAGCATGTCTTTTA
This sequence comes from Schistosoma rodhaini, assembly GCA_944470415.2. Lineage (NCBI taxonomy): Eukaryota > Metazoa > Platyhelminthes > Trematoda > Strigeidida > Schistosomatidae > Schistosoma > Schistosoma rodhaini. Next base: position 40,173,792 of record OX104037.1, read on the forward strand.
AAGACTTAGAAAAAGAGCACATTCTTCAATTTTATTCAAACAACCTTGTAAAATTTTTCTATTATATTGCTTGTATGAGCTTATTCTAACTTCTGGATAGACTTTAATAATCCAGATACCTCGCGACTATTGAGTTATTCTTATCATAATAATAAATCTATTCTCTTTTATAAAGAATTATGAAGTTCAGTATATGTGCCTCTTATATTCGTGACACTGTCAATTCTTTACTTGCATCTTATGTACGGTTGTGTGCATGTGAATATTTATTATCTTATCGAATGTCCGTTTCCTGGTGTTTATGGTTTATTGTCTATTTTTGAGCTATATTAAACGCCTACAAGTAATATTTTGAGAAGTCATGTTGTGCCCTCTCCGTTTCACATATCCTACAATTTGTCTGGATTAGACAACGTATGAAATCTATATATATCCAAAACAATCTCATGTTTGACTAATTTCGTTATTTACCAACGCGGTTAAGCCAATGAACATAAACAAGGTTAGTTAAAGAGCTATACTGTACCATTTCTCATCGATATCGACTGGAGTCGACCAAAACCTATAAGTGGGTAGACAGAGATAGAAAGTAAACGGTTAGGAGTCACTACAAATGTTTATCTGTTTACTTTGCCCAAATTCAGTAGCTTTGACTGTTTACTTTTTAAGTCAATACAAAGGTAACGCTGAGGTTTCTGAAAAGAATTGAGTAATAGCATTACTTATGTTACTAGTTCATACCGAAACACATGACTAAAATGTGTTGTATGGTTGGCCCATAGAAACCTAGAGGTTATTAGGACAGACTTTACGCTTAACGGCCAGGTCTTAATTGATTACAGAATGATTAACCTACAGGCTAATTTTCTTGAATCTTTTATGTTTATTTTGTACATAAGTAGGTTATTTTGTTACATGAAAAATTATTCATCTGACTAGCGGTCTTGCCTTTGATTTTTAATCATTCAGGGGGGGGGGCTAAGTCAATTATACGATCTTTTGAGTTGTCATCGCTTGGTCACGTTACATCACTGATTTCATCTATCGATCACCATTCTACTCATAGATTTTAACAGTCGACATTTCATTTAATCAAATCACAGAAAACTATAACATAAAGTCTCTGATAATAACTGTTAGGGTTTAAACCCTGTCAACCTAATTTATTTTAAGTAGTAAAGGAGCAGTTAAATTATTCATAAAATAGTAACTTGAGCCAAATAAGTGAAGTTGGACTAAGTTGTGTCTGGTTCTGGTTTATGAATTTCTTATCAAATGATAACAACTGACAACGGTGTGGCGTATATATACCTGGTTCCCCCTTGTACCAATATTTATGTTTAAATAATAATAAATAATTAACAACGAGAAAATCTCAAAACATTATCAGTAGATAAAATACCGATGCTAAAATGTAAGCAGAAAGAAACGAGTTCATAAGTGAAGTTTATCATTGAATTACCACAGCAACAGATGAAAATTTATCGTATCCAAATAAACGCTGGATCAGACTTACTTCTATTGAAGTTCATTGTACGAGATGTAAGACTGTTATACTGTAAAGGCTGGTCTACGGGACGATTAAATCTCCGACTGGTGGTTTGGTCTGTAAATGAATTCACCTGTTCTCCTATGTAGATATTTTGCTCAGATGACGTGTGCATTATATGGAGGTATTTAACTACGAAAAACAATATAACAATACATATTCACTAGTTCTTAACATTTAAAAAGAGAATACCAGAAATAAAACGGCTATTTTGGATGCAACAATTATATCACAGAAATCAAAGAAACGACTTAGAGTATGAACAAATCAATAGTATTGCTGAATAAATCCTCGCATATTATCTGATAAGTTAAACATTTCAATGAACGACACCAAGTAATAAAATAATAAGACCTATCAAAAAATCCTGTTACTTCATTATATTTAAGAAATCGCACAGCTTCATAATTTCTAACCGCATGAGAGTGTAAGTGAAACAATCTGTGAAGATGATGGGATGCCAATCACTAACATCTATCAACATCTTCGATGGTGGGCAGAGTTTTTCGAGGATTAGTCCAACTGGTCTGTTGCCCTGACAACATCAATCAGACTGTCTTATCGTGCATGACCTGTGACAACCGACCCACCTAACGAGACAGCAAGGAAATTCAACTCTTGAAGTGCCACGAATCACCAGACCCAGATGACTTACTTCCAGCTCTTGGTCGCAACCTTTCGGTCAAGGAACTAACTGAGTTGTTTACAAAGGTCTGGCAGTTACCGAGTGTTCTAACATCATAGAATGAGTCGATAGTTGACCCTATCTTTAAAAAGAATTCGTCATTTCTGGAACGACTATCGGGGGTTAAGTCTATTTACTATTGCGTCCAAGCTATTGGCTTCCATCATGCTTCGTAGTTTGTTCAAAACCCGAGAACGATTGACTGGTTTTTGTTTCGATCGAGGATGTAGTGGTCATGTCTTTACCCTCCACCAAATATTAGAACACTTCCATACTTATTGCAGGCCAACAACTGTTGTGTTTCTTGACATCAGGGACGCCTTCGACTCGTTGGACAGAACTGTTCTCTGGGATTGTCGATCGCAGAAGCATGTATTTGAAAAATTTATTCACATCTTCAAGGCCTCATATGCAAACACCTCAGGCAGAGTATACAACCTTGTTGCATACAAAAACCTTTCTGCATTGTCCCATTCAAGCAGTGAGGCTCGACAAGGTTACCCAATCTCACCATTTCTCTTCAACTTTGCCGTCGACGTTTTTGAAACAGTTTTGATGGATGTAGGTAATGGAAGTGTGGATATGTTGCCTGGACAAAGACTTTTCAACTTTGTATATGTGGATGATATTGTCTTACCCATACAATCCACACTTAAACAGCTGGCAATCAGAGTCTAAGTATAGTATATGTTTTGCACTCTCTAAGTACAAAATTGGCAACACCCTATATCTGGACTCACTTTTGGTAGTAAGCAAATAAAAGTATTTGGTATGTTCGTGTATCTGTAAATGCTAGTGGTTGCGTGAGTGATGAGATCAAAACACGTATAATGAAAGCCAGAGCAGCCAGTGCAATACAGTGGCTTGAGACTTCATCGAACGTGACTCAGAATAGAAGCCAATGAAGGCTGTTGTAATTTTCTACTTTTTTCATACAAGTGAGAAGAGCTTCGAGCCATATTGGGAAGAGATTTACTAGTTGGGATCCATGCGACAGTGACCACTGGTTGTGAACCATAGATGAAATGAGCCTAAATTGGTCTCTGTGCCACACATGGTTTCATTATATCCCTCTAACCTTTGAGTCCCAATAGTTTTTATTAAACAAACCCACTCCCTATTTTTGAATTACATTGTCATTTTTCGCACGATTGCGTTTATTATTATCTCAACTCCATTGTTCCCCATTTTGTAAATTTCATACCACCGTGAGGACGTGTAGCGATTTGACCCGACACGCATTTTTATCAAGTCTCAAGTTGATTATAACTGAATAATGACGTCACTAAGTCCCCAGGTTGCTAATGAAGAACGAAGTCGTACCTGAATGGTATTTGGACTGTATAAATCTAGTCCCCTAACTAAAGTGATAGTCTTTTGGGATTTTTTGCTGGTAACTCCATTGACCCCTGCTTTAATAATCCGAATATCAGTAGAATAATTTCGAAGAAGCAGAATATTTATCGGTTAATTTCGCTAAAAAAAATTGACATTAATTTGATTATAAAAATGAATAAGGCTGGTAACCGACCATACAGAGAGCGTGAACAATAACATTTACTGAGATTCAGGAACCACTATCGCAAAGCCATGTGCCAAATATCACTCTTCTAAAAGCCCTACCAAAAGTAATACTTCTATGCTGTTTTTACAGCATCAGAGAAATGCAATGAAGATAATTTAGGGATGTTAAATCCGGTAAAAATATCCAGAAGTGAACAAACTATTGGAGGAAGAGTAAACTAATAAAACGTGCAGATAAGTGAAGATTTAAGGATACATATCTACACATTTTGTTAGAATAGGATATTTGATGACGGCTAATACAAACTCGACTAGGCCAGATTTTCCAAAAAACGTTTTACATATCCCCCCGGTAAAACACTTGTAGAAAGTCCAGAAACAACAAAAAGCCCATAAGTTCTATCTTTAACCAATCGAGTGAAGTTCGTGGCAGGTATCTCCGAACTAGAATACTTTCGAAATGTAATCCCTTACTAGCCACTGAATAGTACTTGAACAGACTATGTAATTTTGAGATGGGGAGCGCTTGTAGCTCGGGGGCTGCAGTACTGTGTTTACTGAACTGAGTATTCCAGTCATGAAGCTCTTGTTATCTTTCCAGACATTACCTGTGCGCACGTTTGGAGAGAGTAATATATTAGGTATCATCTACACGCAACTGATACCGTTTGATCTTATTATTGTCCATAATTGTACCAATGTTGTTAAAATCTATACTTTTCATCTTTTCCCTTGAGAATATTTCTAACTATTCATTTGTTTACTCTTTTTTCCTGACTCAATATAGAATATGAAGGTTGCGATAGTATACATTGCAAGATTCAAAACAGTGCACGTATTACATGAAGACTACAATGACATACGGGGACACGTCCAACACTTAATACACAGATATGATTTGATTAAGCCCACGCTATTTAAAAAGGACAGTGGTATTTTTCCTCGTTGAGTAAATTCTATTGTTTTAATCGTTATTAACGTATCAAGACTACTGTTTTATACTTTGATTGAATTTCTTTCAGTTAAAGTATTCTATTAGAGTATCATCTTTGATATCCTAAATAGTTTTATCGTCGGTACTCCAGAGTACCTTTGTTTTTCTATTGTGTCTGTTAGTACTTTGGTCCTAACTATTTATGGGTTTTTTTTCTACTTGTAGTCAACACTCAACTTCGCATCCTAAAATGACTGGAAGATGCAACAAAAGCATTTGCCACCGCCCAGGATGTCGATATCCTGTTGATAGCGGCATGCAGTGCGATGAGTGCAAAGGTTGGTACCACGATGTTTGCACGAATCTAACACCTGCAGCTTTCAAGCGGTTCAGTAAAAATGGGTGCGTATGGCTATGTCAACAGTGCTGTTTGGATGCAAATAGCCTGTTAACCGAAGCCATCTCAATAGTAAATGCCGCAAAAAAGTGTCTCGGCAAGCGCGGTCGGGATACATCAGTCAGAACTCAAACTGTCGACACGCAGATTGACACAAGGCAGGCCCAAGTGAGTCCAAAAACTGCCGACCCACACTCTACTAAGGAGGAAGAACATCCTCCAAAGAGGACTGTTACAACCAGAAACTCGCGCAAAAAAGTCTATTCTGTCCCTCGTATCAAAAATGGTACCCAGAAGGGAACTTCCGTAAGCCGAAACCGCAAGGCTCGATCGGTTTCCAGCGCGAAAGATGACCCAATCTCCCAAGTCATCCTGAACCTTCCGGAATCCCACAGTACGCCTGACGCGACTGTGGTTACCACTCCAAAGAACGTTGGCGATTGGGTACGGGTCGTAAGAAAAAAACGCCAAAAAGACGTAAAAGGAAATCATACCCCCACCAAAAGGGTCGACAAGCCGAGGTCTGATCACAGCGACAGATCAGTCATTCTCCAAAGAGTCAAGGACAGTGACAACTTAGAACCGAAAGCTCGTTTTGAGCATGACATTGTGTTGATAAAACAACTACTCAACCAAGTTATGCCAAAAAACATCCCCGGAGTCACCTTGCTAAAGGTGTATAGACTAGGAAATCTAGCGCATCTGAAACCAAATCAGTCTAGACTACTCAAAGTCGTTTTCAAATCCCCAAACGAACGCGACTTAATCTTAGAAAATGGACACAAATTAAAGGGTTCAGTTTTTCTCCGTAAGGACTTACCGTTGGCGGACCGTGTTAAAAGACGAGAAGCCGAAAAGGAACTACAGCTCAGATTAGACGCTGACGAAAAAGACCTGAAAATTGTAAATTTTCGGGTTGTGAGGCTTCGACAGAGGATGATGCCGAAGCCACTCTGGGTGAAGCACGAGGCCACCTAAATAGGCTTCGGATCTGTTATACCAACGCCCGGAGCTTACTCAATAAGCTACCGGAACTAGGCGAACAGATTGACTCAACTAGGCCAGACATAATCGCAGTCACAGAAACATGGCTGACGCCGTCTATAGATAGTAGGGAACTTGATTTCGAGGGTTTTACATTGGTAAGGGCCGATAGAATACAAACGCGTAAAGGAGGGGGAGTAGCTCTATTCATTAGGAATGCTATTCCATTCACCATTATCGACAGTGTGTCCCATGAGAGTGGGACGTATGAATTAGTTTGCTGCCGCCTGAAATGCAGGGGTTCTGCATCATCCTTACTAGATCTTATATTGACTCATTATGAGGATGATGTTGCAAACCTGGATTACATGCCACCCCTAGGCAAAAGTGATCATGCAGTTTTAAGCTTTGATTTCCATATAACTGTCGATCACGAGTACGCTTCAGCTCAATCTAGACCTAACGTCTGGAAAGCAAACATACCAGACATCATGAAATCAGCATCATTAGTAGATTGGAAATTAGACCCAGAGTCATCAATCGAAACGGCTTGGGACATATTCCGGAATTTATACTTAAAAGTTACCGCCCCCCACATCCCTTGGACTACACCTAAGAGACCGAGAAACTCCCCACCTCCTGTACGTAAATGATCTCCATCGTCTACTATCGTCATCGGTCTTACTCTATGCTGATGTTAAGATATGGAGAGCGATACAAAGTAAGGGCGATAGCTTAGAACTCCAAAATGACCTGCAGAGATTATGTGAATGGTCCCAAACCTGGCAATTGCCGATAAACACTTCCAAGTGTATTGCGATGCATATTGGCCACCAGGGTACAGATACATACACGATGAATAACACTGAGTTACCTATTGTTCAGGCACACAACGACTTAGGCGTCATCGTCAGTCAAGACTTAAAGACTACTGCACACTGCCGTGCAATAGCCGCCAAAGGTTTTAGGACTTTATGGTCCATACGCAGGGCTTTTAGGCATCTCGACGCTAAAACGTTTCTGACTTTGTATACAGTGTTCGTACGCCCTAAACTTGAGTACTGTATACAAGCAGCTAACCCCTGCCTAAAAAAAGACAGTGAACTATTGGAAAGGGTTCAGAGAACAGCAACTAGGCTGATTCCCGGAATAGCGAAGCTCCCGTACGGTACTAGACTGACCAAGCTAAACCTATTCCCGCTGTCATATAGAAGAATCAGAGGCGACTTGATTACAGTTTTCATATTGCTTAATGACAAATTTGCACCTGATATGCCCTCATTTTTCTTGTCTTCCAAAACAGAAAATCTACGAGGACACTCTTAAAAAGTTCACAAGCCCAGAACGAATTACTTGTCAGCTGACTACCGACTTTCCCATCGAATAATCAACAAGTGGAATTCATTACCTCAGCACGTGGTTGAGGCTCCATCCGTCGACTCCTTCAAAAGAAAGTTGGATCAGCTGAGAGACCATCATTGCCAGGACTAACACAGGCCATCAAGCCTCCTGTCCTTTCCAAACTGAAACTGAAACAGTATGGAACGAAGCATCACCATTTGAAAAATATTTTCTACAAAGGATCACCAGTGCTCCAAGAACCATTCCGACATAAAATGACTATAAAACTATTATGAAGCGATACGTTTGTTGAGCTATAAGCTTATGAGGTATTAGATTACAGATAAACGTTGGTGTTATATCCAAACAAAGTGTGCGCTATAATAATAGTAGGCTGCTGCGTGGCAAAAAGCCACTTTAGCGACTATACGAACTCAAGGCCTAAAATAATTACTCTAAAAAACTTTATCGATCGGTTTACTTTACTACATAAGAGTCCAAATCAATAAACAGCCATATATTGTCATGAAACCGGAAAGGTGACGATCCTTAGTGTACGGTAGCACTGTATCACAGCATAAACAGACAAACGATGAGACGAATTTCCCAAATCATTCGCAATTAGTGAGTTTAGTGAGAATAAGTAAGAAATATCACACTTGGTGAGAATTAACTAAAATCAACAACTAACCCCAAAAAAGGATGAGTTTATCTGACCCGCAAAACCTTGAGGAAAAATCACAACAAATAGTTTATCATGGTTTCAAATGATCGTGAACAGAATAGAAAGACTTTCACTCCAGGATATTACACATCTAGTGAGAGCGGATCAACAGTACCTCGAGGTATGAACGGAATTATATTTATCAAACAAAAAAGTGGCGTTTACGTCTTGTTTTCATTTTTCATTCATCATCACACTAGTGATTATATTGTTTTTGTCGACTGTTTTACTCTTTTAATCCGTTTACAATGGTAGGCTGCACCTATAAATAAGGACAGCAAAATTCTTTCTTCCCTGTGGACAAAGGAATGCAATGTGATGTGTAAAAACTGGTCCCGCAAGATGTATACCAGTTAAAGTCCCACTCCATACAAAAGATGATCAAAGCTTAGCCAGCTAAGCTTTGATTGCATTGGCTTTGTATATTTGCTGTTCGAGTAAGACATTACTTATTGAGCAGGCGATGAGCCTTCTGGATTTGGCCTGCAAGAATGTTGACGTTGGCTACACTGGTAAAACGAGTACTGACAGCGAATAATGTGTCAGTATAGTACGTGCTGTTACAGGACGAGCCAAACACTTGACTAGGAATCATGGAAAAGGAAAATCTTCCGTGGGACAAACAAACAGTGAAATACAACAGAGTATTGAAGGTGATGATTCTAAAGTGATACTTGAAGACCCAGATAAAACCACCACCGTTCCAATTGGTAATGATGTGGCTATTCTCAGTGATCGGAAATAAACGGTCGTGCGAAAACAAACAATAGGAAGAAAAGAAGTCCCAAACACAATTTGTTTGGTTGATAAGTCTTGGTAAACTCTTATTCTGTGTCACAGAATACACTACCAATGTCCCGAAGTAAGACTAGACTTTTTCTAGATTGGTTGGAAAAATCCATTTCTCATCGAGTATTATTGTGAGTAATTTACTAGAAAAAAAGGAACCAGATTAAAAAACTTAAACACGCACATAAATTTGGAAAGTTCGAACCCTTTATTCATAAGATCTCACCAGCTAACTCTAAAGGAGAATAAGTCAAATAATTGATAAAAATAGGTAACAGGACCAGCCAAAATGTTGGACTCCGACCGTATATACCCTTTAAGGTAATCCGAGGGTCCGAGGAACAACGACATTTTACGTTAACTAGTGCCCGAAGTCACGATAATACTAACATTCTAGTGAGACCCCACGTGTCTTTAGATAATAGCTTCAAAAGAAAGGTGGGACTAGCTGAACTAGAAACTCGTCGACAAAAAAATGAATGGAATCTCCGTATTTTGGATTTCTGAGTAGTCAGGTCCTGGAAGTAAATGCTTCCAATGCATGTATGAATAAATCGATCTCATTAAGAGTTTTTAAATAAAAATTCTCGTTGTCTGCAAAATAAATATCATGGACTAGGTATTATAGCCACTTCTTCCAAGACCCGTGTAGATGAAACTAGTGATCCTCAAACACCCCAAATGTTGAATACACAAAGGCTTGTTGGCGATAGGTGAATTTCGTCCCTGTATAATCGTAGTCACTAAGATGAGGCTCTTCACATGAATTGTAGGATACAGAAATTGATAAAATTATAGATCGTAAGAGAGGGGGCATGTTTTTATGTGTTAAAGTTGGTTTCTGTGCATTAGATCAACAGAGGTGAGTGATGGCGGTACATGTGGGGTAGCTTGTTGTACAGTTAAATCTAGATAAGGACTAGTGAGTATATGAGTAATACACCCACCCACGCTGTTTTGCTGACGAATTTTTCGCATGTCGCATCTGTTTTAAGGGCAAAGTTGATCATCGTCTCAACTTGGAAAATTTCAAGGCGCTACATATTAACTATATAGAGCTCTCAACTTCAGGTAAATATCCTGACAGCAAATATTATTTTATTAACACTCGAATTAAGTATCACAAAACCTACACGCATTGACTTGGAATATGAATCTCCACTGCTGGACCTCCTTTATACACATCTTTGAGACGATATCACCTACATTCTATATCTGCCTCACTAGCGAACCGTGATCATGTAGTCTATACTTCGGTAGTTACTCTCATAATGTAAAGCTCATATCAGCCTCATCCTGCCTCAGTTTCTAGCAAACTATAATTCCGGAAAACAGAGACTGTGCCATCCCAGCAAATTGGTCGGCTACTGTGGATGGATCAGCCGGAAACGAACGGAATAAGTTTAAGATATCTTGGCCAGTGATATTATTGTTCATCCCATGATGAATACGTAAGCTATCACATCGCTCCCCATGAATCTGCAAGGAAGCCCATTAGCTGCTGAAGGGTAGGAAACACTTCTGAGACTCTTGTTTGTCAAGAATCTACGAAACGTTAAAGTGTTAATATCAAGGAATCTGGAATACATGTAAAATACTATTGCCAGGTGCTTGGACACTTACGAAGAACAGTTGACATACAAAAGCTGTACTTAAGCGAAATGTTTGTTTTCGCACATTTGATGAAGAATGAAATGCAGTTGTGAAGTTTCCTCAGGAGCGTGTCACGCTATTCCATGTAGGGAAAATGATACGTAGTGTCGACGCAAGGTAGTAAATAACTTTGAATTCTGACTACATTGTTTTCAATTTAACAGAAGGTTATTTGCCGATTCTTATTCTTTATGGTTTCACTTCCTCTTTGAATTAAAGAGCGCACACTTGAGTACCTGGATGAAATGCCCCTCTCATCCATTCGACTGTCATTAAGCGAGAAATGAGCATGGTTGTTTTGTGACCAGCTATCTGATACCATAAGACCCGTTAAAATAGAGAATTTGTCAACGTCTGAAAAGTTTTGTGAATAGTTACCTGGATTGTGTAGAAAGTCTGACCATTCCAAGTAAGATCACGCCTTATTAAGCGGTGATATTTATTTAAACACACAAACATTAGCATAATAAGTGGCCGTATAGATATGCGCCAGATAATCACCCGACTTGCGTGGGGGCTGGGATACTGGTGACCAGACCGCAGCAGACAGTTTTCTTAGGCCACACCGGACGGTGTTCAATGAGACGCATGTTTTCTGAGCAAGTAGACAGAGTACTAATGTTATTTGACTGCTTAGCTTAATTGTTTGCTGGCACTTAGAGTTGTTGTTCAGTATCCTAGTCCGCTAATCTGTAAACGGCCAAAAAAAGAATTTTGAACGACTAATACATTGGTGAAAATTGTAGACCTGCTAAGGGATTCGGAAATCATGAGTCAACTGAAGCTGGATCACCATGGACGGCCGATTTGTCCTATTGTGGGACTCCTCGGCAGTGTGCATCCAATATCCCGCTTCGCGTGCTAGAGCCTAACCATAGGGACGGCATTCAGCGGCTACTATAAGATTACTGAAATCTCCATAAAAGACCATCCTGATAATAATCATATGCTCACTGGTGACTGACTTCAAGAGATGTTTCCTGGAGTTCGAGTGAGAAGCAGTAATCAATGGAGTTCAATCAGGTCTGTTGTCAGATAGCAATCCACTGAAGACTATTGGTGAACGGTTGCTCAACTTCATGGATTGGTTGAAGTTAGACATTAACACCATTGGATGCCGGTTCAGTGGTCTAGTGGTTAAGCGCTCTGACGCGAGACTAATAGGTCCTGGGTAGGAATCTCGCGAGGCGGGATAGTGGATGCGAACTGGTGAGGATTCCCGCAATAGGACGAAACGGCCGTCCAGTGCTGCCAGGTTTTCCATGGTGATCTAGCTTCAATTGATTCATGATTTAAACTACAAAATTACTGAAATCTCCACAAACCCCTTTCTGATTTGGAAATCACCACTCGTTTTTTAAACATTCAACGGACGTGCATGGCGAGAACTAGTAATTGACAGGTATTTAAGGTTAGCCCTCTGTGAAATTAGGTTGCTGATGATGTATCCCTTGAACATCACTTAAAAGATCCTGTTATCTACCAGTGTTAATACTGTTGATGTTGTCTCTGAATGTGCTATCTGCCTCAAGCACTAACGAACGCAAAAATAATAGCCAGAAAGAAACTTTGAGAAGCCAAATACACTTGTATGTCTGTATTTTTTTCGGCATACAAATGCATATATAAATTCACGCAAACGTTGGGTAGAGGAAAGGGACAAGAGTTAGATTTTAAAGGACCCGCCTTCACAAATTAAAACAAGTAACATTCCAAACCATTTAAGGGACACACACAGTGCAGAATATCTAAAGTTAGAAACATAAATAATTCATAATAAATGTCGATACCAGCCGACAAAATCATTGACTAAAATTGCACATTCACAAGCGATAATGATAAATTAAAAAGGTTGACAAGCGCATTTTGTTAACTCCTGGGACGACTTATTATAAAGTGATAAGAATAACAGTGACAATAGACATAATAATAATTGAAGAAATAAAATCATGATAAGTTAGGCTCTTGAATATCATAAAAGATCACAAGTAGTACTAGGTTACAACAATGAATAACAGAAGGAAATTGATATCATTGTAAAGACAGATAAAAAGAAAATAATTATTATAATTCAACTCAACAACAGATTTGAAACATAAACTGACAAGGATGGAAAGTGGATTAAAAAAATGGATAATTGATTATATAGTAAGTGGTACCAACTGAACCTAGATGAAAACGTAAGTATTTATCTAATGTCCAGAAGAACAACTTTAATTAATCTGTCATAGAATCGAAACCTAAACGAAGAAGAAGGAAAATATAATCAATCAAAAATAAACAGAACAATAAAGACTATATAAGTGATATTGTATGGTGAAAACACAAACTGCTAACACTCGATTCTAATTGTGAATACAGGGCAATCGTGGTTACTGCCTTGATTTAGTAAGCACAATGGTTTGTCGTGACGACTTCCGTGTATTGAAATCAGAAACAGGGTTGTGGATTAAGTAGTCAAATGTTCAACCCATGTTAGGTTTCGAAACATGAACGTACAGACGCTTAATTGTGATCGTATTCCTTGACCTGGGGGCTGCAATCATTAGTTTCATTGTAGTGTCCATTATCGAAAACCGTAATAGCGGGGAATAGACAACATAAGATGTTCAGCTCGAATATTATTGGTCGAGACAAAGCTTATTTTAAACTGGCAACTTTAAACGGTGTCCTTCATCTCTGTACAGTTCCTCTGGTTTGGTTTTTTTGTTCAGCAGATACCGAAATAAGTCGCTTTTTTAACACCTAAAAATCCAGGGATCATTTTCCTGCCTAGAAGCCCAACTATTGACTTATAGTAAGCAGATAATAAATTCTATTTCGAGAACGGATCAAAAAATCCGGTCTCCCGAATTTCTTTCGCAACAACGCAATGGTGTTCAAATTAGGTTTCTCTCTCTTTAAATAAATGTTTTTTGTGGCTAATTATTTTGGCGCCAACTAGATAGGACGATGATGTTGTCGACAGGTTCATCACTTTAGTGTCCGTAGATATGAATCAAGTTAGGTCGTTTCCGATTGTTATTGAAATGATTACTGTCATAATATACACGTCGCCAATTGTCGTATAAAACTATTGACTTAAATCGTGTCAGTGAATAACAGAATTATATAAGTCAAATACGAGAATGGATTTTTGAATACATATATTTTGTACACTCATTGATCTGGAAAGACAATCAGAGGAACGAAACAAAGCGAAATGACGCGCAGTGGAGGTGTGTAAGCCAAATCTGTTTAATCAGAAGTTAGTCGATATTTATAGTCACACAAAAATAAGTTACGGACATGTGATGAATAGGATAAGAAGTGCACACATACGCTTACATAAAAACAGTTAAGGTTTATAAGCGGATAAATAATAAAGTCAACACGTGACTCAAGATGAATGAATAGATTGACATATCCGGAAGCTATAATAAGCTATGTGGGTTCAACATAGCACTAAAGTTTGCCTATCAAAACGCAAGTACACAAGTATACTTTGTAGCTGAGAAACGTGAACTACTTATCGAATCAGAGCTAGTCGATACTTAGAGAAGACTTTAGAATCTCCTCATGTAAAAACTATAAACATACTAAAATCTTTTTTATTGTGCTTCTTACTTTTATCTACCCTTATTATTTAAAAATAAAATTTCGTTCCTGTTCAACCATATTCTGGGGACTCGTTGAGTGAATTGGCGTCCAGGAATACTAAGCAATAGGAATAGCTAGGTTGTAATAAAAGAAATCATAACAGCAGAACACCCGAGTAAGCAATGAAGAGCCTAAACATAAGTGGCTAGATAGGAATAGCAATCCAACTGAAGGGGCTATACACATTTACCAGTTGATCTGACTGAGACACGTGTTACGTACGCTTAGCCACCACCAAGTACTACTTGGCATACAGTACTGTGTGGTGCAGCAATAAGTTGGATAGAAGCTTACAATGTGACGATAAGTTGTCAGTATAAGTTTCAGAACATCTATCAACAAAAATGAGTTGTAAGGGTAAGCCATAATGACTTTTGGGCAGATATCACAAACCGTTAATTTAATGAATTTGAAAAAACTTAAAGCCTAATTATATTTACTACGATATGATTGATAAACACAATCGCAACATCATGAGGTGATACATTAATCTTTTACTGCTATGTCAACAGTCTAAACCACATATAGGTTCTGACATCCAGATAGCATCACCAACACCCACATAAAACAGTAGATCAAAGTCAAGTACATACATGCTTATTCAGCTGCAAATTTACACCAAATAATTTTAAATTGTAGATCTAATGCAAATTTCAACATTTCAAATATATTGGATAGAATATTTTAACAGTAAGTTATTCCTTTAAATATAATAAAATCGTTAGGATTACTATTTATCCGATAATTTATCGATTTAATTAACCAATAAACAGTAACAGCCTACTGTGGAAAAGAACAAACCAGCTTCCAGCTGAGGGGGAAATTAGCAAAAGACAATGGAAGTGGGTAGGATATACATTACGGAAATCACCAAACTGCATCACGAGGTAAGCGCTAACTTGGAATCTTGAAGGAAAACGGAAAAGAGGAGGGCCAGAGAATACACTGCATCGGGTATTGGAAGCATACATGAAAAGGATGAATAGCAACTGGAAAGGAATGTCCAGGGTAGAGTTAGATGGAGAATGCTGGTGGGCATGCTATACTTTTTCACGAGAGGCAACAAGTGTAAGTAATAACTGATTAACAGTTACTCGAAACGTTTTTCTTTATGAAATGAACGAATAAAAAAAACTAGCGAACTTCATGTCTAAACGAAATTGGTTGACAATTATCAGCAATAGATGTATTTAGCTATGAGAGATAATATTCAGTGAGTGTGATTCAAAAATGGATTATCTATCCAACGGTATTTCATCAATGATTTCATAGAGATACTATATTATCAGTTTGGCACTAATTTTAATTCTGGTCTTTTAAACTAACAAAATAAACGATACATTTTAAAAGGTAATTAATCATAATCTAGAACGAGATTGTAAAAAGCATTACAAAAAAATATATAAGAGAAATTCATACCTCCAATAGCATGTTCCGTTACTTTACGTGTGAGTAGATCTAAATCTCGATTGATTCGGTCATTTGAAGAATCTGATGGATCTCCGATCATGTCATTCTCTGCAGTTGCGATATAATTATCCACAAACACTAACAAATCATTATTATTGTTGATATTATTATTATTATCCTTATTATTACTTAAATCATAAATATTATGCATACATTGAGGCATTTCATGAAATTCGGTTTGTCTTCGATTCATTTGATGTGAATAAGAATCAGTTGACCAACAACTAATCCCAAGAACTTTTGAGTCAGTTTGTTGTGACGACCCTGTTGTTGTCGAGCAGTTAGAATGACAAACACTTTGTGAAGAAATCTCTCCAAATGATGAACCAAATGTATGATAAACATTTCCAATTACGATAGGATTAGGAATACATGAGATTGATGGATAGTTTGAAGTTAGGGAACCTCCAGAATTTTCACAATAATTAGGAAAAATATGTTGATGCATGGTTTTTAAATGATTCGGTGAACTTAAAGGCAACAATGTATGAGGTATGGTTGCTTTATTAGTAGGTGTGCATAAACATGAATTATAAGTCTATATTAACACAATAAATAAGTAAAAAAAAAAACAATAAGAATTACGTTTATGAAGAAAATACAGTTGAAACTAGCAAAGTTCAAACTCTACTTAACAAAATTCGAACATACATAGTATTGTAAAAATAAAAGACTACTCTATTTTTATTAGAATAAGTTTTCTGGAAATTGTTCAATTTTACACCATATATTAACTTTATTTGGATAATCACTGAAAACCAGTTGGTACTGAGCATCTGCTAGTTATTTAAATTAGAAATGTGTATTATTAAGATGTTAAGTCAATGGTCTAGAGGTAAAACGAATTTTGTGGACAGTGAGTATTTAGTTCGAATCCTGATGGAGAAATGGGTACGCATTAGTGCGATGTAATGCTTATTTGTCTTTCAATGGTTTCCTAGATAAAGTTTGTTTCTATTTGTTACAATGTCAGGAGTCTGTGCATCTTAAAAATGCGTTAAAAAATTTTGAAACATAAAATCATTACTAGTATAGGGGACAGAGGATGAAGATAATATAAATCACAAAACTATATGCCAATAATAATTAAGTGACCACTAATGACTAGCTTCGAGATGTGATTCCTGGAAGTCTGGTGAGAAGTCAAGGGCCAGTGGCGTTCAATCATATCAGGCACGTGATAATTATCCAGAACAGACAAAGGAAAATGGTTGCACAGCCTTATAAATTTATTGGAGTTAGACATACATCAACAGGTACCGGCCAAATAGTCTAGAGGTTAAGCGTTCACGCTCAAACCTGAAGGTCAAGAGTTCGATACATGAGGTTGGGGTCGTTAGGTGAACACTGTTGGGGAGTCCTGTACTAGGACTAAATGCCTGTCTAACGCTTCCTGTTTTTCAATGGTCATCTAGCGAATATCAGTTCGCGATTTAAACCGTAAAATTATTAACTGAACTACAGAGAAGCAGATTCACGAAATGAATGCATTGAAATTATTGAATATCTTCGATTACTTTTTGTTTCACCTAGTTACATATCCTTTGTTACATACGGAATTGTAAAAATATTTATGTAAATACTTTGATGAAAGCTGATTTCTTTGGTGCTTAGAAAAATGTCAGGGTAGTAAAATGCTGGAAAAATGTTAACCTTTTTAAACCATTTGGGTAAAAACAGAATAAATCTAATTGTATCACGTGACAAGTAGAGTCCCTACTCCAGTTTACTTTAGGCAATTAAGGGGCACGGCAATATGTAAAGCATAGTACAATCAAAAAATGTACTTCAATAAAAAGCTGTGGTTACATAATGAGAGCTCTGGTAGAGAAATACAAATCAGAAGTTATATGAGACAAAGAACTAGATAGTACTTACCTTGTGAAAAGCATTTTGGCATGGTAATACTGAAGCTGGTACATTCGGTGTTCGAGGCAGTTGCTGTATAATCTGCATGTCAGAAGTTATATTTTCTGGGCATGATCCCTCGCATAAGGAAACCGGTGAAACACTTGATGGGGAATGCGCCGATGGAAAAGCACTTCTGTTATTAGAAGAAAACCAATCATTATGGCAAATACCATGACGACAAACATCTGACGGTGAAGGCATTCTAGTAACAGGAGCTGTTGCTACGGGCATTAAATTTCTGCGTGGAGCTAAGTTAGTTGAAGGATCAAATCTTGATGGACTATGGAAGCGTGGTTTTGGTAACTGTGATGGGAAACCAGATAATTCCATATCTGAAGATGCTTGAAGGTGACGAGAAAAAGATGAGTTATTTGATGGAAGATTCACCGACACACCACCTCTTCCTGAAAAATATGATGAATTCGGACTAGGCATTCTACGCCTGTTATTTAGCCTGCCAACAGCAAGGCAATTTCGAGAATCACCAACAGAAGCACTATGTCGTCGTGAAGCTTCAGTTGTTGAGGGGATATTTAAAGACATATTTATTCGAGCATAATCTGTATCTGAGGCATCTTGAGTAAAATAAGAAGTATCCTGAGTATTATGCAAACAAACAGTAGGAGGGAGAGTATTTGCATGGCAAGTTCTATAGCCCATATGAGAACCTAGTCGTTGTTCTTGGCCAATAAAAGTAGTTGATAACTTACGAAGGCGACTAGTGTCTAAGTGATTTACCAGTGGGATATGTCGCGGATATATATTAGAGTGGAAATCAGATTTCGACTTCGATAAATTAGAGGTATGAGTAACATATTGACCATATACGACAATAACACGATGTTTCCAAAATGAAACAAGTTTCTTTTGTTGTTCTGTAAAAGCCTGAATTATGATGATAATGATAACAAAGAGATCAATAATTTGCACAAAGCAAATGGAACAGTAAAGCATATAAAAATGTCTGATCACGTAAATCAAAAAGGCTTTCCCTACATACTGATCACATACAGAAAATAGCATAAAGGGTTTTTTAGACAGAGGAACAATCAAGTAATATAGATTGTAAGAAAGTTTACATATATATAGGATAACTTGGTAACACAATAATTCCAGTATTTAATAATACAGTGATTCGTCAAAAAATAGTTTTGAGGTTAATCTTGTTTAAACCCGCTCCGATAGAAAACAATCAATCCTCTAGACAGTGATCAGTATGCATAATAAACTTAAAACTCTTGATGTTTTCATTAACACAAGAAGCAATAATGCTTGTCTTGGCTATGGATTATTCTTATGGTTTAAACAAACTTGAATAGAACACTTAATTCACTGACTGTTTTTTATCGATGGTATTATCTCAATAAACAGTGTTTAACAATAAGATGGTGGTTGGAGGTGATCAACAGGAAACACTGGACCCGAGTTTCGTGCTACTTGGCACTCATCAGCAAGGTGTACCTGTAATCTTGAGGGAACTGGTGCTCCTTGATGGATTCGATCCCATGTCACTCAGCTTCACAGTCAGAGACGATGCCACTGAGCTATTCAAGTCGCGACAATTCATGAACTTCCTGATTTCTCTGCAAAGCTTCAACAAGTACCTTAGTAATTCAGTTTGTGAATTGATTCAACAGACTACTCTACACAAAGATATCATATGTTTAATGTCAATAATATAAACAACTAATAAAAATATTTATGATAAACATTTTAATTATTCACTTACAACATGATTCAGAATAATTTCCAATATTTGTAGAAACTCCTCATATAAATTAACACTTGCATAAGCTGTGACCAATAAACTGGAACATACTACATAATTAGTAATTCAGGAAAGAAAAAGTTAATTACAAAAAGATAAGAAGAGTTCAATTACATCTTGAAGACAGAAAATTTGCTACCATTCTCAAAGGCTGAAATATGAAAATCAATATAATCATCTTATAGAACATTAATTGTGTAATAAATAGCGACTTCAAAAGAAAAGTATTTAATTCCAGTAATGAATGATCATCGGTCGCTAATTCCGAGTGTGACATTTCTTTTCCATATGACTGTTTAATGTAAACAAGGTTAAAAATAAATAAGTCAAGCATTTCTACGCAGTTATCACTAGTCGTTAAAAAAATTGTATAAGTATAGTCAAGGGGAGAGTGAAGAAACTAAGTGTATACTACTGAACAACTTGTTCAGCAGTAAACTCTCAGCACAATAAAGTATCACAGTTACAAAAGTATTTGAAAGACATTGAGCAACGCTCAATATACCTCATACATAACGATCGATGATATATATATATATATATATATATATATATATATATATATGGTGGAGAAGATTTGTAGCTCAGGTGGGTGATTTTTATGTTGGTTTGTTCTCTGAGCTGGATGGTTTGGTCGTGGAGCTTTCATCGTCCTTCTGAACGACATCATCAGCACAAACTTCGGGTAGAAGTGAAGTGTTTGAATTTCTCCATATGTGATTCACAGCTTGTCCTCTGCACCTCGATGTTGATTGGTTCTTATTGACCTTAAATCTGTCATTGTTTATTTCTTTGTTTTGATTGTCTCTCCTATTGTTTTGATTTTTGTTCCTATGTTCCTGCATAATTTTCTTGATTGGTTGATAGATTGGATTGATTTCAATATGTTTGTTTATTGCAGATTGACCTGAGTGCCAAGCTTCTAAAAATTCTCTGGTATTTTTGGAATTGCCTCTGTCCAAAATCTGCACATTTTCCCAGTCGAATGTATGTCCGTAGTTGTCCACGTGTATTGATATGAGTGAAGAAATGTCGTGGCGTTTGACTGCTAATTGGTGTTCATGTAGGCGAAGATGCAGGGGGCGTCCGCTTTGTCCAATATAGTGTTTGTTGCAGTTGGTACAATTTATCTTGTAGATGATGTTTGTTTTGTCTTCTTTTGCCATTTCATCTTTTGGTTTGCATAAGATTGAGTGGAGGGACTTTGTTGGTTTGTGGGCTACACCTATTCCGAAGGTTTTCAGCAGACCAAAGATACACAAACCAAACATCCCACTGCGTCCAATTGTAGCACTACCAGAAACACCAACGTACAATTTATCAAGAGAAATCTCAAGAATACTGAAACATTTAGTAGATTCGTCGAACCACTCCATCAAATCAGCCACACAATTCCTTGATCAGATTAGGAACATTCAAATCAACGACGACGAACTAATGATATCCTTCGATGTGACAGCACTATTCACTTCAATTGAACTAAACCTAGCAAAAGAAACTCTGTCCTTGCTCCTAACCAACGACGAAAACCTCGCGAAATACACGAAACTTCAAAGTCAAAGCCTACTTGAACTCATAGATCTATGTCTAACAACATATTTCCAATTCAATAACAAAATCTACAAACAAACAAAAGGGACACCAATGGGATCACCAATATCAGGACTCATCGCGGAAGCAGTAATGCAACGACTAGAAACCACAGTTCTACCAGTGATCAAACCAAAAATTTGGATTCGTTATGTAGACGACACATTCGTCATCGTCAAAAAGGAGGAACTAGAAAACACCTACGAGCAGATCAACAACGTCTTCAACGACATCAAGTTCACAATGGAACAAGAGTCGGACAACAAGTTGCCCTTCTTAGATGTATTAATCACCAGAACTGACACAGGAAAACTAGAGACTCAAGTGTACAGGAAGCCGACCCACACCGATCAAATTCTCAACTACAATAGCAACAACCCAAGAACTCACAAAATCAACTGTGTACAAACTTTGTTCAAGAGGGCGAGAACACACTGCAATACAATCACAGCACGAAAAAAATGAAGAAAAACACCTGAAAACCATTCTTCAAAAGAACGGCTATCCAATCAATTTCATCAAAAAATACCAGTCGCACACACCATCAGAAATGAAGTCAAGTATAAAAATCAACAAAAGGATCACCCTATCATACATAAAGGGCATATCGGAAACGACAACAAGGCTGCTGAAAACCTTCGGAATAGGTGTAGCCCACAAACCAACAAAGTCCCTCCACTCAATCTTATGCAAACCAAAAGATGAAATGGCAAAAGAAGACAAAACAAACATCATCTACAAGATAAATTGTACCAACTGCAACAAACACTATATTGGACAAAGCGGACGCCCCCTGCATCTTCGCCTACATGAACACCAATTAGCAGTCAAACGCCACGACATTTCTTCACTCATATCAATACACGTGGACAACTACGGACATACATTCGACTGGGAAAATGTGCAGATTTTGGACAGAGGCAATTCCAAAAATACCAGAGAATTTTTAGAAGCTTGGCACTCAGGTCAATCTGCAATAAACAAACATATTGAAATCAATCCAATCTATCAACCAATCAAGAAAATTATGCAGGAACATAGGAACAAAAATCAAAACAATAGGAGAGACAATCAAAACAAAGAAATAAACAATGACAGATTTAAGGTCAATAAGAACCAATCAACATCGAGGTGCAGAGGACAAGCTGTGAATCACATATGGAGAAATTCAAACACTTCACTTCTACCCGAAGTTTGTGCTGATGATGTCGTTCAGAAGGACGATGAAAGCTCCACGACCAAACCATCCAGCTCAGAGAACAAACCAACATATATATATATATATATGACCTCGTGATGCAGTCTGATGATTTCCATAATGTATGTCCCATTCACCCCCATGACTTTTCTTAACTACCTCTACATCTGTAACCTGATTTATCCTCTCCTACAGTAGGTTGTTGCTGAAGATATCGGGCCAATGAATATGAAGTATCTTGCAAAGACGATTGTTTTTTAATAACTGTACCAGTAAGATGATGGTTGTAGTGGTTCTCTACGTCTCACCTCCGTACAATAGAACCGTATTGACGTTTGCAAAAACAATTCGGACTTTGGAGTTTGCTGACAATTGTTTTGAGTTCCAGATGTTCTTCAGTTGTAGGAATGCCGTCCCTGCTTTGTCAATCCTTGCCTCTACATCTGCATCAGAGCCTCCTTGTTCATTGATGATGATCTACAGGGTACGTAAAAGTTTCCACATCTCTATCAAGCTTGATTGGGTGGGTGTTGTCTGAGTTGTATTTCAGGATCTTGGTTTTCTCTTGTGTATGTTGAGGCTTACTGCTACAGAGGCTGTTGCTACACTGGCTGTTTTCACCTGTATTTGTTTGGTGTGTAGCCTGAAGCTCTTCTAGAGTTACTGCCAGTCCCAAGTCCGAGTAAGGGAGGAAGGTTGGGCATGAGGTCAGCAACTCCATCCCGTAGAAAACAACCTTGCTATAAAAACGTTAACAAATTTAAACTACTAGTATGGAAATGAAGCAACAAAAAAAACAGTAACAACCTTTTGTAAGACATGCAATAATATGTCCAGGTATATTATCACTATCCATATTGTCAACATTGTTAATTACTTTCTGTTCAACACATTCGTCACTGGTGTAACCACATTCGTTTTGATTCGATCTATTCAATTCATTGTTAAAACTTGAGGATAGTGTTAAAATGTGTAATTTGCCATTTTTACTATCATCATCAATTTCATAAGAAACATTTGGAAGTATATCAGCTATAGAAGGAGACCAATACTTATTATTATTATTATCATTAAATGCTTGATTAATATCACTCATCATAGTAGACTGTGGTTGTTCTACATTAAGGTAACATTTATTTTCGGCATACAAAGGGTTAGTATGACAAAAGCAGTAATAATCAGGGATATTAGGATCATTCGTTTTATTATTCATAGAATTTATACTACTGCAGTTATCACAGTTACTATTATTGTCATTATTATTATTATTTCCAGTAAGTGCATTTCTTGTATAATAAACAGCAGTATCAATACTGACTATCGGAGGTGAAACAGTTATTGGACAAGTAGAATCAGTTATTGTGAAGACACCTTTTGTAATTGATGTATCTGAATTCATTGAAACACAAGAAGAAGCAACTGAAGAACAGACAGAAGATGCAGTCAGCAGACAAGAGCATGAACAACATTCAAGTTGATTTAAATGCAAAGAATGTGATGTTATTGTTTCATGACATGGTTTAATTGGTGTGAATAGAATATGCTTAATTTCAGATAAACATGAATGTAACACAGTTTGTGTTAGTTGATCTGTTGATCGTATATCAGAAAGACGTTTTTCTATCAAACACAAAGTAGATTTTCTATGCTTCAATTTCTCAATACTTAATAGAATCTTATTTCTTGCTCCTTGTGTTACATTCTACAAAGAAATAACAATAATAATAAATGTAAGCAGAGCACGTGAATATTTTTGTAAAAATCCAAACCTAAAATATATACGAGAAGCAAATTGGATAGTCAGTCAGTCACAACGTAGAACTTCGTACGTACGTACAACAGTTCGAGTTGCCATATTACATTAACACAGAGATGAAGTTGTCGATTCAAATCCCATAGTGGTACAGGCTGTAAAAGTACAAGCACTAATTGGAAAGATTAGGGTTTGAAGATGTTATTGAAGGAGTATAAAACAGTGAAATAAATTTGGAAAGAGGAAAAGGATAGGGACATGAAGAATTCAGAAAATTAGAATTTAGTAGAACACAAAGAGTGGATGCGAATTGGATAGAAAAGATATAAGTTTGAGTAATTATTAGAATAACACTAAGAACTGTCTTTTCATTGTCGAATAGTTTTGGATTGAGTTAACAGTACACTTAACAACGTCAATAATGCTTGAAATCCTATCAAAAATATTTGCTTATCATGGTTTTTAAGAAAAAATATTTTGTCAGAAAATAGAATAGAAATCAGCATTACAACATTTTACTAACTTGTTTTTATCAAGAAGCCATCAATCACATCCGTTCACTTCCTTATACAGTACAATGAAAAAGTCAGAGGATTCACGAAGCATAGATATGTGGCATTAAAAGCAATAGATGGGGAGGGTATGACACAAACTATTCAAAAGTGTTTGATGCCAAAGTATACATCTATAATAGGGGCATTAGTGGGAAGAAAACAACAGACGGTCAGGAACACCATGATGTCCGGAAACAATTAACACATCGAAGCAGAACAAAAGTCCATCTAAACTTATAGCCTAAGTACTTATGTGACTACAAACAGGAAAACAAGATGTGAAAATCCGAATAATGGGACTGTGATAAGTTGCATTCGATTTATTATGAAGCAGACTACCAGGATGAGATATAGTGATCAACTCGGCGGCAGAATTGCTAATTATTGTCCACAAAAATCGAACACATCTTATGATGTGTATACATATTGAAATTGTTTCTCAAGAAGCCTGAATGATCGTTAATAGAAACAAATTGGATGATTTATGCAAAATCCTTTTATGTACATAAAGACGCGTTACATAGTGATAGATTGTCTTTTTCACTCTATTCATTTACTATACTTAAATACCAGTATAACTAGGTACCAAAATAAATATGATCCACAGAAATGAGGAACTGATACTGTGCAGACATAGAGGAAGGGGGTGAACGTAATCAAATAAATAAATGACTGAATGGAAATATATGAACGAGCATAGATTATTATCGTATAAACAAATCAATTTTTGAAAAAAACAAGTTCCTCCAGCTAAGTGACTACTTTTGAAGAATCTAAAAGAAAACTATTGCAGGACCGTCATCAGACTATATCTTGAGCCATGTTTGATAATGTTTTAAGACGCTGAGTGAGACCATCTCTAGGACTTCAACCAGAGTCATGAAGAACAGAAAGATGTCATTGGTCATAGGAATATCCCCTGACCTCTAACTTAATACAATCGAAATTCGGTACATATCTTTTAGTTAGTTTCTGTTTTCGTTTTATTTTCGAACCAAGACAATACCTTTTAATTTAGCCATCATACACTTTAAACAAAACAAGCAACGGACCAAACTTTTTAAAGTGACGAAATATAAATTTGTACTATGATGTTTAAATTATCCACCAAAATAGCTTTCCCAAGTAAAAATACAAAGCGCGGTTTTATATGGAAGTAGAGATGTTATTAAAAACCAATAAAACTTACTTGCTCTTTCAACCAGTCATTCGTGATATTCATCATCTTCTCATATGACAAATTTTGAAATAGACTGGCATATTTATGCAGTCGTAAGCTTTTTAGCCAGAATGGGACAGCTTAAAGATAATTAGTAAAATGAGTAAAATACTGTTTTTTTAGATTAAAGAGCAGAAAACAGAATGAAAAATAATGACAATTACATCATATAACAAGTAATCACAACAGCTTCGAAATATAATACAGTATACGAAGTAATCTAAAGGATATGTGACACATGACGCGATCGATTAAGTTTATTAAGATGTTGATTTATACAATGATAGAAACGCCTTTGGGAGAGCCACAGAATAGCGTACCAAAAAATATCCATAAACCAATGACAGTCAAGGATTTCCGAATGGGAAATGTAAGCTGTAGGTCAACTAAGCGTCTCTTGTCACGAAAACATAAAATTCAAATTTTCAGAATGAAATTACGAAATTAGGACTTTTTCCAATTGATTTCCTCAACTGTAAGCTACAAAGCTTAATCACTGGTATATCCCTTTTCTTATTTCTCACTAATAACCCACGTAACACCCTTAACTCTCAAATTCTCCCTTAAGTAGACGATTCTGAGGGAGATACCTAGTCTCGCTAATGTATAGTCTCTCAAGGAATTCCTTAATAAGATGCGGGACTTG
The DNA here is from genome assembly GCA_944470415.2 of Schistosoma rodhaini. Classification (NCBI taxonomy): domain Eukaryota; kingdom Metazoa; phylum Platyhelminthes; class Trematoda; order Strigeidida; family Schistosomatidae; genus Schistosoma; species Schistosoma rodhaini. Next base: position 40,200,120 of record OX104037.1, read on the forward strand.
ACGGTAGTGACATTTCATTTACCTCTCGATATCTGAGGGATTCCATTATCATACTGTCTATCATTGAAAACGAACTACGTATTACTCTTTGTGATACTACAGATGTCTCTTCTTACTGGAAATGTGAAACCAATAAGTCTTGCTCAGTCTTCAGGTTTCTTTATGTTATATCCCGAAGAGAATTATGAAGGGTAACTTCTGAGAACTATTTATGGAGAGATATGATACACATAGTTTTATCGTATAGGTATTAGACAGTTGAACTATTCATATTCATGTCCCTCTTACGATGAGTTTTATTTTGACATATGAACTATTATTATACGATTTATCATTCTTGAATTATACTCTATCAATCAATCACTATCTCCCTTATTCATAGCCACATTTTGCTAAGTCTTGTACAAATGTTGTTTCCTATTTTATGGTACGATGTGGTCTGTCTGTTTGGTATGTAAACCCAGTATGCCTGAAATAAATGATTCACGTTTCAGAGGCTGTTATTGGTGTTTGTGGACTTAACTGGTTGGGCTAGGCAGAAAACAGGACCGACAAGTACTCTAGACTGCCGTACGAGTTTCGTGTGTCATTGATCCGATCGATAAATCACTGCTCTCTAACTGGCGGTATTATCACGTTATGCATTAACAGGGCATCCAGGCCACAAGTTATAACAAAAAGCTATTGTAAATTGAAATTATGGTGAAAATGGGTCAACTGTGATCAGAAGGACAAGTTAAACAAAACTAGACCAAGGTAACATATCGAATTCGGAGTTATCTCAATTGAATTTAATAAATCAGACTAAAAGTATATAGAAGAATGCAACTTGAATTTGTTATTTTTACAGTTAATAAGAATACCACATTAGAGTATTTTAGTCTCTTATATTAGCACAGTCAGTATTCGATAGAATCAACATAATAATGAGATGACTATGTTATTATTGAAAGGATTTTTTTTCTTTATTTCATTGAACACATGAATATTGATACAAAGAGGCACGGAATAGATATGAGCCACACAAGTGACTTGATTTGTGTATGGGCTGTGATGCTACACAGATGCGCAGACCGAGACAGATGGTTTTCTTAGGGGGCAACACCCGGAGCCTTCGACCTACAGGTCTAATCCACAAGGCAGTGGAGCAAAGTAAGGAGATGCAGTCCCATAATAACCAGTGACCAAGAATAGGCTCATACGTTTTTTGTTTCCTTAGGATTCTGGTGCCCATGTGTATCAATGGTTTGGAATCAGGTTTTTTTATCTCTCCTAGTTGGATCCCCCATATCTAACAACCCAGTTAAAGCGCCGGACATTCGCTTTTCGTCCTCTCAATTTCGTAAACAACACCCCCGCCATTGTGAGAAGGCAGTGATTAGGACTTCTTTGGCAGAGACTATATAGGCGTGGCAATGTGAGAGTATTTCAGCCGTACCAGGACATTTGGGGGGACTTGAAAGGAAATATGCATAGTGTATAACTACTTAATTCAGAAAACTAGATAAAATCTACTGGCTCAATCATATTATTTTATTTAAATTGAACATGATATTTTTATGGGAAGTAAATTATTTGAATAACTAACAACCCATATACTTACTTACTTTCGCCTGTTACTCCCAATGGAGCATAGGCCGCCGACCAGCATTCTCCAACCCACTCTGTCCTGGGCCTTCTTTTCTAGTTCTATCCAGTTCTTGTTCATTCTTCTCATGTCTGTCTCTATTTCTCGGCGTAATGTGTTCCTTGGTCTTCCTCTTCTCCTTTGACCTTCAGGATTCCATGTGAGGGCTTGTCTTGTGACGCAATCGGGTGATTTCCTCAAAGTGTCCCCAATCCACTTCCAGCGCTTTTACATGATTTCTTCCTCTGCTGGAATCTGGTTTGTTGTCTCCCACAGTAACTTGTTGCCGATAGTGTCTGGCCATCGGATCCGAAGTATCTTGTGTAGACAACTGTTAATAAACACTTGTATCTTCTGGATAATGGCTTTCGTAGTTCTCCACGTCTCCGCCCCATACAATAGAACTGTCTTGACATTTGTATTGAAAATTCTAACCTTGGTGTTGGTTGACAATTGTTTTGAGCTCCAGATGCTTTTCAGTTGTAGGTATACTGCTCTTGCTTTGCCGATCCGCGCCCTCACATCTGCATCTGATCCACCGTGTTCATCAATGATGCTGCCCAGATATGATCCGGTGAAATCCAAGTGGCTTTATGTGTTTTTGTGTGGGAATATGGTGCCACCTATGACCAGTTTATTGAAGGCACATAGGTTTGCAAATCTATCACCGTTTCCGTTCCTTCCTCCCAGTCCATGTTGTCCCATGACGTCTTCGTATCCAGTGTTGTCCATTCCAACCTTAGCATTGAGATCTCCCATCAGAATTGTCAGGTCCTTGGTTTGGCACTTCTCGAAGATCGACTGCAGCCTATCGTAGAATTGGTCTTTAGCATCTTCATCGTAGTCGTTGGTCGGCGCATAGCATTGGATGACGTTCATTGTAATGCCCTCTCTCTTTGTTTTGAAGGAGGCTTTGATGATCCGTGGTCCATGAGATTCCCATCCAATAAGTGCATTTTGTGCTTTTCTGGACAGCATCAATGCAACTCCTTGTGTATGTGGGGCATTTTCTTCTTCAAGACCGGAGTATAACAGAAGTTCTCCTGAAGACAGTCGTTGTTGTCCAACCTGCGTCTAATGCGTTTCACTGATTCCAAGCACCTCCAGGTTGTATTTTCTCATTTCTGCAGCAATTTGGAAGACTCTTCCGGTCTCCCACATTGTCCGGACATTCCATGTACGTATAGAAATTGTTGCTCTGGTTGTAAGAAGGTGCATCGGCCTCATGACTTCCGAAGGAACTCGGCTTTCATCATGAGACGTCATAATTATTCCTTCTACTCCCAGGGCAGAGTTTAAATGGTTTGAATGATTTTTTCTGGTTAGCGTTTTTTTAGCGAGTTGATTTTCTACGGGATGGGGTCGCTAACCCCATGCCCAACCCTCCTCCTTTGTGTGGGCTTGGGACCGGCAGAAACCCCCAGAGAAGCTACAGGCGGAAGTCTATAAATAGACATATATATTATAACGTTAATTGTATTACTGTTATTATAGATTCAGTTGAAAATGATTCATATTTGCTTGAATTTTAGGTTTATGTAAGGATTATCATAATCGCTTTGTTCCTCATGATTATACTCATTATTAATATTGTATTTATGTGAACCCTTTTCAGCTAGCCAAAATTATGACAGCTATATTATTTCATCTAAGAATTTATGTTCTTGTTACATATCTAACATGCATATTAAATGATAGAATTTTCCAAGGTTTTTTAGTTATCTCATTTACCAGTGATTCTAAAATATGATATCTGAGGACTAACACATCCGATAAAATCTTATTAATGCATTTGATGTTAATTGTTGCGTTCTTACAACTCAGGATCTATCCCATTGACACTTATCTGTGACGTTAGTGATGGAGTGACTTGATCGGGAAACAAGTGCATGCAGGATACTGCCTTATTTCATATGTATATACTACTTCAAAAACATATACAAGGTACAAAACACATACCTGTCATTCCAGAGGATGGATTTAAGAAATTATTCTCATCGGTGACACAATATGAATTACGTTCCATATCAGTAGAATTTGTTAACTTATTTGAATTCCTGTGAATTATAGGATGAGATGGTTTATCTTGAACTTCAGGAAAATTCGGAGAAAAATTTTCATGTACTTGTTGATAAAGATGAGTTTGTAATGATGAACGATGATCATTCAAGAGGTTGGAACATTGAGCTGACAGGGATTCACGATTATCAGAGATAGTTTGACCATTAGTTCCTGTAGGAAACTGAAGAGAAGAATCGCTAGTACATGTAACGATATTTTCACGATTTTTTAAAATTTCCGGTGATGTGGAAGTCAAAAATATTGATGTAGGTGAGTGAGGAATACAAACCTAAAAATTATTATTTTAAAAAAATAAATAAGATATGTAAATTAATGTCTATAACACAAAAGAGCATACTATCTCCCTTTCCCTCTCCAGTAATACAATTGTCTCAGCAAAAATAAACCTAACAACATTTTTCTAAAAATTATATCAGCTAGTATTAAGGTTTGATTCTTATGTATTACGGTTTACCAGTTTCTATTCTAACTATTATGCGAGCGATTTATCCTGATAGAATAAGTTATTGACAATAAAGTTGGTACCAGATGCTTTATAAACCTCTTTGGTTTAAAAATGAAATCACATTCCAATAACTTACACCAAGGTCTGTATTGCTGGATGAGATTGAGCTTGAATCACTTAATGTACAACTGGATACTCCTTGTTGGTGAATAACATTTGAAGATACATTAGTCTTCCCGCAATTTGTATCAGCGACTGAATTTCGAATGGAATTGAGATAGCTAGATGAACGAACTGTTGGCAAATCATCAAAATCTTTGGATGTTGCAAAAAAATTCTGATTTGTACCTAGATCAACAATTTCCGATGTTTTATTTTCTTGGTCATTATTACTTGACGATATTTGAGTATGGTATTGTGAAGTGTTTAAAGAATGATAGTTAGATACCCTAGGAATGTCAGATAATCTTCTATATGAAAAGTGAGATGATGTAGTTAGTGGATAAGGACAGTAGGGATGGTTGCTATAAAAATTATTTGATAAACCAGATTTAACCTCAGCATTTGGGACGGTTAATAGTGCACCATAATTTGCTTTTGTAGTGTTCATACCGCTGTTATGATTGCCTGAGTGTGATCCAGAATTAGAAGCCTCCAAGAGCAAATCGTATTGACTATCTGAACCACCACAACCTGATAAGAACCCGGAAGAAGTCAATGAATGTGATGACGAATCTGAGAAATTGAGGTAAAAGCGAAGAATGAATTATTTAGACAGTAAGGAAATGACGATGAATGCGAATATTCCATTAGATTGATAATAATGTTGAAAACTAACTTGTTATCGATTGATTATTTCAGCCTGATTAAAGCATAACTATGCTGGGCGAACAACAGTGAATTGGATAATATAGAAAATTTTCGTGCAAGAATAAAGATTACAGGTATTTTTGTTCTTGAAGCTACAATATTTGATAATAAAAGTGATAAGCTTCTACAGTCACTTAATCACAACGTAGGACCTGTACATATGTACATAGGTTCAAGTTGTCGTGACCCTATTAACACTGAGGGATGAAATCGTCATATCGAATCCAAGAATAGTAGAGATAGTAACAGTATCAGTGGTAATAGGAAAGATTAGACATCGAAGATACAATTCGAGAAAATATAGTTTCGTGGAACAAAAATACAAAAAGTTATGAGGAACAAAGATTTTAAAATTTGTGGAAAGACAAAGAACAAATGGATCTGTGCCATTAAAAACGATTTTGAGCCATGCCATTCAAAGTCCCTAATCGTTGGTTAAGATAATCATTTAGACCGCAACTAAGTAGTCAACATCTTTTAACATGGTTCAATCAAATGGTCAATGAGTTTTTATGCTAATGCTATGTGCCCACACCTTCCTTCCAGTGTACCCCTACGCCAACAAAACATCACTCAAGAGGTAGGCGGTGGTTGGGGATATGCAGCACATGTTCCAACTACCTCAATTGATGATTTACCACATGTACCTAGTGCTTTGTCTCTAACCCAAGCATTGATTACTACATGGTCCCAAAATACAAGAGCAATGCTTCGTAAAAACCTGTGATCGAATACCATTAACTTATGAATACCCTCTATTCTGAATGAACATGTTTCACATCCATAAAGTAGGATGATGTGAACTGCTGCGCAGTAAACTCACCCTCTGGTTGGAAGATGGATATCTCGACCATGTCACAAGTGATGCACGTCGACAAAAGCCAATGTTTCTGCATTAGGCGAATTATTTACAACTCCGACACTGAATGAAACCGTTTCTATACTATTCCCAGCCCACTAACTAAACTGAGAAATTCAAGCTTGTATAGAAGCTTTTATGGAATAGACTACAGGAGAACAGGTTTCTTTATGCAATGAGATAATATACTTATATACAAAAAAGTAATAAGAAATGAACGTAAAAAAATGTCGTAAGCGATTGGAGGTCTTCACTCTCCTATCAATCGAGATCTGATTGTCGATCGTATCAAGAAATTTTAACACCCGACGTGGTGACCTCATCAACGCTTAACATGTTAACCTGGAGAAACCATCACTAAAAACGTTCGAAAATATATTGGTTTTATCAAGACAAAAAATATAAATTTAGATTTCGGTCACAAAACAAGAAAATCTCTTGTAAATAGTGGACAAAGTTCATCTTGAATGAGTGACTTTTATGTCCGTGTAACTGGGGTAGCAGAAGAAAAGCGAGAACAACAGTAAGACCGTTGCCACTTTTAGTTTTGAGTTCTAATATGCGACAACTTAGGTTGCTTATTAGAGTGATTTCTACGAAAACATTAAGGGAGTTGCGATGCACCAATAGAAAATAACCTACGACAACTACTCTTTATATTATGACAACGCGATACTTTTCCCATCATCCAATCTTACCTAGCATTCTAATAAAATTATTCACTACTCGATGGCATCAATACAGATTGTGGTCCATCAAAGACACTTATCATTAAATGTAAACAATCTTTTCATCTCATTTCACATTAATTGTTTCGCATTTATCTGGTGAAGTAGCACACAATTATGAAGTATGCATCACGTGCACTACGGGTTCAGATAGCTCTCTTGGGAATAAGTAGCAAAGCTATTGAAAGTCAAGCACACCAACCCGAATAATACAACATATACAACACAAGACGTCCCAAAAAAACTTTTACAAAAGATTGAAAAAATATTAGAGCCAGGCAGGATAATATTAAAGTTTATCTTCTAAGAGTTTTTAAATGGGTTTAGAACCGATGCTGACTGATTTTGAAAATTACAACAAACTTAAAACTTTAACTAAAACTGCCCTACAGTCGACGAGTTGAAAGTAATGAGCCCAATAGCTCACAATCATCATCAATGTTGAGGAATCTCATGATTTTGTAGTGCATTATTTATTTCATGTGGAGTTTTATAACCATACTTAAACTAGGACTTCTAGTTGAAATTAGGCTATTTTAAAAGTAACTTAGTGAAAACCATAATGATTGATTGTGGATCATATTGTTTTATAACTATTGTAATTCACATGCGATTCTCAAAGTCGAACAATATACTGTATCTGATATAATTAGATCATTTGGATTCGGAAATCAAAGTGGCCTCAGCGACTATATCTAATAAAAGACACGCAAATAATTCATCCTTATTCGGTTTCCGTTTGAGAAACATTACCATACCAAACTGTGAATAACAAGAAAATGAAGAAATTATACATAATAAATGAAAATATGTGAAGGCAAAAGAATCTAACCTGATGTTATACGCTGTAAAGCACAGGAAAGATCCAAACCAAGATCGATCAGACAGTCAAACAATTTCGAACAAAGTCCATCATCCGTAGAACCCTGTTTTACTGATGTGCTGGTTTCTTTAGATAATCCCTTGTATTTGTTTCGAATAGATGAAAGTAACCACTTGCGGTCATCTTCGCTAAAGGACGTGTGAAGAATTGTTGCGATGAAAAGTTGACCAATCGACGTCTGTACTGCCGCTTCACGCAAAGGAACATGATTACCATCAATTCCTTTAATTATTGAATCACAATCAGTAGTAAGTGAAGATACAAATTTATTGCTGACCAGTTCTAGGTACTGTCTTTTAATGGACTGAAAATTATGTGAAATCACATCAGTATCTGGAAATGAATCACCGAACATATTCTTAGTACGGGTACTGGAATTAAATATATCCATTTCCAACTTGACTGGCGCAAAATCATGACTAATATATCGATAGGCTTCATTATTGTATTGTAGACCCGATAAAGAAGCAAGTTTTTTCAAAATGTCTAGTAGTTCATTCGTCGAAACCGATGTAGCGCGAAGTTTCTTAATATGGTCTGGAGTAGAAAGTGTAGCAGATTTTGTAATATGCAGATAATTTTAAAAATTCGATGATCACACAAGGTAATTATGCGTTGAAAAGTTTATTGATTTGAAAAAAACTCATTAGTTCAATTAAAAGAGAGGATATAACAAGACAAGCAACAGAAATAAAACAGCATATTTATTTTGGAAGTTAACTATATATGACAATATTGTTTAGACCTTATTAAAGGATCATTAGTATGAATTTAACAGATGTACAAAAAGGAATAAAATTCTTCATTAATTACCAATAGTGGCTGTGCTTTTTAAAAAGGGGTAATGATTTCGTACTTGTCGTGAATTAACTTCGCTTTGTGTATTCATTGCATTAAAAGAATATTTGGTTCACTTTAATATGAATTATTTTGGTTAAGAATAAATTAATATACTTGAAATATCCCAATGAGTAGAAAAATTAGATTTTCTGACGTTTCGTGACTTAGTGTAAGCCACTTCTTCAGAGAATAAATAACCAAATTAACATTAATCCAAGTTTAAATAGTACAGCGGAACAATCCAAGAATATTAGGTGATCAATCAAAAAACAGGTCTGAATAGATCAATGTCATGTCATTTCATTTCGTTCAAAGTGATTCATAAGGGATATGTATGTAATTTTGTGTGTATGTATGCATTATTAATGACGAAAAATGTGTGACCTTTGTAATGACAAAGGATAGAGTTTAATTTGTAATGTGTGTGAAATTGTAAATAATATTAGACTGGTTGACTAGGATAGATAGTCCAAGTGGGATGTATGGTAAGGCCTTCTTTTCTATTGAGGGCAGTGGGATTAAGCATTATATGGAAAGCTTCCGCTACTCTTCTTTCTTTGTGATTGGAAAAACCTTTCTGTAGTATTTTGATGTTTTTGAAATCAATTTGATGATTATTGAAAATGGCATGAACCGCTAATGCCGATTTAATTTGAAGTCTATCTAGTTCTACAGGATTATTAGGAGGTTTCTTTGTGTACCTAATATGCTCTTTGGCGCGAGTCATGATTTCGCCAGATGACTCTCCAATATAGAAGGCATCACAGTCGACACAACCTAATTTGTAGACGCAGTTCTGTGTAGACATGAATGGTATATTTTCTTTTAATCGAACTAAAGTATTTTGAAGAGTGTTCGTTGTTTTGTAATATACTTTAATTCTGTGTTGTTTTAAGATTCTTTGGAGTTCTTCAGTTGTGCCATGACGGTATGGTAAAACTGCAGTACCAATCCATGGCATTTCATTCGAATTATTGTTATTATTACGTGCTGAATTGTCTTGTTTTAATATGCTTCTGATAATCTTCATCGGAAAATTATTAAATTGTAAGATGCTAATTATATTCTTTTGTTCTTTTAGTTTGTCCTCTTCTGAAGTGATGATTTTATTGGCTCTTCTAAAACGATTTAAGGCTAACGAAATTTTAGCACTGAAAGGATGTGCTGAATGGAAGTCGATGTAACGATTAGAGTGTGTAGGCTTTCGGTAGATGGATACATTTAGAACTCCATTTATATTACTTTTCACTAAACAATCTAAGAACGGAAGCTCACCATGTTCATTTTCATTCGTGAATTTGATATGAGATGAAAGTGTATTTATCTGTTTTGAAAATGATCTTAGATGCGTCTTTTTTATCACTACAAATGTGTCATCTACATATCTAAGCCAAATTCGTGGTTTAATGTGGTTGGTGAAAATCTTTGATTCTATGTGTGTCATAAAAAGGTTGGCAACAATTGCGGACACAGGGGAACCCATCGCTACACCATTTGTTTGTCTGTATAGCGTTCCGTTGAAGGTGAATAGAGTTGAATTTAAGCAAAGTTTTAACGATCTCATGATTAAACTAATGCTTATCGGACATCTGTCCGACAAAGTAGTGTCATTTTCTAGTAAGCCACTAATAAATTCTAAGCAGTTATCAATCGGAATACTAGTATATAAAGATACGACATCAAAGCTTACCACGATTTCATTCTTCTCGATGATTAATTTCAATAGTTTTGATTTAAAGTCATACGTATCTTTAATCATATTATGTATGTCGAATTGTAGTGGCTTTAATATGCTGCTTAGATATTTAGATAAAGTATAAGTCGGTGTGTTGGTAAAGTCTACTATCGGTCTTAGAGGAATATTTGGTTTATGAATTTTCGGTAAACCATAAAATCGTGAAGTATTACATGATTTGGGATACAGAGCAAACCAAAGCGAAGCCCCAATGACTGGTTTTAGCTCTTTCAAAAGTTCACTTGTATCTGATTTGACGTTATTTTTAATCGTTTGAGAATTTAATGGATTGATCCTTTCATATGGTCCTGTTGCAAGATGTTCAAGAGCTTTATTAGTGTAGTCTGTTCTATTCATGACTACTGTTGTGTTGCCTTTGTCTGCTTTTGTGGTTATGATTGTTTTGTCCTTTTTAAGCGAAAGCAGGGCCTTGTATTCTTCGTTTGAGATGTTTGGTGTGAGGCGTTTTTGTTTCGTCAAGATGTGGGACGTCTTTTGACGTAATAAATGCGATTCTTTTTCTGGTAGTTGTGCGATTATTGGCTATCGTTAAAACTTTGCTTAAATTCAACTCTATTCACCTTCAACGGAACGCTATACAGACAAACAAATGGTGTAGCGATGGGTTCCCCTGTGTCCGCAATTGTTGCCAACCTTTTTATGACACACATAGAATCAAAGATTTTCACCAACCACATTAAACCACGAATTTGGCTTAGATATGTAGATGACACATTTGTAGTGATAAAAAAGACGCATCTAAGATCATTTTCAAAACAGATAAATACACTTTCATCTCATATCAAATTCACGAATGAAAATGAACATGGTGAGCTTCCGTTCTTAGATTGTTTAGTGAAAAGTAATATAAATGGAGTTCTAAATGTATCCATCTACCGAAAGCCTACACACTCTAATCGTTACATCGACTTCCATTCAGCACATCCTTTCAGTGCTAAAATTTCGTTAGCCTTAAATCGTTTTAGAAGAGCCAATAAAATCATCACTTCAGAAGAGGACAAACTAAAAGAACAAAAGAATATAATTAGCATCTTACAATTTAATAATTTTCCGATGAAGATTATCAGAAGCATATTAAAACAAGACAATTCAGCACGTAATAATAACAATAATTCGAATGAAATGCCATGGATTGGTACTGCAGTTTTACCATACCGTCATGGCACAACTGAAGAACTCCAAAGAATCTTAAAACAACACAGAATTAAAGTATATTACAAAACAACGAACACTCTTCAAAATACTTTAATTCGATTAAAAGAAAATATACCATTCATGTCTACACAGAACTGCGTCTACAAATTAGGTTGTGTCGACTGTGATGCCTTCTATATTGGAGAGTCATCTGGCGAAATCATGACTCGCGCCAAAGAGCATATTAGGTACACAAAGAAACCTCCTAATAATCCTGTAGAACTAGATAGACTTCAAATTAAATCGGCATTAGCGGTTCATGCCATTTTCAATAATCATCAAATTGATTTCAAAAACATCAAAATACTACAGAAAGGTTTTTCCAATCACAAAGAAAGAAGAGTAGCGGAAGCTTTCCATATAATGCTTAATCCCACTGCCCTCAATAGAAAAGAAGGCCTTACCATACATCCCACTTGGACTATCTATCCTAGTCAACCAGTCTAATATTATTTACAATTTCACACACATTACAAATTAAACTCTATCCTTTGTCATTACAAAGGTCACACATTTTTCGTCATTAATAATGCATACATACACACAAAATTACATACATATCCCTTATGAATCACTTTGAACGAAATGAAATGACATGACATTGATCTATTCAGACCTGTTTTTTGATTGATCACCTAATATTCTTGGATTGTTCCGCTGTACTATTTAAACTTGGATTAATGTTAATTTGGTTATTTATTCTCTGAAGAAGTGGCTTACACTAAGTCACGAAACGTCAGAAAATCTAATTTTTCTACTCATTGGGATATTACAAATATATTAATTTATTTATAACAATCCACCCAATGCTCAATTTATTCCAAATTTTCAAATCAAAACTTGGTAATGATACCTACATATTTTGGTTAAGGTTTGGATTTTATTCAAATCCGTTTCGTACTACTCATATGTAATTCATCCTCTCACTAGTGTTTATATTGTTTTTGTCTACTGTTTTACTCTTTTAATCCGTTTACAATGGTAGGCTGCACCTATAAATAAGGACAGCAAAATTCTTTCTTCCCTGTGGACAAAGGAATGCAATGTGATGTGTAAAAACTGGTCCCGCAAGATGTATACCAGTTAAAGTCCCACTCCATACAAAAGATGATCAAAGTTTTGGTTGCATTGGCTTTGTATATTTGCTGTTCGAGTAGGACGTTACTTATTGAGCAGGCGATGAGCCTTCTGGATTTGGCCTGCAAGAATGTTGACGTTGGTAAAACGAGTACTGACAGCGAATAATGTGTCAGTATAGTACGTGCTGTTACAGGACGAGCCAAACACTTGACTAGGAATCATGGAAAAGGAAAATCTTCCGTGGGACAAACAAACAGTGAAATACAACAGAGTATTGAAGGTGATGATTCTAAAGTGATACTTGAAGACCCAGATAAAACCACCACCATTCCAATTGGTAATGATGTGGCTATTCTCAGTGATTGGAAATAAACGGTCGTGCGAAAACAAACAATAAGAAGAAAAGAAGTCCCAAACACTATCCATCTGATTGATAAATCTTTCCGTCAGTCAGCTACACTGAAGGATTATGCACATATATGCATCAGTTCAAGTCTAAACATGTATTCCAGAACGAGTAGCAGTCATCTATCGAGCCTCTCCAATGATGACTGATGACAATATAGTCTATTTGAGTCCATCGTAGGTTTGGGGCAAGGGGTCGCTATGTTAGACGCCTCTCCTTATGCTCAAAATTATTGCTTGCAAAAAACAAACGATTGTCTGAGCACAGTTGCAACAGACGGTCATCATTCTGTTCGCTTAGCCGGAATACCAGAATACCTACCTAAGTGACTTTCTGTTTGGTTTAAGCTACCTGTTTGAGCATTAAAGTTACCTGCTACGAGTACCATGTCCAGGCGTTGAGCTTTTTGAAGAAGATTAGAAAACTTTCGACAAAACTCATTTTTCACTTCATCCGGGCTACAGTCAGTGGGAGCGTAGGCAGAAATAACGAAAACGAAACGTGTATCCCTATACTTAAGAGTTTTCAGGGAGCCGTTTAGCCGAACAGCATATAGGCGACCTTTGATAGGGATCCATTCTAAAAGTCCCTGTTCTGCTCTCATACTTAGTGCTATCCCTAAATCTGCCAATCCACGAGAACTTGCCGTTGGGTCTCCAGACAAACGGAGGATATATCTAGTCAGCTCTCCATTTTGGCGAAGCGAGGTCAAGTGAATGACCACACTAGGATCCTGTATGCGTATTTCGGAGACACAGCATCAATCAGTGGTACAAGATTCTAGGGTCTTAGCCAAGGAGGACTGCTGGTTGACTTGACATAGGGTGCGTAAGTTGAAGGCTCCAATGTGTAGTTTGGAGCAAGGCTTCAGTAGACTCGGGACAGTGGAGGAGATTTGTAGCTCAGGTGGGTGATTCAGCTCAGAGAATAAACTCGGGACAGTGTTTCGCGAACTAGATTCGCTGACCATGGTGACACTTGAAGAGGAAGCCAAAGAAAAAGAATAGAGTTGAAAGTCAATGTAAGACGAATAACGGGAATTGAAGAAGGAAATTGGTTATCAATTGGTCTTGAGTGCTGTTGGAGGTACGAGGGCAATTATCACCTCCCGGTAGCCCACATCATGAAAAAGTTCTTCTAGAGGTACCTGAATAAAAAGTGGGTGAAGGAGTCTTCATGACCTGAGAGCGTGACTGCAGTGCCCAAGGGACAACTGCTTGAGGCCGGTCACACACGACCTTTTTGTGAGTAATTTCAGTGTTAGTTCTCTACTTGTTAAGACCTTACTGATAGAGACGGGAATCCGTGGGATAAAGCGAGGTGCGCATTTTTAGGGTCGACCTTTTCTAACCTCCACCCCTCCTGTGGGAAGGCAGCATCGCTGTTATGCTGGTTGTTTGAAGGAAACATCTTACTGCTATCACACCTCTGTAGAGTCAGCAGTACAAATTCGCCCTCGGACCTTGAGTTTGCTGCTCTTAGTCTTACCGCTCTTCAACCGACCTGCCTGGCATGAATGGACCTTGAGGAATGACTGTTCCAGCCAGTATAGCTCGACTGGTTCATTGTGGTAGGCAAGCCCGACCACCAAGTAGAGGTAGCAGCAACGGTTGGGGTTCAGTTACGTCCTCATTTATATCATTTTTAGCACCATACAGACATATATACGTGTTTTAAGTATAAGGCGGGTATGATAGAACGAATTCAACGGCGAGGGAACAAAATAATAAAAGGTTTCACTGTCGTATCTTATGAAAACAAACTGGCACACTTCAACCTATCTCCGTTATATCACCGCAGGTTACCGGGTGATCTAATGCTGTTACATCGTATACTGGACAATGGTCCAGAAGACATTCTAAGAAAGTTAAAGAACCGAAATCAAACTTTTTACACTTGCAGTTGTTTCTCGCCCCGAGTAGTGAATTACTGGAATCCTATACCAGAACACGTAATATCAGCACATTCTGTTAATACATTCAAAGCGGGACTAGACCTCCACAGTGTTACAAGTTGCAAGAATTTGTATAGGTCGACAGACGTATCCTTATTATTGAATACTGGAAAGCCACTATTAAGAATAATATAAGTGTATCTACATGTATTCGTACATACGCAAGCTTGAGATAACCGTATAGCGAAGGTGTTTATCAAAAAATATGGAAGGCTATCACTAATTACATACCATGATATAAGATGAAGCTTGTTGCCCAAATTTACAGCTGGATTAGGACACAAATGGACTCAATTCTATACTAATAGGCCATGATGACACTAAATACAAAGTGAGTGTGGACTGTATATACAGAAAGAGATACCTATAAACCAAATTACATGACTTTCAAGCTAAGTATTTAAATATTAACCAAAATACTAATCATGAACTTGAAGAAAAATACACAAACCACCACAAAACCACACTTAACACATCAGCGCGACCTACCCGAGTCGTTGAAATTTATGAACACTTGATCAAGATCTTCCTTTGACTCTATTACGGTATTATTTAACCACTGTTGTGCAGCACAACGATAGCCTTCATCGCATTGCGAAAGAAGCACCAATGCAATTAAAAACTTCTTGTGACTGTTGACACATGAAAGTCGGGAAAAATAATATAACTCCTGTGCATTCAACAGTAAATTTACATCATCCCTTACATTAATACCAAACGCTTGTTCTTCTGTAACGTAAAGTTCATCCTCTGATTTCCCACCTAAACCACTATCACAGCCGTCACCCAACTCCAGATTGTTATCCAGACAAATCGTGGGAATACTAGTGACGTTACATTGCGAAACAGACGCTTTCGCCGATGACATCAAGGAATACTACTCATTACAAAATTCGATCGGAAACTGTAACGTTCAATTATAAAATATCCTCGACTTGGACCTTAGTCTTTTCAATATTCAAACTTTGACGACCAGAAGTACGAAATCAGAATACTAGTCAATAGTTGGAACGATCGAAGAATAGCACCAACCATTTTATTCACTACAAAAAACGAGCAAATGTAGAGGTAAATAAATCCCCAAAACCAATAGCTCTGCAAGTCCGACCAATAACGACGGTGATGCCGCTAACCTTTTGGCTGAACATTAAGTTTGATAGACTGACTTAGCTCAAGGCGCTCAATCACGCATCCACACCAGATCACGAGTTGTTACTCTGTACTCCACTTCTGCTACAACCACTAACGAGCTTAGATTAGTCACTCCTCGATATTCTATCAAATATATCTTCGAGCCTCTTCGCTTCTGACCTCTGATTTCACTGGGTTGGTTATTTTGGATTATAAAAGATGTTACTAGTTGAAATGTTGTCAAACTCCGAAAACTTATGGCATCTTCATATTGTGTCAGAATTATTGATGGAAACTACTAATTTTATAAGTTTATGAATAATGAATCCCACAACTCATTTCTCTTTCGCGCACTGTTTAAAAAGGACAGTGGTATTTTTCCTCGTTGAGTAAATTCTATTGTTTTGATCGTTATCAACGTATCAAGACTACTGTTTTATACTTTGATTGAATTTCCCTCAGTTAAATTATTCGACTAGAGTATCATTTTTGGTATCCTAAATAGTTTTATCGTCCGTGCTCCAAAGTACCTTGTTTTTCTATTATACCTGTTAGTACTTTGGTCCTAACTATTTATAGTTTTCTCTGCTTTTAGTCAAAACTCACTTTCTCATTCTAAAATGACTGGAAGATGAAACAAAAGCATTTGCCACCGCCCAGGATGTCGATATCCCGTTGACAGCGGCATGCAGTGCGATGAGTGCAAAGGTTGGTACCACGATGTTTGCACGAATCTAACACCTGCAGCTTTCAAGCGGTTCAGTAAAAATGGGTGCGTATGGCTATGTCAACAGTGCTGTTTGGATGCAAATAGCCTGTTAACCGAGGCCATCTCCATAGTAAATGCCGCGAAAAAGTGTTTCGGCAAGCGCAGTCGGGACACATCAGTCAGAACTCAATTTGTTGACACGAAGATTGACATAAGGCAGGCCCATATGAATCCAAAAAATGCTGACCCACACTCTACTAAGGAGGAAGAACATCCTCCAAAGAGGTCTATCACAACCAAAAACTGGCGCAAAAAAGTCTCTTCTGTCCCTCGCAATAAAAATGGTACCCAGAAGGGAACTTCCGGAAGCCGAAACCGCAAGGCTCGATCGGTTTCCAGCGCGAAAGATGACCCAACCTCCTAAGTCGTCCTGAAGCTTCCGGAATCCCACAGTACGCCTGACGCGACTGTGGTTACTACTCCAAAGAACGTTGGCAATTGGGTACGGGTCGTAAGAAAAAAACGGCAAAATGACGTGAAAGGGAATCCTCCCCCCACCAAAAGGGTCGACAAGCCGAGGTCTGATCTTGCAGTTTTAAGCTTTGACTTCCATATAACTGTCGATCACGAGTACGCTTCAGCTCAATCCAGACCTAACGTCTGGAAAGCAAACATACCAGACATCATGAAATCAGCATCATTAGTAGATTGGAAATTAGACCCAGAGTCATCAGTCGAAACGGCTTGGGACGTATTCCGGAATTTATATTTCAAAGTTACCACCCTCCACATCCCTTGGACTACACCTAAGAGACCGAGAAACTCCCCACCGTGGTTCAGTAGGGAGGTTCGCATCCTTCTCCGTAAAAGAAGGAAAATGTGGGACAGATTTAGGTTACTGGGGACTGACGAGGCGAAATCTCAGTATCAAAAGGCTCGAAATACCTGTGCCTCGACCCTCCGTAAGGCCAGAAAGCTGTACGAAGAGAAAATCGTTAGGGAATCCATAGAATGCCCTAAACGCTTGTATTCGTATATAAACCAAAGGACAAAAAGAAGAAGAAATGTTCCTTCACTATGGGGAGACAGTACTGCCACATCACTAGTGGAGGATGACTTTGGCAAAGCTCAAGTATTCTCTAAATACTTTAGCGATGTATACACCATAGAAACACCCTTCTCACCAGTCCATGAAAATCCACCCACACAAGCACTGGACAGCGTAACCATTAAAGAACTCGATGTCTTTGGTCTGCTAGTTAAGCTTGACATAGGTAAATCCACTGGACCCGATGAACTGCATCCTAGGTTATTAAAGGAATTAGCTAACTTTGTTGCGAACCCTTTAAGTGTATGTTTTAATCTGTCCGTAGCCCAGGGTCGTCTACCAAAAGACTGGAAGAACGCCATAGTAAGTCCAGTCTTCAAAACAGGTTCAAAACATAAGCCTGAGAATTACCGACCAATTAGCCTAACTAGTGTGGTTGTTAAAATCTTAGAAAAGATTATTCGGAAGGAACTGTTAAAGTATCTCGATGAAAACCGGATCCTCTACGAAAAGCAGCATGGTTTTAGAACAGGTTACTCTTGTCTCACAAACTTATTAGTCGCTCGTGAAAGCTGGTGCGCTCTTAAGGACCAAAAATTACCTATAGACGTAGCTTACATCGATTTCAGCAAAGCTTTCGACAAAGTTCCGCATAACCGGCTGTTATATAAGCTAAGGAATGTCGGGATTGAAGGCAATCTATTGATGTGGATAAAAGACTTCCTAGTTGGGCGTCAACAAAGAGTAAGGGTGAACTCCAAGTTGTCTAGCTGGGAAACTGTGCTTAGTGGAGTCCCCCAGGGTACAGTTTTGGGGCCAGTGTTATTCCTCCTGTACGTAAATGACCTCCATCGTCTACTATCGTCATCGGTCTTACTCTGTGCTGATGATGTCAAGATATGGAAAGCAATACAAAGCAAGGGCGATAGCTTAGAACTCCAAAATGACCTGGAGAGGTTATCTGAATGGTCCCAAACCTGGCAATTGCCGATAAACACTTCCAAGTGTATTGTGATGCATATTGGCCACCAGGGTACAGATACATACACGATGAATAACACTGAGTTACCTATTGTTCAGGCACACAATGACTTAGGCGTCATCGTTAGTCAAGACTTAAAGACTACTGCACACTGCCGTGCAATAGCCGCCAAAGGTTTTAGGACTTTATGGTCCATACGCAGGGCTTTTAGGCATCTCGACGCTAAAACGTTTCTGACTTTGTATACAGTGTTCGTACGTCCTAAACTTGAGTACTGTATACAAGCAGCTAGCACCTGCCTAAAAAAGACCGTGAACTCTTGGAAAGGGTTCAGAGAACAGCAACTAGGCTGATTCCCGGAATAGCGAAGCTCCTGTATGGTACTAGACTGACCAAGCTTAACCTATTCCCGCTGTCATATAGAAGAATCAGAGGCGACTTGATTACAGTTTTCATATTGCTTAATGACAAATTTGCACCTGATATGCCCTCATTTTTCTTGTCTTCCAAAACAGAAAATCTACGAGGACACTCCAAAAAAGTTCACAAGCCCAGAACGAATTACTTGTCAGCTGACTACCGACTTTCCCATCGAATAATCAACGAGTGGAATTCATTACCTCAGCACGTGGTTGAGGCTCCATCCGTCGACTCCTTCAAAAGAAATTTGGATCAGCTGAGAGACCATCATTGCCAGGACTAACACAGGCCATCAAGCCTCCTGTCCTTTCCAAACTGAAACTGAAACTAACTAGTCCGAAATGTGAAAGGGTTTCCATGCACTTTCGTGCGAGCTCTTTAACGCTCAACCCTAAATGTATGTCCTAAGTGCAATTTATAACTAAAATGAACAAGTGACCTGTTAGAGTGAATAGAATTATAAAGGTGGCATCAGTCAGTAAAGTCACTAACTTCGGGTTTGAGTCATGTTGGTAGATTCAGACTACTTGGTTTGCGTCCGCGCGACTATCGCGACCAATGGTTGCAGAGTCTGAATGACATAGCTCAGAATCGATCACAATGGCGTAGGTGTATGCACTCTTTATCTTCCCTCAAACCGTGAGATTAAAATTGTTTTATACCTTTTCTTCTACGAACTAACTCTCCCTGTATTATATATTTATATGAAATCCTTTTTTATAAACTACTACCACCGCTGAAGTAACTGCTTCTACTAATTTGGTGTTCATCTTGTTGTGCTGATGAGGTGTAGCAACTTGAAACGATGCATATATGTGCTTGGTTCTACGTTGTAGATGACTGACCGATATGATCCTTCTGTACTGTAGAAACTTCTAGACGAACTGAGTAGAGTTTACCTATTGGTTCGACTTCCTTTCTAGTTACTCGTCTTTGAAATCTTTACAGGTTAAAAGTATCGTTTTCGAAACAAGGGGACAAAGCTGAAGGTTTTTCTAAACATTTTGTTTGTATCAGGCTCTTTATGGATGAGAACAAGTCAATCAATCTGTGATATTGAGATTGTTCTCCTACACTGACCATTCAGACTCATGTTTCTAATTTTTGTGCTGGATTAACTATTCTACTAAGACAACCTTTAACATGCTAACTCGGACTTTTACATGAAAACTGTGTGGCAGGCATCGGATGATGAAAAAAACAGACTGTGAAGGATATAGTTGCTATTTTACTGAACACTCTACTCTCTATATGCACTCTCTGTTCTTGCTCATTCCAACCTTGACTTCCCTCTTTAATTGGAATCCACTCCACCTTGATAAATATAACAACTCATTGTTCGTTATTACTGCATTCTCTCCTCTAGAGCCCCTAATCACAGTTCACTCTTGCAACATGAGCTAGTATCAATTTAAACTATTAATTTATCATACCTCCATCTGTTCCACTAATAAACGTTAAGCATTGGTTATCGTTCACATCCAAATGCCTTGCTGCTACTCGGTTTCTTTTTCTTTTTTTCTTCTCTTCAGAACCTTACTCTGAGGGTGAAGCTATGTAACTTCTGACATCTGGAACAAGCTGGAACAAGCTTTCCCAAGGTCATAGTTCGAACCAGGCGTTCCACAAGCCTACTTTATAACAACTATAAACTTAAAAAGCTGCATTACATAAATACTTAGCACGACTGAAGCCTTAATACACTTTTTGTCGAGATTGGATCTGGTATGTAGCATGAACGCCATTCCCCTTTGGAAACTATTCTTATGAAAACACATTATATATGAACGAATGAACTGCTATCAACTTTTATAGATTATAATTACTAAACAACCTTGCTTGGGATGCATACTATGAACCAGTATATGTTGTAAATTGTAGATCATACCTGTAAAAATGGCGTGTACCTGCTATTGCAGAAATATATTATCATTATTATTATTATTAAATGAGGTCTTAGGCAATCACTATGAGCAGTTTTCAACAACCCCGGAGACAGACTACCAAATGTCCTGGAAAGTATTTCATCTTGTGTTCTACATACCCTGTTAATGTATAACGTGATAATACCGCCAGTTAGAGAGCAGTGATTTATCGATCGGACCAATGATACACGAAACTCGTACGAGCAGTCTAGAGTACTTGTCGGTCCTGTTTTCTGCCTAGCCCAACCAGTTAAGTCCACAAACACCAATAACAGCCTCTGAAATGTGAATCATTTATTTCAGGCATACTGGGTTTACATTATAAAACAGACAGACCACATCGTACCATAAAATAGGAAACAACACTTGTACAAGACTTAGCAAAATGTGGCTATGAATAAGGGAGATAGTGATTGATTGATAGAGTATAATTCAAGAATGATAAATCGTATAATAATAGTTCATATGTCAAAATAAAACTCATCGTAAGAGGGACATGAATATGAATAGTTCAACTGTCTAATACCTATACGATAAAACTATGTGTATCATATCTCTCCATAAATAGTTCTCAGAAGTTACCCTTCATAATTCTCTTCGGGATATAACATGAAGAAACCCATAACTGAGCAATTAATATTATTATTATTAATGGCTTCATTCAATAATATAATCTGATGCAATATAGTATTTTCAGCAGAAGTTATTTCAACATTTTTTACCAAAACAAAAAACAAAAAAAACGAAGAAAAAACAGAAAAAAATGAAAAAAAGGTTCAAAAAAATCTGAGCAAGACTTATTGGTTGCACATTATCAATAGGAAGAGACATCTGGTGCATCACAAAAGTAATATGTAGTTCTTTTTCAATGATAGACAGTATGATAACGTAATCGCTCAGATATCATGAAGTGAAAGGAATGTCACTAGCGTTCAGTCACGCATCTTATTAAGGGATTCCTTGGGAGACTATGAATTAGCAAGACCAGATATCTCCCTCAGGATCATCGAATCGTCTGCTCAATGGAGAATTTGAAAGTGAAGGGAGTTAGGAGTTGCAATAGTGAGCAATAAGAAAAGGAATAGCCCAGTGATTGAATCTTATGGCTTACATTTGGAGAACTCACTTAGTAAAGGTCCCGATTTCGTAATTTTGTTCGGAAAATTTGAATTTTATGTTTTCGCCTCAAGAAACGCCTGATTGACCTACAGCTTACATTTCCCACTCGGAAATCCTTGACTGTTACTGGTTGATGGATGTTTTTGGCATGCTTTTTTGTGGCTTTCCTAAGGGCGTTTCTATCATTGTATAAATAAGCTTGGGTTGTGTGCTTAGTGACCTCGTATTTTCCGGGCGCTTATAGAATGCATTCTCTATGCCTCATCAAGACTTCTTGATCTACTTAGGGGGACTGGGGACGTCGGATTAGCATAGCTTATCGTATCACTGTGTATTTGACCTTCGTTCCGTTTACCGGGTAAGGTGAACTAGTAATAGCATTGAGCACAGCACATCCCACTTTTCGTCTGGAACTAATCTGATAGTGTAGATGAAACTCTGGCAGATTTTAATCTCCCGTTTAGGTAATTTGAGTGCAACGTAATTAGACACACACTTCTTCCCACAGACTTTGGCTTCCAGAACCTGATGTGATGGTTGACGCTGTCGAATGACTTGAGGCAACTGGAAGGTTAGTATTCATAGGATGGTTGTGTTTCAGTCTGACGGTGTGGATATTCCAGGCAGTCAACATGTCTGTGTGACGTGACATGAATAGAAGAAAGCCATGTGAGCCAGAAACTAAAAGGCTATGAAGTAGATAATCGATGTTGGTTAATTTGAAACTATTTCCGAAACTTATTCCGTACACATATTCAAAACTTCAGTTCTGATATCTCGTCGGTCAAAAGATTTGTGTACATCTAAGCTTTTCGGGATTCCCTCGATTTTTAATGGCTCAAACTACACTATTGTCAAATAGCTATGGGGATGATTGTGACAGTAGTATTGAAATGTGGATATGTTAGAATGCGATTAGAGAGACCGAAATTTTTCCTCTAGTAACCTTACAACATTACAACAGCCTGGTTTTACGGATCAATAAATGACCGCAAACATCCTATTAATGTCAAGTTATTCAAGTATTCATTCACCTCATCTTGTATGGGCACTATATTTCCTATTATTTCATACTGAGTGTTGGAAGAGTTACTCTGTTTGAAATTGATAACCTCAAACTACAACTGTTCCTCTTCACAATGTAAGTAAAGACCTTTTCTTTACTAATCTGGTTTCTTTTATTGATAGAACGAGGAGTGCTTACCGTTACGAAAACCTCTTGATTAGTCCTCACAAAGCTTAGAAATTTTGTCGTAGTTGGATTAGCTAGGCCAGCACACTCTTTCAAGCTGTGAACCAGTAGCGTAGTTGTCAGTTTTGAGAAAGCCTTTTTACTTAGTACATTTTGTTGAATCCATTTTGCAAGTGAAAATCCCTCCGTGCTTACATTTGTGATTTCTTCCTTACATGTTCTTTATTGTATATGTTGTTAACATTTTTGATGCTAATTAAGACTGCAACGTTCAATCTTCTTGGTTTTACTATCGTTTTTTATTGAGTCTCTATGTTCCTTACTGAACTGTATCTAGTTTGTTTTAATTGCTACTATTCTGGCATCTGCCATATTGACTGCTCGCTATTTGATTGTGCGGTTTGATTTTAACTGGGATCGTGCATTGTTGGTTGTAATTTGGAGCACTTTCCCAGAAATTGAAACACTTTGTGTTATAAAATAGCCGCTGAAACGAAATCTCACTTGATCTATCCAGAAAGGATAGAATAACGCTTACCTTTTGGTGTTTTTGATTGAATATTTTGGTATCAATTGTTGGTTGAATAACGGGGTGATAATATTCGTTTAGAACCGTGTTACCCAAAATACCTTGTTTTGATTTAGACTGGGGCACGAGTGTATAAAACAATTCCTCGGTTATTCGGCCACATCCAGACCTATTGGAATCTAGGTTTGCATTTTACTCATTTATCATGTACATTATTTTTGGATGAGCAGTATAATAAGAGGGCATGATCGCTTTGCTCAAGAGGACCCAACACCAGTAAGTTCGTAACTTTCAATTAATGGTTGATGAAAATGTTATCCAGCCCAGAAAATAATTTTTTGTCTTCAGTGATTGCATTGAGCTACATGTTGTTACATCCGAATTCTCCTATAAAATCTCCGACTTCCATAATAGGTTGGGAATTATTGTTTTGAGAACACTGAAGAACAGAAGTTTGTAGACTTATTATTATTGAAAAACACTAAATTGATGCACTTTGAATACTAATTTCATGATATCAGCAGGAAGCGCTATACGGCCATAAAAAAGTTTGCACTCAGAATGTGTATTTAATAGAACACTGAACATGGTGAAAAGGATTTCATTTTTTAATGATGATCAACAAAGAATTCCTTTGTGAGATCCATTTTGAAGGTTTCGTGTGTGAAAATCTCTCCATGCATACATTTGCAACTCGATCTGGACGGTTTCTTTAGTTGTACATTTTTGTTAGTCTTTTGATGCCATTTGAGATTGTAATGTTTCATTTCATAATAGTTTTAGCATTTTCTCTTCCGCTTTCACTGAGTTTATATGTTTCTTCCTGAACTGTATCTACGTTGTTTTAGTTGATATTTAACCTTGGCGGCAGCCATATTGATTGTTCCCTCTTTGATTGTGTTGCTTGATTTGACTGGGATCGTGCATTTTGCTTGTGAACCGAAGCACTTTCCCAGGATTGGAAAGACTTTGTGTCATAAAGCAACCAACGAATTTTTTGCTTGATCTATCCGGAAAGGATGGAATGACACTTGTGTTTTGGTGTGTTCAGTAATTTTATTATATTTCTTATCAATTTGTCTGTTTATCGTAATTTACATAGATTATTGTGGGAACAATTATTGGTTGAATAACTGAGAGGTAATATTTGTTCAGGTATAATTGTACATGGAAGACACATCATTGCCTACATTAACTCATCGTATCTTGACAAATAACATTTTGATATTTAGTACTTCTGAAGTACACATTTGACCTGTGGATAGAATAATACATTTAATATGCATGGTTATAAGTTACATGTAATGACAACGTCTGTAGGGCTGAGCTATGCCATTCGACTAAATGAATGTCCCAACATTCATCATTGCTGAACTTCTCCAAATGTTACATGCTGAATATAAATCGTTCCGACAATTACATGCTCGGATTCGAAAATCGTATAGTTAGTAACCAATGCCTCTACAAGTCTACGATAAAAGTTGACTAAACTTGGCACGACGCCTTATCTAATGATGTCCATCTCTTCCTTGATTAATTCAATCCTTTCTGGGCTAAATAGGTGTAAATAGGTCTAGTGTAAATCCCTTCAGTAAGTGATCTGCGTCAAGGAAGATTTGAACAGGTGATTCAATGTTATTCAAGTATGATCACAGTTTCACCAATATTGTGATCATGGAGACAGTGTGTACATGTTAAGGGGGCTAGTACTTACTGATAGAAACTTCAAAACTTACGTTTATATAAACTTTACATTTTGCGGTAGGTGAATTTGTTAACGTAGAGTGCTCGAAACACATACCACTGTTTTCCATAGTTGTTCTCAAGATTTTCTAACTTTTAGCTTTGCTTTAAAGGGTTAACAAATCACTTGTTACTCGTGATTTGAGTCTGGATGATAAGAGAGAGTTTTTTTATTGTCAACGTACTGGATTCTTGTTATGAAGTTTTTCTGTTTGAAAGTTTGGGCAAATCAGCCTGGAGAATAATAAGAAGTTAATTGTAGAAAGTGAGTTCAAACACATTGGATACAGCATTAGTTATCAGTATACTATTGACGGCTCATCCCTTTCATACGTTCGGAAACATAAATAAAACGCTCTAACCTGTTCCTCGTGTCGCACCGTAGAGTGCGAGGTGACATTATATTGGCATTTCGTATGTTTTATTATGAATTTGGTGTTAATATGTCTTATCTTTTTGCTACTTCTAGCACTGATAATCTCCGAGGTCAAAGGAAGAAGGTTCACAAACAGCGATCTAATAAACTTAAAGTGGGGTTCCATATTTCTCATTTAGTGTTCAATGACTGTAACGCCTAACCCGAACAAGAGGTATCAGTCCCATCGGCGAACATCTTCAAAGAGAAGCTGAACCTTCATTGGAAGGCAAACAGCCAGGATTAACACAGGTCCATCAACTTGTTATCCTTATTACTGAAGACTGACACATCAACTTTTTTCCAAAAGATTCTACTGAAATTCCAGTTCTATTATTTCTGTTGAACAGTTCCGTAGTTTACTGATTTCGACCACATAAGATTTCGACCAGAATTTTATGCAAGCTTTTTCATTTTTAGTCCTAAATTGGTGTTCTGTTAAGTGGCACTTCTGACTACGACTAATTGATGATCTGAAGAAATTTTATAATGTATCGTGAAATCATCGACAGATTTACCTTTTGGTAAATTTAGATTTATTCTGAGGCTTCATTATGTGTTGGTGTAGTTACTTTAGCGCCGTGTGCAGAAGGATCTGGTGAAGAGAAGGACGAGAAAAAATATGGTTTGATAATCCAGTAAGAATGTAGGACCCACTTACAGATTTTGAGGAAAGAAGTCTGCAAGATAGCAGTTACACAGTTGTAAGATTGAAAAAGGTAATAATGAAACATATAAGTTGACAAAGTGAGGTCCCGTGTGGTTTACACCAAAAGTAGGGGAGATCAATAAATTTGAATTAACGGTACTCAGGAATTAGGAATTCATCAAAGACAAGATCTAAAATGCTAACTTCCAATCTTATCCCGAATATTTTTAAAGTTAATCAATAGCTTACAGGCAAATCGGGTTTAAACACTTTATTTCTTTTGTCTATTAATTATATCTTTGAACGTGCTGAATAGTGAATACATTTGAGTAGTGGATTTTCAGTTATGGTATCTACAAGTCAAGGTCACCGATGTTTTCCAAAAAGCAGTCTAATGAGTCGCGGCGGTTGCTCGAGAAAAAAATGTACCTCGTAGGTTAAAACTAAATGTTATGCATAATGAAAAAAATTAATTAAAGCTGATGACATTGTTTTTAATATAAATGGTTTATCAATGTAGCTCAAGCAACAAATAAAAGGCAAATGAAGACGAATAAAGGGAAAATAAGGAGTGCGTTCCGCTAAAATATAAGGGAAAATCGCGCAGAAATGATGTGGAATTATTCTCTTTTCGTCGCTATTTGTCTGGAATGCCGCTGAATTATCTACCTTTCCCCTAGTCCTAAGCTCCATATATATTCACCATTTTTTCCATTGTAAAGCACGATGACTGCTATTAAATACTTTAAAAAATGATACGTGAATAAAGATATCTATTTATGGAAAATAACATCACAGTTTATAAGGAGATCAACAACAGACAAATGCTCGTTACATATTTTGATTGTAGGTTCAATGCCCTACTGTCATTTACGAAGGTCTTCAAAAGAAGATATAGGTAATAGCTTATTATCTTAGAATATGCACTCACTAGTAAGTGCATATGATATCGAACAGGTCCTCACGAATAATGCTTCATTAGTTCCAACGCGTCACATGCAGTCTTCAGTAATAAGGATAGGAGGTCTAGTGACCTATTTTAATCCTTGCAGTTTGTTACACTGTGGAGGTCCAATCTCGTCTTGAATATATCAACAGAAGGTGCTGATATTACGTGTTCTGGTAGGGAATTCCAGTAATTCAGTACTCGGTGCGAGAAACGAAAACTCCAGACGTAGACGATTTGATCTCGGTTTTTGGACTTTCTTTGAATGTCCTCTCAAATGCTCAGCCCTAGACGGGAGGAAAAGATAGGACATGTTAATACCAAGGTCATCGTTCAGGATACGATATGCCAATATTAGATCACCCCGTATTCGCTGGTAAGATAACAGAAATAAGTTGAGGTGTCTCAGTCTGTCTTCATAAGATAGGCTAGATAAGCCTTTTACCATTTTTGTCCCGCGGCGTTGGAATCGTTCCAACATATCCGCCTCATATTTGAAACAAGGACTCACTGCTTGAATCCCATATTCCAAATGTGGCCGTACGAAAGTTGGGTATAATAATCTAAACATTTCCCCATCCAGATACCGGAAAGATCTTCGAATAGACCATAATGCCCTATAGCCTTTTGCAGCAGCAGCCTTACAGTGACTGGTTGTTTTGAGATCATTACTTAGTATGACTCCTAAATCTTTATAGTTTCTTACTTTGGGCAACACTAGTCCACATAATGTGTAGTGATACGAATCATCGTAGTTATTTAATTGCACCACAACACTTTTATTAGGGTTTACTTCTAGTTACCACCCATTCATCCATGCAACTAGTGAGTTAAGATCTTCCTGTAAAACTATTCTGTCTGATCTACTATATATGGGTCTCCAAATCTTAATGTCATCGGCGAATAGTAGGACGGATGACTTAGCTATAGCTGGTAATTCATTTATATAAAATAAAAAGAGAAGAGGACCTAAAATCGTGCCTTGGGGGACGCCACTTTTTACTGGTTCCCACGATGAGAGAGCCCCATTTACTCTTACCCGTTGTCTCCTTTCATGAAGAAAGTCACTTAGCCAGTCTATGTCTGCATAATGAATTCCAAAACTTTCTAGTTTCAATTTAAGACTAGAATGGGAAACCTTATCAAAGGCTTTACTTAGATCTATGAAAATGACATCTACAGGAATATTGCGATCTTTTGCCTCAGCCCAATCTTCACTTGCAATGAGAAGATTTGTCAAACATGATAGACCTTTTCGAAAACCATGTTGTTCCTTTGACAAAAGATCATGTCTTTCCACGTAGTTTATAACAGCCATCCTAATAATTTTTTCCATTAGTTTTACAACTGCACTAGTTAAGCTGACGGGTCGGTAGTTACTAACTAAATCCCTACCCCCAGTCTTATACACCGGACTGATTATTGCGTCCTTCCAGTCTCTGGGCAATCTGGAGTAAGTCAGTAAGTCAGTACATTATGAGGAAAAGAGGTGAAACTATAATTTATGAACGACCTTTGAGCGAAGCTGAGTAAATTAAGATAATTAGAATGTGTTTGTCACAATGATTGACGGTAATGAAGGAGTGAAAATGAAATGAAGTGATATCAGAAACAATGGTAAATAAAACCATGAGGATATGAAACATAAGTAAATAAAGAAGGGGATATTTCCAAACACGAAATTAAAAATAAAAATAATAGTAACGATAATAATAGTTCAAGGCCAATGTCATGATAACGATAAGATGTAATTCTTTTGTATTCACAGTTCATTGTTTGTAAGAGCTTCTGCTGATTTAAGGAGTTGAATGCAAAGAAATCTAGGTAGCTTTGGACGAATTGTGTAGACAACCTAAAAATCAACCTGTGGATCGGTAGATTGATTAGGGTCGATTAGGTGTTCAAGAATGTAACTAACTGCTTCTCTCACCCTTGTAGAACCACATTGAGACATGTTCTCGTTTTTGAACTGAAAGCAAGCGCTGACAACGGTTTATGTACCTTGCTCTACAAGAGCAGGTAAACTGGTAAATGCACATGAAGGCGAACAGATGGGGAAGCTTATCCTTTACCAATGCAGAGAACAGGTTCTTAATAGTGAACGTTACTCTCAGCTTTGCTGCAAAGAACTTCCTTTTTATCGCTGCCGTTAGCCGATTTTTAATTACAAGCTCCTTACAATTCATTGAAGCACGTCAGTCTACTCCGGATGACCGCGACTTTGACCAGAAACGAAGATTGATGTGTAACGGGATTGTACGAGGTTTGCATAAGGACCGGAAAGCCTGGTGGTTGGGGCGTGCTACCGGGCCAGAAACAGCAGCTGCATTTGGTAATTTCCGAAAGCTCTTTCAATTCATCCGAGTCACCAACAGTGAGAAGTCTGGTGTGAGTGGAACAATCTGTGAAGATTATGGGATGCCAATCACTAACATCTATCAATGTCTTCGATGATAGGCAGAGTTTTTCGAGGACTAGTCCAACTGGTCTGCTGCCCCGACAACATGGATCAGACTTTCTTATCCTGCATGACCTGTGACAACTGACCTACCTAACGAGACAAAAGTCCACAAGGAGCTTCAAATCTTGAAGTGCCACGAATCACCAGACTCAAATGACTTACTTTCGGCTCCTTTAATAGATGGTGGCGACCTTCCGGTCAGGGAACAGACTGAGTTTTTTTTACAAAGGTCTGGCAGTTACCGAGTGTTCTAACATCATGGAATGAGTCAATAGTTGTCCTTATATTTAAAAAGAATTCACGTCGTTTCTACAACAACTATCGGGGGATAAGTCTAGTTCCAATTGCGTCCAAGCTATTGGCTTCCATTATACTTCGTAGTTTGTTCAAAACCCGAGAAAGATTATCTCTCGAGGAGCAGGCTGGTTTCCGCACTCAATCAGTTGGCAATCATGATCTAAGTATAGCATATGTTTTGCACTCTCTGGGTTCAAAGTGCTTTTAAAAAACTGGCAAGATCATGAGCTTTCACTCACTCTTGTTAGTAAGCAGATAGAAGAATTATTATTATATCTACAAACCCTCATTGTTATTGTGTGACGCATGTGCATTTGGTGCATCTTTGAACCAATGTTATTGTATTCAAATAAATAAAATATTCACCTAATTAAAACTATCGTTTAAACTTCAGAAGAATGGATTCTTTCTACTTATCAGAGAAGCGGTGGCTCAGTAATAATATTGTTTGACTTCCAGCCACTAAGTAGTCTGTACGAACTCTGCTACCATCTATTTCGGTTCGGGTAACTGGGTCCTATTACTACTAACCCTCACATTTACAGTTTAGCTTCAAGCCAAGTACACAAATCTGTACCTGATAAATGAATTGATATTAATCTTACATACTTATAAATTTTTCTTATTGACTTGAATATCTTCCTCATTTTATATGGAGTTTTTGTGTTGTACTACTTGCAAGTGTAATGATTTGAACCCAGTTATTTATATTTACAAATATTTTCTTTTTGAGATTGCATACTTATTCTATTTTTTATATCTATATAAATTTTAGGCTCGAGAACGTCCAGATGATATATTTGACCTATCTTCATGTGAACTTAAAATGGTAATATAAATACTTTATATTTGATAGGATTACAATTAATATTTAGATTCCTGATGGAACTTTTTCACTTGTTAAGGTTTTACTAAAAACGAAATTATATTTGCAACAAAATTTTTTACAAAAACTTGATTCCGGTGGTAAACTAACATGCCTTCAAAATATTGTATTGCTTGATATAAGTTCAAATGAATTTCAACAATTACCTGATAGTCTTTATGAGTTAAAATGTTTACAGGTAATATTTTGGTCATATTGTTTCTGGTAAAATTAATAGCCTAAAATTATATATTTAGGTTTTAAATGCTTCAAAAAATCTGTTATCAAAATTACCTTCTACCATAACGTCTCTTTCTCAACTTTTATTTCTTAATGTTGAAGGTAAATTGAAGTATAAAAATTTTCACAATAATTTTACACTATATTATTTTCTCCCAATGTTGTGCGCACATATCCTTAGGGTGATATTATTATATGTATATGAGGTTTATATTTTCCCGTTGTTGATATTCGAGGTTACATATAACCGCTCTCTCTCTTGGTATATGCGTTCCTTGAGTAGATGCCTCGAAATTTTCTATGACTACAAGTTCATTGTAAGTATTTTCGATAATGAATAGCATTGAGCGGTGGTCTCATCCTATTTGATACTGCATCTCAGCACTTTTGTTTATATAGATGCAAAACCAAGTACTTGTCGCTTCAAAAGTTAACCCACTACCAATTTAGCAACGGCCACTGCAACTTTTAACTTATATAGTGGATATAACGTTGTTTATTATTAGCAAAGATGGATAGTGGCTAGCAGTGGAATCCAGGATGCGCTTTTCGTCCTATTTGGGACTCGTCAGCCGAATGTGTCTGCATCTCAAGGTTGATGTTCACTCTGGGACTCGAACCCAGTGCCTTTCGCTTCAAATGCTATCGCGTTATTTGCTCAGCTACTGAGTCCTGATAGCCACTTGTTTGTACAATGGGGTAAAGTTTAAATTCATAGGACGAAACGAGTGTCAAAATGGATTCCACTGCTAACCACTATCCATCTTTGCTTATAATGCTTGTGAATTTAGGCTATATCGAAGCAATACGCACAGTTTGCACATATGTCAATTAGAGACTGACCAGTTGCAGTTCTAAACCTCAATGGGAAGATTCAAACAAACAATACTGAATGGAGTTGTTTATTATTGTTTCTTTCCTTCTTTCTCGTTAAGTAAGGTTATAAACGAATATTTCAAGCTAATTGAATATTGTTCTACTCACTTAAGGAAATATCCAATACTCAATGATGAATTGTAGATTTCTAAGGAGTATGTTAACACTTCATTTGTCAAAGCAAAATTTAACTCAATATTCCTTGTACTTAAAAATATTTCAGTTGTTTTAAATTAAATATCGATTGTCTTATGGTCAAAAATCGGTTAAACCGCATTAAAACGATAATATTCAGGCAAACCAATCAAACTTAAGATGAGATCTATTGGAGTGTATACAAAATTCAAAACACAGTGAAAGATAACATATATCTTACTGAGAAGCAAGTAAAATTCCGTATACTCAGTTTTTCAAATACTTGAAACGGTTAAAAGTATCTTTTATGCAACTATATACTGAATGTGAAATGGAGCGTACGCTGAATTACAAGAAACAAATACTCCTAATGCAGACAGTCTGAACATAATGAAGATGATTTAAAGCATAGTGAAGGGTGTTCTATGGGTAAAAAATTATTTAACACTCCAAACCCTAAATCTAATCCTCATCGCTAACTCTCAGTCTTAACACTCCTAACCCCAACTTCTAACAATAACATTCCTACTAGTAACTCGTGACTCCTGCCTGGACTCCTATTTTTCAATTCTAACAGATTTTCGTTTATTTATCATATTAAAGTTGTTTATCCCATTGCAATTTTATTACTGTTCATCACAAATTGATCCCAAAATAAACACTTCTGGTTGCATAATAAACCTTTCAAGATCTCAGTTATAACATAGTTTACTCAGAAACCTTTTGTTCTTAAAACAAAAAAAAACAAAAATATGTTGACATTTTATCAAAAAAATTTATTTTAATTGTTCTACAGATAATCGTCTTACTGAATTACCATCAGATTTTGGAAAATTACAACAAATTACAAAACTTTATTTAAAAAATAATCCTTTATCATCTTTACCTAAACAATTATGCTTTTTGAAAGATTTAAAAGAATTAACTCTTTCCTGCGATCATATACAATATCCTACTTCAGGTGGGTGTAATCTCATTAAATTTCAATGTTGTTTATGAAAAAAGAAAATAGTTAATGTAATTCATTTTCTGAATACAATTTTTGAATCAAACGTTGTTTGAATAGCTTATTTATTATTATATGGACACACAAAGGGGCATCAGATATATATGCCCCGCACAAATCTCATTTGATTTGTGTGAGGGTTGTGATACTGTCCAGGTGCCCAAACTGAAGCAAGTGGTTTTCTTAGGGGACCACACCCGGAACCTTTGACCTGAAGGTCTGATCCACAAGGCGGCAGTGGAGCGTCGTGAGGAGATGCAGTCCGATGGCAGTCAGTGACCAACAATTGATTCATACGCCTTTTATTCATCCAGGATACTGGAGCCAGTCCATATGCACCATTGGTTTGGAATCAGAGTTTTCCAACTCCCCTGGGTGGATCCTCCGTGTCAACCAACCCGGTTAGAGCGCCGGGTATTCGCTTTTTGGTCCTCTCAATTTCGTAAACAACACCTCCGCCAGCTAGTTTGATATTAGCCAGTTGATCAGAATATTGAAGTAATTGGAACAACAGGTTCTTGTTAATCTATTATGGACCAGTCACATAGTTCCATTTTCATTTACTGTTATGCGCACTTGGTAATTTCCTATTTATGTTAGTGTGTGAATAGAAAATTACACCATATTGTTGTATGAGTTCATTCATATAAGGAAACAGACGTACAATAGTGATTTTATTTGTTTGCCGATTTCGTCTATTGATTGGACACTGGATTGAAATTAGTCGGAGGACTGACTAATAAGCGTTACGATCTCGGTATTTATTCATTCATCATTGATACATTGGTGAAATAGATCATCTGGCCTACATCCTTAGAGCGAACTAATCAATAATTTGACTAGACAGTGCTAATGTTTCTATAATAAAGACCCGAACATAAGGACTCCATTACAGCTTAAGAACATGTTTTTTTCGCTTTGAAGAGATAACGGTAAAACAATATATAAAAATTCCGCATTGAATAATTAAATGCCAAAGGTGCTTGAGTTAACGATCGTTTTCAGTAAATTCATTATCTGTCTCTACAGCTAGAAATTCATAATCTCTGTGCTACAATAATCGAAATGTTGCATTTATAAATAAATAGACAGTATTACATGTCATACTAGTAAACTTTTACATTGATTACGACCTAAATGCGTTCAAAATATGTCATTTGAACAGTCATTTAATAGAAGAGGTAGGAAAATTCCTTTCTCTTCCTTTTTCTTCTTATTGATTATTATTATTATTACTATTATTGCAGAGCATTAAGTTAGCATCTAACGGTTTACACACGGTTTCTCACTAAGACTCCAGGAATCACCTCTCAAACTTAGTCACCAGTGAGCACATGATTATTATTACTCTAAGGGGTTTGTGAAGATTTTTAAATTTTATAATTTACATCACGGATCGATCTTGACCATTATAAACCAGGAAACCGTGGATAACTTTTTAGTCTTAGTTTAAAACTTCTCACCAGTGCACACCTATGACTTCAACCACTGGAGATCGAACACAGAGTTTTCATATGTCACGAGGTGTTATTAACCTTAGACCGGCCTTTAAGTTAGCATCCAATTGTTTACTTGTCGAATTTCGATCAATCCATGATATTGCACAGTTGCACTTTTAAGTATTGTTGGAATTTTATTATTGTAATACAGAAGGTCAAGGGTTATTTATTTCCAATTGAATATATATTCTTTTTATGTTGATTATTCTTTTCTAGATATATGTAAGCTGGGACTGGAAGCAATAATGGATTATTTATCTAAAGGTATATTTTCCTAAGAGTACTAATTTATTTTTCTCCACTTTTCTATTATGTCATATTTTCATACTTCGTATTCATAGGTATATTTTTGTCCTATATATTGATCAATTCTCTCCCTTTTTTGATAGTTCACAAATTCTGTTCGTTATATAACTTTACAGACTGACTTGTGATTGACAAGTATTAAGAATTCAGTGGAAATGATTATATCGTTTCAAATCAATCCACCTATAGTATAGGAGTGATATTCAAATGTTTGCTAGAGACAGTAATTTACTCTTTAAATAACTCATTTAAAACGTGGCCACTAAGAGTGTTAGACATACGTAACTTAAAAATATTTCTTGATGGATATTTTCAAACTGTAATGGAAGTAAGCTAAGCTGATGGGAAATTGTAGTGAATTTCTGTTACCTAATACACATTCGCATACTCAATCGGCTTGGAGTCGTACATTTTTTTATGATGGTTGGTGAAACTAACTGAACTCTGAAATTGATGTTTTACATTTCAAATCTACACACAAAGGGTTGGAATTTATATGTTTGCACTAATAAACCAACGCTGATATTAGTTATGGAGTTATAAGTTGAGACTGTTAATATCGATTGCCTCTTAAGTGGTTATGAATGGGAAAGGCGTCCTAATCATCGTCTACTTTGATATGGTATATCAAATGAAGTAAAAGGAAGTTAAAAAAGTCGCATATAAAATTGACTACACTGAGCATGAGAACTAATTCATATGGTATTTGATCTTTGTTTTGAGTGGTGAATGAAATCAAAAACTCAATGAATGACATCTGATTGAAAATCAAAGTCAGATCTCGGTCGTTTTAGGTGTAGTGAACTAGAACACAAGTGGATACAATTGAATGTATTTGAACTCAAAATTACAGAACATCTTAGTAAAATCTGAAAACCATATAGTAAATACTTAATTTGCAAGATGTCAACTAATTGTCTCAAACTTGGCTATTTCTTTTGTAAATATCAGTTAGTCGTCTCAGGCTTCATTGTTCCTGAATTTCCATACCAATTGCTTTCTGTTCCGTTCGTTGCTCCTCGACCTTCTGCTGTCAGATATTCTATTCCTGATCAGCGTTATATACTACTTATGTCGATATAAGTAGCACACACCATATAGGTAATGCTACTTGGAAATACTAAATGTCATCATTACTTACGGTTTTTGTTGCCTGAGTTTGCTTATATGTTTGAATATTTCTATTTGCATTTTACTACTGTAGAGGTCTTTATTTTTCTGTTTATGATCTTCTACTCTTTTCTAATGTAAATTTCTTGGTAGATAGAATCACTATGGAATTATGACGTAAACGACACACAAAAAGTCAAGGCTTAGAGGTCCAATATAATTATTTAGTCGTTGATTTATTTACTGGAGACAATTATTATACCCTGTCTGAACTCTTTCCAAAAGTGTAATTTACTCAGTTTGAACGGTTTGAGGAAGATGAGTTAGACAAAAATGTATACCAAGGAGAAGTAGGAAAAATACAATTGTTTATCGAAAAATGACATGATCGGTTTCTTGTACATTTTTGGATTCATTCATCAGTGCTGATTAGTAAAAAAAATGAACCCATCAGTATGCTTAAATTATGTTTGTACTGAGCATTCTAAATAAATTGTCAAGAATCTATTTTCTTAAAAGTTGTCTTTTATCTATGTAACTAAACTAATCTGCATCAAATAGTTGAACTGTTCAAACTATTACCTAAACAAACTGAGAAGCTATGCCAAAAAAACATGAAGTAAACTTACAGTATTTCATACATCTTAATCTGTTTCATATTATTTATTTATTTAAACACATAAATATTGTACAAGGAAGCGCCAGATATATATGCGCCTCACAAATCTCATTCAATTTGTGTAAGGGCTGTGATGCTGCCCAGGTGCCCAAACTGAAGCAAGTGGTTTTCTTAGAAGTCCACACCCGGACCTTTTGACCTAAAGGTCTAACCCACAAGGCAGTGGAGCGTCGTGAGGAGATGCAGTCCGATGGCAGTCAGTGACCAACAATTGATTCATACGCCATTTGTTCCCCCAGGATACTGAGGCCCATGTGCACCATTGGTTTGCAATCAAAGTTTTCCAACTCCCCTAGGTGGACTCGCCTTGTCCACCAACCCGGTTAAAGCTCCGGGCATTCACTTTTCGTCCTCTCTATTTCGTAAACGACAGTAATGCCATGAGGAGGTAGTGAGTAGAACTTCCCTATCAGAGGCTATATACGCGTGGTCATGTGAGAGCATTTCGAGAGGGAGAGCGGACTCTCCCCACTCTCGACCGTACCAGGGCATTTGGGAGATGATTACTATCAGTAATGTACAGTTACTAATATTTTTGCCAATGGTGAATGTATTACTTTCTTGGTCTAATTACTTCGTAAAGTTATCTTTCTTATTATAATTAAAATAATGAATTTTTTCGTTTAATTGTAAGTTTTCTGTATTATTAACCTTTTTATTTTTCTCAGAAGAAGGAATGAAATGTTGTAATGTTGTTGCTAATCCTGAAAATGTGGTTAGTAATTACACCTCCACAAATAAGAATAACACTTTCAATGAAATGAATGAACGAAAAATGCAAAGTTATTCCAACGATGTAAGTTCATTGAAATATATTTCAGTAAAGTTTAATCCAGTTGTTAAGATCAACTTTCTCTATGCTAGTAACAGTGATAAGTTTTTTTTGTGTGGTGTAACTACATACATCGCCTGTTATTTTTTGGTAATCATTCAAAATAATTGCTATTTGGACGGGTTGATAATTAGTTAATTGATCAGTAACTTTTTGAATATCGACAATACAGCAGTATAGGTTAGGTATCTTCCAATACTGGCGGCTTGTACAAAAGCGAATATCAAAAAGGAAACTTGATGATGTAATATTGACGTAAACGTCAATCAAGTCATATAACTTCTTTTAAAT
Source organism: Schistosoma rodhaini (assembly GCA_944470415.2). Taxonomy (NCBI): domain Eukaryota; kingdom Metazoa; phylum Platyhelminthes; class Trematoda; order Strigeidida; family Schistosomatidae; genus Schistosoma; species Schistosoma rodhaini. The sequence continues at coordinate 40,238,249 of OX104037.1, forward strand.
ACAGTTCTAAATATGCAAGCTGAAATATCGTACTGTACCATGCACACAGTTTAGTATTCATCTACTTCTTCAATCTTCTATAACAATTTTAATACGTGCTGTTACTTTATTATACTCCTATTTTCCATCCTGTGTTCTTAGTCGCTGCAACGAACTGCTACATCTTCAATTCATTTGAACTAATCCTTTTTTGTAGAGCACTAATGAATTCTTATATGCTTGAATGTGCAGCGCTAATGAATTGACTTAAAGAATCTATATGACCTGTCCGTCACATTCTTTCTTTTAGAAAGATTTTCCATAGCGGAACTGAGAATTTTACACTGCAAATTCTGGAAAATTCGATCACTTCGTTCTTCCCGTAGATTTTTAAATTCAAATATCTTCAAAATAATTTGTTAATACTTTGATTTCTTCATTCGCCACTTCGTTTGGTAAATCCATTAAACTGTCTAATACTTTTACAAAATCTGTGACCGGCACAAAAGCTAATGTTGCCGACTGATAGATTTGCAAGACAAACGTTTTATTTATCGTATATTGTTGTCAAAGGTTTGCTTATTGCTGTAATCCCTGCCGTATACATTGGCTCAGATTTAAATGAACAACAGTGTACTATTTTTTGATACCTCCGTCAAACTACTAATACAGCTGAATATTCGTAATCAGTTATGATAGATAGTGGATTTCAAGTCGGACGTAGTTCATTCAATTCGCTTAAGATGCTCACACAGGAATTTGTACTTTTGTTGTTAATTGGGGGGTAAACCAATAAAATAGTCTTATTGAATCTCATGGCATGAATTGTTTAAACTTAGTTGCTTTTATTTACTCAGATCTACACAATTTATGGTATAAAATTGAATAATATGCTCTGAAAACCTGGCAGGAGAGCAACCCAAATAAAAAATTACGATTTATGTACAATTCAGTCATAAGTAATACAAAAACTGTACAATAAGGAACAGTAAGACATCTAACAACGATTTACAAGTCAAATGATACCTTACAACTAGAACAATATGAAAATATAGTAATCCAAGAATTTGGTAATTATTTAATAAAATTACAAACAATAACTCTGAAATTCCAATCTTTCTCAAATCTTCGATGTGACAAATTTCTCTATATACACTATAGTTTTATTATATCAATCAATCATTTACGTTAATTAACACGTTTCTTTTAATAGTTGAATTCATGAGTCGGTCTAAGATGGACGACCATTGAAAGCCTGGAAGCACTGGACGGCCGTTTCGTTCTAGTATGGGACTCCTCAGCAGTGCACATCCACGATCCCGTATGTGGGATTCGAACCCAGGGCCTTCAGTCTCTCACACAAATGCTTAACCTTTAGACCATTGAGTCGGCATCCAACGGTATTAATATCTTACTTTAATCAACCGATGATCTTCCAAAAACCTTCGTTCATTGTCTGTGTTGGATAACTGTTTCCACATAACATGGATTGGACTACACTGATCACGATTTCTCAATAGAACTCCAGGCTTTCAATGGTGGTTTTGCTTAGATCGACGCATGAATTCAACTATTGCAATTAATGCAATCTCCACAAACCCCATTCTCATAATAATTTGTTTCTATCAATTAATCGGTCTATTTTTAATTTCCTCCAGACATCAACACCATCATCATCATTGACTAATTATACTCAAAAACGAAACGAAGAAAATCTTTTAGCCTTAGAATTAGAACGTCAATCATTGGAAAGTCGTTGGACTAAACAAGAATTAAATTCTAAATTGAATCAAAATAAACAAATACTTGTACAATTAGCAGAAGTAAGTACTATTTATGGTTAATTAAGATGGTCTATCTTACTCAATATTTACATATTCTCATGTATATAGTAATTAAATTCCAAAATTTGATTTTATAGAGATTTGCTGTGTTGATTATCTTTTACTGATACATACAGTAGCATGTTGATTGTTTCATAACTGTAATACAACAATACATCAGTTTATTTCTTGTCATCCATAAAAATAAGAACGAAAATTCAGGGAAAATAAAATACAAATATGTTTAGGTTAATAATGGTGACTCGGATTTGCATTGGTCTACGTCATCACATAAAATAATGGTTGGAAATGAATTAGTCGGACGCACTGGCAACTTTACTTATACTGAACGTTTCATCAACCCTAGCTGCTTAGTGTCTGGCTGAAACTTTTCACAGATTTAAGAGTCTCTCATGGTTTATAATATAGACGAGATGTCCATCTACCTATTAAAGGCCGAGCATACTGTATAACAGTTCACTATGTATTACTTTATGGCTGAGAAACATGGCTTCTGAAAGTTGAAGGCAAAGGTAGAGCTCAGGATTTCAGTCATGTATCTTCGAGTCATTTGTCGCTTATGTTGAAATCATCGTCTGATCGATGCTGAAGTTAAACGTAAAGTAATCAGGAGTGATGATAAATCCGTTGATATGGTATGAATTGACTGGGATGTTTCTGACATTTATTGCGTATATTCATTTACTGTCTCCCTGGACGCGTGACGTTTGCTGGTGTAGAAGCATGTTCGTAAAAATCTAGGGGTGATCAAATCAAGACCTAAATTCATTCCATCAAATCACTGACTGTGTATCTAAGTCAATATTTGTAGGTGCAGACTACCTGATTGTGATTTTGACATTTATCGTGACCAATGGTTAGTAACGCTGAGTGATGTGGCTTAAAATCTGTTACACTGACGCAAAAGCATTTTATCTCTTCCCTTAAATCTTTAACTTCAAAATTTCCCTATACTCTCTATTCTTATTCATTGATTTTTCAAGAATCATTTTTTCTTATGCGTGATTTTTTTTTATAATATCACCGACACCGGTACAATCACAATCTTAATCATTCGACCCTACTATGTTGACGACTTTGACCTGTGAATATATGTGCCTAGTTTTACGTTATTTTCGACTCACTATCTGACTGCATCACTAATACTAACTGCTAACTTATTGTTGTGATGACTTCATTCAGACATATTAAAATTCTTTATAAATCTCAGGTCAACAGTGAGATACTTCAATAGATCTGTTCTGTGTTTTCATTTGATAACTTAAGCTTCATCGACTATTATCCTCTTCTGTAAATGTTTATTGAATATTCCATTGTATATATACAGTGAAGTAATTTAACGGCATATTTAGTTCAATAAATAAACGTTTATACGTTAACTGCATGTTAAAAATATACTTGTGTACTTTTTTTAAAATCTTCTCTTGTTGAAAGGAAGAAACACGTGTTTGTGCTGAATTATCTGCTATACAAGATAAGCGAAAACAACAACGTTGTGCATTAATTTCTAATGTTACACTAGCTGAACAAAATGCTGCTGATATAATCAAACAAATATTGGCAATTAATAAATCAGCAAAGTTAATAGAGAAGATGAAAGATGTATTCAATGCACATCAATTTATTTCTGCTGATTATACATCTTTGTCACAATCGAAACGAAACGAAATTCTAGGTTTGTTTTTGTCTTATTTTTCTCCTATTCTATGGTAGCTTTCTTTTTAAATAGTTTTCGGTGATTGTGTGTGTGTGTGTGTATGTGTATGTGATAAGTCTTCTAACTGAACTCTTGAATCAGTTTCCTAAGCTCTTTTAATAAACTCAACTAAATATAAATGACAACTTGAATACAAGAGGAAAGGTGCAAAGTGTGGAAAGAACGTTTTACTCCAAAGTCAGTCCATGTACAGAAAATCAAAGGTATTTATGGTATTTCAAATGGTTTTGGACTTATAGAAGCTTCTGGACCCATACTAAACATAGTAGCAGGATAGGTAATTATCCAACCAGAGAAACTTCCATTCAACGGCGATTGGGAAAAAAGGTCCCTCTGAACTTTTTTGAGGGATACTTTATATCTCTTCAACAGTGTGTAAAATAAATGTTCACCTTGCTCTTATAATTTTTCTCAGTATTCCTTTTTAGTTGTATAATAGATTTTTCATTATTGGACAGGAGGAGGGTGGATATCTTAAATTTGTTTGATAAATATTTATCTAGTTTGTTAGATTGTGAATATTACTTTTAGCTATCTGTTAGATGGACCAGTTCCTAGAGATATAACTTACTTGTCAGTGTGAAAATATTCCGAGTATGTCGATTGATTTCTTTTTTAGCTAATCGGTTCTGGGATATGAGTTAAGATGTTAGAAGCTTCTTTAAATAAACCTCTGTATGTTGACTTTCACTTTTTATCGAAATATACGTTCTTCTTGTCTTATTATTGCTCCTAGTCTCATCAAGTTGTATGTAGTCCATTGATCAAAGAGTACTAAATAAAGACCAATGAAGCACCACTATCAAAGTACAATGAGAAGTCTTGTTATAATAAAATTCAAAATTAACATTAAAGGAAGTAGATTGTGTCCGTCACAGATTGATCTCAGTCAGGGCACTGATATAAATCATGGAATACAATAATATTATTATTTCATACTCCCCAGTGATTTGATTCGAAATTTATTGTTGAAGTTTAATTGGGAATATCATTACAAGTGAAGTTTAGACATATCAGGAGTTGAACAGTTGTTACAGATGGTTTTGAATGATCGTCACACTATATCGCAAACTGATTGTATTTGAAATTGTACCACCAGAAGCCAACCCAGTGGTTCTAACAGTTAAAGCGTTGACTTCCAAACTTTTAGGTCCTGAGTTCGACCCCTAGCATTCTGCTGAGGGGTCTGATAATAGGACAAAACTTCTGTACAGTGCTTCTTAGTTTTCCGTGGTACCCAAACTAGAATAAATTTGCGACAAACTCAGAAAAACCCTTCGACTATACTAATAAACAAAGTGGACCAAAAGAAATAGTTATGAACTTATTTTAACGGATTTGGGGGAAACTTCTAACTTGGGAACCATTGAAAATCCTTAGAAATGCACTAATCAATTGTTTAATTCTATTGCTACGAATATTGATTACGTAATATGGTCATATATCATGACAGACATGCCATTACACTTTAGAATGTTACCATATTCCTTATTATGTTTTAACAGACTCTGAATATCATAGAATAATGATCACTAATTTTAAATAGTAATAGTATATCACTGAAAACGATACAGTAGAGTAATCCATTATCTTGTCAAACAGCTGAAATGATCTTTAACTGTAAGTTGTTTACATACATACAGGTTTATGTATGGCAGCTTTTATCGACACTGTTTGTGAGATAGCCTTTGATAATACTTTGTTGGTCAGAAGGGGTTTTGTGAAGAATTTAGTATTTTCATAGTTGAAATCATCAGTCAATTGAAGCTGGACCACTATGGAAAACCTGGAAGCACTGGACGGCCGTTTCGTCCTATTATGGGACTCCTCAGCAATGCGCATCCACGATTGGTTGGTCAATTCGTGGTAGATCCGATGGAAAAAAACCTGTGATATTCTAGATGAATGCGGAGTGTTTTAAGCCACCTGTTTCAACACTTGTTACAGTACTTTGGTAAATAGTCATTTTTATTCTATTGCTTATCATCAAGTTATAGTCATAGGAGAAACCTTGATGTAGGTTGTCGAAATGTAATCAAGATTTCAGTTCGGTCAAATTGTTGATTGTATTAGTGGAAAAAATGGTTGATAGTTGAACTTGTCATATTTAGATATCTTAGTTAATAGGTAATTCTTAGGTTCTGTTTGATAATCATCATCATTATTGGTGTTATAATTGTTTTCGTTAATAAACCACCCAGCTACTCCTATTGCTTAGCATTCTTATACGATGACACTCGACAAGACCCCCAAAAATCAGAACACGTTGAACAGGAACAAAATTGTATTCAAAATAACAAGGGTAGGTGAATAGCAATAAATGGTTAGAAAAACGTTCATATATTTATAGTATATGCATAAAGAAGCTTCTAGATGTTTTCTCCAATAATTTGCCAGAGCTGATTGGTTTAGAATTAGCCAATCAGTGTGCTCCATCACGATCATGCATATAACATGCCTTAATTCGGTTTATTATTTCTCGCTAACAATTTGTATTTTTAATCAGTTAGATAGAAACTGTGAATGATGCTTTGCTTGTATTAACAAAATTTTATTTAAACAGCTTCAATGCAAGAAATGTTGTCAGTTACAGATAACGCTTATGCAATTCATACAATGAACTTGAATTCTATAAAACTTCATAGTCTTTCAAATAATCAAGATTCTACTAGTGAATATGTTAAACAAGTTTTAGCGAATAAACGTGCTGATCATACAAAATTAACCTTTAATCTTATGCTAGAGGTAAGTGAAATGATAGTTTAACTTTTGTTAAGTTTCTCATTCAATTAGAATAATTGATCTCATCCAAAACACTGATTTTTGGATGATTGATGTGGCAGGACAGTAATTAAGCCTCATAGTTAGACATTGATTTAATTGAAGATGGAATAACCACTGTTGTTTTCATATCCTCCAATCGTTTATTTATTAAGTGACTTCTAAATATGGTTGTTCTTATATTCAATACTTTGTTTACAAGCCTATTATTCTGTAAGAAGTAAAAACTTATTCTACTGGAAAGATTCCTTGTATTTTGATATCAGTTCAATTGAGAGCATTACATTAATAATTCGGCTTCATGAACAGCTACCTCTCAGTCACATTATATTATGGTCTGTCGTTCAGTGATTCCAGGTTTTTCCTGGTGGTCTAGCTTCAATTGACTCACGCTTTCAACTATGAAAATACTAAATTCTTCACAAACAACCCCTTTTGATAATAATTGAAAGTTTGTTCATCAAATCAGAATTCATCGCAGTAGTAAACTTCATAGCTATATCTTTGATCCATAAAAAGATGGAGATTATATATTCACTTAAATTATAACACAGAGAGAAAGAGAAAGCTCATAATTTGCATTTAGTACTGGTTTAGTGAACAAGAACACGGATGGGGACAATCGAATAAATTTAAGCACAAATTACAGACTATCTCACTTAATTTTGATAACCATACAGTAAACAGTTAATTTGCAAACTATCAATCAATTGTCTCAATCTTAACTGTTCCTTCTGCAAATATCAGTCCATCTTCTCTGCTTTCATTGTTCATGCATTTTCGTGTCGATCGCGCTTCATTCCTGTTCTTTCCTTATCGATCTTTTGCCAAAATACATTCTATGTCTGACCATCACCATATACTACTTATGTGGATATAAGTAGACCACACCACACTGGGATCTTGTTAAACCCGTATGTCTATAAACCGAACTTATTATAACACAAAGATACTTTAGATGTACTTAAAAAATCATACTCCGAAGTTGTATAATTCATTTCAATCAATAAAGTGTATTATGTTGTTAGTTGTAATATTTATGCTTACCTGACCACTACACTATCTACCTTAATTTATTATGTTAGCCAAAAGAGAATTAGTCTTGAAAAAAGTGCTAGTAGTCTCTAGATCAAATGTAAAATTATGAGCAACATTATGTCTCTGAAATCAGGTGATGTATATGTCATGTCTTGACCTAGCCGTCGCCAATTGTTATGTCTTGATCAAGGTCGTCGCCAATTATTGTCCTTATCAACGTCGTCGCTAATCCGTTATGACCTTACTAATTAAACAAGGACGTAACTCGCGTAAATTATCCACCAATAGAATACGCCTTCTACGACCTTAACACTATGACAATGACGTTTGATTAGTATGAGTAATCTAGCGTCCTTAATCCGCCTAGCCCGTCCACTTGAGTCCAGAACACCAATGGCAGACTCGGCAATGTGAATCTATGCGAATGTGTGCGAATCGTTTATTTCAAACATACTCTGTTTGTATATCAGACAGACAGACCACATCACATCATAAAATAGAAAATAATATTTGTACAAAATCAAGCCAAATGTGGCTGTGAACGTGGGAGACAGTAATCAATAAACTGAGTATAATTTAGGAACAGTAGATCGTATAATAACAATCCCTAAGTCAAAATAAAGCTTATAATAAGATGGATATAGATAATCTAGTTACTGAATAGTTAAACAATAAGAATATACATAGAATAATAGTCCAATAATAGGTCCTGCAAGTTATCCGTATTTACTTCTTCCCTACTATATAATAGTATATTTAATAATAATAGTAATAAGGATGGAACGTTAAGCTCCATCCCCCACACACATACACACTTTTCGGTTTTTGCCCCTCTGTGAACCAATTCGACCAGTTTCCATTGTAAAAGATTGAATTCCAAATAATTCATATTGTAATAACTATGATTTATATTAAATGTGAGTTCTTTTTCTTTAAAAATACTTCTGATGAAGGAAAGTGTTCAAAAAGAAGCTTTTGCTCAGTTACAACGCCAAAAGGATGGTCAAGCTGTAAGATTACAAAAAGAGATATGCTTAATAGAAGAAGAACTTTGCCGGCTTACCTTAGCTGAACGATCACGTATTAATCAGCGTACTGAGGTTAATCAACGTGTTCTTGATGAGTGTAGATCTGAACTACTGCAATTATTAACTCAATTAATAGATGAACAACAAGATCGTCAAAAGGAATTACGAAAACGTTTGGTAAGTCTTGTAATATTGTTATTCTGGTAATCTTAGTAATAGGTTTTGTTAAGTATTTCGTTCTCTAGTCCAAATACCCTTATAGCTTAGTATTTTTTGAACACTTTACCTTGGTCCTCGAGATCCGAACACGGTTTGGACAGGTACGTCACCATACTCCATATAAACCAAATTAAATGAGAATGAATCACAATGAGAAAAACCTCAGCATATTTATAATTTTACTTTTGAAGATTCTAGAAACTTTTCCAGTTATCCATCGGCGCCTTTTGGCTAAGAATGGGCCAATCAACGTTCCCTAACATAGTTCGGTATAGGACATGCTATAGCCCAATTTATATCCTAATATATATAACTTTCACCATCCAAAATCAGTTTATGATTTTAATAATATAAATAAGTCAGTATGATTTACTGAAGAGACATGATGAGGTCACAAATTATATGATTGTTTCACACAAGTTAAATTCACGTATAGTTCAAATATATTGAGTAAGTGGAGAATCCACCAGACCATTTTCCCTACTGTTATAAACGTATAACAATCGTTATTGTATATGAAACGTGCAATGATACAGAAAATACGTACGAGCAGTCTTGATTACTATTCGGTCCTTCCTAACTGCCTAGCCCAGCCAGTTGAGTCCAGAAACACAAATAACAGCCTCGGTAATATGAATCCTTATTCACAAGCACACTGGGTTATATATACTAACCAAACAACAACCATACAACACCTACTATACTCTGATCTCTCCTATTTATCGTGTTTTTGTTTACATTACCTATTAATGATTGTCTGTTGTTATCAGTTGCCATGCAGTCATTTATCTAACATAACTAATTTGTCCTTAATTTCTTCAGCAAACTACTGGTTTTCTTAATAAACGTAACTGAGTTTTCTACAAGAGAGAAACTATTTTACTCAAAATAGATTTTACTATTTGAATAACACAGATGGAAGTGCTTTATTAGATATATAGTGGTTTTCTATAGTGAAATATACTTTCTTATGTATGTCTGTAACGTAGCTACTAGGTTATACATCAGTACATTTATCTAACCTACAGTTCATTTCATTCTATTCTATGATTCCCCATGAACTTTTGTTTCATGATCCAGTTTAACTAATTATCCATTGTACCTTCGTTAATCTGGTGACACGTGATATTGTTGAACTGCGATTGTACGTTTTCTCTACATATTCAAATAGTATATATATATATATATATATATATATATATATATATATATATCTGTTTATATTGTTTCGCCTTTCATAGAAATAACTTAACTCTTATTATATGGAAACTGATTTATAGGAAACTTCAACTGTAGCTCTTTTAGAGTAGGAGGGTTGGGCATGAGGATAGCGACCCCATCTCGTAGAAAAACTAACTCGCTGAAAAAACGCTAACCAGAAAAATTGATTCAAACCATTTAAACTCTGTTCTGGGAGTTGAAGGAAGAATTATGATGCCTCATTATAAAAGCCGAGATTTTTCGGAAGTCATGAGGCCGATGCCTCTTCTAACAACCAGAGCAACACTCTTTATAGGTGCATGGAACGTCTGAAGAATGTGGGAGACCAGGAAGATCAGTGAAATAGCAATAGAAATGAGGAGATACAAGTTGGCAGGACTCGGAATCAGCGAAACCGACTGCACACAAGCTGACAATAAAGGCTAGGTACGGAAGAGATGTTGCTGTACTCTGGTCACTAAGGGGAAAATGCTCAACACACGCAAGGAGTTGCTCTAATGCTGTCCGGAGAAGCACGAAATGCACTTGTAGGATGGGAATCTCATGGATACAGAATTATCAAAGCATCATTCAAAAGAAAGAAGGAGGGGATCGCCATGAATGTTATCCAATGTTATGCACCATCAATGATAGCAACGACGACGATAAATATCAGTTCTACTCGAGGCTGCAATCAATCATAGCTAAGTGCTCAAAAAAGGATCTCAACATCCTGATGGTAGATCTAAACGCTAAAGTCGGAATGGACAACACCGGATATGAAGATATCATGAGATGACATGGACTGGGAGAGAGAAACGAAAATGGTGAAAGATTTGCAAGCCTAAATTGGTTATAGGCGGCACAATATTCCCAAACAAAGTTACATTGATCTCGCCAGACCACACCACAAAGAACCAGATAGATCATATTTGTATCAACAAAAAATTCCAAAGGAAAATGGAAGATGTGACAACCAGTAGAGGAGCTGAAACAGCTTCAAATCACCACTAGCTGATTGTTGTCAAGATGAAACTGAAGCTAAAGAAACGCTGGTTAACTGGGGAAACAAAGGTTTAACACAGCCTTCCTTCGAGATACTCACATACTTAAGCAATTCAAGATAACTCTCAACAACAGGTTCCAATTTTTACAGGATCTACTGAAAGAAGAAGAAACCACGATGGAGGAAAACTGCAAAGGGATCAAAGAAGATCTAACTTAGACGTGTCAGGAGGTTCTGGGTCGCAATAAACACCATCATAAAGAATAGATCTCTATGGGAACCCTGGACAAGATTCAAAAAGGAAAGAACAAGAAGACAGCAGTTAACAACAGTCGAACACGAGCAGAGAAAATCAAGGCGCAAGCAGACTACTCAGAAGCAAACAAGAAAGTATGGAAAAGCATTAAAGCCGACCAGCAGAAATACATGGGAGAACTAGTAAAGACGTCGGAAAAAGCTGCAAGAGAAGGGAATATGAAACGATTATATGATACAACGGAGAAACTGGCAGGGGGAGATATAGTAGACCGGAGAGACCAGTGAAGGACAAAGAAGGAAAGTCAATCACGGAGACTCAAGAACAGAGGAAAAGATGGGCAGAATATTTCGAGGAACTGCTGAAAAGACCAGCTCCATTGAATCCATTTGACATCGAAGCAGCACCTATAAACCTTCCTATAGATGTCACCCCACCAACGATCGAAAAAGTCGAGATGGCCATCAGACAAATGAAGAGCGGGGAAGCTGAAGGACCTAAAAATATACCATTTGAAGGAATGTAGTCAGACATTGTAGTAACAGGAAGAACAAGTGCCGACGGACTTAAAAGAAGGATACCTCATCAAGATACCAGAGAAACGAGATCTGAGCAAATGTGATCATTTACATAGGCATCAGCTTGTTACCAGTACCAGGAAAAGTTTTCAACAGAGTGTTGCTGAACCGGATGAAAGACGCGGTAGACGCTCAACTTCGAGATCAACAAACTGGATTCCGTAAGGACCGTTCGTGCACAGACCGAATTGTGACGTTACGGATCATCGTAGAACAATCAATTGAGTGAAACTCGTCACTATACATCAACTTCATTGACTATGAGGCGTTTGATAGTGTGGTAGAAGGGCATTATAGGAACTTCTTCGACAATTTGGAGTTCCTCAGAAGATTGTCAACATTATCCGTAACTCATACGACGGACTACAATGCAAATTTCTCCATAGAGGATGGCTAACAGATGCATTCCAAGTAAGGACCGGAGTCAGATAAAACTGTCTACTCTCCCTCTTCCTCTTTCTTTTAGTGATTGACCGGATTATGAAAACCTTGACATCTGAGGGGAAGCACAGAATACAATGGACATTTCAAAATCAATCAGACGACTTGGACTTCGCAGATGACCTAGCCTTCCTATCTCATACGCACGAAAAACTGCAGACGAAGGCAACAAATGTAGCAGCAGCCTCTGCATCAATAGGCCTCAACACGCACAAAGGAAAAAGCAAGATTCTGAAATACAACACGAAGAACAACAACCCAGTCACACTTGGTGGCGAAACTCTGAAAGAGGTGGAAACATTCACGTACATGAGAAGCATCATTGATAAACAAAAAGGATCTGATGCAGATGTAAAATCTAGGATTGGCAAAGCAAGGGCAGCATTTCTCCAATTGAAGAACATATGAAACTCAAAACAACTGTCAACTAACTTCAAGGTGAGGATCTTCAATACGAACGTCAATACAGTCCTACTACACGGAGTTGAAACGTGGAGAACCACTACATCCATCGACAGGAAGGTACAAGTATTTATTAACAGTTGTTTACGCAAAATACTCAACATTCACTGGCCGGATACTATCAGAAACAGTGTTTTAAGGGAGAGGATAAACGAGCTTCCAGCTGAAGAGAAAATTGGGAAAAGACGCTAGGAGTGGATCGTACATGCATTGACGAAATCACCAAACTGCATCATGAGGTAATCCCTAACCTGGAATCCTGAAGGGAAGCGGAAAAGGAGGAGACCAAAGAACACATTACGCCGGGAAATAGAAGCAGATATGAAAAGGGTGAATGTTGACTGGAAAGGATTGTTCGGGACATGGTTAGATGGAGAGTGTTGGTGGGCGGCCTATACTCCTCCACGAGGGGTAATAGGCGTAAGTAAAAAAGTAATATATTAGAATCCCAGATATACAACAAAGTATGTATTTATTTAGGGTCTTTCTTGTATCTTTCTAGTTCGTTCAGTATTTCCGAGATGTTAGGTAGTTTCAGTTAGTCGGTCAAAAACTCCTTGTCACTGGAGTTTTGTGGTAGTTAACGTATATCAACATGGTATACCTATGATCTTGAGAAAACTGATGTTCCTTGTGGGATTCAAACACGTATCATCCAACTCTGCAGTCTGAGATGTTGCCGCTGCTCTATTAGGAACACGACTGAACTCCTGCAGGAATCAAACAAATATGATATCACTCACCATACTCAGTGATCGACCAATCATCGTATATCAATTATGCACACTTTTACTTAAATATATCTTTATATTAAAGGAGGAAATCGAACAACAAAAGAAAGACGACCAATTGGACTTTTGGTTAGTTCAATATCAACGTGTATTGAATTCAAAACCTGTCGAATTACTTGATAAGGTCAGTTTCATAATAATAATAAACTAGCTAACTTTTATAACTTCTAATTATTGTTACACGACTTACTCTTTCTTACTTATGGTTTATTAGTTTCGTACTGTTTCCTTCATTCTATACCACCTATATATGGTATGAATGCTTGTAAAGTATGATTTCGGATTTGGGTTGAGTTGTGGTCTGATAATTCATGTAAATAAGTGTTAAGTGTTTGAGTTATACAGTACTACCTCTGCATTACGACTTGTTTTCTATTATGGGACCGAAGGCTGAGTTAGAAGAAGCATATACATTTAGAAGTACCAATCGAAGTTATGATTATTTTCTGCCTCATACTCAAGATTCACAAATATTTAAAATATCGAAGTGGTAATTTCACTTAAAAATAAATTAAATTTATTGTATATTGATAGATTTACAGTTTCGTTCGGTGACAAATCCACAGAAGGGGTTTTATGGAGATTTCATTATCTTCATAGTTGAAATCATGAGTCGATTGGAGGTAGACTACCATGGAAAACCTGGAAGCACTGGATTGCAGTTTCGTCCTATTATGTGACTGGTAGGTCTTGGGTTCGAATCTCGCGAGGCGGGATCGTGGATGCGCACTACTGAGGAGTCCCACAATAGGACGAAACGGCCGTCCAATGCTTCCAGATTTTCCATGGTGGTCTAGCTTCAATCGACTCATGATTTCAACTATGAAGATAACAAATTCACACTATAAAACTGTATATTAATGCATAGATAGTATTGAAGATGAATGATATATTTGACGAAAGATAATTAGTAGTGAAAATACTGGATTCGAGCGGTGGAAAGTGGTTAATTTATTCAATTTCTTTCAGATACTTGATCATTCCTAATGCGATTTTGTTTTTAAGTTACTTCATATAGAAAACTTTCGACGATGATTAAGATTCAAATAATAGATAAGTTAATTTACTTCTCTGTCCTTCAACAATTAGAATTGAAAGGTATTTAAAATTTGGTCAAGTATTAATAGTAATGATAGTCAAAGATGGATAGTGGCTAGAAGTGGAATCCAGGACGCGCGTTTCGTCCCATTTGCGAATCGTCAGCTGGATGTACCTGCATCTCAGAGTTGACGTTCACTCTGGGACTCGAACCCAGTACCTTTCGCTTCAAACGCCATCACGTTATCCACTTAGCTATTAAATCCTGATAGCCACTTGCTTATGCTATGGGGTAAAGTTTAAATTCACTGATCAATTGCAGATTCAAACAATACCAAGTCAGTTAATAATACTCCTTTTATTCAATCTCATTGAAAAATTCTCAGCACAATCGTCTAAAATTTCAATAAACTTCACGTTTTATAAACATTTAACTTATGAATGTGTAGGAAACATTTTTGAACATTTATTTACTCCAATTTATATTCAACCTGTAGGTTTTCTTTTATAATATCTTACTCCTGTGATATCTGTACTCATTCCCAGATATGCTTGATGTACAAAACCTGCAGTAAATGCATCTTTCTGATGAGAAAGCGAAAAATATGCAAAACAATGTGGTAGTAATTGTAGTGTTACCCCCTACGTTTCTGAGTAATCAGATTAACGATTGGTTGTAGAAATTTTATGAAAGCACAAAAGTGCACGGAGTGCACAGTGTTCTACACTCACTTACTCTGCAAAAATTGATCTAGTCGTTGACACTATTCCTAACTTGATGTTATTTTCTTATCTGGGTACTTTGTAATGATTATTTAACTTCTTAATTTTAAGATAAGAACATTTTTTACTTTAAATTTTTGTAGACAGACTCAGATGTTCAAATAATTCTTAGTAATGCACAATCTTTGGAATTTTTGCCTAATTTTCAACGACATGCTATTACCTATTCAATTATGCAAACTATAACCGATAGTGATCTTAAAGAAGTAAGTTTGTCTATCTGTTTTTTTTTAAATTGTCCCACTGTTATATCTTGTGGCCGAGTGAATGCCTAGTTAATGAGTGACTTGATAAAACCGCCAATCAGAGAGCAGCGAATTATCTATTGGAACAGTGACACACGATAACTGTACGAGCAGTCTAGAGCGCTTGTCGATCCTGCTTCTGCCTAGTCTAGCCAGTTAAGTCCAAAACACCAATAACAGCTTCTGTGGTATGAATCCTTGTATTTCAAACATACTGAGTTTATATACCATACAGACTAACCAAAACGTACCAATAAAATAGAAAATAACATTTGTACAATAATTGGCCAAATGTGTCTGTGAATAGAGGGAGCAGTAATTAATAGACTAGGTATAACTCAGGAATGATAATTCGTACAATAATAGTCTACGGGTCAAAATAAAGCTCATAATAAAAGGAACATGAATATCAGTAGTTTAATTATTTAGCAAATATACGATAAGAATTATATGCATAATACTGGTCAATAAATGGGTCCCAAACTTACCATTCGCTATTGTTATCGGGATATAACATCCATTCAGACAGTTCTTTTAAATAAATTTATACATCCGATAGAGTACTATCATTCTGAAGTTTTCATTCTTTGATTTCATTCATTTTGAAATAATCTTATTCATTAAAGTTTTATGATGTGCTTTCATATTGTTAGTATTCAGAACTGCATTGAATCCAGTTTCAAGTTCTATTATATTTTTGAATGGTGGTTATCAGTGGAATTCAAGACGTTCATATTGTCCTTGATTCTTTTCAGCTGAATATACTTGTATTATTTTAATGCTGATGTTTCTACCGAGACTAACCCATTTCCTATCGCTTCTGTAGAGAAACGTTAGTGTTTTATTTTAACTGTATACAATTCAAAACATATATAAGCGAACAATATTGTTTTCGATTACATCCTCATCAGGCTTTACTCTAATATACAGTAATATTTATGAGCATATACGAAATCATTAAACCAATCAAGGCAGTCTATGAGTCAATGATAACAGTGGAATAGATTACATAATTAAAATTAATAATAAGTGAAAAGTACAAATTGGTAGTCTGATAACAAGTGTACTAGTTGTGATAAGAATAATAAAGGCTTGAATCAATGTTACATAATAGGAAAATAGGTCAATTATTAGAAAAATATAGACACTGAAATAACATTCATAAAAATTATAAGATTACGTAATAAGAAATGTTCAGATAATTGGACCGTGAAACGAATATTTGAAAAAATAAATAAATAATTGGTAGGAGGGGGTGAAGAAGAAAATAAACGAAGAAAGAGTATGGAGAATAAAATTTCTTATGAACACAAAGGCTTGGATTGTTGGTTCAAATTCCTATAGCTTCTGCTATGTGTAAGAGACGCGATCGAACCCCATAAGGAAAACTAGTAGGAATACGGTAAATAACTTTAAATGACTGATTCCTGTCAACTATATGACCGCTATCGATCAAATGTTAAAAAACCGAGCTCCATATTGACTTGGCAATATCTTTTCCTAACCACGAAGGGAGGTGTTCACTAACTCTTTTGTTCAGTTGTCTGATAAGGCGCTCCCAGTGTGATGATTAAACTTCGCTGATTTGTGGTTCGATTTTAGATCCTAATTTACAACTATCTAAGTTACTTTTCGATCTCTCACACGCAATGAAATAGTACAAGTATGTACATCTTGAGAACTAGCTAAAAGTAGAATGAACCGCTGTATACTTGAAACACAATGTTATGCAGTTTATATATTTCCCGTACATTGATCTTAAGTTATGACTGTTTTTAAAGGTAGCTTTTTTAATTGACCTTTTTTTGTTTCAAAAAAAATACGTATAATAAAACATAGATTGGTATTCACGCTCTTGGAGCACGTCGTGAGATTTTGAGGCAGATTGGTTTGTACAAAATGAAAACAAATGATGAAGACAAGGTATTTCTAACACATTTTTCATTGTAATTTTCTTCGCTTCTAAAATTATCATGTAGACCAGTGATATTTTTGATTGAAATTAGCTAATTCAAAAAGTAATATTACATGTTCGTTTCTCGTGAGAAATACCGCGATGTAGGTGTTAGCTTGGTAGTATTATGAGCCGTGATGCTATCCATTCAGGTTTGTTGAGGGAAACATGAAACCTAAATTAAAATCTGCAGGACCTAATACAGTTCCTAACTCTTTTAATGAACATTTAGTGCAACTGAGATGCTGTCGCAGACACTTTGTCTAATGAAATCCTTGAGAAATATTTTTATGCCTCCCAGCTTCGCATCATCCTTCTCAGCCCAGCTATCATCCATGGATCAATTAAGGAAAAACTTTTGCATTGGGCCACATCAATGTGTATTTATACGTCCACCTATTCTTGTGAAGCAGGTTACGTAGGCTGCACAAAGCAAGCAATTTCCAAACGTATCTTCAAATATTTTCACTCGTGGCTTTCGGAAAGTGAATGTAATCAGTTAACAGTTCAATACTGTGAACAAAGGTCATTTGGGATAGCCTGATAAACCCTTTAAAATGATCTTTCTAACTCCTGAATTATAACTATTGAACTTACTACATGTAGTAATTTAAATCGATAATGTATTTCATACACAATAATTGATAATTCTTCTAATCACTTAATTATAGTAGCAGGTCGATTCAAAATTAGCGCTCATAATAAAGTTACTCTATATATGACGTATTCGGACACATCTTTTTGTTCATTTGTAAAATTGTGTTGTAGATTGTTAGTAGTAATAAGATGTAAGAGGTTTGACGGATATGAAAATAAACAAATCGAGCATTCACAACATAAGTTTTTCGGTGCATGGGATAGCCTTAAAAATTCATCATCAACAGTTGATTGGAATATAAAACAACAAAAGCATACAATGTGGAGAATCCATGGTTAGGACAGCAGTCAACATTAAACAATCGACAATCGAAATTAGCCGTGTATGTGGACTCTTACTCGCTGGTAGTTTTTAATTCAAACCTCAGTAAATATAACTTCAGTTGTATTTCCTTCAAAATAGACAATTATGTATTAACAATACTTAGAGTGCATTATCAGCGCTACAGTTTATTTAAACTTATAGTGTACCAAAATGTTCGTGATAATCCATTATACAATTTCGATTGATTCCTTTTTCTATTACAGACGTTAAATACGATAGAATCACCTCCGATGCCGTATGTAACACCATCAGCTCCAGAAGGTACATTATCAAGTATTGTTGTATCTGACGAAGTTGTGGCTCGTATGGAAAATGAATGTTGTATATGTCAAGATGCAATAGTGAGTGGAACATTGTTTTACACATTTTGTTAATGTTTCTGAGTACATTTTTAATACTAAAAAAATGTCGACTACAAAATCCTTCAACTGACTGCGTTGATCATCAAAAAACTATGAGTCACAATTGGATGTTGTTCCATGTTTAAAGATTTAGGTCGATGCATCCTCGAATAAATCTGATACCTTTCTGATTTCCCGTTTTTGAGCTTTAATTAATTATGATAACTAAGATCTTATAAAATATATTTCTCAGGCCAATTCCCACAGATACGATATGTACGTCTATGCATGAAGTGGCCATACAGGGTAATGTCCTAATATTTATAGTAACATTAGGAAACAGCTCTTTGGAAAAATAAAAATTGTTTTACCGTATTTTTAGTAAAACGGTATATATATTCATTCACACAATGAAGCAAAATCGGTGAGATTATAATTTGTAAACGACCTTTGAACGACGACCAAGTAACCTTGATAAAATTCACCTTACTACCAGAGTTAAATGAAGATTATAAATCAGTTTGAGGAACTAAGATCAAAACTTGCAGTTGGACGTCATAGTTTTCATCACGAATTGGCATCAGCTATAATGTCAAAATGCTATTTATCCACATGGATAAATGATTTTAGCGCTAAAACCCAAGACTTTTTAAATTAAATCTCATTGGCTTGTCCATAAATTATGGTCTCGTCGCAAATTCTTATGCGCTCAGTAATTAATCACAGAAACAAAGGTTTAATCCTAGTGGTTGCTTCCTCAATTTAAAAAACACTTTAAGCTGAATTTCATAACACTGATATATGAAATAACTATAACTTCAACATATATGAATTCACTTAGTATTGTTTGTTTAGATCTTCCCATCGATGTGTTTAGGACTGCAACTGGTCAGTCTCTAATTGGCATATGTGCATACTGTGCGTATTGCCTCGATATACCTTAATTCACAAGCATGGTAAGCATAGATGGATAGTGGCTAGCAGTGGAATCCAGGACGCGTATTTGGGACTCGTCAAATAGGACGAAACCATACTCTTCAATTCGTAGTTTTTTTTCTCATTATCACATTGCTGCTGCAGTCATTTTAACTCTGTTGCCATTCATTCTGTTAATTTCATCTCGCGTTAATTTAGTGTGTCAGCTTGGTCTAACGCATATTTGTGCTAGGCTGTATGTAGCTTAAGATTGATGCCCTACCGTTTTTAACCCTTAGATTTTCATTAACTATCATACTTTTTTATTCCAAATACAGTGCTCAACGATATTCCTTCCATGTGGTCATGTCTGTTGTTGCAAGAAGTGCTCTGAAAATGTCCTTGATTGTCCACTGTGTCGTTCCAACATACACAATCGAATTCAATTACATTTTTGATTATGGTAAAACTAGGTACAGTAATTTTTCTGCTATCGATCAGTTTTTGCTGCCATATATATATATATATATATATATATATATATATATATATAAAGAGAGAGAGAGAGAACGCAGCTGATTCCAGAGATCTTAACATTTTTCTAACTTTCAATGCTTTGCTAATCACATAAACTTACATTACATAACTATGAATAGAATTCTTACAACTGAATGTACTATTTATTATTTTGTAATCAGCATGCATCTATCCACAGTATAACTTTCAAAAAAGCATTTTGTAAAATACTGGGGGAATCAGGATTTGTGGTAGGTATCAAGAAGATCAGATTTCGGCTTTAAAACTACTTTGTCAGGAATACTAACAAGCCAACCAGGTTCCAGTCCATGAAATATTTGTCGAGGATCTTTCCGCATACACATCAGTTTTCGATTGGATTCCGAGGATGAACTAAAATCTGTTGGGCAATAACCATATTTTTGAGCCAGCCAAATTCGAGATTTCGCTACTGCCTCAGGGTCCGCCAGGTAACCTCGAGACTCAGCGTCCGCGTAGAATGGAATCAACGTCTGTAAGAAGTAAGAAGCAGAATACATGTGAAGTCGAAGAATGATGATCAAACACCGAATGAGACCAACTGATTTCATAACCAAAATTTAATATTTCTTTACTAAACAAAAACCAAATTACAATGTAGTAACATGGTGTAAACCAGATTCTGATATTTTCCAAATTTCAACTAAATTTTGTTCCTACTGAGTATACGATATAATAATAATAGTAATAATAATAATAATAATAATAATAATAATAATAATAATAATAATAATAGCAAACTAAAAGTCCCTAGATGGTAACATTTTATTGAAGTGATAAATCCAAAATGAGATTTAACTACAAATTTAGTATGAAGGGCTTAAAACGAATATGTTCATCCAGTAAACACAGTACACTGATATTTAGCTACATTAAAGTTGATACTCCTAGCTATATTTGTCCAGTGATAAAGTAATAGATTAATTATGAACATTGAGACTGAGCATTTTAAAATGAAAATTGATTTTCGGAGTAATGAAGAAATACTCTAGATGTAGTCGCTTATTTAACCAGGTAAGAATCCCAGATTTATGACGAAATAAAAATTTATAATGTATGTCCATGTACTGAGAATAGTACGTTTTTGCAACCAACTAAGAGAAACCAACGAGAATGCGTCTACGAATAAACCCGCACCATAAAACTGCCTTAATCAAATTTTTACCAAAGAGGAGTAGCCAGCAAACAATATATTACTACCATGTTAACAGATAACAAATTCAACAGTATCAGACGAATAGAAATAAAGTGTAGTGTATGGTAATAAAGTAAAGTCTGCGTTGCAACACATACTGTGACATTGGGTGGTGCGAGCTCAAACCCTACAGAGACCATCGGCATTCTCAAGATTGGGGATCCAACTTGTTAATGAGTGTCTACTAGCATAATACAGACATTTAAGGCTAAATGCTGATTTTCTCCAACTGTTTAACATTAGGTTAATGATCTCCATTTTATGCTGTTTCACAAACTACAACACTACACTTAAACTTGAGTTATTATCAATTTCTAATTTTAATTCGGTACATTAAAATCATATGTTTTTCAGTTGCTCTAAAACTGAGTTCTATTATGAAGAGAATTCTCTACCAACGTTTTCCAACTGGATATATAAACACTACAACTATATATATATACTTTTATTTCAAGTCATTTGTTTTCAAAAGAGAAGATGAAACAAGTAACAGGCTTAAGAAAGTGTCTATTAAGTGCCGACAAAAATCAGAGAATACACGTATGTCTGTCGGCATATCGTATGACATCTATTTATCATTTGTCTTCTACAACTGAAGTGTAATTTACACGCAGCCTACGTTAAATGCATTGTTTTGATTTCGAACTATGCAGTCAGTAAGTAAAGACGGGAGAATCGACTTATAAGAGAGCTACTTTTACACAAAAAGGGACCGATGATAGCCACCGCTTCTTTACATGTGGTAATCTGTGTTTAGCTGAAAGTGTTTGTGGATGTGGGCATATTGGATTTTGATAGAATAATTAACGTCTCTGTCGTGACCGGACAAAACATCTTATTCTGATGGGGAGCTTTCAGTATTATAAAAAAAAGTTGAAAAGTGCACATAGGAGTCTTCCAAAAAAACACTGATAGATATTCACGACCACTTCAATTGGTACAATTAAAACTGTTTGTTTCTTCCGAAGAATTTCCAGGGAATTAGTATAGTAAAAATAGGACTTTTAGTGGGCATTTTGAGCTTAAATGTGCTTCAAAAAATATTAACCATGTTGAACGAAAACCTGTCGTTATGGATTAATAAGTCATCATTTTATGAAACCCGTACAACACTTAGATAGATAATTTACTATTAACTAACGTTAAGTTTCAATCAAAAAGAAAATTTGATAAAAAAACGAAGTCAACATGTGTGGAAAGAAGAAGGAAACGAATCTGCAAAGTACCAGTTAAGAGAGTGTCCTTGATTAGTGCACACAAGATAAAAAGTATGACAAGATGTAACTAACCATAGTATTTTACCAACGCATGCGTAAAGGTTTATTTGCATGTCCACGATAATTAATGCTGTTTTCAATTGATAAAATAAATAGTAGCTGCACGAAACAGGTAAACATCTTGTGACTTACATTAGGAGGTAATTTAGCTTTTGGGATCGGAATGCCTTTCATGAAGAATCCTTGAGGATCAGATTTTACCCAAACAGAATACAGATCATAATAACGGTTACAGATTATTCCCCCTACTCTTTCCACAGCTGCAATTACTTCTTCGCTAGCATACTGAACTTCAATATTAACAGGAGTAACAAAGTTATCGATACCCTACAATTGTTTAAACAGTTTATTACACAACCTTACTTCGTCAGTTAGATGGAAACCATATTGTCGATCATGATCCACATTTAAACGATAAAGATTGGTGTTACATAGTGTGGAAATGTCAATAGGCTCTAATGGGTTTATTCGATTAAGGTCTATCAATCTTTGAAGCTCTAGAAGCGAAATACGGCAGAGATTGTTTTCAGACCTTGGTTTGTAAGAAGCATTATGTATTTACTTACATGCTGTTAATGTTGTAAGGTTCTTTAGGAACAGAGAGATAAAATGGTGTCTTTGCATCCAAAACTCCCAAGGGTGGAAATGCTTGAAACTGAGAAGCACCACGATGACCAAGACCTCTTCGCATTCGTCTCAAACCATGATACTTCTACTAGCAATGAAGATATGTATACCAAGTTTCTTACGGGTGGTTTGCTTCCTGGGAGATCAGATATATTCTGAGGAGAAACTCGAGGATACTTTCTTAACAAGGCCAAAGCTTTGTCTACTGTTGGCATCTTTTTTGTTATCACGATGGAGGCGATAATCCAAACAAATTATTGATAATGGGTTGTTTTCCTCTTACTGGACAGTCAATTAGCAATACTTTCCTAAAAACCTAGTATGGAAATGTAGTTTTTAGAAATACAAGCATAAAATTAATTAGCAAAGCATTTATTATTGCAAACGATTTAGGATTATGGTGAACTGAAACCAGAAAATATATCATAACGACAGCTTCAACTGAACGTTCTTTGGACTACATGTGTTATTAGCATAAGTAACTAGTACAACCTACAACTTATTTTCCAAAGTACGACGTACGTTGACAGTCGCCTTCACTTAGCCTGGCAAAGTTGGCTAACTTTGTTCTTTGATACCTGCGTCTGGGTATTAAAAGAACATTTTGATAATGGGAATATATGGCTCTTGTTATATCCCTCCTAGAAACTGAAGGAAAAAACAATTGAATTGAGGGTAGGAGTAGTTGAGGAGTAACATCCGAAATAGTCTCTCTTATTACCTAAAGTTACCTTTGAGCCTTATTTCGAAAGACTCATCAGAGGATGCCATCACTATAACTTCGTGTAGGGAATCCCACAACTCACTAGTCCGGACTGTGAAAGGGTTTCCATGCACTTTCGTGCGAGCTCTTTAACGCTCAACCCTAAATGTATGTCCTAAGTGCAATTTATAACTAAAATGAACAAGTGACCTGTTAGAGTGAATAGAATTATAAAGGTGGCATCAGTCAGTAAAGTCACTAACTTCGGGTTTGAGTCATGTTGGTAGATTCAGACTACTTGGTTTGCGTCCGCGCGACTATCGCGACCAATGGTTGCAGAGTCTGAATGACATAGCTCAGAATCGATCACAATGGCGTAGGTGTATGCACTCTTTATCTTCCCTCAAACCGTGAGATTAAAATTGTTTTATACCTTTTCTTCTACGAACTAACTCTCCCTGTATTATATATTTATATGCAATCCTTTTTTATAAACTACTACCACCGCTGAAGTAACTGCTTCTACTAATTTGGTGTTCATCTTGTGCTGATAAGATGTAGAAACTTGGAACGATGCATATGTGTGCCTGGTTTTACGTTGTAGATGACTGACTGATACCGTAGTCCTGAGTGTGTAGTAGTAACTTCTGCCTAAATAAACTACATTCATAGTCAATCAGGTGTAGAAGCCTAATAGTTATTTATTTATTTGAACACAAATATAGCCTAATATTATGCAGTTCCGGTGCACCCTCTAAGAACTGGGAAGCCTTGGAAGTGGGTCATCAAAAATTCATTTAATTACAATTTATTGTAAACTGATATCGCTCTATCTTTATCCCAAGACATTGGAAATGTCACCGCATATGGACTACTGTAGTCTTCTGTACCGGACGTAGTCATCATTCACGATGATATCAGTCAAAAAAAGATCTACTTACGAAGAAGAGTGAACTTGTGGTCATCTGACTCAAGTTCATTGTTGCTGAGGTTAGTCGACCAGATGCGCAAGTGCATCCTACCTTATGGAAAGAAGACATAAAGGCGATCAGTTCTGAAACCTAGACTGAGTACTGCAAAGTCGACTTCACGCATTATGATGAGGCATGAAGTCACGTCCAGTAGTTATAAAAAAATGTAACTCAAATATCTTTGCCTTTGATAGATCCAAAGAAAAACCACGGTCATCCCCGGATAGAACAGGAAATCTCATATTTACCAAGACAAAATAAAAAACGTTGGAACATCATTATCAACCTTGGGACAGCGAACACAAGGAACGCCACAAGTTGGTTCGAAATTAGTGTATAAACATAATCCGGACAACTCAGCGGAGATACGGAAAGCAGTTGACACAATCTGTAATCAAGAAGCCGAAACGAATGTTCGCTTATATTAGTCACAGAACAAGGACGCATCTTTGGACAGTCAGTCAGTTACAACGTAGAACTTCGTACGTACGTACATCAGTTCGAGTTGCCATACCACATTAGCACAGAGATGAAGTTGTCGATTCAAATCCCATAGTGGTAGAGGTAGTAAGAGTATAAACATTATGTGAAAGATTAGGGTTTGAAGATGTTATTCAAGGAGTATAATACGGTGAAATAAATTTGGAAAGAGAAAAAGATAAAGACATAAGGAATTCAGAAGATTAGAATTTGGTAGAACACAAAGAGTGGATGCACCTTCGCCATTGCAAACGATTTTGAGACATGTCATTCAAGGTCTCTAACCATCGATTGCTATGATCTCGCGAATCCCAACCAGGTAGTCTACACCTACCAACATGGCGCAGTCCACTTGTCAGTGACTTCATTGATTTGTGCCACGTTTTGGTCTGGCCGCCCCTAGCTTTCTTCCAACCTGCTACTACACCATAAAGCATTGCATGTCGGGGCAGTCGGTGGCTGGGCATACGTAACACGTCGCAGCCATCTCAACTGATGAAGTTTCACTACTCCATCAATCGATTTGCCATCCTTACCTAGTACTCGTTTCCTAACATCTGCATTACTTACCCGGTGGTCCCAGGATATACGAGCAGTGAGTCGAAGACACCTATGATCGAACACTAGTAGCCTACGAATATCCTCTACTCTTATCGGCCATGTTTCACTGCCATAAAGTAGGACGGAACGGACTCCCAATCCAATTACAGAAGAGAGTGAATTTTAAGTGATAAAGGAAGACCAGGACAAAGCAGAAGGCCTATTGTAAGACCGAGAGTGGGGAGAGTCCGCTCTCCCTCTCCAAATACTTTCACATGGCCTCGCGTATATAGCGTCTGCCACGGAAGTCCTACTCACTGCCTTCTCGTGGCAGGGGTGTTGTTTACGAAATTGAGAGGACGAAAAGCGAATATCCGGCGCTTTAACTGGGTTGGTGGACACAGAAAGTCCACCTACGGGAGTTGGAAAACCCTGATTCCAAACCAATGGTGCACATGGGCTCCAGGATCCTGAGGAAGGAAATGGCGTATGCATCAATTATTGGTCACCGTCTACCATGGGACTGCATCTCCTCACGATGCTCCACTGCCTTGTGGATCAGACTTTTAGGTCAAAGGCTCCGGGTGCGGCCCCCTAAGAAAATTACCTGCTTCAGTCTGGGCACCTGGGTAGTATCTCAGCCCTCACACAAATCAAATGAGATTTGTGAGGCGCATATTTATCCGGTGCTTTCTATACCAATATTTATGTGTTTAAATAAATAAATAAATGATAAAATGACCTCCGTCGTCTACTATCGTCATCGGTCTTACTCTATGCTGACGATGTCAAGATATGGAGAGCGATACAAAGCAAGGGCGATAGTTTAGAACTTCAAAATGACCTGCAGAGATTATCTGAATGATCGCAAACCTGGCAATTGCCGATAAACACTTCCGAAAGTATTGTGATGCATATTGGCCACCAGGGTACAGATACATACACGATGAATAACACTGAGTTACCTATTGTTCAGGCACACAATAACTTATGCGTCATCGTCAGTCAAGACTTAAAGACTACTGCACACTGCCGTGCAATAGCCGCCAAAGGTTTTAGGACTTTATGGTCCATACGCAGGGCTGTTAGGCATCTCGACGCTAAAACGTTTCTGACTTTGTATACAGTGTTCGTACGCCCTAAACTTGAGTACTGTATACAAGCAGCTAACCCCTGCCTAAAAAAAGACAGTGAACTATTGGAAAGGGTTCAGAGAACAGCAACTAGGCTGATTCCCGGAATAGCGAAGCTCCCGTACGGTACTAGACTGACCAAGCTAAACCTATTCCCGCTGTCATATAGAAGAATCAGAGGCGACTTGATTACAGTTTTCAAATTGCTTAATGACAAATTTGCACCTGATATGCCCTCATTTTTCTTGTCTTCCAAAACAGAAAATCTACGAGGACACTCATAAAAAGTTCACAAGCCCAGAACGAATTACTTGTCAGCTGACTACCGACTTTCCCATCGAATAGTCAGCGAGTGGAATTCATTACCTCAGCACGTGGTTGAGGCTCCATCCGTCGACTCCTTCAAAAGAAAGTTGGATCAGCTGAGAGACCATCATTGCCAGGACTAACACAGGCAATCGAGACTCCTTTTCTTTTACAAACTGAAACAGAAAACTGAGATTCAGGGAGCAAAAAGTCTGAGTTGACATCGCGTTCGACCGACAGAACCGAACAAAACTCTTCATCCAGTAGCCTTGTAAACTCTCCCTGCTGAGCGCCAGTGCACACAAGCGTCGTAGACTTCATAAGTCATTTGACAGAGTAGATAATGAACTTTTCTTCAGTAAACCGAAACACTAGTTTTAACGCACATGTGAATCTAACAACAAGAAACCAAACAGCATCTGAGTCTCCCATGTGCGGTTAAAACATGTGAATTGTGACTCAACATTGAAATAATTAGTTTTCTGTGTATACTTAACACCTATTTAAACCTACTTTCTATCTGAAGTCCCTTGACCTTGGGAACGAATGCACTTTAATGAGCCCGCCTGAAGATTGTATCCTTGAATCGATTCCACTCTATGACTTTGTCGGTAAAGTACATTGAACTTGGAGATAACGTATCATTAAGGTCTTAGTTTTATGACTCAGAGTTTCGGATTTGTGTATTGAACATGAAAGGCAGATGTCATGTGTTGCCCCTTTTCTGGTAAGCCGCTGTAGCGCCAGTGAAAAGTCACTGAGCCCTAGCTAAATCATCTGGCAGTTGGGTCACTGAATATCGAGCATATCATCAATCCCTGTCAAAATAAAGGACAACCAACGCGCAGCAGTTAATCGTATGTCATGCACTGGCCCATGTGGTGGTGATCATACTTTCACCTGTACCTACTTCAACTAATCTACTTCTGTAATAACATCCTTTGTGTTATACGGTCTTCAGAGCATCCATAGTAACTTGATATGAGGAAGAGTTTATCTACGTTAGATCCTGACCGCGAAGTGTGACTTCAACGTTAGCTGTTGATCACGTCATTCCCGTCTAACTCCGGTATGTCCTCGATGATATATACATCTGTATGTATAGTTTTTGTTGTTGAATGAATTGATTGATAGTGTGGATACCACTTCCTCAGACAAAAGATTTTATTAATCTTTAATAATAAACTATCTCTATAACTGGTGTTCTGAGTTTTGAATAATCTCGAGTAAATTCACAATACTACTAGGAGATTTAGTCTGCCTTAAATACTCTATTAACGGGATACTATGTATTGGAGTTAGAGATTGAAGAATTAACCTCAACACATCTTAAAGCTCATACGGTTTTGGGTCACTTGGCTGCAACCACAGAACGGTGGGCCATCATCGTAAAGCCATGGCTCACTGTTACTTTCAGATTATTGTGAGGCAGGACTAAGGGCATTGACGCTTTCCCAATGCTGTGGCTGTAAGATCTATTTTGATGGTTTTGTGTGTGAAAATCCCTCCATGTATACATCTGCAACCTCTTATTGGTTTTTTTAGTTGTACATTTCGTCAGTCTTTTTGATGCCATTTGAGATGGCAATATTTCATTTTATTATAGTTTTCTCATTTTTCTTTCGTCTGTACTGTTTCTACATTTCCTGAACTGTATTTATGTTTATACTTAGTTTATACTTAATCTTGACGGCAGCCATATTGACTGTTCCCCCTTTGATTGTGTTGCTTCCGTTGACAGGGATTGTGCATTTTGATTGAGAATTGAAGCACTTTTCCAGAATTGGAAATACTTTGTGTTATAAAGCATCGAAATATTATCTTTTGAACGGATTTTTACCTGACCTATCCAGAAAGGATAGGATAACACTTATCTTTTGGCGCGCTCGATCGATTATTGAGGTAACAATTATTGGTTGAATAACTGAGTGGTAATATTTGTTTAGAACCGTTGTTTTCCCAATCCCCTTGTTTTTATTTCATTTGGGGAATATCGCGTATCTGAACTACGCAGACAGTTATTCTTCAGCCAAAACTTACTTTGGATTTTACAGTGGCTATTTACTTTTTGGTATCTAATGTAAAATATAGAAACACCTGGCCGCAATAATAGATATTGACTACAACTTGGACCGACTAACCAGAATTTCTAGGTCGGCCCCTAGTTCACATTCACCTATATCCCCCGTTACTTCTCAGAATGTTACATCGTAAGCGTGAGGTAACATTGATAACAAAGCGTTACATAGGAGTCCATTCAAATTCAGTATAAAATTAAAAAGAACTATAACAGATCCTTATAATACCCACCTAAGTATTTGTTTCCACGAAGGATATTTGATATTTATTCTTACTTTCTGTCTGAAATCAGGTAAGGAATCTTAGGTCCTTTTTAAAATTCGTTCGGCAATTCTCGGATTTTCCAGCCTCAAAAGTGTTCCATTACGTGGCAGCTTATAAAATGCCTTACTCAAGATGTAAACGACATCCACTAATTTTCTATAATCTAACAACACCATCCATTTCTTACCATAAGGAAATTTGTTGTGCAAGATAATTTTTTATAAAGTCATGCTGTCCACTGTTTTACAAGTTGATTTCCACGAAGATCATAAAAGTCGTTTTTCCAGTATTTTAACCACAGCACTGGCTGGGTCTGTGGTTTTTATTCCAGTTGCCTTGATCCTATCTTATAAATCAGAGCGACAATTACAACCCTCCGGCTCGTAGGCAAGATAACCTGGTCAAATGAAAACGTGACTAATGTAGTCAGCGGTGTAGCTCCATATTGTACGATTTGTCTAGGGATTTTATGGTGTATTTCACGCGGTCCTGTTGACTTTTCAGCGTTTAAAGTGTTTATGGGTTTTATTATGTCTTATTGGTCAAGATCCATAGAGAGTAACCGATTTGGTGATTTTGTATTTTGGTTTATTCCTTCGTTGAGAATAGACTCTCGAGTTGGGACTGTTCCGAAGTAATTAACCACGCCTTCTGCTTTGTCCTGGTCTTCCTGGTAGTTTTTTTTGAGTGTGCGTGTAAGAAATTTTGTTACACTCAAGCCTACTACTCGTTTCTAGACATAGAGGTGTAGATGGCAAGTTATATGATATCAGCTGGTAGAACCTAATCACTGTTGTTGAGATACTTGGAGAACAGTTGGTCATAATCTTACGTGATCTACTCTATCAACAATTACTTGATAAGTACTCTGAGGTATACCAAACTCTGTCGGAATCGCCGTGTATTACCAGCAATATTACACACTATATCACGACCACAGGACTGTCTGTATTCTTGAAAACGAGCCGACGAACTCTCAGGGAGCTTAGGTTGGCTAAAACCGAATTCGATCACATGATAGACTTAGGAGCCATCAAACAGCCCATCAGCATCTCCCTTGCATATGGTCCCTAAAAAAGACATCAACGACAGGTTTCCAAATGGTGACCGTCAGCGGTTGTATGAGAAAACTATTCCTTATCGTTACCTGTTGACTCATATTCACGATTCCACGGCTGCCGTGAAAGGTGTAACCATTTTTTCCGAAAATCAACATAGTTAAAGCGCATAACCCAATCGCCATTGCTACTGACGACATTCCTAAAACCGCTATCATCACTCCCATCGGACTCTACGAATTTTCGCTCGTGCCCTTCGGCCTAAAAACTGCTTCACAAACCTTCCAGAGATTCACAGATGGGGTTTTTCGTGGTCCCAACTTCGTACATGTGTACGTTGATGACTGCTTTATTGCAAATCGGGACAGCAAATCTCATCTCCAGTATATGGACCCTGTCTTCAAACGACTACAATAGCACGGCATTACTGTAGATACTCAGAAATGTCAAATCGGCACGGACTCAGTAGATTTCCTAGGACACACTAATAATGTTTAAAGCATCCGACCTCTGAAAAGCAATGTGGAAGTTATTATTGATTACCCAGAACCGACGAAAATCAAGCGACCATACATTTTCAACGGTCCAGCAAGTTTTTAGCGATGGTTTTTACCAAATTGACCGTCTCTTATGAGACCTACAACCAACCATTTTCATGGAAATGCAAAATCCACCAATTTGGACGGCATCGCGAAAAAAGTATTCTTCATAGTTAAAGAAGTCATTGCCCAAGCAACGTTGCTCTGATACCAGGATGCCAAAGCACCCGTTAGTATCTCAGTGACCCATCCGACTGGGTTAATCACAACTGACGAAGTTTGGCATTGGTTACCGAACACTGAATCGATCTATAGCACTTTCGGGAGGGAACTCCTAGTTATGCATTGTTCCGTACAACACTTTCAACACTCTGTTGAAGACTGAGAATTCACTCTATTCGCCCATCAAAAGCCTCTTACCTTCTCTTTAGGTTCATCTTCAAACAAGTAATCCCATTGAGAGTCTCGACTATTGATCTACATTTCTCATTTTACTTCCTATACAGCAAATTTCTTGGACAAAGAAGTCATTAGCAGACGCCTTGTCTCACATAACTTCCTTGAACGCTCTCCGATGGATTGAACTTCTTAAACTCGCTAAGCTTCAAAAAGAAGACACTTATCTTCAGCATGAACTATCTTCAACAACCCTAAAATTGCGTACTAAACAGATGGGTGCAGGTAAGGTAACTTTACTACGCGACACATCTGCAGGTATGGATCGTCTAATCGTGCCTAAATATTATTGACGTAACGTCTTCAATATGTTGCACAAACTTTCTCATCCATGTGTTCGTATATGCATTATGCTCATAGCAGAACGCTTTTGCTGGTATGGTATGAATAAAGATGTCAGGGACTAGGTAAGCTCTCGTGTAAGCTGTTCAAGATATAAGGTAAATAGACATAACAAATGTCCCTTAAGCTCTTTCAAAACTCCCGACGCTCGTTTTGATCATGTTCATGTGGATTTGGTGGGACCCTTACCAGATTCAAATGGATACTCTAGTCTTTTACCCTGCGTGGACCGTTTCACTCGATGATCAGCTGATGTTTTCATTCAACCTACCCTACGATATAGTACACATGCCTTTGTATGTAACGACTCACTTCGGTGACCTTTCAGATGGTTAATTCCTCTATATTTGACTCCAATAAATAAATAATATCCCGTTAACTGAAAATGTAATGCAGGCTAAATCTCCAAGTAGCATCATGGATTTACTGGAGATTATTCAAAAGCCTGAACACCAGAATATAGATATAGTTTACTGTTAAACACTGCTCAAGTACTCAAGCGTACAGAGAGCAAGCACACAGGAAAACAAGTCAGTATGTGCGTATGTCAGTGATTTTTAGGAATACATAGGTATTTATGAGTGTTAGTGGATTGTGGATACCTCATTGATTGTCATTTACTTGCAATCAATGAGAGAATAGACTAGGGATTGATGTGGAGACATACACTCAATCAAACTTACACTGAACTTACATAGTGGATTAAAAGTATAAACTGTAGCAAGCCTATAAATAATACAATAGTTGAATGGGCTCGCCACAACCTCTCGAAACGGCATACCAGGGACTCTCCAAATTCTTTGAGCGTAAACCTAAGTACTATACAATGGAAAAGAACAAAGTTAATGATAACATCAGCATCGATCGTCTCAAAGCTGCGTATTTAGAAGGAAAACCTGTTCATATCCATTTTCCTTTGGTACAAACGAAAGACACGAGTCTCACAGTTAAGACACCTCACCCAATAATCTACAATAACTATGACACATTGGCGGTATCTGATAACGGATTCACAACAACGAGTTCTGGAACAAGAGTAAGGTTCCAAGAACACCTAAACTACTTACCACTTTGTTTCGTCTCAATTTTTCTTTGTATTATTTCAAAAAAGCAAAATACAGAAGAACAGTTTTAATATGCTTAAATATGTATTTATTCCAAAAAACTCAGTTTATGTTACCAATATGGTCGCTTATATGTGCATACTTTTACTTTTTAAAAACCCTAAAAAACATCCTGAAAAAACCCTTTTTTCCATGCTATTGCGTGTTTAAGAAACGCGTTCACATAAGTTTGTTTTCTTTTTTCTCCCACTTTGTGTAATTCGACATACACTTACACATCCTTTCGTTTTCCATTCAAGGATGACCGGAAAAGGCGGAAAAGAAACGACGAAGTTTTCGAGGAATCGAAATATTCATTGTGCCTGTTTTTCATCACTAAATTGTACCACCCTTATAGTAAGGAAAGACGATCAGATGCTGCTAAACAAAGCAGGCTATCAGAAGAGTGTTTACCAACAACAAACTCACTGGATATGAAGTGTAATTAAAATAACTCAAAGTGTTATGAATAAAAAAAAGAGAATTCAGCGAAGAAAATTTTTCTTTTCCACGAAATCATTTACCTAAGCTGTACATTCGTATATATAGTTATACGGAAAATATGTCTACAGGAGGTAAGGAAAGATCGCACTATAAATTTATTCGATAATAAATAACAAGTGGGGTTACGTACTAATAAAGGGGTAGGGATGAAAATAACTTATGGGTTAGATAGTCCAATTGACAGATATGAAGAAAAGCGACAAACACATAGGTCATAATAATAGATTGAATAATAATCAAGAATACTTGTATAAGGTTATAATACTAATAACTGATTAGAGTCTAAAACGTGAAGCAGTAATTTAAAAACAAAAAACCAATAATAATCAAATAAAAGTGCAGAAAAGAACGACAACCAGAAACATACCCTTTAAGGGAATTAGGGCCAAGCAAGGGTGAGATGTTGGAAAAATCGTTTTTGCACTCAAAGTTCAGGATTGAGTTCGTGAACTGCCAATGCTTCAACAATGCATAAAATATTGATTCGATCACCTATCGATCCGGTTCCTTTGACTTTGTAGATTGCTTTAAAAGAGGAGTCTTTTGGAGAGATGTGTCCACAGTTAATTAAATGCTCTCGTATCGAGCTAGTTATCTTTTTACATTCTCCTTTTAAGAGCCAAGCTGGGCAGTGTTCGGACATGCGTTTGGAAAGTGAGCGCTCTGTGAGGCCTAGGTAGGTTTTGGTAGGCCACGTCTTAGGGTCATCACTACCCCATTAGAGGGGAGTGACCTTGAATGTTATTCCTCGACCACTCTTACCCTCAAATCAATTGTTTTTCCTTCAGTTTCCAGGAAGAATGCAACATGAACCATGTATTTCCACTATCAAATTGTTCTTTTAATACCCAGACACAAGTTTCAAGAAAAACAGACAATTCGCCTAATTTTCTAAGTTAGGTTGAAACTGAAGTTTATAATTTGCATTGTTCAGCGGGAAGACGATCTCTTCAAGGCCACGTTACTGTATTCTCTTCACGTGGTGATTACTAGTTTCACGTTCTAGGTTTTGGATATTACAGGATGGTCAAGAAATGCCTAAGTAAGTTATAGTTATTAGTATTACTCTGCCTGTAGAAAACAAGAGTAAGCGCGTAACCTGTCACAAGCGATACAAAATTATCAAGAAGGTAAATTCATAGATGTTTGTTCAAATACTTGTTAGGTTAAAGAGCATCACCGCAAGTTACGTAAGGAAGCTAAGAAGAACTTAAACCGACACCGTAGGTTTGATTTTTATTTTCTAATGATTTCAGGAAAGGATCCTGGTGTCCCTAACATTCTACCCTTCAAAGAAAGTTTTCTGAAGGATGTTGCCGAAGCAAAAATGAAGGTAATGTATACTATCTTTAATGAATGGTTTAGCTAGAAGAAGCAAGACTTAAAAATATAGAGTATTCGCAAACTTATAAGTCTCAGAAACATGAAGATGTGGCTCATTCTATAGTTCAGCACGATGTTAAAGATGTTATAAACCAGTCTGACGTTATATTGGAAGTATTGGATGCACGAGATCCAATGGGTACACGCTGTCCAGAAATAGAAGAAATTGTTCTTAGGGAGAATAAACGTTTGGTCCTGCTCATCAATAAGATTGGTAAGTGTTATCTAGGTAACCGTTTTAGACCTTGTTCCGCGATCCAATCTCGAGGCTTGGGTAAATTATCTACGCAAAACTCACACGGTCATAACATTCAAGGCAAATACGCAACGTCAGAGTAACCATCTGTCATGTGGAAAACCATACCTTCTCAAAGATGGAAAAATGTAAGTATTCAAAGTTTTAATTTGTTCAGGCCAACTAAAGGGTTCGGAACTTCTGAATTATTGTCTTTGCTTGCAAACTACTCCCGTGATCCAAGCTCCAGTCTATCTAACACTAACGCTCGTCTTAGCTTGACTGTTGGTGTTGTCGGCCTTCCGAATACTGGCAAAAGCGCACTCATAAATACACTTAAAAGGCAAAAAGTGTGCATCAGCGGTAATGTTCCTGGTCTAACACGGTAGTTGTTGGTATTTCTTTGATTATGGATTTAGTCAGTCTCAGCGTGTACGGATTGACAAAAACCTATTTCTTCTCGATACTCCGGGTACCTTGGTTTCAAAGTCATCTGATGCTTCAGATCTTGTGTTAAAAAACTGCGTAAAAGTACGTGACACTTAGTTTTCTTGCTAAAATTTCGTTTTTGGAATGTTGTTTTACATTAACTAGTCATGACCAATGTATACAAATGTGGGTCAGACCAGGTAACTATACTATTTAACAGGACGAGATGAAATTACAAATTGCAGTCGATATAGTGCTTGTATCATTATTCATTCGTTGGACCGGAACATCAAATTACGTACTAATTCTCCAGGATAGCAGCTTACCTATTTAAGGGTTAGAATCAACAACTACGGTACTGCATCTAAGCCCTTGGTTTTCTAAAGAAGGTTAGAGTTTCCTGTAAAACTCATTTTTATCACATTTGAGCTGGAGTCAGTGGGAGTATAAGTAGAAACAAAAAATAAGCAACGGCGTCATTTTACAATGCCAGCTACTGACAAACCTGCAATGGACATGATAAGGACATCGGAAAGTAATTTTCCACCAAATTTAGATCTGGTGTCTACACATTGAAACATAATTCTATTCATTACATTAAGATAACAGTTTTTATTGGATTTTATATGTCAACATTAGACAATACATAATAAACAGCGTTTCATTCTGGTGGGATATTTTCAACAAGATTAGTTTCATACCTGTCAGTACTTTTTGTTATCCACAATACAGGTTTTTAAATCAATTTTTAAAAGTAAAAAGATAGTGTTTACCACTTCATATTTGTGAAATCACTTAGGATGCTAGCTTGTCACCAGTTGTTCCGTTGTGGTTAGCATTATCAATACGTTTTATTAGCAGCTAATAATTTTTTAACTGTTTTTTAAACTTTTTAACAGCCAGAAATGCTCTCTGATCCTGTTCCAGCTGTTGAAGCCATATTGCGTCGTTGTTCACAAGCGCAATTGGTTTCTAAGTATAAGATTGAAGAGTACAATAATGTTTCAGAGTTCCTAGTTAAGTTAGCACACCGTTTGGGTCGAATGAAAAAGGGTGGTATTCCAGACACGACCATGGCAGCGCGTTCTGTAATTAATGATTGGATTATGTAAGTAACTTGTTACTGTGACATTCTTTTTAGTGGAAAAATCACTTACTACACGGAGCTTCCATATACTAATACTGCGAAAGAAAATCTCGATTTATCTTTAGAAGGTAAGTTAATATTTCCTACAAAGCAGTGTGAATTTCCCAACATAAAAATCATTCGTTCCTAAGCGTTCCTAAAATTCACCGTCGTCGTTTATTTTTTAAAGCAGCTTTCGTATTAAAAATTTTTTCGAGTTTAGAAATATAATTTTCTTAAAAGTGATGCGATGCCCATCTCTGCCGCAAATTGGTACGTTCGTGCTCTGTAGTGATCATTTGTGACTTTGACTTTAATACTGGATTTAGCTACTTATATCCTCTTCTTTTCCCTACCCTACTTACTTATTCCTGTTACCCCTTGAGGGATCATAGGTCACCGACCAAGATTCTCCAACGAACTATGTCTTCAACTCACCTTTCCAGTTGTTTTCAATCGCCATTCATTCTTTTAATGTCTGCTTCCGATTCCCGGAGCAATGTGTTCCTTAGTCTTCATCTTTTCCTTTTGCTTCCAGGACTCCAGGTTAGCACCTGCCTTATGATTTTCACAATCTGTTTCCTATCCGCCTCCAACATCTTTCCTTAACTTCCCCTTCATGTGGAAGCTGATTTGTTATCTGATATATTATGTCGTTGCTGATGATATCCGGCCAACAGACACTAAGTATCTTGCATACACAATTGTTCAAAAGTAGCTGTACCATTTTGATGATGGTTGTAGTAGTCCTCCATGTTTCAGCTCCGTACAATGGGACCGTTTTGATGTTTGCATTGAAAATTCAGACTTTGATGTCTGTTGACAGACAGTTGTTTTGAGTTTCAGATGTTCTCCAGTTGTAAGAATGCCGCCCTCGTTTTGCCAATTCTCGACTTCACATCTTCATCAGATCCTCCTTGTTCATTGACTATACTGTCCAGAGTATATAAAAGTTTCCATATTTTCTCTATCAATTCAGTCAGTCAGTCAGCGACAACGTACGACCAGGCACTTATATGCATCGGTCCAAGTTGCCATACTTCGTTAGCACAACAAGAGGAACACCGGATTCATAGAAGTAATTAATTTAGTGGTGGTAGTATATAAAGAAAGGTTGTATATAACGATATAGTATAGGAAGAAAAAAAAGTTATGAAGCAATTTTAATCTCAAGGTTTAAGGGAAGACAAAGAGTGTATACACCTACGCCATTGTGATCGATTCTGAGCCATGTCACCCAGAGTCTCCAGCCATTTATTACGATAGTCACGCGGACCCCAACCAGGTAGTTTGCATCTACCAACATGGCTCAGACTAGAAGTTTGTGACTTCAAGCACTGATGCCATGTTTTAATTTGGCTGCCCTAACTCTATCATGTGTGATTGTGTTGGTGTTCTCTGAGTTGTATTCCAGGATCATGGTTTTTTCCATTGTGTATATTAAAACCTATTGCTGTTGATACATTGGCTATATTCACTTACATTTGCTGCTGTGTATGGGGTCGGAGGGTAATTTATCTGTGAAGTTCAAATAATCTAGCTGCATCCAAACTGTCTATTGTATTACGCGCTTCCCTTGAGACATGGTGGTCTTGATAATCCAGTCAACCATCAAAAGAAAGAGAAAGGGCGAGAGTAAACAGCCTTTTCTGAATCATATACTCGCTTGGAATGTATCTGTGAGCTGCCCTGTATGCACAACTTTGCAGTGTAGTTCGTCCGTCATATGAATCCCGTCTTTTATTGATGATCGAGATACAACGAATTGTTGAAGAAGGCTTCATAAGGTTCTCCTATCCACACTGTCAAACGCTTTCCCATAATCAGGGAAGTTCAAGTATGGTGACGAGTTCCATTCAATTGATTGTTCAACAATGATGCGTAATGTTGCGATTAGGTTGGTACGCTTAATACAAAGTTACCAAAGTATATCATTTTTATATTGGACCAGCGTGTTTAAACACCTCATCTGTGTTTCTAAGTTATCCAGCTTCTTATTAAAACAGACAACAACACATCCGTGCACAAATATGCGTTGGCCCAAGTTTCGATACCGCATTAACACGACAAGAGATAAAAATAATAACGCAATAAAAATTCTAATACGAAAAACAAAAAAAAGTTTTCATGAAAGAATATTGAGATTCATGATCGATTGGAAGATAAAGAATGAATGCATCTACATCATCGCGAATGATTCTGAGTCATGTTGCCCAGTCTTAAACAACTAATAGCCGTTGTTACACGGACCCCAACCAGTGAATCTGAGTCAAATCAACAATTAGTGTTTTCATAGACTGATACCATTTCCTAGTTTGGTCGCCCCTGGTTTTTTTCCAAACTACTACTATTCCATTAAATATCGCCCGTCAAGGTAGGTTGTGGTCAGCCATTATTGACACATGTCCTAACCACCTCAGTTGATGATTCACCATTTCATCAACGGATTTGCCACACCTTCCAAATATCATGCCTAACTTTAAAGTTGCTCACTCTGCCATTCCGCGCGACCCAAATAATGTTTCGATTAAAGACTAGGTATTAACATATAGCCAGCTATTAAGTCATTGTTAAGGACACTTCTCATCTACCAAAGGAAAATGCACCGACTCCAATGTTTTGGGGTGTATTGTGCAAAGCAGTTAACTTATCATGATTCCTATAAGTTTCCTAATTGTATTTACAAGTTTGTGAGACATGAGTTTTTAGTTTTTAAATGCTTTCTACTTCGTATTTTTCAGACCATGCAATGGATATCTCTGAATTTCCGACAAACTAATAGATGTAAATGTTTAGAAGTGTAAATATAACATTAATTTAATGTATTTTGCTTTGACTGGTAAAGATTGATTTTCAATTAAAGTTGTTAAATGATAGATAATCGCTGCAATCCTGGGAAAAGTGCACTTATATTCGTTTCCACATGGTCCTTTTTTTTCTTATGTGATTAGATTTCTTTCATTATTAGCTGCATTTTAGGAGACTGTTGCTAACAATTATTATATAAGATTAATAGGTGGTGGATTCTGGTGTATTTCAGTTGTGATTTTCATCCAACTGCGACTAGTTCATGATGCGAGTTACCTTCAGAAGTCATTACTCAGTTAGTCAGTCACAGTGTAGAACTTCTTACATCAGTTCGAGCTGCCATACCACATTAGCACAGAGATGAAGTTGTCGATTCAAATCACATAGTGGTAGAAGTAGTAAGAGTATAAACATCATGTGAAAGATTAGGGTTTGAAGATGTTATTGAAGGAGTATAATACAGTGAGATAAATTTGAAAAGAGGAAAAGAAAGGGACATGAAGAATTCAGAAGATTAGGATTTAGGAGAACACAGTGAATGCACCTTCGCTATTGCAAACCATTTTGAGCCATGTCATTCAAGGTCTCTAACCATCGGTTGCTATGATCTCGCAAATCCCAACCAGGTAGTATACACCTACCAACATGGCCCAGTCCACTTGTCAGTGACTTCATGGAATTGTGCCACGTTTTGATCTGGCCGCCTCCTAGTTTCACTACTTCATCAATAGATTTGCCATCATTACCTAATATCCGTTTCCTAATAACCGCATTATTTGCAGCTAGATATGAATAATTGATGTGATTCTAGCGATGGTAACTTCAGCAGATAAATGAGTTAAGCTCGTGAATTCCGAAACCCTAGTAATTTTGAAGTGCGATTCTACGTATTCGACTGCATTTGGGTTATATTGTGTGTATATGAACCAATATTACGAGTTGGTTCCTAAAACTGAAGTCAGTGTGCATCTCGACATAAAATGAAACTAACGTTATAGACCATATTATCGGTATCGAAATTTAACTAAATCCTTATATTTCTAAAGCCATCGTCGATTGTTTTTTAGATATTAGAAATTATTATTCTTAATGATTTTGCTTTTGTATCTCATCTCGACTGTACCAGTTATGGTACCTTAAAATTATACTGTTTTAAAGGTCGATTAGATAAGGGATAAACAAGTATACTATTAATAATTTAAATAAATAATTATTATATATACAATCGCTAGTAAGGTTTTATAAACAACTGCATTTCCAAAGCTTTTCAACAACCTGTATAATAAGATACTTGAACTGTTTCGTAGTTAGTGATAAAAGTAAACCTCTGGGCCTAGGTTTCTTGCTCATTGTGATTCGTCAGCGTAGCGTACCTACAGTCTCAAGGTGTGGTATTCCTTTCGGGAATCAAATCTTCGTCGTATAGCTTCACAGCTATTTGGGCCGCGACAGACTTCCAAGACTGAGATATTTATAACCAACTGATAACTGTTTAGTAATCAGTGTCACATTAATCCAATTTTTTTCTGCCAATAACATTCTACTGGCTGAGTTACAATAGGAACTTGATCAAAACAGGTGTTAAGAAACTGGGAAGGAAATAGTAGTAGCTTCTTGTTAATATGTGGAAAAACACAGAATTAACATCCGTCTTTCTGCTGTGCTTAGTTATTTATACGGTTCGTTAGGATGTGTCTAACACTATAAATTTTTTAATGTAACTACAGCCAGAAAACCATAGACTGAATGGTTGTACTGTCTATAGGGCCATTGGTATTGATCGCGTACGTAGTTCAGTCACTACATCCGGATATTTACCCTCAAGCATTTGACGATTGTTCTGTTTTTAGAGCACGTAGGTCCTATACTGAGATGAAGCGGCTCTTCGCTTTTCAAGTTTAGTCCATGATAAATGCTTTTAAGAAAATATGTAGTTTGAAAACCATGATAAGCATCTCTACTTTTATGCAGAAAAGCCCCCAAATGCCCTGGTACGGCCG
Source organism: Schistosoma rodhaini (assembly GCA_944470415.2). Lineage (NCBI taxonomy): Eukaryota > Metazoa > Platyhelminthes > Trematoda > Strigeidida > Schistosomatidae > Schistosoma > Schistosoma rodhaini. Next base: position 40,279,960 of record OX104037.1, read on the forward strand.
AGAGTGGGGAGAGTCCGCTCTCCCTCTCGAAATGCTCTCACATGGCCGCGCGTATATAGCTCCTGCCAGGGAAGTCCTACTCACTGCCTTCTCGTGGCGATGTTGTTTACGAAAGTGAGAGGACGAAAAGCGAATGTCCGGCTCTTTAACCGGGTTGGTGGATATGATGGATCCACCTAGGGGAGTTGGAAAACCCTGATTCCAAACCAATGGTGCACATGGGCTCCAGTATCCTGAAGGAACAAATGGCGAATGAACCAGCTATTAGTCACCTGGCTACCACGGGACTGCATCTCCTCACTATGCTCCACTGCCTTGTGGGTTAGACCTCTAGGTCAAAGGCTCGGGGTGTGGCCCCCTAAGGAATCCATCTGCTTCGCTTTGGGCACCCGGGCAGTATCACAGCCCTCTCGCAAATAAATGAAATGGAACATCCAACTGACAATTATATTCTCGTTCATACTAGAAACAAATCAATTTGCATTACTACTACTACTATTATTATTATTTACCATATCGCTAACTCACCCCCATTTATCCCCAATTTGTGTAACCTTACTTTTCAACTTATGCAGCAGCTCGCTCTTGGTGGAAAATCTGTCCTATCTAAACGATCTCCATTCACTGTCTGGTTGAAAGTGAATGCTTCCACCGATTATGAATACTGAAGCAGTATTTGTGAAACCACGTACGCCGTTCAAGCTGACTTTCTTCAACGTTCGCACACTAATACAGATCAGACAACAGATAGGGCTGGCTATGTCTTTAGAAGGTCTTAATGTTGACGTTTCTTGTCTATCCGAGACCCGTATTCAAAACTAGTGAAGTACAACAAATCCGCTCTCCATCAGTCGCCTCGAAAAGCTTGTTTCACGTGCGCTTATCCGGGGACCCTGTGGCATCTTTGTCTGGTCTTGCTGGCGTTGGCGTCGCACTAAGCGCTAGGGCTGAGGCAGCACTAATCGATTGGATCCCCATTAACAGTCGGTTATGTGCTGTTAGATTAGAAAGTTCCATCAAAGTGAGAAGAAATCGGTGTCTTTTCGTCATCTCCGCCTATGCGCCGACAGATTGCAGCCCGGATGCAATCAAGGATGAGTTTTACCATCAGTTAACAGTTCTCCAGAAAGCGCGTTCGACAGATATTGTAGTACTAGCCGGAGACTTGAATGCATAGGTTGGGCGTCTAGGCAAAGAAGAGAGTCGTTTAGGTGGCCGATGGGGACTTGTTGGTCGCAGGACAGATAACGGGGACCGTTTGCTGCAACTGCACAGACCACAACCTGTTTCTGGCTAGCACTAACTTCCGGCACAGTCATCGCCGGTGTGCCACCTGGCGTCCTCCCTCTGCATCCCAAGCCTGGACTCAAATTGATCACATCGCGATCAGCTACCGCTGGCGTGGTTGTGTACAAGACTGCCGCTCCTTTTGGAGTACCTATCTGCAGTCTGATCATGCCCTGGTCTGCGCCAATCTCACCTTACTTTTCAGTGGCCGAAGGATTGACCACCACCAACGGATCGATGTTAGTAAACTGGCTGCAACTTCCGTTGCAAGTAAGTATCGAGCGGAGCTAGCTTGTAGGCTAGCTACCATCCCACCGAAAAGTATAGATGAGCATTGGTTGCATCTTCACGACGCCATGAAAATGGCGAGTAAAGCCGCTTGCGGCTTCGTGAAACGTCCCGCCTACAAGCACTGGGTTTCTTCTGGCTCCTTACAACTGATGGGAGCCCATCCGTCTACTCCGGGTGACTGTATGACCACAAACGAAAACTTACGTAATGAAATCGGGCAAAGCTTGCGTAAAAACCGAGAAGCCGGGTGGTCGTAGTGTGCTAATGAGATGGAAGCAGCAGCTGCATCTGGTAACTGCCGGAAGCTCTTCCAACTCATCCGAGCCACTGGCAGCAAGAAATCTGGTGTGAGTGAAACAATCTACGAGGATGACGGGATGTCAATCACTAACATCTCTCGACGTCTTGGACAATGGGCGGAATTTTTCGAAGGGAAGTTCAACTGGCCTGCTGTCCCGGCAACATCAACCAGTTTGTCAAGCCCCCCATGGCCGGTGACGACTGATCCACCAAACGAGACGGAAGTCCACAAGGAACTCCAACTCTTGAAACGTTACAAATCACCTGGCCCAGACGACTTACCTCCGGCCCTTTTTAAAGATGGTGGTGACATTCTGACTAAGGAATTGACTGTGTTGTTTGCAAAGGTTTGGGAGCAAGAAAGTGTTCCAACATCATGGAATGAGTCGATAGTCATCCCTATCGGGGGATAAGTCTACTTCCGATTGCGTCCAAACTATTGGCTTCTATCATTCTTCGTAGGTTGTTTAAAACCCGAGAACGATTGACTCGCGAGGAGCAGGCTGGTTTTCGTTCTAGTCGAGGATGCATTGATCACATCTTCACCCTCCGCTAAATGTTAGAACACCGTCATACTTATCGCAGGCCGACAATCGTAGTGTTTCTTGATATCAGGGCTGCCTTCGATTCGTTGGACAGGACTGTTCTCTGAGATTGTCTATTGAAGAAGGGTGTGCCTGAGAAGTTCATTAACATCTTAACGGCCCTGTATACGAAAACCTCAGGCAGAGTGAGGACATACAACCACCTTTCTCACTTGTTCCATTCAAGCAGCGGGGTTAGGCAGGGTTGCCCAATCTCACCATTCCTCTTCAACTTTGCCATCGATGACATTCTGGAAACAGCTCTAATGAATCTAAGTAATGGCGGTGTGGATATGTTGCCTGGAGAACGACTTCTCGACCTCGAGTATGCGGATGATATTGTCTTACTGTGCGATAATGCCCAAGGCATGCAATCCGCACTTAATCAGTTGGCAATCAGTGTCCGCATGTACGGCATGTGCTTTGCACCCTCCAAGTGCAAAGTACTCCTACAAGACTGGCAGGATTCTCATCCTGTACTCACCCTGGATGGTGAGCAGATTGAAGTAGTTGAGAAGTTCGTGTATCTAGGTAGCTATATAAGTGCTGGTGGTGGCGTGAGTGATGAGATTGATGCACGTATAATGAAAGCCAGAGCGGCTTATGCCAATCTGGGCCATCTTTGGCGCCTTCGTGATGTTAGTCTGGCTGTAAAAGGTCGGATCTACAACGCGTCGGTGAGAGCAGTTTTGCTCTATGCTTGTGAAACCTGGCCTCTCCGAGTTGGGGATGTTAGACGTCTCTCTGTGTTCGATCATCGTTGTCTCCGAAGGATTGCTGACATTCAGTGGCAACACCATGTTAGTAATGCAGAGGTTCAGCATCGTGTACTCGGGTGCAGAGACGATAATTCAATTGGTGTCACCATCTTGAAACACCGACTTCGGTGGCTTGGACATGTTTTACGAATGTCGTCCCAGAGGCTTCCACGTCGTGCATTATTTGCCGACTCTGGGACTGGTTGGAAAAAGCGGAGAGGAGGTCAGTGTATGACATGGTGTCGTGGCATGAAAGAGAGCTGCAAAGGGCTAGCTTTTGTTGGTCCTTCACGACTCCCTGGCTGGGGTCTGAGAGATGGTGCAACACAGTGGCTAGAGACGTTATCAGATATGGCTCAGAATAGAAGCCAGTGGCGATCCTGCTGTAACCTTCTTTTACTTTCTTCATAAAGAGTGGCTATAATTTTCCTAACTGAGAGAGTTCTTCTGGTTGTACATTTCAGTGCCCCCCATCATTACTCTTCTCCTTTTCTTTTCTTCCTTCTTTTATATATACGCACCTTCTTCCTTCTCCTTCAATTATGAAGTCGGAAGGCAGTCTAAAATTAGTACTAACAATACCTTAAACGATTGTTTAGTGAATGTTCACCACGAATATACTAACTAATCAAATAATAAGCATCAAATTTTCCTTCTAAAGTCCTTTGATCCATCTGCTCACTAATTTACAGTAGATTATTGTGTTGGCATGATGAACTACTTATTCCAACCTTGAGGCGAGCAAACATGTGAGTTCGACTGTGGTTGAACAACCTTAAGATATTCTACCAGTGGCCTACGGTCTGGTAAGTTGACAAGCGAAAAGATTGAAGACGGATTAGCTGGCATGTTTATTCGATTTATTATTCATTCAAATCAACTTGAAGAGACATGAATAAATATGACTAGCAAGACCACAACGCACAAAAAATAAGATCACTCTTATGTCCGTACTAGAGTATTGAACTACGAACGCTACGTTTAAATCACAGAAATCTCGGGTCAGAAAGTCGCACTGGTGAATGTAGAGAGATGTAACCCTCGGACAACCATCATCTGTAGCGATGCTGCCTTCTCATAAGGAAGGAGTTAGAAAAGGCCGACCCTAAAAGTGCTACACCTCACGGATTTCCGTCCCGGCGGTAAGACTATTTGAAGAACGAAGCTGATACGTGCGTGACCGGCCTCAAACAGTTGTCCCTTGGGCTCTGCGGTCACGCTCCCAGGTCGTTAAGACCAACTTCTTTTTCAGATTCCTCAAGAGAGATAACCTTCCACGGTGTGGGCAGCCGGGAATCGACATCAGTGCCCATACACATAACAGCACACGAGACCAAGTTGGTCACAATCAAACCCTTCCTACACCTCCTAATTATTCTTATCTCCACAACTAACCCTCCTCACGGTCCTTTATCAAATCGCGCCGCTAATACAAATGATTTGAGTACGTGGAACATTATTCCGGGTCTCCTGAAACCACGCTCTAAACTACATGTAGCAGCTTTTAACGTCCGAACACTGCGAAATAGGACAACAGGCCTCCTTAGTTAGAACTTTAGAATCTTGCACCATCGATGTTAGCTGCATCTCTGCAACGCGCATACAAGATCCAAGTAGCGTCATTTGATCTCACCATGTCATAATAACGAACGAACTCGATTCACTCTCTTTTGGACTGGATCTCAGTACACAGTTGTTTTGTGCGCTGTCCGACTAAACAAAACAGTAGGGACTCAGAAAGATAGACACTCGTCGTTGCCTTTTCTTCGTCTCTTTCTACTATCCCACTGACTGCAGCCTAGATGAGTTTTACAGAAAGCTTTCCTACCTCTAAAAGACTAGGCGTTCTGATGTAGTAATAGTGGCTGGTGACTTTAATGCTCAAGTGGTTAAACTAAGCGGAAGGCACCTGGGTGGATCTTATGGTGTCGTGGCTCAAAAGAACAGATATTGGTGACTGCCTGTTGCAGCTATGCTCAAATAATTGCCTGTTTCTTGCAAATATTAACTTTAAGCACAAGGGAAAACATATTTTGACATAGCAACCCCCGAGTTCGTCCCAACGTTGGACCCAACTAGATCACATCGCTATCAGCCCCCGATTGAGGGGTCTGCATCTTAGGTACACCATAACGTTAGATAGAAATACTGGGTCTTAGCAGCGTCTACCGCACTGAAAGATGCTCGAAAACTCATTCCATCTGGCTCTGAACATAACGAAGAGCGGAGTCAGCTTAAGCGCAGGCTAACAATCAGCCTACGCAATAATCGCGAACAGTGGTGGTTAGTGAAAACAAAAGAGATAGAAAAAACAGCGGGAATAGGCAGCAGTAGACAACTGTTCAGAGTTGATAAAAACACCGGTATTAAGAACCCAAGTGTTAGCGAAACTATCTCAGACAAAGATGGGCATATCATTCATTCTCAATCCAGAAGATTGGATCGATGGGCAGAACACTTTAGGGATCAGTTACCCACGATCACCAGTCGTCCTGAATGACAAGTTAATGTAAATCCACCAACTCTCTACGAGGTTGAAAAAGTTATAGGAAATCCGAAGCGAAGGCGATCAACAGGCCATGATGGGTTTGCCCCTGAGGTTTTTAAGGATGGTGACCCAGTATTAGCAGTGAGATTGACTGAGGTCTTAGGTAGAATCCGGGAACTGGACATAATTCCATCTGACTGGTCCCAATCACTGATTGCGCCTGTCTACAAGAAAGAACAAAAGTCCTCTTGTGACAATCACAGAGGGACCAGTTTGATTAATATAGTGTCTAAAATATTAGCTTTAACAACACTTCGACGCCTAACTAAAGCTCATAAAGAGCAGACTAGAGGAAACCAGGCTGGTTTTCGACCTGGACGTGGTTGTATAGACCAGATATTAACTCTACGTCAGGTCCTAAAACATAGACACACATTCAGACGCCCGACAATAGTAGTATTTCTTTACCTTAAGATGGTATTTGCCTCCGTTGATCATCAGGTTCTATGGCAGTGTTTGTCACTGAAAAGAGTATCAAAGAAGTACATTAACCTTATAAAGGATCTGTACTCGAACACATCTGGTCGAGTTAGAGCTTATGACGAACTGTCATCAAAATTCATTACCTCAAGTAGTATTCGTCAGGGCTTTCCAGTTTCTACATTCTTGTTTAACTTGGTCGTTTACATGCTTTTAGAGATAACACTTTCATCATCCAAATTTCCAGGAGATTCACCTGTTGACTCAGAATATGCCGATGACATAGTTTTATTTGGTGAAGATGTTGAAAAAATGCAGAGTATTCTGACTAAGCAAGCATGTTTGGTATACGATTCTCCCCCTCGAAGTGCGAAATGTTACTTCAGGATTGGGTTGCATCGACACCTGAACTAATGATAGGGAGTGAAGTAGTTGAGTGCGTTGATGGCTTCACTCACCTTATGAGTCTCATCAGACCTTGTGGTCTGGTGTGTAACGAAATCTCAGCACAGATATAGAAGGTTCGTCTAGCTTTCGCCAACTTGCGTCATTCATGGTGTTGGCGAGATATCCGTCTAGCAACTAAAGGACGGGTTCACTGCGCAACAGTTGATTCCGTCTTACTTTATGGCAGTGAAACATGGCCGGTAAGAGTAGAGCATATTCGTAGGCTACTAGTATTCGATCATAGGTGTCTTCGAAGAGTTGCTCGTATATCCTGGGATCATCGAGTAAGTAATGCAGTTGTTAGGAAACGGGTATTAGGTAAGGATGTAAAGAAAATGACGAAGTATTGAAACTTCATCAGGTGAGATGGCTGCGACGTGTTGCGTATGCCCAACCACCGACTGCCCCGTCGTGTGATGTTTTATGGTGTAGGAGCAGGTTGGAAGAAAGCTAGGGGCGGCCAGATCAAAACTTGGCACAATTCCATGAAGTCACTGACAAGTGGACTGAGCCATGTTAGTAGATGTAGACTATCTGGTTGGGATTCGCGAGATCATAGCAATCGATGGTTAGAGACCTTGAATGACATGGCTCAAAATGGTTTGCAATAGCGTAGGTGCATTCACTGTGTTCTCCTAAATCCTAATCTTCTGAATTCTTCATGTCCCTTTCTTTTCCTCTTTTCAAATTTATCTCACTGTATTATACTCCTCCAATAACATCTTCAAACCCTAATCTTTCACATAATGTTTATACTCTTACTACTTCTACCACTATGGGATTTGAATGAACAACTGCATTTCTGTGTTAATGTGGTATGACTTGAACTGATGCACGTACGTACGGAGTTCTACGTTGTTGCTGACTGACTGATCATTCACAATTATCATGTTTAAGTCAGTGATATAACGAAATACGTTAAGATCACAGGAAGCAAGTGAACTTTCTAAGGATTCTGAGGTCATCTAAAATGGTTCGAATGATTGCGACTGGTTCTGATTTCTGTCAAAGCTTTTGCCCGCATTTTTACGGTTAAAGACTTTTGATAAATTTGCCAGAATTATCTTAATTTCATTGCTAGATGCACAAGTCTAGCAGTCGAACACAGACCACCTACAATTATGTATAATCATAGACCGTTCATAGTTGTCCCGTTTCACATTAACATGAGAGTAAACAATGAATAATAATGAAGTAAAATCTCTGGTGATACTACAAAACGAAAAAATACAAGAAAACAGATTATCGAGGTAACTTTATTTACACGATCTAGCAAGATAATAAGTACACATGCATTGCTGAAGCCCCGTTTTAGCTATGTTATTTTGGAAATGGCAACTAAGATTTCTAAATTTCCCTGCATGATGTAAACCGACAGTAGTGACATAGTGTTGTCTTGGTCTTTTCACCACTAGATTCTCTCCAACTTGTTCTTATAGTACGTATTATACTGTACCTGAAAAGACTAACTGAGCATAGATAGCATGTGTCTCAGGTGTCGATTCAAATCCCATAGTGGTAGAAGTAGTAGGAGTATAATCAGAAATCCAAAAGATTAGGGTTTGAAGAAACTATTGAAGGAGTATAGTACAGTGAAATAAATTTGGAAAGAGAAAAAGATAAAGACATAAGGAATTCAGAAGATTAGAATTTGGTAGAACACAAAGAGTGGATGCACCTTCGCCATTGCAAACGATTTTGAGCCATGTCATTCAAGGTCTCTAACCATCGGTTTCTATCATCTCGCGAATCCCAACCAGGTAGTCTACACCTACCAACATGGCCCAGTCCACTTGTCAGTGACTTCATTGATTTGTGCCACGTTTTGGTCTGGCCACCCCTAGCTTTCTTTCAACCTACTCCTACACCATGAAACATTGCACGTCGGGGCAGTCGGTGGTCGGGCATACGTAACACATGTCCCAGCCATCTCAACTGATGAAGTTTCACTACTTCATCACTCGATTTGCCATCCTTACCTAGTACTCGTTTTCTAACAACTGCATTACTTACCCGGTGGTCCCAGGATATACGAGCAATGCTACGAAGACCAACCTTGGTCGATGAAATTTTACAATTAAGTGAACCTCTATATCGCAACGGTGGAGCGGTTGACTAGTGGTTACTCAACTTTGAGTCAGTGAGCCTTTCCATATTACTGATCAACCTAGTTTAATTTGGGTAACGAGATAGTATCACCAGCCACGATACAAACGATGTGGCCCAAAGCCGACTGATGATGAAGTTTATTCATCATGTATAGATCTATGTACTCGGACTCAGTGGCCGAGTGGATAACGCGATGGCGTTTGAAGTGAGGGTACTGGGTTCGAGTCCCAGAGTGAACATCAACTCTGAGATGCAGGTACATCCAGCTGACGAGTCCCAAATAGGACGAAACGCGCGTCCCGGATTCCACTGCTAGCCACTATCCATCTCTGCTTACCATAATTCGAAAACGTTTGCAAGAAGCGATAAAATTACATTTTGAGAGCCTGAGATTAAAAACATGTGAGTAAATGTTGGAAATTACACAAAATATCTTATAATGCATGAAAATCAGTTGAAAAATTATTTAGTCCAAGAAACTTTCTGGATATCGAAGTGTTCAGTGAGAGTGCTCAGATAGTTGTTAAATTCAATTATCCTTTGTTTATGCGATTTATCTGCCTTTGATAGTACAGATTCCAATATACGTTTGTCTCTACGTTTCTCCCACTCTACTTGGGACTTGGTTAGGTTTGTATATGTAGGCTTTGAATTCTTCTCTTCTTTGACAGTTTCATCGTTTGGATTTATTTCAGAGGTATTGACAGCCACTTCAAGATCGTTTGGTGATAACTTTTTGCTACGCTTTTTCTTTTTCCTAAAAAAATAATTTAGTAAGGCTACTTACTTTTTTATTCCTTGCCCAGATTTCAGTTTTAGAGAACTACATAAAACATCGTCATAATCTGACATCTCTTGGGCAACAGCCAAAATCCAATTTTATAGAACAAGAGCACTGAGACACTCGAATCAAATCAAATTGCTTTAACGGTTAGAATTTGAAATCAAAAACTTATTGTTTTGGTTCTTGTATCAGCCTGCAAGCAATTACATAGAAGTTTGTTTTAATATCTTTAGAAGTGGAAAGTAAAAGTCTGAATCTTCTTGTAGAACGCACTATGAAAAAACGCTTGAAAAGGTACGATCTTAGTTATGTCAGCCAGTCAGTCGTAACGTTCTAGCAAAATAAACCAAAGTTTCTGTTACTGTATTTGAGTTACAAGTTTGACGGAAATTTAGGAAGGAGCGTTGTAATTACATTCACAACTAGCATAATGTGTTTATGTCCACTGGGTTTTGATATAAATCGATTCATTTTCGGTCAAATCAGGAAAACATTGTTTTGAGATTAGTTGGCATATAAGCTTAATAACTGCTTTGTGCCACTTTTATAAAAAGTTTTTATTGGGGTTTGCGAACAGTTAATCTCATTTTGGATCGTATTCAGATTGACTTGGTGGAATAAAGGTTACCAGTTCTGCAAACCCAAGATCCGAAAGCGAAGTCGTACTGCTGACTGTACAGAGCTGTGACAGCAGTAAGGTGTTTCCTTCAGACAACCAGCATGACAGCGATGCTGCCTTCCCACAAGGAGGGATGGGGTTAGAAAAGATCGACCCTAAAAATGCACACCTCGCCTTATCCCACGGATATCCGTCTCCGGCGGTAAGGTCCTTTGAAGAACGGAGCTAACACAAAAACTACCCACAAAAAGGTCGTGTGTGACCGACCTCAAGCAGTTGTACTTGGTCACTGCGGTCACGCTCTCAGGTCATTAAGATCACTTCTAACCCAATTTCCTTTTCAGGTACCTCTAGAAAAACCCTTCCACGGTGTGGGCAACCGGGAAGTGATAACTGCCCTCATACCTCTAACAGCACTCAAGACCACTGTATTCATAATCAATCTCCTTCTTCAATTCCTATTATTCCTTCTACCTTGATTTTCAACACTAAACTTCCTCTTCCGGTTTCCTCCTCAAGTGTCACCATGGCCAACGATTCTAGTGCGCGAAACGCTGTCCCAGGTCTACTAAAACCTCGCTCCAAACTACACATTAGAGCCTTCAACGTACGTACTTTAAGTCAAATCGGTCAACAGGCCTCCTTGGCTAAGACCCTAGAATCTCGTACCATTGATGTATGCTGTGTCTCCGAAACATGCATACAGGATCCTAGTGTGGTGATTCACTTGACCTCACCTCGCCAAAATGGACAGCCAACGAAATACACCCTCCGTGTATCTGGCGACCCGTTGGCTAGTTCTCGTGGACTTGCAGGTGTAGGCATAGCACTAAGTACAAGGGCAGAACAGGCACTACTCGAATGGATCCCCGTTGACAGTCGCCTGTGTGCTGTCCGGCTAAATGGCTTCGTAAGAACTCGGAAGGATAGGGACACACGTCGTTGCCTTTTCGTCGTTTCTACCTACGCTCCCACTGACTGCAGCCATGATGAAGTGAAAGGTGACTTTTACAGAAAACTCTCTGAGCTTCTTCAGAAAGCTAAGCGCTCAGACATAGTAGTCGTAGCGGGTGACTTTAATGCCCAGGTAGGTAGCTTAAATCAAACAGAAAGACATTTAGGTGGGTGTTTTAGTATTCCGGCTCAACGAACCGATAATGGTGATCGTCTGTTGCAACTATGCTCAGACAATCGTTTATTTTTAGCAAGCACTAATTTTAAGCATAAACAGAGACATCGTCTAACATGGCGACCACCTGCACCAAACCAACAATGGACTCAAATAGACCATATTGTCATCAGTCATCGTTGGAGAGGCTCAATAGAAGATTGTCGCTCGTATTGGAATACTTGTTTAGACTCTGATCACGCTTTAATACGAGCGCGCATTTGTCTGCGCCTCAATGGACGCAGGAAAAGTACACTAAGAAGACCCATTAGGATTGAACTGGAGGACGAGAAAGCCAAATGCGAATTCCAGAAACAACTAAGTTAACATCTAGGCAGTTCTGTAAACGAGACTGACTCAGATGCCGCTTGGAAAGATATACGAACAGCTGTGGAAACAGCAGTAACATCTATTAGTTATTTAAACCATAGGGTTCCAAAAAAACAGTGGATTTCTTCTAAGTCTATTTCACTGATGGATTCGCGTAAACTCATCTCATCAGGCTGTGAACACGACGAAGAGCGTAAACAAATTAGATCTAGGTTAACTAAAAGTCTAAGGAACGATCGTGAGCAGTGGTGGGCAACGAAAGCAAAAGAGATGGAAAAAGCAGCGGCTGTAGGCAACACCAGGCAACTATTCAGACTAATAAAAGAAACCGGAATTAAGAAGTCAAGTGTAAGTGAGACAATCTCGGAAAAAGACGGAACCCTTATCTGCTCTTAACCCAAACGTTTGGAACGATGGGCCGAACACTTTAAGGAGCAGTTTACCTAGCCTTCAGCTACTGCACAACTACTCACTATTCCCAGAAAACCTGAATGGAACACTGAAGTAAACCCTCCGACCCTACTTGAAGTTCAAAAGGCTATAAGTAACCTGAAACGAGAAAGAGCAGCTAGTCCAGATGGATTGGCTCCAGAGGTCTTTAAATATGGTGGTCCAGTTTTAGCGATTAGGCTGACTAATATTCTGACTAAAATCTGGGAGACGGACATAATCCCATCTGACTGGTCACAATCTTTGATTGTCCCAATATATAAGAAGGGGCCAAAATCATCCTGTGATAACCATAGAGGTATTAGTCTGACTTACATAGCATCTAAAATACTAGCCTCAATAATTATCGGGCGCCTAACTAAGACTCGTGAACTGCAAACACGAGAAAATCAGACTGGCTTCAGACCTGATCGTGGCTGTACCGACCACATATTCACCATTCGTCAAGTTTTAGAGCACAGACATGCTTATCGGCGCCCGACAATGATAGTTTTCCTTGACTTGAAAGCAGCATTTGACTCTGTAGACTGAGAGGTTCTGTGGCAGTGTCTGTCATTAAAAGGTGTACCTCAGAAGTACATAAACCTTGTGAAGGCTCTTTACTCGAACACTACAAGTCGAGTGAGAGCTTATGGCGAACTGGCATATGATTTTACAACCTCAAGTGGTGTCCGTCAAGGCTGTCCACTATCCCCATTGTTGTTTAACTTCATTATAAACCTGTTGCTGGAAATAACACTCTCTTCGACTGAATTTTCAGGAATTGATCTCCTACCAGGAGGTCCACTAAGCGACTTAGAATACGCAGATGACAGAGTCCTGTTCGGTGAAGACGCTGGCAAAATGCAGAGCCTTCTGTTAGAACTAAGTAATAATGCCATGATGTTTGGGATGCGTTTCTCCCCACCCAAATGTAAATTGTTACTCCAGGACTGGCCTGCGTCAACACCTGAACTAAGGATAGGGAGTGAAGTAGTCGAACGCGTCGACAACTTCACTTATCTTGGAAGTCTGATCAGCCCTAATGGGTTGGTGTCTGACGAAATCTCAGCACGGATTTAAAAAGCTCGTTTGGCTTTTGCCAACTTACGTCACCTATGGCGAAGATGAGATATCCGTCTATTAATTAAGGGACGAGTATACTGCGCAGCAGTTCGCTCTGTTCTACTTTATGGCTGCTAAACATGGCCATTAAGAGTAGAAGATACTCGTAGGTTACTAGTATTTGACCACAGATGCCTTAGAAATATTGCTCGCATCTGCTGGGATAACCGGGTAAGTAATAGTGAGGTTTTTATTTATTTATTTATTTCAACACATAAATATTGGTACAAGGAAGCACCAGATAAATATGCGCCGCACAAATCTCATTCGATTTGTGTGAGGGCTGGGATAGTGCCCAGACTGAAGCAGATGGTTTTCTTAGGGGGCCACACCCGGAGCCTTTGACCTGAATGTCTGATCCACAAGGCAGTGGAGCATCGTGAGGAGATGCAGTCCCATGGTAGCCGGTGATCAACGATTGATTCGTACGCCATTTTGTTCCCTCAGGATACTGGAGCCCATGTGCACCATTAGTTTGGAATCAGGGTTTTCCAACTCCCCTAGGCGAATTTTCCATGTCCATCAACCCGGTTAAAGCGCCGGACATTCGCTTTTCGTCCTCTCACTTTCGTAAACAACACCCCCGCCACGAGAAGGCAGTGAGTAGGACTTCCCTGGCAGAGGCTGGGACGCAGGGTATTAGGGAATGATGGTAAATCAGTTTATGAGGTCATGATTCTTCATCGACTGAGATGGTTGGGCCACGTGTTACGTATGCCTGAACACCGATTACCACGACGCGCAATGTTGACCAGTGTAGGGGATGGTGGGAAGAGAGTTAGGGGCGGCCAAACTAAAACATGGCATCAGTGCTTGAAGTCACTAACTTCTAGTCTGAGCCATGTTAGTAGATGCAGACTACCTGGTTAGGGTCCGCGTGACTATCGTAATAAATGGCTGGAGACTCTGGGTGACATGGCTCAGAATCGATCACAATGGCGTAGGTGTATACACTCTTTATCTTCCCTTAAACCTTGAGATTAAAATTGCTTCATAACTTTTTTTTCTTCCTATACTATATCGTTATATACAACCTTTCTTTATATACTACCACCACTAAATTAATTACTTCTATGAATCCGGTGTTCATCCTGTTGTGCTAACGAGGTATGGCAACTTGGACCGATGCATATATGTGCCTGGTCGTACGTTGTCGCTGACTGACTGAGTTCTGCTTAAAACAAAACAGCCATCGAATGCCCTAGGACGGCCGAGAGTGGGGAGAGTACGCTCTCCCTCTCGAAATGCTTTCCTATGCCTACACGTATACAGCCATAAACAAGGAAGTCCTACTCACTGCCTTCTCGCGGCATTACTGTTGTTTACGAAATTGAGAGGACGAAAAACGAATGTCCAGCTCTTCAACCAGGTTCGCGGACACGAGGGCTTACCTAGGGGAGTTGAAAAACCCTGATTTTAAACGAATGGTGCACATGAGCCCCAGGACCCTGAAATAACAAATGGAGTATGAGTCAATTGTTGGTCACCATCTACCACGGGACTGCACCTCTTAACGTTACTCCACGGCCTTGTGGATTAGACCTTCAGGTTGAGGGCTTCGGGTGTGATCCCCTAAGAAAACCATCTGCTTCGGTTAGGGCAACCGGTCAGTATCCAAGCCCTCACATAAATTGAATGATTTTTAAGGCGCACATCTATTTGGTGCCTCCTTGTACCAATGTTTGTGTTTAAATAAATAAATAATTTCCTACTGCCATAATTTATAACAGTACTAATCGTGATGTACATTATTTTGCTAGTGGTGGAACCTACATTTTAGAGGACTGTTGTTGATTGTAGAATAGTGAAACCTATAGACAGATATACTGGAAAATTCTTTCAGTTGGAAAAGGATGAAGACGATTATTATTTTGGTGTTGCGTAAAATCCGTATCTGCTATTGAAGAAAATATTCGGTGAAGTCACGATTTACAATCGTCAGTTGAATTTGGTAGATGTAGATATGGCTTCTTGAGTTAAACACTGGGTCCCAAAAAAATACCGCATGGATTGCATGTGCACCATTTGGATACACCCAGTCATCAGGATCACTATCAACAAGACAAACCTATACGGTTTCGGACACGTTTCGTGTCTAGGATTAAACACAATGTTGAACACTGGAATAGTGTACCAAATACTACAAAATTTTTTGCGTCTATATAGTGAAGCAGCCTCAAGGAAACCAAAAAGTAGACATTACTTGAGAGGATAAGAGGGAAGCGCGTCAAGAAATCTCTGTCGCCTGCCATGAGGAAACAGTGAGAGTCCTCCTCTTCATGTGGCCCTTTGTTCGAAACACTACTGAATTTATGGGGGATTGTCTACTTATGTAAGGCAGTATCTACTTTCAGCCCACATCTACGACTCATTGTCTACATTGAATCAAGATTTGTGTCTACTACATGTTATTTTCCCAGTATAACTCGGAGTTGCTTGCTTATCAATTTCATAACCTCCGTGCGTCGAGTTTTTTTTAGGGTGTTTCATATAAGGCTTAAATAGAGAGGCAGACTAGAAACCAGTATATGGCAGTTATGCTGTATATAAGGAGGGACCAGGATTGTGTAGGAAATGTGACTTTTTGTAGTAAGCCTCAATTTGAGATTTCACGGACTAATGTGGGTACGTCAGTCAAATATGACCGCAGGAAACAGGTAATTATGTAGGAATACTAGATTCACCTGATTTGACCATTGATATATAGCAGTAGATGTGTTGCTGCATTAGGGAGTCTTTATTACGGATATGGAGTCGTATGGTCGTTTTGAAAAAGCAAAATTTCGGAAGCTGAAGGAGTACTAACTTTATTGTACATTATAAGCACCACTAACCTGTGTAACAATCTAAATGGGACTAGGTGGAGTTAGTTCCAGATGGCGCGGGGGACCGATAGCGCATTAATTCAATATCCAATACGTTTGCCACGATATTTTTAAACCGATCGATTTCTTTCCTTTCGCTCCCAGTTGTTTCGGTACGGTTTTAGACACTTCGTGGTATCCAATAGGTATTAGTCTAGCCACTTTACTTCACTAATTCGGACCAGTGGTAGTTACTTGTGGATTTGTATATACATGTAGCAGTAAATAAATCCCCGAAGTACAAGTTTTGTAAACCTTAGATATTTGATGCTGGACGCATATAGCTGAAAGAGTTCATTCACGCATCCACACTAGATCACGAGTGGGTACGCCGTGTTATGCACCCCTATCAACTGTTAGCCAGCTCAGATCAAACGTACCTCGACATGCCGATAGCTTTTCATCTATATCTTTGAACTCCTTCATTTCCTATTTGACTGGGTTGACATACTTCAATTACCGAAGGGTTTCTGGTTAAGGAATTGTCAAAATTCGAATACTTGTGGCATCTTTATACCAACAGCTATCACTTTATCAGGAAGGAGGTTGGTTGGTTGCTATGTAAAAATGATAAAGTGATGATTCGAGTACTAATAGACAAGGATTGTTTTAGGAATAAATAAACAAGTTTATTGATTGGTAGTGTATAAGAAGACGAGGATGGGTGAACAAAAGGAGAAACGGAGATGGCAATAAGAGACGTAAGAAGTAGCTACTGATATGTGGTAATGATAATCGGGGTGATTCATGAGACGTGCATCAGACACAGCTGGCTCAATAAGAACATGGTAATCTACTAGTGACTGAGTGTTCGTCAAGTCTCCGCTCGATGCTATCTACTGAGTGAGTTTTAGTCACTTTGGCTGAGAAAGCATTCCAAATTGGGCCAACTCGTAATGAGAAAAAGTGAGAGCCTACATAAGTGTTCGCTTTTTGATGTATAATTTTCTGAGGGTTGCATTGAGGATCATAGTGATGGTGTTCTGGTAAAATGCTCGTGTTGGAGTGACTTGGCGTACTTGTTGTGTTGAATGCAATTATCAGACCACCTCTTTTTCTCTTGTAGCTCAACGAGAACAACCTTATGTGTTGGGGCCTGTCCTCGTAATATTCATGTTTTTGACTTACCACCCACTTAGATGTCCAACCCTGTGCTTGGTCTGAGGTATTTGCATCACTTCTGAGGCGAGAGGACACCAAAATATTGTTACCGTCAAGGTGGGGCCGTGGGTGTTAGGGACAACTGTGGGGGTGATTGTCCCAAGTTATCTCGCATAAAGTTGTGAGTTGCATTTGCTCTGACTGTATCCCTTCGGGATAATTTGAACTGGTGTCAGAGCTCTTCCCGGTCACAGGCCCAAGATCGCGCTCTGGGGAGGCAGTCGTTAGCGGATTTCTGCGGAGAACGTAGTTACTTTCCATCGAATAAGGCAGAATGTCCATGACATTACGTTCCAAATCGTTAAGTCTTAACTCACTGTCTCCTACCTATTCCTTCATTGTTTTAAGGTCTTTTAGAATCTCAAGTGAATCGTTCCAGTCTTCTATAGACTTACAGATTTATGCTAGACTGCATAGACCAATGCCTCCAGGTAAAAATTTGTCTAATAATTCGGTAATAAGGATCAAATTCGACTCAGGATTGCTCCTTGTGAAACTCCACGGTTTTACTCTTGTGATTTGTTGCATGGGATAGACCAATAATTCTTAATTAAATGTCAGACACGGCATCTGAGTATGCATGTTATATTCTAAATAAGTATTTTGGCGAAGCTGCCACAGTAAGCACACATATTTTGTGTGTTAAAGGTTCATCAAGTTTGTCGGAAATTTTAAGGGATTCTCACAAAAAGTTACACCCAAGCCGAGTTTGCAAATGCCTTATTTCACTTGTCAGATATTCCATGTTAAATATACAAAAAGATTTGATATTAAAATACAGTTTAAATTATGAACGAATATTTTTCGTGCCAAGACTTCCATTATTTTGCAAACTCGTGTTTCATTACTATGGCAAGGTTGCTGAGCAGGCTATGATTTATTTTTCTATGTTTGGACGTGGATCTTTAAGTGACCTGTTAGTGCATTGTGTTAAAAAGCATCTCAATAGTAAACAAGAACAACACAGCTATGTTGAAGCTTTAGGAACCACTGTGACTACCCTTGTTAAAACAAATGTCCTTCAAATTGTAAATCCGAAGCTGTGGTCAGTTGAATCTAACAAGGAGACTAATGTATCGGCTGCGCCTCCTCGAACAGGTGAAACACCTGTACATGTCAATGTCTCGGAATCTGAAATGCAAATGCCAAAGGACGATATATGTGAGGCGTTACATAATTACATTTCCAGTGGATTTGTTAACTGGCCTATTGCAAATGAAAGGAATAATGAACCAGTGCGTAAACGTGCAAAACGTTATGATGAATCATCTGAGTTAGTGAAATCTCTTAAATTGGTGGTCTGTCCAAATATTCAAACATTAATGACAATGTGGAGAGATCGATTAATATGTCAGTTGGCAAGTGAAAAACTTGGTGAAATATGCGGTGATATTCTGTCACATTTGTTATGTATTGCTACAGTTGCCAATAGGGGCACAGGAATCACCTCTCCAGAGTCAGGAGCTGTTTCACGTTCAGAGCTTTTGCGAAGTATGCGAACTGTACCGGATCATATATCCTCGTATATCTCCTTATTGATAGATGATGAGGTGAAATTTCTTTTACAACAACCTGGATTGGCTGGTTACATCATACAAGTCCTCTTTGAAAGTAATGGGTTACGTATTTTCCGGTTTCTTCTGCTTGCTGGACCTTCAAATTTAGAAGAGATTGAACGAAAAGTATTGCTTCCCCAAAGTGATTTCCGTCGAATACTACCACGTATGGTATCTATGGGATTTATTACAACAACTGAGCTATCGCGAACAAAGGAATACACAGCGGACATTATCTTTTGTTTGTATTCGATCAATTTATTGCAAGTTGCTCGACTGGTAATAGAACTTTCACAACATAAGGTTTTTCGTATCTCTTTGCGTCGTGATTATGAATTTTCACAGAAAAGTCGTTTAATCCTGACGTTGAGGCCTAGCAACTCGCGTGCACTGTTCTTACTTTGGTATAAAAGTTTAGAAGTCAGGGCAAAAGTGAACAAGTGAAACCCATCATTACAACCTTCACTATAGGAAGTAAATGAGTTACATATGAAACGTTTTTGTAGCGTCGAGGAACGTCACATGAACCGGAGTATTATGGTCTCAGAAGGTAGTCCAGCTCTTCAATTCTATTAGGGGACTGAATGCACATTATCTGACTTTCCTAAACCCATATTGTGTTTCATGGGGGATGCTATTTCTATCCATCCATTCTTGGTCATGAATATGAAAAGGTATTTGTAGTTAGTTAGCACTTCACTGCTAGCATGACCTGAAAACATATTGCCGAGAACTTTGGTGTTCCATCTTTTTCTTATTGCCAAGTGAGAGGTAGGACGGGAACCCCTCGGGAGACTTTCCACTTGCGTTAGACCCACCGTCTGCCCTGTAGGAAGCGTCCCGTACCTTGCTTAGCCCAGAATCTTTACTTTCTGGATGTATGTTATGTCTGAACAGTCAGATGAAGTCTTTAGGCAAAATAAACAATTTATTGTTTATTTGATTAAGATAATGGTTTTAAATAGAGAGTTAAAACTCCACAATGCTTAGATCACCGAAGGGTAGGGTCTTCGTCCGCAATTGGAGTGTTTCCCTTCTAGGATTAGTTGGGTTGGAACTCTTTCATCAATAACTCGATACTCTCACAAGTGAATCATTGTACCGTTGGAGTAGTCCAATCTAAAAAGCTTAGTATGAGGTGTACGTTCTCCTTACTAACATGTACGTTAAATTAGTTTCGAAGTCCCTCTTTTCTTTGCGGTAAAAAATGGGTCTAGACGACCAAAAACTGCGGCATCTTTAGATTACCTGCAAAGCACTTCTCGGCTACCATTCATGACTCGTTATTATTTTTCCGAAGCGTAACTTATGTGGCGAGATGTCAGGATTCGATGAGATGAATTTAGATAAAGTGAAACCTTTCTCCGCCACTCAAGTTATCAGTTTTATACCTGCAAAGCATCTAAATACGACTTGGATAGTACCCCATGAGGTGTCTCATGCGAGCCACTGTAGTTGAAGGTTCGTTTATTTTTATTTATTTATTATTTATTTATCATAATTAGCTTTATTCAATATTATATTTTTGGTACAATATGGAATTCTCAGCACAAAGTACTTAAACAAGTCCACGTTTCTTACTTCTTCGTCCTTCCTGACGATAAATATTCAGTGATTGCCGGTTAGAAGTTAGCAGCCCAGTCAATCGACATCTGGATAATGTACATTCTTCTACATTCTTCGCTGCACATTGCCAACAACCACGATATCTCTAATTAGGCCTTCTATAACCTTTACAGCGAAAAGTCTTACACTTTTCAGAAACGCACCTGAATAGGTTGTGCGATTAACAGGCATAATGATGTATTAAAACAAACAAAATTAGATAACTTGTTGAAATATCTAGATGACAGGAGCAGGTAGCCCAGATGTTTAAACATGCCGTTGTCTGTTAGTTAAGCGACTTCATAAATATTTGAGAGGAACCCACTGATATCATCCAACTGATTGTGGATGAGGGAGTGAAGACTGTCAGCCCGCGGTTTCGAGTTATTAGTTGCAAGGAAAACACGACTTATAGGCTAGTCAGTTATCAGGACCCCGAAAAATATCGACCCATTTTTCTGCCTGAGAATATTTTCCCAGAGCTGTAATCACCATAAAAAATAACGTTTCGTACGGCGCCTTGTATGGAAGCCCGTTGACACAAACTAAAAAACAAATATATTAGTAATAAACGTGCATGACGAAACTTAAAAGTGCCATACATATGAAAAAGGAATTGTGTACTCGGATACTAAATAAGTGACCTTTTAAATATGATATGAAGCAGTTGATCAAAAGTGGCTTATCACCTGTTTTTTGAACTTGTCGATAAGACAAAGTTTGAATCATCCAACCAAGTACTTTTTAAATATCAAGATATAAGAGATCATACTTATGCTTTAAACAGAAGATACTAGTTAAGTTGTCCACCAGAATCAGGAGATTCGTTATTAAGGCAAAACCGTTTTTGGAACCATCCAGTTTAGGTCAAAAGATCAGTGAACTAAAACTGAACCTTGATTGAATTCTCCATCATTCTGGATACATCCCTACCTTAAAAGAATAGTAATTGACTTTTAAGTGTTTTGTCGAAATGTCACATGACAAACTATTACCACTGCAATGTCATAACCTAACAGTGTGTTACCTTTATTTCAGCTCCTGAGTGCAGCCATTCCGTCAGTTCCGATATTCTTTGTTATGACAAGCATTACCTAAAATTAATACTAAAATGCAAAGTCCTCATACAAAAGCTCTAAACGAGCTACTGAATGAGAACTATAATAATAAAGAAACAAGTTTTACCGGGTTAAACCAATTTACACGGATGATCATTTACTTATATACATATGTTTACGCCCCGGACAGCTTATTCTGATAGGGATATCTGTCTTTGTCATCAATCCGTGCCACAATATTCATAGCTTGTTTAGAACACCCGCACATCCTCTTTCAGTTAGTTACACCTGGTGGTACGTTTTCAGTCCTAACAAAATGATGGTGCAATAACGTCTAACCTAAAGTCAACCACATGATTTCTTCGCTATAATTTGTTGGTCCTGGTTTACGTTTCCATGTGTTTGTAGTATCCAATGAAGTTGGTTTAGCCAACTGACTGAAGCGGTTTTAGCGCACTCGATAACTATTTACGGGTAGGAACATCATCTATTTGGTATTTTATGAGGCATAAGACTAGTAGGTAGCAGTATGAAAATTATAACACTAGAATGAGGAGAAGCGATCAAAATATGATACTCATGAGAATTCCGGAAATTGATAAGACAAATAAACCAATGAGCCAAAGTGTAAGAATAATTAGTTGAGAGATAACAAGAAGCAAAACGTTTAGCGGATAATTTGATGAAAATAATAACTAAAACTATCAACATAGTAATTATATATGTATTGAGAGACATGCACCAGACTAGACCATGGTGAGAAAGTGTGACCTTAAACAGATGCTTACTATTTGATATGGGACCAGTCGAGGATCACCTTGTGTGATGGTAGAGTCTGCTCTAGGTAGCAATTTTCGCGACGGTGGCCCAAGATGACTAATGTCACAAATTACCATCAAGCTGCCTCTTGATTATTTGTATTGTAACGAGAACACACAATTTTAGTGGCCCTATACCTAACTTCAATCACATTGTATGCTGACTGTTATAGAAATATACACTTCGCAAGCCCTCGTATGTTTTTATCAACCTAAATCATGTTAGAGAATAACGGGACAAAATATACAAATACGAAAATGAAATTTGAATACGTATATTTCGTACATTCCTTTTTTGTAACAGACAATCCGAGAAACAAAGTGGGGAAAGCGAAATGAAACTAGACAAGGTGACGCACAGAGGAGAAGGCGATTAAATCAACTCGTCTTGATCAAGCGTGACTCAGTATTTTCAATCATACGAAAATAAATCACAGACACATAATGAATAGGGTAAACAATTAACGCGCGATCACACAACGTCAGGGTAAATAAGCGAGTAAGTGACAAGGTCGAAATGTGGCTCGAGAAGAATGAATAAAGTGGTCAGTCCAGAAGCTAGAATAACCTGCGTGGGCTTGATATAGTACCAGACACTACATAAAAAGTGTTGATGGGTTTAAATAGGCTTATCTACATGATGAACCATCATATGTGGTATTTGTATACCTGAGCATGCGACAACGAGAACTATCCATAGAGTAATAAACAGGTCAAATGAGCACAAGTTTAATCCTAACAATGCACGACATATATTTCAATATTTCATCGGGTAAAAAGCCAAAACAAAAATCGGAACCGTTTTAGGTGGTTGGTCTACAACGTCCAGCCTATTTTATTGTATCTGAGAGGGCCATAAGACTTTTGAAGCCGAATTCAGTAATTTCAGAGTAGTAGCATATACAAGGCCTTGAAACCTACAATTCAAGATGTCTGTTGGTTTTTGCCTAATACTAGGATATAAGGTATAGATTTAGTATATTCCTATGCTTGTAGCCTAACTTCACCGTGTCAGTCACCGCTACACAGATGCTTTGATTTTATGGGAACAGAAACAGGTTGACCTAGCTTGCGGTAACTACCCATAATGATTTAAAGACCGAACGATGAAAGCTCCATGACCAAACCACCCAACTCAGAGAACAAAACTCCATCAAAATCGACTTCATTTTAGTACAAAAAGGACGATGATTAATTGTGCCTATAATTGAGATTCTATGGCTTTGTCGACTCATATTTGGCACCCAAATAAAATTCGGTATCTTATGAGGATTATAAAATTGTGAAATTGTTCGGTAATTGTACTCTTGAGTTTTTATTTGATTAGGTTCCAAGCATAAATCTGAGCAAAGTGCAACCTGACCACCTACATCAGTTTCTCTATCATGTCGAGTCAGAAATGTCTCGTCTTTGGCTGGCATCCAGTCATTAATTCAAAAGACCCCTGTATATCCATAATGGTTACTAAATGGTAAATACGTTACGCAGTTACTAAGCTCACGTGGTCCATCCATAAGAGCTCCGACTCCTGATCAGTCTTTTAACTTGCCGTAAAATTTATTTTACTGACAATGAATCAATGGAAAGTCATTTACAACAAGTGTTTGAATATTGTCATATAATGAACGTCTGACCTAGGATTCATTTTAAAAGTCTGTTAAGATGCCGTCGGATGTAAGTGGAGTATGTTTCTGTCTCTTAAAGACAATTCCTTTTGCGATGTCATGAAATGCTTTTCTATCATGCTGAGAGATGAAAACACCTTTCAGTAACAAAAATGGACTCATTAGTATTTTATAGGCATATAAACGGCTATTAAGAAATAAAGAATGTCGAGATGTTCCTATGAACTGATACCTGAAACATATAAAATATAATATTTTTATCTTTAAAAAAACAGTAATTGCAAATAAATTCCCGACATGTTCTCCGTTTGACCCTCTCTTTGTTATTTTGAAAGAAGGTATCATCGTGGCTACCTACTTTTGGAAGTATGACACAATGATAATATTGTTAATTGTCACTTCAGACATACTGTATGAAGATATTTTTACTAACTTAAGCTCCTGTTGTGCAACATAAGATGCCTAGATTTCATATTATTATTGTTTGTCATTTTGTTCATATGTGAGATTAAAGTGTTTATGATCTCGACTGTTCTCAAAATTTGTATTTTCTGTCGCTTTGATGCGTTTTAGACTTCCAGTCTTTTTAAGGAATTAACACTTAAGGATGCTGAGAAAGCCTTGGCAGCGGATTTGGATTTGCTTGTGAATACCATACCAAATTCATCTCCAAAAAAAGAAGCGTTCATTAATCAAATGATATCTTTCAAGGAGTTGTTCAAGCAATATTTACATGATAAAACAGAAAAATTTGATTGGAATATGATGGAACCTGTTCCATCTGAAAGTGTAAGAAGATGTTTTTCTTGTTTTGCACCTATTAATTTTTCCTGGGTTTTGCACTTTTTATAACATAATTGACTAAATTTTACATGCGTTATGTTTGTAGAGTTGAGAAAAACTCTGCCCTTGACCTGATAACAATGTTATACCTACTCCTGAGAATTTCGCTTTGTTTAATACTTTAGTCAGAATGTGATTTAGTCTTGATTGCTTATCTTTATCACATTTTGTCAAAACTACATATATTTCTCCTTTGATCAGTTTGGACCGATAATGAATATTAAAATTTATAGAGTGAAACGAGTGGATTCTGTCTCGATTTTTCGCCCTAGATGCAAAATGTTTGAAGTTACAGATAGTAATATCATTATAAATGCACTTCTATGTACCTTAGTCGATAATCATGTTCATAGTGATATCAATGTCTGAAGCTTTAAGTTATTTGGAGATAATAAGGAATTTGA
This sequence comes from Schistosoma rodhaini, assembly GCA_944470415.2. NCBI lineage: Eukaryota > Metazoa > Platyhelminthes > Trematoda > Strigeidida > Schistosomatidae > Schistosoma > Schistosoma rodhaini. Next base: position 40,305,093 of record OX104037.1, read on the forward strand.
GATTAAAATGAGTTCACTTTATTCCGCGATTTTTTTATTCTTGCTTCGCCTTAAAAATGAATATGTCTATCAACTCAAAAACTACAAAATTTCTACCACAGTTGTAAGTTAAACGAAATACTACTGGGCACAAGAAAGTTGTGGATATTCCTTATTCCATCTATCGAGACTCTATTTCAACAAGTTGTGATGCGTATCAAAGTTTAAATGAGAAGTTGTAGGTTATGGAAGTGGTTAAAGCAGATTACTATTGATGAACATTTGGTGAAAAAATATCAACTTATAACTATGACACACTAGATGTGATAAATTTTATCAAAACACGAAAGAGTAAAATTAGCTAAGTTATATATATATATATATATGAATGAGGCAACTTGCAATTTGGAACGTTTATGTGAAACTATCAGTATGATGAGTAGAAGCAGTGGAAGTTGATAAACTAGTAATTTTCATGATCATATAGTACCTTCGGCTTGTAATTGCGAAATCTTATTACACAATGTTTTGTATTTGTAAATCGATTATCATTATTAATGGATGTATCTATAGTATTGATCAAAGTTTACCGAGTAAAATTACTACAAGGATATAGTGACTTTAAGTTTTCGGTCGCGCAATTGTCTTTTTATCGTATGTAATCTACTCATTTTAACATCTTCTACTTTAGAAAACATAATCGAAACTTATTTGTTTAGCGTTTAAACTTCAGTATGTTGTTTTAGCGTTTTTTAATTTCCACATTTTCTAATATCTAGATTAAAATGTACGATGCCCTTCATGTTCCTACCGATCGTGAAGTAATTCGTCAACAGTTAAATAAGCTAGTAGTGGTGAAACTAAATGGTGGCTTGGGCACCACAATGGGTTGTACTGGACCAAAATCTTTAATTTCAGTCCGAAGTAACCTTACTTTTCTTGACCTGACTGTACAACAAATCGAGGTGAGTAAAAATAATAGAAAAGTTGTTCAATACTTATTGCCGTTATTCTGCTTGCTTGCAACTGAAGAGGGAACAAAGAAATACATCCATCCTATTGCTTTATTCAGATTTATTAGTAGAAGACTGAAATAATACAAATTATTATTCATGATAACAGTACGGTTATATTTGTTCTCAAACTTTAAGGCTTTTATTTCGCCTTCTCACAAAAAAACCAAGTACGCTGTTAATTCTCTAACGACTAACAAGTTAGCTTTATGATAAACTAAATAAAAGCAACGTACAGCTGGATACTAATTTTTACTTGTTTAAGTTAAAAGAGTCAACATCAATATATCCGGATGAGATTATCAATCAGAAAGCCAAAAAGATGAGGACAGTTATTTCACTCCAGTCTAGTTCTAACTTTTTTGAACAATGAAAATTTCCAGCAAATAAAAAGTATTTCAATATAGTTAAAATTATCGATTTTCTTTCTCAAAGTATGTCGTTAATAGTCAATTACATTTTCAACATAACTCGGATAACTTTAATGATAAATTACTGAAATGTCATATCGTAAATGCTTTCAATTGACTATTGTAAGAGTAGCTAAAAATCTAAAACAGCTTGTATTATTCATGGTTGGATTGTCTTTGGGTTGAAATAAAACCATTAGAAGTAAATAATTTTAATAGATAGCTACCTGTTTGTCGTGAATTGTAGTTTGTCCTTAAAATTCAATGAGTCATCTACTTATTTCTAAGTCTATTACATATCGTGCTTTCTCATTTTACTTCATAGAAAGTTCTACTAGCGATAAACGTAAACACTTTTATATTACATTCGTTTTAGAGACTAAACAATGAATACGGAACTAATATTCCCTTGGTTTTGATGAATTCCTTCAATACACATACTGAAACTGAAAAGGTTTTACGCAAATATCAGCAAGTTAATGTTCAAATTTTGACATTTTTGCAAAGCTGGTAAGTGATTTTATTGATAAATAGAAAAATATTTACTATTTAATCTTATTTACAAACTAGATGAAACATTCTGACACTTTCAAGTTTTATAATTTTAAAAGTGACCAACTTGGTCTCGTGTGGAGTTACGAGTATGAGGGCTAATATCACTTCTCGGCTGCCCACACTGTGGAAAGGTATTTCTTGAGGGACCTGAAAAAGAATTTGGATTAGTGTTGGTCATAACGACCTGGAAGCGTGACCACAGAGCCCAAGTACAACTGCTTGAGGCCGGTCACGTACGGCCTTTTTGTGGGGGATTTTTGATATGTTAACTCCGTTCTTCAAAGGACCTTACCGCCGGAGACGGGTAGCCGTGGGATAAGGCGAGGTGTGCATTTTTAGGGTCGACCATTTCGAAGCCCACCCCTCCTTGTGGGAAGGCAGCATTGCTGTTATGCTGAATGTCTGAAGGAAACACCTTACTGCTGTCACACCTCTGTACAGTCAGCAGTACGACTTCGCCTTCGGACCTTGGAATTGCTGCTTTTAGTCTTACCGCTCTGACATGGTAGAACCTTGAGGAACGATTGTTGCAGCCGGTATAGCTCGATTGGTTCATCACGATAGGCAAGCCCGACCACCACGTCAAGGTAGCAGCAACGGTCGGGTTTTAGAATAAATAATAGACAATTTTTCGAATTCCATTCAGAGAATTTCTAACACAAACACGTTCAAGTCGAATAAACAATAAAGTGTAAAAGGTAGTAGAACTATAAAATAATGCTTATCAATATTGTACACTTTTGTATCCTATTCCATTCAGAAATTACTTGTCTAAGAGGATTTGAACAATCTTGACGGAATAAAATCTAACTGCAAACTATAGTTATTAACATTTTAAAAGTTTGACTATTTTTGCTAATTTACCATTTATATTTTGATTTTGGAAAAGTGAGTTTAGTCACTTTTTCTTTTTTGTCTAGCTATCCTCGTCTGAATCGAGAGTCATTACTTCCTATTGCTAAATGTGCTGGTCAAGAAAGCCATGACTCTGGAACAAAGACTTCTAAAGATATGAACTATAATCCTGAAGAATGGTATCCTCCTGGACATGGTGATTTCTATCGTAGTTTTGTTGCTTGTGGATTAGCAGAGAAAATGATAGCTATTGGTAAACAATGGGTTTTCATGTCAAATATTGATAATCTTGGGGCAACTGTTGATCTAAGTATCCTTTCTTAATGACGGTAGTTATCCAGATGTTTTTTAAATACAAGTTATGTGTATCGAATTCAAGTTTTTTGGATGTAAATTATCAAATTTATTCGACAGGTTATAGATAAAGTTTATATGAACATTCTTCAACATTTAAAAGAATAGTTTGATAGAAACGAGGCCAAATTACGTATAAAACTTATGTATAATTTATGTATTATGAAACAAAACTAATCAAGCACATGTTGAAACTAACTCAAAAAGTATTTCAACATTCCCAGGTATATAATCTCTGCCAGGGAAGTCATACTCACTGCCTTCTCGTGGCATCGGTGTTGTTTACGAAGTCGGGAGGACGAAAAGTGAATATCCGGCTCTTTAACCGGGTCGGTGGACACGAAAAGTCCACTTGGCTGAGTTGTAAAACCCTGATTTCAAATCAATGGTGCACATAGGATCCAGTATCCTGAAGGAACAAATGGCGTATGAATCAATAGTTGGTCACCGGCTACCATGGGACTGCATCTCCTCATGATGCTCTAATGCGTTGTGGTTCAGATCTTTAAGTCAAAGGCTCTGAGTGTGACCCCTTAAGAATACCACCTGCTTCAGTTTGGGCACCTGGGCAGTATCATAGCCCTCACACAAATCAAATGAGATTTGTGTGGCACATATGTATCTGGTGCTTCCTTGTACCAATATTTATGTGTTCAAATCAATAAGTAACTCCTAATTAATATAAAAGAAAACAACTAAAAATAACTCCAGTTGTAATTTCTTTCCTATAAGATATAAATGGTTAAATAGATGTAACAACTTATCACCTATTAACTCACTTTACTATAAGTTTAAAATATAAATGTTTTTAAAAAAACTATTTTCCTTAATTTACACCTATTTTAAAGATATTCTAAATTTTTTAATGAATAAAGAATTTCATTGCGGTAAACAATCTCCAGAGTTTGTTATGGAAGTAACTGATAAAACGCGAGCTGATGTTAAAGGTGGCACTTTAACACAATATCGTGGACATTTAAGACTTTTAGAATTAGCTCAGGTATACTTTTAGTTTTATATGATTACTATTTACAATATTTTTCAATATGATTAAAGAGATTCAAATTCTACAACAAAAAAAGCATATCATTTAATTTTCATCTGAATTCTAGGTCCCTGAAGAACATGTCGATGATTTCGCTAGTGTACGAACATTTAAAATATTTAATACTAATAATCTTTGGATTGATTTACAAGCTTTACATCGTAGTGTTAAACAAAAAACTCTACAAATGGAAATCATAGTCAATCCTAAAACTTTAGATTCCGGTACGAATATATTACAATTGGAAGAGGCTGCAGGAGCTGCTATCAAGTCATTTAATGGTGCTTTCGGTAAGGATTAATACATACGTATATATATGTATATGGTTATGATTCAATGTTCTTGGCCATTGGTCACTTACACATGACTTCTAAATGTTGTTCAGAAAATCAGTTACTTGATATTTCATAGTATTTTACCAATTAAGATATTCGCCGTTGTTATGTCTGTGTCTGGGGTGCTCTATGTTATGTACGTGCTAGATCTTTCCTATTTATGACTCTACTGCTTATGCTTGGAAACGAGCACTGTTGAGGTTCACACGAAGCAAAGTAAAAACAAAAAGAGTGATATAAATGAAGATTTATTCACTGAAAAAAAAATACTGAAAACAAGTCCTGAAAATAGGTCACCCAAAATTATGCCATCATTAAGCTAGGGACGCTCATTTACATACTGATTTTAAACGAACATGATAATTAGTAAGTGCAGACCATAAAAGTGAATAGTTAACCAGGGTTACTGTAAAACACATATAATGTTCACATATAATTGTCATACTGGAGCAAAAGTTCACACTTGTCATACTGAATGAAATTTACACTTAATTGGTGATACACATTGTGACCTGAAGTAATGTTACACCGGAAAATATGAAACCAATATTATACTGATCGAAATTTCACTTGGAATAAAAGTGATACCGCAAAATGCTACTATGGATTAGAGAAAATGTGAACCCGCCTTCATATCTTGACTTACTAACCATTTATTTACATTAGGTAGTTAGGTTCACGAATATTATTGAATGTAAAATGAGTTGGGAGTTGTGTTTCTCCACAGGAAATCTTTATATTGGTAACAACCAATTTCAATATTTTTTAGATATCGTTAATAAGTTATATTTAAATGACGCCACTAAGGAGTCGATTGTTTCGTATATTTATTTGAAAAAAACAACAACAATGGATAATTAGTTGCTTTGATGGTAGTTTATTTTCGGTCAAATTAACTTTCATCTGACCGTACACGTCGTTCTTTAAATAAAAATAGTTCCTTCATGGATAAACTAATGTAGTTGCAGAACAGGATTACTACATATAAGACGTTTTATAGTGTTACTTTTCTCTAACAAGAGTGAACTGCCTCATGATCACCGGGTAAGTAATAGTGAGGTTAGACACAGGGTATTAGTAAATGATGGTAAATCAGTTGGTGAAGTCATGAATCTTCATCGACTAAGATGGTTAGGCCACATGTTACGTATGCCTGAACACCGATTACCACAACGCGCTATGCTGACTAGTGTAGGCGTTGGTTGGAAGAGAGTTAGGGGCGGCCAAACCAAAACGTGGCATCAGAGCATGAAGTCACTAACTTCTAGTCTGAGCCATGTTGTTAGATGGAGATTATTTGGTTGGGGTCCACGTGACTATTGTAACCAATGGTTAATGATTCTGTGTGACATGGCTCATAATCGATCACAATGGCGTAGGTGTATACACTCTTTGTCTTCCCTTAAACCTTGAGATTAAAATTGCTTAATAACTTTTTTTCCTTCCTATACTATATCCTTATATATAACCTATCTTTTATATGCTACCATCACTAAATAAACTATTTCTATGAATCCGGTGTTCATCTTGCTGTGTTAACGAGGTATGGCAACTTGGACCGATGCATAAATGTGCCTGGTCCTACGTTGTACCTGACTGACTGATTATATACACATCCTGGCTTCATTTGAAAGACACAATTTTACTTGTATTATTTCAGTTGCAGCTTTAAAGTATGTTTTTTTGTTAAAAGATCGTTTGCTAAAAAGTAATTGTCACCTTTTTTCAGGCGTTAATGTCCCACGAAGTCGTTTCCTACCAGTTAAAACTACTTCAGATTTATTGTTAGTAATGTCTAATTTGTATGTATTAGATGGTGGAAGTTTATCATTGTCTCCATTGCGAAGTTTTCCATCTGTGCCTTTAGTAAAACTTGGTAGTCATTTTAAAAAAGTCAAAGATTTTTTAAGTCGATTTACAAGTATACCAGATCTACTGGAATTGGATCATTTAACTGTATCCGGAGATGTATACTTTGGAAAAGGAGTAGTTTTAAAGGTAACGTTCAAATTTAAAGTAACTGTATTATAGTTTTTATTTTTTTATAGAAAATAATTCGAACTTTGATAGTAGTATGTACAGAACACAAGGTTTATGTTCAACCAAGTGGTAACCTTATGAACTTTCCTAAACAGTGCCTTACGAGATGCAAATAATTAAATAGAGCGAAAAGTTTGAGAAGTAATGGGATCGATGTATGTTTATCTTAATGTTAGGTAGTTCGAGATATTCAGAAAAATACCTTGGACATAGGTCTCGTTATAGCTGGGACTTGTTAATAAGACGTACTTGTATTCGTATGGAAATTGGTACTCTCTTAAATATTACTACTAAGCTATTCAGTCCACAACTAACCTATAAGACCTAAATATTTACGTCGCTTGATCTCCAAGTAGTAACCAGCAAAATGTCAAATCACGTAGACTAGTGGCCAAATCATAACTTGGTTGATAGAATTATATTTGCAGAACTAAATGACCACTAGAGAAACAGAACATTGATCACTATTCCGTGATTAGGATGTGAAGATGTTATTAAAGGAGTATAATACAGTGAAATAAATTTGAAAAGAGAAAAAGGATAGGGAAATGAGGAATCCAGAGAATTAGAATTTGGTAGAACACAAGGGGTAGATGCACCTTTGCCATTGCAAACGTCTTTGAGCCATGTCATTCAAGGTCTCTAACCATCAGTTGCTATCATCTCGCGCATCCCAACCAGGTATTCTACACCTACAAACATGGCTCAGTCCACTAGTCAGTGACTTCATGGAGTTATGCCACGTTCTGGTATGGCCGCCCCTAGCTTTCTTCCAACCTACTCCTACACCCGACCGTTGGTCGTCGGGCTTGCCTATCGTGATGAACCAATCGAGCTATACCGGCTGCAACAATCGTTCCTCAAGGTCCATCCATGCCAGAAAGGTAAGACTAAAAGCAGCAAACCCAAGGTCCGAAGGCGTACTGCTGACTGTACAGAGGTGTGACAGCAGTAAGGTGTTTCCTTCAGACATTCAGCATAACAGCAATGCTGCCTTCCCACAAGGAGGGGTGGGCTTCGAAATGGTCGACCCTAAAAACGCACACCTCGCCTTATCCCACGGATATCCGTCTCCGGCGGTAAGGTCTTTTGAAGAACGGAGTTAACACATCAAAAATCCCCCACAAAAAGGCCGTGCGTGACCGACTTCAAGCAGTTGTCCCTTGGGCATTGCGGTCACGCTCTCAGGTCATTAAGATTACTTCTAATCCAATTTCCTTCTCAGGTACCTCTAGAGGAACCCATCCACAGTGTGGGCAGCCGGTAAGTGATATTAGCCCTCATATCCGTAACTGTACACGAGACCAAGTTGTTCACTTTCAAATCCTTCCTACTAAAGTTGGTGTATGATACTAACCATAAAATTAAAGTTTTCACAGGATTCCTGCACTAATTGTAATTGTTTGTTTTATATATTCTTTCAACACAATTTATAATAAACTAGCCTTGTTCTTCTGTAAAACAAATTCAACAAAACAGTCAATACATATAAATCGTTGTGTAAAATTCTTTCTTTTTCTTTCAGGGTACAGTTATTATAATTGCCAATTTTGGTAATCTTATCAATATACCACCAGGTTCAATATTAGAAAATAAAATTGTTTCAGGAAATCTACGCATTTTAGATCATTAAATACGATACATTTGAAAGTCAAATGAAGTATTACACTTTATTAATATATAGTATAACACATTAGGACAATGTACACGTTCATTTTGGTGCTTTCATTATCACTATTATTCTTATTAGTGTAATTCATTTTTAATATCCATTCAATTTTCTTATTGATAACTTCATTTCATTTTACCCTGATATATCTAAACTGATTTAAGTACATATAATTTATACTTTTTGAAGCTTTCATTGCCATTGGATGGAGAATGATGATCTTCTTTTTGCATCATTTTGTTTATAATTTTAAGTAGGAAACACACTATAAATTTAAATATAATAATATTTTCATTTTACTCGTGATTATTTATTGAGATGGGGGATTTACGCCTGTTACCCCTCGTCGAGGAGCATAGGCCACTCACTAGCAATCTCCATCCAACTCAGTCCTGAGCAATCCTTTCCAGTTGTTATTCATTCTTTTCACATCTGCTCCTATTTCCCGATGTAATGTGTTCTTTGGTCTTCCACTTTTCCGCTTCCCTTTTGGGTTCCAAGCTAGGGCTTACCTTGTAATGCACATTGGTGATTTCCTTAATGTATGTTCTATCCACTTCCAACATCTTTTCCTAATTTCCTCTTCAGCTGGTTTGTTCTCTCTCATAAAACGCTGTTGCTGATAGTATCCGGCCAGTGAATGTTGAGTATTTTTCGTAAACAACTGTTTATAAATACTTGTACCTTCTTGACGATGGAGATTATTTATTGAGATCGGATTTATGTTATCATTTAAGTATAACAAGTTCTGTTGGGTTCTGTTAATTTAATATTAAAGATTAAACTTTTTATTTTCATGGTTGAAAGTATGAGTCAATTGAAGCTAGACCACCATGGAAAACCTGGAAGCATTGGACGGCCGTTTCGTCCTATTGTGGGACTCCTCAGCAGTGAACATCCACGACCTCGCCTTGCGAGACTCGAGCCCATGTCTATCGGTTAAGTGCTCTGGCGTGTGACTGGTAGGTCCTGGGTTGGAATCTCGCGAGGCGAGGTCGTGCACTGCTGAGGAGTCTCACAATAGGACGAAACGGCCGTCCAATGCTTCCAAGTATTCCCTGATGGTTTAGCTTCAATTGACTAACGCTTTCAACTATGAAAATACTAAATCTCCACAAAAAACCCCTTCTGATAATAAATTTTTTATTGTCAGCTTAAGTGTATGCGATGAGTGACTTTCAAGTTGCATAAAATCACTGACTAGCCCTAACATAATTGTTTGAAAAGATACGCCGATTTCGTGTTATTTATTCTGAACAGGAAGATATATAATAGATAAAGGATATACTTTAGTTTCGATATAAAGATTTTATGAGGTTAACTTTCGCTTTTATATTTACCTCCAAAGTGGATAGAATGTATTAGGTGTTCAAAGTTCTCAACTTAGGTTAGATACATTTATCCGTAATTTTCTTATAGAAAGTTATCATCTTTCAGTGACTTAAACTGTCGATATTAACCATTGGTTTTTGGCTCGAATATTATTCAAGTTATATAAACAGTACCGTGTCGTAATCTTGTTTCTCTGTATATGTGCTGTTATGATAATTATAAGGACAGATTATTTTCGATATTTTGATTTCTATCACTTATTTACAATGGAATTAAGCACAGTTAGATCTTTATAATGTCGTAGGTTGATTTTCATTGCACATATTCGAGTACATTATCAAAACCGTTCATGCATGACATTTAAGCTTGACTCAAACATATGTACATTTTTTCACAATGTTCGAGTTGTATTTTTAATTATAATTTGTGCGGTATCTCTTTAGAGCAACGCAAACTTGTTAGTTGAGCTACTAATAGCTTATGATGATAAACCTGGAGGTAAACTCATTGATTATTGCTTGTTTGAATCTTCCCATCGATTTGTTAGGACTGCAACTGGTCAGTCTCTAATTGGCATATGTGCATACTGTGCGTATTGCCTCAATATAGCCTTAATTCACAAGCATGGTAAGCAGAGATGGATAGTGAACATCAACTCTGAGATGCAGGTACATCCAGCTGACGAGTCCCAAATAGGACGAAGTGGCGCGCGTCCTGGATTCCACTGCTAGCCACTATCCATCTCTGCAAACCTGGAGGTAGTTAAGAAAATATGAATACTAAATTGGGAAGAAAAACAGTTGGATTTTTTGGTCGAAACTAAGGTCATATCTGGTATTTTGTACACTTAAATATATTATTATTGGAAAGTAACATGTACGTAAGTTTTCGTGTTAGAGGGACTGAGTAACCAAGGGAAATTCTTGTTTATTTTAGCATGGATAGTCATTATGATGTACTGTTGTCTTCGAAGACTTCTTAGTGTACAGTCACTGATCACTGGTGGTTTGTAAGTTCAGTGTTCATTATATAACAATTTCGAGGTATTTTTATACCAATACCCATAACAGTCTATGTGACAAAACACTTAGTCACGTTGATTTTTTTAAAATGAAAATGCGGAATGAACTAATAGTGAAGTATCAGTGTCGGTTGAAATAGTATTGATCCTTTTTATAAACTCAGATTCGAAGCAAATATCAATTAGTTTTGTCTAGGATGAATCAATCAAATTAAAACACTGTACTAATGTTTTGTTGTGTCCCTATTATCTGTTGTATACTTGATGGTTCTGACCTGTGATAAGAGCTTAGTTTCGTCTCACAATTAATTTACTCTAACTGCAGATAAGTAGGTAAGTTGATCTCCGTAGTTCATAGTAAACTTACTTACTTACTCCTGTTACTCCCAATGGAGGATAGGCCGCCGACCAGCATTCTCCAACCCACTTTGTCCTGGGCCTTCTTTTCTAGTTCTTTCCAACCTTTGTTCATTCTTCTCATGTCTGTCTTTATTTCTCGGCGTAATGTGTTCTTTGGTCTTCCTCTTCTCCTTTGGCCTTCAGGATTCCATGTGAGGGCTTGTCTTGCGACGCAGTTGGGTGGTTTCCTCAAAGTGTGTCCTATTCACTTCCAGCGCTTCTTCCTCCACTGGAATCTGGTTTGTTGTCTCCCACAGTAACTTGTTGCTTATAGTGTCTGGCCATCGGATCCGAAGTATCTTGCGTTTTTATTTAAGTTTTCGTAAAGAAATTTTTCTTTTATAAACAAAGGAAAACTGTCACTTCATCAACTTGTGTAACAGACAAAGATAATTCAAGAGTGAACTGATCACTATACATGTTGTATATGTGTGTTTATAATTTGTGCCTACTTTAAAATGAATGATCAATTTTGATATGATTCGTAAATTTGTCTAAACAGTATGAAAGGGTATGAGAAAAAGTTTCCAGTATTTCATACTAAACACACCTACTGAATGTTTTTCGCTCTATTACTAATCCCCTTAATCTAACAAATGGACTGAAGTCTTATTCAAAGATTTCTGTTCAATGCAAAATTTAACAACACACCAACATATTTTGCATACCATTACCAATAATGAGTCGATTATATCAAAATTCGAATAGAAGGAAATCTGAGATAACTAATTTTTGATATCACAAAATGGAAGATAATAAATATGCCTTTGGTAAATATTAAATTAGAGACAGATATGAGAAGAATGAACCAAAACTGGATAGAACTAGAAAAGAAGGCCTAGGACAGAGTGGGTTAGAGAATGCTAGTTGACGGCCTATCCTCCATAAATAAGTAAGTAAATATCAAATTACGTTCGTTGGCCAATGTTTTATATCTTACTTTATCCCAATGAGGTCCTGGTAAAGATGCTTGATTATCGATTAAATAAGTCTCATTATCGTAATGATTTGATTAGTATAGAGTTGTAATACAATATATCAGTAGAAATCAGCTTAAAATGATAAATTCAAACGACAGTAAGGAAAGAGATAAATATTTATTTATTTATTATGCAGATTCAACAAAACGAAAGTAAACCCGATCGAATTCACAAATGGATTGTTGGAGATTTTAGTAACTGTGCAAAGACTAAGTTTTGAATTGATGATTGAAATTGTTTTCAAACTTCAGGAATTTTCTTTTTTATTTCCCAACTTATTCTAGCCATATCTCCGCAAACATTTAATAAACACTGAGCTTGATTTCTTGAAGTTGGTCGAAGAACAACAACTTCACTTAAGTGATATGACAACAGTGCATTTCCACCTAGGCTAGTTGTATGTGCTCCAACAACAGCTTGTACTTCAGCTAGACTTGTGTGCAAGAAACCTGATATACCACCAACCTGTAACACATATAACATTTCTAAATTTATTCAAAAAGTTTAGATTTTACAAGAAACAAATATGAAAACTTATATAAAAAAAGTCATTGAAAACAGAAAAGAGTACTAGTGTTGTGAACAGAACACTAGTTGGGGACAATCGAATGTATTTAAGCAAAGATTACAGACTATCTCAATAAATTCTGATTACCAAACAATGAACAGTCAATTTGCAAATTAACAACCAATTGTTTCAATCTTCACTGTTTCTTCTCTAATTCCATTGCTCATGCATTTTCCAGACGATTGCGCTTCATTCCAGTTCTTTCGTCATCGGTCTTCTGCCAAAATACATTCTATGTCTGACCCACACCATATACTACTTATATGGATATAAGTAGACCACACCACACTAGATGTGGCTGCCTGGTTTTATTTTGATGATGTCACACAATCAGACAGAGTCGGATCTAGAATATATGGATCTTAATGCTAATGGCATGATACCTAACAAAACTATTGAGTTGTGGAGCATGGTTGTCTATATTTCTAACTGTGTATGCCAATTAGTCATTAGAGAGTGATCAATATTATGTTTACCTGGTACTTTAATGCTGATCGAATTCTATCGACCAGGTTGCAATGCGACCGCTAGTCTAAGTGACTCAACATCGTATTTTGATATTAGGTGGCGGGTAGGTAGAAAGCGTTGCTATTTGCCACTAATCTAAAGATGTAATCTTGAGGAGATTGATGGTTCCCACGGGATTTGGACCGGAGTCACTGAGCTACTCGGACTACAACTGACCTCCTTCAGGGTTTCCTGATGAATATTTCCAATTACATTGAGGTTTTGTATTAGGAAATCAAACTGTCTCTTTATAAAATCAATTCAGAAACATACTTGTTGTGTCCCGGTAACAATAGTGAATGGTAACTTTGGGATCCAGTTATGGACAAATATTATGCATATAATTTTAATCATATACTTGCAAATAACTAAATTGTTCGTATTCATATTCCCCTTATTATAAGCTTTATTTTGACCTATAGACCATTATTATACGATTTACCATTCTTGAGTTATCCCTAGTCTATTAATTACTGCCTCCCACATTCACAGCCACATTTGGCTAAATCTTGTACAAATGTTATTTTCTATTTTATTGGTACGATGTGGTCAGTCTGTTTGGTATATAAACTCAGTATGTTTAAAATACAATGATTCATACCGCAGAGGCTGTTATTGGTGTTCTGGACGTAACTGGCTGGGCTAGGCAGAAAGCAGGACCGATACGTACTCTAGACTGCTCGTACGGTTTTCGTGTGTCACTTTTTCAATCGATAATTTGCTGCTCTCTGATTGACGGTTTTATCACTTCAGACATTAACTGTGCATCCACTCGGCCACAAGTTATAACAATACTTTAATTAATAATGAGTACGAACATTAAGATTAATGTTTTGTTCGATAGAAGACTGTTTCGGTTAAGTTACTTGCATAATGGAAGTTATTCATAAAGTTAATAATTGAAGCATATCTAATTTAAAACGAATACTAAATAATAAGTGACTAAGGTTTCATTTCAGAAAAAAGCTATACGCCAAGAGTTTGCCATCATTAATTTTGCAGTCGTTTACCATAATGGATTTTGACACCGCCGACCTTTTTTTCTCACACTCTAATGTAGTATAACTTTGAACAAAGTGACAATCATAACATCGTTACATTTATAGTTTATTTGTATAATTATTGTTAGAAAATATAATAGTAATGAAAGGAACTTACTTCCCTTAGATCAGTCGTTTCTCTAACAAAAAAGAAATCCAAATTACCAAGATAAGCTTCAACATATGTATTCGGTATTGATGACAATGGTGTAAGTATGCAACCGGATGTATGTTGTTTATCGATGAATTGTTGTTTACACTGTTTTTGTTCAGTTGGGATATCGTCATTATTTATCATCATTCCATCAGTAGTCCTCTAAATAAAAAACATCAGATATTGTGGAATGATAATAAATTACCTTGATTGGAGTACCATTACTATACTAATAATGCCTGAAATATATGATTCATCGAGTGATAAGATATTATCTCACTAAAATTAAGTTTTTTCATAGTTGAAATCATGAGTCAATTGAAGCTAGACCACCATGGAAAACCTAGAAGCACTGGACGGCCGTTTCGTTCTATTATGGGACTCCTCAACGGTGCGCATGCACGATCCCGCACTCGCAAGATTCGAGCCCAGGACCTACCAGTCTCGTGGAAGTCCCATAATAGGACGAAACGGCCGCCCAGTGCTTCCAGGTTTTCCATGGTGGTCTAGTTTCAATTGACTCATGATTTCAACTATGAAAAAACTGAAATATCTACAAAATCCCCTTCTGATCTAAAATTAAGTTATTCTGATATTTCCGAATATTCTTTCGAATATATTAACAATTAAACGAATAAGCTAATGGCTTATAAATTAAACACATCCTGTTCGATGAAGTGAAGACACATTGCAGGATCACTATTATATGAAGGAAAAAAATGGTTACCCTGAAAACGTCATTAAAATATATTTAACATTATCAACAGTAAAAAAGACCCAGAAAATAGATAATACTGTCTTACATGCAGAATGTCTGTGCGACAAAAACAGATTATCAATGCCACTAAAAATAAGAGTTGTCTGTAGGTCCATAAAATCTCTACAAGCAACGTTATATAAGTTAAATGATGCAAAGACAATCCAAACATCATTTATAAGATAGACTTTAGTAAATTCCAGGACTACATAGGACAAAATAGTTATCCTCTATCTCTCAGTACACATGAACAACAGCTAACTGTAAAGTGCCACGATGTAGCTTTGTCTATATCAACGTGTGTAGACAACTATCAGCATGATTTAGACAAGGAAAACATTGAAGTATCGGACAGAGGGAAACACAAAGAATGTTATGAAATGTTTAGAAGTCTGATACTCCGACCAAGCATTAATCAACAGACATATTGGAATCAGAATACATTAATTAATTGAATCAACCTTTCTTGTTTTCACATCGAAATCGAACCAATATACCAACGAAAAAGAAAAAGGATAAACAACTTGAAGGTTAAATATCAGGTGGGGAGAGAAAAAAAAGTTGAAACGAACATGCTAACAAAAGCTACATGATTGTGAACAACAATAAATCAAACATCAGGTAAACATAACGAGATGTTAATTGCAGAGAAGTTCTAATAGCTTACTTCTTTTTGAAGCATGTACTGCTGGTGGTGCCTAATGTAATAAATTGGAATAATAGGTTTTCAGGATCACAAAGGATTTGTATCAAAATTCCGTCTTAGATATATTTTCATGAACAATTTAAATCGTAGTCATACGTTTACTACTAGCTGATGTCATAATAAAACTGTCTTTTCATTCAATTTTGTCAATGAATATATGATTACAATCTAGCGACTGTTCAACTAAAAAATAATGCACCAACACCGTGTGAATTACCTAGATCATATTCGCTGAAAGACAGAAGAGTTATAGCAACCATCCTACATCCGATTTCGATTATGGTTGGTTTTGGTTAAGCCCTTTTATTAACTTACTTAAGAGATATTGTCATTGGAATAGTAACGATTCGCATATATCTTTGTACTGTTATGATCACTAGAGCACATGACGAACTCTAGCTAAAACGTTGACTGTTCAAATATCATTCAATGACTCATCCTCCTCCTCATATATGTATGCACTCAAATTCTATTATTAGCTTTTGCTTTGTCTTTCTGTGTCCTTATACAATTTGACTATAAATCCGCCTATGTGATTGCTCGCACACACACCAGTTTCATCCATGCTGGTTGTGACTTCAGAGTAATCATCAATGACCTCATACAGAAAAGTAATTTAAATCAGTTGAATCAATCCAGTAGAACAAATATTCACTGT
Source organism: Schistosoma rodhaini (assembly GCA_944470415.2). NCBI lineage: Eukaryota > Metazoa > Platyhelminthes > Trematoda > Strigeidida > Schistosomatidae > Schistosoma > Schistosoma rodhaini. The sequence goes on from OX104037.1 coordinate 40,321,470, forward strand.
AAGAAAGATCAACAGAAAAGTAGTGCTAACAATGCTAAATGATTGGAAGCAATTAATTAAGAGTTACAGGAGGCCATCAGTTCGTCCAAGATTGTAAATGCACTCTTTTGACTGAAGTTGAACAGAATTTCTATTTGATTACTAAGTTACAGTGAAGTCTTAAAATTTATCCATGATTAAATCTATTAACTGACTAAGATGACGACTTAAAAGTAGCGTTAATAATTGATCACAAAATTTCATTAAATTTAATTCATAATATTCTATCTCATAAACACAAACAAATTCAGGTGAAGATAACCAATGTGGCAACAGCCTCTGCATTATTAGGCCTCAATATACACAAGGGAAAAACCAAAATCTTGAAATACAACTCAGAGAACACCGACCCAATCACAATTGATAGAGAAGATATGGAAACTTTCACATACCCTGGACAGCATCATCGATGAACAAAGAGGATCTGATGAAGATGTGAAGTCGAGAATTGGCAAAACAAGGACGGCATTCTTACAACTGGAAAACATCTATTTCTATGCACGATACTTAGTGTTTGTTGACCGGATACCATCAGCAACAACATAATATGTCAGATAACAAATCAGCTTCCGGATGAAGAGGAAGTTAAGAAAAGTGTAGTGTCTTAGCTTCGTTAATCAATCATCTTGATAACCGTTATTATATAAATCCCAACGGTGTTTGAACTCAGAAGGTAATAAGAAGCGGCAACTACAATTTATAAGCGGATAGCACAGATAACAAATCTACAGGCATATCGAGCGGATTTGAAGCAGGGAGGCAAATATATGTATGAGAGCGAATAGAAAGGTGAATTCATTGTCAAGTCGAATAAGGCGCAGCTAGGCAAGGGCAAAGGCTAATAATAGGATTTATATATGTACATATGAAAGAGAAATACTCATCAAGCGATATTTAAGCTATCAACAGTTAAGCCAGGGAGAGATATGTGCGTTGGCTATCATGTGATCAATTGTACACGTTTATACAGACAAGATAGTGATCATAATAATACAGAGAAATTTGCGAATTGTTACTGTTCGAATAACACTGTTAAGTAAGTCAATAAAAGGGCCCAACAAAATTTAACCATAATCGAAATTAACCGTAGTAGTGTTGCTACAAATAAACGTTGGAGGTGCATAGTAAACTGATTGCGAAGTGTATCACGAGGCATGCATTAACTTAGAATTTAAAAAGTAGACGGAAAAGAGGAAGACCAAAGTACACACTGCGTCAGAAATTGGAAGCAGCCATCAAAACGACGGCTAGCAAAAGGAAGGTATTGCCCAAGATAGAGTTCGGTGGGGAATAATGAGGAGAGGATTATATTCCTTCACAAGAAGTAACAGGCGTAAGTAAGAATATAAAGCTAATACCAGGGGAAAAACATCAGTTTGCACAAGACAATTCTAACATGTGAATCACCAAAAAAAACTGACTTATCATAATAAAATATTAATCGAATTCTATTTAATAACTGTAAACATTCAATAAGACGTGACCTGAAATAAATCAGATTACTACGTTTGAATCATTTGACAGCACATATAATTAATAAGCTATTTTATGAACGTTTTCAGTTCATCATTTTACATCGCCTAGTTTTGTTAAACTGGATTACAGAAAATAAATAAATAAACGTACCAATAGTATATGAAATATGAAGTTGATGTAATAACTTGTTAAGCTATAAAGTTACTTACAATGCACAGCTTTTTCTAAGAATTTTAACAATAAAATATATATGGATGAAGCGATAGGTATATGTATAATCCGATATATATATATATATATATATATATATATATATATATATATATATATATGACTGATTAGTAAGCAGTACCCCAGAAATGCCCTGGTACGGTCAAGAGTGCGGAGTGTACTCTCGCCCTCTCGAAATGCTCTCAAATGACCACGCGTATATAGCCTCTGACAGGGAAGTCCTACTCGCTGCCTTCTAGTGGCACCGGTGTTGTTTACGAAATTGAGAGAACGAAAAGCGAATGTCCGGAGCTTTAACCGGACCAGTGGACACCGAAAGTCCACCTAGGGGAGTTGGAAAACCCTGATTCCAAACCAATGGTACACATGGGCTGCAGTATCCTGAAGGAACAAATGGCGTATGAACCAATTGTTGGTCACCAGCTAAAATGGGAGTGCATCTCCTCACGATGCTCCACTGCCTTGTGGATCAGATCTTCAGGTCAAAGGCTCCGGGTGTGGCCCCCAAAGGAAACCACCCAATTAGGTTTGGGCACCCGGGCAGTATCACAGCTCTCACACAAATCACATGAGATTTGTGTGGCGCATGTGTATCTGGCGCCCCTTAGTACCAATATTTATATGTTTCAATAAACAATAATAGTGTTATGTTTAAGTAGCCCTTTTTGGTACTAATCGAGTTTTACCTATCAAGTTCCGATGTGGGTCACTAGCTTAGGTTGGTTGGGACCACGTGGATTATGTTTTGATGTTAGGAGCTTGTCAGAAACCATGTTTGATGCTAGCTTGTGTACTAATCGAGACTTATAAACAAGGTGTGCCTGGAACCTTCAGGGAGTTGATGTTCCTTATGGGATTTAAATGTGAGTTAGGCAATTTGGGAGTCTGAAGAGTTACCACAGTTATTCGGACTGTCTCAGATTGTGAATCTGGGTGTTATGAATTCGGATAACACAGAGAACATCAATTTCTTCAAGATCTCAGACAAACCTTGTTATGGAGTGCCAAATAGGACGAAATATAGATCAAGAATGGATTTCTGAGGACTGCTAAAACTACTAAAAGTCAAAACATAGTGCACAAGGTTTCGATCTACATTTAGGACAAGATAAACATGAAATTGGTCACCATTCACTATTGCAAGTGATCTTTCAATGAATATGAGATCCGATTTGCTAAGATTTTGGTGAAAATTGAAAAAAAAACATCACGATGCTCATGAAATATTAAAGGGTATTTATGCAGATAATATTAAAGCCAAACAGCATTTTAGTGATCTGTAAACACTGCAAAGATGATACAGAAGTCAAGAAGAAGATTAACGTTCTCTACTAATAAAAACATCAAACATGTCCAGTCTTCTGCGTATTTTGTTAACTAATTTACTACCTGGATAATTGTTCATGAACTGAATCTAGGAAAATCGTTTGTGAACACAATTTTAGAAAAATTGGGGAATGTAGACATGGTAGTTCATTTCTGATAATTTCTAAGGAGGTGGAGGGTTGTGGACAAGATTGACGCATCTTAAACTTTGTAAAATCGTTTTTATGACTTCAGCTGATGTATTAATTAAATATGTTACGCAATATATAAAATTCATAATACATAAATAGATAAATAAACTTACTTTATCGAGACTTCTTGATTTTAGATCACTTTTCAATCTAGATAATAATGTACGTTTATGTAAATGGAATTTCGAACGACTTTTTATTGACGCTTTTCGTTCATTTGCATTGTCATCATCATCGACATCAAAATTACCAACTGAATTCGAATTGTCATTATTATTGTTGCTTGTAAAGGAAGAACTATAATTGGTTATAGGAAAATTCTTTGTGGATTGGGCATTGAATGTTGTATGCTGCTTTTCGTCACTTCTTGTTATTGATGAATTAGTCGGATGAACTATCATACCAGTAGCTATTATCTGTATTATGAAAATATCAATAAATATGAATAGACTCTATAGAGTATAGAAATGTTACAATATATATGTTTATAAACTTCTCCAAGTTAGGAAGATGACGATTAGTCCCCAAGTTTACATCAAACCGTAAAGTAAAAGTAACCACAATTCAAACCATAATCTGACATCAAAGCTTGGTAACTAAGTAGCTCCTGACTGAGACTAAGAAAGATGAAACTATATGATACATAAATCAACATAAATACTTCATACATTCAAGTTGAAAATATTAACTACAGGATTCCATCGCACTGGTTTAAAAGTAGTGTGTTCTGGATATCAAATCTGAATGTTGAGAACTCATGGATAAACCCTATTGAGTGGAAAGGTAGAACAAAATAACTATTCCTTGCTCCCTATCTCTCTTTAGTCTCCAGGGTTTCCACTAATGGCATTAAGTTCATCATGAATATTATCGTTAAAAATATCTTAACAAACTTATACTTCACTAAATTTATAAATATTTCTGTTAGTCATTATAGGGTCAAATTAACTTCTAGAATTTGTCAATAGAATATTGAACGTCGAAGAATTAGTACACTGTTTAGTTTTTTGTTTTGTTTGCGTTAGTATGTTGTAAACAATCAGATCAATATTAATTTTTGATCTAATTTGTCAACATAAATTCTACACAAACAATACTTTGAATAGAAACTGAACAAATCACCATTATACCAAGCAAAAGTAACTATGCATATTTTAGTTTTATTTACGTAAAGAAACATTAAAATGAAGAATAACTAAGTATTTTACAAATAACTAAAATAACAAATAGACCATTAATAATTCTATATTAAGTGGTTAAAACTAAACATATTTTGTATAGCTTAAGATAAGTTTGTCATATACACAAAGTAGAACGTGGAACATGTGCACATTGGCTCAAATAGTCACACCCTAATAACATAGTGAAATGAAATTATCAGGGCGAATCCCAAAGTAGAGGTAGTAATTGTATTAGTGGTAATAGACTGGAAACAGAAGATAAGTTATTGATTGAGATCATGAACCAATTGATGTTAGACCACCATTGAAAACCTGGAAGCACTGGATGGCCGTTTTGTCCTATTGTGGGAATCCTCAGCAGTGCGCATCCACGATCCTGCTCGAGTTGATTCGTGTCGAGTAGAGACAGGTATCTACCTCAGTACATTTGCAGATGGTCGCGAAATCTTGTGGATCGGTTGAGGTTAGATATTAACACTGATGGATGCCGGCTCAGTGGTCTAAGAGGTTAAGCGTTTGCGCGCGAGACTGAAGGCCCTAAGTTCGAATCCCGCGGGCGGGAAGGATTGGTGGAGTGAACACGAAAAAATTGTAAAGCAATTGAGAATCTTAGATTCTAAGGCCAGTTAAAAAAAGAATGCACCTGGGTCATCGTGGATGATTGTATGACGTGTCTCGTAGTGGTCAGTACTAGCTAACAGGACTCAATCCAACAGTCAGTACCTTCACTGATTAGTTTCGAATGTCATTAAGTTTGCAATAAAATTTGATTGATTCTAATGCATTAATTCCAAAAGAAAGAGAAACTTAATAATTTCTGAATTAAATAAAACGAATGTTCACGTAAACAGTAAAAAATTAGAACGGATTTTGTTTTCAAAATTAGTATAACTCGATGGTAACTTTTTTCAGCAAAAAAGAAAACTTTGGACGAATGTTTCATTCTAGTTCCACAGAAATCCACACCAACGATGGAATTAGGAAATTTAATAATCTCCACAATTCTTCGATATTAGTAGCTGATCATGAGTTCACTGGTGACTAATTTAGAGAGATAATTCTCACAGTTCCTGTAAGAAGCTGTGACCAGTGGAGTTAAACTGTATCAGATGTGTGGAAAACATCAGTGGTAGTTGATGACAAATACACAATCTTTTGAAACTATTGAAATGAAAAATTGCTGGCTATTGGATTGCTGACTCGGTAGTCTAATGGTTAAACAAGACTTCAATATCCTGAGTTCGATCCTCTATGAGGATGTATTAAATATCATCTGCAAGGTTTACTGAGCTATCGCTAAACCAAGGTGGAAATAAATAGTTTGTAAATATTAGGTACAAATGAATCCTATTTCCTGGGTTTTGCAATCGTTTTACCAATAAAGGTATAGAATGATGGGTGTATTAAGCGAAATGGACGCAAAAAAGCCAAAAACCTTTTGGATCTTCGACCAACTTTTATTAACAATGTACATGCAATAGAAAGGATGTCTTAGCTTAAACTATTTTTTCTGGAGCAACAAATAAACTAATTTCAAACGGTTAAAATTAATAGAAACAGTCACAACAAGAAAGAAAAGAAAACTAAAGTCTACATGAAATGACTGACCACTAATATGATGATACTTGTCTTGTTTTAATTGGCTTAAGTTCATGTATCGATACCAAATCAGTACATCCTTAATGAGAGTATTTGGAGAGAGATAGCTGACTCTCACCACTCTCGGCCGTACCAGAGCATTTGGAGGCACCAGAACCGAGTAATGGGAACTAATCAACAAGATCCAATCTAACAGTCAATGACCTGCTTGATTGAATTCAAGTTTTGGTATGATGATCCTAAGCTTTCCTTAACCTAGTTCTATGCCATATAAAAATGGCCGTCAAGGTAACAGGGGGTTAAACATATATTAATATTACATAACTGATCTAACTTAATTACAATTTGTAGAGATCAGTTTTATTTAAAGATCATTTTTACCAGAGAAACAGAATAGGAAATTATGATATATAAAGTCAGTCGAGTAGAAATGAAATGAAGTAAATTCACATCGATTATACATGAAAATGCTCATGCTACCATTTTATCAGCATTGACAGTGTTAAGATAAATACAAGTCACCGTGTTACGGCATAGAAAACGGTTGAGAACTAAAAAAGGACGGTTAATCGTTTCTGTTGGTTCAGCGGCAATTTTTTAAGATATAATTTAATGGTGATAAAATAGGCGAAAAGAAATACTAAACTACAAAGAATGAAGATGTTTCAGCAAAGAAACTTTTCTTTTTGACTCAATCATTTTCTTAAACCTTACAATCGCATATATGGGTCTTTCTTTACATGTGATAGCCTATAGCACAGTTTCGGATATTCTCATTAATCTATAGAGACTTTTAGAACGTTGATTTTTGCATTCGCAATTACATGTTTGACAGTGTATCACAGAAACTCATTGAGTTCCTTAACAGCCATAGGATCCTTGCTAGTTTCCAAACAATGAATTGGGTTTATTTATTTAGGGTTAGAGGTTTATGGTTAGGTCTTTGATTTCTATGTAACATCAGCTGTAACCTGAAAATGCTCTGTAGCCGTTTGAAGGAATAGATTTCGCGCAAAAACGCAGCAGGTGCTTTTTGATTAGTTTATCCATCAAATAATAGTCCAATGGTTTAAGGTTTGTTTAAAGATTAAGGGTTTAAAGATAGTGTTGATTATTTGATATATTTAAAATGGTCACTTTTTAATTCAATGATAGTGAAAAACAATTTTTCATCATTTCTCTAAACTTTTGAAGCTTGTATATAAAAGACATTTCTACTGTTTATTAAATGTGATTTTTGAATTCCGTGCAGAAATCTAAAAGTCATATTCTCGATCCTTTCACCAATGATGTTGGGGTTTGAACCTGTGATTTATGTGTTGAAAGTTTTATTTACTTAGACTTATGTATTTATTTCAACATATAAATATTGGTACAATGAAGCACCAGATACATATGCGCCACACAAATCTCATTCGATTTGTGTAAGGGCTGTGATGCTGTCCGGGTGCCCAAACCGAAGCAGGTGGTTTATTTAGGGGGCCCACACTTCGAGCCTTTGACCTGATTCACAAGGCAGTGGAGCATTGTAAGGAGATGCAGTACCATGGTAGCCGATGACCAACGATTGATTCATACGCCATTTGTTCCCTCAGGATACTGGAGCCCATATGCACCAATGGTTTGGAATCAGGGTTTTCCAACTCCCCTAGGGTGGACTATCCGTGTCCACCAACCGGGTTAAAGCGCCGGACAATCGCTTTTCGTCCTCTCAATTTTGTAAACAACACCGGTGCCACGAAAAGGCAGCGATTAGGACTTCCCTGTCAGAGGCTATATACGCGTGGTCATTTGAGAGTATTTGGAGAGGGAGAGCGGACTCTCCACACTCTCGGCCATACTAGGGCATTTGGGGACAACTAAATAAGATTAAAATAGAATGTATTTTGATTACTGAATTTCAAACATTGATTATTTTCCTTACATAATGACAATAAGTATACCATTAAAAAGTCAAGAATACACATATAATAATGATAACTAACTAACTAACTAACTTGTATATGTTCGTCATCTGTGAATGATAAACGATAATCTAAAGCATTTATTATACATGGTATATAATGACGAAATCGGAACCAAGTTAATTGATTAAATTCACGTAATGCTTTACCTAAACTATTTCCATTTATACAATGTAAAGTATTATGTTGTTTAGTTTTTACAATACTCTGGTTATAATGATTACTAGGAATAGATAAACTATTAGAACTAGGTGAAGACGATGGAGATGATATGAAAGTACTTGTACTTGATGTTAATGTAGTTGTTGTTATCATTTGTTCGTTATTTGTTAAACAAGTTGAATAATAATAATAATCATAATAATTACTACCACTATGTGTTGTAGTTGTTTGTGGAAAATTCAAATGTATTCCAGAATTGGAATGAAATAAATTTTGATAATTCTGCGTAGAAATATGCGATTTCATCGATGAAGAAGAAGTTGTTGTTGTTGTTGTAGATAATGATGATGTAACGATTGTTGAATTTAATAAATAATTTGATTCCTTATAACATGTAGGTGTAAAAATAGGAGTAGTATTGTAATTGGTTGAGTAAATAGATGTTTCAAAAAATGAATCCGGTACAGTCAGTTCAGTTTCATGTACACGTATAAAACTATTTGATTGATAGTTCCAATTAAAGACTTCATTAGAATTCATTGAAACAGGTATAGATGAATGGATAAACATTTGAGAATTATTTAATGTAGGATTATCATTATCATTTAATATTGAATTGTCATTGGATATTGGTATAGATTCCGTAGTTGTAAGAATTAAACCTGTAAAAAAAGGGAAAGATTAACTATTTTGAAACGGGCGATTGAAACCGAAAGTGGAATTCAGTTCTTCATAGATTGATCTCATTTGAGGTACAATTGAAACCTGGGAATAACTGGACATTTGTTTTATTCCAGTATGGAATTTTTCAGCAGTGTTTGTCATTAACTAAATAGTATTGGATGATCGTTCCTCTATATTGGCAAAATGATTAGGAATGAAAATGTAATATTGGAAGTCAACCCAGGAAGTCCTACGAGTTAGGTGTTTGATTTCCTGTAAAGTCGTGAGTGAGCACTTCAGCGGAGTTCGGTACTGTGATGAAACAGTTGTTCAGCTCTCGAAATGAAAACAATGTGCAACAAATATAACCTATAAATTAAACCAATCTCTGCAAAATTCATTCAACTAAACTATAATGATTGATTTGTTAGATATCATTCCTTCATGACGAAACCTTAACTAAAATTAGGCACTCAAAGAACTTGTTCTCACCAATTAAGAACTCTGCCATCTATTCTTAGGTTTAGAAAGCTAGATAGCACATCACTATCCGTCACATAAATTCCCACTTGGTTACTACGATTAAGTTACATCAATCATTTGATTAAAGGTAAATTCACTAAATCAGTTTATTTTTCAGATAAACTAAAAAGATTATTTTCTCTTATTTCTATGCCATGTAAGACAAAATGTGAGTGTCTAAGGTGAAGGGATTATCCGTATGAACAACATAGGTAATTGTCAGTCAATTTTACACCATCTGGCTCTTTAGGTTCGTGTACTGATATATAATTGATGTTTTTCTTAGGCTTATGTAAATCCACTCCTTTAATTTTTCAAACTGTAATACCATCTAAATATCTTAGTTTTCAAATCTAAAGATTGATATCAAACCCAACAGTCTTTTATGTTGAGAAAAAGATTTGAAATTTAATTTACAATCACGGATATAATGTATCTTAAAACTAATCATTCAACATTTCCATATAACTAATTTGACTACCTTTTCGTATATATATTTGATGAATCAATGACCAGTTTTTATGAGTGTGTAGATTTGAGAAATACACATATATATTACTGACATTGAAGTAACTACTTCCATGAATTTGGCGTTCATTATGTTGTGCTAATGAGGTGTGGCAACTTGAACCGATGTATATATGTGCCTGGTCCTACATAGTAGTTGACTGACTAACTGAGACAGAAAGAAAAATAAACTATATGTTTCCTTTAGATTACTTGATAACATTTTTATGCTACTCATAGTTTAATAAACAAACAACTATGAATTATAATTTCAGTTAAATAGATGGCACATATTATCCAAACGTGTAGCTATCTGTATATCATCCATTACCGAATTGAGTTCATCTATTAACAACATTTAAAAAAAACAACAGAAATATATCAATTCTTCTAGCTCTTAGTTAATCAAATGATATTTACTTATTACAATACATATTAAGAGATTAAATTAACTTAGTATTGTTTGTTTGAATCTTCCCATTGATGTTTAGGACTGAAACTGGTCAGTCTCTAATTGGCATATGTGCATACTGTGCGTATTGTCACGATATAGCCTTAATTCACAAGCATTATAAGCAAAGATGGATAGTGGCTAGCAGTGGAATCCAGGACACGCTTTCCGTTCTATTTGGGACTGTTCAGCTAGGTGTACCTGCATCTCAGTGTTGATGTTCACTCTGAAACTCGAACTCAGTATCTTTCGCTTCAAACGCCATCACGTTATCCACTCAGCTACTGAGTCCTGATAGCCACTTGCTTGTGCAATGGGGTGAAGTTGTAGTTCTAAACATTAATGGGAAGATTCAAACAAACAATACTACGTGAATTTAAACTTCACCCTATTGCATAAGCAAGTGGATATCAGGGCTCAGTAGCTGAGATGTAGGTACATCCAACTTACTTACTTACTTTCGCCTGTTACTCCCAATGGAGCATAGGCCGCCGACCAGCTTTCTCCAACCCACTCTGTCCTGGGCCTTCTTTTCTAGTTCTATCCAGTTCTTGTTCATTCTTCTCATGTCTGTCTCTATTTCTCGGCGTAATGTGTTCTTTGGTCTTCCTCTTCTCCTTCGACCTTCAGGATTCCATGTGAGGGCTTGTCTTGTGACACAATTAGGTGATTTCCTCAAAGTGTGCCCAATCCACTTCCAGCGCTTCTTCCTGATTTCTTCCTCCACTGGAATCTGGTTTGTTGTCTCCCACAGTAACTTGTTGCTGATAGTGTCTGACCATCGGATCCGAAGTATCTTGCGTAGACAGCTGTTAATAAACACTTGTATCTTCTGGATAATGGCTTTCGTAGTTCTCCACGTCTCTGCCCCATACAGAAGAACTGTCTTGACATTTGTATTGAAAATTCTAACCTTGGTGTTGGTTGACAATTGTTTTGAGCTCCAGATGTTTTTCAGCTGTAGGTATGCTGCTCTTGCTTTGCCGATCCGCGCCCTCACATCTGCATCTGATCCACCGTGTTCATCAATGATGCTGCCCAGATATGTAAAGATTTCTACATCCTCCAAAGCTTCTCCGTCAAGTGTAATTGGATTGGTGCATATTGTATTGTATCGGAGAGTCTTGCTTTTTCCTTTGTTTATATTGAGACCTACTGCTGCTGAGGCTGCTGCTACACTGGTCGTTTTCTCCTGCATTTGTTGTTGCGTTTGTGATAGAAGAGCCAGATCATCCGCGAAGTCTAAATCGTCCAGCTGCATCCTGCCTGTCCACTGTATCCCGTGCATTCCTCCAGATGTTGACGTCTTCATAATCCAGTCGATCACCAGGAGAAAGAGAAAGGGTGAGAGTAGGCAACCTTGCCTAACACCGGTCTTTACCTCGAACGAGTCGGTGAGTTGTCCTCCGTGGACGATTTGGCAGTTTAGTCCATCATAGGAGTTCCGTATGATGTTGACTATCTTCTCAGGCACGCCGTAGTGTCGAAGAAGCTTCCATAGTGTCGTCCTGTCCACGCTATCAAATGCCTTCTCGTAGTCGATGAAGTTGATGTAGAGTGATGAATTCCATTCGATTGATTGTTCCACAATGATACGTAGAGTTGCGATTTGATCTGTGCACGATCTATCCTTACGAAATTCAGCTTGCTGATCTCGAAGTTGAGCGCCCACGGAATCCTTCATCCTGTTTAACAATACTCTGTTGAAGACTTTTCCTGGTATTGAGAGGAGAGTGATGCCCCTGTAGTTGTCGCACTTGCTGAGATCACCTTTCTTTGGTATCTTGATGAGAAGTCCTTCTTTCCAGTCTGTTGGTACATGTTCTTCGTCCCAAATCTTACCGAAGAGGATGTGGAGTATCTTGGCAGTTGCTGTTACATTTGCTTTCAGTGCCTCTGCCGGGATGTTGTCTGGTCCCGCTGCTTTGCCACTCTTGATTTGTCTAATGGCCATGCTGATCTCTTCAATTGTTGGTGGGCCAATATCGATTGGGAGGTCTGTGGGTGCTGCTTCGATGTTGGGTGGGTTCAGTGGAGCTGGTCGATTCAAGAGTTCCTTGAAGTGTTCTACCCACCTGTTTCGTTGTTCTTCAATATCGTTGATTACTTTGCCTTCCTTGTTTTTCACTGGTCTTTCTGGTTGACGGTAATTTCCAGCAAGTTTCTTTGTTGTATCATACAGTTGTCTCATGTTTCTCTCTCTTGCAGCCTTTTCCGCTGACATCGCTAAATCTTCCACATATTTACGTTTGTCGGTCCTGATGCTCCTCTTCACTTGCTTGTTTGCCTCTGTGTATTCAGCTTGTGCCTTGGCTTTTTCTGCTCTTGTTCGGCTGATATTGATTGCTACCTTCTTGTTCCTCCTTGCTTCAATTTTATCCAGTGTACCAACAGTGATCCATTCCTTGTGATGGTGCTTCTTTTGGCCCAGAACCTCCTGACATGTTGAAACGATTGCCTCCTTGATACCTTTCCAGCTGCTCTCTATGGTGGTTCCCTCTCCATTGAGTAGGTCATGAAAAGCCTCGAACCTGTTGCTGAGGGCTATGTTAAATTCGTTGAGTTTGTCAGCATCTCGAAGAAAGGCCGTGTAAAACTTTTGTGATGTTGTCCGCGCCATTGTCCAGTGCTTCTTGAGTTTTAGTTTCATCTTGGCGACCAGCGAATGGTGATCGGATGCTATATCAGCTCCTCTTCTGGTTCTCACATCCTCCATCGTCCTCCTGAACTTTTTGTTGATGCAGACATGGTCGATTTGATTTTGTGTAGTGTGATCCGGTGAAATCCAAGTGGGTTTATGTACGTTTTTGTGTGGGAATATGGTGCCACCTATGACCAGTGTATTGAAGGCACATAGGTTTGCAAATATCTCACCATTTTCGTTCCTTTCTCCCAGTCCATGTTGTCCCATGACGTCTTCGTATCCAGTGTTGTCCTTTCCAACCTTGGCATTGAGATCTCCCATCAGAATGGTCAGGTCCTTGGTTGGGCACTTCTCGAAGATTGACTGCAGCCTATCGTAGAATTGGTTTTTAGCGTCTTCATCGTAGTCGTTGGTCGGCGCATAGCATTGGATGATGTTCATTGTAATGCCCTCTCTCTTTGTTCTGAAGGAGGCTTTGATGATCCTCGGTCCATGAGATTCCCATCCTATAAGTGCATTTTGTGCTTTTCTAGACAGCATCAGTGCCACTCCTTGTGTATGTGGGGCGTTTTCTTCTTCATGACCGGAGTATAACAGAAGTTCCCCTGAAGACAGTCGTTGTTGTCCAACCTGCGTCCAATGTGTTTCACTGATTCCAAGCACTTCCAGGTTGTATTTCCTCATTTCCGCAGAAATTTGGAAGATTCTGCCGGTCTCCCACATTGTCCGGACATTCCATGTACCTATAAAAATTGTCGCTCTGGTTGTAAGAAGGTGCATCGGCCTCATGACTTCTGAATGAACTCAGCTTTCATCATGAGACGTCATTTTTCCTTCTACTCCCAGAGCAGAGTTTGAATGATTTTTTCTGGTTAGCGTTTTTTTCGCGAGTTGATTTTCTACGGGATGGGGTCGCTAACCCCATGCCCAACCCTTCTCCTTTACCCGGGCTTGGGACCGGCAGTAGCCCCTGGAGGAGCTACAGGCGGAGGTACATCCAACTGGCGAGTCCCAAATAGGACGAAGTGGCACGCATCCTAGATTCCACTGTTAGCCACTATCCATTTTTGCTTATAATACTAAGAGATTGTTATTATGAAAAACTGATGGAGAATTAAACGAAAAAATAAAATAACAAAAGAAATTTACCTTGTGGTTGAAAAGGATCTTGTAATAGAACAGCTAATTCTTCAATTTCTGGTTCTCTAGTTTCAAGGAATAATGTATCATCAGTATTATGTGAATGAATTAAATCAGATGTTGATTGTTTAAGATTATTTATTGTTTCATTACTATTGATATCAAGTTGATTGAATTCATTTCCAATGAATTTAAGATGATTTGTACAATTATCAATAGTATAATACTTTTCATTCATTGTGTCTATTTCAAATTTATCATGTTTTGTTAAGTTACTTTGATAATCAGTATCCTGAAATGATAATTATGTAAATAATCACATATACATAATTAAATATTTACAATGGGATTATTATTTTTTTTCCCCAAAGTACATTTTAATATGGATTAACAACAATTAGTGTTTTTTTAGCGAGTTGGTCTTCTACGGGATGGGGATTGTCAGTACAAGTCATCATATCATTTATTTGTGTGAGGGCTGAGATACTGCCCGGATACCCAAACCGAAGCAGGTGGTTATCTTAGGGGGCCACACCCGGAGCCTTTGACTTAAAGATCTGATCGACAAGGCAGTGGAGCATCGTGAGATGTAGTCCTATGGTAGCCGGTGACTAACGATTGATTCATACGCAATTTGTTCCTTCAGGATAATGGAGCCCATGTGCACCATTGGTTTGGAATCAGGGTTATCCAACTCCCTTAGGTAAACTTTCCGTTTCCACCAACCCCGTTAAAGCACTGGTCATTCGCTTTTCGTCCTCTCACTTTCGTAAACAAAATCCCCGCCACGAGAAGGCAGTGAGTAGGACTTCTCTAGCAGAGGCTATGTACGCGTGGCCATGTGGGAGCATTGCGAGAGGGAGAGCGAACTCTTCCCACTCTCGGCCGTACCAGGGCATTTTGGGGGCACGGGATAGGGTCGCTAACCCTATTCCCAACCCTCCTCTTTTATCCGGGCTTGGAACCGGCAGTAGCCCCCGGGGGAGCTACAGTCGGAGTAAGAAGTACGTAACAACAATTAGTGAATTGTAGAAAACGAAAGATCTATGAACAGATTTATTTAACTGTAGGTTTATCTTTAAAAATCTACAATAATGATTATTTATGATAAGTCTTATTTAAAAAAATGAATCTATCAGCTTTAAGTTTTGCGGTATAATATTTTTAGATTATTTAATCGAAAATTCAATAGTTGATATTTTAAATATTAATCGAAGTTTGCACTTTTCCATAGTTTTCAATCGTTTATTAGCTATTAGGATCCTGGAATGAAAGTTACTTTCAAAGTGAGGTGGTGAGTTTTTACTGGTTACAGTGATTCAGACAAGTATTAAATATGATTAATTACTGCCTACTTCTGTAGGGAACGTATTCTATTGCAGGTAGGAAGAAAACTAAGGAAAGCTAAACCAAAACTTATAATCCATCCATCGAGTTGCTAACTGGTTAATTGAGCCTAGTTGGTTGGGATCCCCGCGATTATCATAACGAATGATCGGATGAGTTGAGAGACAGGTCAGAATTGGTTGGAGTACTATAGATCTGTTTACTCTTTTCATTCTCTTAAATCTTTTGTTTTAAATTAATCTTATATCTTTTTAATCCACGAATTCATTTTCCATTTTCGAACTACACTGTCTAAGTTTTTGTACATTCAATGATATTGTTATTACTTCCACAAACTAGGGATTTTATTTTGATAATTTCATCATATAATGTAGTAACTTGAACTGATGAATATATATGCCATTTACCTAACGATAAAAGCCTTAAATAATCTATGCAACAACATACAATGGTCTAGTGTTTATTGTTAAGTCAATACATTGATCATTATCTGTTTGAAGAAGTAGTCAAGTGTTTGATTTTAAACGATACTGTAGAAACTAATTTAATTCAGTTTAACCGATATTTTCTAAAGGTTGTAAACAATCTAGCAAACATTATAATTTGAATTCATAAATAAGAATTATACTTTGTTGATCTCTAAATTATTGATTAGCTAAAGTTAAACGGTAACTAAAAATTAGAAAATATTGAGCAGTTTTATTTTGTACAAATGGAATCAATACATTCATGATACAACAACACGGTCATTATTGATTTGTTTATTTAAACACATAAATATTGGTACGAATAGGCACCAGATATATATGCGCCACATAAATCATTCGATTTTTGTAACGGCTGGAATACTGCCCATGCGCCTAAACTGAAGAAGGTGGTTTTCTTAAGGGGCCACTTCCTAAGCCTTTGACCTAGAGGTCTAATCCAAAAGGCAATAGAGCAACGTTGGGAGGTGCAGTCTCATAGTAGCCGGTGTCCAACAACAGGTTCATAGACCATTTGTTCCCTCAGAATCCTGGAACTCATGTGCACCATTGGTTTAGAACAAGGGTTTTCTAACTCCCCTAGGTGTATCCTATATATCCATTATTATAGATTGTAAGGTAACTTTCTTTTTAAAACAATACATGGTATTAGGAAAGCGATTATTGATATTCCGGACAGATATCTTTACAGGACATTTTTTTTCATTTATGAAGATAATAAATCTTTTTGTATCTAAGCCAATTTTATGTTGTGCTTTACTTGACAACAAGTAAAATCAACAGTTTATTGCATCTCTTAATTAACATATCATTCTGCACATATAAATATATTGTATCGATTATACAGTTTACAAATAAACATTGAAAAGTTTAATATGAATGAAATCAATTTAGGATATAGAATTATAACAAGTTTATAGTGAACATAAATCGGCAAAATCAATAAGTAAGGGGAAAAAGAGAGATAAGAAGATATATAAGGTATGATTTCAAATGATCTGTTTTGTATAAAATTTCCACACATAAACATACAGACATAATATAGAAAGTCACAATATAAGTGGGCATGGGGAAATGTTGCGCCACACCTCTTATCACCACAGTGATAAGAAACTAATATGAATTAAAAAAAATATACATAGCAAAAATAACAGTAGCAGAGTGGTAAATAACATCAAATATGAAATAATTTTAAAAACTTTTTGACTGTATAACAACCCGATAATGGAACAATACCGTAAAATACGATCAGATTACGCACATTATAAATAGTTGACTGTACTAATGGGAGCTTAATTTCACTACAACAATCTTGTGTGAACCTGTGTGTGAGCCACGCCTTATTGTCTGGTGACCAGTGATAACAACCAATTATTAAATACCATTCGTTGTCGAATTCCGTCTGGAGCCCTTCTAGAGTCAATGCTGATTCAATGCTCGGGTAAAGAAGGTTGAGCACGGAGTTAGGATCCCTATCCCGAAAACAAAACCTTGTTAAAAAAAACGCTGACCAGAAAAAAATCATCATAACTACCATAAGTTGACGACTGAGCGGTTTTAAAGTTAAGAACTCTCTGTGAGACATGGAAGTACTAGTTTCGATCTTCACTGTGGCAATGGGTGCGCGCAGTGCTGAACAGTCTCATATTGGAATGAAACAACTTTTCAGTGCTTTCTGGTTTTCATTAGTTACCTAAGGCCAATTCATTATGTAAACTATGAAACTCAACAATTTATAAGAAAAAAAATCAAGGAATATGGAAAAAACAAACAAATAGTTTAACCTCACTGGAATTCGATACAATTGACGACTTTTTTTCAGATAGTCATCAATTCGCCTTCTTAATCTTTCATAACCACATCGATCTTCAGGGATTGCTGAGGACTGTAAAATAAAGATTAGATGTGAATTACAAATGTAATACAAACAGTAGGAATTAGAAATCGGCACTTGCAATACAAATCAAATTACTACTATGGATATGATAATCCAATTGGACTACCAGTGCGGGATCGTGGATGCGCACTGCTGAGGAGTCCCATAATAGGACGAAACGGCCGTCCAGTGCTTCCAGGTTTTCCATGGTGGTCTAGCTTTAATTGACTTATGGTTCCAACTTTGAAAAACCTGAGTTTTTTAAATATCATACTTGACACTATTCGGAATAAGATTCCTTCCCACTAGTATTTTGACTTGCGACTTGGGTTTCAAGCGCTCAAGTTGAAAGCGGTATAGAAAGAAAAACATATAAGTTCTAAATATAACAGATATAGACAAGCTTAAAATCAATGACATCGATTATTGGTCTAAAAACCTATGAGAAAAATAATCAAATCATATAAGTTGGATGACAAAATTTTCTTACTTATAAAGTAGTAGTTAGCTTAGAGATAACTATATGTGAATGACCTGAAACACACGTAGCTTACTTGTTTAATAAACTTATGCTAGTGACAAACTAAGGTCAATCGTACAAATACCATGAATCTAAATTATGACCAAATTTTGAATTCTCTGATATAACTTCTATTCATTTTAATCCTTAGAATTAATATTGGACTACACAGACTACTTATTCAGTATTCAATATTAATAAAAAGAAATAGACTGAAAATTTTGTTGTTTTGATCAATGGTGAATTACTTACACTCACCTGTAAAGACGGAATAATTCTAGGAGGTGGAGGTGACGGTAAAGCACCAATGTATACACCAGTACCAGTCTGTATTAGGGGGAATCAATAAGTGAAAATGGGAACAAATTAGGATATGTTTAACAGGATATGTATACTAAGTAAGATATTTTAAAACTATGAAAAGAAACTGTGTGAACCAGTAGAATTGCTTGATAAAGAGAGCATGTGATGAAACACTATTCCTGGATTCTACTACCAGCAGTATGCCTAAGTTGTATATATGCCAACAAAGACTGATTCGTATTTGTTAGTGGATATTAGCAAAGGGGTAATTCAGATTATTACCAATAAGAAGCGACCAATAATTAGTGGAAATCTACATTTAAATTAAGCTATTAAATAGCATTGAGTAGTGTAAACAAAACAGGACGTTTTGATTTATACTATAGCCTAATTTAACTGTAGACTATTAATTGTTAAAAGAAGTTGACCTGAAATAAATTTATTCACAAGTAAAATAAAAATTTATTGTCATAGTTGAAAGCGTGAGTCAATTGAAGCTAAACCACCAGGGAAAACCTGGAAGCACTAGACAGCCGTTTCGTCCTATTGTGGGACTCTTCAGCAGTGCGCATCCACGACCTCGCCTCGCGAGATTCGAACCCAGGACTTACCAGTCTTGCGCCAGAGCACTTAACCGATAGACCACTGAGCCGACATCCGATACAATAAGGTGATTTTTATAGTAGACAAATCATAGCCTTACACATTTGCTAATGGGAAACATTTAAGGATTGATGATGAATTTGATGAGCGAGAAAGAGACTCTCTGGTTCTACAGAATATATTGCTTATGGTTTGATAACATATCATGCTGAACTGATCACTGAAATAATATTATCGGGTAGTATGTGAATTGGGGGAGGTACTTAGTTGAAGAAGGCTTATAGAAAGGACATTCAGCTTAAAACCCTTTGAATCTGTGATATAAATCATACCATTAATTAGATGGAGTTTAAAGAAAAACCCATCAACGTGACTTCATAGACAATACCAAATGTTTTTTGCACAAAAAGGATTCGTTTTTCTAGAATATTATCAGCTGTTTGTTCAAAACATTCATTCATGTAATTGTGTACAAAAATCTAATTTCCTCGTCGTTTGAATCAAGTCTTATTGACGTGAAAATACCAACGTGTCACTAATGATTTTAATTGTATCGAAACGATTATCTAATCACTATTTCAGTACATAATACATGAATGCTAAACTAAACGTTTATCATAGAAATCAGAAATCGATCAATGTTGGACCACCATTAAAAACCTGGAAGCACTGGAAGGCCATTTAGTTGTAGTATGTGACACTTCAGTAATGCCTATTCATTACCCCACCCATGGAAATCGAAATCTGGACAACTGTTTATAAATGCTTGTACCTTTTTCCTGATGATTGTAGTAGTTCTCCATGTTTCAGCTCCGTACAGTAGAACTATTTGTCTTGACGTTCGTATTGAAGGTTGTGAATTTGACACTGGTTGACAGTTGTTTTGAGTTCCAGATGTTCTCCAGTTGTAAAAATGCCGTCCTTGTTTTGCCGATTCTCGACTTCACATCTTCATCAGATACTCCTTGTTCATCGATTATGCTTTCCAGGGTGTATAGCAGCTCAGATACAATTGAGTTTGTTTACATCTAATCTGGCCAAGCCCTTTTGTTAACTTATTTAATGGACGGTCATACATACAATAACAACCTATCTATACCATTGTACTTTTATTATATACGCTTGAACATTGCTTACTGCCTACGCATGTATTCATTCCGCTAGCGTTATTATTAATCGCTTAATTGGTCCGGTGACTCATGTTTTTCCACTTATATGTATATGTACATCTCAATCGTGTTTACTGCTTGCTCTCTGCTATGTTCTACGCTACTCCGTATTGTACACGCTTACTCACTCATTCGGCTCTCACACTCACTCGCCTGCTTTACGGCACTGCTCCTTCATGCTTGCTTAACGTGCCCGTAATATTGGATACTTGTGTGTGGTTCAATAACAAACGCAATCAGCCCGTATTCGTATTCGCCTTCTGATTTATACCATCGAGTAACGGTTATCAAGACGAACAATATACGAAGTTAGAGATAATATCGAATATCGACCACCAAAGGTGTATAAAAGTTTCCATATTTTCTCCATCAAGTGTGATTGTGTTGGTGTTCTCTGAGTTGTATTCCAGGATCTTTGTTTTTCCATTGTGTATATTAAAACCTATTGCTGCAGAGGCTGTTGCTACATTGGCTGTCTTCACCTACATTTGCTGCTGTGTATGGGATCGGAAGGCTAAGTTACCTGTGAAGTTCAAATCATCTAGCTGCATCCAAGCTGTCTATTGTATTCTGCGCTTCCCTTGAGACATGGTGGTTTTGATAATCCAGTCAGCCATCAGAAGAAAGAGAAAGGCCGAAAGTAAACAGCATTTTCTGATTCCGATACTCGCTTGGAATGTATATGTGAGCCGCCCTGTATGCACAACTTTGCAGTGTAGTTCGTCCGTCATATGAATCCCGTCTTTTATTGATGATCGAGATACAACGAATTGTTGAAGAAGGCTTCATAAGGTTCTCCTATCTACACTGTCGAATGCATCCTCATAATCAGGGAAGTTAAAGTATGATGACGAGTCCCATTCAATTAATTGTTCAACAATGATCCGTAATGTTGCCATTAAGTTGGTACATGACCGATCCTCAACAATATACATACAGATATATAAATATATAATATTCATCATTGACTTACAGCGATGGCAGCAATCATATATTCTCCAACAGCTATACGATATCTCAATCCAAACAAACCATTCATATTACGTAACTAAATTAGGTAAAAATAATAGATATGTATATATCGATGATAAGATAATAGGGGAATTTACCCTCAATTTCTGCATTAAACGATAATGTAGTTCATAATCAATGAAGGGGAGAATCTATAAATGTGTGGAAAGAAAAATAAGTGAAGTGAATAAGTGGGAGTTAACCAAATGGAACCATACAAACAAACAAAAAAGAACACAAACAAAACTAACCTCACTTAATTCACTTGCTGCCACTTCACCTTTAGTATCTTTCTTTGATCGACAAACTCTAAAGAAAATAATAACACTCAGTTTATTTAGTATTATATGCTTAATTACAGTGGTGAATGTTCAGTAAAAAAAGGTACCCGGTTCTCATTTTAGAAGCATTTAATTTGTGAATATTCAAAGCTATGTGTATACAAACTTTTGTTAAAAAGTAATTGACTGCCATTTACATTAATTTGTAACTGCTTATGATCAGTATTGCTCTCATAACGTCCTTTTTCATCCTTGAAAGGTGAATTCTGTAGAAAATACCTATCATTTCTTCAAAGATTAGAAGAGGAGAAAGAGGAAAATATAAGAAGTATCGTGGTCCAGAATTTTGAACAGTCTACCTTCGTAATAATAATAGTGATAGTAATAACAATAATAATAATGGTTATTGAAGCAATTAACTATTCTGAATTAATCAGTAAATGATGCTTGATGGAAAGTTGGGTATTTTCAAGCTAAGTTTATTTATTTATTTAAACACATAAATATTGGTACAAGGAAGCATCAGATACAAACCCCATTCGATTTGTATGAGGGTTGTGGTACTGCCCAGGTGCCCAAAACTGAAGCAAGAGGTTTTCTTAGGGGGGCACACCCTGAAGGTCTGATCCACAAAGCAGTGGAGCATCGTAAGGAGATGCAGTCCCATGGTACCTGATAACCAACAATTGATTTATACGCTATTTGTTCCTTCAGGATACTGGAGCCCATGTGCACCATTGGTTTGGAATCAGGGTTATCCAACTCCCTTAGGTAAACTTTCCGTGTCCACCAACCCCGTTAAAGCACCGGACACTCACTTTTCGTCCTCTCACTTTCGTAAACAACAGTAATGCTACGAGAAGGCAATGAGTAGGACTTGTGTGGCAGAGGCTATATACGCGTGGCCATATGAGAGCATTTGGAGAGAGATAGCTGACTCTCACAACTATCGGCCGTACCAGGGCATTTGGGGGCACGCTAAGTTTAGAAATGGAAAAATTAACCAGATTTTCAAACGTAGTGGGATAAGTGTTCTATAGATAGATTAATAACTGTCCGTTAGAGAGTCATGAAAAATCTATAACTTGGGATATGTGTGCCCAATGAAATTGGAATGTAAAACTATATTACTGATATCGAGCAATGATCATAATAAGTGAATTGCACAGGGACGAAGTAATCTTAAAACATAGGATTCCGACGAAGATGTCGAATACATGGGCTTTTTATATTAATACAACTGGTTTTTGAATTGTATCACTTGACGAATTCAACTATAGAATACGATGAGATATAGAGTTTGATCAGTTCAAGATAACATGAAGATTGAGTTTTGTCATATTTTTTATCCACTTTAATTAACAATCTTGATGTATTCATTTTTTTCAATCAGTAATACAGAATTAGTAAATCTCTGGGAGAATAAAATATTGCATGAAGCTGGGATTGAGGTTATATAATATTGTCAGGTACAGATTAGTGTACTCAGCTTGAAGCTGTATTCCAAATGTAAAGGCTAGTGACACTACCCCGTTAATCAAACCGAAGTAGGGGAAGTCCAATTCGAATAAATTTAAAACTTCAGATAAGTGCACATTCATGAAAAAATATACGCAAGATTGAGCTTAATCAAACGTACTGGCATTTTGAGGTGAGCTCAATACGTTAGCATCACTGAATCAGGAATAAATAGTCTATGTATTTATCAAGATAAAATAGGTAGGGAAGGATTTCATTTCTGTTAGTTAAACTCCGCCAAATACAGTTTCTTACCACAAATTCTAAAAAGTTAGTCAATAGTAAGGACATAACTGTTATTAATTGTAAATGATATATGTGGAAATCCATGAGTTTCCTAATCATAATCATCAACTGACCATAATTAAACAATCACTTGGAATCAGAAAGTGATGGATAGTTGTTTTAATCTAATGTGACTCCTCAGTATTAGACATCCACAATAGTTGAAAATAAAATTAAAAGCATGTGAAGACTGATCAGTGAATAATAGATACAGAATTTTACAGTACTCTGGTTACAAATAATGACTGCATAATTTTCTTTACGAATAAAGTTCCGTAGGTTAACCTGTTGTTATGTCGTCGTACCTTTGAGACGTTTGGGTATGAAGCTTGATTTTATGAGCATACATTAATCAAGTGACCAAACGACGTTAACTATATCAGATATTCCAATACATTTGTAACAAGTGGTGAAGATTTATAGCTTGCACTAAAATGGCTGTGGTGAAATTGCTTTTTCTCAGTTAGGTCACTTAAATGTGATAGCCTTCATTATCTTTCCAAAAAAACATCATGAATGCAAACATAAAGAAAATGAGACATTAGATGTTCTTGTAGAAGTAACCAACAGCTTAAGCTATATTAGTTTAATGATAACAGATATTAGTTAACGTTATAAATAAACTTTGTATATGAAGGATACTAAATTTATTATCATTTTTAAAGAATAGACTGACATCTTTCAGTTTATATATATTTTTCATAGACTAACCGTGCTTGTACTAGAGCTGGATTACCAATGATCACTAGTTCTGGAGGAAAGTCTGATGAAGAAAATAATAAATCCGGAACATTAGCCGCTTTACATATAGCACATCGTGATGAAGTAACAGGAGAAGTAAATCGATTAGGATTTGTATCAGATGTTGATGGTAGATGACATATGTGACAATTAGGTCTAGTTCATTAAAAAAAATTGAGGAAATAAACGTTAAACAAAATGAAATATTCCTTCAAAAAGTCAATACGAGATTGAATACAAACGGTCGGAGGTAAATTCAATGAATGGTTTGTTAGCATACAGCAATAACTGTGAATGTATATTGTAATGATCAGCTAGTTTGTGATGACTTTTACTAACTATACAATCTTCACAGAGACAAAAGGAGGTTAGATATTCTGCTATGCAGCATTTTTAGCGGCTTATCTGAGTAGAAATTTCAAATAATGGCACTTGAGGGACCAGAAAGGAACTCAGGACTCTGCAATCACTGAAGATTTGGACATTAGCCTAACTACAGAACCACTATTAGCTTATATTATGAACAATGTCTCATAAGATCTCAAACATCTCATGCATGAGGATGTGATGGAGTAATAAACACTAGTCTAGTTAGGACAACCATTATCCAGAAGTACCGTTTCATAAACTAACCATTTTTCGTAAAGAGAACCTTATAAAAACTATCGTTCTGAGTAAGATCTCTAGAATAGTTTAATTTTGTATCAATACTGGGAACAGGTTAGTGAATCCCTAACACGTAATCAGATGAATTCCCAATAGAGTTGTTCAGCCACTTTTAAGTACGAAACAAAATTGATAAACTACTTTGAAATGAGCCACTCAGTTATATCTCGCAACATTTATCAGTTTTTTTAATGTTGACAGAAAATATCTTTGTTGTAATTAGAACCATATCTTTAGCTGACTGAACATGAACAAACACATTTCCCACTCAAAAGATGCATCCGTAAAAATTCTAGTAAAGTTTTTATTCTCTGAGTTGGGCGGTTTAGTCGTAAAGTTTTCATCATTCATCTGGACAGCATTAGGACGTTTAAAATTCACTTGAGCTACAAATCATTTCTATAGCCTGGAAAAATCAACACATTTTGACGTACTACTTGTAAGTCTGTCAGCCAATGGAAATATAAAGCAAAGAGACTATAATGGCCAATAGGGTCCAATTATACATCAAACCTGATTTGATTTGACCTGAAAACCATAATCAATAAAAATCCCTATCACCTTTTCAAATATTGTTATGAATAAATTCCCGTTAAACTATGGTGCAGAAAGATAGCGATATTCATGGCCATGAAAATTTTTGCGGCCATGTGGATAAATATAACGCAGAAATAAAATAAATTACTGACATCTACAGGTGTGGTGTATGCTACTAATGTCTGTCGACATAAGCAATATGTAACACTAGTCGGAAGTAGAAAACTTGACAGAAGGCTATGAAGGTCAACTGGAAGAAAACAGAAACGGAATTAGAAAAGAATCATGAATCGGGAGAATAATACAGAATGTGAAGGAGAATTGATGGAAATTCGCAAATGAAGTATATAATGTATGGTTCCCATATTTTACCTACATACTCTTTAACTTCCTACCCATATGCATTGGTCGCCCCCACCTGTTCTTATTCATAACATAGATACTGACAGGCCGAGTATGTTTCAGACATTGTATGTTATGGTAAAGAAACATGATTACCGAAATTTCATTGATTAGGGTATCCAAACTACAGTACAACTAAGTATGAATACACCATGAATAGACTTATGAAAGAACAAATGCAACACAGGAATATGTATCAACACTAACTAGTCTTGTTAACAGTATAAAATTTATTTGGTTCATTTAAATATTCGTTATGCACATGATATTCATTATTACTTGGTTGATCTATTTGGTAGACTCCAATCATATGACATATTACTATCAAGTTAAAAAAAGTAATGCTGAACAAAACTCCATCATCAAAGAATCTCATAAAAATTTAAAAGTATTTGACTGAGTAAATTTCAAACAAAAAGAGTAGAAGACAATTGTCTAGTGAATATGATCGCTTAATTAACATTAAGAATGAAACTTGGACGATATACTGATTAGTAGATATTATACTTTTCTGGTTGATTAGTCCTGATAGAATTCTATCGAGCAGCATACAATATGACCACTAGTATTACTTAACATTGAGTTTACTATTTGGAACCAATTAGTAAGAAACACTAGACTGTGATAGTTGTTACTTACCAGGAAGGCGTACTGACAATTTTAAAGAAACTAACGCTCACACCACTAAGTGTGGTTGGTCTAGACACTAGCACTACATGATAGCAAAACACCTTACAGATGAAACTGTAAAATAGTATACTGGAGTTTAATAAGAAATTAAAGGGTACAATGAAGCAAAATGAGACTGAGTGAACCTTAGCATCGAAATACCAAAATCCAAACTGGATTACTATGATAGTGAAGTAAATGGCGAGCATGAATCATCATTGCACATTGATGGACGTCAGTTAGTTTAAAACAATGAAAAATGTGACATAGGTATTTATCGGTTTGAGTTGCTACAATTTACATATTGTGCAACGACAAAAGTCAATGTGATAATATCCAAAGAAATTGAAGTATTCGCAAAATTAACGATAGTAGAAATTAAACAGTTTAAAAATAAAAAACATGTGGAGACATGAGTGAGTAATAAGTACTGTATTTTACAGTAACATATCAGCAGTTAACGTTTTTATAACAAACATAATATTAGGAATGCCAAACTACTACCTACCTCGGCGAGCGATGTTGTCCAGTGTAAGAGTAGGTTAAAAGCAAGCCTGGGACGGCCAAACTAATAAATGGTATCGGCTCATGAAGACATTGACAACTGGACTGAGCCATGCAGATGGGTGTAGACTATTTGGTTGAAGTCCGCGTGATTATCGTAAGTATTGGTTATAGATTTTGAGTGAACTGACTCAGAGTCAGTTGCAATGACGCTCTTTATCTTCTCTTAGATTTAGAGTCACGAAATCTTTTTATTCATTTGTCTATGCCCAATTGTTTCTGCTACTACTATTATTATTACAGATACTGTTATTAATCCTACTGTTCTGGGACTCAGCTTGGTAGTTTCATCCCTCCGTGTTGCAACTTGAATCAATGCACACATATGTAGGGTTTTACGTTGTCTATGAATGACTGACTGACTGAGAAAAACAATAAAACTAATGTCTAATGTTCCACCGTAAAATTTTTATCGTTAAGCTTATTGATTATTTGCTGTTAATAAACTTTTAAAAAGTTTAACAGTAAACAAAACGATGTACTTTGATTGTGAGTCAGATATTACATTTATCCGACCGAAATAATAGACTACTATTTATAGTAAGTTATATGCAAAGTAGAATACGATAAATATATTTGCAGTGGAAACAACATGTAGACACAGTGAGATCGAATGAGCAAGACTAATCCCAGAGTAGTAGCAGTGTTAGTAAAAAAAACATTAGGGACAGACAATATGATTCGACAAGAATGAATTGATGGAATACAAAGTAAAAGATAATTTTAAAAGCTAAAACCTAAAGAAAGACAAAGAATAAATACATGTGTATCAATATGACTAATTCTGAGTCATGTTATTCGACATATCAAAGCATTGGTTACGAAAATTGCGTGGACCGCAACCAGATAGTCAGGACCTGTCAACATAGACAAATGTAACCAGTTTATAACTTCATGGACTTATCATATTTTTGGATTGAATTGTCTCACAAAAATGAAGTATTTCTTATTGCAAAAATATCATAGAAAATGGAACCACAAGCTAAGAAAAAGATACGATGAAAAGTACAAAACTTCTAAAATACGTCATATTTACTTGACTGAGTTGTTGATATCATGAAATATTTTTTTACGTGGAAGACATTTATCAGATGTTGTTTCCTCTTTATAAGATTCTTTGTTATATGAAGATGTTGGCGAAGGTACAGGAGTTGTTTCTGACGATGACATATGAAGAGAATGTCTAGCGCTAGTGAAATCAGGAGAACAACTACGAGTACAGGGCTTTTTTGAAGTATATCGATCAATGGTTGCGAAATAATTAGATGCTGAATATAGAAAAAAATCAAAAAAAGAAATAAATATGTATTAAGTTACAGAGTTGTCTACGAAAAGAATGTTGAACAATAGTATAATTAAATGACTAACAATCGGTTAACGACCGATAGAAGTAATCGAAATGTAAATTACTCATTTAGAAACTAACTACAAAACTTCAACTCAACAGATAAAGGAGGACAGAATACCCGGTCAACTAAATTAAATACATCTTTGAAAGAAAAAAGAGTTGTTTCCATGCTACCCTTAAAAAATATCTGTTCCCTGAGGTAGTTAAAATGAGAAGGAATCTATTCACTTGATGGTTTTTCCTCATACTAATGAAACGTTATTACTCCGAAGGTTTCTGATATACAGTGAATTTCCTATGGCTTAATCAAGTGACTTTACGTATATCTAACCTAGGTTTTATTGTGTACAGTGAACGGAGTAAACGGAATATTCTAAATGAAGGAAACGACCGTGCACATTTCGTCCTTCTGTGTGAGAATAAGACAACTAATGAGAGCGGTAGTTGTACTGGTTTACGGTTTAGGCAACAGAAAAGTACGTGATGTTGTTTACAATTTTATTATAAAGGCCTAAATTATCTTTCAAGTTGTGTTTCCGGTCAAGGGAAATCCCTTCATATTTTGCCATGATTCGAGATAAGGTTTTCACTGATGGCACGTTGATACTTCTATTATTTACTAAATCAAGCTTCTTAAGTGTTTATTAACAATCATAGGTTTATTTTACACAACACACTTGTATTTAAAGCATTCAAATTACGAGTCTGTAACCTGAAATCATAAATGAGTTTTTAAAAATTCTATTTCACGGCTGTTGAACGGTTTTCACACAGATTTTAAAGTAGAGTGTATTATGTTGTATGTTATGCAGTGAGACCAGGTAGGGTAGGGAATGTGTATGGTTGAATGCTAGAGAGACAACCGCCCAACATTCGGAGTTTATTACCGTAACCCAACTGAGGTTAATACGCAATTAATAAGTTGTTATTTTCTAAAATTTCTTTAATGTATTGACATTGATAGGTAGTAGTGTGAGATCAAATAGCATGATTAAAAGAACAATACATGTGTAAAAATAATACAGATAATAATTCAAATTCGGTCATGATCATTTTTATATTACTTATAAGTAGATGATATTATTACGAAGAATTGTCTTATTGATTTTGACTACACGTGGTCTCATGCTCACAACTTTTTTTGTTAAAAGAAGTCAAGCCAAAAGCTTTCGATCATCCTCAGTTTGATAAGATCACCTTTTTCAGTAAAAATTAAACTGAATCCTTTAAATCTAAATTTTAAGAGAGATGGAAGTACTATTACAGGTAAAAGGGTAAATGAATGTAAATTTATGATTTATTGATATTGGCTACGTAGAAATCTATCTGGAAATAGATGATGGAGAAGATACACAGCTCAGGTGTATACGAAAAAGATCAATTAGCTAAGTAGAACCCAGATATATATATATATATATATATACCATTTACGATAGGCTTTATATGTACCCATAAACCACTGTCGTATGGCTTGTTTCTTTTATTTCGTTTTCCATCTGTTATTTAGTTTTCCTTACATATAGTCACTTTTATTCATTCATGTGTTATTTTTCATTTCACGGTGTATTACTGTTTGATATGTCTATACATAAACCACATCTGTTTGAAATATACATAAAATAGGGGCTGGTTGCTACTTATAGTCTTAAAGGTAAGGCATCGAGAGGAACTCGACAAGAGTTGGCCAATAAGGGCCTAGCTACGGGCTCAAGGACAGTAGTGATGGTCGGGCGTATATATTAGGCCTGGTTAGCGATGGTAGATTATATAGTAAATAACGGACCAAAATATAGGTAGGATTTTGAATGTTGGTCGGGCACGTAATAAACCCTATTATAGGATAAAATTATCAACCTATATGAATAACTTGTTAATTGTTTCGAAGTTATCATCTTTTTACATTAACCTGTATCTACAGGTTGACCTCAACTTTAGTCAAAACTTTTCTTGTATAAAGTGTGTATATTTGTTTTGTTTCTACTAATACATGTCATCCTCTCAGTTGTAAGAATCTAAAACCTTATTCTGCTTAATTGGTTTTTCTTAACTCTCTAGAATTTATGAAGTAGAAGAGCTTATCATATGAAATTCAAAATGTACGTTATAATGTGATTAGAATGGACAAAGAAAGAGTCATTTCAATATGACGAAATTCACCAATACAATATATCAGTCAGCTACAACGTAAGACCAGGCACATTTATGCATCGGTCCAAGGTGCCATACCTCGTTAGCACAACAAGATGAACACCGGGTTCATAGAAGTAGTTGATTTAGAGGTAGTAATATATAAAAGAAAGGTTGTATATAAGGATATAGTATAGGAAGGAAGAGAGATATGAAGCAATTTTAATCTTAAGGTTTAAGGGAAGATAAAGAGTGTATACACCTACGCCATTGTGATCGATTCTGAGCCATGTCACCTAGAGTCTCCAACCATTGGTTACGATAGTCATGCGAACCCCAACCAAGTAGTCTGCATCTACCAACATGGCTCAGACTAGAAGTTTGTAACTTCAAGCACTGATTACACATTTTGGTTTGGACCCCCGTAACTCTCTTCCAACCATTGCCGATACTAGTCAGCATTGTGGTAATCGTTGTTCAGGCATACGTAACACGTGGCCCAAACATTTCAGTCGATGAAGATTCATGATATACAATATAAGCTACTGTTCAGCAGTCATTTTATATTACTAGTGCCGACATATATATATATATATATATATATATATATATATTCCATGATCTAATAACGTAAAATATTAACATATAACATGAGAGAAAAAAACCCTAATCCAATGACTTTGGATCGTTTATTCAAACACTTGACCAATTTGTTTATTTCACATGCAAAACAATCATCCTTTTTGTGTGTGACGTATTGTTTGTGATAAACATTATCAAGGCGACAAGGATGACTTGTACTATCTATCTGACTTTCAGATAGGACTGTATATTTGTTACGGCCATACATTGCTAACTGTAGTGAAACATAGTACTATCTTCTCCCTACTTTCATTTACAAGGATTTGATCTTCAGCAAAAAAGAATTGAATATTTTCGATCATAGAGTTGATACTATAGATATATTATTATATCTTATGATAAATTTTATGAACAAAACATAAGCAGAAGTGAATTTCAAATAGAACTATAAAAAGACAAACTAAGATACGTGAAAAGTAACAGGTCTTACAGAAGGAGAAGACTTTACCATTAACCATGGCATGTCCACATTGCGTCTTTGGAACATTATCAATAAATACCAGATAAGAGACTTTGATTTTTGGATCATAGTAGATCACTCCAGTGAGAAGTGCTTTACCACTTCCAATGTTTTATCATTCTTAACGCGTTTGGGATAATTTTCAACACAACAAGGAACTACTAGATAGTAATTAGTTATGTCGAAAGATATAAATCCCAAGTAACTATATTTTGTCTTAAACTACTGTAAATTACTTCTTATTCAGTTTCCTTCCGATTAACCTGGACACCCTATTCATAAACTTCCAAAAAACTCTTCAGAAACAAGTCTTAAATCGTATTTATTTGCTAAAGACGCATAACATGGCCTGGACTATTTTCGAAACTTGGATGTAAACAGTATGAAGTAAATTAGACATGCTCAAATTATCTAGCAAGATAAGAAATTTCAAGCGTTCAGGTTTAAACTTTATAATCAGCTTATTTATAGAGTTGATTTTCTTGTGTCAGATGTTTCGGATAACATTAACTCCAAAACTTGTGGGGAAATAACTATTTGCGATTACACATTGATTAAATATGATATTTTATCATATTGGTTTTGCAAGGAGACTGCTAAACTTGATAACTAAATCTAGGAAAGGAAACATATTTTTATTTCATATTCTATTGTGAATTTGATATTAGGATGAATTTTACCGAAAGTTTCGTCTATCTTATTTGTATGATTGAGGATCTCGGGTTGGAATTTAGAAGTTACGGTTAGGAATTAAATGTAGGACTCTTATCCCGAAGGTGGTGCATCGGCCTCGTGACTTCCGGAAACTTTCGGCTATTCATCATGAGCCGTCATAATTATTCCTTCTACTCCCAGGACAGAGTTTAAATGGTTTGAATTTTCTTCTGGTTAGCGTTTTTTAGCGAGTTGTTTTTTCTACGGGATGGGGTCACCAACCCCATGCCCCAACCCTCCTCCTTTACCCGGGCTTGGAACCAGCAATAACTCTAGAAGAGCTAAAGGCGGAGAGGACAAACCAGCTTCCAGCTGAAGAGGAAATTAGGAAAAGACGTTGGAAGTGGATCGGACATACATTATGGAAATCACCAATTTGCATCACGAGGCAAGCCCTAACTTGGAATCCTGAAGAGAAGAGGAAAAGAGGAAGGCCTAAGAACACATTACGCCGAGAAATAGCAGCAGATATGAAAAGGATGAATAACACCTGGAAGGAACTGAAAAGGATTGCTCAGGACAGAGTTGGATGGAGAATGCTGGTGGGCGGCCTATGCTCTTCGACGAGGGGTGACAGATGTAAATATGTAAGTCTTATCCTGAACTGACATCAGCTATAGTGCCATAATGATATTTAACCATATAGATGAATGAATTTCGCGCCAAAATCCAAGACTCGCCGATTTAAATCTAAGTGGTTTATCCATAAATTGTAGTCC
This sequence comes from Schistosoma rodhaini, assembly GCA_944470415.2. Classification (NCBI taxonomy): domain Eukaryota; kingdom Metazoa; phylum Platyhelminthes; class Trematoda; order Strigeidida; family Schistosomatidae; genus Schistosoma; species Schistosoma rodhaini. The sequence continues at coordinate 40,354,553 of OX104037.1, forward strand.
CAGTGTATTGAACATTACCAAAAAAACAAACTAAACATTTAACAAAATTACTTGATATAGATTCACAGATTTTTTTACTAGCTTTCGCTAAAGTCATAGAAATACGACCAAGTGAATTTGTATTTGTAATTTTGTATGATAAATTATTAATCCATTTAGGATTGATTTGTACAGCTGTACCATAACTTTGAAGTATACAAACATCTTCATAGATTGTACATTCTTCACGATATGCTAGAACAGCATCACATCCAATACTACGCATATGTGCAACTATTTCAGTGCGTAATTCAAGCCACCAAGCATCTCGAAATTGTATTCCAGCTAATATTTATGAAATAAATGAAAAGATATTTTTTTCTGTTATATTATATAGTACTAGTGAATACTGAAGTTGTGTACAGAGATATGATAAATAGTTTAGCCTATCTATGATTATATTGGTATTAATGTAAAGTAGATAAATGAGAGATATATCTTCACTGTTTGGTTTATTTGGAAAAAGAGATTTACCTGAAGATATATAGTATTAAAATATTATTACTGTTAGTCCTAGTTCAGTGAGAAATAGTATTGAGTTAAACATTTATATAAGATAATGATGAATTGATCATAAATGACAGGCGGCATTCAGAAAAAAAAACCGACCGAAGTACCATCATTTATGTATTTCTCAATATTTCATTTGCAAAGAGAACTGGTTAATCTTTATAGGAAATGTACATGAAATGAATAGTGCTTTCAAGTTTTCCAATTAACTCATGATCTCAACTATTGAAATAGGAAATGACTTTAAAAACAAAAGGCATTTCCCTATAATCGGAAAACAAAACAAGATGATTTATTACTTCTCATTATAAATCCATTTAAAGGGATTTGAATGTGACCAACTTGGTCTCGTGTGCAGTTACGGGTATGAGGGCTAATATCACTTCCCGGCTGCCCACACCGTGGAAGGGTATTTATTGAGGGATCTGAAAAAGAATTTGGATTAGTGTTGGTCTTAACGACCTGGGAGCGTGACCACAGTGCCCAAGGGACGACTGCTTGAGGCCGGTCACACACGGCCTTTTTGTGGGGGATTTTTGATATGTTAGCTCCATTCTTCGAAGGACCTTTACCGCCGGAGACGGATAGCCGTGGGATAAGGCGAGGTGTGCATTTCTAGGGTCGACCATTTCGAAGCCCACCCCTCCTTGTGGGAAAGCAGCACCGCTGTTATGCTGGTTATCAGAAGGAAACACCTTACTGCCGTCACACCTCTGTTCAACAGACCTGTCTGGCATGGTAGGACCGTGAGGAACGATTGTTTCATCAGAGTAGGCAATCCCGACCACCACGTCAAGGAAGCAGCAACGGTCGGTCGTTTGCAATGGCGAAGGTGCATGCACTCTTTGTGTTCTCCCAAATTCTAATCTTCTGAATTCTTCGTGTTTCTATCTTTTTTTTCTCTTTTCTCAAATTTATTTCACTGTATTACACTTCTTCAATAACATCTTCAAACCTTAATCTTTCGCATAAATGCTTATACTCTTACTACTTCTACCACTATGGGATTTGAATCGACAACTGCATCTCTGTGCTAATGTGGTATAGCAACTCGAACTGATGTACGTACGTACGAAGTTTTACGTTGTGACTGATTGACTGAAATCCATACAAAAATTGTCAATATAAGATAGTATAGGAAAGAAACGACACTTTTCTAAAAGTAAATTTTATGGAAGAAACGTTAAACAAATCTCATTGAAATAAATAAAAGTATGTACAATAATCCATAATTTAAAGGTGATGTTTCATATTTGATTATTAAAATCCATTTTATTGTGAAGTTTACTACAACATATATTTTATAAGACTTTATTGCTGGTTTCCTACATTGACCGTTAAAGACCATGAAGAAAAACTCTGTCAATGTATAGATCAAATATATATTAATACTTGTGTAACAGTAGGAGAATAATTAACACCTAAGGATTAGAATGTATTTCATGGAACTATGAGATTATCTATTACATAATATATAGTTGAATGTGATCATATAGAGTTAGGCTATTCATAATGTATTATTATTCATAAAATTCAATTCGAACAGATAAAAGGTATTAGATTTTATCAAATTCTAACTTCAGACTCATCAATTGTACTTCTGTTGGTCCTTCACGACTCCCTGGCTGGGGTCCGAGAGATGATGCAACACAGTGGCTAGAGACGTTATCAGATATGGCTCAGAATAGAAGCCAATGGCGATCTATCCGTAACCTTCTTTTACTTTCTGCATAAAGAGTGGTCATAACCTCCTTAACTGAGAGAGTTCTTCTGGTTGTATATTTCAGTTTCCCCCACCATTACTCTTATTACTATTTTTTTTAGATGCATCTTACCCCCTTCTCTTCCCATTTTCATTGTTTTGTGTGGTGCCCCCTTGCACCAATATTTGTGTTTAAATAAATAAATAAAATTGTACATAATCCAACGTTAGATCTATGTATTGTATAGAAACAGTTAATACGACTGTTTACATAGTTGTTGATTTAGTTTCTATCATAATTTTTCTTCCATATATAAGATTCATGAATTCTTATCTTATTCTAGTATTTACAATTTTTTTATAATCTCAGTTTGAAAACATTCAGACTATAATTTTTCATTTCCTATTATATGATTTCAACTATGAAGACACTGAAATATCCACAGAAACTCCTTCTGATCTATGATCATATGTTCACTAGTGACTAACTGTAAGGAATGTTTCCTTGAGTTTTAGCGGGAAGCAGTGACCAGTGGAGTTCAACCAAGTCTGTTGTAGAGATATCAACTTACTGAAGACAATTGGTGAACGGTTGCTCAAACATCGTGGATTGGTTGAAGTTAGACATTAACACCAATGGATGCCAGCTCAGTGGTCTATCGGTTAAGGGCTCTGACGCGAGACTGGCAGGTCCTGGGTTCAAATCTCGCGAGTGTGGGATCGTGGATGGGCACTGCTGAGGAGTCCCATAATAGGACGAAAAGGCCACCCAGTGCTTCCAGGTTTTCCATGGTGGTCTAGCTTCAATTGACTCATGATCTCAACTATGAAAATACTGAAATATCCACAGAAACTCCTTCTGATCTATTATATATTTGACCTGTTTTATTTTAATTTTAATTCATTGAACTTATCTTTGCATCTTTCTATATGCGGAGTATTCAGTCAGTCATTATTATTAATACAGAACCTGAAACGAGTGTATATTGGTTGAAGTTACCAAATCTCGCATCAACTCAGTGAAAGAGAAAATAAAGAAGATGGAGAACAAAAAAGGGAAAATAAGGTCCAGCTTCATACATATACACGTTTTTCATTTCTTTTTCTATAGAAGATATTTTCCATATCCGGTCTCTTCTACCACTAGTGCTACTACACTTATTTCAACTCCCATGGTATTCTAGTGTTAATTCAATCTCCTGTAGATTTGTTGCGGCAACTAAGGCTTAAGCAAATTTGTTCAATCTTGAATATGATTGACTGAGCATATTTTAAGACTGTCACGTGTAACCAAATCAGGATGGTTAGGACTTTCGGCGTAATTCACTTTAACAATCAGTCAATTCATGAACTACTATCTCTTATTCGTTTGGTTGTCCTTAAATTTTATTTGGCATGTAGTGACTTGCCATGAGTAACGCATGTCTCAGCAACATCAGTTAATCACAGTTCATAACCTGACCAATTGATTAATAAACTGTATTTGATATTCACAACACTGAGAATAACTTGAATACATAGAAAAGACGGAAGTTGTAGATACTTAATACAGTCTATATGCTTAAAATGCGATGAGAATTAAATTAAAATGAAAATATGACTCTTCTTTTAAGAAGGAGAACTAGTGTGAACTTGATAGTACAGTCACTTAGATACACATACACATATAGAACATTTCAAAAATGAAGTCAAATAAGATGAAACGTAAGAATGAGGGTTTGCGGAGATTGTAGTAATTTTAATCGTTGAAGCATTGATCTTTCAGAAGTCTAAATTAAAAAAGGAACAATTCAGTATATATGTATAGAATGTAAACATAACTATTAGATCTAGGAAATCTAACAAACTAAAAGTGTTAACAATCGATTAAAAAACACCAAAGGTAGTAAGGAAATATGAATTCTAAGAAAAAAATGAACAAATTAAAAAGGAGACAGAAAACATATACCTGGAGAATTTTTATCCAACAATCGTACTGATTTCGTTGCAATTAAACTACCAAAATGTAATATCATACCAGGTAATGGTTGAGATATTGTAAGGAATGGAAATTCCTGTTAAATTGAAAGAAAAATAATCTACTTTATAGTGATTATTTAGCCTGAAGTTGTACATCATAAACTGACCTTGACTAGATAATCAGTAGAGATCAAATAACACTCGTAAACCGTTTTGTGTTATTAGTAGTCTGCTTACCAGTGAAGATGGACAATTATGCCAGCGGTCGAACCCAATACCTTCGGACCTGAGGGTGTACGCTTAACCAACAGACTAATTATTTGGTATTTTGTAGATAGTCTTTAAATTCTGTTAATTTACGACCATCATTCATCGCTATTGGTGATATTCATCTTATACTCTACGTGGTTGGGTTTCACTGATCACAGCTTCCCACTAGAACTTTAGGAATTCCCTCTTTGATTTGGGTCACTAGAAGACATGTGATGACTATTACTACAAGGTGCTGTGGAAATTGTTTTATCCTGACTTTCAGTGGTTTCATAACTAAAGTTAGTTGGTCGCGTGAAACTTCAAACGGACTAATGTTTATGAGAACGGGAACAAAAATATTTGGATTTTATTTTCAAATATAATAGTTGACCTATGAACAAGCAAATAGCCATATCTTGGAACAGAAAGCATTGGTCATTGAGTAACAATCGATTAATATTTTAGAAGTGCACGTGATTAACCACTAAGTTACAGAAATATGGGCTGTTATCATAATATGCAGCCACCACTTTTGCACTAGTGAAGCTGATCATTAAGCTAATGCTATTTTCTGGCTGTGAGTACAAAACTACGGTGGAATTTAAATTCATCAATGGTCGGTAACATTTTGTAGTGTCGGTTGATATGTTAAGCCCATATACCTTATTTTAGCTTCTGGATAAGCCAATTTACCTATCCGCCATGAGTCAAGTTTTGACCTTGTTAATTATTCACTTATCAATCCTGACTGTTTTTATACGAGCGTATGTGAGTACACTACTTATCCTATTCATCACATATATCTGTAACTTGTTTTTATCTGATTATAAATATTGATTAACGCTTGATGAAAGCGAGTTGGCTTACCCGCTATCTCCAATGTGCGTTATTTTCGCTTCGCACGCTGATACTTACTTATGTGCTTGTAGCTTTGTGGCCTGCGTCATTTGATAATAAACTGTAGTTACAGCTTTTCTTTGACTTCTAATTTTATGCACCATTAAGATTTGTATCATAACGGCTATAGAGGTGAAAGATTAGCGAAGCATTGCACTACAATTTGTTTTTCTTGTTTAACTAAATTAGTTTGAAATTATTCATTTTAAATGGAATTTTGTCATTGTTCTTAATGTATCCAATATACATACATATTATAGTGATAAGTAGTAGTCCAAGAAGGCGCCATTTAAACCAAGAGTAAGATGGTTAATCATCAATGACACGACGTGGGAATCACACCATATCGAAATAGAATAAGGTTACCGAACTTACCTATTGACTACATCTTAGATTTTATGGAACATTGAGAATAAATTTATGTTGTCGTGTTAATGAAATACAAAAAACACTATTTTCCATGGTACATAAAGTTATATAAGATAATATTTTTTTAACGTAGATGGAATCACAATGATGGTTTATAAAAGTACTAGTTTTTATGAAGACAAATAGTCAATGATAAGACGTAAGGATCGTCAGAGTAATATTTCTAGCTAATAACATTGATTTTCAATATATTTCCCATGCGGTAACCTATAGAATGTAATGGACGAGACTAAAATTTATGGACGAACCAATCAGGTATAAGATAACAGGTCTCCGATTTTGGCACGAAATTCACTCATCTATTTGGCTAAATCGAGTTTTAACATTATAGCTGATGTCAGTTCGTGATAAAAACTCTAAATCGAATTCCTAACCCTAACCATCAACCGTAAATCATAATTCTAATTCCTCACACTGGCTCATAACCTTCATTTGGTCCTAGTTATTAGGTGGGCACTCTCTAGGTCACTTTAGCGTCTCTTAAAGGTCGTCTATAAATTATAGTCTCACCAATGTAATGGTCTACCAATTAGAGCAAACTTAACTACTCTAGACTTGATAACTATCTTGGTGAAATATATACTTTTAAAATAATAAATTCAATCAAACTATAACACACGTAGACGTTTTAATGAGACAATATAACTTTGGATATGAGGATATATATATATATATACTATGGACGATATTGCTCTATATTTAACATAAAAAAGCAAATCGAGTCTACATTACTTTATTATTTTATTTATTTAAACAAATAAATAATGGTATAAAGGGAGACCAGATACATATGCGCCGCACAAATCCCATTTGATTTTTGTGAGGGCTGTGATACTGCCCAGGTGCCAAACCGAAACAGATGGTTTTCTTAGGGAGTCACACCCGAACCTTTGAACTAAAGGTCTAACCAACAAGGCAGTGGAGCATCGTGAGGAGATGCAGTCGGTGACCAAAGATTGATTCATATGCCATTTGTTCCCTCAGGATACTGGAGCCCATATGCACCAATGGTTTGGAATCAGGGTTTTCCAACTCTCCTAGGTGAACTTTCCGTGTCCTCCAACCCGGTTAAGGCGCCAGATATTCGCTTTTCTTCCTCTCGATTTCGTAAACAACACTGGTGTCACGAGAAGGCAGTGAGTAGGACTTGTGCGACAGAGGCTACATACGCGTGGCGATGTGAGAGCATTTGGAGAGGGAGAGCGGACTCTCTCCACTCTCAGCCGTACCAGGGAATTCGGGGGCAGAAACCAATAAATGCACACGGAATAACTAAGAAACATTCACTACAATATCTCGAAATTTAGAAGAAACTATTTTCTTAAACAAAATAAAACTTCCAAGACATGTGAGAAATACACATTTGATAAATTAAATGTTACTTACGCCAAGTTCTAAAGCTTGAGGAACATGTGATTGAAAGTTATGTACACCTAAATGGTAAAAAATTAAGAAGAAATATCTACCTTTAGTGAATTAAAAGAATTTATATAGTTAAAATCATGAGTCATTTGAAGCTAGACCATCCTGGAAAACCTGGAAGCACTGGACGGCCGTTTCGTCCTCATGATCTTAAGTATATAAAATTACTAAAATCTCCACAAAATTCCCTTGTGATTAAAGAATTTACAATGAAAATTAGTCAAAAAACAATTAAAGAATAAATTCAATTCAGCCTAGGTTCACATTCAATGAGCCCATGAAACAAACCTTTTATAGGATAAACAACTTGACTGTTAAAATGTCTTTTGACAATTAGAGAACAATAAAATAGAAATTAAACCCGGTAAGCAAGTTTAAAGTTAATGGAGATGTTCAGTAAAGATCAGAATTCTCCACACTTTGATCAAAGTTTAGAATTTTCTTTTTTAGAACTTTTAAGAATATACCGAAATAAAGCCATACTCTCACAAGTTACACTGATGATATTGTTCAAGAGGGACGATGAGAGATTTACAAGTAAAAAAAAGAACACTAAGTTTTATGAACACATACTCCTGATCATGACGATAAAAGATTGTTTACAAGTTGCTTATTGTCGAGTAAATTTAATACACAATGATGATCATCATAACTTATTAAGCTTGACCAATTGATATGTCATAAGTCAACAAACTGCTATAATAAAAAACATATGTACATGGTCTATAAAGAATTTAGTGTGCTGAAAGGGAGAGAAAGAGAGAAAATTGAGGATTAGACAATTAGTTCGACTTAGTCAGTCAGTCAGCTACAACGTAGGACCAGGCACAAATATGCATCGGTCCAAGTTCCTACACCTCATCAGCACAACAAGATGAACACCGGATTCATAGAAGTAGTTAATTTAGTGGTGGTAATATATAAAAGAGAGGTTGTATATAAGGACAGTATAAGAAATACAGTATAAGAAAGACAGATATGAAGCAATTTTGATCTTAAGGTTTAAGGGAAGATAAAGAGTGTTTACACCTACGCAATTGTGATCGATTCTGAGCCATATCACCTAGATTCTCCAACCACTGGTTACAATAGTCACGCGAACCCCAACCAAGTAGTCTGCATCTACCAACATGGCTCAGACTAGAATTTAGTGACTTCAAGTACTGATGCCACGTTTTGGTTAATTAGTTCGACTATTTGTATTCAATGCTTATAAGTATAATAGATTAAACTGATATAGCTGAGTTTTTTTAAAGAAACTTAACAACTGTTTTTAGTATTTATAACCAACTGAGATGATCATTGAAATTTGTTGAACATTCCATGTAGTGTTAAATTATTAATATTATGCTTTAATGCATGTAATAATAGGAGAAAATTTATCATAACTTACCACTTTCCTTGTATGATGCATTAGGAGATTCCCAGTTGTGTGAACTATTTCTAAAACATTGTGAATAAGAAATGGAATTTAACTAATAGTTGAATATTAGTTCAAATTATTAATAGTAATGAAGTAAAATAGAACTTAAGGCTCTACATTTTGGTTTGGTTTTCTCTTTTAGTGACGCTTTTTCAAAGAAAATGTATTGTAAATACTACAAATGAGTTGTGTGTTTGTTATTCATTGTTTCGAGGTGCCTGTGGAATAATATATTTTTCTGACTAAATTTGATCTTTTTCCTCTAGTTAACAGGGCTGAGGTGCAGATGATTACCTTAACTTGTTCTATTGCTGTGTCACTGTTTGTCATTCCGTTTGCTGGTCCAAGGCCATATCATAATCTCTCGAGCATAGTGCATTCAAATACGGAATACTACAAAACATTTTTCCTCACTCTGAATATACTTTAGCAGAAAAATGTACTGTTTCATTCTGTCAGGAAATCACAGTTTTTTTTAAATTTTAATAAAAGAACAAACAATCACATGAATATTTCTGTTTAATACAGAAAAACCACCAAGTTTATCAATTCTATAAATTGTATTTTTTGTTTGCATGACTTGATGTTGCATATATAGTCAGAGAATTATCAAGAATCTTTCCAAGTATACGGTTGTGGAGATCGTTGAAGTTTTAATTAAGATCATGAACTGACCCAAGTTAGACCACCATTGAAAACCTGGAAGCACTGGACGTTCGTTTCATCCTAGTAAGGGACTACTTTAAAATTAAAGTCTACTATCCCACACGCGGGATTCAGATTGAAGACCTTCAGCCTAGAGATTAAGTGTTCACGTTCGAAAGAAAATCTTGGGTTCGAATCCTGTGTGCGGGGTCGTGGATATGCACTTTGTAATCATGAACCAACCAATGTTTGACCACCATTGAAAACTGGAAGCACTGGACGACCGTTTCGTGTTTAGTATAATAATTTATAAACTAAGATAGACACACGTAAAGGGTGGATTTTAATTGAAATTACTAATAGTCTGTAACCATCGATTACCCTCGACTCCTTTATCTTCAGAGTTTGCAATTATATACACTGATGTGACACATAGAAAATGACTCTATAAAGAATTTGATTACTTGTAATCTTTTAAAAAAAACTTATTCGTGAGCTTAACTACAAAGTATATATAAGTATATGTAATTAATTCTTCGTTACCCGTTGTAATACGTGGTTTTAAAATCAATAATTAGTTTCATGGAACACGTCAGCTTTTTAAAAATAAAAAAAAATGACTGGGAAAAAACACGAATATTAAATACGAATATAGTTGATGAAATACTTTGAAATTCCTGTTGGGGTATTTGGAGGTGTTGTTACTGGACTATATTTCTTTAAACGAACAGCTGTTCCGATTCCACGAACAACTACGCCTGTTTCACCTTCTAGGTCAAAATGAAGTTGATATCTATAGATGAATTGATACAAGAAAAGAATATACTTGAGAAAAACATTTGCATTGTTAACTGTAATAATTTACGTAGATTTCATATTTGTAAAATATTTAGATATATACAATAGATATACACGTTCATCCATTTAGAATGTGACACAACTGTTGGTGATAATGACTTAGGTAATGGAAAGTGGGATATGCAAAAATCAAAGTACATTTAGGAGATATCACAAGAGATAAATTTTAGGATAACGGTAAAATCTAGAATGGATTTGAGTGTGAATAAATTTGAATACCTTCATATTTCTTAAACAAGTTAGTGTCTGTTTGAACTTAAGACCTCAGTGAATAAAATGATGACGTTTGAGGTAAAAAGTACTGAATCCGAGTACTAATATGAACGACAATACTGGAATCAAGGTGTAGGGAGTGATCGACAGACGAACGCACCAACGACAGCGATAAACGTCCACCGCCAGCTTAACTCATTTTGACTTTGTATGACCATGCTTTGTTTACTCACTGTTCATAATTTTTATGTTTATCACTAACGACATTAGGTTCGTTGACTCATGTTTCCTATCTTTCAGCTAATGTTCGGTATGTTATTTATGTCTTTTTCCCTGTTTAATGGACTGTATTTATTGTTTATTTTGTATACTAACAGTATTAATTTACGTTTTACAAACAGACAAAGTTTATTAAACCAAATAGGTTACTTGTTTCGACTTAGTGATCGACAGCCTGATGAATAGTTTAGAATTGCGTCTGAAGGAAGTAAATTCCTACACCAGGTTCCTGTATTAGCCACAAATCTCTGCAAAAATAGCTATATAGCGACAATGCAATCAAAATGAGGATATGACAAATGAGACTGATTAGTTCTGGTCTTGAATATGGACGACAGGAAATTATAGACCTTTTGGTAATATATTTGAATGTTTGTAAATAATAGCCGCTTTCGGTTACTACTGTCCTGGTTGACAGACTTTGACTAGTATTTCATATAGAGCTATTTAGGAACAAAGTTATATATATATATATATATATATATATATATATATATATATGGGGAATAATACTGTTGCATACGAAGTCAAGTAGTCTGCAGGTTAGGCGCTCTATCTGCGCGCGCGAGGTCGTTGCTGTGCACTGATGATGAGTCTCATACTAGGAAAAAATGGCAGTCATTACATCTAGGTTTTCAATGGTGGTCTAGCATTGGTCGGTTCATGATCTCAATGAAACTTAACAATCTCCACAATCTTACACTTACTATATAGATTTTGTTGATAATTATATCGAGCGGTAATGTAAAATAGTAAACTATATAATTAGTGACTAGGATATAAGAACGGATTTTTTCAAACATAAAAATGGTGAGAAGTATGCAAATTAGAAAAAAAACATACCCAATTAAAGAGTTTCCACCCATGTTTAGGACTTTTAAGCCCATTTTTCGTTGCAACTCTCCTGTAGACATATGAGAGAGAACAAAACATTGATACTGAAAATTATCAGGCGCACAAACATTTTGATGTTTCTGTTATAATGAGTAATCATCAGTTGTTGGTGTAGAAACACCATTTAAACAGATATTGTAAGGACTAATTTTCTACATTACGTATTCACGTAAAATAATTATAAGGCTATAGATCTCAACGTTCAGTGACATAAGGAGAAAAATAAAGATTAATAAATGACTGGTAATTATTTGAGTCAATTGTAACGGTACGTAAGTGATCTTAGATTAAGGCTTAGTTATAGGGCTACAGTAATAACTCAGTCAGCATAATAAATCAGAAAGCCGACTGGCTTATCAGACGAAAAAACTCAGTCACAAAGCATAAATATTATAAGCATTAATATTGAATTAGAGTACAACAATATGAGGGAAATGAATAACGATCAAATCCCTAAATCATTGCATCAATTAAGCCTAGGGTTCAATTTCTTGCAGTTTGGTATCCCATTCGACCATTAGCATCTCATCAACATGACGTTAAGTTATCCATACACGATTTAGTATTCACATTTAGATGTTGCGTCGACTCCTGAAACCCTAAATCCATAGCGTGGTTTGTAGTCATCGATTTGGCATAACATTAGACCTTATCGGGCTAACCGAATATCTGTATAATCAAGTCCACAAATCAAAACAAATACGTAAACCACTCCAGTCACATTTAGGATATAAAATCTATGTTGAGGTACTTGGAATTATTAATGGCTGTGCAGGATGTAACGTTTCAGAGTATGAGATCCCATTCGAACACACACATCACCTAAATGTAAAGGAAATGGATGAGGATTAAGTCCTCAAATCATTACATCAACCAAGGATAGGATGCAATATTTCACAGCTTGATATCTCGCTTGAACATATACACTCACATTCATTATCCATTAGATTTTTCATAATGTAAAGTCATGACAGAGTAGTAGATTAGATTGCTCTCTATCAACCACTTATGTTAGTTTGTGAGAGTCAGTTATTTTTTTAAGGAAGTATACAAAGACATTAAAAGGAAATGAAAGTATTTGTTAGCACATATATACTTATTCTTATACAAATGTTATTCATTGCACATTATAGAAAATATAAATACTTAAACGAAAATAATATAATTGAATGTAACTAATAAAATGGTCAATCAATATCTAAACTACAACTACGATTACTAGGACGGACTGCCCTCACTACAAACTGTGCAGTTTTGAAGTTTAACCAAAATACATTGATCGGTCCATGATCTCAATGAAAATTTTTTATTTTATTATTTTATTTAAACACATACATATTGGTACAAAGGGGCACCAGATACATATGCGCCACACAGAACAATGAGAATGGGAAGAGAAGGGGGAGGGGGAAGATGCGTATATATAAAAGAAAAAAGATAGGATGATTAAAAAGAGAAGAGTAATGATGGGGGGGACTGAAATGTACAACCAGAAAACTCCTTCAGTTAAGAGAGTAAAAACCACTCTTTATGAAGAAAGTAAAAGAAGGTTACAACAGGATCGCCACTGGCTTCTATTCTGAGCCATATATGATAACGTCTCTAGCCACTGTGTTGCACCATCTCTCGGACCCCAGCCAGGAAGTCGTGAAGGACCAACAGAAGCTAGCCCTTTACAGCTTTCTTTCATACCATACCATACCATACACAAATAAATGAAATGATGACTTCTATTATCCGGGACTCCTAAATATTGGGGATCCACGACCCCATCACCATAAATCGAATCAATGGCCTTCGCTCTAGTGCACGAATGCTAAGAGATAACACATTTTAGCTTCTTCCTCATTTCTTTCAAACATACCAAGTGGATAATTGTCTTTTGCACACCTGATTTCATGTTATCATTTTCCTTTAACTTTCCAAAATTTTCAAGCACTTCATCATGTAATCCTTCTTCTCATTTCTCAATAGACTATCATGTTTATCAAACCATTATAAATACTAATGTACAACTCGAGTGGAGAAGATTTGTAGCTCAGGTGGGTGGTTTTGATGTAAGTTTGTTCTCTGAGCTGGATCATCATGTCGTTCAAAGGACGATGAAAGCTCCTCAACCAAACCATCCAGCTCAGAGAACAAACCTACATCAAAAACAACTGGAGCAAATGAAATCTCTAAAAAATTAGAATTGTTCTCACTGAATTGTCTATAATTCTTCTTGAATAATGAATAGTTCATAAAAATACAGGACGTATTCATTAAGTCGTTGACGATTGTTCATAACTTACTATTAGTTAAATACAGATTTTTCAAATGGATAATTCTCTAGATGTTCCATAGTTTTAAAACTAGACCTGAATTGTATATTCGCTTTGTAAATGATTTAAATAAAAGTGAGTAATGAAGAAAAACCGGTTGATCTTTATAAAATCATAACTGAAAACAATGAAAAATTCTAAATTTATCTAGTATTGTTTGTTTGAACCTCCCCATCGATGTGTTAGGACTGCAACTGGTCAGTCTCTAATTGGCATATGTGCATACTGGGCCTATTACCTCGATATAGCCTTAATTCACAAGCATGGTAAGCAGAGATGGTTAGTGGCTAGCAGTGGAATCCAGGACGCGCGCCACTTCGTCCTATTCGGGACATCCAGCAGACGAGTCCTAAATAGAACAAAACGTGCACCCTGGATTCCACTGTTAGCCACTATCCATCTCTGCTTACAATGATAAATTCTTTTGTCAAGTTTGAAAACTATTATAGATATTTAGATATGGAATTCTCTTTTTAGAAAACAACAAATATTCAATAAATTTACCACTAAGACGACTGAATAAACGTTGTCTAGCCTCATTAGACGCTCGTGATGTGCGTATTTTCTCAATCCATTGATGTTCTGGATCATCATTCATAACAAGTTCTTGAATAAAACCAATGAGAGAATCTATTACAAATCCTTGTGGAATAGTACAACCTAATGAAAGAAAAAAATGATAACATTTTCTAGTTGGTTAAAAAAAGAACACACGATCTATAGTCACGTAACATATATTTCAAGATTCGTGAAATTTCAATGATAAAAAGAAGCATACTAAAATAAGTTTATAATAAAGTTGGATAGTAGCCAGCAGTAAAGTCAAGGACGCACGTTTCGCGTTATCAATGGTGATCTAACATTAATAGGTTTATAATTTCAGTGAAAGTAAAATAAACGTCAAAGACACAAAATAACAAATAGTAGTAATCGTTTGATGATATAATTGTGTGCAAAATGAAAAGTGATCACATATAACACCTTTTATCGGTTAGATTTTGCTTTCTGTACAAAATAACGGGAAGACAATAAAGAAACGATAGTAGTGTGAGCACGAATATGCTCATTTCTATTCTTTGAATAAACTAAATTATTCAAATGTAAAAAGATTCAATAAAGGAACTAAGATGTAAGCTAACAGGCAATCAAAACAATCTCTCTCTGATGTAGTGCATTCTTCGACCTTCCACTTTTCCGCTTCCCATCAGGATTCCAAGTTAGCTCTTGCCTCGTGATGCCGTTTGGTGATTTCCGTAATGTATGTCCTAGCCACTTCAAACGTCTTTTCCGAATTTACTCCTCAGCTGGAACCTCGTTTGCCTTCTCCTACATTAAAGTATTGCTGATGGTATCCGGCTAACAGAGATTGAGTGTCTTGCGTAGATATAAATACTTGTACAACATTAATGATGGTTATAGTAGTTCTCCAAGTTTCAGCTCTGTGAAGTAGAACTCCTTTGACGTTCGTATTGAAGATTCTCACTTTGAAATTAGTTGACAGTTGTTTTGAGTTCCATATGTTATTCAACTGTAGGAACGCAGTCCTTGCTTTTCCAAACCTTGCCTTTACATCTGCATCAGATCCTCCTTGTTAATCAATGATGCTTCCCAGGTACGTGAAAGATTTCACATCTTCCACAGTTTATTCTTCAAGGGTGATTGACGTGATCCTCTCCGCGTTATATTTGAGAATCTTGCTTTTTCCTTTATGTATGTTGAGGCCTACTGATACAGGGGCCGCTACTACACTAGTTGTCTTCATCTTCATTTGTTCAGGTATACAGGATAGAATGGCCAGGTCATCTGCGAAGTCCGAATCTTTTAATTGATTCAGAGATGTTCATTGTATTCCGTGCTCCCCCTCCGATTTGGAGGTCTTTATAATCTAGTCGACCCCCAGAAGAAAGAGGAAGGGGGAGAGTAGACAGCCTTGTCTGAATCCGGTTATTACTTGGAATGCATCTGTCAGCTGTCCTCCATGCACAACATCGCGCTATAGTCCATCGTATGAATTCCGGATGATGTTGACAATCTCAGGAACTCCACAGTGTCGACGAAGTTTCTATAATGTTCTTATATCCACACTCTCAAACGCCTTCTCATAGTCAATGAAGTTTATGTATAGTGACGAGTTCCTGGTATATCCTGTGGAGATTTATGAATGGTAACTTTGAGAACTATTTATTTATTAATATGATATATATACATCCTATTGTATAATTGTTTATTGACTAAACTATTCATATTCGTGTTTCTCTTATTATAAGCTTTATTTTGACCTATAGACTATTATTATATGACTTACCATTCTTGAGCTATCCCTAGTCCATTAATTACTGCTCCCCCTATTCACAGCCCCTTTTGGCCAAATCTTGTACAAAGTTATTTTCTATTTTATGGTACGATGTGGTCAGTTTGTTTGGTAGGTAAACCCAGTATGTTTGACAATAATGATGCATATTTCAGAGGCTGTTATTGATGTTCTGGACTTAACTGGCTGGGCTAGGCAGAAAGCAAGACTGCTCATACGGCTTTTGTGTATCATTGCTCTGATCGACAATTCACTCCTCTCTAATTGGCGGGGATCATCACGTCATATATTAAACAGGGCACGCACCCAAGCGACCGAAATAACAACTGGCGACGGGGTAAAAAGGAAAAAATCGATACAACAGTTTCATTCAACTGACTGTCCCACGATTATCCGTAGTGTCGCGATTTGGTCTGTGAACGACCAATCCTTACAGAATCCAGCCTATTGATCTCGAAGTTGGGCGTCTACTGAGTCTTTCATCAGGTTCGGGAACATTCTGTTGAAAACTCATCCTGGTACTGACAACAGTTTGATGCCTCTGTAATTCTCACAATCGCTCAGGTCTCCTGTCTTTGCTATCTTTATGAGGTATCCTTCTTTCCAGTCCATTGGCACTTGTTCTTCCGCCCAAATCTACTTGAATAGGTGAAGCATATTCGCAGTTACTTCAGTGTTTAAGCTGGTTTATTGTCAGGTCCCGCTGCTTTCTAATTCTTGATTTGTCTGATGGCCATCCTGGTTTATTTGATTGTTGGTGGTGTGACAGCTATGGGATGGTCTGTGTTTGGTGCTTTGATGTCCGGTGGGTTCAGTGGCTAGTCGGTTCAACAGTTCCTCGAAGTATTCTGCCCACCTGTCCCTCTGTTATTGAATCTCCGCGATTGTTTTTACTTCTTTGTCCTTGACTGGTTTCTCTGGTTTACCATATCTCCATGCTAGTTTCTTCGTTGTATCATATAGTTTTTTTTATATTTTCTTTTCTTTCAGCTTTTTTCCATCGTTGTTGCTAGTTCTTACATGTATTTCTGCTTGTCGGCTTTAATGCTCTTCTTGACTTGTTTGTTTGATTTTGCAAACTCTGCTTGTGCCTTGACTTTCTCTGCTCGTGTTCGAATGTTATTAATTGCTGTCTTCTTGTTCTTCCTTTCTTCAATCTTATCTAGGGTGTTCATAGAGATCTATCTCTCATGATTATGTTTGTGCGACCCAGAACCCCCTGACGCATTGCAGCTGATGCTTTTTTGATTCCTTTTCAGTTGTCCTTCATCGTAAACTCTTGTTCTTTCAGTAGATAGTGTAAGGCTTGGAACCTGTTGTTGAGAGTGATCTTGAATTCGTTGCGTTTGATAGTAATTAATAGGAAGGCTGTATTAAACATTTGTAATGCTGTTTCCCCAGCTGTCTATTGTTTCTTTAGCTTCAATTTCGTTCATCGTCGTGTACAAATCAAGATTTTGTAGACAACAGAAGCATACTTCGGCTTTTAACTATTTATGTACTTGAAGGCATTACTTCAAAACCATAAACTTCTAACAATTAGAATAAGGCTGCGATTGTTTAATTAAGGGTTACTTTAGGTTGTCTAAATGCTCCAAACAAGTAATGCCAGAAAGACTGTGTACTGTTGCTCGTAAATTTATACCAACTAAGAATCTTAGAACTAGATGACCCGAGTAAAATGAAACCAAGTTGAAAGAAGAGCTGGATGAATTATATATACACCCTACATTGTGAAAATCCTTCGATTAAAGAATCATCGAAAAGTCAGGTTTCAAAAACAAATAAAACCGGTATTTGCATGGTAAAGTAAGGTTTATTGGTTGCATTTTAAGTTTTATACACTGAAGTTTTTGGTTCGTAAATAAACACTATGAACTTGGAAAGCTGATGAACAGTCTGAGTCTAGCTACTGTTTTTTTAAAAATGTAGTCTGTTTCTTACTTAAAAGCAACACTAGTATGTACAAAATATACCACTTTTCAGTGTAATAAAGTTATAAATTGCAAGGATAACAAATTGATGCTCTTTGTAAGTGATCAAATCCAACAATCGTAGTTTACTTCTTTAGCACGCCAGCAGCACAGTGGTGAAGCAATTACATGTGAGTTCAGCTGTCTCCGTCATATATTCGTAAATAGGATAGTCTATTTATGTTCATTGTATTCAGCTGGAGACGTTTCACATGGAGTCATTACAAAGTAGAGTAAGAGAAGCCTTACCACACTATCGGTTTACACAATCTAACGACCGTCCAACTGATATTAACAGTCATCGAAATACTGCAAATAATCATGTATCCTGCCATTATACATCATGTTGATTGGTGAACCTGTGATTCTTGACTCAATAACTTAGTTGCACAAAAATCAGTACACATATGGGGATCAGGATATAGCAATCGACGCAGTTTGAGTGCATTGCAGTAAACAGTTTATTAAGTCTAGAATTTCATGCTTAGGAAGGAACTAGGAGAATTCGAAATTTAGTGTAACTCTGGAAAATGAGTTGGAGAATATTTCGACGAAGGAAGGCATGAAGTTAAAGATATTTATCCACAGAAAAACTGGTAAAAGGTGTGTTGCCTCAACAAAGAATTCAGGGTCTACTTAATTATTTATTCCAAGTAAGACAACGACACATGTTTCTAGATGGATTGTAACATTTCCAGACGGCAATAAAGTATGCAAAACTATGGATATTAGAGGCGGCAAAATAATTGCATAATGGATTTGATAACCTGAATGAATAGGAATATAGACAGTTATTTGAAAGGAGAGCAAAACTGTTGCCACAGGAATTTGGAAGAACAGATAATATCACCATAAGATAAACGTAATTACAATGATTAGGGTTGATAAGCGACATTGTATTTGAACTTTAAAGATTGAACAGTAATTTTGTACGTACGTTCTCGATTTTCTTGCTTAGAATCCATTATTTATAGCACTCAATTAAAGTCTGGAAACTAAAACAGAATGACTTCTGTTTCTTGCACAGAATTTTAGATCCTGAAAATTGGCTAACGAAACACGCGTTACAAGTGGTGTATTCAAGGTGAAATTGAATATATGCACCATTCATTTGCGTTACTTACGTAGGCTGCATGTGTTTTAATCATTACCGACGTAGTTTGATCCATACAAAACCCTACTAGTGATAAAGTTGTAATGAATCAGACAAGTCTTCAATTAAGAATATACTTCTAGGCTGACTTGATAAAAGAGCCATGAAAGCCGAGCAAATAGTCGATTTCATGGAAACACACACATTCAAGAATATAGCAAAAGCCAAATAAAAAGAAATGATGCCATTGAATTTCAGATGAGATCAAAACGTTTTATCAAAATCGAAATAATACTAGGAAGATTATTGATTAAGGAAGTAACAGGTGATGACTTAAATACTATAGTGCGTTTATGAACAAAATACAGTTTTCATATAGACTTACAGTGATAAAAGCGTACTCCAAGAGAAGATTGGTGATATCGGCTAGCATCAAGAAATACATCTACTCGAATAGCCAAACAGATTTCTCCACGAATTCCATGCATAGTGTCATATATTGGAAACCAACCGTTTAAACATCTGGTTTGGCCGCGACTCAGTAGAGGATTTAAATCAAAGTAAACTCTTCCGATGGTATCATGTGCACTATAAGTGTCATGATCCATAACTCTAATTATAAGAAATAAAAATCTAATAGCTACAAACTTTAGTAGTAACGCCTCGTCTTGTAGAGCCCGGTCATCCAACTGCGAACTGAAAAAATTAAAAAAGACAGGTACCTCAAAGCAGAACCATTCACTATTCCACGAAGGATTGAGAGAACGACGGACTACTTCTGTTTTATAAGTTATGCTTCCGATACACAACTGTAACTATTAAGGATATCGAACTCTGTTTACTTCAACAAAAGCATCTGTAAGGAATGTAGCTCTATCCATAACTGGCAAATTTCTTGCTGATATAACTCGCACTTTTACTGTTCCAGGCATTCTTTTGAATCGCACATTTGTAAGTTAACCTTGATGTTTAAAATCGCGCTTAGAAAAGTCCTCTTAAAAGAGAACTGAAAAACCACTTCGTGCTACTTCATTTTATTATAAAAATGATGATGACTTATAAAAATTCATTGATCATTCTCCTTGATGGTTAAGGATCACTTAATAAGATTTTGACATCGACCAATAAACGTTGTCGTTTGGACGCATCATTAGTACATAATTTTCGCAATAGCACTTTATTCGTTATTGGACGTATAAATCACTTTACAAAAGAGCTCCTCCCTGATAAGGGAGAATATTATGAATCGATGTCCAAACAGAGAGAAAGTCCTTCTTAATTTGAAGTGGTTTGTTAATCGTTTTATAAAATCATTTGAATCCAAATTAATACAAACAATCTCATATGCTTCAAACAGTTGTGTCCAAAGCCCTTCTGGGTCTTCAAATGTTTCATCACCAACTTTGTCAGCGTCCAAAGTGACTATTAGAAATGAAAATGTTTCTAGTGATTTACCTTTTATTCGACGTTTGCTTGATCAACAAATAAAGTGTGGAAATAAACGTTTAAAAAATGAAAGTTCTTATTCTTCTCGGGATATAAGTGTTCAAAATACTGATCAAAAACAAACATATCATTCACCTTTGATGAAAATTCGTTCCTTAACTAACTCACCACTGTTCCGTCGGCTGTCTTTCACACTCAACAATAATAAACGCCAGTCTTTATTGTCTCAAGATGAAAAAAATGATTGGATAAAAAATCATTCTGACTTTGATGAACCATGTGAGTTCGTAAGACGTAAACCAAATATACCTGATGTAACCATTACTAGAAAATGTTATTCAAATGCTCAGAGTCCATCTGGTACACCATTTGAACAAAATGTTAGCAACACATATAGAGGACCTTTATTCCGACTTGCTGAATTAACTACTGAATCACAAAGGTTTGCAATTCTATCAGTCTTCGCACAACAACTATGCATTATATATGAATATCAGCTTGGTATGTTGAGAAACTTACCTTCAATACATGCTGCGGCGGATTATGTAGCTGATGTAGTAATAAGAGCTATCAAATTAAAGAAGATTTCAGGGATAAATTCACGAACTTTAACTCCATTGATTCTGTTTGACAATGAATGTCGACCAAGTACCTATAATAAAACTGTAAAAACTCTACCCTTAACTGTTACTGGAGAACAAATGTCATGGAAACTGGGTGAAATATGGACACTTCCTGGATTAAGGCATAACGAAGTTGGTGGTGAAAACTGTCACAATCTTAGTATAGTAACACATTTTCTTTCTACAGTTACTCCAAGTGGAGAATACAGTAGATCTGATATATATGGTTACAGAAATTTGATTTTACTGACTAATGAGAAAAATACTGAAACAATAAATAATTCGAATTGTTATATTTATGACACTAATTGTCCATCAGTGGAAGAATCTTTTTCATTAAAATCTGATGTTTATCATAGTGATAAAATGAATTCATATTTTACTATTTCTTCTTTTGATTATGCTACTATATCAAGTAGTAAAATTAAACCTGGAAATATTCCTGATCCATCATCATCAGATGATTCACTTACTGAGGAAAATCCTCAGAGCACTAAACGAAATGATGACAACAAGAGTTCATCTCAAAGTAGTCCAGAAAATAAAATCAAAGAATCATCGAGACGAATTCATTCATCAAGTAGTGTAGTAATGCTGCGACAACATTTACATCGTGCTTATCGACCTGTATTTTTTCTTATTTATAATCGTCCTAGTGTTATTGAACACTTAACAGAATGTGATTCATTTGCATCATTTTGTAAACGTCAAGCTTTAAGTCCTGTAATGTTTTTAAATCAACCAACAACACTTTTCGATAAAAAACCATATCCATGTATTTATCAAAATTTTGATTTATTTAAAGTATCTGTTGCAGGATATTTATCACCGAATGAATGTGATATTTCAACAGATTTAACATATTTAAATAATAACAACAATACTACTAGTAGTAGTAATAATAATATGAATAATAAAAATGATACTTTATCATCACATGTCATACAACACCAACAACAACAACAAATCAAAGAAGGATATAATTATGGTAAAAGCCTAATGCATTTTCCTTATTTCCCTTCACATCGAAGTATAGCAGCGTATGATAATCCTGGATTTGCCCGGTAACTGATTAGATAAATAAATAACTCCCATATTACAAAATAAATGTATAAAAAGCTATTCCATGTATGCAATTAATCGTTTCTTTTTTTATAAAATAACTAGTTCATTCTTATTATTTTGTATCATAATGGTTCTGTGTAATAAAAAATAGTAACCAATGGAAATATTGTTACTTAGGAAGAGAATATGAATATATATTATAACCATTATTTGCTAATTGAATTTTTTATGATGTTTTAAACGAACTGAATGAATAGAGTAAATATATTACTATTTAAAGTGATTAACAAAAAAAATTTCATTGTTGAAATCATGAGTCAATTGAAGCTAGACAACCATGGAAGACTTGGAAGCACTAGATGGCCGGTTTCGTCCTATTATGAGAATCCTCAGCGAAAGTGTGCATCTATGATCCCGCCTCACAAGATTCGAACCCAGGACCTAACAGTATCGCGCCAGAGGACTTAACCGATAGACCACTGAGCCGGCGTGTCAATGTCTAACTTCAACCAATCTACGAAACGGCCATCCAGTGCTTCCAGGTTTTTCCATTGTGGTCTAGCTTCAATTGACTCATGATTTCAATTATAAAAATACTGAAATCTCCACGAAACCCCTTCTGATCTATAACAAAAAACTGTATAGGGAATATGTTTATATAAGTAAATTTAGTGATGCAATCAATACTTACAACTAGGAGTTATCTGTGTTTTTAATCTATTAATATTTTCAAGAATTTACTAGGGATTCTTATTTCATCTTAATCATTTATCTTTAAATTATTAGTCAAAAACATCAGTTTCACTTCGAAATGTTTCATCTTCCTAATGGGTAAAGTTAAACAAATGATTGTTTATACGAAGAATGGTTCATTTTTGAATTGAATAGAAGAAGGTGGACAATGATAACTAATAACCTATATAGAAGTAGATTACTTTTGAATTTACGATAATCAAAGTGATGAAATCTATCATCACTTTTCAGTGTATATTTAACAATTAGTTAAATGGGCATTATATTATAGAGTAATATCCTCTCCTATCCTACAATCCACTGTTCTCTCACTCATTTACAGAATGAGCTAAATGTATATACGTCATTACATTTAATTGTATGATCATATAACTGAGATGTAACTTATTTGAGTTGGTAAACTATCAAATTGTTAAAACGAAAACATCATTTTCTTTGTATCATATTTCTAAAATGATTCTAGAAATAAGTGAATATATGATAAACAATAACTCTTCTAGAATTCCTGCCGGTCCCAAGCCCGGGTAAAGGAGGAGGGTTGGGCATGGAGTTAGCGACCTCATCCCGTAGAAAAACTAACTCGCTAAATAACGCTAATCATTGGATCTTCTTCTACTTAGATGAGTATTAAAATAATTAATAAAATATTAAACTGTATAAGGTTATTCACTTAGTATTGTTTGTTTGAATCTTCCCATTGATTCTTAGGACTGAAACTGATCAGTTTCTTATTGGCATAGGTGAATACGCGCGTCCTGGATTCCACTGCTGGCCACTATTCATCTTTGCTTATAATGTACAAGGTTGTCTAAAAACTTTTAAGTATATATATATAATCTGGAAAATTTCGGTTTTCATTACGACACACTTCAAAAGTTATAATAATTATTAATAATAGCTTTATTCAATATTATATTTTTGGTACAATATCGAATTCTCAGCACAAAGTATTTCAATAAGTTTCTGTTCCGTACTTGTTGGTCGATCCCGATGATAAATATTGACTGATCACCAGTTACATGTTAGCAGTTCAGTAAATTGACATCAAAATAATGTACATTCGTTTTGCTGCATATTGCCAGAAACCACGATATCTGTGATTGGGCCTTTTGTAACTTGTACAACGAAAGGTTGTGCACTTTTCTGAGACTCACCTGAATAGGTTATGTGATTAATAGCCATAATGATATATTAAAACAAAGAAAATTAGATAAATTGTTGAAATATCTAGATGACAGGAACAGGTAGCCTAGATGTTCAAGCATGCCGCCATAATTAGAGTTTGGTGTAACAAAATAGTATCTATACTAAACAAATAATTATAAACTTATAATCAATGATTATTATAGTCTTTTGAAAAGTGAATTTTGTTTTATAAATGCATGATATCCTGACAAGAATTATGAAAGGTAACTTTTGTGAACGGTATCGGATTGATATACCTTGTTAATTATTTCATAATTTTATAAAGTACCCAAAACCTACTAAGATAGTCTGGTTTATGTAAGAGATCCTCTTTTCAATTCTAATTATATTTTTTCATTTCCCTGTATTTACTGGAGCATGTACATCGAGGGAACATTTGCTATGGATACCAATTATGTAATAAATCCAATTACAGGACTATAAATAATCAATAGATTGATTCAAGACTTATTAAAACATTCCAAACAAACAATTGTGATTCCTTAAATCAGTACCAAAGTACGTTGGCAAGATGGGTTTTCATCACTTCTACAACTTCTCTAGTGATCTGATAATACTCTCTGATAACTCTGAATAAATACATTGTTGAACTTTATAGACAATCTTCACATATTCCAACAACTTCAACTAAATAGAAATAACATCTGTATTGTCAATTTTCTATCGATGAGTTTCCAGTTCCATTATATTTTTGATTTTCATACTTAGTTTCATTATTTCTTTCATTAACCTATAAACATTGATCCCATTGTTGATATTGTTATCCAGCACTTGACATAATCTTAGAACTCTCAGAACATAGTAGACTGATATTATTATCACGGATATTTTTTATTATTAAGATGATTTTACTATTATTTACTCCACAGCATTGCTGAGGAGTCCCATAATATGATGAAACGACCGTCCAGTGCTTTCAGGTTTTCTCTGATGGTCTAGCTTCAATTGACTCACGCTTTCAACTATGAAAATATTATTTACTTAACTAACATGAAATTGCACATATCCTGTGTGATTAAGTAACAATTTCTCTCACATAATCTGTTCTCACAAAAAAACTGAAGTTATGGGACTGTGGGAAATAGTTATAAGTGTTTTTCATCAGTAAAATTGAAGTGCTTGTTAAATGTTTCATATCAGGTTTTGGTTGCACAATATTCTATACACATAAACTAGTGTGTTATACTTTACAAACTTTTATCAAGAAAAGTGATTGAAAAGACTTCAAAAGGGGTTCTGTGGAGAATTTAGTATTTTCATAGTTGAATCACGCGAGTGCGGGATCATGGATGTGCGCTGCTGAGGAGTCCCGTAATAGGACGAAACAGCCGTTAAGTGGTTCCAGGTTTTCCATGTTGGTCTAGCTTCAATTGACTCATGATTTAAACTATGAAAAGACTTCAAGCATAATGATTTCAACTAATTATGTAACGATCTATTAATAGAAAAAATGTAACATTGATCTGAATGATTCAACAAAAAAATAAATCATGGATATACTGAAGAAACCTCGAAGAAGGAAAGACTATTGGTAACTGTATAGACAATGATCTGATCGCTCGTGAATGTTATTTGATTTATATGTATGGTTTACTAAAAATTTATAAACAGGATAATCTGCTAAGGTTTAATTTTTTGATCAGTGATATACTTTTTCATAAATTTTCACACTGCCTAGCTTGGAAGTCACAATTTCTTATATATATATATATATATCAAAACAATTGTCATCCAACACCAAGGTTAGAATTTTAGATACAAATGTCAAGACAGTTCTACTGTATGGGGCGGAAACCTGGAGAACAACGAGGGTCATCGTACAGAAGATATAGCTGTTAATTAACAGTTGTCTAAGCTAGATACTTGAAATCCGTTGGCCAGATACTATCAGCAACATTCTACTGCGAGAGAGAACAAACCAGATTTCAGTGGATGAAGAAATCAGGAAGAAGCGTTGGAAGTGGATAGGACATACATTGAGGAAATCACCCAACTGCGTCACAAGACAAGCCGTCACATGGAATCCTGAATGTCAAAAGAAAAGAGGAAGATCAAAGAACACATTACGCCGAGAAATGGAGACAGACATTAGAAGAATGAACAAAAGTTGGATAGAACAAAAGGTGAAGTCCCAGGACAAAGTGAGTTGAAAAATGTTGATCAGCGGCCTATGCTCCATTGGGAGTAACAGGCGTAATTAAGTAATATATATATATATATACATTAAAATCATCTATTTCTGGCTATTTACACTATTGCTTGTTTGACTTTACCTCTTTCGTTGATTATAAGTGAAAAGAAAACAACAAACTAAATAGCTTCAGGCATTACTAAATTGATGAAATAAGATCAATTTTGAAATTTTCCATGATTTTCATTATTATCATTATGATTATTCCACTTATCTTTCTTTTTCTCATTAAGCATTTAAACTGGATACAAGATTTTGTATCATTGAGGCAACAAAAAATAAAATAAACAAAGGGGAAACAAATGATACAGATGACAAGGAAAAAAAAACACAACACAACAACTTGCAAACATCTTTTGTAAATAATAATAATGAAAATTGCTTCCGGGACCACAATAATCACTGTCTGAATCGGCATATATATATTTACATAATGTTTCTGTTCGAATCATCATAGCAACAAAGATGTAGTAACCAGATAAATAAGATAATATAATACCTACTAGTAACCAATTTTATTTTCTTATTATTTCTAAATTGAAAAACTGTAATGGTCAATTCTAAATTATTATAGACAAAATTTCTGTAAGTAGAATGATTTTACCAACAACAACAAAAAAATATTGTTGAAAGTATAGTAACTAAGTAAAAAAAAAACATATAAGAATGAAGAAATAAGTAATGATAAATATTAAAATAGATAACAATAATAATCATTTGAAGTAGGATAGAAACAATAATGATGTTAAAAAGGGGGAACATAAAGAGAGAAAGAGAGAGAGAATTACTTGGTTCTATATTTATATAATAGTTAAACAACTCATCATTTTGTAAGAAGAAGAAGAAGAAGAAGAAAGAGAAGAGAGAATAGAAGGTTAGACCATTTGAGAATTGATTTTAACTAATTATCTTCCTTCAACTAAATGAATAAACGATAAAGTAAATGGTAATACTTTATGGAAAAAAAAGGTTTGGTTAGAGGATAAAATTGATAACGATTTATTGGTTTGTATATATATATATATATATATATAAAGAAGTCATCATGAGTCATTTATTCATTTTGATGATGGAGTGAAATTTTACAGATAAGAAGGAGAAAACAAAAGCAAAACAGTTATTGATCTTGATAAGGAACTAGTAATCCATTGGAAACTAAGCATTATTATAGAAGTTGATAGTTGATGTCTGTTGTCATGAATTGTGTAAAGTTGGAAATTCGGAATGGTGATTTAATAGTTTTGTATTTACGATGAGATCTGACGATTTTGAGTTCCAGTTCCAGTTCAGTTTATGAGTACACTCTGTTGAGGAATTCTGAGATAAAATAAGACAACTATTAGTTGCCCTGTGATTTTCACTGTTTCAGTAGTTGTGAATGAATGATTTTGACGAGCTCCTTAGCTTACGTGATCTTTTTCTAGGAGTATAATGTTTTGTTGTTATGTTCTATTGTCATCCGAGTGTAATCCTGACATTTGCGTTTCTTATATATGTACTCAAACTAGTCAAGTGAGAAAACTAAGAGTAAATAGGAAGACTATTGGATAACTGAACTGAGAATATGTGGACGACGCATTTATAAATGTATACGCATATGTTTCAGAAATTTAAGCGACATTTTCTACAAACAGTGTATCTGTTTCCTAAAAATTGATACCGAATCCTGCCGAGTAGTGTGTGAACGTCATTATCTGTCACTTTTCATTTCGCCTACATCTGGTCAGCTGAGTGTATCATTAGTCATGTAAATGTTTGAGTGACGAAAGTATTTTCTGTCAGAAAGGTCATGTTGGATGTTGTATCCCGAAGAGAATTGTGAATGGTAACTTTTGGGGACCAATGTAATAGGTCTATTTCCTATTGTATAGTTGTTACGTAACGTTCCTCTTATCATAAGTTTTATTTTGACCTTTGACCTATTATTATACGATTCTTGAGTTATCATCAGTCTATTGTTTACTTTCCCCCTATTCACAGCCACATTTGGCCAATTATTGTACAACTGTTATTTTCTATTCTATGGCACGATGTGGTCTGTTTGGTTGGTATATAAACCCGGTATGTTTGTGAATAATGATTCATGTTGCAGAGACTGTTATTGGTGTTCTGTACTTAGTTGGCTGGGCTAGACAGAAATCAGGACTGACAAGTAATCAAGACTGCTCGCACGATTTTATGTAATCATTTCTCCGATCGATAATTCGCTCCTCTCTTAATGACGACGATCAGTACGTTCATATGTCAAACAGAGCACGCACGCATTCACGTGCACGATATAACAGTGGACGATATGATAGACGATAATGGTGAAGAAGTTAATAATAAATATATACTGATAACCAGTGAAGATAAATGGAAATTGTATTCTCGAAGTAACAAGAATCGTCCAAAAAATTGCTTAACAGAATTTATGAACAACGATAAAGTTAAGTAAATAATTTAAAATAAATTGTCCACTTCGAGAAGACCAATAGAGTCGTCTTTAGAATTTATCTCAGGTTGTCTGAAGTAGTCGTTCAAATCTAAACATTATAAATATATATACGCATATTGTCGTGAATGCTACTTATGTCGACATAAGCAGTATCTAACGCTAGTCAGGAATATAATGTCTGGTAGTAGAAGATCGTGAGGATCGAGAAGGAAAGAGTGGGAACAGAAAGTAATTGGTATGGAAATACAGGAGCAATGAAATTTGAAACAGTTAATGAATATTTTCCAAATGAAGTATTCACTGTATGGTTCTCAGATTTTAGTAAGATGTTCTGTAATTTTGGGATGAAATGCATTAGTTTGTCACCACTTTTATTCTCGTTCATTACAACACAGGACAAGTACCAAATTTACAATCTATTTTACCTTATTATCACTTTGTTTGATTCGTAAAATTTGTTACCTTTCACGGTGTAATATGCGATTTATAATGTATAATTGAACTGTAGCTAGTTTTGTATGATACATTTTTGGGAGCCAACTATTCTTATGGGTAGTGTGTTTCATCCGATATCATTAACACTCAGTAGGCTGATTGCATTAAGCTGTTCATGTCATGCAATCGATAATCGATATAAATCTACTTACATTCTAAAAATTCTATTTCGAGAATCAGAATAGTCATAATTGTCCATGCTTCAACAAACTCTTTATCCTGGTGATCATGTGCGTAGATTATAGAACCACAATGAAAAAGAAAGAATAAATCTCATAAAGTACATTAGTTAAAACTTTTCAGCACAGACTGAGTTTATATAGTAAATTGCCCATAATATTTAAATAAATAAAACATCTAACAACAATTATCAGGTCAAATAAAAGCTTCCAGATGGAGTAACTAACAAGATCATTTCCCCATAAAATAAGGGGTTGATGATTTTATTCAGAACAGTAGTAAAAGCTACTCAATTAGACTGTACAACTCGGAGAGCTCAACAACATCAAAATGTTACTTGATCAGTAACGTATTGTGTCTCATAATTGGAAATACAATTTGACTTTTATTCAAGTAACAGAAGTGTACACTGTCTTCTTTACTTTTTCTACATGAAAATAATGTACAAATAGAATGGAACTTACATTCTGAGGAGAACTCTTTAAATGGTTTTTCACTCGTTCTTAATCTCTTCATCCAAGTACAATAAACATATGTTAATCGAACCACTCTTGACACTTTTTACAATATCATATAAATGAATAAGTTGCTTATTAAAGCCATTAGTCCCTTTGATAAATTTCGATGGTGTAATAAGAAGACGAAGATTATCAAAACGATGTGATAGGTTAGCGCAATACATTTCGAACAATGTGATCACACATACACTTGTTAAGAGCATTTATATATAAAAATAAAAGGACGACTAGACTAGAAATTAGGGAGGGGTAAGAGGAGACAAGGACAATTTGACACTTAATCACTCTGGATAATAAGCTAATATTACCAGAGTAGTCACAATTGATTGATCACTGGGTGATGATCAATGTAATGCGTGTCAAGTCCTTCTTACTGCTGATCAAATGCTACCGATAAAGTTGCACTGTGGCCACTTGTCTAGGTGGCTTGACACTGCGTTCACTATGTTGAGATGAGATGGTGGTTGGAGGTGGTCAACAGGACTTGACACGCATGACATTGATCACCACTCAGTGATCAATCAATTGTGATTACATCTCAGTCCTACAGGAGGTCGGTCGCGGCCCGGACAGCTCAGTGGAAACGTCTCTGACTGTGAAGTTGAGTGACACGGGATCGAATCCGTCGGGGAGCACCAGTTAACTTAAGATTACAGGTTCACCTTTCTGACGAGTGCCAAGTAACCCGAAACCCGGGTTAAGGGTTTCTTGTTGACCACCTCCAACCACTATCTTATTACCAGGGCAGATTTAAGGTGAGAAAAAACTGTTCTCGAATACACAAAGGAGGTTTGAATTTTCGTATGGCTAAGGCTTCAATAAACCTTAGTATACGCGTTTTTTACACTTTTATACAACACCACAAAAGCCCAGTTAAGATCAATCATATGGCCTGTTTCGATGATATGTTTGGCAATAGAGGCTGATGGATGTTTATCCTCTACTCTTATCGGGTCATTTGATTTTATTTGTTTCTGCAAGCATTTTGGTGCATGTTCGCACACCCTAGCTTTCAGATCACAATTGCTCTTTCCTATGTATGTTTGACCACACACACATTTAAATTGGTGAACACAGTGGGATGTGAAACAATGTTTTCATGTCTTTTATGTTTTGAATGAAGCCTGAACCTCGTTCTTACTTTGATAATGACCTTCGTTGCACAATACGTTTTGTTGATGACTGATTTAAGTCTTTGCTTCAATAAAAAGCTATTTGAATCACCTCTAAATGGTAAGGTGATGTAAAGAGGCTTTTTTTCCACATACGTCTGATGATCTTTGTCTTCTCATTACAATATCGAAAGTTGCTTATTAGCTTTAAAATGGATAAGTTATTTCGTGATATAAACAGATTATCAGAAGGGGTTTTGTGGATATTTAGTATTTTCATAGTTAAATGCGTGAGTCAATTGAAGCTAGATCACCATGGAAAACCTGGAAGCACTGAATGATCGTTTCGTGCTATTAGGGGCTCCTTAGCAGTGCGCATACACAATCCCGCACTCGCGAGATTCAAACCCAGGACCTACCAGTCTCGAGCCAGAGAACTTAACCGATAGACCACTAAGCCGGCTGGCATCCAACGATGTTAATGTCTAACTTCAACCAATCCATGATGTTTGAGCAACCGTTCACCAATTAATAGTTAATCAAACAGTACAGAAATTCTGTAGAAATCGTTCGTCAAAGTATTACTTAAGTACACAACTATTAAAAACTAGAGGGTAGTAGGAATGGAAACATTTATCCCCTGATCTCTGTTTTACATTGATTACATTAATATCTAATTGAAAGAAATCATTTTGTAAAGTGATTATTTATGTAGATTAAGAAACGATAATGAGTATTGAACTGATTGATGCACAATCGTTTAGAAAGAGAATTTATGTTATTTTTTTAGGAAAATAAATAATTTAATCATATTAAAAAGGGTTTTTCCTAATTAGTAACAAAGATCAATTCATAATGATTAGATTATAATCAGAAGAGGTTTTATGGAGATTTCAGTATTTTCATAGTTGAAATCATTAGTCAATTGAAGCTAGACCAACATGGAAAGCCTGGAAGCACTGGACGGCCGTTTTGTTCTATTATGGGACTCCTCGAGAGATTCGTACTCAGGACCTACCAGTCGCGTGGCTGCTCAAACTTCGTGGTATGGTTGAAGTTAGACATTAACACCGTTGGATGCCGGGTCAGTGGTCTATCGGTCAAGTGCTATGGTGTGAGACTGATAGGTCCTTGGTTCGAATCTCGTGAGGCGAGATCGTGGATACGCACTGCTGAGGGGTCCCATAATGGGACGAAACGGCCGTCTAGTACTTCCAGGTTTTCTATGGTGGTCTAGCTTCGATTGACTCATGATTTCAACTATGAAGATTAGGTTATATTTGGTAAACTATTGATAAAGTCAATAATTCTCAAAAAATGAACTGAAACATTTAGTTAAGATTAGTTTTCATGATAAAGATTTGATACTGTTAAGACCACTCAAACATTTTATGATATTAGTTACATGATGCGAAAATTACTTATTTATTATTATAATATTTAGTGAAACAGATAAACATTGGTACAAGGAGGGACCAAATAGATATGCGTCAAATAAGTCATTGCGTTTATATGACGGCCTAGGATACAGTCTGGATGCCCAAACTGAAGCGGATGGGCCACACCCTGAGTCTTCGATCTAAAGGTTTAATCCACAAGGCAGTGCAGCAACGCTAGGAGATGCAGTGTCATGGTAACCGGTGACAAAAAATAAGTTCATATAACATATATTCCACCAGGATCTTGAAGCCCATATGCACCATTGGTTTTGAATCAGGGTTTTTCAACTCCCTTTTGTTGACCCTCCGTGTCCACGAACCCTGTCAAAGCGCCGAACATTCGCTGTTCGTCTTCTTAATTTCGTGAACAACCTGCTCACTACAGGAAGTCCGTCAGTAGGGCTTCCCTAACATTGGTTGTATTCACTTGACCATGTGAGAGTATTTCGAGAGAGTGAGAGTCAACTCTCCCCACTCCGGACCCTTCTAGGGCATTTGAGGCGCTCATAATAGCCACCATTTTAAAATCATTATATTAGATAGACAATATTGAGATAATAAAACAATTATATCCTACCGAATTCCTTGATAGTAAAAATTATTACTGTGATTGATATTACATTTAAGATAAAATACACTTACATTGTTGTTAGAAAAGGTTCGAACTATCTCGTTTTTGGTTTTCATTTTGAAAACCAATACAGGGGTGTGGATATATCTAACTGACGAGTCCTGCATTCCACTGCTAGCAACAAATTTATATTAACCTCAAACTAGATTTATATTTATTGAACAATAACAAACTAAAGGTGAATTTTGGTGGTGAATCTTGATAGTCATCAGTTCAATGTAATGCATCTAATATTTTGTATGAGTCAAAACGTAATCTATCAAAAGATTGATATCTGTTGATGTTGCGAGGAATCTTTGCTAATATTTGATTGCAGAGCTTTACAAATGTTGAGGTAATTGTTCTACATTTATATATTTCAGTAAAAGTGTATGAAGCTTAAGTTCACTTGGTATTGTTTGTTTGAATCTTCCCATTGATGTTTAGGACTGCAATAAGAGACTGATCAATTGCAGTCCTAAAGATCAGTGGGCAGATTCAAACAAACAATACCAAGTAAATACAAACTTCACCCCATTGCACATGCAAGTGGTTATCAGGACTCAGTAGCAAAGTGGATAACGCAATTATGTTTGAGGCGAAAGATACTGTGTTCGAGTCCCGGAGTGAATATCAACTCTGAGATGCAGGTACATCCAGCTAACGAGTTCCAAATAGGACGAAGTGGCGCGCGTCCTGGATTCCACTGCTAGCCATTATCTATTTTTGCTTATAATTAAGCTTAAGGTTAAAGTAAATAAAGCCTGGAGTTGAAACAATTATAGTTCATGAACTGAATGCAGTTGAAAATATGCCACATCAGCTATTGAGTTAAAGTTCTCAAGATACTATACTTATTGATTAAAGTTGAAGGTTCTCAAGAAAATAACGCGAATCAGAAGTGATATGAATGTCCTAAGAAAGGCTCGAATACCCACTTCATCAATCAGTGATCTTAGTCTTGATAAATCAGGTAACATTATGTTACTATTTAGAAATCATTCACATTTTGAATTCCAATATGCAAAGATGGATAGTGGCTAGCAGTGGAATCCAGGACGCGCGCCACTTCGTCCTATTCGAGACTCGTCAGCTGGATGTACCTGCATCTCAGATTTGATGTTCACTCTGGGAATCGAACCCAGTACTATTCGCTTTAAACACCACTGCGTTATCCATTTTGATACTGAGTCCTGATAACCACTTGCTTGTGCAATGTAGTGAAGTTGAAATTCACTTAGTATTGTTTGTTTGTATCTTCCCATCGATGTTTAGGACAATACTAAGTACAATACTAAGTAAATCTAATGACTTTTCTTTAGTATTTTGTTTACTTCAAATCATTTAAACCATTTCTATGATTTATATTGTACGATTATTTTGGAAATGACCAAAGGTATCATCATTTACTCTGGTTAATAATCCCATTCTATTGTAAATGAAAAAAACGTTGTCAAAAATGAATTATTACTATAGTGTAAGACAATTGTTTCCATGAAGAACATATATAGAATAAATTATTAGATAAGTTGGGAACTTC
Organism: Schistosoma rodhaini; assembly: GCA_944470415.2. Classification (NCBI taxonomy): domain Eukaryota; kingdom Metazoa; phylum Platyhelminthes; class Trematoda; order Strigeidida; family Schistosomatidae; genus Schistosoma; species Schistosoma rodhaini. The sequence goes on from OX104037.1 coordinate 40,389,388, forward strand.
ATAGTATTGACATAAGGTTTACATATATAAACAGCTGTTGAATGAAGTATTTTATGTCAGGTGATAAAAGTAGATGATGATAAGAGTGAAGTAGAAGATGTTGTATGTATAAGAATGAAGGGTTATTCATAAAATCCACTTTTTTTTAACAATAAGACGAGAAAGAAGATTGTTTTATTTCATTTCAGTGCTCTAAATGGATCATACTCAGAGTAGTATATAAAAGTCTTCAATTTGATTCCTGTTAAAGTTGTATGTGTGAAAAAGTTCAGTATAGTAGCTCTTCGTAAACTTTTAAAATGCACCAACTGATATTGTTACATCTTGTGGCCGATTGAATGCCTAGTTAATGTATAACTTTATGAGACCGCCAATCAGAGAGCAGAGAATTATCGTTTGGAACAGTGACACATGAAAACCGTACGAGCAGCCTAGAGTGCTTATCGATCCTGCCTTCTGCCTAGCCCAGCCAATTAATTCCAGAACACCGATAACATCCTCTGCAATATGAATCATTATTCTCAAACATACTGGGTTTATATACCAAACAAACAGACCACATCGTAACATAAAATAGAAAATAACGTTTGTACAAGTTTTAGTCAAATAAGGCTGTGAATAGGGGGAACAGTAATCAATAGACTGGGGATAACTAAAGAATGGTAAATCGTATAATAATAGTCTATAGGTCAAAATAAAGCTCATGATAAGAAGAAAACGAATATGAATAGTTTAGTTACTCAACAACTATACAATAGGAAATATACATATCCTATTAGTCCATAGATAGTTCTCAAAGTTACCATTCATAATTCCCCATGGGATACAACAAATATCAGTTTACAATGCAAAGTATGAAATTTAGATACTAGTTAGCAATGGAATGTTCATCATGAATTTGACTATATATACCAACATACTAGTTTTCATATTCAATATAGGACTCGAACATAGTACCTTACTATTCAAACATTAACATTATTTACACTAAGCTACTAATTCCAGGTAGCCACCAGTTCGTGTAACAGGTATAAACTTTAGGGACTATAATCAATTATAGATCAGAAGGGTTTTGTGAAGAATTTAGTATTTTCATAGTTGAAATCATGAGTCATTTGAAGCTAGACCAACATGGAAAACCTGGAAGTACTGGACGGCCGTTTCGTCCTATTATGGGACTCCTCAGTGGCAGTGGGTATCCACGATCCCGTCTCACAAGATTTGAACCCAGGACCTACCAGTCTCGCACCAGAGCACTTAACCGATAGACCACTTATCCGACTGGTATCCAACGATGTTAATGTCTAACTTCAACCAATCCACGAAACGTCCGTCAAGCGCTTCCAGGTTTTCCATGGTCGTCTAGCTTCAATTGACTCATGATTTCAACTATGAAAATGTAACCGATTAATCTTTTGTGGCATATGTAGGTTTAAACTAATTATCTACAATACATAAAAACGATTAATCTATGCTCTTGTTTTCTCCATTTGTTTTTATTAAAACAAAGAAACATTCCACTCGGAATTTATATTTCTAAATGGACTTTTAAATACATCATAAATTCTTTGATTTAGTCTCAAAATAAAGAGAACAAAAAAAGAAAAAAAGGAAACTAAACTAGTGACAATAATAAAATTTCTATAACCACGCTATTTTTAGCATCTTCAATATATTATAAAATATTTATCAAAAAGGGGGTTTTGTGGAGATTGTAGTAATTTATTGATTGAATTCATTAATAGGTTAAAGCTAAACTAACATTGCTGATAAGTCCCATACTATGACGAAACAGCCATCCAGTGATTCCAGGAATTCCATAAATACTTACTTTTTTATGTCTGTTACCCCTTGTGAAGAAGCATACCCCGCTTACCAGTATTCTCCATCCAACTCCCTCCAGGGCAATCCTTTCCAATTCATTCAACTTGTTATTCATTCCTTTCATATCTGCTTCTATTTCCCAACTTAATGTGTTCTTTGGCCTTCCTATTTTCCTTTAGCCCTCCAGATTCCAAGTTAGGGATTGTCTCGTGATACAGTTTGATGATTTCCCCAGTGTATGTACAATTCACTTCAAACGTCTTTTGATAATTTCCTCTTCAACTGGAAACTGGTTTGTCGTCTCCCATAAAACGCTGTTGCTGATAGTATCCGGTCAGTGAATGTTGAGTATTTTGAGTAAACAACTGTTTATAAATACTCGTACCTTCCTGATGATGGATGTAGTTGTTCTACACGTTTCAGCTCCGTACAGTACAACTAACTGTCTTGACGTTCGTATTGAAGATTCTCACTTTGAATTTAGTTGACAGTTGTTTTGAGTTCCATATGTTCTTCAATTGGTAGAATGCTGTCATTGATTTGCCAATCCTCACCTTTACATCTGCATCCGATCCTCGTTGTTTATCAATGATGCTTCTCAGTTAGGTGAATGTTTCCATCTCTTCCAAAGTTTCTCCATCAAGTGTGATTGGTTTTGTTAGTTTTCTCTGTGTTGTATTTGAGAATCTTTCTGTTTCCTTTGTGTATGTTGAGGCGTATTGATGCAGAGGCTGTTGCTACATTTGTTGTTTTTGTCTATATTTGTTCATGTGTATGAGATAGGATGGCTAGGTCATCTACAAAGTCCAAATCATCTAATTGATTCAGACATGTTCATTGTATTCCGTGTTTATTCTCGCTAAAATAACGCTAACCAAAAAAAAAGTATTTCATGATGGACTAGCTTTAATCGACTCATGAATTCAACTATGAGGTTTTTTCTTCTGATATGAAGCATAGAATGTCTTTGTGTTTAAACATTATGACATTTTCAATTTGTATTAACCCTAAATGTAACCAGTTTATTTTACTGATTCTTTTCAACAGCAACAACAACCACAACAAAAACACCCCATAAGATGGTGACATACAGTCTGTAGGAATAATTGTATTTTACAAAAAATAACTTGAATGTAGTGAATAGTGTAAAAAGAAATATGTATCGTATTTTGTGCACAGAACAAGAAAAAAACTGCAAACAAACATTATTTTTAGAGAACGAGGGAGGGGGGGAAAAAGAAAAAAAACAGTGATGTGAAAAAGAAGAACCAAATGTATAATGACATAAGTATATTTCATCAGAATGATTTATGAATTAGTGAATATGTAAAGTGAACAATAAATGGAATGATGTATAGCTATACTTCATTCATTCATTTAAACACATGAATATTGGTACAAAAAGGTAACAGATATATATGCGCCGCACAAATCTTATTTGATTTGTGTGTCATAATATATATAGTCTAACTAATTAGACAAAATATTCACTTTTAGGTGACATTTTTAGTCAGTGATAAACACCCCCAGAAAAGTATAATAGAAAGTGTAAATAAGTGATAGCGACTTCCTTATTAGACTTTTTACTAGTCTTCCTCAGAAGATTGTCAACATTATCCAGAACGCATACAATGGACTACAGTGCAAAATGTTGCATGGAGGACAGCTGACAGATGCATTTCCAGTAAGGACCGTAGTCAGACAAGGCTGTCTACTCTCCCCATTCCTCTTTCTTCTGATGATTGACTGGATTATGGAGACTTCGACATCTGAAGGGGAAGCACGGAATACAATGAACATGTCTGAATCAATTAGACAGTTTTTAATTCGCAGATGACCTAGCCATCCTATCTCATACACATGAACAAATATAGACAAAAACAACAAATGTAGCAACAGCCTCTGCATCAATACGCCTCAACATACACAAAGGAAACAGAAAGATTCTCAAATACAACACAGAGAACACTAACAAAACCAATCACACTTGATGGAGAAACTCTGGAAGAGATGGAAACATTCACCTAACTGAGAAGCATCATTGATAAACAACGAGGATCGGATGCAGATGTAAAGGTGAGGATTGGCAAATCAATGACAGCATTCTACCAATTGAAGAACATATGGAACTCAAAACAACTGTCAACTAAATTCAAAGTGAGAATCTTCAATACGAACGTCAAGACAGTTAGTTGTACTGTACGGAGCTGAAACGTGTAGAACAACTACATCCATCATCAGGAAGGTACGAGTATTTATAAACAGTTGTTTACTCAAAATACTCAACATTCACTGACCGGATACTATCAGCAACAGCGTTTTATGGGAGACGACAAACCAGTTTCCAGTTGAAGAGGAAATTATCAAAAGACGTTTGAAGTGAATTGTACATACACTGAGAAAATCATCAAACTGTATCACGAGACAATCCCTAACTTGGAATCTGGAGGGCTAAAGGAAAATAGGAAGGCCAAAGAACACATTAAGTTGGGAAATAGAATCAGATATGAAAAGGAAGAATGTTAACTGTAAAGAACTGGGAAGGATTTTAGAGTGGATGGAGAGTGGTAGTGTGCGGCCTATGCTAGGCGTAAGTAAGTAAGTAGGTAAGTAAGTCAGTAAGTAAGTAAATACAATAATTCATCTGTGGACAACAGTAGATGTTCTATTGTTTAATCTTTAGTGCTAACCAATTTTTTTTCAATTAAATTCGCTCTAGAAGTTAAAGTGTAAATGATTGTTCATTGCAGTTAGTTGTATTTTAATCTAGAACGATAAACGACAGTTAGAACGATGTCATTCAACTAAGATTTATATCCAGTTGATGCATGTCATCTATACAAACTCTAAGAGATCATAAACGCAAAATCATGTGATAAAAAGTTGACAGTCATTTTAATGCAAATAGCTTACCCTTCCATTAATCTTCTCAATGAAGCTTAGAAATGATACAGGTCAGGAATCTATAATTATCTTGTTTGTGGTATGAACATAGTGAGAGTACATTGCCAAATAACAACTTGCAACCCAGTTGATTTGATTAATTGTTATTCATTCGGTGTTTTGTAACCGCTGAGCTACGGCGTGGTGTGTAGCTATATGTGTATACTACTGAGTTTGTAGGCCTCAGTCTAAAAACTCTATATGTTGATGTAATGTATACTTGTTTAGACGCACATCTATTCCTGAGAGTTCAGTAGAGAGTATATGTCTTCTACTTCTTCTCTCTCTCTCTCTCTCTCTCTATATATATATATATATATATATATATATATATATATATATATATATATATATCGCATACATACTGAGAGTACCACGTCCCATACTAATGTATTCATTAAAGCTGTAAGCACTTTGAAATTATTACAAATTTTCCGAATTTAGTAGGAACGTTTAGACTGTTAAAGTGTCCATCTGCATTATATAAACCAAAGTCCCTATCTACACACAGAATATAACAAGGTTAACTATCGTATCCGTTTTCTTTGCTTTCTACAGTGATTCAATTTTGCACAGAGTAGAAAAGTTTTATTCAATTTTCGTAGACTCTAATGGCTTCTGCTATGTAGTTTGGTGGGATTAAATAACTAAGAGGCAAAGTATATCACTTTTCATGTTTTTGTAGAGACCTTTGCCATTAAGCTCTTTCAACCCGAACTTTTGCATACTGAAAAATTGTTGGAAACCTAACAATGCCATGGTAAGAGAGTTGTTATATTATTTTAACTCATATCAAGTACATTATCTCTTCGTTGTAGTTTATAACTTAAAGTAAAAAAAATCTTACTGACGTTCACTCAAGATCTCAAATAGGTCCCCTGATTATCATTTATTTGTTAACAGTTTATTTTTATTCATAGTCTCTTTATTATTATTTATACTTTTAACTCCTTCTCCAATTTTTTTGATTTCATCTTTGACATACAAATCCTAATCAATTTTAGTTATTAAGTAAAATATATTGTGGGACTCCTCAGCAGTAGGAATCCACGATCCCACTTAGCGAGATTCAAACCAAGGACCTACGAGTCTGGCGCGCAAGCGCTTAACAACTAGACCACTGAGCAGTCATCCAATGGTGTTAATGTCTAACTTCAACAGATCCATAAAATTGAGCAACCGTCCACCATTGTCTTCAATGAATTGATATCTCACAACAGAACTGGTTGAACTCCACTGGTCACTGCATCTCACTAGAACTCCAGGAAATATCTCTTGTAGCTAGTCACTAGTGAGCAAATGATTATTATCAGAAAGGGCTTTTTGTGGAGAATTCAGTAATTTTATAGTCGAAATCATGAGTCACTTGAAGCTAGACCACCATGAAAAACCTGGAAGTACTGGACGGCCGTTTCTTCCTATTGTGGTACTCCTCAGTAGTGCGTATCCACGATCCCATCTCGCGTGGTTCGAACCCAGGATTATTGTATGTAGTACAAATCGTTGATAATGATTTCACTCACGTCAATGTAAACTGTTTGTAACAGATCAAAAGTATTAAAATATGATGATTTTATATTATTCTACAAATTTCGTTTTATCTAAATTTACAGTTATCGACTACTGATTAGTCTTTAATAATATGGTTATCTAGTCTTCATCAATCGAATTGACATGTACATCAAATAGTCTATGCAATTCGACATTTTATTACATCATTTAAGGACATTACAATAGGGTTCTAATTCAACTTGATGTTATGTTAATTTAATTATCTGTTTTTATTCAGTGATTCATTCATTTCGATTCAATACTTTTAAATTTTACCCGAAGTTTGTGCTGATGATGTCGTTCAGAAGGACGATGAATGATCCACAACCAAACCGTCCAGCTCAGACAACAAAACTCCATCAAAATCATTCACTTGAGCTACAAATCTTCTTCACTTTTAAAGTCTTCAAGAAATCGTCAACACATGATTGAAGCTTCATCTATCAACTCATTCAAAAGAAGGTTGCATCAACTGAGTGACCATCATGACCAGGAATAACACAAGCAATCTAACCTCCTATTCTTTCTAAACTAAACCTGAAAAAAAGACAAAATAAAATAACAGTAATCTTTCTCTTTCTTTCTTTTTTTCATATTTAACATGTCAGATTTTAATCAAAATTAATAATAATTAATTTGCCAATTAAAGCATGAAACAATATGGAGGGTGTGTGTGTGTGTTTTATTATTTTTGTTTATAAATATTTTATCGTTGAATAATCACACGGAAACAACAACGACAGCAACAACAACGACAACAGCGGTAGCAACAGCAACAACAACAACGGCAACAGCAACATCGTGAACAACACACAAAACAAAACCATATAATATAAATTGAAGAAAACAATAGTATGGAAGAAACAAATTGCCTACGTTTTAATTGATTATTTTTATCATTTATGATTTTCTTTCTCATTTTTTTTTCTTTTTTTCAACTGATATTTACTTTAGTTTTCTTTTTATTAGATTGAATATTTACATTAAAAATTTATTCATTTTTATGAATTTGTTAAAAACTATTATTTCAAGAAGGGGTTTTATGAAGATCTGAGTAATTTTATAGTTGAAATCATAAGTTCATTGAAGCTAGACTGCCATGAAAAAGCTGGAAGCATTGAACCGCCTAGTGGTTAAGTGCTTGCTTGCGAGACTGATAGGTCCTGGGTTCAAATATCGCGAGTCAGGATCATCGATGTGCACTACTGAGGAGTCCCATAATAGAACGAAATGACTGTTCAGTGCTTTCAGGTTTATCATGGTGGTCTAGTTTCAATTGACTCATCATTTCAGCTATATAAAATTACTAAAATCTCCACAAAACCACCTCATAATGATCATATGCTCACTAGTGACTGACTTCAAAAGATATTTCCTGGAAATCAAGTGAGAAGTAGTGACCAGTGGAGTCCAACCAGGTCTGTTGTGAGATATCAACTTACTAAGGATGATGTTGAATGGTTGCTCAATTTTATGGATTGGTTGAAGTTAGACATTAACACCGTTTGATGCAAACTCAGTGTTTTAGTGTTTAAGCGTTCACACGCGAGAATGATATATCCTAGTTTGGAATCTCGTGAGGTGGGATCGTGGATGCGCACTACTGAGGAGTCCTACAATAGGACGAAACAGCCGTCGAGTGCTTCCAGGTGTTCCATGGTGATCTAGCTTCATTTGACTCATTATTTCAACTACTATTCCAAGATTAAATCAAATAATTACAATTATTGGATAATATCAGAAAATTAACGAAAAATATGTTTTTTTTTTCTCTTGGTTTTTTGTAATAATTGGATATATATGAGTGGATGAAAAGCACTTTTGAGGGGGCAAAATGGCTGTCTATTGCTACTAGGTTTTCAATGGTGATCTAACACTGATCGATTCATGATCTTAATCAAAAACAATACTTTCTTTATCTCCACAATTCCATACTGATAATTCATATTATTTATTTGTATAGGTTATAAGTAATATTTCAGTTTTATGACTCAGAATCACTACACAAATCCATTATGTTTTGTTCATAATCATTCTGGTAGATATGGATTCATTGACTGAGGCTATCATTGTGATTATCGTAACTAATGCAGAAAATGATGTATGATATGGTTTAGAATCTGTTCCAATGAACTACATGTATCCACTATCTCTTCTCTTAGGTTTTGTGTCTTAAAATTATTACTTACTTGTTTATCCCATAGATTATTTTCTACTTTCATAGATATTATTACTGCTTCAATTGCTTATATACTTGCTTTGATCATTTCACTTCATCAGGCTGACTCGCTGTGACAACCAATGTACATATCTATCAGATTGTACACTGTCTACGACTGTTTAAATCGTAAGACCGTACTTAAGTTTTTTATTGAGATCATGGATCGACCGGTGTTAGACCACCACTGAAAACGTGGAAACACTGAATGGCCGTTTCGTCCTAGTATGGGACACCTCAGCAATGCGCTACATCTACACACATATAGCAATTGTCATAAAAAAAACCGAGAAGTGGTAGTGTTTATTGATTCAACATTATGTTAAGAAAATTATTTAAATACTGACGAATATTCATATAAAATATCGCATAGATTGTTGAGAATTAAAGTATTTTTATTGAAACCCGATTAACGTATTATGTAAAGTATTTTTTTAGTGGTACTTTTGATAACAATGACACATTCATATTGAAGTGGTTGAAAATGCTGTCTCAATGATTCTTAGTCATGTGACCATTTGAACAAGTGTCTATCATTCCACTTACACAGTGCAGAGAAGTTCCATATTAGTAACAAGTAATTGTTTATCCCCCACCTGATCTACCATGGTTACCTGGTTGAATTCTATCCAACCATCAATATATATATATATATATATATATATATATATATTCACTGTGTTAATAGTGGCACATGGACGAAGAGTTTTCGAATGCTTGGATAGAATTCAACCAGGTAACCATGGAAGATCAGGTGAGGGATAAACAATTGCTTGTTACTAATATGGAACTTCTCTGTACTGTGCACCTACAAATATCCACAGATATATACAGAATGGACTAGTGTCAATTTTAGATCGTTGAACTGATTAGCCTGAAGATTTTTCGTAATTAGATGAAGTCTAAATTACAAAAAAATCTCGTATATTATAGACAAACGAGTAATACAAACATCATGTTCATTCTTCATTATGAATATGGTTATGTTCTGGAATGATCTCACATTTTACCTGTTGAATAAAACACATAAATGTATCCACCTTTATGCATAACAACCAGTTCCGCACTATTATTTAATACAAGGCTATACAACCATGAAAGGATGACGGTATGTTTAGAATTTTCATATAAACTTTGCTATTATTTTCTTTAAAGGTATAACAAAAGAAACGTGTTAATGACTTTGTAATGTAATTAAATGCAGAGCAATATTACTTAATTACGCCTGTTACCCCTCATGAAGGAGCATAGGTCTCACTCCAGCATTTTTCATCTACTTTCCAATCCTTTCCAGTTCTTTACAGTTAACATTCTTCCTTTTCATATCTGCTTCTATTTCCCAACTTAATGTGTTCTTTGGCCTTCCACATTTACGCCTCCCATCAGGATTCCAAGTTAAGGATTGTCTCGTGATACAGTTTTGTGATTTCCTTAATGTATGTCCGATCCACTTCCAACGTCTTTTTTTAATTTCCTGTTCAGCTGTGAGCTGGTTTGTTCTCTCTCACAAAAGGCTGTTGCTGATAGTATCCGGTCAGTGAATGTTGAGTATTTTGAGTAAACAACTGTTTATAAATACTCGTACCTTCCTGATGATGGATGTAGTTGTTCTACACGTTTCAGCTCCGTACAGTACAACTGATTGTCTTGACGTTCGTATTGAAGATTCTCACTTTGAATTTAGTTGACAGTTGTTTTGAGTTCCATATGTTCTTCAATTGGTAGAATGCTGTCATTGATTTGCCAATCCTCACCTTTACATCTGCATCCGATCCTCGTTGTTTATCAATGATGCTTCTCAGTTACGTGAATGTTTCCACCTTTTACAGAGTTTCGCCATCAAGTGTGATTGTGTTGGTGTTCTCTGTGTTGTATTTGCGGATCTTGCTTTTTCCTTTGTATGTTGAACAATATCGTAACATGAAACAATGTGATATGCATTAAAGAAATTATTTAATTTAAACTTCTTAAAAATCTTTATTTAAACAAAAAGTCTAACAAGATATAGATTAAGTTAGATGATTTTATCCAGAAAATATACTAGGTGATTTGACAACGTAATATCTTCTGATGATGCGCACACTAAGCTGGATGGTTTAGTCATGAAAGGTTCATTGTCTTTCCAGACGGCATCATGAGGATATATTTCTCTGGAGTTGATGCAAATGATATATATATATATATATATATATATATATATATATATATATATATTCTAATGAGAAAAAGGCATTAAGCAGAATTATAGCTGATATCAGATAGTAGTAATGAAGAATACGAAAACAGGTAAAATAGGTCATAAATTAACAGTTACATGATCATAAATATCCCAAACGTTTAATTATTTAACAGCTTACTTGTTAGTTAGTTCGAAGTAGGTGGAAGAAACTGTGTCTTATGCTAATTGACGCTCATCAGTGAGATGCAGCCCGTAGTCATAAGAGAACTGATGCTAAATGAGAGAATCGAACCCGTGTCACTCAGTATCATTGCCTTAGATGTTCTCACTGAGGTGAGCGCAGCAACACTAAATGTTCAAAACATTTAATCAATAACTTATGTATAAGAGATGACTATGAAATATGTTATATCGTAACAAAGACTAAACTGTGGGTAACGTTTTGGAACTAATTATAAACTGTTATTATCTATGTATTCTCATTGAACAATCGTTACGTAACTAGATCATATATATTTATATTCCTTTTACTATAAGCTTATTTATTTGACCTATTGACTATTATTATACGACTTACTATTCTTAAGATATTCTCAATTTATAGAGTTGAGATCATGAGTCAATTGAAGCTAGACCACCATGGAAAACCTGGAAGCACTGGATGACCGTTTCGTCCTATTATGGAACTCCTCAGCAGTGCTCATCCACGAACCCACTCCCGCAGGATTCGAACCCAGGACCTACCAGTTTCGAGTCGAAGCCCTTAACCGATAGATCGATAGACCATACCGGTCAATATGTCATTGATATGGCATCATTTTAGAGCACACTTGTCATGATTATATATACGACTATTTTACCATTTTATTTATTGAGAATCAATACATTTTATTAAACAACAATTCAGTCCAATCAAATTGTACTGTCGGTAACTAACATAAATCCATGAAATCTTATAAATTCGTATTATATACTACTTTAATTATTTTTGTTATTAATTTGAGATGGTGGAGAAGATTTGTTGCTCAGGTGAGTGATTTTGATGGAGTTTTGTCCTCTGAACTGGATGGTTTGGTCGTGGAGCTTTCATCCTCCTTCTGAACGACATCATCAGCACAAAACTTCGGGTAGAAGTTAACTTTATTCAACCTGACAAATGACAGGAACAATAATTATGCTCTTTCATATCCACTAACTTGAAAAACACGTCTGTTTCCATGTAATTTAAGTGTAGAAACTGGAACAAATTAGCAGAAATATCATACATCTTACTTTTTATTCCCATGCGTTTATTGACTCAACATTCCTAACTCGTAAAAGACAAACAAACAGTATTGTTATATATTTAAACTGCCTGTAGCAAAATTAGGCACAAGATTGTAAATGAGAAAAAAAGATTCCCAATCGCTGATATTGTCACATACGGTAGGATTTTTCGGTTTATACTTCACCAGATTGATTTGTGATGCATCACTATAACTTTTTAATTTTGTTACGATTTTCGATGATTTACCACCACAATTTAATCCATTCTGACAAATATCTTCAAAAATTAAATAGATTATTTAAAGATTCTTATTAAACCAGTTGAATTATTTCATATAGAAATATTCATACAATATACACTATTACACACAAAATACTCAACATTCACTGACCGGATACTATCAGAAACAGCCTTTTATGGGAGAGGACATACCAGCTTCTAGCTGAAAAACAGATTAGGAAAAGACGTTGGAAGTGGATAGGACATACATTAAGGAAATCACCAAACTGCATCACGACTCAATCCCTAACTTGAAATCCGGAAGAGGAAGCGGAAAATAAGGAGACCAAAGAACACAATACGTTGGAAAATAGAAGCAAATATGAAAACGGTGAATATTTACTGGAAAGGATTGGAGAGTGGATGGAGAGTTCTGGTATTTGGTCTATATTGCTTCACGAGGGGTAACAGGCGTAAGTGAGTAAGTAGGTATTACACTATCCCAAATAATTACTCTTTATATATATATTTATATGTTTCTTCAATTTTCCATTGAAACGATACAAAAAAACTAACAAATAAACATATTTAGACATTTCACTGCCTCAGTCTGGGCACCCGGTCACTATCACAATGACTTGTGTGGAACATATATATTCAGTCCCCCCTTTCTACTAATATTTATATATTCAAATAATTATTATAAAAAAATTTCACTGTTGAATTCATTAACAAAAAAAATCATATTTTCATAGTATCTTTTCATAGCTTCAATTGACTCATGCTTTCTGCTATGAAAAATACTATATCTCCACAAAACCACTTCTGATAATTAATATAATCATATTCACACTAGTGATTTCGAGAAGTATAACTAGGAGCTCTAGTGAGAAGCAGTGACCAGTGGAGTTCAAAACCACGTCTGTTGTGAGATAGGAACTCATTAAAGACAATTGGTGAATGGTTGCTCAACTTCGTGGATCAGTTGAAGTTAGACATTAACACCGTTGTGTTATATCTAGAGCCTTGATTCTTAATATGCCGCGAACTACTTGACTACTTGAACGATAGAACCCGCAACGTCGCAAAGAGAGAAGACAAAGACTGGTAAGCAGGAAGTTTATTGCCCCGAACAATGTCAAAATATAGCACAGAAATCTCGTGTATTTATAGTTATTGGCTGAAAATAAATTATCATTTAGGTCAACCAATAAGCACATAGGTATCAAACTAATCCATCCAATGGAGAAACTCCACGCTGGCATTTCTAGAACATTCCCCTAGCCGTGATTGGATGGAATGTCTGCGGCTCTTCCTGGGCTTCTTAGTGTTTTCTAGAGTCAACCGACGGGCCGTCCTTACAGTTGGATGCCAGCTCAGTGGTCTATCGGTTAACGGATTCGGCTCGAGACTGGTCGGTCCTGGGTTCGAATCTCGCGAGAGCGGGTTCGTGGAAGCGCACTGTTAAGGAGTCCCATAATAGGACGAAACGGCCGTCCAGTGTTTCCAGGTTTTCCATGGTGGTCTAGCTTCAATTGACTCATGCTTTCTACTATGACAAATACTAAATCTCCACAAAACCCCTTCTGATAATTAAAAAAAATTAACATTAATCATTTCTAAGGGGGTTGTTTGTGGAGATTTCTAGAAATTTTTTATATAAATAGTTGAAATCATGAGTGAATTGAAGCTACACCACCATGAAAAACCTGGAAGCACTAGACGACCGTTACATCCTATTATGGGACTCCTCAGTGGCAGTGCGCATCCACGATCCCATCCATGATTTTAATGAAAATAAATTTAGCTGAAAGTATCTAGTTACTAGTTCATTCGATTGATTAATTGATCCATGTTATTGAATACCATTTACATAGTTTATTGTTTTTCATATTTCCCCCCCCCTTTAAAAATTACAATGTATCTTATTATCAATAAAGTTATTGTTACAATAATAAGAATTTCAATGTTTTTCCTTAATGTTTTTTTCTATATTGTTGATAAATATAAAACAAAATAATAACAAGGGGGGGGAGAACTATCATCAACATTTACTAAAGGTTATTTTCATTTTGAATCATTTTGGTCTAACATTTATTTATCAGATTATTTTAGTAGTATGTGATAGATACTAGTATTGTAGTGTGCGTTGCTTATATCCATATAAGTAATATATGATGATGGTCAGGTATGGAATATAGTTCAGTAGAAGATCGATAAGGGAAGAACGGGAATGGAATGCAATTGGTATAAAAATGTATAAACAATAATAATCAGAGACTATGGATGGATATTTACAGAAGATTGAGACAATTAATTGTTATTTTGCAAATTAACTGTTTACTGTATGGTTTTATATAGATAAGATGATGAGTCAATTAAAGCTAGACCACCATCGAAAACCTATTGTGGGACTTCTCAGCAGTGAACATCTACGATCTTGCCTCGCGAAATTCTAACCCAGGACCTATCATTCTCGTGCCAGAGCACTTAACATCTAGACCACTGAGCCGGCATCAAGTGTTGTTAATGTCTAACATTAACCAATCCACGAAAATGTGCGACCAACTTCCATTGTACTGAGGTATATATATATATATACTGTATGGTTGTCAGAATTTAGTGAGATATTCTGTATTTTTGTGCTTAGATACTCGTCTCCTTGTTCATTACAGTATGACATTATATATTGGTACTGTGTTTTTCCATTTTGGAGGTTAAAAATTGAAGTAGTGAATATACTTACCACTATAAATCTTTTCATAGATACTATTTTTAGATCAATAAAATGTTAAACAGTATATTTTGATTTCTTTGATGATGTGTCGCTATTGTTGACATTTATATAGTATGAATCAAATAAATAAACTAATAACCCACAGTCTGCTTAAACATTTGGGCTACTTGTTCCTGTCATCTAGATATTTTAACAACTTATCTAATTTTGTGGAGATTTAATATTTTCTTAATTGACAGCATGAGTCAATTGAAGCTAGACCACCATGGAAAACTTGAAAGCAATGGATAGCCGTTTCGTCCTATTGTGGAACTCCGTGGCAGTGTGCATCCACGATCTCGCCTCGCGAAATTCTAACCCAGGACCTATCATTCTCGTGCCAGAGCACTTAACATCTAGACCACTGAGCCAACATCCGATGGTTTTAATGTCTAACTTCAACCAATCCACAAAGTTGAGCAACCGTACACCAATTGTCTTCATTGAGTCTCTATCTCACAACAGATGTGGTTTGTACTCCATTGGTCACAGCTTCTCACTAGAACTCCAGGACATGTATCTTGAAGTCAGTCACTAGTGATCATATCTAATTTTGTTTGTTTTAATACATCATTATGGCTATTAATAACACAATATATTAAAGTGCGTTTTGTGTACGATGTAAAACCTTTCTCTGTAAGGGTTACAAATAGCCTAATCAGAGATATCGTTGTTGCTGATAGGCAATATGCATCAAAAACAATCCACATTATTTAGATGTCGATTTACTGGACTGCTAACTCCTAACTGGCGATCATTCAACATTTATCATCGGGATCGATGAAGAAGTAGGCCCTGGGTTCGAATCTGGCGAGGCGGGGTCGTGGATACGCACTGCTGAGGAATCCCACAATAGAACGAAACGGCCGTTCAGTGCTTCCAGGTTTTCCCTGGTGATCTAGCTTCAATTGTCTCATAATCTCAACTATGAAAATACAAAATCTCCACAAAAACCCCTCTAATAATAATAGATAAATAAGTAAAAAAAATGTCCAGTTTTTTATAGCTTTGGCTCAGTTGATATCAATGAATGATGTAAACCAATTTTAACTAAGTTCCATAAACTTTTGAACTGAGTTAAAGGATTTTACTGACGAATAGAATATGTTTGTCACAGAATATAAAGTTCCTAATTCTAGTTTGAGTATTTAATATCATTTAGTAATGACACTAAATTAGGTTGAAGCGTGGAGAAAATGGTGCAGTTAACTTTCTAAATAACAAGATTTCTTAGATAGTTTATATAAATTGAACGAATAAATGAGGACGTTTGATGATATACAGCTGATTTAAAATCTCACCATAAATTAATAAGAACCATTATGCAATGTTCCTATTCTAGGTGGCTTTACAACTCAATGATTTGTGATTTGATTCCAATGGAAAGTGACAGATTATACTGTCTAGCCCTTTTGTGTTTTCCGACAACTGGCATACAGTGTAGTATCAGTTTATATGTTAAGCCCATATACTTTATTCTAGTTGCTGGCCAAGCCAATTCGCCTATCCATTATGAGTCATATTTTGATCTTGTTAATCATTTGCTTATTAACATTGACTATACTTTTATATGAGCATATATGTGCACACTTCGCATCCTATTCATCATATGTCTGTCATTCACTTTTGCCTGATTATAAATATTGAGTAATGCTTGCTCATATCGAGTTGGCTTCCCAGCCATCTCCAGTACGCATTATCTTTCGCTTCACTCTCGAGTTGGCTTCCCAGCCTATCTCCATTGCGCATGATCTTTCACTTCTTTCGCTTTTATTCGCTTCATCACTCTGATTCTCTGGCCAGATCAATGACTGTGGAAAATATATGTATCCTAATTCCATTCTCGTATTTGACTTATTTAACTCCGTTATTCACTAACCCGGATAAAGTCATTTATTATATACGAGTATAGACGAAATAACATTCACGCCACAACAACAGTATAATTTTACTCACTCATTTGAAATCTATCTATCTATCTATGTTTGTGTGGAGAGGAACTAGTTACATTTTATACACTATCAACATCATTTTTAAAACAAACTATTTGTGTGATTGTAAGCAAAGATGGATAATGGCTAGCAGTGAAATCCACGACGCACACCACTTCTTCCTATTTGGGACTTGTTAGCTGGATTCGCCTGCATCTCAGAGTTGATGTTCACTCTGAAACTCGAACCCAGTAGCTTTCGCTTCAAACGCTATCGCGTTATCCACTCGAATGCTTACCATGTTTGTGAATTAAGGCTATATCAAGGCAATACACACAGTATGCACATATGCCAATTAGAGACTGTCCAGTTTCAGTCCTAAAACATCAATGGGAAGATTCAAACAAACAATACTAAATGGGATTATTTGTGTGATTGTTTTTAATTTTTGTTTCCTTACAATATTTATAGTTGATTTCACTATTTGATGCGTTTGAAATATCAATGTGATATGGTATCTTGATATTGGTTGAATTCTGTCTCTCTTGTTTGAATGATACCAGAACGTTTTTATCTAGTATGTTTGTCTGATCTGTTTGTTCTACAATACTTCATGCTTGGATTGATTTTTTTTACACTGTTGATAAAAAATAGGTGGATCCGTTGCTTACGGATCAGGATGATGTCCGAATTCATTCTAGATGATTGATCATTAAAGTCAAATTCAGTAGGGATTTAGTCTAATAGTAATAAGTGTGAAGTTACTATTGCTTGCTCATATCGAACAAAATAAATTGAATGATTTTGATTCAGACATATTTTTTTTGTAAAATCTTCAAAGAGATTGATGAGTTTCACAGTTTATTCCATGAACTGACCTTAGCTAGACAATCATTTAAAACTAGGAAGCAGTGAACAGCTGTAAGATTTTTTGTTCGTACATTACAGGAATGATCAGTGTTCAGGGAATAAGTGGACAAGTTAACATTTAAGTAATCAGTCAAATTTGTAATCACTTGGAAGAGAAAAAAACGTTATCTTCTTAATAATTGAGGATGGTAGATTACTTGTAATCACTAAATGTAAGTAATCAAAATATAACCATGTAATTAAATAAACAATAATTTAGATTTGACGTATGAAATTAAGCAACCATAAGTTGTTTTTAAAACTACATTTCTTTTTTTGTCGAGATCATGAATCGATTGATGTTCAGCTATCACTGAAAATTTGGAAGCACTGGACGGCCATTTCATCTTAGTATGAAACTCCTCAACAGTGCACACCCACGATCAACGCCGGGGGGAATCAAACACAGAACCTCGCTCGCGAATGCCTAATTTCTAGACCACTGAGCCGGTATCCTACGGTGTTAATGTATAGCTTCAACTAAGCCATGAAATTGTGCGACCATCTTCCATTGTACTGAGGTAGATACTTGTCTCTATCTGAAATGAATTAGCTCCACTGGTCACGGCTTCTTTACAAGATAGAACATCTTGAGGAAATTCAATTTGTTGTGTTATGATAAAAGTAGTCTAAATCTCCTTAATCTGATTTAGGTCATATGAATATGTGTGGTGCATCCTATTTTTATCTGTCGACATAAATAGCATGTAACACCATTCAAATGTGGAATGTCTGGCAGCACAAGGTTGAAAAGATCGAAATGAAGAGGAAAGGATTGTAAACAGATAGTAATTGTAATAGCAATGAAGGGTCGAGAAAGTTTGCAACAATTTTTCAAAGATTTGCAATTGATGTATTTGAAGTATGGATTTCATTTTTTATAAAAGAACTCTGTAATTTTGTATTAAACAATAAATTGGTTTTCCTTATTTAAGTCTCTGTTCACTACACTATAGTCTGGTATAATGAAATCACTGAATTAATTTTCCCAATCATTATCATTAACACAGTTCTACTGTACGGAGCTGAAACGTGAAGAACTATTACATCCATCGTCAAGAAGGTACAAGTATTTATAAACGGTTATTTACGCAAAATAATCAACGTTCACTGACCGGATACTATCAGCAACAGCCTTTTACGGGAGAGCCAAACCAGCTTTTAGCTGAAGAGGAAATTACGAAAAGACGTTGACAGTGAATTGGACATACATTAAGGAAATCACCAAACTGCATCACGAGGCAAGTGCTAACTTGGAATCCGGAAGAGGAAGCGGAAAAGTGGAAGGCCAAAGATTGCATTACGCCGGGAAATAGAAGCAGATATGAAAAGCATGAATGTTAAATGGAAAGAACCGTAAAAGATTGGAGATGAGAGAGTTTTAGTGGTCGGCGTATGCTCTTCGACTAGGGGTAACAGACGTAGGTAAGTAAGTATTTATTATTAACACAGATTAAAGTACTGTACTTTGACAGCTGTGAAGTCACATATATCTTTGAAGTAGAATCATTAAGCTTTTCTTTACAAATAAATTAGAGTATAACTAGTATTCTCAAACTGTTACAGACCACCATCGAAAACCTGGAAGCACTGGAAGGCCGTTTCGTCCCATTGTGGAATTCCTCAGCAGTGCGCATCCACGACCTTGCCTCGCGAGATTCGAACTCAAGACCCACCAGTCTCGCTCCAGAGCACTTAACCTCTAGAACACTGAGCCGGTATCGGATGGTGTTTATGTCTATAATTTTAAATATCATGAAATACAAATAATAATGTTTTTTATGAGAATGGGCAGATTGTTGCTAACTATATAAAAGGCCACATTTTAATCAGTTATTGTGAAAAGAAGCGAGTATTGAAGTTTGACCACGTAGCAAGTGAAGTATTCACTCACTAATGGTTGTCTAACGTCGTGAATCAGTTGAAGATCGCAGCGCAAATCAATGGATGCCAAATCGGTGGTCTGAAAGTTAGTTGTTCTCTGACAAGCTCGAAAGTTGAATGTTTAATTTCTGACAATGTAGTGAATATATACTAGTAATGAGTCCCATACTGTGATGAAATAACTATTAAGTGTCTACAGCTAGTCTAATGATATGAAACTGGTACATATTTATTGAAATGTAATGCAATAGAAGGTGCACATATTCAACATTGTCTTTTTGTGAAACTATACTGTTAAGTTGTAAACAAAGATGGATAGTGGCTAGCAGTGGAATCCAGGACGCGCGCCACTTCATCAGCTGGATGTACCTGCATCTGAGTTGATGTTCACTCTGGGACTCGAACCCATTACCGTTCGTTTCAAACGCCATCGCGTTATCCACTCAGTTACTGAGTCCTGATAGCCAATTGTTTGTGCCATGTGGTGAAGTTTAAAGTCACTTAGTATTACTTGTTTGAATCTTCCCGTTGATGTTTAGGACGAAACGCGAGTCCTGGTTTCCATTGCTAGCCACTATCCATCTTTGCTTACAATGCTTGTGAATTTAGGCTATATCGAGGCAATACGCACAGTATGCACATATGCCAAATAGATACTGACCAGTTTCAGTCCTAAAACATCAATGGGAAGATTCAAACAAGTAATATTAAGTGACTTTATATTATTAAATATTTTCTTTTTCAAATACAATGAATCTAATAGTTCAATGAACAACCTATGTATAAATCTATTCATATATATTTGCTAACTATTCAAACTTTCAAAGACTCCACTTAATAACCTTGACTACTAACCATTATTCAAATAGGTTCAAGGAATCTTTTTTAATTTAGAGCACTCAAAAATTTTATTTTTTTATTTTTCATTTTTTAAAAATTTTTTTGCTGAATAGTAAATTTAATTCTCGTCTCATAATCACAAATATTCATTGTATTTTCAATTATTATTATTATTATTATTATTATTATTATTATTATTATTTCTGTGTTCACTGATCATCTGTCAACCATGTTACTGTGGAAAAAAACGAACTAATCGTTCGATTTTTGTGTGTGTGTTAAAACAATATTTTAATAGTTGAGATCATGAATCAATTGAAGCTAGACCACTATGGAAGACCTGGAAGCACTGGACGGCTGTTTCGTCCTATTATCGGACTTCATGATTTCAACTAACAAAATTATTATGATATCCATAAAACTCCGTTTGATTAAAACAATATTTGATCTTTTAAAAATAAAATACCAGTAATTAGATTGATCATTTTGATGAAGTTTTGTTCATTGAACTGGATCAAAATGATCCATTTGAACTAAACTTATCATTTTTGTTTTAACTCATAAATTAATTTAAAAAATTGTAATGTGAAATATTATTTATTATGGAAATGTTGAATGTATTTAATTAGAATCAGTAAGTCAGTAAGTCACAATGTAGAACTTCGTACGTACGTACATCAGTTCGTGTTGCCATACCACACTAGCACAGAGATTTAATTTAAATTATATATATATATATATATATATATATATATATATATATATGAGCGAACAATATGGTTTACAACTAGTTTTATTTATTTAAACACATAAATATTGGTACAAAACGGCACAGATATATATGCGCCACACAAATCTTATTTGGTTTATATGAGAGCTGTAATACTGCCCTGGTGCCCAAACTGAACCAGGTGGTTTCCTTAGGGGGGGACACTCAGAGCCTTTGACCTAAAGATCTGATCCACAAGGCAGTGGAGCATCGTAAGGAGATGCAGTACCATGGTAGCCGGTGACCAACGATTGGTTCATACGCCATTTGATCCCTCAGGATCCTGGAGCGCATGTGTACCATTGGTTTGGAATCAGGTTTTTTTTCAACTCCCCTAGGTGGACTCGCCTTGTCCAACCAACCCGGTTAAAGCGCCGGACATTCGCTTTTCGTCCTCTCAATTTTGTAAACAACACCCCCGCCAGGAGAAGGCAGTGAGTAGGACTTTTTGGAAGAGGCTATATACGCGTGGCCATGTGAGAGCATTAGGAGAGGGAGAGCTGACTCTTCCCACTTTCGGCTGTACCAGGGCATTTTCGGGCTTACAACTAGATTGCCATCTAGTTTACAGTAGTATTTGTAATCGAATATACAAAAATATAAAAAAATTATCAAATTAATTTATGAGTCAATTATCATAATGAAATAGACTAGATAACTGAACAATTTAGGTACAGTGTATAAATTGATGATACGTAGACAAGTGTAACTCCGCCTGTAGCTCTTCTAGAGTTACTGCCGGTCCCAAGCCCGGGTAAAGGAGGAGGGTTATGCATGGGGTTAGCGACCCCATCCCGTAGAAAAGCTAACTCGCTAAAAAAACGCTAACCAGAAAAAATAATTCAAACCAATTAAACTCTGCCCTGGGAGTTGAAGGAATAATGACGTCTCATGATGAAAGCCGAAATTCTTCGGAAGTCACGAGACCGATGCACCTTCTAACAACCAGAGCAACACTCTTTATAGGTACATTCAACGTCCGGACAATGTGGGAGACAGGAAAGACCAGCCAAATAGCAATGGAAATGAGGAGATACAACTTGGCAGTACTCGGAATCAGCGAAATCCATTGGACACAAACTGGACAACAAAGGCTAGGTACAGGAGAGATGCTGCTGTACTCCGGTCACGAAGGGGAAAATGCTCCACACACTCAGGGAGTTGCTCTAATGCTGTCCAAAGAAGCAAGAAATGCACTTGTGGGATGAGAATCTCATGGACCCAGGATAATCAAAGCATCATTCAGAACAAAGAAGCAAGGGATCACAATGAGCGTTATCCAATGTTATGCACCCACCAATGATAGCAACGACGATGATAAAGACCAGTTCTATGAAAGGCTGCAATCAATTATAGAGCAGTACTCACGAAAGGACCTGACCGTCCTGATGGGAGATCTAAATGCTAAAGTTGGAGTGGACAACACAGGATATGAAGATATAATTGGACGACATGGACTAGGAGAAAGAAATGAAAATAGGGAGAGACTTGCAAACCTATGTGCTTTCAACAAATTGGTTATAGGCGGCACAATATTCCCACACAAACGCATACACAAAGCTACATGGATCTCACCGGACCACACCACAGAGAACCAGATAGATCACATCTGTATCAACAAAAAATTCCGAAGATCAATGGAAGATGTGAGAATCCGGAGAGGAGCTGACATAGCTTCAGATCACCACCTGGTTGTGGCCAAGATG
Organism: Schistosoma rodhaini; assembly: GCA_944470415.2. Classification (NCBI taxonomy): domain Eukaryota; kingdom Metazoa; phylum Platyhelminthes; class Trematoda; order Strigeidida; family Schistosomatidae; genus Schistosoma; species Schistosoma rodhaini. The sequence continues at coordinate 40,412,404 of OX104037.1, forward strand.
AGACTGAAGCTAAAGAAATACTGGACAACTGGACAAACGGCACTACAAAGGTTCAATACAGCCTTCCTTCGAGATACTGACAAGCTCCATGAATTCAAGATAACTCTCAACAACAGGTTTCAGGCTCTACAAGATCTACTGAATGAACAAGAAACTACTTTGGAGGACAACTGGAAAGGGATAAAAGAAGCCCTAACTTCAACGTGTCAGGAGGTTCTTGATCCTAAGAAGCATCATCACAAGGAATGGATCTCTATGTGAATCCTGGACAAAATTCAAGAAAGGAAGAACAAGAAACTAGCAATTAACAACAGCCGAACACGAGCAGAGAAAGTCAAAGCACAAGCAGACTACGCAGAAGCAAACAAGCAAGTGAAGAAAAACATTAAAGCCGACAAGCAGAAATACATGGGTGAACTAGCAACGACGGCGGAAAAAGCTGCAAGAGAAGGGAATATGAAACAACTGTATGATACAACGAAGAAATTGGCAGGAAGATATAGCAAACCAGAGAGATCAGTCAAGGACAAAGAAGGAAAGACAATCACTGAGATTCAAGAACAGAGGAAAAGATGGGCAGAATACTTCGAGGAACTGCTGAATAGACCAGCCCCATTGAATCCACCGAACATCGAAGCAGCCCACGCTGACCTTCCAAAAGATGTCACTCCACCAACGATCGAAGAAGTCAAGATGGCCATCAGACAAATCAAAGGTGGGAAGGCGGCAGGACCTGACAATATACCAGCAGAAGCACTGAAGTCAGACATTGAAATAACTGCAAACATGCTTCACCTTCTATTCAAAAAGATTTGGGAAGAGGAACAAGTGCCAACGGAATGGAAAGAAGGATATCTCGTCAGGATACCAAAGAAAGGAGATCTGAGCCTATGTGAGAACTACAGAGGTATCAGTTTGTTATCAGTACCAGGAAAAGTTTTCAACAGAGTGCTGCTGAATCGGATGAAAGACGCAGTAGACGCCGAACTTAGGGATCATCAGGCTGGATTCCGTAAGGATCGGTCGTGCACAGACCAGATTGCGACACTACGGATCATCGTTGAACAATCAGTTGAGTGGAACTCATCACTATACGTCAACTTCATCGACTATGAGAAGGCGTTTGACAGCGTGGATAGGAGAACATTGTGGAAACTTCTTCGACACTATGGAGTTCCTGAAAAGATTGTCAACATTATCCAAAACTCATACGATGGATTACAGTGCAAAGTGGTGCATGGAGGACAGCTGACAGATGCATTTCCAGTAAGGACCGGAGTCAGACAAGGCTGTCTACTCTCCCCATTTCTCTTCCTTCTAGTGATTGACTGGATTATGAAGAATTCGACATCTGAAGGGAAATACGGAATACAATGGACTTCTCAGAATCAATTAGACAATTTGGACTTCGCAGATGACCTAGCCCTCCTCTCTCATACACACGACCAAATGCAGATGAAGACAGCAAATGTAGCAGCAGCCTCCGCATCGATAGGCCTCCACATTCACAAAGGAAAAAGCAAGATTCTCAAATGCAACACGGAGAACACCAACCCAATCACACTTGACGGCAAAGCTCTGGAAGAGGTGGAAACATTCAAGTACCTGGGGAGCATCGTTGATAAACAAGGAGGATCTGATGCAGATGTAAAGGCGAGGATTGGCAAAGCAAGGGCAGCATTTCTACAATTGCAGAACATATGGAACTCAAAACAACTCTCAACTAATTTCAAGGTCAGAATCTTTAACACGAACGTCAAGACAGTCCTACTGTATGGAGCTGAAACGTGGAGAACTACTACATCCATCATCAGGAAGGTACAAGTATTTATAAACAGTTGTCTACGCAAAATACTCAACATCCACTGACCGGATACTATCAGCAACAGCGTTTTATGGGAGAGGACAAACCAGCTTCCAGCTGAAGAGGAAATAAGGAAAAGACGTTGGAAGTGGATCGGACATACATTAAGGAAATCACCAATGTGCATCACGACTCAATCCCTTACTTGGAATCCGGAAGGGAAGCGGAAAAGTGGAAGGCCAAAGAACACATTACGCCGGGAAATAGAAGCCGATATGAAAAGGCTGAATAGTAAAGGGAAGGCTCAGGACAGAGTTGGATGGAGAATGCTGGTGAGCGGCCTATGCTCCTCCACATGGGGTAACAGGCGTAAGTAAGTAAGTAAGTAAGTAAGACGAGTGTACTAGAAATGGTAAGAAAAATAAAGTAACAAAAGTTCCTATCTATAGGAAATCGGGAAAACTTCGATAAATTGACCTTAAAATTTCGATAGTGTAATAAGAAGACGAAGATTATCAAAACTATGTTTCGAGATATTAGCGCAATGCATTTCGAAAAGAAAATGGTAGTGTGAAAACAATCACTCTGGATAATAAGCTAATATCACCAGGGTAGGTTTATGGTGAGAACAAACTGTTTTTGAATACACAAAGGTAGTTTGAATTTTCATACGCTTTTTTTACACTTTTATACAACACCACAAAAGTCAAGTTAAGATCAATCTAATGGGCTGTTTCAATGATATGTTTGGCAATAGAGGATGATGGATGTTTAAAATAACAATTAGAAAAACAATTAAACAATTAAACTATACAATAATGAATGACAGTCAAAAAAGTGAAGACTATGGACGGAAGAAGAAGAAGGACGATAAAAAAGTACAGGACTTGAAAGGAAAAATAGTAAAATCCCATCGTTTTATTCAGTTTGTGAAGACAAAAATGTCACGAATTTCATCTGAACACATAAAGTAAGGTTGTGCAGTTGGATCGTTATTGCCAGTTAATCAATCAATAAATAGCTTAGATATTTATTAGCTTTTCCTTTCTAATCACTATAGATATTCTTCAATACTATTTTCTTTTGTAAGATAGACAGTTGTCTACTTTATTTATTGTATATCATCCTATATGATTTCTGAAATTATTACATAATCAGAAGGGGTTTTGTGGAGATTTCAGTATTTTCATAGTTGAAATCATGAGTCAATTGAAGCTAGATCACCATGGAAAATCTGGAAGGACTGGTCTAGCTCCAATTGACTCATGATTTCAACAATGGGATTACTGAAATCTCCACAAAACCCCCTCTGATCTATAACCATATGCTCACTAATGTCTGACATCAAGATACATGTCCTGGAGTTCTAGTGGGGAGCAGTGACCAGTGGAGTTCAAAACAGGTCTGTTGTGAGATATCAACTCACTGAAGACAATTAGCCAACGGTTGCTCAACTTCGTGGATTGGTTGAAGTTAGACAGTAACACCGTTGGACGCCGGATCAGTGGTCTAGATGTTAAGTGTTCTGGTGCGAGACTGATAAGTCCTGGGTTGGAATCTCGCGAGGTGAGATCGTGGATTCGCACTGCTGAGGAATTCCATATTGGGACGAAACGGCCGTCCGGTGCTTCCAGGTTTTCCATGGTGGTCTAGCTTCAATTGACTCATGATTTAAATTATTACATAATCTTATTTCTTCGCAGCTTTATATCATGTTATGAAATGATATAACACCTATTTATCCAATTCTGAAAAACTTTGGTTAACCATGATTATTTCGAAATAATGCTTTTCTATAGACAAATAAATACGGATGATTGTTGAACAATCATTTGAATGGAATTGGTCGCCATATATATCAACTTCTCTGACTGTGAGAAAGAATTCGACAGTGTGGATAGGAAAAATTATGGAACCTACTTCGACATTATGGTATACGTGAGAAGATCATCAGTGTCATACGGAATTCATACGATTGAGTACTCTGTAAAGTTGTGCGTGGAGGACAGCTGACAGATAAATTCCAAGTGAAGACCGGTGTCAGACAAAGCTGCTTATTCTAATCCTTTCTTTTTCTTCTGGTGGTTATCTGGATCAAGAAGACCTCTAAATCTCAGAGGATGCATGAAATACAACGAGAAGCTTGGATGCGACTGTAGAATTTGAATTCTATAGATAACCTAACTCTTCTACTATCCAATACACAATAACAAATGTAGGTTAAGACAGTCAATGTAACAGAAGCCTATTCAGCAGTAGGCCTCAAGATGAATGTCCTTCAACACTTTATTTATCAAAGAATCTCCAATGGTACAAGGTTTATGGAATTTCAAAAGTGTTTAGGTGTTGTTCTTACTTTTAAAATAAGAGGTTAATGTTCACTGGTAAACCAATTTATTGTTCAATGAAAAACCAAACAATGGCTTTGTAAAATATGAAAAATCATACATTAAATACATCATTCTCACGTCTTCTTTGAATTATCCTTTACCGATTCCTTTACTTTTTTATTCAGTTCTGTTTTCAAAGTAATAAGTTTATGTCAAAGCTGTCAAACATTTGAATTCCTTCAGACTTTGTACATAGAGTTTTTAAACAGAGTTACAAATATTCACTTGGTGCAGTCCTAAATAACGATAAGAAGATACAAGTAAACAACACCAAGTGAATATAACTTCACCCCATTGCACAAGCAGGTGGCTATCAGGACTCAGTAGCTAAGTTAATAACACGATGGCGTTTGAAGCTAACGGTAGTGAGTTCGCGTCCCAGAGTGAACATCAACACTGAGATGCAGGTACATCGGTCTGTAGAGTCCCAAATAGGACGAAACGTGCGTCGTGGATTCCACTGCTAGCCACTATCCATCATTCCTTATAGAGTTACAGATAATTTTAAAAATATTTACAATCACCTACTTATTTAAACAAACTTATGTAAACAACAAAACACTTAGAATATGTTGGTTTCATCCCATTTCACGTCTTCATCAGATGAAAACAAGTAGAATGTTATAATGAATTACTTGATTATCAAAACAGTTTTATATTATTCAACTCATATTGTTAAAATTGATGTTCGAAACCAGATCGCAAACTATCAGAACAGCAAAAAACAAAACAGTATATGATATTAAATACTGTTGTTAAGATTAATGGGTATGGTGATGTAAAATCAACAAAAAAGGAATCAGAAGGCGTTTTGTGGAGATTTAGTATTTTCATAGTTGAGATTATGAATCAATTGAAGTTAGAGCACGAGGGAAAACTTGAAAGCACTGGACGGCCATTTCGTTCTAATGTGGGACTCCTCAGCAGTGCGCATCCACGACTGAAAACAATTGGTGAACGGTCTCTCAACTTCGTGGATTAGTTGGAGTTAGACATAAACATCATCGGATGCCGGCTCAGTGGTCTAGAGGTTAAGTACTCTGGAGCGAGACTGGTAGATCCTGGGTTGGAATCTCGTGAGTAGAGGTCGTGGATGAGCACTGCTGAGGAGTCACGCAATAGGACGAAACGGTCGTCCAGTGCTTCCAGATTTTCTTTGGTGCTCAAGCTTCAATTGACTCATTATTTCAACTATGAAAAAGGGGATCGTTTCACATGGTTACATACTTGTATACATAAAATCTTTAGATGAATTGTAGATAGAATAAAAAATTGAAGTCACACTTGAATTAAACATAACAATATCAAAAATATAGCTCCTGTTGTTCATCCCGTTGTTACTTTAATTCTTTCTTCATATCAGTAGGCAGTTTGTCACAAGTTTCCTTTTTTTTGTCAAACAGATGAGTCAGATACTACTTAAAATATGTAGATAATTGAATGATGAGAGTATTGCCGATTATTTCAAAAACTAGGAAATGAAAGTTTGATTATGTCATACTTATTGTCCATTAAAACATCATTGGAGTCAAATCATTTTACATCTAAACACTGATACATATATCATATCACACTATATTTACTACTAACTAAACAATAAATTATGAGATCATGTATTCTTCTCCAGAAGGCTATTGTTTAGAGTTAATTCCCCGGCCACTTAAAGTGAAGTAAACGGTAACAATTAACTCTACGTTTCTTATGAATAATTTGTTTTGATTATTTCGACATAAATGATAGAAAGAAGTATAAGCAGTTGTTATCCCGGATGGAGGGTACAATGAAAAATTAAATTATAGGCATTAATTAATAGACCGTATCTTAATATTAAAGTTCAAAAGATTAACAATACCGGTTAAAAATTAAAATGATAGAGTGAACAATTTTTTTTAAGAACAAGATCTTTGTAAACTTTTAGTGATGGATTGATGTCCTTTAGGGAATCAGTAGAAACAATAAGATCAGTTCAGTGAACAATGGTCGTGTTGACATTTGTGACGAGTTTGTAGATAAAGTTATCAACGTCTATGTAGAATACGTTATTTCTACAGTTGACCGAATCCTCGGAAAAACAACTTTATTGAAAAGGGATTCTAACTCAATGTGAGCGGTTTCTAGCCTAACAGAATTTTTGAACATTATCACAAGGGGGTTTTTGTGGAGATTTAATAATTTTATAGTTAAGATCATGAGTCAATTGAAGCTAGACCACCATGGAAAACCTGGAAGCACTGGACGGCCGTTTCGTCCTATTATGTCAGGTAGAGACAGGTATCTACCTCAGTACATTGGAAGTTGGTTGCGCAATTTCGTGGATTGGTTGAGGTTAGACATTAACACCGTTGGATGCCGGCTCAGTGGTCTATCGGTTAAGGGCTCTGGCTCGAGATTGGTAGGTCCTGGGTTCGAATCTCACGAGAGCGGGATCGTGGATGCGCACTGCTGAGGAGTCCCATAATAGGACGAAACGGCCGTCCAGTGCTTCCAGGTTTTCCATGGTGGTCTAGCTTCAATTGACTCATGATCTTAACTATAAAATTATTAAATCTCCACAAAAACCCCCTTGTGATAATGATCATATGCTCACTAGTGACTGGCTCCTTGAGGTAATTCCTGGAGTTCTAGTGAGAAGTCGTGGCCAGTGGAGCTAATCCATGTCAGGTAGAGACAGGTATCTACCTCAGTACATTGGAAGTTGGTTGCGCAATTTCGTGGATTGGTTGAGGTTAGACATTAACACCGTTGGATGCCGGCTCAGTGGTCTATCGGTTAAGGGCTCTGGCTCGAGATTGGTAGGTCCTGGGTTCGAATCTCACGAGAGCGGGATCGTGGATGCGCACTGCTGAGGAGTCCCATAATGGGACGAAACGTCCGTCCAGTGCTTCCAGGTTTTCCATGGTGGTCTAGCTTCAATTGACTCATGATCTTAACTATAGAATTTTTGAAGTTGTAGATATTTGTAGCTCAGGTGGATGGTTATGATATAGTTTTGTTCTCTGAGATGAATGGTTTGGTCGTGGAGCTTTCATCAGTTTTCTGAGCGACATCATCAGCACAAACTACAGGTAGAAGTAAAGTGTTCGAATTTCTCCACATATGGCTCACAGTTTGTCCTGCAGACCTCGATGGTTATTGGTTATTGCTGAACTTTAACCCATCATTGTTTACTTATTTAGTTTTGTTGTACATTCCATTGATTTGCTCCATAATTTTTCTGATTGGTTGATAAATTGAGTCGATTTCAATCAAGATTGAGGTCTACAGGACAAAGTGTTATCCATATATATGAAGAAATTTGAACACTTTACTTCTACTCGAAGTTTGTGCTGATGATGTTGTTCAGAAGAACGATGAAAGCTCCACGACCAAACTATGCAGCTCATAGAACAAAACTCCATCAAAAACTTTCGAGGTCTTTAGATTTTATCGTATACACAAATATCGGTATCTGTTCATATGGAGTCCTAAATTAGGAGGAAACAGATCCGCGATACATCCTGGTTACAAACAAGCTTTTATCTGATGTTAGTTTAGATTAAAAATTTATTTAAAACCCTATAAATCTTTATGGAAACTACTTCAATCTGCATATTAGGTATAATCACTATGACAGATAACTACTTCATTTATTTTAAAACATATGAAGTGCTGAGGTTTAAACTACAATACAAATACTAATGATTCTTCTGATACTTGTTAAATTATGTATTTATTTCCATATATGAAAAGTCGCATCCCTTTTTAAACAGTTTAGAAATATAAACTCTTATGAATGATATATAACATTACCATTAATTAAATCAAAGGTTATCTGGACATAACAACTGATTGTATGATGAGATGTCATTTGGGATGATAAGAACTGGATTTTAACTTTACTGACAATAGAATGTTCGCTCATGCAGTTGAAAAGTCTCAGATAGGACGAAACTTCAGACTTATGTTCAATAACCAGTAACTAACGAACTTAAGTGAATTCGCACAGTTCTAACGCTCGTATTTCTTATGTAAGTGAATTTAATGGTTATTTTATCTGTTATTATTATTATTATTCACGGGAGACAAAAGTCATCATTATATATATTAATATAATGTCCCATCTGATTTCAATGACAACCTCATTAAACATTCATCCAATGCTCATTAATGATTATAGGTTAGAAACACCAGTTCAGTTTTCTGTGATTTCTTTCACAAACGGTTCTTTAGCACAATTCAATTCAATACTACTCTTCAAAAAATTACTGTTGTGAACAAGAACACTTATGGGGGACATTCGAAAGTATTAAAGCACAAATTATAGACTATCTCACTAAATTCTGATAACCATGCAGCAAACAGTTTATTTGTAAAATAACAATCAATTGTCTCAATCTTCACTGTTTCTTTTGTAAATATCAGTTCATCTTCTCTAATTTCATTGTTCATGCATTTTTCTACGAATTGCTCTTTATTTCAGTTCTTTCCTTATCGGTCTTCAACAAGAATATATTCTATGTCTGACCATCACCATATACTACTTATATGTATATAAGTAGACCATACTACAATACGACCAAACTAGAAAACATTTTTCCATAGAAAACATTCTGTTTCCTTCATTTTTTTTATTCTTCTACTTCCAATTTTCAGTTAGCTAATTATTCATCAGTTGCCTTTTTGTTTTTCAGGATACACGTTACTTTGGTTTTAAGGGTTTTAAAAAAAAGAGATCAATTCAATTGTCAACTAATTCGTATTGATGCACAAAAAGTGGAATTTTATTTTATATAGACATTTTATTTAGAAATTAACACCATCGGATTCCGGCTCGGCGGTCTATTGCCTAAGTGCTCTGGAGCGAGACTGATATGTCCTGGGTTCGAAACGTGAGATGAGGGATCGTGGATGCTCACTGCTGAGGAGTCCCATAATGGGACGAAAAGGCCGTCCAGTGCTCCTGAATTCTCCATGATGCTCTAGCTTCAATTGACTCATGATTTCAACTATGAAAATACTAAATACTCCACAAAACCCCTTCTGATCTATTATCAATTTATTTATTTTTCAGAGAAAAACAAACAAACAAACAAATCCTCAATCTTCGTTTTTTCTTCGTTTTCTTCGTTTTTTGTTGTTGCTTCATTCGCATTAGTTTTTGGCATTCTAATAGAAAACCCATAATTCCCATGTGGTTTTATTTCATCAAATGAGGTGATTCTTTATGAGTTCTTTTTTCTAGGTGGTGATAATAATGATGATGAAACTAACAACACTTAAGGAAAAAAAGATAAATTAAATTTATGCCTAAAAAGGAAAAGAAAGCTATTCGAAACATTACTGGAATACCAAAAAAAAGATGCTGAAGGTCAAGTGTGTTTGGTTGTTGCTATGTATTTTTGTTTTGGTTTTTGTCAGCTAGTTCCATAGTTTATTTACTGAGTTTTCGGGTTATTTGTTTTTTTTTTAATACTTCAAAGCTGTATCGAAGTTTTATAAATGAATTATGCAAATTTAATGCTTTCGAAATGCATTACTTTATAAAAAATAGGAATTTATCAACAGATAATAATAGAAATTACAGTTAGAGAAAACAGACAATCAAGTATAGTCAGATTGTTATGAGAACGGGGGTTTCCGAGGATCCAAGCTATAACATCAATGAAAACGTGGAAGAAATGGACAGCAGTTTCGTCCTAGTATGGGACGCTTCAGTAATACGCATTCGTAATTCCGTACGTGAAACTTTAACCAACGGCCTTTGGTCTCACGCGCTAACAAGTGACCTGTAGATCTTTGAGCCAGCCGGCATTCAACAGTGTTTCATCTCTATCAAACTTGAAATATTTAAAAATCATCTTTAATAATTGATTCAATCAGTATACTGGTTTAAGTAAGCAAATGTTTGAAATTTGAAAGCATGTTATCCTTGTTAATACCTTAACCTAAAGTGTACTGCAAAGTAAGTAGTTGAGAAAAATTTGCTAAATCTAAAAAATGTGCTTCATTGAACAGTAAAATCATGTGGAAGTCATTGAATTTTAATAAGTCATTGACAATCTTCATCTTGGTTTGAACAATATACATTATAGTCTAAATAAGGATTTCATGGTTATATTGCGGGTACAAGGGATCAATTCATCTTATGGGATTCTAACATGTATCATACAACCTTATGTTATATCGACTGCCTGTTAATATATGTTGTGATGATACCCGTCAACCAGAGACGAGTGAATTATCGATCAGAGCAATGGTACAGGAAAAACAGTACCAGCAGTTTAGAATACTTATCAGTCCTACTTTCTGCCTAACCCAACCAGTTAAGTCCAGAACAGCCTCTGCGATTTGAATCATTATATTTCAAACATATTGAGTTTATATACTAATCAAACTGACCACATCATACCATAAATAGGAAAAGAAAACTTGTACAAGATTTGGCCAAATGTGGTTGTGAATAGGGGGAACAGTAATTAATGAACTAGTGATAACTCAAGAATGGTAAATCGTGGAGTAATAGTCTATGGGTCAAAATAAAGCTGATAATAAAAGGAACATGAATATGAATAGTTCAGTTACTTAACAATTATACAATAAGAAATATACATATTACGTTGGTCCATAAATAGTCCTCAAAGCTATTATTCATAATTTTTTATGGGATATAACATCTTACGAGAAGTTTTTACTGAATTATTCCTTAGACAATCTTATTTAATGATCACAAATAACTTTAGACTGATTAATCTCTCTAAACTGATTATCCATTAATAAATTATTAAGTTTTATCGGAAGGGGTATTCTGGCGATTTTAGTAATTTCATAGTTGAATTCATTGATCAATTGAAGCTAATCTACAATGGAATACCTGGAATCATTGGACGGCCGTTTCGTCCTATTATGGGACTCCTTAGCAATTATTCTTAAATGCCCTCATAGATACACTAAAATATAACACTAAAACAATTTATGATAGTATTGTCAGACTTAATAACATTGAACAAAATTACAAATGAAATATAACCCATTTACATAAAAAAAAGAAACAAAAATTAAACGAAAAATGTGCATATTGATCTAAACAATTTTTATTTTCAATGACTTTTACACAGTTGAAAGTTTAGAAAAAAGAGAAAAAAAAAACCAAAAGAATTTGTTATTCTATTCAATTTTAAAATTATTCCATTCACTAGATACTAATAAATGATTGTAACTGGGTAGAAACAAACAAACAAAAAAGAAAAGAGAAAACATCTAATGGATTATCTAAGTTACGTCATTTAAAATACGGATTATTGAAACATAAATCTTCAAGTTGATTTCATTTTAACAAATGAACATTCTTTGAATAGATAGATGATGTAACATTTTCATTTGTTCAGGTTATATATGCATATGTACTTATATACATGTTGGAAATGCCGTTGTGATATGTTTATTGTTCATTGAAGATTTTCATGATTTTCTTTTTATCATCAGTAACATTTCTATGAAGATAGAAAAAAAAGAAAACAATTTTCATCATTCCATTCTATGTTACGTTTATGTTATTTTATCTATTTTCCAATAGTAACACTCACTAATTCGTCACAAGACAAATCCTCACATCGAATCCTGAAAGCTAAAGGAATAGAGGAATACCAAAGAAATACATTACGCCGAGAAATGAAGATAGACATGAGAAGAATGAACAAAATTTGCATAAAACAAGAAAGGAATATCTAGGACAGAGTAGGTTGGAGAATGCTAGTCGGAGGCCTATGCTCCATCGGGCGTAACAAGCGTAAGGAGGTACTAGTAACACTACATTCAATATTCAATTTTATTAGTTATATATAAAAAAAAGAAGAAAATAAATGGAAACTATAGTTTAAACTGATCATATTAAAAGATTAATACACAAATGATACAGTAATTCATTAGGTATAATAAAAATAAACCAAAATATATCGATTGTTTATCCTTTTTGTTTGTTCTGTTAGAAGATATTTTTTAGTATAGGAATAATATTTATCATATTTAACCTAGTTACAATATTAATTAATTATAATATATTCTTTAAATATTATAAGCAAATATGGATAGTGGCTAGCAGTGAAATCCAGGACGCGTGCCACTTCGTCATATTTAATAGTCGACATCTCGATGAACCTGCATCTTACAGTTGATGTTCACTCTTGGAATCCAACCCAGTACCATTCACTTTCAACGCCATCACATTGTCCACTTAGCTATTGAGTCCTGACAGCCACCTGCTTATGCAATGGAGTAAAGTTTGAATTCAATTAGTATTGTTTGTTTGAATCTTTTCATTGGTTTTTAGGACTGTAATTGATCATTCTCGTATTGGCGTATGTGCATACTGTGTGTATTGCCTCGATATTCCCATATCCATCTTTGCTTATAATGCTTGTGAATGAAGGTTATATCGAGGCGATTCGGACATTATACACATATGCCAAAAAGAGACTGATCAACTGCAGTCTTTAACATCATTGGGAAGATTCAAACAAACAATACTAAATGAATTCATATTATATCGATAGTTTCATGAATGAAACTTAAGTACTTTCATAGATTTTCCTTTGTAACGGATTTAGATTTATTAATTTCTTTAAGTTTTATCTAGAATTTTGTTGTTGAAAATCTATCATGAATTTGAATTTAGGATAAGACGTTGGAATTTAAATCAATAAAAATGAATATCAGTCTATTTAGGAACTTTCAATCTTGAATACAGGAATATTCATCTATAGTCTGTAATTTCGTCCTTAGTCACTTGATCAAAATGTCTTTTTTTCAATATACTTTGCAATGTTTAATCGTCATATCTTCTATTTTATACATTTAATGAGGCTGACATTAAGTGGTTTATTTACTGATAATTTGGAGTTTTATTATCCTAATTAATAATGATGTTGCTAAGAGAAGCTGTTTGATCATATTTACACTTGAACATCTATTGACGTTATTTTAAGAAGTGGTCACGCGAATATATAGCCTTTGACAGGGAAGTCCTACTCATTGCCTTCTCGTGCCACAGGTGGTGTTCACGAAAGTGAGAAGACGAAAAGCGAATGACCGGCGCTTTAACCAGGTTAGTGGACACGGAAAGTTCACCTAGGGGAGTTGGAAAACCCTGATTATAAACCAATGGTGTACATGGGCTCCAGGATCCTGAGGGATCAAATGGCGTATGAACCAATCGTTGGTCACCGGCTACCATGGTACTGCATCTCCTTACGACGCTCCATTGCCTTGTGGATCAGAATGTTCAGTCAAAGCTTCGGGGTGTGGCCCTCCAAGAAAACCACCTGGTTCAGTTTGGGCACCCGGGCAGTATCACAGCCCACACACAAATGAAATGAAATGATGCATTCGGTGAGAGCAGTTTTGCTCCATGCTTGTGAAACCTGACCTCTCCGAGTTGAGGATGTTAGACGACTCTCTGTGTTCGATCATCGTTGTCTCCGAAGGATTGCTAACATTCAGTGGCAACACCATGTTAGTAATGCAGAGGTTCGGCATCGTGTGTTCGGGCGCCGAGACGACAATTCAATTGGTGTCACCATCTTAAAACACCGACTTCGGTGGCTTGGACATGTTTTACGAATGTCGTCCCAGAGACTTCCAGGTCGTGCATTATTTGCCGACTCTGGGACTGGTTGGAAAAAGCGGAGAGGAGGTCAGTGTATGACATGGTGTTGTGGCATGAAAGAAAGCTGCAAAGGGCTAGCTTTTGTTGGTCCTTCACGACTCCCTGGCTTGGGGTCCGAGAGATGGTGCAACACAGTGGCTAGAGACGTTATCAGATATGGCTCAGAATAGAAGCCAGTGGCGATCGTGCTGTAACTTTCTTTTACTTTCTTCATAAAGAGTGGTTCCAACTTTCTTAACTGAAAGTGTCTTCTGGTTGTACATTTCAGTCTGTCTTATCTTTTCATCCCTTCTCTTCCTACTTTCATTATTTTGTGTGGCGCATATGTATCTGGTGCCCTTTTGTACCAATATGTATGTGTTTAAATAAATAAATAAATAAAGAAGTGAAAGATTTGATTTCGTTCAACATTCATTGAAGACATGATAGTTGACAATAAACACGCATGAAAATCAATGATTTTTCATAAAACACTGAGTTTATATAAAAACGTTTGTCTAAATTAGAGTGAAAAGTTTCACAGTATTTGAGCGCCCAATTGATGTAAGACATTAAAAAGCAATAATATATTCGTAAAATTTTAGCGAATAAATTCGAAGTAAATCCAAAGTTTCGTCTGAGAATGTGATTTAAGCATTTTTTTTGCATCCCTTTACCCTCACATTCAGCTGCCTTGATGTTTCACCTACATAAGTTGCATTACAGTCATTATATCTGATTTCATAGACATACTAAGTCTATATTTTAAAACACAAATCTCATTAATTTATCATTCTACTGAATGTTTTCGCTGACTAGATCCTTTGGAAGATTTCCACTATCGAACTATTTATTTATTATCACTTAACTAAGTGAATATGTTTATGGGAAATACATTTTTTCAGTGTGATCATATTTCACATTTTATGAATGAAACAGTATATTTAAGGTGAACATTACTTTGTCAACAGTCATAAGTAGTATGTAACATCAATCAGGGGTGAAATGTCTGGTAGGAGAAGGTTAAGAAGATCGAATTGATGATAACAGAAATCAGAAGAGATTTTTGTGGAGATTTAGTACTTTCATAGTTGAAAGCGTGAGTCAATTGAAGCTAGACCACCAGGGAAAACCTGCAAGCACTGGACGGCTCGAGAAGTAAACCCAGGAGTTCTAGTGAGAAGCAGTGACCAGTGGAGTTCAAAACAGGTCTGTTGTGAAATACGAACTCACTGAAGACAATTGGTGAACGGTTGCTCAAGTTCGTGGATTTGTTGGAGTTAGATATAAACACCATGAGATGCCGGCTCAGTGGTCTATCGGTTAAGTGCTCTGGCGCGAGACTGGTAGGTCCTGGGTTCGGATCTCGTGAGGCGAGGTCTTGCATAACAGAAATGCTAACAGAAAGTAATTGTAATAGCAATGGGAATGAAAAAATGATGAAGTTTGTATGAGACAGTTAATGGAAGGCATACAAATGAGGTATTTAATTTATAGTATTCATATTTTATGAAGACATTCCCTAGATATTTAACCTTATTCACGTGGATTCTTTTTAAAAATAAATTTTTTTAAGAATAAGTATAGAAGATTAGAATATGAGATGCTATATGCCATTTTTCAAGGGAAGCAATTTGCTAATTGGTTATATGTAACTATCGAACAATTAGTTAAAGGTGTTTTGTACATTATTTGAGGTTTAAGTTTATCATTCTATAAATAAATGTTCCAATATCTTTCAGTTCTTATGAATTACTACTGATTAACCATGAAACTGCCACTCAGTTTTTCCGTTGATTGGTTTAAGTTAGACATTAACACCGTTGGTTACTGGCAGGCTCAGTGGTCTATCCGTTAAGTGCTTGAGCGCGAGATTGATAGGTCCTGGGTTCGAATCTTGCGAGGCGGGATCGTGGATGCGCATTGCTGAGGAGTCCCACAATAAAACGAAACGGCCGTCCAATACTTTCAGATTTTCTATGGTTGTGTAGCTTCAATTGGTTCATGATCTCAACTATTAAAAAGAAAATATTCAATTAGAAAGTAGTGGATAAATAAGCACTGGATAATAGAAAACATAGCCTTAATAGGTTTAGACTAATCATATATATTTCAATGGTCCAATATCTAACTCCAATTAGATCGTGTGTTCATCATTATTGAAATATACATGTCAGCAATCTTCGTGTATAATCATCGACTAAAACCGAATCAGTGAATAACGGAATTAAATAAGTTCAACACGAGAATGAATTATGAATACGTATATTTTGTACAATCGTTAGTTGGAAAGAGAAGCAAAACGAAATAACGCATAGTAGAGAAAACAAGTGAGCCAACTCCATTGTTCGTCACTTCCTTTCGCTTCACTTTCCGATCAACAATTGTGTAAAATATATTCATTTAAACTTCATTACCATATTTGACTTATTTAATTCCGTTATTCACTTATGCGATTTAAGTCAATGATTATATACAAGGATTAAAGATATGCATATTTCTATAACAATTATCATACGATCTAATTGGAATCAGATATAGTGCCATGAAAATATAGATTAGATATAATTTTTCCCTAAAGGATAACTTACTTTCTATGCAGAAATGAGAAGAAATCTTATATAATTTAATATACTGAATTTACTTATAACGTAGATTTATCTGGGCAGCATCATTGATGGACACGGTGGATCAGATGCAGATGTGAGGGCAAGAATCGGCAAAGCAAGAGCAGCATACCTACAACTGAGAAGCATCTGCGGGCTCAAAACAATTGTCAACCAACACCAAGGTTAGAATTTTCAATACAAATGTCAAGACAGTTCTACTGTATGGGGCGGAGACGTGGAGAAATACGAAAGCCATTATCCAGAAGATACAAGTGTTCATCAACAGCTGTCTACGCAAAATACTTCGGATCCGATGGCCAGACACTATCAGCAATAAGTTAGTGTGGGAGACAACAAACCAGATTCCAGCAGTAGAAGAAATCAGGAAGAAGTGCTGGAAGTGGATTGGGCACACCTTAAGGAAATCAGCTGATTGTGTCACAAGACAAGCCCTCACATGGAATCCTGAAGGTCAACGGAGAAGAGGAAGACCAAAGAACACATTACGCCGAGAAATGGAGACAGACATGAGAAGAATGAACAAGAACTGGATAGAACTAGAAAAGGAAGCTCAGGACAGAGTGGGTTGGAGAAAGCTGGTCGGCGGCCTATGCTCCATTGGGAGTAACAGGCGTAAGCAAGTAAGTAAGGAGATTTATAGCTCGGACAGAAGTACTTCTACACGGAGTTTGTGTTGATGATGTCGTTCATAAGGACGATGAAAACTCCACAACGAAACCATCCAGCACAGAGAACAAAACTCCATTTACTCATTCTTTTCAGTATCAAACTTCAATCTTCTATTAATGGATTTCAATCTATACAAACCCATTATCAAAATACATCATTTTAACTCTATCAATATTCCATTATACTCCATCATACATAGAGTGAGTGTTTTTAAGTAAATAACAATGATATGTCTTTTTTTTATATATATAATTACCTTAAAAGTGTTTACCGAGTAGATGAAAATCAACTCTCCAAGTAATATATGATTACTTAAATTATAAATAATAACCAGTAGGAGTTTTATACAGTTGAAATCATGAGTCAGTTGAAGCTAGACCACCATAGAAAACCTGAAATCACTGGATAGTTGTTTCGTTTTATTATGGGAATCTTCAGTGGCATTGCGCATCCACGATGCCGCCTAGTGAGATTTCAACCCAAGACATATCAGTCTCGCGCGTGAACGCATAACCACTAGACCACTGAGCCAGATGACGTTTATTTTATATTTATTCAAAAAAATTTTCTTTTCATAAAATCTTTGAAGAAAAGAAAACCTGGGGAGGAGTTCCATAATAAGACGAAACGGTTGTCCAGTGCTTCCATGTTGGTCTAGCTTCAATTGATTCATGATTTCAACTATGAAAAAAAAGAAAGAAAACCTATTTTCGAACGTTAAGAACAAAAAAAATAAATTATACTCAATCACTATAGAGGTTGTACCCCCCATTTATAAACGAAAAAAATATCATATATTTTTTGGAATTTCATATTGGAATATATCGAATTGGTTAACCACATGGAAACATGTTTACATTTATGATTGTGTATATGTTTCTCTATTAGATCTAATCAGAGCTAAAACACATGTTCTGTTTATTATTTCGGCCCATTTTAACACCTTTTTGTTTGATCCTTAACATCTGCTTGGTATATGTACGTATCATAATAAAACAAATATTTCAGAGAGAGAAAAAAAAATTTTTTTTGGCTTTGGTTTAACATAGTTATTATGGAAAGTATTTTATGAAGCTTCATTGTGAATGTTCTGTATTAGGGACACAATGGTGCTTATCTGCTATAAGTTTCATTGTATGACCATTTCCGTGGATATTTGTTTGTTCAAAACAAGGAACAAGGTAGAACAAGGTACATATAGGAATAATTGAGGAACATTTTTGGAAGCATAAGATAACACTTGACATTATAGCTTGGTAAAGAACAACGCAAGATTATTAAATCGTCCATTTTACGGAATATAGTCGGTTTGTGAACGAAACAAAAACAGAGAATTTCAAAACAGAGTATATTAAACATTATTGTGATATATCTGTTGTTATATATGTTATAAGTTGTAGATGCGCACTGCTGAGGAGTCCCATGATAGGACGAAACGGCCATCCAGTGCTTCCAAGTTTTCCCTGGTGGTCTAGTTTCAATTGACTTACGCTTTCAACTATGAAAATACTAAATCTCCACAAAAACCCCTTTCTGATAATTATATTCTAACTTGTTTTATAACCTGTTAATTTGGATATTATTTAAACGTATCAAATTAACAAAGGATATTCTAAGAGTGAAGTATATAGAAGAATGGAAGTATTGTAAATATGCTCAATAATAACAATCAACAAATATTCAACATGATTTCCACTAGTATAGTGGGATATGGTTATTGGTGTTAACGTTTATTGAGCAGTATCAGGAGAGAGATGTATAGGTAGCCATAAACTATTTCAGATTCTAAAAATAAACCTTCAAATTAATTCATATGGAAAGTAGGTCTGTTTTAAAATAATTTCCACTTTATTAAAAAGTTACGAATATAATAACTAGATGTTTCTTTCTATTGAATGTTACCAGTAGGTGTATTACTTACTTACTTACGCCTGTTATCCCTCGTGGAGGAGAATAGGCCACACACCAGTATTCTCCATCCAACACTGTCCTAGGCAATCCTTTCTAGTTCTTTCCAGTTAACATTCATCTTTTTCATACCTGCTTCTATTTTCCGGCGTAATGTGTTCTTTGGCCTTCTACTTTTCCCCTTCCCTTCTGGATTCCAAGTAAGGGATTGACTCGTGATAGAGTTTTGTGATTTCCTTAATGTATGTCCGATTCACTTCCAACGTCTTTTTTTAATTTCCTGTTCAGCTGTGAGCTGGTTTGTCCTCTCTCACAAAAGGCTGTTGCTATTAGTATCCGGTCAGTGAATGTTGAGTATTTTGAGTAAACAACTGTTTATAAATACTTGTACCTTCCTGATGATGGATGTAGTTGTTCTCCACGTTTCAGCTCCATACAGTAGAACTGATTGTCTTGACGTTCGTATTGAAAATTCTCACTTTGAATTTAGTTGAGAGTTGTTTTGAGTTCCATATGTTCATCAATTGGTAGAATGCTTTCCTTGCTTTGTCAATCCTCACCTTTACATCTGCATCCGATCCTCATTGTTTATCAATGATGCTTCTCAGTTACGTGAATGTTTCCACCTTTTACAGAGTTTCGCCATCAAGTGTGATTGGTTTTGTTAGTGTTCTCTGTGTTGTATTTGAGGATCTTGTTTTTATCCTTTGTGTTTGTTGAGGCCTTATTGATGTAGACGCTGCTGTCACATTTATTGTCTACGTTTGTAATTGTTCGTGTGTATGAGATAGAAGGACTAGTTATATAATAAAAGGTTACTCAATATTTCCATTTTCATGATTCTAGTTTTCTCTCTCTCTCTCTCTATGTATATCTATATCGATCTTTTCATTATGGACTATTTTATCCACCTTATTTACTATTTATTACCAAATCATGCGTGTTA
The DNA here is from genome assembly GCA_944470415.2 of Schistosoma rodhaini. Classification (NCBI taxonomy): domain Eukaryota; kingdom Metazoa; phylum Platyhelminthes; class Trematoda; order Strigeidida; family Schistosomatidae; genus Schistosoma; species Schistosoma rodhaini. The sequence continues at coordinate 40,432,370 of OX104037.1, forward strand.
TCTCTGGGATTGTTTTTTTTTTACTTTACTTTTGTATACCATTATATTCTCCATTAATATTTACTTATTTCCATTGATTATTATATATCTTATGGTTAATATCTCACTCTATATGTATAGATGATCCCTTTTAGGGCAATTTCTATTCTAGTTTATCTTATTGTAAAAATCACATTAAAATCTTTCATTATATTGTGGATTATAACTTTGATCTTTTTCATCTATTATAGATAGGTATTTATTCAGCTTATAGATTCATTTGCTTATAAATAATTCATTTAAACCTTTTAATAAATAGGATATAAATCGTATATCTACATTCATTATCGTGTAGGAATACTAGATTTCTTCATTATAATATAGATAAAAAAGAGTGAATAACTACTCAGTTTAGATGGTGGTTTGAGGTACTCAACAGGTAACCCTGGACCCGAGTTTCGTCCTACTTGACACTCGTCAGCATGGCATACCTGTTATCTTGAGGGAACTGGTGCTCCCTGATGGATTTGATTTTGACTGAGATGTAATCATAGTTGATTGATCACTGAGTGGTGATCAATGTCATGTGTGTCAAGTCCGTCTTTAGTGCTTATCGAATGATACTCAGTTTCTAACTGATGTTTAAGATGGCAATTGATCAAGCACTTTATTGGCATAAGTGAATCCTGTGAGAATTGCTTTAAATCCCAAGCAATATAAACAGATATGGATGACAGTTGGGAGTGGAGAACAGGAACGTGCATTTTTGTGTTATTTGAGATTCATCACTTCATTGCATAAGCTAGTAGCTGTCTGAACTTAATAGCTAAGTAGATAAAATGATGGTGTTTGAAGAGAGAGGTATTGAGTTCCAGTCCCAATGTGAACATCGACTCTGAGATGTAGGTTCATTCAGCTGATGAGTTCCAAACACAAAGAAATGCATGTCCTGGATTATAATACTAGCCACCATCCATATCTGCCTATAATGAATGATCATATAACAGTAATAATACTGTGAAGTATGATGAAAGTACACAAATAAATATTCTATTTATATCAAATTTAATTATAACGATCAGAATGAACGAAATAATTTGACTGTATTCGTGATAAATCAATCCCACCTTGAATACTATTGAAAACGAGGAACTAATGAACAGGTAAGTATATCTTTATATAATATACATTGATGATCATTACGTACTACTGTGGTGTGGTCTACTTATATCCATATGTAGTATATGGTGATGGTCAGACAGAGAATGTATTTTGGCAGAAGATCGATAAGGAAAGAACAGAAATGAAGCGCAAGTGGTAGGAAAATGCATGAACAATGAAATTAGAGAAGATGAACTGATATTTACAGAATGAACAATGAAGATTGAGACAATTGATTGTTATTTTGCAAATTAATTGTTAACTGTATAGTTATCAGATTTTAGTGAGATGGTCTGTAATGTTGTGCTTAAATACATTCGATTGTTCCTAACCGGTGTTCTGTTCACTACACTGTCTCGAATTTATGAAATTTGATATTAACAATAGAATAGGAAGATTATATAATTGAGTTGAACATATGAGGTAATCATATAAGCAATGAAGGGTATATGTAGGCCATATAGGTGAAAAAGATTGGAATATCAAGAAATTTCATGCTATAATGTTAGATCATCAAAGCTATCAAAAAAGTGATCTAATAATCTGGTAGGTTCTACGAATAATCTAGATATATTCAACCTAATAAACGATATCAAATAAACATATATACATACAAATTAAATTACTTTATGTAGTTACAAATAGTCATATTTTGCACATTCAGATCAGAATTGTTTGTGTATAATGAAAATGTGATCTGATTCATTAGTTCTATGATAGTCCAGAATCAATCGACTCATGATCTCAACTATTAAATTTACTATTATCTCCACAAAAACGTCAATAATATCCAGCAAAAACCACTTCTAATATTAATCAACATATGCTCGCTAGTGACTGACTTCAAAAGATATTTCCTGAAGTTCTAGTGAGAAGCAGTGATCCGTGGCGTACAATCGGGTCTGTTGTGAGACAGTTACTTACTGAAGACAATAGTGGATGTGTCGTTCAATTTCGTGGATCGGTTGAAGTTAGACATTAACACCGTTGAATGCCAACCAGTTCAGTGTTCTAGTGTTTAAGCGTTTGCGTGCGAAACTGATAGGTTCTGGGTCGGAATCTCATGACGTGGGATCAAGGATGCAGACTACTGAGGAGTCCCAGAATAAGACAAAATGGCCGTTCAAGGCTTTTCAGGTTTTCCATGGTGGTCTAGCTTCAATTGACTCATGATCTCAACTATTCTAATTACATAAAAACAATTTGTTTTTTTTTCTTAGAAATTAATTTTTAGACTAATTTATGAAATATGAGAATCTCCATTGTTTAATTCAATTGAGATATTATCTATTATTCTTAATATTGTTATGAAGAATAATAATGGCGATAGAAAATTGTTTAAAGTTTTTCAGAGAAATGAACGGTTTAATAATCTCACAGTTGAAATCATGAGTCAATTAAAGCTAGACCACCGTGGAAAACCTGGAAGCACTGGACGGCCGTTTCGTTCTATTATGGGACTCCTCAGCAGTGCGCATCCACAATCCCACACCCGCGAGATTCGAACCCGGGACCTACCAGTCTCGAGCCAATCCACGATTTTGAGCGATCGTTCGCCAATTGTCTTCAGTGAGATTATATCTCTACAACAGACCTGGTAATAATCAATAAGGAATTTAACTTTTTCTTAAACAATAAAGTCATTGACACAACAGATATATTTGAAATTGAAAGACGCGGTTGGAGGACGAAAAAGGGAAAGTTATTAAAAATAGCTTTACTCGTTAATCTGCAGGTTCAGATCGCGTAGGGCTTGTTCCTCTTCTTCCAATGCATTTAGTCTTTGTTGCCCTGCAATAAGAAATACAAACTAGCATTATTCATGGTGCATGTAATGATTTTTAATACCGTTACACCAATATAAATGTTATTAGTAAAGAAGCTTGATATTCTTATTTTATATTAAACTGGCAGCCTGCTTGAACATCTGAGCTACCTGTTCCTGAAATCTAGATATTTCAATAACTTATCTAATTTCGTTCCTTTTAATACATCAATATGTCCATTAATCGCATAACCTAAAAGATGTACAACATTTCGTTGTACAAGTTAAAAAAGATTCACTCAGAGATATCATGGTTGCTGGCAGACAATATGCAGCGAAAAGAATGTTCATTATTCAGATTTCGATAGACTAGACTGCTAACGTCTAACTGGCGATCACTCAATATTTATCGTCGGGATCGACGAAGAAGTAAGAAACGGAAACTTGAGAATTCTATATTTTACCAAAAATACAATAGTGAATAATGCTAATGATAATAATATACTCAATGTTGGTTTGATTCATAAACTTGAAAATATTTATCAAAACATAGGTTAGTGTTGTAAGCAAAGATGGATAGTGGTTAGCAGTGGAATCCAGGACGCGCGTCACTTCGTCCTATTTGGGACTCGTCAGTGTTTATATTTTAAAAATATACTAATAAAATTGATCCGTTACATAATCTATTCGAATCAATGTAACAAACGTTTTGTATAACTAATATTTTAAGATGTCTATTAAAATGAACAAAGTGTCAATCATTCAAAAAAAATATTCAAATGATCTACATTCATATGATTTGATATATTATAGAAAGCCTAATACATATCAAGTGTCAACCAACATCAAGATAAGAATTTTCAATACAAATGTCAAGACAGTTCTATGTATGGGGCGGAAACCTGGAGAACTACGAAAGCCATCATCCTGAATGTGCAGGTGTTTATTAACAGATGTCTCTGTAAGATACTTCGGATCCGTTGACCAGAAACTATCAGGAATGACCCACTGTGGGAGAGAAAAAACCAGATTACATCCAGCGGAGGGAGAAATCAGGAAGAAGTGCTGGAAGTTGATAGGACAAATATTGAGGAAAGTACCCAACTGCATCACTAGACAAGCCCTCACATGGAATCCTGAAGGCCAAAAGAAAAAAAGGAAGATCAAAGTATACATTACTCCGAGAAATAGAGAAAGACATGAGAAGAATGAACAAATGTTGTAAAGAACTAGAAAAGAAGACCCAGGACAGAGTGGGTTGGAGAATGCTGGTCGGCAGTCTATATATGCTACAGACGTTATTAAGTAAGTAAGTAAGTTAACACATATCATTAAACATAACAAGCCATTCATCTTATCTTCAAAGTACATCATAGTTACTAATGAAATATATGTTCTTTAAGCTTTCATTCACGGTTTGTATTGTATATCTTCAATGGTGATGAAATAATTAAATTCTCTTCTTAATTATTTATCAATTTATTATGCCATAATTAATACACAATCAAATTAATATTTAACTAGGATACAAAAAAATCTATTAAAATTTCTCATATAAATTGGTATAATGTTGGGGGTGATCCATTAAACTTCTAACAAAAAAACAAACAAGAAAGGTTCACGTAACATTAAAAAGCACTTTATGCAATCAACGTTTTAACTAAACGTTTTGCCAGAAACTTTACGAAAGTGAAATAGACACATGTAAAGTTTCTGGTTGGCTAATTACTACACTGTTACTGTAGTGAACAGAACTCTAGTTCGGGATAATCGGATGTATTTAAGCAAACATTACAGACTATCTGATTACAAAACAATGAAGAGTCAATTTGCAAATTAACAATCAATTGTTTCAATTTTCAATGTTTCTTCTCTTATTCCATTGCTCATGCATTTTCCAAACGATTGCGCTTCATTTCAGTTCTTTCCTTATCGGTCTTCTGCCAAAATACATTCTATGTCTGACCAACACCATATACTACTTACATAGATATAAGTAGACCACATCACATTACTATGTTTAGTAGTATTCCAGAATTTTTAGGAAAACCCACAGGACTTCCCTAAATACTATAAAAACCCTATATTTTCTGTATATGAATGAACCTTTGAAGTAAAGTGCTTCTTGCCTATTTCGTACCTTCAGGTTGCTGAGTAGTTTTAGTGTGGGGACTGCGAGTATATCGTTACAGTATAAGACTAATATAAAATGTAATAGATTACGCAATTAGCAATTAACTGTTAGATTGAAAGAAATTAAAATTAAATTAACATTAGAGAAAAAAAACAAAATGGACGATATATCCTCAAAAAACATTTCTTCCCTTACTTCAACATTGAAAAAAAAAGAGACTAAAGAGAGAACAATAAAAAAAACATGAATCCAATTTTAAAAATGATCAAGAATCAGGACAAAATTCGAATCAAAAATATCAATTAATTAATTATTTAATAAAAGGGGGTTTGTGGAGACTATAGTAATTTCATATAGTTGAGACCATGAGTCAATTGAAGCTAGACCATCATGGAAAGACTGGATACACTAGACGGTCATTTCGTCCTATTGTGGGACTCCTCAGCAGTACGTATCCAGGATCCCACATGGCAAGATTCAAACCCAGGACCTATCAGTTTCTCACGCGAGCGCTTAACCTTTAGACGAAAGTAATTAGTAGGACATTCTACGCCGTCTACCTTGCAATGATTTTTTCGAGTCGACCAGTAATGTGTGCTGAAACGAAGGATAAGCTACCTGAGTTGGCCCCTTCTATGTGCATTTATAACTTTAGCTGCTCCTGTGGAGATCACTATATCCGCCGTAATATTAGGCAACTTAACCAACGAATGAGTGAACATTTACCAGTATGGTTTGGGAAGAGCCAAATAAAAGCAATACGCAGTTATATCTTGGAACATCTAATTGATAGTGGTCATATTGTAGATAAATTGAAATCATTTCAAGTGATCTATCGTTTACTTTCATCATTTTTCAATGGAGTTCGTTCCCGTCTCCTTCATGTAGCAGAAGCCATAGGAATTCGTACATTGCACCCCAATTTATGTAACTCCGCCTGTAGTTCCTCTGAGGGTTACTGCCGGTCCCAAGCCCGGGTAAAGGAGGAGGGTTGGGCATAGGGTTAGTGACCCCATCCCGTAGAAAATCAACTCGCTGAAAAAACACTAACCAGAAAAAAATCATTCAAACCACTCAATGTCTGCCCTGAGAGTAGAAGGAATAATTATGACGTCTCATGATGAAAGCCGAGTTCCTTCGGAAGTCATGAGGCCGATGCACCTTCTTACAACCAGATCAACAATTTTTATAGGTACATGGAATATCCGGACAATGTGGGAGACCGGAAGAGTCTTACAAATTGCTGCAGTAATGAGAAAATACAACCTAGAGGTGCTTGGAATCAGTGAAAGGCATTGGACACAGGTTGGACAACAACGACTTTCTTCAGATGAGCTTCTGTTATACTCCGGTCATGAAGAAGAAAATGCCCCACATACACAAGGAGTTGCATTGATGCTGTCCAGAAAAGCACAAAATGCACTAATTGGATGGGAATCTCATGGAGCATGGATCATCAAAGCCTCCTTCAAAACAAAGGGAGAGGGCATTACAATGAACGTCATCCAATGCTATGCGCCCACCAACGACTACGATGAAGACGCTAAAGACCAATTCTACGATAGGTTGCAGTCGATCTTCGAGAAGTGCCCAACCAAAGACCTGACCATTCTGATGGGAGATCTCAATGCCAAGGTTGGAAAGGACAACACTGGATACGAAGACGTCATGGGACAACATGGACTGGGAGAAAGGAACGAAAACGGTGAGATATTTGCAAACCTATGTGCCTTCAATACACTGGTCATAGGTGGCACCATATTCCCACACAAAAACGTACATAAACCCACTTGGATTTCACCGGATCACACTACACAGAATCAAATCGACCATATCTGCATCAACAAAAAGTTCAGTAGGACGATGGAGGATGTGAGAACCAGAAGAGGAGCTGATATAGCATCTGATCATCATTTGCTGGTCGTGAAGATGAAACTAAAACTAAAGAAGCACCGGACAACGGCGCGGACAACATCGCAAAAGTTTAACACGGCCTTTCTTCGAGATGCTGACAAACTCAACAAATTCAACATAGCCCTCAGCAACAGATTCCAGGCCTTTCATGATCTACTCAATGGAAAGAGAACTACCATGGAGAGCAACTGGAAAGGTATCAAGGAGGCAGACGTTTCAACATGTCAAGAGGTTCTGGGCCACAAAAAGCACCATCACAAGGAATGAATCACTGTTGGTACACTGGATAAAATTGAAGAAAGGAGGAACAAGAAGGCAGCAATTAATATCAGCCGAACCAGAGCGGAAAAAGCCGAGGCACAAGCCGAATACACAGAGGCAAACAAACAAGTGAAGAGGAGCATCAGAACCGACAAACGTAAATATGTGGAAGATTTAGCGATGACAGCGGAAAAGGCTGCAAGAGAGGGAAACATGAGACATTTGTATGATACAACAAAGAAACATGCTGGAAATTACCGTAAACCAGAAAGACCAGTGAAAAGCAAGGAAGACAAAGTAATCACCGATATTGAAGAACAACGAAACAGGTGGGTAGAACACTTCAAGGAACTCTTAAATCGACCAACTCCACTGAACCCACCCAACATCGAAGCAGCACACACAGAACTCCCAATCGATGTTGGCCCACCAACAATTGAAGAGATCAGCATGGCCATTAGACAAATGAAGAGCGGCAAAGCAGCGGGACCAGACAACATCTCGGCAGAGGCACTGAAAGCAAATGTAGCAGCAACTGCCAAGATACTCCACATCCTCTTCAGTAAGATTTGGGAAGAAGAACAACTGTCAATAAACTGGTAAAATAGACTTCTGATCAAGATACCAAAGAAAGGCGGTCTCAGCAAGTGCGACAACTACAGAGGTATCACTCTTCTCTCAATACCAGAAAAAGTCTTCAACAGAGTATTGTTAAACAGGATGAAGGATTCCGTGGACGCCCAACTTTAAGATCAACAAGCTAGATTTCGTGAGGATACTTCGTGAACAGATCAAATCGCAACTCTACGTATCATTGTGGAACAATCAATTGAATGGAATTCATCACTCTACATCAACATCATCGACTACGAGAAGGCAATTGATATCGTGGAAAGGACGACACTATGGAGGATTCTTCGACACTACGGCGTGCCTGAGAAGATAGTCAATATCATACGGAACTCCTATGATGGACTAAACTGCCAAATCGTCCACGGAGGACAACTCACCGAGTCGTTTAAAGTAAAGACTGGTGTAAGGCAAGGTTGCTTACTCTCAACCTTTTTCTTTCTCCTGGTGATCGACTGAATCATGAAGAAGTCAACATCTAGAGGAAAGCACGGGATACAGTAGACCATGGCCAGACACTATCAGCAACAAGTTAGTGTGGGAGACAACAAATCAGATTCCAGTGGAGGAAGAAATCGGGAGGAAGCGCTGGAAGTGGATTGGTCAAACTTTAAGGAAATCACTCAATTGTGTCACAAGACAAACCTTCACATGGAATCCTGAAGGCCAAAGGAGAAGAGGAGGATTAAAGAACACATTACTCCGATAAATGGAGACAGATATGAGAAGAATGAACAAAAAATGGATAGAACTAGAAAAGGAAGCTCAGGACAGAGTGGGTTGGAGAAAGCTGGTCGGCGGCCTATGCTCCATTGGGAGTAACAGTCGAAAGTAAGTAACCCCAATTTATGTGTACAGTAGAAATTCGTAAACCCCCTATCCTTTCCATGGTCGGACATAACTTAAGAAATGACATTATTAAATTCATTCAGTATTGTTTGTTTGAACCTTCCCATCGATTTGTTAGGAATGCAGCTGGTCAGTCTCTAATTGGCATACTTGCATACTGTGCGTATTGCCTCGATATAGTCTTAATTCACAAGCATGATAAGCAGAGATGGATAGTGGCTAGCAGTGGAATTCAGGACGCGCGTCACTACGTCCTATTTGAGACTCGTCAGCTGAATGTAACTGCATCTCAGAGTTTATGTTCACTCTTGGACTCTGACCCAATACCCTCGCATCAAACTACATTGCGTAAACCACTCAGCTACTGATTCCTGATAGCCTGAACATCAGGTCTGAGATGCAGGTACATCCATCTGATGAGCCCCAAATAGGACGAAACGCGCGTCTTGGATTCCACTGCTACCCACCATCCATCTGTACTTAAAATAACATTATTATTTGTAAATTTTACTTTTATTATCTTAATTTTGTTATCATTTGTTTGTAATTTTCCGCCTCTTTCCTTTTTTATTCTTCAGTATCTATTTAGTTACATACTTCTTATTGCGTAATGATTTTAATGTGTTATGGTCACTATTGCAAGTCTATTTACCCATGTTTGACCTCTTATTTCTTATGGTTAACTATTGATAAGACTTTTGTTATCATAATTTACTATTCTTACTACTATCAGTACACCTGCCTTCTCACTATCAACTTGTACCTTTACCTATTATACTCGGTGAAGTATTCTATTTCATTGTGATTATTGACTTAAATAGCCTTGATTGGTCTAACATTTTCGTATAAATATTCATGTATATTAAAGAAAAGCGTGATGACGATCTAATTGTAAACAATATTGTTCGCTGACATGTGTTGTTCTAACCTCTAGACCACGCGAGGCGGGATCGTGGATGTACACTGCCACTGAGGAGTCACAATAGAACGAAACGGCCATCCAGTACCTCCAGATTTTCTATGGTGGTCTAGCTTCAATGGACTCATGATCTTAACTATATAAGTTTATTTAATGATTTAAATTCATTACTTTTATACTAAAAAAACAAAATGGACTTTATCCGGGCGATGTTTCATTTAAAAAAAAAACATTTCTTGCTTTCTTCAACATTGAAAGACGAGAGACTAAAGAGAATAACAATAAAACAAAAATTGAATGTAATTTCAAAAAAATGTTCAAGAATCAGAACAAAATTTAAATTTTAAAAAATCAATAAATCTTAATTGATTATTGAATAATTTAAATTCATTTACTTTTATATTGGAAAAAAACAAAATGGAATTTATACGGGTAATTTATAATAAGCAAAGACGGATAGTGGCTAGTAGTGGAATAAAGGACGTGCGCCACTTCGTCTTATTTGGGACTCGTCAGATGGATGTATCAGCATCTCAGAGTTGATGTACACTCTGGAAATCGAACCCAGTACCTTTCGCGTTATCCACTAAGTAGCTGAATGGATAAAGCGATGGCGTTTTGAGCGAGATAGAACAATAAAAATAAATTGAATGTAATTTCAAAAATGTTCAAGAATCAAAATAAAACCTAAATGAAAAGAATCGATAAATCTTAATTGATTATTTAATAAAAGAGGGTTCTGTGGAGATTTTAGTAATTTTATATAGTTGAGATCATTAGTCAATTAAAGCTAGATTACCATGATAAACCTGGAAGCACTGGACGGTTAAGTGCTCTGGCACGAGACTAATAAATCCTAGGTTTCAATCTTACAGGGCGACATCGTGGATGTGCACTGTCACTGAGGAGTCACACAATTGAACGAAATGGCCATCCAGTGCTTCTAGGTTTTCCATGGTTGGTCTCACTTCAATTGACTCATGATCTCAACTATATATGAAATTATTTAATAAGTTAAATTCATTACTTTTATACTAGGAAACAAAATACAATTCAGCCGGGCAATTTATAATAGAGTAATATTATGTTTCCTTTTTTTATATTCAGACATTGATTTATTCTTTTTTAATTGGAACTTGGATACTGATATGTTTTTTTTTTGTTTTTTTTATTTTTTTTGTTTTTAATTTTTTGAAAAAAAATTATTTTTCAAAAAAAACACGTGATCAATCTCAAAGGGAAAGAAAGGTTTGAAAGGTTTCCTATATCATTAACTATTATGAAACATTGTTTTATTTTTATGATTGAATTAAATAAAGGAAATAAAAGAAATTTTTTGGGGTTGAAAAAAAAATAAAAAAACAACATGGAAACGATACAAATTTGTATGTTTATGGGGAGAAATTTTTTTTTGTTTTTTTTTGTTTTAATCTCATATACTGGTTTTGAGTGAACAACAACTAGTTAACAACTGATATGTTTCAACTGGATGAACATGAATGAAGGATGAAAGAATTACTGATAAATGAGTAGATCAGCTGAGTTTTGAAAGAATCACATTTAAAAGGATATGGCTAAATCCACAAATTGTACATTCACAATAAAAATTGGTTCATATATTTTTGTTTACCGTCATAATAATAAGGAAAGAAATATTTCCTTCATTGGGAACTATTTGTTTGATTGTTGTAAATAATTGTCAAAGGGGAATGTGGTTTTATTATGATTAGTAGACATTGAAAAAAGATTTTTTTGAACTAAAAAGGTGGTTGTCATTCATTTTGTTCCATAAAATGTCAATGATATCCTCCTATACAATATTTTTTTGAACAGTGTATTAGATATGTGAATTTTGAAGTTAAAACACCCCCCTCCCCTGATTATTAAAAGAATAAAAAAAGGAAGGAAACAACTTTCTTGATTTGACAATTTTAGTTATACTGAAAAATTTTTACACATTTTTATGACGCTACTCAGATATACCTTGATGGTTAAACATACACAAATAGTTAAATTGAGTTAAAAACAAGAACGTTTACTTTAAAATTATATCAGTTTGAAAACAGGTTATTCAACAATTTGATTTAAAAAATCATGAGTATCAAGCTACAGTTGATACTCCGTTCACTCATATGAGTTCTTAGTGAAACGAAGCTTATACTTTTTCATGATTCTATTTCCATGCAATGAAACGATTATAGCTGGGATCATATTCCTTCAAAAACGTATATACAAAGCTACATGATTCTCGATGGATCATACTACCAAAAACCAAATCGATCATATTTGTATCACTATAATGTTCAGGCTAGTGGAAGACGTAACAACCGAGAGAGAAGCTGACATAGTTTGAGATCACCACTTGGTGGTTGTCAAGATGAAACTGAAGATAAAAAAGGATTAGACAACTGAGGAGCCAGCATTACAATGGTTCAAAATTACACTCCTATATACAGAGTATTTTGCGAAAATTAAATAGTTTAATAGTTGAATTCTTGAGTTCATTAAAGCTAGACCACAACGGTAAACCTGAATGCTGGCTCGATGGTTGCATGTTACTATTTATCATTTTGAAGTTTGCTTCCGATTGTCAGAGAAGTATGGTCTTTGGTGTTCTTCTTTTCTATTTTCCTTCAAGAAGAGGAGATGCTAAAATGACTTTGAAAAAATCTACATACTAACAGGTATCTTTTTCAAATATGAGATTACCGTCAGAAAGAGGGTTTTGTAGAGATGCTAGCAATTTAATAGTTGAATTCGTGAGTTCATTAAAGCTAGACCACAACGTAAAATCTGAATGCTTTCTCGATGGTTGCATGTTAGTGCGTCAGATCAAAGGTCGTAGGTTGGAGTTCTACTTGAGATACCGTGGCTGTGCACTGCTAAGGACGAAACCGCCTTCTAGTACTTGAAGGTTTCTCAAGGTGGTCTGCATTTAATCGACTCATGAATTCAACTATTAAATTACTATAATCTTCGTGAAATAATTTCTTTATTAAAAAAATTTTCTCACTTCTTTTCATTTAAAATAGGATAATAAGGTCAAATATAGAAAAAAAAATACTTCAGGTACAAGTGTAGTAAACAAGAACATGAGTGGGGACAATCGAATGCATTGGAGTACAAAATTACAGAATATCCCACTAAAATCTGACAACCATACAGTAAACATGGAAGCACTGGACTGACTCATGATCTTAACTATATAAAATTACTAAAATCTCGACAAAACCCCCTTGTCATGTAGTAAACAGTTAATTTGCAGACTATCAATAAATTATGTCAATCTTGAATGTTTCTTCTGCAAATATCAGATCATCGTCTCTGATTTTATTGTTCATGCATTTTCATACCGATCGCATTCCGTTTCCGTTCTTTTGTTATCGATCTTCTACTGAAATACATTCTATGCCTTGCCATCGTCATATACTACTTATGTGTATATAAGTAACCCACACCACACAAGTACCTGCTTACTGAACCATGTTATACATGGAAAATTCGTTTTTTTTTGTTGTGAAATATTAAATAAAAACTAATGTTACATTCACATTACGAGGCAAGCACTTACTTAGAATCCGGAAGGGAAACGGAAAAGAGGAAGGCCAAAGAACATATTATTCCGTGAAATAGAAGTAGATATGAAAAGGATGAATGTTAACTGGAAAGAACTTGAAATGATTGGAAAGTGAATGAAAAGTTCTAGTGGTCAGCTTATACTTGTCGACGAGGGGTAACAAACATAAGTAAGTAAGTAAGTAAGTAAGTAAGTAAGTAATTTTACATTCAAGTTTATCCATAAAATCATCTTGAGTATAGATTTTTCTTTAGAAAGAAAAGGAGAACAATGTTATTCCCTTTTCTTTAAATCAGCATATTTTAATTTTCTGTTTTGTAATTGTTGAATGTTATAACTGAATTATGAATAAAAATTGAAAAATTTTTTTTAATTATTTTTATTCTTATTACTTAAATAAAGAATCAAAATAGATTTTTATTAATCCCTTTCAAGAGATACCATTGAAAGTGGAAAATAAAAAATTAAGTCAACTGAGAAATAATCTATAATTGAATCTTCTTCCTATGCAAGAGAAAGAGAGAGTAGTAAGGAGAATGAGAAAAATGTGAAAAGTCAACTGAGAAATAATCTATAATTGAATCCTGCTTATGTAAGAGAGAGAGAGAGTGTGTGTAGTAAGGAGAATGAGAAAAGAGTGAAAAGTCAACTGAGAAATAATCAATAATTGAATTATCTTATGTAGGAAGAAGAATAGTAGGGAGAATAAGAAAGGAGTGAAAGAAATGAGAGTGAGAGGAAAGGTTTTTTCCCAACAATAATAACAACAACAAATTATTGTTTTACTTAAGTATATGAATGTATATGTATGTTTATAACTTAATGAAAAGACAAATGTTATTACTGATTGATTAATACATATGTTTTCTAAATGGAAGAGGAAATGCCCAGTTGAGATTCAATACCGACAGATTAATTAAAAAAATATAAATCTGAATAGATGTGATTTTTATCATTTTAATAGTCTAAAAATAAAAGATAAGGTGGATATTGTTGGTATGGAATAGAAAATTAGGTTCCTATTTTCTTGATTTAATTCTATTTCATCACGGATACAGAAGGCTCGTCTAGCTTTTGTCAACTTACGTCATTTGTGGCGTAGGCGAGATATCCGTATACCGACTAAAGGACGGGTTTACTGTGCAGCAGTTTGTTCCGTCCTACTTTATGGCAACAAAACATGACCGATAAGAGTAGAGGATATTCGTAGGCTGCTAGTATTCGATCATAGGTGTCTTCGAAGCATTGCTCGTATAACCTGGGACCACCGGGTAAGTAATGCAGTTGTTGGGAAACGAGTACTACGTAAAGATGGCAAATGGATTGATGAAGTAGTGAAACTTCATCAGTTGAGATGGTTGGGACACGTGTTACGAATGTCCAACCACCGACTACCCCGAAGTGCAATGTTTTATGATGTAGGAGCAGGTTGGAAGAAATCTACTGGCGGCCATACCAAAATATGGCACAAATCCATGAAGTCACTAACAATTGGACTGAGCCATGTTGGTAGGTGTAGACTACCTCGTTGGTGTCTGCGAGATGATAGCAACCGATGGTTAGAGACCTTGAGTGACATGGCTCAAAATCGTTTGCAATGGCGAATAATAACAATAACATCAATAACATCTTTAACCCTTAATCTTTCATAAAATGCTCATACTTTTAATACTTCTACTACTATCGAATTCGAATCGGTAGCTGCATCTTTGTCTTAATGTGGTATGGCAACTCGAACTGATGTACGCGCGTAGAAAGTTCTACGTTGTGACTGACTGACTGAATTGTTTCTTAGTTACATGAATGTTTGATAGTCTGTTTTATTAACCATGTGAGATTTTATTTATCGTAAATGAAATGGTGATTTCCTAGCCTAATTGAACGTTTTAAAATAATTTCTCGAAACCTCTTCTTGTTCTTGTTATAACTTGTACCTACCTGTTAGAGACAGTGAATTACCGATCGGACCAATGACACACGAAACCCTTAAGAACAGTTTAGAGTACTTGTCGGTCCTTCTTTCTGTCTAGCCCAGACAGTTGTGTCCAGAACAGCTTCTGCAATTTGAATCATTATATTTCAAACATACTGAGTTTATATACCAATCAAACTGACCACATCGTACCATAATATAGAAAGCAACATTTGTACAAGATTCAGCCAAACGTGGCTGTGAATAAGGGAGATAGTAATTGATGGACTGAGGATAACTCAAGAGCGGTAAATCTTATAGTAATAGTCAATGGGTCAAAATAAAGCTTATAATGAGAGGAACGTGAATCTGAATAGTTTAGTTAGTTAACAATTATACAATAAAAATGTATGTATCATATTGGTCCATAAATATTTCTCAAGTTACCATTCATAATTCTCTTCGGCATATAACAGTTCTAAACAGTAGTGAATATAGGGGAACGTAATTACTGAGTTTATCCAACATACTCTTATATCATATTAGTTGATAAGTGGTTACGGTTTTATTATTTGACAGTATTAGAAGATACATAAGCAAAGAGAGATCTTAAATGTGTTATGATGAATGCATCATGACCATGAATTCGTCTGAGATACATAGATAATACTTTTATTGTTATGGAAAGAACTCACCTAAGATCTTTTTGCAAACATGTCAATACACTCTCATCTCATACTGAATTTACGTAAGAGAATGAAAATGAACTCGACGAGCTACCGTGTTGAGATTGTTTAGTTAAAAGAAATCTAAGTAAAACTCTAAATCTAGCCATCTGCTGAAAACCAACTCACTCAAATCGATATACTGCTTTCGACTCATCACATCCATTCAATGAGAAAATCACTCTAGCTCTGAATCTGTTTAGAAGGGTAAACAAGATTATTATATTTAAAGAGCATAAACAAAATGAACAAGAGCATACAACTAACATATTACAAATTAATAATTTTCTAATAAAGATTGTTAAAAGTACGATGAAACGAGGTGTTTTACTGCCAGACAATAATTCGAATAAAATACCATAGATTGGTACAATGGTACACAAACAAACCACTTAATAATCCCGTAGAACTAGATTGAATTCAAATTGAATCAGCAATAGCAATTCATGCCATTTTGAACAATCATCAAATCAATACTAAAAATTTCGAAATAATACTAAAGGGCTTCCCAACTACAAAGGAAAGGCGAGTAGTTGAAGCCTTTTATATATTGCATAATCCTACTACTCTCAATAGAAAAGAAGGCCTCACTATCCATCTGACTTGGACCATGTGTTCGAGCTACTATTTCTGATTCTATCCACATTTACACAATTATCATTCATATAAATGAAATTCGATCCTTTCTCACCACAAATATCATATTCTTTCACCCCTTATCACACATACACACACAAATATACAACCATACCTCACATATAAAACACCTTGACCAGAATGACATGACATTCACTGTGTCAGATCCATTTTCTGATTGATCGCACCAAATATTCTTGCTTTGTCCCTTTGTACTGTTCCAAACTTGAGTTAATTTGATATGTTTATTCATTCTCTGAAAAGATGGCTAACATAGAATCATGGAATTTAAAAGTAACCAAGTACTTACTTAAAACCCTCAGATATCAATTTCTTGTATTCAAACGCTAGGTGGAAGAGATATTCAATTTTTTTACACTTTTTCAAAACTGGAATTCATTAAAATAATTGTCAAATATATCTCTGAACTAAAATGAAATTTCATAGTTGAAAGCATTATTCATTTGAAGCTAGATCACCAAGGAAAATGTGGAAACACTGGACGACTTATTGTGGGACTCCTCAGCAGTGCGCGTCCACGATCTTTCCTAGTCCAGTACTTCCAGGTTTTCCTTGGTGTTCTAGCTTCAATTGATTCATGCTTTTAACTATGAAAATACTGAAATCTTCACAAAACCCCTTCTGATTAAAATGAATTTTTACAACTTTTGCTAATATAAATAGGTAAATCTATTTACAAACTAAAAAAAAGTAGGTCTATTTTTCAATGTCTATAAACAGACAGCGAAATTAATGAGAAGTTAATTAAAAGAAAGAGTTAGAAAAAGTGTTATTTTCCTGAGAAATAATGCGGAAAATTGGTAAGCAACAGAAATAAATTATCATTTACAGATTGGTTTCAGTTAGTCGGTCAATTATATCTAGCGTGAAACCTAGGATTAATGTATATTAGTTGAAGTTGCCAAGCCACATTTGCATAGTGGGATGAGAGAAATCCCAGAGGAGTTAAAGTGGTAATAGTATCCTCAGTAATAATAATAGAAACAAGTGAGTTTATAAAGAAAATAGGAAAATGACATTTTGATACACAGGAACTAACACAAAATCAAACGTGATTACATCTATTCCAATGGATTCATAGGCTGATTCTTCTCTTATAGTTCGAGTGCCACCGGACTACTCTAACAACAGACAGCATTATGCGTCAAGATAGACAGTGGTTTGGGATATGCAACATATAGCCAACCACTTCAGTCGATGAAGACTTATTACTTTATCAATCTATTTGTCATCCTAACTCAGTGCCTTGTGACTAATCTCAATATTGCTCTGTGGTTTGAACATACTTGAGAAATAATACAGACGATTGAATAATCGTAACCTACAAATATACAATGTTCTTAATCATCATGTTTCGCATGCATAAACGAGAACAGAGCAAACTAAATTTTGTAAATATATAGTTATTTTTGGAATGGGGATATGTGGAGATTGTAGCCATTTGAACATCCGGTTTCACTAGTCCAACTAAGCTAGACCACTATCGAATACCGGGAATCACTGGACGTCTGTTTCACCCTTGTATGGGACTCGTCAGTTATATA
Organism: Schistosoma rodhaini; assembly: GCA_944470415.2. Taxonomy (NCBI): domain Eukaryota; kingdom Metazoa; phylum Platyhelminthes; class Trematoda; order Strigeidida; family Schistosomatidae; genus Schistosoma; species Schistosoma rodhaini. Next base: position 40,450,397 of record OX104037.1, read on the forward strand.
TATATATATACATATATAATTATTATCAACAGCTGTCTATGCAAGATACTTCGGATCCAGATACTATCAGCAATAACTTAGTGTGGGAGACAACAAATCAGATTCCAGTGTAGGAAGAAAGCAAGAAGAAGTTCTGGAAGTGGATTGAGCACACTTTGAGGAAATCACCTAATTGCGTCACAAGAAAAGCACTCACATGGAATCCTAAAGGTCAAATGGGAAGAGGAAGAAAAAAACACATCACGCCGAGAAATAGAGACAGACCTGAGAAGAATGAACAAAAAGTGGATAGAACTAGAAAAGAAGGCTCAGGACAGAGTGGGTTGGAGAATTGTGGTCGGCGGCCTATGCTCCATTGGGAGTAATAGGAGTAAGTTAGTAAGTAATATAATATATACTGATTTGTAAAAGCAATCGTTTGTGTAAAGGTTAGTATGCTTTTTTTTAAAAATTAACGGACGACGTATAACATCTTGATAGCATTGATTAGATCGAAAGCTGAGCATGGTTAACGACGATCATAATGTTGTCTTTTTGGATATTAACCACTTAATTCTTCATTAAATATATAAATAAAAAGTTGAGTAAGATAAAAAATTATTATAGTAACTGTATTCTATTCTTGTCTTAAATTAAAACAAAAAAAATTATCGAATTCATTTAAAATATTTTATTAAAGGAGCCAACATTAAATTTCATACATATATGTCCCGGATTGACCATCAACTCTGAGATGAAGGCACATCCAGATGACGAGTTTCAAATAGGACGAAACGCGCGTCTTGTACTCCACCGCCTACCACTATCTATCTTAGCTTATAATGCCTTCGAATCAAGGCTATATCGAGGCAATTTGAACAGTATACATATATTATCAGACGGGGTTTTGTGGAGATTTTAGTAATTTATAGAGTTGAGATCATGAGTCAATTGAAGCTAGACCACCATGGAAAACCTTCAATTGACTCATGATCTCAACTCTATAAATTACTAAAATCTCCACAAAACCCCTTCTTATAATAATCAGGTGCTCACTAGTGACTGACTCCTTGAGGTATTTCCTGGAGTTCTAGTGAGAAGCAGTAACCGGTGGAGTTCAACCAGGTCTGTTGTGAGATAGGAACTCACTGATGACATTGATGAATGGTTGCTCAATTTCGTGAATCAGTTGAAGTTAGAAATTAACACCGTTTGATACCAGCTCAGTGGTCTATCGGTAAAAGGCCTTCCGCTCGAAACTGGTAGGTCTTGGGTTCGAATCCCGCGAGAGTGGGTTCGTGGATGCGCACTGCTATTGAGGAGTCCCATAATAGGACGAAACGGCCGTCCAGTGTTTCCAGGTTTTCCATGGTGGTCTAGCTTCAATTGACTCATGATTTCAACTCTATAAAGTATACATATATGTTAATATGATACTGATCAATCATAGTTCTAAATAACAATGGGAAGATTCAAACAAACAATACCTAAACAATAATAATAATAATTACTATGATTGAATTTTGTTATACATTATTATTTATTGAGGTAAATATAAATAAAGAATAAAATTTAAATCAACCACCATTATTATTTATATGAATATTGAATAGATTGAATTCAATGAAATTGAAATTAAAATTGAATTCAATCAGTTATTATTTGAAATAGAAATATCATTATCTATACATATATTCCATTGTACTTGAATTAATTTTGATTCAATTTATTTATTCTCTGAAGAAGTGACTTAAACTAAGTCACGAAACGTTAAAAAAATCTAAATTTTTTTTTCTATTCATTTAAATATTAAAAATATATACAATTTACTCAATGCTCAATTGTATCAAAATTATCAAATTTTAATTTGATAATGATACCTACATTATAAACATTTAGTTTAAAGTTAATAATTAGAAATAAAGATTTGAAATGAATCTATATTTGTATTCGCTTCATTTGTGATATTATTTTAGTTGAAAGCGTGAATCAATTGAAGCTAGACCATCATGGAAAACCTGGAAACACTGGACGGCCGTTTCGTTCTATTATGGGACTCTTCAGCAGTGGACATCCACGATTCCACATTAGCGAGATTCGAACCTAGGATCTACCGGTCTCGAGCCAGAGCCCATAACCGATAGATCACTGAGCTGACCGGTATCCAACGGTGTTAATATCTAACTTCAACTGATCCACGATATTATTGTTGAAATGGTTATACAATATTGGTAGGTTGTATGTGTTTTTGGTTTGAAATTGAAACTTTTGTAATCATCTTCACTAGTATTATCGGTGATTATTTCAAATAGAAATGGACATTCTTTATTATCCAGTATCATTCACTAAGTGTATATTTGACAGTTCAACTATTCTCTGAAAACTACTATGTCAATTACATGATGTGAGTTTTATCTAAAAGAGTGTTAAAACATTTTATAGTGTATTTCAATAGTTGAGATCATGAGTCAATTGAATCTAGACTACGATGTAAAACCTGGAAGTATTGAGCGGCCGTTTCATTCTTCTGTAGGACTCCTCAGGAGGGCACATCCATGATCGACGACAAAATGGCAGTCTGGTGCTTACAGGTTTCACATGGTAGTCTAGCTTCTATTAACTCAACATCTTAACTATTGAAATTAATATAATATCCACAACAACTAATTCTTTATAGTATAGTTGAGAAAACATCCGTGAGTTCATAATATGTGAAACAGTAGAAACATGTGAATAACCCTTACACAAAAAAATCTTAAACTGTACGTATCAAAAATAAAATTATTTCCCATTTAGATATAATATAATTTCAGTCCTTCAATTTTGTAAACTACCATAATTCACTCTTTCTCATAAATTACAGAGATAGTACTTTGTTAGAAGTTATGTGATTCTATTATATACCTCTTCCGGACATATGGAATGGTGAAGCTTAGTAGGCCCTTCTATAGAAGAGTGCTTCATTGAAGCACGGCACAACAACCGAAGTGGGATAGCTGTTTCTGCGTTGCTCATGCAGAACAATTACATAACTCTCACAACCCTGTTTTTTGTCGTTTTTGTTTTTATTTTTATTTTGGCAGGCTCATTTTTATTTTATCACTTTTTTTAACTCTCAATAGTTATGCAGTGACTCTTTGTAGCATACGTAATCGATTGCGGTTACTGGTAGAGTGGTTGATTAGGCCGATCTCGACAACCCGCGATTAACTGCTCACTTTAGTTCATTGAAAAGTCCCATTATCCAGGAAGCACGACGAGGACGTGTGAGTCAGATTTTGCCCCCACCCCTAGGTGTCGCTGCCAGGATACGAACCGCCATGATTCACTCTTTTTGATCAATTACTGAGATAGTAATCCGTTAGAATTTATATGATTCTATTATGTAGTTTTTGGCACACCTATATTTCTTCAAACGTTTAAGAATAATGATGGTATTAAATTCATTTAGCATTGTTTGTGGCCGAATAGATAAGGCGATGGCATTTGAAGCGAAAGGTACTAGGTTCGAGTCCCAGAGTGATCATCAACTCTGAGATCTAGTTACATCCAGCTGACGAGTCCCAGATAGGACGAAACGCGCGTCCTGGATTCCACTGCTAGCCACTATTCACATTTGCTTACAATGATGGTATTATTTGTAAAGACCAGTTAATTCACTTCAGTTTTAGTAAACTTATTTTTTCGATGAAAAATCATTATTTGTAACAATGTCTATAATAAGAACGTATTCGTAATAGGCTATTCACCCTAAAGGTAATCAAATCTAAATAAGCTTTGAAAACTGTAGATTCCAAGGTATTGAAATATCAATAATTCATTTACAATACAGTCATTTATATCAGTTATGATAAGATAGATTATCTTGCTGAAGTGTTTTATTTATTGCCTTTAAGTCTTAAACTAGGACAAAACAGCTGTTAGAACCTATCGACTATCAATTATTCGTTAGCTAATTTCAATTTTTTATCGATGTTATCTTCATGTTGACAAACCGACAGTTGGAAACCAGCTGATAACTAGTTTCAAAGTTCATTCTAAGGAATCAAATGAGACATGAACGTGGGAATCCAAATATGAGCCGAGTATCGTTAACATCACTGGCAGTGAATAATTATTGTGTTTTATTGTAATTTACTCAAAGTTGACACTATTCAACGGTGAATTACGGTTTGAAACTTAACAATTTTATTGTTAAACTTAGAGAATGAAATATTTGACCGACTATCATAATCATTATTCTAACACCACGAAATCACCTGTCTTATCAAATTATGATCGCTTAAAATGATAATTTGAAAGTGTTCGAATAAACGTCTCCTATAATAAGCAAAGATGGATAGTGGCTAACAGTGGAATCCAGGACGCGCGCCACTTCAAACTATTTGGGACTCGTCAGCTGGATGTACCTGCATCTCATAGTTGATGTTCACCCTGGGCACTCGAGGCAATACGCACAGTATGCACATATGTCAATTAAAGAATGACCAGTTGCGGTCCTAAAAACATCAATGGGAAGATCCAAACAAACAATACTAAGTGAATTTCTCTCCTATAATAGTTTATGATGATCAATAATAAACTATCTATTCAATCTTTAACAATAGAGAAAAGTATAATTTATTAATTAATGAACCAGTAAGGTGATTGATTATGTCTATAAAGTAAGTTGAGTAGTACACTTGACTAATCACTACATTGTCCGTTGGGGAATCTGTAAACCTATATATATATAACAAAGGAACATAAAAGTAGACTTATTCTTCATTTTCTCTCACATCTTTCTTTCCCCACCATGAAAACATAATCGGTGAATATCGAATAGTATCTAAATTGAAATTACTGGTCGTTAATTGTCGCTATGATTGAAAATTCACTTTGAATTAATGAGGGATTAAGTAATTTTAAAATATCCTATTGAATTTTGATGAACTCTAACAAAATAATCAATTTCAGTATTGATAAAAGTGTTTTATTTAGATCGGTTTAATTTATTGGTGGTATCCATCATAAACTGACTGATGGAGTTCAGACATATCACAAATTCATTGAATTCGAAGACAATTATATGTTAATCCAAAACTAGCAGCAAGACCTGAAGGCTCTAAGTTTGACCCCCGTTATTGTTCTGAAACGTTTTATGCTAGGACTAAAATTCTGTCCAGTATTCACTAATTTCTCTTCTTGGTACCTTAACTGTGGTGATAAATACTGCCTGAAAGCTATTTCAAGTATTCCAAGGGTTAACAAGTTTCGATCGAAAAACTATCAAAATAGTAATCACTTATTGGAATGAAAACTGTTATGATTCAAATTATTTAAAAAACTTAAGACGTATAGTAAATATGATAGTGGCTTAATTACTTACTTACTTACGCCATTTACCCCCAATGGAGCATAGGTCGCCGACCAGCTTTCTCCAACCCACTCTGTCCTGAGCCTTCTTTTCTAGTTCTATCCATTTTTTGTTCATTCTTCTCATATCTGTCTCTATTTCTCGGTGTAATGTGTTCTTTGGTCTTCCTCTTCTCCGTTGACCTTCAGGATTCCATGTGAGTGCTTTTCTTGTGACGCAATCGGGTAATTTTCTTAAAGTGTGCTCAATTCACTTCCAGAACTTCTTCCTGATTTCTTCTACTGCTGGAATCTGGTTTGTTGTCTCCCACACTAACTTATTGCTGATAGTGTCTGGCCATCGGATCTGAAGTATGTTGCGTAGACAAATTTTAATAAACACTTGTATCTTCTTGATTATGGCTTTCGTAGTTCTCCAAAAATCTCCAAAAAGTTCTCCAAAACGCTAACCAGAAAAAATTATTCAAAATTATATCTAGGCTTATATATATATATATATTACCATGTGGTTGATGTGACGAAATAATCAATCGATATATTAACGATCTTCTAAGTTTCCTTTTATTGAGTAAAACAACCGGTTTTTGAAAGCAAATTCAAGATAACTAGCTAAATTAGAAATTATACATTTTGGTCGGTTAGTCATTTAAACATATAGTTTTTTTTAAAAAATTTAGATTTTCATATGTACTACGGTATAGTACGATAATCTCTAATCAATATTTTATTTTATTTCTGCATTATTCCGGTTAAGGTGTTCAGTCATTTCCACCATTGTCGGTTTAATTTAGTTTAACTATATATACCAATGAGTTGTATTTTTGCGAAATAATAGATCTTCTTATTGATATATACCATATGTGGTTTGTCAATATTCCTGAAATTTTGGTGAGATATAATATATGGGGATGAAGGAAACAATCTCTATCCGTTATAGAATTGTCGTTAAGGCATATTTAATGACAGGGGTGAGTTACGAAATAGGGCTGAATCAATAAATGATCTCCGCCGTGTTGCCGGTACATTATAAATTTTTTAAAAAAAAATTATTTTTGTGGAAAATGATAAAGATTCAGGGTGCATTATTTCACTATTGACTTGTAATATGTCAATTATTCTATACGTTAGAATTTTAAAATTGCAACTAGCAATAAAGCTATATTCAACGATAGTGATACATTTTTTTGAAAACTGGATTTTAAAAGTAGACGTATGTATTACGTTATGCGATTATCCGATTCGTATTCAGACACGCACACTATCTATGGGACTGCCTAATATGTCACAAGATGTAGGAAGTTAAGAATCAGTAGGAAGCTTTAATCGAAAAACCAAATATTCTACAAAGATCCTGTGGATATATATACACCTGTCTTCAACCCTGACTAAGAAAGAGCTGATACTTTGACTAGGTGTATAATTGACATTCTCCATTTGCTTTTTCTCACCTGCTACTTAAAATTTGAGTATGGGCACGTGTTACATTTAGACTCCCCCAGCCTGTTGGGAAATAAATGCATTGCACAAGATAAGGACTGCTTTAGGAATTAAATCATAATCAATAATTCATATGAAAAATAACCTGAATCATATTTGTGAATTATATTACCCCAATTAAATATAGCAGCTTATTGAAGGTAAAGTGTTTATTAATTGCAGCTACGAACATTATTGTATGGCAACCATGACGACGGAATGTCAATCCAGCTATATCTCATATTTTAACATGTATTTCGGAGTCACTAAGCTTTGATATCAACAAGGTAATCACAGTGTGCCAGCCAAACTCTATCTGGACAAAACAATGTGATATCAATACTACTAATAAGACTACCACTACTGCTATTACTGTCAGCACTACTTCTAGTACTCTCACTGCTGTGAAGTATATCACCTTCACTAATTTGACCAAACGTAAAGCAGTCACAGAGTGTAACAGATTTGTATAGACTGCTGATTTTAATTGGTTCACAAAAATCATTCTGTGCTCCAATTGAAATATTACCATACTCCTCTGGAATTATCGTCTATTTTCGTTACTTAAAAAGAAAACATTTTTGCTTAATGAAATTATCGAAAGCGATTAAGGACAACGCCTAAATGAGAAAAAGAGGAGTCAGCGTAACACTAACAACACGGTATGATAAAAAAAACCTTTAATTTGAAATTATTGATTCATTGATTGATTAGATCAATACCTTTAATTAGTTTGTTGAAGTTAGTTAGAAACTAATTCAATTGAGAATATACACACATCTCATAAGGGGGGGGGCTTACTCTTTCAGAAATTCCAGCCAATTATTCAAGTTGCTCACTACATATGAAACATATGAAACAACAAAAAAAAGGAATATCACACATTATCTAAACAATTAACTTAAAAGTTTAATTCTGTCTAATATGTTAACAAGTAATGTGTAGTAACCATAATAGAATAGAAAAAAATATCAAAGAAGACATAAACAATTTAAATTCACGTTGTATTGTTTTGTTTGAATCATCCCATTGATGTTTTAGGAATGTAACTGGTCAGTCTTTAATTGGCAAATGTGCATACTGTGAATATTGCCTCGATATAGCCTTAATTCACAAGCATGGTAAGTAGAGATGGATAGTGGCTAGCAGAAGAATCCAGTTGGACGTGCGCCACTTCGTTCTATTCAGGACTCGTCAGCTGGATGTACCTGAATCTCAGAGTTTATGTTTACTCTGGGACTTGAACCCAGTAGCTTTCGCTTTAAACGCTATTGTGTTATCCACTCAGCTACTGAGTCCTGATTAAACATCAATGGAAAGATATTAACAAACAATACTAAGTAAATTTAAACTTCACCCCATCACACAAGCAAGTGGCTATCAGGACTCAGTGGCCGAGTGGATAACGTTATAGCGTTTGAAGCAAAAAAGTACTAAGTTCAAGTCCAAGAGTGAACATCAACTTTGAGATGGAGTTACATCCAGCTGACAAGTCCCAAATAGGACGAAGTAGCGTGCGTCCTGGATTCCACTGCTAGCTACTATCCATCTTTGCTTATAAACATTGTAAGTTTCCCAAATCACATTAGTCATTACTTTAAGAAAAAAATTTTTTAAAATTTTTTTTATTTACTTTAACTTGTAAAATGAAACAGAAACAAAAAAAAACAATCAACATAGAAAAACTGAGTTAAATGGAATTTGTTATTTTTTAATGTTGTAGCCATAGGATACAATTTTGTTAAAATTTTAAATGATTCCTTTAGGGAAATGTTTTTTCCTTTCTCTCCTTTTCTTTTTGCTTCACCACCTACTTTTATTTTTGGAATAGGGTTAGGGTAGGATAAATGTTTCACTTGAGTAAATATATTTTATGTTTACTAATAACCATACTACTACTAATATTACTACTACTAATAATAATAATAGTAATAATCTCAGACATTATAATCATATGTTCTACAATAAATAGACAAATTCAATGAAAGGAAGAAAAAAAAGAAAGTATTTCTAAATAGTTTTTATGTAGTACTATAGCAAATATCCTAGAACCAATTTCGATTATGGTTATTTTTTGGTTAAACCCTTTTTTATTAACTTACTTAACAGACAATGTTATTGAAATAAAATAACAATTCACATGGCCGGATACTATCAGCAACAGCATTTTATGGGAGAGGACAAATCAACTTCCAGCTGAAGAGGAAATTAGGAAAATACGTTGGAAGTGGATAGGACATACATTAAGGAAATCATCAAACTGCTTCATGAGGCAAGCGCTAACTTGGAATCCGGAAGGGAAGCGGAAAAGAGGAAGGCCAAAACGTACATTACGTCGGGTAATAGAAGCAGATATGAAAAAGATGAATGCTAACTGGAAAGAACTGGAAAGGATTACTCAGGACAGAGTTGGATGGAGAATGCTGGTGTGCAACCTATACTCCTCCACGAGGGGTAACAGGCGTAAGTTATAAGTAAGTAGTGATAATTCACACATTTCTTTGTACTATTTTATAATCACTAGAGCACATGACAGACTCTAAGTGAAATGTTGATTGCTTAAATATCATTCGATGATTCATCCTCCTCCCCATATATGTATGGACTCAAGTCTTATTATTTGCTTTTGCTTTGTATTGCTGCATCCTTATACAATTTGACTATAAATTTTCTTATGTAACTGCTTGAATATACTTATTCGCCTCTCCGTTTCAAATTCGCTCGATGTGCTTATAGCTTTGCTGAGCCCTTATACAATTTGACTATACGTATGTCTATGTAACTGCTTGTATATACTTATTCACCTCTCCGTTTCAAATTCTCTCAGTGTGCTCATAGCTTTGTTTTCTGTGCTATTCAATAATAAACTGTAGTTGTAGCTTCACTTTGCCTTCTGATTTCAAACACCATTGAGATTTATATTAAGACAGTTATTGAGGTGAATTTTTAGCGAAGCAAAGTCACTACAGTAAGATTATTCTGCTGGAAATTTAATTTTTTCCTATTTGTGTGTATTGTTTTGATTTCTTTACTTGTTATTATTATGATGATCGTAATTCTGTTCCAAAACATGGTTAATGTGTGTGTATGTATGTATACTGACTTGACAACTAACTCACTGCATAATAATTAATTTGCAACGAATTACTGAATTTATGAAGGGAATATAATTTAAAAGAAGAAGAAGAACTGAAGAATTTCCTTTCATGATATTATGACTTATTTGGTTGACCCTTTCAATTATCGCTAATCGGAATACCGGCTTATATGACCTTGTCCCTGTGCTAAACTAATGATATATTAACCAGCACAAGCAGGTTAGGATCAACTCTGAGTGTTTATTAGTACTCTGCGATAATGAATTAACGCCTAGCCCACGACGTTCAGTTCAGATCATAAATACCAGCCTCCACTGTATGGATCGTATATTTCAGACATATGTGGTTTATGTACAAGAAGATCAGATGGCTAAAAATTATCCAGTTCAAATGGTCACATAGTTATTTGTAATAATGGACATTAACTAAATTGTTCCTTCATAAAGGGCATTCATCATAACGAATTATGTATTCCTGGATATGAGTTTAATGTCAGTTAAATGCAGCCAATCAGATAGTATGTATTAGATAATCATTTTAAAGTTGTAGTTTCAAACAATAAATATGTTCTGAAGTTTATCACAGAGTGTATTGTTTTTGCTCATTGTGAAGATATTTTTCAGTAAAGCTAATAGTTAAAACCGTGGAGTAGTGATTGATCGAGAACTACTTATCCGGAATCACTAAACATCAGAAGCAATGATAGGCACCAATTTTCTTTCATGTCTAGAAACAGTGAAAAAAGGCGAATTAGAAACAGAATGAAAGTGGGGTAATTTGCTCAGTTTATTAATAACTAACTGTTACCCTTAAACGTGAAATCTCCTAAAACAGTGTTACTATGGTGTGGGCTATTGTCGTCAACAGATATAAGTAGTATGTAACACTAATGGAAAGTGAAATGTCTGGAGTCAGAAGGTTAATAAGATAGAATGAGAGTGAATGAAAACTGGAAATGATCGGTATGGAAACTAAGAAACAACAAAGTTCCTGGAAATCGTTTGGATGAATTTTGAAAATAAAGTATTTACTATATGGTTCTAAGATTTGATCAAAATATTGTATAATGTTGTGTTAAAATACATTTGGTTGTCTCCCCCTGTGTTCTCATTCACTATATTACCAGTATATTAATTATTGTGTATGCCTTTGTAATAAACAGTTAATATTTACATATTGTGAATAATGGTTTACTTTGCATATTACTGTGGAATTATCGGCAATTAATTGCACATCAAACGGTAAGCTAACTAGTTTTGAACTGTTTAATTAGAGATCAATTTGATAGTTGTGCCGATTATACGCCAAGATTATTTTTGGAAAATTCTAATATATAAGGATAGTAATGCATAGGGGTATAGAAAGTAACCCAACAATGAAGAACTATACTTTTTTATATTGGATAATGGTAGGAGTCAGAATACTAACCTGATTTATTTACTATTGCTTGCTGATTGGATAGGGATACATGAACAGCTTTTAGGGTTTGACATTTTTTTTCATCTTTTGATATTGATAAGTCCGATGAAGTATGAAATTCGTGCTGTATGTTATACTACTAATTTCTGTTAAATATATGATATAGACATTAACAACATTGGATGCCGGTTCAGTGGTCTAAAGTTTAAGCGCTCTGGCGCGAGACTGGTAGGTCCTGGGTTAGAATCTCGTGAGGCGAGTTTGTGGTTGTACACTGCTGAGGAGTCACACAATAGCACGAAACAGCCGCCCAGTGCTTCCAAGTTCTCCATGATGGTCTAGCTTCAATTGATTCATGATTTCAACTATGAAAATATATGATTACTTTATAATTCTAATGAATATTTATGTAGCACTCAATGAACTTGTAGATTATTAACCTGATCAATTTTGTCTGGAACATCATTGGTAAGAAAAATTTCAAATGGTTACAAAATGGATGGAGAATGCTGGTGGGCGGTTTTTGCTCCTCCACGAGGGGTTACAGGTGTAAGTAAGTACAACAAATAGTCTTTGAATTATATACCTACCTTTCTGTTTACTTTTTAATTATTTAGTAATTTGACGTATAAAAACTAATGAAATGACTACCAATGTTATTTTGATTACTATAAAGAAAGATACACGAAATATTTGAATAATTTTGCGGTTTCAAAGAAGTTTACATTCGATTTAGATTTCGTTGTAGTAAGTTGTTAGAGACATTCAGATGTTATTTCAAAGAAATGTATAAATATCTGAATGAATATATATGTTGTATAAGATGGTGATTAGAGGTGGTCAACAGGGTTTCCTGTTGATCACCTCCAACCACCATTTTATCTCGACATAGTGCTCGCAGTGTCGAGCCACCTAGACTAGTGGCCACATTGCAACTTGATCGATAGCATTCAATCAGCACTAAGAAGGACTTGACACGCATGGCGTTGATTACCACTCAGTGATCAATCAATTGTGATTTATGTTGTATATTTACAGTTAGCATTGAGCTTTAATTGATAAGAGTTTTGATGACCCATTATTTGAAAGTCAGTTAAATTGAACGATGATATTGTCTACCATTTTGGTGCTACGAGATCTAACTCCAACTGGATAATATGAATGATTGTTATTGAAATATATACACATCTCCAATCCTCGTATATAATTATCAATTGAAATGGAGTTAGTGGATAACGGGATTAAATAAGTCAACTACGAGAATCGATTTTAAACTACGTATATTTCGTACAACCGTTGACCAGAAAGCGAAGTAAAACAGAATGACGCTCAATGCAGAAAGAGAATGAGCCAGCTCGATTTAATCAAGTAATACGTCTGTAGGTTGAACGCTATATTCAGATCCTAAGCTATTCTGATAACCCCAGGCAATAACTACACAGCGACTTGAACACCAGGGAGAAGACTTGAGTATGAGAGAAAACACTTTACTGCAAGGTTCATTTATGTACAGAAAATACAGGGATTTTATAGTATTTAACAGACTTTGAGTTTACATAGTAGCAGTGTGTTAATCAGTCAATCAGGATCTCGTTATTTTAGTAACATAACTTCACACAACTTCTTATTAATCGTTGATTGATTGGGGCTCTTTATGAGCCTCTGGAGGCTCTGTTAGAATTCTCTGGAAGACAACTTAACACTTGTGGACCATCCTCACATCAAGCATATATCGATACAGACATATGATGAATAAGATGGGAAATTAGCACACATGAGATCATATAAAAAACAGTTAGGATTAATAAACGAATAAGTAACGGGTAAAAATATATTTTCAGAAAAATGAATAGACTGATCTATCCAGAAGCTAAAGTAACCTATGTAGGCTTGACTTAGTATCAACCCTTACAGAGTAATTAACCTATAAAACTGAATTCATCTACTCATATATAACATTTTATTGTTAATTGTTTTTGTTCTAATATTTTGTCTATAAAGTGTTTCCTATGGAAAGTGGTCTGAAAAAAGTTAATCATGTTTCCTGATTGATTAATATTTGTAAAATAATTTAACATTAAAAATCATAATATTCCCTATGCTACATGAACTCTCGTTAATTTTAATGATATTTAAGCTTAGATGAACTATAAATTCTAATTGCTGAATTCATTAGTCAATGTAAGGTAGATCAGGAGTGAAAAAGTGGAAGCACTGAGCAGTCATTTCGTTATATTGTGGGTCTCTTCAGCAGTGTGCATCAATGATCCTGCACGCTGGACTCAGACTCAAGTTCTTCGATCTTATGTGCAAACACTTAATGTATAAACCACTGAGCCGGTATAGAATGATGCTAATGTCTAGCTTCAATCGATCTATGATCTTGCGAAACGATTTCACCCATTTTCTGAGCCAGATATCTGTCTCTACGTGACACAGATTGGAATCCACTAGTCACGACTGGTCACTATTATTCATGGGAATCATCTTGATAATTAATGGATGAGTGCTCAGCCATTCATGGATTGATGGAAGCTAGACAATAAACACCGTTGTATGCCGGCTCAGTGGTCTAGAGTTTGAGCGTTTGCGTGCGGGATTGTGGTCACTCACTGCTGAGGAGTAAATGGTGGTCTATCTTACACCGACTCATGAATTCAACCATTAAAATGACCACAATCTGCACAAACCGCATTCTGTTCAAAATTACTGTTACTGATTTGTAATAAAATCCAATTAGAATTTATAAGTATTGAACAAAGTACACGTCAAAGTACTTATTAGGTATACCATCAAAGTCATCATATCATTTTTCAAAAAAAAAATAAACAAGGCTTCTAATTATCAAAATATACTCAAATTATTGATTTTTGAAATCCAATAAATCAATAATAAAATCAATAGTTCAATAATCATAATAAATGTACAGAGAAATAATGTAAGTAAATAGATTGGTAATGAATTAGAATAAAATTTATGGCACTTACCATTGAATAACAAAATCATACAAAGATGACTTCCAAATGAATGCTAATACTTATCAACGAAATAAATTAAGAACGATCATATAAATAAAAAAGTTACAAGGATTTATAAACAGCTGTCCACTCAAAATACTCAATGTTCGTTGACTAGATACCATCAACAACAGCTTACTATATGAGAGAACAAACTAATTTCTAATTGAGAAGTAATTTAAGAAAAGATGTTGAAAATGGATAGGACACACACTAAGGAAATCGTCGAACTGCATGACAAGGCAAAGAATCGTGAAAAGAAAAGGAAAAGTGAAAGACCAAAGAATATATTATGCCGAGAAACTGAGACAGACTTGAGATAAATGAATGAAAATTGGATAGAAGTAGAAAGGAAGACTCATGGAAGATTTGGATGGAGAATGTTAGTCAATATCCTATGCTCCTTCATGAGGGTTAACAGGCGTAAGTAACTAAGTAAACAATCATATCATCATATTCACTATCAGATGACAAAAACTTATAAATACGTTAACTATGCTAACGACAATTTTTGTCCAGGTACCATGTAAATCAGGATAGCTGAAATTCAGTTTAGCCTTATGTAGGGAATATATATATATGTATTAGATGACATATTGATAAGCCGATGTCTTTTTCATAAACCATTTCCAATTTTTTATACAAATAACTATTGCCTCTTATCAAAGTAACCAATACAAAGATTCTGAATGGGTACTAAAGATTTATGACTTCATCAATAGTTAATTAAACTTAACCACAGCGTTAATTATTTTGTAATTCCATCATACACTTATAACGTATCAAAGACATCTCTACTCATACACATGTATATTTTCAAATATCTCTTATACAGCTTATAGAATATAAAATTATCAAACTAAGCCATTAAACTACATGTATTCATCACTGTCACATCAGTTTCCTATGATAATGTTCAAGCTTACATCCTTACTTACTTACGCCTGTTACTCCCAATGGAGCATAGGCCGCCGATCAGCTTCCTCCAACTCACTCTGTCCTCGACCTTCTTTTCTAGTTCTATCCATTTTTTGTTCATTCTTCTCATGCCTCTCTCTATTTCTCGGTGTAATATGTTCTTTGGTCTTTCTCTTCTCCTTTGACCTTTAGGATTCCATGTGCGTGCTTGTTTTGTGACGCGATTTAGCATGTTCAAGCACTCAATATATATAATATAGAGCACTGGAACTGACAATAATAACTGCAGTGAACAAGAACATGAGTGGGGACAATTGGATACATTTAAGCACACAATTACAGAATATTTCACTAAAATCTGACAATCGTACAGTAAACAGTTAATTTGCAAACTATTAATCAATTGGCTTAATCTTCACTGTTCCTTCTGTAAATATCAGTCCATCGTCTTCGATTATTATTGTCCATGCATTGTCATGCCAATTGCATTCCAGTTCCTGTCCACTCTTTTCATGTCTGCCTCCAATTCTGGACCTGAATATAAGTAACACACACCACATAACAACGAATATTTTATTGTTTAAATTTAACTAAAACAGATAAACATTTAAACTATTTTTACAAATCAGAAGAGGTTTTGTGGAGAATTTAGTATTTTCATAGTTGTAATCATGAGTCAATTGAAGCTAGACCACCATCGAAAACCTGAAAGCACTATGGGACTCCTCAGCAGTGCGCATCCACGATCCGGCTTTTCGATGGTGGTCTAGCTTCAATTGGCTCATGATTTCAACTATGAAAACACTAAATTCTCCTTAAAACCTCTTCTGATCTATAACCACATGCTCACTAGTGACTGACTTCCAGAGACATTTCCTTGAGTTCTAGTGGGAAACAGTGACCAGTGTACTTCAACCAAGTCTGTTGTAGAGATATCAACTCACTGAAGACAATTGGTGAACGGTTGATCAACTTTGTTGATTTGTTGACGTGAGACATTAACACCATCGGATGCCGGCCGGCTCAGTGATCTAGAGGTTAAGCGCTTGCGCGCGTGACTGATAGGTCCTGGTTTTGAATCTCGCAAAAGCGGGATCGTGGATGTGCACTGCTGAGGAGTCCCATTATAGGACGAAACGGCCGTCCAGTGCTTTCAGGTTTTCGATGGTGGTCTAGCTTCAATTGATTCATGATTTGAACTATGAAAATATTTTTACAAATGACTGATTTCTGTCAATATTATACATTATATATCCATCATATAAGTTAAATATTCTTATATTCATATGTCATTCAGGAAGTAACTCCTTTTGCATATTAGATACTATTTGGAATAAAAAAACAAACAAAATTTTTTTTGGTAACTAAGATAAAAATGTATCGAAACTCATCTGGGTTTTTTGTATTTTAAAATTATTGCACATGATCACTTACTATATCAATCATGTCGATATATGTGTATATACATTTCTAGTTTATATACTCATCAATGTTGTTAGTTCAATGGACCATATTGTATAATAGAATAAGTTAATCTAAAAATTACTATGGAAACAAGAATGGTAACATGTAATAATAATAAAAAAAAACACATTCTGAACAGAATGATGATGAGAAAAAGTTGACATATTAAAAGTGATGAAATGTTTTCTAGTGAAGTATATCATTAATTCATAAAGTCGACGAATAGTAATTTTAAAGAGTGTGAGAAAATGTAGAATTCTTCATCAATGGTTGAGATCATGAGTCAATTGAAGCTAGATCACCATGGAAAACCTGGAAACACTGGAACGCTGTTTCGTTCTACTTTAGGACTCCTCAGCAGTGCACATTCACAATCCCGACTCTCGAGATTCAAACCCATGACCTATCAGTCACGCGCACGAGCGCTTACCCTCAAACGGTTTTAATGTCTAACTTCAACCAATCCACTAACGTGAGTGACACATCCATCATTGTCTTCAGTGAGTTACGATCTTACAACAGATCTGGTTGAACTCCACCAGTCATTGCTTCTCACTAGAACTCCAGGAAATACCTCTTGAAGCCAATCACTGGTGAGTATATGTTAGATTTTATGGTTCAAAAGCTAAGATGATGTTAGTTATAACCAGTTGATTTTCTTAAATGTATTCACTTCATAAATTCAAAGTGAATCAATAACCACTTAGTATTTTGTTACTTCGTACTAAACTATTCCTCTTTTTACTTGACTGATATCATCATTGTTTCCATATCTTAATATTCTGTCTTATATCTTTTTTATGGTTAATATGAACTAATGTAAAGTTGAATGAATCCAAATTAATCTGAATATGAATCATTATTGATAAAATGCTAAAGACTGAAATATCTACTAGAGTTTATAGAATGTATCTCTATTCTCTTATATCTTATTCTACTTTATTACGAGGAGAGTTGTGATAGATCCATATCCTTTCTATTAAGAAAGCAATGTAAAATAACTTACATTTTTGTTCTATTACATCTAATAAGTAACACAGTTGCAGATATTTCCCTTAGTTACTAGAAAATTTAAAGAATTTCGTTGAATTTCATTAAGATATATCTTGATATTCTTTATTTGATCAGTTAATACATTCGAGAACTAATTAATGTATAATTAATTGTTATTTTGAACTACATACATTTCTCAATATGAAAAGTGATAACCAAACCACCAACCCAATTAAAGCTGGGTACATTCGCTTTTCTTCCTCCTTATTTGGTAAACAACACCACCTCCGCGAAAAGGCAGTGAGTATGACTTCCCTGACAGTGGCTGTATACGCACGGCCATGTGAGATAAATTCGTGAAGGTGAGTTGATTATCCACACCCTCGACTGTACCAGAGCATTGAGGGGCAAAATTTTATATACCATTCATCATAAGCGAATATTGCGTAATTTCTAGGTCATCAGAACCAATATGCTAGCAGTTTGTATTGCTTGATCTCTTCCAAAGAAAATGTTGGATATCAGCTATGCTAGAAATAAATATTGGACGATAAATATTTTACACTTATAATGGAAATAGTCACAAAAAGGAACATCATTTGTAAAACAGGAATTACGTTATCCATAAGACGTCGATAAAAAAGTCAGTTGTCCCAAAAAAAACTTGATCAAGGTTCGGAGCTTATTTAGATAACAATATAACCGATCAAAAACCCATACTTATCTCCTAGGAAATAAATTATCTAATAGGCGAAACAACACAGTTCCATCTCTAATAATAATAATTATTTTAAAGTGATATTAACTGATTACTGGGGTCCAGTGGATCTAGAATTTATATAGGTTAGTACTGGTTATCAAGGTATTTATATACCATTCATAGGAACTAGAAGTTTGTGTTTTTGTAAAAACATGCCACTTTTGGGTTACATTTTAAAATTGATTGACTAAATGTCATTAACACACACGATTGGGTAACATGAGATAAGTTATGTTTACCTAATTAATTTTTGTCTAGGCTATATCTGTTATTTTACAATAATCAACTTTGATTGTTGTTGTAACTTGTAGCCTGCCTATGTGCTCAGTTTACATATGACGTGATAAAACCGCCAATTAGAGAGCTGTAAATTATCGATCGTACGAATGACACACCAAAGCCCTTACGAGCAGTCTAGAGTACTTATCGGTCCTACTTTTTGCCTAGCCCTACCAGTTAAGTCCAGAACACTAATCTCAGCCTCTTCGGTATGAATCGTTATGTTTCAAACATACAAGGTTTATATATGAACCAGACAGATCACATCGTACCAGAAAATAGGAAACAACATTTGTACAAGATTTAGTCAACTGTGGCTGTGAATGTGGAGAACAGTAATTAATAGACTGGGGATAACTCAGGAATGGTCAATGGTATAGTAATAGCTAATAGGTCAAAACAAAGCTTTTAATAAAAGTAACATGAATTTGAATAGTTAAGTCACTTAACAATCATACAATAGGAAATTTACATATCATATTGGTCCATAAATGGTTCTCATAGTTATCATTCATAATTCTCTTCAGGATATAAAAATTGTCTACTTGAACATGTTACGGGCAAATTTAGAAGACTCAAGATATTTACTCTGATATAAAGAAACTTTAACGTCAATCTAAGATTATCTTATCCTGTTTAATGAAAATATTTGTGAGTTCAGAAATCCGGTGAATACTGATTATAAGACTAATAGTCTGAATGTATATAACAAACACAAGGATTCATGCCGTACAGGCTGTTCTGGACTTAATTGACTGAGCTATGCAGAAGCAGATTGCACTGGAGGAAAAAATCAGGAAGTAGCACTAGAAGTGGATAAGACACACATTGAAGAAATCACTCAACTGCGCCACAAGTCAAGTCCTCACATGGAAGAGAAAGACAAAACAACACATCACGCTGAGAAATGTAGACAGACATGAGAAGAATGAACAAAAATTGGATACTCTCAGAGAAAAGAAGGCCCAGGACAGAGTAGGTTGGAGAAAGCTGATCGGCGGCCTATGCTCCATCGGGAGTAACAGGCGTAAGTTAGTAATTAAGTATTAGTTATCTTTTTTACTAATCTTTTGTTGTTAACTGAAATCAATCTTTTACTTCAGACTTGATGGGAGATAGATTAAACCTAAGAAAAACATTTTTTACTACTAAGATTATTCTTTCGTATTATTATCATACATCACTTTCTCAAATTAAGAATTGTTAGGTTACATAATATAATTAGCTTACATGACATTCAAGTCATATAACTGTGAAAAGATCTAACTAGTTTACTCAATAATCGAAATACTGTGACTAATTTTAAGGATAGGGACAAAATAAAATACCTTCCACTCAATCAACCATAAGTTTGTTTAATTTAGAGATTGATACAATTTGTATATTTAGCCAACTTTTTCTAGATAGTGTAACATAAAACGAAAGAAATGAGTCCATCCAGCTTAACTGAATGATTCGAATATCTGAGTAAATGCGTTCTAAATAAAATATATAAAATGACCTGGAAACCTTTAAATTCCCTAGAAAAAAGATCTTTAGTGAGTGAAAGAAAGTTTCCATATAATTCAACATACATTCGTTACTGAAGCTACTCAAAAACTGACAAATAAATCAGTAGTTATCTCAAAATACTTAAAAACCGTTCAGATATTTTTATAATTAACAATATATTATACGAACAAAGCAAGGGCAGCATTCCTACAGTTGGAGAGCATATGAAACACAAAACAACTGTCTGTCAACCAATATCAAAATCAGAATCTTCAGTACGAAAGTTAAAAAAGTCTTACTGTGTAGAGCTGAAACTTCGAGAACCACCACAACCATCATCAAAATATTACAAGTATTTATAAACAATTATCTACTCAAAATACTCAATGTCCGTTGACCGGATACCACTAGAAACACCCTACTGTGAGAGAGAACAAACCATTTTCTACTAGGGGTGGAAATTAGGGAAAGATGTTGGGGAGTGGATAGAACACACATTAAGGAAATCCTCGAACTGCATCACGAGGCATGCGCTAACTTGGAATCGTGAAAATAAGCAGCAAAGTGGAAGGTAAAAGAACACTGTACGTTGAAAATTGGAAGGAGACATGAAGAGTATGAACAGGAACTCGAAATAACTGTAAATTAATGTTCAGAACAGAGTTGGATGTGGAGTACTGGTAAGTGGCCTATGCTCCTCCATCAGGTTTAACACATCAGTAAGTAAGTAAATACATATTATGCGATAATAAGACACGTTTGTTATACATTACAACATGGTATTAGCATCAAGGATCTTACGATACGTAGAAGGCAGCACCTTCGGTGTAGCGGTGAGCTTCAATTGATTTGATATATTGTGCAACCATTTTCCAATAACATTGGTTGAAAGCCGCCTCACAGTCAACATAGTTCAGTTCTACTGGCTATGTATTATCACTAGATCTAGAGGCATTACCTCACAAAATAACTCTTGAGAGACTATTATTACTGTAGAGGATTTATAAAGGTTACTGTAATTTACGGTTAACACCACAGACCTATCTTATTTTGTCACGACTAAGAAATTTAATTGGTATGATTTTTTCATCACAAAGTAAAGATATGTGTCTTACCCTAGTTCAGACTTTTTACCTGATCACAACAACAAACCTTCATGTCATGAATTGACAGCTTTTTCTCTGGGTTATTATGTCAAGATCCAAAGCCTCATATTGTTAAGTTTAATCGGTTCACAGAACAGTATGACAATTATTGTAATACTTTCATTCAATATCTATCACTAATCCGTATTTTGTGAAGTGTTCAGTTTTGGATCAGCTTTTTGAACAGCGCATTCAAACTTACGTAAACACAGTTCATTACTTACCCATCTTCATGCAATGCTAGAATTTAATGATTAATAATAAACATTGAAATTCTATAAGTCTTATCTGAAATATTACCATCCTATATTACAACCATCTTGTCACAATTGTATTCTTGAATCGATAACCATATCGATAACAAACGAATTAGATTTCGAATATGTCAATAAGAATTGATCATTAATTCAGTTATAAATATCAATCACTAGGATAATTCAAACCCATTGAACAAGTTAGTGAGTATCTTCATTTAATAGCTTTGTGGTTAATGATCTAGTATTCAGAAGACAAAGGTACTGGGTTTAAATGTCAGTGTAAATAATAATACTTGGATGTGAATATACTCATCAAAAGTGTTTCACATAAAATGAATAACAACTATCCTGGTACCCAATATTAGCTACTATCCATCTATTCTAATAGAAAGTGTATCAATAAAATTATTCAATTTCGATTTCATTACTTACTTACTTAGGCCTGTTACCCCTCGTCGAGGAGTATAAGCCGCCTACCAGCATTCTCCATCCAACTCTGTTCTGGGCAATCCATCCCAGTTCTTTACAGTTGTTATTCATCCTTTTCATATCTGCTTCTATTTCCCGATGTAATGTGTTCTTTGGCCTTCCTCTTTTCGTGATGTACATTGGTTATTTCCTTAATTTATGTCCGATCCACTTATAACGTCTTTTCCTAATTTTATTACAGTAAAACAAAATGAAGGAATAGATAGTCTGTTTAAAAAAATAATTTAATGTTTATTTTGATCTGAATAATTATATCTTTAGCAACATATAATTATAATAAATTTTGTTTTGATCATCAATTACACAAACTATTAGAATATTATTTTAAATAAAGAATGTGGAAAACCTGGAAGCACTGAATGGTCGTTTCGTCCTAGTTCGGGAATCGTCAGTAGTGCACATCCACCAACCCACCCGCAGGATTCGAATTTAAAACTTATTGATCTCTTGTGAACGCTTAACCTGTAGACCACTGAGTTGACATCTGATGATGTTAGTGTCTAACTTCAACCAAATCTCACGAAGCGAGATCATGGATGCGCACAATAGAACGAAACGTCCATCCAGTGCTTCCAGGTTTTCAATGGTGACCTAGCTTCAATTGATTCATCATTTCAACTCTATCAAATAATATTTAGCAAGAAATTATTCTCATGATTAAAGCATCCATTATAATTGATAAAAAGATGTTAAGAATAGTTATCCAAATTTAATAAGTTTTTTTTTCTACGCATCCTTGATTTTAGAATTATACAAGTACTAACAATCACCTCAAAAAGAAGTAACCCATTCCATCAAAGAATTATACTAAAGAAAATAGTTTGTAAACTAATGCCTAATTTGTTTAGTAGTGACTAAAGTTTCATAATACTCCAAGTCCTGACATTTAATATAGATCAGCTGATTTTCAGTCCTGAGGATTGAAATCTGTAAAAAAAAACATCATTCAAATGTTCATAACTCTACAAACATAATGTAATCAGAGTAAACAAACAAACAAAGGAAAACCATAACCAGGGTCATTATATTTTTTTCTTTTAAAATGTATAAGGGAAGATAATCATCTTACCGTTAATTCAGTTTGTCATACGTTACTAACTAGTTCACATCGTTTTATTAGATTCTACTTTAATCCATATCGGTCAATTGATGTTATGTCATAATTACTAAGGTTACTTATACTAACTAACTAATGACCGTAGAAAGTATTCACCTGAAAAATAAATTTTGTTTATCTAATTTATTTCCAAATATATCCGACCATTGATTTGACAACAACAACAACAACAACAACAACAACAAAAGTTTTTTTGATGTAGGTTTGTTCTCTGAGCTCAGAGAACAAACCTACATCAAAATCACCCACCTCAGCTACAAATCATCTCAACAACAAAAATTCGAATTTTAATCTAATTTTATGGAGGTTGTTTAAAATGTAGATAAAACCAACTGATGGATAATTAAATAGGACAAAACTTATGTTCTTGATTTCATTCATAGTCATCATTCAATTATGTTTGAATATATATATATACTCAAAAAAGGTTATGTTGAAGTGATCCAGTAGTGATATTTCTTTTGATCTAAACAAATGTCGGGTTCTTTTCTTTTTAAGGGATTCATATAAAGTGAGCTTGTAAAGTGTGTGTCTGTGTGTGTGTGTGTGTTCATCAAATACTGATTTATTCACATATTTCTAATCAATTCGAACAATAAACAACACATGTATTATTGGTGTATAATAGAAGATTTTTATTACCTCAGGAGAAAATACTGAGAATATAACAACCTAATATTTGGAATTTTTTGTATAGTTACATAATGGAATATCAAATAAATGTATTTAGTAGTATAATATAATATATATAATATATAATGAAATGAAATAGAATTGTTTCCTTCGTAGAGGAGCATAGCCCGCCAAATGACACTCTCCATCCAACCCCGTCCTAAACAATCCTTTCCATTTATTTTCAGTTCCTATTCATCCTCTTCATGTCTCCCTCTAATTCCAAACGTCGAGTGTTCTTTGATCTTCCACTTTTCCATTTCCCTTTATCATTTCAGGTTATCGCATTCCTTGTGATTCAGTTTGATGGTTTCCTCAATGTGTGTCCTATTAATTTCCAACGCCTTTTTCTAATTTCCTCTTTAGCTGGAAAATGGGTTATCCTCTACCACAGTAGGCTGTCACTGAGTTTTTGCCGGTCACAAAGACAGCTATTCAGGAGGTTTGGGCATGAGGTCGTCAACCCCATTCTATGGAAAAAAACTTGCTAAAAAAACTCCAACGAGATTGACTGTATAATGTTGAAATTGTATTAATAAAACAATATAAGTAGAAAGACTATAGATTTCATGATATGACGTGACCAATAGGTAACATGAGATTCTTTTACTCATTGTTATTCATAGTCAAACATTATTTCCGTTTTTTATTCAATGTGTTAATAAATCAGTGTAGTCTTTGTTTTGTTTTCCAATGTCATATTTTACTCCATAAAACATTAATTTATTTATAATCAAAGATGGATAGTGACTAGCAGTGGAATCCAAGAAGCGCGTTTCGTCCTGTTTGGAGCTCGTCAGCTGGATGTACCTGCATCTCAGATTTGATGTTCACTTTGAGACTCGAACTCAGTACTGTTCGCCTCAAACGCCATCACGTTATTCAGTTAGCTACTGAGTCCTGTAAAATGAAGATATAACACTTTGGATAGTGTAATAATTAGACGAAGATTATCAGAATTATGTGGATATATCAATGTATTACATTTCGAACAATTTGATTACACATTATATACTTGGTAAGAACATTTACATGTGAACAATTGAAAGGTTAACTAGACTAAAAATGAAGGGTGAGAGGAGACAAGGATTCTAAAAAAAAGAAGTACAAACAATTTGAGACTTTATCACTCTTGATAATAAGCTAATATTACCATGGTAGGTTGAAGATGAGAACAAACTGTTAGTCACCATCCATTGTTGTTTATAATGCTTGTGTATTAAAGTTATATCGAGGCAATACGGACGGTTTGCACATATGCCAATAAAAGACTGACCAGTTACAGTGCTTAACATCAATGGAAAGATTCAACCAAACCATACCAAATGGATTTAGCCTTCATCTCATTGCACAAGCAGGTGGCTATCAGGACTCAGTAGCTCAGTGATTAACGCAATGGCATTTGGAGCTAATGGCATTGGGTACGAGTCTCAGAGTGAATATCAACTCTGAGATGTAGGTACATCCATCTGACGAGTCCCAAATAAGACGAAACGAGCGTCCTGGATCTATACTTGGAATGACATGTAGTTTGTGTTTTGTTAGAAACTATAAGTATTTTTCACATATGTGATTTTGTCTTAATTAGTAATCAAAATCGGTGTATAATCGATGTTTATATAAGTGTATATTCGACTAGGGTCATCGTTTATGTAGTTTAATAAATATTCTCCTATTACAGTCTTGGTGTTTTCATTTTGTGCTGAGGAATTGCAATGATTCGTCGTTTTTACAAGTATAAGTGATAAGCGATTCCGACACAACAATCAGCAACGAAAAGATATAACAATTTATGACGCAATCATAACAGTTGACCACCAGTCATAAGATTTCGTGATCACGATTTCTTTATGACGGATTAGTATATATCTTTTTGACTCCGGAAATTTAAATCTTAATTTATACAAGAGAAGAACTTAAGTTGAATAGTTTGGGAAGATTTAGTAGAGAGTGACTTCACAAACTAAAATTACCACTGAAACCAGTGGATTTCGTCGTGTTTGCAGCACTATTGTATTGACAAACATGTTGATTTACGGAGATACTTTTAGAAATGTTCTCATTTTAAATTAAACTCATTCTTAATGTCCACTTATATGACACATCAGGCAAACTTTGAAATAACATAGAAGAATATGTGTTTTTATTTAAGGGCCATTTGAAAGACGTTTACAACAAATACGTAACGATTCCTCAAGTGGACACCAATTCTGGGATGCAGGTAAATTCGGCTGATAAGTCTCGAATAGCAAGAAACGCTCATCCTGCATTCCGCTGTTAGCCACCACCGAACTCTGATTATAAACATACATAAAAGTATCCCGTCTGTTCAAACATTAGGCCATCGACACTCTTTAGACTTATTCTGCAATTACCATAATTCATTTATAAATTCTTTATTTTTTTCTAACTTAGCAACTATTTCAAACTTAATAATCAGATGAATAATGTTTGTTTTCCTGTAAATGGAAAAGTAAGAACAACGTTTTACGCAATAGAAAACAAAAGAAATGGTAAATACATTAAGTTTAAAAACGATGGCGCCTTTTTTTTTGCTGGCAATTAATTACGTCATTGGCATAACGAAATATTAATAGTTTCTATTAAAATTATGTAGCCGTTAACAAGAGTGAAAAAATAACGATTGTATCCACCATAATTTTAAAAAGAAATAAAATGAAATGTTCAACATTTTGGGTTTTAATAAAAGAGTTTTCCCCATATTTGTTATGGTATATGTGACTGTTTTATATAAAGAACTTTAGAATGTGTGATAAAATCTATATATGACAGGTACTTACTTACTTATGCTTATTAATCCCAATGGAGCATAGGCCGCCGACCAGCATTCTCAAACCCACTCTGTCCTGGGCCTTCTTTTCTAGTTCTATCCATTTTTTGCTCATTCTTCTCATGTCTGTCTCTATTTCTCCGCGTAATGTGTTCGTTGATATAAGGTGGTTTGAGATAGTTAATAGAAAACTTTTCACTTGGTTAGTTGTTACTTGTTAGCAATTTATACCTGTAGTCTTGAGGGCACTGATACTCACTTCAGGTTTAAAACCCGCGTCATTCACTTTCACAGTATGAGAAATTATCACTGAAATACTATGGCCGAAATTCTAAAGTCTATATCTTTCATTCATCATAACTATTGTTATATTAAGTGTATACGTGCTTGCCCAGTTGATATATGATGTAATGATTGCCGCCAGTCAGAGAGGAATGGATTATCGATCGGATCAGTGATACACGGAAACCGTACAAGCAGTCTAGAGTACGTATCGGTCCTGCTTTCTGCCTAGCCTAGCCAGTTAAGTCCAGAACACCAATAACAGCCTCTGCAATATGAATCATTGCATTTCATACATACTGCGTTAATATATTAACCAGACAGACCACATTATACCATAAAGTACAAAATAACTAGATTTAGCCAAATGTGGCTGTGAATAAGGGGAACAGTAATTAATAGACTAGGGATAACTCAAGAATGGCAAATCATATAATAATAGTCTATAGGTCAAAATAAAGCTTATAATAAGAGGGACACAGATATGAATACTTTAGTTACTTAGCAATTATACAATAGAGAATATATATATATGATATTAGTCCATAAATAGTTCTCAAAGTTACCATTCATAAACCTCCACGGGATGTAAGGACTATAATTTAACAGTTTATAATACACTGAACACCTCTTTACGTCGCCAACACGTAATGTTGGATAATGAAGAGTAACGACTAGAGGTTAAAATGAAAGAATTATTAACAACATCATGTATACAGACTGATAAAAGCTGTAAGATAACATGAAATAACAATCAATGAATATATGAACCAATATAATACACTTTTTGACCATACACTTACAATAAAAAATATAGACTAGAAAGTTCTTCAATTGCTTGTAAAAATATTTTTGAGGAAAGCGATTTCTTAATCAAACCCTTTTTTGTTATAACCAGCATATTGTGCAGCACAATTCATCGACTTGCATTTTATGGTAGATAGAAAACTTAGAATGACACCTTATTGTAGAATGTTGATTAGTGTTTAGTTACTGGATCGTGACCAAAATCAATGTGAGATCATCAACCGGTCAGTTAGATGATCATTGAACACTTGGAAGCATAGGACAGTCGTTTAGTCCTAGTATGGAACTCCTCAGCAGGATCAGTTACCCACGGAAGACAACTGGGGATGTTGTGCAATATCGTGAATAAATCGAAGCTAGACATTGACATCGTCGGATGCCTGTTCTGTGCTCTAGACATAGGACGTTCGCGGATGAGACCGAAGGTTTTAGATTCTTATCCCGTGTATGGGATCGTGGATGAAATCCCATATTAAGATAAAAACGGCTATCTAGTTCTTCCAGGTTTTCTTTGATAGTTTAACATTGATTAGTTTATAATCTGAATCCAAATCCAACAATATCCACAATCATACAATGTTTAACAGAATGTGTAAATACATTTTCTAACCAACATTTCTGTTAAAATACAATCCATAAATTATTAGCAACAAACTCACATATTATTCATTCAATATTTTATGATCACATTTAGATAATCTGACAGACATTGTCTATTCTGTCATTGTGGTAAATAATTTCTTATTTCGTGAGAAAACTAATTTCACAATGATTATTTACAATGTTTTAATATTAGTTATTAACTTACTGGTAGTAAACATATAAATAACACCAGAAGGGGGTTTCTGTGGATATCATAGTAATTTTAATGGTTGAGGTCATGAGTTCGAATCTCGCGAGGTGGGATCGTGGATGAGTATTGCTGAAGAGTCTCATATTAGTACGAAACGGTCATCCCGTGCTTCAAGGTTTAGACTGGTGGTCCAGCTTCAATTGACTCATGATCTCAATTATTAAAATATAAATAACAATTTATTTACTTATTGTAAGCAAAGATGGATAGTGGCTAGCAGTGGAATCCAAGACGCGCGCGAGTTCTTCCTATTTGGGACTAGTCAGCTGGATGTAGCGGAATCTCAGAGTTGATATTCATTCTGGGACTCGAACCCAGTGGCGATGGCGTTTGAAGCGAAAGCTACCGGGTTTGAAAACCCAGAGTGAACATCAATTATGAGATGTAGGTACATCCAGCAGACGAGTCCCAAATAAGACGAAGTGGTGCGCGTCCTGGATTCCAATGCTAGCCACTATCCATCTTTGCTTACAATTCTTGTGAATTAAGGCTATATCGAGGCAATACACATAGTATACACATATGCCAATTAGAGACTGACCAGTTGCATTCCTAACACATGGATGGGAATATTCAAACAAACAATACTAAATGAATTTAATTAATTATTTTTTGACTGTTAGTTTACTTTTTTACAATTTTCATTCGTTTTCTTCAAGGCATCAGTTTGCATATGACTGTACCTTAGTTACATAAAACACTTTTCATTTTTGTCTTTTTTTGTTGTTGTTTCCTTCATTTCACCACAGATACAAATAAAATAAAACATCAATAATGTGTAAAATCAATTTTGATAACAGTTTACAAAGTTCCCACCCTTTTTTTTCTTTCTTTATTAATCATAATTTCACACAAATTGATATAAAACCATTTTTTGTAAACAAATAAACAATTCTGATATTGTATGGCTATAGTTTGAATATTCACAAATAACCTAAAGGTCTGATCCACAAGTCAGTGGAGCACCGTAAGGAAAAGGAGTCCCATGGTAGCCAGTGACCAACGATTGATTCATACGTCATTTGTTCTTTCAGGATCCTAAATCTCATATGCACCACTGGTTTGTAAATAGGGTTTTCCAACTCCACTAGGTGGACTTCCCATGTCCACCGACCCAGTGAAAGCACCAGACATTCGCTTTCCGTCCTCTCAATTTCATAAACAACACCCCCGCCACGAGAAGACAGTGGGTAGGACTTCCCTGGCAGAGGCCATATACACGTGGCCATGTGAGAGAATTTCGGGAAGGAGAGAGTACTCTCCCCACTCTCGCCCGTACCAGGGCATTCGGGGGCGGTATCGAATAAATAAGAAAATTTACTAGAGTTTAAACTTTACTTTGCTTCGTTTTTGTTTTGCTGAATTATTTCTAAATTGAAAACTGAACTGTTTTAAACAAATCTGATATCCAGTTGGAAAAATTGAATGAAATGTTATATTGTCTTTTATGTTGACTGCTAATAAATTCATCAAAGTGTGAGGATAGTTATCGTTCTAAATTGATGTCATCTATAGAGTAAATAATGCACTAAAGTTTGATGTTACCACATGATAAGACTCTATAACAGTTCAATCTTTATGTGAAATCATTTGGTAAAAACTACCTAACCTAATGGTAATTATTTTTATAGCTAATTGATCATCAAATAGTGATCAATTTCATGTTTTTTAGTCTTCCGCTGATGATCAAACTCTATAGATCAAGTTTTAACGTGGTCATTAGTCTAAGTAAGTGGATGAAGTGAGTTTCAATCCAATAGAGAGCATCCGTTCCCTTGAAGGTTCCAAGTATAAACAACTATGACAGATGTCTATTAGAATGTGACATAGAAGAACTTGTAGTGCCAAATCTGACTCAATTTAGATCATATGAATGATTGTTGCCAAATATGCATCCTATCTATCCTCGTATGTAATAAATGACTTATTCCACGTTGATGAATAACGGAGTTAAATAAGTCAAATACGAGAATGGATTTTGAATTCATGTATACTAATTGATCTGGACAGGAAAACAGAGTGGTGAAGCGAATAAGAGAGAGTAAAGTGAAAATGTCACGCATTGGAGATGACAAGATCGAATCTGGCGAGTGCGGGATCGTGGATGCGCACTGCTGAGGAGTCCCATAATGGGACGAAACGGCCGTCCAGTGCTTCCAGGTTTTCCATGGTAGTCTAGCTTCAATTGACTCATTATTTTAACATCAGTTAATTGGAAGAAAGAGGATCAATACTAATCAAAGTAGGTATTCGAAAATCAAGCTGTTGCTACGTTGTATAATATATAAAAAAAGGAGAAGAAAGAACTAACAAAATATTTTGATGAATGGTCAGTAATATAGTAGTTATGTAAGAATCATGAGACGAATGTAGAGAATAAGTAAGATAGAAAAATGTGAATATGGATTGCGATTGCTTCAGCTATGTGCAATAGACGAGCTCGTAAAGCATGAGGGGCCAATTTGATGGAATATGGTAGATAACTTTAAAAGCTTTATTCAGTTCAACTTGATGACCTGTGTCCACCACGTGATTGAGAATAGAACTCTTAATCACCTTTACCTGTCCTTTGCTCAACCACGACGGATGGTGTTATTTAATTATTGTAAATCATATATATGTATATATATATATACTAATTGAAAAGACATTTCTTCGCTCAATTCGTTTCTTTTTAAATTTTTATTCATTGACTAGCAACTTACGTGGATTGCCCCATCGAAGTACCAAGGGACCATGGATGCTCTGAAGACTGTACAACACAAAGGGCGTTATTGTAATAATATATTAGTTAAATAGATACAAGTGAAAGTACAACCACTGCTGCATGGGCCAATCCATGGTGTATGATTAACTGATGCGCGTTGATTGTCCTTGACCTTGACAGGGATCGATGATCCGTTCGATATTTAGTGACCCAACTGCTGGATGATTTAGCTAGGGTTCAGTGACATATCACTGGCCCTACACTGTATAAATTTCTTAATTTTTTACATTGTAAATGTTTTTTTATAATCTCAGTCTCTGACAATTACCATAGAATAATATTCTATTTGTTCGATCAATCAAAAATGATATATACATTGTTATCTTATTGATGACAGAAGATTATTGATTTTTTATTTCTAACAGCAAACAATAAAATGATAGAAATAAATCAATAACACTTTTCTTTTACAGGTTTACTTCAGGCATTGTTGCTAGGTAGACAATAATAGAAAACCAGTAACCATTGGATAGCTATTTCATCCTGATATAGTAGTTTTAAAAGTGGATAACCCTAACCCTCATCAGGGTTAGAATCAAAGATTGACACACGTAACAATTAACTCCTAACCATTAAATTGTTGAGTTCAGGTTCTAATTTGATCGTTTCCCAACATTGTGTGACCATCATCGATTGTCATCGATATTTCATATCTTATTCCAAACATGGTTAGGTACTACTGGTCAAGGTTTAGCTTGACACAATTTGTCATTTCCTCTATGTAATAATACGTTAGAACAATGGGAAAAATAAACTCTCTCCTGGTGATTTAGTGTTCATTCTTTTAATATAATGTTATCATATGAAATGAGTGTCAATGGAAATGCTTAATCTGATTTTTCAAATTACTTATAGATTTGAACAAAATTGGTATGACTTACGTAAATCATTCAATTTAAAAAATAAAGCTTATAAACTAGCAATCTAAAACTGGAAAAAAGTGTTTTTTTTATTTATATCAACCATACATAAAATGTAGACTGTTCAAATATTTAGGTCATCTTTTTTCTTCTACCCGAAGTTCGTGCTGCTGATGATGTTGTCAAGATGGACGATGAAGGCTTCACGACCAAACCATCAAGCTGAAAGAACAAAAATCAATCAAAATAATCCACCTAAGCTACAAATCTTCTCTCACCATCTTCTTCTTAATGTGTATATATCCCATTTAAACTTCTTGCCTGTAATAGGTAACTATGAATATTCTATATATAGTCGAGATCTATTACAAAGAATTATAAATGGTTAAAATGTGAAAAAAACAAACACCCAATTTGGAAACAGTGATGTAGTTGGAATATTTCCCATCTTATCTATCTTTTGTAAACGACAAGATTCTATGACATTAAAATTCTTTCATTTTCATTATAACAAATAAATGAGAGAAATATTTCTAACTTTTAAGCTGGTGGAGAAATGTCATATTAAAAAAGGAATTGACCAATACTGGTTGTCAAATATTTTCCTTACACTATACTATTTTTAAATAATTACAGTTCGAATGTATGTAAAAATAAAAACAAAATTTATAATTTTACACTATTACTATGGTGTAGGTTGCTTACATCCACATAAGTAGTATCTAACGATGATCAGGTATAGAATGTATTTCAGTAGATGATCAATAAGGAAAGAACGTGAATGAAACACAATCGGTATGAAAATGTATGAACAATGATAGTCAGAGACGATGGAATGATATTTACAGAAGGAACAGTTAAGATTGAGATATTTGATTGGTAGTTTGCAAATTCACTGTTTACTGTATGGTTATCAGATCTTAGTAAGATAGTTTGTAGTTTGTGCTTCAATACATTCGATTGTCCCCACTCGTGATCTTGTTCACTACATTACTACTGAGAATATCTTGATATGACAGATTTGTTTAGTGGCTTCATAAATGGATGAAACAGTTGTCCAGTACTTTCTGGGTTTTAATAGATCGATTTCTAATTTCAGTATTATTTATCAATCTCTATGATCCATTACTGATAATTAGTTAATGATTGACAATTTTTTTTTTCTTAAAAAAAAACGATAGTTAATATGAAATATGTAAAAATAAAAGATTTATGAACTATCTTCATCATTTTTGTATGTAGCTATAAGTGTACCTATTTTACTACTTATAATAATTTCAAAAGGTCATTCTCTAACTTTAGTCATATACATTATAAAGTAGTTATTCACTATAAACTTTGGATGATAGTTACTTAATATAGCAAATTAGCCGGCTCAGTGGTCTATTGGTTAAGAGCTCTGGCTCGAGACTGGTAAATCCTGGGTTCGAATCTCGCGATGTGGGATCGTGGATGCGCACTGTTGAGGAGTCCCATAATAGGATGAAATGGCCGTCCAGTGTTTCCAGATTTTCCATGATGGTCTAGCTTCAATCGACTCATAATTTCAACATTGAATAATATCACTTTTGTCTGATATGATACATTGGTTCATGTTTATCAATACTATTCCCTAGAACTATTATGGAACAAACCATGTTTGTTCATATTATGAATGATCATTTCATATTTTAAACAAAAGAAAATTTATTTTAGTTGAACGATACGTGATAATCTTAGTGATTAAAATGTTAACCTAATATAATTACATAACATATATGAGAAAAAAGGAAAATTGATTAAAGTAGTAAATACTTTATTAGAAGGGGGTTTTGTGAAGGGTTTAATAATTTTATATCGTTGAGATCATGAGTCAATTCAATTCAGACAAATATAGAAAACCGAGATGCACTGGACGGCCATTTCATCCTATTGTTGGACTCCTGGAATTCTAGTGAGAAGCAGTGACTAGTGAAGTTCAACGGAGTCTGTTGTGAGATAGTAATGCACTGAAGACAATGGTAGACGGTTGCTCAGTTTGGTGGATTGGATGAAGTTACACAATAACACTGTTGGATACCGGCTCATTGGTGTAGAGATTAAGCACTCGCACACAATAATGATGGATCCTGGGTTGGAATCTCGCGAGGCAGGATCGTGGATGCGCACTGATGACGGTTCTCATACTACGACGGAACGGCCGTTCAGTGCTTCCCGGTTTTCCATGGTCTGACTTCAGTCGACTAATGATTTCAACTATAAATTTACTAAAATCTCCACAAAGCCCCCTATCTGATAATAAAAGATGGATAAGCGAACGTATGTAATTAACTGAAATGGAAAACATAGTGAATTCTAGGTAAGATTAAACTAATTTGACATATTCCATTGACAATTGAATATCATGTTTCAATGATAAGATGCATAGTGTTTTCAAAATATCAACAATGAAGTGTATTTGTTTAACTTAATATATTTAACTGACTTTTTAAAATAGACTTGACATTTTCAAATTTCTATTTGTCAATTAAAACAAGAATATACACATGTGCATACTACGTGTATTGTATGGATATTGCGTCAATTTAAAAACAATCTAAGTAATAATGAATAGTAGCTAGTAGTGGAATCTGATACACACATTTTTTTCCTAGTTTAGACTCGTCAGCTGGATGAACCTACATCTCAGAGTTGATGTTCAAACTAGGAATCGAACCCAGTATCATTCGCTTTGAATAGCATTGTATTATTCACTTAGCTAATGAATTTAAAAATAGATTTGACCCTTTCCAATTCTCGCTTGTCATTTCATGAATTTCAACTAAATTTCCACATTACATTTAACAATGGTATTTAAACTATATTTCTTACATTTGAAACAAGAACATACTTGAATATTTTTTTTAAAGCGAATAAATCTTCACGACAAATACTGACACATTTAACTGCCTTACCATTGAACATGTCAAATTTCGATGGATAATTTTGGCGCCTGCCAATAAAACAAATGAAATGACAAATTTCAAATTTTCTTCCCCTTTCCCCCCTTTTCGTCATGTATATCCTACATATGAATATTTATTTTGTTTAAATACATTAAAAATGATGATAGACGAGGATAGAATAGATTTTTATAAGTTTCTTTTGGTCATCATACGGATATTTTTCTAACAACAGTGATATGTACACATATCATCATTTAAGATCAAACAAAATCACATTGAAAATAGTATTCTCTCAGTTGAAGTAAGAAACAAATAGAAACAAATAATTGAATTGTAAGCAAAGATGGATAGTGGCTAGCAGTGGAATCCAGAACGCGCGCCACTTCGTCTTCTTTGGGACTCTTCAGCTGGATATACCTGCGTCTGAAGTACTACGTTCGAGACCTTGAGTGAACATCGACTCTGAGATGCAGGTACATCCAGCTGAGGAGTCCCGAATTGGACAACGAAACATGCATCGTGTATTCCACTGCTAGTCACTATCCATCTTTGCTTACAATACTTGTGAAATAAGGCTATGTCGAGGTAATACGCACAGTATGCACATATGCCTATAAGAGACTGACAAGTTGCAGCCCTATATATCAATGGGAAGATTCAAACAAGTAATACGAAGTGAATTTAAATAAGTTAATTGTTTGTAGTTGATAACTTCAGCCAGCTTGTGCGATAGTGCTAAATCATCAAATCATAAAGATGATCGACTTCTTCGTTCCTGACATGAATAAACTCTACTGATAGAAATGTCTCATCAAAATGTTGAAAATTCCTATCAGCGGTAGTCAGCGTTAGTGGAGGTAGTCACCACTAACCACCATCTTGTCTCAACATAGAGCACGCAGTGTCGAGCCACCTAGACTGGTGGCCACATTGCAACTTGATCGATAACATTCGATCAGCACTACGAAGGACTTGACACGCATGACATTGATCACCACCCAGTGATCAATCAATTGTGAAACGATTCATTATATTAAGAAAATACTAACTATCGATTTGAATTATGAATATCATGTATGGAGGTACAAACGAAAAAGGCAAATGTGCTAATTATCCACTAATTATTTAACCGTAAAATTAGTAATCCTTTAAATCATACGATTTCAGCTTATTAATTACGAAAGAAATGGTGTTGGGTAATAGAAATGAATTCTCCTACTGTTAGAAGATTGTTACAAATGAATCCTATCAAGGGAGTTTTAATGTTTCAGTGGATTTTGTTTTTTGGGTAAGTTGGTTGATGATTTCGTCAACGATCATACGGTCATCTCATTTTAGAAAATATTATAGCTGTTTAGAGATTTTGTATAATTTGATGGCAATTCCTGACATGGATTGAAATTGTGGTCTTATAAAGTGTTCATGTCACCTATTTTGTAACTATGTGAAAGTTACAATAAACCTCGAAATGATGGTTATTATTAAAGCCTTACAACCTATCGGGATGGTGACTACTGATGATCTCAAACTGAAACACAACACACTGATTGACATATTCTTCTCGTTATCTAACCTGTGAACAAAAATGAAATACTAAAACATTTGGATTTATTTATCTTACTTATGATGAATGGGACAAAATACGTA
Source organism: Schistosoma rodhaini (assembly GCA_944470415.2). Lineage (NCBI taxonomy): Eukaryota > Metazoa > Platyhelminthes > Trematoda > Strigeidida > Schistosomatidae > Schistosoma > Schistosoma rodhaini. The sequence goes on from OX104037.1 coordinate 40,487,257, forward strand.
GCATTGATTCAGGCTACTTTTGTTACTCTTCAAAATGGTAATTCAAAAATATGGATTACTAGACTTCTGTTTTATGCCAGCTTAAGATTCTGCGATAGTTTATTCCTATGATTTCACAATGACCGATTTCTAGGATATTAAGTAGGAAGAATGTCATTGTAAAATCTCAGTGAATGAATTTGAAGTAAACTCAACGTTTCGCCTTACAAGACCTTGGACCAGATTGCAAGATGAGACGTTGGATTTTACAAAAACATTATTCCTATTTAATGTCTCAATCAACTCAGCAACCAAATAGTATGAAACTATTCGATCTAATTTGGACGAAAGTTCTTATACAATTGCTGAGGTATTCACGATTATGAAAATCTCAAACAAAATGAAATATAAGTTTCGTCAGTATCAAAATGATATCACGTTTGTTTGCAAAACTTGGTGATTTCAGGCTAGATCTCATATGGATTCATTCATCTTTGTACAATTTCTGGATTGGTTAACTATCTTTTGTTGTTGAAACGTTTATTTCAGTAATTAAAACAAGTAATGAATATTAGAACAACATATGTAAGCATTTTATAGCAAATCCTAAGTTCGTTCTCACTTCTGTTAGACGTGCATTGAACTTCAGGAACTCTTTGAGTGCCTCATGTGATTTTAGAATATTTTAACAAAGGGAATCTTTAATATTCTAAAATAATGAATAATTATAAATAAATTTATTAGTTGAAATCATGAGTTGATTTAAGCTAGACCACCATGGAAAACCTGGAAGCACTGGACGGCTTATTGTGGGACTCTTCAGCAGTGGGCATCCACGATTCCGCCTTGCGTGATTCGAACCCAGAACCTACCAGTCTCGCGCGCGAGCGCTTAATATCTAAGGTACTAAACTGGCATCCAATGGTGTTATTGTGTAATTTCATCCAATCCACGAAATTGTGCAACCGTCCACCAATGTCTTCAGTGCATTACTATCTCACAACAGACTCCGTTGAACTTCACTAGTCACTGCTTCTCACTAGAACTCCAGGAGTCCAACAATAGGATGAAATGGCCGTCCAGTGCATCTCGGTTTTCTATATTTTTCTGAATTGAATTGACTCATGATCTCAACGATATAAAATTATTAAACTCTTCACAAAACCCCCTTCTAATAAAGTATTTACTACTTTAATCAATTTTCCTTTTTTCCCATATATGTTATGTAATTATATTCGGTTAACATTTTAATCACTAAGATTATCACGTATCGTTCAACTAAAATAAATTTTCTTTTGTTTAAAATATGAAATGATCATTCATAATATGAACAAACATGGTTTTGAGATGGTGGAGAAGATTTGTAGCTCAAACACTTCACTTCCACCCGAAGTTTGTGCTGATGATGTCGTTCAGAAGGACGATGAAAGCTCCACGACCAAACCACACAGCTGAGAGAACAAACCAACATCACAAACATGGTTTGTTCCATAATAGTTCTAGGGAACATAAACATAAATCAATGTATAGTGTCAGACAAACGTGATATTAGTTAATATATGGAGTTTTGTTAATGTGAATATCATTTGAGGCTGAAATTATTATGAAATAATCTTTACCAGTATGATGCCAAGTTTTCGATGTAAACAGACTTCTATGTAAACAAATATGATTGAAATAAACGGTCTAGATTTCTCAATTTCACCCGAATGTCACATTAATCATAGTAAAATGGAACGTTTAACTTAATTTAACTTACACCTGTTAACACTCGTGGAGGAGCATAATCCAACCACCAACACTCTACATCCAACTCTGTTTTGGACTATTTTTTTCAGTTATTTCCAGTTCCTATTCATGCTCTTTATGTATGCTTTAAATTCCGACACAGTATGTTTGTTGGCCTTTCACTTCTCCGCTTCCCTTCACGATTTCAAGTTAGTGCATGCCTCGTGAAGCAGTTCAATGGTTTCCTCAAGGTATGTCCTATCCACTCACAAAATATTTTATTAATTTCCTCCTCAACTGGAAATTTATTTATTTTCTCCCATAGTACTCTGTTGTTGATGGTATCCGGTCAACAGACATTGAGTATTTTGAGTAGACAATTGTTTATAAATACTTGTAATATTTTGATGATGGTTATGGTGGTTCTCGAAGTTTCAGCTCTATACAGCAGGACTTTCTTGACATTCGTATTGAAGATTGTGACTTCGATGTTGATTGACAGACAGTTGTTTTGAGTTCCATATACTGTACAACTGAAGGAATGATATCTTTGCTTTTCCAATCCTTGCATTTACGTGTGAACCAGATCCTCTCTGTTCATTGATGACGCTACTCAGATACTTGAATGTTTCCACCTATTACAGCGTTTCTTCATCAACTGTCATTAACTCTATCAACAATAAACATTCAAAAGTATTTTGATATTTTATTCGACAGTCAGTGACTAACGAACGATATTTTTAAAGGTAAACTTGAATTTCACTCTGTTTTCCTTTAAATAATACACTGTAAAATTTAGGTAAATTTCAACCCTACAAGTGATTGTAATCGTTTTCCAATATGATTCCAAACACTTCTATGTCCAGTAAAATCACAAACGTGAAATGAAAACCCCAAGAAATATAATACAAATATTACTCATTATATTGAAGTCAACATTGAATATACCACGAGTATTGTAGTTTGGCAACTCTTTACCGGTAACACCTTTTATAATCGAATCGCACACAGTTAAAATCAGAAGACAGAAGAGAGGAGGTTGGAAGATATATTTGATGGGTTATCAATATATTGAGAAGTGACTGATCTAATTTGGTTAATGATCGTAGGTGATGTTTCCCATACCAAGCACCTTCAGCCAAACGAGTCCACTAAAACTAATGTGGTCAGCATTCAATGATGAATACTTACAGAGCTATTGATTTTGGGGATTTATTTACAGCTACAAAATATTGTACAAGTTTAATTTTAAATATATATCAAAGTTCTACAACATTTCATGTATGTATCGATTAATGCATTCAATATAACCATTATGCATCCCATTAATGTTTAGAACTGCAACTGGTCAGTCTCTTATTGGCCGTATGTACATACTGTGTATATTGCGTCGAAGCGAATGGTACTGGGTTCGAGTCACAGAGTGAACATCAACAGTGAGATGCAGGTACATCAAGCTGACGAGTCCCAAATAGAACGAAACGATCGTCTTGGATTCCACTGCTAGCCACTGTCTATCTTTGCTTACCATGCTTGTGAATTAAGGCAATATCGATGCAATACGCACAGTATGCAGATATGACCAATAAGAGACTGCCCAATTTCAGTCCTAAGCATCAATAGAAAGATTCAAACAGAAAAGTAAATTAAATGTTTTCTCTTTAGGGAGCAAAATTTAAGATGCAATCTCATAACTAATAACGAAAACTTGAAAAATTACTAATTAATCATTTCGACTATTTCATCATTGTAAGCATATGTCAACTGTTGTATTCATCCTGTTCTATGGATGCATATAGAAACATTGTACATCAGATAGATAGATAGATAGATAGATAGATGGGTAGATGGATATATGTTACATACATTTTGGGATACATTAGGAAATCTCTTCTTCACTTATGTACTGTTATAGAATCAATTACGTTTGTATTTGTAATTAACAACTTACTATCTAATAGTTGATTATCTATCATTAAACTAATCTGTTACTTATGATTATTTTATGAGTAGTATATCAAGATCATTTACAGTGATAAATGACAAAATTTATATACATATACACATATTATACTACTTATTTATCTCATTAATGTTTTGATTTTAATTGCATATATGTAAAAAAAATTATTCAGTCAATTGTTATTATGATAGAGAAGAAATCAGCTAACAGTTGAAGAAGAAATTAAGGAAAGATGATGGAAGAGGGATAGGACATACTTTGAGGAAATCATCAAGCTGTATCATGAGGTGAGCTGTAACTTAATGTTCTTAAGGCGAAATAAAAAGTGGCAGACCGAAAAACACATTGTTCTAGGAATCAGACGTAGACATCAAAAGAATGTATAACAATTAAGAGACAGTTGTAGAGTTGTTTAGAGAATTCTGGTAGACGGTCAATGCTCTACGGAGGGGGGGCACAGGCGTTAATAATTAAAAGTACAAAACATTCAAATATATATTGTTAGTTGGCTGAAAACTGTACAGTTTATCTACAAAATCTTTCAGGTTCATATAAAAAGACAGCTGACTTAAAATTTTAGCAATTAGATTATGTAATATATCATTCTTAGGGAATAAATCGAAACTATGTGATAAGTCTTGCTAATTGAACGCTATATTCGGATCCTAAGCTAGTCTCGTTACCACCAAATTAAGTTTATACAGCGACTTGAACGCGAACGAAAAGACGCAACATATGCGAGAAGCACTTTATTCTAAAAGTTCATTTATATACAGAAAATCTAGGGTTTTTATAGTATTTTAGAATTGCTTGGGTTTTCCTGAAAATTAAGGAATGCCACTAAACATAGTAGCAGTGTAGCAATCAGCCATTGTGAAACTCTACATGTGACTTTTTCACTTTCGTGTAGTTTCTGGCAAAACTTCTAGTGAACGCTGATTAGATAAGATGCTTCTTAGTGTTTCCTGAGCTTGCCATGTCTACTCAGAGAAATTTTCAGGGTCACCTCAACACGATGGTGTGCTGGTGTTTAAAGTAATGAATGATTATTGTGATTTACAAAAAAACAGATTATTCTAGAATCACTTCATTATCCTTCAGTTGAAACTTAAAGAGAATCAACGAAGTTGATCTATGAGTTTCTGCACGAATAAAAAAGATCAAATGATTTATCACCCTTCAGTAATCTTATATGACAGCATTGTTTTTCATCAGATATCTCACCATGTTTCCAAGTAGAACATAAAAACATTTAAAAAATATTTTTATGATTTGTAGTAACTACCCAACAATTGTAACTATTTACATAGAACTAATGGAGTCTGGAAATTCATTTCTGTGTTTCTAACATTCATTAATGGTGGTTTAACATATGATTGTAATCCTGTTCGTTAAAAGAAAAAAGAAAATTGTCATTGAAATCAAAGTGTACATTTCTTAGATAACTGATTCAATCGATCAATAGTAGATTTCCTGGTGAAATATTTCTTCTTCCAGAATGTCTTCAGTACATCAGAAGGCGTTTCGTGGAGATTTCAGTATTTTCATAGTTGAAATCATGAGTCAACTGAAACTAGACCACATAGAAAACCTGGAATCACTGGACGGTCGTTTCGTCCTATTATGGGACTCCTCAGAATTGCGCATATACTATCCCTCCTCGCGAGATTGGAACCCAGGACCAACGAGTTTCGCGCCATAGTACTTATTCTATTTCAACTATGTAAACACTGAAAACTTCACAAAACCCCTTCGGATTACAATCATATGCTCTTTAGTGACTGACTTCAAGATATATGTCCTGGAGTTCTAGTGAGAAGCAGTGACCAGTGGAGTTCAACCATGTCTGTTGTCGAGATAACAACTCACTGTAGACGATTGGTGAACAGTTATTGAACTTCGTGTATATAAATGAGTAATACTGTATATCTATGGTGTTTAACATCGTTTGAGTTTCTTTCATGCTCATACTAAATTCCATAATAGAAAGGTATTTACATTATCGAAATCATGTATTGCAGTTGGCCTCATTTTCATCTTAAAAACGTTCTCTCTAAATGAATACTAATACAAATTTCATGCATGACCATGAATACTGATAAAATGCATAACCTCATAATCACTGTTGGAGTTTCTTTTTAACTGCCTCTGTTAACCTATTATTACTGTCTCCATTTAATACTAAAAGTTTTGTTATATCCTAGTCAAAATTAACTAACGGGTAACTTCTGAGATCTACTAATAGACTAATACTATATATAGAATCTTATTATGTAACTATTCAGTAACTAGATTATGTATATCTACATTCTTCTTATTATAAGCTTTATTTTGACTGTTATGATACGATTTACTATTCTTAAATTATACTCAATTTACTGATGAACACAGTCTACCACATTCACAGCCACTTCTTGGCTAGGTCTTGTACAAATATTATTTACTATTTCAGTTTGGCTTGTATATAAACCAGCCGTGTTTGAAATAAATGATTCGTATAGTAGAAGCTGTTCTGGATTCAAGTGTCAGGGCTGCTCATACCAGTCGATACGTTATTGGTTTGGTACAGTGCTAGTGTTGCGTAAGTGGTATCCTGATGGGCGAATAAGTCACGTGACCATTAACTCGCCTTAAAGGCGCAACAGTTTAAATACAGTAAAACATTCTAAGCATCAATCATATAATATTACATCGAATTTCTCTATATATAATACGTTTAAATTATAATCATTTAAAAGTACATTATATGAATGTTCTTAATAACTGAACAACTCAACATATTACTTGGTATAAGCATATAAACATAAAGGATGTCGTCTTTATTTAGTTAAATCTTGGTGAGAAATTTCAAAACTTCAAAGTCGGTCGATGTTTTTGAATAGTGAAACGTAAAATAAATTCCACTATTGGCTAAAATACTCTAGAGCATTTGAAGGCCCCCAAATGCCCTGGTACGGCCAAGAGTGGTGAGAGTTCGCTCTCGCTCAAGAAATGCTCTCACATGACTTCGTATATATAGCCTCTGCCACACAAGTCCTACTCACTGCCTTCTCGCGGCATTATTGTTATTTATGAAATTGAGAGCACGAAAAGTAAATGACCGGCGCTTTAACCGGGTTGATGGACAGGGAAAGTCTACCTAGGGGAGTTGGAAAACCCTGATTCCAAACCAATGGTGCATATGGGCTACAGTATCCTGAGTGAATAAATGTTGTGTGAATCAATCGTTGATCACCGGCTACCATGTGACTACATCTAATTATGATGCTCAACTGCCTCATAGATCAGATCTCTAGGTCAAAGTTTCGTGGTGTGTTCCCCTAAGAAAACCACCTGCTTCGGATTGGGCACCCAGGCAATATCAAATAAATAAATACTAAGTTATTTCGTATACATTGTGTGAAATATATTTCTCAAACTCCTTTCAAATTTGATTCATTAAAAATTGTATCCTTTAAAATTTATGTAAATTAATTTATTTAACCGTCATCCCCCCTCCCCCTTCATTCCTACATGTCAACATGTTATTTTCATCTTTTTTTATACTTCTTTTTTGTACTTGTTCTAGCTTTTATTTTTCTTTTTGAAATTTAATTTTTGCTCTTTTTCTTTTTTTCTTTTTTTTGATACGGTTCCATTAATTTAATGGATCAAAAAAAAAATTCAATTCAATTCAATTTAGTTTCCAATTAGGGTATATAAAAAGTATCTCTCTATGAATCTCTATATACTTTATAATTCAATTATTTATTCATTTTTGATTAGATAATTATTTGTTTATTACCATGGTTGTTGTTGTTGTTGTTGTTTTGTTATGATTAAATAATCAAAACAAAAAAAACAAAAAAACAAAAAGGAAACAATTTATTGATTTCTTTTTCACCTCTTTACTTCTTTCTTTTTCATTTATTTTGAAGGGAGATAACAAAACAATACGTCAGAAAAAAAGGTAAACTCATGATTCATTTGTATATTAAATGATATAGAAGGATATATATATATATATATATATATTGGCTAGCAGTGGTAGCCAAGACACGCGTTTTGTTCTATTTCGGACTCATCAGACGGATGTACTTGCATCTCAGAGTTGGTTTCACTCTGAGACTCGCCTCAAACTCCATCCCGTTATCAACTGATCTACTGAGCTATTTAAAATGAAGATATAACACTTTTGGATAGTGTATTAAGAAGACGAAGATTATCAGAATTATGTGGGTATTACATTTTGAACAATTTGATCACACATTATGTACTTGGTAAGAACATTTATGTATGAAAAATTGAAAGGTTAACTAGACTAAAAATAGAGGATCAGATGAGACAGGGATAATAAATAAAGTGAAGTAGAAACAATTTGAAACTTCATTAGTCTTGATAATAAGCTAATAATTGATTGAAGATGAGAGCAAACATTTTTCCAATATATAAAGGGTGTCAAGCTAAGGCTTCAACTCACATTAGTATATGCTTTTTAACATTTTTTTATAACACTGTAAAAGTCGTGTTATGTTCAATCTTATGACCAGTTTCAATTAATATATATAAGCGGTGACCAGTGGAGTACAAAAACACGTCTGTTGTGAGATAGGAACTTACTGAAAACAATTGGTGAATGGTTGCTCAACTTCGTGGATCAGTTGATGCTAGACATTAACACCGTTGGATGCCAGCTCAGTAGTCTATCGGTTAAGGGCTTCGGCTCGACACTGGTAGGTCCTGGGTTCGAATCTCGCGAGAGCGGGTTCGTGGATGCGCACTGCTGAGGAGTCCCATAATAGGACGAAACGGCCGTCCAGTGTTTCCAGGTTTTCCATGGTGGTCTAGCTTCAATTGACTCACGTGTTCAACTATAATAATATATATAAGCAGAAAGTTCTATGCTTCTCTTTTTTTATATACTACGAGACAATAGGAAAATAAGTTTCACTAGGATTTCCAAAGTTTTTATTCAATAACAAAAATCTGTCACTGACGCTACTAAAACCTACATCACTGTCAACTAATCTAACTCGTACAACGTACCGTAGACGATTATTCAAAAGAGAAAAAGTATGATAAAAAATGAATAAAATTGGTTGTCATTTAAACTAATTATATGATGTAACACAACATTTCCTAATCTGAGAAATTGATGTATTATAATAGTACGAAAGAATAATTTTAGTAGTAACGAACGTTTTTCTCAAGTTCAATTTATCTCCTATCAAGTCTGAAGTAAAAGATTGATTTCAGTCAACAACAAGAGATTTCTAAAGACGTTAACTAATACTTACATACTTACTTAAAGCTGTTACTCCCAATAGAGCATAGGCCGCCGACCAGAATTCTCCAACCCACTCTGTCCATGGCCTTCTTTTCTAGTTCTATCCATTTTTTGTTCTTTCTTCTCATGTGTAACCCTATTTCTCGGAGTAATGTGTTCTTCGGTCTTCCTCTTCTCCTTTGGCCTTCAGTATTCCATGTGAGGGCTTGTCTTGTGATGCAGTTGGATGATTTCCTCAATGTGTGTCCTATTCATTTCCAGCGCTTTTTCCTAATTTGTTCTTCCACTGGAATCTTGTTTGTTCTCTCTCACAGTAGAATGTTGCTGATAGTGTCTGGTCAACGGATCCGCATTATTTTGCATAAACTACTAACTAATTTTGATAGAAAAAAACCATGTTTACAATTTCTTTTGTTAGAAACATGGTAAGAAGTATTAGAACTTTCAATGGATTTAGTTATGAAAATATGTTTTTTATCCAGCCAAAAAATCTATGTAAGACTTGCTGCTTTAAAAGAAGAAAAAAAACACTGATCGTAGAATGTTAGTCAGATTAATAACAGCTCTAACAGGATCAAGAATATGAACCGATGAAATGATTTTTTAAATTTCATCTACCAAAATGATGTGTTACATTAAAAAGTAACGGAAATTAATAGTGTTATAACTTGTGGCCGAGTGGATGCCCTTGGTAATGTATGAACGTGATAAGACCGACAATAAAAGAGCAGCGAACTATCGATCGAACCAAATGACACATGAAACCCGTACGAGCAGTCTAGATCACTTGTCGGTCCTGCTTTCTGTCTAGCCCAGTCGATTAAGTCCAAAACAGCCTTTGCGGTATCAATCATTGTATTTCAAACATACTGAGGTTATATACCAAACAAACTGACCACATCGTACGAATAAAATAGAAAATAACATTTTTACAAGATTTAGCTAAATGTGGCTGTGAATAGGGGGAACAGTACACAATAAACTGTGTGTAATTCATGAATGCTAAGTCGTATAACAATAGTCTATAGTTCAAAATAAAGCTCATGATAAGAGGAACATGAATATGAATAGTTTAGTTATTTAGTAATTGTATGATAAGATATATATGCACATAATCGGTCCATAAATTGATTCCAAAGTTACCATTCACTATTGTTATGGGAACGGAACGAACAGAAAATTAGATCAAATGAGATCATGTTGCTTATAGTTATAAATATTTTTTTTAATTTGTTACTTAGAGAAAAGATAGTTGAATTCATGTATTAAATGTAATATGAGATGTAAAATAGACTGTAAACTTTTGCCGTTCAAGATGAATGATAGTTACACGATGTTTTCCATTCAGACGAAAGTGTTTGTTTTGTTTTTCTCGTTTTATGCTGTTCACAAGTTAGATGAGTTATAAGACAGAAATGTGGTCCATGGTTATATATTACATACATAGAATAATTTCTTCTATACAGGTTTGTTATATACATTTAGACTAATAGTCCTATTGTAGTGAAGAATACCAATTGCGACAATCGAATGTATTTAAGGCAAAAATTACAAACTATCTTACTGAGATCTGATCACCATACAACAAACAGTTAATTTGCAAAATAACAATCAATCGTCTCAATCTTCACTGTTTCTTCTGTAAATATCAATCCATCTTCTATAATTAAATTGTTTATGCATTTTCCTACCACTTACGCTTTATTTCAGTTCTTTCCTTATCGACATTCTGCCAAAATACATTCTATGTCTGACTATCACCATATACTACTTATGAGGATATAAGTAGACCACACCACACTATTATCGGTATTCACCGGATTTCTAAACTTCTCATTAACGACTCCACAAATGTTTTCATTAAACTGGATAAGAAACTCTTAGATGGACGTTAAAGTTTCTTTATATCAGAGTAAATATCTTGAGTCTTCTAAATTTACCCGTAACGTGGATCTGATCCAAACAATAAGAAAAGAAGTAAACAATGATATTAGTCTAAATTGGAAGATAAATATACAGATATAATATAATTCATGTGGAATGAGTGTTATTGAAGAAATCTGTCTATGTATTAATACACTGAGCTACGATTTTTTTTTAAAATTATGAATGGAAATCTTGTTGTTTAACATGTCTTATAGTTTTGATTAAGATCATGAATTGATCAATGAGGGATCATCATTGTGAATCTGAAATCACTGAACAGCCGTTTTTTCCAGAACGAGACTCCTAAACAGTAAGTATCCATTAACTCGAACTTACGTGAATGCTCATTGCTTAGAAGTCTCATGTTTGGACAAAATGTCTGTTCGATGATTCCAGATTTACAATGATGACCCTGTATTGACTGATTCATGATAGCAATCAAAACTCATCAATCTCCACAACATTATACTGATAATATCCTACGATTGCTTATGATTATCTAGTAAACTCTCTTTAAGGAATCCTGGACCTTTATATATGAGCTAGTTTGGTATTCAATATGTTTTATTATATTTTATCTGTCACCACTTATACAAAAACACAGATTTTCCGTGAAAAACTCTTATGATAAGTATTCACATACTCCTTCAGCCAACTTCAATCGTTGATTGCACCGTACACTGTATAAATTTAGAACAAAACAATTTATACCTAGTTAAGATATTTTAAATGTAAATCTTAATCTTACCTATGATAAGATATGAGATTAGATATCTATACTTGGGATGAAAGGTTTGTGGATCTTATTAGGTTCAAAGTTAGTTAAGAGCATGAATTGATTGCCAAATATCAAAGATCAATGGATAGTCTTTGGATGGAACTCCCCTGAAGTATTCCCCTCATTCATAAATCCACTGCATTCAAGAGTTGATTTGAACAAGTTATCTTAAGATTATTTGATTGGTATCTAGTAGTTTACATTTTCAATTTTAGTTTTCTATACTTCAGGATCATGATTGGTTGATATCAGTGATACCTATCTTACTACAGATATAGTTAAAATCTAGTGATACCAGTTAACTAACAGGAATATCGAGAGTAAATCATCGAGACTGATAGATCCTAAGCTTGAATCTCGCGAGGCTGGATCGTGGATGCGCACTGCTGAGGAATCCCACAATAGGACAAAACGGTTGTCCAGTGCTTCCAGGTTTTTTATGATGATCTAGCTTCAATTGATTCATTATCTCAACTACAAAGTTGTTTAGTCAAATTTAGTCGCTGATGAAGAATGAATTTTATCAGTTCATACAGACTTATTACTAGAAGATGACAAACATCCATCTTATTTCCATGGAAAGTACAATGTTGTAACATGTTAGAAGGATAATCTTAACTCAGACTTTTTCATTTTTCATAAAACTAGTTTTCGTTGAATATATAAGCTAATTGAAGAATAAATTCACTTGGTGTTGTTTACTTGTATCTTCCGATTGTTATTTATAACTGCGATTGATCAGTCTCTTATTGAAATATGTGAATAATGTGCGTATTACCTTGATATAGCCTCAATTCACAAGCATTATAAGCAAAGACGGATAGTGGTAGTGGAATCCAAGACGATCGTTTCGTCTTATTTGGGACTCGTCAGCTAAATGTACCTGCATATCAGTGTTGATGTTCACTGTGGAACACGAAATCAGTATCGTTCGCCTCAAACGCCATCACGTTATCCAGTTAGCTACTGAGTCCTGTAAAATGAAGATATAACTTTTCTGGATAGTGTAATAAGAAGATAATGTTTATCAGAATTAAGTGGATATATTAACGAATTACATGTCGAACAACCTGATCACACAATATATACTTGGTAAGAACATTTATATGTGAAAAAGTGAAAGGTTAACGAGACTAAAAATGGAGGGTGAGAAGAGACAAGGATAATAAAGAAAATGAAGTAGAAACAATTTGAGACTTCATCCATCTTGATAATAAGCTAAGATTACCAGGACCTATGCTCCATTGGGAGTAACAGGCGTAAGCAAGTGAAAAATGTAAGTAATATTGAGCTATTTCGATTCAGCTAAGAAGCCTAATAATGAAATACATCAATTGTCATTTTTCGATCCAGTAAGAATCAATATTACTTGCAGAGAAAAATGGTAGTTATTCAGGAATATATAAATCCAAAGTCATCGGACTTCATGTTCATTCTATTTTGATGTAAGATATGTAAAAGCAGTCAACAAATCCCTCAGGTCGTCTTAGGTTTCTTAATAATTAGTAGTTGCTAATCATCAAGTGAAATTTTTAATTCTTAAGGGACAGATATTATTCTCAGAATCCCAGACTACCTTTTTCAGTCTCACAAGATATCAGGTGCAATTAGAATAGATAGGTGATAATTTTTTCTGATCGTGATACTAGGTGCAATGAGTTCGAATTCCAAGAAAAACATTAATCCATTAGATAGTACATAAACACCATAAAGACTAACAGATATAAACTAGGTAGTCAGTCAGTCAGTCAAAAATAACGTAGAATGTAAATTAAATTAGTAATGGCAGTAACAGCTAAAGAAGAATAAACACAGAAACAGTAATTCGAGAAAGTAGAATGAATTCGTGAGATAAAAAAGTACTTTTATATAACACTATAAAAGTCGTGTTATGATCAATCTTATGATCAATTTACTTAGTATTGTTTGTTTGGATCTTCCCATTGATGTGTTTAGGACTGCAACTGGTCAGTCTCTAATTGACATATGTGCATATTGTGCGTATTGAATTTAGGCTATTTCGATACAATACGCACAGTATGCACATATGCCAATTACAGACTGACCAGTTGCTGTCCTAAAAACATCAATGGGAAGATCCAAACAAACAATACTAAGTAAATTTCAACTTCACCCCATTGCACAAGCGAGTGGCTATCAGGACTCAGTGGCCGAGTGGATAACGCGATGGCGTTTCAAGCGAAAGGCACTGGGTTCGAGTCCCAGAGTGAACATCAACTCTGAGATGCAGGTACATCCAGATGACAAGTCCCAAATAGGACGAAGTGGTGCGCGTCCTGTATTCCACTGCTAGCCACTATCCATCTTTGCCTAATCTTATGATCAGTTTCAACGAATATATAACAGAAAGTTATATACTTCTCTTCTTTTATATCATACGGGACAATATGAAAATAAGTTTCATTAGATTTTTCTAAATTTTTTTTATTCAATAACAAAAATCTGTCACTGACGCTACTAAAATCTACATCACTGTCAACTCTTACAATTTACTATATAGACGATTATTCAAAAGAGTAAAAAGATGATAGAAAATGAATAAAATTGGTTGTCATTTTTGTAGTAGGGAATTGGAATTTTTTTTGAAAACAAATTTGATTGTCTAGTTAAACGATTAAACAGAATATGAATTTAAAAACTGTACTTCTATTCGATAAGTTTAGTTAATACAATGAGAAGTTTATCAGAATGAATATGATATATTTAAGTTACTAACTTACATCTGTTACCCCTCGTGGAGGAGCAAAGGCCGCTGATCAGCATTCTCCATCCAACCCTGTCCTGAACAGACCTTTCCGGTTCTTTCCAGTTAACATTCATTCTTTTCATATCTTCTTCTATTTCCCGGTGTAATGTGTTCATAAATTTCAGTACTATATTATAAATAACCTAATAATAAATTACCTTTTTTTGATATTTATATATAAAAATATACAGGTTGAATTTTAAATTGGAAGACAAGCAGAAATAAAGATATAAAAGGAAGGTCGTAAATGAAACACAGGTTACTGGATAATGAATGTATATTACTGAGGTGTGTTCAAATTAAAAACATACTGTTTTTAAACACATAAAGTGGGTTTAAATATTCTTCGATTAGCAAAGTAAGATAGTAGCTGGCAGTGGAATCTAGGACGCGTTTTTCATCCTATTTAGAACTCGTCAGATGGATATACCTTCATCTCAAAGTTGATATTCATTCTTGGAATCGAACCCAGTACCGTTCGCCTAGAACGCCATCGCGCTATCCACTTGGCTACTGAGTCCTGAAAGCTACCTGCTTGTGAAATGGGATGAAGTTTAAATGCACATATTCCAATAAGAGACTGATCTATAACAGTCATAAACATCAATGAGAAGTTCCAAATAATCAATACGGGGTGAATTTGTATTCTCATTTGTTTGTCTTCTTAAACTATATCCATAGACATTAGCGCAAATATTTACCAATAAATGTTCAAAGTTATATTTTCCTTATAAATAGATTTGGATTACCGTTTAAAAAATAAACTACTCACTATGTAATTGATGATTTGAAAGTTTTTTTAGCTTATTTTTTTCTACTACTTAAATCAAGTATTTGTACATAAGTAAGTTAACAATGATAATAGTATTGAAACATTTGGATAGATATGTTTTGAACAATAAAATTTATCAGTAAAATGATAATGTACTCAAATAATGTTTAACTAGTAATATACCTTATTATGTCATTTGTTTTAATGAGTGCTCTACTTATAGCGGTGAATAAATCCTCAAAATTAATAGCTCTGTAAGTCTTCAACATTTCATGTTGACCTCATGATGTTTAGTGGACACACCTAGCCGAAATTGCTCAGTCACACTGGTGGGTACGCTGTGCTCAACTTCATCTACAACTGCTGGTCAGTTTAGATCAGTCACTTTACGATATATTGATAGCCTATCAAATATTTCTTCGAGCCTCGTCACTTCTGACTTCTGATTTCACTGGGTTGGCACATTACGATCATAGAAGGTATTACTGGTCAAGGTGTTATCAAACTCTAAATACTTGGGGCATCTTCATGTTATATCAATATTAATGATAGGAAATAGTATTTTTATAAGTTTATGAAAAACGTCAATAAATTAAAATATCTAACATAATGTTATGATGAGCTTTATTAATGTACCTAGAGTACATGTCAGTTAACACTCTTCATCAAGGTATAAATGCATTGCTCATATGAATTTTTAACAGCAGACCACACTCAAAAATATTATGCGTAAAATCACCGTTTAAGACACTACCACTGATCTATTAGCGTTCTTATCGGACAGCTGTAGAACTGAAATATCTTCATCACAAGGGGGTTTTGTGGAGACTTTAGTATTTTTATATAGTTAAGATCATGAATCAGTTGAAGCTAGACCACCATGGAAAACCTGGAAGCACTGGACGGCCGTTTGGTCATATTGTGGGACTCCTCAGCAGTGCGCGTCCACGATCCTTCTAAATTACAATCGTTTGTAATGTTCTTGTTCACTACAACTTAACTAAGATCAATTCCTGACAAACTCAGCCTAGAAATTAGAGTAATATTGTTATGACTTGAGCAAGGTCGTCGACAATTTGTTGTGACTTTATAAGATAACCAAGGACGTATGACAATTCGTTATCGATTTTATGTTCGGCTTCTATCACGTAAATTATCCACTTATGAAAATACGACTTCTTCGACCTTAACACTGTGACAATCAATGACGTTCGATCACTATGAGTAATCTAGCGTCCTTATGGGTCCTTTATCCGCCTAGCCCTTTCACTTGAGTCCAGAACACCAATTACAGCTTCTGTTATGAAAATCATCTATTTAAAGTATACTCTGTTTATATACCAGACAGACAGACCACATCACACCATAAAATAGAAAATAAAATTTGTATAAAATCAAGCCAAATATGGCTGTGAACGTGAGATACAATAATCAATAAACTGAGTATAATTTAAGAACAGTAAATCGTATAATGATAATTCATAAGTCAAAATGAAGCTTATAATAAGATGAATACAGATATACACAATCTAATTATTCAATAGTTAAACAATAAGATTATACATAGAATAATCGTCCACTAACAGATCCTGGAAGTTACCAATACTTATGTCTTCGCTAGGATATAACAATTACTAGCCTTTTGAATTTGGTAAAAGTGTCACAGTTACGGATCAATTCCTGACGAACACAGCCTAGAAATAAGAGTATTATCTCCAAAGACCTACAACTAAAGTTTTATTAATTTAAGAATTTTCAGCTGACGAGTCTTAAACAATATTAAACTTGCATCCAAGATTCAATTGCTTGTCACATTCCATCTATTCTTACTTCCTTACGCCTGTTACTCTCAATGAAGCATAGGCCGCCGACCAGCATTCTACATCTATTCTATGTATCACATAATACTGTAAATCAATCAAGATCATAGCATATTCCTCATTACAATATTACTCATCATACCACTATCTAAAAAATGTGACCCTTTTTGATTAATTAAAATAATCCAATTAAGTTTGTCTTTTTTAATTTATCTTCCTTTTTTGGACATCAAAAATAACAGTAGCAATCAGTCGAGCATAAAATAAAACAATAACACATCCTAGTTATGAAGGGGGTTTATCCACTGAGAAACTAGTAAACAAGCGCACTCCCCTCCCCCCCTCTTCATATGAATTTTTATATATCGGTATACCTTATTTATTTACGATTTCACAAATGACTCTATGCCAACTTTTATTCAATACATATAATCAATTTTATTTATTTATTTTATTTTAATAAACATTTTAAAAGGTACACAATTCAAATTCATAGTAACAATGATAAATAGTTACCAAGATAAAAAATAATAATTCTGTCAAATATCATAGTAACAACCCGTTGGAAAAAATTTTAAAATAATATCAAAATGAAAAAAAATAAATTGATGACAAGTTTTCTTTTATTTTTTTATTTTTTTTAAATTAAAAAACATCATCTGTGGAATAGTAGTAACGTATGTGAACTAGTTTATGTTTACTAACTTTGCTTGTTTACTTTCAAGTGACATTTTTTTTCTGTGTTAAGACTATTGGTCTGGAATCTCATGGAACACTGTTACAACTTAAGTCAATTCGCATTCTCGTTGTTCACCATCCGACACAAATGATAATACATGTCACACTTGTACCATAACTGAATTTTTTTTATGATTGGTTCATTTCTACTTACCTTCATTCTTCTAGCCTTCATTATTTCAATCTTTTTTCAATCGGTTAAAGAATTCTGGCTAGAGAATGGTAGGTCCTGGGTTGGAATCTCACAAGTCGGGATCGTGGATGAGCACCGCCACTGAGGAGTCTCAAAACAGGGGGAAACGACCGTCCAGTGCTTTCAGGTTTTCCATAGTGGTCTAGCTTCAATTGACTCGTGATTTCAACTATGAAAATAATAAATTCTCCACAAATACACCCTCTAATATTAAATTCAAATATTCCATTTAGTTCCTTACCATGTTCATTTGTGCCGACTTTGCTGTCAAATATCATGTTAACATCACATTTAAAAAATAAATCATCATCCGTTGGATACTAGAAACCTATGTGGACTAGTTTATGTTTACTATCTTTATTTGCTTACTTTCAAGTGACATTTTTTTTCTGTGAAATGAACATACAGAAGAAAAAAAGGGGAGGGAATAGATAAACAAATAAAACTTCAAGTATGAAAAATAAATAGTTTGACTTCTCATTCTTTTCTTTGTTGTTGCTGTTTTTCTTTTTTTGTTCTTCAACTTTGTCTTGTATCGTCATGAATGAATAGTCTTATTGATGTTTGAGGTGTTGGTGTTGTTTACGTTGTTGTTACTGTTATCCTCTGTTAGTCCATACAAAAATTTCAAAGAGTAAATAAGACATAAACATACCAAGTCATAAAGAACAAGTTTGCGTTCTCTGAAAAGAATAAATTGAGTTAAAAATATATACATATAGATAAATTATAAACTTCATTTCATGTTATTAAATTTATTCTATCATCTACATTGTATATATGTAGTGGTATTGGTCCTAACCACACAATCCTCAAAATTGAACATGAGTTAACTGAGAAAATGGATATTCAACATTAAACATATAGATTTTATATAGTTGTAGTCATGAGTCAATTGAAGCTAGACCACCATGGAAAACCTGAAAGCACTGAAGAGCCGTTCCGTACTATTTTGGGACTCCTCAGTGACAGTGCGCATCCACGACCCCGCCTCGCGAGATTCGTACCCAGAACCTACAAGTCTCGCGCCAGAGCACTTAACCGATAGATCACTGAGCTGACATCCAACGGTGTTATTGTTTAACATCAACCGATCCAAGAAGTTGCGCAACTAACTTCAATTGTTCTGAGGTAGATAACTGTCTCTACTTGACATGGATTATCTCACGACTTCTCAATAGAACTCCAGGAATCACCGCATGGAGCCAGTCACTAGTGAGCATATGATCATTATCATATAACATATAGAGAAGGCCAATAATAATGAATGCAGTAATATTTAATCAGTTGAATGACATGGTTTAGCCTTGTCGTTCTGTATAATCTGTCTTCAATCATTATATATCATATTCTATCTTTAGCCCAAATAAGTTTTATACAAACGCAAAGGGTTATATATAGCGGATTATTATGATATGGTGAGTCAGAATAGACAATCCTGTGAATTCCGCGCACGATCTTATAGATTAGGTTTTCACATCATGACAAATCTACAATTTTTGGATTAGCTCTATTCTTATCGCAGTACTAATAACGAACTTATACTATAATTCTTTATATATTCAGTCAATTTAACTGACAGTTTCCACCAGAGTCTTAAAGTAGACACAATATAATTTTCTTTACTTGCGGATGATACGAGTTTTGTTTCATCTTATTTGTTCAGTGTTCATCAGAGGTATTGACTAATGATGTAATAGAAGATCCAACTTAGTATATTTAAATTCAGTTGTCTATCAACTAATGTGTGTTAGGAAGGAATTAAGAGTGAGATTACTGGATAAATTCGTTTTATATGATATCTGATTGTATATTAACGACTTCAAATATGAAATAAATCAATATGACAGGAGCTTATGTTACGTCTATTTCGATCTCATAAAAGTGTTTAAAATCTGTGTATAAATAGATGTGTCCTAATGCAATCCTAATTTATTGTTCTGATAGTTAAAATGAATCTTCATCTAGAGCCTTTGCCCTCACACATTCTCTTGAATCGTGTCTTATTTCATTAATATTTAAGTGTTGCCAAGTAGAAGAATTCAGTTGAGATTAGTGTTGGCAGTTATAAAGTAGTGCTTACAGAAAATGAGCTTATAACAGTAGCAAAATAAAAAAGCCCAGTTTCTTTTACTAACCAATGAAATGTCAGTCTGAAAACAACTTGTTGACGGACATATCATCAAGTAAATGTAAAAGGATCTTAAGAAATGTCGAACGTAGAAATATGTTTCAGTTCATAAAAGATATTATGCTCGATAAGTGACCTGATAATCCTGAGTTTGATTTTTTGTGATTAATTGTTATGTGACTCCTAAAGAATCTCATTCTAAGTCAAAAATGAATTACCACTGCTCCTTAATTTTCTTACTAACTATCTGACCTATATCAACCGGTGATGAGATCTACCTTTAATTGACATTTACATTAACTTCCCTTCAGTCATAGCCCTGTTTATACATAATTTATTCTTCGTATCCCTGTACTGTTGTCTGAAGTATGTTGATTCTGATGTCACGAAAGTGCGTACCACGAGCTCGATTTAGGTATATTATTGAAACGCCATTAAGCCATTGTTTCAAGATTCGGTGGTCTATACTTTCAACTTCATCCATGTTACTGCATGTTCTGAATCCAATTTTGTCGATTGATTCTCATCTGAAACTTGTATGGCACGGCAGATTTTCGCTTCGCAACTAGAGTTCAGGAAATTTCACACAAAATTATATGCGAATTAGGGTTTCGCTCTAAAATACCACAGTTCCACCACTTCTGAACTGAAATAGAAAGAATATTATAGTGAATGATTGTTTTTGATAACTTCATAATCATTGGCTTCATAGTTGTAAACTGATAATTAGAGTGTCACAATGGTCAAAATAAGGCATAATAGTTAACTAGACTATGTCTTAGAAATACAAAGGACAATATAAAATAGGAAAAGAATAGATCTTACTGAAGGACTAGGCTACCAGATACTTAAGTTCAGTCTCTCAGAAGACTGTGATCAGTACGTTTTTAAATTTTCCTATGTTCACCTAGATACTACTCAACTAGGGGTTTCATCAGTAGCTTATACGTTTTGTGACAGACTTAGATATGTGGATCACTTGAGGAATGATATCCCGTTCAAGAACCTAATTCCCCAGACACAAGATTTGACACCCTCAACAAAAGTCAAACTCGAAAGACTGAACATTACACTTTTTGATTACTATATCCTATTCAAAGGCCACAATTAACACGTAATGAAGAAATTAGATAATAAACATCGTGAAGTCACTCAAAAACTAACGAGAAATGGAGACAGACATGAAAAGAATGAACAAAAACTGGACAGAACTAGAATGGAATGCCCAGGATAGAGTGGGTTGAATAATGCTGGTATGCGGTCTATGCTCCATTGGGAGTAACAGGAGTAAGTAAGTAAGTAACTAACTAAGTAAGTAAGTAAGTAAGTAAGTAAGTAAGTAAGTAAGTAAGTAAGGATTTCAAATCAAACATACTCACTATCAGTATTAGTAATTAAAAACATCAGTTACAAACTCACCGAATTCCTACCACTATTAACAGGACGAGTGCATCGTTAACACAAAAAAATCTCACAAAACAACATGATTTCCACTCCACCACATCTCCAGTCTCTGTTTGAGGAACGATTCTTCGAGTCAGTATAGCTTGATTGGTTCATCATGTTAGGTAAACCCAACAACCACGTCAAGGTAGCAGCAACGGTCGGTAAATTACTCTTACTACTACTTATTAACTCTATATACCTTTGTCATTGTTAACTATTTTCCCAAATCTCTAAAATTACACTTTCTTACTGAATTAATAACAATGAAGCAATTAAATACAACTTAGTTTTGTTTGCTTGAATCTTCCCAATGATGTTAAGGACTGCAAGTGGTCAGTCTCTTATTGACATATGTGTATACTGTATGTATTGTCTCGATATAGCCTAAATTCACAAGCATGATAGGCAAAGCGTAAGTGAAATGTACTGGGTTCGAGTGCCATAGTGAACATCAACTCTAAGATGCAGGTACATCCAGCTGACGAGTCGCAAATAGGACGAAGTGGCACGCGTCCTGGACTTCACTGCTAGCCATTTTCCGTCTTTCCATACAATGAAACAATTGTTTTCAACAAATTCAATATTATAAAACTAATAAAAAACAAAATTACATTTAATCACATGTATTTACTACCCAATATGAAATTTTAAAAAAAGGATCTTTGTATGTGACATCACATTTTCACAGTAACCAATCCAACAAAAACAACAACAAAACATGGAAAATTTCATAAAACCCCCTGAACAAAACTCCTTTACTTATTTAAGCAAAATGTCATTTTATATTATTAATAGATTCTATATGTCTACACAGGAGATCTTTGTTATGCATGTTTGTTTGCTTGTTTGTTTGTTTCCCTTCATACTTACAAAAGTATATTAGTAGTAGATAATAAATCATCATTTTTTAAAATTCATTTATTTATTCTTTATAAATATTGAACGATTGTCGATACCAGCATAGATACAAATTGGATTCGGACTAAGTAACGAACTAACTAACTATTTAACAATGACATTGGGCAAAATAGGATAAATTACATAGATATATATATCCTTTACCTAGACAACAGACATTCCTTATTCGATTAATTTATGAAAAGCGGAAATTGAAGTAACCAGATTCTTTTTTCGGTTTTTCTTTTTCTTTTTTTTGTTTCTCCACCTTTCTTTTTCTATACTACTATCATTATACTACTCGTTTAATAAAGTTGTATAAGAATAAATGATGGGGAAAAAAATTACGATTTATGCATAGTTGCCAAGAGGGAAGTGTATTCACATATAGTTACATATATGTACCATCAATGGGTACATATGTGTGTGTGAATATAATTTCAATTTCGATTCTCTTCATTATAAAGATGAGAAATTGTCAAAGAATAAAAAATGATAATTTTTGTTAGAATATTCTCCCTATTCCGAATTTGCATAAAGTATTGAATGATTAACTAACGAAAATGTATATTCAAACAGAATATATAATCAAAAATTCATCGTATTAAATAATCGGTAAATGATATTTGAAGAAGATTACTACCTGATGAATGTGTCGAGAGTATAATTTATGGACGACAACAATGCAAATGAGTATAATGTTGAAAACCTGGAAGCACTGGACGGCCATTTTGTCTTATTATGGAACTCCTCAGCAGTGCGCATCTACGATTACGATCTCAGGATTAAAACCCAAAACCTACGATCTTGCGCGTGAACACCTAACTTCTAGACAACTGATGCCGGACAGAACGACTGTTCAGTACTTCCAGGTTTTCAATGTTCGTCTAACATCAACCGATTACTGATCTCAATCAAAAACGTAATGATCTACACAACCTTATACTAATGAATACATTATTATTCTCATATATCTGTGTTGTTCTAACATATTACATTTCGCCAATGAGAATTATTCGATCTAAACAAACAGTATAACCAGAAGAGGGTTTTGTGGAGATTTCAGTATTTTACATAGTTGAAATCATGAGTCAATTGAAGCTTGACTACCATAGAAAACCTGGAAGCACTGGACGGCCGTTTCATCCTGTTGTGGGATTTCTCAGCAATGCGCATCCACGATTCGAACCCAGGACCTACCAGTCTCGCATCAGAGCAGTCAACCGATAGACCACTCAGCCGGCATCCAACGGTGTTAATGTCTAGCTTCAACCAATCCACGAAGTGTGAGCAACCTTTCAGCAATTGTCTTCAGTGAGTTGTTGAACGTGGTTGAACTCCACTAGTTACTGCTTCTCACTAGAACTCCAGGACATGTATCTTGATGTCAGTCACTAGTGAGCATAGTATAACACAGTACTTGATAGTTCAGTCAATTATAAATAGTAATACTTAGAAACGTAAACCAGTTGGAACATTTTCTCTCTGTGTATCTAATGCTAATTCATTAGCATTAGTAAGACGCCTTATGACTTTAAAATATGTTTTCGGCTTCCGAATAAACTTTTAAGATTTGTTATAACAGTCGGTTTCTTTATATAAACGAATAGAACATTCGCGTTCTCTTCAATTCGATTTTCTCAACATTGCGATGCAAGACACTCCACTTCATGCTACTTATGTCTGTCAACATAAGTACCATACACCACAATATGGGTAGTAGTAGTAGTGTAGCGAACAGAACACCAGTTAGGGGACAATCGGATATATTTTAAGCGTAAATTACAGACTAAATTCTGATAACCATACAACAAACAGTTAATTTGCAAAATAACAACCAATTGTCTCAATCTTCTTTGTTCCTTCTGCAAATATCAGTTCATCATCTCTAATTCCATTGTTCATGCATTTTCCTACCAATTGCGCTTCATTTCAGTTCTTTCCTTATCGATCTTCTGCCAAACTACATTCTTTGTCTGACTATCACTATAACTACTTATATGGATACCAGTAGACCACACCACACTCGTCCTCCCTTTAAAGTATTCGGCCATGCGGTGGTTCTACTCTCCATGCCACTTTCTCTTTTCACTGCAGCCAGAGCCGAAATCTCCGTCCGAATATCGAGTCTGCGGCGGGCTGATCTCCATAGCTCTATCGACCTGCCTGAGCACCAACATCCGAACCCACCCAGCACCTGGGACGTTCAACACCCGCACTCCACCGACATACCGAGCCATCTACATCCCATGTCCGCCCAGCAGCCGCACGTCTCACTGCTCCTCTCCGCCGACAGCTCCTGCTACATTCAACGCCGCCCCGCCCACTCGATGTCACCTCTCCGCACGTGACTGCCCCATGTAGCACCTCGACTTCAGACCCGCAGCGGCGTCCGCAGAACAGAACCCTTCCCCCTCCTGGTGAGCAGCGACACCAAATGTAGTTGTGGTAGTACCGATAGTAATAGTAATAGCAATTGTATTGGTAGTAAGAAGTATAGTATTGTTGATGATCATGTTAATAGTATTATTGATTATGATAGGAATTAAATACAAACTGAGCTAAGATAGAAACTACCAATATTGCTTTACCTATTTAAAGAACTCACAATTTCACATCGTATATATGCATACAATTGAACATAGAATCACACAGATTCTTTTGAATGTGAAAAATGAAAAAGGTATTCGAAATGTCCTAGACAGCTTAGATAAAATTAGTAATAGTACTGTTGCTTTCTTTTCTACTAGTCAAAATGGAATTCGACAATTTCATTTATGATTTCTTCTATGTTTTTTGTTTCATAATACACAAATTTCTGCTTTGAAGGAGAGAATTAGAGGGAGGCAAATATAGGGAGTGGGAAACAAATAGAAAAAAATAGTCTAGTCACGAGGAGAAATTCACAACAAGAGAACAGCAGCAACAACAACAACAATAATTAATACAGTTTTGTCCATAAATTCCAAACTAACGCCTCACACGCTCAAGAAAGGGTTGGATGGAAAATGCTGGTGAGCGGCCTATGCTCCTTTACAAGGGGTAACAGGCGTAAGTAAGAAGAAACGCCTCACAAATTGAACATTATTATTTAATATTAGTTAGTCGATTATTATTAGTTTTACCGTAATTATTGAGGTGCGTGTGTGGAGTGATGGGGATGAGAATGAATACGACTAAAATTGTTTCGGTTTTACAAAAAGACAATATTACCTGATGAATAATCTTTCCAAATTGTAGTTTATCACATTAGAAAATGGAAGTACCTTTTCTCTTTCACAATCTTGTTATGTCACATTCCAAAATTCAACATTTGTTACATTCTGTGTGAATGAAAACGACAATGAAAAACAGAAAACGTTGTTTTGTGCTGAAAAATGTGCAAGTTTCACTTGGCATATTCAATGTTTAAACAGATTTGAGCTTTTTCCACTTTTTTGTGTCGTCTTGTAGAATAGACTTTTTTAAATTTCGTACAGCTGAACAACATCCTGAACTCAAAACAACTGTGTGTCAACCAACACCAAGATCAGAATTTTCAATACAAATTTCAAGACAATTCTACTGTATGAAGCGGAGACTTGGAGAACTACAAAAACCATCATCTAGAGGATACAAGTGTTTGTTAACAGCTGTCTACACAAAATACTTCAGATTAGTTGGCCAGGCACTATCAGGAACAACCTACTGTGGGAGAGAACAAACCAGATTCCACCCAGCGGAGTAAGAAATCGAGAAGAAGCGTTGGAAGTAGATAGGACACATATATTTAGGAAATAATCCCAATTCCGTCACATCGCAAGCCCTCACATGGAATCCTGAAGGTCAAAGGTGAAGAGGAAGACCAAAGAACACATTACGCCGAGAAATGGAGATAGACCTGAGAAGAATGAACAAAAGTTGGGTAGAACTAGAAAGAAAGGCTAAGGACAGAGTGAGTTGGAGAATGCTGGTCGACAGCCTATGCTACATTGGGAGTAACAGGCGTAAGTAAGAGTGTAAGTAACATGGATTTAACAGTACAAAAAGAATAAACGTCTCACTACGAAGAAAGTTTTGTTTGACATGGAACTGCTCTTTGTCATTTGACGACATCAGCCATCCTATGAAAAGCAATTTGATCACTCCACCGATTTTCTTCTTTATCAACGGTCTTCCCATCGAGGAAGCGATCGTGCAAGTATTGTAGAAAGTTTGGGTTACTTTAACACTCGGTACATCTTCATATTCTGTACTTTGTACTAAAAGTGGAAGAAATCCATAAATCGGCAATGTCAGATGGGTTTTAGAGACAGTTATCTAATTATTACACATTTACATTGATAAGAGTGTGATTCATGGTATTACATGATGGTTTACAGTGAACTGCTACATTAAATTATGCCTAAGACTTCCGGTTCAACAATTAATCTAGCTCCATTCAGTCATCACAATCATTCATGCAAAAGAGGATGCTGAGTTTAGTTGTTGAGATTGAGGTATACAATCACGAACAATTCATTATTCTTTAGTGGCGTAAATCTGATTCCTTTTTGATCGTAGGTACTGTCTATCCTCGTATGTAATAAATGACTTTATCCGCGTTGGTGAATAACGGAATTAAATAAGTCAAATACGAGAATGGATTTAGAATATATATATTTCCTACACTCATTGATCTGGCCAGGGAATCAGAACGATGAAGTAAATAGATGAGAGCAGAACATAAATGACACGCATTGGAGATGGCTGGGAAGCCAACTCGCTATGAGCAAGCATTAATCAACATTTATAGTCAGACAAAAATGAATGACAGACATGCGATGAATAAGATACGAAATGTGCATACACATGCGCTCATATAAAAAATATAGTCAAGGTCATTAAGCGAATAATTAACAAGATAAAAATATGACTCATAACATTATAGGTGAATTGTCTTGTCCAGAAACTAGAATAAACTATGTAGGTGTAATATAGTACACGACGTTACACTACTCCACACAATTGTAATGTTGTTGTGTTGACCAGTACTTATCGTTTTCCAACACTCAGTTCGATGTTTGAGATACATCTTGTGTTCCATACAGAACGCCATGTAGTTATTTCCATTGCATTGAGAATGTTCACGTAACTGAACACACGCTTTCACGAATAGATATTGTATTATCAACGTGCTTTGTAAACCAGTTGCGATAGTATGATTCTCGAGGCCTGATTAGAACAACAAGATAAGACAGAATACAAAGTTCTTCGAAGTTCCAAGTTTTGAATAACACTGCTTAGCAACAGAATACAGCGTCGAATTATCTGATACATTTCAGCCATTGTATAGTCTTTAGTGTTCTCTTTAGTGTGCTCTTTACTTTCTGATTTTAGTCATATTAAGAAAGACTTCTAACTACACCGTATTTTAACAGAATTACCAATATTCAGAATAATGAATAGAACGAAAACGATGACGTGTTTGGGTATTACTAAGGTACATCGTTGTCATACGCAATAAATTATATTCCAGACGAGCAGACGAACAATCAACATCGCTTTCAATGACAACATCAGAGTTACATTTCTTCGAAAGGTACAGTCAAATTGACCATAACATTGTGAAATCCATTAAATCACCACAAAACCATCATAGTTGACAGGAACTAATGTCGATAAACAACACAAAGTACGATGCTGACATCACGATTACAGACATGTGGGCATGTATCGAATCATTTGTCATCCACTCGCATAGTCGAAGTGTTAATAGTAAAGCTAAAGCTCTCAAAAATGAATTTCACAAACTTACCTGTTTCCTTTCCTTGTTCAAATCATGAAGAAGGTTCTTTTGTGACTGATGACGAGCCCTACCATTTGGGAAAATTTGTGAATAAGGTATAATTAAGTAATGTGTCTATTTGCAGTGAGGTGACACAGACACTTCTTTCGGAGCCTCACCAGCTAACTTTTCTGTCATTTACAAACACAACCACATGAAGCCAACTACAAACGTAATTTTACAGTGATATTTGTTGCACATCGTTTATATCCTGATGATTTGTTTATGCAGTATCGATCGTAGAATAATCTATACAAATTCAAAGCTAGATATTAAGACGGAATGGACTTATAGCAATGAACAAGAACATTGTGTGATTTGCAAGTTTTATTGTACCTAATAAAATGTTCATAGATGGCACCATTATGCTACGGATATTATTTGTACTGCAATGAGACGGTTCATGATTAAACGGTGTTGAATACTCTATTTATCATCTGTATTTTTATTTCAATTATTGTTGGCTTACTGTTAGTGACTGTGAAATTACAATTTGGGAGATATTTTGCTATGGTAATGGATATTTACCAAACCATGAATACACTGTGTTATGAAAACAAACACATGCAACCTGATTCACTCATTTCAATGTGAGTTACATTCTCAGTGACAATGATATGCCAAACAACTTTCTTCAATCTCATTCTTATACATTTGATGAATCCTAGTGGATCGTATTTAAACATTCTGTCCCTTATAATTCTGGTTTGTTTAGTGTTCAAAATATGTATACAGTCGATACATATGATGGAAGTATTATCATCCATGAGCGTCGTGTTTTAAAGTTGATATATTCTCACGCGCACCAGATTAGATGTATCAGATAAGATGTTCTGAATTCGCTTGATGACTGCTCGCTTTTCAAGTACGAGTATGGGGCGACCCGAATACAACGATTTCCTTCGATTGAATCAACCTGATATTCAGTGGAACATCACAGTGTACTTGTTGTCAGTATGTTCTACATAATCCGTAGCAATTACTAAGTCAGCGTTCTCTCCCTACTGACAACCATCATTACACGTGAAAGCATCTTCTAACAAAAACACAGTGGAACTTTACATATGAAAATATCAACAATAATATACCAATAGTTGTAACTACATTAAATATAAATGAATGTAATACGAATAACTCCGCCTATAGCTCTTCTAGAGTTACTGCCGGTCCCAAGCCCTGGTAAAGGAGGAGGGTTGGGTATGGGGTTAGCTACCCCATCCCGTAGAAAAGCTAACTCGCTAAAAAAACGCTAACCAGAAAAAATAATTCAAACCATTTAAACTCTGCCCTCCGAGTTGAGGGAATTATTATGACGTCTCATGATGAAAGCCGAAATTCTTCGGAAGTCACGAGACCGATGCACCTTCTAACAACCAGAGCAACACTCTTTATAGGTACATTCAACGTCCGGACAATGTGGGAGACAGGAAAGACCAGCCAAATAGCAATGGAAATGAGGAGATACAAATTGGCAGTACTCGGAATCAGCGAAACCCATTGGACACAAACTGGACAACAAAGGCTAGGTACAGGAGAGATGCTGCTGTACTCCGGTCACGAAGGGGAAAATGCTCCACACACTCAGGGAGTTGCTCTAATGCTGTCCAAAGAAGCAAGAAATGAACTTGTGGGATGGGAATCTCATGGACCCAGAATAATCAAAGCATCATTCAGAACAAAGAAGCAAGGGATCACAATGAACGTTATCCAATGTTATGCACCCTCCAATGATAGCAACGACGATGATAAAGATCAGTTCTATGAAAGGCTGCAATCAATTATAGAGAAGTGCTCACGAAAAGACCTCACCATCCTGATGGGAGATCTAAATGCTAAAGTTGGAGTGGACAACACAGGAAATGAAGATGTAATTGGACGACATGGATTAGGAGAGAGAAATGAAAATGGGGAGAGACTTGCAAACCTATGTGCATTCAACAAATTGGTTATAGGCGGCACAATATTCCCACACAAGCGTATACACAAAGCTACATGGATCTCACCGGACCACACCACAGAGAACCAGATAGATCACATCTGTATCAACAAAAAATTCCGAAGATCAATGGAAGATGTGAGAATCCGGAGAGGAGCTGACATAGCTTCAAACCACCACCTGGTTGTGGCCAAGATGAGACTGAAGCTAAAGAAAGACTGGACAACTGGACAAACAGCACTACAAAGGTTCAATACAGCCTTCCTCCGAGATATTGTCAAGCTCAACGAATTCAAGATAGCACTCAACAACAGGTTCCAATATTTACAGGATCTACTGCATGAACAAGAAACTACTTTGGAGGACAACTGGAAAGGGATAAAAGAAGCCCTAACTTCAACGTGCCAGGAGGTTCTGGGTCCTAAGAAGCATCATCACAAGGAATGGATCTCTATGGGAACCGTGGACAAAATTCAAGAAAGGAAGAACAAGAAACTAGCAATTAACAACAGCCGAACACGAGCATAGAAAGTCAAAGCACAAGCAGACTACGAAGAAGCAAACAGGGAAGTGAAGAAAAGCATTAAAGCCGACAAGCAGAAATACATGGGAGAACTAGCAACGACGGCGGAAAAAGCTGCAAGAGAAGGGAATATGAAACAACTATATGATACAACGAAGAAATTGGCAGGAAGATATAGCAAACCAGAGAGACCAGTCAAGGACAAAGAAGGAAAGACAATCATTGAGATTCAAGAACAGAGGAAAAAATGGGCAGAATACTTCGAGGAACTGCTGAATAGACCAGCCCCATTGAATCCACCGAACATCGAAGCAGCCCACGCTGACCTTCCAATAGATGTCACTCCACCAACTATCGAAGAAGTCGAGATGGCCATCAGACAAATCAAAGGTGGGAAGGCGGCAGGACCTGACAATATACCAGCAGAAGCACTGAAGTCAGACATTGAAATAACTGCAAATATGCTTCACCTTCTATTCAAGAAGATTTGGGAAGAGGAACAAGTGCCAATGGACTGGAAAGAAAGATATCTCTTTAAGATACCAAAGAAAGGAGATCTGAACCAATGTGAGAACTACAGAGGCGTCAGTTTGTTATCAGTACCAGGAAAAGCTTTCAACAGAGTGCTGCTGAATCGGATGAAAGACGCAGTAGACGCCGAACTTAAGGATCATCAGGCTGGATTCCGTAAGGATCGGTCGTGCACAAACCAGATTGCGACACTGCGGATAATCGTGGAACAATCAGTTGAGTGGAACTCATCACTATACATCAACTTCATTGACTATGAGAAGGCGTTTGACAGTGTGGAGAAGAGAATGTGGGGAGTAGTGTAACGTCGTGTACTATATTACACCTACATAGTTTATTCTAGTTTCTGGACAAGCCAATTCACCTATAACGTTATGAGTCATATTTTGATCTTGTTAATTAGTCCCTTAATGACCTTGACTATTTTTTTTTGGAGCGGCAACTGTAAGCAAGCGAAGCAAAGATGATGCGTATTGGAGATGGCTGGGAAGCCAACTCGTTATAAGCAAGCATTAATCAACATTTATAGTCAGACTAAAATGAATGACAGACATGTGATAGGTAGGATAAGAAGTGTGCATACACATACGCTCATATAAAAAATAGTCAAGGTCACTAAGGGAATAATTAACAAGATCAAAATATGACTCATAACGTTATAGGTGAATTGGCTTGTCCAGAAACTAGAATAAGCTATGTAGGTGTAATACACGACGTTACACTACTCCCCACAAGAACATTATGGAAACTTCTTTGACACTATGGAGTTCCTGAAAAGATTGTCAACATTATCCAAAACTCATACGATGGATTACAGTGCAAAGTGGTGCATGGAGGACAGCTGACAGGTGCATTTCCAGTAAGGACCGGAGTCAGACAAGGCTATCTACTCTCCCCATTCCTCTTCCTTCTAGTGATTGACTAGATTATGAAGAATTCGACATCTGAAGGGAAATAAGGAATACAATGGACAGCTCAGAATCAATTAGATGATTTGGACTTCGCAGATGACCTAGCCCTCCTCTCTCATACACACGACCAAATGCAGATGAAGACAGCAAATGTAGCAGCAGCCTCCGCATCGACAGGTCTCCACATTCACAAAGGAAAAAGTAAGATTCTCAAATGCAACACAGAGAACACTAACCCAATCACACTTGATGTCGAAACCCTGGAAGAGGTGGAAACATTCACGTACCTGGGGAGCATCGTTGATAAACAAGGAGGATCGGATACAGATGTAAAGGCGAGGATTGGCAAAGCAAGGGCAGCATTTCTACAATTGAAGAACATATGGAACTCAAAACAACTCTCAACTAATTTCAAGGTCAGAATCTTTAACACGAACGTCAAGACAGTCCTACTGTATGGAGCTGAAACGTGGAGAACTACTACATCCATCATCAGGAAGGTACAAGTATTTATAAACAGTTGTCTACGCAAAATACTCAACATCCATTGGCCGGATACTATCAGCAACAGCGTTTTATGGGAGAGGACAAACTAGCTTCCAGCTGAAAAGGAAATTAGGAAAAGACGTTGGAAGTGGATCGGACATACATTAAGGAAATCACCAATGTGCATCACGACTCAATCCCGAATTTGGAATCCGGAAGGGAAGCGGAAAAGAGGAAGGCCAAAGAACACACTACGCCGGGAAATAGAAGCCGATATGAAAAGGATGAATAGCAACTGGAAAGAACTGGAAAGGAAGGCTCAGGACAGAGTTGGATGGAGAATGCTGGTGAGCGGCCTATGCTCCTCGACGAGGGGTAACAGGCGTAAGTAAGTAAGTAATAAGAATGGTAAGATTTTCATCAGGTCACAGTGTAGCTAACATAATTCATATTGTATTACCCGTTAAATTCAAATTTTTCAAATATTTTAGCGTGCTACATTAAGAAACTTTGTATGTTTTCTAAATACGAAGAATCCTAATTGGCACTGTGTCAAATTAGAAAGGAATTTAGTAGTTATCTAAGAAGATTATAATAATATGTTGTGTATTTCACTCTCTAATTAGCATAGATACTTTGTTCTTATTTCTTAAACATACCAAGAAACTAATGTGAGCGACTGTGGTCATAGTCACACAAGCTTTAAATGCATACTGAAAAGTAACTTTTCTTGTTTCTTAATAATAATAATAATATATTCTGAAAATAATATTTACAGAATTCACACCAGTTTACAGGCATGATCAGATTGTTATAAAAATCAACATTTAATGTAGAGAGCAAACATGAAATATAAGACAGTTTTATGTTTGCTGGTTCAGTAATTGATAAATAGTTTATATATGGCAGGCCAATGCAACACCAGGGAACTTGTCATTTTTTCATAAGTGGATAGCCTGATGATTAATCAACGTTGTTCTGAAGGTTATTTCTAGTGCCAAAGCGAGTTATTGATAATTATCTACAACTAGAGAAAGTAAGATTAAAGCAAAGAGCACGGAACAACAAAACAATGATATCAAGTAAGAGGTTAAACTCTTAAAGTTCCGATAATCTCACTTGTGGAGTAAGATACACTTTCAGGCGCTAGAGCATTTAATTCATTTTCAGAGGAGCAAAAGGCATTAATTGAGCGAACAAACAATGGGAGAGAGTTTAACATACGGATAGTTTGAGGTAAATTATTCCAGAGCTTAGAAAACTTACAGGTAAAGTAATTCATATAGAGAGAAGATCTAGAATATGTTTGTTTCGCTAAAGACAAAGAGTTACGAATGTCGAAATGTGAGGCTTTAGCGTATTGAATCGCCTGGCTGGATGTGAAGGAGAGTTTGTTAAGTATTTTGAAAAAGAATATAATGCTAAGTTTGAGTCTCCTCTTCCATAAAGGGTCAAGCCCTAGTTTACTACACCTCGAATTATATGTCAAGACACTATCAGTTCCAAGAGTACGAAGTGTAAATCGTCTCTGTACTAATTCCAGCCTTAATTTATCCTTTATGCGCGTGCTACTAAGGAGAAACGCGCAGTATTCGAGGAGTGGTCGAACACAGACTTTGTATACGAGATTAACTCTTATGAAGGTTTCGAGTTATGTAACCTATAACGCGTTGAGACTTGGATGTTTGTTTCATTATCTGTTCAGTAAACGACAAGTCGTCGAAGTACCTAAGTCCTAGATCTACTACTGTGTGTAACCTAGATAACATTTCACCATTTATGGTAAGATCGAGGTTGAGTGATGTATCACCGAAGCATAACCAACCACATTTAGCTGTATTGAGCTCCAGTTGCCATTTCGAGCACCACTGTGCTACATTGTTTAGCTCCAAGCTGATACAATTTTGAATATTGCTCAGCTCATGTGGAGAAAATGAGTACACCACCTTAAGATCGTCTGCAAACAAAAGGGACCTACCCACACTAAAACACTCACAAATATCATTAATGAAAACTAAAAAGAGCAAAGGACCTAAGACACTACCCTGAATTACCCCACTTCTAACAGGGACGGCATTCGACAATGAAGAGTTCATTTTAACTATTTGATGTCGATTCCTGAGGAAGGAATCAAACCAGGCTAGTAACGGATTTTAGACCCCATAAGATGCGAGTTTACTTATGAGAAGTTAGTGGTTGACCATGTCGAAGGCCTTAGAAATGTCCATGTATAGCACTAATACTAGATATCCTTGGCTACGAAGAGAATAGACTAAATTAAAGAAGTCAAAATCACATGTCATACAAGATCGATTTTTATGATAACCATGTTGCGAATCATCAATAAGTTGTTCAGTCAATAAATAGTTGGATAGTTCGTCACTAATAATTTTTTCCATAATCCTAGAGATAACTGGAGTATTATTTATTGGCCGATAGTTGTTCATGTCAGTCTTATCTCCGGATTTGCATCGTGGTATGATGCACGCGGTTTTCCAACGGTCAGGATAAGAGCCTGATTCCATAGAGAGAGTAAACAGATTAAGGAGAAGTGGAATATTTGGACCACCATATTTGTAGAGAAATGATGAAATCCCGTCTGCTCCGTGACCTTTCGAAACCTTGAGGTTACTTATAACCTTACTAATTTTCAGACATGTGAAGGAGTTAAATTTAATTGAGTTACCAGTCATGCATATAACTCTAGAAACAGAGCCATTTATGGATTCTTTACCACTGAAAAGGTCTGCTATAGTTTTTGGGTCATATATAAAACTATTATTATGCAGGATGCATGGTATATTAACATTTTGAGTTGATTTAGCACGTTTATTGTAAAGGTGGATTAGGTTTTGCACTTTTGAGCTAGTACTTAGTGCTAATAGCTCTTCATTAATGGCTTTTAACCTATGTTTCTCTTTAATTTGGTTAAAAATTATTGTTATTTGTGTGACTGCCGTGAAGTCGTTAGATTTAAAATAACCTTTCTTTAGTCGTTTTAGTTTATTACGATATTTAGCTGGCATATATAATTCGTAATGTTTACTAATCCTGTATGTCTTAATTGGAGCACAGGAGTCTAGACAAGAGTTAACAATGAAATAGAATATATTGATGGCATCTGTCAGACTATTACATGAGAAGAATTTATCCCAGTCTGAGAGTTTGATCAGTGAGCGCAAGAGGTCCCAGTCTGCATGCTTATAGTCTCTATAATCGCAAGTTCTTTGAATTGGTCGGTTGTAGGAGGGATGGATGGGGAGAGCACAAGCTACCATCCTATGATCACTGCTTTCAAACTCGTTGTATACTTGTACAGATAGGGGAATGATATCTCTACTAAATATTAGATCAAGTGTATTATCACCCCTTGTTGGGGTACGAACCCACTGTTACCAGCAGTACAGATTAAGGGTTGATAAAAATTCATCATTGCTAGACTGACAACTACCGGTACTCCAGTTAATCCCAGGATAATTGGAATCGCCAGTGATAATCTTAGCACTGAAGTTTAGAGTAGATGCGTGTATAAATGCATTGATAATACAATCATTCAAATTATCAGTACTATCGGGAGCTCTATATATACAACCTAGGAGTAGACTGTGATTTAGGGTATTGACTGATATTCAGATCGATTCTGGTAAACTATTCAAGATACTATCTTCAACTTTGTTAGTTGTTAAGGTATCCAAAGCAAATATAAGACAACCGCCTCCTCGCTTAGTTTCTCTGTCACAACGATAGAGTCGATAGTTTTGGATATTCAATTCGGAATCGGCCACTGCTGGATAATACCACGTTTCAGTGATAAGTATAAAAGAAGACTTGGCTAGAAAGGCTAAGGTTCTCAATGCTGAGATTTTGCTCAGAAGTGAAAGTGCGTTAATAAGTAATAAGTTTAAAAAGGGAGTGTGTAGTGTAAAAAACCGAGAGCATCTTTATCGAAGGTATGAGTTCTAGCTATGCCTGGACTATGGTTTAATGTGTTTTCAGGATCGCATGGGCTATAGCATGAGCGAATTGTAGTGCTAGTGGAACAAGGGATCTCTGGAGGCGGAAAAAAATCCTTATTTTGGTAAGGTTGAATAATTTGTTGTACTTGTTTTGGTGGACAATTAAGACAGGTGCGTGCATGTTGGGGTTGCGTTGATGGTGCATAACCTAGTATACCATCTTCTCCACTGCAAGAGTGATGATGAGTTACATCTTGCAGGTTTATTATTTATAACATTTGAGGGAAACCATGCGGCACGTTGGTTCATTGCCGTCTGTCTAATAGTAAGCCTGCTTACATGATGGTTGTAGTGGCCATCTCGTGTAACGTTTGAACGAAATGTGTCATTATAACCTCCCTTACGATGAGTAGGGTTAAGCATGGTTTCAGAAATTATACTTTTGTTGGATAAGGCCGTTGAAATATTTTTGGTATTCGGTCTAGGACCAGGTTTGTTTTATTTACTTTCTTCTTAATTGGTATATTCTTTTTAGGTTTAGCAGTGTTTTTATGAACCTTCACAATAGAATTAGGTGTTTGACGATTGGCTTCCGATATTACACTGGAAAGAATGACATTAGAGTCTACATCAGATATGTCCTGGTTATCTAGGGCCACTAGGGGTATGAGAGGAAAACTAGCACACTGCATGGGTATATCAGTACACTGACTAACTGGAGATAGATTAGCTGCACCAGTGGGTTCAGCTGCTGGCGTGATCACATTTGTTGTGACCTCAACAATGTTATCTTCGTTCATGGTACGCTTTTGTGTTAGTCTTTGATTAGTGGTTTTGTCTGAGACTATACGAGCGTTTTTAAACTTCGTATGCTCACAGACTAGCTGTTCAGATTCTTTCAAACGTTCCGCTAATAAATGGGAATCAAATCTAAACAGGATAGGGCACGAGTATTTTTGATGCTTTTTGTTAAGTCGGATACATTGGCATGGATTGTCCTGGAGATTAGCTGCCTTTAGTATCGAGTTTCTTACAGTATTAATGGCAACTTGTCAGGTATATTATATATAATCACATTATTTCGAGAGATTATTCGCTTGGTGACTTTACTAGCTATCAAGTCAATAACGGATTCTACTTTGATCCTGCCTTCGAGTTCAGAAGTAACTATATACTTTGACAACAGCAGTCGAAGGGGTGACAGTGTCTTTAGTTCTTGTTTAAGATCGTCATGCTTTAATAAAGAGACCGCACGTGACTCCACTTTAGAACGCATATCACTTAATTGCTTATAGACAGCGGCTAATTCGCTCTTAATAAGATCGATACCATCTGCTCGTGAGTTAGAACTCATTATTAAGTTAGACATAGAGTCATCCAGCAACATGTGTGGAATAAGTCCAATCCCACTATTACCTGGTGCAACAGGAGTTGCAGAGCATGGGGCATAGCTATGCTATGTGGATAATGTTAGGAGTGGACAACCGTGTCGTCACTCTTAAAGAAACTTGATGTATCACTTCACTCTGATGGTTCGGACATAATTTTATTCAAAACAATTATTTGCATTCAAGGGACCTGAAATGATGGTATTCATGAATTCGCACAGATCTGAAATCCCATGTCTAGACGAACCAATTTTCATTCCTCTCAAAGTTTTCGATGGTTGTCTAACTAAGCATTATCTATGTTGTGAATTATGAAATTCTACAATCAGCACCAGTCTAAATGCTGATTTAAATATCAATTAAAGTAAAATCATTGGAAGCAAATATGTGTCTTGCCTTCATTTGCTCTCACTCTCACATGTATTCTCGCGTTGTGATTTTGAATTGCATAGCGACTGAAAGATCACAACACTTTATAACAGTAAGTATTGTGTGTTTAGATAATATCTACTTGACATTTAAGGAACTGTTTCAAATATATACCCGAAAGTCATTCTTATGGAGTCATGAAAGTCAGTAAGTAATGGAAGCGAATACACAAATTGTGTGAAATATATCTCAACGAGGAGATAGAAGACAAAATAGTGAAAAATCAATAAGTTCGTTTGTTGGTTTCTTTCAATTATGCTCTTGTAAGGAGCCGGTTTTACACTGAACGTCTTTGAACACGTGCACTATGACTCTCATTTCGAACATATTTGGTTGCGGTTATATGTAACAGTTAAGGTTGAACTTTAATGAGAGAGGCAATAAGCGTGAGATCAGTCTGTATGATTGGGCTTTTTCTAACGCACAGCTGCCGCCGATAAAATGTGATAACTTGGTCCAACGAATTGCCCGAATAGCTTGAATATAACACTAACACTATTGTTAGACAAAGCAAATTTATTATCACAGTAGTCTAACATGACAGTTCCAGGATTTCTAGAAGTATGTAAAGTTCGTTTTGTTTTCTTAAAGTGACAATTCTTCTCCCAAATCACAGGGTTGGTGAATTTCCCGAATTCCGTGTCACTTTTCTTGAAATGTATATCAGAAATGTAGTCGTCCGAGATTTCAACATACAACTGAATTACCTGATCCGCACACTTATCCAGATATTGTAGAAACAATATTTGGGAGTAATTTTTCAACTGGTTTAGAAGCATATTAATCCCGTTAGTTGGTTTGTCAGAATCGATTCACCCGAATGTGACAATCAAATAGTCTACTTTACTTTCAGCAACAAAATGTTTATTATTTGAAGAATTGGAGTGAGACATTACAAAAATGTTTTAATTACGGAGTCGATTAAATAGACAAATAAATATTTCTGCACACACACCATCAATGTTTTCTTCTAAAGAATACATTTGCGAACAGGATTCATTATCGAGCCAATTTTACATTGGTACGCTTCTGAAAATCCTTGACTGTGTTTCAAAACATCGTTCACACTGAAAACGGAGAAAATTAGAATGAAATATATGGAACTAATAATGGAAAATGTTAGTATGTTATGGTGATAATTCATTCATGAATACACTATACTGATGTTGACACTGTTTGTTGAAATACACTTGATGTCAACGATTGTAAGCTAAACATGTGCATTAGACGACTCTTACAAGCATATTTGCACTGCTGGGACTAAGGTTAATGTAAGATGTTGTTTGTAGTATTAGCCTTGCCTGTATTATATAACTGAGTGAAAATCAAACATTTCATGATAGATTTGACAGCCAGCAAGTGACAGCTAATGTTTTAAACACATATTATGGTCATATTTTAGAATGAAGTTATCAAAATACAAATGAATTACATGAATCCGTAGGCTTTTATATGCTTCCTTGAACCGGACTGAATAGTATATAATGATAAGCCGCTGCACACTATCTACAGTTATTAGGGATAGGCGAAAATGAAGAGAATAAGGAAAAGTGTATTAGTGCATTGTAGTTAAAATTCAATGAAGATAACTTACGATCATTTGACCAAATCATGACACAGGAAAGATTATCGAGAAAACTGAAACGAAGCTTTGATCTATGTTTTCTTACATCGTAAGATAAACGGCTTAAGAAACGGAGACATACTGAAACACCGTGTTATTTATTACTCACTCAAATAAATTGGCCTACACAAAAACCATCATATTCATTTTCCGTTCTGAGAGATATGACATGTTTGTTGTATCTCAGTGAATCATTGTCATTCTTTTATAGTATCATTAGATATTGGATAGTGTCTGCCTATGAACGAACATATTCTTTATGACTGATGGATAAGACACTGAAATCAACAGTGAGGTTATTGCTGAAGTGGAGGAACTACAGTTGACCAAAGCAGTGATAATTTATTATTGCTTGTAAACTGTTTTATAAAAATAAAACAGAGTGAGCGAATTGTGCCTTTTTTCACTGATTTCTTGAAAATCACGTTTGCACGTTTGATTTGAGCCTCGGATATTGGGTGTGAATATTTGAGGGATCAATTTCTATTCGTTATGATATTCACACCCACCACAACGTATCAACTAACACCAACTCATACATACAATATTTTAATGTGATTCGAAAACAAATGGTTGATCAAGAAAGTGGTTCCATTTTCGGAACAATAACCTTCGTAACTGTACAATAGCACAAAGAAATTTAATTCTCAAACTATTAATCTACAATACGATTCTCACTAATAATGAAAGTAATGGTTGTTATTATGGTGGACTTCATAAACATGGCAAACTGTCACTAAACCCCTATTTTCACCATCACTCACTTTAAAGCCTAAAATCAAGTTATCTCTGTTTCAACGCCCTTTCTGATAGCAATCCAACTCAACTTCAACATTCCATCATATCACGTCACTCAATCTTTCTCTCACGGCTATTTATCGCTATTCAAGAATGCTCAACCACCACTGAAGATTCCTAATGGAAATAAGACTTGTGAGTCTTTGAAAATATAATATATTCGTTGCAATGTCCAACAAACCTATTATTATAATCGTTGTTAATTGGAATGTAATTAACAGACATATTGTTGATTATCATTTTGCAAAACAGGTTTGTATTTGCGATTGAAGAACGTGGAGATAATTTCGGTGAAACAAGAACTTATTGCTAAATTGAACTTTCTCAGTTTGTTTTCAACTGCTACACTTCGTTTACTAAATGTTATTTCCATAGTTAGCTCCTTTCGTGCATAACATATCTACTCACGAAATGGTTGAAATGTAAATGTGCTCATATTCTGTATAATAATGACTACAGCGCACCACGTTTATCATGAATCATTGTAAACCGAGTTTTCATTCAAATGAACTTTGAATGGTGTGCATAACTTACTTTCGCAAATGCTGAGAAGAACATCTTCTTTTCATTTAGGCTATCGAGATTTCCAGTTAACCTTTTCTTGTATGCCTGCAATAAATGTGAGTAATTTAACAAGAAAGA
Source organism: Schistosoma rodhaini (assembly GCA_944470415.2). Taxonomy (NCBI): domain Eukaryota; kingdom Metazoa; phylum Platyhelminthes; class Trematoda; order Strigeidida; family Schistosomatidae; genus Schistosoma; species Schistosoma rodhaini. The sequence goes on from OX104037.1 coordinate 40,528,691, forward strand.
ATATTATGTACAGGAAAGTATCTCGCGGTTGAACAACATATAAGGCGGATAAATGTTGATGAGAGAGCATTATGTAACGTGTGTGACGTACATATAACTCTTTCGAGATCAACTTATATAATATCTCTGACAAGCGAGATCTAACGATTAGGTGGAAAAACACTGAAGGTATTTTGAAGCCTTGTATGCCTGTATGCGCATTGAAATACAACATGCCTTATAATGAGTTTGATGAGTTGTCTATAGTTTTGGTACGGTCACAAGATTTCATTTAATTACCATCTTCATTCTGGCTTCATTTTAGAGAAGATATTTAATATCTCAACTCAGTATGTGACAACTAATTGTCAGATCACTACCTGATTTACAACTACTCACATATCTGATTTTCTGCACCTGTCGGACGTTTTAAGCAATTCCGAAATTAAAGTGCCAAATATCATGTGAAGTTTCAACGGTAGTCGGACTAAAAGTACATATTGGAAATTATCCCGCTGTTGAACAAGTCAGCGGCAGACCAATGTTGGTGAGAAATCTTCCAGTGATTAGTTAGTAATTATACATAATTTTTGGTCATCCATTTGAATCGTTCCATGTCCCTCGCACCTAGAACCTTCTTTCGGTTTGGTTTCCAAGTGTTCTGCCACCCTCGTGCTTCTCATTTTCCGGATCTCAACGTTGAAGGTCTAGTTCGTTCACATTTCTTCTGTCTATTGACGATATTGTCACGTCTGGCATTTTATCACTAACTCGTATTCTCGTGAACAGCGAACAACCACTGGTCAATCCGACAACCACAAACGCCTTTCAAACAACAAAATCGATATTGCAGCGTTCAAATAAGTTTCGCTCCCGATCTCACTAATTTCCAACACCTCTGAACTCAAACAATCCAACATTACTTTTCATGCTCATTCGTATCAATCACATCCCGAGATTCTTTCTTCTTCATATGAATCATTCCATCAAGCATCACTCTCACGCTGCCACTCAGTAGCATCCCTATGACCGACAGCTTTACCTGCATTTTCATAACATCAGACAGCTTCGTCTTGCCCAAGTGCGTCTAAGATAGATCCTGTCTTCACAATCTACAAATTGCTCTGTAGAGACACTTCAATGCTTAGCAGCACTGAACAACCTAAAATTAATCACGGAAAGTCAAAAATTTCATGTTCTGCTCTACCAAACATCATTATTGTATCATTATTATGTTGTGTTACACAATAGCTCAATCACTAGCAGAGGGTCCACCAAAATCACGTTGATTTGTTCATCAGCTCAATGTAAAATACAAGAGTGGTCAACTGTATATCCCATCCGAAAATGATTCAGTGAAATTCAAATTCAAACAATCAGCTTGTTTAATCCGGATCTAGGAAGCGTATACAGAATGCATGTGTCAATATTGAATATTAGTGATTGAGGAATAAGATGAATATTTTATAATTTAAATTCACTTACTTCGAACGACAGCATGAGACCAGATATACCAGCTGACAGTTGTTCAACTATCTAGTTGGTATGAAAATGGTGGAGATGACATAAAATTTATACAACGTCTATGATATACATATTAAATTTTCAAGTTCAATTTATATAATATCTCTGACAAGCGAGATCTAACAATTGAGGGGAAATAACACTCATGAATGTTGAAGCTTTGGGTGCCTGCATGTGCATTCAAAATACAACATGCTTATTGATGAGATTGATGAGTTTTAGTACGATCACAAGGTTTCATTTAATTACCATCACCATTCTAAGCTTCATTTTAGAGAAGATATTGAATATCTTAGCTGAGTATGTGACAACTATTTGTCAGATCACTACCTCACTAAATACTGAAACAACAATATGAAACTGTACTGTGTCCTCATGACTTCCAATTATGAAGAAAACTCGCTTCGTAAGGCGTTTGCCCCTGCATTTTATCATCAAAGTATTTTCTGAAATTTGAGTGAATAACATCACTGGATGTACCTGCATCTCATAGTTGATGTTCACTCTAGGACTCGAATACAGTACCTATCGCTTCAAACGCCATCGCGTTATCCACTCATCTACTGAGTCCTGATAGCCACTTGTTTGTGCAATGGGGGTGAAGTTGAAATTTACTTAGTATTGTTTGTTTGAATCTTCCCATTGATGTTTAGGACTTCAACTGGTCAGTCTCTAATTGTCATATGTGCATATTGTACGTATTGCCTCGATATAGCCTAAATTCACAAGCATGGTAAGCGAAGATGGATAGTGGCTAGCAGTGGAATCCAAGACACACGTTTCGTACTTTTTGATTGGTATATTATTCGGAAACTATGTACATATGATGAATGTAATATACCCCTGTATTTTATTACCATGGCATTCTTTAAAATTTGAATAAATAACATCTTTCATGTATACCACAATAATCAATTCCGAAATTAAAATGCTGAACACCATGTGAAGATTCAAAACTTCTTGAACTAAAAGTACGTTTAGAATTTTCTTACTTCATTCTGAGGTATTTCAGAGTTGATTTGTTCTGATAAACAACACAATTGACTTCCAAACGGTGTAGAAGCAGTTGGTTGACACTGTGGTGGATATTCCGTTTGACTTTGTAACTCCTCACCATTTAAAACTGTAATGAAAATTAACGTTGATCGCATTGGGTTTCCAAAAATCAATATAACTTGAATTTTAAATGGGATGACTACTGTAGAGCTTAAAATTGATTTTAGTGTATTGGTGTCAATTATGAATAGCTTTCCATATATTACTATTTAACAGGACAAAATGTCAGTGAAAACCGTTACTCTCAACAAGTTAACATTTGATGACAAAAAATAGTATATTCATACCCGTCGATAGTAAATTTCTTTATCAATGTCTTACTAGTTGAAAGCGTGAGTCAATTGGAGCTAGACCATCATGGAAAGCCGGGAAGCACTGGACGGACGTTTCGTTCCATTATGGGACTCCTCAGGATTGCGCATCCACGATTCCGCACTCGCGAGATCCGAACCCATGACATAACAGTCTCGATCCAGAGCCACTGAGCCGACCGGAATCCAACGGTGTTAATGTCTAACTTCAACTGATCAAACTAGTGGAGTTCAAACCACGTGTGTTGTGAGATAGGAACTCACTGAAGACAATTGGTGAACGGTTGCTCAACTTCGCGGATCCGTTGAAGTTAGAGATTAACACCGTTGGATGCCGACCGGATCAGTGGTCTATTCGTTAAGGTTTTCCATGGTGGTCTAGTTTCATTTGACTCACGCTTCTCATTTTCACAGAAATCAGATGCCGTCTCATTTGATTGTAAGATTTAAAATAACGTCTATGCATTCTCAATACTGCATAAATTCGACTGACCAACTTAAATGAACCACTATCCTCTGAATTGTTCCAGAATACATGTGAGAAGCACATCTATATTTATACTGTTTACATCCGGATGATTTAACTAGAAAGCCCACAATACCGTCAGTATTTATAATGCGCCACAATATCTACGATTAGCACCATTGGTCTCAGTTTACTCAGATCTCAATGGTTCACAGAAACAACTCACATACACAAACATTTCTCAATTGTTCGTGACCGATTTCTATATCCGATTGTGATACCATTTTGATTCAAAGATATGGGGAGATATCTTAAAACCTACCTTCAGATATAATCTGAGAACCAAGAAGCCAACCGAAAATTCCGTACTTTTCCGACATTGAATGTGATTCACTCCAAAACGGTGAATGTAATATCCCAGAAAGTATAACAATCTTGCGACTTTGAACGGCAATGACAGGATAAATCAACTGCAAGTGATCGCTAAATATTTGTAAATATACAACGATCATTTATTTACTCAGAATGATTAATGCATTTTTAAATCATTAGAAATGACTGAATGAGTAGACCTGCCATTAAAGTAATATGATGTTTGTCTATTTACTGATGACATTTCGAATATCTTGTTTCATAGAACGAAATTTAAATAAATTTTCCGAACTTAGGAGACTCAAATCGTGTAAGTTTCTTGCAATGCAACTATTGGAGACCAACTGTTCTCCTAATGATAGATGCATTCAAAGTGCAACACAAAAGGGAAGAATAGATGTAGTATTATGTTATAGATCGTTATTAGCACTGTTATAGTAATAGAACTTGTCCTAAAATTGGTGATATGTCATGAAATGACAGTCAAACCTATAAGATGTTGCGTGGATGTCACATCATTGTCTACAGTAACTCTGATGAATAGAATAAAACGTAGTGCCCTTTGTTTCAGTCATGTTGACGTGCTTATTTTGCAAGTTAAGTGTACATTAATAAATTCAATTGAAGTATGTATTAAACGATAATTTATCATAGATGAAAACGTGAGTCAATTGAAGCTAGACCATCATGGAAAATCGGCCAGCACTGGACGGCCGTTTCATTTTATTATGGGACTCCTCAGCATTGCGCATCCACGATTCCGCACTCGCGAGATTCGAACCCAGGATCTACCGGGCTCCAGCCATAGCCTTAAACCGATAGACCACTGAGCCGGCCGGTATCCAACGGTGTTAATGTCTAACTTCAACTGATCCACAAAGTTTGAGCAACCGTACACCAATTGTATACAGTGAATTGATATCTCACGACAGACGTGGTTTGAACTCCACTGGTCACTGCTTCTCACTAGAACTCCTGAATGTACTTCTCGAAATCAGTCACTAGTGAGCATATGATTACATTAATTAATCTCCACAAAATCCCTTCTGATAATTGATAATTTATCAATTTATTAATCAGAATAACTACACATTGAATCCCATCTAATAATATCAGTAAAATGAATCTGTGATCATATTTGATCACTGATTAAATGTGATTACACTATGATTGATTATATCTATATTTGCATTGTGTGATTATATTAGATCCAGGTAAATTGTACCGTCTGATGTTTTGACCTCGACAAACACGTTTCGTTTTCTTCTACTGTCATAACAATTTTTTAAAATGAAAGGGGATTTGAATATTGACTGTCAAATGATGTGAATTATCACAATTGATTGATCACTGAGTGTTGATCAATCTCATGCGTGTCAAATCTTTCTTAGTGCTGATCGAATGCTATCGATCAAGTTGCAATGTGGCCACCAGTCTAGGTGGCTCGACACTGCGTGCACTATATATATTGAGGTAAGATGGTGGTTCGAGGTGGTCAACAGGAAACCCTGTACCCGGGTTTCGTGCTACTTGGCACTCGTCAGCAAGGTGTACCTGTAATCTTAAGGGAACTGATGCTCCTTGGCGGATTCGATCCCGTGTCACTCAGCTTCACAGTCAGGAAACGTTACCATTGAGCTATTCGGGCCGTGACCGACCTCCTGTAGGACTGAGCTGTAATCACAATTGATTGATCACACATTTTACCATGATTCATTAAAACACTAGTTGAAACATAACTCGTTGTGAATTGCGATGTCATAAATTGTACTTATCCTATAAACATAGGGTTTATTTTGCATGAAAGTGTGTAGTAATTATGATACATAGTATCAAAGTACAACTCACAAGCTCTGTGTCCTTGATATTCCGAATAAAGATGTTTTAGTTCGAGCCTTCTGAGAGTAGTAGGCATTTATAAAGTAGTTATTCTCAGAAAGTTCATTCTGAAGGAGAAACGAAATGAATTATTTTTTAACTATTTTGACAGTTTCCGATTTGTCAAATGAAAGAAATTGTTATCGTAAATATGTTTCAACTCAACAGCTTTCATTTCCTCGGATGCAGAAGTTATTGTTACCAATAATCCACAACATAGTATAAAAGCAGTACAAACAATTGTGTTAACTATAATCAATTCAATCCTCTGAATAGTGATCTATATAGAGATCTGAGGTATATTAAGTCGAATAGATTAATGGTAGACCTACATTTCTATTGTTCAACAACTACATTTATAGTAGTACTGAAATAATGAGAATTGTTAATGTCACTCATGATGCATTGGAATAATTCCTCTGAATGATCACACTTCCGAAGAACAATGTGTGAGAACGCATGACGTTCCATCCACTCTCTTCATTTTCCTCCCATTAAATGTCTCAAATCTATCAATCTATTTTGAGTTTATAATGTAAGCGTATCCTTTTCCTTGATTATTTTCTCACATGTGGAGCTAATTATTCCTAGACTTGTCATAAAAAATGTATACGCGAAGCCGAGAACTCGATTAGTGTCTCAATAAGCAGAGCAAACATCTCAACTACCACACAGTTTAAAATGAAGCTTTGTCTTTACATATTGATATCGCTTCCATAAACTCCACTCAAGTACAAGTAATTATGGTGATTTATCGGTTTACTCGTAGACCTTTATCATAGTCTGTGATAGTTTTCCCAATGATTCTAACACATCGAAGCTAGATACTTCAGTTTCGGTTCCACAAAGTTTGATATGCATGTGCGATGACTCATTTATATGCCCTGCTATTCGATCAATATTCTATGCTTTGATCTGCCTTACTATTTGCATGGAAATCAAGCTTATTTGCGATACATCCTACACATCAAAATCCCTTTGTGTCGACAATGTAGGACTACGGATGACGAACGTAATAGGCTGTTTTAAAGTGAAATAGATGTAGGACGTAAAACACTAACATTGGCAATAAGAACCTTGAAGAGAAACACTGAAACGTTCACATGGAGTGGGCAGCGAGGAAGCTACTAAGAATGAGTAGATACAGCTTTGCGAGTAAACCATCTAGCTCGATAAGCTCACCACTTCAAAATATGGTGATACATAACCATATATATATTTACGCTGTTCTATTGATAAGTTGACAACAATTACATGAGTTGAATGATGAACAGATTTATAGGAAAACTAATATTTTTTCAATCACATACAGAGAATCCACTATTTGGCTGAGTCATTGATCATCAAGTTAAGAAATAATAAAATATTTGGTGTTACACTTAAGGAACGTACTTCGAGTATTATATCTCGTTCTTTAATCTCCTGATCGAGAAATGCTGAATCGATCATCAATACACTGATGTTGGAAACCTGAATAATGCAATCGGTTAATATTCACACTATCTATCAAAACAAGACAAACCGTTGAAATAGCTTTTTGCTTGTCATCTTCACTGCTCCATGACCTTTGTGACAATAATTCAGTCAATTTGTGCTTCATTTCGTTGAACATTTGATTCACCTATTCAATATAAACAGATATAACGATCAAAGTGATGACTAAATAAAAGATGCGCGTTTTCAGTGATTGTTTGTATTTTATTACATAATTATCAAGTAGTTGTAATAATAATAAATAGTGAGACAAGTGATTCACTTTCCCTCCCATAGTCAGCACATTTCACAATTGCTCCAGGTACATATTTACACGAATTTTGTCAAAGCATCCAATCAGATATGTATATGTTAAAGGAGAAAATAAAATTTTCAAACTCCGCCTTACATTGATAGTGGCTAGCAGTGTAATCCAGAACGCGTGTTTCGTCCTATTTGGGACTCGTCAGCTGGATGTACCTGCATCTCAGGACTCAGTGGCTGAGTGGATAACACGATGGATATCACTGTAATGACTGATGATATTTGCTAATATGAACCATAGATATATGATCAATTATAGAATTCGAAACTCACTTCATCTTTTGTAGTCTTACTTATACTAGAATATTTGTGTTCTTTGTTTATTGTCCACCAGAAATTCTCCTTCGTTTCCTCGAAGCATGTTGGTGGTTTTTTATCTTAATTATTTTTGGTAGAAAGACATCAACATGTTGTTAATTATATACTTCCAGTTATACACAGACAACTTTCAGTACTTTTAATCATAATTAAATGTAAATTCAACAAGTACCACCACTCATCTTATCCTCAGATCATATGGATCATATTGTTCATACTTCCTCTACTCTATTTGTACATTTTTCATTGTTCATACTGTTCAAAATGATAAACAACGTTATAACCTTCAGTTGAACTTCATTTTATCATTCAATTGATACAGAAAAACCTAACAGACATGAAAAGTGAGGAACAATCTGACTGAATTACACGACTTCGTGCCTTAAGTATTTCACCTTGCATAAACTGTGAATACATTATGTCAATTTATTCGCAAATTAGTTAACGAGCAGCCTAACTGCTTCTCCCAACTACTTTGTCAAGATTTATATTCCGACGTGCATTCAAATTAGTCCGACATATATGATACTGGATGTATCAATTATCTGAAATATGTTCCATCGTGTTTATTTGTCTTCTATCTACTTTACAACTTTATTTGGAGATAAAGCAGTCAGCCTTTAAATAGTCAAACTATATACTTATGTTTATTTAACTGGCTATAGTACTCACCATTATTTGTAGGATAAAAGTCTTCAAAATATTGCTGTAAGTAGTTCCGCATTTTGTACAAGAAATCTATCACTACCATATTGTGTATGTTTCTATAAGAAAAATTACAAAAACCGCGTACTTCAGTCATATGCAAATAGAATTTAATTTAGAATCGACAGTAGTTATCGATCCACAACGTCCATGTCGACAATTCTCAACATCACAGTTTATGAGACAGACGTAGTATGAAACATACACAATGAACACTCTTCTTATATTTTCTTGTCCGTAATCTTCGTCTTATCACTTTGATGGGAAATCATTTAATATATTATTCATTTGTATACTCTCTCTATATATACAGTGATCAAAGTGATTTTAACCAACTTATATATCAATCTTATTATTTTCAACATGTTTCATTCATCCTGAATGCTATGAAACAAACTGTGATTATAGATTGAGAGGATTTTGTGGATAATCGCACAACTTTAATTCACATGGAGATAGAATGTGGACAAAATGATTGGCGTGTAATGAAAGACATGTCAAACGGTCATCCTGTTTTCTGATGAAAAGTATTATTGTTGTTCCGTTTTACGCCTAACGTGTATAAAGAGACTCGAGTTTTCACCGGTTACATTCTTGATTTAAGTAATTACTGAAAGTGAATCATTCTATTATTAGGAATATTTACATCACACTGTATTTCCTTTAATTAGTCTCTCAGATTGTCATACGTTATGTACATTTTCTATCAAATTACTCTGAACATCGAGTGCATGAATGAGAACAACGGAATGCAGATAAGATGTGACAACATGGTATTTGAGAAAGCAACCTGTTTCTGAAAGAATAAAACTCGATTTCGAGAAAATTACTTTCTTTCTTCGTCTATGGTTACTTTTGAACGGAGAATATCGCAAGTCCTCAGCCAAGCTTCTTCTGATTGGATAGTAAATTCCAATTGGTTATACGATTCATTTCCGAAAACATTTCTAAATAAAACATCCCAATTGATCTGGTCAAAATAAATAATTTGAAATTAGTTTACAAATTCAAAGAGATGAGTTATGTTTGACAACAATATTTTCACAAATTGACACAATGTTCCACTGTTATCCTGTTATCTGACGCAGTCACTTAGGTGAACTGCACACTGTGGTGTATGCTAATTTTGTCTATCGACCTAAGTAGTTTATAGCACCAATCAGAAGTTGGATGTCTGTCAAAAGAAGGTTGAGAAGATTGCACTTGCCAAAACAGGAAGGGAAGCATAAATTAATTGAGAAATGGAAGAAACATGAAGGATGTAAGGTACAATTGATAGAAGATTTGCAAATGAAGCATTTAATGTATGGTTTTCACAATTTGTTAAAGAATGTGGCATAAAACAATGGCATGGTTATCCCCACTAGTTCTCCAATCACTACCAGCATAACACTCAACGACTTTCACGAAAATATTTCAATTGCTCCACGAAGTAATCTTCATCGTTTGTTCTCTCGATTTTCAGTTACATATCTGTTCATGAAAAGCGTAAATTAACTGCTCCCATGCACCAAAATTGGAGTAAGCATTTTATCCTTAGTTCTCCCGATGTTTCATTGTGTTTCACCTCGTTCAATACGTGGACACAACCACAAATCTCATGCAGTTGAACTTACGTTTCATAGAATATTTTACTCAATGTTAGTATTAAACACAAACATCTTAGTTCAATCAGACCTTCAATCCATCCTTGTCTCTAACACATGAAAACATCGTATCATCTTTATATTCACACACTTGCAAACTGGAGTGAAGAACATTGAATTCTTCACATGATTCCTCATGTCAGTGAGTTATCAAACTACTACAAAAATGATCCTATTTCAACTTACAATTGGACAGTTTGTTGTCAGAAGATCATGAGTGATTCTCAATGGTTCACTATACACGGTTGTCTTCTGTGCCTAAAACAATATGTCCATATGATTAAGAAAACCAGTTATTTTGTGCATGATATTCGAAGAAATTCAGACGGCATGGTCAAGAATTGACAACGATTTCAAAACTAGATAAACACAGATATTCGGAGGTCGTTAGTTTGTACCTGTAGTCAAAATTCCATTTAATTCAATTCATCTGATCCTGCAATCTACTTTATACAGTTGAGATCAGTATTTTCGATTTCTCAAACAACCTCAATCTTTCAACATTACTAGTATTGGTTTACCCTAACTGGTTTTCTGAAATTTATAATCGTTTGTGAATACAGTGTAACAGTTTCATAGTTATCTTTCTAATAACCGAATTATATGCTGTTTTATACTCAGCAAGCAACATAACTAAATTTGTCGTTGTAAAGTAAGAAATGGAGTGTTCATTTGTTCACAGAAGTTCTGTATAATTAGTTCTATATGATGATTACTGATAATAGCCTATATTGTATTGGCCAAATACCGCTCTTCTCCACCGACTGAATATATGTTCTTCTGAACAACGGCTTAGTTCACCTCCTATTAGGTACTGTAATCCATAAAAATTGTTTTATAATACAACTGTCAATAAACATCAACAGATCTTTCTCGGTTGACTCACGTTTTTTAATTCCGAATACAATTCGAAAACACCGTCCATCATATTTTCATTAGATTTTAGTGCTCCTACATTTTCTAAATATTTGAATATTAGTTCTTTCACTTCGCTGTCCTCTTGACTTGACTGTGGTTCCTATTAAAAATAATGAATCACAAAGTTACTCGTTCGAATAAAAACGAAGGTCATTTAACGAATGACTCTAGGTACAACGCTTCCATCGATGAAAGTAAGATGGATTAGACTGTCTCGTCTCGTTATGATGGTAACAAGGATAATGTAGATTAGATTAGAAGGATTGTTCAGTACATACTATGAACATGTCCAGCTCGATACATAGCCTTCCTGATTTGAAGAATAAACACTATGTGCGTGATGAAGAACAAAACGTGTGGATGCTTCATAGCGTGGCATGAACCAGTGGGAGGGAACAATAATGGCAATTAATTGTTGTTTGCATTTGTTTTCGAAAACGATGGTACACGTGGTAGCGTTCTCTTCCATAGGTTCACATACAAACTATGACTGTCCCACCTATCAAACCGACGTGAAGTCAGATCAGACATATTATCACTAAAAGCAGGGCAATAAAGTTTATGGAAGACGTCAGGACAAAGAAAGAAACTGGCACATCATTGGAGAGTTATATAGGTGGTAGCACAAGGGTTCAGTAAATTCATCACTGATTACGAGAGAGTATCCAACAGCGTGCTCGATTGTACTAGAAGAAACTCGGATATCTACCAAGATTATAAGTGAAAGAGCACAATTACAGACAGATGTTAACATCATGAATAACACTTGGCATCAACCGGATCAGAGTATAATTTTGACTGACAATGTTCGGTTCGTGACCTTTGTTCAATGAAGATAACGCATTTTACCAAACATAACTTTATTGACATTCGAAGCAATGGATTCTGTTTGTCGAATCTGCTTTCACAGACCCATGACAACTGGCACATATTAGAGTTGTAATCAGAGAAGTGCTTTGTGGATATTATACTAAGATAATAGTCGAATCCATGGGTTAATTGAAGCTAGACCACCATGGAGAACCTGAAAGAACGAAATGTCCTGTGTTTGAATCTCGTGGGGTGGGATCTAGGATGCACACTGCTGAGGAGTCCCATTCTGTGACGAAAAGGCCGTCCAGTGCTTCCAGGCTTTCCACAGCGATCTAGCTTCTATTGACTAATGAATTCAACCATTATAATATTAGAATCAAACCAATGAACAAAATTTTCCTAATATCTACGATAAATATGACTGAATTGATCTGTTTGTTTCATCGTACCACGTTTAACTTCTCCTTGTCAAATGCGTCAAGCGATCCTGAATGAATCTAAAAGAATAAAGTTACATTCACTTTTAGTAAGAGTGAAAATCAAATGACTCAAAAATGCAAGATAGTGTTAGAAATCATCAAGTCCTCATTTATAAAATATTTCATTCAATGTACGCTATGCAATGCAATTCTATTTGCATGTTATGATGGGAATAAATATGTCTGATTTGTTACGTTAGATGAAGTCAGTCGTATAATAAGATGACGTTTCATTTTCTAACAAAGGTGAATAGATTTTGAATATCAGCATACAAATGTCGTCATTTAACTGTGCATATTCATGTGGCCGTCTCATCGAAGTCAATAGAAATAAAGAATTCAACGGTTTGATTGTAAATAAACAAAACGGTGACAGCGATTTGTGTTGATTTCCTCCATCATGTGTATGCCTATTTACAACTGTGTCTAGCGATACAATGTGAATAAAGTAATGGAAACAACCAATAGACTGAAGTCACAGTCCTTCTTTATGAGTAAATTTTAGTGAGCTATGGAACAGTGAGAGAATAGGCCAACTTAGACTTTGGGACAAATCAGTGGAACAATGTCCTGAGGTTCGTGAGTGTATGACAGTATTGTGCCCAAACTCGTCAACTGATTGAATGAGATATTGCTGAAAAAAATATTTTGTCGCTTAAAATCTATTCAAGGTTTGCTCACATACGTGATCACCTGTTCAGTCATTTTATCGGTTTTCAAGTGAATTTCAGATTGACAACATTCTAAGTTGAACAGAGTAATCTAAACTACGTATTTGCAACTCCATAGTGCATGAAAATAATCAGGAACATCTATTGTTTGAAATCTTACTTCAATAAATTGAACGCCATTTTGTGTGATATCTTTAACTAGCTTTAAGGAAAATAAAGCTGTTTCTCCAATTTGAAATAACGATGGTAAGAGTAAAGCGGTCAGACTGAACTTTTCACTACTAAGAACATTCTGTTCGACATCCAACTGCTCCGTGTCATTTGACGACATCAGCCATCCGTTGAAAAGTAATTTGATCAGTTCACCGATTTTCTTCTTTATCAACGGTCTTTCCATCGAGGAAGCGATCGTGCAAGTATTGTAGAAAGTTTGGGCTACTTTAACACCCGGTACATCTTCATATTCTGTACTTTGTACTAAAAGTGGAAGAAATCCATAAATCGGCAATGTCAGATGGGTTTTAGAGACAGTTATCTAATTATTACACATTTACATTGATAAGAGTGTGATTCATGGTATTACATGATGGTTTACAGTGAACTGCTACATTAAATTATGCCTAAGACTTCCGGTTCAACAATTAATCTAGCTCCATTCAGTCATCACAATCATTCATGCAAAAGAGGATGCTGAGTTTAGTTGTTGAGATTGAGGCATACAATCCCGAACAATTCATTATTCTAATGTTGTTGTGTTGACCAGTACTTATCGTTTTCTAACACTCAGTTCGATGTTTGAGATACATCTTGTGTTCCATACAGAACGCCATGTAGTTATTTCCATTGCATTGAGAATGTTCACGTAACTGAACACACGCTTTCACGAATAGATATTGTATTATCAACGTGCTTTGTAAACCAGTTGCGATAGTATGATTCTCGAGGCCTGATTAGAACAACAAGATAAGACAGAATACAAAGTTCTTCGAAGTTCCAAGTTTTGAATAACACTGCTTAGCAACAGAATACAGCGTCGAATTATCTGATACATTTCAGCCATTGTATAGTCTTTAGTGTTCTGTCTTTAATGAATGTGTAGACAAATGCTCTTTACTTTCTGATTTTAGTCATATTAAGAAAGACTTCTAACTACACCGTATTTTAACAAAATTACCAATATTCAGAATAATGAATAGAACGAAAACGATGACGTGTTTGGGTGAATTATTGGGCATGATTCTGATCGCATCTGTGAATGAAGTGTTAATTGTACTTGAAACCTGAAATAAATTATTAAACATGTAATGATTTGAATGGCGATGGCAGAAATTGGTTCAATGCACCACAACAAATTAATAAATCCATAAACGATGTCCCAAATACTAATACTTCCTTTATAGTCATTATATTCATTCAAGCGTACTATTTCATCTCAACAAACGTTTTTCAATAATGTTCGGGTAAAGTATTTGTAAATACTTTCTGAAAAGAGTTCGAGACAAGAGTTGAAAAACAGAAAATCAAACAACTTCGGTATCATATTGCTTAATTGTTGTGTTCAACATTATTCTCTATGGTGACATATTATTCAGGACAAGCATTTGTTTTTAAATATTATTAGATTCACCCGGTTGTGTAATTATATATATATATGTATGTAGTGCTTAGCAAATGACGAGTTTCAAACACCAACCATCATATATGTATAAATACAAAGTACGGTTTGCAATCAAAACGAGCACAAACTACATCGAAGTTGACGCATTTTGACTAGATCAAGTTTCAACACATATAACATCTAGAAACAATATATAAGACTCACACATTTTCATGATGATATCATCCGCGTTAAATGATCGATTATACAGACTATTTTGAGAGAGCTTGTCACAAGAGTATTTCTCAAAATTATCACAAATTATGTTGATACTGTTGTCACTATTATTACTTGGACAACTTTCATCCATGCACAGTTTCCCTATGAACGAGAGAAGAGAAACAAAATTTCATACAGAATAAGCCAAAGCATAAAGTCGTGCTTATCACTCTGGTGAAAACGTAGTAGTAGTAGTAGTAGTAGTAAAACCATGTCTTTGTGAATGAATAAAGTAATGTAGAGTTAGGAATGTAGGGTATAATTGTCGACTGAATCATTCAAAATCTAACAATTAATTAAGTGAAGACAAAGGAAATAATTAAAATGGGCGGAATCAATGAAGTACTTGAACGTCATAAGAATGTTGATGTGAATTTATGAAGAGCAAAAGAAAAGTAAACAAAAAAATGCGTAAAACCATATTTTTTAAACAATTAAATACGATAGTAAGCGAAGATGGATAGTGGCTAGCAGAGGAATCCAAGATGCGCCTTTCGTCCTATTTGAGACTCGTCAGCTGGGTTAACATGCATCTGAGGGTTGACGTTCACTCTGGGACTCGAACCCAGTACCTTTCGCTTTAATGAAGATTCAAAAAGATAAACAAGAAGAAAAGACTATATTCGGTAGGTAGAAAGGAACAAAACAGAAGTAAAAGCGTGCAACAAAATCGGAGAAGAAAAAGTGAAAACGAAAAAGAAAAGTGTATAATTGAAAGCCAATAGATGCGAGAAAAAACAACATCATCCACATGAGGCAGGTTTAGATAAACTGAATATGTCGAACCAATAAATCACTGACGATATGGAGGAAATATGAATGAGAATAATTTAAATTGTAATGTCACACACGCTCACCTGTTTCTGTTTGGTTTTCAACTCGTGATGAAGGTCCATCTGTGAGTAGTGAAGAGCCTTGTTCTATGGAGAAAATATGAATTAGGCATAATCAAATAAAGAGTCTATTTGCACTGAGGTGACACAGACATTTCGTTCGTACCCACATCATCATGCATGTGGTCGTGTGTTACTTATGTTTGTTGTCATTTACTAACAAACATCACCATGTGAAGTCAATTACGAATGTATTTGAAGTGTGAAATTGTTGAATATCAATTGAATCTCAATAAACGGAATCAGCACTGAATATTTGAGTATCATGAGACGACATAGATTAGGAACAATGAACAAGAATATTGTGAGGTTCTCAAATTTATTTACATTCAACAAAATGGTCATAGATAGCACCATAATACCAGGTTAATTTTCATGCCTTCATGAGATGGTTCATCATCAAGTGGTCTTTGAAATTTCGATTATTGTCAGTATTTTTCATTGATTATGGTTGACGTATTGTTAGTGACTGTGAAATTGCAATTCGGGAGATATTTTGCTATGATAACGGATATTTACCAAACCATGAATACACTGTGTTATGAAAACAAACACATGCAACCTCATGCACTCATTTCAATGTGAATTACATTCTCAGTGACAATGATATGCCAAACAACTTCCTTCAATCTCATTCTTATACATTTGATGAATCCTAGTGGATCGTATTTAAACATTCTGTCCCTTGCAATTCTGCTTTAATTCTTGTTCAAAATATGTATACAGTCAATACATGTGATGGAAGTATTATCATCCATGAGTGTCGTGCTTTAAAGTTGATATATTCTCACGTGTACCAGATTAGATGTTCTGAATTCGCCTGATGGCTGCTCGCTTTTCAAGTACGAGTATGGGGCGACCCGAATATAACGATTTCCTTCAATTCAATCAACCTGATATTCAGTGGAACATCACAGTGTACTTGTTGTCAGTAGGTTCTACATAATCCGTAGCAATTACTAAGTCAGCGTTCTCTCCCTACTGACAACCATCATTACACGTGAAAGCATCTTCTAACAAACAGACACGTGTTGTGGACATGAAGAGGCGCTTGTCTTATTTGATTTCTGCTAAGTTAATCAAAACGGAGAATCTTAGTGTTCTAAAACTTAAATTTTTCTGTACGTGTAAGCACTGATTGCTTATAATTTCATGTACCATGTGAAGCAAGAAATAAATTCACAATCACATTTCATGGTAATTCGTAATGAAATGTGACAATATAACCAAGAAATCAGTTGTCTGGTAGTTTGACATGGTTCAAATATTTATGTTAGCTAGGTGTTCGAATTGACAAGAAACGTGCATTAAGATGAATCACATGTCCTCTCAATAAACCAACGAGTAACAACACAGTCGAAATTTATCTTATGTAACATGTCATGCCATCAAATAACTAACTTAAGCAACAACATAGATATATAACTACAATTCAAATATGTATAAACATACCATGAGAATTTCTTTTTGAGAAATGTACCAGCAGTGCAATTCCAACAATCGCTGTACAAGCTACACCAATTACAAGAAGAAGTAATAAGATTTTCTGTCTTCTGGATAATTCTGAAAGTCGCATATTTCACTAGTAGCAGGAAGTGTCTTGATTAAGTCTACCGATATAAGCTGCTTATATACAAATTCAACATAAAAACAATATTACATCCAATAGTAATAACTACATCAGATATAAATGAAAGTAATGAGAATGGTAAGAGATTTATGAGGTCACAGTGCCGCAAACACAATACAAATTGTATAGTATCACACGTTTAATCCATTTTTAGAGATATTTCAGCGTGCTACATTAAGAAACTTTGTATATTTTCTAAATACGAAGGATCCTAATTGGCACTGTGTCAAATTAGAAAGGAATTTAGTAGTTATCTTAGAAGATTGTAATAATATGTTGTGTATATCACTCTCTAATTAGCATAGATACTTTATTCTTATTTCTTAAACATACCAAGAAACCAATGTGAGCGATTGTGGTGGTTGTCACACAAGATTTAATTGCATTATGAAAAGTAAATTTTCCTGTTTCAAAGAAAGAATAAAGGTCTTAGAATTGGTATCAATCGTGGTTGTAGCAAACTAGTAAGCATTCAGTAACAATTCTGATTATTCTATTCACTTTGATTTCTGTTTCCTTCGATTCCTCCTTCTTCGTTACTACTTACCAATACTTATCAGTCATTACTGACTTACGACTTGTCATGAGACTCCATTGCTGGTTGAGATATTTAAAGGCACTGAAATATATTTGTACGGTATATTTTATTTGTTAGTCGAGTTTGGTTCTCCTGGCAATCTTGTCGATCAACATTTGTTGACTGTGTATCACGTAAACTTTCCTCTGCAGTTATGACCTTCAAACTTAATGTGCAGATGTACATTTAAATCACTTTTGGTGTGCCTGTGTGCGAATTCGGAGAAACTCCCCTCCTTGTCTGTTTCCCACATTACTAGTCTCGTGCATTTCTAGACTCAGGACAGTTTGCTTTACTGCTGTCCGTACTTTTATTTATTTATTCCAATTCATGAGAAACTACCAGCCAAATATTGTTCACGAACTCTGAATCTCAACTAATTCTTTCAAATTGTTTGGTCTTTCAATAAAAATGTTCTCTTTGTTCTACTCAACAATTTTTGATGAGAGTTGTCATACTGGACTGCCACACTTTACTTGATAACCTGTGAGCTGATTAATAAGCTCATTATTAGGACATTTGACCATCGAAGAATTTAAAATTAATTGGAGTAAGAGTCTTGTAAATTTTAACAGGTCACGGTGTCAGATACATAGATTTTCTTCTGTATGGTAACACCAGGTTTTGTTCATTGAGGAGAAAACGTGTTACTGTGGGAGACAGCAAATCAGATTCCATCCAGCGGAGGAAGAAATCAGGAAGAAGCGCTGGTAGTGGATTTGGCACACTTTGAGCAAATCACCCAATCGCGTCACAAGACAAGCCCTCACATGGAATCCTGAAGGTCAAAGATGAAGAGGAAGACCAAAGAACACATTACGCCGAGAAATAGAGACAGACATGAGAAGAATGAACAAAGGTTGAGTAGAACTAGAAAGGAAGGCCGAGGACACAGTGGGTTGGACAATGCTTGTCGGCGGCCTATGCTCCATTTGAAGTAACAGGCGTAAGTAAGTAAGAAAGTAATCTTCTGAAAGATCACAACACTTTATAACAGTAAGAATGGTGTGTTTAGATAATATCTACTTGACATTTAAGGAACTGTTTCAAATATATACCCGAAAGTCATTCTTATGGAGTCATGAAAGTCAGTAAGTAATGGAAGCGAATACACAAATTGTGTGAAATATATCTCAACGAGGAGATAGAAGACAAAATAGTGAAAAATTAATAAGTTCGTTTGTTGGTTTCTTTCAATTATGCTCTTGTAAGGAGCCGGTTTTACACTGAACGTCTTTGAACACGTGCACTATGACTCTCATTTCGAATATCTTTGGTTGCTGTTACATGTAACAGTTAAGGTTGAACTTTGATGAGAAAGAGAAGCAATAAGCGTGAGATCAGTCTATATGATTAGGATTTTTCTAACGCACAGCTACCGTCGATAAAATGTGATAACTTGGACCAACCGATTGACCTGGTTGACAAATTTTAAGACATAAATTAAAGTGTACGCCCATTCTTTTGTTCTTGATGCCATATGATGTCCTCAATGAAGCCTAATTCGCAAAAGAAGCTGCATGGAAATTGGAAAACTTAGAAGTTGACATGTGACTAACCACATTCTTATTGAATTGTAGTTTTAAAAGGAGTAATTTCTTCTTAGTGGACTGCATCCTCAACCAATTTGATAAGAAACGCCAAAAAGCTATTGTTACGTCCTTGAATCTGTCTACCCACTTAGTGCCGAGTATAATGTAGATTAAGACCTTGACACGATGGGCTGACTGGCTTAACCTTGAGGCTAATATGCGTGAGTTCGAAGTGGGGGTAGAGAAACGAAAACTATTCTATCCCTGATTGGTCGGCAAGCACGCGAGAGAGGGAGAAGACAAAGACAGCTGGAACACTAATCACTTTATTCCAACCCCGCTCTAGCATTCGAATTCCCAATTCAGATAAGGGTGAAAAGTTACATGAATAAATAGATGACTAAGCTGACCACAACGTACAATAATTAGAAAAATGCAATTATGTCCAAAATTGGGGGATTACAGTAGAAAATAGGGTACAAAAGATTACGTCTAAATGACAATAGCTTTAGAACAGAAAGTGCTATGGCAATGAGTCATACATCAAACGAAAGCTTATGATCTGTAGAATAGGCCAGGGACAAAAGTAAATGTTACAGTTTTACAAGCTTTGAATTAAATGAATTAACGTCCCCAAAAATAGCTTCCGTAATTTGTTAAGGCTTCTTGTTTTGCGGTTCACATCGTCTTCCCCCTTGACGAAAAAAAGTTATGTTATCACTGCCATTGAATGAGTGCATAAGGGAAACTGAATGGTTTTGTGGTCGTGACCAATTGGGTTAACTGGAATAAACAAAAAAAAGAAAAGCGGTTAGACACTAATTACAAACAGTAGCTAAGATATCATTACTGATATCTCCCCTCAGAAGTATATGCTCTTTTCTTCGGGTCCACCTGCAGTATATCAGGTCTTCTGCGTTTCCGTAGTGATCTCCTGATAGGATGTTGTTCCAGTAATACAGTTTTCTTAGTTGCTGGACTTCCTATGTCAAAACTGTCCAGGAATATCTGGGACTCCGAAACGAGAGAATAACTGCCGTAACTCGATAATAGTCTCTTGCGACGTGATTTGCTTCATGGGTAGAATCTCTGGCCACTTTGAGTAGGCGTCGACACAAATGAGGAAATATGTACCTTGAAATGGGCCAGCAAAATCAATGTGTATACGCGACCAAGGTTCTTTCGGGGATGACCAAGAATTGAGTTCAGCTTTCCGTGGACATTTCGAGGCTGCAGCACATTTTCTGCACGCACGCACTAAATCTTCGATGTGTTTATCAATGTTAGGCCAGTATACATAACTTCGAGTAATAGCTTCCATTCTTCCAGTACCTGGGTGAGCTGTGTGCAGTTGTTTCAGAACGAGTGAGCGTAGGTTACTTGGAATTACTACGCGATCAGCGAACATAAAACAGTCATTTACGATGGATAAAGATTGGAGTCGTTGATAATACTGTTTTAGTTCATGAGATGTCATACGTGGGGGCCAACCACGCCAGATAAATGTAGCTAGTTGCCTTAAGATAGGATCACGGAGAGTGTGATCAGCGATTCGAGCAGCTGTCACTGGAAGAATTCGCGTTGAATTGAGCAACATGCTGCTTACATCTTCTTCCACTGATATAGAAGCAATGACAGTATCTTCATTTTCGAGCTTATGATTGCTTATTAAGCGCGATAGTGCATCAGCATGACCAAAATCAGAGGTAGATTTGTATTTGATAGTGAAATCATAACCCAACAACATTGTAGCCCATCGTTGGAGGCGATTTGCAGTATAAACTGGTATACATTTCTTAGATCCAAAAATCGATAATAGGGGTTTATGATCAGTAAATAAGGTAAATTTTCTACCATGCAGCATTTTGTGAAACTTCTTAACTGCAAAAACTAGTGCCAATCCTTCTTTCTCAATTTGGCTGTACTTGCGTTCTGCCGAAGTCAACGTTCTGGAGGCATGGGCTATAGCATTCTCTGTGCCATCTTGAAACCTGTGGGATATAACAGCGCCGACACCATAATCAGAAGCATCTGCGGCAACAACAATTTCCAGTGAGGGATCAAAATACGTAAGAAGTGGGTCGAATATTAATAATGACTTTACTTTGTCAAAACTCTTTTGACACTCAGTAGACCAGTGTAAAATCCAAACCTAAATTCCAATAGGTCTGGATGTGGCCGAATAACCGTTGGATAGTTTTAGACACTCGTGTCCCGATTTAAATCAAAACAATATATTATGGTTGACACGGTTCTAATTCATCATATATACAAATGCACAAATTTATCTAAACGAATATTATCACCCGGTTATTCAACCAACAATTGATACCAAAATATTCAATCTAAATTACAATAAATAGCAAGGTGATAAGAAATATATGAAAAATTATCAAAAACACCAAAAGGTAAGCGTTATTCTATCCTTCTTGGATAGATCAAGTAAAATTCCGTCTGATCAGCTGCTTTATAACACAAAGCGTTTCAATATCTGGGAAAGTGCTCCAAATTACAACCAAAGATGCACGATCCCAGTCAAAATCAAACCGCACAATCAAATAGCGAGCAGTCAATATGGCAGACGCCAGAATAATAGCAATTAAAATAAACTGGATACAGTTCAGTAAGGAACATAGAGACTCCATAAAAACGATAATAAAACCAAGAAAATTAAACGTCACAGTCTTAATTAGCATCAAAAATGTTAACAACATATACAAATAAAGAAAACGTAAGGAAGAAATCACAAATGTATGCATGGAGGGATTTTCACTTGCAAAATGGATCCAACACCGGCCTTCAAAATCCCTCCATACTGCACAAGCTATTCTGATGCCCTTTTCGTCATGGTTCACCTAATCGCCTATTCTACACTAAAAGAACGGGTAGGACTTACAACAGTACGCCTACTCGTCCTGTCTACATTGTTTAACTATTAACTAATTGGAACCTTCTAGGAGACATACCTTACGTATATCCTTTCTAACAGACCCGTTATCAGTACGAACTGTCACTGTCCTAACCTTTCCATCTTCGTCTGTTTCACAACTCTCCACTACTCCAAGAGGCCACTTACCGCGGGTGGAAGTATCTGAAACCACGATTACTTTATCTCTTTTCCTTGCTAGAGAAGTTGCGAAGTATTTTACTCTTCGTAGAGAAACCCCATTAACGCGTTCGCAAGCCACAACCAGCTAAGAACCCCGGTCACTGTCATGTTCACCATCGACGTTAGCTGACGACCTTAATCGCTTACGTTTGTTCTCAAAGGTTCCTCTAGGTATTTTATATTCTTCTGATTGAAGCGCACTTTGGTCTCGAATAGATTTAAACCTCTCAATCAATTGGCCTTCATATCCACCCTGCTTCCATCCGTCGACCGAATTTTTAATTTCAAAACCGTGGTTAGCTAACCCTTCACATTCATCTAACAATCGAGACTTCACACACAAACGCTCTTGAAGAATAAGAAATTTGTTTTCCAAATCAGTTCTAAGTAGTTTTTCGGCATCAAGGTCTCGTCTCGCTTCCTGGAGCCGTTTCTCTAAAATGTGGTAGTCCCTCAAGATTGTCTCGTGAGCATCATGACCCTGTTCATACTTACTAAGTTCCTTCTCAAGAATTTCTGCCTCTCTTTGTAATTCACGACTCTTTCTACCTCGATTAATAGCATTCATGTTCGTGTCGTTTATTTCCCTTCTTATATGCTTAAAATCTAGCTCGGTCGTGTTGTTGGGTTTTTTATAACTCATATCATCAGGCTTGCGTACTTGGACTCTTATATTTTGTACCCCAGTTGTATCATAACCGAATCTTTTTCTACGGTCCAGATCAGATGCGGGTCCAAAAACTATCCACCCTAGCATCGTTTTCACGGCGTACGGAGTTTTTCTTCCTCCCAACCGTTGATCAAGTACCCAATGGGTTTCTGGAACGTCACAACCAATCAACAATACAACTTCGCCTGAATCTAGAATATCTAAGGGCACATCGTCTAAATGCGGCCACTTGCCCAAGCTGTTCATTAATGACTTTGTCGGCTTATGTCCTGGTATCTGCGACACAACCAGAGCTCCTTCAATGTTAACATGCTCGGATTCATCCAAAGAGTATACTCCAAAAGACGCCCTTGTAACCCCTGCAGTTTTGTTACCGCCTACGGTTTGTACTACCGCTGACGTCTGATCCTCCTTTAACCCGAGCAACTTCAAACAATCTGATCTAATCAATGTCACATCAGAGCCATTATCTAAAAGGACATAGCCTACAATTTCAGTATTACCTGATTTCAACCGCACGGGAATCGTTCCCAAACACACCTGACCACCTAAGGATTTAGTGAATCCACAATAATTTTCCGCAGTGGAATTTCCCTCCGAGCCGCTGACTGTCTGATCATTGTGCAATAGTGGGTGGTGTTTCTTCGTACACTTGTTGACGGTGCAGCGCTTGCTCAATCTACATTCGATAGCCTTATGACCTTGTCTAAGACACGAGAAGTAAATACCCTTGCTTTTAACTTGTGACCATCGATTTTCCACTTTAAGCGCTAAAAAACGTGTGCATTTATCGACGGGGTGTTTGCCAGAACATATACCACACTTAGTACTCACAGTGAAAGTATTACAGTGCTCTGATAACACATGACAATTAACCCTGGTGCTACATCCCCTTTCTGGATGCTCTGCTAACCGTCCAAATCTGCTTGTGGCCACCACCAATGGTTTGGAATAAGGGTTTTCCAACTCCCATAGGTGAACTTTCCGTGTCCACCAACCCGGTTAAAGCGCCGGACATTCGCTTTTCGTCCCCTCAATTTCGTAAACAACACCCCCGCCACGAGAAGGCAGTGAGTAGGACTTCCCTGGCAGAGGCTATATACGCGTGGCCATGTGAGAGTATTTCGAGAGGGAGACCGGACTCTCCCCACTCTCGGCCGTACCAGGGCATTTGTAAATTTACTGACAAAAAGAATAGGAGTGAATCAGTTTGAATAGCTCTATATACATATACACGAAAACAGAAATGAAAATATACATTAAAGACAAACACAGAAAACACTACCACTAAGCACAATCGGTAATTGAAAGTGTATTAAGTAAATATATAACTATCCACTTCTCCCATCAAATACAAAACGAAATGAAACTGAACAACATATGGAGAGAAAAACTGATATACACACAAATATTTATAACTGTTTAATTGCCTCTTCTATCGCATCATGCAAGTCTGGTACATTCTCATTGATAACCCAACTGGGTAAAGGTGCAGAATAGCACCAATCAGATCCACTATAACGATAAGCATGTAGTCGCAGTATTAGGTTATTCATTTCTGGATCTTTGAAAGTCAATTTACAATCAGGGCATAAGGGATCTTTACACAATTGCAGACGTTCTAATACATTTGGATCAAGAGAGCTTATCAACTTTTCATTGGTCCGAAAAAAACACATCAAAGATAAATCACCTTTAGGAGTGATATGATCCAATATAAATACGATAAAGTAGTGATAATTGATAACATCAATCTCAAGTGTAAGTAGTTAGTTGCGCACTTTGGTGGATCAGTGGCTTAGTGATTAAGGAGTTTGAATTTCAACCACTGGGTGACAGGGTCCCTTTCTGTCTATTTGAATTTGGGTAGTCGGATAGCATTACTACTACCGCTTACACATAAGTTTTGACTAAAAGTCAAGTGAACAAATCTGTATTTGATAAATGAGCTATATTATAACATATTCTAGTGATTTTTACTGAGCCGTTTAGTTTCAGACTAAGATAAATGAGGAGAAACATCTATTTATTTAAACGCATAAACATTATTACAAGGAGACACCAAATAAATATGCTCCATATAAATCATTCGATTTTTGTGAGGGCTGGGATACTGCCCGGTTGCCCAAACCGAAGCAGGAAGCAAACAAGTAACATAATCAATTTACAAAGTACATGTTTATGTACTCAGCTTCCAGTTACAAAGTTCATGTATGGTTTATTGATACCAACTGACTGATCACATATAAAATGCATGTGTATGCGATGAGTTCATAGTGTACTACTACAAGCAGAAACCTATTGTATCAATTAACTCGACAGGATATGTAAAACCGACTAAATATACACGTGGAACTGATGAAACATTTTTCTTCCTAAATTCAAGTTGTTGAGATAAAGATCCTTGATCACATACAAGCATCCATATACATAACAGATATGATATTCTTTGCGTCAATTCAGTGTGAAACTTGTAGATTAGGTTTTTGCCGTAATTCTGTGTATTTCTCCCATGTGATAAGTACAAACCAATCATTAAGTGTGAGTAAAATCAGTAAGTAAATGAATGTATTCAAGAATAGTTTCGATTCGTTTTAGAGATCAACTAAACCTTCCTAACCAGTCTTTGTATTCTGATTGGACATAGTTGGATTCGGTGTCATAGTACTAAGCATAACTATCATCAAAGAAGTACAGGTATTTACAAACAATTGTCTACGCAAGATACTCCAGATCCGTCGGCCGAATACTAATAGAAATGACCTACTGTAGCAGAGAAAAAACCAGCTCACAACTTCAAGAGGAATTTGAATTGAATTCGGAAAAGATGTGGAATGCAACCTTTGAAGGTTACTGAAAACATTTTAATTATCCAGAGTCTGAAAGTTCCGCGCTGAGTACCTACTTACCTGGACGCTGAAACATATATACTTTGAATTAATTAGATGAAATGTTTGTTTTGAAGAGTGAAGAAAGCTACATTGAGTCAAATTAACGAAGTTGTGAAGTTTTTTTATTTATTTAAACACATAAATATTGGTACAAACGGGTACCAAATGCATATGCGTTCCACAAATCATTTGAGATTTGTGTGAGGGCTGTGATACTGCTCAGGTGCCCAAACTGAAGCAGGTGGTTTTTTTGGGGGGACACACCCAGAGCCTTTGACCTGAAGGTCTGATCCACAAGGCAGTGAAGCATCGTAAGGAGATGCGGTTCTATGGTAGCCGGTGACCGACGCCATTTGTTTCATCAGAATACTAGAGCCCATGTGCACCTTTGATTTGGAATCAGGGTGAAGTAACTGGTTCCGATTACTGCTATTCTAAGTAGTATGTAAATATTAACATGTTACAAGAATTTTAAGTGCAACCATTGATGAATTAATTATGGGGATTTGTTTGCGAAGAAAAAGGTTTCGAAGATGATAGAGAAATCATAATTCAGAGTAATAAGTAGTAATGATATCACGAAAAACTTTAGCACAATATGAATTTTAAGAAGAGTCCTACATCTTGGATTATATACTTTTCCCTGTTACGAGAATTACTCAGTCTTTGGATAACTTCTTCTATAGTTATTCCATAATTAGCGCCTTTCCCTTTCAACTCACCCCAATCAGTTGAATTGTATAGAGGATCATCAACAATTGGATAACCTAAACGGAAATAGCACAGGGAAAACAAAGTCACCAAAAGTATAAACCAAGCCATTTTTACTCAGACAAGACATTATTACAGAACGAATATTGGAGTTGAGACCTACAGCCTTATTTTCCGAACTATTATTATTTATATCGTTATTACATAATTAATAGATAACTTTATTGCCGCATTTCTACGTCGCCCTTATTGTCACTAATATCCCTTACTTCTCCGTAATTACTGCTGATCAGTTATGTACTGCTTCTTGCAGCCCTCTATTACTTACGGTATGATTGCGCTTAAAGTGTAATTTGCTGTTTGGCGTGTTGTGTGGTCAGTCATTTTCAAGATATTATTTTATGATCGAATCGAGGACAAAAGACTTAGTCTGCTTTCGGTCGTCGTTTTCTGATTGGTTACGGGGTTACAAGGAACGCGAGCACCAATGAGCGTTAAGGTTTAGATTGTTGTGTAAATTCGTGAAATAAGTTACCGATCCGTCTGACAATATAGTACGTGGTATCGATTAGTTTTTTCAGACTTAACAAACCAGTTTTCTCGAAAAATATCAGACGTGGTCTTAATAGTCGTTAGAAAAACCAGTGTTAATACTTTTGGGGGGACTAGCTTGTCAAGATTCGCCGTAGGCTTCGAATGCTATAACATTTACTTTAGAATGGGAGTTTTGTGAGATTGATAAAGCAGATTACATTTCAACATAGACAGTTTGACATCATCTTAAGACGAGATGAAGACTACAGAAAATAAAAGCCAGATGTATATTTTTCAGTCTATAAATATTTGATCTTGTGAGTCTATAATCTGATACAATCCCGAATCCAAAACCATAGGTTTACTCCATGTTATAATTTTTCGTATAACGACCAGGCTATTCCTGTTGCTCAGTATTCTTGGACACAGATTCACTCGACAAGTCCCCAGATCAGAACACGGTTGAACAGGAAAGAAATTATATTCCAAATAACAAGGGGTCGATGAAGTAGGAAGCACAATAAGAAATACGTTAGTGTATTTATAGTTTTCACATGAGAAGATTCTAGAGTCTTCTCAAAGCATCGACTAGCGATGATTGAGTAAGAATAAGCCAATCAGCGTGCACCAACGCAATCGTGCATGGAACATGCTTTAATCCAATCCAGTGGAATTTCCCTCCGAGCCGCTGACTGTCTGATCATTGTGCAATAGTGGGTGGTGTTTCTTCGTACACTTGTTGACGGTGCA
The DNA here is from genome assembly GCA_944470415.2 of Schistosoma rodhaini. Classification (NCBI taxonomy): domain Eukaryota; kingdom Metazoa; phylum Platyhelminthes; class Trematoda; order Strigeidida; family Schistosomatidae; genus Schistosoma; species Schistosoma rodhaini. The sequence continues at coordinate 40,556,797 of OX104037.1, forward strand.
GCGCTTGCTCAATCTACATTCGATAGCCTTATGACCTTGTCTAAGACACGAGAAGTAAATACCCTTGCTTTTAACTTGTGACCATCGATTTTCCACTTTAAGCGCTAAAAAACGTGTGCATTTATCGACGGGGTGTTTGCCAGAACATATACCACACTTAGTACTCACAGTGAAAGTATTACAGTGCTCTGATAACACATGACAATTAACCCTGGTGCTACATCCCCTTTTTGGATGCTCTGCTAACCGTCCAAATCTGCTTGTGGCCACTCTTGCGCGGGCTGCTACAAACTTGGTAAGCTCGGCAAAGGTTGGTTTTCTATCATCCTCAGTCAACTTATCTACTACTTCTGCCCACTGCACTTGCATGGGCTGAGGCAATAGTTTCACCAATCTCTACAAAGTGGCCAGAGAATTCAAATCTGCAGTATAATTCATCTGTTCCAGAATTACAGCGCAATTTTCCATTTTTATAGCTAGGGTTGACAGCTGTTCTGCATTATTATAATCAAAGTTTACACAGTTGAACAAGTCTTCCAAAGTCTCAAGGGCAATTACATGAGTCTGTCCGAACAATCGCTTCAAGATCTCCCTGGCCCTTTTATAACCCGCTGCCGCATCCATTACCACACAACTTTCAATTGCTGCCTTTGCTTTGCCCTTACAGTAATGTAGCAAGTATAGTAGACGTTGAATATCATCACTGACCCTCGATGCAATATAGGTTTCATATTCTCTTATAAACCTCCAATACTGTCTTGGCTGTCCGTCAAAATAACTTAGTTCAACCTTAGGTAATTCTAGACCGACTAAAGGGAGTTTAGGCAATACATTGTGCCTTGACATCTCAGACACTCGCTTTTTATTTAAACTAAAATTTACTAGATCATCTGTAATTAAATCACAGCTAGAATCACTATCGTTATAATTAGCCCTAACTGTATCAGAACCATGGGACATAAAGACATCAGAAAGCACTTGCTTTGTACAAAGAGATTCGTCGCTTAACTTGGGTCCATCAGCACCATCGAGCTTTGAAATAATCTTCTTTTGACGAGGTTTTGTCATCCCGAACGAAACGACCAAATTTCAGGGAACCAAGATTGAAAAGCACAACACGATAGCCAAGAACCGACTAAGAACTATTTGTTCAGAACTGCGAACTCGAACCAAGCTGCTAGCCGATTAATATTTGTTTAGAACTGTAAGTTCTTCCAAGCAAGCAACTAGTATTCGTTTAGAACTGTAAAATCCAAACCTTAATTCCAATGGGTCTGGATGTGGCCGAATAACCGTTGGATAGTTTTAGACACTCGTGTCCCGATTTAAATCAAAACAATATATTATGGTTGACACGGTTCTAATTCATCATATATACAAATGTACAAATTTATCTAAACGAATATTATCACCCGGTTATTCAACCAACAATTGATACCAAAATATTCAATCTAAATTACAATAAATAGCAAGGTGATAAGAAATATATGAAAAATTATCAAAAACACCAAAAGTTAAGCGTTATTCAAATGGTTCAAATGGTTCAAATGGTTGAGGATGGAATAGAAGAAGCTTTCGCTTAACGGGCTTCCGTGTCTGGTAGCAGTGGATCACCAATACCTCCAGGTGAGAACCTAGGTATATGAACGATAATAGAGGAAAAAGAAGAATTTGGTAAATCATAATAATATGTTATCCTTAGTCCTTAAGAATAAGTCAAGTTTCCTCTTAAAGGACTCCCGGGAGGTCGCTTGGACTAGCTCAGTCGGCAGCGAATTCCAGCACTTTCGAACGGGAAGTTTAGTCCTAACGTGATTTACATTTCTCAAACTTTTGCTGTGTTCTTACGCAACAAAAGTACCATTTCCAATCTAAAGAATCTATTCTGAGCTATACGTTCGGTAGATTACTTCTTTTTTTGTGTTTCACTCAAATTAATAGTTAACTGTGGTTTTGCCTCAGCTCACTATCAGTTTTTTTAATAGTTTTCACGTAAAGGCTAGCTTTAGCTTATCGTTAACTGTTTTTATACACTTTTGCCAGTTTTTGTTTACTGTGTGTTTTTTTAACGGTCCTAAATTTACTGCTTGTATTTTTAAGACAGTCTAAATCACTGGCCATGAAAAATTCATGCAAAAGGCCTGGTTGCCGTTTTGCCGTTACATCTGGCATGCAATGTGACAGCTGCAAAGGTTGGTTCCACGAGGCATGTACAGATCTAACAGCAGCAGCCTATAGCAGACTCAGCAAGTCTGATCGTAGGTGGGTATGTGTTACCTGCAACACCGATACGGTAGTTATGTTGGGTACTATCATTACTTTACTGATAGGTCTGAGAGACAAGTTGTCTAAGAATTCGGTAAATGATAGCATCACGACGGGTAACAAAGCTGGAACGCATAGGGCAAACAAGAAAAAGGATACTGACAGGTCGGTTATCGACGGTGCTGTTAACAGCACGAGTGACGATGTGCTGAAACTCAGCACCATCTTAACATCGACTGTCATCGACTCCCTCAGTAAACTTGGGCCCCTCAGGGAACGGTCCTTGAATGAGACAGTGGTTTCCGAAAATCCTGTAGGTGGTTGGACTTACGTTAACAGGAGTAATAAAGCCCAAGCGTCCCCGCCCAAACTGAACGTCCCAAGTATCGTGCGGAAATCAATTGGCGCTTTGGCTGCACAGTCTACCCACAAGACTGTCCGCCCGGTCATCACTGAGCCCAGCGATCGAAAACGCGCCTCGACATCCAAACAACAAGATACCAAACCTAGACGCCCTGGGAAACCTGGGAAATCAATTGCGGTTCGTGACGACTCTGTCATAATCATGAACCTTATTGACAACCCCGACCTTCCTCTCAGTTTGCAGGACAAAAACGATAGGATGCTCTGGGGAGAATTAAACAAGAGGCTTGAGCTCCCTAGAATAGAGCCTTTGACCGTCACACGGCTCACTCGGGGGAAGGACTCTAACCACCTAAACCACCCGAGGCTGCTTCGTGTTACACTTAAGAATGCCTCCGACGTAGAGGCCGTCCTTCTAGCCAGTCACTTACTGAAGTCCGATGGGAACGTAAGAATACTGCCCGACATACCGTATTCTGAACGAAATCTCATCCGGAACATCCCCAAGGAATCTCGCGAGGCGTTTTTCCGTGGACGAAATATCATTGTGCAAGGTGTGCCGGAAAATATGGACCCAACTCAAGCAAACTCTGATATTCGGGAATGGAAATTCATCAAGCATTCCTTAAAACTCAAGAACATATTGACCCAACAGGTAATGCGACTAGTAAGGAGAGACGGAGACTCTAGGCCCCGGCTATTGAAGATAACCTTCCCCTCCTCCCACATGGCGGCTGCAACTCTGGAAGCATTTCGTTCCAATAGACATCGGTTGCCAACTGGCATCCATATGCATCCGGATAGGCCCCACGACAGCAGGATCAAGCACAAATGAAAGCTGGAGCTGACAATTCCACTCGTGGACTGTCTTGATCATAGAAAAAACGCATAAAGGACAGGGACTACCAACTCGGTAAACATCGTATAGGTAGGCTACCTGTCCACTCACACACGGCTCATATAGACAAACAGGAAGAAGCTCACGCGTTCCAAATTGAAAGCATAAACTGCCTATACACGAACGCCGCGAGCTTGCCAAACAAAATGGATGAGCTACGTGAAATTAGCAACGCTAATGATGCCCATCTGATAGGAATATCCGAAACTTGGATAACGTCTCAGTTTACGGACCAGGAGTTAGCAATAACTGGGATGTTTTTATTTCGCAACGACAGAAAAACAGGAAAGGGGGGTGGGGTAGCACTATACATACGGTTATGCCTGGATGCGCACCAACTTCACAACCAAGAGTTTCACAATCTTGATGAGTCAGTATGGTGCTCAGTAAGATTGTCTACCACCTCGAGGTGTCTATTTGGGGTCATTTACAGGAAGCCTACTGCCGACATCGAGTATGACAAACGTCTGCTGGAAGGATTCACTCGCTCTACGCGTCTCGGATTCTCTCACATCCTGATTCTAGGGGACTTCAATCTCCCTAGAATCAACTTCGTGGAACATACATACATTGGTGGTGCCAACTCTACTGAAGCTCTGTTCTTCAACCTTATCGGCGACCTGGGATTATTCGAAAATGTGAAGTCGGCAACCCGTTGTAGAAACAGTCAGACGCCGTCGCGCTTAGACTGGGTATTCACTATTGAAGAATTCCTAGTTGACGACCTCTCAATCCTGGCTCCCCTGGGGAAAAGTGATCACGCCGTCTTTTCATTCAGCTTTGTCAGGAAAACGGAGCTACGATATCCTACTAGCAACAAGCGCTGGAACTTCAAACGGTTGAATGTGTTAGCTTTACAGGACTATCTTCAACAGGTGGATTGGGATGTTCACCCTCAAATTGAAGTGGATGCTCATTGCGATTTTTTACTGCATACGATCTTATGTGCTACTGAGCATTCAGTTCCTAAAATGGTCCCAAAAAGCTACAAGCAACCTGCAATCATCAAGAACCGCACTCGTCGTTTGCTAAGCCGCAAAAGGCACTGTTGGGCTGAATATAAACGAACTGATAACAACGGCGCGTACAGGCAATACAAACATATAAGGAACATATGCACAAAGGCAATGAGAGAAGACAGGCTTCAGTTCCAGACCAAGCTTATCGATAGATTCGTCTCCAATCCGAAAAGCTTGTTCAGTTATGCAGCTTCTCTTCGACAAGGCAAAACTGGAGTTTCCCAAATGCTTGGTCCCAATGGCCCGACCAATAACGACGGTGATGCCGCCAACCTTTTTGCTGAACAATACTCCTAGACATTCCAGCTGACCCACATCAACCATACTGACGATAGCTTCACCTGCACCTGTACAGGACTTTCCGAAGTGGATCTGAGTGCTGACCTGGTACTCCGTAAACTGCAGCACCTAAGAAAAGACACTTCTCCTGGTCCGCATATGATTCATTCCGCTGTATTGAGGGAAGCAGCTTCAATCCAGGCGACACCACTTAGCGTGATGTTTGCACACTCGCTAAGCAGAGGCAAACTACCGGAAATATGGAAGCTGGCCCACATCACACCAACTTTCAAAGGAGGTCGATGCAGTGAACCCTCAAGCTACCGACCAGTGGCCCTTCTCTCCATACCTTCAAAAATTATGGAATCCCTAGTATTCGACGGCATACTAGAACACTTATTATCCTCAAAGTTCTTCTCGCCTCAACAGCATGGTTTCAGAAAAGGTCATTCTTATATGACCAACCTGCTGACTGCGGTGGATAGATGTACAACCATCCTTGATCGCAAGGGGAAGGTTGACGTCATCTACCTGGACTTCTCAAAAGCTTTTGATAGGGTCAACCATGCATGTCTTATCAAGAAGCTTGGACGATTGGGTATAAAACCCCCTTTGATTGATTGGCTCTCTTCATATTTAGAAAACCGACACTCTAAGGTCAGGGTTAACTTCACTCTCTCTCAGGCTATGGAATGTCCTAGTGAGGTCCCCCAGGGTTCAGTACTAGGACCTCTTCTCTTCTTGATTTATATTAACGATCTTCTTCAACAAGTTTCATCTGACTTATTGCTTTTTGCTGATGATGTGAAACTTTGGAGAGAGATACGTAATCATAATGATATACTAGTTCTTCAGGAGGATCTGACTCGACTTCAAAGTTGGGCAGACGACAACGGATTTACCTTCAACACTTCAAAGTGCAAGGTAGTCCATCTGAGACATGTTGCAGACTATAGTTATAACTTAGGTAACTTCCCTTTAGAAGTTTCCCAAGTTGAAAAAGATTTAGGAGTGTTGGTACCCTACGACCTAAAATCGTATGCGAACTGTGACAAAAACGCCTCTCAAGCAAACCTTGTACTGGTAACATTGAAGCTCATTTTCGGCCAGTTTGATGGTAGAACCTTCCATATAATCTTCAACAGTTTTATTCGTCCCCATTTAGAGTACGGAAACATAGTATTTCCTCCATACCTCCAAAAGGATAAGGACACTCTGGAACGTATGCAACGTCGAGCCACGAAATCAGTTCGGGGACTCAAATTCAAACCTTATGAAGAGCGCCTCAAATCACTTAACCTTTACCAGTTAGTGTACAGGCGTCTTAGAGGTGATCTTCTTATGACTTATAGTATCCTTAATACTTCTGGTCATCCCCTTAAACATCTTCTGCAGCTTAGTCATAACACTAACCTAAGAGGTAACACCCAGAAATTGGAGACCCCAAATAGCAGAACAGACTGCAGATACAACTTCTACTCCGTTAGAGTTGTCAAGTGCCGGAATTCGCTGCCGACTGAGCTAGTCCAAGCGACCTCCCGGGAGTCCTTTAAGAGGAAACTTGACTTATTCTTAAGGACTAAGGATAACATATTATTATGATTTACCAAATTCTTCTTTTTCCTCTATTATCGTTCATATACCTAGGTTCTCACCTGGAGGTATTGGTGATCCACTGCTACCAGACACGGAAGCCCGTTAAGCGAAAGCTTCTTCTATTCCATCCTCAACCATTTGAACCATTTGAACCATTTGAATAACGCTTAACTTTTGGTGTTTTTGATAATTTTTCATATATTTCTTATCACCTTGCTATTTATTGTAATTTAGATTGAATATTTTGGTATCAATTGTTGGTTGAATAACCGGGTGATAATATTCGTTTAGATAAATTTGTACATTTGTATATATGATGAATTAGAACCGTGTCAACCATAATATATTGTTTTGATTTAAATCGGGACACGAGTGTCTAAAACTATCCAACGGTTATTCGGCCACATCCAGACCCATTGGAATTAAGGTTTGGATTTTACAGTTCTAAACGAATACTAGTTGCTTGCTTGGAAGAACTTACAGTTCTAAACAAATATTAATCGGCTAGCAGCTTGGTTCGAGTTCGCAGTTCTGAACAAATAGTTCTTAGTCGGTTCTTGGCTATCGTGTTGTGCTTTTCAATCTTGGTTCCCTGAAATTTGGTCGTTTCGTTCGGGATGACAAAACCTCGTCAAAAGAAGATTATTTCAAAGCTCGATGGTGCTGATGGACCCAAGTTAAGCGACGAATCTCTTTGTACAAAGCAAGTGCTTTCTGATGTCTTTATGTCCCATGGTTCTGATACAGTTAGGGCTAATTATAACGATAGTGATTCTAGCTGTGATTTAATTACAGATGATCTAGTAAATTTTAGTTTAAATAAAAAGCGAGTGTCTGAGATGTCAAGGCACAATGTATTGCCTAAACTCCCTTTAGTCGGTCTAGAATTACCTAAGGTTGAACTAAGTTATTTTGACGGACAGCCAAGACAGTATTGGAGGTTTATAAGAGAATATGAAACCTATATTGCATCGAGGGTCAGTGATGATATTCAACGTCTACTATACTTGCTACATTACTGTAAGGGCAAAGCAAAGGCAGCAATTGAAAGTTGTGTGGTAATGGATGCGGCAGCGGGTTATAAAAGGGCCAGGGAGATCTTGAAGCGATTGTTCGGACAGACTCATGTAATTGCCCTTGAGACTTTGGAAGACTTGTTCAACTGTGTAAACTTTGATTATAATAATGCAGAACAGCTGTCAACCCTAGCTATAAAAATGGAAAATTGCGCTGTAATTCTGGAACAGATGAATTATACTGCAGATTTGAATTCTCTGGCCACTTTGTAGAGATTGGTGAAACTATTGCCTCAGCCCATGCAAGTGCAGTGGGCAGAAGTAGTAGATAAGTTGACTGAGGATGATAGAAAACCAACCTTTGCCGAGCTTACCAAGTTTGTAGCAGCCCGCGCAAGAGTGGCCACAAGCAGATTTGGACGGTTAGCAGAGCATCCAAAAAGGGGATGTAGCACCAGGGTTAATTGTCATGTGTTATCAGAGCACTGTAATACTTTCACTGTGAGTACTAAGTGTGGTATATGTTCTGGCAAACACCCCGTCGATAAATGCACACGTTTTTTAGCGCTTAAAGTGGAAAATCGATGGTCACAAGTTAAAAGCAAGGGTATTTACTTCTCGTGTCTTAGACAAGGTCATAAGGCTATCGAATGTAGATTGAGCAAGCGCTGCACCGTCAACAAGTGTACGAAGAAACACCACCCACTATTGCACAATGATCAGACAGTCAGCGGCTCGGAGGGAAATTCCACTGGATTGGATTAAAGCATGTTCCATGCACGATTGCGTTGGTGCACGCTGATTGGCTTATTCTTACTCAATCATCGCTAGTCGATGCTTTGAGAAGACTCTAGAATCTTCTCATGTGAAAACTATAAATACACTAACGTATTTCTTATTGTGCTTCCTACTTCATCGACCCCTTGTTATTTGGAATATAATTTCTTTCCTGTTCAACCGTGTTCTGATCTGGGGACTTGTCGAGTGAATCTGTGTCCAAGAATACTGAGCAACAGGAATAGCCTGGTCGTTATACGAAAAATTATAACATGGAGTAAACCTATGGTTTTGGATTCGGGATTGTATCAGATTATAGACTCACAAGATCAAATATTTATAGACTGAAAAATATACATCTGGCTTTTATTTTCTGTAGTCTTCATCTCGTCTTAAGATGATGTCAAACTGTCTATGTTGAAATGTAATCTGCTTTATCAATCTCACAAAACTCCCATTCTAAAGTAAATGTTATAGCATTCGAAGCCTACGGCGAATCTTGACAAGCTAGTCCCCCCAAAAGTATTAACACTGGTTTTTCTAACGACTATTAAGACCACGTCTGATATTTTTCGAGAAAACTGGTTTGTTAAGTCTGAAAAAACTAATCGATACCACGTACTATATTGTCAGACGGATCGGTAACTTATTTCACGAATTTACACAACAATCTAAACCTTAACGCTCATTGGTGCTCGCGTTCCTTGTAACCCCGTAACCAATCAGAAAACGACGACCGAAAGCAGACTAAATCTTTTGTCCTCGATTCGATCATAAAATAATATCTTGAAAATGACTGACCACACAACACGCCAAACAGCAAATTACACTTTAAGCGCAATCATACCGTAAGTAATAGAGGGCTGCAAGAAGCAGTACATAACTGATCAGCAGTAATTACGGAGAAGTAAGGGATATTAGTGACAATAAGGGCGACGTAGAAATGCGGCAATAAAGTTATCTATTAATTATGTAATAACGATATAAATAATAATAGTTCGGAAAATAAGGCTGTAGGTCTCAACTCCAATATTCGTTCTGTAATAATGTCTTGTCTGAGTAAAAATGGCTTGGTTTATACTTTTGGTGACTTTGTTTTCCCTGTGCTATTTCCGTTTAGGTTATCCAATTGTTGATGATCCTCTATACAATTCAACTGATTGGGGTGAGTTGAAAGGGAAAGGCGCTAATTATGGAATAACTATAGAAGAAGTTATCCAAAGACTGAGTAATTCTCGTAACAGGGAAAAGTATATAATCCAAGATGTAGGACTCTTCTTAAAATTCATATTGTGCTAAAGTTTTTCGTGATATCATTACTACTTATTACTCTGAATTATGATTTCTCTATCATCTTCGAAACCTTTTTCTTCGCAAACAAATCCCCATAATTAATTCATCAATGGTTGCACTTAAAATTCTTGTAACATGTTAATATTTACATACTACTTAGAATAGCAGTAATCGGAACCAGTTACTTCACCCTGATTCCAAATCAAAGGTGCACATGGGCTCTAGTATTCTGATGAAACAAATGGCGTCGGTCACCGGCTACCATAGAACCGCATCTCCTTACGATGCTTCACTGCCTTGTGGATCAGACCTTCAGGTCAAAGGCTCTGGGTGTGTCCCCCCAAAAAAACCACCTGCTTCAGTTTGGGCACCTGAGCAGTATCACAGCCCTCACACAAATCTCAAATGATTTGTGGAACGCATATGCATTTGGTACCCGTTTGTACCAATATTTATGTGTTTAAATAAATAAAAAAACTTCACAACTTCGTTAATTTGACTCAATGTAGCTTTCTTCACTCTTCAAAACAAACATTTCATCTAATTAATTCAAAGTATATATGTTTCAGCGTCCAGGTAAGTAGGTACTCAGCGCGGAACTTTCAGACTCTGGATAATTAAAATGTTTTCAGTAACCTTCAAAGGTTGCATTCCACATCTTTTCCGAATTCAATTCAAATTCCTCTTGAAGTTGTGAGCTGGTTTTTTCTCTGCTACAGTAGGTCATTTCTATTAGTATTCGGCCGACGGATCTGGAGTATCTTGCGTAGACAATTGTTTGTAAATACCTGTACTTCTTTGATGATAGTTATGCTTAGTACTATGACACCGAATCCAACTATGTCCAATCAGAATACAAAGACTGGTTAGGAAGGTTTAGTTGATCTCTAAAACGAATCGAAACTATTCTTGAATACATTCATTTACTTACTGATTTTACTCACACTTAATGATTGGTTTGTACTTATCACATGGGAGAAATACACAGAATTACGGCAAAAACCTAATCTACAAGTTTCACACTGAATTGACGCAAAGAATATCATATCTGTTATGTATATGGATGCTTGTATGTGATCAAGGATCTTTATCTCAACAACTTGAATTTAGGAAGAAAAATGTTTCATCAGTTCCACGTGTATATTTAGTCGGTTTTACATATCCTGTCGAGTTAATTGATACAATAGGTTTCTGCTTGTAGTAGTACACTATGAACTCATCGCATACACATGCATTTTATATGTGATCAGTCAGTTGATATCAATAAACCATACATGAACTTTGTAACTGGAAGCTGAGTACATAAACATGTACTTTGTAAATTGATTATGTTACTTGTTTGCTTCCTGCTTCGGTTTGGGCAACCGGGCAGTATCCCAGCCCTCACAAAAATCGAATGATTTATATGGAGCATATTTATTTGGTGTCTCCTTGTAATAATGTTTATGCGTTTAAATAAATAGATGTTTCTCCTCATTTATCTTAGTCTGAAACTAAACGGCTCAGTAAAAATCACTAGAATATGTTATAATATAGCTCATTTATCAAATACAGATTTGTTCACTTGACTTTTAGTCAAAACTTATGTGTAAGCGGTAGTAGTAATGCTATCCGACTACCCAAATTCAAATAGACAGAAAGGGACCCTGTCACCCAGTGGTTGAAATTCAAACTCCTTAATCACTAAGCCACTGATCCACCAAAGTGCGCAACTAACTACTTACACTTGAGATTGATGTTATCAATTATCACTACTTTATCGTATTTATATTGGATCATATCACTCCTAAAGGTGATTTATCTTTGATGTGTTTTTTTCGGACCAATGAAAAGTTGATAAGCTCTCTTGATCCAAATGTATTAGAACGTCTGCAATTGTGTAAAGATCCCTTATGCCCTGATTGTAAATTGACTTTCAAAGATCCAGAAATGAATAACCTAATACTGCGACTACATGCTTATCGTTATAGTGGATCTGATTGGTGCTATTCTGCACCTTTACCCAGTTGGGTTATCAATGAGAATGTACCAGACTTGCATGATGCGATAGAAGAGGCAATTAAACAGTTATAAATATTTGTGTGTATATCAGTTTTTCTCTCCATATGTTGTTCAGTTTCATTTCGTTTTGTATTTGATGGGAGAAGTGGATAGTTATATATTTACTTAATACACTTTCAATTACCGATTGCGCTTAGTGGTAGTGTTTTCTGTGTTTGTCTTTAATGTATATTTTCAGTTCTGTTTTCGTGTATATGTATATAGAGCTATTCAAACTGATTCACTCCTATTCTTTTTGTCAGTAAATTTACAAATGCCCTGGTACGGCCGAGAGTGGGGAGAGTCCGGTCTCCCTCTCGAAATACTCTCACATGGCCACGCGTATATAGCCTCTGCCAGGGAAGTCCTACTCACTGCCTTCTCGTGGCGGGGGTGTTGTTTACGAAATTGAGGGGACGAAAAGCGAATGTCCGGCGCTTTAACCGGGTTGGTGGACACGGAAAGTTCACCTATGGGAGTTGGAAAACCCTTATTCCAAACCATTGGTGCACATAGGCTCCAGTATCCTGAAGGAACAAATGGCGTATGAATCAATCGTTGGTCACCGACTACCATGGGACTGCATCTCCTTACGATGCTCCATTGCCTTGTGGACCAGACCTTTAGACAAAGGCTCTTGGTGTGGCCCTCCAAGAAAACCACCTGGGCAGTTTCACAGCCCTCACACAAATCAAATGAGATTTGTGTGGCGCAATATATCTAGTACCCGTTTGTACCAATATTTATGTGTTTAAATAAAATAAATTACATTAAGCAATACAAAGAGGATGAATGTATAATTTCTTGACTAATCGATTTTCTGCTGTGAACGCTTCTGTGTGCAGTCAATTACCATCAAGAGCCATACTCTTAGCTGACGGAAAATTAAACGATTCTGAATGAGATCAGAAATAGGTAATAATAACGAATTCGATTTTTCATCTCAATAATATTGGCGATCATGAATTACATACGGTTTTTATTAGACGATCAACATTTTCGACAAATCCTATCGTTTGTATCTTGGTATAATTAGATTAAGTTATACAATAGTTCACTCTTTTTTAATTTTATTTGAACTTGTTCAATAACATCGCCCGGCAGTAACCAGTTAGCGTATCTAAATTTCGTGTACTGACGTGTGATTCTGTTTGCAAGAAAAAAGCTTTTTAAGCCTGCAAACTAGAGTTCAGACTTTAGAGGGTTAAAGACAGGTAAAGGTACAGAAGATGGTACCCACTGAAATAGACTTAGATAAAAGGTTTGGTGAATTGTCAAGTGACATGATATGAAAAATTAACAACAATAGCAGTAATAATAATCTGAGGATTGAAATATACATTATGGAGAAATAACGAATGACAACAAGAAATATATATGAGATTCATCGAAAAGAAACCGTCACTTTGGGTTTAAATATGCGAATATACAGCAATAATTCCAAAGGAACAATGTTATGAATGAATTTATTATGTCTGTCAACGAATAGTTAGTATTTGTAACAGTAATTGCAATGTGAAGTTCCTTATCATGTGATTAGAGAATATGCAGCAGGTTTGTAGAGAAATGGTCCGTGTTCCAAATGCTGCTCACCAACTCTGTAGAGGGTTAATTCCTCTATATTTGACTCCAATAAAAAAATAATATCCCGTTAACTGAATATTTAACGCAGGCTAAATCTCCTGGTAGAACTATGGGTTTACTCGAGATTATTGAAAAGCCTGAACGCCAGTTATAGAGATAGTTTATTTTTAAAAATTGGTGAAATTTGCAAGTGTACCGATAGCAAACACACAGGGAAAACAAGTGAGAGTGTGTGTATATCAATGAGTGTTAATAGATTGTGGATAGATTATTGATTATCTTTGTTTACAACCAATGAGAGAATTGATTAAAGATTGATGTGCAGATATGTGCTCAGACATGTGATAAATAGTATAAGAAGTGTACTCACACATCCGCTCATATAAAAAACAGTCAGGATTGTTAAGTGAATAATTAACAAGGTCAGAACGTAACTCAAGGTGGATAGGTAAATTGGCTTGTCCATAAGCTAAAATAAGGTATATGGTCTTAACATATCAACTGACAACTACAATGGGATCTTTTATATTTTGAAAGTAATTTCATATCATGAATTGATGTCAAGCATATTTTGAACATGCATTTACAAGTGGTTATATTTCACATATTCCATTTTAAATATGACTGACTGATATCATTCTTAAGTGATATTCTTGACCGTATTGTTAAACGTACCTCGATTTTCTGGTATATCAGTCAGTCAGCTACAACGTAGGACCAGGCACATTTATGCATCGGTCCAAGTTGCTATATCTCGTTAGCACAACAAGATGAATACCGGATTCATAGAAATAGTTAATTTAGTGGTGGTAATATATAAAAGATAGGTTGTATATAAGGATATAGTATAGGAAGGAAGAACGTTATGAAGCAATTTTAATCTCAAGGTTTAAGGGAAGACATAAAGTGTATATACCTACGCCATTGTGATCGATTCTAAGCCATGTCACCCAGAGTCTCCAACCATTGGTTACGATCGTCACGCCGACCCCAACCAAGTAGTCTGCATCTGCCAACATGGCTAAGACTAGAAGTTAGTGACTTCAAGCAATGATGCAACGTTTTGGTTTGGCCACCCCTAACTCTCTTCCAACCAACCCCTGCACTAGTCAGCATAGCGCGACGTGGTAATCGGTGTTCAGGCATATGTAACACGTGACCCAACCATCTCAGTCGATGAAGATTCATGACCTCATCAACCGATTTACCATCATTTCCTAATACCCTATGTCTAACCTCACTATTACTTACCCGGTGATCCCAGCAGATGCGAGAAATATTTTTAAGACATATACATATATCTTATTGAACTCAAATGGGATACATATTTAAGAAATCACAATATAAATAGACTACGTATGATATACATGAACATTTCAGATGATAGAGAATAATTTTTGTTGAGGATTATGTTGAGATTGTTGTCATCGCTATACTGGGTAGATGATTGTGAAGCTTTCACTTTTTTTTCTGAGTAATATAATCACAATGCACATCTCATTCAAGAGATTATAAAAACTCTAACATGGATATTGACCAAACGATTAAGTTGATGATGTGACATTTGCAAAGGAAAAGTTTTTTCCAACTGGATATTACAAAGTAAATGATATGCGAGAACCTGAAAAATGACTATTAGATAAGTAAATAAAAAACTTAAACATGTTCAAACACTGATTTCATTCACTAGTTCAAATGAAATTATAAAGAGGACTATTGTGTAACTCAGTATATTTGTAGCAAGTCCATCTAACTATTGTGTTATTTGTGTGTTCTCTGTAATATAGACATTTAATCTATTTTGTATATTTATGTGTCAGTCTGATTGAGCGCGTGCCTGCACATCAATCTTTAATCCATTCTCCCATTAGTTGTAAGCAAAGACAGTCAATAATCTATCCACAATCTATTAACACTCATTGATAGACACACACTCTCACCTGTTTTCCCTGTACGCTTTCGAATTTTACTAATTTTTAAAAATAAACTATCTGTATAAACTGGTGTTCGGGCTTTTCAATAATCCCGATTAAATTCATAGTTGTACTAGGAGATTTTGTAGTGGCCGTACATCGTTCATAGTTCACCTCAATAACCGTTATAATACACGTCTTAATGGTGCATAATATCAGAAGGCAAAGAGAAACGGCAACTACATTTTTAATAATAAATGATGCAGACCAGATGGTTATAAGCACATGAGCAAATGTTAGCGAGCGAAACATAAATAACATGCATTGGAGATGGCTGGTAAGCCAACTCGAGAGCGAAGCTAAATAATGCGTATTGGAGATGGCGAGGAAGCCAAATCATTTTAAGCAAGCCTTAATCAGCATTTATAATCAGACAAAAATGAATGACAGTCGTATGATGAATAAGATACGAAGTGTGCATACACATACGCTCATACAAAAAAGGTAGCCAAGGTTAATAAGCGAATAATTAACAAGATCAAAGTATGACTCATAATGGATTCGCGAATTAGCTTGGCCAGTAGCTAGAATAAAGTATATGGGCTTAACATATAAACTGATACTACAATTTAGCCTGCGTTAAATATTTAGTTAACCGGATATTATTTATTGATTAGAGTCGAATATAAAGGAAATGTTAAAGGGGAAATGTTATCTAGGTTACACATAGTAGTAGATCTAGGACTTAGGTACTTCGACGACTTGTCGTTTACTGAACAGGTAATGAAACAAACGTCCACGTCTCATCGCCTTATAGGTTTCATAACTCGAAACCTTCATAACAGCGAATCCCGTATTCTAATGTACAAAGTCTGTGTTCGACCACTCCTCGAATACTGCGCGTTTCTCCTTAGTAGCACGCGCATAAAGGATAAGTTAAGACTGGAATCAGTACAGAGACGATTTACATTTCGTACTCTTGGACCTGATAGTGTCTTGACATATAATTCGAGGTGTAGTAAACTAGGGCTTGACCCTTTATAGATGAGGAGACTCAAACTTAACCTTATCTTCTTTTTCTTCTTTTTCAAAATACTTAACAAACTCTCCTTCACATCCAGTCAGGCTATTCAATATGCTAAGGCTTCACATTACGACATTCGTAACTCCTTGTCTTTAGCGAAACAAACATATTCTAGGTCTTCTCTCTATATGAATTACTTTACCTGTAAGTTTTCTAGACTATGGAATAATTTACCCCAAACTATCCGTATGTTAGACTCTCTCCCATTGTTTGTTCGGTCAATTAATGCTTTTTGCTCCTCTGAAAATGCATTAAATGCTCTAGCGCCTGCAAGTGTATCTTACTCCACAAGTGAGATTATAGGAACTTTAAATGTTTAACCTCTTACTTGCTATCATTGTTTTGTTGTTCCGTGCTCTTTGCTTTAATCTTACTTTCTCTAGTTGTCGATAATTAATGATAACTCGCTCTGGCACTGGTAATAACCTTACAGAATAATGTTGGTCAATCATCAGGCTATCCACTTAATAAAAAAATGACAAGTTCCCTGGTGTTGCATTGGCTTGCCGTGATATATGCCATATTTAAACTGTTTATCAATTGCTAAACCAGCAAACATAAAACTTTCTTATAGTTCATGTTTGTTCTCTACATTAAATGTTGATTTTTATAACAATCTGATCATGCCTGTAAACTGGTGTGAATTCTGTAAATATTATTTTCAGAATATATTATTATTATTATTATTATTATTAATTAACCCTCTACAAGTGATGTAATGCCGATCTTAGCGGCAATACAGACTTATTTGTTTGTTTGTTTTTTATCATATTTTACTATTCTACCCGTTCGGTTTCCTTACTTTCCCACTATCAGAGTAATTGACTTTGTTACCTCAGTTGACTTTTTTCTTACTAAGTCTAGTTGTTTGAATCAATAGATTATTATGATAGTCTCCGAAAACGAAAGGCAATTTTCAATATTATTGATCAAATTCAATCATGTTACTTATGACGATGTGGATATTACAAAAGTTGGAACCGGTTTTCCAAATTATTATTGATTATATTCTTTTTATATGATTGCTAAGTAACCAGATCACGATGTATGTATGTCACATCCATCGTAAGCTTCCAGCCTACTCATTAACTCTTGTCATATGTCTTAGTATTCTTACTATTTTTTAGTCTATTAATTACAGCCACTTTTAGCTTGTTCATGTCTAATTATGGCAACTTGGACCGATGCATATATGTGCCTGGTCCTACGTTGTAGCTGACTGACCGAATTGTTATTTCCCATTTTATGGTGTGATGTTGGCTGTTATGTTTGCATATAAATCAAATCTCTTTGAAATATGTAGTAGAAGCTGGATTCTGCACTCATTTATAGAGGGAAGCTAGAGAATCCTGAACAGAAAGGAACATAGCTGTTGATTTGAAGTTAATAGTACCGGTCGGACTTATAATTGGCCAACTCAGAGACACTTAACCATAGAGTAAATAGGGGTTGAAAAATATCTACATAAAAACAGTTGACTATAAGCAAAAGCAAGCTTTGGTAATGAAAACATTATTTGTTTGAATCTTCTTAGTGATGTTTAGAACTGGAATTGATCAGTTTCTTACTGGCATATGTGCATCCTATACGGATTGCCTCGATATTGCCTTAATTCACAGGCATTATAAGCAAAGATAGATGGCAGCTAGCAGGGAAATTCAAGATGCTCGTTTTGTCCTATTTGAAACTTGCCAGTTGGATGTACCTGCACCTCAGAGTTGATGTTCACTCTGGGACTCGTTTAATACCAACATCAGAATGTTATTGACCGGCCTATACATTAACGTCACATGCTTCCAACTAAACAAATGATTTATGCGATTTTTCAAACTGATTTTAACAGTTTTTTCTCACTGAAAAACCCTACATTATTTCAAACAGCCAAGTGTATAATGAACTGCCCAGCTACGACTCAACATTCTACACACTTAGTAAATTTTAAACGAAGTGATCCCGAGTGTTGTTACAGATATGAAAACAGTTGTCTCTTTCTAACACCCCCCTGTAAATTGAGTAATATGACTTCACCTTCCAACCTTATGTTGCTGATTTTTGTGTAACCGTCCTCCAGCTGACCTGTCTGTTGTTGTAAAACCTAGAAAAACATATGTTCTAGATAATGTAGGTCGACTAAGATGTCATAATACGCAAATTCGATCACCATGTCATGGCAGCAGCTATAGTCAAGCCTATACAATTGACTGACAGTCGTTGTGTGTTAAGAATCACACCAATAAAAAGTGTTCATATCATATGGTTTTCCTTCTCTACTCTATTAAGATAAACACGTGCTGTTTTATTCATATTTTTAAATATACAGTACTAATAGTACATGAATGATTCACATGGTTACAATTTACAAACAAAAACCACTCAAGAAACACTGGCAAATTGACCCGGAACAAATTGACGTAAACTATGGTAGAATGGAATGTGCAAGGCTACAACATGCATATATTCCATTCTGCCAATTTACGTCAATTTGTTCCGAATCATTGTATGCATAAATAGAATAAAATTGACATATTAAAGAGATGCTGATACGTGGTGTATGTTGATTGGTGTGGGAGAAATCGATACCACAAATTATACGGTATCTATAGTTTGAGTAACATTGGTAAACTAGAAGTAAATCTGAGCAGTCGTTGAATGATTAGATTAAATACAAGACAAAATTATAACGTTGCTCAATATTGACTAGACATCTGAAGAATCAGTGACCTGTGACTTAAGCTGACAAAGTAGTTCGGAAGAGTCCCTAATTCGGTCTTTGTATTTATTTCAGTGGCTATCATCGTCATTACATCACGAAGTGATCTAATTTAGACAGTCACTGAAAACCAAAAACCACCGGATAGCTGTGAATACTAGTGTTTAATTTTAAGGAATGGTTCCAAGTGTTATGGTGAGAAGTCATAACCACTTGAGGTAGTTAACTACTAAAGATAATAGATGGCGGCCATGTGATATTGTGAATTAAGTGAAGTTGGAAATCCAAACCATAAAGCGCTGTCCCACGCGGTTTAATTGCTCATTAATAGCTAGTATTAATTTTTGGATTACGAAATACTTGATAACATAAATTCTGAATAGCTTAGCGCAGAAACTAACTTACTTAACAGACAATGCCGTTTGAATAGTAACAATTCACATATTTCTTTGTACTATTTCATGATCACTATAGCCCATGACAGATTCTAAGTAAAATGTTGATTCCAAGATTCATCCCTCTCCCCATATATGTATGGACTCAAGTTGTACTATCAACTTTTGCTTTGTCTTGCTGGGCCCTTATAAAATTTGACTATAAATTTGCCTATGTAACTGCCGGCATATATGTATTTGCCTCTCCTCTTCAAATTCTCTCGGTGTGTTTATAGCTTTGTTTCCTGTGCTATTCATTAATAAGCTGTAGTTGAAGCTTCTCTTTGCCTTCTGATTTGAAATGCCGTTGAGACGGTTATCGAGGTGAACGATTAGCGAAGTAAAGTCAACACATTAAATTTATTCCGCCGGAAATTTAATTATGATCGTAATTATGTTGCGAAATATTGTTAATGTGTATGTATGTATATTGAATCGACAACTAACTCATTGAATAATAATTAATTTGCAACGAATTAATGAATTTATGAAGGGAACATAATTTAAAAGAAGAAGAACTGAAGAATTTCCTTCCATGATATTATGACTTATTCTGTTGACCCTTTCAATTATCCCGAGACGAAATCGCTAATCAGAATACCGGCTCATATGACCTTGTCCCTGCGTTAAAGCAATGATGTATTAACCAGCACAAGCAGTCTATGATCAACTCTGAGTCTTTATTAGTCCCCTGCATAATGAATTCACGCCTAGCCGAGGACGTTCAGTTCAGATCATAAATACTAGGCTCCGCTGTATGGTTCGTATATATACATAATGAAAGTGGGGTAATTTGTTCAGTAGTTAATAACTAACTGTTACCCCTAAACGTGAAATCTCCTAATACAGTGTTATTGTGGTGTGCGCTATTGTTGTCAACAGATATAAGTAGTATGTTTCACCAATGTAAAGTGGAATGTCTGGAGGCAGAAAATTAACAAGATCGAATGAGAGATAATGAAAACTGGAAATGATCGGTATGGAAGGTAAGGAACAACTAAGTAATTCATGAAAAATTTTCTATTTGACTACATATTACTGTGGAATTATCGGCAATTAACTGCACATCAAAGGGTAAGTTATCTAGTTTTGAACTGTTTAATTAGAGATCAGTTGGATAATTGTGATGATTATATGCCAAGATTATTTTTGGAAAATTCTAATATATAAGGATTGTGTAAAACGTAACTCAATAATGAAGAACGATACTTTCTTATATTGGATAATGGTAGGAATCAGAATATTAACCTGATTTATTGACTATTGCTTGTTTATTGGATATGGTTACATGATCAGCTATTAGGGTTTGAATTTTTTTCATCTTTTGATATTGATAAGTTCGATTTAGTATGAAATACGTGCTGTGTGTTATACTACTAATTTCTGTTAAATGTATGATATAGAAATCAACACCATCGCATGCCGGATCAGTGTTTAGAGTTTAAGCGCTCTGGCCTCGAGACTGGTAGGTCCTGGGTTCAAATCTCGCGAGTTGGGATCTTGAATGTGCACTGCTGAGGAGTCCCACAATATGACGAAACGGCTGTCCAGTGCTTCCAGGTTTTCCATGATGGTCCAGCTTCAATTGACCCATGATTTCAGTTATGAAAATACATGATTACTTTATAATTCTGATCAATATTTATGTAGCTCTCAATGAACTTGTAGATTTTTAACCTTATCAATTTTGTTCGGAACATCATTGATAAAAAAATTCCAAATGGTTCCAAATGGTTACAAAATGGATGGGAACGGTGTAACGAACAAGCTAACTTCGAAGTCACACCTCGCGACTAGCACCTTACGTGGATTGCCCCATCGTCGTACCAAGGGACCATGGATGATCTGAAGACTGTACAACACAAAGGGCGTTATTGCAAGAATATATTAGTTAAATAGATACAAGTGAAAGTACAACCACTGCCGCATGGGCCAGTCCATGGCGTATGGTCAACTGATGCGCGTTGATTGTCCTTGACGTTGACGGGGATCGATGATCCGTTCGATATTTAGTGACACAACTTCTGGATGTACTGCGTTCGAGTCACTGAGTGAACCTCGACTATGAGAAGCAAGTATATCCCTCTGACGAGTCCCAAAATTAAACGAAACGCTCATCCTGGATTCCATTGCTAACCAGTATTCATGCTTGTGAATTAAGGCAATACGAAGAGTATGCACATAAACCAATAAGAGACTGACCAGTTGCAGCCCTAACACATTGATGGGAAGATTCAAACAAACAATACTAAGCGAATTTAAACTTCACTCCATCGCACAAGCAAGTGGCTATCAGGACTCAGTGGCCAAGCGAATAACGCGATGGCGTTTGAAGCGAGGGTACTGAGTACGAGTCCCGAAGTGAACATCAACTCTGAGGTGCAGGTAGATCCGGCTGACGAGTCCCAAATAGGACGAACTGGCGCGCGTCCTGGATTCCACTGCTAGCCACTATCCATCTTTGCTTAATAACGAATATGTTTGTTTGTTTTTTTAAATCCAATAAATTTTCACGACAAATACTGACATATGTAGCTGGATTATCGTTGAACATGTCAAATTTCGATGGATAATTTTGACAATAAAACAAACCAAATGACAAATTTCAAATTTTCTCCCGCTTTCCTCCTTTTCGTCATGTACATCTTACATATGAATATTTATTTTGTTTCAATACATTAAATGATGATAAACAAGGACAGAATATATCTTTGTACTTTTCTTTTTGTCAACATACGGATATTTTGCTAACAACAGTGATATGTACATATATCATCAATTATCATCAAACAAAACCACAATGAAAATAGTATTCTCTCAGTTGAAGTAAGAAACAAATAGAAACAAATAATTGAATTGTAAGCAAAGATGGATAGTGCCTAGCAGTGGAATCCAGAACGCGTGCCACTTCGTCTTTTTTGGGAATCTTCAGCTGGATGTACTGCGTCTGAAGTACTGCGTTCGAGTCCCTGAGTGAACATCGACTCTGAGATGCAGGTACATTCATCTGACGAGTCCCGAACTGGACGACGAAACGTGCGTCGTTGATTCCACTGCTAGTCACTATCCATCTTTGTTTACAATGCTTGTGAAATAAGACTATATCGAGGTAATATACATAGTATGCACATATGCCAATAAGAGACTGACCAGTTGCAATCCTAAACATCAATTAGAAGATTCAAACAAGTAATACGAAGTGAATTTAATAAGTTAATTGTTTATAGTTGATAACTTCAGCCAGCTTGTGCTATAGTGCTAAACCATCGAATCATAAAGATGATCGACTTCCTCGTTCCTGACATGAATAAACTCTACTGATAGAAATGTCTCATCAAAATGTTGAAAATTCCTATCAGCGGTAGTCAGCGTTAGTGGAGGTAGTCACCACTAACCACCATCTTGTCTCAACATAGAGCACGCAGTGTCGAGCCACCTAGACTGGTGGCCACATTGCAGCTTGATCGATAGTATTGGATCAGCACTAAGAAGGACTTGACACGCATGACATTGATCACCACCCAGTGATCAATCAATTGTGAAACGATTCATTATATTAAGAAAATACTAACTATCGATTTGAATTATGAATATCATGTATGGAGGTACAAACGAAAAAGGCAAATGTGCTAATTATCCACTAATTATTTAACCGTAAAATTAGTAATCCTTTAAATCATACGATTTCAGCTTATTAATTACGAAAGAAATGTTGTTGGGTAATAGAAATGAACTCTCCTACTATTAGAAGATTGACATAAATGAATCCTATCTAGCGAAAAGTTAGGGAATTTAAATGTTTCGGTGGATTTTGTTTTTTTTTGGGTAAGTTGGTTCATGATTTCGTCAAGGATCATACAGCCATCTCATTTTAGAACATATAATAGCTATTTGAAGATTTTGTATAATTTGATGTCAGTTCGTAACTTGGATTGAAATGATGATCTCCTCGAGTGTTCGTGCCACCTATTTTCTAACTATGTAAAAGTTATAATAAACCTGGAAATGATGGTTATTATTAAAGCCTTACAACCTATCGGGATGGTGACTATTGATGATCTCAAACTGAAACACCACGCTCATTGACGTATTCTACTCATTAACTACCCTTTGAACAAAAATGAAATACTAAAACTTATGAATTTATTTATCTTAATTATGGTGAATGGGACAAAATACATAACATTGAATCAGGCTAGTTTTGTTACTCTTTAAAATGGTGATTGAAAAATATGGATTACTAGACTTCTGTTTTATGCCAGCTTGAGATTCTGCGATAGTTTATTCCTATGATTTCACAACGACCGATTGTTAAGATATTAAGTAGGAAGAATGTCATTGTAAAATCTCAGTGAATGAATTTGAAGTAAACTCAACGTTTCGCTGACAAGACCTTGGACCACATTGCGAGATGAGACGTTGGATATTACAAAAACATTCTTCCTATTTAATGTCTCAATCAACTCAGCATCCAAATAGTATGAAACTATTCGATCTAATTCAGACGAAAGTTCTTATACAATTGCTGAGGTATTCACGATTATGAAAATTTCAATGAAAACGGAATATAAGTTCCGTCAATATCAAAATGATATCACGTTTGTTTACAAAACTTAGTGATTTCAGGCTAGATCTCATATGGATTCATTCATCATTGTACAATTCCTGAAACGTTTATCCATCTTTTGTTGTTGAAACGTTTATTCAAGTAATTACAATGAATAATAAGGTATAATTCTATACAATAGTTATTCATAAGTCAGGATAAGAGTGTTTGTTGACTAGTAGATGAATAATTACAAATTAATTTAATAGTTTAAATCATGAGTCAATTTAAGCTAGACCATCATCGAAAACCCGAGAGCACTAGACGGCCGTTTCGTTCTAATATGGGACTCCTCAGCAGTGTGCATCCACGATCCGGCCTCGCGTGATTCCAACCCAGAACCTACCAGTCTAGCGCGCGAGCGCTTTACCGATAGACCACCGAGCCGGCGGGCATCTAACGGTGTTATTATGTACCTTCATCCAATCCACGAAATTCAGCAACCATCTACCATTGTCTTCAGTGAGTTACTATCTCACAACAGACTCGGTTGAATTTCACTAGTCACTGATTCTTACTAGAACTCTAGGAGTCTCACAATAGGACGAAAGAGCCATTCAATGCTTTCAGGTTTTCCTAGGTGGTCTAGCTTCAACTGACTCATGTGCTCAACTATTAAATTACTAAAATCTCCACAAAACCCTCTTCTAATAAGGTCTTTTCTACTCTAATCAATTTTCTTTTTTCCTATATATGTTATGTCATTATATTTGGTTAACATTTTAATCACTAAGATTATCACGTATCGTATAACTAAAATAAATAAACTATTCTGTTTTTCTAAAATATGAAATTATCATTCATAATATGAACAAACATGGTTTGCTCCATAATAGTTCTAGGGAATAGTATTGATGAATATGAAGCAATGTATAGTATCAGACAAAAGTGATATTATCAGAAGGGGTTTGTTGGAGATCTTAGCAATTAAGTGGATAATGATCTGGCCCTTAAACAGAAATGTTTGGTGTTCGAATACCTGAAGTAAACACAAACTCTGAGATGCCCTTATACCTAACCGATGAATCTCACAGTAGATGAAACGATAGTCTTGGATGATTCTATTATTAACCACTTTATATTTATTCTATATAAACTAGTTTGA
This sequence comes from Schistosoma rodhaini, assembly GCA_944470415.2. Classification (NCBI taxonomy): domain Eukaryota; kingdom Metazoa; phylum Platyhelminthes; class Trematoda; order Strigeidida; family Schistosomatidae; genus Schistosoma; species Schistosoma rodhaini. Next base: position 40,581,779 of record OX104037.1, read on the forward strand.
TAATTTACTAGCTGATATACAATGTTCATTTGTTTCAAACTCCTTCAGGTTTAACATTGTTTTTTTTTACCACAAAACAATATAAATTAGTATAATATAGAAAACTTGTAAAAAAAGAAATTTGATTAGTTATTTTGTTGTAGTATTCTATGTAACAATGTACATTCATAATAAGAAGGGAGGTTTATCGTGGATCGGTTGAAGTTAGACTTTAACAACGTTGGATACCGGCCGGCTCAGTGGTCTATCGGTGAAGTGCTCTGTCACGTGATTGGTAGGTTGCATGTTCGAATCTCGCGAGTGCGGGATCGTGGATGAGCACTGCTGAGGAGTCCCATAATGGGACGAAACGGCCGTTCAGTGGTTCCTGCGTCTGAAGTACTGCGTTCAAGTCCCTGAGTGAACATCAACACTGAGATGCAGGTATATCCATCTGACGAGTCCAAAATAAAACGAAACACTCATCCTGGATTCCATTGCTAGCCAGTATCCATCTTTGCTTATAATGCATGTGAATTAAGGCAATATCGAGGCAATACGCACAGTATGCATATATGCCAATAAGAAACTGCCCAGTTTTTGTCCTAAGCATCATTTGGAAGATTCAATCAAACAAAAAATGTTCTTTTAGTTAGCAAACTCTAAGATACAATCTCATAACTTATAACAAAAACATGACAAAATACTAATTAATCATTTCGACTATTTCATCATTGTAAGCATATGTCAACTGTTGTATTTATCCTGTTCTATGGATGCATATATAAACATTGTACATCAGATAGATAGATAGATAGATAGATGGGTAGATGGATATATGTTACATACATTTAGGGATACATTAGGAAATCTCTTCTTCACTTATGTACTGTTATAGAATCAATTACGTTTGTATTTGTAATTAACAACTTACTATCTAATAGTTGATTATTTATCATTAAACTAATCTGTTACTTATGATTATTTTATGAGTAGTATATCAAGATCATTTACAGTGATAAATGACAAAATTTATATACATATACACATATTATACTACTTATTTATCTCATTAATGTTTTGATTTTAATTGCATATATGTAAAAAAAATTATTCAGTCAATTGTTATTATGATAAAGAAGAAATCAGCTAACAGTTGAAGAAGAAATTAAGGAAAGATGATGGAAGAGGGATAGGACATACTTTGAGGAAATCATCAAGCTGTATCATGAGGTGAGCTGTAACTTAATGTTCTTAAGGTGAAATAAAAAGTACAGTCCATGGTAGAGTTGTTAGGGAATTCTGGTAGACGGTCAATGCTCCACGAGGGGTCACAGGCTTAAGTATTGAAAAGTACAAAACATTCAAATATATATTGTAAGTTGGCTGAAAACTGTACAGTTTATGTAAAAAATCTTCCAGGTTCATATAAAAAGACAGCTGACTTTAAATTTTAGCAATTAGATTATTAAGTATATCATTGTTAGGAAATAAATCGGAACTTTGTGATCAGTCTTGTTGATTGAACGCTACACTTGGATCCTAAGCTATTCTCGTCATCCTCAAGCTAGAAATGCACAGCGACTTGAACATGAGATAAAAGGCGCAAAATATACGAGAAGCAGTTTACTTTAAAGGTTCATTTATGTAAAGAAAATATAGGGTTTTTATGCCATTTTAGAAGTCCTTGGGTTTTCCTGAAAATTTTGGAATGCTACTAAACATAGTGACAGTGTAGTAAGCAGCCAATCAGAAATTCAACACTAGACTTTTTACTTTCGTGATGTTTCTAGCAAAACGTCTAGTCAAGCGCTGACTGGATAAAATACTTCTTAATGTTTCCTGAGCTGGTCATGTCTATTGAGAGAAATTTTCAGGATCGCCCCAACACTATGGTATGTTCAATGTATTGAGTGATTATTGTGATTTACACAAAAATAAATTATTCTACAGTCACTTCGTTATCCTTCAGTTGAAACTTAAAGGGGATCAACGAAGTTGGTCTATGAGTTTCTGCACGAATAAAAAAGATCAAATGATTTATCACCCTTCAGTAATCTTATATGACACCATTGTTTTTCATCAGATATCTCACTATGTTTCCAAGTAGAACATAAAAAGGTTAAAAAAAATATTTTTATTATTTTTAGTAACTACCCAACAATTGTACCTATTTACATAGAACTAATCGAGTCTTGAAATTCATTTCTGTATTTCTTACATTCATTGATGGTGGTCTAACATACGAGTGTAATCGTGGTAGCTAAAAGAAAAAAGATAATTGTAAATAAAATCAAAATGTACACGTGTTAGATAACTCTGATTCAATCGATCAATAGTAGATTTTCAAGTGAAATATTTTCTTTTCCAGAAAGTCTTCAGTACATCAGAAAGCGTTTCGTGGAGATTTCAGTATTTTCATAGTTGAAATCATGAGTTAATTGAAGCAAGACCACCATGGAAAACCTGGAATCACTAGACGGCCGTTTCGTTTTATGATGGGACTCCTCAGTGGCAGTGTGCATCCACAATCCTGCTTCGCGAGATTCGAACCCTGGACCAACTAGTCTCGTATCAGAGTACTTAACCGATTTCAACTATGAAAATACTGAAATCTCCACAAAACCCCTTCTGATAATAATAATCATATGCTCACTAGTGACTGACTTCAAGATATATGTCCTTAAGTTCTAGTGAGAAGCAGTGATCAGTGGAGTTCAACCAGGTATGTTGTAAGATAGTAACTCACTGAAGACAACTGGTGCAAACTTCGTGGATTGGTTGAAGTTAGACATTAACACCGTTGGATGCCCGCCGGCTCAGTGGTCTATCGGTTAAGTGCTCTGGCGCGAGACTGGTAGGTCTTAGGTTGGAATCTCGCGAGTACGAGATAGTGGATGCGCACTGCTGAGGAGTCCCATAATAACACGAAACAGCCGTTCAGTGCTAGCAGGTTATCCATGTTGGTCTAGCTTCAATTGACTCATGATTTCAACTCTTCAGTACATATCAATACATAAATAAGTAGTAGAGTGTTGCACAAATTTCTCTTCATCTGTACAGTTATTGATTAGGAGTTATGGGTGAAATGGTTGTATAATAAGTCAAAGTTATCATTTATTCAATTACTGAAGTTACTAAAGTATCATTTACACGTACTGATGTCATTAAATGAATCAGTTTAATATTAAATTAAAAGGTTCAAAAATATATGTATATAAATGAGTATATACTGTAAATCTGTGATGTTAACCATTGTTAGAGTTTCTTTCATGCTCATTCTAAATTCCATAATAGAAACGCATTCACACTATCAAAATCATGAATTGCAGTTGGCCTCATTTGCATCTTAAAAACATTCTATCTAACTGAATACTAATACAGATAAGGGTAACTTCTGAGAACTACTAATAGACTAATACTATATATAGAAACTTATTATATAACTATTCAGTAATTAGATTATGTATATCTACATTCCTCTTATTATAAGCTTCATTTTGACTGTTAGGATACGATATACTATTCTTAATTTATACTCACTTCACTGATGAACACAGTCTACCACATTCACAGCCACTACTTGGCTAGATCTTTTACAAATGTTATTCAGTATTGCATGGTGTGATGTGGTCCGTTTAGCTTGTATATAAACCAACTGTGTTTGAAATAAATGATTCGTTTAGTGGAAGCTGTTCTGTATTCAACTGCCAGGGCTAGCTAAACAATGGACGAATAAGACGATAGGCTGCTCATACCGGTCGATACGTTATTGGTTTGGTACAGTGCTAAGATTGCGTAAGTGGTACTCTGATCGACGAATAAATCATATGACAATTAAGTTGCCTAAAAGACACAACAGTTTAAATACAGTAAACAATTCTCACAATCAACCATATAATATTACGTTGGATTTCTCTATATAATACGTTTAAATTATAATCATTTAAAAGTACATTATATGAATGATTTTATTAACTTAATGACTCAACATTTTACTTGGTATAAGGATGCAGTCTTTAATCAGTTTATTGTTGGTGAAAAAGTTCAAATATTCAAAGTCCTATTAGACCAAATATAAACAAGAATGTCGGTTGATATTATTTAATAGTGGAACGCAAATTAGATTTCACTATTGTCTAAAATACTCCGAAGTATTTGAGGGCCCCAAATGCCCTGGTACTGTCGAGAGTGAGGAGAGTCCGCTCTCCCTCTCCGAATGCTCTCACATGGCCTCGCGTATATAGCCTCTAACAGGGAAGTCCTACCTGTTGCCCTATCGTGGCGGGAGGGGTTGTTTACGAAATCGGGAGAACGAAAAGCGAATGTCCGACGCTTTAAAACGGGCTGCTGGACAAGGAAAGTCCACCTCGTGGAGTTTGGAAACCCTGATTCCAAACCAATGGTGCACATGGGCTTCAGAATCCTGAAGGAACAAATGGCGTATGTACCAATCGTTGGTCACCGACTAACATGTGACTACATCTAATTACGATGCTCCACTGCCTTATAGATCAGATCTCTAGGTCAAAGGCTCCGAGTGTGTCCCCCTAAGAAAACCACCTGCTTCGGATTGGGCACCCAGGCAATATCAAATAAATAAATACTAAGTTATATTAAATATATTGTATGAAATATTTCTCAAACTCCTTTCAAATTTGATTCATTAGAAATTTTATCTTTTAAAAATTAATGTAAATTAATTTATTTAACAGTCATTCCCCCCCTTCCCCCTTAGTTCCTATATGTTAACATGTTATTTTCATCTTTTTTTATACTTCTTTTTTGTCCTTGTTCTAGCTTTTCTTTTTCTTTTTGAAATTTAATTTTTGCTATTTTTCTTTTTTTCTTTTTTTTGATACGGTTCCATTAATTTAATGGATCGAAAAAAAAATTCAATTCAATTCAATTTAGTTTCCAATTAGGGTATATAAAAAGTATCTCTCTATGAATCTCTATATACTTTATAATTCAATTATTTATTCATTTTTGATTAGATAATTATTTGTTTATTACCATGGTTGTTGTTGTTGTTGTTGTTTTGTTATGATTAAATAATCAGAACCAAAAAAAGGAAACAATTTATTGACTTCTTTTCCACCTCTTTACTTCTTTCTTTTTCATTTATCTTGAAGGGAGATAACAAAACAATACGTGGGAAAAAAGAGATATCATATGGAAGATATATATATTACTTACTGACTTACACCTGGTACTCTCAATGCCGCATAGGGCTGCCGACCAGCATTCTCCAATCCACTCTGTCCTAAGCCTTCCTTTCTAGTTCTATACAATTTTTGTTCATTCTTCTCATGTCTATCTCCAATTCTCGGCGTAATGTGTTCTTTGGTCTTCCTCTTTTTCTTTGACCTTCAGTTATAAGACGGGAATGTGGTCCATGGTTACATATTACCTACATAGAATAATTTATCGTAAACAGGTTTGTTACATACATTCAGACTATTAGTCTTATAATCAGTATTCACCGGATTTCTAAACTTCTCATTAACGACTCCACAAATGTTTTCATTAAACTGAATAAGAAACTCTTAGATGGACGTTAAAGTTTCTTTATATCAGAGTAAATATCTTGAGTCCTCTAAATTTACCCGTAACATGGATCTGATCCAAACAATAAGAAAAGAAGTAAACAATGATATTAGTCTAAATTGGAAGATAAATATACAAAAATAATATAATTCATGTGGAATGAGTGTTATTGAAGTAATGAAACTACGTATTAATACACTTAGCTACGATTTTTTTTAAAAATGATGAATGGAAATCTTGTTGTTTAACATGTCTTATAGTTTTGATTGAGATCATGAATTGATCAATGAGGGATCATCATTGTAAATCTGAAATCACTGAACAGCCGTTTTTTTCCAAAACGAGACTCCTAAACAGTAAGTATCCATTTACTCGAACTTACGTGAATGCTCATTGCTTAGAAGTCTCATGTTTGGACAAAATGGCTGTTCGATGATTCCAGATTTACAATGATAACCCTGCATTGACTGCTTCATGATAGCAATCAAAACTCATCAATCTCCACAACCTTATACTGATAATATCCTACGATTGCTTATGATTATCTAGTAAATTCTCTTTAAGGAATCCTGGACCTTTATATATGAGCTAGTTTGGTATTCAATATGTTTTATTATATTTTATCTGTCATTAATTATACAAAAACACAGATTTTCCGTGAAAAACTCTTATGATAAGTATTCACATACTCCTTCAGCCAACTTCAATCGTTGATTGCACCGTACACTGTATAAATTTAGAACAGAACAATTTATACCTAGTTAAGATATTTTAAATGTAAATCCTAATCTTGCCTATGATAATATATGAGATTAGATATCTATACTTGGGATGAAAGGTTTGTGGATCTTATTAGGTTCAAAGTTAATTAAGAGCATGAATTGACTGCCAAATATCAAAGATCAATGGATAGTCTTTGGATGGAACTCCTCTGAAGTATTCCCCTCATTCATAAATCCACTGCATTCAAGAGTTGATTTGAACAAGTTATCTTAAGATTATTTGATTGGTATCTAGTAGTTTACATTTTCAATTTTAGTTTTCTATACTTCAGGATCATGATTGGTTGATATCAGTGATACCTATCTTACTACAGATATAGTTAAAATCTAGTGATACCAGTTAACTAACAGGAATATCGAGAGTAAATCATCGAGACTGATAGATCCTAAGCTTGAATCTCGCGAGGCTGGATCGTGGATGCGCATTGCTGAGAAGTCCCATAATAAAACGAAACGGTCGTCCAGTGCTTCAAGGTATTTCATGATGATCTAGCTTCAATTGATTCATGATCTCAACTACAAAGTTGTTTAGTCAAAGTTGGTCGCTGATGAAGAATGAATTTCATTGGTTCACACAGACTTATTACTAGAAGATGACAAACATCCATCTTATTTCCATGGAAAGTACAATGTTGTAACATGTTAGAAGGATAATCTTAACTCAGACTTTTTCATTTTTCATAAAACTAGTTTTCGTTGAATATATAAGCTAATTGGAGAATAAATTCACTTGGTGTTGTTTACTTGTATCTTCCGATTGTTATTTATAACTGCGATTGAACAGTCTTTTATTGAAATATGTAAATACTCTGCGTTATACCGCGATATAGCCTTAATTCACAAGTATTATAAGCGAAGGTGGATAGTGGCTAGTAGTGGAATCCAAGATGTGTGTTTCGTCTTATTTGGGACTCTTCAGCTAAATGTACCTGCATATCAGTGTTGATGTTCACTCTGGGACTCGAAATCAGTACCGTTCGCCTCAAATGCTATCACGTTATCCAGTTAGCTACTGAGTCCTGTAAAATGAAGATATAACTTTTCTGGATAGTGTAATAAGAAGATAATGTTTATCAGAATTAAGTGGATATATTAACGAATTACATGTCGAACAACCTGATCACACAATATATACTTGGTAAGAACATTTATATTTAAAAAATTGGAAGGTTAACGAGACTAAAAATGGAGGGTAAGAAGAGACAAGGATAATAAAGAAAATGAAGTAGAAACAATTTGAAACCTTATCACTCTTGATAATAAGCTAATATTACCAGGATAGATTGAAGATGAGAACAAACTGTTGTTCAATATACAAAGGGGGGTTTGAATTTTCGCATAGCTAAGGCTTCAACACACCTTGACATATGCTTTTTAACACTTTTTTTATAACACTGTAAAAGTCGTGTTATGATCAATCTCATGATCAGTTTCAACTAATCTATAATAAAAAGTCATATACTTCTCTTTTATAAGTATCTTTTTTTATATAATACGGGACAATATGGGACAAAACAACCTGTCACTGACATTACTGACAACTACTTCAATAATACTCGTTCCACATGAATTATGTTATTTTTGTATATTTATCTTACACGTTAAGCTAATATCATTGTTTAATTCTTTTCTTATTGTATGGATCAGATCCACGTTGTCTGCATCAATTATTTATATTATATATAAGGCACTATCAGAACAAACCAGATTTCAGTGTAGGAACAAATCAGGAAGAAGCGCTAGAAGTGGATAGGTCACACATTGAAGAAACCGCCCAACTGCGTCACAAAACAAGCACTCACATGGAATCCTGAAGGCCAAGGGAAAAGAGGAAGACCAAAGAACACATTACTCCGAGAAATACAGACAGACATGAAAAGAATGAACAAAAGTTGGATAGAACTAGAAAGGAAGGGTGAGGACAGAGTGGGTTGTATAATGCTGGTTGGCGGCCTATGCTTCATTCGGAGTAACAGGCGTAAGTAAGTGAAAAAAGTAAGTAATATTGGGCTATTTTGATTCAACTGAGAAGCTTAATAATGAAAAAACATCAATTGTCATTTTACGATTCAATAGGAATCAAGATTACTTACCGAGAAAAAACGTAGTTAATCAGGGATATATAAATACAAAGTGTTCGGACTTCATGGTCATCCTATTTTCATGTAAGATACGTAAAAGAAGTCAACAAATCCCTCAGGTCGTCTTAGCTTTCAAAATAATTGGAAGTTGCTTATCATCAAGTGGAATTTTTTAATTCTTAATGGACAGATATTACTCTCGGAATCCGAGACTGTCTATTCCAGTCTCACATAATATCAGGTGCTATTAGAATAGCTAGGTGAGAATTTTTCTGATCGTCATACTAGGTGCAATGAGTTCGAATTCCAAGAAGTACAGATACACTATAGTGACTAATAGATATAAACTAGGTAATCAGTCAGTCAATAACAACGTAGAATGTGGATTAAAGTAGTAATGACATTAACAGGTAAAGAAGAATAAATACAGAAACAGTAATTCGAGAAAGTAGAATGAATTCGTGGTATAAAAAAGTACATTTGTACAACACTATAAAATTCGTGTTATGATCAATTTACTTAGTATTGTTTGTTTGGATCTTCCCATTGATGTTTTTAGGGCTGCAACTGGTCAGTCTCTAATTGGCATATGTGCATACTGTGCGTATTGCCTCGATATAGCCTAAATTCAATACGTCATCCTATTGCACAAGCAATTGGCTATCAGGACTCATTGGCCGAGTGGATAACGCGATGGCGTTTGAAGCAAAAGGTACTGCGTTCGAGTCCTAGAGTGAACATCAACTTTGAGATGCAGGTAGATCCAGCTGACGAGTCCCAAATAGGACGAAGTGGTGCGCGTCCTGGATTCCACTGCTAGCCACTATCCATCTTTGCCTAATCTTATGATCAGTTTCAACGAATACATAACCGAAAGTTATATACTTCTCTTTTTTTATATCATACGGGACAATATGAAAATAAGTTACACTAGTGTTTCCAGTTTTTTTATTCATAACAAAAATCTGTCACTGACGCTACTAAAATCCACATCACTGTCAACTCTTACAACTTACTATAAAGACGACTATTCAAAAGATTAAAAAGATGATAGAAAATGAATAAAATTGGTTTTCATTTTTGTAGTAGGGAATTGGAATTTTTTTGAAAACAAATTTGATTGTCTAGTTAAACGATGAAACAGAATATGAATTTAAAACTGTTCCTCTATTTGATAAGTTTAGATAATACAATGAGAAGTTTATCAGAATGAATATGATATATTTAAGTTACTAACTTACACCTGTTACCCCTCGTGGAGGAGCAAAGGCCGCCGATCAGCATTCTCCATCCAACCCTGTCCTGAGCAAACCTTTCCAGTTCTTTCCAGTTAACATTCATCCTTTTCATATCTGCTTCTATTTCCCGGCGTAATGTGTTCATATATTTAAGTAGTATATTATAAATAATCTAATAATAAATTAACTTGTTATGATATTTATTTATGAAAATATACAGAATGAACTAAATAGATTGAAAGATAAGCAGAAATAAAGATATAAAAGGAAGGTCTTAAATGGAACATAGGTTACTAGATAATGAATCAAAGTGAGAACATATTGTTTTTAGACATATAAAGTGAGTTTAAATATTCTTCGATTAGCAAAGATGAATAGTGACTAGCAGTGGAATCCAGTTGGATGCGCGTTTCTTCCTATTTGGGACTCGTCAGTTGAATGTACCTGCATCTCAGAGTTGATGTTCACTCTTGGAATCGAACCCAGTACCGTTCGCCTAGAACGCCATCGCTCTATCTACTTAGCTACTTAGTCCTGATAGCTACCTGCTTGTTCAATGTCGTGAAGTTTAAATGCACATATTTCAATAAGAGACTGTTCTATAACAGTCCTAAAAATCAATGAGGAGATCCAAATAATCAATACGGGGTGCATTTATATTTCCATTTGTTTGTATTCTTAAACTATATCCATAGACATTAGCGCAAATATTTACAGATAAATGTACAAAATTAGATTTCCTTCATAAATTAATTTGGATTATCGTTTGAAAAATAAACTACTCACTATGTAATTGATGATTTGAACGTTTTTTTAGCTTATTTTATTTTACTACTTAAATCAAGTATTTGTACATATCCAAGTTAAGAATGATAATAGTAATAAAACGCTTGTATAGATATGTTTTAAACAATAATATTTATCGGTAAAATGATAGTGTACTCAAATACTGTTTAACTAGAAATTTACCTTATTATGTCATTTGTTTTAGTGAGTGCTATATTTAGAACGGTAAATAAATCCTCAAAATCAATAGTTCTGTAAGTCTTCGACATTTGATGTTGGCCACGTTATGTTTAGTGGACTCAATTCGCATTATCACTGTCCACGATCCGACACCACTGATAATACATGTTACACTTGTGACATAGCTGAATTTTTCTTATGACTGCTACGTTTCTATTTACCTTCATTCTTCTAGCCTTCATTTTTTCGAACTTCAATTTGACTATTCCATTTAGTTCCTTCCGTGTTCATTTCTGTCTACTTTTCTGTCATTGTGAGTTATCGCTGTTACCTTTATCGTGAATTCGTTTCTTCGTTTTTCACTAATTTTTCTACCATATATATATAATAAACCTTTTACAGTACAGTGCAATAATGTAAAAAATGCTCCGAAAATACTCTTTTGGTTCTGCTGTAGAGATTAACAAACGTATTACAGTTTTGTAGAAATCACGAACCTATCTAAGTTAGAAAACCAATGAAAACATGCAAACAGCGGATAGCTGGTTTTTTCTAATATGGAAGTTGACAATAGTGGGAATTTTCGTCCCCACCACGGGTGGAATAGCAGATGTTCAGTCTGTGATATGATAGGATAAAAAGGCAGAATTACGATTTTACCGCGTTGTGATTTTTTACAGTACCACTTAATGTGAAGTATCTTCAGCAATATATGCAGTATGCTAATTTATTGTTGTTTCATTTGCCTGACGTTTTAGTAATTAATAATCAAAAGAGTCCATAAGCAAGTATATATTTGGGTGTAATTCCAGCTAGGATCATTGTGCTTTAGAGCTAACAAATCTTTATTTTTACTAGTTCTTTGTGTTCTTACTTCGAGTCGTGGGATTAATAGTGTTTTTTTGTTTTCAAGTGCAAACATTAAGTAACTCGGATAGGATAGCCTCGCAGTGGACTCTTAACCGTATTACTCCTTAACCTCCGTCCACTGGTTTGCATATCTAACTCCTACCAGTTTAAGATATTGTGTGACATTTTTACATTGTCTTCATCGGCTATCTGCCTTATACGCGAGAGGGTTGAACTCCAGCGGTTGCGGCTTCTCACCAGAAAACCGGAAATTGTCAGTATGAGAATGTAGAAACTGTTGAGTTTTATTGAAATCACATATATATTTCAGTTGGATAACCAATAAAAACCTGTTTAATAAGAAAAGATATCAAGTCAAGTTGAATGATTCAGTAATTAGATTTGCTCCATAAAGTATTGTTCGGGCATATTTTGCTTTTTGTACTTATATTTTCTTTGACAGTATCTCTTCTATACATTCAGTATTCATTTTAACGTTTACGAATATCAGTAAACAATTATATTTTGCTAATAACCTTAAATATGTATGCTTAATTGTTACAAAGATGTATTACCTTTAAATAGTCATTACAGCAAATCAATGATAAGGGTAGTCTGCTTGGACATCTAGTTTACCTGTTACTGACATCTAGATATTTCAACAACTGGTTGCTGGTAATATGAAGCGAAAAGAGTGTACATGATTTAGATGTCGATTGACTTGACTGTTGACTTCTAACTGGCGATCACTCAATATCTCTCTTCAGTATCGACCAAGCAGTAAGAAACGGAAACTTGTTGAAATACTTTATGTTGAGAATTCTATATTCTGCCAAAAATATAATATCGAATAAAGCTATTAATAATAAATTATGACTAGTAATTAGGAAATCTGACAAGAATTTATTGTGAAAAACATTGTGCGTTTACAATAATGTTCTAATAGAATGGAATTTTTTAAATAAGACAATAAGGTACTGGTCTAAATCTCTTGAAAGTTTAGGGGTGTATAACTATGAAGTGTCCAATATAGAAAGACGTAGAAGTTCATCCATCCTCAGTTTTCAATGGTAACTTTGTGGTATGGTCTACTTATATCCACATAAGTAGTATATGGTGATGGTCAGATATACAATGCATTTTGGCAGAAGATCGTTAAGGAAAGAATAGGAATGAAGCTCGAAATCGGTATGAAAATGCATGAACAATGAAATCAGAGAAGACAGACTGATAAGATGGTGGTTAGAAGTGGTCAACAGGAAACCCTGGACCCCGGTTTCGTGCTACTTGGCACTCGTCAGCAAGGTGTACCTGTAATCTTGAGGGAACTGGTGCTCCCTGACGGATTCAATCCCGTATCACTCAGCTTCACAGTCAGAGACGTTAACAGAGACGTCAACATAGTGCATGCAGTGTCGAGCCACCTAGACTAGTAGCCACATTGCAACTTGATCGGTAGCATTCGATCAGCACTAAGAAGGACTTGACACGCGTGACATTGATCATCACCCAGTGATCAATCAAATATGAAGACTGACTGATATTTGCAGAAGGATCAGTTAAGATTGAGACAATTTAATGTGATTTTGCAAATTAACTGTTTACTGTATTTACAGCATTTAGTGAGATAGTCTGTAATGTTGTGCTTAAATACATTCGCTTGTCTCCACTCGTGTTCTTGTTCACTACAACTTAACTAAGATCAATTCCTGACAAACACAACCTAAAAATTAGGATAATATCTCCATGGCCCGACAAGCGAAGTTTCATTAATTTAAGAATATTCAGCTGACGAGTCCTAAACAGTATGAAACTTGCATCCAGGATTCAATCTATTCTTACTTACTTACGCCTATGACTGTCAATGGAGCATAGGCCGCCGACCATCATTCTCCATCTATTCTATATATCACATAATATTGTAAATCAATCAAGATCATAGCATATTCCTCATTACAATATTACTCATCATACCACTATCTAAAAAATATATCCCTTTTTGATTGACGAAAACAATCCAATTAAGTTTGTCTTTTTTAATTATTCATACTTTTTTTGGACATCAAAAATAACAGTAGCAATCAGTCGAGCATAAAATAAAACAATAACACATCCTAGTTATGAAGGGGGTTTATCCACTGAGAAACTAGTAAACAAGCGCACTCCCCTCCCCCCCTCTTCATATGAATTTTTATATATCGGTATACCTTATTTATTTACGATTTCACAAATGACTCTATGCCAACTTTCATCCAATACACATAATCAATTTTATTTATTTATTTTATTTTAATAAACATTTTAAAAGGTACACAATTCAAAATCATAGTAACAATGATAAATAGTTACCAAGATAAAAAAAAATAATTCTGTCAAATTTCATAGTAACAACCCGTTGGAAAAAATTTTAAAAAAATATCAAAATGAAAAAAAATAAATTGATGACAAGTTTTCTTTTATTTTTTTATTTTTTTTTAAATTAAAAAACATCATCTGTGGAATAGTAGTAACGTATGTTAACTAGTTTATGTTTACTAACTTTATTTGCTTACTTTCAAGTGACATTTTTTTCTGTGAGATGAACATACAGAAGAAAAAAAGGGGAGGGAATAGATAAACAAATAAAATTTCAAGTATGAAAAAATAAATAGTTTGACTTCTCATTCTTTTCTTTGTTGTTGTTGTTTTTCTTTTTTTGTTTTTCAAATTTGTCTTGTATCATCATGAATGAATAGTCTTATTGATGTTCGAGGTGTTGGCGTTTGTTGTTATTGTTTTCGTTGTTGTTACTGTTATCCTCTGTTAGTCCATACAAAAATTTCAAAGAGTAAATAAGACATTAACCTACCAAGTGATGTAGAACAACTTCGCGTTCGGTGAAAAGAATAAATTGAGTTTAAAAAAAATATACATATAGATAAATTATAAACTTCATTTCATATTATTAAATTTTTTCTATCATGTACATTGTATATATGTAGTGGTATTGGTTCTAACCATACAATCTTCACAGTTGAACATGAGTTAACTGAGAAAATGGATATTCAACATTTAACATATAGATTTTATATAGTTGAGATCATGAGTCAGATGAAGCTATACCATCATGGAAAACCTGGAAGCACTGGACAGTCGCTTCGTCCTATTGTGGGACTTCTCAACTGTGCGCATCCGCGATCCCACCTCTCGAGATTCGTACCCAGGACCTACCGGTCTCGTGCCAGAGCAGTTAACCGGTAGACCACTGAGCTGGCATCCAACAGTGTTAATGTCTAACCTCAACTAATCCACGAGATTGCTCGACCATTTTTCATTGTACTGAGGTAGATACCTGTCTCTACTTGACATGAATTAGCTCTAGTGGTCACGACTTCTCACTAGAACTCCAGGAATTACCTTATGGAGCCAGTCACTAGTGAGCGTATGATCATTATTATATAAAATATAGAGAAGGCAAACAATAATGAATAAAGAGATAATCAATCAGTCGAATGACGTGGTTGAGCCTCATAGACGTGGTCGTTCTGTATAATCTGTTTTTACTCATATTAAATACCATATTCCATCTATAGCCTAAATAAGTTTTATACAAACGCAAAGGGTTATATATCGCGTATTATTACGATATGGTGAGTCAGAATAGACAATCCTGTGAATCTTCATCTACAACCTTTGCCCTCTCACATTCTCTTGAATTGTGTTTTATTCTATTATTATTTATGTGTTGTCCGGTAGAAGAATTCAATTGAGATTAGTGTTGGCAGTTATACAGTAGTGCTTATAGAACATGAACTTATAAAAGTAGCAAAATAAAAAAGCCCAGTTTCTTTTACTAACCAATGAAATGTCAGTCTGAAAACAACTTGTTGACGAACATATCATCAAGTAAATGTAAAAGGATCTTAAGAAATGTCGAACGTAGAAAAATGTTTCAGTTTATAAAAGATATTATGCTCGATAAGTAAACTGATAATCGTGGGTTTGATTTCTTCTAATAAATTGTTATGTGACTCTTAAAAAATCTCATTCTAAGTCAAAAACGAATGACCACTGCTCCTTAGTTTTCTTACTAACTATCTAACGTGTATCAACCGGTGATGAGATCTACCTTTAAACGACGTTTAAATTAACTTTACTTCAGTCGTAGGCCTGTTTATACATGATTTATTCTTCGTATCCCGGTACTGTTGTCTGAAGTATGTTGATTCTGATGTCACAAAAAAGAGTATCACAAGCACAATTTAGGAATATTATTGAAACGTCATTAAACCAATGGTTCAAGATTCAGTGGTCTATGCTTTCAACTTCATCCATGTTACAGCAGTTTCTGAATCCAATTTTGTCGATGGATTCTCATCTGAAACTTGTATGGCACGGCAGATTTTGGCTTTGCAACTAGACTTCAGGAAATTTCACACAAAACTATATGCGAATTAGGGTTTCCCTCCAAAATATTACAGTTCCACTTTTTCTGAACTGAAATAGAAAGAATATTATAGTGAATGATTGTTTTTGATAACTTAATAATCAATGGCTTCATAGGTGTAGTCTCATAATTAATGTGTCACAATGGCCAAAATAAGGCATACTAGTTAACTAGACTATGTTTTAGAGACACAAAGGACAATAAAAAATAGGAAAAGAATAGATCTAACCAAAGGACTAGGCTACCAGATATTTAAGTTTAGTGTCTCAGAAGACTGTGATCAGTACGTTTTTAAATTTTCCTATGTTCACCGAGATACTACTCAACTAGGAGTTTCATCAGTAGGTTATATGTTTTGTTACTGCCTTGGATATGTGGATCACTTAAGGAATGATATACCATCCAAGAACCTAATTCCCCAGACACAAGATTTGACACCCTCAACAAAAGTCAAACTCGAGAGATTGAACATTACACTTTTTGATTACTATTTCCGATTTAAAGGCCACAATTAACACGTAATGAAGAAATAAGATAATAAACATCGTGAAGTCACTCAAAAACTAACGAGAAATGGAGACAAACATGAAAAGAATGAACAAAAACTGGACAGAACTAGAAAGGAATGCCCAGGATAGAGTGGGTTGAATAATGCTAGTATGCTAGTATGGGAGTTACAGGTGTAAGTAAGTAAGTAAGTAAGTAAGGATTTCAAATCAAACATACTCACTATCAGTATTAGTAATTAAAAACATCAGTTACAAACTCACCGAATTCCTACCACTTTGAACAGGACGAGTGCATCGTTAACACAAAAAATCTCACAAAACAACATGATTTCCACTCCATCACATCTCCAGTCTCTGTTTGAGGAACGATTCTTCGAGTCAGTATAGCTCGACTGGTTCATCACGATAGGCAAGCCCGACCACCACGTCAAGGTAGCAGCAACAGTCTGGAAATTACTCCTACTACTACTTATTAACTCTATATACTTTTGTGATTGTTAACTATTTTCTCAAACTCTAAAATTACATTTTATTATTGAATTATTAACAATGAAACAATTAAATTCCACTTAGTATTGTTTAATTGAATCTTCTCAATTATGTTAAGGACTGCAAGTGGTCAGTCTCTTATTGACATATGTGTATACTGTATGTATTGCCTCGATATAGCCTAAATTTACAAGCATGGTAAGCAAAAGTTAAGCGAAAGTTACTGGGTTCGAGTGTCAGAGTGAACGTCAACTCTAAGATACAGGTAAATCCAGCTGACCAGTCCCAAATAGGACGAAGTGGCGCGCGTCAAACTGAATTCCACTGCTAGCCACCATCCATCTTTGCTTACAATGAAACAATTGTTTTCAACAAATTCAATATTATAAAACTAATAAAAAACAAAATCACATGTATTTACTGCCCAATATGAAATTTAAAAAGAGGGATATTTGTATGTGACATTATCACATTTCCACAGTAACCAACATAGCAATAACGACGACAACAACAACAACAGAAAATGGAAAATTTCATGAAATCCCCTGAACAAAACTCCTTTTCTTATTTAGGCAAAATGTCATTTCATATTAATTATATATTCTATGTGTCTACACGGGAGATCTTTGTTCTGCATGTTTGTTTGTTTGTTTGTTTCCCTTCATACTTACAAAAGTATATTAGTATTAAATAATAAATCATCATTTTTTTAAATTCATTTATTTATTCTTTATAAATATTGAACGATTGTCGATACCAGCATAGATACAAATTGGATTCGGACTAAGTAACGAACTAACTAACTAACTATTCAACAATGACATTGGGCAAAATAGGATAACTTACATAGATATATATACATAGATATATCCTTTACCTAGACAACAGACATTCCCTATTCGATTAATTTATGATAAGCGGAAATTGAAGTAACGAAATCCTTTTTTCGGTTTTACTTTTTCATTTTTCTTTATTTCTTCACCTTTCTTTTGCCTATACTACTATCATTATACTACTCGTTTAATAAAGTTGTATAAGAATAAATGATGGGGAAAAATAATTACGATTTATGCATAGTTGCCAGGAGGGAAGTGTATTCACATATTGTATGTACAACTATATGTAATTCCGTTTACCATCAATGGGTACATATGTGTATGTGTGTGTGAATGTAATTTCAATTTTGATTCTCTTCATTATAAAGATGAGAAATTGTCAAAGAATAAAAAGTGATAATTTTTGTTAGAATATTCTCCTTATTCCGAATTTGCATAAAGTATTGAATGATTAACTAACGGGAATGTATAATCAAACAGAATGCATAATCAACATTCATCGTATTAAATAATCGGTAAATGATATTTGAAGAAGATTACTACCTGATGAATGTGGTGAGATTATAATTTATGCACGAGTCAATCGGAAACTTTCGAGGGATTTCAAGGTCACGACGTTAATTTCAGTACCTCATGCTCATGTAAGACCGGTTCACAGAGGATTTTAGAGATGAATTGACAGTTAAGGGGCTATAATAAGTGAGACTACTAAGAAGATTCTTTATTTGTAAATACAGTAATCAAATGACTTGTAGACTTTGTTCAGACTACTGTGATGTTGTCCTTCGATGGAATATATGTTGAAGGAAGACGTTTGCTAGAATAGGAACGTTTTTCGCTCGATCCAGATTGAAACTAAGGCATATTATAATGATTGACGCGAACTATATAATAAAAGAACCAGTGACATTGGCTGCAATAATTGCAGATGTTGCTGAAGCTTCGGCTGTTCAGAGTTATGAGTATTATAGGGACACATTCATAATAAAAATGATAAACTTACACAACCAGAAAGCACACAAACAATATTGAAGCTATGTGGTCGAAGCTGAGAGAGTTTTTGTGACATTATCATGGCTCCAGAGACCAACTATTATGGAACCATATGGATGAGTTACTCTACCTTATGCATTACGATTCCGAAACCTTTGAACCTTTTTTTAACCTTGACAAGTTTTTGGACCATACAGAAGAAGTGTATCCACATTAATTATTTAGTTTTGTATGATAAATTTTTACTCTATGCTCACTGTTTACTGATCGGGTAACATTTCTCAAGGTCACTGAAGATTCGTTCAAAGATCGTCCACAAATTATGGTTTCGCTACGAATGTTTGTGTACTTTACAGTGTCATGAGTAGATTACGTATAATCGGTCTAGATATTAGTTGACAATCTAAACCATGGGATGTATATACAGAGCTCCTGATAGTTTGTATAATGTAAATGATCTTATTATCAATGCATTTATGCAAACGTCTGCTCTAAACTACAATACTATCTACTACTACTACTACAACTACTACTACTACTACTACAATACCATCTTCTTGAGATGGTGGAGAAGATTCGTAGCTCAGGCTGGTGATTTTGATGTAGGTTTGTTCTCTGAGCTGGATGGTTTGGTCGTGTAGCTTTCATCGTAATTCTGAACGACATCATCAGCACATCTTCAAATTTTTAATAAAAAAGTAATATCAACACATACTGATCTCTTATCGGTAATTACGATTTTATGTATCTAGTCCAAACTTTACTGAATAGATTGAAATTCATTCACCAAGCGAAATAATATGAAACAATAACGCACTGCATCTGATGTAAATTTTGATTATTGGAGACGATTGATTGTATAACTGGTTTAGATATTAGTTGATGCTTATCAATAAATTGTGAATGCAATCTATACATAATCAAGAATTCAACTAGGATTTCGAATACCATCAACGAGCTCTAAAGATAAGGAATCGTGATATCTATAGTATTGATTGCAACTTCAAGGTATTTTTGTGACTTTTTGTATTGAACTCCAGTAAGATCGTTTCCGATTGTCGTTATCGAGTTATACGTATCATTTATCCTTGTATATAATTATCGATTTAACTCACGTTAATGAATAACAGAATTAAATAAGTCAAATATGAGAATAAACTTTTAATACATATATTTGATCCAATCATTCATCTGAACAAACAATCAGGAAGACGAAGCGAAAGAAGCAAGAAGGACATAGTAAAGAGAAAAGGAATGGAATAGGTATGTTACTTACTTACGCCTGTTACTTTCAATGGAGCACAGGCCGCCGACCAGCAAAAAGACATGTTAGCCAACTCTAATTAAGCGTTACTCAATAGTTATAGTCGAATCGAATCGAGGCTCAGCGATGAGAAACGAATAATTAACAAAGTCAAAATGTGACTTAAAAAAAGAGAATAAATTGACTTGTTTGGAAACTAGAATAAGCTATATGAACTCAGTATAGGGTCAATCACTACAATATATTGATCACTGAAGTAATCAAATTTGTTATTCCTAATGATTCTACACTTTGTAGAATAAGTACAATATATAATTCAAATGAAAGTTCTATGTTGTCAGAATAGGGGGTAGTTTTCAATTGGAAGCAACGTAAAAATTAAAAATAGATTCATTATCTCCATGGTGAATGTTACATACAAAACATTTAAGTGAATAATATTGTTTTTGACTAGATTATTTGTATACCTGTTTGCCTACTCCAATGGATATAGAGAATATTTGGTAAACTAGCGGATAACTTAGCAAACGAATGAGTAAGTATTTCTCTGTGTGATTTAGAAAGTGACAGACAATGGCAATATGCAGTTTTAACTTAGAACACCTTATTACCAATGGTTTCATTTCAATTGATTCATCATATGCCTCTATCATTTCTCAATGGGATTTGATCCTGTCTCTTAGATGTAATAGAACCTATAAGGATCCGAGTCTATAACTGTAGTTTATGTATTTAGAAAACATTGTTAATACTCCTGTTCAAAAGAACGATGAAAGCTCCATGACCATAATATCCGTAGCAGAATGGTGTCATCCATGAACATCTTATTAAGTTCAATAAAACTTGCAATTCACACAATGTTCTTGTTCATTGCTACAAGTCCATGCCGTCTTATTATATGATAATATCTGGCGTTGAATTTGTATAGTTTATTCTACGATCGATACTGCATAAACAAATCATCAGGATTTAAATGATGTGCAACAAATGTCACTGTAAAATTACGTTTGTAGTTGGCTTCATGTGTTTGTGTTTGTAAATGACAGAGAAGTTAGCTGGTGAGGCTTCAATCGAAGTGTCCGTATCACCTCATTGCGAATAGACGCATTATTTGATTATACCTCATTCACAATTTCTTCCAACTGATAGAGCTTGCCATCAGTCACAAATGAACCTTCTTGATGAATTGAACAGGGAACTGAAACAGGTAAGTTTGTGAAATTCATTTTTGAGAGCTTTAGCTTTACTGTTTACACTTTGACTATCCGAGTGGACGACAAGTGATTCGATACATGTCCACATGTCTGTCATCATGATGTTTCCATCTTACTATGTGTTGTTTATGGACATTAGTTCCTGTCAACTATGATGGTTTTGTGGTGGTTGTCAGTGATTTATTGGATTTCGCAATGTTATAGTCGATATGACTGAACTTTCAGTGAAATGTAACTCTCATGTTGTCATTGAAAGCGATGTTGATCTTTCGTCTGTTTCAGAGAATCTCGAATACAATTTATTGCGTATGACAACGATGTACCTTTGTGTAAGTATGGCTCGTTGGTAAACTCTAGGAAGCCTCAAGAAGCCCAGAAAAAGCCGAGTACATTCCATTCAATCACTGCTAGGGGGATATTCAAAATCAGAAAGACTTCTAACTACACCGTATTTTAACAAAATTATCAATATTCAGAATCATGAACAGAACGAAAACGATGACGTGTTTGGGTGAATTGGTGGGCATGATTCTGATAGCATCTGTGAATGAAGTGTCAATTGTACATGAAACCTGAAGTGAAATATTAGATGCATAATTATTTGAATGGCGATGACCAAAATTGATTCAATGCACCGCACCATGTTATTAAATCCATAAACTATGTCCAAAATACTAATACTCTCTTTATAGTCGATATATTCATTCAAGCGTACTATTTCATCTCAACAAACGTTTTTCAATAATGTTCGGTTATAGTATTCGTAAATTCTTTCTCACAAGAGTTCAGAACTAGAGTTCAAAAAACAGAAAGTCAAAGTGCACGTAGGACAATATTTATTATTGGACATATGAAAACTAGTTGCCTTATACTGTCTTTGCTAATTTGTTTTATGTGAAACGAACCTTCACAACGATGTAATAAACAGGAAGAGTGTTCATCAATTAAACTCTCAGTATTACTGAGTATTATATCTAGAGCTTTGATTCTTGCTATGCCGCGTACTACTGGACTACTTGAACGATCGAACTCGCAACCGCGCAAGAGAGAAGACAGAAGACTAGTAAGTATGAATTTAAGTATGAATTAAGTATGAATCCAGCAATGGAAAAGGAAGTTTGAAATGTTTATGTTGTGAATGTGTTTCCCTATTGTGGTGGTTCGGATATAACTAGGAGGTGTTTAGTGTTTCAGAGGCACAAGTTGTGACGTACATGAACAAAGTTAGATGAGAGAACGAGAGGAATGATTATTCAATAACACAGTAAATGCAGATGCTCCACTTGTATTCAATACTGAAAGCGAAATACAACGATGAACAATAGCACAAGTAACAGATCAAGGCAGTCTGCCAACCGAAACTGCAGTCAGATGGATCAACGTTATTAACACGTAGTGCTATCGGTTAAGGAATCGGAAACCAAGTGCACACAAATATAAAAGTGGTTATGTTTTAATTAAGATTATGAATGGTAAGATAAGTGGAGAGGCTTACGAGGGTTGAAAGAAAGTTATTACAGTTATGAAGGCAGAAAATTCAATTAGTTCGTTTGAAGATTTTATGAAATCACACAACAGATTAAAATGGGATACATCATTAGTTCGGAAATTGCTAGAAATATTACTGTGGAAACATATCAAACACATAAAGTGTGGATAACATTCATCTTGCTCAATCGTGCTAACGTCCCATCTCCGTCCACAGCACCACGATTCTTGTGGCTCTGATCGTGGTTCATGTTGTTTCTATTCTTGACAGATTGTGATTGAATTTCACAGTCAGTAGGAATGTCCAACAAAGTGCAACCGATGTTTGTTTTGGTGATTGTTGTTAATACAGTTGTATTTATTATTATTTTCGAACGGCTGTCTTTGTCCCAGTGAACAAAACCTAACTGTTAATCTATATCACCTAGTCATAAGTTGTACATAATATGGTCTTGTGTAACATACATGAAAATTTTTTGAAAGGGTTTATCCACCATTTTAATTTTCTATGTTCATTTAGGAATAACGTGGACGTATTTATGTGGAGTTCAGAATTGATGAGACTTCGTTACAAACTGTTCCCTGTAAACGTACAAGATGAATCTCTTTACTGTACAGGTACTTCATGGTTCTGATAGATATTTTCATTGGTAACGCGCTAAACTCCCGATTGTGACTGTGAAAATTTTGAAAACATTATCATCAGGCGGACAACTGTGAATATTGTTAGGAGTGGACAACCGTGTCGTCACTCTTAAAGAAACTTGATGTATCACTTCACTCTGAAGGTTCGGACATGATTGTATTCAAAACAATCATTTGTACTCGTGGGACCTGAAGTGATGTTATTCGTGAATTCGCACATATCTGAAATCCCATGTCTAGACGAACCAATTTTCATTCCTCTCGAAGTTTTCGATGGTTGTCTAACTAAACATTATCTGTGTTGTGAATTATGAAATTCTACAATCAGCACCAGTCTAAATGCTGATGTAAATATCAATGAAAGTTAAGTCATTCGAAACAAATATTTGTCTTGCCTTCATTTGCTCTCACTCTCACATGTAGTCTGGCGTTGTGATTTTGAATTGCACAGAGACTGAAAGATCACAACAATCTATAACAGTAAGCATAGTGTGTTTAGAAAATATCTACTTGACATTTAAGGAACTGTTTCAAATATACACGTTAAGGTCATTCCTATAGAGATGGAAGACAAACTAGTGAAAAATTAGTAAGTTCGTTTCTTGCTTTCTTTCAATTATGCTCTTGTAAGGAGCCGGTTTTACATTGAACGTATTTGAACAAGTGCACCATGGCTCTCATTTCGAATATCTTTGATTGCGTTTACATGTAACAGTTACGGTTGGTCTTCAATGAGAAAGAAAGGCAATTAGCGTGGGATCAGTCTGCATGATTTTTTTTTCTGACGCACAACTACCGTCGATAAAATGTGATAACTTGGATCAATCAATTGACTTGTTTGATAATTATTAAGACATAAATTAATGTGTACGCTCATGCTGACTAAAAACTAAAAAATGACTGATTTCCGTCTGCTTACATACTTAGTATTTTATTACACAACGGTTTTCATTTTAGTGCTCACAATAAGTGTAGTCTGAGAAAAGTGTTTCGCAAATCCCTGATGATTTATCGAGATCCTCTACAGTACCATTAGATCTTCTAACGAAATGTGTACAACTGATTTCACAATTTTCGTCGATGCAGAAAGGATATTACTTGAGTGAACTTCACGTGCTGCTATTCCAGTGTGAAGTACATTTGAAGAGTGACATGAGGATTACAACCTATTAGAAATCATCATGAGACTAGTCAGTCTCATTGTATATCTAGGATTCGCATAAATTCCTGTTACTTTGTGTGCATTTCAAACAAATAATTCGCTGGACGTAGAACACTCATATATATCAATATTCATGGTCCAAATAGCTTAACTGACACATTGACACTATTGTAAGACAAAGCAAATTTATTGTCACAGTACTCTCACATGACAGTTCCGGGATTTTTGCAAGTATACAAAAGGCGTTTTGTTTTCTTGAAGTGACAACTTATCTCCCAAGTCACAGGGTTGGTGATTTTTCTGACTTCCGTGTCACTTTTAATGAAATGTATATCACAAATGTAGTCATCCGACATTTGAACATACAATCGAATTACCTGATACGAACACTTATCCAGATATTGTAGAAACAATATTTGGGAGTAATTTTTCAACTGGTTTAGAAGCATAATGTTCCCGTTTGTTGACTTGTCAAAATCGATTCACCCGACTGAGACAATCAAAAAGTCTTCTTTACTTACAGCAAAAAAATGTTTATTATTTGAAGAATCGGAGTGAGACATTACAAAAGTTTTAGTTACGGAATCGATTAAATAGACAAACGAATATTTCTGCACACACACCATCAATGTTTTCTTCTAAAGAATACATTTGCGAACAGGATTCATTATCGAGCCAATTTCACATTGGTACACTTCTGAAAATCCTTGACTGTGTTTCAAAACATCGTTCACACTGAAAACAGAGAAAATTAGGATGAAATATATGGAACTAATAATGGAAAACGTTAGTATGTTATGGTGATAATTCATTCATGAACACTTTATACCAATGTTGACACTGTTTGTTGAAAAACACTTGATGTCAACGATTGTAAGCTAAACATGTGCATTAGTTGACTCTTACAAGCATATTTGCACTGCTGGGACTAAGGTTAATATAAAATGTTGTTTGTAGTATTAGCCTTGCCTGTATTATATAACCGAGTCAAAATCAAACATTTCATGACAGAGTTGACAGCCAGCAACTGACAGCTAATATTTTAAACACGTATTATGGTCATATTTTAGAGTGAAATTATCAAAATACAAATAAATTACATGAATCCGTAGGCTTCGATATGCTTCCTTGAACCGGAACCAATAGTATATAATGATAAGCCGCTGCACACTATCTACAGTTATTAGAGATAGGCGAAAATGAAAAGAATAAGGAAAAGTGCATTAGTGCATTGTAGTTAAAATTCAATGAAGATAACTTACGATCATTTGACTATATCATGAGACAGGAAAGATTATCGAGAAAACTGAAACGAAGCTTTGATCTATGTTTTCTTACATCGTAAGATAAACGGCTTAAGAAACAGAGACATACTGAAATACCGTTTTATGTATTACTCACTCAAATAAGTTGGCCTACACAAAAACCATCATATTCATTTTCGGTTCTGAGAGATATGACATGTTTGTTGTATCTCAGTGAATCATTGTCATTCTTTTATAGTATCTTTAGATCTTAGATATTTTCTGCCTATGAACGAATAAATTCTTTATGACTGATGGATCAGACGCTAAAATCGACAGTAAAGTTATTGCTGAAGTGGAGGAACTACAGTTGACTGAACGAGAGATTATTTATTATTGCTTGTAAACTGTTTTATAAAAATAAAACAGAGTGAGCGAATTGTGCCTGTTATCACTGACTTCTTGTAAATCAACCTCAAAATTCAAGCGTCATGAATTCTTGACAAGTCTGTCTACTTTGACAAGCTACTAAATTCAGTATATTTTATCAGTATTGTTTTAGTTGAATTCAGCCATAAGCACTGACGACCAATGTTGAAAAGTGTGAGAACCGAACCATGAAAACGATCAAAAGTATCAGAGATATTGTTCCCCTCCTCAAAACTCTGTGCTCCACAGTGAAATCCTCATGAGCCATCTATACGTCATTCCACATTGTCCGGAGAGTAAAATCTTGTTAGCATATTGAGCATTATTTAGAATGATTTATCTGTGTTCCTTCAGCGGCTCTTTTCAATTATAAGTGATTCGTATCTGCATACATTTTATGAGTTATCAGCACCCCTCAATATCCAAACTATATTGGCCAAATTTTGACTATGGTCAGTTTCTTCAAGAGTTTTTGGATTAACGAGAAAGTGAGAATACATGACTGTCAGTATACATTTACTACAATTTCAGATTGTTGGAAATATTTGCACGTTTGATTTGAGCCTCGAATAATGAATGTGAATATTTGAGGGATCAATTATATTTCCATTCGTTATGATATTCCCATCCACTACACAGCGAATCAACTTACAACAACTCATACATACAATATTTTAATGTGATTGAAAAAAAAATGGTTGATCCAGAAAATGGCTCCACTTTCGGAATAATAACCTTCGTATTTGTACAATAGCACAAAGAAATTTAATTCGCAAACTACTTATCTACAATACGATTTTCACAGCTGTTAATGGTTATTCAAGAATCCTCAAATTCAAAGCAACCACGCCCGAAGTTTCCTAATGAAAATTAGACTTTGAGTCTTTGAAAATATAATATATTCGTTGCAATGTCCAACAAACCTATCATTATAATCATTGTTAATTGGAATGTAATTAACAGACATATTGTCGATTATCATTCTGCAAAACAGGTTTGTATTTGCGATTGTAGAACGTGAAGATTATTTCAACAAAACAAGAACTTATTGCTAAATTGATCTTTCACAGTTTGTTTTCAACTGCTATACTTCGTTTACTGAAAGTTATTTCCTTAGTTAGCTCCTTTCGTGCATAACATCTCTTTTCACAAAATCGTTTAAATGTAAGTGTGCTCGTAATACCCTTAATAACGACTATAGTGCACCACGTTTATAAGGAATCATTGTAAACTGGGTTTTCATTCAAATGAACTTTGAATGGTGTGTATAACTTACTTTCGCAAATGCTGAGAAAAACATCTTCTTTTCATTTAAGCTATCGAGATTTCCAGTTAACCTTTTCTTGTATGCCTGCAATAAATGTGAGTAAATTAACAAGAAAGAATATTATGTACAGGAAAGTATCTCGCGGTTGAACAACATATAAGGCGGACAAATGTTGATGAGAGAGCATTATGTAACGTGTGTGACCTACATGTAACTCTTCCGAGATCAACTTATATAATATCTCTTACAAGCGAGATCTAACGATTAGGTGGAAAAACACTGAAGGTATTTTGAATCCTTGGATGCCTGTATGTGCATTGAAATACAACATGCTTAATAATGAGATTGATGAGTTGTCTATCGAGCTCAGAACTTTCTTTCGGTTTGGTTTTCAAATGTTCTGCCACCCTCGTGCTCCTCATTTTCCGGATCTCAATGTTTAAGGTCTAGTTCGTTCACATTTCTTCTGTCTATTGACGATATTGTCACGTCTGGCATTTTATCACTAACTCGTATTCTCGTGTACAGCGAACAACTACTGGTCAATCCGACAAACACAAGCGCCTTTCAAACAACAAAATCGATGTGGCAGCGTTTAAATAGGTTTCGCTTCCGATCTCTCTAATTTCCGACACCTCTGAACTCAAACATACCGACATTACTTTTCATGCTCATTCGTATCAAACACATCCCGAGATTCTTTCTTGTTCATATGAATCATTTCATCAAGCATCACTCTCACGCTGCCGCTCAGTAGCATCCCTATGACCGACAGCTTTACCTGCATCTTCATAACATCAGACAGCTTTGTCTTGCCCAAGTGCGTCTAAGATAGATCCTGTCTTCACCATCTACAAATCGCTCTGACGAGACACTTCAATGCTTAGCAGCACTGAACAAGCAACCTAAAATTAATCACGGAAAGTCGAAAATTTCATGTTCTGCTATCTCAAATATCATGAATGTGTTATTATTATGTTGTGTTAGACAATAACTCAATCACTAGCGGAGGGTCCACCAAAATCACGTTGATTTGTTCATCAGCTCAATGTAAAATACAAGAGCGATCAACTGTATATCGTATCCGCAAATTATTCAGTGAAATTCAAATTCAAACAATGAAATTGTTTAATGCGGATCTAGGAAGTGTTTATAGAATTCACGTGTCACTTTTAAATATTAGTGATTGAGGAATATTTTATCATTTAAATTAACTTACTTCAAACGACAGCATAAGACCAGATATACCAGTTGACAGTTGTTCAACTAACTAGTTGGTATGAAAATGGTGGAGATGACATAAAATTTATACGTCTATGACATACATATTAGATTTTCAAGTTCAATTTATATAATATCTCTGACAAGCGAGACCTAACAATTGAGGAGAAATAACACTCAAAGGATGTTGAAGCTTTGAGTGCCTGCATGTGCATTCAAAATACAACATGCTTATTGATGAGATTGATGAGTTTTAGTACGATCACAAGGTTTCATTTAATTACCATCACCGTTCTAAGCTTCATTTTAGAGAAGATATTGAATATCTTAGCGCAGTATGTGACAACTAACTGTCAGATCACTACCTCACTAAATACTGAAACAACAATATGAAACTGTACTGTGTCCTCATAACTTTCAATTATGAAGAAAACTCGCTTCGTAAGGCGTTTGCATATACGAAGTTTTCAATATAATTAGCACCATTCCTGAGAGAATCGACGAAAACATCAAAGAGCGAATAAACGCGACAAACTGTCAAACCATTTGATTTCGGTCTAAATTTCAACTGAACTTACGTATCGAATAAACAATATTTCACATATTCCTTTAACGTGATATTTCTAGCAAGCTATTGATATCAATCTTCACAAATGACTTAAAATTTTCATAGTTGTGGCGTGAGTCAATTGAAGCTAGACCACCATGGAAAAGCTGAAAGTACTGGACGGCCGTTTCGTCCTACTATGGGACTCCTCGTCAGTGCTCATCCACGATCACGCACTCGCGATTTTTGGACCCATGACCTAACAGTCTCGAACCAGAGCCCATAACCGATAGACTACTGAGCCGACCGGTATTCAACGGCGTTAATGTCTAACTTCAACTGATCCACGAAGTTGGGCAACCGTTCACCAACTGTCTTCAGTGGTCTAGCTTCAATTGACTAATGCTTTCAACTATGAAAAAAGAAATCTCCACAAAACTTCTTCTAAAATTTTTCTATTTTATTGATAAATTGATTGGTATATTATTCAGAAACTATGTACATATGATGAATGTAATATACCCCTGTATTTTATCACCATGGTATTCTTTAAACTTTGAATGAATGACATCTTTCATGTATACCACAATAAACAATTCCGAAATTAAAATGCTGAACACCGTGTGAAGATTCAAAACCTTTTGAACTAAAAGTACGTTTAGAATTTTCTTACTTCATTCTGAGGTATTTCAGAGTTGATTTGTTCTGATAAACAACATAATTGACTTCCAAACGGTGTAGAAGCATTTGGTTTACACTCTAGTGGATATCGCGTTTGTCTTCTCAACTCCTTATCATATAAAACTGTAATGGAAATATACGTTTATCTCAATAGGTTTTCGAAAATCAATATAACTTGAATTTTAAACGGGATGACTACTGTTAAGCTGAAAATTGATTTCAGTGTATTTCTGTCAATTATGAATACTTACTTACTTTACTTACTTACGCCCATTACTCCCAATGGAGAATAAGCCAAAGACCAGCATTCTACAACACACTCTGTTCTGAGCCTTCCTTTTTTAGTTCTATCCAACTTTTGTTCATTCTTCTCATGTCTGTCTCTATTTCTCGCCGTAATGTGTTCTTTGGTCTCCCTCTTCGTCTTTGACCTTCAGGATTCCATGTGAGTGCTTGTCCTGTGACGCGATTGGGTGATTTCCTCAAAGTGTGCCTAATCCACTTCTAGCGCTTCTTCCTGATTTCTTCCTCTGCTGGAGTCTGGTTTGTTGTCTCCCACAGTAACTTGTTGCTGATAGTGTCTGGCTATCGGATCCGAAGTATCTTGCGTAGACAGCTGTTGATGAACACTTGTATCTTCTGGATAATGGCTTTCGTAGTTCTCCACGTCTCCGCCACATACAGTCTTGACATTTGTATTGAAAATTCTAACCTTGGTGTTGGTTGACAATTGTTTCGAGTTCGAGATGTTCCTCAATTGTGGATATGCTGCTCTAGTTGTGCCATTTGATGACCTAAAATAGTATACTCATACCTATCGATAGTAAATTTCTTTATCAATGTCTTACTGTTTATCACATCGCAGATACAACCACTTATATATAAAATCACAACATCTACACCTATAT
The DNA here is from genome assembly GCA_944470415.2 of Schistosoma rodhaini. NCBI lineage: Eukaryota > Metazoa > Platyhelminthes > Trematoda > Strigeidida > Schistosomatidae > Schistosoma > Schistosoma rodhaini. The sequence goes on from OX104037.1 coordinate 40,612,547, forward strand.
TCGACTTGCCACATTCATATGAGAATAGTTCACCATTATAATGTAAAATTTTCAGACTAGAATCTACTAATTTTCACATAAATCAGACGCCGTCTCATTTGATTGTAAGATTTAAAAAGACATCCACACATTCTCAATACTGCTTAAATTTGAATGATCAACCTGAATGAACTACTGTCCTCTGAATTTCGCAAAAATACATGTGAAAAGCACATCTACATTTATGCTGTTTACATCCGGATGAGTTAACTGGGAAACCCACAATACCGTCAGTATTTATAATGCGCCAAAATATCTACGATTAGCACCATTGGTCTCAGTTTACTCAAATCTCAATGGTTCATAGAAACAACTCACATACACAAACATTTCCCAATTGTTCGTGACCGATTTTTATATCCGATTGTCGTGCCATTTTGATTCAAATACATGCGGAGAAATCTTAAAACCTACCTGCAGATATAATCTGAGAACCAAGAAGCCAACCGAAAATTCCGTACTTTTCCGACATTGAATGTGATTCACTCCAAAACGGTGGATGTAATATCCCAGAAAATATAACAACTACACGACTTCCAACGGCAATGACAGGATAAAACAAATGCAACTGATCGCTAAATATATGTAAATATACAAAAGAAGATTTATTTATTCAGAATGATTTATGCATTTTTAAATCATTAGAAATGACTGAATGGGTAGACCTGTCATTGAAGTAATGTGATGTTTGTCTATTCACTGATGACATATCGAATATCTTGTTTCATAGAATGAAATTCAAGTAGAGTTGCCGAACTTAGGAGACTCAAATCGTGTAAGTTTCTTGCAATGCAAATATTCGAGATCAACCGTCCTCCTGATGACAGATACATTCAAAGTGCAACACAAAACGGAAGAATAGATGTAGTATTATGTTAAAGATCGTTATTAGCACTGTTATAGTAATAAAGCTTGTTCAAAAATTGATGATATATCATGAAATGACCGTCAAATCTATAAGATGTTGCGTGGAAATCACATCATTGTCAACAGTAACTCTGATGAATGGAACAAAATTTAGTGTAATTGTTTCAATCATGTTAACGTGCCTATTTTGCAAGTTACATGTGATTAAATCTATATTTGCATTATGTGATTACATCAGATCAAAGTAAATTGTACCGTCTGCAGTTTTGACCTCGACAAACACGTTTCGTTTTCTTCTACTGTTAGGACAATTTTTAAAAGTGAAAGAGGATTTGAATATTGACTGTCAAATGAAGTGAGTTATATCACCCATTTCATAATGATTCATAAAACCACTAGTTGAGTCATAACTAGTTGTGAATTGCGATGTCATAAACGGTACTTATCCTATAAACATAGGGTTTATTTTGCATGACAGTGTGTAGTAATTATGATACATAGTAACAAAGTACAACTCACAAGTTCAGTAACATTGAATCTTCTGATGAAGATGTTTTAGTTCGAGCTTTCTGAGAGTAGTAGGCATTTATAAAGTAGTTATTCTCAGAAAGTTCATTCTGAAAGAGAAACCAAAACATTTATTAACTATTTTGACAGTTTCCGATTTGTCAAATGAAAGAAATTGTTATCGTTTCAACTGTTTCAACTGTTTCAACTCAACAGCTTTCATTTCCTCGGATGCAGAAATTATTGTTACCAATAATGCACAAGATAGTATGAAGGCAGTGCAAACAATTGTGTTAACCATAATCAATGCAATCCTCTGATAAATGATCTATATGGAGATCTGGGGTATATTAAGTCAAATAGCTTAATGGCAGACTTGCATTTCTATTGTTCAACAACTACATTTATTCTAGTACTGAAATAATGAGAATTGTTAATGTCACTCATGACACTTTGGAATAATCCCTCTGAATGATAACACTTCTGAAGAATAATGTGTGAGAACACATGACGTTTCCCCCACTCTCTTTATTTTCCTACCATTAAAAGTCTCAAATCTATCAATTTATTTAGTGTTTGTAATGTAAGCGTATTCCTTTCCTTGATTATTTTCTCACATGTATTTGAACGTGTTTATAGATCTGTTTTTAAAAGTGCCGTCGAAAGTGAAATGTGGAGCTTATTATTCTTAGACTTGTCATAAAAAATGTATACCCGAAGTCGAGAACTCGATTAGTGTATCAATAAGCAGAGCAAACATCTCAACTACTACACAGTTTAAAATGAATCTTTGTCTTTACATATTGATAGCGCTTCTACAAACTCTACTCATGTTCAAGTAATTATGGTCATTTATCAGTTTACTCATAGACGAGTGTTTTTCCAATGGTTCTGACACATCGAAGCTAGATACTTCAGATTCGGTTCCACAAAGTTTAATATGCATGTGCGATGACTCATTCATATGACCTGCTATCCGATCAATATCTTTGCTTCGATCCGCCTTACTATTTGCATGGAAATCAAGCTCGTTTGCGATACATCCTACACATCAAAATCCCTTTGTGTCGACAATGTAGGACTACGGATGACGAAAGTAATAGGCTGTTTTAAAGTGAAATAGGTGTAGGACGTAAAACACAAACATTAGCAATAAGAACCTCAAAGAGAAGCACTTACACGTTCACATGGAGTGGGCAGTGAGGAAGCTACTAAGAATGAGTAGATACAGCTTCGCAAATAAACCATCTAGCTCGATAAGCTCACCACTTCAAAATATGGTGATACATATACATATATATATATACGCTGTTCTATTGATAAGTTGACAACAATTACATGAGTTGAATGATGAACAGATTGATAGGAAAGCTCATCAAACATCTTAGCAAACATCTCAACTACTACACAGTTTAAAATGAAGCTTTGTCTTTACATATTGATAGCGCTTCTACAAACTCCACTCACGTTCAAGTAATTATGGTGAATTAGCCGTTTACTCATAGACGTTTATGAGAATAACGAATAATTTTTCAATGACTCTGACACATCGAAGCCAGATTCTTCAGTTTTGGTTCCACATAGTTTGATATGCATGTGCGATGACTCATTTATATGCCCTGCTATTCGATCAATATTCTATGCTTCGATCTGCCTTACTATTTGCATGGAAATCAAGCTTGTTACGATACATCCTAAATATCAAACACGTTTTGTGTCGACAATGTAGAACTACAGATGATGAACGTAATAGGCTGTTTTAAAGTGAAATAGGTGTAGGACGTAAAACACAAACATTAGCAATAAGAACCTCAAAGAGAAGCACTTACACGTTCACATGGAGTGGGCAGTGGTGACGCTACTCAGAATAAGTAGACAGAGCTTTGCAACTAAACCATCTAGCTCGACAAGCTCACTACTTCAAAATATGGTGATACATATACATATATATATTCACGCTGTTCTATTGATAAGTTGACAACAATTACATGAGTTGAATGATGAACAGATTGATAGGAAAGCTCATATTTTCTCAATCACATACAGAGAATCCTCTACTTGGCTGAATCATTGATCATGAAGTTAAGAAATAATAAAATATTTAGTGTTACACTTGAGGAACATACTTCGAGTATTATATCTGGTTCTTTATTTACTTTATCGAGAAATGCTGAATCAACCATTAATGCACTGATGTTGGAAACCTGAATAATGCAATCGGTTAATATTCACACTATCTATCAAAACAAGACAAACCGTTGAAATAGCCTTTTGCTTGTCATCTTCACTGCTCCATGACCGTTGAGACAATAATTTAGTCAATTTGTGCTTCATTTCGTTGAACATTTGATTCACCTATTCAATATAAACAGATGTAACGATCAAAGTGATGAATAAATAAAAGATGCACGTTATCAGTGGTTGTTCGTATTTTATTACATAATTATCAAGTAGTTGTAATAATAATAAATAGTGATTCACATTCTCTCCCATATTCAGCACATTTCACAATTGCTCCAGCTACATATTTACACAAATTTTGTCAAAGCATCCAATCAGATATGCATATGTTAAAGGAGAAAATGAAATTTTCGAACTCCGCCTTACATTGATACTGGCTAGTAGTAGAATCAAAGACGCACGTTTCGTCCTATTTGAAACTCGTCAGCTGGATGTACCAGCCACTGAGTTCGAGTCCCATAATGAACATCAACTTTGAGATTCAGGTACATCCAGCTGACTAATCCCATATAGGACGAAGAAGCGCGCGTCAAACTGGATTCTACTGCTAGCCACTATCCATCTCTGCTTACCACGCTTGTGAATTGAGGCTATATCGAGGCAATACGCACAGTATGCACATATGCCAATTAGAGACTGACCAGTTGCAGTCCTAACACATCGATGGGAAGATTCAGACAAACAATACTAAATGAATTTTAATTCCGCCTTTCATTATTTGTTAGTGTTTTCATGACTATATTTTGAACGTATCACTGTCGTGATTTGCCATATTTGCAAATATGAACCATAGATATATGATAAATTATAGAATTCGAGACTCACTTCATCTTTTGTAGTCTTACTTATACTAGAATATTTGTGTTCTTTGTTTATTGTCCACCAGAAATTCTCCTTCGTTTCCTCGAAGCATGTTGCTGGTTTTTTATCTTAAATTTTTTTTGGTAGAAAGACATCAACATGTTGTTACATATATACTTCCAGTTATACACAGACAACTTTCAATACTTTTAATCATAATTAAATGTAAATTCAACAAGTACCACCACTCATCTTATCCTCTGATCATATGGATCATATTGTTCATACTTCCTCTACTCTATTTGTACATTTTTCATTGTTCATACTGTTCAAAATGATAAACAACGTTATAACCTTCAGTTGAACTTCATTTTATCATTCAACTGATACAGAAAAACCTAACAGACATGAAAAGTGAGGAACAATCTGACTGAATTACACGACTTCGTGCCTTAAGTATTTCACCTTGCATAAACTGTGAATACATTATGTCAATTTATTCGCAAATTAGTTAACGAGCAGCCTAACTGCTTCTCCCAACTACTTTGTCAAGATTTATATTCCGACGTGCATTCAAATTAGTTCGACATATATGATACTGGATGTATCAATAATCTGAAATATGTTCCATCGTGTTTATTTGTCTTCTATCTACTTTACAACTTTATTTGGAGATAAAGCAGTCAGCCTTTAAATAGTCAAACTATATACTTATGTTTATTTAACTGCCTATGGTACTCACCATTATTTGTAGGATAAAAGTCTTCAAAATATTGCTGTAAGTAGTTCCGCATTTTGTACAAGAAATCTATCACTACCATATTATGTATGTTTCTATAAGAAAAATTACAAAAACCGCGTACTCAATTCATATACCAATAGAATTTAATTTAGAATCAACAGTATTTATCGATCCTCAACGTCGATGTCGACAATTCTCAACAACTAAGTTTATGAGACAGATATAGTATGAAACATACACAATGAACACTCTTCATATATTTTCTTGTCCGCAATCTTCGTCTTATCACTTTGATGGGAAATCATTTAATATATTATTCATTTGTATACTCTCTCTATATATACAGTGATCAAAGTTATTTTAATCAACTCATATCAATCTTATAATCTTCAACACAATTCATTCATCCTGAACTCCGCCTGTAGCTCTTCTAGATTTACTGCCGGTCCCAAGCCCTATGGGAACCCTGGACAAAATTCAAGAAAGGAAGAACAAGAAACTAGCAATTAACAACAACCGATCACGAGCAGAGAAAGTCAAAGCACAAGCAGACTACGCAGAAGCAAACAGGGAAGTGAAGAAAAGCATTAAAGCCGACAAGCAGAAATACATGGGAGAACTAGCAACGACGGCGGAAAAATCCGTAAGAGAAGGGAATATGAAACAATTATATGATACATCGAAGAAATTGGCAGGGAGATATAGCAAACCAAGGAGACCAGTCAAAGACAAAGAAGGAAAGACAATCACTGAGATTCAGGAACAGAGGAAAAGATGGGCAGAATACTTTGAGGAACTGCTGAATAGACCAGCCCCATTGAATCCACCGAACATCGAAGCAGCCCACACAGACCTTCCAATAGATGTCACTCCACCAACGATCGAAGAAGTCAAGATGGCCATCAGACAAATCAAAAGTGGGAAGGCGGCAGGACCTGACAATATACCAGCAGAAGCACTGAAGTCAGACATTGAGATAACTGCAAACATGCTTCACCTCCTATTCAAAAAGATTTGGGAAGAGGAACAAGTGCCAACGGACTGGAAAGAAGGATATCTCATCAAGATACCAAAGAAAGGAGATCTGAGCCAATGTGAGAACTACAGAGGCATCAGTTTGTTATCAGTACCAGGAAAAGTTTTCAACAGAGTGCTGCTGAATCGGATGAAAGATGCAGTAGACGCCGTACTTAGGGATCATCAGGCTGGATTCCGTAAGGATCGGTCGTGCACAGACCAGATTGCGACACTACGGATCATCGTTGAGCAATCAGTTGAGTGGAACTCATCACTATACGTCAACTTCATTGACTATGAGAAGGCGTTTAACAGCGTGGATAGGAGAACATTATGGAAACTTCTTCGACACTATGGAGTTCCTGAAAAGATTGTCAACATTATCCAAAACTCATACGATGGACTACAGTGCAAAGTGGTGCATAGAGGACAGCTGACAGATGAATTTCCAGTAAGGACCGGAGTCAGACAAGGCTGTCTACTCTCCCCATTCCTCTTCCTTCTAGTGATTGACTGGATTATGAAGAATTCGACATCTGAGGGGAAATACGGAATACAATGGACTTCTCAGAATCAATTAGATGATTTGGACTTCGCAGATGACCTAGCCCTCCTCTCTCAAACACACGAACAAATGCAGATGAAGACCGCAAATGTAGCAGCAGCCTCCGCATCGATAGGCCTCCACATTCACAAAGGAAAAAGCAAAATTCTCAAATGCAACACGGAGAACACCAACCCAATCATACTTGATGGCAAAACTCTGGAAGAGGTGGAAACATTCAAGTACCTGGGGAGCATCGCTGATAGACAAAGAGGATCGCATGCAGATGTAAAGGCGAGGATTGGCAAAGTAAGGGCAGCATTTCTACAATTGAACAACATATGGAACTCAAAACAACTCTCAACCAATTTCAAGGTGAGAATCTTTAATACGAACGTAAAGACATTCAGTTCTACTGTACGGAACTGAAACGTGGAGAACTACTACGGCCATCATCAGGAAGGTACAAGTATTTATAAATAGCTGTCTATGCAAAATACTCAACATCCATTGGCCGGATACTATCAGCAACAGCGTTTTATAGGAGAGGACAAACCAGCTTCCAGCTGAAGAGGAAATTAGGAAAAGACGTTGGAAGTGGATCGGACATACATCAAAGAAATCACCAATGTGCATCACGACTCAATCCCTAACTTGGAATCTGGAAGGGAAGCGGAAAAGTGGAAGGCCAAAGAACACATTACGCCGAGAAATAGAAGCAGATATGAAAAGGATGAACAGCAACTGGAAAGAACTGGAAAGGAAGGCTCAGGACAGAGTTGGATGGAGAATGCTGGTGAGCGGCCTATTCTCCTCGACCAGGGGTAACGGGCGTAAGTAAGTAAGTAAGTAAGTCATTCATCCTAAACGCTATGAAACAAACTGTGATTATAGATTGAGAGGATTTTGTGGATAATTGCACAACTTCAATTCACATGAAGATTGAATGTGGACAAAATGATTGGTGTGTAATGAAAGACATGTCAAACGGTCATCTTGTTTTCTGATGAAAAGTATTATTGTTGTTCCGTTTTACGCCTAACGTGTATATAGAGACTCAAGTTTTCACCGGTTACATTCTTGATTTAAGTAATTACTGAAAGTGAATCATTCTGTTATTATGAATATTTACATCACACTGTATTTCCTTTAATAAGTCTCTGAGAATGTCATACGTTATGTACATTTTCTATCAAATTACTCTGAACATTGAGTGCATGAATGAGAACAACAGAATGCAGATAAGATGTGACAATATAATATTTGAGAAAGCAACCTGTTTCTGAAAGAATAAAACTCGATTTCGAGAAAATTACTTTCTTTCGTCTTCTGTGTTTATTTTTGAACTGAGAATATCGCAAGTCCTCTGCCAAGCTTCTTCTGGTTCGATAGTAAATTCCCATTCGTTATACGATTCATTTCCGAATACATTTCTAAGTAAGACATCCCAATCGATCTGGTCAAAATAAATAATTTGAAATTAGTTTACAAATTCAAGGAGATGTGTTATGTTTGACACAATGTTCCACTGTTATCATGTTATCGGAAACAGTCACTTACGTGAACTGCACACTGTGGTGTGTGTTAATGTTCTACTGTTATCATGTTCTCTGATGCATTCGATTACGTTGACTGCACACTGTGGTGTATGCTAATTTTGTCTATCGACCTAAGTAGTGTGTAACAACAATCAGAAGTTGGATGTCTGCCAAAAGATGGTTGAGAAGATTGCACTTGCAAAAACAGGAAGGGAAGCATAAATGAATTGAGAAATGGAAGAAACATGATAGAAGATTTGCAAATGAAGTGTTCAATGCATGGTTTTCACAATTTGTTAAAGAATGTGGCATTAAACAATGGCATGGTTATCCCCACTAGTTCTTCAATCACTACCAGCATAACACTCAACGACTTTCACGAAAATATTTCAGTTGCTCCATGAAGCAATCTTGAAGTTAGTGTTCATCGTTTGTTCAACCGATTTTCAGTTACATATCTGTTAGTGAAAACCGTGCATTAACCGCTTCCATGCACCAAAATTGGAGTAAGCATTTTATCCTTAGTTCTCCCGATGTTTCATTGTGTTTCACCTCGTTCAATACGTAGACACAACCACAAATCCCATGCAGTTGAACTTACGTTTCATAGAATATTTTACTCAATGTTAGTATTAAACACAAATATCTTAGTTCAATCAGACCTTCAATCCATCCTTGTCTCTAGCACATGAAAACATCGTATCATCTTTATATTCACACACTTGCAAACTGGAGTGAAGAACATTGAATTCTTCACATGATTCCTCATGTCAGTGAGTTATCAAACTACTACAAAAATGATCCTATTTCAACTTACAATTGGACAGTTTGTTGTCAGATAGTCATGACTGACCCTCTTTGATTCACTAACCACGGTTGTCTTCTGTATCTAAAACAATATGTCCACATGATGAACAAAAGCAATTATTTGATGCATGATATTCGAAGAAATTCAAACAGTATGATCAAGAATTGACAACGATTTCAAAACTGGATAAACTCGGATACTCGAAGGTCGTTAGTTTGTACTGGTCCATAAACCTGTTGTTAATATTCCCTTTAATTCAATTCATCTGATTCTGCAATCTACTTTATACAGTTGAGATCAGTATCATCAATTTCTCAAGCACCCTCGTTCGTCCAACACTACTAGTACTGGTTTAACCTAACTGGTTCTCTGAAATCTATAATCTTTTGTGAATACAGTGCAATAGTTTCATAGTTATCTTTCGGATAACCGAAATATATACTGTTTTATACTCAGCAAGCAACATAACTAAATATGTCGTTGTAAAGTAAGACATAGAGTGCTCATTTATTCACATGTTCACGGAAATTATGTATCATGAGTTCTATATGATGATTACTGACAATAGCCTCTATTGCATCGGCCAAATACCGCGCTTCTCCACCGACTTAAAATATGTTCTTCTCAACAACGGCCTGGTTCACCTCTTATTAGGTACTGTAATCCATATAAATTGTTTTATAATACAACTGTCAATAAACATCAACAGATCATTCTCGGTTGACTCACGTTTTTTAATTCCGAATACAATTCGAAAACACCGTCCATCATATTTTCATTAGATTTTAGTGCTCCTACATTTTCTAAATATTTGAATATTAGTTCTTTCACTTCGCTGTCCTCTTGACTTGACTGTTGGCAATGAAAAGCACAAAACACAAATTTCTTTATCATCATTTACCACATGCACTTAAAAATTCACGAATTGTGGTTCAAATGAAAAGAATGAATCACAAAGTTACTCATTCGAATATTACCGAAAGTCATTTAACGAATGACTCTAGGTACAACGCTTCCATCGATGAAAGTAAGATGGATTAGACTGTCTCGTCTCGTTATGATGATAACAAGTACAATGTAGATTAGATTAGAAGGATTGTTCAGTACATAATATGAACATGTCAAGCTCGATACGTAGACTTCCTGATTCGAAGAATAAACACTAGCACATCATTGGAGAATTATACAGGTGATAATATAAGGGTTCAGTAAATTCATCATTGGTTACGAGAGAGCAATAAACAGCGTGCGCGATTGTACTACCAGAAACTCGGATATCTACCAAGACTATAAGTGAAAAAGCACAATTACAGACAGATATTAACATCATGAATAACACTTGACACTACAATTTTGACTGGCAATGTTCGGTTCGTGACCTTTGTTCAACTCGTTTTACCAAACATAACTTTATGGATATTTGAAGCAATGGATTTTGCTTGTCGAATCCGCTTTCACAGACCCATGACGACTGGCAACATATTAAATTTGTAATCAAAGAGGTGCTTTGTGGTGATTATAACAAGATCATAGTCGAATCCATGGGTTAATTGAAGCTAGACCACCACGGAGAACCTGAAAGAACGAAAGGTCCTGTGTTTGGATCTCGTGGGGTGAGATCTAGGATGCACACTGCTGAGAAGTCCTATTCTGTGACGAAAAGGCAGTTCAGTGCTTCCAGGCTTTCCACAGCGATCCAGCTCCTATTGACTAATGAATTCAACTATTAAAATATAAGAATTAAACCAATAAACAAATTTTTTAATATCTACGTTATATATGACTGAATTGATCTGTTTGTGGCATCGTACCATGTGTAACTTCTCCTTGTCAATTGCGTCAAGCGATCCTGAATGAATCTAGAAGAATAAAATTACATTCACTTTTAGTAAGAGTGAAAATCAAATGACTAAAAAATACAAGATAGTGTTAGAAATCATCAGGTCCTCATTTACAAAATATTTCATCCAATGTACGCTATGCATTGACAGTCCTATTTGCTCGTTATGTGGCCGTCTCATCTAAGTCAGTAGAAATAAAGAATTCAACGGTTTGATTGTAAATAAACGAAACGGTGACAGTGAAAACTGTTGATTTCTTCCATCATGTGTGTGCTTATTTACAACCGTGTCAAGCGACACAAAGTGAATAAAGTAATGGAAACAACCAATAGACTGAAGTCACATTCCTTCCTCAGGAGTAAATTTTAGTGAGCTATGGAACAGCGAGAGAATAGGCCAACTTAGACTTTGAGACAAATCAGTGGAACAATGTCCTGAGGTTCGGGAGTGTATGACAGTATTGTGGCTAAACTCGTCAACTGACTGAATATCAGTCAGTCAGTTACAACGCAGAACTTCGTACGTACGTACATCGTCGTACATCAGGTCGTTAAGACCAACACTAATCCAACTTCTTTTTCAGGTCCCTCAACTGACTGAATGAGACATTGCTCAAGGAAAACTTTAGTCGCTTGAAATATATTCAAGGTTTGCTCACATACGTGATAACCTGTTTAGTTATTTAATCGGTTTTCAAGTGAATTTCAGATTGACAACATTCTAAGTTGAACAGAGTAATCTAAACTATGTATTTGCAAATTCATAGTGCATGAAAATAATCAGAAACATCTATTGTTTGAAATATTACTTCAATAATTGGAAAGCCATTTTGTGTAATATCCTCAACTAGTTTTAAGGAAAACAAAGCTGTTCCTCCACTTTGAAATAACGATGGTAAGAGTAAAGCGGTCAGACTGAACTTTTCACTACTAAGAACATTCTGTTCGACATCCAACTGCTCCGTGTCATTTGACGACATCAGCCATCCGTTGAAAAGTAATTTGATCAGTTCACCGATTTTCTTCTTTATCAACGGTTTTCCCATCGAGGAAGCGATCGTGCAAGTTTTGTAGAAAGTTTGAGCTGCTTTAACACTCGGTACATCTTCATATTCTGTACTTTGTACTAAAAGTGGAAGAAATCCATGAATCGGCAATGTCAGATGGATTTTAGAGACAGTTATCTAATTATTACACATTTACATTGATAAGAGTGTGATTCATGGTATTACATGATGGTTTACAGTGAACTGCTCCATTAACTTATGCCTAAGACTTCCAGTTCAACTATTAATCCAGCTCCAATCAATCATCACATTCATTTATGCAAAAGAGGACGCTGAACAGTACAAAAACGATGACGCGTTTGGGTGAATTATTGGGCATGATTCTGATCGCATCTGTGAATGAAGTGTTAATTATACTTGAAACCTGAAATAAAATATTAAACATGTAATGATTTGAATGGCGATGAACGAAATTGATTCAATGTGCTGCAACAAATTATCAAATCGATAAACGATGCCCAAAATACTAATACTCTCTTTATAGTCATTATATTCATTCAAAAATACTATTTCATCTCAACAAACGGTTTTCAATAATGTTCGGTTATTCTATTCGTAAATTCTTTCTGACAAGAGTTCGGGACAAGCATTGGAAAACAAAAAATCAATCAACTTCGGTCTCATATTGCTTATTTGTTGTATTCAACATCAATCTCTATGGTGACATATTATTCAGAACAAGCATTTGTTTTTAAATATTAGTAAATTCACCCGGTTGTGTAATTATATATATATATATATATATATATATATGTATATAGTGCTTAGTAAATGACGAGTTTCAAACACCAACCATCATATGTGTATAAATACAAAGCACGGTTCGCAATAAAAACGAGCACAAACTACATCGAAGTAGACGCATTTTGACTAGATCAAGTTTCAACACATATAACATCTAGAAACAATAAATAAAACTCACACATTTTCATGATGATATCATCCGCGTTAAATGATCGATTATACAGATCATTTTGAGAGAGCTTGCCACACGAGTATTTCTCAAAATTATCACAGATTATGTTGATAATGTTGTCACTATTATTACTTGGACAACTTTCATCGATGCACAGTTTCCCTATGAACGAGAGAAGAGAAACAAAATTTCATAAAGAATAAGCCAAAGCATAAAGTCGTGCTTATCACTCTGGTGAAAACGTAGTAGTAGTAGTAGTAGTAAAACCATGTCTTTGTGAATGAATAAAGTAATGTAAAGTTAGGAATGTGGGGTATAATTGTCGACTGAATCATTCAAAATCTAACAATTAATTAAGTGAAGACAAAGGAAATAATTAAAATGGGCGGAATCAATAAAGTACTTGAACGTCATAAGAACGTTGATGTGAATTTATGAAGAGCAAAGGAAAAGTAAACAAAAGAATGCGTAAAACCATATTTTTAAACAATTCAACAAGATGGTATGCAAAGATGGATAGTGGCTAGCAGAGGAATCCAAGACGCGCCTTTCGTCCTATTTGGGACTCGTCAGCTGGGCAAACATGCATCTGAGGGTTGACGTTCACTCTGGGACTCGAACCCAGTACCTTTCGCTTCAATGAAGATTCAAAAAGATAAACAAGAAGAAAAGACTATATTCGGTAGGTAGAAAGGAACAAAACAGAAGTAAAAGCGTGCAACAAAATCGGAGAAGAAAAAGTGAAAACGAAAAAGAAAAGTGTAAAATTGAAAGCCAACGGATACGAGAAAAAACAACATCATCCACATGAGGCAGGTTTAGATAAACTGAATATTTTGAACCAATAAATCACTGACGATATGGAGGAAATATGAATGAGAATAATTTAAATTGTAATGTCACACACGCTCACCTGTTTCTGTTTGGTTTTCAACTCGTGATGAAGGTCCATGTGTGAGTAGTGAAGAGCCTTGTTCTATGGAGAAAATATGAATGAGGCATAATCAAATAAAGAGTCTATTTGCACTGAGGTGACACAGACATTTCGTTCGTACCCACATCATCATGCATGTGGTCGTGTGTTACTTATGTTTGTTGTCATTTACTAACAAACATAACCATGTGAAGTCAATTACGAATGTATTTGAAGTGTGAAATTGTTGAATATCAATTGAATCTCAATAAACGGAATCAGCACTGAATATTTGAGTATCATGAGACGACATAGATTAGGAACAATGAACAAGAATATTGTGAGGTTCTCAAATTTATTTACATTCAACAAAATGGTCATAGATAACACCATAATACCAGGTTAATATTCATGCCTTCATGAGATGGTTCATCATCAAGTGGTCTTTGAAATTTCGATTATTGTCAGTATTTTTCATTGATTATGGTTGACGTATTGTTAGTGACTGTGAAATTGCAATTCGGGAGATATTTTGCTATGATAACGGATATTTACCAAACCATGAATACACTGTGTTATGAAAACAAACACATGCAACCTGATGCACTCATTTCAATGTGAGTTACATTCTCAGTGACAATGATATGCCAAACAACTTCCTTCAATCTCATTCTTATACATTTGATGAATCCTAGTGGATCGTATTTAAACATTCTGTCCCTTGCAATTCTGCTTTAATTCTTGTTCAAAATATGTATACAGTCAATACATGTGATGGAAGTATTATCATCCATGAGCGTCGTGTTTTAAAGTTGATATATTCTCACGTGTACCAGATTAGATGTTCTGAATTCGCCTGATGGCTGCTCGCTTTTCAAGTACGAGTATGGGGCGACCCGAATATAACGATTTCCTTCAATTCAATCAACCTGATATTCAGTGGAACATCACAGTGTACTTGTTGTCAGTAGGTTCTACATAATCCGTAGCAATTACTAAGTCAGCGTTCTCTCCCTACTGACAACCATCATTACACGTGAAAGCATCTTCTAACAAACAGACACGTGTTGTGGACATGAAGAGGCGCTTGTCTTATTTGATTTCTGCTAAGTTAATCAAAACGGAGAATCTTAGTGTTCTAAAACTTAAATTTTTCTGTACGTGTAAGCACTGATTCCTCATAATTTCATGTACCATGTGAAGCAAGAAACAAATTCACAATCACATTTCATGGTAATTCGTAATGAAATGTGACAATATAATCAGGAAATCAGTTGTCTGGTGGTTTGACTTGGTTCAAATATTTATGTTAGCTAGGTGTTCGAATCGACAAGAAACAAAGTTAGGAATGTAGGGTATAATTGTCGACTGAATCATTCAAAATCTAACAATTAATTAAGTGAAGACAAAGGAAATAATTAAAATGGGCGGAATCAATAAAGTACTTGAACGTCATAAGAACGTTGATGTGAATTTATGAAGAGCAAAGGAAAAGTAAACAAAAGAATGCGTAAAACCATATTTTTAAACAATTCAACAAGATGGTATGCAAAGATGGATAGTGGCTAGCAGAGGAATCCAAGACGCGCCTTTCGTCCTATTTGGGACTCGTCAGCTGGGCGAACATGCATCTGAGGGTTGACGTTCACTCTGGGACTCGAACCCAGTACCTTTCGCTTCAATGAAGATTCAAAAAGATAAACAAGAAGAAAAGACTATATTTGGTAGGTAGAAAGGAACAAAACAGAAGTAAAAGCGTGCAACAAAATCGGAGAAGAAAAAGTGAAAACGAAAAAGAAAAGTGTAAAATTGAAAGCCAACAGATACGAGAAAAAACAACATCATCCACATGAGGCAGGTTTAGATAAACTGAATATTTTGAACCAATAAATCACTGACGATATGGAGGAAATATGAATGAGAATAATTTAAATTGTAATGTCACACACGCTCACCTGTTTCTGTTTGGTTTTCAACTCGTGATGAAGGTCCATGTGTGAGTAGTGAAGAGCCTTGTTCTATGGAGAAAATATGAATGAGGCATAATCAAATAAAGAGTCTATTTGCACTGAGGTGACACAGACATTTCGTTCGTACCCACATCATCATGCATGTGGTCGTGTGTTACTTATGTTTGTTGTCATTTACTAACAAACATAACCATGTGAAGTCAATTACGAATGTATTTGAAGTGTGAAATTGTTGAATATCAATTGAATCTCAATAAACGGAATCAGCACTGAATATTTGAGTATCATGAGACGACATAGATTAGGAACAATGAACAAGAATATTGTGAGGTTCTCAAATTTATTTACATTCAACAAAATGGTCATAGATAACACCATAATACCAGGTTAATATTCATGCCTTCATGAGATGGTTCATCATCAAGTGGTCTTTGAAATTTCGATTATTGTCAGTATTTTTCATTGATTATGGTTGACGTATTGTTAGTGACTGTGAAATTGCAATTCGGGAGATATTTTGCTATGATAACGGATATTTACCAAACCATGAATACACTGTGTTATGAAAACAAACACATGCAACCTGATGCACTCATTTCAATGTGAGTTACATTCTCAGTGACAATGATATGCCAAACAACTTCCTTCAATCTCATTCTTATACATTTGATGAATCCTAGTGGATCGTATTTAAACATTCTGTCCCTTGCAATTCTGCTTTAATTCTTGTTCAAAATATGTATACAGTCAATACATGTGATGGAAGTATTATCATCCATGAGCGTCGTGTTTTAAAGTTGATATATTCTCACGTGTACCAGATTAGATGTTCTGAATTCGCCTGATGGCTGCTCGCTTTTCAAGTACGAGTATGGGGCGACCCGAATATAACGATTTCCTTCAATTCAATCAACCTGATATTCAGTGGAACATCACAGTGTACGAATTGACAATAAACCTGCATTAAGATTTATCCATTGTCCACTCAATAAACCAGCGAGGAACAACACAGTTGAAATTTATCTTATGTAACATGTCATGCCATCAAATAACTAACTTAAGCAACAACATAGATATATAACTACAATACAAATATGAATAAACATACCATGAGAATTTCTTTTTGAGAAATGTACCAGCAGGGCAATGCCAATAATCGCTGCACAAGCTACACCAATTACATGAAGAAGTAATAAGATTTTCTCTCGTCTTGACATTTCTGAATGTCGCATATTTCACTGGTATCAGGAAGTGTCTTGATTAAGTCTATCGATATAAGCTGCTTATATACAAATTCAACATAAAAACAATATTACATCCAATAGTAATAACTACATCAGATATAAATGAAAGTAATGAGAATGGTTAGAGTTTTATCAGGTCACAGTGCAGCAAACACAATACAAATTGTATAGTATCACACGTTTAATCCATTTTTAGAGATATTTCAGCGTGTGACATTATCAAACTACGTGTGTTTTCTAAATACGAAGGATCCTAATTGGCACTTTGACAAATTAGAAAGGAATTTAATAGTTATCTTAGAACATTATAATAATATGCTCTGTACATCACTCTCTAATTAGCATTCATACTTTGTTCTTATTTCTTAAACATACCAAGAAATCAATGTAAGCGATTGTGGTGGTTGTCACACAAGATTTAATTGCATACTGAAAAGTAAATTCTCCTGTTTCAAAGAAAGAATAAAGGTCTTAGAATTGGTATCAATCGTGGTTGTAGCAAACTAGTCAGCATTCAGTAACAATTTTGATTATTCTATTCACTTTGATTTCTGTTTCCTTCGATTCCTCCTTCTTCGTTATTACTTACCAATACTTAGCAGTCATTACTAACTTACGACTTGTCATGAAAATCCGTTGTTGGCTGAGATATTTAAAAGTATTGAAATATATTTGTACGGTATATTTCATTTGTTAGTCGAGTTTGGTTCTCCTGGCAATCTTGTCGATCAACATTTGTTGACTGTGTATCACGCGAACTTTCCTCTACAGTTATGACCTCCAAACTGAATGTGCAGATATACATTTAAATTAATTTTGGTGTGCCTTTGTGCGAATTTGGAGAATCTCACCTCCTTGTCTGTATCCCATATTACTAGTCTCGTGCATTTCTAGAGTGGGAACAGTTTGTTTTACTTTTGTCCATACCGATATATTTATTTATTCCAATTCATGAGAAACTACCAGCCAAATATTGTTCACGAACTCTGAATCCTAACTAATTCTTTCAAATTGTTTGGTCTTTCAATAAAAATGTTCTCTTTGTTCTGCTCAACAATTTTTGATGAGAGTTGTCAAACTGGACTGCCACACTTTACTTGATAACCTGTGAGCTGATTAATAAGCTCATTATTAGGACATTTGACCATCGAAGAATGTAAAATTAATTGGAGTAAGAGTCTTGCAAATTTTAACAGGTCACGGTGTCAGATACATATATTTCCTTCTGTATGGTAACACCAGGTTTTGTTCATTGATGAGAAAACGTGATAGCATTCTTTAACTAATACCATTCCTGAACGAACACCATGGTTCTGAAAAGTCAGGTCAATAATGAAACTGACAGTTTTGGTACTCACACTGTTCCATGTAACGTATGTGGCATATGTATACTGTTTCTCACGCTTAAACACACTTAGTTATTGATTCATATCACATAGTCAGTGTTTTTTTCTATGTTGTGGGTTTGTTTGTTTGTTGGTTGGTTGGTTCCCATGAAATTCCTGCTTTTTGAGCCAAGTTGAAATATTAAGTGCGAACAATTCATTTCATTCGGCTCCAAATTTTTGTTTCAATCACGCATGCTCGAGATTAGAGCAATCCAGTAATGGAAACGGAAGTCTAAAATGTTTAGGTTCTGAATGTGTTTCACTATTGTAGCTATTTAGATATAACTAAGCAGATACAATGAAGCAATGAGAAACCAAATGAACATAAACATGAAAGTGGTTGTGTTTAAATTAAGATTATGAGTGGTAAGATTAGTGGAGAGGCGGACAACTGTGGATATTGTTAGGAGTAGACAACTGTGTCGTCAATCTTAAAGAAATTTAATTTATCATTTCACTCTGATGGTTTGCATATGATCATATTCAAAACAATCATTTGTGCTCAAGAGACCTGAAATGATGTTATTCGTGAATTCGCACAGATCTGAAATCCCATGTCTAGACGAACCAATTTTCATTCCTCTCAAAGTTTTAGATGGTTGTCTAACTAAGCATTATCTATGTTGTGAATTATCAAATTCTACAATCAGCACCAGTGTAAATGCTGATTTAAATATCAATGAAAGTTAAGTCATTCGAAGCAAATATGTGTCTTGCCTTCATTTGCTCTCAATCTCACATGTAGTCTGGCGTTGTGATTTTGAATTGCATAGCTACTGAAACAATTGTCAACCATAACCATGATCACAATTTTCAATACAAATGTCAAAACAGTTCTACTGTATGGGGCGGAGACTTGGAGAACTACGAAAACCATCATCCAGAAGATACAAGTGTTTATTAACATTTGTCTCCGTAAGATACTTTGGATCCGATGGCCAGACACTATCAGCAACATTATACTGTGAAAAAGAACAAACCAGATTCCATCTAGCAGAGGAAGAAATCAGGAAGAAACGCTGGTAGTGGATTGGGCACACTTTGAGGAAATCACCCTATCACGTCACAAGACAAGCCCTCACATGGAATCCTGATGGTCAAAGATGAAGAGGAAGACAAAAGAACACATTACGCCAAGAAATAGAGACAGACATGAGAAGAATGAACAAGAACGAAATAGAACTAGAAAAGAAGGCCCAGGAGAGAGTGAGTTGGAGAACACTTGTCGGCGGCCTATGCTCCATTGTGAGTAACAGGCGTAAGAAAGTAAGTAAGTGGGTAAGTAATTAAGTAAGCTACTGAAAGATCACAACGCTTTATTACAGTAAGTACTGTGTGTTTAGATAATATCTACTTGACATTTAAAGTACTGTTTCAAATATATGCCCGAAAGTCATTATTATGGAGTCATGAAAGTCAGTAATGGAAGCGAATACACAAATTGTGTGAAATATATCTCAACGAAGAGATAGAAGACAAAATAGTGAAAAATTAGTAAGTTCGTTTGTTGGTTTCTTTCAATTATGCTCTTGTATGGAGCCAGTTTAACACGTGCACTATGGCTCTCATTTCGAATATCTTTGGTTGTTGTTACATGTAACAGTTACGGTTGAATTGCATAGCTGCTGAAAGATCACAACACTTTATAACAGTAAGAATGGTGTGTTTAGATAATATCTACTTGACATTTAAGGGACTGTTTCAAATACATATCCGAAAGTCATACTTATGGAGCCAAGAAAGTCAGTAAGTAATGGAAGCGAATATACAAATTGTGTGAAGTTTATCTCAAAGAAGAGATAGAAGACAAAATAGTGAAAAATTAGTAAGTTCGTTTGTTGGTTTCCTTCAAGTATGCTCTTGTAAAGAACCGGTTTTACACTGAACGTCTTTGAACACGTGCACTATGGCTCTCATTTCGAATATATTTGGTTGCGGTTACATGTAAGATTTAAGATTGGACTTCAATGAGAAAGAGAGGCAATAAGCGTGAGATCAGTCTGTATGATTGGGCTTTTTCTAACACACAGCTACCGTCGATAAAACGTGATAACTTGGACCAACCAATTGACCTGGTTGACAAATTTTAAGACATAAATTAAAGTGCACGCTAATTCTTTGTTCTTGATGCCTTGTGATGTCCTCAATGAAGCCTAATTCGCAGAAGAAGCTGCATGGAAATTGGAAAACTTAGAAGTTGACATGCGACTAACTACATTCTCATTGAATTGTAGTTTTAAGAAGAGTGATTTCTTCTGATTTCATAAGAAACGCCGAAAAGGCTGTTCATGACTTTCACGATCGAAGTACCAATATTCAGATTTAAATGCAGAACTGACGAACCAATCTTTAACCAATCAAACCAGACTACGAATTTCTGTACAGCGTATCAAGCGTATGATGGTACAGGTTAGTTGGTAATACACAATATCTCCTAACATTTAACGTTTATTTGCAAACACACACATTCTCTCTGTGTAATGAGTCTCACTTTTCACAATGTAGAGATTCTTGACTCATCTTCTCGCTCGTCATTCATCATTCATTCTCATCTCAAGCAGAACTTCATCATGTTTTGATGCTGACCAAAACCTAAAAAATGACTGATTTCCGTCTGCTTGCATTCTTAATATTTTATTACACTACGGTTTTCATTTTAGTGCTCACAATAAGTGTAGTCTGGGAAAAGTGTTTCGCAAATCCCTGATGATTTATCGAGATCCTCTACAGTACCATTAGATCTTCTAACGAAATGTGTACAACTGATTTCACAATTTTCGTCGATGCAGAAAGGATATTGCTTGAGTGAACTTCACGTGCTGCTATTCCAGTGTGAAGTACATTTGAAGAGTGACATGAGGATTACAACCTATTAGAAATCATCATGAGACTAGTCAGTCTCATTGTATATCTAGGATTCGCATAAATTCCTGTTACTTTGTGTGCATTTCAAACAAATAATTCGCTGGACGTAGAACACTCATATATATCAATATTCATGGTCCAAATAGCTTAACTGACACATTGACACTATTGTAAGACAAAGCAAATTTATTGTCACAGTACTTTCACATGACAGTTCCGGGATTTTTGCAAGTATACAAAAGGCGTTTTGTTTTCTTAAAGTGACAACTTATCTCCCAAGTCACAGGGTTGGTGATTTTTCTGACTTCCGTGTCACTTTTCCTGAAATGTATATCACAAATGTAGTCATCCGACATTTGAACATACAATCGAATTACCTGATACGAACACTTATCCAGATATTGTAGAAACAATATTTGGGAGTAATTTTTCAACTGGTTTAGAAGCATAATGTTCCCGTTTGTTGACTTGTCAAAATCGATTCACCCGACTGAGACAATCAAAAAGTCTTCTTTACTTACAGCAAAAAAATGTTTATTATTTGAAGAATCGGAGTGAGACATTACAAAAGTTTTAGTTACGGAATCGATTAAATAGACAAACGAATATTTCTGCACACACACCATCAATGTTTTCTTCTAAAGAATACATTTGCGAACAGGATTCATTATCGAGCCAATTTCACATTGGTACACTTCTGAAAATCCTTGACTGTGTTTCAAAACATCGTTCACACTGAAAACAGAGAAAATTAGGATGAAATATATGGAACTATTAATGAAAAACGTTAGTGTGTTATGCTGATAATTCATTCATGATCACAGGATACCAATGTTGACACTGTTTGTAAAAAATACACTTGATGTCGACAATCGTAAGCTAAAATGTGCATTAGTTACTTCTTACGAGCATGTCTACACTGCTGAGACTAAGCCTAATATAAGAGGCTGTTTGTAGTATTAGTCTTGCCTGTATTCAATAACTGAGTGAAGATTAAATATTTCATGATAGTTTTCACAGCCAGCAACTGATAGCTAATATTTTAAACACATATTATGGTCATATTTTAGAATGAAATTATCAAAATACAAATGAATTACATGAATTCGTAGGCTTTTATATGCTTCCTTGAACCGGAATCAATAGTATATGATGATAAGCCGCTGCACACTATCTACAGTTATTAGAGATAGGCGAAAATGAAAAGGATAAGGAAAAGTGTATTAGTGCATTGTAGTTAAAATTCAATGAAGATAACTTACGATCATTTGACTATATCATAAGACAGGAAGGATTATCGAGATAACGGAAACGAAGCTTTGATCTATGTTTTCTTACATCGTAAGATAAACGGCTTGAGAAACGGAGACATATTGAAACAGAGTGTTATTTATTACTCATTCAAATAAAATGGCATACACAAAAACCATCATATTCATTTTCGGTTTTGCCATGTTCAAAATACCTGTCATCATAATCGTTGTTAATTGGATTGTTTTCCACAGACATATTGTTGATTATCATTGTGCGAAACAGGCTTGTATTAGCGGTTGTAGAACATGAAGATAGGTTCGACAAGACAAGGATTTATTGGTCAATCGATCTTTCGCAGTTTGTTTTCAACTGGTTTACTCCGTTTACTTAAAGTTATTTCCATAGCAAGTTCCTTTCCTGCATAACATTTCTACTCATAAGATGGTTGTAATGTAGGTATGCTAGTATTCTATTTAATAATGACTATAGCTCACTACGTTTATCATGAATAATTGTTAACCGAGTTTTCATTCAAATGAAATTGGAGCGGTGTGCAAACTTACTTTTGCAAATGCTGAAAAAAACATCTTCTTTTTATTTAGGCTATCAATATTTTCAGTCAATGTTCCCTTGTATGCCTGCAAAAAATGTGAGTAAATTAACAATAAAGAATATTATATATTGGAAAGTACTCGGAATAAAAGTACATATTAGAAAGTATCACGCTGTTGAACAAAGCAGTGGGCAGACCGATGTTCATGAGAGAGCTTCCAGTGCTTAGTCAATAATTAAAAATAATCTTTGGTCAACCATTTGAATCTTTCCGTGTCTCCTACACACAGAATATTCTTTCAGTCTGATTTTCAAGTGTTAAGCCACCTTCATGCTTGTCATTTTCTGAAGCTCAACGTTTAAGACCTAATTCTCGTATTCTCGCGTACAGCGAACAACTACTAGTCCATCCGACAACCACAAGCGTCTTTCAAATAACAAAAAGCATGTTGCAACGTTTAAATAAGTTTCGTTTCCACTCTCTTCAATGTGCGACGCTTCTGAACTCAAACAATCTGACATTACTTTTCATGCTCATTCGTGTGAAAAACATACCAAGATTCTTTCCTGTTCATATGAATCGTCACACCGAGCGTCGCTTTCGACCCGCCGCTCAGTAAAATTCCCATGACCACCACATTTACCCGCATCTTGACGACATCGGACTGCTTCGCCATGTCCCAGTGCGCCCACGAAAGATCCTCTCTTCACAATCTACAAATCGCTGTGATCAGGCACTTCAGATCTTACCGACACTGAAGAACCAACCTTAAATTAATCACGGAAAGTCAAATATTTCATTTCAATGACTCTAACACCAGCAACAGTTCCACCGAAATTACGTTGACTTGTTCATCACCTCTGTGTGATATGCAAGAGTGGTCAACTTCATATCACATCCGCAAATTATTCAATGAAATTCAAGTTCAAACAATGAGATTTTTTATTTCGGATCTAGGAAGCGTATACAGAATGCATGTGTCAATGTTCAATATTAGTGATTGAGAAATAAAATGAATATCATGTTATTTAAATTCACTTACTTCGAACGACAGCATAAGACCATTTATGTCACTTGACAATCGATAAAATATCTGGTTGGCATGAAGATGGTTGAGATTACATGAAATTCATATAACGTCAGTGACATGCATATTAGGTTTTCAAGTTCAATTTATATAATATCATTGACAAGCGAGATCGAACGACCAAGCAGAAAAAACATTCAAATGATGTTGAAACGTTGGGTGCCTGCATGTGCATTGAAATACAACGTGCTTAATTATGAGATTGGCCAGTTGTCTATAGCTCTGGTACCACCGATAGGTTTCATTCTAGTTTCATTTGAGAGAAGATATTGAATATCTCAGCGCAGTATGTGACAATTGACTGTCAGATCCCTACCTCATTAACAACTGAACCAACAACATAACACTGTACTGGGTGCTCATAATTTCCGAATATAAGGAAGGCTCACTTCGTAAGGCGTTTGCCCAATTCACGTTTTCAATATTTATGGCATCATTCTCATGAGAATCAACAAGAACAACACCGACAAATTAGACTCAGCAAACTGTCAAATAATTTGATTTCGGTCTAAATTTCAACTGAACTTACTGATTGGTATATTATTCGGAAACTATGTACGTATGATAAATGCAATACACCTCTGTATTTTGTCACCATGGTATTCTTTAAAATTTGAATGAATATCATCGTCCATCTAGCAGACACTTTACGGCATATTAACCTCAAAAATCAATTCCGCATTTAAAATGTCAAACACTGTGTAAAGATTCAAAAGTTTTTGGGCTAAAAGTATGTTTAAAATTTTCTTACTTTATTCTGAGGTATCTCAGGGTTGATTTGTTCTGATAAGCAACACAACTGACTTTCAAACGGTGTAGAAGCATTTTGTTTACACTTCAGTGAATATTCCGTTTGACTATGTAACTCCTGATCATTTAAAACTGTAATGAAAATATACGTTGATCGCATTGAGTTTTCAAAAATCAATATAACTTGAATTTTAAATGGGATGACTACTGTTAAGCTGAAAATTGATTTTAGTGTATTGGTGTCAATTATGAATAGCTTTCCATATATTACGATCCAACGGAAAAAAATTTCAGTGGAAACCGTTACTCTAAACAAGTTAACATTTGATGACCTAAAATAGTACACTCATACTCGTCGATAGTAAATTTCTTTATCAATGCCATACTGTTTATCACTGTTTATCAGATACAATCACGCATTCTCAATTATGACTAAATTCGACTGACCAACATAATTGAACCACTATCTTGTGAATTTTGTTAGAATACATACTGTTTACATCCGGATGAGTAATGTAAAAAACCCCGCAATACCGTCAGCATTTATAATGCGCCAAAATATCTACTTTAAGCACCATCAGTCTCAGTTTATACAGATCTCGTAGCTTCACAGGAACAGCTCACTCAGCACACATTTCTCAATTGTTCGTGACCGATTTTTATACCCGGTTGTGATGCCATTGTGATTCAAATACATGCGGAGAAATCTTAAAACCTACCTGCAGATATAATCTGACGACCAAAAATCCAACCGAAAATTCCGTATTTTTCCGACATTGAATGTGATTCACTCCAAAACGGTGGATGTAATATCCAAGAATATATAACAACACTACGACGATCAAAGGTGAAGATGGGATAAGACAACAGCAACTGAAGCCTAAATATTTGTAAATATACAACGAACATTTATTTACTCAGAATGATTGATGTATTTTTAAATCATGAGAAATGACTGAATGAGTAGACCTGCATTAAACTAATATGATGTTTGTCTATTCACTGATGACATATAGAATATCCTGTTTCATAGAGTGAAATTCAAGTAGAGTTGCCGAACTTGGGAGACTCAAATCGTGTAAGTTTCTTGTAATGAAACTATTGGAGATCAACTGTCCTCCTGATGATAGATACATTCAAAGTGCAACACAAAACGGAAGAATATATGTAGTATTATGTTATAGGTCGTTATTAGCACTGTTAAAGTAATAGATATTGTCCTAAAATTGGTTATATACCATGAAATGACCGTCAAATCTATAAGATGTTGCGTGGAAATCACATCATTGTCAACAGTAACTCTGATGAATGGAACAAAATTTAGTGTAATTGTTTCAATCATGTTAACGTGCCTATTTTGCAAGTTACATGTGATTAAATCTATATTTGCATTATGTGATTACATCAGATCAAAGTAAATTGTACCGTCTCCAGTTTTGACCTCGACAAACACGTTTCGTTTTCTTCTACTGTTAGGACAATTTTTAAAAGTGAAAGAGGATTTGAATATTGACTGTCAAATGAAGTGAGTTATATCACCCATTTCATAATGATTCATAAAACCACTAGTTGAGTCATAACTAGTTGTGAATTGCGATGTCATAAACGGTACTTATCCTATAAACATAGGGTTTATTTTGCATGAAAGTGTGTAGTAATTATGATACATAGTAACAAAGTACAACTCACAAGTCCAGTAACATTGAGTCTTCTGATGAAGATGTTTTAGTTCGAGCTTTCTGAGAGTAGTAGGCATTTATAAAGTAGTTATTCTCAGAAAGTTCATTCTGAAAGAGAAACCAAAACATTTATTAACTATTTTGACAGTTTCCGATTTGTCAAATGAAAGAAATTGTTATCGTTTCAACTGTTTCAACTGTTTCAACTCAACAGCTTTCATTTCCTCGGATGCAGAAATTATTGTTACTAATAATCCATAAGATTGTATGAAGGCAGTACAAACAATTGTGTTAACCATAATCAATGCAATCCTCTGATAAATGTTCTATATGGAGATCTGGGGTATATTAAGTCAAATAGCTTAATGGCAGACTTGCATTTCTATTGTTCAACAACCACATTTATTCTAGTACTGAAATAATGAGAATTGTTAATGTCACTCATGACACTTTGGAATAATCCCTCTGAATGATAACACTTCTGAAGAATAATGTGTGAGAACACATGACGTTTCCCCCACTCTCTTTATTTTCCTACCATTAAAAGTCTCAAATCTATCAATTTATTTAGTGTTTGTAATGTAAGCGTATTCCTTTCCTTGATTATTTTCTCACATGTATTTGAACGTGTTTATAGATCTGTTTTTAAAAGTGCCGTCGAAAGTGAAATGTGGAGCTTATTATTCTTAGACTTGTCATAAGAAATGTATACCCGAAGTCGAGAACTCGATTAGTGTATCAATAAGCAGAGCAAACATCTCAACTACTACACCGTTTAAAATGAATCTTTCTCTTTACGTATTGATAGCGCTTCTACAAACTCCACTCACGTTCAAGTAATTATGGTCATTTATCAGTTTACTCATAGACGAGTGTTTTTCCAATGGTTCTGACACATCGAAGCTAGATACTTCAGATTCGGTTCCACAAAGTTTGATATGCATGTGCGATGACTCATTCATATGCCCTGCTATCCGATCAATATCTTTGCTTCGATCCGCCTTACTATTTGCATGGAAATCAAGCTCGTTTGCGATACATCCTACACATCAAAATCCCTTTGTGTCGACAATGTAGGACTACGGATGACGAACGTAATAGGCTGTTTTAAAGTGAAATAGGTGTAGGACGTAAAACAATAACATTGGCAATAAGAACCTCAAAGAGAAGCACTGACACGTTCACATGGATTGGGCAGTGAGGACGCTACTCAGAATAAGTAGACAAAGCTTCAAAACTAAACCATCTAGCTCGACAAGCTTACCACTTCAAAATATGGTGATACATAACCATATATATATTTACGCTGTTCTATTGATAAGTT
Source organism: Schistosoma rodhaini (assembly GCA_944470415.2). NCBI lineage: Eukaryota > Metazoa > Platyhelminthes > Trematoda > Strigeidida > Schistosomatidae > Schistosoma > Schistosoma rodhaini. The sequence goes on from OX104037.1 coordinate 40,640,501, forward strand.
GGCAACAATTACATGAGTTGAATGATGAACAGATTTATAGGAAAGCTCATATTTTCTCAATCACATACAGAGAATCCTCTATTTGGCTGAATCATTGATCATGAAGTTAAGAAATAATAAAATATTTAGTGTTAAACTTGAGGAACATACTTCGAGTATTATTTCTTTTTCTTTATTCACCTGATCGAGAAATACTGAATCGACCATTAATACACTGATTTGAGAAACCTGAATAATGCAATCGGTTAATATTCACACTATCTATCAAAACAAGACAAACCGTTGAAATAGCTTTTTGCTTGTCATCTTCACTGCTCCATGACCTTTGTGACAATAATTCAGTCAATTTGTGCTTCATTTCGTTGAACATTTGATTCACCTATTCAATATAAACAGATATAACGATCAAAGTGATGACTAAAGAAAAGATGCACGTTATCAGTGGTTGTTTGCATTTTATTACATAATTGTCAAATAGTTGTAATAATAATAAATAGTGAGACAAGTGATTCACTTTCCCTCCCATAGTCAGCACATTTCACAATTGCTCCAGGTACACATTTACACGAATTTTGTCAAAGCATCCAATCAGGTATGTATATGTTTAAAGGGAAAATAAAATTTTCAGAAACCTGAATAATGCAATCAGTTAATATTCACATTATCTATCAAAATAAGACAAACCGTTGAAATAGCCTTTGCTTGTCATCTTCACTGCTCCATGACCTTTGTGACAATAATTCAGTCAATTTGTGCTTCATTTCATTAAACATTTGACTCGTCAGCTGGATGTACCTGCATCTCAGGACCCAGTGGCTGAGTGAATAACACGATGGCGTTTGAAGCGAAAGCTACTGGGTTCGAGACCCATAATCAACATCAACTCTGAGGTGCAGGTACATCCAGCTGACTAGTCCCAAATAGGACGAAGTGGCGCGCGTCATACTGGATTCCACTGCTAGCCACTATCCATCTCTGCTTACCACGCTTGTGAATTGAGGCTATATCGAGGCAATACGCACAGTATGCACATATGCCAATTAGAGACTGACCAGTTGCAGTCCTAACACATCGATGGGAAGATTCAGACAAATAATACTAAATGAATTTTTTTTCCGCCTTTCATTAATTGTTAGTGTTTTCATGACTATATTTTGAACGTATCACTGTCGTGATTTGCCATATTTGCAAATATGAACCATAGATATATGATAAATTATAGAATTCGAGACTCACTTCATCTTTTGTAGTCTTACTTATACTAGAATATTTGTGTTCTTTGTTTATTGTCCACCAGAAATTCTCCTTCGTTTCCTCGAAGCATGTTGGTGATTTTTTATCTTAAATATTTTTGGTAGAAAGACATCAACATGTTGTTACATATATACTTCCAGTTATACACAGACAACTTTCAATACTTTTAATCATAATTAAATGTAAATTCAACAAGTACCACCACTCATCTTATCCTCTGATCATATGAATCATATTGTTCATACTTCCTCTACTCTATTTGTGCATTTTCCATTGTTCATACTGTTCAAAATGATAAACAACGTTATAACCTTCAGTTGAACTTCATTTTATCATTCAACTGATACAGAAAAACCTAACAGACATGAAAAGTGAGGAACAATCTGACTGAATTACACGACTTCGTGCCTTAAGTATTTCACCTTGCATAAACTGTGAATACATTATGTCAATTTATTCGCAAATTAGTTTACGGTCAGCTTAACTACTTCTCCCAATTACTTTGTCAAGATTTATATTCCGACCTGCATTCAAATAAGGTCGACATATATGATACTGGATGTATCAATTATCTGAAATATGTTCCATCGTGTTTATTTGTCTTCTATCTACTTTGCAACTTTATTTGGTGATAAAGCAATCAGCTTAGAAAAAGTCAATATATAATTATGTTCATGCAACTGCCTATGGTACTCACCATTATTTGTAGGATAAAAGTCTTCAAAATATTGCTGTAAGTAGTTCCGCATTTTGTACAAGAAATCTATCACTACCATATTATGTATGTTTCTATAAGAAAAATTACAAAAACCACGTACTCAATTCATATACAAATAGAATTTAATTCAGAATCGACAGTATTTATCGATCCTCAACGTCCATGTCGACAATTCTCAACATCTCAGTTTATGAGACAGATATAGTATGAAACATACACAATGAACACTCTTCATATATTTTCTTGTCCGCAATCTTCGTCTTATCACTTTGATGGGAAATCATTTAATATATTATTCATTTGTATACTCTCTCTATATATACAGTGATCAAAGTGATTTTAACCAACTCATACATAAATCTTATTATTTTCAACATACTTCATTCATCCTGAACGCTATGAAACAAACTGTGATTAAGGATTGAGAGGATTTTGTGGATAATCGTACATCTTCAATTCACATATAGATTGAATGTGGACAAAATGATTGGTGTGTAATGAAAGAGATGTCAAACGGTCATCTTGTTTTCTGATGAAAAGTATTATTGTTGTTCCGTTTTACGCCTAACGTGTATATAGAGACTCAAGTTTTCACCGGTTACATTCTTGATTTAAGTAATTACTGAAAGTGAATCATTCTGTTATTATGAATATTTACATCACACTGTATTTCCTTTAATAAGTCTCTGAGATTGTCATACGTTATGTACATTTTCTATCAAATTACTCTGAACATTGAGTGCGTGAATGAGAACAACAGAATGCAGATAAGATGTGACAATATGGTATTTGAGAAAGCAACCTGTTTCTGAAAGAATAAAACTCGATTACGAGAAAATTACTTTCTTCCGTCTTCTGTGTTTATTTTTGAACTGAGAATATTGCAAGTCCTCTGCCAAGCTTCATCTGATTGGATAGCAAATTCCAATTTGTCATATGATTCATTTCCGAATACATTTCTAAATAAAACATCCCAATCGATCTGGTCAAAATGAATAAGTTGAAATTAGTTTACAAATTCAAAGAGATGTGTTATGTTTGACAACAATATTTTCACACATTGACACAATGTTCCACTGTTATCCTGTTATCTGACGCAGTCACTTAGGTGGACTGCACACTGTGGTGTATGCTAATTTTGTCTATCGACCTAAGTAGTGTGTAACAACAATCAGAAGTTGTATGTCTGTCAAAAGAAGGTTGAGAAGATTGCACTTGCCAAAACAGGAAGGGAAGCATAAATTAATTGAGAAATGGAAGAAACATGAAGGATGTAAGGTACAATTGATAGAAAATTTGCAAATGAAGTGTTCAATGTATGGTTTTCACAATTTGTTAAAGAATGTGGCATTAAACAATGGTATGGTTATCACCACTAGTTCTTCAATCACTACCAGCATAACACTCAACGACTTTCACGAAAATATTTCAGTTGCTCCATGAAGCAATCTTGAAGTTAGTGTTCATCGTTTGTTCAACCGATTTTCAGTTACATATCTGTTAGTGAAAACCGTGCATTAACAGCTTCCATGCACCAAAATTGGAGTAAGCATTTTATCCTTAGTTCTTCTGATGTTTCATTGTGTTTCACCTCGTTCAATACGTAGACACAACCACAAATCTCATGCAGTTGAACTTACGTTTCATAGAATATTTTACTCAATGTTAGTATTACACACAAATATCTTAGTTCAATCAGACCTTCAATCCATCCTTGTCTCTAGCACATGAAAACATCGTATCATCTTTATATTCACACACTTGCAAACTGGAGTGAAGAACATTGAATTCTTCACATGATTCCTCATGTCAGTGAGTTATGAAACTATTACAAAATGGTCACATTTCAACTTACAATTGAACAGGTTGTTGTCAGATATTCATGACTGACCCTCTTTGGTTCACTAACCACGGTTGTCTTCTGTATCTAAAACAATATGTCCACATGATAAAGAAAACCAGTTATTTGTTGCATGATATTCGAAGAAATTCAAACAGTATGATCAAACATTGACAACGATTTCAAAACTGGATAAACTCGGATACTCGAAGGTCGTTAGTTTGTACTGGTCCATAAACCTGTTGTTAATATTCCCTTTAATTCAATTCATCTGATTCTGCAATCTACTTTATACAATTGAGATCAGTATCATCAATTTCTCAAACAACCTCAATCTTTCAACACTACTAGTATTGGTTTAACCTAACTGGTTCTCTGAAATTTATAATCGTTTGTGAATACAGTGCAATAGTTTCATAGTTATCTTTCGGATAACCGAAATATATACTGTTTTATACTCAGCAAGCAACATAACTAAATACGTCGTTGTAAAGTAGGAAATGGAGTACTCATTTCTTCACATGTTCACGGAAATTATGTATCATGAGTTCTATATGATGATTACTGACAATAGCCTCTATTGCATCGGCCAAATACCGCGCTTCTCCACCGACTTAAAATATGTTCTTCTCAACAACGGCCTGGTTCACCTCTTATTAGGTACTGTAATCCATATAAATTGTTTTATAATACAACTGTCAATAAACATCAACAGATCATTCTCGGTTGACTCACGTTTTTTAATTCCGAATACAATTCGAAAACACCGTCCATCATATTTTCATTAGATTTTAGTGCTCCTACATTTTCTAAATATTTGAATATTAGTTCTTTCACTTCGCTGTCCTCTTGACTTGACTGTTGGCAATGAAAAGCACAAAACACAAATTTCTTTATCATCATTTACCACATGCACTTAAAAATTCACGAATTGTGGTTCAAATGAAAAGAATGAATCACAAAGTTACTCATTCGAATATTACCGAAAGTCATTTAACGAATGACACTAGGTACAACGCTTCCATCGATGAAAGTAAGATGGATTAGACTGTCTCGTCTCGTTATGATGGTAACAAGTACAATGTAGATTAGATTAGAAGGATTGTTCAGTACATAATATGAACATGTCCAGCTCGATACGTAGACTTCCTGATTCAAAGAATAAACACTATGTGCGTGATGAAGAACAAAACGTGTGGATGCTTCATAGCGTGGAATGGACCAGTGGGAGGGAACAATAATGGCAATCAATTGTTGTTTGCATGTGTTTTCGAAAACGATGGTACACGTGGTAACGTTCTCTTCCATAGGTTCACATACAAATTATGACTGTCCCACCCATCAAACCGACGTGAAGTCAGATCAGACATATTTCCACTGAAACCAGGCTAATAAAGTTTATGGAAGACGTCAGGACAAAGAAAGGAACTAGCACATCATTGGAGAATTATATAGGTGATAATACATGGGTTCAGTAAATTCATCACTGATTACGAGATAGCATTCAACGGCGTACTCGATTGTACTAGCAGAAACTCGGATAACTATCAAGACTATAGTTGAAAGAGCACATTTACAGACATACTAACATCATGATTAACACTTGGCATCAACCTGATCACAGTATAATTTTGACTGGCCATGTCCGGTTCGTGACCTTTGTTCAATGAAGATAACTCGTTTTACCAAACATAACTTTATTGACATTCGAAGCAATGGACTCTGTTTGTCGAATCTGCTTTCACAGACCCATGACAACTGGCACATATTAGAGTTGTAAATAGAGAAGTGCTTTGTGGATATCATAGTAAGATAATAGTCGAATCCATGGGTTAATTGAAGCTAGACCACCATGGAGAACCTGAAAGAACGAAAGGTCCTGTGTTTGGATCTCGTGGGGTGAGATCTAGGATGCACACTGCTGAGAAGTCCCATTCTGTGACGAAAAGGCCGTTCAGTGCTTCCAGGCTTTCCACAGCGATCTAGCTCCTATTGACTAATGAATTCAACCATTATAATATTAGAATCAAACCAATGAACAAAATTTTCTTAATCACTACGATAAATATGACTGAATTGATCTGTTTGTTTCATCGTACCATGTATAACTTCTCCTTGTCAAATGCGTCAAGCGATCCTGAATGAATCTAAAAGAATAAAGTTACATTCACTTTTGGTAAGAGTGAAAATCAAATGACTCAAAAATACAAGATAGTGTTAGAAATCATCAAGTCCTCATTTACAAAATATTTCATCCGATGTACGCTATGCATTGACAGTCCTATTTGCTCGTTATAAAGATAATAAACATGTCTGATTAGTTAAATTAGATAAAGTCAGTCGTCAAATAAGATGGTGTTTCATTTTCTAACAAAGGTGCATAGATTTTGAATATCAGCGTACAAATGTTGTCATTTAACTGTGCATATCCATGTGGCCGTCTCATTGAAGTCAGTGGAAATAAGGATTTCAACGAGTTGATTGTAAATAAACGAAACGATGACAGTGATTTTTGTTGATTTTTTCCATCATGTGTGTGCTTATTTACAAATGTGTCTAGCGATACAAAGTGAATAAATTAATGGAAACAACCAATAGACTGAAGTCACATTCCTTCCTCAGGAGTAAATTTTAGTGAGCTATGGAACAGCGAGAGAATAGGCCAACTTAGACTTTGAGACAAATCAGTGGAACAATGTCCTGAGGTTCGGGAGTGCATGACAGTATTGTGGCCAAACTCGTCAATTGACTGAATATCAGTCCGTCAGTTACAACGCAGAACTTCGTACGTACGTACATCGTCGTACATCAGGTCGTTAAGACCAACACTAATCCAACTTCTTTTTCAGGTCCCTTAACTGACTGAATGAGACATTGCTCAAGGAAAACTTTAGTCGCTTGAAATATATTCAAGGTTTGCTCACATACGTGATAACCTGTTTAGTTATTTTATCGGTTTTCAAGTGAATTTCAGATTGACAACATTCTAAGTTGAACAGAGTAATCTAAACTATGTATTTGCAACTCCATAGTGCATGAAAATAATCAGAAACATTTATTATTTGAAATCTTACTTCAATAGTAACCCCAAATAGTTTTAACGAAAATAAAGCTGTTCCTCTACTTTGAAATAACGATGGTAAGAGTAAAGCGGTCAGACTGAACTTTTCACTACTAAGAACATTCTGTTCGACATCCAACTGCTCCGTGTCATTTGACGACATCAGCCATCCGTTGAAAAGTAATTTGATCAGTTCACCGATTTTCTTCTTTATCAACGGTTTTCCCATCGAGGAAGCGATCGTGCAAGTTTTGTAGAAAGCTTGAGCTGCTTTAACACTCGGTACATCTTCATATTCTGTACTTTGTACTAAAAGTGGAAGAAATCCATGAATCGGCAATGTCAGATGGATTTAAGAGACAGTTATCTAATTATTACACATTTACATTGATAAGAGTGTGATTCATGGTATTACGTGATGGTTTACAGTGAACAGCTCCATTAATTTATGCCTAAGACTTCCGATTCAACCATTATTATTGCTCTATTTCACATGTCAGTCATCACGTTCATTCATGCAAATGAGGATTCTGAGTACAGTCAATGGGTTTGAGGCATTCAAACCCGAACAATTCATTATTCTAATGTTGATGTGCTGACCAGTACTTGTCGTTTTCCAACACCTAATTCGATGTTTGAGATACATCTTGTGTAACATACAGAACGCCGTGTAGTTATTTCTATTGCATTGAGAATGTTCACGTAATTGAACACACGTTTTCGCGAATAGACACTCTATTTTCAAAGTGCTTTGTAAACCAGTCGCGGTACTATGATTCTTGAGGCCTGATTAGACCAACAAGATAAGACAGAATACACAGTTCTTCAAAGTATCAAATTTTGAATAACACTGCTTAACAACAGAAGACAGTGTCAAATTATCTGGTACATTTCAGCCATTGTATAGTCTACAGTATTCTGTCTTTAATAAATGTGTAGACAAATGCTCTTTAATCTCTCTTTAAGGAGGACTTCTAACTACACCGTATTTTAACAAAATTATCAATATTCAGAATCATGAACAGAACGAAAACGATGACGTGTTTGGGTGAATTGGTGGGCATGATTCTGATAGCATCTGTGAATGAAGTGTCAATTATACATGAAACCTGAAGTGAAATATTAGATACATAATTATTTGAATGGCGATGACCGAAATTGATTCAATGCACCGCACCATGTTATTAAATCCATAAACGATGTCCCAAATACTAATACTCTCTTTATAGTCTTTATATTCATTCAAGCGTACTGTCTCATCTCAACAAACTTTTTTCAATAATGTTCGGTTATTGTATTCGTAAATTCTTTCTGACAAGAGTTCGGGACAAGAGTTGAAAAACAGAAAATCAAACAACTTTGGTATCATATTGCTTATTTGTTGAATTCAGCATCAATCTCTATGGTGACATATTATTCAGAACAAGCATTTGTTTTTAAATATTAGTAAATTTACCCGGTTGTGTAATTATATATATATATGTATATAGTGCTTAGTAAATGACGAGTTTCAAACACCAACCATCATATGTATATAAATACAAAGCACGGTTTGCAATAAAAACGAGCACAAACTACATCGAAGTTGACGCATTTTGACTAGATCAAGTTTCAACACATATAACATCTAGAAACAATAAATAAAACTCACACATTTTCATGATGATATCATCCGCGTTAAATGATCGATTATACAGACTATTTTGAGAGAGCTTGTCACAAGAGTATTTCTCAAAATTATCACAAATTATGTTGATACTGTTGTCACTATTATTACTTGGACAACTTTCATTGATGCACAGTTTTCCTATGAACGAGAGAAGAAAAAACAAATTTCATAGAGAATAAGCTAAAGCATAATGTCGTGCTTAACACGCTGGTGAAAACGTAGTAGTAGTAGTAGTAGTAGTAGTAGTAGTAGTAGTAGTAGTAATAGTAGTAGTAGTAGTAGTAGTAATAGTAGTAGTAGTAGTAGTAGTAGTAGTAGTAGTAGTAGTAGTAGTAGTAGTAGTAGTAGTAGTAGTAGTAAAACCATGTATTTGCGAATGAATAAAGTAATGTAAAGTTAGGAATGTGGGGTATAATTGTCGACTGAATCATTCAAAATCTAACAATTAATTAAGTGAAGACAAAGGAAATAATTAAAATGGGCGGAATCAATAAAGTACTTGAACGTCATAAGAACGTTGATGTGAATTTATGAAGAGCAAAGGAAAAGTAAACAAAAAAATGCGTAAAACCATATTTTTAAACAATTCAACAAGATGGTATGCAAAGATGGATAGTGGCTAGCAGAGGAATCCAGGACGCGCCTTTCGTCCTATTTGGGACTCGTCAGCTGGGCAAACATGCATCTGAGGGTTGACGTTCACTCTGGGACTCGAACCCAGTACCTTTCGCTTCAATGAAGATTCAAAAAGATAAACAAGAAGAAAAGACTATATTCGGTAGGTAGAAAGGAACAAAACAGAAGTAAAAGCGTGCAACAAAATCGGAGAAGAAAAAGTGAAAACGAAAAAGAAAAGTGTAAAATTGAAAGCCAACAGATACGAGACAAAACAACATCATCCACATGAGGCAGGTTTAGATAAACTGAATATGTCGAACCAATAAATCACTGACGATATGGAGGAAATATGAATGAGAATAATTTAAATTGTAATGTCACACACGCTCACCTGTTTCTGTTTGGTTTTCAACTCGTGATGAAGGTCCACGTGTGAGTAGTGAAGAGCCTTGTTCTATGGAGAAAATATGAATGAGGCATAATCAAATAAAGAGTCTATTTGCACTGAGGTGATGTGGTGTGGTTTACTTATGTCTATATAAGTAGTATGTGGTGTGGGTCAGACATAGAATGTATTTTGGCTGAAGACCGATGAGGAAAGAACTGAAATGAAGCGCAATCGTTTGGAAAATGCATGGGCAACGGAATTAGAGAAGAAACAGTAAAGATTGAAACAATTGATTGTTAATTTGCAAATTGACTGTTCATTGTTTGGTTATCAAAATTTACTGAGATAGTCTGTAATTTTTGCTTAAATACATTCGATTGTCCCCAACTAGTGTTTTGCTCACTACAGTGACACAGACATTTCGTTCGTACCCACATCATCATGCATGTGGTCGTGTGTTACTTATGTTTGTTGTCATTTACTAACAAACATAACCATGTGAAGTCAATTACGAATGTATTTGAAGTGTGAAATTGTTGAATATCAATTGAATCTCAATAAACGGAATCAGCACTGAATATTTGAGTATCATGAGACGACATAGATTAGGAACAATGAACAAGAATATTGTGAGGTTCTCAAATTTATTTACATTCAACAAAATGGTCATAGATAGCACCATAATACCAGGTTAATATTCATGCCTTCATGAGATGGTTCATCATCAAGTGGTCTTTGAAATTTCGATTATTGTCAGTATTTTTCATTGATTATGGTTGACGTATTGTTAGTGATTGTGAAATTGCAATTCGGGAGATATTTTGCTATGATAACGGATATTTACCAAACCATGAATACACTGTGTTATGAAAACAAACACATGCAACCTGATGCACTCATTTCAATGTGAGTTACATTCTCAGTGACAATGATATGCCAAACAACTTCCTTCAATCTCATTCTTATACATTTGATGAATCCTAGTGGATCGTATTTAAACATTCTGTCGCTTATAATTCTGGTTTTTTAGTGTTCAAAATATTTATTTAAAAAAAAATGACAAGTTCCCTGGTGTTGCATTGGCTTGCCGTGACAAACTGTTTATCAATTACTAAACCAGCAAACATAAAACCTTCTTATAGTTCATGTTTGTTCTCTACATTAAATGTTGATTTTTATAACAATCTGATCATGCCTGTAAACTGGTGTGAATTCTGTAAATATTATTTGCAGAATATATTATTATTATTATTATTATTATACAGTCAATACATGTGATGGAAATATTATCGTCCATCAACGACGTGTTTTACAGTCGATATATCTTCACTCGCGCCAGTTTAGGTGTGCTTAATTCGCCTGATGACTGCTTGCTTTTCAAGTACGAGTATGGGGCGACCCGAATATAATGATCTCCTTCAATTCAATCAATCGATTATTCAGCATAACATCACAGTGTACGTGTTTTGAGTAAGTTCTAAATAATCGGTAGCAATTACTAAGTCAACGTTCTTTGCCTGCTGTCAACCATCATTACATGTGAAAGCATCTAACCAACAGACGAATGACGAATCGTATGTCGTATTTTGTTTCTTCTTAATTAATTTAAACACGGAATCTTGCTGTTCTAAAACTTAAATTCATCTGTACGTGTAAGCACTGATCCCTCATAAATTCATGTACCACTTGAAGCAGGAAATAAATTCACAATCACATTTCATGGTAATTCGTAATGAAATGTGACAATATAATCAGGAAATCAGTTGTCTGGTGGTTTGACTTGGTTCAAATATTTATGTTAGCTAGGTGTTCGAATTTACAAGAAACTCATATTAAAAGGAATCAAATGTCCGCTCAATAATCTAACGAGTAACAACACAGTCGAAATTTATCTTATGTAACATGTCAAGCCATCAAATAACTAACTTAAGCAACAACATACATATATAACTACAATACAAATATGCATAAACATACCATGAGAATTTCTTTTTGAGAAATGTACCAGCAGTGCAATTCCAACAATCGCTGCAAAAGCTAAACTAATTACAAGAAGAATTAATAAGATTTTCTGTCTTCTGGATAATTCTGAAAGTTGCATACTTCACTAGTTGCAGGAAGAATCTTGATTAAGTCTACCGATATAAGCTGCTTATATACAAATTCAACATAAAAACAATAGTATATCCAATAGTAATAACTACATCAGATATAAATGAAAGTAATGAGAATGGTTAGAGTTTTATCAGGTCACAGTGCCGCAAACACAATACAAATTGTATAGTATCACACGTTTAATCCATTTTTAGAGATATTTCAGCGTGTGACATTATCAAACTACGTGTGTTTTCTAAATACGAAGGATCCTAATTGGCACTGTGTCAAATTAGAAAGGAATTTAGTAGTTATCTTAGAAGATTGTAATAATATGTTGTCAACATCACTCTCTAATTAACATACTTACTTTAATCTTATTTCTTAAACATACCAAGAAATCAATGTAAGCGATTGTGGTGGTTGTCACACAAGATTTAATTGCATACTGAAAAGTAAATTCTCCTGTTTCAAAGAAAGAATAAAGGTCTTAGAATTGGTATCAATCGTGGTTGTAGCAAACTAGTCAGCATTCAGTAATAATTCTGCTCAATCTCTTCACCTTGATTTCTGTCTCATTTTATTTTTTCTTCCTCTTTACTATTTATTAGGCAAATGGTAAGTTTTCTAAATGCGGTTCACCATTTTTGTGGGTCTATGTCTGACTCCATTCAGATCATATGAATGGTTGTTGTCAAAATATACATCCTGTCTATCCTCGTATGTAATACATGACTTAATCGTCGTTGATGAATTACAGAGTTAAATAAGTCAAATACGAGAATGGACTTCGAATACATATAATTTGAACACTCATTGATCTTGACAGGAAATCAGAGTGGTGGAAGGAATGGAAGAGAGTGAAACGGAAATGACACGCATTGGAGATGGCGAGTAAGCCAACTCGCTATTATCAAGCGTTAATCAATACTTATAGTCAAACAAGAATAAGCTACAGACATGTGATGCATAGGATAAAAAGTGTACACACACATACGCTCATATAAAAACAGTCAGGGCTTATAAGTGAATAATTAACAAGGTCGAAACGCGACTCATGATGGATAGGTAAATTGGCTTGTCCAGAAGCTAGAATAAAGTATATGGGCTTAACGTATGAACCGACGCTACAACTACTTACCAATACTAATCAGTCATTACTGACTTACGACTTGTAATGAGACTCCGTTGTCAGTTGAGATATTTAAAAGTATTGAAATATATTTATACTGTACATTTCATTTAACTTCGCCTGTAGCCTACGCGCAGCAGCAAGTACAGGAGAAGACGATCAGTGTAGTAGCAGCCTTAACAGCAGTAGGTCTCAACATACATAAAGGGAAAAGAGTGACTCTTCGATACAACACAGCATACACCAATCGAATTACAGTTGACGGAGAAGCTTTGGAGGATGCGGAAACCTTTATATGTCTGCTAGTCACCTCATGAAATGCCATAAGTTAGTAACCTTAGCACCTGTAGTTATGAACAGACGGGTGTATACTATGGAGCTCTACAACTCTTCGGCGAGTTCCTCCCTGATTTAGATTGACCTGATAGCCATATATATTCAACTTAGAAATGCGCATTCACAATTCGTTTTAAATACCATCATAGAGCATGTTTCGGTTATTTGAAAATGGACGATCTGAATATCTCCGTTAAAAATACACTGCCTAATACAAATTCAACTGTGCGATCTTCAGCTTGTCATCAGGACACCGGAGCTATACAAATTAATTAAAATTTACCATACCTCATGGACGAATTAGAACTTGATCATTGTCAACTTATTCCATTCTACCTCAGTCGATTGATCGAAACCAATCGGCTCTTTTATTAACGTGCCATGACCACAAATTACCGGATGCTCCAAGAGTGTGATATTTGGACGAGTGAATCAAATACACATGTAAAATAAATTTTGGCGTGCCTCTGTGCGAAATCGGAGAAACTCCCTTACACGTCTGTTTCCCACATTACTAGTTTCGTGCATTTCTAGACTAAGAACAGTTTGCTTTACTGCTGTCCGTACTTTTATATATTTATTCCAATTTCAAATGAAACTACCAGCCGAATATTGTTCCCGAACTCTGAATCCATACTAATTCTTTCAAATTCTTTGGTCTCTCAATAAAAATGTTCTTTTTGTTCTAGTCAACAATTTTTGATGACAGTTGTCATACTGAACTGCCACACTTTACTTAATAACATGTAAGCTCGTTAAAATGTATGTGTATAATAATAAAACATTTGATCACCGAAAAATGTAAAAGCGATTGGAGTAAAATTCTAGTAAATTTATCAGGTCACAGTGTCGGAAACATATATTTCCTTCTGTATGGTTACACCGGGTATTGTTCATAGAAGAGAATACGTAAGAATATTCTTCAACTCATATCATTCCTGAACGAACATTTTGGTTCTGAAGAGTCAGGTCAATAATGAAACTGACAGTTTTGGTACTCACACTGTTCCATGTAACGTATGTGGCGTGTGTATACTGTTTCTCACGCAAAACCACATTTGGCTATTCATTCATATCACATAGTCAGTTTTTCCTTCTATGTTATCGTTTTGTTTGTTCCCATAAAATTCCTACTTTTTGAGCCATTTTAAAGTATGGAGTGTGAACAATCCTCTGCTTTGGAACCAAATTTTTATTTCAATCTAACGTATATGAAGTGCTCACTTTCCTGTTATGTGGAAGTCATGTTTAACGGTACCGGCAAAAATGGAATTCAATATTATTACAACCTAGCACTTTTTATCTATCGAGACAGCGTTCGTGAAGCACAACAAAGCTTCAAGTGGAAGAGTGTGTGTGCTTGTGAGTTTCGAAAATAAAATAACACTAAGAACGGTGAGCCGATGACTCAGTAAGCACGCAGGAAGCGCTCACGATTAACAAGGAATGCAATCGCTAAATATGAGAAATTTCACATGCTTGAGATTAAAGCTTTCCGCCAATGAAAACAGAAGTTTGAAACTATCAGCTTCTGAGCGTGTCACACTACCGTACCGGTTCGGATCTAACTGGGAGCATTTTGTGTATTATGAGCACTAGTTTAGTGAAGTGTGTGAACACAGTTAGATGAGATAATGAGAAGAAACTTCCACTAAAGACTGATCAAACTTCAAATATTGTGCACATACCTAATACCGAAAGCGAAATACAACAGACGGTAACAGCACTAGTCACAGACTAGACCACAAATGTCCTGGTGCGCCCAAGATTGAGGGGAGTCAGCCCTCCCTCTCGAAATGCTCTCACATAGCCAAGTGCATACAGCCTCTGCCAGGGAAGTCCTATCCACTGCCTCCTCACGGCATTACCGTTGTTTACGCAATTGAGAGGACGAAAGGCGAATGTCCGGCGCTTTAACCGGGCCTCTGGACAGGGTGAGTCCATCTAGGGGAGTGAAGAAACCGTGATTCTAAACCAATGGTGCACATGGGCTCCAGTATCCTGAAGGAATAAATGGCGTAAGAACTAACCGTTGGTCACCGTCTACCATGTGACTGCATCTCCCAAAGTTGCTCTACTGCCTTAGGAATTAGATCTTTAGGCCAAAGACTTGGGGTGTGGCCCCCTAAGACAAACACCTGCTTTGGTCTGAGCACCCGGACTGTATCACAACCCACAAACAAATAAAATGAAATGACGCCACACGTCTACTCTCTTTTGTTCCTACTTTGTGTATTTTTATTTTCAACTTATACAGCAGCTCGCCTATGATGGAATCACTGTTTTATCTAAGGGATCTCGAGTCACTGACTGGTCGAAAATTGAATGCTTCCACCGAATACGAATACTGAAGCAGTCTTTCTGAAACCACGTATATCATTCAAACTGGCTTCCTTCAACGTTCGCACACTAATGCAGATCATACAACAAACAGGTTTGGCTATGTCTTTGGAAAGTCTTAATATCAACGCTTGTTGTCTACACGAAACCCGTATTCATGATTCTGGTGAAGTACTGCAAGTCTGCGCCCCATCTGTGGCTTCGAAAGGCTTTTTTACGTGCGTTTATCCGGGGACCCTGTGGCATCTTCGTCGGGTTTCACTGTTGTCTTTTGGTGTCGCACTAGGTCCTAGAGCTGAGGCAGCATTAGTCGATTGGATTGCCACTAACAGTTGATTATGTGCTGTTAGACTAGAAAGCTCCAACAAAGTGAGAAGAAATCGGCGTGAGAAAAGATGTCTTTTTGCCATCTCCGCCTATGCCCCGACAGATTGCAGCCCGAATGCAATTAGGGCTGAATTCTACCATCAATTCACTGTTCTTCTTCAGAAAGTGCGTTCGACAGATATTGTAGTACTAGCTGAAGACTTGAATGCACAGGTCAGGCAAGCATCGGTAAGAGAGCCTAACATCATAAAAGGAGGGGGTGGCGTTGCTGACCAGCAAACATGATGGTGGGGAGATAACTTCATTCCACCCGTGTCTGTAGGACAGAACATATTAAATTACTACTCATTGTATCAAGTGGGGTGTCGCGAACGAACAGTATTGATACTGAGTTATTTATGCAAAATACCCTTTTATAAAGTGTTTAAAACGCTGAATTGGTCCCGATTCCTACCGAGTAATCTTATTACAAGCAAACTAGACCATTCGCTAAAAGCGAAGCCCGCTCCATACCCTATAAATTCCAAAAAGGCTCAAGTAGCCTCGACAAAGAAAAGAGACAGCCATTTGTGTATCACAATACTGTTTTCAGTACTATATTTTATAATTATACATAATCCCATACTTTCAGCTTCTTTCTAAACCACCTCCATTTATATAGTTCCTTATCCACTCATGCCTTGTTTACACTTGTTTTCTTTAACACATTATAATGTCCTTTACTAAACAACCCTGCTTGGGATGCATAATGTGAACCAGTATATGTTGTAACTTGTAGATCATGCCTGTAAAAATGGCGTGTACCTGCCCTTGAGGAAATATATGATTATTATTAGTAGGTACCCTAATAACAGAGAAATAGACCTAGTAATTATACCGTAACTATTCCTCCATGAGCATTGTCTGCTCCGCTTCTCGTCCTTGCTTCTTCTTACACCTTTTTTCAGCCCCTTTGAGATACGCCACCGAAAACAGATATGGAACGAGTGACTTCGCCCTGCACCATTATTAAAGCCTCCGACATTCCAGAGGGATATAAGGTTTCGGTTTCTGTAAGCCCCCAACTTCACATAGATCTATTCTCGACCATCAGTTGCATGTCGCGACACAACTTTCATGAAGCGCGCCAACTGTGATATCGACAATACGTTTCTTATTAAAACAGTCTGCACCCATATCTTATGAAATATCAACCCAGCTATATAATTCACTACAGTGAAAATTGTAACTTTTGTAACAATTTGATCTTGCCTGTAAACTGGCATCCTTCACGTAACAGACTGTTATTTCAGAATAAATCATTATGATTATTATCATTCTCGCCCACGCGTCAATTACAAACTGCTTATCCCTCAAGTCCGTTTAAATCAACTCTGATCTATTTTGACGACAATTAACCCTCCCTTTGGTCCGTACAAATACAACTTCCTTTCATTCGGTCTTAGTTATTTAGAAAGTTATGAATAGCGTAGTCAGTGATATTGAGTTTTATCAAGATGATCTCATTCTTCATGGTACTAATAAGGTACTTCATGACTATAAACGTATTTCCTTATTGCATCGTCTAATCGAGAAGAATACTACCGTGAATCCAAATAAGTGTCCATTTTGTATATAGTTTCAAATGTCTTGGATACCTAGGTGATGGTAATGGTTTTAGACCAGATATGAAGCGACAGGTTTCACTGACAAACGCAGTCTCCAAAATATTTTACAGGAATACGTTCACTAATAGGTGCTCATCAATACTATTTCACTTTTGTTCCTAATTTTTCTTATCGTGCCAATTGTTTATTTAATATTTACACATAGTGAAAAATGTCATAAGTTGAAAAGTCAGCTTTTCAAGTGATCTACGAAGACAGTATCTTCTGGGGCCTGGCAGAAAATTCATGCAAATTATTGTGGTTCATTTCCTGACAAATATCACGCATTATTAATCGTTGATTCCTTTTTTTCCAAGTGGCCTGAAGTTTTTTCACAACTTCACCAAATTCTGACTTCAAATTCTAAGCGTTAGGAAGGATGTTTAGTCGAGAACGGATTCCAATAGTTTTAGCGGCTGACAAAGGCTCTCATTTCGCTTCTGATGCAGTCACTACCTGGTTGAATGGTATAGGGTGCAGACATCTGTATACTGCTCCCAGGCACCCTTGTTCTAATAGTCAGGAAGAAAATTTGGTCGGGACATTGAAAACTGCTGTTGATTCTATTGTTGCTCCAACATTGAATGGACTGAAAAGGCCAGTAGATACATTTCTACGTCAATATAGAAATGCTAAACATTCTGTGACGAAAGAGACTCCATCAAAGCTATTGAAGGGGAGAATTCCTCGTTCGAATATGAGGTGTTTGGAGTTTACAGAAGCTACAAAATATCGTGGAAATTATCGTCGACCAGCCATAGGGATCGTGGTGAAGAATGTCGGGAAATCTATGGTACGAATTCGAAATATCAATGACTTAAGTAAACACTACAGAAATGTTGATCAAATACAATTCCAGGAACCAAATAAGTTTGTTCCGATTTCCGTGGTTATTCCTAATATTACTCAGTACATCCCAGACCATACACAGTCTTTATAAATTACAGTGTGTGTGTGTGTGGTAGAAACAAGATGAACTTAAGGGGAAGACTTACAATCGATCACAGAAACTCTTACTCCAATTTAGGTTGTGGTGGATGTAGTGTTTGTACGAACTAATGGTTCCTTCGTACTTGGTGACTTCATCATTTCGAGTTTCAAACACAATACATTCGTTTGTGCTCATCTACTACTTCCTGGTTAAGTTGCGTTATTTCTAGGGTTCCTAGTTTGTACTACAGTTCAAATACTTCTGATTATCACAACAGCTTAGGCAAACACATTCGTCGAAAAGGAAACTTCCTTCACTAAACTCCACTTATAATCAATGACAGTAAGAGTTTTTTTATGTATTATTTTTTTACCAGTATATAGGCGCTCTGAAGAGAATCAACTTGATGTTATATTTTATCACGCGATGGGTTTAGAAGCATTCCTCGGACCGATAATTCTGCGCGAAATGCATGAAACCCAAAAAGAGTGGTGATAGTCATTTTAGGAAAGTTGTTAGTCGCTACTGGAATTTGCTTGTAAGCTTCGACCAAGTCGATTTTTGTGTTCGAAGGTAGCTATCATGTTGTGGATGTATAGCAAGGGATAACCATCGGGAGTGGATTTTGTTTTAGATCATCGATAACCAGTTGAATGCCAATCGCTGCTTTATTTTTAGCAACCATATCCAAAGATACCGAGTGAGTCTTTGGTAACTAGATAGTTCTCAAATCTTATTAGAATGGGGGTATATGGAGGTTGTGGTAATTTTTCTAATAGTTGGATTCATGAGTCGATTTGAGATAGACCACCGTTGAAAACTCAGTAGCTAAGTAGATAAAGTGATGGCGTTTGAAGCGAACGGTACTGGGTTCGAGTCCTAGAGTGAACATCAGCTCTAAGATGAAGGTACATCCAGTTGACGAGTCCTAAATATGACGAAATATCAGAATTGTCAAGAACCATTGAAAGCCTGTAGGTACTGAACGGCCGTTTCGTCAATAATGATCTAGTTTATATCAACTGATGAATTCAACTTACAATAATTCTCAAGTCTGTCGTCTGGTCAAGTTCATTTTCAGCCAGTCTTAGCTTCCCGAAAATACAGGTGGTCTTGCAGTCGTGATGTAATGCATAATATTCCTGGTTACATATAATAAATGTGGTCGTGTTTGGTACATTTTTGGATGATTATTGAGTATCGGTTGAAAGTCTGGGTAATGTGTATGTTTAATCCTGACGAGGCACAGAACGAAGTTCCAAGAAAAAATAATTTGATAAAGTCGTCTACTAACCTCCGTTTGCCTGAGTCCACCATTAGGTTGAGGATTTGTTACACGTTTTAGGGGCAGTAAATGTGGTTTGACAACAGTATCATCCGAACGAATCATCAGTTTAAGCAGTCGAGCGAATCTCTTGCAATCTGAAAACGACATGACAGCGTTTTTCACGGTCAGGAGTCCAGAGTGACATTCTTGGTTTCTTATGTTCTTTACGATATTTTTCATTTCACTTATTGAACAAACATGCAGCACTCACCGTTTATCATCTTTTAGAGACTTCATCGTGCCACCTTCACTCTCGATCTGTAGTCTTCGACCCTTATTGATTGTAACAGCAGTCATCGGCTTTGAAACTCTGACTCCAAACTGATCAATAGCTTCATAAGACGAACTAACAACCTCTCTTCACACTTGTTCTTCTGTACTTACAGTTAGTTCGTTAAACATAGATATAGCCAGAATTCGACACTTATGAACATAAGCTGTCAACGAACGTGCCTAACTTCATACTTTAAACCAATGGCAGTATCAGCATTGGCATAGATTGATGATAGACACATTGCACAATCACTGTGACGTCATTACTCTTGCGGCAAACCTAACTTTTCTCATCTGAGGAACTCAATCACTTGTCAGAGATATCTGTTTTAACGCGACTTGATAGAACTTTAAGACGTTATGTTTTTTTATTATTTCACTGGTTAAACGCTTTACACTCAACCAGCGTCCTTACTTACTTACTTTACTTTCGCCTGTTACTCCCAATGGAGCATAGGCCGCCGACCAGCTTTCTCCAACCCACCCTGTCCTGGGCCTTCTTTTCTAGTTCTTTCCAGTTCTTGTTCATTCTTCTCATGTCTGTCTCTATTTCTCGGCGTAATGTGTTCTTTGGTCTTCCTCTTCTCCTTCGACCTTCAGGATTCCATGTGAGGGCTTGTCTTGTGACACAATTGGGTGATTTCCTCAAAGTGTGCCCAATCCACTTCCAGCGCTTCTTCCTGATTTCTTCCTCCGCTGGAATCTGGTTTGTTGTCTCCCACAGTAACTTGTTGCTGATAGTGTCTGGCCATCGGATCCGAAGTATCTTTCGTAGACAGCTGTTAATAAACACTTGTATCTTCTGGATACTGGCTTTCGTAGTTCTCCACGTCTCTGCCCCATACAGAAGAACTGTCTTGACATTTGTATTGAAAATTCTAACCTTGGTGTTGGTTGACAATTGTTTTGAGCTCCAGATGTTTTTCAGCTGTAGGTATGCTGCTCTTGCTTTGCCCATCCGCACCCTCACATCTGCATCTGATCCACCGTGTTCATCAATGATGCTGCCCAGATATGTAAAGATTTCCACATCCTCCAAAGCTTCTCCGTCAAGTGTAATTGGATTGGTGCATATTGTATTGTATCGGAGAGTCTTGCTTTTCCCTTTGTTTATATTGAGACCTACTGCTGCTGAGGCTGCTGCTACACTGGTCGTCATCTCCTGCATTTGTTGTTGCGTTTGTGATAGAAGAACCAGCGTCCTAGTAACAAATTATTACTCGCTGTTTCTCGATTAGTTCCTGCCACCTCCTCTCCATTCGTCTTGCAGCTCGACAATGCACGTAAGATTCATATTATCGTTTGGCAACCTCCGGAGCGCGACTACTCCCAACATGTTGGGTACCGATTCCAACAGCCGTTGAATCTGGTGATGGAGTATTGTAGGTGCAGTGAAATGTCCCCAATCCCTAGCCAAATCATCCGGGAGTTGAGTCACTGAATACCGAATGGATCATCGATCCCTGTTAAAGTCAAGGACAACAAAATGCGCATCAGTTAATCATACGCCATGGACTGGCTCATGCGTTGGCGGTCTCATTAGAATCTCTGTACTCATTCCTACTTATATATTGACGTAATCACGCCCTTTGTGTTATACAGTCTTCAAATCAGACATAGTACTTTAATAAGCCGAATGGGGTAATTCACGTTAGATGCTGACCGCGAGGTGTGACTCCGAAGTTAGCTTGTTCGTTACACCGTTCCCGTTCCACTCTAGTAGGCCTCCAATCATTCGACATAGATAATCAACGTTGATGGTCCACAACGTCCTGACCAATGTGAAGGTGAAAATGAAGACGAATGATACCTCCACACAAAGACTCGACAAGTATTCAGGGCTAGACAACGCTTCAACGGGTAACACCTTCTTAGTCGAAGTATCCCAACCCAGTCAAATCAAGTCAGAAGCTAAGAGGTTCAAATATATATTTGATAGGCTATCGATATATTAGGAAGTGCTAATCCGAACTGGTCAGTGGTTTTATGAAATGTATAGCAAGGCGTACCCACTCGTGATCTGGTGAAGATGAGTGACCGAACGCCTCCGGCAAGGTGAGTTCAGTAAAACTAATGCGTTCACCATCAAATGTTGAAGACTTACCGAGCTATTGATTTTGGGGATTTATTTACCTTCACACGCTGCAACAATGATTCAAACCTCATAGCTAAGCAGTTCTCCATTTGTACCCAACAAAGTTTGAAATTTTTGGATAAATGGTTCATATGTTTGTCCAATTGTCAAGGTCGCAATGTGTATGGGGAGATTTGAGTGTGATTTGTATTCATGCTTTGTGCTCGAACCCTATGTAAAACTTTAGCCAGTGTTCTGAATAACATGAACAAACGCGAGAAAAAGAATGCTAAAAAGGCTGCAGCTAAAGCTATGTTGATTAAGAAACGACAAGAGAAGAGACGATTAGCGACTGACTTTGTGCATTATGAGAATTCCAGCATCAGTGACTACTACACTGATGGGATATTTAGAAAGGTTTGCAAACATTTCCGTGTTAATCCTGATAGGTTTTCCCCTATCATTTCGTCTTCAAAGCTTATGCAAAGGAAAGGTGGATTAATCGTAAGCTTCGTGATGTCATGCAGTCTGAATTTAATAATAATTCTGATGAAGCAATCGTAAGGACTACCTTTTGTTACTGAAAAGAAGATCTTAGGCACAGAAATGTGAATCAGGTGAAATCCTAGTGAATAATGCAAAAGTTGACCCTGACTATATCATAAATGATAGTGATCTCCTTTCTCAGAAGGTCCATCGTCATGAGTGTCCTGTACTAAGTATGTTTATGTTTTATTCTCACTTTGCTTCCAAGATCTTCCCATTGAGTTTGTACACGATTCAGACGATATTTTAGTGGTCAATAAACCTCCCTCCATACCTATTCATCCTTGTGGCCAGTACACGCTTAACAGCATCACACACATATTGGCCAAGGATTATGGTCTTCGTCCTCTACGATTTACCCACCGCCTTGATAGGTATGTTCATTCATTATGGGTAGTGGTTCACTTGACGTAAGTATGTGGAGGTGGCTGTGCATTTGACTTTACGTAAACGTGATCCATAGTTGCTATGATAAGTTGGCGAGGCTTATTTCTAAATAAACGAGCCAGACCTGAGATAGCGAATCTTGGGTTTTGGGGCTCGATTCACTCACCTGTATGGCTAAGTGTATGTTAATGCGTGATGAAAGACCTAATCTTAATTGATGATCCTAACTTCTTTCAACCGCTCGCACTTGTTTAAAGCTTTATTTCAACCACAGTAAGTCATTGAAGTTCCTCAGGGACACTTTGGTTTCAATTGAAGATTGTCTACAGACTATGTGGTAAATATCTATTGGAACGAGTGGTCTATTTGTAATACTTGACTTTCAACATTGCTAAGGTTTTTTAAACAGTTTACAGATTGATATTAAGGTCGGTATAAGTAAAGTCCAGAGATCGTACTACTCTAAGCCTACTTGATGGAGACTCAGTATTTAATAATAGCACGAGATAGCGAGATTTATATACATATATCAGATCTTCCTCTGCATATTTGTCAAATTCTGGACACTTGCAAACCTATTTTTTCATGCCGTTCCCAAAACCATCTCGTTACTACTTTCAATTCCTTGGTTATTCTCCAACTTATAGTAATGTGAGTTGTTGCAATTTAGATCCATCGTCACTGTATAATATTGTCTGTGGAAAACTCATAATTATGTTTTATGCTCAAACATGTAGGGAGTAGCTAACTGGAATTCAAAAGAAGTTTGTCGAATTGCTCAGCTTATCTCCAAGTAATTAAGTTTTTACGAAATTTCTATTACTTTCATATTACTTCACCTCCTATGTTCTACGAATTTTATTTTGTCATTCATGTTTCTGTGTTGCATAAAGCTTAATGGGGATTTTAATTTGTCCTAGCATTTAACACTTGGTATTTACACTTCATTTTTGCTTATGTTTTAAAAAAATGATAGAATGACTTCTGGATTACTGCTAATCGCCAAGAACTACGATACATCTGTACGCCTGCAATCACAAATTAGTAGTAAGGAGGTTGCAAAAGTACGTTTTGTCTATCATATTTATCATTACTTTCTATATCTAATTTGAATAACGCATTCATATAGATAGTACCATTCCTCCATTTGAAGTTGGATTGCAAGCTTGATTTTGATATATTTTTCACTAATTCGAATCAGTGCTCTCATGCTTCAACATTTTTGACTAACTTGGCATCCATGGTGTGGCTGTTTAACAATATTGGCCTATAACTGAAGAGGCTATATGATATATGTTTATCATGATATTGCATAAATTACAGTTCGTCCCATAAGTCTTCAAAACGAACTAGTGGACTTTATAACCCATGCCTTCGTCTATGATCTCTTTATTTAGAAAATATCACTGGTATTAATTCACTAACTAGCTTTTCAATCCCTAAGCCATAAATTTCCATCTCATCATTTGATTTCAACACTCGCATGACGTTATTCACACCAGGTAGTAAATTAGAGTTTTCTAGGTTTCACCAGACTGAATGGATAAAAGTCTATATAAACATGTCAAGACTATAAAATTCAAAGTTGGTGATAGTCGTGCATGAAGCACTCAGTTATTGACATCCAGTGCAAAATATTCCAACGGGGCATTCCCCACTAAGCTACTAAGTGCTATTATGTGTTAAATGAAGCTAAAATTTTCCTCTGGAACGATATCATTTACTAAAGCGATAAAATCACATAATTATTTATAGCACAATTTACTGTGAAATAAAGTCACTTCAGTATAAAAAATCTTATAGAAGAGTACAAGACATGCTGTTTCCACCCTTTTAAATAATTAGGTATGAGGATTTAGACGCATTCTAATAATAATCAAAATTTTAATTTAATCAAATTCTAATAAACTTAAGAAGTCGGTTATTTGAGTAGTTGCAGTTAATCAATTGTTTATGAATAGTAATTTTGAACGATTTCCTCTTGTATAAGAACTTTCGTCTAAACTAGAGCGAATAGTTTCACAGTATTTGGGCGCCGAGTTGATGTAAGACATTAAACAGGAATGATATATTTGTAGAATCTCAGCGAATGAATTTGAAGTAAACCCAACGTTTCACCTGGCAATCTGGTCCATGCGTTTTCAAGGATATATATATATATATATATAATTTCCTCTTGTCCCTGTAAAACTAAGTTAGAATGTTCTCGTATCTGTGGTAAAGGCGAACACTAGCTCTTGTCGATGTACTCTCCTCCATTTTTGTGCAGGTATAATAATAGATCCATATATAGGCTGTCAGATAGGGAAGCCTATCCTTTAGCGATACAAAAAATAGCTCTGCTTTTTGCACGGAACATTTTCTTAATTACTACAGACAAAGGGATCGGAAGTCTGGTGACTTCGAGATTCATATACAGATGTCTTAGAGACGGAATTCCTGTATTCCTCGTTTCGAGTTGTTCTCACTTATCCACGGAAAGGCTTAGATAGTCCTTACTTCGTTTTACCTAATAAGTTAACATTGGATAAAGTAAGACAACTAAAATGTTTCTGTTTCCAGAAAGGACTTGGCTTTAGAAAACCATTGACAAAAAACAACCATTGCATAAGGATAATGTTTCAGTGCCTTTGTTTTGTTGTAAATTGTATTATACATAACTGTATAACTGTACCACTTTAGTAAATTACATTGATGGACATTCTTCTCTAGTTTCCCTTTATTTTTATAAATATTCTCTTTTGATAATTGTCAGACGTCTTGATTAAGATTCGGATCTTAATTTAATCTTTCTTAACATTTCAGTAAACTATATTAGACTTCTTACTAAGTGACAGCTTGAACTGATGTAGTTATGTACGAAGTTCTACGTTGTCTCTGACTGACTGGCCGACTCATATCAAGTGATTTAGGTAGATGTAACTATCCCCTGTCTTCAACGTAGCAAGACTAGTCTGTTAGTTCATGTCTATTTCTTAATAAGTTACTGTTGTTCAGTATGCCAATATTTCACATTATTGTATACTTAGTCAATAAAATGTATAGTGTGAGTTAATCTAAAATATTTTGGAGTGTCCATGGTTTTGGTGTTATTTTCGCACACGACCTCGTACATATTGTAATCATAGCCCATAAAAGAGACTGAGAAATTTAGGAATATTACAATTAAAGCATGAATATCACCATACAGTTAACACTAGATTTTACCAAGTAATTTCATCCACACAATATTCTGAACTAAGACGGATTCTTAATTAGCTGTGCAATAAAAATAGCCTGTGTGTAAAGTTACTTCCTTGTTTTGTTTTCACTTTATAAGTATTATATATGTCATGTCGAAGGCTGTTTCCCAACCGAACCAATCGATCAATGTACTGGCTTTGAAATAAACAATGGAGTAGTGGTTTGTAGCCAACCTGTCGGGCCTATCAGTCGTAGAATGGGTGTACATGGCGTTTTACCAGAATCAGCTGGTGGGAAGTTTGCCCGGACACATTTCTTGCGCTTAAGCTACAATCCCGTCACAAATACAAGTCTAGTCATATGTCGTCTATTCACTGGGCGTACACATCAAATCCGAATACATGTGCAGTACTTAGGTAATACAATACGTCATATAACTTGTATCCTTAAATTTTTGGTGCAGTTATAAATGTTTGTAATTGTACACAAAGTTGAACTATTTCTTAGGGATAGTCTTTACTCAGAATGAGCAAAGAAGACTCAATAACCTCGTTATTAACCGCCTTCTAATCAGTGTTAGAAACTTCGGATGTTATTACTCGTAGACGGTGACATTGATCCATTCATCATTACTTTAATTCCTTAACTATCATCTTAATTTCATTCGTCTTTTTCAAAATTTTCTATACCTTTTGGTTTTTTACTGTTGTTTACCATTACTTTCCAACTCCTTAGTTTATTGATAATTTTTTTTACACATATATACAAATGTTAATGTTGTGACATCATGGGTCAGCACACACATTTTTAAATGTCTTTTTGAATAAAACGAAGAGGATAAACTAACCTGAACACTGGAATTCATTCGACATCATACTAATCGATAACTGATGTCTGAGTTATGTTATGCAGTCTTATTGAAGTTTAAATAAAAATTACCGAATTACAAAATATATCAATAGTAGTGACGAGGTTTTACAGACTTTCAGACATTTGTCATACTATTTCAACTCTAATTACAAATTCCGTTTTATCGTGAAGTTCGATGGAGATTTTAGTATTTAACGCTTAATATTTATGCTTTGATTTTACACGATCACAGATCAATTAAAATAATGATTACACGTTGCATTTTTATTAAGTCTTAATGGGTTTGCACGAATGCCACCTACCTCAAAAAGCAGTGTTCACTGGTGTACGAGTAAGCTGAAAGTAAGTGGAGGGGGCCAAAACAAATATAAGGGGTCAGTCCATTACATAACTGACAATTAGATGGAGTAATAATGGTAGATACAGTTTACCAGGTTGGGGTCCACGCACTTTTCTTAACCAGTTGCTAATGATGATGGGTGATATAGCCCAGAATCAGTCACAATAGCCTAGATGTGTTCACTTTTTGTCTTACTCTCGATCTTAAGTTTTAAAATGACTTTATCCTTTACTGTTCCACAAATTGTTTCCTCTCGAATTATACTTTCTATGCCTGATGCTTTCTACTTATTTATTTAAACACAAGACATTGGTACAAGGAGTCACCAAATATATATGCGCCACACAAATCACTCGGTTTGTATGAGTGCTGTAATACTGCCCGGTTGCTCAAACCGAAGCAGGTGGTTTTCTTAGGGGACCACTCCCCGCGCCTTTGACTTAGAGGTCTAATCCATGAGATAGTGGAGCAACTTTAGGAGATGCAGTCTTAGGGTACTGGGGCCCATGTGCACCATCTGTTTGAAAGCAGGGTTTTTCGGTTCCCCTAGGAGGATACTGCATATCCACCAATCCGGTTAAAGCCCCAAACATTCTCTCTTTGTCCTCTCAACTTCATAAACAATACCTCCACCGCAACTAGGCGGCGAGTAGGACTTCTCTGGCAAAGGTTGTATACGCTTGGCCATGTGAGAACATTTTGAGAGAGAGCTAACTCTCCTCCCCACCCTCATCCGTGCCAGCGTTTTTTACTACTACTGATAATGTTACTACCATAATTAATAGGTATAAATTATGGATGAATGCCGCCCAACCAAATCAGTTGTCTGCCATGATGTTTCGAATTAATCAAAGTTATACAATATTAACATTTCAATATTATGGAGTGTTAGCGGGACATATATTGGATTAAAGCATGTTCCATGCACGATTGTGTTAGTACACACTGATTAGCTGATTCTTACCCAATCAGCGCCAGTCGATGCTTTGAGAAGACTCTAGAATCTTCTCACGTAAAAACTATAAACATACTAACGTATTTCTTGTGCTTCTTACTTCATCTACCCCTTGTTATTCGGAATATAATTTCTTTCCTGTTCAACCGTGTTCTGATCTGGGGACTTGTCGAATGAATTGGTGTCCAAGAATGCTGAGCAACAAGAATAGCTTGGTCGTTGTACGAAAAATCATAACATGGAGTGAACTTATGGTTTTAGATTCGGGATTGTATCAGATTATAGACTCGCAAGGTCAAATATTTATAGGCTTTAATATATACATTTGGCTTTTATTTTCTGTAGTCTCCATCTCGTCTTAAGATGATGTCAAACTGTCTATGTTGAAATGTAATCTGCTTTATCTATCTCACAAAACTACCATTCTAAAGCAAATGTTATAGCATTCGAAGCCTACGGCGAATCTTGACAAGCTAGTCCCCCCAAAAGTATTTCCACTGGTTTTTCTAACGACTATTAAGACCACGTCTGTTATTTTTCGAGAAAACTGGTTTGTTAAGTCTGAAAATTCTAATCGATACCAAGTACTATATTGCCAGACAGATCGGTAACCTATTTCACGAATTTACGCAACAATCTAGACCTTAACGCTCATTGGTGCTCGCGTCCCTTGTAACTCCGTAACCAATCAGAAAACGACGACCGAAAGCAGACTAAGTCTTTTGTCCCCGATTCGATCATAATACAAAGCTCATAAAATAATATCTTGAAAATGACTGACCACACAACATGCCAAACAGCAAATTAAACTTTAAGCGCAATCATACCGTAAGTAGTAGAGGGCTGCAACAAGCAGTACATAACTGATCAGCAGTAATTACGGAGAAGTAAGGGATATTAGTGACAATAAGGGCGACGTAGAAATGCAGCAATAAAGTTATCTATTAATTATGTAATAACGATATAAATAATAATAGTTCGGAAAATAAGGCTGTAGGTCTCAACTCCAATATTCGTCTTGTCTGAGTAAAAATGACTTGGTTTTATGCTTGTGATGACTTTGCTTTCCCTGTGCTATTTCTGTTTAGGTTATCCAATAGTTGATGATCCTCTATACAATTCAGCTGATTGGGGTGAGTTGAAAGGGAAAGGCGCTAATTATGGAATAACTATAGAAGAAGTTATCCAAAGACTGAGTAATTCTCGTAACAGGGAAAAGTATATAATCCAAGAGGTAGGACTCTTCTTAAATTTCATATTGTGCTAAAGTTTTTCGTGATATCATTACTACTTATTATTCTGAATTATGATTTCTCTATCATCTTCGAAACCTTTTTCTTCGCAAACAAATCCCCATAATTAATTCATCAATGGTTGCACTTAAAATTCTTGTAACATGTTAACATTTAAATACTACTTAGAATAGCAATAATCGGAACCAGTTACTTCACATCTTCATTAATTTGACTGAATCTAGATTTCTTCGCTCTTCAAAACAAACATATCATCTAATTAATTCAAAGTATATATGTTTCAGCGTCCAGGTAAATAGGTACTTAGCGCAAAACTTCCAGACTCTGGATAATTAAAATGTTTTCAGTAACCTTCAAAGGTGGCGTTCCACATCTGTTTCAAATTCAATTCAAATTCCTCTTGAAGTTGTAAGCTGGTTTATTCTCTGCCACAGTAGGTCATTTCTATTAGTATTCGGCCGACGGATCTGCAGTATCTTGCGTAGACAATTGTTTGTAAATACCTGTACTTCTTTGATGATATTTATGCTTAGTACCATGACCCCGAGTCCAACTATGTTTAATCAGAGTACAAAGACTGGTTGGGAAGGTTTAGTTGATCTCTAAAACGAATCGAAACTATTCTTGAATACATTCATTTACTTACTGATTTTACTCACACTTAATGATTGGTTTGTAATTATCACATGGGAGAAATACACAGAATTACTGCAAAAACCCAAGCTACAAGTTTCACACTGAATTGACGCAAAGAATATCATATCTGTTATGTATACCTCAGCCTGACTTCTGCTTTACAATATAACGCAATGGTGTTTGAAGCGAGGGTACTGGGCTCGAGTCCCAGGGCGAACATCAACTCTGAGATGCAGGTACATTCAGCTGACGAGTCCCAAACAGGACGAAACGCGCGTCCTGGATTCCACTGCTAGCCACTATCCATCTCTGCTTACAATGCTTGTGAATTAAGGCTATATCGAGGCAATACGCACAATATGCACATATGCCAATTAGAGACTGACCAGTTTCAGTCCTAACACATCGATTGGAAGATTCAAACAAACAATACTAAATATATATTTTGTTTAGATTATTCCGATCCCTAATTCCATCGAGATAAGTTTAAAATTGCATTATTTAAACAGTTACAGATAAGAAAGAATATCATATGGATGTTTGTATGTGATCAAGGGTCTTTAACTGAACAACTTGAATTTGGAAAAAAACATGTTGCATCAGTCCCACGTGTATATTTAGCCGGTTTTACATATCCTGTCGAGTTAATTGATACAACAGGCTTCTGCTTGTAGTAGTACACTATGAACTCATCGCATACACATGCATTTTATATGTGATCAGTCAGTTGGTATCAATGAGCCATACATGAACTTTGTAAATTGATTATGTTACTTGTTTGCTTCCTACTTCGGTTTGGGCAACCGAGCAGTATCCTAGCCCTCACAAAAATCGAATGATTTATATGGAGCATATTTATTTGGTGTCTCCTTGTAATAATGTTTATGCGTTTAAATAAATAGATGTTTCTCCTCATTTATCTTAGTCTGAAACTAAACGGCTCAGTAAAAATCACTAGAATATGTTATAATATAGCTCATTTATCAAATACAGATTTGTTCACTTGACTTTTAGTCAAACCTTATGTGTAAGCGGTAGTAGTGATGCTATCCGACTACCCAAATTCAAATAGACAGAAAGGGACCCTGTCACCCAGTGGTTGAAATTCAAACTCCTTAATCACTAAGCCACTGATCCACCAAAGTGCGCAACTAACTACTTACACTTGAGATTGATGTTATCAATTATCACTACTTTATCGTATTTATATTGGATCATATCACTCTTAAAGGTGATTTATCTTTGATGTTTTTTTTCAGACCAATGAAAAGTTGAAAAGCTCTCTTGATCCAAATGTATTAGAACGTCTGCAATTGTGTAAAGATCCCTTATGCCCTGATTGTAAATTGACTTTCAAAGATCCAGAAATGAATAACTTAATACTGCGACTACATGCTTATCGTTATAGTGGATCTGATTGGTGCTATTCTGCACCTTTACCCAGTTGGGTTATCAATGAGAATGTACCAGACTTGCATGATGCGATAGAAGAGGCAATTAAACAGTTATAAATATTTGTGTGTATATCAGTTTTTCTCTCCATATGTTGTTCAGTTTCATTTCGTTTTGTATTTGATGGGAGAAGTGGATAGTTATATATTTACTTAATACACTTTCAATTACCGATTGTGCTTAGTGGTAGTGTTTTCTGTGTTTGTCTTTAATGTATATTTTCAGTTCTGTTTTCGTGTATATATACATAGAGCTATTCAAACTGATTCACTCCTATTCTTTTTGTCAATAAATTTTATTCATTTTATGTTTACATTAATTTTTGCTCCCAAATGCCCTGGTACGGCCGAGAGTGAGGACAGTACGCTCTCTCTCTCTCTCGAAATGCTCTCACATGGCCACGCGTATATAGCCTCTGCCAGGGAAGTCCTACTCACTGCCTTCTCGCACCACGGGTGTTGTTTACGAAATTGAGAGGACAAAAAGCGAATGTCCGGCGCTTTAACCGGGTTGGTGGACACGGAGGGTCCACCTATGGGAGTTGGAAAACCCCGATTCCAAACCAATGGTGCATGTGGGCTCCGGTACCCTGAAGAAACAAGTGGCGTATGAATCAATCGTTTATCACCGACTACCATGGGACTGCTTCTCCTTACGATGCTTCATTGCCTTGTGGATCAGACCTTTAAGTCAAAGGCTCTGGGTGTGGCCCCATAAGAAAACCACCTGCTTCAGTTTGGGCGCTTGGGCAGTTTCACAGCCCTCACACATATATATCTGGTGCCCCTTCGTACCAATATTTATGTTTTTAAATAAAATAAATTACATTAAGCAATACAAAGAGGATGAATGCGTAATACTCTGACTAATCGATTTTCTGCTGTAAACGCTTCTGTGTGCAGTGGATTATTTATTATTATTTATTTATTTAAACACATAAATATTGGTACAAAAAGCACCAGATAAATATGCGCCTCACAAATCTCATTTGATTTGTGTGAAGGCCGTGATACTGCCCAGGTGCCCAGACTGAAGCAGGTGGTTTTCTTAGGGGGCCACACCCGGAGCCTTTGACCTAAAGATCTGATCCACAAGGCAGTGGAGCATCGTGAGGAGATGCAGTTTCATGGTAGCCGGTGACCAACAATAGGTCCATACGCTATTCGTTCCATCAGGATACTGGAGCCCATGTGCACCATTGGTTTGGAATCAGGGTTTTCCGACTCCCCTAGGTGGACCATCCATGTCCACCAACCCGGTTAAAGCGCCGGACATTCGCTTTTCGTCCTCTCACTTTTGTGAACAACACCCCCGTCACGAGAAGGCAGTGAGTAGGACTTCCCTGGCAGAGGCTATATATTCGCGTGGCCATGTGTGAGCATTTCGAGAGAGAGAGAGAGAGAGCGTACTGTCCTCACTCTCGGCCGTACCAGGGGATTTGGAGGCGTGCAGTGGATTATTATCAGGAGCCATACTCTTATCTGACGGAAAATTAAACGATTCTGACTGAGGTCACAAATAGGAAATAATAACGAATTCGATTTTTCATCTCAATAATATTGGCGATCACGAATTACATACGGTTTTTATTAGATGATCAACATTTTCGACAAATCCTATCGTTTGTATCTTGGTATAATTAGATTAAGTTATACAATAGTTCAATCTTTGTAATTTTATTTGAACTTGTTCAATAACGTCGTCCGGCAGCAACCAGTTAGCGTATCTAAATATCGTGCACTGACTTGTGATTCTGTTTGCAAGAAAAAAGCTTTTTAAGCCTGCAAACTAGAGTTCAGACTTTAGAGGGTTAAAGACAGGTAAAGGTACAGAAGATGGTACCCACCGAAATAGACTTAGATAAAAAGTTTGGTGAATTATCAAGTGACATGATATGAAAAATTAACAACAATAGCAGTAATAATAAGCTGAGGATTGAAATATACATTATGAAGAAATAACGAATGACAACAAGAAATATATATGAGACTCATCGGAAAGTAACCGTCACTTTGGGTTTAAATAGGCAAATATACAGCAATAATTCCAAAGGAACAGTGTTATGAATGAATTTATTATGTCTGTCAATGAATAGTTAGTATTTGTAACAGTAATTGCAATGTGAAGTTCCTTATCATGTGATTAGAGAATATGCAGCAGGTTTGTAGAGAAATGGTGCGTGTTCCAAATGCGGCTCACCAACTTTTCAGAGGATTTAATTCCTCTATATTTAACTCCAATAAATAAATAATATCCCGTTTAACGCAGGCTAAATCTCTTAGTAGAACTATGGGTTTAATCGAGATTATTCAAAAGCCAGAACACCAGTTATAGAGATGGCTTATTTTTAAAGATTGGTCAAATCCACGAGCATACAGATGGCAAACACACAGGGGAAACGAGTGAGAGTATGTGTATGTCAATGAGTGTTAAAAATCCATATATATTTATGAGTGTTAATAGATTGTGAATAAATTATTGATTGATTTAAATATTACTTAATCTTCTTATTGATGATCAGAACTGGAATTGATCAGATTCTTACTGGCATATGTGTATCCTATACGGATTGCCTTAATTCACAAGCATTATAAGCAAAGATTGATAGTGGTTAGCAGTGAAATTCAGGATGCTCGTTTTGTCCTATTTGAAACTCGTCAGTTGGATGTACCTGCACTACAGAGTTGATGTTCACTCTGGGACTCGTTTATTACCAACATCAGAATGTTATTGACTGGCCTATGCATTAACGTCAAATGCTTCCAACTAAACAAATGATTTATGCGATTTTCCAAACTGACTTTAACAGTTCTTTCACTGAAAAATCCTACATAATTTCAAACAGTCAAGTGTGTAATAAACTGCCCAGCTACGACTCAACATTCTACGCACTTAGTAAATTATAAATGAAGTGATCCTGGGTGCTGTTAGAGATATGAAAACAGTTGTCTCTTTCCAACTCCCCTCTGTAAATTGAGTAATATGACCTCACCTTCCAACCCTAAGTTGCTGATTTTTGTGTTATCGTCCTCCAACCGACCTGTCTGTTGCTGTACAACCTAGAAAAACATATGTTCTAGCTAATGTAGGTCGACTAAGATGTCATAATACGCAAATTCGATTACCATGTCAAGGCAGCAGCTATAGTCAAGCCTATACAATCGATTGACAGTCGTTGTGTATTGAGAATCACACCAATGAAAAATGTTCGTCATATGGTTTTCCTTCTCTACTCTATTAAGATAAACACGTGCTGTTTTATTCATATTTTTAAATATACAGTACTAATAGTACATGAATGATTCACATGGTTACAATTTACAAATAAAAACCACTCAAGAAACAATGACTCGGAACAAATTGACGTAAACTATGGTAGAATGGAATGTGCAAGGCTACAACATGCATATATTCCATTCTGCCAATTTACGTCAATTTGTTCCGAATCATTGTATGCATATATAGAATAAAATTGACATATTAAAGATGTGCTGATACGTGGTGTAGGAGAAATCGATAACACAAATTATACGGTATCTGTAGTTTGAGTAACATTGGTAAACTAGAAGTAAATCTGAGCGGTCGCTGAATGGCTAGATTAAATACAAGGCAAAATTATAACGTTGCTGAATATTGACTAGACATCTGAAGAATCGGTGACCTGTGACAAAGTAGTTCGGAAGAGTTACTAATTCGGTCTTTGGATTTATTTCAGTGGCTATCATCGTCATTACATCACGAAGTGTTCTAATTTAGACAGTCACTGAAGACCAAAAACCACTGAATAGTTGTGATTACTAGTGTTTAATTTTAAGAGGTGGTTCCCGGTGCTATAGTGAGAAGTAATAACTACTAAAGATGATGGATGGTGGCCATGTGATATTGTGAATTTAGTGAAGTTGGAAATCCAAACCGTAAGACGCTGTCTCACGTGGTGTAATTGCTCATAATGAGACCTGGAGGTTCAATCCCCAGTGTCGTTGTAGATACGCACTGCCAAGGAGTCCCACAAGATCCCAAGACAACTATCCAATGCTTCCTGGTTTTCAACGGTCATTTCATATTGTTAGCTATCAGATTCAACACTTCACCAACCCATTATTTACCAAAAACGGTAGACAGAACTAATCAAGTGACTGAGGATGTCAGACTGGTAATTTATATCGGGAAATCAATCTATAAATTCAAACTTAAAGGAGACCGATACACTGGTCTTCACACGACTTGATACAA
Source organism: Schistosoma rodhaini (assembly GCA_944470415.2). Classification (NCBI taxonomy): domain Eukaryota; kingdom Metazoa; phylum Platyhelminthes; class Trematoda; order Strigeidida; family Schistosomatidae; genus Schistosoma; species Schistosoma rodhaini. Next base: position 40,676,384 of record OX104037.1, read on the forward strand.
CAACTAAAGCTATCATCTTACAAAATATTTAAGTAATTTAGTTGGATTGGCATAAAGGGTTATAAAGCGACCAATAATCCATCACCTTCGCTCGATATACCACCACAAATAGCGGTGAACATTTTACTGTTTCTTGTATCATGCACCTGAATGACGGATTCCAAGGAGAAACTTCCACGACCAATAAGAGACTTCGGAAATTTCTGGTTTCACAATTTCATTAAAAGCCGAAAATATGAGATTATCCAATGACTTGCCAAAGTCAATATAAGTTAAACTGGCTTCCTATTATCTAAAAACTGCTCGCAGCTCTTTCTTGCTGGTAGAGGTTTGATTGGGTATTGCTTAACAAGAAGTTGGATTCCAAGAAGATAATGGTCTTAATAATTCTTGTCTATGTTTTCACAACTAAATCGATTTGTGTCGCTTGGATCCTATTTAGTCTGTGGAAATAATTATGGTAGATCGCCAGTCCGGTGGTAAAGTACATCGGATGCTTCACGTTCTGAATATCACTTTCAGGAGAACATGCAGTTTTTAATATAAATCCTCAGTGATTTAGCTTCAAAATAAAAGCATCCTCTACATAGCTATTCGTAAGGTAATAGCTAGTATTAATTTTTGGATTATGAAATACTTGATAACATCAAATCTGAATAGCTTAGCACAGAAACTAACTCTTAAACATAGGAATTGAATGAATGACAGGAAATCTCTGAAATCTTGCCACAGAACAACCTAGAACCAATAGCACTATTTATATAGACAATCTACCAATCCATACGAAAACAGCAAGTCATGTGAAAAGAGATCGATCAAATAGAAATACAAACCCAAAGTTAACGAAGTTATAAAGACTAAGATTCACAGACAAATTCGTCAGGACAGGTTGATTAAGCGCTTGTGGAATAGTAATTAAACGGGGCACTTTTACATCAAGAAGACATTGAACATGTTTTTCAGAACAACAACGAAAACTTTGCAATCCAACCACCAAACTTAGAGAACTCAATAAAATCAAAAGAAAATGATCAGTCGTATGTCTTTAACCAAATGGCTCCAAAAACTAATGCATAAAAATATAGTGATTACATTTAATTTGTTGAATCTTCTAATACTTGAAGAGTTGTAATTTCATTTTATAATGGTTAGGGTCATGAGTCAATTGAAGCTAGACCGCCGTGGAAAACCTGGGAGCACAGGACGGCCGTTTCGTCCTATTATGGGACTCCTCAGCATCGCGCATCCACGATCACGCACTCGCGAGATTCGAACCCAGGACCTACCAGTCTCGCACCAGAGCGCTTAAGCTCTAGACCACTGAGCCGGCCGGCATCCAACGGTGTTAAAGTCTAACCCCAACCAATCCATTTTATTTACTAATTCAATATAAGTCATAACCGATAAGAATAAGGGGTGAATTAGTAACAGAGAAACAGTATACGAAGCTTAATTTAATACTAAGATAGAGATCTATTTCTTCATGGAATAACAGGAATGTAATGTTCGGATAATGGGAATCCACACAACAGTAGGGTACGCATATGGCATTTCATTCTAGTGGAACTTATAGCTAAGATCAAGTAGAAAATATAACCAAGTTATTTAATTAAAAAGAATATCTACAAATATCTTTCTTGCTAAAGAAATCATTATTACATAAAATGATCATTACAAATATGTATACAAGGATATATATGTACTATTGATCAATGTTTATTAACATCAAGATTCTGATGACCAGAATCTACAGTTTCCGCGTTGTTGTCATTAACTGTGGAAATGTCTTCAGCAGAATTTCGGACGATAACCTGTTGTGATTGATGGCCAGACAATAGGTATAGTAAACATTGTTCCAGTAGTCCAATACATGAATCGAAACACGGTCTGAAAATATAGAAGAAAATTACTTTCATTATAAATAATAAAAGTTAACTATTTTTGTCAAGTTGAATTGTGACATATGTGCATCCTTGACGAACTGCCATTTATTCAGAAGTATTAATTAAAATTTGGTTGTGGAGATCAGCGGAATTGAAGACTCATGTTCTGTCTTATTTACGACTTGTCAGCTAGATGTACCCGTATTGCAGTGTTGGTGTTTTTCACACTGAGACCCGAATGCGAACTCGTATCTCGTAACTCATATCTCAACACATTATTCATTGAGCTACTGAGTCCACCAAACTACTAGCTTATTTAACGGGCATACATTTGTTTTGAAGCGCGCTTGGTTATTGTATTTTAGAATCTAATGTTTTGATGAACTGTCACTCTTATAGATAAACCAATCAGGATTAGTGTATTCAAGTTTTTTGCTCTAAATTGAAAAAATAGTCCTGTGACAGCAAAGAAAACACATTGAAAGAGGAAAGATTAACAGTTGATTGATGTGCTTTATTATTTATCTTGTGAAGAGGGTCGAAAATAAAAACACTATGGATTGATGCTACAACTACATAAACAAAGTGAGAATGAATGATTGTCAGCTGCTACTTGCTTGATGAACTGCACCATCTATGCATATATGTTTCACTTAGTGTATTGTTGATACATAAAAGGTATTTTTTCCAACTCCACCTTGTATTATTATCGCGTGTTAACAGTTAGTGTCGTGCTTCATTTTACAGATAAAGGAACCACATTCGAAAATAAGATTCACCTAATTAAGAACATTATATTGTTGAATATACCTTTAGTTTTTGATGTGGGTTTGTTCTCTGAGCTGGATGGTTTGGTCGTGGAGCTTTCATCCTCCTTCAGAACGACATCATCAGCACAAACTTCGGGTAGAAGTCTATCGAGGTTTGTGCTGATGATGTCATTCTGAAGGAGGATGAAAGCTCCACGACCAAACCATCCAGATCAGAGAACAAACCCACATCAAAATCACCCACCTGAGCTACAAATCTCCACCATTTCAATACCTTCAGTTAATGCTTAAATTATCACCAGTATGTAATTCAGAAAAAAAGTTAGCTACTAGAATTTCTCCACAATTCACTATTAACTTATTTGATTGACCCGGAATTTTTTCGGTAGGTGCCCCTAGTTGTGTGGTTATTGTTTGAATGTTTTAAGTCAATTGTAAAGAAATTCTAATAATTCACTTCTTTTTGAAGAAGAGTTTGAACTGTTTAGCGTTGATAAGAAGTTTACCATAGTAATATACTATGGAGACAACCCAAAGAAAATATGTATACTATAACTGCTAAAATCCAACTATATCAGTTGTGAAATAATTATTCAATAGTGGCCATAGGATAACTGCTGAGCTATATCTCAAGCTGGCTGATACTCGACAGTACATTGATTTCCCAATCATAAAAATAGAGAGAGTAAGTATTAAAGCATTTTTTAGTTAAGAGGAAGTATATTACGAACTCTAATAAACAAAAAATTATAATTGATGGACGACCCTTGAGGAACGCTAGACTGACCTGTAGAGTGTGCACCTAATAACCAGGACCGAGTGGGGGGTTAAAATCCTGTGTAAGGAATTAAAATTATGATTGACAGTTGATGGTTAAGATAAGGAATTGGATCTCGGTTTTTCATTACAAACTAACATCAGCTATAATGTCAAAACTTCATTTATCCAAATGCATGAGTGAATTTCGCGCCAAAATTAGAGACCTGTTATCTTATACGTGACTGGTTCGTCCATAAATTATAGTCTCGCCAAAAGTTACCAATTAGTAAATACATGGAAGTGAAGTGGTAGTGTACGATGACGTAAAGGCATTAATCTTTCAACTAAACGGTTTCAGATTCAAAACATGTTTAGTGGCCCGGTATTTGATTCCAGATAGATCGTTTTTGATTGTTATCGAAATGCACATGTCGCCAATCCTCATGCATAATCATCGTCTTAAATGGCGTTGGTGAATAACGGAATTAAATAAGTCAAATATGAGAATGGATTTTTGAATACGTATATTTTGTAAAATCATTGATCGGAAAGCGAAGCAAAACAAAATGATACGCAGAGATGAAGGCGAATAAGCCAATTTGATGTGACCAAGCGTTAATCGATATTTATAGTCACACAAAAATATGCGCTCACGTAAAAACAGTCAAGGCTGATAAGTTTGAGAAAAATGAGTCAATTGATCACTACAGGAATGAGAATATTTTATGTGGGCTTGACATATGGCTAGTCAATATACATCAGCCAATTACTTCAAAGTCACCAGATAGATGATCGTGTGGCTAAGCTTCACATCAACTGATGTGGCTTAAGGTCAAGAAAACTAACTTAAACTTGGCAAGTAAGTTATATATGCTACATTTGTATGAGAAATCATTTGCGTCGTTTGTGTATCTTAGATGACTGTTTTTCTTGATGCCAACTTGATCTACATAACTTATTGTTTTCATTTAATTTACACAAGGAATATATAAATGAAATTCTGAATAAATTTGAAGCAAACTTCCTACCTATTTCTTGGATCCAATGAAACGCATTGACTTGTCATATTTAATAATATAGGTGGTGTATTGATGGGAAATTTTTCTAATTTCATTAATTCATTCATATCTATACACAAAGTTTTTACATCACGTATTAAACTATCTGGATCAGCATTTGAACGTAGAATTAATTGACACATAATTGTACCAAATGAATATACATCTACTGAATTATCATATGGTTGATCCGCTATCATTTCTGGAGCCATCCAATAAGGACTACCAACCTTTTTAATAATTGATTGTGAGAAAAAGGGAAACAAAAGATTTATATATAGAAAAGGAAATCTAAAATACAAGAACTTTATTATTTCAATTAGTTATACAGGATGGAACATATATGCATAATAGGACGAAACGGCCGTCCGGTGCTTCCAGGTTTTCCATTGTGGTCTAGCTTCAATTTATTCATGATTTCAACTATGAAAATATTGAAATATCCACAAAAACCTCTTCTGATATATGCATTGGTTTAAATTACCATACCTTATCAACACAGGAAGATTAAATTATCGAAAAATACGCATCAAACTAATAGAAATAACAGTAGCAGAAAATTTTCCGGCATGTGCAATATGATTCGAAAAGAATAGAATTGAACAATAAAAATTGTGAATATTTTAAGACCGATTTTGGCTTATGTCACTCAAAGTATATAATTAACGGTTACGATAGTTGCACGGATTCTAACAATAGAACCTATACTTATTTAAACAACTCAGTTCAACAGTCAATAACTTTATGAACTGATGTTATATGTTGGTTTGCTTGCCTCTAGCCTTCTTCAAACTACTTCTATGACATTGTTCATTAAGGTAGACAGTGGTTGGGAATACGTAATACATATCGTTATCACTTTAATCGATGAATGTTGACTACCATATCAATTGGTTTACTATCTTTACCTAGTACTCTGCTGTTAACCTCAGACATTTTACATTTAATTAAGATCAGAGTATCGTGTTTAAATATAACAACCATACACTGAATACTTCATTTGCAATTTTCCATGAATTGCACTTCACATTCTGCATAATTCTTCTAGTTCATAATTCCTTTTCACTTCCATTTCTATTCTCTTCAACTCGATCTTTTTAGCCTTTTACTGCCAGGTTTTACACTACCGATTGGTAATAATGTTTTGATGCCATTGTTTATTCTACCTCACTGTTACCATGTTCAACAGACTTTTATTATCACTATTATTGTAATTATCATCATGTTGAAAAAGAAGTATATATATTTGTGATTGTACAGCTCTGTAAATGAGTTTACCGATAAGAGGACTCTCCACTGAACCAATCATTCTTATTTTATGTCTCAATGGCTATGTCCTGTTGACTAGAAACATACTGTGCCATGAAGTTATTGTTAGAATGGTATAAAATTCGAGATCACATTTTAATCCAGTATGATATTTAAATGATATATTTTTGTCTAGTATATATGCAACGAGGGTGATTAATGGACGACCCTGGAAGTGACCTCGAGGAAATCCATCTGCCTACTAAGGTCGGAAGAGGGCTATAAATTAATGTGAGAAATTACGATCAGGATTTAAAGTTAGGAATTAGAGTTAGAGATGTCATCACGAAATGACATCAGACATAGTGCCAAAACGTTAGGATAGACCCCACTCTTGTTCATAATTTCGACCTTGCACCTGGCAACCACTCAATCATTATTTGCACTATCGTAAACCAAGATGGAGGGTATGTTTCATATTCTGTCGTTTTTTGGTCGCTTACATGAAAAATGTAAAGTTTTCTACGACGAAAATACCACTCTATAGTGCTACGGACCTATCAAATGTAGTGCAGTCGAATCATGATGGAAGAAAAATTACAACATGGCAAAAATCATACCTCTAATTAATTCTATGGTATAAATTACCCCAGAATATATACAAATGAGTGACTAACTAAACGAAAACATAACTGCAATTACTGACCACGACACACTCAGATGAATTGACAACATGGAGTTTGTCCCCGACCCCATTTCCTCATATTGGTGAATGAATTTCAAATCAATGTCCAAGACGTGCTATCTCAAATCTGATTGGCTTGTCCCAACATTATCGTCTCGCCATATTTGCTTTATTTCAATATAAGATAGTTTTATATTAAATTTAGTGTGATATTTATTCAGTATAGTGTCCAGAATTCATTTTGTTTTTAAGTCAGAGTAAAATCCATTTTAAAAAAAGAAAATGTATCTCCATTATCTTCAATTGTGTATGGATATTCATTATTGACTAATCATTGTTTACCAGTACAGTTTATTATGTATAAACGAGTGTGTTTGATTGCTGTGTGATTTAAAAGATGATATAAAATTTTCATCTATCATCAGTGATTATCATTTTGTCTGTAATGTGTAAAACTTCAATCGAATTACACTTGACGGAGAAGCTTTGGAGGATGTGGAAACCTTTACATATCTGGGCAGCATCATTGATGAACACGGTGGATCAAATGCAGATGTGAAGACATGCATGGGCAAAGCATTAGCAGCATATTTACAACCGAAGAACATCTGCAACTCAAAATAATTGTCATTCAACACCAAGGTCAGAATTTTCAATACAAATGTCAAGACAGTTCTACTGTATGGGTCAGAGACGTGGAAAACTACGAAAGCCATCATCCAGAAGATACAGGTGTTTATTAACAGTTGTCTACGCAAGATACTTCGGATCCGATGGCCAGACACTATCAGCAACAACATACTGTGGGTGAGAACAAACCAGATTCCAGTGGAGGAAGAAATCAGGAAGAATCGCTGGAAGTGGATTGGGCACACTTTGAGGAAATCACCCAATTGTGTCACAAGACAAGCCCTCACATGGAATCCTGAAGGTCAAAGGAGAAGAGGAAGACCGAAGAACACATTATGCCGAGAAATAGAGACAGACATGAGAAGAATGAACAAATAATGGATAGAATTAGAAAAGAAAGCCGAGGACAGAGTGGGTTGGAGAATGTTAGTCGGCGGCCTATGCTCCATTGGGAGTAACAGGCGTAAGTAAGTGTAAACCTTAGTTTTTGTTTTCCAAATTGTACATGATATAGGATACTAATGGTTTAAGCTTTAAAACTGCTTTGACTATGCACTCTATGTATTTGACATTCATGTGTATTTTATTCAATGGGCTTACGTTTAAGGGACCATAGTAATTACAGTATCAGCTCTCTTATCCAGTCACTGAGTACATATACTAAGGAATAAAAAACAGTTTATTGTACCAAACACACATCAAAAGGAATACACTAAGGTAGTTGAAATTATTCCATTTGATTGAGTGAAATTATTTGAAACCAATAGATACCGACCTTTAAATGCTTAACAATCATTTCACTTACAACAGTATGTCTTCTTGGATGATTGTATGCATGATGACGTCTAAGACGATGGGTATGATTACAGTGAACATCAGTGTTATTTGAAGTATCAGAAGAAGAATCTTGAATTATTGATACAGAGTCATTTGTTGTTGTTGTTGTGTGTTTACAAGATGGAATTGACTGAACTAATTTTGACAATCCAAAGTCAGATACAACTACAGAGTCATCCTAATGAAAAGAAAATAAGAAAAAACTGTCTAGAAAACTACTGTAATTCTTTTCAAATCTCAAGTTAGTTGGGAAAAACAATCGATCCATGAGACTAAATAGTCAGAAAAATATCGAATGAATGATATGATGATAAATAAAATTTTCAGTACCACCTTTAGGCAGACTTTAAGTAGATGACACAACAAAAGACAGCATACCTGCTGGACAAGTTGGTAGCTCACTGAATTGAGTAGCTGTGAGCAGATAACTCGTTGAGGTTTGGAGTAGAAAGTACTGGGTTCGAGTCCCATTTTGAAGAACATCAAACAATGAGATGGAGATATATCTAAATGATGGGTCCTATATAGAACGAGAAAAATGTCCTGGATCGCAATACTGATATTCTAAGGAAGTAACAAGTAGTAATCCAAGTGACTTCTGATTACACAGTGGCTATAAATGTAAAATGTTATACGGTTCATCGGTTTTAGTGACTTCCATTTCTCATTCTGGAAGATCTCATTAAAATTTACTGTGCTCTTCTTTACGGCATCAAAATGGTATGTCTAAATGGTGCACGCCAGTTTTAAAATGCCTTTTATAAGGTAAAGGACAAAAACTTTAACAAAAGCAATCGACTACATGGCTTGAAGATTAAAAATTAGTTACGCAGTGTAGATCATATAGAAATATAAAAAGCAGAGATTTCAGATGGTATAAAGTAATTGAGTTTAAACAATTATCAAAGACTCAAAATTTTGTGAAAGTTAACTTGTGAAGATAACGGCCCATACATTTTCTCTATTGTAATATTCATGATTTATATGAAAGTTTTGAAGCTGTACGGACGCCCAAAACGACGCTAATACATTAATGAATCACCTTCACTATTCAGTGATTAGTTATTACAAATATCTTATTTCAACAGGAGGTCAGTCATCACTCAAATAGTTCAATGATACTGTTTTTAAACTATTCTGCTGGTTGACGCAGTCTCGAACTCCATAAGCAATGTTAGCTACCTAGAAACTACAGGTACGGGTTTTTTATAAGCGCCAGATGGCACGAAATCCAAGTTCATAGTCCCCTGTCGACTAATTCCAGCCATTTAAAGTCAAAACAAAGTTATTATTTTTACTGACTATACAATTTGATCTAATAGTTCTGTAACAGCACCAAAGAATATAGTACAAATCAGGGTTCACGAGCCATTCATTTCATTATGATCCCAAAACTGACGTATATTCTTAATAGTTTGAAAAATCAAATTTTTTCTAATTCACACTCATTTGATTCGATTAACACAGTGTGACGTTATCTAGTTCAATCCTATTTGGTTCCAATTACTTTCTTTTTATAGAAAGAAATGTTTTTTTCTTTTAGGGAAATAAATTTGAACAATAATAATAATTGTAAGCAAAGATGGATAGTGGGTAGCAGTGGAATCCAGGACGCGCACCACTTCGTCCTATTCGGGACTCGTCAGCTGGATGTACCTGCATCTCAGAGTTGATGTTCACTCTGATAATCGAACCCAGTACCTTTCGCTTCAAACGCCATGGCATTATCCACTCGGCCACTGAGTCCTGATAGCCCCTTGCTTATGTAATGGGGTGAAGTTTAAATTCACTTAATATTGATCAAAAGGGGTTTTGTGGAGATTCCAGTAATTTCATAGTTGAGATCATGAGTCGATTGAAGCTAGACCACCATGGAAAACCTGGAAGCACTGGACATCCGTTTCGCCCTATTATGGGGCTCCTCAGCAGTGCGCATCCACGATCCCGCCTCGCGAGATTCGAACCCAGGAACTACCAGTCTGGCGCCAGAGTACTTAACCGACAGACCACTGAGCCGGCATCCAACGGTGTTAATGTCTAACTTCAACTAATCCACAATGTTTGAGCAACCGTTCATCAATTGTCTTCAGTGAGTTGATATCTCTACAACAGACTTGGTTGAACTCCACTGGTCACTGCTTCCCACTAGAACTCAAGGAAACATCCATTGAAGTCAGTCACTATGCTTGTGAATTAAGGCTATATCGAGGCAATACGCACAGTATGCATATATGCCAATTAGAGACTGACCAGTTGCAATCCTAAAACATTAATGGGAAGATTCAAATAAACAATACTAAAATAATAATAATAATGTTTCAAATCGTTAACGTAATGAATGATGTTTATAAATAATGTTCATCAAATAGCTTACTTGTCGTACTAGACAATTATTCGTAGTTAAATCCCGATGTATAACATCATGTTTATGTAAATAAGCCTAAAAGTTGCATCAATAAAATTTTTAAAAAATACAAATCATGTTAATTCACAATTAATGTAAACAGTTATACCATTACATATTTTCATGATTCAGAAACATGGTATATTACAAAATGTTCACTTGTAATAAAATAAGGTTCTACAACCTATTCTCTTCTCTATGATGATGATCTCGGAAAAGTCTTTTAAACTATCAAAATTATACTTGTTATATCCTTGTGAAAATTAATGTACGGATAACTCCTGAGATCTATTTTTACGTATGCATGTTACTCCTAATGGAGCATAGGCCGCCGACCAGCATTCTCCAACCCACTCTGTCCTCGGCCTTCCTTTCTAGTTCTATGTGAGGGCTTGACTTGTGACGCAGTTGGGTGACTTCCTCAATGTGTGTCCTTAGCGTTTTTTAGCGATTTAATTTTCTACGGGATGGGGTCGCTAACCGCCTGCCCAACCCTCCTCCTTTACCCGGGCTTGAGACCGGCAGTAGCCCCCGGAGGAGCTGCAAGCGGAGTTTGAGATCTATTAATGAACTAATATTGTACAAATATTTTTACTGTATAACTATTCAGTAATTAGATTGTACATATCCATATTCATCTTATTATAAGCTTCATTTTGATCTATAGATTATTATTACACGATTTACCGTTCCTAAATTATACTCAGCTTATTTATTACTGTCTTCCACATTCACAGCCACATTTTGGCTTTAATGTAATTAAATGTTATTTCCTACTTTATAGTGCAATATGATCTGTTTGTCTATTATGTAAACCAAGTATGCTTGAAATAAATGATTCGCATAGTGGAAGCTGTCGTTGGTGTTCCGGACTGAGGTGGATGGGCTAGGCGGACAGAGGACCAATAAGGATGCTAGGCTGCTCATACCGGTCGAAAGTCATTGGTTTGGCACTGTACTAAGATTGAATAAGGAGTATTCCGATTGGCAAATAAATCATGCGATAAAAAGCGGGCCGTTAATTTACAACAATACTGATTGTTTATCACAGGCGGAACATCGCATATTTGTCTTTCATGTCTTTGACAGATTTATCACGATAGAAACAGAAGGGAAATTTTTTTACATCTATTTATGGAAACAAAAGTTAATCTCTTGTTGTTAAGACCGATAAAGCAAGGCTCAAAAATGTGACCCAAAGATAGTCTTTCAACAATTAAATCTTAATAACGATAAAGACAACATTCTTTCACGTAACAAAAGTTGATTAATGAGTAAAAGAAAAAAAATAAAACTGAACTTACCATCCCTGATGCAATATCACGACCAAATGTTATTATTTTAATCCAATCAAATGAATATCTAATCTTATCCAAGCATAATGAATGTAAACTTCCTTTTTCAATGTATTCAGTAATAAGACAAAATTGTCTATTTCGAATAACTACACCGACTATTGTTAATATATTTGGATGTTTTAAATTTTGAAGTAATGAAACCTGAAATAAATAAGATAATTATTTAAATCAAGTGTAAACAAATATGATAATACGATAAATCAGTGAAATAATATTGGTACAAAGGGGCACCAAATTGATATGCGCCGCACAAATCTCATTCGATTTGTGTCAGGGCTATGATACTGCCCAGAATCCCAAACTGAAGCAGGTGGTTTTCTTAGGGGGCCACACCCCGAGCCTTTAACCTCAAGATCTGATCCACAAGACAGTGGAACATCGTAAGGAGATGCAGTCCCATGGTAGCCGGTGACCAACGATTGATTCCATGTGCACCATTGATTTGGAATCAGGGTTCTCCAACTCCCCTAGGTGGACCCTCCGTGTCCACCAACCCGGTTAAAGCGCCTGACATTTGCATTTCGTCCTCTCAATTTCGTAAACAACAACCTCGCTAAGAGAAAGCAGTGCGTAGGACTTCTCTAGTAGAGACTATATACGCGTGGCCATGTGAGAGCATTTCGAGAGGGAGAGCGATATCTCCCCACTCTAGACCGTACCAGAGTATTTTGGGGCAGTGAAATAATAAGGGACATTATGTTGTTTGAAATGGCTAAAACATCTTGGATAATAATATGGAAGACCTGGCACTAAAATGTATAAGTTTATATTGAAATAATTTCACATGTCAATAGATTGTAAGTGAAGGGAATTACCAATGTGAAAGTTAAGAGTCGATATTACGGTTGAAATTAATGATAAATAAAAAATTATCCATAAAGAACAAATATTTCGAAAATATAAAAGGAAAGAAACTAAAGAATAAGAATTATGAGATAATATTAAGACTTTAGAATTGTCTGAAGGGGGTTTTGTGGAGATTTTAGTAAATTTATATAGTTGAAATCATGAGTCAATTGAAGCTAGACCACTATGGAAAACCTGGAAGCACTAGACGGTCGTTTCGTCCTATTGTGGGACTCCTCAGTAGTGCGCATCCACGAATTGAATTGAACAAAACAATTTCCGTATGATACTGTCCTATCTTTTTACATAAAATCCATAAGCGCTTAGTATATAAGTATGTGTTTTATTTTTTTTTATTATAACATAATACATTCACGTTTGTTCACAGTCTTCTTTTCTAGTCTTCAACCAGTGACCTATGAGTAACTATTAGAGTACATTTCAAACTGCTGTGACAATTTCTATATCATTAAATAGATTACCATTACTTATTTTAGACGCATATGAATCTAACAAAATGGAATGGTTTAAAGCGATAATTTTCATTTCAACGGGTTCTAATCTAGTTATATAACTTCATGAATTGTTAAGGACAATAATCTTTGATCATGTAATGTTTCAGTTTGTAACAAAACATCATAATATAGATTGTATTGCGAGACTATAATTTATGGACGACCTTAGAACGAATCTCGAGTGACCCTGAAGAATATTAGTCAATCAGGTAACAGTTAGTATAGAGTAAAAAATATATTATACAACACCAAAGAATTAGAGTGGATACACTTCTTTTACATGGTCCGAAAACTTGCCAAGGTTAGAAAATAGTTCAAAGGTTCTAAAATTGTAATGCATAAGGTAGAGGAACTTATCCATATGGCTCCATAGTACTCGGTCTCTGGAGCCATAGTAAGGTCACAAAAACTCTCTCAGCCTCGTTCACATAGCTTCAATATTGTTTGTATGTACTCCGGTAGTGTATGTTTGTCATTTTTATTACGCATATATCCGTAAAACACTCATACCTCTGAACAGCCGAAGCTTCAGTAACATCTGCGAATATTGCAGCCACTAATACTGGTGTTTTTATTATACAGTTCACAGCAATTACTATAATTTGCTTTAGTTTCAATCTGGATCGAGAGAAAAAAGTTCCTATTCTAGCAGACTTCTTCCTCTAACATATATTACATCGAAAGAACATCATCAGGGCAGTCAGCACAAGGTCTACAAGTCAATTGATTACCTCAAATACAAATAAAGGTACTTCTTAGTAGTCCCATTTATTGTATCCGCTTAATTGTCTCTGTGAACCGATTGTACATTAGCATTAGGTACTAAAATTAGCGCTGTGAGCTTGAAATCCTTCAAACGCCTCTTATTAGCTCATCCATAAATTATAGTCTCACCGATTGTATTAAAATGTAATTGATTTCATTGAAACTTAATTACTAAATACAAATTAGTATACTCAAATCTCAGCTAGCTATAGTTTACAGTGAAATGACCAACAATAATACAATGTGCCTTGACCAATGTAGATTATCTTATAATTTGAGTTTAAATTTTCTATATATCAATTATACTTATTGTTAGTAGTATTTTAATGTTAAAGATCAATGTGAAACTAACCGAAGTCAGAATAGTTTACAAAACATAAATGAACAGAATACATAGTCAACATTCATATATAGATATATAGATATGTGTGCGATACTTTGCCGAGGAATGTATTCATATTGAAATGCATAATAACTACATTGACCTAAACAAAACAAGAAAAAATCTCGTAAAGATCACTAAGATTGATTGAATAAAGTGTATTATAGAGTTTTAGTTTAATTAGTAGTTTCTATTCTCATTCTAACAATAATTAGCATACATATAGAGATATAAATTATTACATAATCTAATTGTATGTGATTGAACATTTTACATATGGAAGATTCTGTTAACTTGAAAATATTGTGAAACTTACAAAACTACATGTATCAAAGAAATAGGCGTTTTCAGCCAATATATACTATTCCATAACTCAGTCAGTTAGTTAGTCAGCTACAACGTAGGACCAGGCACATTTACGCATCGGTCCAAGTTGCCATACCTCACTCGTTAGCACAACAAGATGAACACCGGATTCATAGAAATAGTTAATTTAGTGGTGGTAGTATATAAAAGAAAGGTTGTATATAGGGGTATAGTATAAGAAGGAAGAAAGTTATGAAGCAAATTTAATCTCAAGGTTTAAGGGAAGATAAAGAGTGTATACACCTACGCCATTGTGATCAATTCTGAGCCATGTCACCTAGAGTCTCCAACCATTGGTTAAGTAGTCACGCGGACCCCAACCAAGTAGTCTGTATCTACCAGCATGAGTCAGACTAGAAGTTAGTGACTTCATGCTTTGATGCCACGTTTTGGTTTGGCCGCCCCTAACTCTCTTCCGAACATCCCCAATACTAGCCAGCATAGTGCGTCGTGGTGATCCGTGTTCAGGCATACGTAACACGTGGCCTAACCATCTCAGTTTATGAAGATTCATGACCTCATCAACTGATTTACCATCATTCCCTAATACTCTGTGTCTAACCAATTTTATATCATCTACATTATTATCAGAAAACAATTGAAGTTACAGAGATCATGTAAAAACGCTCCAGAGTGTGTATTTTCGTCGTATGAATAGTTTAATTTGTTAATATTCAAACGTCACATACGTTTGTAAATCATTTAACAAGTTATCATATAGATAGATACATTCAATCACTGTTCTATAATTGACTTGTATATTTTATTCTACTACCAGTCAGTCAGTCAATCAATCGCAAATAATATACAACCAGGGATTTATGTGCCTTACTCCTACTCTAGCCAGTATCAAGTGTTGAGGTAGGTTGTTGTTGAGCAGACGTGTAGTGGGTCCCAACTACCTTATTTGGTGAAGGTCCCTTAAACTCACCAATAGATTAATCAGTTTCGTCTAGTACCATCTGTCTAAACTAAATATAGCTCACTCTATGGTCCCAACACATGTGAGTATTGCTCTAAAGATATCTATGATCTGATACTAGTAACCAGCCCATGCTCTCTACTTCTTAAGGTAATGTTTCACAAGCATATAGAAAAAAATGGTGGATTGTTGCATAAGATACTGGTTCTTTTGTTGGCAGAAATTTTCCCTACAGCACAGGTAACACAATTTAGTAAAGTCAACCGAGCTTTATTAACATGTGTCGAATTTATATCAGATCCAACCAAATGGGGCTGATGAAAAATCTAAAATAATTTAAGTGATTCACTCAGTCAGACAACCCGAATTTAGGCGTTGAGACGGAGTAGTCTTGAGGAGAAACTTATAATTTAGCGACTGAGAAACTCTAAATGTGCTTGGACTGTAGCTAAGGGCGATTAAGGGACTGCTTCTGATAAGCGCCGTCACTAAATGAACCAGGTAATAATCACACTTTTAGTTAGGGGCAGCCGAACCAAAACGTGCCACCAGAGCTTGAAGTCACTAACTTCTAGTCTGAGTCATGTTGGTAGAATACTACTACTTGTCTAGAGTCCGCATGACTATCGTAACCAATGGTTGGAGACTCAAGGTGACATGGCTAAGAATCAGTCACAATGGCGTAGGTATATACAATCTTTATCTGCCCTTAAACCGTGAGATTAAAACTACTTTATACCTTTCTTTCTACGAACTAATTCTTTCTTCCTGTATTGTATCCTTATACACAATCTTTATTTTATATATTACTACGATTGAAGCAACTACTACCATTTCGGTGTTCATCTTGTTGTACTAATGAGGTATGGTAATTTGGACCGATGCATATATGTGCCTGGTCCTACGTTGTAGCTGACTGACTGAAATCATCTGAACATATGTCACTCTCTGAAATGTCAGATTAAGAACCCACATCTATGTATACAGCGAGGCTGAATAAAAACGGTGATGATGAGCATATCTGACAAAGAGTGCTTGAGGCTGACAGTTGTGAAAATAGTTCGCCGTAAGTCTACACAAGGCTTATGTACTTCTTTAGTAGACCTTCCAATGATAAACACTGTTATAAAGCCTATCGGTAAACGAATTCGAATGTTAACTTCAGTTCAGGTAACACTACTACTGTCGGAGATCAGCAGGTATGTCTTGGTTCTGAAACCTGACAAACAGTGAATATTTGATCGACACTTCAATCACTAGAATAAGAGCGGCCTGCTTGAACATCTGGGCTGCCTGTTCCTGGCATCTAGATATTTCAACAAGTTATATCTTTCCTTGTTTGTTTTAATACATTATCGCATAACCTATTCAGGTTCGTTTGTACAATTTACAAAGGCCCAATCAAAAATATCGTGGTTGCTGGGAGGCAATATGCAGCGAAAAGAATGTACATTATTTAGATGTCGATTGACAGGACTATTAACTTCTAACTGGGGATCACTCAATATTTGTCGACAGCATCGACCAAGAAGTAATAAACCAGAATTTGTTGAAATACATTGTGCTGAGAATTCTATATTGTACCAAAAATATAATATTGAATAAAGCTAATGATAATGATGATCCATATTTAAAGTCTATTCGGTTTACACGAGTTTGCTGTTCACGAGCTCTACTTTTGGGTTGCGTGTTTCCGGTGTTACAAGTAGGAACTTCGTTTGTGTAACTCACTCACAGAATAAAGATCCAAAATTTACAAAACAGGTCTGAATTCTAAACAACCAGAACCGCATAAAGTGCCAGGACATAAAGGCTTACATAATAAATCTGATGTTGACTGTAAATCGGGTGCATAGCAACTGAGCAGTTAACAAGAATATATAAAACATAATGAAGTAAGTTTGTGCTAAGTGTCACCCTGATGTTATAAAGACTCCTTGAAGCCAACTTACTCAATGATAATTATATAGTTACTAAATAGTATTAGGATGGTTTTTCTGAAGTTCTATTTGGATGCCGTGATCTGATGAGTAAATTAAGTTGAAAGTAGGACAGTACCTTACCGATGATAGAAGATAAGCATAACGCTACAGTCTAAATTATAGACCACTCCATTTCTACTCAATGATTTGGAAATATTGTGTAGGATTCATTTCTGTGTAGGGTCGTGAGTTTACATTACTGAGAAGTCACGCAATGGGATGAAACATTTGTCTAGTGATCTGCGAGTCTCAATTACTCTTCAAATGATATCAGTCCCCACTGGGAATCATCTTCAAAATATAAATACATTTATGTAAAACACTACGTTAATAATCCAAACACAAGCTCAAATGAAAAATGGTATGATAAACTAAGAGACTGCTGAAAACTAAACAAATAATGTAAATAAATAATTTAAAGCACTCATAAACTAACAAACGTTTTACATTTCACAGATTATATCCCTTCGTATACTTTCAAAAAATATAGGTTTGTTCCTTACCTCACGTACAATAGTTGCTTCGATTTCTTTATTTTGTTCAATAACCTCTTTAAGAACCAACAAACAATTAGATTGTCGGTGTTTTACCTGAAATGAAACGAGGTGGAAAGAATTTAACATGGTTAACACACATGTATAAAGAAACGAGTTTTCATCTTACGTAGGGAAATCCTGCAAGATGGATTTCTAAAACAAGCACAAAATAATGGAAATTGAATTGTTTCACTAATAATCCTCTCTAAGAGCGCAACAAGTTACATTGTTAGCATAAATAACGAAAACTTATTAAATGCGATGTTTTATGAATATTTAAAATAGGTTAAATAAAACAAAGACTATCTAAATCAATGTCTCTGTTGTATTGTTTTAAGATGCAATAAAATGGTGTCGATGTCGCTTCCTCAAAGCTTTATTCTAAAGTTTGGCAACCAGAAAGACATGATAAGAGCATATTTAACGAACAAACTCAAACGACTAAGCTGAATGACTGATAATATGTATGTATACGAATTCATCTTAAAAATTCACAGCAGTTTAAGGCCTTCTTATGACCACAATCTTTCACTTTTTTAATTCTTACAACGTTTTTGACTATGTAACTGTATGTCAGTCTGTGGTAAATCATCATGTGAGAGTAAATGATAATACTTAGTGCCATCTTCAAAACAGATGGTATTCCAACCCATAATCAACTTAGTTATAGATAAAATCCCTTGGCTGCTAACAGGGAAATCGTCACCAAATAAGTTTAATCTAGCAAGGTAATATAATGTCTCTCCGTGGGAACTTAACGTATAGTGTTTTGAAGTCGTAAGTAAACTTTTACATTATTGTATACTATTTCTCTTTAGATTCTACATAAGCGTGAAAATATTCTTCGTTTGACATCTCACACTGACATTTTCATGTACTAGCACTCAATGTGTTTGATCAACAATAATTGAAAACATGGTTGTCATAATAATAATAATAATAATAATACTATAGGAAAATGCCGTTTCAAGACATCAAAAATGATTAATGGGGATCTGTTACTTTCAAGAATCACAATTTATCTTCTTAGTAATAGAAATCAGTTAATAATCGAAAGCCCAACTTACTTTTATAGCTCTACCATATGATCCACTTCCAATTTCTCCCAATATTTCTAAATCTTTCTCGTCTATATTTGGAGGAAACTCTACCGTGGACCTAACACTAGTCGTTCGAGTCAATGAAACACGCTCACATTCTTCTTGAATGGTGCATTGAGCGTTTGAACGTGAAAATCTACAACTTAATATAGTTACTGGTAAATTTTAAAAATTATTACCCACGATCCTTGCTATCATTTCGTAAAGATGTACTCTAAGAAAATGGATATTAATTTTCATCCAATGGAAATGATCTTACAGTGTGAAGTTTTTTTGTTATCATCCCTTAGTTTGTGAAATTTCCAGGCTCCCAGAAAACCAAAATTTATTTAAGTTTTATTTGAAGCAAACAAAACAGATGAAAAATATTTATTCTGTCGTATACTTCGATGGCATAGCCTGACAAATGCATAGGTTGTTGCAGCTTTATTTTATCTAGCTAAGCAGTTTTGCATTCATACAACGAACTCATAAAACAAGTTTAAACAAGCGTATACATGCTTAAACAGGCATAAAACAAAACAGATATGTGGCAGTTAAGTGTTATTTTTATCTTAAATAACATTTTCACTTGTCAAAAAATTTGACACATTAATGTCTAAAACAGAGGATGATAAGAAACATAAGAAACTAATCTTAAAATCATAATATTGAGTTGATGTAGAGGGGCTAAGATTTGTCGACAACATTCTACCACATAATGATTAAGATAACTTTATGTTTTCTAATCACCATGGAAGTAATAAACTGTTCGTTTCTAATATAAAATTAACTATAAATCAAAACAGAGAAATAAGTTCCACCATAAACTCCACATGACATTGTATCAGTTAAAATAGCCCAGTGTCTCAAAGCAAAAATGGTTATAGCAACAGGGGTATAGAAATATACAAAAATGTGACAAAACTCATAGTCGGACGAGGAAGGATATACAATAAGATCAGGTTTATAGAATGATGGAGAACAAGTGCATCTGGAATATTATGATCAGTATAAACCGTTAAATAAAGTTGCACAACTTTATTTATTAGTTGTCGAACTCAAACTAATTCTTTCCTTAATACCTGGTCAGTGGATTAAGCAACCGATTCGTAGAGACGAGACCAAACTCATCATTCAATTCCTTTGAGAAACTGTACTGTCACTACGAGTTACAGTGATCGCATATATATATATATATATATAATTGCGTCTTTCGTATCCCTTAGAATCGGCGAGATTACGATTGATGAAAAAAATGATGTAAGTTAAGACAGTCAGTTTTGAACACTGCCTTGAAATTTACTCACCCATATAGTTAAAGATCATAACTAACTTCATTTTGAGATGAAAAACCTTACTTTAATTCCTAATATTTGAACCTGACTCCAAATCCTGTCGCCGATTCCGTACACTAAGTTCTCAACTCCTTTTGAATATATTGGGCATGGGGATGTCCTCAAAGTATTTGCGGTCACACAGAGGTTTTAAAGAGGGAAGTTTTATTGTCTCAACACATGCGAGAAATCAAGTTTGTGGAAGTATTACAGTATTTATTGGTTGTATTAGCTGTGACGACTTATAAAAATTGAATCTCCATAGAGATACGCATGCTCCCAAAGTTGTGAAAAAATGGATCAATTTTGCAAAATTGATCCATTTTGTATACCCGTGGGTATACTTTTTCCATTCTTCAGCCGGGTTACTGGCACCATTCACATATAATGAATGAAAGCAAGCATCTCAGACGTTTGTGGTAAAAACGTATGGCGAATCATGATTATAAAGTTTTCACCACAAAATATAATAGACTTTCAGATACCTGTCACTGGAAGTTCGATTAAATATGCACGACATAGTTTACACAAATGTGACAGCTATAAAGTACATTAAAACAAACATTAACTCAACTAAAAAATTTGTTTTTTGGATATCTATCCCGGATAAGAAATTACCTTTAAATGCGTTATCGAGCATCATTTTGCTTCACAACATTCATTTTACTTTTTAAAATGACAGGGTATCAACCCCCCTTTGATTGACTGGCTCACTTCATATTCAGAAAATCGACATTTTAGGGTCAGGGTTAACTTCACTCTCTCTCAGGCTATGGAATGTCCTAGTGGGGTCTCCCAGGGCTCAATACTAGGACCTCTTCTCCTCTTGATTTACATTAACGATCTTCCTCAACAAGTTTCATCTGACTTATTGCTTTTTGCTGATGATGTGAAACTTTGGAGAGAGGTAAGTAACCATAAGGATATACTTGTACTTCAGGAGGATCCGACTCAACTTCAAAGTTGGGCAGACGATAACGGACTTACCTTCAACACTTCAAAGTGCAGAGTAGTCCGTCTGTGACATGTTGCAGACTATAGTTACAACTTAGGTAACTCCTCTCTAGAAGTTTCCCAAGTCGAAAAAAGATTTAGGAGTGTTGGTACCCTACGACCTGACGTCGTATGCGAACTGTGACAAAAACGCCTTTCAAGCGAACCTTGCACTGGTAACATTGAAGCGCATTTTTGGCCAGTTTGATGGTAGAACCTTCCATATAATCTTTAACAGTTTTATTCGTCCCCATTTAGAGTACGGAAACATAGTATTTCCTCCATACCTCCAAAAGGATAAGGACACTCTGGAACGTATCCAATGTCGAGCCACGAAATCAGTTCGGGGACTCAAATTCAAACCTTATGAAGAGCGCCTCCAACCACTTAACCTTTACCCGTTAGAGTACAGGCGTCTTAGAGGTAACCTTCTTATGACTTACAGTATCCTTAACACTTCTGGTCATCCCCTTAACCATCTTCTTAAGCTTAGTCACAACACTAACCTAAGAGGTAACGCCCAGAAACTGGAGACCCAACATAGCAGACTAGACTGCACACACAACTCGTGCTCCGTAAGAGTTGTCAGATGCTGGAATTCGCTGCCGACTGAGCTAGTCCAAGCGACTTCCTAGGAGTCCTTTAAGAGGAAACTTGACTTATTCTCAAGGTCTAAGGATAACATGCCATTTTGATTTACCAAATTCTTTTTTCCTCTGTTATCGTTAACATACCTAGGTTTTTGCATAGAGGTGTTGGTGATCCACTGCTGCTATACACGGAAGCCCGTTAAGAGAAAGCTTCTTCTATTCCGTCCTCAACCATTTGAACCATATGAAGGATCTGTTGTTTTTGTTAACGTTATAAGAGATTCAACTGACGAGCTATTATTACTAGCTCAATCACCCCGTGGTAGTTCTTTGATGTTCGTTGCGAATTCCGAACTTCTACAGCATTTGTAGCCTGGTTGAAATAAGAAAGGTGAGGCTTACTGGCTATACAACCATGATAAAAACCCTTACACCTCTTCGCATCAGCATGTACTGTTTTTTTTAAGAGACTCCCCTTCTGGATCGCTTACGATACATCACGCCTAAATTTTACGCTTTAATATAAGGTTTAAGGTTTGAGAGCTGATTCCCCATTTGCGTTTATTGTTGTAAACTTATATTGGTCAATGCTTGTTATAGGTTTTGTAGCGTCTAGCAGTATATCACGCCAATTTGGGATACTCTCGCTTTCGGACAGATCGGTTAATTTATGACGTCCACAAATATTTCAGAAATTCCTTTAGTCTAACAAAAATTGACAGATGCGAAGCGAAGTGGAGAAGGTAAGCGTGCCAAGCGTGACTCACGTTTATAGCAAGAGGGAAAAATAAGTTAGAGACAATACGGTGAATGGAGCACACGCATACGCTAACACAGAAGCAATCAAGGTTACAAGAAAGTAACTAGCTTTTCATATCTATATTGCTATCACCATGTTAAGTAGAAAGAATCTATACGAAATAACCATAACGCATATTTTATTAACATCAATATTATTCGATCGTTTGCAAGTAGGACAGCGTCTCCTTAAAGTTTTTTTGGAAAACGTCATTTGACACGTAAATACACCTTGGGTGATACAATGTGGAGACAAATTTTTGTCTGCGGAAAGCGACACGAGCACTCCACAGGTTTAAGAACACTTGTTTTTCGCTTAGGTATACATCGATGACCTGTTGACAGCCAGTCCTGATTTAGAACCATATGAAAAACACGTGAGAGCTTTATTAATGCAACTGGATGAAAACAAAGTATATGCACACCCGAGCTAAAAGTAAGAATTTTTGGACACAATAGGTCCTACAAGGTAAGATAGCAACTAAAAAGGTGGACACCACTCTGTATTAAATTCGTTTAAACGACTCAAAGGTTTTCTAGGCTTAATTAACCTCTGTCACCGACTTGTACCCGGCTTTAAACAGAAAATTTAGCCGCTGACAGATTCATTCAGGGAAAAAGCCAAGGGTTTGAAACTGAATTTTAAGCCTATTTAGGCTATTAAAGAGTTTAGGAATAAACCCCCTAGGCATCTACAATAACTTATGCGAATCCAAAATATTTTAGACACCTTGAACAAAGCAGTAAGGAGTGTTCCAACCCAACCCCTTTAAAAGGCATGAGAACGAGTTGGGTTCTTCTGATGAAGGTTAGTTCCTGCAGAGCCTAGATACTCTACGTTCAGACGAGAACCTTCCACATGTTTCGTAGATTCTAAACACTTCTGAAGCATGATATAAGCCAAATGATTCATAGTTAACGTGGATCATAAATTATTAACTGGTGCACAGAAAAGTAAATGCGATAAATTATATCTTTGAAAACTCAGGCACCTTGGCTTGATTTAAGTTTAAGGTCAGTAGTGATGCACTTATTCATGCTATCAGCTAAGTGGATGTAACCTAATATTGCGCACTTGCCATTTTTCTCGTTTGATCTAAGTGATCTTACGTTCAAGTAATGTCGTTGACTATCATGACCTACACGATCGCATCCCTGGCTCCCACTTTGTAATGACTTTTAACTTGTATATACGATCTTACCGAGAGAAAAGTATGTTCAATTAGAAGGCAAAGTGGATGCATTTGGGGTTGGCTTCTCCTGAATAGCCGAATCATACAGTTTTGATAATGATACCGCGTTGGTTTTTATTGACATTTACCATTTTTGCCAAGTATTCGTCGTCCGACGTAAATCATTCACGTTAGCGTAATTGATGCTTATAAGGTCATGCGGTAAAAATCATTGTTACAGGAACGTTAACAGACTCCAGTCAGTTGGAATTATAAACCCCCTATTGCAATGGATTAAGTCTTTCCTCACAAACAGATACCAAATAACCAAGATTAACTCTACAACATCTACACCTCGACCAATAACCAGTGGTGTTGTGCAGCGTAGTGTCTTGGGTCCATTGCTCTTTATAATTTATATCAACAATATATGCAAGTGCTTTACCACAGGTAAGACCTACCTCTACGCTGATGACTTAAAAGTCATCTATAAAACTGACATTGGTGATGTACGAAGTACTATGCAAACGATCCAACATGAACTCAACAAAGTAGACGACTGGTGCAAACGCTGGGGGCTAGAGCTCAACACCGAGAAATGCGGTTGGCTATGTATTGGAAACACGTCACTTAAACTAAAACTAGCACTTAACAAAAACCCACTGCTCAGACTGACATCAGTAACTGACCTTGGGGTACATTACTCTGACAGTCTTAACTTCTCTGAACATATTTCAACTAAAGCATCTCAAACGCGGAGATTGCTTGGCTTCATCCTTCGTAATTTCTTTCAAAAGGAAACTAAAATCATCCTGTATAAAACTTGCGTAAGACCCATCGTCGAATACTGCTCGTTCTTATTTTCCAACCTACGCCTGTCTGATATACTTAAGGTGGAAGGAATACAACGAGACTTCACTCGCAAAATACTTAGGAACGACCAACTCACTAACTACAAAGCCAGATGCTATATCTTAGGACTAGAACCCCTCTGGAAAAGAAGGCTTAGGTCTAACTTAATTCTTTATTTCAAACTCCTTAAAAACCTTACTTATTCCACATGTAATATAGCTCTCTACCAAGACTCACATGGATACAACCTTCGAAACAAAGTATCCACTGTCAAAATTGAAAAACACAGATCAAAAACACGTGAAAACTTCTTCCTTATCAAGTACGCATTGATATGGAACAGTCTGCCTTCTGAAATACGCATGGCAGACAAATTACATAGGTTTATAAGACTCATTGATCAAGCCCTCACCTGCATAGATCTGGTGCAAACGAACACATCCACATCCCACACAGACATCATAGGCTCTCTACATATATAGACTGAATCGCCTTATTTCCCTACCTTTTAGTTGTATTAGATACTTTCCCCTCACTAATTCTTTTCAATTGAAGTATACAGGCAACTCACTGGACCTATCAATACTCGGTCGCTAAACGACGCTTATAAATACCCTAAAACATCAGAAGAAACGCACAATCGACTGCCTACTGCCAGTGGTCGTACAACCACAGAACCTATCACCCATCAACCGGTTAGCATAGAACAAAACAACCTCAGCGCGAATTTAGTGTGAGTTACTTCTTGTCTATTTATCAGCTTTTTACTCATCTGTACACTATGTCGCCTTGCCATTAATATTATTTCACCACTCGTTATCTTACCTTATCTGTAACTAATATAAATCTCCACTTTTCCGCCTACTATGGTAAACAAATATCCTACACTATACCCTTCCTAATGCCTATGCTCTGATTCGTAACCTACACTTTACTATATAGTCAATAAAAACATTGCATCGAAGCCTTACCCACAGTCCACAATTTGTAACTGTCTGATAAGCTTGTAAAATGGTACTTATAGAAATAGTGTTTTCCAACAGGATGTGAAACACAGAGCATTGTGTGAGGTATGATATGTAACCAAAAAGTAAGTGTAAATGAGCCTAACATCACAAAAGGAGGGAGGGTGGAGTTACTGACCAGCAAGCACTGATGGTGAGGGCGATGATTTCAATCCACCCGTGTTTGTGGGGAAGAACATTTTGTTTGTATCAGGCTCTTTATGGATGAGAACAAGTCAATAGATCTGTGATATTGAGATTGTTCTCCTACACTCACCATTCAGACTCATGTTTCTATTTTTGTGCTGGATTAACTATTCTACTAAGACAACCTTTAACATGCTAACTCGGACTTTTACATGAAAACTGTGTGGCAGGCATCGGATGAAAAAAAACTAACCGTAAAGGATATGGTTGCTATTTTACTCAACACTTTACTCTCTATATGCACCCTCTGTTCCTCCTCATTCCAACCTAGACTTCCCTCCTTCATTGGAACCTACTCCACCTTGATAAATATCACAACTCATTGTTCTTTATTACTGCCTTCTCTCTTCTGGAGCCCCTAATCGCAGTTCACTCTTGCAACATGAGCTAGTATCAATTTAATCTAATAATTTATCATACCTCCATCTGTTCCACTAATAAATGTTAAGCATTGGTTATCGTTCATATCCAAATGCCTTACTGCTCCTCGGTTTCTCTTTTATTTTTTCTCTTCAGAATCTTGCTCTGAGGGTGAAGCTATGTAACTTCTGACATCTGGAACGCGCTTTCCCAAGGTCATAGTTCGAACCAGGCGCTCCACAAGCCTACTTTGTAACAACTATAAACTTAAAAAGCTGCATTACATAAATACTTAGCACGACCGAAACCCTAATACACTTTTTGTCGAGATTGGATCTGGTATGTAACGTGGACGCTATGCCCCTTTGGAAACTATTCTTATGAAAACACATTATAAAAAGCGCATCTTACTTTGAGAAAACATGATGAATGAACTCATACGGCTGTTAACCTATTACTGTCGGCATCCAGGACACTCTCTAACTTGCTTGTATTTAACCTGCAAACGAAGTCAAATATTTCTTGCACTGATTATTTTGGTCGCAGCTTTTCAGGAAATATGAGAAAAACATGAGAAGACTACTAAACGATAGTTGTCTAGTATTTTTTTTCGGAAAGAAGTTGGAGGTGTCGCTTTGGTCATGTCACAGTAGATTAAACCACGGTAAACAGATAACGGTAACCATTTTGGCCATGGACTAGAATTATTTGCTGAAAGTTGATGTCTCAATACTTCACTCTCACTGGTTATTTCCTGACTCTTGAAAATGTATAATTGATCGTTGAATTACATTCATTTTCAGCTGAAATGGTGGATTTGCTAACTGATCATTCTTACCTCTGCTATGCCATATATCACAAATGAATTGTCATATGATCCGTCCAAAATATCAGATCAGGTCTGTTATCCTAGTAGCGTAGAAGTGCGCACTGACACCAGTCTAAGATCCAGATACCACAAATCCCTTAAAGTATCACAGTGAATTTGCCTACTTATTTACATACATAGACAAATTTTCGGTGTTCCGATAGCCATTCCAATAATTAATATCACATCGAATGTCCGGGTCTACACCGATCCACACCTGAGAACAGTGGTGAGTTACGTATATGCACATCTGAATAAGATGTAGCAAAGTAGATGTATCACCTAGATCTTCACTTGGACAACATCTCATAATAATAGGACAGATACCGACGAATTTCTACATACAAAAACATGGTCTACGAATACAGCAGATGTGGGTAGGCTAGATAATAAGACATCATATGTTCCATTAGACCATTTGTCTGAGAAATAACTACATGCAACAGCGACAACTGTTCGAAAGTTACCGAAAAGGCCAGGAGGACTGTTATATTCTTTATCTTTATGCTGCATGATAGAGGACTAAAGAAAGAAATAAGGGCAATAATATGTATGGTTCTGAACATGTATTTCAGTCGTTAAGTTAACCAACACGTGTATTAGTAGTCGAAGATCAAAATATAGTAGGACTAAGTGTGCACAACTGGATTGTAAAGATAATGGTGTTGAAGAAAACTTCAGAGTTAGATATTTTATAATTAAACAGGATCTGCATTGTTGCTGATGTTAATATATTACGATAGAAATAACATCGGGAACAGAATATCCATCAGTTGTTACGAAACAAATCCATGACCACAATAGACAAGTTTTACCTGTATCGTGTTAAGATGAATTCAAACTGTCTGCACTCGAAATAACTAAGTGTGCCTCAAGTATTTATACATCAATTTGATAATGAGAGATGACTGACAAATGCCTTGGTGCTTCTCAGTTTCTCTTTTTCCTCAGAATTTTCCTCTGAGGGCTAAGCTATGGAACTTCTCACATCTGGAACAAACTCAACGTACGCGCTTTCGCAAGGTCATAGTTCACACCGTGCGCTCCACAAGTCTACTTTATAACAGCTTTAAACTTAAAAATTGCATTGCATAAATACTTGGCACGGCCGAAATCCTAACACAAGTTTGTCGAGATTGGATCCGGTGTGTAAGATGAACGCGACGCCCCTTTGGAAAATATTTTGAAGACTACACAATCATATTTACTAAAGAACCCTGAGTGGGATGCATACTGTGAACCAGTAAGTCTTGTAACTGATAGATTATGCCTGTAAGAATGGCGTGTACCTGCCCTTGCAGAAATATATTATATTAAATAGATAGAAATGCAACCAATCAGAAGAGTACTGAGAAAGTTCACGCGTAGGTCACTCAAACTAATCACCAACTGAGCACAAGCTAGCCAATAGAACTGAAATGATGTATTTAATACCCACATACTTAGGCATATGTTGTATTCCAAAATGAATATAAGATTATGCGGAATTAGAATGTCTGTATTAAACATCAGACGTAAGGCATCGATTTTATTAAGAGCTTAAGCTTAATCCTACCATGAGTAGCCCAAAAAAGTTTGTCAAGTGAAATCTCTTCAGTTAAAATCCCGAGAACATTGTCATTTAAAGCACATTTTCATCACTGTCATTTTTGAAAACAATAGTAACAAAATGTTAATGGATTCAGGCAGTACTTTTCCCTTTCCTTCACATAACGTTTAGTTTATTTGTTATATTCACTTGCCATATCATGCATGTTGCTTAGGTGATTTGCTCTCTAAATATCCTAACAACCTGGTAGGGACCACAAGAAAAAGCTATCGCGCTACGATGGGAGAAAGTCAACAAATTAACGGGGAATCTTCTGCTATGACCACCAAACCAGCCATTCTTCTGTATTTTACGCCAATATCAGTAAAATGTATGGCAGCCAGATAGAAGTATGATGAAAACTCACAGACTACGTAATTTCAAAGGCAAAAGATGTGAGATAGTAACGGATATAAAACTTGTTCATCCAGTTACAAGTAGCTATATTAAAGAACGGAAATTCATCATTAGATAATCCATGGCACGATATGATGTCTCATGAAAAACATTGTGCGTTTTCGTTAACCAGAACATACTCTGTTCATATGGTGGAAACTAAAGGCAACAGGAACATGTAAAACTGAACTGATGTGCCAACTAATTAGATACTTAAAACTACAGCAAAATTAAACCAGAGAATCAAAGAATTCTTCATGTTTTTAAAATACAAACAACAATGGACTATGTGTTGATGAAGGATAGTTTGAAGCATAAACGCTTTGTCTGAGCAAGGCAATTAAGTCTAGCTAAAAACTACAGATACATTAACCATCAATAAATGTTAGAAATTCTTTTTTAAAAACAGATGCTTCCATTGATTTTCCATTGATTTCACGAAACTGTGATATTTGAGAGTATTTGTATTATAGTATGAACTAGTAACTACAACAATAACGCAAGTTAATCAAGAAGTATTAGATGAGCACGAACGAATGTACTGTATTTGGAATTCAAAGTCAAAACAGTCATCAATACAAGGGAATCATTGGTTAATTCAAACACTACATCCTCCACAGCTCAAGTGTAAGTGTCTGTAATCGATTGTATATCTTCTTAAGTTCATCCTACATCTGTTCGATAGTGTGTTGGATGTAGACTCTACATCATCTAGAATGCACTCGTTATTAGTAGAATTAACAACCGAAATCGGAACAGACTCATCTGGGTTGTGGAATCGTATACAATCATCATGTCGGTTGTCTAGTGAAACCACTGATATTTAGAATTTATATCATAGACTTTCCAACACTATCTTCCCCCCACGAAATAGTGTTGAGTCCTTACATCGTAATGTTATAATCAATTTGACGTTCCCAATTTGCATTATCTTCTTAGATCTTACGCTTTCATTATTATATGTGACTATTTGGGGATAAACACTGACATGTAATTTGAGGTCTTCTATCATGTTACTTTGACTTGCATTAAAATTATGATACATATTCTTTTTGTTATTCGTATTAGAATACACAGATAATTATGAATTGATATATGTAATTAACACATGTGATTCATCTAGGCTTGATTCACCTGCGAAACAATCGAATGGAAAACATTCATCTGCCTCATACTCATTAGGCTAATCTTGGAATTGATTTGGCTTCTCTGCCTGTGCAAACTCCATATCTGGGCAAACTGGTTCTCTGATCGCTTCAAGAAAACATGCTATTCCCTCAGATTCATCATCATCGGGATTCTACTCAACAAACACTGTTCGTGAGAGTATCCAACATCTGATACAATAACACCACAAATGTGACTAGAATTCGACTCATTCGGAACATATTTGTCACATTCATTAGGAATACCATTATAGATAAATTCATTGTGAGGACCACTGACACAGAAGTCAGACGAGAAGAGGCAGGAAAGATATATTTGATTCGTTACCAATATATTGAGAGGAGTTTGCACTTAGCTGACTATGGAAACGTAGGAGCTGTGTCCCACGCCGAGTTGCAACGTGATCTGGTACGGATGCATGGCCGAAAGCCTTCAGTTAAACCAGTCCACTTAAATAACGTAGTCAGCATCCAATGTCAAACACTTAATGAGCTATTGATTTTGGGGAATTATTTACAGCTACAAGGGATTTTCAGAAACAAAATCTTAAAAATGAATCTTACAGAGCGATGTATCTAACCTCTAGAGGGCATAGAATGGTACTATTTTTATGTGGCTTAATAGTTTGGCACACGCCCATTCTCATGATGTCTCTTTCTTACCTGTTTCCTTCTATATTGCCAGTAGGTTCTTGAAGACCGAACAGTCGTGTGAAAAGTGAGTATTTATTACACATAGCTTAACATTTCCCCTCCAAGTTTGGTTGCGTGCATTTATTTTAATCCCTTGAAGGGCAGATTCTTTTTGTCTAAATTTAGGATGTCACAGGAAGCATAAAAATAAACATCTAATGGCTGAACGGAGAATGAGAAAAACGTAGATCACCAAAATATTGTTGGGTAGAAGACGCGCGGGACTTCTTCAGATGTTTTCGTTCGATCTACGCTTTATACTCTTACTAGCTCTGCTCCTTGCATAGCCAAAAAGTACAGAAAGTCACTTTGGATTACTTACAGTGGGAAGAAACACACTACCGAGGGAGAAGATAACCTACTGGGAGTTTTTGGTCAGATATGGATGAGTAGTGCAGGTTATTTGCGACTGATGTATCAATGTCAAGTAGTTAATGCGCTGCAAAACCCATTCTTTTAAATTTACTTGGTCAACATTTTGGGAGGAGCTAGTGTAGCAGCTAAAAGTAAACGTTTGCGACTTAACCAACTACCAGTTGTTGCAATAAAAATGTTATGTTCAGAAGTTAATCATTTTTTCACTTTGTGTACGCAATTCAGCAAGCCAATGTAAGGTGAGTATTTACTTTTTGTGGACTAACTGGAGAAACAAATGACATAGGTGGGCCTCTAATCACTGGTACAGCATGACATATTTAAAACCTCCAAAGTATTTAGAGAACCTGGAACAATTCAAAGTCAATGTGCGCTAAATGCATTCAGTATGTTGACTGAGTTATCGCCATGTTTAATTCGTATTTTTGACCCAAATGAAACAGCGAGTTGGGCTTTATGTGTTTAAGCGTATCACTAACGCTTATGTATGGGTCAAATAAGTTTATGTGTATCCGCGGCACTTCAGATTTCCTCATGAATCGTACTTATTTTTTTAATGCTACCGAGTATCGTCATATGTATTGTTTATAGTTATTTTCTTCATCGCTCATTGAGGCTCTAAGAAGTATTCTTAATTCAAGCCAGCAAATCCAATTACTACTGGTGATTTTCAACAAACTATAAATGATTATTATAGATAATCTGCAACATAGGAAAATTGATGACTTAATATTTTTGGTCGTAATTATCAGACGTGTAATTAAACTGTGTGGTAGTGTGCACCCTGGTAATATGAAATATATGGCTGATTTTGTGGGTATGAGCATTTAAAATTAGGGCTCAAACGTTTTTGTGTGAACACACAGGAGAATAATGATATCTTATATCTAACATCTTTGTGGTGAATTATTATGAACTGATTGGCTTCCTTGAACTTTCATCTCACTGAGTAATTACCCAGTGTCTCTAGACATTTTTGTCACCCTACCGTAATATTAGTGCATATTGGTGATCTTGTACACCAAAAAGGCAATTTGGTCGGAACAAAAGTTACTTTCGAAACTCAGCATATAAGTAACAATTTGTTTGGCTTATTTGTTCGCCTGGCATCTGTCATGTACAATGTTAATTTGTTTGTCGTTCTGTATTTAAATAAATTGAGAGCCAAGTCGGCCAATGGTTTTTTTCTACAAACTAAGTTAAATTTAACTACATCTATTTTGTACGTCCATGCATGTAGGATTACGTGCATGAAAAAGCAATAGTCCATTAGATATTTAAAAGGGGTGAATCTTATCCAAAATCCAGCTAACGATAGTATCCATTGTATTCACAGAGTTTGTCAAAATCTAGAGTGTAAAATCGCTCACATGTTTAAACTCCAAACGATGTACTTTGCTCTTGACTTATCCACTTTTCAGATTATTAATTTGACCATGTAATTGTGGAACTTGAAAAGAATTTATCTAAAAGAATATTCTTCGTGCAAATATTAGTCTTTTAAAATCGTTCATTGAAAGACCCTCTGCAAGCTAATACTTGTTTCAAATGAAAAGCAAACGTAATTGCTTAATAATCTCTACAAAATCGGAGCGTGAAATGTCTATCTTCACCATTGATTTTGTTGTAGTGATCATTTGTAAAGTGAAGTGCACTTGATAAGGTTGTAAAGATTCTTTTCTTGAATAATTACCACATGACAAAATCTTCAAGTCTAGTAGTCCACACACATCTTTAAATTGAACAATGGATTACCAAGCATAGCAAAACATCTGCTGAAATCACATTTACGCCGTAAAACATAAGATGTGGTTCAGCCTTACAGTCAAACATGAAAATTACCGCATTATAAAAAAGTGATTCAATCCAAAGAATCCGAAGAATATTAGTGAGCTTACAAACCTGACATATCACGTATTGAAGACAGTCACTAATCATTGGGACATCTATATTGCTAATTGAAATGTAAAAAACTAGTATACCGAACTCCTGAAGTTGAATTTTAGTAAGATGAAACCTAGAATAAAACAGTACAAAAGTTATTACTACGTAACTTCAATAAATATTCAACTATCTGGAGCAGTTTCTTGACTGTGTAACTGAAGAGCATTTTGATTGTCAAATATTTTACTCTGTAATTTCAATAGTCTTTGTCCTGTATAGTAGGGTCTACTACCTGCATGAAATTTAGCATTTTTCTTGATTTCTTTACTTTTGCCCGCTCACGAATGTTTCTTACGCCCGTTACCACTCAGCGAGGAACATAGACCACTCACCAGCATTCTCCATACAACTCTGTCTTCGACAATCCTGTCCACTCACTTGCAGTTCCCATTCCTCATTTTGATGTCTGCTCTGAATTCCACAGAGTGTGCTCTTTGAACTTCCTCTCTCTCAACTCCCTTACAAGTAAACGCTTGTCTCGTCATGCAGTTTGATAATTTCCTCAATGTATGTCCTATCCACTTCCAACGTCTTTTCCTAATTTCCCTCTCAACTGGAACATGGTTTGTTCGCTCTCACAGAGGTCTGTTGCTTATGGCTTCCGGACAACTGACATTGAGTATCTTGAGTAGACAACTGTTCATAAATACTTGTATCTTCTTCATGATGTTTGTGGTAGTTCTCCACGTCTCAGCTCCATACAATAGAACTAAGTGTCTTGACGTTCGTATTGAAGATTGTGACTTTGATGTTGACTGATAGACAGTTGTTTTGAGTTCCATATGTTTTTCAACTGTATGAATGCTATCCTTGCTTTGTCGATCCTCACCTCTACATGTACATCAGATCGTCCACGTTCATCATCGATGCTACCCGGATACGAGGAACCTCTCACCTTTTCCAGAGTTTGTCTATTAAGTGTGATTGTGTTGTTCTTCTCTGCGTCGTGTTTCATGATCTTTCTTGTACTTTTGTGTATGTTGAGGCCAATTGTTGCAGAGGCTACTACCAAGTTGTATCTCCTCACTTCCGTTGCTATTTGACTAGTCCTAATGGTCTCCCACATTGTTTCTCTGATTGTTAGGAGGAGCATAAGCCTAGTGACTTCCGAATAATCTCAGCTTTCATCATAAGGCGTCACAATTCTTCCTTCAACTCCCAGGGCAGAGTTTAGATGGTTTAATTTGTTTAATCTGACCAGCGTTTTTCTAGCCAGGTTTTTTCTATGGAGTGAAGTTCCCGACCTCATGCCCGATCCTCCTCCTTTGTATGGGCTTGGAACCGACAGTAACTATAGAATAGTTACAGGTGGAGTTCCTCATGAAAGTAAAATTAGTTAAATCTAACACTTCTCGTCTTATGAGCTTAAAAAGTCAAACTTAAAATTCCGGCTTAAGTTCATTAGCTTGGGATGTTGAAATGATCATGTTTTCTAGGTGACGCGTAAGTTTAGTGAATTTTTCAGTTATAATTAAGAAAAACACCAACTATTAACCTTATCAAAATACACAAAAAACGCTTTTTCAATCGTTGTATAACGTCTCAGATTTATATGATTCCGAATAGGTAACTAGTTGCAAACTTATTATCACATAATATGTATCTCAAGAGAAATATTTTTAAGATTTACAACCGGCCTATGAACATTTCAAACAAACCTAAAAATAATAGAATGCAGTTATAATAACTGAATAAATAATTATACATTACTTTTCATGGTTATCTTCAGTGTTTATTTTACTATGTCGATGGATATTTCATCTGAGTCTCATTTGTTGGCAAAAAAAATGATGAAAAAGGTATACAGATGATACGATGAATTTGCTTGTAAGCACAATGAGTAGTTTATTTGTTATTGTATCGACATTTATTGATTGTCATAGTTGAAAGCATGAGTCGATTGAAGCTAGACCACCATGGAAAACCTGGAAGCACTCAACGGCCATTTTGTCCTATTGTGGGACTCCTCAGCAGTGCTCATCCACGATCTCGCCTCGCGAGATTCCAACCCAGGACCTATCAGTCTCGCGTCAGAGCACTTAACCGATAGACCACTGATTGAATGATTCTTATTAGTAGTTCATAGAGTACCATACACTTAATTACTTTAATAACAATTATTTGTTTCAACTATCTATATGATATGATGATAAAAATTTATTAAATGCATTATTCTAAAGAAAGATTCAGTTATATTAGGTAGTATTTTTACTTACTTACCTACGCCTGTTACCCCTCGTGGAGGAGCGTAGGCCGCCGACCAGCATTCCCCATCCAACTCTGTCTTGAGCCTTCCTTTCCAGTTCTTTCCAGTTAACATTCATCCTTTTCATATCTGCTTCTATTTCCCGACGTAGTGTGTTCTTTGGCCTTCCTCTTTTCCGCTTCCCTTTAGGATTCTAAGTTAGATATAGCATAGTTTATCAATAAAAATTAGCTTATTATTTTGTCATTTTTAAGGGATGTAAGCTTCAACACAAGACAAAAGGGATAAACTTTCAATGATTATTGCCTATAGGAAGATAATGTCTACCAGTAAATCCTTTCAAACTTTTGAAGTTATTTCCTATTTTCTGTTTACAGAACTATTGACGTTTTATAAAATTGACTGGTTATATAATTGAATAAATCTGAATACACCTTCATTGTTATTGAAGCCAAGTTTAAAGAATTTGAATTAGTCGACTCAACACATTTCCATGATACATGAAAGTATTCGAAAAGGATTAATTGGATGTGATAATTCTTATCCATGTTCTACACATAAAGTATCATGTAAACACATTACATCTTCATTACCATTAAAATGTTATAAAAAGTATGGAAGTGGAAAAATGAAACCCTCATCTAGAATATGTAATAAAAAGGATACTGGAAAGTTAGTTTTCATTAATTTAATATGCTACATCTTTGTTTTTCTTTTGAAGTCATTTTTCTCTGCAAACAATAGTTAGTGTTGATTTTTTCTGATATTGATTAGTTTTGCTTAAAGTATTGAGTACTCACTTTCATAAATATCAAATTTTACTAGTTGAAAGTATGGATCAATTGAAGCTAAACCACCAAGGAAAACCTGGAAGTACTGGATACCGGTTAGCTCAGTGGTCTAGAGGTTAAGCGCTCTTGTGCGAAACTGATAGATCCTGGGTTCGAATCTCGCGAGGCGCACTGCCGAGGAGTCCCGCAATAGGACGAAGCGGCCTTCCAGTGCTTCTAGGTTTTCTTTGGTGGTCTACCTTCAATTGACTCAAGCATTTCAACTATGAAAATACTAAATCTCCACAAAACATCTTTCTGATTATCAAATTTTAGCTAAGAAATACAATTCTTGTATATTAACTCTATAGACTTGTATCAAATAGTACGAATCAAACATTTATTGCTCCCAACTATACCATGTTATTTTCACTAAAATAAAACAAGAAAGAAAGCAAAATTTTAAGAAATCATTAAAAACAGTGAAGGAACTGATTTGTAAATAGACTACAGTCTCCTACAATGAACTTCATAAAATATTATAGACCAGTTTCTAAGAACTCGACCGTAGCTGCTACCTCTACGTGGTGGTCGAGCTTGCTTATCATGATGACCCAACCAAGCTATACTGGCTGGAACATATGTTGCTGTAGGTTCTACCATGCCAGGCATTTCGATTAAAGAACGGTAAGACTAAAAGCAGCAACTCAAGATCTGAGGGCGAAGTCGTACTGTTGACTGTAGAAGGGTGTGACAGCAGTAAGGTGTTTCCCTCGTACAACCAGCATCTACAGCGATGCTTCTTCCTCATAAGGAAGGAAAGGGTTAGAAAAGGTCGACCCTAAAAATATCACACCTCACCTTACCTCACGGATTTCCGTTTCCAGCGGTAAGGCCATTTGAATAACGGAGCTAAAACGTCAAAAACCCCCCACAAAAAGGCCGTGCGTGACCGGCCTCAAGCATTTGTTCCTTGGGCTTTGCGGTCACGCTCCCAGATCGTTAAGACCAACATTAATCCAACTTTCTTTTCAGGTACCTCAAGAAATACTCTTTCACGGTGTAGGCAGCCGGGAAGTGATATTAGCCCTCATACCCGTAATAGCACGAGTTTCTAAGAATATAAATTCATAGATAATAATGACTGATAGAGAAATTGTTTATATCAAATCCTGTTTTCACTGAATTATTTTGTACTGATCTCTTGAAGTGTTATTCAGAATATTTCACCATACTAGAAGATTGTAATTCCGTTCCAAATATTAAATCAATTTTCGTTTATACAGTTTCTTAGATATTGCAAAAATGTCTGTTTCAGTTTTGTTGATAATGAAATGATAACAAACTAGTAAGCTGTTATAACTTGTGGCCGAGTGGATGGCTTGTTAACGTATGAACGTGATAAGATCGTCAACCAGAGAGCAGCGAATTATCAATTGGAACAGTGACACACAGAAACCATACGAGCAGTCTAGAGTACGTATCGGTCTTGCTTCTGTCTAGCCCAGCCAGTTAAGTCCAGAACAGCCTCTGTGGTATAAATACTTATATTTCAAACATACTGAGTTTATATTACCAATCAAACTGACCACATCGTACCAATAAAATAGAAAATAACATTTGTACAAAAGTTAGCCAAATATGGCTGTGAATAGGAGGAACAGTAATTAGTAGACTGGGTGTAATTCATGAATGGTAAATCGTATAACAATAGTTTAAAGTTCAAAATAAAGCTCATGATAAGGGGAACATGAATATGAATAGTTTAGTTATTTAGCAATTATACGATAAAAAAATACATGCATCATATTGGTCCATAAATGGATCCCAAAGTTATCATTCACTATTGTTATCGCGACATAACATTAGCATTTCTTCTTTATTCCATACTAAGAAATTACAAGAGATCAAATTTAAGGTAACTGGAATTTGTACAGGCTCTAAGTGAAGACTAAAAAGTGTAGTTGTGTAGTCTAGTCACGTTACATATTTTCTTCTATTTAGATATAAAACATCTAGTCAAAACTTTTCAGAACCTTGTCAATCGGATAACCTTCTGAATAGTAACAATGAGAATAATTCAATGAATACTCATTCTGATAACAATACAAAGGAATCTATACTGAATCCGGTCATTATGGACGATTGTAATAATCATCAAAATGAACATTGTAATGATACACAGTCTAATCAAAGTATCTTTTTCGATTTGTTGTCTAAACTTGAAAGACATTTAGATGAAGAGAGAAAAGCCGTAAGTCTTGGAAAAAGATTAATTGTATGAATAACTGAATTTTATGTACAGCAAATACCATAAGAGTAAAATACTCATATGTTGTTTAAATTTATATTCTTTTGAAGGCTCTTGACTTTATGGAAACAGTTCTGTGTAAATAGATCATTTTATGATGAACAAGACAAATACAACATTAAATGTCAATACTTACTTACGTCTGTTACCCCTCGTGGAGGAGCATAGGCCATCCAGTAGCATTCTCCATCCAACTCTTTCCTCAACAATCCTTTCCAGTTCTTCCCACTTGTTATTCATCCTTTTCATATCTGCTTCTATTTCCCGGTGTAATGTGTTCTTTGGCCTTCCACTTTTCCGCTTCCCTTCTGGATTCCAAGTTAGGGATTGCCTCGTGATGTACATTGGTGATTTTCTTAATGTATGTCCTATCCACTTCCAACGTCTTTTCCTAATTTCCTCTTCAGCTGGAAGTTGGTTTGTCCTCTCCCATAAAACGCTGTTGCTGATAGTATTGGGCCAATGAATGTTGAGTATTTTGCATAGACAACTGTTTATTAGTACTTGTACCTTCTTGACGATGAATGTAGTAGTTCTCCACGTTTCATCTCCATACAGTAGGACTGTTTTGAGATGTCAATACTAAACCCGTAGAATCCGTTTCAAACCTGGAGTTGAACATGACTGAACGACAGTTTTCATAATTATTATTCTAAGGAGAAGCTCGAACCAGTTCTCAAAGCGGAAATTTGAAGTTATTCAAATGTAAATATTCGTGATTACTTCAAATATAAAGTTTATATCTAATTTCTTCTACATATTTGTGACCCAGGTTCTATCGAATATGGCTTAACATTTTGGCAAATTTTTATATACGATTAAACGAAGGTTTTCATCATCACCTATATCATATATTTTATTCTTTGGTCAAGTAGTTTATGAAGAATGGATAGCGCTGTAGATGTTTTTCATCACAAACTAATGTTGGCTGAGGAATTATAATGAACCAAAGAGCGATAGATAATTCTTATATTTTAATTGGGAACTACAAAGTAATGAATCTTTACGACTCCTGAAGGAGTCAAACCTAGGACTTCCAAGTCACATGACGATCATTTTATCTCTAAACTACTAGATCAAAACCTAACGCACAATATTTTCCAAACTCAGTCAATTTATAAAACAACACAATATTTACTCATTCTTATCATTGGCAATGAAATACACAAGAAAAAGCAAGATTCTAAAGCACACACATCACAAAGATAAACAACACAATCATACTTAATGGATAAACTCTGGAAAAGGTGGAAAGTTCATCGTATCTGGATAGCACCAACGATGAACGTGGAGGATCTGATGTACACGTAGAGGTGAGAATTGGCAAAGCAAGAACAGCATCCCTACAGTTGAAAAACATATGGAACTCAATACAACTGTCTATCAGTCAACATCAAATTCACATTCTTCGATACGAACATCAAGACAGTTATTTCTATTGTATGGAGCTGAAACGTGGAGAACTACCACAATCATCACCAAGAAGGTACAAGTATTTATAAACAGTTGTGTACTCAAGATACTCAATGTCAGTTGCTCGGAAGCCATCTGCAAGAGGCTTCTGTGGGAGAGAACAAACCATGTTCCAGCTGAGAAGGAAATTAGGGAAATTCGTTGGACGTGAATAGGACACACATTGAGGAAATCCTCAAACTGCATGACGAGGCAAGCATGTGTGTTTGTGGAAGGGAGACGAAAGAGAGGATTGTTAAAGAGCACACTGTGTGTGGAATTCGAAGCAGACATCAAAATGAGGAATGGGAACTGGAAGCTAGTGGAACGGATTGTACAAGATAGAGTTGTATGGCGAATTCTGGTGAGTGGTCTATGTTCCTCGCTGAGGGGTAACAGATATAAGTAAGTAGGTATTATTAATAAATTACCACCCCAAATCTGTCATCTATACAAACTTAGTATCTATGGGAACACTTCAGGTCAGCCTAGATATTCAAAAAGATATATCATTTGATATTTTGTAATCTAATATTTCAGTATTGTGGATATGATTGAACGTAACTCATTCTATAAGAAGTCCATATAGGTTTGATTATCTTAACCTACAATACAACTTACTAATTATGGGAAACGTTTTAACACACTGATAATCACAGTACATTTTGTGTAAATAGTACAGTTTTTAAAACTTTTTTAATTATCTCTAATTATCAATTTAGTATTCTGAGTTCATTCTTAATACATTTGATAATATTGTGCCACCGTCCATCATTGTTTTCAGTGAGTTACTATCTCACAACAGACCCGGTTGAATTCCACTAGTTACGACTTCTCACAAGAAATCCAGGTAATACCTCTTGTAGAACATCACTAGTGAACATATGATGATTATAATCAGAGAGAGGTGTATCCCGACTAAGTGGTCTATTGGTTGAGGGCTCGTGTAGGAGACTGATAGATTAAGGGTTTGAATCTCGTGAGGCGGGATCATGAATGCGCACTGCTGAGGAGTACCATATCAGGACAAAACGACTGTCCAGTGCTACCAGGTTTTCCATGGTGGTCTAGTTTCAAGTGATTCATAAATTCAACTATTAAATTACTATAATGTCCACAAAATCCCTCTCTGAACATATCATAAAAGTTGAAACTGATAAACCCGCTGAAGAGAAGATAATCATAAGAGATTTCCTTGATATATGGTAAACTAATTAATATTAGGAAGAGTAATATATATTAGCATTCAAGCATTTGTGGTAATACTATAAGTTATTGACAACCTTTGAATAACGCTAAAATGACCTTGGAATGTCTACCTATTTACTAGGGTTATATATTAGTGTAAGGAATCAGGATATAATGTTGGTTGTTAGGGTTTGGAATTAGATTTATGGTGTTCATCACGAAGTGATATCATCTATATCACTAAAATGATATTTCGTCCAATAAGTGAATGAATTTCGCGCCTAAATCCAAGATCTTCTACCTGAAATGTGATTGGTTCGTTCATAAGTTATAGTCTCGTCATTGTTGTTTACAGATGAGCTATTTTATCATCTTTGAAAAAATTCAAACTAAGCTAATACTTACCTAGTCATTCTTTTCATTTCCTTAGTTCTTTAAGTATAAATTATTTTATATAGTTGAGATCATGAGTCAATTGAAGCTAGACCACCAGGGAAAACCTGGAAGCATTGGACAGCCGTTTCGTCCTATTGTGGGACACCGTTGGATGCCAGCTCAGTAGTCTATCGGTTAAGTGCTCTGGCACGAGACCAATAGGTCCTGAATTCGAATCTTGCAAGGCAAGATCGTGGATAGGCACTGCTGAGGCCCTCCAGTGCTTCCAGGTTTTCCATGATGGTCTAGCTTCAATTGACTCATGATCTCAACTATATAAACTTGTTAAAATCTCCGCGAAACCCCCTTCTATGCATTATTTTGTCTATTTATTCTAATGTTTAATATTAATTTTCTGTTTTTGTTTTTGTTTATAATTTATTAGAATGCAAAATTACAAGCTGAATTAATGAATAAAACAGAATATGAAAAACAACTATCCAATATACGATCCAATTATGAAGCTGAAGTATTTCGTTTACAGAATGTTATAACACGTTTACAAGTAAAATGAAAATCTTTATTCAGATTTTTATTTTTTTTTAATTTTTTTTTGTCAAAATATTTCAGTTATTTATATGTATATCTTTCTTAGTTGAATGTATTAGTCAACTGAAGTTAGACCACCAAAGTAGGTCCTGGGTTTGAATCTTACGAGGAGAGATCGTGGATGCACACTGCTGAGGAGTATCACAATAGGACGAATTAGTCGTCTAGTGCTTCCAGGTTTTCCTTGGTGGTCTAGCTTCAATTGATTCATGCTTTGAACTAT
Organism: Schistosoma rodhaini; assembly: GCA_944470415.2. Classification (NCBI taxonomy): domain Eukaryota; kingdom Metazoa; phylum Platyhelminthes; class Trematoda; order Strigeidida; family Schistosomatidae; genus Schistosoma; species Schistosoma rodhaini. The sequence continues at coordinate 40,718,886 of OX104037.1, forward strand.
GAAAATATCATTATGTTATTGTGGTGATGAAATGGGTCTGTTGAATGTTTTGGTTGTTTTGGATGTTTTATCATCAAAATATAACTTGAATATCATAAGGTCGAAGAATCAATACTCCTAGTGAATATTAACATAATGATTTATGTGATATAGAAGTCTCTGAGTCTTAGTGCATGATTCATGTTACTGTATGAATAAATCGCTCCTTTATTTTATTTGAATAATGAACATGGTTTATTATTCCACTGTTTTCACTATATTTCTAATGAATGATCTTTTCTGATATTCTTTCAAATTAATGAAATAAACTTACTAAAAAGAAAGTCATCCATATCTTCTGTAGATTTATGTTGTCCGCTCCATTTATTAAACAACAAATGTAGCAGCAACCTATGCATCAATAGGCCTCAACATACACAAAGTAAGAAGTAAGATTCTCAAATACAACATGGAGAACACCAACCCAACCACACTTGATGGAGAAACTCTGGAAGAGGTGGAAACGTTCACGTACCTGGGAAGCATCGCTGATAAACAAGGAGGATCAGATGTAGATTCAAAGGCGAGGATTGGCAAAGTGAAGACAATATTCCTACAGTTGAAGAACATATGGAACTCAAAATAACTATCAAATTATTTCAATGTGAGAATCTTCAATACCAACGTTAAGACAGTCCTACTCTACGGAGCTTAAATATGAAGAACCACTACTTCCATCATCAAGAAGTTACAAGTATTTGTAAACAGTTGTCTACGCAAAATACTCAACATTCACTGACCGGATACCATCAACAAGAGACTTCTGCTGGAGAGAACAAACCAGCTTCCAACTGAGAAGTAAATTAGGAAAACACGTTGGAAGTGGATAGGACATACATTGAGGAAATTGCTGAACTGCATCACTAGGCAAGCGCTAACTTGGAATCCAGAAGGGAAGCGGAAAAGTGGAAGGCCAAAGAACACATTACGTCGGGAAATAGAAGCAGATATGTAAAGGATGAATGTTAACTGGAAGGAACTGGAAAGGATTGCTCAGGACAGGGTTGGTTGGAGAATGCTGGTGTTCAGCCTATGCTCTTTGACGATGGATAACAGGCGTAAGTAAGTGAGTAAGCAGCTTCAATTATTTCCTTATTAACTGTTAGTCTGATCGTTCAGATCAGTATAATCTTGAACAAGTTAGCCAGTTAAGAGTATCCTATTTTAAGGAAATGATATTCAATTGTTTAGGTTCTCAAAAATCACGAGACTATGTGATACAGATCTTAGTTATTCTTATTAATTAAAGCATACATGTCATCCTACTACACTTAAAATAAACAGTCCTTATAATGTTCTGTTATTTCATGCCTATTCAATCTCAAATCTTCTACTTAATTTATGTTTACATCTTTAAAATGATGATTAATATTGGGTTAACACAGTTTTTGTAAAAGACATCATCATATTTATGATCAATGTATGCATCATCTACCTATTCTGTTCTACTTTATTCAGTAGTTCTCTTTGAATTGAAACCAGAGTTTATAAGCAAATTGAATTCCTTATTTTAAAGTAAGTGAAAATAACCCTTTCAGTTATTGAAATACTTCGCTTCGTGTGGTTGCTTGAAATGATTTAGTTTCTAGCTTAGATTACTTCTATTTAAATGTCATAGTTGATATTCTTGCAATTCAATCAACTAAGTACTCTACTAACTACTATTATCTTTACCATACACATTAATGCTCTAATGTACTTTACTTCTACTGACTGAACATAAAGTCTTGTCATTCTTAGCCATTATTTATGTTAATGAATGTATGGATGTTTGAATTCGATATAAAAGCTAGGTTTTTACGTGACCATTGTTTGTTTGGTGCTCGTTTATCTTGGTTATTTCATGTGTATAATTGCGTGTAAACAGATCTTGATTGAAATATTTTTGGTAATATTAGTATACTACTTTAGTAAAATATAAGTAGTACAATTTTGCACACGAAAGTTTACTGACTACATATGTCGTTCAATCATTTTTCAACTTTTCTTTTACGAAAATAGGGCAATGCACATTATAACGAAAAAATAAGTCATGATGATGATGATGATGATGATGATGATGAAAAACTAATGAACCTAAATACAGAAGTTAATGGGGTGAATGTCAGAAGAAATAATGATGTGGAGTCAAATATTGACTATAGTCATAAACCTGCTCATAATTTCACTACTATGAATGAACTTAAAAAAGAGTATGAAAAGCAAGAATCACTAATTGCTGGTTATCAACGTGAAAATGAGAAGTTATATGCATGTATCAAAAAATTACGTAGAGTTAGTTTGTGTTGTGTTTTTTTCTATCAAAAATATATGGTCTATTCTTGTATCCTTTATCCTGATAATTTATTAGGTGTCTTAACTGTTCAAAGAAGTACTGATTAAAGGTTCAACACATCTTCAGTTGTTACAACCATGGAAAACTGGTACTTTATAGTATTGGTGATTCTAGTAGAAATTGATCCGAGCAGCACAAACAGGAGGAGGAAACTGATAATGAAAGACTACTTCACTCACCATTCAAATCAAAAGCATGATAATAACTGTGCGAACAATATATACTTATTCATGTACAGATTTTACTGACATTTAATGATTAATCACAAACTGGATGTTAGCGGGAAATAAACCGGATTAAGGCACATTATGTGCATGATCGTGACGGCGCACGCTGATTAGTTAATTCTTCCAAACCAATCAGCTCTGACAGATTATTGGAGAAACATCTAGAAGCTTCTTATGTATATACTATAAATATATGAACGTTTTTCCTAACGATTGATTGCTGTTCACCTACCCTTGTTATTTCGAATACAATTTCGTTCCTGTTCAGCGTGTTCTGATTTTTGGGGGTCTTGTCGAGTGTCCTTGTATGTGAATACTAAGCAATAGGAGTAACTGGGTAGTTGATTAGCAAAACAAATTATAACACTGGAGAAATACAAAAATGTAGTTTACACTAAAGTAATACAAAACCAACACTGTATATTATGCTGAATGCATTTCACATTAAGGTAATACATATATATCATATGTCACACCGAAATCAAACAAATATTATACTGAGTAATTGGATTACTAAATTAAAACATGATTCCACATTTTTATTTCATCCTAACACGTTACATATTATTCACTTAGTATTGATGCTTGGGACTGCAGCTGGTCAATACTGAGTGAATTCAAACCTCACCCTATTGCACAAGCAAGTGGCTATCAGGACTCAGTAGCTGAGTGGATAACGCGATGTCGTTTGAAGCGAAAGGCACTGGGTTCGAGTCCCAGAGTGGACATCAACTCTCTGATGCAGGTACATTCAGCTGACGAGTCCCGAATAGGACAAAACGCGTGTCCTAGATTCCTCTGCTAGCTACTATCCATCTTTGCCTATAACGTTACATATTAGTTTTTTCTTCTTTATTCCTTCATTTGATTCTAGAATAATCCAACTGAAACTGAAGATTCACAGACAGCAAAACGTCTTACTACTGAAAATCTTTCTTTAAGAGTTGAAGTTGAACAATTAAACAAAGAATTAAAACTGCGTAGTCAACAAATATGTACCATGTTATCTGGGAATTCAAGATTGAATCAAGGTATATAATCCAAAATGCTTTTTAAAAAAGTATGTTTTTGTTTCATGACTTGTGGCCGAATGGATGCCTTGTTAATGTATGAACGTCATAAGACAGCAAATTACAAAGCAGTGAATTATCGATCGGACCAATGACACACGAAAACCGTACGAAGTCTAGAGTATTTATCAGTCCTGTTTTCTGCCTAGCCCAGCCAGTTAAGTCCAGAACACCACTAACAGTCTCTGCAATATGAATCATTATTCACAAACATACCGGGTTTATAGACCAATCAAACTGACCACATCGTACCAATAAAATAGAAAATAACATTTGTACAAGATTTACCCAAATGTGGCTGTGAATAAGGGGAACAATAATCACTAGACTGGGTGTAATTCATGAATGGTAAATCGTATAACAATAGTCTATAGTTGAAAATAAAGCTTATAATAAGGGGAACATGAATATGAGTAGTTTAGTTATTTAGCAGTTGTACGATAAAAAATATATGCATAGTATTAATTCATAAACAGATCCCAAAGTTACCATTCACTATTGTTATCGGGATGCAACAGTTTAATTGAATAATTAAAAATGATAAACGCACAGTAGTTCTTCTTCATAAATAATTATCTTGGCTCCTTTTTTCTATGGGTAGTAAAATCTGTAAATACCATTGTGATTAAAGTAAAGATACAATTTACTGGTAGAATTCTTGAACCGACTTCGGTCTATACATAGAAGTAATAATAATAATCTCAAACGTCCAAAACGTGTAACCCGAAGTTAAGTAAATTAATTTACATTCAATTAGTGACTTATATTGCACTGATGATGCGCTAGAAAATGAGCAGAATAAATACTAACAAATACCTAGTGGAAAATGATAGTCGTTTTAGGTTCATTAACAGTTTTGTGTATTGTATTTCAACAAGTTTCCGGTTCTTACTTCTTGATAGATCCTGAAGACAAATATTGAGTGTTCGCCAGTTAGAAGTTAGCAGTCCTGTCAATTGACATCTGAACAATGTACATTCTTTCCGCTGCCTATTGCCGGCAACCAGGATATTTCTGATAGGGCCTTTTGTAACTTGTACACTTATCAGAAACGCACATGAATCGGCTAAGCTATAATGTGTAAAACAACAAACAAGAAAAGAGATAACTTGTTGAAATATCTAGATGACAGGAATAGGTAGTCCAGATTTTTAAGCAGGCCTCTATTTACTCAAAAGCTAAGAATAACACAATGGAGTTTGAAGCGAATAGTACTTGGTGGAGTGAACAGCAACACTGGAATGCAGGTACATCCAGCTGATGAGTCTCAAATAGGACGAAACTCGTGTTCTCAATTCCACTGCTTAACACCATCATCTCTGAATGATAACCACATGTCAAATTTACTTCTATATCGCAATAGTTAGAATGAAAATTTATGAATATTTTTTTAATAAGAAAACAGTAAATTGTAAATAGTGAGTATAGCAACAACAATAATAATATTTCAGATATATATTTAATTAGAATGGGATTTGTGGAGATTTCAGTATTTTTCAAAGTTGAAATCATGAGTCAATTGAAGCTAGACCACCATGGAAAACCTGGAAGCACTGGACGGCCGTTTCGCCCTATTATGGGACTCCTCATCAGTGCGCATCCACGAACCCGCTCTCGCGAGATTCGAACCCAGGACCTACTAGTCTCGCGCCTGAACACTTAATTGCTAGACCACTGAGCCGGCCGGCATCCAACGGTGTTAATGTCTTACTTCAACTGATCCTCGAAGTTGAGAAACCATTCACCAATTGTCTTCAGTGAGTCGATATCTCTACAACAGACTTGGTAGAACTCCACTGGTCATTGCTTCCCACTAGAACTCCAGGACATGTATCTTGAAGTCAGTCACTAGTGAGCATATAATTATAATCAGAAGGGGTTTTGTAGATAGTTAGTATTTTCATAGTTGAAAGCTTCAGTCAATTGAAGTTAGACCACCAGGGAAAATCTAGAAGCACTGGACGGCCGTTTCGTCCTATTGTGGGACACCGTTGGATGCCGGCACAGTGGTCTATCGGTTAAGTGCTCTGGCGCGAAACTAGTAGGTCCTGGGTTCGAATCTTGCGAGTGCGAGATCGTGGATGAGCACTGCTGAGGAGTCCCGCAATAGGACAAAACGGCCGTCCAGTGCTTCTAGGTTTTCCCTGGTGGTCTAACTTCAATTGACTGAAGCTTTCAACTATGAAAATACTAACTCTCTACAAAACCCCTTCTGATAATAATGTATTCAATTTTTCACTTTTTTAAATTTATGACAGAAAATCGAATGAATGAATTAGAAGAATTAAATAAACAATTGGATAATGAGAAAAATAAATTAATGAAAGAATTAAATGATACACGTTTAGAGTTGACAAACATGAATATAAAAGTAAATGAGTATCCTGTTAAATTCATATAGTTTATACCTACTTGTATATGTGTTGACATATATGTTGATGAATATGAGTACTGACCATTTAAAACTATCTAGTTAACTATTGAAAATCAATTAATTCTGGTAGATATTTGAGTGGTTTGAATACTTTTTCCCACTTAGCGTTGTTTTTTAGCAAGTTGGTTGTCTACCGGATGGGGTCGCTAATCCCATGCCCAACCCTCCTCCTTTACCCGGGATTGGGAGCGGCAGTAGCCCCCGGAGGAGCTGGAATGGAAGGCCCAGGACAGAGTGGGTTGGAAAATGTTGGTCAGCAGCCTATGCTTCATAGGGAGTAATAAGCCCAAGTAAAGTAAGTAAGATATTTGAGACTAATAACTAAAACTTAGATACTTACTTATGCCTTGTGGTGAATCATAAGCCTCAAACTAGCATTGTACATTCAACTCTGTCCTCAACAATCATTTCCAGTTCTCCCCAGTTGTTTTATACATCCTTTTAATATCTGCTTCTATTTCCTGGCGTAGTGTGTTTTTTAGCCTTTCTCTTTTCTGTTTCCCTTCACGATTCCAAGTTAGCGCTTGCCTTGTGATACAGTTTGATGATTTTCATAATGTATGTTCTATCCATCTCCAACCTCTTTTCCTAATTTTCTCTTCAGCTGGAAATTGATACTGTTAAGGTACTATTAAGGCCTAGTCTATAACGCTTCCTACTCGTTTTTGGAGATTTTTCTCAGCTTACAGAAAACAAAATTGTCTGCTGTGGTAAAAATATTTTTAGGAATAGTTGCATGATATTTTGTTTCGAGTTAAGCTATTTTAGAAAGACTAATTTTTTTCTTCTTTCGGTTCCTCAATTTTTTATATGCTTAATTAGTTACTTACGCCTGTTGTCCAATGTGAAGGAACATAGGCTGAACACCAGTATTTTCCATCCAATCCTGTCCTGGGCTTGAATTATTTTTTCTGGTTAGCGTTTTTTTAGCGATCCATTCCAGTTCCTTCCAGTTAACATTCATCCTTTTCATATCTGTTTCTATTTCACGGCGTATTGTGTTCTTTGGCCTTCCTCTCTTTCGTCTCCCTTTATGATTCCAAGTCAGGGCTTGCTTCGTGATGTAGTTTGATGATTTCTTCAATGTATGTCCTAACCACTTCCAAAGTCTTTTTCTAATTTCTTCTTCAGCTGGAACCTGCTGGTTTGTCCTCTCCCATAAAACGCTGTTGTTAATGGTATCCGGCCAGTGAATGTTGAGTATTTTGTATATGTTCCAATGTGATTTTATGCGTTTTTAATATTTTTCTCAAACGATATCTAGTATTTGTTATTGTTATAGATGTAATGTAGATTTTTGAAGATTCATTCGGTTTAAAAATAGTTTATTGCGATCTATCACTATCAGCTTGGAATGAAAATTATTTTCAAGCTACTCATCTTATATAATTATTCGTTGAGATAAGAGTTATCCCATCGTTTTGTCTAGTCTTTTATTTGTATTTGTGCAAATGTACGTATCACCTAGATATAATTATTCTATCAGTTTTTGCAAGATTAGATGAATTGTGGCTGACAGTGGAATCCAGGGCATTCTAAGCAACTGTTGATGTTCATATTTGAATTCAAACTCTAAAGCGTTATTCAGAGTTCAGATATACAATGACCTATTCAACAGTTTCAAGTCCTAGAGTGAACATAAACAATGATATGGTGATACATCTAACTGACGAGTATCTGGATAAATGAAAAGTGGATTCTAGATTCCACTACTAATCAACATTTTCAATGATCCAGACGTTTCACATCTTATTTAAACTATTTTAGTAATGTAACCTACTCCAAAATGAATGGGTAGGTCGTAAAAAATTTCATTATCGTTCTACAAAGAACATTCTAAGAGTAAAGTTTAAAAACTTTGTTAATAAAAAGCTTAAAAATAAAAATTATACCACAAGACATTGTTTCACTTAAGTACCCCTCAACAAATAAACATTTAGTAATCAGAAGAATGGTTTCACAGTATCCTTTCAAAGTATGTAGAATTTCGAAGGCGATTTGTTCTCTCAAAATAAAATGCCTTCGAAATCCTCATTTTGAGCTAAAAAGAATATTCCCTAAACACAAACTAATGATATCCTTCTACACAATACTTTAATATATATATTACTCTGATTTGATGTAGAGGAATTCAACACTCTAAATCAACTTCATTGACTACGAGAAATCATTTGATAGCGTGGACAGGACAACACCATGAAGACTTCTTTGACACTACGGCGTGCCTGAGAAGATAATCAATATCATATGGAATTCCTATGATGGATTAAACTGCCAAATCCTGCATGGAAGACAGCTCACTGACTCTTTCGAGGTAAGGACCGGTGTTAGGCAAGGTCACTCACTCTAAATTTTTCTCTTTCTCCTGGTGATCGGCTGAATCATGAAGACGTCAATATCTGAGGGTAGGGAAGCACGGGATAGAATGTACAGCTAGGATGCAGCTGGATGATTTAAACTTCACAGATGATCTGGCTCTTCTGTCACACACACAACAACAAATACAGGAGAAGACAACCAATGTAGCGACAGCCTCAGTGTAGCAGTAGAACGCAATATACACAAAGAGAAAAGCAAGATTCAATACAATACAGCATGTACCAAATGAATTACACTTGACGGAGAAGCTCTAGAGGATGTGAAAACCCTAAAATATCTGGGCAGCACCATTGATGAACACGTTGGATCTGATAAAGATGTGAAGACGCAGATCGGCAAAACAAGAGCAGCATATTTACAATTGAAGAACATCTGGAACTCAAAATAATTGTAAACCAACACCAAGATCAGAATTTTCAATACAAATGTCAAGACAGTTCTACTGTATGGGGCGGAGACATGGAGAACTACGAAATCCATCATTCAGAAGATACAGGTGTTTATTGACAGGTGTCTACGTAAAATACTTCGGATCAGATGACCAGACACTATCAGCAATGAGTTACTGTGGGAGAGAATAAACCAGATTCTAGCGGAGGAAAAAATCAGGATGAAGAGCTAAAAGTTGATAGGACATACATTGAGGAAATCACCTAACTTCATCATAAGGCAAGCCCTCACATGGAATCTTGAAGGTCAAAGGAAAAGAGGAATATCAAAGAACACATTACGCCGAGAAATGAACACAGACATGAGAAGAATGAACAAAAGTTGGATAGAATTAGAAATGTAGGATAAGGATAAAGTGTGTTGCAGAATGCTGGTCGTCGGCATATGTTCCATTAGGAGTAACAGGTGTAAGTAAGTAACTATATTCAACTCATAAAAAGTAGTTAAATATGACTTCTTTTTTTTTTTTTCTTTATAGATAAATAATTCTATCAATGAGAAAAATAATTTATTAGAAAAATATGAATTATTTAAAGAAAAATCTCAAACAGATTTTATAAATATGAAAGAAAATTTTTTAAATCAAATAGAAAATCTTCAAAAAAAATTACGTTGGTATATTGAAAATCAATCAATCATTATAAAAGATTCTAAAAAATTACATAATCAAGTAGGTTCAATTAAATTAACTTTTTTATATAAAAGTTAATATGTATCATTTTTTTTTTAAATTGATTTTCGATAGATAATAATCATTTAGTTAGCAATGAATAAAGTTTAAAATTGATTGATCATTGGGTAGTGATCAATATCATGGGTGTGTAGTCCTTCTTAGTGCTAATCGAATGCTATCGATCAAGTTGCAATGTGGTCATTAGTCTAGGTGGTTCGACACTGCGTGCACTATGTTGAGATAAGATAGTGGTTGGAGATGGTCAACTGAAAATCCTGAACACGGGTTTCGTGCTACTTGGCACTCATCAGCATGATTTACCTGTAATCTTGAGGGAACTGATGCTCCCTGACGGATTCGATCCCGTGTCACTCAGATTTACAGTCATAGACGTTATTACTGAGGTACTCGGGACGCGATTGACCTCCTGTAGGACTGAGATGTAATCACAATTAATTGATCACTGGGTGGTGATCAATGTCATGCGTGTCAAGTTGAATCGAATTCTTTACCGAGAAAAAATTTCAACAATATGTTGAATGTGAAATTGTTATCAATAAAATGAAATATAAATTATTAGAAGGGAGATCTTGTGTAGATTTTAGTAATTTTATATAGTTGAAATCATCAGTCAATCGAAGCTAGACCACCATGGAAAACCTGGAAGCACTGGGCGGCCATTTCTTCCTATTGTGCGCACTGCTGAGGAGTCCCATATTGGGACGAAACGGCCGTCCAGTGCTTCTAGGTTTTTCCATAGCGGTCTAGCTTCAATTGACTCATGATTTCAACTATATGAAATATTATTTTTTTGAATACCAACCGAAAAATCTAAGAGTGACCTATTTTTCATGAAATCTTTTAATCTTTGTTTAACTCAAATGTTTTAAAGTTCTGTGTACTGAGGAATTTCATATAAGGATCAAATGTTCTCCTAATTCCTCTTGGTTCTTTTTAAAAATTAAAATTGATCTTCTAATCGAACTAAATCCATATTTTAAACCCGATTGTCCTGGTACGGCCGAGAGTGGGGAGAGTCAGCTCTCTCTCTCCAAATGCTCTCACATGGCCACACGTATCTAGCCTCTGCCAGGGAAGTCCTACTCACTGCCTTCTCGTGTCAAGGGTGTTGATTACGAAGTTTAGAGGACGAAAAGCGAATATCTAGCGCTTTAACCGGGTTGGTGGACACTCAGGATCCACCTAGGTGAGTTGGAAAACATAGATTCCAAACCAATGGTGTACATAGGTTCGAGTATCCTGAGGGAACCAATTGCTGGGTACCGGCTACAATGTGTCTGCATCTCCTCACTATTCTCCACTGCCTCGTGAATCAGACCGTCAGGTCAGAGGAACTAATTTAATTTATTAAGGTATTTATATGATTATATGAAGGGATTATAGTAAACATGTGGTGGTTTAATGACATGTTTAGGAGTTGCTTACATTAAAACAAACATTGTTGGGATGATCCTGGAATTTTCTCGCAACAGACATGACATGCTCAGGAAACACTACGAGGCAATTTATCCAATCAGCGTTTGATTAGAAGTTTTGCTAGAAATATCACGTAAATGAAAAGTCACATGTAAAAGTTCTGATTGGCTGTTTTCTACACTACTGTTTAGTAGTATTCTAGAATTTTCAGGAAAACCCAAGGATTTCTAAAATACTATAAAAACTCCATATTTCCTGTACATAAATATACCTTTGAAGTAAAGTGGTTCTCGCATATTTTGCTTCTTTTCTCTTGTGTTTAAGTCTCTGTGTAGATTCAGCTTGGGGTTAATGAGACTACCTTAGGATTCCAATATAGCGTTCAATCAACAAGAATTATCAAACATGTTCATTCTTTTATATCACTCTTAATACTAAGATTAATACAATACAATGATGATAACTGGAAGTTTCAGAATTTAAATAAAATGATTTGATCCCATCCCTATCGCCAATTGTTATCACTTGTACCCGCCTGGATGCCCTGTTAATGTGTAGTGAACTGCTTTTTTTCGACGAGAACGCGATTGGTATAATAGAAACAATTATTGTTATTACCAATTGTACCAGTGATTGTTTTACTGTAATTGTTTAACTGTTACTTGGTATTCATACAGGTATACCTACCTGTGAGCAAATATACGCTACATGCACACCGGGAAACATAGGTTTTCTCCCATTAGTCCCGTAGCATACATACAGGTATATTCACTCACTCGGGAGGGTAGAAAACGTATTTGATACTCCAGACTCTCTCTTACAGATTCCATGCATATCACTCAGCTCATAGCTACCACCCCAGTACTTCCTAACACATATGAGCATAAGCGTTCTTCCAGAGGGGGATGCCAGTTGCCTTTTCCTAGTATTTGTTATCATATCTTTTTATTATGTCATGAACCTGGTAGATTATGTCTCTAATTTTATTAGACATAGAGTAGAACCTGTATACACCACTACATGTGCACCCTTTGTGTATACCTACACACATGAACTATATAGGCCCGACGACGTCTGCGATTCTTATACATAAGCATACACATCATGTGGCCTGATGCGGTTGAATGGGCCTTGAATTGGGACCTTATATGAATAGAGATTAAACAGAGTGGGTAATCAGTCCTATCTGTGTAGACCGGCTTAGTTAGCTAGCGGGATTACCTCTACTGTTTAGCAGCTCCACGAAGACGCTTCAGGTCGGATTTTTGGTTACTTTTAATCAAGCGTTGTTTAAATATTGCAATAATTTCAATTAATATGATGAGAATAAACTCTAGTTTAAAATTTATCTCCATTCAAGCAATAGTTTGAGGTCAAAAATGATAAGATGAATTAACTTATCTTGCAATAATTTTTATTGTTTACCTCTTATTTTTCATGGGTATAGGCTAGAGAACTAGAAAAATTACAAGCAGAATTATCATATTTTAAAAGTAAACAGATTTCTGATCCCAAGTCAAATGAATCGAAACAGGCACATGACAATAAGGTAGGTCAGATTAAATTTTTTCTAACTATGAATTTAAAGTACAACTTACCAAAATGAATTTCTTTCATAGATTTTGAATAAAACAGTGGAATTCAACCACGTCTGTTGTGATATAATAACACACTGAAGGCAATTAGACGTCCAGTGCATGCAGGTTTTCCCTGGTGGTCTAGCTTCAATTGACTCACGCTTTCAACTATGAAAATACTAAATCTCCATAAAAACTCCTTCCGATGATAATAAGTAAATAAAATTATCACTTTATTACCAGTTTGAAGTAGAAGAAAATGAATATCTTACACAACGTTTTCAATACTCTCTTTTCGAAAGAACCATAGTCAGTCTCTTTTTTAAAAGTTTTCATCACGAACCAAGAAGCTCTTGACAGTTATTTTGTCTTAGTATTGTACGGTAGTACAGATTCACGACCTCATTAGAGATTAAATCCAACTTTGTTCTTTGATCAATCTCAGGCTCAATAAATCAGTAATCATTCTAATTATGAGGTAATCTGAATTAACTGTTGTATGTAATCTATCTTTGAGTAAATGTTATATCTTATGGATTTGTGTCCAAATCAATATATGAGGAGACGATGTCGCCAATTAGAGAACAATGAATTATCAATCGGACCAATGGCATATAAAACCCGTGCGAGCAGTTTTCCAACTCCCCTAGGTGGACTCACCCTGTCCACCAACTCGGTTAAAGCGTCAAACATTCGCTTTTTGTCCTCTCAATTTCGTAAACAATACGCGTGGTGCAAGAAGGCAGTGAGTAGGACTTCCGTGGCAGAGACCATTTACGCGTGTCAATGTGAGAGCATTTCGAGAGGGAGATTGGACTCTCCTCACTCTCGGCCGTACCAGGGCATTTGGGGACATATAAGAATATAGTACGAAAAGAAAGATCTGTAGTAAAATCCATCAATTACTCATTATTCTCAACCACAATAAAGTGTTTTATTAATCATCTTCACTTTTCAATTAGTTACTATCATTATTTCAATCCTTCATACCATATATTATGAACCGGAAATTAAAAAATAATTCTTAACATAACAATTAAATTGACTATTTCGATCAATATTGTTTATTTAATAAGTGTATATTGTTAATATAACAACAAGAACGTGACATTGTTTTTTTCTTTTTTCTTGTTGCCAACAAATCCATTCATTGAACATTGAGTTTTCTTTTTTTTTCTTTTCTCCTCCCTCCCCCTTTTTTTTCTTTTTAGTTCTTGAACAATTAGATTTTTTTTTCTTTTTTCTTGTTTTTTTTTGTAAATTTTCGATTACTATGTTTGTTTATTTTTTTTCTTTTTCTTCGATTTCTAACTGATTTAATTTTTGGGATTAAAAAAGAAAACGTTATATCTATTGACTAGTAACTGATTTTGTTTCCCCCTTTTTTTTTAAAAAAAAAGTATGAATCCATCAGTAACAAAACTTATGATAAGAACGGATGAAATTTTTTTTTAAATTTTGATTCATTTCTGTTAATTATAAAAATGTTTGTTTTATTTGGTAGGAAAATAACTGTCAGTGTATAACTGTAGAATGTTTTATATTCTTAACATAATTCTTTTTCATGCCTGAGCACTTAACCGATAGACCACTGAGCTGACATTTAACGGTGTTAATGTTTAACTTCAACCAATTCACGATGTTTAAGCAACCATTCACCAACTGTCTTCAGTGAGTTGATATTTATACAACAGACTTGGTTGAACTCTACTGATCACTGCATCCCACTTGAACTCAAGGAAATATCCCTTACAGTCAGTCACTAGTGAGCATATGATTATAGATCAGAAGAGGTTTTGTGGATATTTCAGTATTTTCATAGTTGAAATCATGAGTCAATTGAAGCTAGACCACCATAGAAAACCTTTCTTTTTGAATTTATACATTTATGAGGAACTTAATTGCATCTGTTACTTCACATAGAAGAACATAGGCTGCCCATCAGCATTCTCTATCGAACACTATCCAGGACAATCCTTTCCAGTTGTTTCTAGTTGCTATTCATCCTTTATATATCTGCTTCTATTTTCCGGTGTAGTGTGTTCTTTGACCTTCCTCTTTACCGTTAACCTTCAGGATTCCAAGTTAGCACTTGCTTCGTGATGCAGTTTTAGGATTTTCACAATGTACATCCTATCCACCCTAAGTGTCGTTTATGAGGAAAGTGGTTGAAATTTAACCATGAAAGATTTAAGTGGTCATAATCGTCTAATTGATCAATATGTAGGTGATATAAAGATGAGTTTGAGAAATCTTTAAAGTAACTGTGATGAAATTTAAACCACTGTTAGCTAATATGAAAACAATTATTGTAAACAAAAGCAACAATATTACAGTGATATTTTGATGTATGGTACTTATGTCGATAGGCCTAACTTGTATGTAACACCAGTCGGAAGTGGAATGCATGGCAACAAAAGGATAAGAAGATGGAGCTGAAGAAAACATAAAAGGGAATAGAAAGGGGATTGACAATTGAAAATTATATTTGAAATAATCTCAACTATCGAAATTTAAATAATTTCGACGTTTTGTCCAACAAACTTGTCTGAACTTCTTCAGTGTAACAATCAAAGTCATCAATTCTGTTTGTTTCATGTTCTATCTTGTACTTTTACTCAGTTAACTCACATATAGAGATTTGAAAGTTGTTTATTGAATTTGTTTAATTACTGTTTTCAATCCTTAAAAGTAGTACATTGTTTATCTATGAGGTATATATATATATATTATGGAGGGACTATAATTTGTGGGCGAACCAATCAGATATATAAGGCAACAGGTCTGGGATTTCGGCACGAAATTCATTTATCTATTTGTTTAAATAACGTTTCGACATTTTAGCTGATGTTGGTTCGTGATGTACACTATAAATCGAATTCCTGACCGCAGTCATCAACACTAGATCATAACTCTAATTTCTCACACTGGTTTTTAACCACCATTTAGTCCTAGCTAGTAGGTGGATAATCTCAAGGTCACTTTAGCGTTACTCAAAGGTTGTCCATAGATTATAATCTCACCGTATATTCTACTGTTATTTTTTATTGTAATTTTAATTTAGTATTATGATAATCTAAGATTTTCCGTACATTGTTAATTTTCTTACACCTTAGATTATATTTTATATATCCTTAATTATTTCACCTTCGATTGCGTTCGAGATAATTTCATTGAATTTCCCTCTTCACTAATAAATGAATTATAACCAATGATAGTTGGTGACTAACAGTGAAACCCACGATGCCCGTTTCGTCCTATTTCGGACTGATCGGCTGGGTATACCTGCATTCCAGAGTTGATGTTCACTATGGGACCCAGTACTGTTTGTTCCAAATGCCATCGCATTATCCACTTAGCTGCTTAGTCCTGATAGTCACTTGCTTGTGCAATGGGGTGAAATTTAAATTCATTTGATAATATTTACTTAAATCTTCCGATTGATGTTTTGAACTGCAATTGATCAGTCTCTTGTTGGCATATGTGTATCCTGTATGGATTGCCTCAATATTGCCTTAATTCACAAAAAATATCGAGGCATTAATTCCTTTGATGATGTGACTCAAACGAATTACATCTAATTAAATGACTACGTATGTACGGTATTATATGATTGTTTTAATGGTTACTATTATTTCATAAGTTCTACACTCCCAAATTAATTCACACCTAAACATCACTCATCGCTTTATTTTCTTATGTTATACTATCTTTTTACTTTGACTCCCGCCATTACGCTTTATTATAATTTCTTCAAGGAACTCAGTCCGTTGTATATATATACTGTGATCATTCTTTCAAACATCTTGTTACGGATAAGTAATTAGTAGAATAATATTAGACCCAATGTATAATCGAGTTGTCTCTCATTTGTCAACATTATATAAATACAACTACTATTAAACTCATGATGGTTTGGAGAATCTAGCTTATTGGACTTCGTTATTTATTTCAAGACATAATGACTTGGATATCTGGATAGAAACCAAGCTGTTTTGTAAAAAGAAATGAGATGCATCAATCACCAATTTCATACAAATAAACTTTCTACAAATTCAATTATTATAGTGAAAAACATGATCTTACCCCTATGCCAAGTTACTTACCATTATTTTACAGTGTGACAGATATTCGTTACGTAACATCGTCAGTACTGTTAGGAGAAACTGAAGATATTCAAGATGGCATGAATCACTTCCATATTACAAATGATATTGATGAGAGCCGATAGGTTGGAAATCTAGTCTGTGAGAGTTTCTTCTTTTGGTTATGTTTACTTAAAATTTAATAATACCATTGAGGTGACTTTATGTACCATTCAAATTTACTACATTTTGATTATGATCGAATTTTAGATGACTTTCTACCCTTCATAAAATAACAACTCATAATGTAAACGTTTGATGCCATTTCCCAACATTATTGAAATTATCATCCTTATAGATGCTAAAAGTTATGACTTCAAACGAAATCATGAATTGTCAGTATGTGGTTGTTTAAGATACTTGGATTTCATTGTAACCATGATCTGATCTAAGTTAGACAACCATTAAAATCCCTTAGGCACTGGTAGACCGCTTCGATCTAATCTCAGACCCTTCATCAGTCAACATCCCAGATCACACAAACATTAATCGAATCCAGAATCATCTGTCTCGCGTAAGGTCACCTAATCTCTGGACTATTGGGCTGAAATCTAACAGTGTCTTTGTCCAACTTCAATTAGTCTACGGCATTGCCCGGTTAACTTCATAGATTGATTCAAGTTGAAAATTACCAGTGCTAGATCTCAGCTCAGTGGTCTATAGGTTATTTGTCTTTGCGCGAGGTCGAAGATTTTGGTTCGATTACTGCTTGTGTGGTCGTGAATCTGAACTGGTGAAGAGTTTCAGACTAAATAGAAGCGATCGTCTAGTGCCTAGGGGATTTCAGTGGTTGTCTAATGTAGATCAGATCATGGTTTCAATGATATCTTGAGTGAAAGTTACTTACTAATTTACATTGTACCCACCCACTAAATAAATGAAAAACTCCCTAAACATGACACATATACTGACCAGAGAAAGCGGTAACGATGACCATAATCATAATAAATATTATACTGATTTCAATTTTGCCTCAGTTTGTTTTGTTTTCACTGATACTCTTTCTAAAACTATTTGATTTACTGAGATATCACTTTGATCTTAAAATAAAACTCAACATGTTTGTATAAGTATCCCTTTTCAGAAAACTAGTCTTTAGTTACTTATTTAGGAAGCATTTCATTTCCCTATTTTGTACGTACTTCAGGAAGATTTCTACATTTGTAGTAAATCACTATTTAAATATCAGACACTGAGCATTTAAAGTTTGTAATTTTACTTAATCAGGATTCGGTTCTGGTTAGCGTTTTTTTTAGCGAGTTGGTTTTCTACGGGATGAAGTAGCAAAATACTCAGCATTCACTGACCGAATACCATAAGCAACAGCCTTTTGTGGGAGAGAACAAACCAAATTCCAGCTGAAGAGGAAATTAGGAAAAGAAGTTGGAAGTGGATAAGACATACATTGAGGAAATCATCAAACTGCATCACGAGGCAAGCCCTCACTTGGAATCCTGAAGGGAAGCGGAAAAGGGGAAGGCCATAGGACACATTACACCGGGAAATAGATGCAGACATAAAAAGGATAAATAACAACTGGAAAGAACTGGAATAGATTACCCAGAACAGGGTTGGATGGAGAATGCTGATGGGCGGCCTATGCTCCTCCACGTGGGATAACATGCGTTAGTACGGATTTGGTTCATCAAGATAAACAAATCTTTTATTAAAAAAGACCTGCAAATATTTTCTAATATACCACAGTTTAGTAGATATCACTACTTACTTACTTACGCCTGTTACCCCTCGCCGAGGAGCATAGGCCGCTCACAAGCATTCTCCATCCAACTCTGTCCTGGACAATCCTTTCCAGTTCTTTCCAGTTGCTATTCATCCTTTTCATATCTGCTTCTATTTCTCAACGTAATGTGTTCTTTGGTCTTCCACTTTTCCGATTCCCTTCCGGATTCCAAGTTAGGGATGGCCTTGCAGTGCACATTGGTGGCTACATGTAATTGATATTTTCAATATAGAATTCTCAGCACAATATATTTCAGCAAGTTTCCTTTTCTTATTTCTTGATTGTTCCTGACGACAAATATTGAGTGTTCGCTAGTTAGAAGTTAGCAGTCCAGTCATTCAACATCAACAACCACAATATCTTTGATTGAGCCTTTTGTAACTTGTACAGAGAAAGGTTGTACACTTTTCCAAAACGCACTTGAATAGGTTATGCGACTATTATCCTATAATGATATATTTAAATGTTACCTTTATTTTTCTTTATTCCTGATTTTATTTTAAATAATTCAAGGATTCATCAAACGGAGACCAACAAGTATTTCTTCTTGAAAGAATTAAATTTCTTGAGTCAGAATTAGATAGAGCTCATGAAAATGAGAAACGAGCTATTCGTGCACTTCAACAACAATATGAACGAGTTAAATTACAGGTAATTATTAATTACATAAAAGTACTGATTTAGTAGTGTTATTCAGTTTTATTAAAATGTTACATTGATTTAATGTTCAAGATTCACTGAAATTAAATGGTTCAAGGTTGATGGCAAGAAGCATTACCTCATCTAGGTTTCATAATTTTCGGAGGTCATCAGCAAGACTTATATGGAATCATGAAGAATCTGATGATTTCATTGGGATCCAGATCAGAATTACTTAATTTTACCGTCTGAAGCGCTTTCACTACGCTGTGGAAGTGTGAGTTGGTCAATTATAGGAATGACATATTCATAATGATTTATCACTACTACTCAATTATCGAAATTAGTAGTAGTGAATTACTTTTTTTCAAATTAATAGAATTTAGTTACACCTGTTACCCCTTGTGGAGAAGCATAGGCCGACCACCAGCATTCTACATCCAACTCTGTCCTGAGCCTTCCTTTCCAGTTCTTTCCAGTTAACATTCATCCTTTCCATATCTGCTTCTATTTCCCGACGTTATGTGTTCTTTGGCCTTCCTCTTTTACGCTTCCCTTCTGGATTCCAAGTTAGGAATTACCTTGTAATGAACATTAGTGATTTTCTTAATGTATGTCCTATCCACTTTCAACGTCTTTTCCTAATTTCCTTTTCAGCTGGAAGTTGGTTAGCGATTGTCTTGTAATGCACATTGATGATTTCCTCAATGTATGCCTTATCAACTTCTAACATCTTTTCCTAATTTCTTCTTCAGCTGTAAGCTACTTTTTCCTCTCCCATAAAACGCTGTTGCTGATAGTAACCGACCAGTGGATGTTGAGTATTTTACGAAGACAACTGTTTATAAATACTTGTACCTTCTTGATGATGGTTGTGGTAATTTTCCACGTTTCATCTCCATACAGTAGGACTGTCTTGACGTTCGTATTGAAGACTCTCACTTTGAAATCAGTTGACAGTTGTTTTTAGTTCTATATGTTCTTCAATTGTAGAAATGCTTCCCTTGCTTTGCCAATCCTCATCTTTACATCTGCATCCAATCCTCCTTGTTTATCAACGATGCTTCCCAGGTACGTGAATGTTTTCACCTCTTCCAGGGTTTCGCCATCAAGTTTGATTGGTTTGGTGTTCCGCGTGTTGTATTTGAGAATCTTGCTTTTTCCTTTGTGTATGTTGAGGCCTATTGATGCAGAGGCTGCTGCTACATTTGTTGTTTTCGTCTGCATTTGTTCGTGTGTATGAGAGAGGAGGGCTAGGTCATCTGCGAAGTCCAAATCACTTAATTGATTCTGAGATGTCCATTGTATTTCGTGCTTCCCGTCAGATGTCGAGGTTTTCATAATCCAGTCAATCACCAGAAGAAAGAGGAAGGGGGAGAAAGTATTTTTTTTAATGATTCGATAAAGCCTATGTCTGATTTGATTTCTTTTTATTGGATATGGGAACAATCGTTAGCGTTGACAACTAATAAATATTGGTACTTTTTTTGGAAACCCGATTTGTTTTTCACGGTCAAAAGTTCAAGGAGAATTTACTTCTTCATTTTCAATCGGACCATTCTTAAGACAATAACAAAAAAACTAATTACCATTGAAGTATTTCTGTAAAATTTAAAGTTTAGTTTTTTCTAAAATAAAATACTGATTTCAGGAAAAGAAATATTCATGATGGTTTTCATATTAAACCATTTAATAACAGATAGGAATAAATAGCCATCATGCCTTAAATGCCCTGGTACATCCGAGAGTGAGGAAAAACAGCTCTCAATCTTGAATTGCTCTCATATGACCATGCGTATACAACCACGATCATGGAAATCCCACTCATTGACTTCTCGTGGCAGAGGTGTTGTTTATGAAGTTGAGAGAATGAAAAAGCGAATGTCTGACTCTTCAACCGGGTTGGTGGATATGGTGGATCAACCTAGGTAATTCGGAAAATCCTGATTTCAAACTAATGGTGCATATGAACTCCAGGATCCTGAGGGGACAAATGGCGTATGAACCAATTGTTGGTCACCGTCTGGTATGGGAATGTAACTCTTATCATTGCTACACTGCCTTGTGGATTACACCTTTACGTTGAAGGCTCTGGGTGTGACACCTTAAGAAAACCACCTGCTTCGATTCGGGAATACTTATAGTCACACAAAAGTAAGCCATATACATGTGATGAATAGAATAAATGTACACTCATATGCTCATATAAAAACCCTGGAAGTATTCTAACTCTCACACAAATCGAATAATTTGTGCAGCGCATATCTATTTGGTGCTCTCTCGTACCAATGTTTATGATTTTAAATAAATAAATAAGTTATGGGTATCATATTTAAGTTAATCCGACATTTCTCAAAAGTTAAAGGAACACTGTTTACTTCACAATACCAGGAAAGGTATCCAAATAACATGTGTACTTTGCATTCTCTTTGATATCTACATGAATATATATGCACAAACGACAAGATGATATAGTACCATAAATGGTATGACTCAATAAATATTCCGTTATTTTATCGATAATACAAAGCTCTTAGTAAAGTTCTTACGGTTAATTAACTTTAATTTGTGAATGACAAATGATATTATAACAATTAATAAGTGTAATGATCGCTTTTTACTGGCCCCATATCTGACTCTAGGTAGATCATTTTCTGATTGCTATCGAAATAAACATATCACCAATAGTCGCACAAAACCATCGACTTAAATGACGTTGGTGAATAACGAAATTAAATAAGTCAAATATTAGGATGGATTTTCGAATACCTATATTTCGTACAACCGTTGATCGGAAAGTGAAGTAATACAAAAAGACGCACGATGGAGAAGGCTAGTAAGCCAACTCAATTTAGCCAAGCCTGAATCGATACTTATAGTCACACAAAAGTAAGCCATATACATGTGATGAATAGAATAAATGTACACTCATATGCTCATATAAAAACAGTGAAGGTTGATAAACGAATAATTAACAAGGTCAAAATGTGACTCAAGAAGAATGAATAAATTGGCCAATTAGGAAACTAGAACAACCTATATGGATTTATAACATGGCAACCGACACTACACAACTATCAACTAACTTCAAAGTGAGAATCTTCAATACGAACATCAAGATAATCTTACTGTACGAAGCTGAAACGTGGAGAACTACAAAATCTATCGTCAAGATCTTACAAGTATTTATAAACAGTTGTTTACGCGAAATACTCAATATTCACTGGCTGGATACTATCAGCAACAGCGTTTTATGGGAGAGGACATATATTGAGGAAACCACCAATCTGCATCACAAGGCAATCCCTAACTTGGAATCCTGAAGGGAAGCAGAAAAGTGGTAAGCCAAAGAACACATTACACGTGGAAATACAAACAGATATGGAAAGGATGATTAACAACTAGAAAGAACTGGAATGGATTGCCCATGACAGAGTTGGATGGAGAATGCTGTTGGTCGGCCTACGCTCCTCTATGAGGGGTAACAAGTGTAAGTAAGTGAGTAACCGACACTACAGCTTGTATTTGGAACACTATAAAAGACTATAAACTAACATCCCAATAAATTACTTAGATAATATACTAACTGATTGCCTATAAATAATCATCCTATCTACTCAATATCCTTTCTTTACTTTCTAAATAACAGAATGAATAGAAAATAATAAAAGGAACAACAGACAATATTTTACCTCTTTTTTTGTATTCCGATTTAATACAAAATTCTTTCCAAACATAATTGATTGTAGATTATTGAAATCGGGACATAAGCTCTTGGTTAGATTGATTTAAAAGAAAATATAACACGTACAATAAACGTTAATATAACATATTTCAACTACCTCAGTATAAATTAACGCAATATTAGAGGCTTTTTATAAGTCCATGATTGACTAATCAAATATGTAACTCCTTGATGATCATATATACCTAAGGTAAAAGAAGGGGGTTTTGTAGAGATTTTAGTAATTTTATATAGTTGAAATCATAAGTCAATTAAAGCAATACCACCATGGAAAATCTGAAAGCCCTGAGTGGCCAGTAGAGTTCAATCAGGTCTGTTGAGAGATATCAACTCAATGAAGACAATTGGTGAATGGTTGCTTAATTTCGTGGATAGGTTGAAGTTAGACAACACCATTAGATGCCTGCTCAGTGGTCTAGGGGTTAGGCGGTCACGTGAGAGACTAGTAGGTGCTGGGTTCTATTCTCACTAGGCGGGATCGTGGATGCGCACTGCTGAGAAGTCTCACAATAGGACGAAACGGCCGTCTAGTGCTCTCAGATTTTCCATAATGGTCTAGCTTCTGTTATTTTGATGTTAATTCCTACCGATATATCATTTTAACTCTAACAATCTATACTTATTTCTTTTATACAAATATATTCACAGTATGAAGATCGTATCCAATCCTTAGAATCCTATATCAATTCATATTGTATTCCTAATCAAATGAATTCAACTTTACAAGAAATTGATAATTTAAAATCGATTGATTTAAATAATATTGAAAATCAATCAATAAAACCGTCAAATCAATCAATAAAACAATCAATCAATTCAAATCAATCAATTATAATTTCAAATTTATTTCATAATTTACGCGGTCAAATTATAAATTTAAAAATACAATTAAATGAAAGACAAAAAATTATTGATGAATTAAAACATTTTACACAATTAAATAGTAACTATGTTAGTAACAATAATAATAATAATTTAAATATGATAATAAAAAATAAATTAAAATCTACAAAATATAAAAATAAAAAAAATTATTATCCACATCTTCATGAAATTCAATCAAGACAAATCAATAGGATTAATGATAAAATAAATTTGAAAAATGTAAGTTGTTTACCCCTCCCCTCCCCTCTTTTTTGTGTGTTTTTTTGTTTTTGTTTGTTTGTTTCTAAGGGATTGTTATTACTTATTGAAATGGGTAGTTGTTTAATTTTTTTTGTTTTTTTAAGTAGTAAGTAATATGTAGCAAGAATATGATAACATTAAATGAGTGTGTATGTGTACATATATCTATTACAAGATAGAGTAATTCAATACATTGATAAACTATCAGTTATCAACTCATTTTGTGAAAAAGAAATAGATAATAGTTATACATTCAGGTGCTTATAGTCGTCCTATAATTCCATTGATTAGGTGGTTCTTTTAATGTTTTGGTATGGTCGAGGGTGGGAAGAATCAGCTTTCCCTATCGAAATGCTCTTACATGATCACATGTATACAGCTATTGTTGTAGTGAACAGAACACCGGTCGGGGATAATCGAATGTATTTAAGCACAAATTACAAACTATCTTCCTAAGAAAAATTCATTTAGTATTGTTTGTTTGAATCTTCCCATCGATGTGTTAGGACTGCAACTGGTCAGTCTCTAATTGGAATATGTGCATACTATGCGTATTGCTTCGATATAGCCTTAATTCACAAACATGGTAAGCAAAGATGGACGAGTCCCAAATAGGACGAAACGCGCGTCACGGATTCCACTGCTAGACACTATCCATCTTTGCTTACCATATCTTACTAAGATCTGATAACCATACAATAAACAGTTAATTTGCAAAATAACAATCAATTGTCTCAATCTTCACTGTTCCTTCTGTAAATATCAATCCATCTTCTCTAGTCTCATTGTTTATGTATTTTCCTACCAACTGCGCTTCATTTCAGTTCTTTCCTTATTGTTCTTCTGCCAAAATACATTCTATGTCCGACCATCACCATATACTACTTATGTGAACATGAGTAGCGAACACCACACTGTTAGGGAAGTCTTATTCACTGCCTTCTTGCTGTGGGGGGGGGGAGCATTCACGAAATTGAGAGGATGAAAAGCGAATGTCCGACTCTTTAACCGGGTTGGTGGATATGGAGAACCTACCTAGGGAATTCGGAAAATCCTGATTTCAAACTAATGGTGTACATGGGTTCCAATATCCTGAGGGGACAAATGGCGTATGAACCAATTGTTGGTCACCGTCTGGTATGGGAATGTAACTCTTATCATAGCTTCACTGCCTTGTGGATTAGACCTTTAGGTCGAAGGCTCAGGGAATGGTTCACTAAGAAAACCGCCCGCTTCGGTTTGAGCGTTCAGCCGTCACACACAATCGAATGATTTGTGTGGCGCGTATATATTTGGTGCCTCTTTGTATCCATGGTTATGTGTTTGAATAAATAAATAAATCTTTTTATGTGAAACAGTATCTATGTATCTATATTGAGTATGATGTCAAGTTACTTATATGAGTTGCTGTAATGTAAGATGATCGACAGAACCTGATCAGTACTAAACGATTAGACAAATATAAAATTCAACAATTAAAATTACTATAATCTCCACAAACTCCCATTCTGGTAATAATCCACCGCGAAAAATAGATGAAGGGTTGAGCAAGATCATGGATTGATTGAAGATAGACATTAACACCGTTCGATGTTGGCTCAGTAGTCTAGAGGTTAAGCGTTCAGGCGTGATACTGGGTCCGAGTTTCTTTGGTGTGGGATCGTGGATACGCACTGCCAAGGAGTCTTACACTAGGATAAAACGACCATCTAATGCTTCCAGGTTTTCAATAGTTGTCTTGCTTAGATCGACTCATGAATTCAACTATTAAAATTACTACAGTCTCCACAAACCTTATTATGAAAATATAAAATTGGTCACTATTGAACACTCAATTAGTTGAAATTTAATTTTAAATAGAATAAGATTTTTACAGACGTTTATTAATTTCAGACCAATGGAATGATTCAATTAAGTAGTAAGATAGTAATGTTTTAATCAAAATCACTTACTATGATGAAATATATGTTTTATCTTGAAAAAGCCTATTCAACAAATGGAATAATACCCTGTACATGTTTCAGATAGCTACGTACCAACTGTCGCGTTCGTTAGACTCAACAACTATGTACATGCTAGTACACCAGAGTTTAGAGCTAAAATTAGTTTTGTGATCCTGGTGGTGAAACCAAAGTGAGTGTAGTGAGGTTTACGATTGTACTTCACTGCTCGAAAATTGTATGGTTTCCTTACATTAATCATAAAGATGACTGTTTGTCATCATAATTGGTCAGAGTGTAGTAATTTAGTTAGAATATTCCATTTGCTTCTTTTATCAGCGATTCCTTATTTTTAAATATACAGTTCATGGAATAATTGTGATATTCGTGATTGAAATTCTCTTTTACATTACTTCTTGATATTTACTCTTTAAGAAAATCAGTTCAAAAGAGAAAAGTGATGAAGATGTATCCATCAACGATAAAGTGCCAATTAGTTTGAAAAAACATATTGCAGTGGAAAACTTGTCACAGGTAAGTTTCTGTTGTATATATACATCCGCTTAATTTATTTAACATATTGGTGGCATTGCAGATACATGGTAATCACGGAGATCCCATCCATAGTGATCTTCACTTACCAGTATGCTCCAGACCAACAGTCAATGACTTTATAGACGGGTGTCACAACTGCGTATGATCACTTCTATCATTCTACCAACTTACAAACTTGAGAGGACGAAAAGCGAACATCCAGCATTTTAACCGGGTTAGTGGACACGGAAAGTCCACGTAGGGGAGTTGGAAGACCCTGATTCAAAACCAATGGTGCACATGGGCTACAGTATCCTGAGGGAACAAATTGCGTTTGAACCAATCGTTGGTCACCAGCCACCAAGAGACTGCACCTCCTGATGTTGTTCCACTCTCTTGTGGATCAGACCTTAAGGTCAAAAGCTCCATGTGTGGCCACCTATGTAAACCACCTGCTTCAGTTTGGCACATGGGCAGCATCACAGCGCTCACATAAATCAAATGAGATTTGTGTGGCGCATATGTATCTGGTGCTTCCTTGTACCAATATTTATGTGTTTAAATAATAAATAACAATAATAATAATTTTCTATGTTTTTTTTCTCCTTTAGAGTCGTATAACTAAACTTGAAACTGAGAAGGAAAAATCACAGGAATCAGTGAAATCTGGTGTAACTTGTGATGCATCCACAAACACTGATTTTATTGAAAGTACTGATCATAATACTGATGATTCATATATCAATGTTCTGGAGGTCTGATATTTCATTTATTTATTGATTAGTATTGTTATTGTCTATAATTAATGCCAGTTAACTCTCCATATTGTTTCAGAGAACCTCAACGATCTTGTCATATTAGCCCCGGTTTCTTTCAGGAAAAGTCTTGATCACGTGAGAATCCCAAATCTACTGGTTTTACTACTTCAACTAATAATAATAGTAATCATTAATAATAATAGCCTTGTTACAGTCACTGTCAGTCAGTCACAACGTACAACTTTGTACTTACGTACATCAGTTCCAGTTGCCATACCACATTAACACAGAGAGGCAGTTGTCGATTCAAATCCCATAGTGGTAGAAGTAGTGAGAGTATAAGCATTATGTGAAAGATTACGGTTTGAAGATGTTATTGAAGGGGTGTAATCCAATGAAATAAATTTGAAAAGAGAAAAAGGATACGGACATGAAGAATTCAGATTAGAATTTGGTAGAACACAAAGAGTGGATGCACCTTCGCCGTTGCAAACGATTTTGAACCATGTCATTCAAGGTCTCTAACCATCGGTTGCTATCATCTCGCGAGTCTCAACCAGGTAGTCTACACCTACCAACATGGCTCAGTCCACTTGTCAGTGACTTCATGGATTTGTGCCACGTTTTGTTTTGGCCGCTCCTAGCTTTCTTCCAACCTACGCCTACACCATAAAACATTGCTCGTCGGGGCAGTCGACGTGCAGTCACTGTACACATCATACATTCCAATATTTGAGATTTGAATATTTTTTTATTGATACGTTTGCTGAATTCCTTGTGTAGGGGGTGTTCAGAAACACATAAACATCATAGTTGTTGTACCAATGACATCTGAATTCAAGGGGTACATTGATAGTAACTGCATTCAGTTTGATTTTTACTAAATTGCTCTTCAGTGTTATACTCTACCCCAGGCATTTTTGGTGTACACATGCATAAACAGAACCAGATATCTATTATTCATGGTACTCAGAACGTTGTTCTGTGAACTCGTTTTTTCGGTTATATTAGGTTAATTCCCTCATAAGTTGTACGGATTAGTCTAACAGTATTAACGGAACGTTTTTTTCAATTTCTGCAGAAAATCTGAAATGAATATGATCTTCGTCAGACGGGCATGTTTCGTTACCGAAAGGCATTGAATTTCGAAATAAGAAATTCGTCATTAACACTGAAAATTTTTGTAAAACTGTCTCAGATTTTGTGCAGCCAGTCAGTCAGTCATGATCAACATAGATCCTGGCACCAACGTGTGTTGATCCATATATTAACATAATAAGTTTAAATTGTCAAGATGAGTATGAAACGAACAGAAATGATGTGACATAAATAAGATTGACTAAGCTCTGGTTCGAAAAATCAAAATAAAAAATTACCTATGAATGAATACTAAGACTTAGTATTCTGAATAAGATAGAGGATGAATGCTTCTGCCCTATTGTGACCGATCCTGAACGATTTTTATTCACTGATCACGTTAATCTCACAAACTCCAACCAGATAGTCTCCATCTATCAGTATGCCTGAGACCAACAGACAGTTTACTTAATACTGGCGGTCCAAGTAGATTAGAGCTACCACAAAGATTTTCAAATAATACCTGTATATGGTGCAGAGTTTGGTCATTACAATTCAAATTGACTATTGTATATAAACTATCTTTGACTAAATGTTATATCTGATGAGTTTGTGTCCCGATACGTTCCATTAACGGACTGTTTAAACATCCAGGCTACCTGTTCCTGTCATCTAGATATTTCAACAAGTTATCTAATTTCGTTCGTTTTAATACAACATTATGCCTATTAATCGCACAACCTATTCAGGTGCGTTTCTGAAAAGTGTAAGACCTTTCTCTGTAAAGGTTACAGAAGGCTTAATCAGAGATATCGTGGTTGCTGGCAATATGCAGCGAGAAGAATGTACATTATCCAGATGTCGATTGACTGGGCTGCTAAGTTCTAATTGGCGATCACTCAATATTCATCGTCAGGAAGGACGAAGAAGTAAGAAACGGAAACTTGTTGAAATACTTTGTGCTGAGAATTCTATATTGTACCAAAAGCATAATATTGAATAAAGCTAATAATAATAATAAATATAAGATGAGACGATGTCCCCAATTATAGAACAGTGAATTATCGATCGGACCAATGACACACGAAACCCGAACGAGCAGTCTAGACTACTTGTCGGTCCTGCTATCTGCCTAGCCCAGCCAGTTAAGTTCAGAACACCGACAACAGCCTCTGCGATATGAATCATATATCTCAGACATACATACAGACCAAACCAGACCACATCGTACCATAAAATAGAAAATAACATTTGTACAAGATTCAGCTATATGTGGCTGTGAACAAGAAAGATAGTAAGTGGTAGGTAGGGCATAATTCTAGAACCGTAAATCGCATGACAATAGATCATAGGTCAAAATTAAGCTTATAATAAGGGGGACATGAATATGGATAGTTTAGTTACTTAGCCATTATACGATAAAAAATATATGCATAGTATTGATCCATGAATGGATCCCAAAGTTACCATTCATTATTCTTATCGCAACATAACAATCACACATTTACAACTAATTGATCATCATCTCAGTCCTCGTAAAACTAGTCAAGATTCAAATAGCTCAGTGGTAGGGTGTCACTTAACCTTCGAAACTGGATTCGAATCTCACTGTAAGTAGCAATTTCTTTTAAATTGCAAGTAATATCATGTTTACGAGTTCCAACTTACAAGTGAAGTAGATTTTTCCTACTGACTAACTCCAACCACCCAATATATTAAAAAGGTAATTCTTACGTTTTATTCAATACATTTTAGAGACAAGTTAGAAATCAAATGGATACCATTGTATCCAGACAAACAGAATTAAATCGACTCAAGAAAGTCATGGCTAATCAAAATAAACATTATCATGATCTTCACCATCGTTTGCACGACGGGAATAAATGTGATTATCATTTGAATACAAGCCAATATACAAATGAAAACATTCCTTCTTCATTATTACAAATCGAAGATGATTCTAATATTGAGTGAGTTAAGACTAGGGATGTATGTTCATCCCATTTCTATGTGTGTGTGTGTTTAACATTAGTATTGCATTACGTTGTTTTCCAAAAAAACCCTTCGTTTCCTGGTTGTTAAGAAAGAGTTTTAATTTTCATGGTTAAAAGCATGAGTCAATTGAAGCTAGACCACCATCGAAAACCTGGAAGCACTGGGCGGCCTTTTCGTCCTATTGTGGGACTTCTCAGCAGTGCTCATCCACGACCCCTCGTCATGAGATTCTTTGAATATATTTGTATTGTTCCATCGTTGATAATCAAAACTGAGTTCTTTTACTCATGTTTATTAGGGCGAGCTCATCCTTTGTTAGATTGTTTTAAAATGGCCATTTTGTCATAAGTTCTTTTTTTAGAATCGATAGATTGTGGCTAATAGTGAAATCTACTCACGTTACATATTTACCAGAAAAGGTTAGGTAGAAATATTTTCCTGAATATAAACAACAGGATACTTAAAACTTCGACTAGTAAAAAGTACCTTTTATTAATACAAGATTTACTGACCAGTTAGAGCTGTCAAGTTATTCATATTAAGAGCCAAAAATGACAAAGCTTTTTTTAATTAATTAGTCACTGAAAGTGAAGTTTCCCAAAATGTAGGATTCTTACTTACGATTGTTACCTCTCGTCGAGGAGCATAGGCCATCCACCAGTATTATTCATCGAACAGATCAACATTTATTTATACGAGTTCGTATTATTGTGTTGTTCACATTTAGAACTGAATATGGGATAGGTCTTCATTGGCATCTGTGCTTTGCATATAGGAATAACAATCCTCTCAAGAATGTAGATATAACTTAATAACCAATGCTAACTTAAAACGTGGTTCAAACAGGTTTTTCTTCTACCTCCAACCACTTGAAACACCTTGATATTACTTATTTGTTAAAAGTTTATGTCATGTATTTAAATCAAACTTCATACATGTTTAACATGTATGTGGACACAGAGAATCAACAGCTTGATAATTAACCATTTGCTTTTCTATAGAGATAAGTTTTATTTTATTTATTTATTTATTTAAATTCACAAATATCGGTACAAAGGAGGCACCAGATATATATGTGCCGCACAAATCTCATTTGGTTTGTATGAGAGATGTGATACTGCCCAGGTGCCCAGAGCGAAACAGGTGGTTTTCTTAGGGGGCCGCACCCGGAGCCTTTGACCTAAAGGTCTGATCAACAAGACAGTGGATCCATCGTAAGGAGATGCAGTCCTATGGTAGCCGGTGACCAACGATTGATTCATACGTCATTTGTTCCCTGAAGATACTGGAGTTCATGTGCACCAATGGTTTGGAATCAGGGTTTTCCAACTCCCCTAAGTGGACTTTCCGTGTCCACCAACCCGGTTGGGGCGCCGAATATTCGCTTTTCGTCATCTCAATTTCGTAAATAACACCCCTACCATGAGAAGGCGAATATACGAATAAACGAATACAGGCTTCCCTGGAAGAGGCTATATACACGTGGCCATATGAAAGTATTTCGAAAGGGAGAGCGGACTCTCCCTGCTCTCAGCCGTACCAGGGCATTTAAGGGTCAAGATAAGTGTTGTGTCCCTGTTTCAATATAAACAACAACACTATGATTTACTGTATCATCAAATGATAAATCCTAAATAGAATAAAATACATGTTCTAATTATAGAATAGTTAGATTCAGTGAATCTATTTATATGTATACATACTACCTATAGTCTTGCTTTTTTTATTTTTTTCTATATAGAGACTACATGAATGAAATGGATACTAATCATAATTATTATACAAATCTTGAAGCAATTTATTGGCGTAATATGGTATTGAATATGAATAATGAATTAAATAATTTACAGAATGATGCCAATATACTTGTAAATATATTAACCAAATTACAATCATGAAAATTAACTAATTAAGTAGCGATTTCATTGTTTACTAAAATAACAAAAATATAGATTGAATTTATCATAATGATCTTATGTTTATAAACAAGATGATGGATAGTGGTTAGCAGTGGAATCCAGGACGTACGTTTCGTCGTCCTATTTGGAACTCGTCATTTGAATGTAACTGCATCTCAGAGTTGATGTTCACTCTATGACTCGAACTCAGTACTGTTCGCTCCAAATGCTATCGTGTTATATACTCAACTACTGAATCCTGATAGCTACTTGTTTGTGCAATGGGGTAAAGTTTGAATTCATTTAGTATTGTTTGTTTTAATCTTCCTATTGATGTGATAGAACTGCAATAGGTCAGTCTCTTATTGGCATATGTGCATACTGTGCATATTGCCTCAATATAGCCTCGATATAGCATCATTTTCTTTAGTTATAAGAATCGAAATTCGGGTTGTAGTTTTAGTCAATTTCGAAGCTTTACCACATTAAACAACTTAATATCTATACTGATAGAGTAGTCTAACGGTGAATTCTTATTTTATTGAGTCAAAAATTATTAGGTTGTAGCTTCAAGTTCTATATTAACACTAGAATTAATGTGTATTTGTATATGTTCTCATGGTATCGGAAAAGGTTTTTGTGGATATTATAGTAATTTTATTAGTTGAGATCATCCACGAAAACCCCTTCTGATAATAATCATATGCTCACTATTGACTGGCTTTAAGAGGCATTTCCTGGAGTTCTAGTGAGAAACAGTGACCAATGGAGTTCAACCGAGTCTGTTGTGAGATAGTAGCTCACTGAACACAATGGTGGACGGTTGCTCAATTTTGTGTAAAGGTTGAAGTTAGACATTAACACTGTTGGATGCCAGTTCAGTGGTCTAGAGATTAAGTGTTCGCTCGTGAGAGTGATAGGTCCTGGGTTCTAATCTCGCGAGGCTGGATCGTGAATGCGCACTTCTGAGGGGTCCCACAATAGGACGAAACGGCTGTCCAGTGCTTCCATGTTCTTTTGGTGTTTAAGCAATAAAAAGTAAACTGACATATAGTGCTCTTTACTCTCCGATAGATAGAGAAATAACTCTTCTGAGTTAAAGTCGATGAAAACCAAGAGTTGAAAGCGTGAGGCAATTGAAGCTAGACCACCATTGAAAACCTGAAAGCACTGGACAACCATTTCGTCTTATTGTGGGACTCCTCAGCATTACGCATCCACGATCCCGCACTCTAGCTTCAATTGACTCACGCTTTCAACTATGGAAACACTAAATCTCCTTAAAACCCCTTCTGATAATAATCATATGTTCACTAGTGACTGACTTCGAGAAGTAAATCCACGATTTCTAGTGAGAAGCAGTGACCAGGGGAGTTCAAACCACGTCTGTTGTGAGATATCAAATCACTGAAGACAATTGGTGAATGGTTACTCAACTTCGTGGATTGGTTGAAGTTAGACATTAACATCGTTGGATGACGGCTCAGTGGTCGACCGGTTAAATGCTCTGACGCGTGACTAGTAGGTCATGGATTCGAATCTCGCTTGCGAGGTGGGATCGCGGGTGCGCGCTTCTTAGGAGTCCCACAATGTCAAGAAACGGCTGTCCAGTGCTTCAAGGTTTTCGATGGTGGTCTAGGTTCAATTGATTCACGCTTTCAACTTTGAAAATACTAAATCTCCACAAAATCCCTTCTGAAAACCAAGAGTCCTTTTTCTATCGTCAATAATCAAGATTGATCGAACTTTCAAGTTACATGACGCATTCATTCATTTTAGTCAGTTTGAGCATTAAGTAAAAACACTAGGCTGTTTTATTAGCTCTAATCTCTCTTCAAATCGATTCAAAATGAGGTTTAAATATCAAAAGCATACAGTATTGTTTCCAAATGACACATTGTAGGTACTGTTGAACGCTTAAAATCAGGTTAAATATAAAATTTTAGAATTCGATTTAGTATTTAGGCTACTGTTATAACTTGTGGCCGAGTGGATGCCCTGTTTTATGTATGAAGTGATGATGCGGCCAATCGGAAAGCAGTGAATTATCAATCGGACTAATGATACACGAAACCCGTACAAGCAGTCCAGAAAACTTGTCGGTCCTGCTATCTGCCTATCCCTGCCTGTTAAGTCCAGAACACCAATCTCAGCCTCTGCCATATGAATCATGTATTTCAAACATGCTGGGCTTATATACAAACTAAACGGATCACATCGTACCATAGAATAGAAAATAACATTTGTACAATATCTAGTCAAAAGTAGCTGTGAATGTGAGAGACTGTAATCAGGAATGGTAAAGCGTACAGTAATAGTTTATGGGTCAAAATAAAGCTTATAATAAGGGGGACATGAATATAATTAGTTTAGGTACTTGACAATTACACAATATGAAATATACGCGTCCTATTTGTCCATAATTTGTTCTCAAAAGTTACCATTCACAATTCACTTCAAGATATAACAGCTATAATTAAGAAGAACCGATTCAATCACCTCAAATAAATACTAATAGTGAAATAAATCATTTGATAATTTAGCCTTTCAAAGATCCTCAACATAATTTATAGTTGAACACATTACAGATTTACGTGGAAGATTTTTTATTTAAAACTACTACTATTACTACTACTACTACTACTACTGCTCAACGATCTATCTAGATTAATAGAATTCGTTAATCCGTGATGTAAGTCATTATTTGTGTTGGGATGATCCTGCAAATTTCTCGCAATAGACATGACAAGCTCAGGAAACATTAGGAAGCATTTTATCCAATCAACGTTTGATTAGAAGTTATGCTAGAAACATCGCGAAAATGAAAAGTCACCTGTAGAGGTTCTGACTGGCTGATTAATACACTGCTACTATGTTTAGTAGTATTCTAGAATTTTCAGGAAAACCCAAGGACTTCCCTAAATACTATAAAAATCCTATATTTTCTGTACATAAATGAACCTTTGGAGTAAAGTGCTTCCCGCATATTTTGTGTTTTTTCTCTCGTGTTCAAGTCGCTGTGTAGTTCTAGCTTGGGGGTACAAAACTAGCTTAGGATCCGAGTATAGCGTTCAATCAAAAGGACATATCAAGTTGTGCATCAACTGACCTACTCTGACAGCAAAATACCAACTTTGCTTATTGACATTGAATCAAATGAATCATGAGGAAACCAATAATTTTCTGTCTCATACTAGGATGAAACGGTTGTTCAGTACTTCCAATTTTCCAGTGGTACTCTAGCTAAGATAAATTTGTGATCTAAACTATGGAAAATACAAATATTGATTTAGAAAGCCAAAATACTTTAATTCCGCTTAAAACGCCATGATCTAAAATAAAAACTTGATCCATAATCAATTGCTTTCATTTCTTAAATCTACCCCCTTTTAACTAACTGTATGCTCTTCATATTGTAGTATCGGCTGCTATGTTAAACCCATATGCCTTATTCTATCTCCTGGACAAGTCAATTCACCTATCCATCTTGAGTCATGTTTTCACCTTGTCAGTTATTCACTTATTAATCCTGACCATTTTTTATATGAGCATTGGGTGTGTGTACCCTTCTTATCCTATTTATCTCATGCCTGTCATTTACTTTTGTCTGACTAGAAATATTGATTAAATTGAGTTGGCTTACCAGCCATCTTCAATACGTGTCATTTTTATTTCGCTCACTGATATTTACCTATGTGCTTATAACTTTCTGGCCTACGTCATTTGACAATAAAACTGTAGCTGCCGATTCTTTTTGCCTACTGATTTTTATGCACCCTTAAGACTGACATTATAACAGTTATCAAGGTGATCGATTAACGAAGCACGGCACTACAACATAATACATATTGATAAAAAGTACTATTCTGACAAGACTGATGACTATTACACCGTGTATTCCAAAAATGTTCCTGAAGTCTTACTTTACTTTACTTACGCCTGTTACCCCTCGTCGAGGAGCATAGACCGCCCATCAGCATTCTCCATCCAACTCCGTCCTGGACAATCCTTTCCAGTTCGTTCCAGTTATTATTCATCCTTTTCATATCCGCTTCTATTTCCCGGTGTAATGTGTTCTTTGTTCTCCCTCTCTTCCGCTTCCCTTCAGGATTCCAAGTTAGGGATTGTTTTGTAATGCACATTAGTGATTCCCTTAATGTATGTCCTATTCACTTCCAACGTCTTTTCCTAATTTCCTCTTCACTTGGAAGCTGGTTTGTCTTCTCACATGAAACGCTGTTGCTGAATTCTAGTATCATGTTACCTTTGATTATGTATTTTGTTTATATCCTATCCTTTTACATTATTAACATTTCTTTGATAAATGTTTTCAGTTCATACCATTGTTAATTCATACTTTCTTTCAAATAATTTACATGTCATTAGCATAAATTATACAAACTTGCATTTCTTAAACAAGGTACATTCAATGATGAAAGTATAAAAGTTCGCATTGAATATGAATCAGAGAAGTGATCCTTATCATACATGGATAGATTTCATGTCATTCGAAGATAATCATAATCATTGACTTAAGTCACTCAAAGAAGAATCAAAATGAGAGTATTAGACAATGATTATGATGTGAATTAAAAGGTTAAGGGGTGTAATAGAAACTAACCAGTGAAATTGATCTAGTATTATCACTCTGTGTTATAAGTTAGTTAAAGTATTTTTGACAATTGTTTGCCTAATCGATGAGATTGAAGTAATAAACTCCATTGAAGGTTTGATGGGTTCAGACTCAGTCATTGACGATGTCATGAGTGCATTCTTTTGAATTAATCCAAACCAACATGAAATAACCATTCAATGAAATTATATTTTCAATCATTCTCTGTGAAAAATGATTTGAAACTTCACCCCGTTTCACAGGCTAGTGTCTTTCTGGACTCAGTAGCTAAGTGGATAGGGTGATAGCATTTGAAGTCCTGGATTGAGCATCAACTCTGGGATGTATGTACATCCAGCTGACGAGTACCTATTAGGATGAAACGTGCGTCGTGGATTCTACTGCCGGCCACTATCCATCTTTGATTTCAATGAAGTACTTTGCTTCTCAGTGAGTAGTTAATAATGTCACGTTTGTTTTGATCAATTATTATCCATTTATCAATTATGATACATTTAGCAGAAATGAACAACTTTTAACAGGAAAGATTGAGATTATAATTCTTCAAATTGATTATGATACTTTTATCTCTATATTCACGAAACAAACAGAAAATATGCAGGAAAATAAAACAGTATAATAGATTTATTGGTTTATCTCAAGTTGTTTTAATAAAATCTAAATACTCAGATAAATGGTATGGATTAACTGGATGGATAAACGGAACATAAACAAGAGTATTCAATCAGGTTGGGAGGCAAAGTCCGACTCACACGTCCTCGTCGTGCTTCCTGGATCATGACACTTATCCCATGTATTAACGTAAGCGGTAACACTGGTGGTGAAGATCGGCCTAATCAACTACTCTACCAATACCCACAAATGATAATGAATGCTACAAAGAGTCATTGCATAATTATTGAAGGTTCAAAAAAGATGGAAAAAATGAGTCTGCCCAAAAACGAAATCAGAATGAAAGTGCTATGTAATGATACTGCGTAATTCAATCAGCTTGTTCATCTTAGGTATGACTTCTTTATTGAAGGTAAACGCTTTCATTATGTATTATGGAAAGATTTACACTTGATTTTAGCACCCGGATCGATACCAGACATCTCTACCACTAATAATTAGAATTTTTATAAATATCATACTGTTGTCTACTCAGAAATTGGATCTTAAAATAACCCCCAATCAGATTCCAAATGTTTTCATGAATGGACGGAAAATGACACTTCATAAATCCCGGTACTGTAACAAAAATAATGTTCATACCTTTTCCGGTTTCGGCAGCCGGACAGTATCACAGCCCACACACAAATCAAGTGACTTGTGTGACGCATATGTATTCGGTGCCCCCTTGCACCAATATCTATATGTTCAAATAAATAAATAAACATATTTGGGCAATTGTAGTCAATGTAAACATAAGTGGGGACAATCGAATGTATTAGAATACGAAATGACAGAACGTCTCAGTAAAATGTGAGAACCATATAGTAAATACTTCATTTGCAAAATAACAATCAATCGTCTCAGACTTCATTGTTCTTTCGTTTCCATACCAATCATTCACTGTTTCCGCTCTTTTTTCTTTGATCTTCTTAACCTACTAATACCAGTGATGTGTGGGCGAGAATGTCAATGATTGGTTGTCTCGATGAGTCAGACATTGGAGGGGATGACAGGTGTTATGTGTTATATATATATTTCCCTATCCTTATTATGTATGGACTTATTGACTGTTCCTTGTTGATGGACACTTATTGATTAACTGTTCTTTGTGTCGGATTTTCGTGTGGAAATATATTGACGTCATAGTCAGGCTAATCTGGTGTTCTTGATCTGAGTTCTGTTGAAGTCCTGTAGAATAGACACTGGGTGGGAATCTAGTGTAGATATTCGTCTAAGATAAATTAACGTCCCACATACGTGTAAGAAGTAAAAGGATTGTTATAACCAGAAAGCCATAAAGTTATAACCAGCATCCTCTCTCTCTCTCTCTACGTTTATAACAATTGGCGACGGCATACATACGTTTATAACAACCAGGCATTTCACTTATGATTGATGATACATACTACTTATATCTCAATGTCAGTAGTACACACGACGCTAGAACAAAAAAATATATAGTTTTCATTATTTTAAAATCATTCATTTCAGTTGCTGAAAAGTTAAGACAATCATATAACGATACCTCGTAGTAACCTTTCATTGCCCGCAACGTATAACTCTCTCACCTGACGCGATCAAGCACTACCGATCCCGGATTCTCATAAGAATCTCAGGAATCGCATTATGACGCATACACCATTGAAATATGGATCATAAACTAAATGGACTGAACACTTATCAAAGAAATATTAATAATTTGAAGGATAGAATATAAACAAAATATTTAACCAATGTTAACATCATATTAGACTACAGGAATATTATCGGAATACACGTCATAATAGTTACCTATCTTGTCAGAATAGTACTTGCCATTAGTAAGTAGTATGTAGAAAACATAAATACTCTATGAAAGGGGTATCACTACAACATCAAGTTAGTTTTGAAATGATATATATCATACATCCTCCAAAGGAATATATTTTAAACAATTTATTCGCTAATTATACAGCTTGGCGGTACAAACCATTTAGTCTTCAACCATAAATAAAACTATTTTTTACTGTCTAGTCATGCAATAAGTTATGAAATTGTATTGTACGTTAAATTTATAGAAAATAATACAGTTTATGGAGTTAGTAATAACTGAGATGATGCAGTTCAATAAAGCTATTGAGTTGGATTAAGATCGGTGACAATTGATCGACATACAGTTTTTGAATCAATATTTTCTTGATAGAATGACTTAAAAGTTATCATTGTGATAAGATAAAATCAGTCGTATTGTATAAGGTATCTTTCAATATGTCTGAATTCTAGAAACTTATGTCATACCAAAAATTGGAATTCTCTACTTTTTACACTGAAGATGTTGATTGAGATGGAATCCAATACGTTCATGTATGTTGTCAAGTGTATTATCTGTTGATAATTGAATGAAAATTTATTGATTCACAGTCTTAAATGAAATCAATTCATAATATGACCCAATAATCAATGATGCATTAACTAGTTTCAGTCGGTAAAAAACATCGGATAAAAATAGTTTAATTTATTGAACGTCTGGTTTCTTTTTTCAAAGAACTAGTAACAAATCTTTTTCATGTTAGTCGAATAGGCATAAATCTTTCCTTCTTCTTCTTCCTCTTCTTCTCCCTCTTCTTCTCCCTCTTCTCCTTCTTCTTCTTCTTCTTCTCCTTCTTCCTCTTCTTCAAATCAT
The DNA here is from genome assembly GCA_944470415.2 of Schistosoma rodhaini. Classification (NCBI taxonomy): domain Eukaryota; kingdom Metazoa; phylum Platyhelminthes; class Trematoda; order Strigeidida; family Schistosomatidae; genus Schistosoma; species Schistosoma rodhaini. Next base: position 40,759,053 of record OX104037.1, read on the forward strand.
TCAGTTTATTTTGTGGAACAACAAGGTATGTAAGCATTTCAAGGAAATTTTTTTCCATTTTCAGATGATTCAGTTAATTGTTTTCAAAAATACATTGACATATTAAAATATTGTACGTTTTCCAACCTGATATATGTTGACATAAATACGTGCATAGTGTTCAACTTTAAACAACTTAAGTCAATTAACTTAGTTGCATTATTACCATTCAGCAACGTCGGTGATATCCGTCTCACTACTGATTTGAGAGATCTTCATTGAAGCATAAACTATTACTGAAAAGTACACAATCAATAATGAGATGTCAAGATTCATGGGAAATGTTCAAGATTAAGTTTTATCAATAAAGATAATGGAATCCATCTTTAAACTGAACAATCTTTAAATTCTCATTTCATTATATGTCTAAGCATCAATGTGAAAGATTATGATATACATCATTTAGTGTTAACGAATCCTTATTTCTAAGATTTCCATATTCTTAGCTCAAATTTAAGTTTTCATAACTCCTTAAAGAGGTAAGCTAAAAATCCGGTGAAATTATATATATGTATATATATATATATATATATATATATATATATATATATCTTCCGGGAGACTCTCAAGGTTTAATGTCTGTTTCAAGCGCAGGTTGTGCGTACAGTTAACAACCTTATCTTATAAGTTACTAGATTTTTACAAAAACAATAAACAGAGAAAACTAACTAAATTTTTTTTAAAATCTGAACTGTGAGAGAGAACAAACCAGATTTCAATGGAAGAAGAAATTAGGAAGAAGCGTTGGAAGTGGATATGACACACATTGAGGAAATCACCCAACTGCGTCACAAGGCAAGCCCTCACATGGAGTCCTGAAGGCCAAAGGAAAAAAGGAATACCAAAGAACATATTACGCCGAGAAATGGAAACAGATATGAGAAAAATGAACAAAAATTGGATAGAACTAGAAAAGAGGGCTCTGAATACAGTGGATTTGAGAATGTTGATCGGCAGCCTATGCTCCACTGGGAATAACCGGAGTAAGTAGGTAAGTAATATATATGCAAACTGCTGTTTACAATCATTAACACAAACTAACAAATTGATAATATTTAATTATTTTATCAAAATTTTTTTTCTGTTGATCACAAATCCATATCACCTGATCTAATTATGGATAAATCTGAATCTACTAATATTGTTACATTCAGTAGTATCCATACATCTATTCTTTCTCTTTTTTTTTAATAATAACATGATTTTAACTCACCTTTTCTTCTCTTCATTTTCGAGAAAAGAAAAAAAGAAGAAAAAGAAAAGAAAATAGAAAAAAAACGTTACTTCATCACTTAGTTACACAATTGTTATAGTGATTTTAATATAAATTGCTAGTTTCATTGTGTAATAGGCTAATCATGTGAATTAAATATGTAATTTTGTAATCAGAAGGGGATTTTTTTGGATATCATAGCAATCTCAGTATAGTTGACATCATGAGTCAATTGAAGATAGACCACCATGGAAAAACCTACACAATAAGACGAAACGACCGTCCAGTGTTTCCAGGTTTTCCATGGTGGTCTAGCTTCAATTGACTTATAAATTCAACTAATGAAATTATTTAATCATCAATAAATTTCGTAAATTTTATTTACTTTCTATCAAAAAAGAAAAATAAAGGGTAATTGAAAGTATCAGCTGGATTGTACGGATAGAAATTCTTAAAGTTACTTGGTATTGTTTGGTTGAATCTTCCCATTGATGTTTACGATTGCAATTGATCAGTCTCTTATTGGCATATATACATCCTGTGCGAATTGTCTAGATATTGCCCGAAATCACAAGCTTTTTAAGCAATGATGAATAGTGGCTAGTAATGGAATCCAGGACTCATGTTTCGTCCAATTTAGAACTTGTCAGCTGGATGTACCTGCATCTCACTCTGTGAATCGAACCCAGTACCGTTTGCGGATAATGTGATGGCGTTTGAAGCGAATGATACTAGGTTCGAGTCCCATAGTGAATATCAACTCTGATATGTAGGTACATCCATCCGTCGAGTCTCAAATAGTACGAAACGCGCGTCATGGATTCCAATGCTAGCCACCATCCATCTTTGCTTATAATAACAATTTTTATACACCAAAATTTGAAATAATGAAAAGTTTCGATTGATCTAGTCATAAGTTCAACATAGAAAAGTGGTTATTGTAACTAAATGTTAGGAGGAATTTACTTGATGTCCATGCTGGAAACAGCATTGTGATTGGACCTGACTATGCTATGAATTTCACAATTCTGAAAAATACCACAGAGAACATCAGCTCAATCACACTTGATGGAGAAACTCTTGAAGAGATGGGAATTTTCACACAGCTATGCAGCATCAGGGATAAACAAGCAGGATCTGATGTAGACGTAAATGCAAGGATTAATAAGGCAATGACAGCATTTCTGCAATTGAAGAACATATGGAACTTAAAACAACTGTTAGCCAAAACTAAAGTCAGCAGCAACCTACTATAGGAGATAACAAACTAGCTTCCAGATGATGAGGAAATTAAGAGAAGATGCTGTAGGAAGATCAGACATACATTGAAAAAATCTAAAATTTCATCTCGAGGTTAGCTTTAACTTGGATTCCTGAAGGGAAAAGGGAAAGTGGTAGAATGAAGAATACATTGTCCTGGAAATAGGTGGCGGACATCAAAATAATGAATAGCACTTAGGAACAACTAGAAAGGAGAGCCTAGGACAGTGTATGTTGGAGATCGCTGGTCAGCGGTCTACGCTCAACGAGGAGTAACTGGCATATTTAATGTGATGAATTTCGTCCTTAAGTCGATAGAATTTGATTAGCACTAGACGATTAGAAAACCTTAAAGTCAGTCACTATATAATGATCTTACAAGTAGTCAGTGATTATCCGAATAGCTCTATAGTAATACATTAAACTGTGAAACTTAGTGATCCAATTTCGAATCCACCATGAAGTTTCAGACTACTCAAAATTACAGTTACGCCAGATATCACCGAACCCTAGATCAAATAGTTTCACACAAACTATTTAAAACCACCTTACATTTTTCAACAAAATACTTATTCCAAAATAAATGTCATTCAAACGTCGCTACCCTAGAGAGTAAATTTTCAGGGCTCCGGCGAAAAGCGTTGGTCAGTAGAGTAGGAGAAAGATATCAACAGAAAACACAAAAAAATGTTCACACAATATGATCAGTTGACTTCACTTAGATTGGTATTCGACTGGATTTTGATTCAATGGTTTAAAGTTTAAGCATTTCCTATTGAACCGAAGGTCTCGGGTTCGATCTCTTGTGCGATAGCTAACGCGCACTTCTGAGGAGTACCATGCTAGAACAAAATGGATGTCTAGTGACTGTAGGCTTTCAACTTAAATCGGTTAGTGATCTCTATAACATTCAGCAAAAAGAAAGATATTTATGGAAAGTGGGTGGTGAAAACCAGACGAAAAACGATGTGAAAAATAATAATAAATATAACCTTTTGCTAAGCCCTATTAGGATAATGAACGGATGAGAGTTTTACAGATTTCATAAGAATACAAAGACTTAAGTTGCTATTTCGAACCCCGTCTTAACCAGTATACCTATCAGCATACCATCAGCTGGTAACTTTTTTCACTCTGTCACGTCGTCCATACATTATAGTCTCGTTATTTTCTCAAAAGATACTATTCTGATTGTAACACGCCATCTAAACCACTATCAAAATGGATTTTGGGGTCTAACAACTCGCCAAATAGCTATCAAATAAAAACACTAAGATTAGCAAGAAATAGGTTCTAATTTGTATAACAGACGGTAAGCACAAAACATGTAGTCTATACAGGCTTTTCAATTCAACTTCATTATTAACCTCATAGAAGACTTTAGAAATTATTCTCTCCGGTGAATAATGAGAAAAAACAGTCAACCTTGTCATCTACTTTTACTAAACAATAGCTTAATGGTTATAACAAACTTACGCCTGTTACCCCTCGTCGAGGAGTATAGGCAAATCACCAGCATCCTCCAAACAACTCTGTCTTGGACAAAACTTTCCAGTTGTTTCCAGTTGCTATTCATCCTTTTCATATCTGCTTCCTATCCTCGATGCAGTGGGTTCTTCGGCCTTCCTCTTCTTTGTTTCTCTTCAGGATTCTAAGTTAGGGTTTGTTTCGTGATGCCGTTTGATTATCTTCGTGTTGTATGTCCTACAGTATCTTTTCCCAATTTCCTCCTCAGCTGGAACCTGGTTTGTTCCCACTTTCAGTAGGCTGTTACTGATGGTATCCGGTCAACCGACATTTAGTATCTTACACAGACAACCGTTTATAAATACTCATACCTTTTTGATGATGATTGTAATAGTTCTCTAAGTTTCAGCTGTGTAGCATCTACCTTTTATTCCATTTGTTGGGATTTTCAACTGTATCTCACTAATCTCAGATCAGTAAATAGTTTCATTAAACATTATGAAAACAATATAGCTAAAAGCTAAGTGTAAAACCAACTAATTAATAAAAGAGATACTTCTTCATTAAACTATACCATCAAACATAGTTCATGTATTGTCATTAAATAATACTTTTTTTCCCTTTTAAAAGAGAACTTAACTTTGACACAAACTGACGAGTCCCAAATAGGACGAAACGCACGTCTTGGAATCCACTGCTAGCTCCTATCTATCTTTGCTTATAAACTTGAATTATATTGTAAAAAAACTAAATTTAATACAAAAATAACAGACTATAAGTTAACTTAAAGTACTAATCTACCAGGAAACAAGCACACACACACGTATACATAATCATACACGATCCAGGTAAGAAGAAAAAGACTATCACATGATTTCATTGATATGTAGGAATATTATTGACCTGATACAAAACTCTATTAGAACAGAAAAATTATTGTATCCAGGTTACATAATCTTATTATTTAGTATTATATTTCATTTATATTGATCTATAATTATAATTATATACTACTATTTTTTTGTATAGGACTCAGTAGCTGAATGGATAGCGAGATGGCGTTTGAAGCGAAAGGTACTGGGTTCGAGTCCCGGAGTGAACATCAATTCTGAGATGCAGGTACATGCAGCTGACGAGTTCCGAATAGAATGAAACGCGCGTCGAACTGGATTCCACAGCAAGCCACATTTTTTTCTATATTATACTACAGTATGTTTTCTAGTTGATAAAGTAATAAGAATTCCTTCTTTACATTTACCTTTACAAATTCAATTCAATTCAAATGATCTATCAATGTAACTTGAGAAAATGTGTGTAAAACGTTACATCCTATACACAGTACTATTTATTAACTGATATAAAAAATAAAGGCGGCTCGCTTGAACATCTAGTCTATCTGTAAGCAAAGATGGATAGTGGCTAGAAGTGGAATCCACGACTCACGTTTCGTTGTCCTATTTGGAACTCGTCAGCTAGATGTACCTGCATCTCAGAGTTGATGTTCACCCTGGGACTCGAACCCAGTACCTTCCACTTCAAACGCCATCGCGTTATCCACTCCGACACTGAGTCCTGATAGCCACTTGCTTGTGCGATGGGGTGAAGTTTAAATTCACTTAATATTGTTTGTTTGAATCTTCCTATTGATGTTTAGGACTGTAACTGTATTCCACTGCTGGTCACTATCCATCGTTGCTTATAATACTTGTGAATTAAGGCTATATCGAGGCAATACGCACAGTATGCACATATGCCAATTAGAGACTGACCAGTTGCAGGCCTAAAACACCTATGGGAAGATTCAAACAAACAATACTAAATGAATCTAGTCTATCTGTTCTTGGCATTTAGATATTTCAACAAGTTATGCAATTTTGTGCGTTTCTGAAAAATGAACAACCTTTGGTTGTACAAGTTACATAAGGCCCAATTAGAGATATAGTTGTTGCTGGCAATATTCAGCGAAGGGAATATACATTATTCACATGTCGATTGACTGGACTGCTAACTTCTAACTGGCAACCACTCAATATTTGTTGTCAGGATAGATCAAGAAGTAAGAAACGGGAATTTGTTGATATACATTGTACCAAAAATATAATATTGAATAAACTTAATAATGATAATATTACAAGAAACTTTGTAAATTATACTAATCAAATACATAGTGGTTAGCCTCATGTCGAGCCCATATATCTTATTCTACCTTCTGAACAAACTAATTTATCCATTCTTCTCAAGCTACACTTTCACCTTATCACTTATTCACTTATCAACTTTAACTGTTTTTATGCAAGAGTATGTTGTGTGCATTTTTTTTATTTGACTCATCGCATGTCTGTAACCTCTTTCGTTTGACTATAAATATCAATTTACTCTTGGTTGAATCGAGTTGGCTCACATGCTTTCTTTAGTGTGTGTCATCTCGCTTCGCTTTATTCTTTCTGATAGTCTGTTCTGATCAACGATTGCATGAAGTATACATATTTGAAATCCATTCTCGTGATTGACTTATTCAATTCCGTTATCTACTAACGCAATTTCAGTTGATCATTATATACGAGGATTGGCGACATGCATATCTCAATAGCAGTCAGAAACGATCCACCTAGAGTCAGATATAGAGCCAATCAAATGATGTGAAATGAAAAACTGAAGTGTTCCACTAGAGATAGAAACATAGGGAACAATGAAGTTTGCACATAGATAATGTAATATTCAAACGAAAAATAAATGAATGGGAACTGTTCAGGATTATTTATGAACTAATTATTATACATATTCTTATTGAATATTTATTAAGTAACTAGATTCTATATATATTCGTATTCCTTTGATTATAAGCTTTCATTTGACTTATTGGCTACTGTTATACGATTTACCATTCTTAATTTATTCCCATTTTATTAGTTGTAATCTCTTATACTCACAGCCACTTATGGCTTGAACTTGTACAATTATTATTTTGCATTTTATGGTATGAGAGGTCTGTTCTGTTTGTATATAAACCATGTTCAACCATGTCGGGTGTGAACCAATTACCAACTGAAGATAATCCAAGATGGTCAAACAATATCGTGGATTGGATGAAGTTAGATATTAACATAGATGGATGTCAACTCAGTGGTCTGGATGTTAAGCGTTTCGGAGCGAGATAGAATATTCTGTATCCGATTCCTTGTAATGAGATTGTGGATGTACATTTTTGGATAGTCCCTATACTAGAACAAAATGGCCGTCCAGTGTTTCCAGGTTTTCAATAGTAGTCTAACATTGATCAGTACATGGTTTAGATAAAATAAAATAGTTAATTCTTAAAAGATCAATGGTATAATGTTGCTTTCAGTTAGTTAATACACCAAGTGAATTTATAAGGTTACTATTCAGAATAAATTGAACATGGAAGATAACAGTGTAATTAAATTTAGGATCAAATACTTAGATTAAGATAAAATAATCTATGGTGTATTATCCATTGAGGAGGTGATACTAAAATGTAATAAGTATTAATTTATTTTGACTGTGTTTGAAAGATCATTTTATTATCTTATTTAAACACATAAATATCGATACAAAGGGGCACCAGATATATATGCGCCTCACAAATTTCATTTGATGTGTGTGAGGGCTGTGATACTGCCCAAGTACCCAAACTGAAGCAGGTGGTTTTCTCAAGGGGCCACAACCGGAGCCTTTGACCTAAAGGTCTGACCAACAAGGCAGTGGAGCATCGTGAGGAGACGCAGTCCCATGGTAGCCGGTGACCAACGGTTGATTCATACGCCATTTGTTCCTTCAGGATACTGGAGTCCATGTGCACCAATGGTTTGGAATTAGGGTTTTCCAACTCCGCTAGGTGGACAATCCACAACCATCAACCCGGTTAAAGCGCCGGACATTCGCTTTTCGTCCTCTCAATTTCGTAAACAGCACCCCCACCCCGCCACGAGAAGGCAGTGAGTAGGACTTCCCTGGCAGATTACCCCAAGATTACCAATGAACTTATTATTATTATCATTGAAATCCGTGAATTATAGTAGTATTAGTTAGTAAACTAAATGAAAATATCCCTATGGGAAGTATTCACTATTGTCTTTCTCATCATTTCATCTATTATGTATTCATATCTGATGTTCTTTGTACTTATTTGTATTGTTCATATGCTCATATGTTTACGTACGACAAACTAATTGTCAGTTTCATTTACCTAACCCTCCTCTGATGTGTTTTATAAACATTAGGAAATACAATACATGATATGGATAGCTGAATTGAATTATAAATAGAGTAATAAAATAGGGGATAAAAAAGGTAGACCGTTTGGATATAATTTAAACAAATTAGTGAATATTAGAAACATATGGATGCGGTATGCAACTAACATTACAAGATTACTGCTGTTAACATGTATAAATCGGTAATCATTCAAAATTTCATATTTCCCTATTTAGCTCAAACCTGTATTGTTTACAACTAAAAATGAAATTCTATAGCTATACACCATAGAAAACCAATGAAAACCAGAAACAATTGGATGAGTGTTTCGTCTTAGCACAAGACTCTTCATTTATATGAATCCATGACCACTGAAAATGGGTCGACTGAGGACCTTCAGGCCTTAGATCACTGAGTTACCTACCAATGATCTACATTTCTCAATTCAGTCATTTAGTGATTTTGAAAGACTATCATACATTGTCATTGATGTTATCTATCTCACAGTCGACATGGTTGGACTCCAATAATCATGCTTTCTCACTGGGAGTCCTGGAATTATCTTTAGAAGTCAATCACTAGTAAGCTGATATTGTAGTGAATATAAGAATTAAATAAGGCTGAAAAATTAAAGTAAAAATGTACATTGTTCAGGTTTCTGTCTGATCACTTAGTTATTATATGACATACATAATGAAAATCCTAATGAAGTTATTCATAAATAAGAGATATATAAGTAAACAATTCTTCTCAGTAGTTTTATCAAGCTCTCCAATCGTCCTAACAATTTCGAAGGTTTGAATAAAATATTAGAGCTATAATAAAATGATGAATCAAACACGAAACTTCTTATAATAGAGTTCACCCTTGGATCGGCAAAACTAAACCTTGGTCAAACACGGTTTTTTGAGCTTTACAACCTTTGGATTCATCTGTTCAATAGGTTGGAGTTGATGTTAAATGAGGATTATCTCAGAGTTTTCAGTTGAGAGATTACAGATTCTCGTTAGAATGTTGGGAGCTATTATTAGTGTCAATCTGGAGATTTAAAGCTTGTTGTCATTGCCTGTTGAAATAGATGAATGGTGAAAAATATCCCCTATGGACTATAGTTTCAAATATGAACCATTAGGTACCAATTCAGCAATTTGTAGGTGAAGTACTTTTCTTTAGACCTGAAATCCTAAATTCAGTCCTTAAAGAGATCGTTTGTTGTGCACTGTTATTGGATTCCACACAGTATGACAAAGCACCTATTTCGTACTCCATAATTTTCATTCATTCCGTTACATATACTATCTTGGAATCAAACAATCTCCACAAATCTTCCTTTACATGAGTTGAACTAACTACACCTTGTTCTAAACAATACAAGCTTATTTATCGAGCTAATAATTAGTATCACTGATCCAATCTTTCCACGAGTATCCTAGTTGTTACATGTAACTGCTACTTAAAATCAAGACAATATTTCAACGGATTTATATTGTTAACTGTGTTTAGCCAACTGATACCTTTTGAGAAGGCGTATGAGATTTGTAGCTCAGGTGGATGATTTTGATGGAGTTTTGTTCTCTGAGCTGGAGCTCAGCTCAGACAAATTTTTAATCTACATAAGTATTATCGGAATGTAGGTTTGTGGACATTGTGACAATTTTCAATGGTTGGATTGATGAGTTGATCTGAGCTAGACCACCATCGAAAACCTAAATGCCATAGACGGTCGCTTCGTTCTAGTATTGACTTCTCAACAATGTGCATCCACAATCACACATCAAACGGAATCGAATCCGTGAGAATCGATCTTGTGATTTTAAGTGGTGATCTAGCTAGCTTAAATCAAATCATGAATCCAACTGTAAATATTACTCAAATGTAACTCCGCCTGTAGCTCCTCCGAGAGCTATATCACACACGCAACAACAAATTCAGGAGAAGACAACCAATGTAGCAGCAGCCTCAGCAGCAGTTGGTCTCAATATAAATAAAGGAAAAAGCAAGACTCTCCGATACAACATATTATGCACCAATCAACCCATACTTGACGGAGTAGCTCTGGAGGATATGAAAACCTGTACATATTTGGGCAGCATCATTGATGAACACAGTGGATCAGATGCAGATGTGAGGGCGAGGATCAGCAAAGCAAGGGCAGCATATTTACAACTGAAAAACATCTGCAACTCAAAACAATTGTCAACCAACACCAAGATTAAAATTTTCAATACAAATGTCAAGACAGTTCTACTGTCTACTGGAGACGTGAAGAACTATGAAAGCCATCATCCAGAAGATAGAGATGTTTATTGACAGTTGTCTATGCTAGATACTTCAGATCTGTTGGCCAGATACTATCAGCAACATTGTACTGTGAGAGGGAACAAAACAGTTTTCAGCGGAGGAAGAAATCAGGAAGAAGCACTGGAAGTGGATTGAGCACACCTTGAGAAAATCATTCAACTGCGTAACAAGATAAGCCTTCACATGAAGTTTTCAAGGCCAAATGAGAAGAGGAAGACCAAAGAACACATTACGCCGAGAAATGCAGATAGACATGAGAAGAATGAACAAAAACCGCATAGAACCAGAAAGGAGGGCTGGGGACATAGTGTGTTGTAGAATGCTGGTCGGCGGCCTATGTTCCATTGGGAGTAATAGGCGTAAGTAAGTAAGTAGTACTCAAATATACGAAATTGAATAAAACATGTACTATGATTAATTATATCTTTATTACTATCATAAGTATAGCATGTCAATAATCTAAGAGGTCATTTCAATATTGATATCCTGAAGATATGTAAACTGATTACCTAAACTATGCTTAATTAAATGTCCAGAATTTCCATTAAATAATGTGACAGATGCCTAGATCGAGGTTAAAACTATGTGACGAAAACAACAACTGAAAGATAATAAAAATGACCCGTTGTGTCATTGAACAAAAATGAAGAGAATTTAGCGATGAAAATTTTCTTTTCTGTTGAATCATTTACTGAAGCTGTACATTTGTATTTACATCTGTATAATAAGTATCTAAGTCTATAGTGTGATCGGTGAGATTGTATTTTAAAGTGATCAGAGATTTCAAATATCTAAAGGGGTTATGTAATAATCAAGAGATTAAAGAAGAACAGGATGAAGAAAGTGATTTACTGATCAGGAAATGTAGGAGATAATCGTCCACTTGACAGATATATAAAAAAGTGAAAAACGTAAAGCTCATAGTGACAGTTGAATGATAATCATGAAAGATTTTTAGAGGGTTAATAATTACTGATTACATTTTAAAATTGGAAAATAATGACAAAAAGAAAAAGAAGCCAAAACATATGACGGAAGAGAATTTGGGCCAAGGAAGGATGTGAAGTTGGATGTATAGGTTTTGTACATAGAGTTCGGGCTTAAATTTGTGAATTCTCAACGCTTCAGCAGTGCATCAGTTTTTGATTCGACCTCCCTTCTATCCAGTTCCTTTGATTCTATTGATCATTCTAAAGGCAAACTAAATTAGAGCGGTGTGTCCGGAGTTCATCAGGTGTTCCTGTACTGAACTGGTAAATGTTTGTATTTTCCTTTTAAAAGCCACACCGGGTAATATTCTGAGAAACTTTTGGAAAGTGATCGTTTTGTGGAATCAAAGCAACATGCCACAAGGGAGCAAGTAAATTGATAGATGCACATCGATGTGACCCAAAGAGAAAGTTTATCTTTAACGTATCTGTAAATTCTGGGCCGGTTAGAAAATATAATACGAAACTTAGGTAAATAGGATTTTTCAAGGATTTCGGAATTCATTTAATTAAGATTTCGGTGGCCGTATTTCCGTTACATTGGGTATTCATAAAACGTTTTCTTTTGAACTGCCAGTTCGTTTTCGGGAAATTGTCTTGGTTTGAAGTTCCCATCAATGAATCCAGGTGAATAACCATTTCTGATGAGTATCTGTCAGAGTTGAAGTAGTCTGTCAAATATTGTGTCATTAAAACATATCCAACTAGTCCTTGAAGGTAAATAGTGAATTAAGTTTTCTTTCTAATCAATGGGACGTAGCTATGGAAATTCGTATGATGACACTTTCAGGTTGGTTTTATGTACATAGATCTCCGTAAAGAACCATCTAACCTTCTTTTCAACCAGACATCAAGAAAATGAAATTCCCCGTACGTTTATGCTTCCGATGCAAATTGATTTAAGTGACGACAATTATTGAATTGATCCAAGATTCCATTGAGGTCCATATTTTCCTCACAAGTAATTAAAATGTCATCCATATATAGCTCTTATATAAATGAAATCCCTCAATTACTGGGTTGAAGTACCGTATCTTCCAGATTGGCCGTGAAGTAATCAAACAAAAAAGACCCAGTGGTGAACCCATTGCAACTCCATCGATTTGTCTATAGAAATCGTTTTTAGATCTCGATTAGACTTTGAGATTGAGGTAAGATGGTGGTTGGAGGTGGTCAACAGGAAACCCTCGACCCGGGTTTCGTGCAACTTGGCACTCGTCAGCAAGGTGTACCTGTAATCTTGAGGGAACTGATGCTCCCTGGCGGATTCGATCCCATATCACTCAGCTTCACAGTCACAGACGTTACCACTGAGCTATTTGGGACGTGACCGACCTCCTGTAGGACTGAGATGTAATCACAATTGATTGATCACTGGGTGGTGATCAATGTCATGTGTGTCAAATCCTTCTTAGTGCTCATCGAATGCTATCGATCAATTTACAATGTGGCCACCAGTCTAGGTGGCTTGACACTGCTCGACACAATCTTACCTCAATATATATAGTGCACGCAGTGTCGAGCCACCTAGACTGGTGGCCACAATGTAAATTGATCGATAGCATTCGATCAGCACTAAGAAGGACTTGACACACATGACATTGATCACCACCCAGTGATCAATCAATTGTAAGACATTGAGATTACATTGAGGAAGTATTTCCTCTAGATAATATTTTGAGATACAAATATCAAAGTTTTTACCTTCAATGTATTCACATAACTGAAAATACAATCGACTTATTTGTTATCTATAAAAAGGTACACAATAATGAGCATCATCATTTGAAATCAATATTTTTGAAAGAAAATTATGTATGGTATTTTGCTTAGTCATATATTAAGCCTTACATGGTCTACACCATTTTCAATAGTCTTTAGACCAGGGAACTCCGCCTGTAGCTCCTCTGGGGGCTACTGCCGATCCCAAGCCCGGATAAAGGACGAGGGTTGGGCATGGGGTTAGCGACCCCATCCCGTAGAAAACCAACTCGCTAAAAAACGCCAACCGGAAAAAATTATTCAAACCATTTAAACTCTGCCCTTGGAGTTGGAAGGTCTTCATTTAAAAGAGTTTTGACGTCTCATGATGAAGGCCGGATTCCTTCGGAGGTCATGAGGCCGATGCACCTTCTTGCAACCAGAGCAACAAATTTTATAGGTACATAGAACGTCCCGACAATGTGGGAGACCGGAAGAGTCTTCCAAATTGCTGCAGAAATGAGAAAATACAACCTGGAGGTGCTTGGGATCAGTGGAACACATTGGACGCAGGTTGGACAACAACGACTATCTTCAGGTGAGCTTCTGTTATACTCTGGCCATGAAGAAGAAAATGCCCCATATACACAAGGAGTTGCATTGATGCTGTCCAGAAAAGCACAAAATGCACTTATTGGATGGGAATCTCGTGGACCAAGGATCATCAAAGCCTCCTTCAAAACAAAGAGAGAGGACATTACAATGAACGTCATCCAATGCTATACGCCTACCAATGACTACGATGAAGGCGTTAAAGACCAATTCTACGATAGGCTGCAGTTGATCTTCGAGAAGTGCCCAACAAAGAACCTGACCATTTTGATTGGAGATTTAAATGCCAAGGTTGGAATGGACAACACTGTATACGAAGACGTCATGGGATGACATAGACTGGGAGAAAGAAACGAAAATGGTGAGAGATTTGCAGACCTATGTGCCTTCAATAAACTGGCCATAGGCGTCACTATATTCTCACACTAACGCATTCTTAAAACCACATGAACTTCACTGGAACACACTATGCAGAACCAAATCTACCATATCTGCATCAACAAAAAGTTCAGGAGGACGATGGAGGATGTGAGAACCGAAAGAGGAGCTGATATAGCATCAGATCATCATTTGCTGGTCACCAAGATGAAATTAAAACTTAAGAAGAACTGGACAACGGCGCGGACATCACAAAAGTTTAATACGGCCTCTCTTCGAGATATTGACAAAATCAACAAATTTAAAATAGCTCTCAGAAACAGGTTCGAGGCCTTTCGTGATCTACTCAATGGAGAGGGAACTACCATGGAGAGCAACTGGAAAGGTATCAAGGAGACAATTATTTCAACATGCCAGGAGGTTCTGGGCCACAAGAAGCACCACCACAAAAAATGGACCGACGCACAAGCCGAATACACAGAAGCGAACTAGCATGTGAAGAGGAACATCAGAAACGACAAACGTAAATATGTAGAAGATTCAGCAATGACAGCGGAAAAGGCTGCAAGAGAAGGAAACATGAGAACTGTATGATGCAACAAAGAAACTTGCTGGAAATTACCGTAAGCCAGAAAGACCAGTGAAAAGCAAAGAAGGCAAAGTAATCACCGACATTGAAGAACAACGAAACAGGCGGGTTGAACATTTCAAAGAACTCTTGAATCGACAAGCTCCACTGAACCCACCCAACATCGAAGCAGCACCCACAGACCTCCCAATCGATGTTGGCCCACCAACAATTGAAGAGATCAGCATGGCCATTAGACAGATCAAGAGCGGCAAAGCAGCGGGACCAGACAACATCCCGGCAGAGGCACTGAAAGCAGATGTAGTAGCAACTGCAAAGACACTCCACATCCTCTTCAGCAAGATTTGGGATGAAGAACAAATACCAATAGGCTGGAAAAAGGGACTTCTGATCAAGATACCAAAGAAAGGCGATCTAAGCAAGTGCGACAACTACAGGGGCATCACTCTCCTCTCAATACCAGGAAAAGTCTTCAACAGAGTATTGTTAAACAGGATGAAGGACTCCGTAGACGCTGAACTTCGAGATGAACAGGCCAAATCGCAACTCTACGTCTAATGCAGATGTGAGGGCGAGGATCGGCAAAGCAAGGGCAGCATATTTACAACTGAAAAACATCTGCAACTCAAAACAATTGTCAACCAACACCAAGATTAAAATTTTCAATACAAATGTCAAGACAGTTCTACTGTCTACTGGAGACGTGAAGAACTATGAAAGCCATCATCCAGAAGATAGAGATGTTTATTGACAGTTGTCTATGCTAGATACTTCAGATCTGTTGGCCAGATACTATCAGCAACATTGTACTGTGAGAGGGAACAAAACAGTTTTCAGCGGAGGAAGAAATCAGGAAGAAGCACTGGAAGTGGATTGAGCACACCTTGAGAAAATCATTCAACTGCGTAACAAGATAAGCCTTCACATGAAGTTTTCAAGGCCAAATGAGAAGAGGAAGACCAAAGAACACATTACGCCGCAAAATGGAGACAGACATGAACAGTGATTGGATAGAAGTAGAAAGGAAGGGCGAGGATATAGTGTGTTGTAGAATGCTTGTCGGTGGCCTATGCTCCATTGGTAGTAACAAGCATAACTAACTAACTAAATAACTTTAAACCAAGGAGTGTTGTATAAAGTTGAATATCCAACAGTGGTTGTGAAGTTGTCACGTTTGGTTATAGTCAATATTTCTCTGAATAACATTTATCATTATTTATCAGAGGGGGTTTTGTGGAGATTTAGTATTTTTCATAGTTTTAAAGCATGAGTCAATTGAAGCTAGACCACCATGGAAAACCTGGAAACACTGGACGGCGCACTGCTGAGGAGTCCCATAATAGGACGAAACGGCCGTCCAGTGTTTCCAGGTTTTCCATGGTGGTCTAGCTTCAATTGACTCATGCTTTAAAACTATTTATCATTATTGTTTTATTTATCATCAAGTGAATGGAAAACATTCTTTTATCGTCTATCAATTCTCTTCTATTCAAATAGTCTCTTTGATATATATAAGCTTTTGTTTATTATATTAGGCTCCATAACTTTGCGTGATTGTTAATAATGATAGGAGACAAACAAGAACGAGTCCGTTAAATGATTGAGATGAGATAAAAGGGGGGATAAGTATAAAGTTTAATAATCTGTCAATTAAATAACACAGGAAGTTCATAAACTTATTCATTGAAACAATATATTGTAAACGTGTTTAAGGTCTGCGATGATGGAGATTTTTAACTCAGGTGAATGATTTTGATGAAGATTTGTTTTCTCTGATGAATGCTACATGATCATACCGTCCAGATCAGAGAACTCCTTCTTAGTCTTTCATGGTTATTGGAATCAATACACATAGGCAGATAGTCATAAAAATATTTTTGTACTTTATTGAATATAAAATTATTTTGTTTAACCTAATTTTGATTATTGGAGAAAAATTATTTTTATGAGCAAAGATGGATAGTGGCTAGCAGTGGAATCCAGGACGCGCGTTTCGTCCTATATGGGACTCGTCAGTTGGATGTATCTGCATCTCAGACTTGATGTTCACTCTGGGACTCGAACCCGGTACCTTTTGCTGAGTGGATAACGCGATGGCGTTTGAAACGAATGGCAGTTGGTTCGATTAGCAGAGTGAACATCAATCGTGAGATACAGATACATCCAGCTGACGAGTCCCAAATAGGACGAAACGCGCATTTTGGATTACACTATCCATCTTTGCTTATAATGCTTGTTAATTAAGGCTATATCGAGGCAATATGCACAGTATGCACATATGCCAATTAGAGACTGACCAGTTGCAGTCCTAAACATCAATGGGAAGATTAAAACAAACAAAACTAAGTTTATTCAAAAATTACTTTTATTTTAAATATTGAATGAAATAATCTTAAAGTAGAAGTAGAAATGGGTCAGCCACATAAGTCTCCAGAAAAAAAAAGTAGCCGAATCCGAATCGGTTTATAATGAGTTTCATTAAAGTCGATAGCTTTAATCATATTAAACATGTATAATGTGATTGTAGTAAGCATCTAACTAGAGTATATGTCAATTAAACATTCTATGGATGGTAACAGTAATAACTCATTCATTTTTCTATTTATCTATGTACTTATTTGTAAGTATCGACGGTACTCATTATTGTATGCTTTATAATTTAACGTAATGTACTTTGTAAGCGACATTTCTCTTTATTCGTACTCAAATGTAGCTCATGTCAACTTGTAAACTTAGTGATTAAACCTGTCAACAATGTCCGTCATACTGTAGCGAACAAGAACACGAGTGGTGACATTCGAATGTATTTAACATGAAAAGTACAGACTATTTCAATAAAATCTGACAACCATACAGTGAACAGCTAATTTGAAAACTATCAATCAATTGTCTCAATCTTGAATATTTTTTTAAAAATATTAATCCATCGTCTCTGATTTCATTGTTTATGCTTTTTCATACAAATTACGTCCCGTTCTCGTTCTTTCATTATCGATCTTCTACTGAAATACATTATATGCATGACCATCATTATATATTACTTAAGTGGATATAAGTAGCCAACAATACTTTAATTTATAGTTGTTGTTTTCGTCACAGTTTTGACCTCGATCTAGGCATCTGTCACATTATTGAAAGAAAATTCTGAACATCTACTTAAACATAGTTTAGGTAATCAGGTTGCATATCTTTAGTATATCAATATCGAAATAACCTTTAAGATTATTGACATGTTATAATTATAATAGTAATAATGATGTAATTAATCATAGTACATGTTTTATTCCATTTCATATATTTGAGTAATATCAATAGTTGAATTGATGATTCGATCTGAACTAGGTAGATCACCATTGGAAACCACGAGATCGATGGTCATTGGTTCGAATCCGTTTGACGTTTGATCGTGGATGCACACTGTTGAGAAGTTAATACTAGAATGAAGCGACCGTCTATTGCTTCCAGGTTTTCGATGGTGGTCTAGCTCAGATCGACTCATCAATCCAACCATTGAAAATTGTCACAATGTCCACAAATCCACATTCTGATAACACTTTGGTAGATTAAAAATTTGTCTATACAAAATATGCAACACCGTAACAAATTACTTGCTGTCTCATATCCACTTATTTGTCAGAGTTCATGATTCTACACATCAACATTGATTAACCGTAATATTTCCCGATCGGTCGAAACATTTAGACAAGTTGTGTCAATGGGAGAATTATTTCTAGTACAATATATACATATATACTGAATGACTTTGCAAATGAACAATGTTCTCTTGTTTGCATGTTGAATGAATGGAGAAAGATTGTAGATCAGTGTGGTGTTTGTGGCTGACGTTTTCAGACCAAATCAAATGTTGCAATTTCGTTGTATGAGTCAGTGGGTGAATGAATGAGTGAGTGTATAAGAAAATAATGCAGTGAGCATATCTACTTTGGACAAAAATATATTGCTCGACAGTATGAGCATGCCAGCATTTGTGTATTTCTTTAAAGATAAGTGTTCTACTATTTATATACTGAATAAGGTTCTTTAATAACCTTCAGCGAATCAGTATGCATTCAGTTGGAACTTTAACGGTTAGAATTTATATTTTCTAATAACTTATAGTACTAAGTGTACATAATTGAAACTGTACATCAGTGGATGGATGATATTGTATATATCACCTAATTCGATGCTCCTATGCTCTATCTAGTAATAAGTTCGTCAGTGATGTTCCTTGATGGATATGAAGCCAGAATAAAATCGATGTTCAGGATTTTTCATTCTTTATTGGTTATAGCTGACAGATGCATTTCCAGTAAGGACCGGAATCAGACAAGGCTGTCTACTCTCCCCATTCCTCTTCCTTCTGGTGATTGACTGGATTATGAAGACTTCGACATCTGACGGGAAATACGGAATACAATGGCTTTCTCAGAATCAATTAGATGATCTGGACTTCGCAGATGATCTAGCCCTCCTCTCTCATACACACGAACAAATACAGATGAAGACAGCAAATGTAGCAGCAGCCTCCGCATCGATAGGCCTCCACATTCACAAAGGAAAAAGCAAGATTGTCAAATACAACACGGAGAACATTAACCCAATCAAACTTGACGGCGAAACTCTTGTAGAGGTAGAAACATTAACGTACCTCGGAAGCATCGTTGATAAACAAGGAGGATCGGATGCAGATATAAAGGTGAGGATCGGCAAAGCAAGGGCAGCATTTCTACAATTGAAGAACATATAGAACTCAAAACAACTGTCAATTAATTTCAAAGTCAAAATCTTCAATTCGAACGTCAAGACAGTTCTTCTGTGCGGAGCTGAATCGTGGAGAACTACTATAACTATCATCAGGAAGGTACAAGTATCTGTAAACAGTTGTCTATGCAAAATACTCAATATCCAGTGGCCGGATATTATCAGCAACAGCATTTTATGGGAGAGGACGAACCAGCTTCCAGCTGAAGAGGAAATTAGGAAAAGACGTTGAAAGTGGATAGGACATACATTAAGGAAATCATCAATGTGCATTACAAGGCAACCCGTACGAGAGTTAACATGCGTAAGTAAGTATTGGTTGTAGCTCCATGGCAAGAGCTATTGTCACAAATGATTTTTAAATACTACCTATATAAACCATAAAAGATCAATTACAACCATTTCTCACTCGTTTTCTGATGTGGCCATATATATTCATCTTGGTTAAAATTATTGATTTGAACAACTAAGAATAGGAATCAATTCGTTTATCTAAAACGTATCTAGTGTAAAGCAGTTACCCAACAAATAGAATGTAAGACAGTTGTGTAATGTTTCACATTGATTGAAATTAGATATGAAAACCAGTGAATTTTTGACTTAATGGTCTATAAATTTTAAGCGTTTACCGTGAGATTGAAGGTCCTGTGTTCACTCCGTTTTAGAGTCATGGATGTGTAAACTAACTCCTCTATCACATGTATTATCAATGTACTTGAATCTTAATATATGCATAAAATTCAAGTCTTATAGTTGTATATCTATACAGAATGTTCGCTTTGATTTCAACGTATTATCAATGAATAAAATAGACTAATTACCATCATCTACATTGTTTATAATGAAACAATAACTATCCGAACTCAGTGACCGAGTGGATAACGCTATGGTGTTTGAAGCGAAAGGTACTGGGTTCCAGTCCCAGAGTGAACATCAACTGTGAGATGCGGGTACATCCAGCTGATGAGTCCCAAATAGGACGACGAAACGTGCATCCTGGATTCCACTGCTAACCACTATTTATCCTTACTTACTTACTTACTTGAAAGGTTTGAATGATTTTTTCTGGTTAGCGTTTTTTTAGCGAGTTAATTTTCTACGAGATGGGGTCGCTAACCCCATGCCCAACCCTCCTCCTTTACCCGGGCTTGGGACCGGCAGTAGCCTCTGGAGGAGCTACAGGCGGAGTTCACTATCTATCCTAGCTTACAATAACAGAACTCTGCTTTCCAATTAATGTATGAAATACCTTGAAGTAAAAAACAAAAACAAAAAGAACAAGATTATAATTACTACCCTCGTTTATACAAGATAACGTGCTTTTATTAAACATTTATTGTATGTAAAAGAATTCTTTGTACATCTTACAGTTGTGTAATTATATGAATAGGGCATTCTTGATTTAAATAATAGAACTATAATTTCATTGAAAACATACTGTACCGATGACTTTGGGGTGACCTTACAATTTCGATGCCAATTTTGTAACCATTCAAAATCTAGGTATGGATAGATAATTTCTTGGAAAAAAACAAAGTTCAAAAATGATAAATATTTAGGATGATGGCTTTAAGTTAGAATCCAATATAAAAGTTTACGGCTAGGCGTTTGATTTCATAGTTGAGAGTATGAGGTTAAGAATAGAGTAGAAGAATAATTGTTTGGCTTATGGATGAATACTTATGTAGTTCACAATTGATTACATCTCAGTCCTACAGGAGGTCGATCACGCCCGAATAGCTTAGTGGTAACGTTTTCAACTGTGAAGCTGAGTGACACGGAATCGAATCCGTCTGGGAGCACCAGTTCCCTCAAGATTACAGGTACACCTTGCTGACAAGTGCCATGTAGCACGAAACCCGGTTTTAGGGTTTCATGTTGACCACCTTCAACCACCAACTTATGTAGTGCATATTTTGGTCCTCAATTTTTAATCTTATCCATTTTTATGAATTCTAAAAGTCATGGTGTAGTGAACAAAACACTGGTTGGGGACAATCGAGTGTATTTAAGCAAAGATTACAGACTATCTCAGTAAATTCTGAAAACCATACAATGTACAGTCAATTTGCAAATTAACATCCAATAGTTTCGATCTTCACTGTTTCTTCTCTAATTCCATTGTTCGTGCATTTTCCTACCGATTGCGCTTCGTTTCAGTTCTTTCGTCATCGGTCTTCTGCCAAAATACATTCTATGTCTGACCAACACCATATACTACTTATATGGATATAAGTAGACCACACCACAATGGTAACTAACGATTAGTTGATTACACTTTACTTATAACAAAATACAGGCTATACACTATTCAACTTAAACTTTATTGCAAAGTTTAATGACTGATAATTTAGATTTCATCAGTTCGTCAGTAACGCATACCTTACTTCAAATTAATATAAAAATTCAAATATTAACTTGCCCATAATAATTAGAAACATTTATCTATTCACGTAACACATCTTTGAAAGGTATACAGAAACATAAATGGGTATACAAATGCATATAACGAGTTTCAACTGATACTAAAAATGAGTTGATCTAGGCTTCATGTACGAGATGTAAAGTCATTTGGAATGGTGAATATATTACAGCTTAATCAATAGAATTAGATTAATACATTATATTAGTTACTTATGAGGGATCAATCACTGTAAGATTATACTCTTCAAAGAATTATGGTGTCTATACTAACCGAATAGTACTTGCCCGAAATCTTTAAATAAGAATTGATATGTTCAAAAAACGCTCAAATTAAAATTAACTATCTCTTTCTTGAACCTCGTCTAAATCAATAATGAATATTTGCTCACTAATGATCAACTTTAAGATGAATTTTTCAACGTTCTGGAAGGTGTTTTAGGTTATTTTATTAAACTGTGGAATTGACTAAATGAAGAGTAAGAAAATGACTGACAGATAAATCGTGAGTATTATGTTAGATTTATTGTTTCCTTAATTACATTTAATAAGGTAGGAAAAACTTTGTGTATAACAGTATGATTAATTGTTACGTTCGGTCATTTGAAGCTCATGAGAAACCCTAAAATAAAAGCAATCTATTATAATTTCTAAATCTTATTTAAATTCACATGATGTTGTTTACTTGTATCTTCCCATTGTTATCTAAGACTGCAATTAATCAGTCTCTTGTTGACATATGTGGATCGTGTGCGGACTGCCTCGATATTGCCTGAAGTCACAAGCTCTATAAGCCAAGATGGATTCAAATTGTATCTTCCCACTGTTATCTAAGACTGCAATTAATCAGTCTCTTGTTGACATATGTGGATCGTGTGCGGACTGCCTCAATATTACCTTAAGTCACATGCTTTATAAGCAAAGATGGATACAAGTAAACAACACCATGTGAATTTAAACTTCACCCCATTGCACAAGCAGGTGGCTATCAGGACTCAGTAGCTAAGTGGATTACGCAATGGCGTTTGAAGCGAACGGTACTGGGTTCGAGTTCCAGAGTGAACGTCAATAGTGAGATGCAGGTACATCCAGCTGAGGCGTTCGAAATAGGACGAAAAGCACATTCTGAATTCCACTGCTAGCCACTATCCATCTTATTCTTATTTGTTTAAATTAATCAAGCGATCAGATTATCTGTAAATAATAATATTAATAACTGTAAGATCCATTTTGAAAGTTTTATGTGTGAAAATCCCTCTATGTATACACTTGTAATTTATTCCTATTGATAATATTTGTATTTTATTATAGTTTTTATTTTCCTTACGTATTCACTACGTTTCCATGTCTCTTCATGAACTACATTTATGTTGTTTTAGTTGATACTTAGTCTTGGCGGCAGCCATATTAATTTGTTCCCCCTTTAATTGTATTGCTTGTATTGACTGGAATTATACATTTGTGATTATGAATTAAAGTACTTTTCCAAAATTGGAATCACTCTGCGTTACATAGCAACCAAAATATATTATCTTTTGAACGAATCTTTACATGATCTATCCAGAAAGGATAGAATCACATTTATTTTGATGAGCTTGATATATCCTTTATCAACTTGTTTATTTATTGTAATTTAGATCGATTATTGACTGATCAGTTTATTGGTTGAATAACTGGATAGGAATATTTGTTTAGATAATAATGTATATTTATATTTATAATCAAATCTAGAACCATCATTCACTCAATCATTTTGTTTTTTTGTTTCAAACGGGGCAATAGCTCATATCTAAACTATCTAGATAGACAAATCGAGCGTCCTGGATTCCACTGCTAGCCATTATCCATCTTTGCTTAACATGCTTGTGAATTTAGGTTATATCGAGGCAATACGCACAGTATGGACATATGCCAATTAGAGACTGACCAGATGCAGTCCTAAACACATCGATGGGAAGATTCAAACAAACAATACTAAGTGAATTTATCTAAATAGTTATTGTTTAATTCAAACTACAGTTTAGATTCTACATTATAGTCACCTATAAAGGAATAGACAATATACACCCACATGTTTATTTATGGATTATACATAATGAAAATAATTTATTGTTGATCATAGAACAATAGATAGGATTCTGACTGGTTGAAATTTATTATTTCATTCCAATAAATAAGTAAATATGGAATTAGTGTATAATAAACAAATTGATTTTGTAAACAGAAATGGATAGTGGTTAGCAGTGGAATCCACGACGCGCGTTTCATCCTATTTGGAACTCGTCAACTGGATGGGACTCGAACCTAGGGTGAATATCAACTATGTGAGGCAGGTACATCTAGATGACGAGTCCCAAATGGAACAACGAAACCTTGAACCTAGTTTTTATACTAGTTACTAATTGTCAGTAAAACGTATCTACAAACTTTGAGTGAATTGCTTTTCTTTATGGGAACATTTACACCTAGTTTCATAGTCTGATACTTTATCACAGAAATATTCGGATCCTATTAAAACATATAGCACTTATATTATGAGTCAATTGAAGCTTGACCACCATGGAAAACATGGAAGCACTGGACAGCCGTTTCGTCCTAGTGTGGGACTCCTTGGTAGTGCGCATTCACGATCCCGCCTCACGAGGTTAGAACCCAGGACCTATTG
The DNA here is from genome assembly GCA_944470415.2 of Schistosoma rodhaini. Classification (NCBI taxonomy): domain Eukaryota; kingdom Metazoa; phylum Platyhelminthes; class Trematoda; order Strigeidida; family Schistosomatidae; genus Schistosoma; species Schistosoma rodhaini. Next base: position 40,783,667 of record OX104037.1, read on the forward strand.
GTCTCGCGAGTGGACGCTTAACCTTTAGACCACTGAGCTGGCATCCAACAGTGTTAATGCCTTACTTCAACCAATCCACAAAATTGAGCAACCATACACCATTTTATTCAGTAACAGACCTGGTTGAACTCCACTGATCACTGCTTCTCACTAGAACTCCATGAAATACCTCTTGAAGCCAGTCACTAGTGAGCATATGATTATTATCAGATGGGGTTTTCGTGGATGATCTCAACTATTAAAATTACTATAACATCCACAGAAATCCTTTCTGATACCAAGAAAACACATACAAATACACATTAATTCTAGTGTTAACATGGAACCTCAAGCTTAAGGCACATCAGCTGGTTCACATGTATTTCAGTGTCTTTGTTTTTTGTTGTTAAATCTCAAAATCATTATTTATCGCTTTCAGTACCAACGCATTACCCAGAGAGGTGACTTATTTCAGTTCATCATATTAACAATGAGACAAGTCAACTTCTGAAACATACATTAAATGGATAACACGATGGCGTTTGAAGCGAACGGTACTGGGTTCGAGTCCCAGAGTGAACATCAACTCTGAGATGCAGGTAAATCCAGCTGACGAGTCCCAAATAGGACGACGAAACGTGCGTCATGGATTCCACTGCTAGCCACTATCCATCTTTGTTTACCATGCTTGTGAATTAAGGCTATATCGAGGCAATACGCACAGTATGTACATATGCCAATTAGAGACTGACCAGTTGCAGTCCCAACACATCGATGGGAAGATTCAAACAAACAATACTAAATGAGTTTAAATGTAGATTATGTTCGAAATACAAACGTATGGTTCACAGAATGATTGTGCATTAAATAATTGGAATTGGCTTTGTTATTATGAATACTAAATCATTTGGAGTGAAATATAGTTAAGTTGTGATTAGGCATGAAGTTTATATGTATGTGTACGTGTATACAAATATGATATCTAGAAAATAGTAGATAATGCATGACCTGAAGTTCGCTGATCGCTGATGAAACTAGAGAATAGGATAGATGGATTAGATGAAACTTGTTACATCATGCATGAAATGACAATAAATAAATAAATGTATGTACTAATATTCGTCATTATTAGAACGAATAGTTTGTTTTTATTGTTGTACTAAACAGTGTGGGTGTTTATCACATAAATAAACAAAATAACGGATTAGAACAAATGAAAGTACATTGGTGTTGTTCGCAAAATATGCAGCAACAATTACTTACGTCTGTTACTCCCCGTAGAGGAGCATAAGCTGCACACCAGCACTCTCTATCCAACCCTGTCCTGGGCAATCCTTTCCAGTTATTTCCATTTTCTATCCATCCTTTTCATATCTACTTTTATTTCCCGAAGTAACGTGTTCTTTGATAGTCCTCTTTTCCGCTTCCCTTCAGAATTCAAAGTTAGAGCATACCTCGTGATGCAGTCTTTTCCTACTTTCCTCTTCATCTGGAAGCTGGTTTGTCCTCTCCCACAGAAGGCTGTCGCTGATGGCACCCGACCAATATATGTTGAGTATCTTGAGTAGACAACTGTTTATAAGTACTTGTACCTTCTTGACGATGGATTTAGTACTTCTCTATGTTTCAGCTCCTACAATAGGACTAACTGTCTTGACGTTCATATTGAAGATTCTGACTTTTATATTGATTGACCGTTGTTTTGATTTCCATATGTCCTTCAATTGTATGAATTCTGCCCTTGCTTTGCCAATCCTCGCCTTTACGTCTGCATCAGATCCTCACTGTTCATCAATGATGATGTCCAGATACGTGAATGTTTTCGTATTTTCCAGAGTCTCCCATCAAGTTAGATTGCGTTGATGTTCTCTATGCTGTATTTTAGTATATTTCATTTCCCTGTATGTATGTTGATTACTGCTGATGGAGAGGCTACTGCTACATTAGTTGTCTTCGTCTGCATTTGTTCGTGTGTATGGGATAGGATGGCCAGGTCATCTGCGAAGTCCAAATCGTCTAACTGATTCTGAGCTGCACTTTTTATTCCGTGCTTGCCCTCAGATGTCGAAGTTCTCATAATTCAGTCGACCACCAAAAGAAAATGAAAGGGTGAGATTATGAAGCTTTGTCTAACACCGCTCTTCATCTGCCAGCTGTCCTTTATGCACGACTTTGCAGTGTAATTCATGGTTTGAATTCCATATGATGTTGACGATCTTCTCAGGTACACTATAGGTTATACAAGGTTCACCTATTCATACTGTCAAACGCCTTTTCATAGTCCATGAAGCTGATATATCGATGCAGCAACACAAATGTAATAAAATAAACTCCGATTTACGTATTAATTAGCAGTTTTCAGGATGTAGCTAATTGAACTCCATCTGTTCGATCAATATTGTTTAGGCTCTCATATTTGTACACGACTTCACCTGTCAATCTTTCTTTGTATGAACCAACAGATTTCTGAGGGATTTTTCTTTTGCACTGAAGTCAATAATGATATCAACATTCTACTGAATGTAGTGCTGAAATGAACATAACACCGGTTGCGGACAATCGGAAGTATTTAAGCATAAATTACAAACTATGTTACTAAATTCTGATAACCATACAATGAATAGTTAATTTGCAAAATAATCATCAATTGTCTCAATCTTCACTGTTTCTTCTGTAAATATCAGTCCATCATCTGTAATTCCATTGTTCATTCATTTTCCCACCAATCGCGCTTCATTTCAGTTCTTTCCTTATCGGTCTTCTGCAAAAATACATTCTATGCCTGACCATCACCATATACTACTTATATGGATATAAGTAGACCACATTACAGTGCTATCGCCGACTTGTTTTCTGGCTTTATAAGATATTTTGAAGATTAAGGGCTACTCATCAATCAAATTTGGGATCTATCTATGTATTCACACATCTATCTATCTATCTGTTTATCTATTCACTTTTTTATCTATTTATCTGTTTATAGATTTAATAATGCGTTTATCTCATATTTTGTCTCTTAGACTTATTTCTGATGTTCTTTTCTTGGCATTGTCTTTTTCGTTGCGTTTTTTTCCCATTTAACATTAAATATAAGTAGCATTCATTCGGTAACACGTTCTTTTATCATATTTGCTTAAGATTTTTCTGATTTCATTCGAATTTTTCTTCTTTTTTTCTCATTTTATCATCACTGTCTTAATCTATGCTGTTTGTTTGTTTGTTTGTTTTCACATTTCTGTTAAGCCTACTTAATTAAATATTTTGTATTGACATTTGTACATCATCAAAATTGGAATGAGCCATGTTGGTAGGTGTAAACTACCTGGTTGGGATTTGCGAGATGATAATAATCGATGGATAGAGACCTTGAGTGACATGGCTCAAAATCATTTGCAATGGCGAATGTGCATCCACTCTTTGTATTCTACCAAATTTCAATCTTCTGAATTCTTCATGTCTCTATCTTTTTTCTCTTTCTAAATTTATTTCACTGAATTATACTCCTTCAATAACATCTTCAAACCCTAATCTTTCATATTAATGCTTATACTCTTACTACTTCTACCACTATGGGATTTGAATCGATAACTGCATCTCTGTGTTAATGTTGTATGGCAACTCGAACTGATGTACGTACGTATGAGGTTTTAAGTTGTGACTGACTGACTGACATCATCAAAATTATTCATCTGATGAATACACATTATGAACTGAATTTGAAACTAGTTTTTCTTTTGTATATATTTTGTTAAGGTGCTATGGTTGTGAATTCAGGCTCGGTTTCTTACTATGTGATTTATTCACCAATCTTAGCACTATGCCAAACCAATGACGTTCGACTAGTATGAGTAGCATAGTGTCCTTATTGGTTCATTGTTCTCCTATCACTTCCAGTTAAGTCCAGATCCCGAACTGATCAATGTTAAATGTTTTATATTTCGCTTCATTCTGGTAGGCTTTTATAATATTAAAATGTCACAACTACGATCTGTAAGTTAGTAGCAATGTTCTTTTCAGTATCTCGTACATCATACACTGGGTTGTGAAACGCACAGGTTACATAGAATAATGGATCAATTAACGTATTCCCATCATCACTATCTTATTCTTATGTCCGTTTAAGTAGATTAAAGAAAACTTTCGAAATGCTGAATGTTCGAAATAAATGTCAAGTTCTATATTATTGGGTCAGTTTGTTACAGAACAGTATCTCCCCATGTATAACTTTAGAGACCTTGTGATACGTGAACCAGAAACATAGTTCACCAGGACGTTTCGTGATTGCATAGTCATACTATGGAATCAGGTTTTGTTATTCGAGTTGTAAAAAGACTGGACAATTGTCAGTTTTCCATGAAAATCAATGCGATCTTAAACTAACTTATTGATCAGCGAATACATCTCCAAAGTTTTTAATTTGAATTATAAATTTCCACAATCTCAAAATTAAACATAAAACAATCCCGTTTACTTGAAAATGAGAGAAACTAGCCACAAGCCTGGCATCCACATGCAAAAATCTATATTTTTTTCTACTATTACCGTCTATTACAGAATGTTTAAAGAACAAGCCACTTCTGAACTATGATTCTTAATCATCTCATAAAATTCCTAATTATTATTGTTATAGAAATGATCAGTAGTATCAGTGATTAGCAGTACTATCATAGCAGCGAAAAAGGAAATAAGAAGTAGAATATGGCAGTACAATGTAATTGTAATGACGGCTTATTTTGAAACCATAATAGTTACACATATGTTTGTTGTTTGAATCTTTCCATCTTTCTATACTAGTTACTGTTAAGTAAGTCATGGCAGTCAGTCGAAATTTAGATTTATATTGATTTGGTGATGTAGCATGAATCTTTTGGAATAATCAGAATTCGATCTAATCAAGAATTATTCGACTAGTACCAAAAAGAAAACATTTTCGTTATGATTTGCTAGGAATTAATTGATTAGAGTGCTAGTGTTATAATTGTTTTGCTAATAAACGACCCAGCTACTCCTATTATTTAGTATTCTTATACAATAACACTCGACAAGACCCCAAAATCAGAACACGTTTAACAGGAACGAAATTGTATTCAAAATAACAAGGGTAGGTGAACAGCAATCAATCGTTAGGAAAAACGTTCATATATTTATAGTATATACATAAGAAGCTTCTAGATGTTTCTCCAATAATCTGCCAGAGCTGATAGGTTTAGAATTAGCCAATCAGTGTGCGCCGTCACGATCATGCACATAATGTGCCTTAAACCAGTTTATTTCCCGCTAACAGCTAGTAACTAAATTTTCCCAATCGTCTGTGACATGTAATCAAATCCTCGAAAGGAGTAATTATATAACTTTGTTAATTAGTAATATCTGTTAATTGTATGATTTTGTAAATGTGTGTTCATACAATAGGTTAATGACTACTTGATGTTAAGTACCACTCAATTCAATGTATACAAATGCAACTGTGAATAAATCATATGGACAATAGCCTATTCAGATATAATATCGACGTGTTTTAGGGTTCGAATAGATTTTGATCATCGTGTTTTTACTTGTGTCGTCCGACTCACAATTCCCAATGCTATGTACTAAGTCAGTTCAGTAGCCTGAGGATAAAATAATTTAAAAAATATAAAAAAACATTGATGTGAAAAAAGCAGAACGACTCATTCTTAAGATTTTCTTCAGTCTACATAAACAAAGAACTTTTAGTGGTGGTTTTCCTGAAAATTCTAGAATACTACTACTAGACATAGTAGCAGTGTAGTAATCAGCCAATCAGAACCTCTACATGTGACTTTTCATTTTCGTGATATTTCTAGCCAAACTTCTAATCAAACGCTGATTGCATAAAATGCTTCTTAGAGTTTCTTGAGCTTGTCATATCTTTTGCGAGTAATTTTCAGGATCGCCCCAACAAGTGGTCATATTTCATATACTCCTAAACATTTATGTAAACTTTTAAAGAACGTTCGCTTACTTTGATTTTCTGTGGAATGAATGGCGATGCGTTTCCTTCTTGGTTTAAACTGTATGCTACTACTTTAGTCTAGCTGTTTATTAAGGTTCACATGAAATATACTATCTCATGTCATAGACGGATACCTATTCTAAATAGAAAGAAATCAAATTACACCATCTTCTTGTCTTAACACTAGCTAACTTTGGTACTCTAACCTTCCACAACTATGATAACTTTTTCATTAATTTTTGGGCATCTTAATTTAACATAAAATCTAAGAAGCTACTAGGTATCTAAATATGAGACGGTACCCTGTTTGAGCTTGATCATTCATACTATTTCTGAGATGTTGTACTTTCAATTCCTCAAGAAATCCTATAAAGAACAATATCAGTCAACTCACCTCTGAACTGAACGGTACAAATGGGTCTGATAAATTGATGCGAATAAACAAACTGAAGGTTTTGAGTGCTCAGGCTTTTTCATTTACCTATTTTGGATAGCATACATTATTTTAAATAGTAATATTACCATTACCTCTTTATTTACTTACTGACTTACACCTGTGACCCCTCGTCGAGGAGCATAGGTCGACCACCAGCATTCTCCATTCAACTATGTCCTGAGTCTTCCTTCCCAGTTCTTTCCAGTTGCTATTCATCCTTTTCATATCTGCTTCTATTTCCCGACGTAATGTGTTCTTTGGCCTTCCTCTTTTACGCTTCCCTTTCGGATTCCAAGTTAGGAATTACCTTGTAATGAACATTAGTGATTTTCTTAATGTATGTCCTATCCACTTTCAACGTCTTTTCCTAATTTCCTCTTCAGCTGGAAGTTGGTTTGTCCTCTCCCATAAAACGCTGTTGCTGATAGTATCCGGCCAATGGATGTTGAGTATTTTGCTTAGACGACTGTTTATAAATACTTGTACCTTCTTGACGATGGATGTAGTAGTTATCCATGTTTCAGCTCCATACAGTAGGACTGTCTTGATGTTCGTATTGAAGATTCTCACTTTGAAATTAGTTGACAGTTGTTTTGAGTTCCATATGTTCTCCAATTGTATGATAGCTGTCCTTACTTTGCCAATACTTGTCTTTACATGTGCATCGGATCCTCCTTTTTCATCAGTGATGTTGTCCAGATACGTGAATGTTTCCACCTCTTCCAGAGTTTCTTCATCAAGTGTGGCTGGGTTAGTGTTCTCCGTGTTATATTTGAAAATCTTGCTTTTTTTCTTTGTGAATGTGGAGGCCTATCGATGCAGAGGCTGCTGCTACATTTGCTGTCTTCATCTGTATTTGTTCGTGTGTATGACAGAGGAGGGCTAGATCATCTGCGAAGTCCAGATCATCTAATTGATTCTGAGAAGTCCATTGTATTCCGTATTTCCCGTCAGATGTCGAAGTCTTCATAATCCAGTCAATCACCAGAAGGAAGAGGAATGGGGAGAGTAGACAGCCTTGTCTGTCTACTATTTTCTAGTAGTTCAAATATTGAATACAATGTCTGCAGAATCATACTTCTCCAGGTAGTTCAAAATTATTATTACTTAATAACTTTTATTAAGCTCATCACCCCCTGTAAACTGTCGTGGATTTTTTTGTGTCCCCTAATCTGATTCCAACTTGATCATTTCAGATTGTAATCGAATGATGACTGTCAAAATATACACTCCATTAATCTTCGCATATTATTATCGATTTAACTTGCGTTAGTGAATAACAGAATTAAAATAAGTCAAATACGAGAATGCATTTTTGAATACGTATATTTTGTACAATCATTGATCCAGACAGACGATCAAAGGAATGAAACTAAACCAAATGATGCGTGGTGGACAAGGCATGTAAGCCAACTCAATTTAGTCAAGCATGAATCGGTATTTATAGCCAAACAAAAATAAGTTACAGACATGTGATGATTAGGATAAGAAATACACATACATATGCTCATATAGAAACAGTCAAAGTTGATAATCGAATAATTAACAAGATCAAATATGTAACTCAAGAAGAATGAATAAATTGGCCTGTCCAGAAGCTAGAATAAACTATGTAGACTTATAATGTAGCAACAAACACTACAGATTCTTTGTTAACTTATAGAAAAAATATATATTACTATTATTTGAACAAAGAATATTCTTTTTCGATAAATTCTCTTCAGGATGCAGCTAGTGAAATACTAACTCAGAGATTACGCAGAACAATCCAAAAATCTTTCAACGCCGGTGAACTATGTTTGGTGTTTTCTACGCGCCCAATGGTGACACCGAGGCAAGTTATATTGGTCGAAGTTTTAGGTATTTAAATTTTCGTACTCGAGAACACCTCCCAACGTGGCTAAGCAAAGGTTTGGTGAAGAAAGTAAACAGCTCGATATTGTCCCATTTAGTACAAACTGGTCATAGTGCCAGTATAAACCAATCCTTTTCAATTATTTATAGAGTCAGTAATTTTTTGCCGAAGCTTGTCAGGCTTAAAGTCCTTCAAACGGCTGAGGCAGTATCCATCAGAATGAAGAAACCGAAGCTATGCGTACAGAAGAAATATCTCCCACTCCTGCTCCTCCCTTGGTCAACCACTAGGCCAATTAATCAATAGTAATCCTAGCTGTTGTATGACCTAATTTGACTATGTACTGAGGACCTTTCGTAGTCAAATGTAATTGTCTCTATTATCTTTATTCACAAATCTTTGTATTATTATTACTATTATTGTTATTATTATTATTGATTAAACATCATTATTAACCTCCCCTCTACATGATTCATTCACTTTTCATTGATCCCTCCTTATTACGTCTTACTAATTTTTTTCACACAATTGTAATTGCCAGGAGGGGTTTTGTGGAGATTTTAGTAATTTTATAGAGTTGATCACTAGTGATTGGCTCCATTAGGTATTTCCTGGAGTTTTACTGAGAAGCAGTAACCAGTGGAGTTCAACCGCGTCTGTTGGGAGATATCAAATCATTGAAGACAATTGGTGAATGGTTGCTCAACTTCGTGGATTGGTTGAAGTTAGATATTAGCACCATGGGATGCCGGCTCAGTGGTCTAGTGGTTAAGTGCTCTGACGCGAGACTGGTAGGTGCTGGGTTGTTCTAATCTCGCGAGGCGGTATAGTGGATGCTCACTTCTGAGGAATCCCATAATAGGACGAAACGGCCGTCCAGTTCTTCCAGGTTTTCCATGGTGGTCTAGCTTCAATTGACTCATGATCTCAACTGTATAAAATTTCTGTAAATGTTTAAACATTGCTGATGCATCTTGCGTCAGGCATGTGAAAAGTAAATATCATACATGATTCCTAATAATAATAGTAATATATCGTTTAAAGATCCCCGATAATATTCAACGACTAATATTTGAACGACAAATTCCTTTCAGGTTCTACAAATCATATTTCCAAATTATTAATCTGAAAAATGGCCAGTTTAAAGGCAATGTACATCGTTTAAAGTATGTAAATTTAGGATTGTCAAACCTAATAGAATAAAATTGTTCATATTGATATGACTCATACAAAATGTAAACTTGAATCTGTATATATGTTAAGTGAATATTTAAGATCTGTGATCAGAATAAATATAGGTCAGATAGGGTGAGAGAGATGTGATAGTGCAATTACAATTCTATAGAGTCGAGATCATGAATCAATTGAAGCTAAACCACTATGGATAACCTACAAGCATTGAACGGCCGTTTCGTCCTATTATGGGACACCTCAGCAGTGATCATCCACGATCCCGCCTCACGAGATTCGAACCCAGAATAGAAATACCAAGTAATTATGAATGTGATTTCATAATAAAATAAAATAAATTAAAAGAAAAAAATCAACAATCATTTTTAACCAATCAGAATTCAATAATCAACACTGGAGTCACGGGTTGTTTAGATAATAGTTTTTCTATTTATAAGCAAAAATGGATAGTGGATAGCAGTGGAATTCAAGACTCGCGCCACTTCGTCCTATTCGAGACTCGTCAGCTGGATGTACCTGAATCTCAGTGTTGAAGTTCACTTTAGGACTCGAACCCAGTACCATTCGCTTCAAACGTTATCGCGTTATACACTCAGCTACTGAGTCCTGTTAGCCAATATCAAGGCCATACGCACAGTATGTACATATGGACAATAAGAGACTGACCAGTTGCAGTGCTAAGCATCAATGGGAAGATTCAAACAAACAATACTATGTTTTCCTATTTGTTCGTATATCCTAACAGATATGAAATTGTTTTTTAATTACTCCCACTATTGTGTAGTTTTTATTTATTTATTTTTTCGGAAAAAAATTACTCTCACATTAATAACCTATAGAATATTAAATCAGTTAACTACATTACATTTTACTTTTCTATTGTAAATAAGAAATTTATGATTTTTTTTCGTATCTGTGATATGTTTATCAACTAAAGTACATTTATCGGGGTGAAGCAATCATGATTGAAAAGATAACTATCAAGTTGTTTTCCAAACAGAAGGAGTTTTGTGGAGATTTCAGTATTTTTCATAGTTGAAATCATGAGTCAATTGAAGCTAGACCACCATGGAAAACCTGGAAGAACTGGACGGCCGTTTCGTCCTATTATGGGATTCCTCAGAAGTGAGCATCCACTATACCGCCTCGCGAGATTAGAACAACCCAGCACCTACCAGTCTCGCGTCAGAGCACTTAACCACTAGACCACTGAGCCGGCATCCCATGGTGCTAATATCTAACTTCAACCAATCCACGAAGTTGAGCAACCATTCACCAATTTTCTTCAATGATTTGATATCTCCCAACAGACGCGGTTGAACTCCACGGGTCATTACTTCCCACTAGAACTCCAATAAATATCTCTTGGGCATATGATTATAATCAGAAAGGGTTTACAAAATTCAAACATTATGTATTGTAGTATGTTATATTTTGACATTCACTTGGGAGCATGAACGATCTGAAACAACAACACGACAGTCAGGACCGATATGTGCCTTTGAAGCGAGAACACGGTGTACTGGCACAACCAATATATTTTTTGAAATTGAAAGAAGCGGTTCGAGTACAAAAAAGGAAATTTATTACAAAATAGTTTTACTCGTTGTTCTACAGGTTCAGATCGCGTAGGACTTGCTCCTCTTCTTCCAGTGCATTAACTCTTTGTTGCCTTGCAATAAGAAAAACAAACTCGCATTAGTAACGTTGCATGTAATGATTCTTAATACCGTTACAGTATAACGAGAAGTAGAAATATGACTGTAAACTAGTCAGAACATTTAGAAAATGATAACAAAAATTGATTATTTTCCTTTCTTTATCATTATCAGATAAAAATGATCATGTTAAACAAATCATATGTTTTATCAGAAAGGGTTATGAGGAGATTTAGTATTTTCATAGTTGAAAGCGTGAGTCAATTGAAGCTAGACCACTGGGGAAAACCTGGAAGCACTGAACTAAGTGGTTTATCAATTAAGTGCTCTGGTGTGAGACTGGTAGGTACTGGGTTCGAATCTCACGAGGTGAGGTCGTGGATGTACACTGCTGAGGAGTACCACAATAGGACGAAACGGCCGTCTAGTGCTTCCACGTTTCCAATGTTAGTCTAGCTTCAATTGACTCATGATTTCAACTTTGAAATATACTGAAATCTCCACAAATTTCCTTCTGAACAAAGATTATCTGATTTTGTCAACAGGATTTCTCAGTTTATAGTTTGATTCTCTATGGAGTAAATGTTGTATACTATTTGTAAACTAATATGACAAGTATGAGCTTTATTTCTTAAATGAATAAAGGTGTTGAGGAGATCCAAATTATATTACTCGGAAAAGTTCAGAGGGGTAAACATTTCGTCCAATCGTTATCGAATAGAAGTTTCTCGGAAACATCTGGAAGACTAAGTATCATGTATCACATTTCCGATTGGATTATTACCTATCCTGCTACTATGCATAGTATGGTTCCAGAACCTTCTAGAAGATCTAGGCCATCCAAAATACCATAAATACCCTCGATTTTCTGTATATAAATTAACCTTGGAGTAAAGCGTTCTTTTCATACTTCGTGCCTTTTCTCTCGTATTCATGTTGTCAGGGATTATTAGAAGAGTTTAGAAAACTGATTCAAGCGTTTAACTAGAACAATAATTAAATAATTACTTGTTATATCTAGAGCTTTAGATTCTTGCTATGCCGTGTACTACTAGACTACTTGAACGATCGAACCTGAAACGTTGCAAGAGAGAAGACGGAAGACTAGTAAGTGGGAATTTTATTCCACAAACAGTTTCAAATATAATACAAAAATCTCATGTATTTATAGTTTTTTGGCTGAAAGTAAATCACCATTTCGGACAGCTAATAGGCACATTGGGGGTCCTTCTTATTGATCCAATAGAGAAGCTACACGTCGACATTCTAGAATGTTCCCCTAGTGGTGATTGAATGGAATGTCTTCGGCTCTTTCTGGACTTCTTGAGGCTTCCTTAATTTTGCCAACAAGCCAACCTTACATTACTGATTACACTCTTTGGATCCAAATAGATAACGACATAATTACCAAATGTTGTAAGGACTTTTTTATATCAAGTTGATGACCTAGTTTCTATACGTCTATTGAGAAGAATATTTACTGAAAATCAATTTAGTTAATTGTATTACAAGTTCGAATATATTTCAAATGTTCAATAAACTAGAGACTTGTGAAATATCACCTGGTTGTCACAAGTTTTTGATTATAACGTGTTATGTATGGAAATTCGAAGATTCTGTGATTCTAGTCACTAATATAAATATTGTATATTCACAGTTGATTGATCACTGGGTGGTGATTAATGTCATGCGTGTCCATTCCTTCTTAGTGCTGATCAAATGCTATCGATCAAGTTGCACCAGTCCCCTCAAGATTACAGGTACACTTTGCTGGCGAGTACTAAGTAGCACGAAACCCGGGTCCAGGTTTTCCTGTTGACCACCTCCAACTATCATCTTATATTGGATTTTATCGATAAGTAATTAGAAATTTTGTAATAATCCAAGGATACTCATCTTACACTAATGGTGTTGACTAGTACAGTGTACCATACAAAAACCATACAACTATGTACTAATCCTAGTTTTTAGTGTCTAATTAAAGTTTCTTATCCAAATCAAATTCTACAAACAATTATTTACTATTTTCATAGTTGAAAGCGTTAGTCAATTGAAGCTAGACCACCAGAGAAAACCTGGAAGCACTGGACGGCCATTTTTTCCTATTATGGAACTCCCTTCTCATAAATAATATAATCATATGCTCACTAGTGACTGACTTCGAGAAGTACATCCAGGAATTTTAGTGAGAAGCAGTGACCAGTGGAGTTCAAACCACGTTTGTCGTGAGATATCAACTCACTGAAGACAATTGGTGAACGGCTGATCAATTTCGTGGATCCATGGTGGTCTAGCTTCAATTGACTCACGCTTTCAACTATGAAGATACATATTTTCTGATGTCATGAGACTACAAGATATAAATACTATAAAGTAAAACTACAAATTATTCACTCAACCAGGTACGTTTATTTTTACTTTAATAAATATTTCAATTACATGAAGAACAATACCATAGAAACGAGATATTTGAATCCAGCACCATTTACGTTCATCTATTAACACACACACACACACACAAATACACCGTAGTTTTGAATTACTATATCCGAATTAATCAATGCACTATGTATATACACATATATACAACAAGTAAATTGACATTAAACTAAGATAATTTTGATCGATTATGAAAATCTGTTATTATTATTAGAAATCACGTGATCATTTCACTGGATTCATGTATGTATAAATAGAGTTGCCAAGTGAAGAAAACAAAATAAAAATGGTGCGATGTCTCGTTTAGTTAAGTAGTGTACATTTGTACATCATGTAACCAAAATAAAAAATTCTATTTTGTGTGTATGTGTGTGTATAATTTCGAATAGTAATATTGGTTATAGAAAATTAATGCTTAATCATTCCAAATGTAAATATCTATTTTAGTAAATAAAGTAATATAATCTTAGTGAATAACGTGATGGCGTTTGAAGCGAAAGGTACTGGTTTCGAGTCCCGGAATGGACACCAACTCTGAGATATAGGTACATCCAGCTGACGAGTCCCGAGTAGGACGAAACGCGTGTCAAACCGGATTCCACTGCTAGTCACTATCCATCTTTGCTTATATTGCTTATGAATTAAGGCAATATCGAGGCAATACGCACAGTATGTACAAATGTCGATAAAAGACTGAACAGTTGCAGTCCTAAACATAAATGGGAAGATTCAAACAAGCCATACTGAATGAATTTAAACTTCACCCCATCGCACAAGCAAGTGGCTATCAGGACTCAGTGACCGAGTGGATAACGCGATAGTGTTTGAAATGAAGGGTACTGGGTTCGAGTCCCAGGGTGAACAGCAATCGTGAGATGCAGGTACATCCAGCTGACGAGTCCCAAATAGGACGAAACGCGCGTCCTTGATTCCACTGCCAGTCACTATCCGTCTTTGCTTATAATCTTAGATTATATCTGTAAAGTTTTGTATTTTTGTTGATAATTGAATTAATGAAAAGGAACATTCATTTGGAGAAAAGTCAGGACTGTTTTTTCTAATTTACCATTTTTTGTAGACATTCATCTGTACAGAAAAATCTCATTCAAACAAGCAGTGGATTTAGGGTTGATGCCAATTCTTTATCTGGTCATCCTTAATCTTCCAACGTTCCTTTGTGCTAACCAATATAACACGTTGAAAGAGGTAGCTAGAGATCTGTAGTAATCATCATACTTAGACCGGTTTAACATCATGTTCTAAGCTTAAATTCAGGATTGTTCACTCTACACAGGAGAGATGCTTTGACATTTGAAAACATTTGCGTTCTTTGTTAGATAGTCGAAGAAAACTGGTTCAAACCCTTTATTTTGTGTTAGTTGGTATTCACTATCAAATTTAGTCTGTACTGTTGATAGGTTTAGTTCCCTTACTGGGATTCGAATCCTGTGCATTGAAATCTCCACCCTAATCAGAGTCACAATCCTCATGCCTCAGTAGTGGCGTTTGTGATAGTGACCCTATATAATCCCAGTTAAAAATCTCCGATATGACACCAGTTCCATCAGGGTTACAAATATACTCTGCTACCTGGGTTTACAGAGTCCTACCTGCTGATCTATCGTAACAGTTTAATGCCAAATGGTTTTAGTTATTTGAATGTGTCCAAGAGGATATGATAGACCATTGATTTGGATATTCAGCACAGAATAAAAATAAATGATCAGTAATACAATTGGAAAAATACGCCAGTATTTATTTACTAGTATCTGAGTTGCACTTCTAATGAAAAGGCTAACTACACTGCCGACCAATCCCAGTTGACGTTAGTACAATAAGTTTCGAACCTATGTCAAATAGGCCAGCAGGCTTCCTCGGCTAAAACCCTAGGATCTCGTACCTTTGATGTATTCTGTGTCTCCGAAACACTCATACAGAATCCTAGTGTAGTCATTCACTTGATCTCACTTCGCCAAAAGAGAGCCAACGAGATACACCCTCCGCTTATCTGGAGATCCGACAGCAAGTCCTCATAGAGTGGTAGGTTTAAGCATAGCATTAAGTATGAGGGCAGAATAAGCACTACTAGAATGGATCCTTGTTAAGGGTAGCTTATATGCTGTTCAGCTAACCGGCTCCGTAAGAACTCGGATGGATAGGGACAAACATCGGTGCATTTTCGTCGTTTCGGCCTACGCTCCAACTGACTGCAGCCCAGATGAAGTAAAAGATGACTTTACAGAAAGCTGTCTGAACTTCTTTAGAAAGCTAAACACTCAGACATAGTACTCTTTGCAGGTGAATTTAATGCCCAATTAAGTAGCTTAAGCCAAACAGAAAGACATTGAGGTGGGTATTTTAGTATTCCGGCTCAGCGAACAGATAATGTTGATCGTCTGTTGCAACTATGCTCAGACAATCGTTTATTTTTAGCAAACACTAATTTTAAGCATAAGAAGAGATATTATCTAACATTGCGACCCCCTACACCAAACCGACGATGGACTCAAATAGACCATATTGACATCAGTCATCGCTTGAGAGGCTCTATAGAAGAATGGCGCTCGTTCTAGATTACCTGTTTGGACTCCGATCATGCTTTAATACGAGCATGCATTTGCTTGCGCAAAAAACTACACTAAGAAGACTCATTAGAAATGAACTCAGTGACCAGAAAGCCAAAAGTAAGTTCCAGGAACAACTAAGTTCACATTTAGGCAGTTCTGAAAACAAGGCTGACCCAGATGTTACTTGAAAAGATATACGAACAGTTGTGGAAACAGTAGTAACACCAATTAGTAATTTAAACCAAAGAGTTACACTCTTTGTCTGCCCTTAAACAGTGAGATTAAAACTACTGTATACCTTTCTTTCTACGAACTATTTCTTTCTTCTTGTATTGTATCCTTATACACAACCTCTGATTTATATATTACTACGATTTAAGTAACTACTTCTATGAATTTGGTGTTCCCCTTCTTGTGCTAATGAGTTATGACAACTTGAACCGATGCATATATGTGTCCGGTCCTATGTTTTAGCTGACTGACTGACTAGTTGGTTTAAGCCAACTGACCAACATGTATATGTATGGACTTTTACCATAATTCTAATCTCATTTGAATTATGATTTCTTTTTTTGGGAAGCGAAAAAATAATAAAACATCACCTTAATCTGACCTACATGATATGATTGATAGAAGTTGACTAGAGAGAGAAAACTAATTGAAATATAATTAATATTATATAAGTGTTGTCACATAATTTAAAGTTGAGTTTTTTTTACCCTAATCACGTATATCCATTAGAATCGATAAAAAAATTAAGATATGACTAAAAAGAGGCATCTTGAAGGTCAAACAGTTTCACTCTTTGTAACCAGATATCCCTGAAACAAATCAAAAGTGAGTCAACACCATCTTGAGGTCATGTTAAAATATATTTACAAAGGTACATGAACTTATATAAACACGTACATAGGAAAGTTGTGTTTGGAAAGAAGTGAAGTTGGTGGTTGGAGGTGGTCAATAGGAAACCCTGGACCCGGGTTTCGTGCTACTTGGCACTCGTCAGCAAAGTGTACCTGTAATCTTGAGGGAACTGATGCTGCCTAGAGGATTCGATCCCGTGTCACTCAGCTTCACAAAATGAATCAATACCATAATGAGGTCATCTCAAAATATATTTAAGAATTTACATGAACTTATATAAACACGTACATAGGAAAGTTGTGTTTGGAAAGAAGTGTAGTATTCACAAATGTGATTACTGAGTATTAAACGGATAGTGGATATAACTTAAACATCACAATGACGTTTAAAATAATTAACAGTCAGTAAACACTACTTTTACGATGTTTTCAATAGACTATTGCCACAGAGATCACGTATGCCCAACCACCGACTGCCCCGACGTGCAATGTTATATGGCGTAAGAGTAGGTTGGAAAAAAGCTAGAGGCAGCCAGACCAAAACGTGGCACAAATCAATGAAGTCACTGACAAGTGGACTGAGCCATGCTGGTAGGTGTAGACCACCTGATTGGGATTCGCGAGATGATAATAATCGATGGATAGAGACCTTGAATGATATGGCTCAAAATCGTTTGCAATGGCGAAGGTGCATCCACTCTTTGTATTCTACCAAATTCTAATCTTCTGAATTCTTCATGTTTCTATCTTTTTTTCTCTTTCTAAATTTATTTCACTGGATTATACTCCTTTAATAACATCTTCGAACCCTAATCTTTCGGATTACTGTTTATACTCTTACTATTTCTACCACTATGGGATTTGAATCGACAACTACATCTCTGTGCTAATGTGGTATGGCAACCCGAACTGATGTACGTTCGTACGAAATTCTACGTTGTGACTGACTGACAAAGATCTTTCGACCTAATTAACCTCTTACTCCCATGATAAAATAGTTATATTATTTTAGTGTTTGTCAATTACACTACTTCTTTGTTGTGTATTATAACTTAAAATAAGACAAATTTCACTGAAATTCATTCATTATATTGTAGTATCCGTGTTTATGTTAAGCCCATATACTTTATTCTAGTTGCTGGCCAAGCCAATTCGCCTATCCATTATGAGTCATATTTTGATCTTGTTAATTATTCGCTTACTAACCTTGACTACCTTGTTATACGAGCGCATGTGTATGTACCCTTCTTATCCTACCTATCACATGTCTGTCATTCATTTTTGTCCGACTATAAATGTTGATTAACGCTTGCTTAAATCGAGTTGGCTTCCCAGCCATCTCCAGTACGCATTATCTTTCGCTTCACTCTCGAGTTGGCTTCCCAGCCTATCTCCATTGCGCATGATCTTTCACTTCTTTCGCTTTTATTCGCTTCATCACTCTGATTCTCTGGCCAGATCAATGACTGTAGGAAATATATGTATCCTAATTCCATTCTCGTATTTGACTTATTTAACTCCGTTATTCACTAACCCGGATAAAGTCATTTATTGTATACGAGTATAGACGAAATCACATTTACGCCACAACAATATCATTTTGAACTAAACTTCATTGATTACGGTATGTAAAGCTTTCTATAATTATATTAATAATGTAACTCAAGGCGATTTGCATATAATGAGAAGCCTTGAAATATCACGAATGTATGTTATTCCACAAATCTTGTTCTTCTCACTTTATTAATATCAATGAACTCGAAGGTTTCAGAATGGTATTAACTTTGGTTAAGCCAATAGAAAATAGTGCAGGTTGACAGACGTAACAAAAGGAACTATTAGGCGATTTGGAATGAAGAAATCTACAGTTACGCATCATCAAAAACAGTGAAATGTATTAACTGTCATTGTGAACCTAATCAACGGATATTGTAAAGCTAACTAATAAACTGGTGGAAACATTGTTTACTGTGATTTTCTGTTTGTTACAACTTTCCTTCTGTCATCAAAAACGTGGAACAAAAAAATAGTTCATGAGGTGTTTAACGTCATCAAATTAACATTTATTTCAGGGCTCGAATAGATCATACTACAATTAGCTAAGGATTTGAGTGTATCTAACTGTTAGAGTATTGAGTGGATTTGTATCGTTATCTAGTACATGATAAACTCATCTTTCGTCCCAGTAAGCAACCAAACAATGATTAGATCTAGCACTGTGATTGGTCATCAATCTATCAGTAGGTATAACATAACGCCTAGTGATTGAATTGAGTCCCAAAATATTGAGCAACTATATTATTTTAGTTACAGTCAAGTGCAACTGATGTATTTTCTCCTCATTAAGCAAATAAACGTTGAAACAACAGAATTGCATAAATACACAAACATACTTGTCAAAACCTTATTCGAAGTTATTTTAACTACTTTCTCAAATAATCTTTTTGAATCACTGAGATCATGTATCGATCAAAGACATATCACCATTGAAAACATGGAAGTACTGGACACCCGTTTCATCATAGTATAGGATTCCTCAATAGTGATCATCCTGAGTTCAGTACCCGTGCGCGAAGTCATAGACGCTCATTACTGAGGAGTCCCATAATAAGATAAAACAGACGTCCAGGGCTCCCAGGTTTTCAATGGTGGTTTAACATTGATCGGTTCATGATTTCAATGAAATTCAACAATTTCCACAGTCCCTTACTAACAAACTTGCTTACTTACTTACGCCTGTTACCCTCAATGGAGCATAGGCCGCCGACCAGCATTCTTTTCATTCTTCTTACGTCTGTCTCCATTTCTCGGCGTAATGTGTTCTTTGGTCTTCCTCTTCTCTTTTGACCTTCATGGATTCCATATGGGGGCTTGCCTTGTGATACTGACAATCTTGGCGAGACTATAATTTAGGGATGAACCAATCAGGTATAAGACGACAAGTCTCGGATTTTGGCACGAAATTCACTCACCCATTTGGCTAAATGGTATTTTGGCATTATAACTGATGTCAGTTCGTGAAAACCTTAAATCTAATTCCTAACTGTTATAAACGGTAGGATACTTGTTATAACGCTAGGGTTTCTTGTCCTTTCACTTTTTACATGTATGTGGGATGTTAATTTACCTTAGACGAATATCTACAATAGATTCCCACCCAGTGTCTATTCTACAGGACTTCACCACAACTCAGATCAAGAACACGAGATTAGCCTGACTAGAATGTCAATATATTTCCACACCAAGATACGACACAATCCAACACAAGGAACAGTCAATACATAATAAGGATAGGGGAATATATATAACACCTGTTATCCTATCTAATGTCTGACTCAGCAAGACAGCCAATCATTATCATTCTCGCCCACACATCACCTCCCTCGCGAAGTTTGATCATATGATTTCACTTTAGGGTCCATTTGAAAAAATTTCGTTTGTTTCTGTTCCCTGAATATATATATATATATATATTACAGTAGAAAGGCTTAATTTACTCAACACTTCATTCCAACAGATTAATTGTTTATTATATTGATGCTTTAATTGTCATCAAATTCGCTTTGCTGGATGCGTGAACTCAAAACCACTTCCTTTGAATCCCAATTCGGATTGAATTTTGAACATTCTTAAAACATAGTTTGTAATATTTTGAGTAGTAGTGAAGAATCCAATCCACGATACGAACTTTGCCTTCAACAACTTGTTAAATGTGAATTCAAGTTTTGATTTCACAAGCACCTTAATAAACAAGCATAATTTTCAAAACGGGTGGACATATTACTAAACTGTCCGAAGTCGAATCGAAATCCAAAACTATGGATACCTGGATGCTGACTAGTGACTAATTTCGAGAGGGTAATGATAGAATTATAAAAGGGAGTTGTGACTAGTAAAGTTTGAGCGTGTCAGATGAGGCAGTTACCCATAGGAGATAGTGACAGATGGTTGTGCAATAGCAATGAATTAATTGAAATTAGACAAGCAAACCAATGGATACCAAGTCACTAGTCTGAAAGTTAAGCGTTCGCTGTGAAAATGGATGCTCCGGGTTCAATCACTAGTGAGATGAATGTACTGTTGAAGAGTCCTATAGTATCATGAAACAGTTGATTAGTCCTTCCTGGTTTTCAATGTGTTGGGGATGTCAAATCCCCAGAACTTACTTGGTAAATGACCTAATCTTGTAGTTTTATTTTGAAAATTTGAATTTAGCTGTTTTCGCGCCAAAAGCGCTCTTTTACCTTCACGTCATATTTCCCACCTGTAAACTATCTTAACCGCTATTGGTCCTTTGTTTCTTTATGTGTGCTATTTACTAATGGTGCTCAAGGACAATTTGTTACTGTATAAATGCGCTTGACTTTTTCCCTTATTGGATTGCTTGTACTCGGCTGCTTACGGAATACATATATATTCCCCTACTTGCCTTGGACTTCTTCATCTAGTTAGCGGGGCCTGGGACAACAGATTAGAATAGCTTATCGTGTCATTGTGTCATTGGCTTTCGTTCGTTACCGCGGAATCGATTTAGTTTCAGGCATAACAATTGGCGACGGGGACAAAAGTGAAAAATGACTCTCCCTTCTGACCGCTTACAGTTGCTCTTTGACCGACATTTGGAGTTCATGGTCAAACTACGTACACAGTTTCTGGATCATCAATGCTTCACATATGCGTCAGAAGTGGATGTATTAATCTCTGAATTGCACACAGAGCTAGCAAATGATCGCAGCCCCCATGATTCCTCAACAAGCCGCAACCTAGACGAAACTGCAGTATCACAAGACATGCCCGGTTGTCCATCACTATCCGTTTCAGCAACATGCCCGGTAGTGGATTCAAACTCCACTATCCTGGAATTAGCAGGTCCTATCAATGACGCTTTCAGCTCTCATCAACACGATGCTATGTTAAAAGCTCATGAAGTGGTCGCACCAATCACCTACGAAGTGCCAGACATCATATCGAGCAGCACACCGAGCGAATCGCATTCTGCAATAGAAATTTTTACCGAATCTAATGCCAAAGATTCCCAAGCTTGTCCAGGAAATTTGTTACATGTATCAAATCCGGAACCTAGCGCAGTTTTGCTGGACACTGTTTTTCATAGTGATCCACAACCTGCCAGTGATGTTTGCAATAAGTCTAATGACTACATTTCTGCAGAATCAAATTCTGACCTCACATCAAGTGTCGATCCTCACCATCCAGTCAATCTTAGCAGGTTCCCTATTGAATGCCAGAAACATGTTATAAATAGAATCGCATTAGTAGAAAATTGGGTATATGAGGATCCAACACTATTTCGTGGGGGAGGAGGAGCTCGGATTTCTTAAAAAGGGGAGGTGTTGGGGATGTCAAATCCCCAGAACTTACTTGGTAAATGACCTAATCTTGTAGTTTTATTTTGAAAATTTGAATTTAGCTGTTTTCGCGCCAAAAGCGCTCTTTTACCTTCACGTCATATTTCCCACCTGTAAACTATCTTAACCGCTATTGGTCCTTTGTTTCTTTATGTGTGCTATTTACTAATGGTGCTCAAGGACAATTTGTTACTGTATAAATGCGCTTGACTTTTTCCCTTATTGGATTGCTTGTACTCGGCTGCTTACGGAATACATATATATTCCCCTACTTGCCTTGGACTTCTTCATCTAGTTAGCGGGGCCTGGGACAACAGATTAGAATAGCTTATCGTGTCATTGTGTCATTGGCTTTCGTTCGTTACCGCGGAATCGATTTAGTTTCAGGCATAACACAATGAATGTTTAATTTAGATCACTTTATGATATTAATAACATGCAACAATCTCGTGAGCAAATGAAGAGAAAATACACCTATTTATACATCAATCACAAAACTTTCAGTTATGCTTCGAAAGAGGAATTTATTTATATATGCGCCGCACAAATCTCATTTGATTTGTGTGAGGGCTGTGATACTGCCCAGATGCCCAAACTGAAGCAGGTGGTTTTCTTAAGGGGCCCACACCCGGAGCCTTTGACCTAAAGGTCTGATCCACAAGGCAATGGAGCATCGTGAGTAGATGCAATCCCATGGTAGCCGATGACCAACAATTGGTTCATACGCCATTTGTTTCCTCAGGATACTGGAGCCCGTGTGCACCATTGGTTTGGAATCAGGGTTTTCCCACTCCCATAGGTGGACCCTGTGCGTCCACCAACCTGGATAAAGCGCCGGACATTCGCTTTCTGTCCTCTCAATTTCGTAAACAGCACCCCCACCTCGCCACGAGAAGGCAGTGAGTAGGACTTTCCTATCAGAGGCTATATGTTTGTGGCCATGTGAGAGCATTTGGAGAGGGAGAGCGGACTCTCCTCACTACCGGTCATTTGGGGGCAAAGAGGGATTATTTCAACCAGCCTAAAAATAACCCTACTGATTATCATTAATAAGCATACCAATACACCTACAACAATATATCATTACGACTTTTTTTTTAAAAGTAGTATACATATACATTCTACAGTATATGGGTATGATAAACGGATACACGAGGTTTGGAAAATACAAAGGAAGGTTATTATTGATAATAACAAGAAGAAGAATTGACATTTATGATTATTTTAGTCTGTATATTTTTTCTGAAAAAAAAAGTGTGACAATATCGAAGCACGTTATACAAAATGTAAAATAGTCAAATAGATAAGCTACTAACACAAAAGTGTCATTGCACACGCAGAAATCAGATTAACCCGGAATATATATATAGAGAGAGGATGTATCTCAATAAGTATGTAATGGTTAGTATACATTTTGACCGATGGGTTACTAGCTTGATTCAACAGTGACCAAATGTATAGAGTATCAAGAAGGGATTCGTCGTCAGTATTGATAATAATAATAATAATAATAATAATAATAATAATAATAATAATAATAATGTTAGCGCTTGAGTCGAAACCATACATATATAGTAGTATTAGTAATAAAATAGAAATAAACCAAGAAAAATAAACGAAAACAACAACTGAAGGTATAAACATATGACATGATAAGAATATACAACATGTAAGTTGATATGGTATTGTATGTATGTATGTAATGGATACATCAATATCCAAAAATTCAAACACACACACACACACACACAGCATCACTACTATGAGATAAAACGCGTATTATCACTAGGTTTAGTGTATTCAACAAAAATAAATACATCAGAAAAGTTAAAACAACTTTCTAAAATGGTGTAATAATACAATATTTGTGTTGTTATGATAAGAATAAAAAACATATAAAAAGGTTGGAGTGTGTAGAGCACATCAAAGCAGGGATGATAGTCAGGTGGATAAGAATTGTACTCATTAAAAAAAGACAATTAGTAAACAAGGAAAATAACAGAATGAAAGAAATAAGGAGCTGATAGGATAAAAATTAAGACAGATTTGTCTATGTGTGTACACTAGGCGAGGAGTTAGTGAGTTACAAAAAAAAGCCACAAATGTGATGATAATCAATTGCAAGAAGGTATCAAGAGGTGATGATTATAAGGAGTGGATAACCGTACGATTTGATAAAATAAATAAGTTTTCTTTTAAAAATAAAAGGATCAAAAGAGGAATTTCCCAATTCAAAAGTAATACACAGAGCCGCCACCACTCTATATAATAGTTACAGAAAGACAAATGGTGAAATAATACGAATTGATGAATGTTTACATTGAAAAATTAAAACAAACTGTGGAAGAAGAAGTAGCTATGTATACATGTGTTTGTATTAGTGAATACACAGCTGTCCAAAACAATGACAATAGGGAATAAACAATAGAATCGAAAAAGAAAAAAAAAAGAATACAAAAACCAAACACAAGACAAAAAGCGGTAGGTAATACGGGTTCAATAGAATTGATAACTGTGATGAATACATAAATAGAAGAAAAATCTTTTTTTTATAGAATGAATATAGATTGTTTGATAATTAGGAACAAAATACAATCTACATTGTATGTTTTGGCAAATGTCTAACAGATTAAACAGAACAATAGTACAAATATAGTATAGTATATTAGTATAACATAATCGTTTAATGAATTAAGGCACAATTTTCACACGACGATATCTTTTTTGGTTTATCACCAAGATGAATATGGTTAGGGAAAAAATGATCATTATTAGGATAGAAAGTTTGTAGGTCAAAAAACAAACAAACAAAACGATAAACGATAAAAGATCAAATGACAATATAATCGATCAACAGAAAAACGCAAAAACGGACAAACAAACAAACAAACATGTGAACATGCACAAAATACAACAGGCAAGAGACAAATACATTTCTGATGGACGAAAAAAAGAAAAGAAAGATGTAATTTATTATGGGAATACAGCAGTAGAGAGAAGGGTAGAAAGGGGAGAAATTATGCAAGCGTATTATTTAAAGGACATTCTTCAGATAGCATTATTCTCTGGAATATATATATATATATGATGGAATGTTTACAAATTTCATTAAAACGAACCAGTGGTAAACACAACATATTTGACTAAATGTATAAACAATCAAATAAACAACTTATAGGATATACCAAATATTTGACAGATGTGTAAGCGACAAAGAATTTCAATCTGGTTCACGAAATTGGCTGACTTCTTGAAAAATCATTTTTTTCAATTGTCTAACAGGTAAATTATCCAGTTCTTCTTCAAAACTGAACGGTTTTTTAGCAACAGGCTAAAGAAAAGAGAGAGATTGGGGGGAGAAAATACATTATTATTATCAATAGAAAGCATACACTACTTTATTCTATTGGTTTCAAATAATAAAAGAAAGAATTAGAAGTAAGCAAGTATACTTTCCAACAAGAGAACAGCATAGGCTAGTAAAGTAAAACCATCAGACTATATATAGAATTTACAGTGATATTCTAACGTCTTCTCAACTCATTCGCTAGCGTTGATTGGTTGCAAAATGGACCAATCAGCTTGTTCCAACCTGATCTTGTTCAAGCGGGCTCCATCTTGCTAACAAAAATGTTAGACAGAAAACTAAGTCGGTTAGTGACATTTTCGATGTAAGACTTAAGAGCAAGACATTAATAGTTTTCGACTTAATTTTTATCAACTATGAGTGATATTCAATAGTTTCAACTATGGGAAAATAAATGTAAGTTGCACTGCCCAATAGAATGTGAATTAAAGTCGACCAAGTGAAATTCGAACTTTTGATTTGATGTTTTAAGATTGATTAGCTTAAACAGTGAGCCTCTATTCGAAAATAAGAGATCATGAAATGCAGTGAGCACACACACACGTACGAAACCCTGTTGTCCAAATAACGAAAGAGAGTAACGTACAAGACAAAAACATGGAGTGTAGTTTTTATTACAAACTGACTACCGTTAGAGAACCAATATAAGCCAAAAGCTACCGACAATTGTTTAGTCTCTGTTTAGGATGCTCTTCAGGGATGAAACTCAGGACAATGGAGTTTTGTGACGATTATAAAACATTTAGACCGATAAGTTGAAATTCGGTGACCCATACTTTCAACTTCGGTCAATTTGTGATATAGCAGGACCCTTATTCAATTTGTCGATAAGTTAGTGTTTCAAAAGATTGATTTCGAAGTCCCTGAACTACTATTTATATGGAGTGTTTACAAAAATATATTTTCCTTAAAATTAGTTTTTATCTTTACACATTTACTTTGTGGAGTGTTACAATTTAAACTGGTGCACTTTATACTTCAAGATTGTGTCAGTTTATGTATCTTTTAAAGATCTTACCCATAATCAATAATCAAGGTACATGTTATCGTAAATAGTTGACTTTGATCAACAATACTTTTTATATTCAGTAAAAATAAAGCCTATGCATGTTTCAAAATAATATATTGGTAATTTATGCATTCCCTTATTAAAGCTACCATTAACTTTCAACGACTAAGGTCTTTAGTATATATCTTACACATGACTAACCACCGCCTACCCTAAAATGTATTGCTGGCTGACAAAGGGATAGGTTGGATGATTAACTACTGGTCTGAAATATTATGGTACGTGGAGTCTTCTTGGTCAGGGTCTGTGAAAACTCGTCATCAAAGATTGGACTTGAGTGTCACAAACGAAGTTCAAGCCACAGTGGTGCAATTGCATTCAGTCTCTATCTCCCTCTAAAAACTCGATTAAAACTTAATCCCTAACTTTTCACTACTTGTGTCAATTTCTTTCTCTTGAACTATATTTCCCATTGCTTAAGTTATTATTTGTCTCGATAATGATTCTCTAATAATTTTTATATTCTGATAATTTGCTCTGTCGTGCTAATATGAGTGCTTTGATAACTTGGATTGATACATGCTCATGTAATGATGATAATGATTGGATTAACAACAAGTTCGAATATTATTGCAGAGAAAACGATAACAATCAATATGTTAGAAACAATACTAGTGTTAAACGTACAATCTAAAAAAAGTGAGTTGTCAGTAACAAACTGCCGAAATTAATTATCATCAAACATAAAAATCAAATATTATTCTCTAAAGGATTCTTTTGAATTGGTTAATCATTTAGGTGACATCAATATCAAAGGAAAACCTATGTGCTCATTTGACGTGAATTCCTTATTCACAAATGTACCTTTAAAAAAAGACTATTGACATTTTATGTGACTATATATTTTCAAACAACCTTAATTTACCTATCCCCTTAAAAATTCTTAAAGATTTATTACTTTTATGTACTGACAAAGTTCAGTTCAATTTTGAAGGCGAATACTTTCGCCAAATTGATAGGGTCGCTATGGGTAGTCCGTTAGGACCATTACTAGCAGATGTGTTTATAGCACATGTAGAAAATTTATCTGAAGACTTAATCGAAAACATGTCACTTTATAAGAGATATGTGGACGATGTCTGTTATGACGTGTGAATTCGTAATAATATGAACGTGCAATTGGAGAGGAATGAATTTATTGATCGGAGGTAAATGATACTTGAAATTGTACGAGCAGTCTTGATTGCGTATCGGCCCTGCTATCTGCCTAGCCCAGCCAGTCTTAGTAATCGGTGAAAGAAAGGAAGATATAAACTGCCTATTGAATAAATTTAATACTATCCAAAACCATATCAGTCTTTCATGTGAAGAGGAGAAGAACGACCAGCTTCCCTTCCTAGATGTACTTTTAAACAGACGAGAAGATTGCTCAATAAAACGATCCATTTTTCGAAAACCGACGTGGACGGGTCAATATCTTAGTTACTATAGTTATTGCCCTGTACAATACAAACGTGGTTTGGTAAAGTGCCTTTTTAACAGGCTTCGTCGTATTTGCACAAATGATGCTATTGATGACGATGTTAAGTTGTTAACCGAACATTAATCGGGAATGGCTATCCATCTAAATTTATCAATAGATGGAAAGTTCAGGGCACAGTGAGACCTACTGTAGCCTTAGTAGAGAAAAAGCCTGTCTACATCACCTTACCATTTAGAGGTGATTCAAATAGCCTTTTATTGAAACAAAGGCTTAAATCTATTATCAACAAAACGTATTGTACTGCGAAAGTCATAATCAAGGAAAGAACGAGGTCCATGCTTCATTCAAAACCTAGACGACATGAAAACGATTGTGTCACATCCCACTGTGTTTACCAATTTAAATGTGTGTGTGGTCACACATACATAGGGAGGAGCAATCGTGATCTGAAAATTAGGGTGGGTGAACATGTACCAAAATGTAAGACATCAAATAAGAATAATATATATTTGTAAAATCTCAGCGAATGAATTTGTAGTAAATCCAACGTTACATCAACTCAGCGCTCAAATACTGTGAAACTATTCGCTCTAATTTAGATGAAAGTTCTTATGCACCAAAATGGTTGCAAAAACAAATACAGTCTAATGACCCAATAATAGTAGACGATAAACATCCATCATCCTCTATTGCTAAACATATAATCGAAACAGGTCATAAGATTGATCTAAACTCGGCTTTTGTTGTGTTGTCTAAAAGTGTAAAAGGGCGTATACTAAGGTTTATTGAAGCCTTAGCCATACGAAAAATTCAAACCCCCTTTGTGTATTGAAAAACAGTTTGTTCTCTGATGGATAGTGGCTAGCAGTGGAATCCAGTACGCGCGTTTCGTCCTATTTGGGACTCGTCAGCTGGATGTACCTGCATCTCAGAGTTGATGTCCCAAATAGGACGAAACGCGCGTCCTGGATTCCACTGCTAGCCACTATCCATCTCAGCTAACCATGCTTGTGAATTAAGGTATATCGAGGCAATACGCACAGTATGCACATATGCCAATTAGAGACTGACCAGTTGCAGTCCTAACAAATCGATGGGAAGATTCAAACAAACAATACTAAGTTGAGTTTGTTCTCTCTTTAAACCTACCCTGGTAATATTATTCACTTATTATCCAGAGTGATTAGGTGTCAAATCGTTTTCACATTATTTTATCATTATTATCCTTGTCCATTCTTACCCCTATTTCCAGTCTAGTTGACTTTTCATTTTTATATATCAATGTTCTTAACAAGTATATGTGTGATCAGATTGTTCGAAATGTATTGCGCCAATATATCACATAGTTCTGATAATCTTCGTCTTCTCATTACATTATCGAAATTAAAGCAACCTGTCAGATATGACTAAACACGAAAGCTGAAAGGAAACCATACCTTTGTCGATTATCGATACATCTGATTATCACCGGAGTTTAAGGTAAAAAAATAAGTGCGAAACAAAACTTTGGAAGCGAAAACGTTTTACTTATAACACTAACGATCTCACCTCATCACTAGGATCATAGTAATGTTCAAAATAAGGATGAGCTAAGGCTTCTTCAACGGTGATCCGTGTGGTTGGATTGAATGTTAATAAACGATCAAGCAGGTCGATTGCTGTGAATAGAAAACAAATAAAAGTCAAAAGAATGAAAGTTTTACAAACAAGAGAAGCCAAATAGATGACAGTTAGTTGGTCAAACGCAAAGTAGAAACCGGCACATGTGTTCAAGTTGCCATACCCAATAGCTCAGAGAGACGAAATTGTCAGACCAAATCCCAGAATAGTAGACGTAGTAACAGTGTTACTGGTAATAGAACATATTTGACTTAGATGATATAATTCGAGGACATGTAAATTAGAGAAATAAAAAAACATTATACGGGATTGAGAAACTTAGGATTGAAGGGAAGAAAAAAGTGAATGCATCTGCGTCATCTGAAGGGACGTCACAAAAAATTCATTCACATAGAAAAGTTGCAATTATTGTAGTCAGTTAAGTTATATAAAGTTCTTCGGCTCAAAACCTTAAGACACTTAATATATTCAGTTAATGGTAGGAGTTGGAAGAAAATTTGGGTTTTGAAATGATTTGAACTGGAGATATTCACACAAAATATTAAAGAATTGTATACGAATTGAACTACAGTAGCATTATAATGGTACAATTTAGTAGCCATCGACTTATTCGTGTACTACACACCACAGATATTGTGTAAACACAAAATAAATCAAGGCTCCAAGCTGAGTACATGAAGTTATCTATGGTAAATAAATTACAGTAACAATTTTGATAAAAAGATAAATAATTTAGTGAAATTATTCCCTATACATTCTAGAAGATAGAAAAGGAAAAGGAATGCAAAATGGAGATAATAGGATGAATGCTACAAAGAAGTTTGATATATCTGATATTTACACACTTGACACTGAACTTTCTAATAGCCTTTTAGTCCTCCAGAAATCTCTTACATTGGAACCCTGAGCAATAGATAAAAGGTGAGAGAAGCATCAAATGAAGTTTTACTTTTAATATTAGTTAAGGCCCAGAAAACAAGAGGATTAATATGTATATATGTGACCTGGATATCCTAGAATATAATATATAATACATTGCTTTATCTAGAACAGCTAAGGAAGTTTTTATTGGATGCGGGATTAGACGAAATCTTTTCAATCTTTTTTCAACTTTTGAAAACATTTTCAAATAAATTTTAAGGGCTCTCTACAGAAATAAGAAATTTTGTAGTTAAGGTTCAATTTTCATAATTTTATTGAAAAGACAGATGGATAGGAATATTTACTAATATTCTGTAATATTAATACCTGTAAAGAGTTAAACATGATTATGACAATGAAGCAGTCAGTCAGTCACAATGTAGAACTTCGTTCGTACGTACATCAGTTCGAGTTGCCATACCATCAATCGATTTGCCATCCTTACCTATTGCCCGTTTCCTAGCTCCCTCTCCAAATGCTCTCACATGGCCATACGTAATATAGCCTCTGACAGGGAACTCCTACTCACTGTCTTCTCGTGGCATTACTGTTGTTTAAAAAATTGAGAGGAGGGAAAGCAAATGTCCAGCGCTTTAACCGGGTTGGTGGAAGTGCATCTCCTCACGATTCTCCACTGCCTTGTGGATCAGACTTTTAGATCAAAAGCTCCGGGTGTGGCCCCTAAGAAAACCACCTGCTTCAGTTTGGGCACCTGAGCAGTATCACAGCCCTCACACAAATCTCATTTGATTTATGGGGTGTATATGTATCTGGTACCCGTTTGTACCAATATTTATATGTATAAATAATAAATAAGATACCCATTTCCTAACAACTGCATTACTTACCTGGTGGTCTCAGGATATACGAGCAATGCCTCGAAGACACCTATAATCGAAAACTAGTAGCCTATGAATATCCTCTACTCTTATCGGTCATGTTTCACTGCCATAAAGTAGGACGGAACGAACTATTGCGTAGTCAACCTGTCCTTTGATTGATAGACGGATATCTCGCCTACGCCATAAATGACACAAGTTGGTGAAAGCTAGACGAGCATTCTGTATCCGTGCTGAGATTTCGTCACACACCAGACCACAAGGGTTGATGAGACTCCCAAGATATGTGAAGCGGTCAACACGCTCAACTACTTCACTCCCTACCATTAGTTCAGGTGTCGATGCAACCCGATCCTGAAGTAATATTTTGCACTTCGAGGGGGTGAATCGCATCCCGAACAATGAAGCAATTGTTTGGAAGTTAATTGCATTTACGTTTTAACAAATCTATTGTATATTTATATAAGAACTGTCGTCTAAATTAGAGCGAATAGTTTCACAGTATTTGAGCGCCGAGTTGATGTAAGACATTAAATAGGAATAATATATTTGTAAAATCTCAGCGAATGAATTTTAACTAAATCCAACGTTTCGCCTGGCAATCTGGTCCAAGCTTTTTCAAGGAATTATAATCAAACATCAAAATTATCGAATATAAATAGGTACATGGTTCTCGGAGAACCAGATTGCCAGGCGAAACGTTGGATTTAATTAAAATTCATTCGCTGAGATTTTACAAATATATTATTCCTATTTATTGTATATTTGGTCTTCATTTATATACTTTGACTTGAGTAGTCAGATATTAGCACTAGACCTCAAATAACTAATATGGTTTGAAGACGAATCTATACAAATTTAGCTCATAAATGAGTTGATGAAGTTAAGTTGTACACTGACGTGACTCAATAAATAAACAATATCACGGAATTCACAAGCATAATACATGAAAAATAAAGAGAATAAGATTCCTTGACTGTTGTGATATATAAGTACAGTTAGTCAGTAACATGTGATATATGCATATATAATACGTGACCTAAAATCTCATTAGTGTCCCGAATGTTTTTTCATTGTAATACGCCTATATAGTACAATAGTTAAAGTTAATAAAACCCTAAGCAATATGTAAGACACAGCATTAAATCAACCAATATAAAAAAACTTGACCTTTCAAAATACTTCAGACTGTCGCATAAAATTATAACAATTTACATGACAACAATAATGA
This sequence comes from Schistosoma rodhaini, assembly GCA_944470415.2. Lineage (NCBI taxonomy): Eukaryota > Metazoa > Platyhelminthes > Trematoda > Strigeidida > Schistosomatidae > Schistosoma > Schistosoma rodhaini. The sequence continues at coordinate 40,816,465 of OX104037.1, forward strand.
TAATAAAACATTTGTGGCCGAATTTGGTTAGCTAGAATGTTTATTAGGAGAAAATTTTCTACACGCTAATGGGGCGGATACTGAACAAAGTTGTACTTTTGGAACTGTTTGATGTCCTGTTGTCCCATAAAAGTTATCGGCCAAGCAAACGGAACCATGGAAAATAAGTGTTAAGATTTATGTCGGACTTAATTCAAGGTCAATTGTGCCAATTCAAGCGTACAAATGGACAAAGCTTAGGATGTTAGGTTATAGATGAGATAATGCATGTGGGGTAGAGAAACATCACAGAATTCTTATCAGTGAATCTTATTAAATGATATTGATTAACGTGAACCTCATTTATCATGTTAAGATGGATTTCGAAGACATAGGTGATTATATTATTACATGAATATGAAGAACATAACAAAGAACTCACTTTTAGCATCCGCCGAAGGATAAATATCTTTCCATGATTTACGAGGATTATTTTTAAACTTCTCCACGAAGCTCCGAGCCTGTATAAAGAGAAATTAAATTGTTTAGAAAGAAGAATGAACAATTTGGGAGGTAAAAACTATTTTATTAAGGGAGAGAAGCTACTATTAAGTATAGTTCATTTATTTATTTTATTCTTAAACTGGTGTATTGGGGAATGAAACATCGGTAAATCTATTCAACAGAATAGGATAATACTAAACTGAAGAACTTAGAGAAATATTAAGAATGTGTGAATGTGGTTGGTTACCACTGATTTACAACTGTGTCACTTAAGATCTCCAATAACAGAGTAGGATAATAACGCGAACTAAAAATCAAGAAATCATCATTCCCTGACTATTAACTCTTCAGGCAGTCGTTTATATTCAATGTAGAACCTGACACAAATGTATATAGGTTCTATCAATCACCTGTTTAGCAGTTTTTAACCTTATCGCCAACCAACCCTAAAACTTGTCAGCACAGGACTTATGGATAGATTGACTAAGTGTGTGTAACACACGTTCTGAAAATGTTTAATATATTAACATTTATATCTATCAAATATGTATGTTTCCTTATATACTACCTATATTTTATACATTACCACCACTAAATTAACTGCTTCTATGAATCCGGTGTTCATCTTGTTGTGCTAACGAGATATGGCAACTTGGATACATGCATATATGTGCCTGGTCCTACGTTGTAGCTGACTATCTATGTTTCTATACTGAGATAACAAAACAGACAATAATAAATAGATGGAAAACAAACAGGTATCGAATGATATATGTTTGTTCTAAAGTATGAAGTTATCATTTAATGACTGCAACGGAATAGTCACAAAAAAACTTGACCTATTCGGTTGAAAATATTACTACGAATTTGTTAACATCATAATGAGGAGTAGAGAAATTAGAATCTTCAGTAAGTGAAATCTAAATAATTAAACTATGAAACCAAAGAAATCCACCTACGATCCTGTTACTTGCATCAAACAAAAGATACATAAATTACATCTAACATGATTGAATGAAGTTAAATCATATTAATAGATGATAACTTGGCTTTAATTTACATGACTAACAAGTAAGCATATGATTAAAAAAGACTGACCTTATCATTTACTATCCAAACTTGATCTTCACGACTTGGTGATCCTAAAACTCCTAAGATAAGGGTTAATTGTTCAACATCTGGTAGAAGTATAAGATAAGGAATTTAACCATTTGAAGCGTAAGTTACTACATTCAAGTTTCAGTGTGAACATCACCACTGGGATATGACAGTTAGATCCAGCTGATGAATCTCAAATAAGATAAAATATGCATTCCAGATTCCACTACTAGCTATCATTTGACTTTAATAGAAATATAATTTAGTTAAGTAGTTTATAAAGACTAATTTAGCTTGACGTCAAACTTTATTGTGGACTGAAAACAGATGAAATGTTGCTCAATTGCATCAAGAACCAGTCCAGTATCGAAATGACATTAGATGGTTATTGCGTTGAATAACGAATTGATTGAAGTTTAAAAAATGTAGATTACTACATTCTGAACTACTGACCATGGTAAATAAATTACATACTCAAAAACGTTAGTCATGATCTCGATAACTCGTAAAGGGTAATCGGTACGCGACGATGATATACCTTAAACTAAGATGGAACACCTGTAGTCCGATACTCTCTAATTCCTCAGGGTTGTTCAGTTGACGCTAGTTCAGAACGAAGACTACCTTTAAGTTATAAATGTAAATGGTAAAACATTTCTTTCCTAATCGAGTGTAATTCTAAAAATTATATCTAATCACATGGCAACGGCCTGTTCATCGGCAAACACACATATATTATAATACTTATTTCATTTTAGTCCCATTATTCTTGTCACAACTGAAAAAGTATATATACATATCACAATGGCATGAGTAACACAATTAGCAGAAGTCATAAGATAATTAATTTCAGATACTAAACTATTCAAATTCCTCATATCTCTCTTCATATACTTATTTCTTGTTTGTTGGTAATTTTTAAGAGTATCACGAAATTTAATATGTAAAACAAATGGATTACTTACTGCAAACCTAAATTCTAAATCAGTAAGTCAGCTAATCATGTAGTGTATAGATTATCGCCCCCGAATGCCCTGGTACGGCCGACAGTCGGGAGAGTCCGCTCTCCCTCTCAAAATGCTCTCATATGGCCACAAGTATATAGCCTCTGCAAGGGAAGTCCTACTCACTGTCTTCTCGTGGCATCGGTGTTGTTCACCAAAGTGAGAGGACGAATAGAGAATGTCCGGTGCTTTAACCGGGCCGGTGGACGCGGAAAGTCCACCTAGGGGAGTTGGAAAACCCTGATTACAAACCAATGATGCACATGGGCTCCATTATCCTGAAGGAAAAAATGGCGTATGAATCAACTGTTGGTCACCGGCTACCATGGGACTGAATCTCCTCACGAAGCGGGTTAGACCTTTAGGTCAAAGGCTCCGGGTGTGACCACCCTAAGAAAACCACCTGCTTCAATTTGGGCACCTGGTCAATATCACAACCCTAACGCAAATCGAATGAGATTTGTATGGCGCATATATATCTGGTGCCTCTTTGTATCAATATTTATGTGTTTAAATAAAATATATAATAAAAGTATGGATAATCAATTTTTCAGATATCATTATCTACTACTTGTGTTGAATGAATTTTTATCTAAATATTATACAAATTCTACTGAAATAATGGATAACTTACAAAGAAATTAATAATCATTGTCTAGACACTCACGAGACTGAATTAGACATTTTAAAACCTCTGTCTAAAACTTCAGCTCAAAATCTGAACCGTAGCATAGAAAGCTAAGTCAATAGACTATTAAAACATAGTACTAGTCACGAGTTTTGTTTTCCAAGACAATAATACTATCGCATCATTTGTAATTAAAAATATTTTAGATTCATAAAATGTACAATGGTATATGTGCTTCAATTAAGATAACTGAAATAATATTCATTATCATTATTATTGAGCAATAACAAATAGAGCCTTTCAACTAAGAAAAAACACATCATGAGTTCAAATATACTATCAAAGTCTGCCAAGAACGTCACTTCCTTAATTGAATGCAAATTTATCATCTGACAAGACAAATGAAAACACTAGTTATACTCATAGACATGATCTGAACAAAGTGTAGAAAAATTGTAAAAAAAAAAGGATACAATGTTTTCCCGGGAACAATGGTCGACGATTTAGCATTTCACCAAAAATGCAACCTACAGACCAAATATCAATAGCCTTTGTATAGCTTTTTGAGCTGAGCATAATTTCTGGGGCTCTATACCATCGTGTAGCAACGTATTCGGTAAGCATGCCCATATGATCGTGCTCAGGATCGTTAACTCGAGCCAATCCAAAGTCACAGATCTAAGTGATGGGGGAAAAAATTTAAAAAAGATTTATTTATCGCGAGTTCAGACTTGTTTTCGCAAATCAATGTTATTCTAAGTATTAAAAAAAACAAGAGAGAACTTTCCAAGACATTTTCCACGTTAAAATCCAGTAATCTGGCTGTCAAGTTTTAGGAAGTGTTAGATTATTGAGAAATGAAAGTATATATATTTTAATGACATTTTAATAACATATACGTTAGGAGCGCTTTTTTCACAAAAACATTAGGGAGAAAGTGGATATACATGGGCTAGCACCAAATTAGTGAATAAAATTATTTCATTGAGTGAACGAATTTTAAACGCAAACTGTAAATAGGCATCTGGGTCCTCTGGAAAAATGCGACATAGTTTCATTGAGATCATGAACTGACTAGTGTAAGACCACCGTCGAGAACCTGCAATCACTGGAAGAACGTATGGGACTATTCAGCAGTGTGCATCCACGACTCCATCGCAGGGAATCGAACCCAGAATCTTTGATCTCGCGCACGAATGATTAGCCTCTAGACCACTGAGTCGGTACCCAACTGTGTTAATCCTTAACTTCAATCCATGACCAGTGGAGTTCAACCGTGTTGTGTGAGGCAACTACTTACTGAAGACAATGGAAAACGGTCGCGAAATATGAAGTATCGGTTGATGTTAGACATCAATACAGTTGGATGACGGCTCAGTAGTCTAGAGGCTAAGCATTCGTGCGCGGGACCGAAGATCCTGGATTCGATCCCCTGTGATGGGGTCATGGATGCACACTGTTGAGTCCCGGGTTTCAAAAATCTAAGACAGAACTGCCTTTTCGATTATCACATATTAAGGTCATAGAAAGCTACAGGTATCAGGTTAGATCAAGTCATTGTAGTATTTTTGTGGAAGAGTAGACCCCGCATATCATATTATTGTCCACACTCATACAACTCAGATACACAAACATTCACTTATCTCCAACACTTCACAACAAGGAGTGAAGACGCTAGATTTTTGTAGTTTTAGAGAAGTATCGAACACGTAAATGATATAAATTACATGGGATATTTAAGGGGATTAAATATGGTAATAAATATATCAGTCATTTTGAATTATTTTAAAAACAAACAAGAAACATTAAAATGTGCCGATTCCATTTTAATAGGTACTGTTTAATTTTCTTCCTAGATGAGTTTAAAAGTGCATTTTACAGCACAGCACCTTATTTTACTCTCCTATTCTATAGAAGCTTATTTACTTCACATAAATGAATACAACCCTCCCGAAAATTCTAGGTAATAATACTAAATACAGTGATGCATTGACAAGTTAATCCACTCAATCTTGAGCTATTTTTATAAACGCTAATGATACTATCCAATTGCCCAAATCGAACACGTGAAATGAGCTTTAAGTACAACACCACTACCACTACTCATAAGTGGCAATCTAGCTGCGTTTATGATAAATCATCACCAAGCTCTTCAAAAAGTAACAATATATTGCAACACTCTCTGAATTGCTACCCCAAATAGTTAATTATGATGCTAAAGCTGTGGATTATTGGTTACGTTACAAAACTCGCAACCATTAGTGAATTTGAGGCTTATTTTATTCATTAAGCCATATGCGATGAGATTTTACGAATAACTCTCAAACTAGGTATGTGACATAGCTTGTTCAGACATTCAGTCAGCCGCAAACGACGGTGGTATTTGTAAACGTATGTGACGACCTAAGTGACTATATTATATCAACACAATGGGAGAAATTAATGCGATGAGAAGCAAGTAGGCAGAAGTATTATTACTCACCAATTTAATCGAGAAATAAAATGGATAGAACAACATAAAATCTCAAGGTTTAAAGTAAAATAAAAATTGAATATATTGGCACCACCGCAACCGATCGCGTTACATCACTTAGGGTCATCCGTTATTGGTTACGATTATCATGAAGACTCCAGCCAGGAAATTTGCCTCTCACAACAAGTCTTAGACCAACAGTCAATGACTTCATGGACTAATGTCTTGTTTTGACTTGGGTGCATCTTTTTTCTTTGAACCTACTTTCAAGCCAAGACGGATGGTGAGTGGGTAGGCATAACATATTTTTCAGCAACTTTAGTAAACGGAGATTTGTTGTTTCATCAACTGACTTACGACCACTATTTATTAATTCAACTCTATTCTCGTTATTATTCACTAGTTGGTTTCAACGTATGGGACCAGCGAATTGAATGTGCCTACCGTTAAATAGTAAAACATAAACCTGTGGGTGCTTATTGGGTTACAGGATGACTGCTATTCATGCACAAATTGCTCACCTTTAGATCACAGCTTGCATTTAACAATAAATTAGATGGCTTTAAATCACGGTGTAGAACATTTGCAGAATGAATGTATTTGAGACCTAAACAAAATACAGAAGATAATAAAATTAGCTCGGATAGCGATTTTTTACCTCGGAGCACTTGATACAAAAAATAGCAAGTATGTTCTCCTGACAACTCTTGTGTTTTTAGTAATTTGTACAAGTCAGTGTCCATTAGTGTTTGGATGATATAACTGAAATTTAGAGAAAAATGGTTAGATAAAGCAAACAAACTTACACATCCTTCATATCCTCTAATGTGTTTCCGACCAGTATAATATTTTTGATATCAATTATCTGGATAAGACAAAAAAGAGATTGAGCTTTGATTAATATGATTTTGAAGAAAATCTAACTATGAATCATGTCCACAAAGAGCAGAATCAGATGCTCACGTAAATAAGTAAATTGCAACAGTTGACATGGATGGAAATCTTAGAGGCATTGTTCAAGTTTAATGTATCCTAATCTGACAACCTTTACATACAGTTTACTGCAACGACTAACCTTCTACGAGTAATAAACAGATAACTGTGACTTCTGTAACTGATGAAAGCGACACTTTTTATACCACTTGTAAACCCCTTAAAATGAGTAATTAGTAGGGCAGACAAACAGACAGTGATGATCAACGTAAAGTTCGGTATGCATGTAGGTCGGCTCAAGTAACCAAGCTACGACAGGATGATGAGATAAGTTCTAGAAAATGAATATCGGGTGATGAATCGAAATAATGTAGCAGAAATAATGACAGTATATAGGCCGAACACTGAAAATACGATTCAAAAGGCATGTATGAAAGAATACTGGCGCATATATATCCGGTGCACCCTTGTACCAATATTTATGTGTTTAAATAAACAAATAATAAACACTAGAACTCAAGAACAACATTAGCAATGAATATATCTACACTGTTGTGACTGATTTTGAGTCATATTATCTGACACCAACAACTGGTCCCAAAAAGGTTTTAGTAAAATTTTGTAAGTTCAAGTTGAGATAGTTTATGTCAGACTGTGAGATCGATAAGAGGAAATATAAGGCAACGGAAATCACGGTTATAATAACTGAATAAAACTAGAGGCGAAAATCACGCATTCCACCATAATTCTTTGATTGTAAATACTAAACTGTAAAATAGGTAGCAATTCCGAGTGATTCTAATTTCTACCATTTTACATTTTTTATTTATTTATTTAAATACAAACACTGGTATCAGGAGGCACCAAATACATATGCGCCTCACAAATCTCATTTGATTTGTGTGAGGGCTGGAGTACTTCCCGTGTGCCACAAGCGGAGCAAGTAGTTTTCTTAGGGGGGGGCAATTTTCGAGCCTTTGACCTAGACGTTTAGTCCACAAGGCAGTGGAGCATCGTGAGGAGACGCAGTCCCATGGTAGCCGGTGACCAACAATTGATTCATACGCCATTTGTTCCCTCAGGATATTTCAGCCCATGTGCATCATTGGTTTGGAATCAGGGTTTTCCAACTTCCCTAAGTGGACCCTCCATATACACCAACCCGATTGAAGCGCCGGATATTCGCTTTTCGTCCTCTTAATTTCGTAAACAACAACCCCGCCGGGAGGCGATGAATAGGACTTCCCTGACAGTGGCTGTATATGCGTGGCCATGTGAGAATATTTCGAGGATTAGTTGACTCTCCCCACCCTCCGCCGTACCAGATCATTAGAGGGTATTTCTTAATTAGAACCTAATCTAGTTTGAACATCAGGAAGTCACTAATTTCACATAAGGTATGTCATTTACATTTTAGGTTTCTACCTTCGTTATCATTTTTCTATACCACTTTTTATCGTTCACCTCTTGACAACATACAGAGAACACTAAACGATCACAAGCTATACAATATCGTCTAATATTTGTATTTAAGGTGACCTTTCCAGCATTGTGGGTGAAAAATGGGCGAACACCCAGCTTTATCAAGACACTTAGGAACACCTAGGATCACAACAAAGGAATTCTATTGCCATAATAAATACCTGTGAAATTAGGGGCGCAGTAAAGAACTCTTAACTGCTGTTTAAAGACTTCAGACTTCCGACAAATATGAGGATAACTTAAGGGTATTATCTAGATACATTTGGGCAAGCAAGAATAGTTTCGCCAGAATAAGAGAACGAGAACTTCGGATAGTCGCTGTAAATCCTGATGAGTATTATGCTTTCAATACACAAGCTCTCAAAACATATAAACTTAGTTTCATTTGAAGACAAACTTGGATGAAAATAACTGTGAACGCGATAGCAAACAGACTATGAGAGACGGCCAAACTGCAAAATCTCAATATCTTAATGCAATGTGAAGTTTATCCATACATTTAATAACGCAAACTAAAGATCGGATTAATACATATTACCAAGAGCTTTTAACAAAAACGAAGGCAAACCATAGCTGAACATACATTTTCATGGGAAAATCCAAGGAGAATCTTCAACTCCCGATATGTTCGCTGGCAGAATGTTTGATGTTCAAACGGTGAGGTCTTCTTAATGGCAACTTTTTCACCCCTCACGGTGTCGAAAGCATCACTGATACGTACGTGAATAATAACTGACAAGACTTACACAACCATTCCATACGCTCCTTCTCCGATATAATTTAGGTCAGTATAACGAGGGGATACTTCAAAAACCTGATTCTTTATTACAACACGCACCATCTCAGAATCTAGTGTATCTACCGCTCTGTGTTTCGACCTACAACATAGCATAGAAGAACAAATAGGTCAACGAAGTGACGAATAAAAACACACTACCACTATATACATTGAACTTCATTAGCCAGGGTTAGTGAACTTTTGTTTCGACAGTAAACTATTATTGGTTATAAGTGAGTGTAGTCCTATTCAAACTTGAGAGATATCAAGTTGCCGAACATTTTAAAGACGGGGATGGTTTTTATATCATTGTGAAGTAGCTTCTTTTTCTCTTTTAACCTGAAATGAGAAGTTTCGTCCTGGGTTCAACTACATGGCAAGTTTTTATATTATTGTGAAGTAGCTTCTTTTTCTCCTTTAACCTGAAATGAGAAGTTTCGCCTTGGGTTTAACTACATGGCAAGTAATGTGAATAACTTTTTCCGCCTGTTTCTTGACAACTTTTGGCCTTTTAAAGTGGGATTTAGCCAGATTCAGATTTGTTTACTAAGGACAGAAGGCCTACGGCCCATGTTATTTTTTCTATTATTCCTCTGTGAGTGTCCAGTCAGTTAAAGGTAGGACACCAGTGTTTCGATAAACAGGTTTCAAGAATTGATGACTCAGTGTGAAAACCTGTATGCCACGGGTATTTGTTCTTTCTTGGCTTTTCTACTCGCCTGCTACGTTAGCTGAAGTGTCCTGATCTAGTAGGTAGAAAGAGAGGATATATTAAGTACAAAATAATTTCCTAGTATTCAATACATCAAAGTCAGATTTGTGACAGGACAATGTAAGCTTTTCAAGTTGTTTTTCCCAACGTATTTTGAAATTCCAGTGGTCTACAAACACAGTACAAGCATTCCGATGGCTTCCACAGATTTTTGGGCTCAAGATTCATATATGTTGTAATAGCTGGTTATTATTGTAGGGCCAGTGCGATGCAATTGTTCCCTGAGTAAATCATCCGCCAGTCGAGTCACCAAATATCAAATAGTTTTTTGACCGTCATTAACACCGCAGACAACCATAGAGCTTAAATTAGCTTCACGCCATGGCATGGGTCGTATAGCCGTGATCGCGCTCTGTTTTTTGTGTCTACTCCTACTAATATATTAGTTACTTCATTTGTGTTGTACAGTTATCAAGATAACCATAGTACATGGATACGACGAAAGGGCGATGGACGTTATCTAATAACCGCATATTGCGACCTCAATGTAAGCTAGGAAATAACAAGATTGCCATCAAGTTATCGATTTAACGTACACTGTGTTTATAAACGTTTGAAAGTGAAATTATTGGCCATTGTTGTTGACGAGGCAAGTTGTCGCCTTTGTGGCCTGTGTATTTTCTCTCAAAATTGATAGATGGGATTACGTACATTTGTAGAATTATGGTCTACTTTGACATTAATACTATTACAATAATAGATCGAACCCCAAAAATGTAGATTTGTCATGATGTGGCTACCTAGTCCATAAATTCTTACGCAAAAGTCACATCATTCTCAACACTGATTCACCTTATCACGACGATCAGCAGTGTGACGTCTACCGCTTTTCAAAAAACTTATTTAGGCTGGTAAGAGAGTAATATATTTGGTACAAAAACCAAGAGGTTATAGTGGCCTCGTCTGTTTGGCAGATTCATGCCATTTCAATTCTTTCTTGCCGCGTTCACTATAACCGACCTTCTTCAAATGTCATATGTCAATCTACCCAGTAATTGTATGTTCAGCTTTGGGAATCATGTGGTTAGTACCCGATACCACTATGCATCCCTTACCAATATAATTTTAGGTTCCGTGGTCCAGTATATACAGCAATTGTTTTCGCACTGTTGTAATTCATGGTACTATTGTCAGATTGCTGTCTCAGTAAGTGATAAAAACCAGGCCACCTGGTCGGTAAGATCTTATGTTAAAATCACACTGGTGTCCCATTATACTTGACAGTCAGCATTGTGTGTTTTGTTAACCATTGACAAACATATCCAGGCTTCGAATAGAACAATATATTTAATATAGAACGGAAGAGATCAAATGGAGTGGCCGCGCTCACATGATCGAGAAATACCATCTTCAATATGTGTTCCTACATTCAGCATTTCTAGCCTTTTCCAAGTGTTCAGCGGATAACACGGATCATTTCTGATATTTTATGTTCAGCCTCAAAGATCATGTACTTAGGAACTAGTTTCAGTGCAAATAAACTGAAAATTTACATTTACGATTATATTTATGATTTATAATGACAACTATCTTTATTGTTTCCACTATCTTTTCCTGGGCTCCAAAGAGAAGATTTCGCTGTGTTATGGGAAGTGCTAAAGGCAATATTGCGAATCTATTGGTTGTGGATAGACATTTAAGATCTTGCAAAGTAACAAGTGTTGTTTCGTCACATATTTACCATCCGCTATCTTCATATCTTTCTCCAAACAAATGAGATTATAATAGGGTCTATCTCCAGGAGTAAAGGTGAGAAATCCTTAACATATCCAGTATATTATCAGAAAGTGTAAAAGACCTGGAAACTATTTTCCCATAAACAGAAGGACAAAGATTTTAGTAGCAAAATGGAGGTATTGACCTAACCCACAGTTTATGGTAGGTTCAAGTATCCTAGCTTTAACCTGAAGAAAAGTACCAACATATCGTTGCTTGGAAAACACTAGATCTCCCGTCATATAGATATACTGGCGATCGATCGAAGACGAATGGCATAAGTTCAAGGCTACATTCGAATCTGTAACACAATCGCTTATCCCATGGTCAACACGTAAGCTATCACATTGCCCTTTATGGATAATTAAGGAAACCCGGAAGTTGTTGAAGTGTAGGTATTATAATTGTATTTTTTGCTATATAAACGACCCAGCTATTCCTATTGCTTAGTATTCTTATACGACGACACTCGACAAGACCCAAAATCAGAACACGTTGAACAGGAATGAAATTGTATTCAAAATAACAATGATAAGTGAACAGCAATCAATAGATTAAATAATGTTCATGTATTTCTAGTATATGCATAAGAAGCTTATAGATTTTTCTGCAATAATATGACCGGGCTGATCGGTTTAAAATTAACCAATCAGCGCGCAGCAACACTATCATGCATAAAACATGCTTAATTCAATCTATATCCCACTAACGCCTCCCCCTTGAGGAGATTCGTAGAATCTGGTGTTAGGGTCCAACTGGTTTGTGCTTCCACTTAGTCCACCTTCTAGGTAATAAGGACGTTGTATCATCCTTCGTTTGCACCTTGACTGTCCTGTCTGTTTCAGGTGTTTTAAACTCAAAGATGTCTAGCAGAACATCAAGAGGTAATCTATGCTGCGTTTCGTTGTTGGATATCGATCGTTTTTGTGCCCCATGATGATTATTGTACTGTTTCTCCATTATCACGTTTCTTTGCGTCTTAAGAACTGGAGTCGGACGAATGCTGTCAAAATGTGTACGTATTTTTCTGCCGAGTAACGCTTCCGCTGGGGAGACTCCATTTGTTGTCTGAGGGTTCGGTGTCGAACGGTGTATAAACAAGAACCTCTCTAGGATCTCTTCGATGTCCCCCTCCCATCTTGATTTTTTTTTAGAGAATTTTTGAACGTACTAACAAAACGTTCTACCTGGCCATTCGATTGCGGATGGAATGGAGGTGTTCGGATGTGCCTGATTCCGCTCTGCTGACAAAATGCTGAAAAGTCTTTTCTGACTTCACCTGACGACACTGGAGTGTTTCGAATTGCCGCTGCTGCTACACTCCGTATTTCTGGAACTTTTTTACCTGTCTTTTTTGCATATGAAGTGGTGTCTAATGATGGACACGACACTTTACACACGCTGTTGATGGGTATATCCATTAATCCAAGCTTTTTTAACATATCTAAACCAAGTAGATGAAGGTTTGGTTGTTCTGTTAGTTAGCATACTCCTTTACAGCTATTTCCATTGAAGGAAAATTCACATTGTAATTCACCAACTAGCTTCAGTACACCTTCAGATACGTTTTTAGCCGTTTTCTTGGATGGCTTCATTGGCGGTTTCCCCAGCAAGTTGTACGTTTTTCTGGATATTAGAGTAATATCGGATGCTGTGTCAATTTGAAAACGAACCGCTATACCATTAATCTGGATCGTAACATACTTTCTACGAATGTCATAGTCTGTTTGAAAGGCTGCTACCAGAGAAAGTGATTTAGATTCGGCTGAATTTATGTGTCGAGGACGATTGTGCTTCTGCTTAGGCTGGGACGTACGATTTGGAGGACAATGACCTTCTTTATGCCCACGTTTGTTACACATCTGACATTTATGTTTTTTGAATGTGCAGAATCGTACATAATGCCAATCGCCGCATAACCAACATGCAGTCGTTGGTTTTCTACCACTTGTTTTCGGTTTCTGAACTTTTAACCTAGTAATAGCATTGACACTACTGCAGGTTAAATTAGGATTTACCTGTTCAATCAACTGATTATCGTGTTTGATGTTCTGTAGCCGCTTACACTCATCTGTTAACGTTCTGAGTGTGATGTTAGGATCTTGATCCAAACGAGTTAGAAGTCTGGTTCTAATCTCAGCATCTTGTGGTGACTGCAGAGCTTTGATGAATATAGGGCATTTAAATTGATCTTTTGTCAACGAGCGTAACATGAACTTTTCACATTCTCTGTTGACGGTGTCTGCTAGAACACCATATTCATCGGTTTCTCGTTTCACCAAATTTAAAACACTGGTAGCGAATACTAAACAATGAGGAAGATTCACCGAATATTTCTGACAGCTGAGATACCGTCTCCTCGAAACTGAGCTCTCGAGGTAACTTTGGTAATATATGATCAGCATAGCGTGCATGTTCATGACTTCCCAACTTGCGCATCATCAGTCGAGTCTTCCATGGGTCGTCCTGATTACATAACTCTATTCTAAATGTGTCTTCCCAACGCTTGAACCACGTGAGAAATGTATTGCTACATTCGGGGTCATAATAAAATTCTGGGATGCTGCTGGCAACTGCATCACAAGAAGAAGTACTTGTAGCAGCATGTGAACCCAAGTAGTGTATGTTAAGCTGTTGCGTCAGAGTTTCTAACAGGCGCAATTGTGCGTCAAGTTGTGCTTGCTGTTGCTGTAGTATTCGGCTGAGCTGGTCATCTGATATAGACATTTTGAATGAATTTTCCTTTTTCCCTGTCGCCACTATTATAAATTGTGGTTTTTAATATATAAACGACCCAGCTATTCCTATTGCTTAGTATTCTTATACGACGACACTCGACAAGACCCAAAATCAGAACACGTTGAACAGGAATGAAATTGTATTCAAAATAACAATGATAAGTGAACAGCAATCAATAGATTAAATAATGTTCATGTATTTCTAGTATATGCATAAGAAGCTTATAGATTTTTCTGCAATAATATGACCGGGCTGATCGGTTTAAAATTAACCAATCAGCGCGCAGCAACACTATCATGCATAAAACATGCTTAATCCAATCTATATCCCACTAACAGTAGGAAACACCTCTTGTCAACAGGACAGGCATCATTTAAGTGCGAATATAAAAAAATCTGGAATGTATGTAAAAACACCATGGCTGAATCCCGTACCACTTACGAACGACAGTTTGCATATGATAGCCGTACTTGTTCGAAGCGATCGTTTTTGTATTTTAAACGGCAATCAAAATGTAGTGATGGTATCCCCGCGCTATTGTTAAACGAAAATCTGATCTAGCAAAAGCTGAGACTTTTTCAAACTATTTTAATGAAGTCTACTCTACGTGTATTGTTACAACTACTTTTCCCAATTACACCGCGATACCAGCCATAGGATCCATACACGTGATTTAGGAAACTCTTCTTTCATTAATAACTGGCCTCAAACCTTGTAAGATACCGGGCCCGATGGGTTGCATCCATGTTTGCGGTCATCACTTGTGGACATTATTTCAAGACCACTAGCGACGCTCTTCAACATGTCTCTTTCAATCGCCCAACTCCCTAGAAACTGGAAAGACGCTTTAGCCAGTCCTATATTTAGGGATGGTCAGAGACGGGTCGTATCTAACTATCGGTCTGTCAGTATGACCAGCATAGTCGTTAAGTAACTTGAAAAGATTATTCGGGTTAAGTTACTAAGTCACATAGATTCGTATAACCTGTTAACTCCCAAGCAACATGGGTTTCGTAAGAAGCCTTCATGATTAACTAACTTACTTATTGCGTGAAGGAATTTGACAGAAGCCCTAGATAACGGCCTCTCTGATGATGTGATATTCATAGATTTTAGCAAAGCGTTTGATAAGTTCTCACAACTAGGTCTTATGCAGCAGCTCTCGAGCTTTGGAATAACAGGTGCTATACAGGAATGGATAGGAAACTTCTTATGTGACCGCAGATAGAGAGTGAGGGTCAATGGAACGCTATCTGAATGGAAGCTGATCAAAAGTGGTGTACCTCATGGTACCATCTTAGTCCCTCTACGTCCATTAATTACCTCTATTGCTTAAGTCGTCGACATTATTGCTTGCGGATGATGTCAAAATCTGGAAAGCAACAAGCAGTGAGGTTGATCGTTGCTATCTCCAAGCTGATTTAGACGAATTAGTTAGATGGGCTTACGATTTGAGCTTGGAAGTTAATTCCAGGAAGGGCGTACTCATGCACATCGACCACGGTAATAGTTACCACTATACCAATGATGATACATCTGTTCTACACGTTCAAGAACATAAAGACTTGGGAGTAATAACAATTCACTACTTGAAAACTACTACGCACTGCAACGCAGCTGCTTCCAAAGGTTATCGTGAGTTATGGTCACTTCGTCGAGCACTGAAATGCCTGGACGAGGAGATGCTACGAATCTTACATACCACCTACGTAAGAGCACATTTAGAGTACTGTATCCAAGCAGCTATCCCATGTCCGATAAAGGATACTAACTCAATTCGACGTGTCCAGCTCGCGGAGACGAAATTGGTGAAAGGTCTTTCTAAACTTCTTTACGATGAGCGCTTGGAACGTCTAAACCTTTTCCCCTTGTCTAATTGTAGGACGCAAAGTGACCTTTACTGGCATTTCGTATCTCTAATTATGATTCAAGTGCAAATATGTCCATTCTTTTTACTCACTTCAGCAGTGATAATTATCAGGGTCATAGCAAGAAGGTTCATAAACCGCGATCTAATAAACTAAAGGTGGGTCCTGTTTTTTTCACCGAGTGGTCGATGAATGGAATGCCTTACCCGAACATGTGGTATCAGCCCCATCAGAGAACATTTTCAAGAAGCTGGACCTTCGCTAGGAGGAAATCTGTCAGGATTACCACAGGTTCACCAACCTACTATCTTTATTACAGAAGAATATTTCAGGTTGCAGAAGCACCGAAATAATAAGTTACACTTTTCACTTCTACGGGAACTCTTCCTGAAACTTTTTATACAGAGGTAAATGTGATAGCAGTTTGTTCTTACCAAAGTCTGAACAAGCTATTTGATAAGATACCAATCGGATGAGCGAGGACCACAAACTAGTAAAATAATGATTTGAGTAATCATTAATTGCATTTATCTTTGCTACTAGAATAACAAGCGCGAAATTTTAGATTTATCATGATGTCATCACCTTATAAATAATAATCAAATCTTTTTCTGTACTAACCCGTCCTTCCGTGACAGTCGGCGATACGATGTTTAATACTCATGATGAGCATGTCTGGTCTGAGGAACGGTTAATATATTTTATTTGAAAAGAGATGAGTTACGTGAAGTGACTACACCTAAATGGTTCTTGATATTTTGTTCCTCACATTTCACCAAGAAAAAACGGAATTCTGAGCCGAGATCCATGATTTTTGGACATTTTCAAACTAACTTCGAAATTTTCACCAATGCACTTGATTGTTCAAGTAGCCTGAAAGAAAATTTAAATACTTGTATAAAAAACTAAAAACTGTCGTATAAAACTCTATTTTGAAAAAGAATAACCGAATGTTAGCTTTTATAAAGACAGCCGTTTGATTTGATGTGTGTTTTATGCAACTACATATTATGTACTTGTTCAGCACCTTTTTTCAATGTTGCGGTACTTATTGTGTGCTGTATGTAATGCGTTAGTGTTACTTACACCGTTATCGTGCATTATTCCGGAGAATATGATGTCAGAATCTATAAAGGTTTAAAGAATTAGTTCTGGGTTATCGCTGTTACCGCATGCAAGCTGAAGTTTTCCTTCCCGTAATTCAACATTGACCCTGGGATGTCAAGCCATCATTCACTTAGCCCTCGGAAAAGCTGTTGTAAACAAAGCCATCCTAATATTGTAAGTGCTTACGTTAATATATCAATGGCTAGTGATGACGGCATATTGACTCTCAGTCACGTAAATTCAGGTTACCGCTTCAATGTTTATTCTTGGAGCTGTACATTTGACACTGTTTAAAAAACTGTCTAAAAGTGTTTACCGAAACTAAAAGTTGATTTTTATGGGCTGTTTTGACTTCCGAATATATCTTTAAATGGTTTTTCAACGATCACTCCTCATCTGAGGGTTACCTGTCTTATTTCCCCTTTATTCACTCCATAATCAGTTCCATAATGATCGAGATTTTGACACTGATGAAATGCATATTCAATTTACTTCATATATATTTTGTTGACTATCAAAGTTGATATAAGTGCATTTGAGATGCACTACTATTCAAATGAACAGTCAGTGATAGATGAAGTATATATATTAGGTGTTCCAGTTAAATAATACACCAACTGAGTGAACAATAGGGTGACCTTTTTTCAAGTCATGTAGAAAATGTAGGCAGTAGATAGATATACTACATAATTTTCATGTATGGTCTCTCGTTCATTATTAGTGGTAAGATCATAATCAGCATAATGGCTGCTTATTTGTAATCCTGAGTTTCAAGAAAATTCCTTTCGTTAAGATCTCATCCTTATAACCATATACTACACCCTAACATCGAAATTGATTTTATCACGTTAATATAGAATGTTGGTTAACATCATCAGCATAATAATAATGAAAATCAATGGTTTTAAATGTCTTCCGCCCAGGAAATGAAGAACTGACTAAAGTAGCGCTTGTTCTGTAATCGATACACTTATTTCATAGTTGATAACAGGTTGACGTTCCTACGGCACCAAAAAACCTCAATATCCGTCATTTTATTCATTCTTTTAAAAAGTGAATTGTGATGTCTCACGTTAGTAATCTTTTATTTATCAATCCTCACAAGAGCTCCCACTATCTGCGATTCTGTCTTCAAAATGAGTACGCGTTCAAACTTTTACCAGTTTTAAAAATATAATTTTCGCTTTTCTAGCTTCAAATACATATAATTTCGATGAACAATCATTATCTAAAAGTAGTGCGCCGATAGGTTTAAAGGACAATAAAACGTTATCTACATCTACAAAACCCGAAATTTATCAATAGATATCAGGTATTGGTCCACATTACGCTTTTTATTCAGGGCGATTTCCACTTAATCGTTGACAGCAAGGTTATGTCGTGTCTCACGTTTTGTGGCCCCTATTTTTGAACTGGTTCGCGTCCTGTTATTACTTCTGTACAATGAGTACTGTATAACTTTACACGACTTTTACATGAATAGTGACCGTGTTATAATCATCCCTCTTTGTCAGTCAGTTCATTTTCACTCGGTCTGTTTACTTGCACAGTGCCTCTTTTTTTGCTAGATATCATGATATATTAATGTCTTGTTAACTTAACATACTCTTGTGTTGCACTTCGACTTTACAGAGAAGGCATGAACATTCATGTAATTCAGAGATTATCGGTGTATCCACTAGCAGCGAAATCGATAGTAGTCATAATTCAGAACCTGAAATTATTGAAGATAAACCTCCTAGTCCTTTGTCACTTCAACAAGATGGTGTTTTTTCCTTAGTTCAAAGCCCACCTTTTGAAAATGATCAGTTGGATTCTGTTTCTCCCGAAAATCAGCTTTCGAATCTACTTATTGATTCAAAGAACCAAACATTAATTAATCTATCAGAAATTAATTCCACTGATACTGACCAAAGACACGAACATGTTCCTATCACAAATGTACGGAATCCTAATCTGCAAAATATGACTTCATCAGAAAGAGCAAATTCAGTCTCTGGTGATATATCAATTCCAAACTGTCCAGATGTAGTGAAAAGTTTTCGAAAACCCAAATACAGTCCACGTGATAACGTTTCACAACAGCCCACTACGGATTCCGTCGCTGATTCAACTATCGGAAGCTCCGACCCTGTCTTTTCTTCGACAGCCAGAGAAACTAATTTATCATTGATAGCATCCAGGAAAAGTGTCAAAGGTAGTCATAGATAAATAACCTTTTTTGTGAGTGGTGTGGTAGTTTCATTCTTCACCATTTTAGGACTGTGTATTGGATTCATATCAAAAGCATTTTAACGTGTCATATGATGATACCTCTGTGAGTGGAACAGGTCATAATTCAGAGGCTTAGGGAACCAATTTTTAATCATTTTGTGTCTAATTCAAGGGTAATCTATACATCTCAACTTTTGAGCCACACTTGAAGTGTAACTCACAACATATTACGTGTGTCTGTAGGTATTTATTGAGTATGAAATGAAATGTAGGTAACTAGTCGCTTATCGATTTTGATAATTATCACATATTAAGGCGGTTAATACACGTTATCAGCAACTGACCTCTTCGGTTTGCTATCCTAAAAATTAAAAAAAGATGATCTGGAAAGCTTATCTGGGAGCGCTGTTGAACATTCTATCAATCCATTAAGGTACTAACATAGTTAAGATGTGGTGTAGTCGGCTGGTAGGTTCAAGAAAAAAAACTTTCATGAAAACTCAGTCAGTCAGTTATTTACAACATAGGACCAGGCGCATATTTGCATCGGTCAAAGTTGTCATACCTCATCAACACAACAAGAGAAAAAACAAATCCATAGATGCATTTGCTTGAATGGTAGCAATATATCAAAAAACATTGCACATAAGAATAGGATACAAGGGATATTGACAACAGTTAGTACTGTATCAATCGCTGTATTATTTAGAAGTTCTGTGCTGAGAAACGGTCAGACAAAAATTATCTGATCATATAATATTTTGTGGCTCACTTAGATTAAGTTGTTTGTGAATACACTCAATCAGTCATGTGTCATGTAATAAGGCTAATAACAATAACTAGCTGATACATATGCATCAGCTCAAGGTACCACACCACATTAGCATTCCTAGGATCATTGATTTATTTGTGTAAGAAATAAATTTTTATGATAAAATGATTAAAAAGTGTACAGTGTACTACTTTTCGAATTATGTATGGTTAGTTAAATTTTTCCTGTTTATTTTATTAATAAGCTTAGTGTTAAAAGAGAAAGTGCTACCACTCTTTCGAGAATACTTGTTTTGGACATGTTTTTACGTAAAAAGATAATCTAGTGAATTGCAAATACACACTAAAAAAGAATGAAATAACGTACGGTCCTATCTTTAAAATTACTCTTCACATTTTTAAGTTCACGAGAGATGTAATTTTTATCTAAAAGTCATAAACTGTTTACTATTCTCCAAATTGCTAATCATATTTAATTTAATATAGTGAAAATCCCCATTTTTGCCACATATCTAATTTAGTCATCTGACCAAGCAATACAGAATTTTAATAGTTGAATTCATGAGTTGGTACAAGCTAGACCACCATTGAAGCCTGAATGCACTGGACTATCGTTTCGTTCTAGTATGGGACTTCTCAGAAGTGCTCAACTTCGATCCCGCACGCGGCCGTCCACTGCTTCCAGGTTTTCCATAATGGTCTAGCTTAGATAGACTCATGAATTCAACTATTAAAATTACTGCAATTTCCACAAACCCCCATCCTGATAACAATACAGAGTTCTCTTGATGTTTTCGAGTAATCTGGGCTAAATAGTTTAATTGTGGAACTTTCGTTGTCATTCTGGGAAACACCATAGCTTAAACTCATGCAGTAAGCAGTGACGATGTTTTCGAGGATGACAATGAAAGCTCCACAATTGAAATATTCAGCTCGGAGAACTTAGCAATACCTAAAGCACCAGCTTAAGCTGCAAATCTTTTCTTTCGGTACAGAATCCTCCTAATAACTTTCCACCGAAGGCTTCTTGTTTTCAGGATAATCATTCTTTAGTTATTTATTAGGGTGAAACCTATTAATCTAAATCCTTGAAGTGGAAAATTTATGAAAGATTAATTTATAGGACATGGCAACAACCAGGTAATTAATACCAGGTAAAAAGTACTATAGTTGATCAGTCAAGTTCTGATCTTTTTAATTGGATATCTGAAGTTACTGCGTAAGGATTGGCGGTAATATTCAGTTGTCCTAAAAAATAGCTTAGATATCTTTTAATTCTGCTACTTGATTTCGCTTCGAGCGGTAAATACTAACAGTTTATGCATATATTCAAAAGATTAGAAGGTATTTTTAGTATGGGGTTGCGGAAATTGTTAAATTTCATTGAAATCATGAACCGATATAATCTAAACAACCATTGAAAACCTGGGAGCACTGGAAGGCCGTTTCGTCCTAGTATAGGACTCCCCAGAGATGGGCACCCATGATCTCACTACAGGGAATCGGACACAGGATATTCTGTCTCGCTCCGAATCACTTAACTTCCAGACCACTAAGTCGGCATCCGTCTATGTTAATGTCTAACTTCAATCAATCCACAATATTTTTCAGCCATCTTCGATTGTCTTCAGTCGATAATTGCCTCACACACAAAATGGTTGAACTCTACTGATCATGGCTTCTCACTAGAAGTCCGTGAGTTTTCGTCTTGAAGCTAGTCACTAGTTAGCATATGAGGTTATGAAGATTTTTGAATTTCTTTGAAATCATGAACCGATCTAGATTAGAAATTATTTCTAATTAAATTTTAATCATAATGTATTAAGTAAATGTTTGATGCACTCAGCGTTTAGATAAGTTGTTTTTATAAGGAATGATAAAATTATTCAACCTCATCTTATCTACTCCGGTTTCTCAACAGTAAACAAACTAACGAAGTCGAAATCGTAATTTTGATTATTAAAGTCTCATTTTAATGGATGTCAAAAATATTTCAAGGATCATTGGAAGCCAAATTTTTTTCCTTATGTGAAATAATTTTGTATTTTACAGAACTTTATGGCCAACCAAGTTGGTGGGGTGATGGTGACAGCGACTATTCCTATCCACACACTTCGTCTTTTGGAAATCAAGAAACTGTACATCCTGTAGTTGCTTCACGCAAATACAGTAAGTTTGTTAGTTTTTCCACCTTTATGGGCCCAGAAATGTTTATCCACAGTTATTTCTGCTCTCAAAAAATGCAAATGTGTTAAAAACACCTGTTTAATTCACAATATATTTCATTTACACTTCTGTTAATATTCAAATAGTGTGGGATTAGATGAAGTGTTCGAATTTCATCTACCCCGCTGCACTTCTGTTTGGATAACCAAGTAATATCAATAGCCCTTAGACTTATAATATGTCTCGAAGCTAACTACATAACAGAGATAGAGTTATTTAGATAGTTTTTGTATGGATTTGTCAATTATGATTCAATTAAATCAACATGTGCTGTTATAATCAGAAGGGGATTTGTGGAGATTTCAATATTTTTGAAAGTATTTTCCAACTCACTGAAAACAATTGGTGAATGGTCGCTCATAATTCGTGGATCGGTTGAAGTTAGACATTAACACCGTTGAATGCCGGCTCAGTGATCTATCGGCTAAGGGCTCTGGCTCGAGACTGGTATGTTCTGGGTTCGAATCTCGCGAGTGCGGGGTCGTGGATGTGCACTGCTGAGGAGTCCCATAATAGGACGAAACGTCCATCCAGTGCTTCCAGGTTTTCGATGGCGGTCTAGCTTCAATTGACTCATGTTTTCAACTTTATGCTGTTATCATTAAACAATAATCTTATTACTGAGTTCTTTTTAACGTAGTTTATACATTTTACTATTATTGTTTATTCAGAGTCTTTTAAAAGATAAAGAGATCAGATCAATATTGTTTCATTTACTCACGATTTACACTTTTTCATTAGAATTTATGCCAATGTTACTATGTTGCTAAAGTTGATAATAATACGTATATGATATGTCTTAAGTTTTTTTTACAACTTTTTGTAGTTATTTTAACTCGTATTGGACGTGAATTAAAGTCTATCCACGTGATACACTATCTGATTTGTTTAAGACCGGCGACTATAAATAAATATTACGCAAATACACATGATTGTTATCATTGTTTTTTGATCTGTAGAAAATATGTTATTAAGAAAGATTATATATGCTGTCGATATGATCAACTACCCGTGTAAACTCATTTAGTATTGTTTGTTTGAATCTTCCTATTGATGTGTTAAGACTGCAACTGGTCAGTCTCAAATTGGCATGTGAGCATACTGTGCATATTGCCTTGATATCGCGAACGGTACTGGGTTCGAGTCCCAGAGTGAACATCAACTCTGAGATGCAGGTACATTCAGCTGACGAGTCCCAAATAGGACGAAACGCGCGTCGTGGAATCCACTGCTAGCCACTATCCATCTTTGCTTACAATACCCGTGTAAAAGTTTAGAAAAACACTCACCGTCTTGATTATTAGATAATTATTTCTATTCTATAAATGGGTTTATATAAACAAGATCTAATTAAATAGAATTTTCGGTTTTTTTTTCTAGGAGATTTCTTGGAGTTTACTAAAATGTATTAATAATTCAAACTTCATCTATATGGAAGGCTCTTATTCATATCTTCATTCATCATTGCCTGTTTATATCCTTAACAATCCATCTAGGCCACGCAAAAACTTTGCCCAACAATGAGTTCAGTCTTTAACTTTTCTCATAACTTTGCTATAGTGGTTGGCGTGAAGACCCTTAGGTTATCAGAACAGGAATACTAGATGTTAACCGCTAAGCTACATTGATGGAGGTTGAAACAGGTCAATAATTCAATCTATAGAGGTAATTAAAATCAACTGTTATTTAGGTGTGGAAAAGTTTTCTTTTTAGTTTGGGACTTCTAATAGGAACAAAAAACCTCAGTTCAAAATCTTACACAAAATGTTTAGATTGCTCGGATTCAATAATCCAAGGTTTCATTTTTGTTATTTCCATCAATTTTGAATAGGTTATTATTTACTAATGACTCATTATTTTCGATTCTCCCATCCGTGCCACCTATTACTGCTTAAAGTTATTGTAGTTTAATTCCATTACTCTTCATAGGCTTTTTTATTTCTCACTTTATCCAGTTTGAACGAAATTTTAGAGATACATTAGGATTTATCGAATATATATGTGCTCTAGCTAAAATATGATCAAAATTCAAGTAGGCACACTGACCGATTCGTATTCATTGAGATGTTGATATAAGTTCATTAGCCAAGTAATGTTTCCTTCATTTCTGAATCTGATGATGAAAATGAGATCCTTAAAAATATTCTTCTGTACAGTTTAGGTTCAGAATGTACTTTCTGAATATTGTTCTCTTTGAGTTCAGCTTGTTATACACAATAAAGTTAATAATTATAATTCCTCGTTGGGATTCACGAGATGATAGCAATCGATGGTTAGAAACCTTGAATGACATGGCTCAAAATCGTTTGCAATGGCGAAGGTGCATCCACTCTTTGTGTTCTACCAAATTCTAATCTTCTGAATTCTTCATGTCCCTATCCTTTTTTTCTTTTCAAATTTATTTCACTGTATTATACTCGTTGAATAACATTTTCAAAACCTAATCTTTCGGATTACTGCTTATACTCTTACTACTTCTACCACTATGGGTTTTGAATCGACAACTGCATTTCTGTGCTAATGTGGTATGGCAACTGGAACTGATGTACGTACGTAGGAAGTTCTACGTTGTAACTGACTGACTGACTGACTAGGACTTATAACATATTCATTTATATGTTCATTACTTTTGAGTTGGTCTAGGGAATCTCATTAAGACTTATTCTCATCCGCTTTATATTCAGAGGTTATCTTAACTAGAGATAAGCAATAAGAGATCACATTTCTCTATTCTCTTAAGTTTATATGTGTTGAGATTCATAAATCTATAAAGTCTCAAAAATGGTTCGGTTAACTGCTTTACAACGAAAAAGTAAATCATTCATTATTTCAACTCTTTCTGAAGTTTTCATTACATCATTATCATTTTGCTTCAATTCATAATTGACTGATTTCAATTCATATTTTTCTTTATTACCATTAATCTGTTTTCAGTTGCTTCATTACATAATCATCTAATGCTTGTTAAATCTTTAGTTTTTAATCAGCAGTTCGATGAGAACCTAACGAAATAAAATGAATTCATATTATTCTGCATCAATCTTTGTTTTTTACTCTCTTTAAAAAGTGAATCGTTGACATGACATTGAGTATACAAAACTAATTAAAGGATTACGGCTTTAGATGTTTCAAAAGTGATATTTACAATCATAACCAGAGATATCAGAGTCTTGACAAAGAAAACTGATTCTTAATGCACTTAAAAGCTACCACTACTATTTCATAAGCTTGAATTTTTAACAAACGTTGTAAAGCTTTGTAAGGTTAAATAAATGACTACCTTAGTAACAACAAGAATTAATTTATTGAAAGGAAGTTATTGAATGTAGAAGTTTGAAAACAACAAGGTTAAATCACTGTCCGGTGTGAAAAACACGATAGATTTACTGTCTATTCACTTAGCGTTTGAAATCAATAATTTTCTTAGGCTCAAATATTGATTGTTTAATGATAAGTACTTCAGTTTTCGTGCATAGTATACCGACTGAGAAATTTTTTTTCAGAACACTTGATGCTATTAAAATTTGAAATGATCTACTGTTATGTACTTCTGGTGTCTAGTATTCCCAAAACACGATGCCTCACTCAGCTCTTATCAAATCAAAAGAAGAACTGAGAACGTGAGATAGAGCAGCATGTGTTCCAATGGTCTTGAAAAACAATTATTATTGAACACTCGAGTTTGAATGTAATTTACTCAAGAATCTTCTAGCATATACTTAATTCGTTCTCTAGTATTGATGAGTTCCGATCTGAGCCTAATTACAGCTTACAATAGATCTGCTAATATCAGCATATTAAAGGACTGAAATGATTTAATGAGTTTTAATTTCGGTTATCAATACAATAGTAAAAGGAAGATATTAGGTCTATACTCATCTAATAGATTTTGATAATATGAAAATCTATAGACATTTATATATTACAAAGTTGAAATCATGAGTCAATTGTAGCTAGACCACCATCGAAAACTTGGAAGCACTGGATGGCCGTTTCATCCTATTATGGGACTCCTCAGCAGTGCGCATCCACGAACCCGCACTCGCGAGATTCGAACTCAGAAAATACCAGTCTCGAGCCAGAGCCCTTAGCCGATAGACCACTGAGCCGGCATTCAACGGTGTTAATGTCTAACTTCAACTAATCAACGAAATTGAGCAACCATTCATGTCATCAGTGAGTTGATATCTCCCAGCAGACCTGGATAAACTCCACTGGTCACTGCTTCCCACTAGAACTCCAGGACATATATCTTGAAGTCAGTCAATAGTGAGCATATGATTATAATACCTAAATCTCATCAAAATCCCTTCTCATTTATATATTAGTCAAATTAAATACATTTTAATTGCCTTATTAAAAGTATTTTATACATTTAATCACTAAGACATTTTCCACATAAAATACAAAGTATTGTGATACATTCCATTCTAGTGGTAAACAATTAAGTCTTTACTGAGTTTATAATCAATTGTGAAAAAGTTTTCCGCCACTTCTATCTTCAAAACATTCTCTATTTAAGTAATATTTTTGTCAGTGTTTATAGCGTACTTGTATAGAGTTTTCCGTGCATAAATTTCTATGTTTTGTCGCATTTTGTTCCGCTAAAAGACGGTTTAAAAGAGAAAAGAAACAATCAATACGATTTCTCCCTTATGTTTTACTGTTTTTGCATTGTTTGAGTTTTAATCCCTTTATCAAAACTTATAAATGAATGACATGGTTAATAAACAAAGAGATGATTAGTTAGTTAAAAATTTAAAATATGAAAATCCATTGGAATATTTCCGCAGTTGGGAAATAAATAATACAAAAGTTGATTTCACTCAAACTTATAAACACAAATAATTTACAATTATAGTTTTTGTAAATTTACTATCATATACGGGACAATTGCGGAGTAACCCAAGCGAACGACTCTTGGTACCAAGCCCTCACAATTTGAGAAGACAAGCCAATATTTAACTATATACTTGTCACTACTCTCTAACAGCGAGACTGATATGTTCTGAGTTCGAATCGTGCGGGGGGTGAGATCGTGGATGTGCATTGCTGAGGAGTCCCATAATAGGACGAAACGACCGTCCAATGCTTCCAGGTTTTCCATGGTGGTCTAGCTTCAATTGACTAATGAATTCAACCATAAAATAAATAAATATAACACTTTGACATGTATGGACAATCATATCAGACATGACCTTGAGAACTATTCACCCACCTTTTTTAAAAGATCATAGTAACTACATAACTGGAATGTATTTTCTTTTGATACTAACTAAATTCCAAAGAAATGTAACATTTTTCTCACAAAATCACTTCTTATGATTTGCCAAACAAAATCTTTTTTTATAATCCCTTGAAATTTATGAAATCATTTCTCTGGATATTTTTAATTGAGTATTTCCTGGTTGATACTAATTTTTATTTTGCTCTATTGGACTCACGAAACAAAATGCGAAAAAAGGCACATTAGTTTCAAATTTTTAAATAAATTGAACATTGGATAGATTGTTATAAATAACTTAATATATTTGTAATATCCCAATGAGTATAAAAATTAGATTTTCTGACGTTTTGTGACTCAGTTTAAGCCCCCAAATGCCATGGTACGGCCGAGAGTGGGGAGAGTCTGCTCTCTCTCTTGAAATACTCTCACATGAACACGCGAATATGTAGCCTCTGCCAGGGAAGTCCTACTCACTGCCTTCTCGTGGCACCGGTGTTGTTTACGGAATTGAGAAGACGAAAGGCGAATGTCCGGTGCTTTAACCGGGCCGGTGGACGCGGAAAGTCCACCTAGGGGAGTTGGAAAACCCTGTTTCCAAACCCATGGTGCACATGGGCTCCAGTATCCTGAAGGAACGAATGGCGTATGAGCCAATTGTTGGTCACCGGCTACCATGGGACTGCATCTCCTCACGATGTTCCACTGCCTTGTGGATCAGACCTTTAAGTCGAAGGCTCCGGGTGTGGGCCCCTAAGCAAACCACCTGCTTCGGTTTGGTCACCCGGCCAGTATCACAGCCCTCACACAAATCAAATGAGATTTGTGTGGCTCATATGTATCTGATGCTTCCTTGTACCAATATTTATGTGTTTAAATAAATAATTCTTGACTAGTCATTTTCAATTGAACTAATATTGTAAACTTTCTGTTTTATTAGGAATTCACTAATGCAAAATAAACAGTATATTAATGAATTGGACATTCTTTTTAGCAACTCAACTATAATAAAATATAGTATTATCTTTGATTCAACATTGACTTTCAATCAATATTTTAACAGTTGAATCCATGAGTCAATGTAAGCTAGACCACTATTGAAAACTTGAATGGATTGGATAACCGTTTCGTTCTAGTATGGGACTCCCCAGCAGTTTTTTTAAAAAGTTCCGGGACTCATTCAATAAGGTTGACACTGTGTATATACAGAAATGTCTACGTATGAATCATGTGTATATATTTCTCGTAATCTCAATAATAGTGAATGGTGTGAACATAAGGAATCAGAGTTTTGGAGGTTCATCATCAATCGTTCGATATTTGAATTTATGACGGATGTTTCTAAAAAGGTTATGCGTTAGTGAGATTGTCATTAAATGTAACAATTTAAAAAAAGATATTGAAGAATTATTCAGATAATCCTTATCAAGAAGTCAGACAATTATAAACAATGTGGTGTTAGTTATTAATGTGCTTCGACCGAGTTGTCATATTGAATCGGCACAACTAGAGCTCTTTATAAATACTTTTGTTATCAAACATTGATTACCAATCCAAATAGAGCATTGAGCCTTTTTTTATCCATCAGAGGTTTGTTTTGAACGCTAATCTAATTTACCATCAAAAAGAACTATCCGACAAACTTATTTATATTCAAGGCAATAAATATAAAGTTAAGTATACACAGGCTAACTTAAATTCTCTTCTTTTAATCCTTTAGATTATATGACTATTCGCTTAATGTTATGTGCTAAATTCTTTATCATCTTGTCGTGACACGTACTGTCCAAGAGTCCATTTTGATACACTCTTTCTACACACGAACACGTGCATTTGAGATAAAAGTTATAAAGTGAGAAAGGATATCCCTTAGGAAACTAAAACTATTAGTGGCCTGTTTCACCTCTTGAAAATGAAAGCCATTTCTTAGCCAATCATATGCACTTATCAGCTGCCCATTTCTGATTGGCCCACTATATCACCTTTTTGTTTCAGATACTTGTATTGTTAATAAACTAATATTTTATCCACACAGAAACAGATGACAATACTTTGTAAACTTTTATTTACCTATTAGTTTTAGCATAAAGTTTACATTAGGCTTTAATTTTTTGTTTGTCTACAGGTATGAAAGCGGATATGAATTTAACATCTGAGGAAAATTCTACTCGACCTCCTGCTGAAGCATTTGTTATAGATTTTGGTTCTTCAAAACCTCGTTTAGAAAGACCTGCATCATTATCTGGTAGTCTTAGCCAATGTGTCCCTTTGAAGCTTCGTCAAGGTTTAGATGAAAGGGAAAGGAGGAAAAAGGAGAAACAATTAGAAGTTAAAAAGCAATCTATATCCGGAATGGTAAATAAGGTAAGAAGATTATGATGTCACATTTATTTCCTTAGGTTTTTTTTACTTACCCACAATAGATAAAAGAATTCAAACTAAGCTTGATAAATTAGCTTTTAGGTATATATATATATATATATATATATATATATATATATATATATATCATAGCCCATAGGTAGCATACGCTAAATATATATTGATTAGGTTGTAGTTAATAAACGTTTGAAGTCTTTGAAATACATCATGCCGCATTCAGTTCATTGTGTTGATTTGTTGTTGCTGCCACTTGTTCATTCTATTATTTCGTCATTGTTAGTACTCATATTTCTACAGTTTTGCATTCTGCCGTTGTTGATATTTCTTCACTTTACTGATTAGACGTTTAATGGCTTAAATCGATTTATATTACATCAGTTACCGAATTTAAGCAAAGATGGATAGTGGCTAGCAGTGGAATCCAGGACGCGCGCTACTTCGTCCTATTTGGAACTCGTCAGCCGGATGTACCTGCACAAGCAAGTGGCTATCAGGACTCAGCGACCGAGCGGATAACGCGATGGCGTTTGAAGCGAAAGGTACTGGGTTCAAGTCCCAGAGTGAACATCAACTGGGAGATGCAGGTACATCCAACCGACGAGTCCCAAATAGGACGAAGTAGCGCGCGTCCTGGATTCCACTGCTAGCCACTATCAATCTTTGCTTACAATGTTTGTGAATTTAGGCTATATCGAGGCAATGCGCACAGTATGCACATATGCCAATTAGAGACTGACCATTTGCAGTCCTAACACATCGATGGGAAGATCCAAACAAACAATACTAAATGAGTTGCCGAATTGTTTCCATTTTCTTTCCACAATCGATATGTATATTGTATTATTTATCTAGTCACCGCTTCGTAATTATGTAAACTTACTTTATCAGAGATGTGAATTTTTAATTGTTAACTAATTCCTCTATGAATTCCGGCTGTTTTTTTTCAGATCATAAATCTCATTGTGTGAAAATATTCAAATAAGCTACTTGTTAATAGTGGTTTTTTGCTAACTGAATGCTGTTGATTAGCGAGCTGTTTAAAGCATCTAGACATTATAAAAAATATTTTATACTGTAGTCAAAGGAGATATTACCGTTCAAGTTGTTTAAATACATTATGTGTAAATTCTTAGTAGGTGTCATTTCATGATGAAATCTATCTTAATGCGAACCACTTTCACCGTAACCAGAAACTCTATACCTCTGATCATAGTCCGTAGTCTTAGGTGGTAGTTTAGTGGTTAAGGCTTTCGATGTAATACCACCAGCTTGTAGGTATAAACCATCTTTCCTATTAGTTTCATTGATCATCCATATAAGCACTGTCACTCAAAGCTCAGTACATAAACTTACTCTTGGTAAATGGTGTGGCCCTGGTCATCATTCAGTGGCTTGATGGAACAACAGGCTATCTTAAATACCATAATACATCAAGATAGGTAGTTCGAGGTCTTAAGATCTTATTTACCAATTTTGCCTAGTATTTAGTACCTTCTATGTGGTGTACATATGTTATATGAGTAGGAAATATAAACAATTCTGCAATCTAAATTTACTGTTTTGTTTGTCGTTCTTCTACTTTATTTGTTTCCAATCTCAAATAAGTTAAGAATTATTTAACTAATTTTCATGTCACAGTTGCCCACATCGTAGAAAGACACTTCTTGAGGTACCTGAAAAGTAAACTGGATTATTAGCAGTCTAAGAGACCTAAGAGGCTTGTCTGTACAGTCTAAGTGAAAACTGCATGAAGGCAACCAAACCGTCCTTTTGGGAGAAAATCTTCATGTGTCATCTCATACCTTAAAGACTTTACAGACGGTGATAGAAATCTCTGAAGTATGGTGAGGTGTGCCATTCAACGTTTTCTATCCCTTCCTCCCTTTGTCGCAAGGTATCATTACTGAAGATGCTGGTTATCTGTAGGAAACGCCTTACTGCTGTTATACCTCTGTACAGTTAGCAGTATGACCTTGCCCTTGAACCTCAAGTTGCTACTTTTATTCTAACTGTTCTTCAACCGACCTACTTGTCATGGTAAGATCTAAAGAAACAAGTATTTCAACTAATATAGCTCTATTGGATCATCACGATAGGCACTTAATTTCGAATAAAGCATTGTAAATATTATAATTGTTTTTTCGTATTGCTTGTTTAGGTTTTCCCATTGATGTTTAGGATTGAGATCAGTCAGTCTCTTATTGGCATATATACATCCTATGCGGGCTGTTCTCGATATTGCCCTCAGTCATATAAATATTATAAGCAGAGATAGAAGGTGCCCAGCAGTGAAATTCAGTACCTGTTTCGAGTCCTAGAGTGAACATCAACTCTGGAATGCAGGTGCGTCTAGCTGACGAGTCCCAAATAGGACGAAACTTCCTTTCTGGATTCCAATGCTAGCCACTATCCATCTTTGCTTACAACATTATAAATATTGTTACAAACTTTAGCATATGAAAATAATCAGCAAAATTGTTTGCAATAATGTATATACATTCGTAGGAAGTTGATTATATAACTGAACTAATTGATACCTGTAAATTATTAATGATAAATAATATTTAAGTTGTTAATACATTATAAAATTCAATTATTTCATTATAAGCTTGTTTTGCTTTAATTGAATTACAGGCGGTGTTAGTGTATGTTTATATAAGGACTTATGTAAAATGTAGACTGTTAATAACATGGACCATACAACTTAAATTCTTTCACGCAAACTTTATGTTTTGTCTGTTGTTGTATCATATGATCTTTATTGATCCTTATCCGTATACCCTTTATTATTAAGCTGTGTTGCGTCTGCATAACCACCGCCTTTCTTGACAAGTTATGTTAGCGCTTGTGTAAGTAAGAATAAGTCAGAATAAAACTAATGGTGACCAACCCAAAAAACAGCATCAGTTCATGAAGTTGTTGATCGGAGCTCTGTTGATAAACTTAGGCTACCTAGTTGGAGTGATCGAAGTAACCCCAGTCAGTATTTGGATAGGTTAAGTGATTTCGTTTAAAATCAATCAAAACGATGGAGATGGATTCACTTTCAATATTACGCTAGGACTTAAGCTACAAAATTCCACTGAACCTACTTTTTCATACTATTTTTTTCGAATTATATTCTCAACGTTTAGTCAATGATCCTTGTTTTTCATTACTTTTTTAATTGTTAACCGGCTAATGATAAGAGATGTGGTTGAATCGATGTCTAATTGTTTATGAGGTCTACCTTATCCCTTGAGTGAATAGTTTTCAAGTTACTCATATTACTCCAATGACTATTCGACTGCCAAGTTTTTTTTATTGTGACTATATGTCTATGAGAACTACACACTGACTATTGTTAATTATATCGAGTTTTTTTTTTCATTCGTCTGCCAGATGTGTGTGTGTTAAATTATTCATGTATTTATCTATTTTTATACAAAACTCAAGATTTAAGCAAAGACAAACTCTCAGTCTTCTGCTGATAAACAAACTACATAGTACATTAGAATAGTATGAAAAAATGGTTTGTTAATTTAATAAAAGTTTATTAACCAGTCTCTACAATAATTAAGTTTAATTAAGCAAAGATGGATAGTGGCTAGCAGTGGAATCCAGGACGCGCGTTTCGTCCTATTTAGAACTCGTCAACTGGATGTACCTGCATCTCAGAGTTGATGCTCACTCTGGGACTCGAACCCAGTACCTTTCGCTTCAAACGCCATCGCATTATCCTCTTATATACTGAGTAATGATAGGCACTTGCTTGTGCATGTACACCCAGCTGATGAATCCCAAATAGGATGAAATGCACGTCCTGGATTCCACTGCTAGTCACTATCAATCTTTGCTTATAATGCTTGTGAATTCAGGCTATATCGAAGCAATACGCACAGTTTGCACATATGCCAATTAGAGACTGACCAGTTGCAGTCCTAAAACATCAATGGGAAGTTTCAAACAAACAATACTAAGTTAATTTTAAGTTTAATTAAGTTTTTTGGCGAGTTCAATCTATCGTCAATATTTAGAAAACAATGTTCTGTTTTAGGATACCGTTAAAACGCAAGGTGCATCAAATAGCTATTTCATCCTAGTTTGGAACTTATTGGTAGTGTGCACCGATAATTTCACCATAGCTCGAATCCAGGACCTTTCGGTTTCGTGGTAACAGGTGAATTATAAGACTGTTTAGTTGTCTTCCTATAGTACACATTTCCAAAATCAATCATTTCATGTTATAATGCAACAATCATCCAATCCCACTAGAAACGAATATTTCACTCCCTACATGTCTGAACTCCATCGGTTACTATTTACAACTATAACTTCAGAAAATCACCTCCACATAAGTTACTAATCACTAGACAACTACTGTTTTGATGAAGGGTTTTTTTCCATGATTAGTTTAAATTGTAGACTCATTACTCTGAATTTGATTCATGAAAAGTGCCACAAAAATCCCCCTTCTGATAATGGTCATATTGTAGTGAACAGAACACTAGTTGGGGACAATCGAATGTATTTAAGCAAAAATTACAAACTATCTCAGTAAATTCTGATAACCAAACAATGAACAATTAATTTGCAAATTAACAATCAATTGTTTCAATCTTCACTGTTTTTTCTCCAATTCCATTGCTTATGCATTTTCCAAACGATTGCGCTTCATTTCAGTTCTTTGCTCATCGATCTTCTGCCAAAATACATTCTCGTAGATTGTTTCACTCACAACAGACTTCTTGCTGCCAATGGAAACAGCTCTGATGGATGTAAGTAATGGCGGTGTGGATATGTTGCCTGGAGAACGACTTCTCCACCTCGAGTATGTGGATGATATTGTCTTACTGTGCGATAATGCCCAAGGCATGCAATCCGCACTTAATCAGTTGGCAATCAGTGTCCGCAGGTACGGCATGTGCTTTGCACCCTCCAAGTGCAAAGTACTCCTACAAGACTGGCAGGATTCTCATCCTGTACTCACCCTGGATGGTGAGCAGATTGAAGTAGTAGAGAAGTTCGTGTATCTAGGAAGCTATATATGTGCTGGTGGTGGCGTGAGTGATGAGATTGATGCACGTATAATGAAAGCCAGAGCGGCTTATGCCAATCTGGGCCATCTTTGGCGCCTTCGTGATGTTAGTCTGGCTGTAAAAGGTCGGGTTTACAACGCGTCAGTGAGAGCAGTTTTGCTCTATGCTTGTGAAACCTGGCCTCTCTGAGTTGAGGATGTTAGACGACTCTCTGTGTTCGATCATCGTTGTCTCCGAAGGATTGCTGACATCCAGTGGCAACACCATGTTAGTAATGCAGAGGTTCGGCATCGTGTGTTCGGGCGCAGAGACGATAATTCAATTGGTGTCACCATCTTGAAACATCGATTTCGGTGGCTTTGACATGTTCTACGAGTGCCGTCCCAGAGACTTCCACGTCGTGCATTATTTGCCGACTCTGGGACTGGTTGGAAAAATCGGAGAGGAGGTCAGTGTATGACATGGTGTCGTGGCATGAAAGAAAGCTGCAAAGGGCTAGCTTCTGTTGGTCCTTCACGACTCCCTGGTTGGGGTCCGAGAGATGGTACAACACAGTGGCTAGAGACGTTATCGGATATGGCTCAGAATAGAAGCCAGTGGCGATCCTGCTGCAACCTTCTTTTACTTTCTACATAAAGAATGATTCTAACTTTCTTAACTGAAAGAATCTTCTGGTTGTACATTTCAGTCCGCCTTATCTTTTCATCCCTTCTCTTCCTACTTTCATTATTTTGTGTGGCGCATATGTATCTGGTGCCCTTTTGTACCAATATATATGTGTTTAAATAAATAAATAATAAATAAAAATACATTCTATGTCTGACCCACACCATATGCTACTTATATGGATATAAGTAGACCACACTACAATATGCTCCATGAGGTATTTCCTGGAGTTCTAGTAAGAAGCAGTAACCAGTGGAGTTCAACCAGGTCTGTTGGGAGATATCAACTCACTGAAGACAATTTGTGAATGGTTGCTCAATTTTGTGGATTGTTTGAAGTTGAACATTAACACCATTGGATACCGGCCAGCTCAGTGGCCAAGGGGTTAAGTGCTCTTGCGCTAGACTGATAGGTCCTGGGTTGGAATCCTGCTAGGTGGGATCGTGGATGCGCACTGCTGAGGAGTTTCACAATAGGACGAAACGGCTGTCCAATGCTTCCAGGTTTTCCATGATGGTCTAGCTTTAACTGACTCATGATTTCAACTATATAAAATTATATGTATACTGGTAAAAATTCATTTATTTTGTAAGGAAAAGTAAACGATCCGGACAAATCGATTGGCAAAATAATTGGCAACTTAAGAAGTTGGGAATAATAATAATAATTAATCAATAATAAGTTTTAACATCCCATTTTGAATGAAGGTGAAAATAATTTCTATGGAAGAAAGTTGATATCGGGATTCTTTCTCCTCTTTTTTAACATATCCTTAATTAATAGTTTCTATAGGATACTTTAAAAATTATATTTTAAGTCAATTATATGAAATATGTGTACTATAAATAAATATAGTTATACATCGATTGATAAAAATGCTGTTCATGACAAACATTATGACTGGTTATGCAATCATGTCATTCCTCATAAGCTTTATGATCGTCTAGATTTTGGACATAATTCTGAAAGAAGAGTGTTTTGATCGTAATTCAGGTCATTTACTCAAATATTTTTCGTATTTATTTATTTTATTTAAACACATAAATATTGGTACAAGGAAGCATCAGATACATAGGAACCACACAAATCTCATTTGATTTGTGTGAGGGCTGTGATACTGCTCAGGTTCCCAAACTCAAGCAGGTGGTTTCTTTAGGGAGCCACATCCGGAGCCTTTGACCTAAAGGTCTGATCCACATGGCAGTAGAGTATCGTGAGGAGATGCAGTCCCATGGTAGCCGGTGATCAACGATTGATTGACACGCCATTTGTTCCTTCAGGATACTGGAGCCCATGTGCACCATTGGTTTGGAATGAGGGTTATCCAACTCCTCTAGGTGAACTTGCCGTGTCCACGAACCCAAAGATATTTTTCTGCTATAAATATATACATGATATCTTTCTATTCTATGTTTTAAATGGTATACAAAGTCTTCAAGAGTTAGCTAATCAATAATTGCCCCTTAATATTGTTGAACAAATTGCTTAATAATTATATCACTTGATTTTTAACTGTTGAGCTACCTCTATGTTCTGTCAAAATATCAACAACGGGATAGTACGAACCACTACAAATTAAATTAAAATTCATGCCTGTTGCACAGATGAGTGTCTGTTTAAATCCAGTAGCAAAGTAGATAAAGGGATGATGTTTTAAGGAAACGGTACTCAGTTTGAGTCCTGGAATGAACATCAACTCTAGGATGCAAATACATCCAGCTGATAAGTCTTAGATGGGATGAAACGTGTATCCTAGATTTCACTACTAGCCACATCCCATCTATTCTATATAAATTTTAAGTTACCTGTCCAAACTCTATTTCGCTTTAGACAGATAGTATCACTAGCTTTTAAACTAAACGTTTAGCTCAGATTGAGTACATAAATGTCTATTTAGTTGAATGAGTTACATTTAAGTGGAATAAACAACTGAACTGATAAGAATGAAGTTTCCTGGATTTTTTTCCTATTCTCAGTCACATATGTGTACACAAATCAAAATAGTGTTATACATTTACTACTTATAAAACCATATTTCTGTGTGTTATGGAAGTGGTTTGGTGGATTGGTTGGAGTTAGACATAAACACCATCAGATGCCGGCTCAGTGGTCTATCGGTCAAGTGCTCTGGCGCGAGACTGGTAGGTCCTGGGTTCGAATCTCGTGAGGCGAGGTCGCGGATGTGCACTGCTGAGGAGTTCCGCAATAGGACGAATAGGTCGTCCAGTACTTCCAGGTTTTCCATGATGGTCTAGCTTCAATTGACTCACGCTTTCAACTATGTTATGTAAGTGCAATTAATTTTAGACTACCAATTACCAGGATTGTACAAAATACTGAGAACTAAAACAGTTATGTGCGTCTGTATGGTGTATGTGTTTCCATGTCTTCATGTGCGTGTACATGTTCATTCAGTCGAGGATAATGATTAGCTATCTGTACTTAATCTTTACTTAATAAATAAGTTTAGTTCAGCAACCATTCATCAATTGTCTTCAGTGAGTTGATATCTCATAACAGACGTGGTTTAAACTTCACTGGTCACTACTTTTCACTAGAACCCCTGGATTTACCTCTCGAAGCCAGTCACTAGTGAGCATATGATTAATATTATAAGAAGGGGGTTTTTGTGAAGAAAATACTAAATCTCCACAGAAACCCCCTTTCTGATAAAAATAAGTTTAGTATATAATGTGAAACTTAATGAATGATCCAGTTAGAATGTGGGAAATATATGTTTATATTTTAATAAAAGGATGTGATCAGTGATTATTGGTATCACTATTATTATTAATATTGATTAGTAGTAACTTGATTAGTTAGTTAATCATCGATTAAAAGAGATGTCAATCATTAAAAGTTTATACTCTTCAATTACTTGTTATTCATACAAATCTAACAGGATATTACTGTGTCATACATTGTGATTGATATGAAAAGATGTTGTATATGACCTAATAAATGATTGTTTTCTTGAATCATCATCGTCATACATATAAAATACTAACTTATTACAAGATCATTAACATTAATTTTGCCATTATTGCAAATGAAGTTCAGTTTTTGAATGTATTTGTAGTAATATTGTATAATTTGGCCTCATTCCAAATGAGTATTATGGATGCATAAATTACATTATGGTAGTAGTAGTAGTAGTAGTGGTAGTATTATTATTATTATTATTATTATTATTATTATTATTATTAGCTTTATTCAATATTATATTTTTGGTACAATATAGAATTCTCAGCCCAAAGTACTTCAACAAGTTTCCGTTTCTTACTTCATCGTCCTTCCTGACGATGAATATTGAGTGATCGCCAGTTAGAACTTAGCAGCCCAGTCAATTGACATCTGGATAATGTACATTCTTCTCGCTGCATATTGCCAGCAACCACGATATCTCTGATTAAGCCTTCTGTAACCTTTACAGAGAAAGGTCTTACACTTTTCAGAAACGCACCTGAATAGGTTGTGCGATTAATAGGCATAATGATGTATTAAAGCAAACGAAATCAGATAACTTGTTGAAATATCTAGATGACAGGAACAGGTAGCCCAGATGTTTAAACAGGCCGCCGTAGTAGTAGTAGTAGTAGTAGTAGTAGTAGTAGTAGTAGTAGTAGTAGTAGTAGTAGTAGTAGTAGTAGTTCACTACTAGTGTTTAAATATAAATAGTTGAAAATTAAATGTATAATGATCTGATGTTTCTACTTGGTACATCACTGGATGATTTCTGTTTTACTTATTAGCAATGTGTTTAGAATATTGAGTTCATTTTTTTTTGATTGGTTGTGTATTGTAGATTGGAAAAATGATTAGCAAATCTTTAATAATTGATCCTTAGATAATAGTGACCAATACAATGTTTGTCTAGCTCTTAATGGTGATTGAATTTCAAGGATCAACCAACTATCTAACATCAAAACATTCTATATGGAGTTACGTCAACTAGTGATCATATTAAAACTTGATCAAAAGAATTCGACCAGCACTAATAACTAGACATATAGGATATTAGTAACAATTCAGTGACTAATCAGTGTATCTCAGTTCTAAAGGAGATTGGTCCTAGCCGAAATCGCTCAATGTTAACGTCTCTATTTATGACACCCGGTTATACTGGTTTAAATCCCACAGTGACCATTATTTCCATTGAAAATGAAGATGCACACCGCTGAAGACTGTCAACTAGCACGAAATCTGAGTCTAGAGTTTTTTGTGTGTAGTTTAACACTACTACTATTAGTATTACTATTATTTCAGCGCCGTTAGTTTTTTTCACTTTTTCAGCTTACCCCACACTGTACTGGTGATGTAAATTGTTACAACTTGAACAGATAAACATGTCTATTCTAGATTCTACGTTGTTACTACCAAATGAATATTATCATTTTGATCAAACAAGTTATTTTATTTAGCTGTTATTATCCATAAAGATACACCGTTCTCCTTTTATACATTGGACTGTGATTGAATCATTCTTTGTCATACACATAGGGATTAAACATTATGATCATGGATACTGGCAACAATGTATTCCGACAAATAATTCATATTAACATGATTTGAATCTATCAATATGTTGTTTTGTATATATGTTTATATGTTTATATGTATATATGTTTGTTTTCTCTAAAACGTATTAGTTTGACAAATAAAATTAAAATGGTCAGCTTGTACCGTTAGTAATCAAAGTGATTACCGTTTATCTAACTAACAAAATAAATCGAATGGTTTCAAGTGTTTGGTCAAGTGTTTGCTGAGAGATTTAAAGATCTTGAGTTCAGCACCTGTTAAGGAGTTGTGAAAGTCAACTATTAGGGAGCCCATGCCGAGACGAAACACTTGTCCACTGCATTCTGTTTTTAAAAGGTACCCCAAGTGAGATCATTGATGATTTGACCAAATTTTCATCACTGATATGGTACTAAACTGTTTACACTATCGAGTAATTCCAATCATCTAAAATCAAACCAACACACTGTAGTATAGATTAACTTTTAATTCAGTGACCATGATGAAACTTGGTCGATAGAATTTAGTGAAGTTAGGCCGAATTCCCTAGTTCTGACGTCTCTTTGACTATAACACCAAGTAATGAAGGTTTAAATCCTACAGGAACCATTATTTCCCACAACACTCCAGATCCCCTTAGTGATGATAACTCTGAACTAGCACGAAACCTAGGTCCAGGGCACTCTGTCTATAACTCTGAATTACCTAACGTCAAACAAGCATATGATAATTTGGTCTCATTTGGTCTGGTGACAACATAGTAATTTCATTGTTATATGGCACTCTGCGCGGATCCAAATCATTGCAAATCAAAGCAAATTTCATACCCATCCCACATATGAGTGGCTATCTGAATTTAGTATTTCAGTGGATAATGCTTTGGCATCCGAAGTGGACGACACTGGGTCTGAGTCCCGGAGTGAACATAAACTCTAGGACACAATTATATCCATCTGACGAGACGCACATCTTGGATTTCACGGCTAGATACATCTCATCAATTTTCCCTTCATTTTTTTAAAAGACTTTATAGCAGCTTACTTATCCTGTGTAGATTTAATTATATGCTGCATTACTGTTTTTTCAACCTGACTACATTTGTGTAGAATACAGTGACTACCATGTCAAATTCAAAATCCAGTACTACAACAATACAAAGTAGAACAAATATAAACGAAATTCAGAAGATCCGTTCTCGTGGTGCATCATTATCGACTAAAGGTTCTACAGTACGTACTAATACTGCTACTTCAAACATCACCAGCAATGTCACCGCCACAACGACAACTACTACATCTGGGAGATCATCCAGTACAACCATAAACAAGAAACCTCAAGTCACTATGACAAAATTAGACAAGCGAATAACTAGTAAACCTGATTCATCGTTACGTACAGGACGAGTAGACTGTGCAACGAATCTCACTTCTAATAGTACAAATGCTTCGAGATCTAATCTTACTGATCGTTCTAGAGGAAGATTATTTAATCAAACTAACAACAAAGGTTGGCAGTTTTAATTATACTATTTTTATTTATTACTTCTGTTTCTTCATAATGTCATATCCAAAATGCTTTTTTTGTTTGTACTTTGACATTATTTTACAAAGAACACAAACATATCTTGAGATGATGGAGAAGATTGATGCCTAAGGAGGAAAATATTAGGGATTTAGTGTTGTTTCAGCTATTTGATTTAATCGTGGAGCTTTTAATGTCGTTCAAAAATGCATTACTTACTCCTGTTACCTCTTGTGGAGCAGCATAGTTTGCTCACCAGGAATATCCATCGAACTCTCTTCTGGATGATCTTTTCCAGTTGCTATTCATTCTTTAGATGTCTGCTTCAAATTCCCTACCCGATTTGTTCTTGGGTCTTTCTCTTTTTTTTTTTACTTCAGCATCCCATGTTAGGGCTTGTTTCGTGAAGCAGTTTGGTGATTTCCACAATGTATATCCTATCCACCGTCCTTTCTTGATTACCCCTTCAGATGGATGTTTGTTTGTTCTCTCCCATAGTAAATTGTTGCTGATGGTATCCGGCCAACAAACATTGAGCATCTAGGGTAGGCAATTATTTATCCATACCTGCACCATTTTAATTATGGTTGTAGAAGTTCTCCAAGTTTCTGCTACGTACAGTAGAACTAGTTGTCTTGACGTTCATATTGAAGATTCTGACTGTGATATTAATTTACAGTTGTTTTGATTTCCATATATTCTTCAACTGTACAAATTATACCCTTGATTTGTCAGTCCGTTCTTGCCTTTGCGTTGTTTATATATATTCCAAAAATAATCTATTTGGCGTTTTCCACAGATTGTTCCTATTGATATGTTATTTGGTTAATTATTATCTATGGTTTCGCCGTCATTGTTTCCATGCTTATTTTGATCATCTAGTTTCTTAACCTCATCTCTATCGAAGAAATTTACTGGTGATTTTGTTTAGAAGGAAAACGAAAGCTCCACAATTAAATCATTAAATTCAGCGAGCACAACCTATGTACAAAGTGTCAATAAAATCTCTAAAAACCCTCTCTAGTTCTAATCAGAGATGGAGAGTGGCTAGCAGTGGAATCCAGGGTGCGCGTTTTGTCAGATGGATATGATTGCGTCAGCTGGATGTACCTGCATTTCAGAGGTGATGTTCACTC
The DNA here is from genome assembly GCA_944470415.2 of Schistosoma rodhaini. Taxonomy (NCBI): domain Eukaryota; kingdom Metazoa; phylum Platyhelminthes; class Trematoda; order Strigeidida; family Schistosomatidae; genus Schistosoma; species Schistosoma rodhaini. Next base: position 40,859,222 of record OX104037.1, read on the forward strand.
CGGGACTCGAACCCAGTACCGTTAACTTCAAACACCATCGCGTTATCCACTTAGCTAATGAGTCCATTTCTGCTTATAATGCTTGTGAATTAAGGTTATATCGAAATGATACTCACAGTATGCACATATGCCAATAAGAGACTGATCAATCGCTGTTCTAAACATCAATGGGAACATTCAACCAAACAAAACCAATTGAATTTATTCTTCTCTAGTTCTTCTTTACCTTAGTACACATATTCCATTTTCTCTTTACTTTTACTGCCAAACGGTTTGTTTTATTGGGAGCTTATATACTGTGAAGTTTCTTAAGTGACTGGTAATCTTTCAATGACCTCATAAACTATCATTTAAATATACATATAATTTTGAAACATTCTGTATGTAATAGGCATTACATATTCATCTTTTTCATGTAGGTAGGTTCCGACAGATTTCTCTTTTTCGGCGTTTCGATGGGCTTACTGACTTGTGATGTATATATATGACGTATCATCTGTCTAGTCGAGGGACGGAGGATGTATGTATGTGTGTATATGAAATAATGATAACAAATTGCTTTGAAAAAAATTAAAATTCGGATCGTATATTTTTGTTTCATATTCAAGTCGTATGAATTTTATTCTATACAACCCTCAATATGTATTACTGTGACAACGGTGAGAAAAACGAACAGTACTACAAAATGGAATAATCAATAATTAGTCTGTTAAAATAAGTAACCCCACCTTGATTTAAAACAAATCAACAATAATAATGACATTTCTAGTGTACTACTGATTTATATTTGCAAACAGTATAGTATTATTAACTTAGTAGGGTTATTTTGTTTTTACTTTCTCTACTCCCTGTTCATATGTGTTTACGGTGAAAATACAGTTCACTGAAGCCTTTCAAATATTTGTAAAATAATCTTGAGACAGTAAAATTCGTTTGTAGCTAAAGAAAATTCAATTGATATACATTACTAATTTGTTAATTTAAAACTTAAAATAAGGATAAGGACTGAAGTTAGGGGTTAGGGTTAGGATTAGGTTTTAAGTTTAAAGGTTATGATGCACTTACATCATGTGCTTACTATTGACTAGCTTCGAGAGAGAATTCTTGGAGTTCTATTGAGAAGCCGTGACTAATGGAGTTTAACAGTGTAGAGTATCGGGCAGTTACCCACCAGCGACAATGAAATATGGTCGCGTGGTATCGTGGATTGGTTGAATTTAAACAGTAACGTTGTTTGATACCGACTCAGCGGTCTAGAGGTTAAGCATTCTCAAGCGAGACTGAAGATTTTGGGTTCACTTCTTGAGTGCAATATTGTGGATGCACACTGTTAAGGAGTCCCATACTAGGAAGAAACGGCCATCCAGTGCTTTCAGGTATTGAATAGTGATCTAACATTGATCGGTTCATGATTGCAATAAAATTTATTAATCTCCATAATCCCAAACTACGTTATGGCTAGAACTAAAAGTTGAAAGAATAAAAACAGCTTATTTGTGCAGTTGGTTCTTTTGGGGGTAAATATTAAAAACATTTAAGTTACATTTAAAATTTCACAAATTACGATTCGTCTACTTATTATGTTTATTAACTTCAATCATCTTAAGTACTAAGTACTGACAAGTATTACTCAACTTTTCATAGAAAAAAAATCAATCGGTTAATTGTATCCGCAACATATTCAGTATTCAAAAATTATATTACATCCCAATACTTCTTATCATCTTTTCATCCCTTTATTGAGAGACTGTTGTATATCAGAGTGTAATTTTCATCGAAAAATTTCACTTAAAACGTCGGAAATCATCCGTAACTTACTTCTTTGATTATATTGATATGAATGAAGCAGTTCAAAATACCTAATAAAAAAAGAAAGGTATGACGTAAGTAAGAGCTTTAAATAAACTTTTTACTGAAAATTACACTCTATTATACGAAATGTGACCGTTAAATTGATACTGATATCATATAGTTGAGATTATGAGTCAATTGAAGCTAGATCACTATGGAAAACCTGGAAGCACTGAACGGCCATTGCGTCCTATCGTGAGAATCCTCAGTGATGCGCATCCACGATCCCACCTCGTGAGATTCCAACCTCAACACCTATCAGTCTCGCGCGCGAACACTTAACCATTAGACCACTGAGCCGGCCGGTATCCAATGGTGTCAATGTTCGACTTCAACTAATCCACGAAATTGAGCAACCATTGACCAATTGTCTTCAGTGAGTTGATATCTCTCAACAGACCTGGTTGAGCTCCACTGGTTACTGCTTCTCACTAAAACTCCAGGAAACACCTCATGAAGTCAGTCACTAGTGAGCAGTGGTCTAGTGGTTAAGCGCTCGCGCGCGAGACTGGTAGGTCCTGGGTCCGAATCTCGCGAGGTGGGATCGTGGGGGCACTGCTGAGGAGTCTCGCGATAGGACGAAATGGCCCTCCAGTGCTTGCATGTTTTCCATGATGGTCTAGCTTCAATTGACTCATGATTTCAACTATATTAAATTATTAAAATCTCCACAAAACCCCCTTCTGATGCTAATATGTTCATAAATCCTGGATACAATATATTTATTGAATAACCAATACAAATAATGAATTTATAACGGATAGTTTCAAAAATACCTAATTATTTGTTAGCTATTAAATCATAATTATTTTGTAAACATCTTGATTTTGTTTCTTAAAAAAAAGTATATTTGTTACTATGATCAATTAAAAATGTATAAAATTTCATCTGTCGGTGATTATGTTCCCATGGTAATTACAAGTAATATAAATGTTACTAATGAATGTATAACTATCTAATTATTATTATCAATAATAAATAATGACGTAATAAATATCTGAATATATTGATTGTAATTTCATTAAGTAAATATGAATCTTTTTCTTATAATAATTATTTTAATTGTTACACTTTACTTACGCCTGTTACCCCTCGTCGAGGAGCATAGGCCGCTCATCAGCATTCTCCATCCAACTCTGTCCTCAGCCTTCCTTTCTAGTTCTTTCCAGTTGTTATTCATTCAGCTTTTCTACGGGATTGGGTCGCTAACACCATGCCCAACACTCCTCCTTTACCCAGGCTTGGGACCGGCAGTAACTCTATAAGAGCTACAGGCGGAGTTAATTGTTACACAGTCAAATCAAAAAATATATATGGTTAATTGTTCGAATCATATTATGGATATTAATCAAAGGATCTAGGTGCATTCAAATGATGAGTTGTGAATAGGGTGGGATTTGTGTTTTGAATTCTACTGTTAATCACAATCTAAATGTATTAGACTTATATAGGTGTTGTATTGAAATCATGAGCTGATTTAAGTTTGACGACAATTGGAAATATAGAAGCACTGGAGAGCTTTTTGATGATAGTTTAAGACTCTTCAGTAGTGTGCGTCCATGGTTCGTCTAACGGGGATCAAACTCAGGGCCTTTAGTATTGGACTCGAGCACTTAAACTCTTGACTACTGAGCCAGTGTTAAATATTGTACACGTCTAACTTCAACCAATTGTCGAAATCTTTGAATTTTTATGAGGTCACAAACCGATCTAAGTTAGGCAATCATCAAAAACTTGGAAGCACTGGATACCGTCAAAATCATAATCCTGAGCCACAAATATTCTCATTTATTTCATTAACACTCTGTTCTTATATTTATTATTAATATAACACTTATCATCCTGATATTCCTTGTGTTGTAGAGGCCGACTAAATATGAATGGAGCTGTCATTAGGAACTGATATCATGTGAAAAAGCTTTTTTATACAGTTTGCACTTGGTAATTGCTTCGTTCTAATTTAGAACTTCTCAGTAGTGTGAGACCTTGAACCTCCAAAGATTGAACCCACAACTTCAGTTTCCACTATGAAAATGATACTGTTGTGCACTTTTAACTCGACGAATTATCACGTGATTTATTCACCAATTGGAATACGACTGAAAAAATCTTAGTACTATGCCAAACCAATGACGTATCGACCGGTATGAGCAGCTTAGCGTCATTATTGGTCCCTTGTCCTACTAGCCCTCCAGTTGAGTCTAGAACATCAGCTCCCACTTTACGAATCATCTATTTCAAACACAACTGGTTTATATACAAGCCAAACAGACCACATCACACCATAAAATAGAAAATAACATTTGTGCAAGAGGTAGCCAAAAGTAACTGCAAGTGTAGGAGACAGTAATGAATAAACTGAGTATACTCCGAGGATAGTAAATTGTATCATAATAGTCTATAAATTAGAACAAAGCTCGTAATAAGAGGAATACAGATATACAGAATCTAGTTGCTGAATAGTTATACATTAAAAGCATATGTGTAGTAATAGTCCTTAAAAAGATCTCAACAGTTACTATTCATTACTCTCGTCGGGATATAACAGATAGCTTTAATCAATACCAATGTGGAACATAGTGATCCATATTTTCATTTTTAATCAATTTATGAAACACTAAAATCGTGATTTCCTATTCGCATGATAATTTCTTTACTGTCAAACTGGTTGAATTTCATCGGTCACAACTGTCTATCATAAGTTTTGTAACTTAACTTAAAGTTAATGACTAGTGGACAATAATTATAGCAAAAATGCAAACTTTGGAATTAAATCGTCCAATTTGAAACCAACTATTTTATAACTGAATCGTGTGTATTGATGATTATCATTGTAACGTTGTTGTTATAAATTGCCCAAATATTACGTATTGCGATAGGACTACACGAAATTCTACCGATTGACCAAATTCAGATATCCTAGTTCGACCCCAATACTGTTCCCCAACTCCAATAAATCACAACACAGCCGTTAAATGAGAATTGTTTATGGGGTCAGCAGCAGAACAAAAATTGTTTACAGACAAGGCATATTTATACAGTTAAGATGACTATTAACAGTAACCAATGGAAAGGAAGGACACGTAAAGATCATAATTAGGACAACTCAAAATTGATCAATAGGAAAAGGACACGTGAAAGTCATAGTTAGGACAACTATAATTAATGACCAATAGGAGATCACATGTAAAATATGTGAAGAGTCTGAAAACATGCCACTTTACATTTGAGATAATTTTGGGATATTCCTGTGAATATCCTAACAGTTGTCTACGCAAAATACTCAACATCCATTGGTCGGATACTATCAGCAACAGCGTTTTATGGAAGAGGACAAACCAGCTTCGAGCTGAAGAGGAAATTAGGAAAAGACGTTGAAAGTGGATAGGACATACATTAAGGTAATCACCAATGTGTATTACAAGGCAATCCATAACTTGGAATCCGGAAGGGAAGCGGAAAAGTGGAATGCCAAAGAAAACATTACGCCGGAAAATAGAAGCAGATATGAAAAGGATGAATGTTAACTGGAAAGAACTGGAAAGGAAGGCTGAGGACAGAGTTGGATGGAGAATGCTGGTGGTCGACCTATGCTCCTCGACGAGAGGTAACAGGCGTAAGTAAGTAAGCATTGTAACGTTCTACTTGTAATTACTTTGTCATCGGAATTAATTGATAAGAAAATGCATCGTGTGACATAACTTGAAAAATGACATCCATAGTTAACATACTTTTAATTGACAGTACGGCAAAGATACAGAATATTCCTTTTTAAACATGATAATTTTGATTTTTGCGATTAAGTTTATTATTCCGTACAAACTTGATCATTTTAGTTTGCATAATACCTCATGATCATCATATATTTCACAATGTTATATTCCATTTACATTCAGAACCTACACAATCAAACAGAACAAATGTTAAACCTCCATTTTCAGTTGGTGGACGTCGAATTTCCGCCGGTGCTGCATCACTAACAAGTCAACGTACAGCTCCTAGTCAATTAAATCGATCCAAAATCTCAGTGGTAACACGTGGTTCATTACACTTGTCGACTACAGGTTTAACAGATTCACGTTCTAATCTACGTGGGGCATCGTCTGCAACTAGACAGTGTAAGTTTTCTCTTACCTTAGTTTTGTCTACTTTATACTTGGTTGATAGTATAGAAAAAAAAGTACTGGGATTGAAGTTTATTTACTTATCCAAAATATAGTTTACAATCAGAAAATGTTAATTCTATCATTATCAGCCTTGTAAAGTAATCTAATTAGTCACTCAAACCCGTTCCTAGTAATGGCTTCCAACACCGGATTTCGTTGTAATACTTTCATACTTTCAAAACGTATATATTTATATAGTTTTATGCATTGATTGATCGCTTAGCCTTGTCCAATGTCATATTTGCTTAGTCCTTTAATGTTGATCAAATTCTACCAGTTAGGTTTCAATATGGTTGCTGATTTAATTGACTCCACATCATGTGCATTATGTTTTGACATTAGGTGGTTAAAGTTAGTTGGAAAAATACGCTTGTTCATCTAGGTTTGGTGCTAGCTGATAGTCGGCTAGTAGACAGTCTTCAGGAAATCGATGTTCATCTAGCCTCATAGTCTAAGACCTTACCACTGAGCTATTCGGACTACAGTTGTTTAGTCCTTTAGTGTTGATCAAATTTTATCAATCTAGTTTTGTGTTCATTACTGCGAAAGTGTTTGAGTTTGAGGTCTGTTTTATCTTTGAGGTAAAGAAAACCATTGTAAATTTTATTGATTTTGTTAATGAGTTAACTAATTTGACAAACAGACGGTGATGAGAAAAATATTACATAGTGAAACCCTTTGTTAGATAGATACATATATATTTTCATAGATTTTAATACTATATTCAGGTTTGCGTTGTTTCTCGTTATTACTCGTCTTTAATCAATTTGTAACGTTTTCGATATTGACTGATATTGTCTAAAAAAACCCAGCGTGCACTGAGTACATTTTACACACCAACGACCTCATTTTGTACTGAAATTAAGACCTCCAGATCTTTAGTTGATCATTATCTCTTTGGATCATCGAGTTGAGATCCAGCAATCCATGTTTCAAATTTCAGTCGATTTGTAACAATGATTGACTTTCGATGTGGATTTGTTCTCTGAGCTGGATGGTTGGGTCGTGGAGCTTTCATCGTCCTTCTGAACGACATCATCAGCACAAACTTCGGGTAGAAGTGAAGTGTTTGAATTTCTCCACATGTGATTCACAGCTTGTCCTGTGCACCTCACTTCTACTCGAAGTTTGTGCTGATGATGTCGTTCAGAAGGACAATGAAAGCTCCACAACCCAACCATCCAGCTCAGAGAACAAACCCACATCAAAATCACCCACCTGAGCTACAAATCTTCTCCACCATGATTGACTTTCGCCTAATACAATTATTGATATGTATCCCGCTTTCGGTATCGTTAAACCCTACCAGTCTCAATTTCTCATTAGAACGTTGAACATTTGTCATTGACGAAAACTAACTTTGAATTAAAGAATTTTTGGAAATTTCCCATCTGAATGACCATTTGTTAACCATGTAGAAAGTTAGTTAACCAAATATCAACGTTCTATTAGTGATAATGATGTATTGGATTCATTAAAAAAATTCCTAAAACATTTTCAAACGTTTAGAACGAATCGAAAAATTTCTTTGTTCTACTCTCTTGATGTTTACAGTAGTAATACAGCTGAAGAATTGTCCCGGTTGAAAGATCAGCACGTGATATCAGTTCATAAAGTCATTGATAATTTTTATGAAAGCAATTATGTAAGCTAACTTAACACAATAGTTGAACTCGCTTTTTGTGATTATTTAGTCCATATATATATATATATATATATATATATATATATATATTCAGACATTGATTGAATGAAGTCCTATTTAAAGATGAGTATGGTTAGGAGCGGTAGAGATCAGTTATTTGAGTGCATAGTTATGCTGTTGCTTGTACTTTAGTTTCATCCCAGTAAAGAGGGCTTTTAAAGAAAATCCAACTTCTCTAAATAGCTTCCACATCACTCGTAGAATGGTTTACAGAGTTATTTCTAAATATTAGGTATCCTATATTACTTCTTTCAGTAGCAGTACTTATGGTTGATGTTTCTAATTGCAAACTTAACCCTACAAGGTGTCAATTAAATAAATTTAGGGAACTCTATGTGATATTCTGAGGGAGTTCACCCCTTTTTATTACTTCAATCTGTCTTAGTGATTATGGCCGAGAAACATAGATTTAATACACTTTGAGTTGCCAATAATCGTATTTAATAGGTTTTTTTGCCGCATTGTTTTTCAAGTAATCTAAAATAACGTTTGGATTGCTGTACTAAATGTGTTACATTATTAAATCCTTGGGAAAAAGTAAATCTCATTTTTATAATCTTGATTTCTCTTAGCAACTGTACAACATCGTGGCGTTAATCGTAGCTTTATGACACCGACAACAAGTTCCGATGCAAAACAAGTAAAAACAAGAGAATCTATTCGTTCAATGCCAAATGAAAGTCCGATCTCTTCATCGCCTAAATGCGATTCTCGTCGAACATATGAATCACCTATAGGGAATAGTGCTAAAAAACCTATAACAAGTACATTTTTACGTCGTGGAACTACTCAAGGACGTATTGGTATCGGTCGTAAATTATCTACTGATAATATTAATCAATACTCGAATTCTAATAAATCTTCATCATGTATTTCTGATCGAATAGCATCTGTAGTTTCTACTATTGAAGCTTACGATGATCCAAAAGCTTATTTATTCTATCGAATGTTTCAAGGCGTAGAAGAGATTGAAACTACAACAACTGATGGTATATTTCAAGCATTTTCACCGTATTCATCAGTAGATTTTCAAAAACAATTTTCACCTGAATTCAATGATACAAATGAACAATTAAATTATCATTTACGTAGTTATGGAATCGATGAAACTTTTCCGAAGTTTCAAACTAATTCGAATGTACAAAATAAAGTTAGTGATTGCATTTTCTGATTGAAAAAAACTTTTATTTCCTACTTACTTATGCCTGTTACTCCTAATAGAGCATCAACATTCTCCAACCCATTCTGTTCTGGGCCTTCTTTTCTAGTTCTATCCAGTTGTTGTTCATTCTTCTCATATCTGTCTGTATTTCTCGGCGTAATGTGTTTTTTGGTTTTCAGGATTCCATGTGAGGACTTGTCTTGTTACGCAATTGGGTGATTTCCTCGAAATGTGCCCAATCCACTTCCAGCGCTTCTTCCTGATTTCTTCCTGCGCTGGAATCTGGTTTGTTGTCTCCCACAAACCAGATTCCTAACTTTCTGAAAATTACTATATAAAATAATTTTTCATACAAAGATCTGTATATATTTTACAAGAATAGTTTCCCTCACTAATTCATATCAATTAGGAAAGCCCTTAGACAAGGCGAGTCCACCTAGGGGAGTTGGAAAACCCTGATTCCAAACCAATGATGCACATGGGCTGCAGTATCCTGAAGGAACAAATGGCGTACGAATCAATCGTTGATCACCGGCTACCATGGGACTGCATCTCCTTACGGTGCTCCACTGCCTTGTGGATCAGACTTTTAGGTTGAAGGCTCCGGGTGTGGCCCCTTAAGAAAACCACCTGCTTCAGTTCGAGCACCTGGACAATATCACAGCCCTCAAGCAAATCGAATGAGATTTATATGGCGCACATGTATCTGATTCTTCCTTGTACCAATATTTATGTGTTTAAATAAATAAATAAATAATAATGAGGGGTAACAGGCGTAAGTATGTAAATAAGTAAGATCGAAGGGCTTTTCGACAGTAGTTCATGCTAATAACCCTACAGGGAATCAAGCTCATAGCCTTCAAATTCTTTTGAATATCAAATTCAAATGCATTAGTTTGGATTGCCAGTTTCAAATAGTTTTTAATATACCGAGTTCTTCAATCAGTATGATCAATCATTTACTGCTGTCTTACTTCTAATTTCCATGACTGAATAGGTTACATCTAATGATTCGTTATTTTATTAACTACATTTCCCCATCATAATTCATTTTTACATGGTCAGTCGAAAAATATATTTCCCTTTTAATTGAATAAATTCCTAATGAGATGTCACTTAAGCTTCTATCATGAATTAATCAAAGATAGTTTATAGTGCCTTTTCATGCGTATGTTCAAATTATTTATATCTCCAATAGGTTAACAGTTAAAAACAATAACAAAATATCAGTATAGGATTTTGTGAAGATTATTGGATGTTAGTGAAATCATGAACGAATCTGAGTTAGATATCTATAGAAAACCAGGAAGCACTAGACAACTGTTTTTCCCCAGTACGGAGTACCTCAGCAACTCACATTCACGACCCCATCAGGGATGAAATGAAATTATGAACTCTATTGACGATATCCCTGGTCATACTAAAAGCAAGACAATTAACATTATTATTATTATTACCTTTATTATTATTATTATTATTATTATTATTATTATTATTATTATTATTATTACTTACCATATCGCTAATTCACCCCCTTTTATCCCCAATTTGTGTAACCTTACTCTTCAACTTATGCAGCAGCTCGCTCTTGGTGGAAAATCTGTCCTATCTAAACGATCTCCAGTCACTGTCTGGTTGAAAGTGAATGCTTCCACCGATTATGAATACTGAGGCAGTCTTTCTGAAACCACGTACGCCGTTCAAGCTGGCCTCCTTCAACGTTTGCACACTAATGCAGATCAGACAACAGATAGGGCTGGCTATGTCTTTGGAAGGTCTTAATGTTGACGTTTGTTGTCTATCCGAGACCCGTATTCAAGACTCTAGTGAAGTACTACAAATCAGCTCTCCATCCGTCGCCTCGAAAAGCTTGTTCCACGTGCGCTTATCCGGGGACCCTGTGGCATCTTCGTCTGGTCTTGCTGGCGTTGGTGTCGCACTAAGCGCTAGAGCTGAGGCAGCACTAATCGATTGGTTCCCCATTAACAGTCGGTTATGTGCTGTTAGATTAGAAAGTTCCATCAAAGTGAGAAGAAATCGGCGTGAGAAACGGTGTCTTTTCGTCATCTCCGCCTATGCCCCGACAGATTGCAGCCCGGATGCAATCAAGGATGAGTTTTACCATCAGTTAACAGTTCTTCTCCAGAAAGCGCGTTCGAGAGATATTGTAGTACTAGCCGGAGACTTGAATGCACAGGTCGGGCGTCTAGGCACAGAAGAGAGTCGTTTAGGTGGCCGATGGGGACTTCTTGGTCGCAGGACAGATAACGGGGACCGTTTGCTGCAACTGTGCACAGACCACAACCTGTTTCTGGCCAGCACTAACTTCCGGCACAGTCATCGCCGGTGTGCCACCTGGCGTCCTCCCTCTGCATCCCAAGCCTGGACTCAGATTGATCACATCGCGATCAGCTACCGCTGGCGTGGTTGTGTACAAGACTGCCGCTCCTTTTGGAGTACCTATCTGGAGTCTGATCATGCCCTGGTCTGCGCCAATCTCACCTTACTTTTCAGTGGCCGAAGGATTGACCACCACCAACGGATTGATATTAGTAAACTGGCTGCAACTTCTGTTGCAAGTAAGTATCGAGCTGAGCTAGCCTCTAGGCTAGCTACCACCCCACCGAAAAGTATAGACGAGCATTGGTTGCATCTTCACGACGCCATGAAAATGGCGAGTAAAGCCGCTTGCGGCTTCGCGAAACGTCCCGCTTACAAGCACTGGGTTTCTTCTGGCTCCTTACAACTGATGGAAGCCCGTCGGTCTACTCCGGGTGACCGTGAGTTTGACCACAAACGAAGGCTGTTACGTAATGAAATCGGGCAAAGCTTGTGTAAGGACCGGGAAGCCTGGTGGTCGGAGCGTGCTAATGAGATGGAAGCAGCAGCTGCATCTGGTAACTGCCGGAAGCTCTTCCAACTCATCCGAGCCACTGGCAGCAAGAAGTCTGGTGTGAGTGAAACAATCTACGAGGATGACGGGATGCCAATCACTAACATCTGTCGACGTCTTGGACGATGGGCGGAATTTTTCGAAGGGCAGTTCAACTGGCCTGCTGCTCCGGCAACATCAACCAGTTTGTCCTGCTCCCCATGGCCGGTGACGACTGATCCACCAAACGAGGCGGAAGTCCGCAAGGAACTCCAACTCTTGAAACGTTATAAATCACCTGGCCCAGATGACTTACCTCCTGCTCTTTTTAAAGATGGTGGTGGCTTTCTGACTAAGGAATTGACTGTGTTGTTTGGGAACAAGAAAGTGTTCCAACATCTTGGAAAGAGTCAATAGTCGTCCCTATCTTTAAAAAGGGTTCACGTTGTTCCTGTAGCAACTATCGGGGGATAAGTCTACTTTCGATCGCGTCCAAACTATTGGCTTCTATCATTCTTCGTAGGTTGTTTAAAACCCGAGAACGATTGACTCGCGAGGAGCAGGCTGGTTTTCGTTCTGGTCGAGGATGCATTGATCACATCTTCACCCTCCGCCAAATGTTAGAACACCGTCATACTTATCGCAGGCCAACAATCGTAGTGTTTCTTGATATCAGGGCTGCCTTTGATTCGTTGGACAGGACTGTTCTCTGGGATTGTCTATTGAAGAAGGGTGTGCCTGAGAAGTTCATTAACATCTTAAAGGCCCTGTATACGTACACCTCAGGCAGAGTGAGGGCATACAACCACCTTTCTCTCTTGTTCCATTCGAGCAGTGGGGTTAGGCAGGGTTGCCCGATCTCCCCATTCCTCTTCAACTTTGCCATCGACGACATCCTAGAAACAGCTCTGATGGATGTAAGCAATGGCGGTGTGGATATGTTGCCTGGAGAACGACTTCTCGACCTTGAGTATGCGGATGATATTGTCTTACTGTGCGATAATGCCCAAGGCATGCAATCAGCACTCAATCAGTTGGCAATCAGTGTCCGCAGGTACGGCATGTGCTTTGCACCCTCCAAGTGCAAAGTACTTCTACAAGACTGGCAGTATTCTCATCCTGTACTCACCTTGGATGGTGAGGAGATTGAAGTAGTAGAGAAGTTCGTGTATCTAGGTAGCTATATAAGTGCTGGTGGTGGCGTGAGTGATGAGATTGATGCACGTATAATGAAAGCCAGAGCGGCTTATGCCAATCTGGGCCATCTTTGGCGCCTTCGTGATGTTAGTCTGGCTGTAAAAGGTCGGATCTACAACGCGTCGGTGAGAGCAGTTTTGCTCTATGCTTGTGAAACCTGGCCTCTCTGAGTTGAGGATGTTAGACGTCTCTCTGTGTTCGATCATCGTTGTCTCCGAAGGATTGCTGACATCCAGTGGCAACACCATGTTAGTAATGCAGAGGTTCGGCATCGTGTGTTCGGGCGCAGAGACGATAATTCAATTGGTGTCACCATCTTGAAACATCGATTTCGGTGGCTTGGACATGTTTTACGAATGTCGTCCCAGAGACTTCCGCGTCGTGCATTATTTGCCGACCCTGGGACTGGTTGGAGAAAGCGGAGAGGAGGTCAGTGTATGACATGGTGTCGTGGCATGAAAGAGAGCTGCAAAGGGCTAGCTTCTGTTGGTCCTTCACGACTCCCTGGTTGGGGTCCGAGAGATAGTGCAACACAGTGGCTAGAGACGTTATCGGATATGGCTCAGAATAGAAGCCAGTGGCGATCCTGCTGCAACCTTCTTTTACTTTCTACATAAAGAATGGTTCTAACTTTCCTAACTGAAAGAATCTTCTGGTTGTACATTTCAGCCCGCCTTATCTTTTCATCCTTTATCTACCTACTTTCATTATTTTGTGTGGCGCATATGTACCTGGTGCCCTTTTGTACCAATATATATGTGTTTAAATAAATAAATAAAATAAACATCAGGGATAGAATCCAGGCCCTTCAGTCTCGTAGTGAACGCTCAAGATCTAGACTGCTGAGCCATAATTCGTCGGTTTCCATGTCTAACTTCTATTGGTTCACGAAATTGTGCTACTGTCTTTCTTTGTCCATGATATGTAATTTCTTCTCACCTACAAGCTTGAACACTGTTGGTCATAGCTTCTCTTTAGAATTCTAGAATTACCTCTTGAAATTATTCGTTAGTGAACACATAATAATTATCAATATCGAGCACATATACACCATTGGATGCTGGCTCAGTAATCTACAGTCACTTATTCATGCTTGAGACTAAAGGTTATGGGTTCGGTCTCCGTTGAGGTCGCGGAATCCTATAGCCAAGTAGTCCTATACTAGGACGAAACAGCTGTCTAACGCTTTCTGGCTTCTAGTGAATGTATAACTTACGTTGGTTCGTGATATTAATAACAAAATATATGAAAAATTACACCAGCACCTGCTATATATCGCTTTTAACAGTTTTTTTAATCCTTATTAAAATTTAGTTTTTTAATACTTTGAGTTTCGAAACTACTACATTGTACTCTTCTATTTCACGAATTCATCATTTTTTCTCCAATCATACTCTTTATGTTTGTTTCTATCTACTACCACTGATATGGTCACTACATTTTTACAAATCGGATTTTTCTTGATAATTTTATGTCACTGTGGTGATGTTGTGCTGAAATTGATATACATATGTATCAGGTTCTAAACTCATTATAACTGGCTGACTGACTGAATAGACGAATGAGATAATCTGTTGTAATATGTTTGTATTAACCTCTACGTCTATATGTTTTAATTTATTTGTGCTTCTTTCAGTCAAAAAGTATTTATCGACCACTGTTATGGTTGGTCTTTGTTTGAATTTCACAGTTTTTCTGATGGAGATTTATATGGTATTATTATTTAAACACATAAATATTGGTACAAGGAAGCACCAGATAGATATGTGCCGCACAAATCTCATTTGATTTGTGTGAAGGCTATGATACTGCCCAGGTGCCCAAACTGAAGCAGATGATTTTCTTAGGGGCTCACACCCGGAGCCTTCGACTTAAAGATCTGTTCCACAAGGCAGTGGAGCATCGTAAGGAGACGCAGTCCCATGGTAGCCGTGGACCAACGATTAACTAATACACCATTTGTTCTCTCAGGATACTGGAGCCCATGTACACCATTTGTTTGGGATCAGGGTTTCCCAACTCTCCTAGGTGGACTTTCCGCGTCCACCGGCCTGGTTAAAGCGCCGGACATTCGCTTTTCGTTCTCTCGATTTCGTAAACAACACCCGTGATGCGAGAAGGCAGTGAGTAGGACTTCCCTGGCAGAGGCTATATATGCGTGTCCATGTGAGAGCAATTGGAGAGGGAGAGCGGACTCTCCCCACTCTCGGCCGTACCAGGGCATTTGGCGGGTGATGGAGATGATAGATTGTAAATCCTTTATTTAAAAAGAACTATGAATAGACTCAATGGTTTTCGAGAAACATATATTACTTACTTACTTACTTACTTTCGCCTGTTACTCCCAATGGAGCATAGGCCGCCGACCAGCTTTCTCCAACCCACTCTGTCCTGGGCCTTCTTTTCTAGTTCTTTCCAGTTCTTGTTCATTCTTCTCATGTCTGTCTCTATTTCTCGGCGTAATGTGTTCTTTGGTCTTCCTCTTCTCCTTCGACCTTCAGGATTCCATGTGAGGGTTTGTCTTGTGACACAATTGGGTGATTTCCTCAAAGTGTGCCCAATCCACTTCCAGCGCTTCTTCCTGATTTCTTCCTCCGCTGGAATCTGGTTTGTTGTTTCCCACAGTAACTTGTTGCTGATAGTGTCTGGCCATCGGATCCGAAGTATCTTGCATAGACAACTGTTAATAGACACTTGTATCTTCTGGATAATTGCTTTCGTAGTTCTCCACGTCTACGCCCCATACAATAGAACTGTCTTGACATTTGTATTGAAAATTCTAACCTTGGTGTTGGTTGACAATTGTTTTGAGCTCCAGATGTTTTTCAGTTGTAAATATGCTGCTCTTGCTTTGCCGATCCTCGCCCTCACATCTGCATCTGATCCACCATGTTCATCAATGATGCTGCCCAGATATGTAAAGGTTTCCACATTTTCCAAAGCTTCTCCGTCAAGTGTAATTTGATTGGTGCATATTGTATTGTATCGGAGAGTCTTGCTTTTCTCTTTGTTTATATTGAGACCTACTGCTGCTGAGGCTGCTGCTACACTGGTCGTTTTCTCCTGCATTTGTTGTTGCGTTTGTGATAGAAGAGCCAGATCATCCGCGAAGTCTAAATCGTCAAGCTGCATCCTGCCTGTCCACTGTATCCCGTGCATTCCTCCAGATGTTGACGTCTTCATAATCCAGTCGATCACCAGGAGGAAGAGAAAGGGTGAGATTCAGCAACTTAGCCTAACACCGGTCTTTACCTCGAATGAGTCGGTGAGTTGTCCTCCGTGGACGATTTTGCAGTTTAGTCCATCATAGGAGTTCCGTATGATGTTGACTATCTTCACAGGCACGCCGTAGTGTCGAAGAAGCTTCCATAGTGTCGTCCTGTCCACGCTATCAAATGCCTTCTCGTAGTCGATGAAGTTGATGTAGAGTGATGAGTTCCATTCGATTGATCGTTCCATAATGATACGTAGAGTTGCGATTTGATCTGTGCACGATCTATCCTTACGAAATCCAGCTTGTTGATCTCGAAGTTGAGCGTCCACGGAATCCTTCATCCTATGTAACAATACTCTGTTGAAGACTTTTCCTGGTATTGAGAGGAGAGTGATGCCCCTGTAGTTGTCGCACTTGCTCAGATCGCCTTTCTTTGGTATCTTGATGAGAAGTCCTTCTTTCCAGTCTGTTGGTACATGTTCTTCGTCCCAAATCTTACCGAAGAGGATGTGGAGTATCTTGGCAGTTGCTGTTACATTTGCTTTCAGTGCCTCTGCCGGGATGTTGTCTGGTCCCGCTGCTTTGCCGCTCTTGATTTGTCTAATGGCCATGCTGATCTCTTCAATTGTTGGTGGGTCAATATCGATTGGGAGGTCTGTGGGTGCTGCTTCGATGTTGGGTGGGTTCAGTGGAGCTGGTCGATTCAAGAGTTCCTTGAAGTGTTCTACCCACCTGTTTCGTTGTTCTTCAATATCGTTGATTACTTTGCCTTCCTTGTTTTTCACTGGTCTTTCTGGTTGACGGTAATTTCCAGCAAGTTTCTTTGTTGTATCATACAGTTGTCTCATGTTTCTCTCTCTTGCAGCCTTTTCCGCTGTCATCGCTAAATCTTCCACATATTTACGTCGGTCGGTCCTGATGCTCCTCTTCACTTGCTTGTTTGCCTCTGTGTATTCGGCTTGTGCCTTGGCTTTTTCTGCTCTTGTTCGGCTGATATTGATTGCTACCTTCTTGTTCCTCCTTGCTTCAATTTTATCCAGTGTACCAACAGTGATCCATTCCTTGTGATGGTGCTTCTTTTGGCCCAGAACCTCTTGACATGTTGAAACGATTGCCTCCTTGATACCTTTCCAGCTGCTCTCTATGGTGGTTCCTTCTCCATTGAGTAGGTCATGAAAGGCCTGGAACCTGTTGCTGAGGGCTATGTTGAATTTGTTGAGTTTGTCAGCATCTCGAAGAAAGGCCGTGTTGAACTTTTGTGATGTTGTCCGCACCGTTGTCCACTGCTTCTTGAGTTTTAGTTTCATCTTGGCGACCAGCAAATGATGATCGGATGCTATATCAGCTCCTCTTCTGGTTCTCACATCCTCCATCGTCCTCCTGAACTTTTTGTTGATGCAGACATGGTCGATTTGATTTTGTGTAGTGTGATCCGGTGAAATCCAAGTGGCTTTGTGTATGTTTTTGTGTGGGAATATGGTGCCACCTATGACCAGTTTATTGAAGGCACATAGGTTTGCAAATCTCTCACCATTTTCGTTCCTTCCTCCCAGTCCATATTGTCCCATGACGTCTTCGTATCCAGTGTTGTCCTTTCCAACCTTGGCATTGAAATCTCCCATTAGAATGGTCAGGTCCTTGGTTGGGCACTTCTCGAAGATTGACTGCAGCCTATCGTAGAATTGGTTTTTAGCGTCTTCATCGTAGTCGTTGGTCGGCGCATAGCATTGGATGATGTTCATTGTAATGCCCTCTCTTTGTTCTGAAGGAGGCTTTGATGATCCTCGGTCCATGAGATTCCCATCCTATAAGTGCATTTTGTGCTTTTCTAGACAGCATCAGTGCCACTCCTTGTGTATGTGGGGCATTTTCTTCTTCATGACCGGAGTATAACAGAAGTTCCCCTGAAGACAGTCGTTGTTGTCCAACCTGCGTCCAATGTGTTTCACTGATTCCAAGCACTTCCAGGTTGTATTTCCTCATTTCCACAGAAATTTGGAAGACTCTTCCGGTCTCCCACATTGTCCGGACATTCCATGTACCTATAAAAATTGTCGCTCTGGTTGTAAGAAGGTGCATCGGCCTCATGACTTCCGAATGGACTCGGCTTTCATCATGAGACGTCATAATTATTCCTTCTACTCCCAGGGCAGAGTTTGAATGGTTTGAATGATTTTTTCTGGTTAGCGTTTTTTTAGCGAGTTGATTTTCTACGGGATGGGGTCGCTAACCCCATGCCCAACCCTCCTCCTTTGTGTGGGCTTGGGACCGGCAGTAGCCCCTGGAGGAGCTACAGGCGGAGTTAGAAACATATATACGTATGTGAAATTTAGACTGTGTAAATTAAACAGTCTGTTAATATTAATAATGATATAATGGTGAAAGTTCACGTTGATTATGTTATCTGCTTGTCTTAACCTGTATCATCTATTAAGAAATCATTTATATGTTAGATGGTTGAAAGTAGTCTATAAGAAAACCTTGAACCTAGGATTCCTGCCAGTTAGTATTTGTTAGCGAATCGTACATACAATCTCGAGAGGACTAATACTCTTTGTCGGAGTAGAAAAACATGATATTAGTCACTATTGTGATCAGTCAACTTAATATTATAGTAATGGGTGTACTAGTTAACTGAAATATTCTATAAAAGATTGCGTAATATCCTAAATAGTCTAAATTAATTAAAAGAGTGGACGCCCAAAGTTAGTAACTTAAATTTTCAGGATATAGCAAACAGGAATAATTGAAAATAGAAGTAAGGAACAAATGACTAGTTTAAGTAGTTTATTTTTTACTTCTGGTATTATCATCGAAAGTTTCGTTCATCTGTACTAAACTTTTGAACTATCCTACTGATAGTACTGTTCAACTCTCATTAACCCATAGTAGATGGAATGGAATCAGGACTTCCAAAAGTCATCTTTAAAATTTAAGTATTTTTATCCAAAGGAGACTAAGTGCTTACCTCGACAGGCGATGTTTAATGATGTAGAAGATTTTTGAAAGAAAGTTATGGATTTACAAACCAAGATTGAACATTAGTCCATGAAGTCATTGACTTTTAGTCTGAGCCATATTTATAAATGCAGAATACCTGATTGGAATTTGCGATATAATCGAGATCAATGGTTAATAAAGTTGGATGACATGACTTAGAATCGGCTGCAGTTTCACAGATGCGTTTTCGCTAGATTTCGAGTTCCAGTAGTCATTTATACATAGCTTTTCATTCTGTATTTTTTGAACCATAGTGTTAGTGTTTAACCTTTCTTATTACCATTGTTACCATGTCATTTCTGTTTCCTTGGTAGTCATCTTGTTAATTTCGTCTTATCATGCTAATGCATTAATCGGAACTTAGGCCATCGTACATTTTTGAAAGACTTTTCTTTTAC
Organism: Schistosoma rodhaini; assembly: GCA_944470415.2. Lineage (NCBI taxonomy): Eukaryota > Metazoa > Platyhelminthes > Trematoda > Strigeidida > Schistosomatidae > Schistosoma > Schistosoma rodhaini. Next base: position 40,878,787 of record OX104037.1, read on the forward strand.
TATTTCCAACTAGCTGATTTCCTTAATCAATAAGCTACTGCGACACGACGATTTTGTTAATAGTATTAATGAGTCATCATTCTAGAGATCCATGGTCGCTATACATGTATCCAACATACTGTCTATACGTGAAAATTCGCTTCATTTTAATAACTAATGCTTATTTCAAATTTTCACTTGTTATCTAAATTCCTTACAGTATTCTGAGATACTTCTTTCGATTGATGATGTAGAAACACCTTATCAAGATCTCCCTTCTCATCATTCTGACTTAACAACCATATCAACTTCAAACAGTAGGACATTACCAACAAAAACTCCAGTGTATTTATCAAAATGTTACAAAAATGAAGTCCCTACAAGTCAAACTCAAACTATTGTGAAATCTTCAACTGTATCCAATAGTAAAGTTCACTGTACAACACATGAGAATGATGATACAACAATGGATCCAACATTAAAGTCAATGAACTTATCCATGTTTGTTAGTACTTCTGTCACTAGTCTAGCACCAAGTCAAACAGGAACTTATGTAATTGATGGAGGAGATGGTATCGATGATGACAATGACGATAATAATAATAACAATGCAAACCGAGATTTCTTACAGCATTCCAATGAGCAAAATATTCATTTATCTAAAGATAATGACTTAATAACACCTCGTGGCAGTCCTAAAGGAGATATTACAGCAAAGGGTGAACTACTGAATCGTCGATCTACCAATCATTTATCAAATAACCAACAAACAAAACAATTGCCACAGTATGAAAAAGATTTTGAGGTAAAAATCCGACACTATTTTTATTATAATGTTAGACAATTAATTTTATTCTATTGATATTTTAACATAGTATTCAATCTCTTAGGCGACAAATTGACTACGTCTATTCCGTTATTCAAATACGTTAGCATTCACACACTTTAAATCTCCTGCCGTAAAACATGACAATAGGCAGAAATAATCTTATTATTGATGCGGGAAGTTACAAAGTATTTACATAATACATGTACATAACCTTCAATCACTCATTTGCATCTTTCGGTGTATTCTGCCATGTGAATTGTCTCCTCGTTTGATCTTCAAGTGTTCTATCTACCCTGTACTTTAGACGAACTGTAACTCTTCACTCCGTCTGACAATTCCTGCAACTTTGACGTGACATTCCGCTACATACTACTTGCAGACAGTCTTGTGAGTAGTGTCCACTACAATACAGTAAAAAGTATTGATTCTTTTTCTTAGTGTTAGTTATATTCTTCTTTAGTTTATTTTGTCGTATAATGAAAAGTACACATTTGCGGTGATATTGTTAAATCTAATGGTTGAAATATCATCACGTTACTTTGCATCCATTGAACCCCTCTCTAAAATCAAAATATCACATTTTAATGTTAACTCCGATGGACTTCATTCATACATCATAGCACATACATTAAAATAACAAATAGAAGGGTACATGTACTATGCTTTAATGGGTATCGTCTCAAATAAATCAATACTCTCAAGTGTCTAAACTTTTAACATTGTAATCACTTAACGTTAAGTAATGTCAATTAAGGTATTTCTACTTCTCGTTGTACTGCGATATTCTAATTTCACGCAACAGCCTATAAGTCGTGCTCACTACTCTGATTGATTCATTCGTCCCTATATAATACTTTTACCCATATTTTTATACTGTCTAAGGTAATTAATAAATAAAATTGTACTATTTCGTTGCTTCTTAATGGAGAGTGGTTGGTGTCAAAGAATTCAAATCTATTTGACATATACGGAAAGGAAACGGTTGTCGATTAATCATCGTCATGGTATTATGAAGTTTTGTTTTACACTCTCCCGTAGCACTAGAAATGCATTTTGGTTTGTTTTTTGTCTATAAAAAAGTCATTATTAATTATGGACTCCAATTTTTTCTCCATCATTTATCTAGAACTCCATGTTACCTGTTGAACATGTACAAACACTTACAGCGCATCACCAGTATTCTGGAAATAAACGATTGAATGATTCCATTTCTACAGTAGATTTAACTAAAACCCCATCAAATGCGAAACCTTTATGCATAACTAGTTCAACTGTATGTCTTACTGAAACTCATGACAATAAACTACAGGATACTAAAAATAAAAAAGATGTTTTATCACATTTAATCGATAACTTGGAAGATTCTGATCATGTTGGGACCTCGTTAACTAGTTTAACACCAAGTCATACAGGTACTTATATTCTTGATATAGATGATACATTAATTGCACAAGGTGTCCTACCTGTTATTATTCGTAGCCATGAAACGTTGGCTTCTTCAGTAACAACAATCGATTCTGGTCTAAATATTGAATCAACGATGAATACACATGGCGTCATTGTAGAAAATATTACACCCAGAGGTAGTCCCATTTCAAAAGAGAAATTACGGCATATTGTAGAAAATGATAATGATGATGAAAGCAGAGACAACAACGACCTGATGCTGGTTACATCTAATGAAAGCGGTAGACCATACAATGTGTCATTTGATAATTGTGATAATGAATTAGCTGGACAATTTACAATGGAGTCTCTAAGAGCTGAATTTGAAGATACGTATAAATCACTCCCATCACCTAATCAATTTCTTTGTGGTGCTGATAGTAGTGATAACAGTATGAATATTGTGGAATCCTCAACACTGGTAAGATTTTTTCGCCTATTGCCAAATTGAACATGCATAAATATGTAACTATTTTATTATTATGCTTCTTTATACTTATCTTTTATTGTTGATTAAGTAATATATTGTACATGCCCAATTCTGAGTTGTTTGTTAGTATGTTCATGTTAGAGTTTCAGGCGTAAGATACAAAGTTTGAGTCCTAATGTGAACTACAGTATTGAGTTGCAGTGATATCCAGGTGACGAGTCCTAAATGGACCGAAGTGGACTTCTATGAGAATAATCTTATTTAAAAAGATTTAAAACCAACTTGTAATTAAATAACCCATTTAAAAGCAACAAGAATAATAGAACAGTAGATAGATGGTGCAGTGACTTAATGGTTAGATTTCTTGACTGTCTATCATTGATTTTTACATTGAAATCCTATTTCACTTTCTTCGTTTAGATTAGTCGAATAGTATCAATAAACTTTTACATGAACATCGTGGCTCAAAGTTGAGTACATGTTAAACTGTATAACTTTGAAAAGAAGTTATGTCATTAATTAACCATCAATAATGATAAGAATTTGAGCACATTTTTCATTATAGACTGAAATCAGTAAGTAACATTACAAAACTAGAAGGTACTGGATAGCTTATTTATCCGAATTCGCAACCCATAAACAATAAATACCCAGGACCATATATGAACTTGTACTCATATATGTCAGCTTTTACGTTTCTACCTGGTCCCAAATGTAGGTCTAATAACTGTCTAACGCTATATGATTTTTAGCTCATGATAAAAAGTCTTTCTGAATTTCACTATTATTCACTCTAAACCTAACTATATAGATAAGAGTTCTCAAGAAACATGTGAAAATATTCTGACTATGAGCTAATTGAATACCTTAAATTGATATAATCAGCTATAGTTCTTATCCTATTCAAATTTACACAACTGAATACACTTTGTAATTTAATCATTCCTAACATTTTGTTCAATTATGAATACAGTAGTCCTGAGGGCTGTTAGAGGTATGAGGGTAGTTAACACTTCCCGACTGCCCACACCGTGGAAGGGTTCTTCTAGAGGTACCTGAAAAGGAAATTGGGTTAGAAATGTTCTTAATCACCTGAGAGCGTGACCGCAGTGCCCTAGGGACAACTGCTTCAGGTCGGTCACACACGATCTTTTGGTGGGTAGTTTTTGTGTTAGCTCCGTTCTTCAAAGGACCTTACCGCTGGAGACGGAAATTCGTGGGATAAGGCGAGGTGTGCATTTTTAGGGTCGACCTTTTCTAACACCACCCCTTTTTGTGGGAAGGCAGCATCACTGTTATGCTGGTTGTCTGAAGGAAACATCTTACTGCTGTCACACCTCTGTACAGTCAGCAGTACGACTTCGCCTTCGGACCTTGGGATTGCTGCTTTTAGTTTTACCACTCTTCAACCGACCTGTCTGGCATGGTAGGACCTTGAGGAACGATTGTTCCAGCCAGTATAGCTCGACTGGTTCATCACAATAGGCAAGCCCGACCACCACATCAAGGTAGCAGCTACGGTCGGGCCAATTAGTTCAATTAGTTGTCGCAAGACAAGTAAAGCGGTAAATCATCTATATAGTTCTGTATAAAACAGTTGATGAGTTGATTTTTTAATTTACTAATAGTCTAGTTTAGGCGTTCGACCATTAGGTTGTTAATATTCATGACTGTTCATTTTTTATTCTCACACAAGAATCTGTGGTTACAAGTTTATTATACTTTCAGCTAGTAGTGAGCAATAGAATCCGAGATTTACGTTTTGTTGTAATTGTGACTCGAGCTGCATGTATCAGCATCTCAGTATTGGTGTTCTCACTAAGATTAGAAACTAGTACCTATCACTTGAAACTCAAATGTGTTATCCATTAGACTACTGATTCGCTTTAATCATAGACATTTTCAATTGCTCTAGATCGTTTGTGTTTAAAGTGATATGTATTGGGTTCGGGTCTTACTATGAACATCAAAACTTTACTGCAGGTACATCCAAAATAGATAAAATACACTTCCTGGTTTCCGGTACTAGTTACTAACTAAAGTTATATTTGAAGAAGCCTCTGTGCAAGTTCCCCGGCTATCTTTCCAACTTTCCTCTTATCTACCTTATCCTGCTGACTAAAATATTAAATTATGTTTGCATGATTTTAATTTCCGCTATATTTTTCCTCTGTTTTCCGCTCCTCGTATTTATTTACTACTGATTGGCTGAGTTATTGTTGAGCATTAATATTGTTTGGTTTCAACTAATCCGTCAGTTAGTCAGTCAGTCAGCAAATAAACTTTGTTAACCAATAATTTCTATGATTGTCATCATTTTCCTTCTTCACTTGTGTGTGTGTATCTGTGCGTGACAAGTACTCCCATGTTCATCTTCGAAATTCCAATTTTCTTCTTCACGACTATATGTTTTAATTATTATTTATCATCATCGTCATCATTGTCAGTATTGTTGTTCTTTGTCATTTTTACCTTCTGTGATTACGCAATCAGTCTACCGGTTCATTGTTAGGAAATCTGTTGTCTTGTGATTTCAATGTATGAGCTTAAACAAAGCAAAAGAGTTTCCATGTGTCATTGTCTTCACAATAATAATAATAGGTTTGATTTAATTAATTAAAATGGATTTTACAGGAATTCTAAAATTTTTATCTCATCGTCGAAATGCGGTGAGTTTATGTTGCCTGATATCTACATTTTTTCCATTTTTCTAATCATAGTAATAACAATAATGATAATATCGTGTATTCCATTATTAGATTTGATTTGTCTACATGTCTTGAATGATCTTACTTAGATTTAAATGAAAAAAAATCTTCCACATGGTAACTTAGATAGTGTCTTAGTACTTATTGAGTTCAACTATCTTTGGCTTGAGATAAATATGGTAGTGAATGATAGTCTCTCAATATCGTGAATTGACTGTAGTTAAAATTGTAAATCGTTGAATGCCAACTGATTTGTGTGAAAGTTATGCGCTTTCCGCAAACTCTGAACACCTTATGTTCCATCTCCATCAGTCGTAAATGCATATTGTTGGGGAGGTAACATACTAAGATGAAACCGTTTATTCATTGTTTCCCGATTTTCAATAGTTGTCTAAATTGAATATCAGTCCATAATCCTAAATACAAAATTTAATGATACCCACAATTCTCTATACATACGGTCGTTTATACATTAGTCTATTCATGTTTTACACTATATATTTAATATCATATTTGTTTTAATTGTTTTTTACTGCTGTAAAGGTACTGTGTTAACATCGATGTGATGCTACACTTTACGTCATTACAAAAAACAAAGGTATCAACGATTCACCTACCATACTATTTTATTATTTTTATTCGGTCGCTGAATTTAGATCTTCGTAATCAAGACAAATTACCTAGATGTTATGTCACATGGTAAATATTAACCTGAATAGCTCTGTAGTAACATCACAGACTATCAAATTGTATGATACAGGTTCCAATCCCACAGGGAATATCAATTCCCTAAAAATTGACTATACACTTTGATGATTAATTCTAAACAGCACAAAATCGAGTTCAGAGTTTTTTTGTTTACTGATTACTTGCAACCATCTAATAAGTCACATTAAATTGCTCAACTAGTCTAGTTCATTGTCAAGTGAACATTAAAGATCCTTTTTGAAATGGAGGTTACTCAAAATTAATCGGGAGTATTTTTTCGTGTTGAATTTAAATTATATACTGGTCGAAAGGTAATTATTTATTTAACGCATATAATGAAGATAGAGAAGAACTAACTATGCTATCAGTATAGGGTTTTGGAGACTATTAAGTTTTTGATTGAGATCATGAATCGATTGATGTTAGAACAACATTGAAAACCTGATTTTCACTGGTGGTCTAACATCAATCGATTCATGATCTCAATCAAAAACTAGCTATGTGTCAAAACAATCTGTAAAATTTATCGGATCGTTAAGACGATGATAAAGCAAGGATTTTTGAACACTGAAACTAAACTTGAATGGACGAATTGCCAAAACCTTTGTTATAGACAAATTTCTTATTCAGCTACACTTGGAGAATATTTGTTTGACCTTGTAAATAATTTATAATAAAGATTCTGATGGAAATAGATGTTCAACAATAGTACTTTTGACGTATTCTGGGTAGTGCTCAAATGTGGGTTTGAGAGAAAATTCATCTACCCACATGTTCAAATAGCATTTTAGCTTTATTGCTGATACCAGCTTGTGATGAAAACTCTAATTTCTAACTATAAATTCTGATTTTAATTTCTCACACTAATTTATAACCCTCTTTTAACCTTGACAAGTTGGTGATTATTCTCAAGGTCAATTTGGCGTCGCTCAAAAGTCGTCCATTAATTATCATTTCATTATTCAATACAATGTAGACTTATGGATGGATATTGCTTGCTAATTAGTTTTACACTAGAACAGAAAATATGCTCAATGGTCTCTAGTTTTAATGGTTTTCTAATCGATGTCACTATGTAGTGAAAATTCAAAATATTTCTTTCTTTCCGTTTTTCTTTAAAGCAATACTAAGGAAAAGTAGTTTATCATTATACATCTCAATGTTTCTACTAAATAGGTAGACGAATTAAGTGATTGGTTTAGTCAGTTTCCAAAATAGGCAATAGTGGTTAATTCATCTTGTATTGGTTGTTTGAATATTTCTATTGACGTTTAGGATTGCAGTTGATCAGATCCTTATTAACATATTTGTATCCTGTGTGAATTGCCCCAGCATTGCCTTAAGTCACAAGCATGTAAATAGAGATGAATGGTGTCTAGCGGTGGTTTTGAAGACGCGTGTTTCGTTCTATGTGCGATTCGTCATCTAGATGTACTTGCTTCCCAGAGATGGTATTTACCATGGGACTGTGGGATGCAGATACATCCAGATTATTAGTCCCAAGTAAGACGAAACGCCCGTCCTGCATTTCACTGCTTGCAAATATACATTCTCTGTCTATAATGGTAGTTAACGTTTTTTGTGACAAGCTAAATGTTTTCTTCTTTGAACTTTCCACAGCTTAATAACCAGTGTTTTAAGTGGGACAAAACTTCTGGTTTATGAATGGTATTGTTACAGTACCCTTTACAAAAATTGAATTTTTTTTCTGGTTAGTTGGCCGGCACCTTATATTCCATTGGGGGTAACAGGCGTAAGTAAAAAATGTAACCCTTTACAAAAAAGGTCAAACAAATAATGATATATGAAATAGGTCCCAACTAGTGGTTGCATAATGTATTTCCTTATTAGTTGGTCACCTTTATTTTATTTAAGTGAGAATAAAGAATGCAGTTGGAATATTTATATTCTGTTTATTCAAAGTGAATCGTTAATTAGAATCGAATCACATAGACTAATGACCATGCCTGTTACTTGATCGGTAAAATTCGATCACCATTACGGGCTAAATTTGCATGACATTGGAGCTATGTTGTGGTTAATTACTTACTTACTTACTTATGCCTGTTACTCCCAATACGAGCATAGGCCGCCGACCAGCATTCTTTAACCCACTCTGTCCTGGGCCTTAATTGTTGATCATATTCGAATGAATCGAACAAATTAATCTGCAATATTTTGATAGCATTCAAATATTATTTCTTATTAGTAAATGAATGCTATTAAATGATAATTTCAAACCAAAATGCGACGTCAGTTCATAGAGTCATTGACAATTGGACTGAACTGTGTTGTTAGGTCAAATATCACCAGAATAAAGTCCTGATCGTTATCTTAACCAAATGGTTGAATGCGCTGTATGGTACTCCTCAGAATCAGTTGCAATATCACAGATCCATTTATTCATTTCAACTAGTGGACTGCTTACACATCTGAACTATCTGTTCCTGTCATCAAAATATTTCAACAAGTTATCTAATTTTGTTTGTTTTAATACATTATTATAGCTATTAATCGCATAACTTGTTCAGATACGTTTCTGGAAATTGTAAAACCCTTTGTTGTACAAGTTACAAAAGGCCCAATCAGAGATATCGTGATTGCCGACAATAGGCAGCGAGAAGAATGTACATTATTTAGATGTCGATTGACTTGACTGTTAACTTCTAACTGTCAATTACTCAATATTTGTCGACAGTATCGACCAAGGATTAAGAAACGGTAGCTTGTTGAAATACATTGTGCTGAGAATTCTATTACTTACTTTCTTAATTATGCCTGTTACCCCTCGTCGAGGAGCATAGGCCGCTCACCAGCATTCTCCATCCAACTCTGTCCTGAGCCTTCCTTACCAGTTCTTTCCAGTTGTTATTCATCCTTTTCATATCTGCTTCTATTTCCCGGCGTAATGTGTTCTTTGGCCTTCCTCTTTTCCGCTTCCCTTCCGGATTTCAAGTTAGGGCTTGCATAGTGATGCACATTGGTGATTTCCTCAATGTATGTTTGATCCACTTCCAACGTCTTTTCTTAATTTCCTCCACATCTGGAAGCTGGTTTGTTCTCTATTGCAGAAGGCTATTGCTGATAGTATCCGACCAATGGATGTTGAGTATTTTTCGTAGACGACTGTTTATAAATACTTGTACCTTCTTGACGTTAGATATAGTAGTTCTCCACGTTTCAGCTCCGTACAGTAGAACTGTCTTGACGTTCGCATTGAAGATACAAATTCTATATTGTACCAAAGATATAATATTGAATAAAGCTCATAATAATAATAATAATAATAATAATAATATCTACTTCCTTAATATTCATCGTGATAATTTTACATCGTGCTAATATAGTATGACAACATGAACCAACGCTACTTATCCACCAGGTTCTTTGTTACATATGACTGATTGACTAACTAAGTAAATTCAAGGTAGTAACAAAAATAATACAAGATTAATTAAAATCAATAATTTTTTTATATTTTATTATTGTTCAATTTTTTTTTCTACTAGCAATCAGAATCTCGTAAATCACAAATGAAAACCCTGAATGAACATTCTGTACAAGGAAAAGAATCTAATCGAACAATTCCATTAGTGAATACATCAAATATTACATTACAACATATAAATTGTTTTGTTAAACCTAAATCAATTAATTATACGGAGGTTTCAGGATCTAATCATCTTCAAAATGATCTAATCACTAAGCAAAGCATGATTAATCATACATATACTCATAAAGATGAAAAGTATCCCAGTGTTCATAGTAAGTGTTTTGTTTTGTGGTTTATTAATCTGTTTATTTAAGTACATATTTAGTATGTATTTGTCATAATTCTATAACCTGTTCAATCAGTCATCTACAACGTAGAATGTAACAGGCACATATATACATCAGTGACCAGTGAAGTTCAACCAAGTTTGTTGTAGAGATATCAACTCACTGAAAACAATTGGTGAACGATTGCTCAAACATAGTGGATTGGTTGAGTTAGACATTAACACCATTGGATATAGGCTGGCTCAGTGGTCTATCGGTTAAGTGCTCTGGCGCGTGACTGGTAAGTCCTGGGCCCGAATCTAGCGAGTGCGGGATCGTGGATGCGCAATGCTGAGGAGTCCCACAGTAGGACAAAACGGCCATCCAATGCTTCCAGGTTTTTCATGATGGCCTAGCTTTAATTGACTCATGATTTCAACTATGAAAAATATATACATCAGTCCAAGTTGCTATTACCTCATTAGTACAACAAGATTTATAAATATGATTTTATTAATAATTCCGAAATATGTTAGTTGCGTAATTCCTATGACATGGTTTTTAATAAGTGAATTAATCCTCTATGCTAAATATCTTATTTTTAATACATGACTCAGTCAGTCAGTCAGCTACAACGTAGGACCAGGCACATTTATGCATCGGTCCAAGTTGCCATACCTCGTTAGCACAACAAGATGAACACCGGATTCATAGAAGTAATTAATTTAGTGGTGGTAGTAGTATATAAATTATAGGTTGTATATAAGGATATAGTACAGGAAGGAGGAGAGATATGAAGCAATTTTAGTCTCAAGGTTTAAAGGAAGATAAAGAGTGTATACACCTATGCCATTGTGATCGATCCTGAGCCATGTCACCTAGAGTCTCCAACCATTGGTTACGATAGTCACGCGGACCCCAACCAAGTAGTCTGCATCTGCCAACATGGCTCAGACTAGAAGTTAGTGACTTCAGACACTGATGCCATGTTTTGGTTTGGCCGCCCCTAACTCTCTTCCAACCATCCCCTACACTAGTCAGCAAAGCGCGTCGTGGTAATCGGTGTTCAGGCATACGTAACACATGGCCCAACCATCTCAGTCGATGAAGATTCATCACCTCATCAACTGATTTGCCATCGTTCCCTAATACCCTGCATCTAACCTCACTATTACTTACCCGGTGATCCCAGCAAATGCGTGCAATATTTCTAAGGCATCTGTGGTCAAATACTAATAACCTACGGGTATCTTCTACTCTTAATGTCCATGTTTCACAACCGTAAAGTAGAACAGAGCGAACTGCTGCGCAGTATACTCGTCCCTTAATTGATAGACGGATATCTCGTCTTCGCCATAGGTGACGTAAGTTGGCAAAAGCCAAACGAGCTTTTCGAATCCGTGCTGAGATTTCGTCAGACACCAACCCATTAGGGCTGATCAGACTTCCAAGATAAGTGAAGTTGTCGACGCGTTTGACTACTTCATTCCCTATCCTTAGTTCGAGTGTTGACGCAGGCCAGTCCTGGAGTAACAATTTACATTTGGATGGGAAGAATCGCATCCCAAACATCCTGGCATTATTACTGAGTTCCAACAGAAGACTCTGCATTTTGTCAGCGTCTTCACCAAACAGGACTATGTCATCTGCGTATTTTAAGTCGCTTAGTGGTCCCCCTGGTAGGAGATAAATTCCTGAAAAGTCAGTCGAAGAGAGTGTTGTTTCCAGCAACAGGTCTATAATGAAGTTAAGCAAAAATGGGGATAGTGAACAGCCTTGACGGACACCACTTGAGGTTGTAAAATCATATGACAGTTCGCCATAAGCTCTCACTCGACTGATAGTGTTCGAGTAAAGAGCCTTCACAAGGTTTATGTACTTCTGAGGTACACCTTTCAATGACAGACACTGCCACAGAACCTCTCGGTCTACAGAGTTAAATGCTGCTTTCAAGTCAAGAAAAACTATCATTGTCGGACGCCGACAAGCGTGTCTGTGCTCTAAAACTTGATAAATGGTGAATATATGGTCGATACAGCCACGACCAGGTCTGAAGCCAGCCTGATTTTCTCGTGTTTGAGCCTGATTTTCTCGTGTTTGTTAAAACATGACTATAATCCATTGATTTGAGTTTTATAACACATATTAGATCCATATGATGCTTTAGTTTACAATGGTTACTAAAGAAAATAGATAACTACGTTTTTATAAAAAAAAATTGAGATATCATTCTCACAAAAGTTTAGCTGCAGCTCGAATGATTCAGTGCTACTAAATAATATGTATCCAAACTCCATATATATTATCATTGGTTTCATGATTGTGAATATGTGTTGGTGACTAGTGCAAACTAAGAAGTAAACTAGATCGAGCAAAGTATCTTGCTAATTACTGTTAACCCTTAAATATCATATTCCTCTTTCAATTTCGTTTCTATTTGTCTAAAATACTAGTAACAGTTGTTTCATGGTGTATGCTACTTATATTGACAGATATAAGTAGTGTGTAACACCCATCAGAAATGGAATGCATTTCAAAAGAAGGTTGAGAAGATTGAATTGAAGAAAACAGAAAGGGAAACATAAAGGAATTGAAAGTTGGAAGAATCATGAAGGATTTAAAGGACGATTAATGAGAGATGTGCAAATGAATTACTTAATGTTTGATTTCATAATTTACGAAGACACTATAATTTTGCACTAAACGGTGAATTGCTTTCCCTTCCCTGCTGCATGCTCGTTCACTACAGTTATGCTTATTTTATACATTATTTATTTGTCGCTACGTCATAAACATAATCTTTTAAGATTATAACTTGTACAAAAAGAACATTTGGTGGGGAAAACCAATTTATTGATTTATGAAAAGTCACACAACATCTTTGTAGAATATGAAAATCATACATTAAATACATCATTTGCATATCTTGCTTTCAGTTGTCCTTTACATACTTCATCATTCGTCCGATCCTGTTATTATTCTTATCGCTCGTCGTTTTCAATCCCTTTCTCTTTATTTCAATCTTCTTCTGGTAAGCGTTCCACTCTCAGTTCCTGCTACATACCAATTACGTCTATCCGCATAAGTAGCGCACAATACACCGTGTACTGGTTTAAGTTGTTGAGTAAATTATGGTAGTTTATACTAATGTATAATTATTTGTTATTATTACCATTCAAAACCTTAGTTTTCACCTTGAAAGTAAATAACAAAGTGGTTCTATCTTAAGCGTCAATTCATTGTTTTAACATTTACTTCAGTTTTCACAGTTATATTAGTAAATTATATTGAATAAAATATGAATAAAATTTATTCCTGTCTAATACAACGATCAGTTAATCTGTAATAATTTCGTTTAGTTTATATTTCTTATACTATTTTAAGTGGTTAGAAATTCTGGATCTAGTTTGATTTACTGATAGTTAGCAATGACATACCTGCAATCTTTTGAAGGAACTGATAATCCCTGTTGGATTCGAATCCGAATTATAAAATTTAAAAAGAAAACTATAATTTTATATAGTTGAAATAATGAGTCAATTGAAGCTAGACCGATGGCGAAGGTGCATCCACTCTTTGTGTTCTGCCAAATTCGTATCTTCTGAATTCTTTATGTCTCTATTGTTTTTCTCTTTCCAAATTCATTTTATTGGATTATACTCCTTTAATAACATCTTCAAACCCTAATCTTTCACATAATGTTTATACTATTACTACTTCTACCACTATGAGATTCGAATCGACAACTGCATCTCTGTGCTGATGTGGTATGGCAACTCGAACTGATGTACGTACGTACGAAGTTCTACGTTGTGACTGACTGACCATGGAAAAACATGGAAGCACTGCACGACCGTTTCCTCCTATTGTGGGACTCCTCAGGAGTGCTCATCCACGATCCCGCACTCGTGAGATTCGAACCCAGAACCTGCCAGTCTCGCGCCAGAGCACTTAACCGATAGACCACTGAGCCGGCCTACATCGAACGGTGTTAATGTTCAACTTCAACCAATCCACGAAATCGAGCAACCATTCACCAATTGTCTTCAGTGAGTTGATATCTCCCAACAGATGTGGTTGAACTCCACTGGTTACTGCTTTTCACTAGAACTCCAAGGAATACCTCATGTAGAACATAGTAATTTATTCATGTTTCATATAAAATGATATTTGTAAAACAATTCATTTTAATGAAATCATTATATATCTGAATGATTTAGTTTATGTGGAATGAAATGAATTCACTTTATCTTAAATAAAATAGTTTGTACTATGATTGTAATTTACATTTTATATTGATTGATTTGTTCTAAAAGTGTATAAAGAATAATTGACATATCACTAAGATAGATGATAATTAGAAACTATGTGTATTTTATAGAGTTGAGATCATAAGTCGATTAAAACTAGACCGCCATGGAAAACCTGAAAGCACTGGACGGCCGTTTCATCCTATAATAGGACTCCTTAGCAGTGCGCATCCACGATCCCATCTCGCGAGATTCGAACCCATGACCTACCAGTCTCGCGCCAGAGCACTTATTTTTACTCATTTTCTGTAATGGTTGAGAGTTTCAATGAAACAGTGTTAATTATTATAAACCAGCTTGTAGATAGCTTTTTTTACGGTGGATAGTCAAGTTCGAATTCAATGCCACTTTATTTTGGATCTCTAGATAGTACATTTTTAAAGCTAAGAACAGAGAAATAAAATTACATGAATCAAAGCTCAGTACCTTGGGTTTTATATGATTACTGAGTTATAGTAAAGTATATGAAGTTAATTAGTGAAATATTTTTATTTCTTGAAACTGCTGGTGATCAGCACGTTCTCAATCACCAATCAGAGTCCTAATTTTATCTGTTATTTACTCTATAACTTATTGCCGCTGACTTCGTCCGTTACATGTCCAATCAGCAGTTTTAACACTGAGCTGGCAGCTAGGTTCACTAACTCCTTTTTATGTCTTATTTATATACTAACATATCAGACTATATCACACCATAAAATGAAAAATAACAATTAAATATGAACTAAGTGAAAGTAGCTATAAATAGGAGAGACTGAAAATAACAAGCGAGTAACATAATAGAAATAGTCTGTCCTTGTGACGGTAGTTCATTGGTTAACCGAAAGCTTATGGTAAAAGGAATATATATATATATATATATATATATATATATATATATATATATATATATATATATAGTAATTTAGTTACTCATTTGTTGTACTATAAAATCAGTAAAGCCAGTTCCAACTTTTATAGTATCCATCCTATTGTAACAAATATCAAACTGATAGACACTTTATATTTAAGTGAATATCGATCTGTTTGCCAACAGAGCAAGTAGTTGGTACAATGATAGTTATCATTTCATTTTAATTAGTAAACAATAATTGATAGGTTTCTTTGTTTAATCATATATCTCTACTTTAATCAATTTGTCAATGTTCAATGTGATTATTTCATGATAATTAGTTTCTCAATACATAAAAATGTTTATATGACAATACATTTGTTTATAGATTTGTATATTTTCATAGTTGTAATCATGAGTCAATGAAAGCTAGACCACCGTTGGATGCCGACTCAGTGGTCTATCGGTTAAGTGCTCTGGCACGAGACTGGTAGGTCCTGGGTTCGGATCTCGGGAGGCGGGATCGTGGATGCGCACTACTGAGGAGACCCGTAATAGAACGAAACGGCCGTACAGTTCCTCGAGGTTTTCCATGATGGTCTAGCTTCAATTGACTCATGATTTCAACTATGAAAATACTGAAATTTCCACAAAACCATTTCCGACCTAAAATTTTTATATGTATATATTGCTAGGATTGTCTGAATCAACCGATTATAATCGATGTAACTCAGTCTGTAGATATTTTAGTATAACAGTGAACAGGATTTTATATTTTCTTAAATTGAATGGATCATTTATGAAAAATCGCCCATTCTTATATAGGTAGATCACTTCTATTTAGAACTATTTACGAACCCAGATTATTTCTGTTTGAAAGAGAACAAGAATAAAGGTTTGATCAGAATAACATGAATTCATTTTGTTTCGTTCAATGAGTTGAGATTATTTAGGTAATTAAATCTGGTTGGAGGTTTTCGGGATCACATATCAGCATATTAATATCAAATAAGTAAATAAACTTAAGAGACTAATTTGACTTTGCAAATAGATTCATATATCATATGCAAAGGAACATCCTACAATGTTGAGAGTAACCAATGTATTGGAAATAAGTGGTTACGTAATGAGCAGACGCTGATGATGTGGAAGGATAAAATAAATCTAAGCTCATTTATTTCATGCAATCAGTTTCCATGATCGATTTAGGTCAGTCAGTAACAAAGTAGAACCTGATACGTATGTACATCGATTTCAGTTGCTGTACCCCATTAGCACAGAGAGATAAAATTGTCATGCCAAATCCCAGAATAATAGAGGTAGGAACAGTATTAGTAGTGACAGGAAAGATTAGGGATCAAAGATACGATTCAAGAAGATATAAATTAGTAAGACGAAATGTTCTATGAGTTATTCAGAAGTTCAGGATTTAGAAGACAAAATATACAACTGCGTCATTGCAAACAATTTTGAGCCATATCATTTAAAGTCTCTAACCACTAGTTATGATGATCACGCGGACCCCAACCAGGTAGTCTACATGACTCAGTCCAATTATCATTGACTTCATGGACTGATGTCATTTTCTGGTTTAGCCTCTCTTAGTTTTCTCTCAGCTTACTCCCTATACTAGACAACATCGCCCTTCGAGGTAGATGGTGGTTTAGGATGTGTAACACATGATATATGTGAACACTGGAAGAAGAGAAAAGCTTACCGAATAAAATAAATTCATTATTCTTCATGGACTTTTAAATAAAGACAGAACGAATATTGATGTAGAATAATATGAATTCATTATATTTCGTGGTTCCTCATCAGCTGCTTACAACCAAATATGCATTAGAATTTTAGGTTATCATTGATAACCTTTATTTAAATTCGTAAAGGGAACTAACTGTATGAAATCATGGACTTTTATCAGATAAAAATAGCCTCCTTATATTTTTAGTCCGTCTTCAGTTAGTGTGAACCCATGTAATAGATTGGATTCGTTTTATTCTGTAAGCTTTGTTATTATTGCATCATGGGTCAATTGAAGCTAGACCATCATGGAAAACCTGGAAGCACTGGATGGCCGTTTCGTCCCAATATGGGACTTCTCAGCAGTGTGCATCCACGATCCCGCACTCGCGAGATTCGAACCCATGACCTACCAGTCTCACGCCAGAGCACTTAACCGATAAACCACTGAGTCGGCTAGTATCCAATGGTGTTAATGTCTAACTTCAATCAATCCATGATTTTGATTTGTAATTGTTTATCTTTTTTTCTTCTCTCCAAATTAATCTTTTATCTTTCTCATCTATTTCATAAGCTACTTATTTGTCTTTATGGTTGATCTTTTTTTTCTCTTTTGGTTTATATCAAATGATATTTGGCAAGACGTTCATTTGTTTATCCTTCCCCCACCCCTAATTTGCATTAGAATTGAATATTTGCTTATCAACTGTTGATTTTCGCTCCTTCTTCCTTTCTCCCTTCCATCTCTTTATATATATTTATCAAAAGTTGTCAAAACTTTAATCTTTTAGGGTTTTTTTTTTCATGTAAACCATAAATCTTAACTGTGCACCTTTCTTTTTAAGGATAAATTTCTATATTTTCATATTTAAATTCTGTTCAGTTTTGATGTCCTCTATGTGTTTCCATTATTGACAAAATTCTACTTGTTAAGATGGTTTTTCGATCTTAGAAAAAGGCTTTATACACAATTAACAACTTGTCAACGATGTTTGATGGATGCGTTCATATCGTATGTTCCTCTCTTTTTCTTCCTTTCTAATCTCATATAAGTTTAGTTGTGTATGATTAATACTTTATATAATCTATTTGATTATAATATGACAGATTCAAAGCTATCTCTTCTTATAAATAATATCTGTTTGAACAGTCAGATAATAAGCATCTTTAGACTTTAAATAACGAATAAAATTCTAATAGTTGAATTCATGAATTGATTTGAGCTAGAGCACCATTGAAAGCCTGAAAGCACGGGACGGCGGTTTCTGCCTAGTATTGGGCTCCTCGGCAGTGCGCATCCACGATCTCGCACTGAAGGGACTCGGACCCAGGACCTTCGGTCTCACGCGAACACTTAATCGCTAAACCACTAAAACGGTATACAATGGTGTTAATGTGACGAGCCGTGACCAGTGGAGTCCAATCCGTGTCGGTTAAAGAGAAGTATCTACTTCAGACAATGGATGAAGGGAAGCGCAAGATCATGGATCGATTCAAGTTAAACATTAACACCATAAGATGCCGGAGCAGTAATCTGGAGATTGAGCATTCGTGAGCGAGATCGAATGTCTTTGGTGTGGGATCATGGATTCGCTTTGTTGAAGAATCCCATACTAGAACGAAACGGCCATCCAGCGCTTCTAGGTTTTCGCTGGTAATCAAGCTTAAATCGACTCATGAATTCAACTATTAACGCACAGTATGCACATATGCCTATAGGAGACTGACCATTTGCAGTCCTAAAACATCAATGGGGAGATTCAAACAAGTAATACTAATTGAATTTAAACTTCACCCCATTGCACAAGCAAGTGGCTATAAGGACTCAGTAGCTGAGTGGACAACGCGATGGCGTTTGACACGAAAGGTACTGGGTTCGAGTCTCAGAGTGAACATCAACTCTGAGATGTAAGCAGATCCAGCTGACGAGTCCCGAATAGGACGAAGTAGAAGTCCTAGATTTCACTGCTAGCCACTATCCATCTTTGCTTACAATATAAAATATCGTTCAATCTATCCAAATAACAAATAATTTATATTGTAGTGAACAGAACGCTAGTTGGGGACAATCGAATGTATTTAAGCAAAGATTACAGACTATCTCAGTAAATTCTGATAACCAAACAAAGAACAGTCAATTTGCAAATTAACAACCAATTGTTTCAATCTTCTCTGTTTCTTCTCTAATTTTATTGCTCATGCATTTTCCAAACGATTGCGCTTCATTTCAGCTCTTTGCTCATCGGTCTTCTGCCAAAATACATTCTATGTCTGACCCACACCATATACTACTTATATGGATATAAGTAGACCACACCACAATATCATTTTAAATCTTTTCTGTTATTTTGGATTCATGATTCTATTCTTTTTTTCAGACCTTCAATTTAATTGTCTACAAAGTATTTTAGTATACTATTTTAGTAAACATATAGCTAACATATTTCTAGTTTTAAGTAGTAGAGTAAAAGGATGAACTAGATCTTCAGTTTCTATTCCATGAACTACATAAAATTTAATATTGTCAATACAATGTTCTACGACTTTTGTATAGGATTGCTCTTTCAACTCCTCTTTTTGTGATTTCATCCAAGTAGCGTTCAAAACTTTGTACTGCTTTGGAGACCTGCAATCTTTACTGTTCATTTTTATGGCTTTATGAACTCTTATTAAAATATTTGAACTTGAATGTTCTAACTTGGTACTGTTTTCATACCTCATTGGTTATAGAACGCTAATTGGCTCATTGATCAAAAAATTTAGCTTTCAAACTATTGGTTCCAGGTTCAAAATCCATCTTACCTATTTTGGTGTAGGGTATCGGATAGTATGAGTAACTTTTACACAAATAATATGTGGCTTCAAGACGAGTATTTGAACTTATTAACATTGATTGATCACTGACTAATGGTCAGCATCAAGAACTAAGCAAAATTATCATTGGTCACGACTCAGTAGACCAACACTATAAATATCTTAATCGTACAGGAGATCAGCTTCTACTTGAACTACTCAATGTTAACATTTTAAACTGTGAAATAGGGCAGTGCGGGTTCGAACCCCGGAGCGCGGGAACATCTCTTAAGATTGTAGATACTTTATTGATGAGTGTCAACTAGCACGGAACCTAAATTAACCACGATATCCTTCCGATTACATCTACCCACTTTGCCTATAAGTCTATATTTGGTCAATAGGTTATATTATTTATCACCTAGACAACAGTTGAAACAATGCTTTATTATCAAGCTGGTATAACTCAAAAACAGAATCTTTTTAATTATGTTATAGTAGTTTGCTATAGTTAAATATCTTACTACACATGAGCGTCTCACGTTTTTTTTCGTATAGAACATTGTTACAGTTTTGATGTTACAGTTTATCATAGTCTTTGGTAAATATAATAATAACTTACCTGGGAAGCATCATTGATGAACTAGGAGGATCGGATACAGACGTAAAGGCGAGGATTGGCAAAGCAATCACAGCATTCTTACAATTGAAGAACATATGGAACTCAAAACAACTGTCAACCAACTTCAAAATGAGAATCTTCAATATGAACGTCAAGACAGTTCTACTGTACAGAGCTGAAACGTGGAGAACTACTGAATCCATCGTCAAGAAGGTACAAATATTTATAAACAGTTGTCTACGAAAAATACTCAACATTCACTGGCCGTACACCATCAACAGCAGCCTTCTGTGGGAGAGATCTAACCATGCTCCAGCTGAGGAGGAAATTAGGAAAAGACGTTGGAAGTGGATTGGACATACATTAAGGAAATCACCAAACTGCACCGCGAGACAAGCCTCACCTTGGAATCCTAAAGGGAAGTGGAAGGCCAAAGAACACATTACGCCGGGAGATTGAAGCAGATATGAAAAGGATTGCCCAGGACGGGGTTGAATAAAGGATACTGGTGGGTGGCCTATTCTCGTCAACGAGGGGTAGCAGGTGTAAGTAAGTTTTTTTTGATATCAAGTTTTATTTTATTTACAAATAATTGTGTTTTCACTTTCTATGATGTGACTATTCATATCTGTTTTTTGTGTTTATTTATCAAGTTCCCCCAAATGATGGAGTTTCTCTTCCAACAACGGTTAGCCTGAAATTGCCTGATAGTTCTTCGTCAAAATCTTCTTCATCAAACAATCCATCTACATCATCTTCATGTTCAAACCATATTTTGAAGTACAACAGAGAAGTAACCGATCGATTAGATTTAAACAATCAGGTAAGTCCTTTACTAACATTTCACTGTGACACTCTTTGTCTATTACAAAAAAAGAGAGTTGAATAGCTGTATCAAAATGAACGATCCTTAGTAGGATAGTGTGTGCACATTGAACGAAACAGTTGTCCAGTTCTCCTTTAATCTAATGGTATGTAAATCTGTGTCAGTCTATGTAAATTCATGAAACTGGTCAACTATACTTTAGTCGTATAACCGCTATTGATCGACGTCGAAATCTGTTTCCGAAATTCTAGTGGGAAGTCACAACCAGTAGAGTTCAGCTATATCATAAGTGAGGTAGTCATCATTGACGTCATCAAATGATCATCACAATATATCTAAAACTGAATGGTATTGTAAATTTAAGCCATCAGACTTCGACTCATTTATCGAAATGTAGCGTGCTCATTAAGAGACTTGAATGTGTTGAATTGACACTATTAAAAAGTTTAAAACTGAAATGAAGTGGTTCTTCAACTTATGTTGATCAGTAGTGATTTGTCTAATCCCTTAATGTTGGTCGAATTCTGTGCTTTGTTTTGCAATATGACTTCCAGTCTAAGTGACTTGATGTCGGGTGCATCATGTTTGATATTAGATGGTGGAAAATAATCTGAAGAATACCCTGGTACACCTAGGTTTCATACTAGTAGGCACTTATCACCAAGGCGTACCTACAATCATGACGAAACTGATGTACCCTGATGTATTCAAGATCAGATCACTCGGTTTGACATTTCAAGACATCATGAGTAAGCTATTCAGGCCCCGACTAAAATCCTTTATGGCTAAGATATTTATGATTGATTGGCCACTGAATAGTGACCAATACCATGTTTATCCAATTACTAGCGCTGATCGAATCCCATAGGAAGCATCATTTTTCTGCAAGATTCCTGGTATAACTTACTGGCAGGTTCCAACCAACATGAGGTCTACATTCAGAGATTCCTGTCGAATTCAATCATGTAATATTAACAATACCCATAAATACACTCGTAATCCATGTTTCAGTTCTGGATAGTCAAATAAACACAAGTTTTAATCAACTAACTTAATAATCTTTCCAAACTGATTTCTGCAGTCGATTACGTAATCATATTCCTCTTTCTTCCTTAGCAGTAAAATTGATTATTAATTCTTAAGATAATCTACTTCATTATTTGATTTGTGCTATTCCTGTTTCTTTTAAGTACCTATACACTTATTACGTAATATTAATTTGTATTATAAAACTAACCAATATAAATGTAAGTTATCATATCTATCTTTTGGTAAACAAAATTGACCATAGTCTATTCTTTATCTTTTTATATAATTGAGATCGTAAGTCAATTGGAGCTAGGTCCTGAGTTCGAATCTTGCGAGGCGGCATCGTGGATGTGCATTGCTGAGGATTCCCACAATAGGACGAAACGGCCATCCAGTGCTTTCAAGTTTTCTATGATGATCTAGGTTCAATTGATTCATGATCTCTACTATATAAAATTACTAAAATCTCCACAAAACTCCCCTTCTGATATTGTTTATTTGTTTGTTTACTTGTTTTGTTTTCATAGGACATTGGACATTTTAATTTAATGCATAATTTGAATAATAAGAAAAATAACAACATGAATGAGCATCATTTGGCTTATAATTTTTATACAGGACGAAGATATTCAGACAATTATGAACATTCGAAATTTTTGTCTCAAAATAATAATAATCTCATTCCTTCTACAACTGGGAATCCGTTATATAATGTATCTGAGACTATTGGTAATCATTGTCATATCACTATTAGTAAACGTCAAGATAATACAACAATTACAAATTTACAGTCATTAAATAACAATAGTAATTGTACAAAAATAACATCGACTACACCATTTTCATTATCATATCATGATCCAAATACTATGAATCAATTATTAACAAGATTGAATTCTATGGTATGTTTAATCTTTTCTTAATAGTTGAATAAAGTGGGGTTTTATTTATTTATTTAAACACATAAACATTGGCACAAAGAAGCACCAGATACATATGCGCCACACAAATCTCATTCGATTTGTGTAAGGGTTGTGATACTGCCCAGGTGCCCAGATCGAAGCAGGTGGTTTGCTTACGGGGCCACACCCGGAGTCTTTGACCTAAAGGTCTGATCCACAAGGCAGTGGAGCATCGTGAAGAGATGCAGTCCAAAATTCGACCGCCCATTACGAGATTTAAACTCCCTGGTTTCGATCCTCGGTAGTGTAATGGATACACATTGTTGATAATATTCATACTAGGACGAAACATCTGTTCAGCACTTCTTGGTTTTCATCGGTGGTGTAACTGAGATCAGTCTCCAATGTACATCTTATGATATTACCTAATTTCAACAATGATAGCTCTTTTTTCTTATCAAGGTGCACGACTCAACAATTATTTTACTTCGTTGGATTAAATGGATCAGCGATGTAATTGAATGTATTTAGCCGAAAGTGTTCAAACTGCCTTATAGTTCAGTTTGATCATTTTCGAGTGAAATTTATTAGAAGCAAACGATTAGTTTTAGCTCGCTTATTTGCTTACTTTCAAAGTTATCTTATTTGTTTTTTCTGTCTATAAGCCTGCTACTCACTATTCTCGACCTGATCAATCCCGAAATATGATTCGTACACATTCATGCAGTCGTGGAAAATCTCGATATCATTCACATGGATCAGCATCTGTGCCAGATCCAGCATCTCCTGTTCGTTCATGGTCATCTATATCTTCCGGAACTGAGCACAGTTTAACAAATCGAATTATTTGTAAATCCCGTAAACAATTGAATGATCAAACTGATTCCGGTTTTATTGAAACCAGATATTTAATGAAAACATTGAATACAAACAAGCCGTTGCCACAGGATTCCAGTTCAACATACCTGTAAGATTTTCTTTCTGAAGTCAAGTCTTTTTAAGATCAGTAGTAGATGATTTATCCATGATTCACACTTGAGACTTACCTACATTTTTCATCTATTTTAAGCTATAGTGTGCATTAGTCATAAGTCAGTCTCACCTGAAGTAATACTAAAAATCATACAGCACCGTACAGATATCTCATTCTATTATGGGATTCATCGACAGTGTCCCAACCACGACCTCATCAGGAATCAAACCCAAGGTTTCTTGAAGAACCGCATACCAGGATGTAACATCTCTCCTGTGCTTTCTGGCTTTTAGTTGTACCCCAACTCAGACTACGTTATACTGAATGTAACCAATGGGATCCAGACTTATTTAAAACGTTAGTGATCATTTAATTTAGATTACGTGGGGGATTCACGAAACAATAGATTCTACGTCCTACAATCAGGTTCATTGATGTCCTCAGCATATCATAAATAATCATTAAAATACCCTGAACTTATGTTTTATTGCTTCTCAATGCTTATTGTATTTCATTATCTTTATTCACTTACGTGCTCATTATCGATATTTTTTCTCACAGCGAAAAGAAGTCTGATCATTTTCTCAATTCATATGATTATAATCGTACAACAAATTTATCGCAATATAATGAAGATATAAAATCTAAAAAATCAAATGAAATCGATTCACGAACATATACACGTCGAAAACATTCTCGTTCTAATGATCAGGATGGTAAGTCCATAGGTTTTTGAATGTTACCACTTACTCTCTGCTCAATGTACCCTATTTAATGAAATTTCTCTAAATATCTTTAAACAAAGTTAAATGGTATGACTTCAGTTGATTGTTGTAAGATTTCAAAGATTCTGTGTTACTTTTTAGTAACAGTTCTTTATTCAATGATACGTTTTGGGACATCATGGAATTCTTTGTACACAATATCAAATTGTTATAACGATTTTTTCTGTATAAATTACATTACGAGCTGATCTTGGCTGGATAACCATGAAAAGAGTCAGTCAGCTGTAACGTAGGACCAGGCACATATATGTATCGGTCCAAGTTGCCACACCTCAGAGAAAGCACTGAAAAGTTGTTTTTTATGGGACTATCGGGAATTGTGCGACCTCCTGACCTTCAGTTATTGAGGCGAGCGCTTAACCTTTAAATCATTTTCTAATTAAGGTTAGCTCATTATGTGAATTGTAGGACTCGATAATCTCGACAAACACTTTACTCAAATTCTCCAGTTATATATTTGAACTCCGAACGGTCTAAAGAACATAACAAATTATGTTTTTATAACAGAGATTATTTGTTACTTATGTTTATCTTTTACTCATATTTCTTCCTTGGCTTGATACCTAAGCCAGATAAATGAAGTGAGTTCTCCCAGTAAAAGTATTGTTTGGGAGAGCAGGTCGTTCACTATTTGATCTTGTATACCTACGAATAGTAAAGAAGTATCTATCTCAAATTAAAGTCAATAAATAGCAAACGTTAGTCTTCTATGCCGGCATCATTTGATGCATGAAACTCCCAACAGTCGAGTCTTGCACATACAATGGCTTTTAGTTTCGATTTTTCCCACATACATATCACTGTCTGGGTGAGTTTGGACAAACTCAAACGCGCATAAATGGTTTTTATTCCTTCAATTTATTGGAATGGCTTCTGAGAAGTACGACACAGCCTTCAGAGGCCCTAAAGGAGCCAAAGAGTTTCCATCCAATCAGAGCCTGATGGAGCTTTCTGTAATTTCAACTTGACATGCTATGATTGGAGGGTAACAACTTGCCTCCTTGAGGATTGCTTGAATCATAATAATTCTATAACTAACGCTAATATCCATAAATACCCGTGTTTTTCCGTACAGTTTTGATTCTTACCCAACAATCATTTCTTCCGTCTTCTGATTTTGTGACTGTGGGTTCTATACGTTCGAGTACCGTTAGAGGACTTGATACAGTTCACCTGTCGGTAATAGAGTGTCCTAGACAGTCTTGAAGTTTTTGATCTATTTGTATCAATCAAGCGTGCGTGTTATGAGGAACTGCCTTCTCGCGGTAGGGTTGTTGTTCACAAAATTAAAAGGACGAAAGGCGAATGTCTGGCGCTTTAACCTGTTTGGTGGATACGGAGGATCTACCTAGGGAAGTTCAAAAACCCTGTTTCCAAACCAATGGCGCACATGGGCTCCAGGACTCTAAGGAAACAAATGGTGTATGAACCTACTGTTGGTCACCGGCTACCATGGGATTGCATCTTATGACACTCCGTTGCCTTGTGGTTTAGGTCTTTAGCTCAAAGGTTCGGGTTTTGGCATCCGGTCAGTATTCCATCCCCTACGCAAATCGAATGACGAAGTGTGGCGCATATATATTTGGTGCTTCCTTTTACTAATGTTTGTGTTTAAATGAATAAAAGATGAACTAGATCGCAAATTGTTTATAATGAATACTCCCATTCTGATAGAATTACTTTCTGAACCATATCTCAAACGTAATTAATGAAACTTCGATCATCGCTGATGATTGAAGAACATTTTGTTCATTATTACCCACCAATGAATTTATATGAATATTAAGGACCTACAAAATATGTTTCATTGTACAGTCAGTATAATAATATAAATAAAGACAACTAAAACAAGGATATTCTTCCTAATAGTATAAACTATTTCTTGGTTTAAGTAATTTCTCTACATCTAACAGTTCTTCTGACTTCAATTATTATATGTTTGTTCTAGATTACACCTTTATGTGTGGATGAATCTTATGAGGGATTTTACCATTGCATAAAATAAAAGCTGAAATTCAACTCTGAAATGCAGCTGCACTTAGCTGATGAGTCCCAGATGGGACGAAACAAGCGTCCTAAAATCCAGTGGTAGCCACCATCCATCTCTGCTTATAAAAATTGAAATTTCTGAAAAATATTCTATAAAATCTATACAGCATGAGTATATGAACTACAAATGATTACATATAAGTAGTATTTTAACAAATAAGAATATTCTCAGACATATATGTTTTATTTTTATTTTATTTAAACACATGAATATTGATACAAGGAAGCACCAGATATGTATGCGCCTCACAAATCTCATTTGATTTGTGTAAGGGCTGTGATATCGCTCAGGTGCCCAGACTAAAGCAGGTGGTTTTCTTAGGGGGCTACATCCCGAGCCTTCGGCATGAAGGTCTAGTCCACAAGGCAGTGGAGCATCGTGAGGAGATGCAGTCCCATGGTATCCGGTGACCAACGATTGATTCATACGCCATTTGTTCCCTCAGGATACTGGAGTCCATGTGCACCATTGGTTTGGAATGAGGGTTTTCCAACTCCTCTAGGTGAACTTTCTGTATCCGCCAACCCGATTAAAGCGCCGGACATCCGCCTTTCGTCCTCTCAATTTCGTAAACAACACCCGTGATGCGAGAAGGCAGTGAGTAGGACTTCCCTGTCAGAGGCTATATATTCGCTGGCCATATGAGGGAATTCGGAGAGGGAGAGCGGACTCTCCCCACTCTCGGCTGTACCAGGGCATTTGGGGGCAGACATATATGTACTTCTGTGTGTATATGTACATACGCACATGAAAAATGTTAAACCAAATGGAAGAGATAACCATTGCTCTAAACTCCAAAAGTGTTTTAAAATAATGATTGATGTACATTTTTTACGCACATGGTTTGCAACTTGTCAACGTAATTTGTGTATTGGCTTTGATCACCTTTTTCTTTCTTTCAACTAAGCTTTATGATTCAAATTAATACGGAACACATAATTCAAACACATTTTAATCAGTGCTTATTAACAAATCACCAAAATATTTTACGGTTAACTTCAGTTTTATTCACTCAAACATTTGTGAAGAGGGAGGTATGTGCTTCACCTTCTCTGTTATTTTAATGCCAAGGTTGTGCTTTGTAAACCAGAGTCCTTCGTTAGATATTCACATATCTCATCCATGGCATTTCTTGTGCTAGTAGGCTAGTGTTATTTAATATTTATTTCAGTCTATCAATATTTTATTTACAAACCTCCCTTCTTTTCAAATTTTTTCCCATGTACTGACAATTCAGATTGATGCGTATTTATCCTGAATAAAATATTGTCTTCCTATTTATCTTTCTCTTAAATCTTATATGTTAAACATATTCTTCAAATCCGGCGACTGAGATGTACTTTTACGTACACTCACCAGGTGTATACATTAACAGGTAACAAACTAATCTTTTCATTATAAGCAGAGATGGTGGCTAGCAGTGGAATCCAGGACGCTTGTTTCGTCTTATTTAGGACTCTTCAGCTGGATGTACCTGCATCCCACAGATGATGTTCACTCTGGAACTCAAACACAAGCTATTAGCTCTCAGCACTCAGTAGTTATGTGGACAAAGCGATAGCGTTTGAAGCAAGCGGTACTGTGTTCGAGTCCCGGAGTGAACATCGTCTCTGGGATGCAAGCACATCCAGCTGACCAAATAGAACGGAACCTGGATTCTGGATTCCACTGCTAGATACCATCCATCTTTGCTTATAATACTGGTGACGTAAGGTAATATCGAGTCAGTCCGCACAGGATATATATACGCCAATCAATTGCAGTTCTAAACATCGATGGGAAGATTCAAACAACCGATACGAAACTAAATATTCTTTTCAAATTTTACTTTTCAAAAGTCATACTTTTAAATTCTTATCTAAGTTTTTATTTTTTTTTCGGTTCAAAAATGCTTTAGTGAATTGATTGAGCCAAATGGATAAATTTATATTGTCGGTTAGTGTATAGTGATTTTATATGTATTACTCTAACTGAATGAATTGACATTGTACACAGGATTTTTTCATATTGTATACGCTTACAAAGACACATACTAATCTCTATGTACTTTTGTAAATATATACGAACTTCTTGTGTTGAATAAGTTCCTTGCAGACAAACCTACAATTTGTTTTCTTTACTGATACAAATCCTTATACTACACCTAATAGTTACAGTAAAAGTTCGTACATAAATAATGTCTGGAAGTATAAGTAATCACTAAAACATTTTAATGTCCAACACCTGTTCTTTTTTTAAAGGTTAACAAACATGCTGCTACTTAAGATTGTTCAATATAAAATAAATCAAGTTAGTTTAAATTCAATAGTCTTTGGGTAAATGTGTTGGTTTTCAAAGCAAAATGTGCCGGATTTAAGTCCAAATATAAAAATTATTGTTGGTATCCAGACAAATCTAACTGACGAACCCCAAATAAGACGAAACTCGCATCCTATATTCCATAGTTAGTCATAATCCACTTATTTTCTAAAATCAATCGTAATATAACGGAAGGAGGATTTCACTAATGTTTATAAAGCTAATATGGATTAAGAGGTTTTATACTTGCTTACAATGGAACAACCAAGTAACCGATACTAAGGTTAGGCATAAGCTTTTATTATAAATATACGCCGAATCTTTTGGGAACGTTGTGAATCTTCATCGACTGAGTTGATTGGGAAGTGTATTATGTACATCAAACTACCGCCTACTCTCAACGCTTAATACTGGCCGGAGTAAAAGTAATTTGGAAGAAAACTATAAATGACCAAATTAACAAATAACATCAGTCTATGAAATCCCTGACCTTTTGAATTAAGTCGTGTTGATTAATCTAAATTTCCTAGTTTGGGTGAAAGAAAAATTAAAAAAACAGTGAATTTTCTCGTTCGAAGTATGGTTTTAACTGTTGTTAACACTTTAGCTAATCTAAACACAGTTTGGTCAAATGAAACGTTTTTTTAAGAGTTACACTCCCATGCAGTTGCATTACATTTAAATCCAATAATTCTCTATCATCGTCTTCACCATTATTATTATTATCTATTGCTCCTGTTACTCCTCGTGGATTATGAATGGATGGCTAGCCAGCAACCTCCAAATAATTCTATTATATGATATCTCCTCAACCTGATCAAAACCACCATTCATACTAATGATGTCTGCCTCCAATCCCCTGACCAATTTGTTCCACGGTTCGCCTTGACGATTCCGAGTTAGAACTTGATTCGTGATGGAGTTTGATAATTTCCATAATGTCTGTTGTGACCCATCCACCTACATCATTTTTCCCTAACTTTCTCTTCGGTTGTAAACCGCTTTGTTCCCTCAGTCAGTCAGCTACAACGAAAGACCAGGTACATATATGCATCGGTCCAAGTTGCCATACCTCATTAGCACAACAAGATGAACACCGAAATCATAGAAGTAGTTAATTCTATGGTATTAATATATAAAAGAAAGATTGTACATAAGGATATAGTACAGGAAGGAGGAGAGATATGAAGCAATTTTAGTCTCAAGGTTTAAAGGAAGATAAAGAGTGTATACACCTATGCCATTGTGATCGATCCTGAGCCATGTCTCCTAGAGTCTCCAACCATTGGTTACGATAGTCACGCGGACCCCAACCAAGTAGTCTGCATCTGCCAACATGGCTCAGACTAGAAGTTAGTGACTTCAAGCACTAATGCCACGTTTTGGTTTGACAGTCCCTAACTCTCTTCCAACTATCCCCTATACTAGTCAGCATTGAGCGTCATGGTAATCGGTGTTCAGGAATACGTAACACGTGCCCCGATCATCTCAGTCGATAAAGATCCACAATCTCATCAACTGATTTATCATCATTCTCTAATACCCTGTGTCTGACCTCACTATTATTTACCCAGTGATCCCAGAAGATGCAAGCAATGTTTGTAAGATATCTGTGGTCAAATACTAGTAGATTACATGTATCTTCTAATTTTAATGACCATGTTTTGCAGCTGTGAAGTAGAACAGAACGAACTGCTGCACAGTATATTCGTCCCTGTTCCCTGATACACTACGTTGCTGTTGACTGAATACAATCAATAGATAAGCACTATCTCACATTGACAACCATTTTCTAATGCATATACCTCTCTGATGATGACGTTCGTAGTAGTTCTCGAAGTTCTCAATCCCTACAATACCACCACCTCAACTTTGTATTGAAACTGTGACTTTGTTGTTGACTGACAGACAGACAGAAAGTTGTTTCGAGTTGCAGATGTTCTTCATTTGTAGGAATGCATCCCTTGTTTTGTCGATCCATGTATTCACATGTGCATCGGATTCACCTCGTTTATCAATAATGCTTCCCACACACGTAAAAGTGTCCACCTATTTCACAGTTTCTCCATCAAATGTGATTTAATTGAATGGTGCTTACTGTGTCATATATTAAAGTCGTGCATTTCGGAATTATCTCGCTTGTTTTATTTTTAGCCATTAATATAGTCCTTTTATTAGAATTTATATTACATTGATATTGAAAACCAGAAAACACTGTATAGCTATGTAGAATTCCTTGGGAGTACTTTCTCATGACTCCACTGGTGATTTAGCTAATGACCTTCAGTCTTTGTGACAAGTCGTTTAACGGTGTTGAGTGTTAGATAATCAGATACTCGTGGTATTGGGAAATGAATACACAACATCAAGAACTGATTTAACTCAGATATGTAAACTATTGAAGGCCAAATCAGTGGTCTAAAGATCCAGAATTCGCTACTAGATCTAAGAGTTATGGTTTGAACTTTGGGTAGTAGTGGCCGGAAGGCGATGTGAACTGCTGAGGAGTCCTTTGCTAAGACTAAACATCTGTCCAGTGCATTCTGGCTTACAATAGTTGTGTAACTAGGATCAGTCCGTAACCCAAACTGTGAAATTTAATAACCTTCCCAAATCCTTTATTTTAACTTTTTAGATCCGCAGAAATATTTGACTACGTTAGATGCTGAATCTTATCAAACTTGGGTAGCTCGAATGTCCGAACTTGCTCAAGGTCTTAATAGTCTGGCTAAAGAACCGGTAAGTATTGTACATAATGATATATCATTGGAGTAATTTCATTAGGCTTAATGAGTGCTCCAGGATTGTTGCAACTCACGACATCTGTCTCTGTTGCACTCTTCTTAAATGCCTATCTAATCAGCAACACGAATAAATAAACTGAGAAGTGCTTAGGAAGCAGTATTTGGCAAGTGGAGTAATTAAGTACAAAAATCATTGGAATATATATATATATATATATATATATATATATATATATATACTCATCTTTCTGACCAAAGAGATGATCTTTAGCCTCTTTACTGACTTTCTGCAATAGCATCCCTCGTTTATAATTTCTCTCCTGCCGTTTGATCTTGAGGTGAGATGTAGGCTTAGAGATGCAATATTTTTCTATTCAGCCGATTTCTCAAAGATCCTATTCGAAGTCGTCTATTCATTAAGTAAACTCATCGTCCTGAGTATCTCTTCCTTCAGAATTGAAGCCTTTACACCAATAGATTACTGAATGTTTTTTATATCCACTTCTATTATTGATCAGTACAAAATAACACGAAACCTACATCAATGAATTTCTGTCAATCGCTTTCAACCATTATAACACCCAGAATAAACTCGTTACGTATTAATGTCTTTTTCAACTAGCTACACACATCATCTGAATTGAACAGTAACGCTGATACTCAAAAATCGCTATTCATTGGTTCAAAAATCAATCCATTTATTCACTACTCTACTGAATTCAGATATCAACTAGTTGTTTAACAACTATCACTGTTATTTATAAAGATTAAGATCATCCAGTTTTTTGATATTTTATCTTGTCAAAATGCAAGCTAATCAATTTCAGTCTGAAAAAAAATAAAAAAACTGGATAATTCAAATCATTACAAATAACTAATCTTCCAATTTCTATACAACATTTAACTGATGTGGGGGTTTTCTGTGGAGGTTTTAAGCAATTTTTGTATATATTTGAAATCATGAATCATCATGGAAAACCTGGAAGCACTGGACGGCCGTTTCGTCCAATTGTTGGACTCCTCAGCAGTGGATGCGCACTGCTTCCAGGTTTTCCACGGTGGTCTAGCTTTAATTGACTCATGATTTCAACTATATTTAACTGATGCGTCTAGAAAAAAATACTTTTCAATATAAAATACAATCATATATTCATTTATGTTCTCTTGTCAATCATAGCTATTTCAATCCGATGGAAGTTGTAGTGAAGAGAATAAAAATGAATTTCAACCGATAAATAGATTGTATCCAGATGTTAAAACAATTAATTTACGATTAATAAATGATAATTTACAAACTATGCCTACATTACCAGATAGTACTACAGATCCAGGTCTATCTGAAATTGTTGAATGTTCCGCTTTCACTACACCATTACCTCATCGTACATTGGAAACAATGTTATCAGTTGCTCCTGAAAATTTATCAAATTATCAAAAATTTCCTCTTAATAATACTAAGAAACTAAATATTCCTACTGTACAAAATGGTAGAGATGAAAAATTTACCGATTTTATTTTATCACCTCAATCATTCCAATTAAGTCCAAATTTTGATCCAGATAGTTCTGATCCAAATGAATCTGCTGTAAGTGCTTGATTTTTATAAATTTTACCTTAAATAAGTTTATTTATTTGGTTTTATGAGGAGAATATAATTTGCTGATGACCCTGAGAAAGTTATACAATTATTAACCAATCAGAATGCAGGCATCACAAATAATCAACTTTTTTTCAAAATGCCAAAATAACAGTTAGTGTTCAGAGCCTAGGTTTAAGGTTATCATGAAAAATGTAAAAATTCATGTTAAGATATCATAGACATTTTAATTCTACTTGTTTCCTGTCATTGTTTTCCTGCATACGACTAATCCCTTTCTTGATACCACTTTATGAATCGCTCAAGTTTTCCCTCATTGTTTGTGTCTTTCTGATGTTTATCAGATTTTAGGATCTTAGTAACTAGATGCTGGTAAGCTTTCCATAGCTCATACATAACGTACAAGTTTTCCATTATCATATTTTGAATTTGACGCAAAAATCTATGATCCGCTAATTTAAATCTGATTGGTTTTTCAGCGAAGTATATTTTCACTGTTTTCATTGACCTAAAGAATAGTGTGTTTCCTCGATGTTCTTAGTTTATATTAACTCCGCCTGGAGTAGACTGGTCTCAGATAAGACTGATCACTCTCACCCTCTATCTGCCTTCTAGTGGTTGACTGGATTATGAGGACGTACACATCTCAGGTGGAGCACGGAATACAATCGACAGCTTGCATGCGGATAAACCATTCGGATTCCTCATATGACTTCTTTCTACCATCCCACAAACAACAACAAATGTAGGTGGACACAGACAATGTAGAAATACACTCAATAACACTACGTTTCAACATACACAAGACAAAATGTACGATCTTAATGTATAACACAGTCAGCACCATTCAATTAAATTACACTTGATGGAGAAACTGTGAAATAGGTGGACACTTTCGCATGTGTTGTAAGCATTATTGATAAACGAGGTGAATCTGATGCACATGTGAATACATGGATTGACAAAACAAGGGTTGTATTCCTACAAATGAAGAACATCGGCAACTAAAAACAACTGTCTTTCAATGAACAACAAAGTCACAGTTTCAATACAAAGTTGAGGTGGTGGTATTGTAGGGATTTGGAACTTCGAGAACTACTACGACCGTCATCATCAGAGAGGTATAGGCATTAGTAAATGGTTGTCAATGTGAGATACTGCTTATCTGTTGATTGTATTCAATCAGCAGCAACGTAGTGTATCAGGTAACAAAGCAGGTTTCAAGTGAAAAGGAGATTAGGGAAAGATGATGTAGATGGATGGGTCACAACACACATTGTGGAAATTATCAAACTGCATCACAAATCAAGTTCTAACTGGAAATCCTCAAGGCAGAACGTGGAACAGATTTGTCAGGGGATTGGAGGCAGACATCAAAATTATGAATGGTGGTTTTGATGAGGTCGAGAGGTGATCTCAGAATAGAGTTGTTTGGAAATTGCTGATTGGCAGCCTATACTCCATCAGGTGTAACAGGCGAATTTACCTATTTTTGGTATCTATTGTTTGGTAGAATGAATTTTATCAATTTATCTCAAACTTTTATAATTTCCATCAAGTTCTGTTAGACTAAACGTAAACGACTTAGATATTTACTAAACTTTTGATCAACTTGTAGTTTTTTCTTGTCTCTTTCATGTCATCATTCTTCCACTTTCATGTTTGTGTAATATATGATTATCAGAGTTTATGTTACATATATGCACTATGTCAATATATCAAATTTCTGGCTTAAACCAAAGTAAACGAGACTAAAATAATGAAGACGAGTTTATTAGTAGAAGCTGTGGTGATGATGATCCCAGTAGAATTGAAAATACATTCAAGTCAGTCGTTTGTAGATCAGTTGCAAAAATTAGAATCTATGAACTAAGTAGTTGGCACTAAAACACTAATCGTAGTAAAAATATATTGTAAGTCTGTGAGTAGAGTTTACTTCTCATCATAATCGTCATTAGTTTCTTTGTAAACTTATACTATACTAGTGACTTTGAATGAATCAAATAGAATGAAAATAACACGTTGTTGATGTTTTTCATGAAATCGGGAACTCTTCGAAATATAACTTGTATTTCATTGCAAACTAAGTGAAATCGGTAACATTTGGTCCGTAAAATGCTTGGAACTAATAAACTAGTGGTTAAGTGCTCGCGCCCGAGACTGAAAGGTCCTGGGTCCGAATCTCGCGAGGTGAGATCGTGGTTGCACTCTGCTGAGGAGTCTCACAATAGGGCGAAACGGCCGTTCAGTGCTTCCAAGTTTTACATGGTGATCTAGCTTCAAATGACTCATGATCTCAACTATATAAAAAATGTTTGTTATGCAATCAAAAAGTGAATATTGCACGATATTTAAGAACCTTCTTTGAATGCAAATTATGTGTTCAGGTACTTGGTTTGATTCAGTGCTGAATTGATGTTTATGTAGCTAGATGGTATTCTAACTTTTGATAATAAATCTCAGCTTTATGTTTATTAAATTTGTCAATAAATTGGTGTCATCATATCATTGTATTACAATTGATGTCATTTCACAATGAAAACCTTAATCCTAATTCGTAATCCCAACTCATAACTCCAGCTTAACATCGAATAATTAACCCCGACCTTTTGCATTATAGCTAATATCAGTTAGTGACCGAAAAATTTCCTAGAAGATTGCAAATCTAATTCACAACACTAACCCAACTGTTAATATGTAGCTTCAATATTGTCCCTTCACTATAAAGAATAATTCAACATATATATAGGTTAATTAAAGCGATTATTCTAGTGTAATTTTATGGTGGGGGGGGGGTATTGTTAATTAATTTAGAACTAAATATTGTCTCTTGATTGGCTGATAAGTCGATCATAATCATCCTAATGGTATACTGATACCGATTTCCTTATAAGATAGATGTATTTGGCGATTATATATCCTTCTAAATAATAATCTAGATCTTTTCTTTATATGAATCTACTTGAATTATTTTTCTTTCCAATATAGATTTACTATTCACTCATGGTCGATACAATTCGGTATCTGTCTATAAAACTACGTCAATTCTCCGATAAATTAGCCTATCGATTAAGGTAATATTAATTAATTCATAAAAATAATTCAGATGATATATGTGTAAATAAGTAAATATATTGGTTGATTGATTGATTGTTTATTTTCATAGTTGAAAGCATGAGTCAATTGAAGCTAGACCATCAGGGAAAACCTCGAAGCACTGGACGGCCGTTTCGTCCTATTATGGGACTCCTCAGTGGCAGTGCGCATCCACGACCTCGACTCGCGAGATTCGAACCCAGGTCCTGAGGAATCACATAATTGGACGAAACGGCCTTCCAGTGCTTCCAGGTTTTCCCTGGTGGTCTAGCTTCAACTGACTCATGATTTCAACTATGAAAATACCAAATCTCCACAAAAAACGCCTTCTGATTGTTTATTTGTTTGTTTATCATCTAAACATATTGATCAGTATATTTTTCTTTTTTGAATAGTGATTTAGTTGTTGCTCACATAGTCTCCTAGCATTCAATCATCCGAATAAGACAAAAGGAATAGGTGTACGAAAAACTCTATAATATGATCTATTTTGTCAAATTATAACGCCTTAAAAATGCTTTTATGGGTTTGTAAGCAAACCAAAAGGAATCTAATTCATTTATATATAATAGAAAATCATTTATCAAGTATAGATTTGTTTGCTCTCAGCTTTTAGTCATGAGTTGTATCTGGGGCTTAGACATGTTACTCTATTGCTTACTTTAACCGTAATAGGTAAACCAAATTTTGGATCTGCTAGCTATTGATTAAAAGTTGGATTCTTGAATTGATAATCTGACAATCAAATTAGCATCTTATTAATATGTACTAATAACTTATATTAAGATGCTCACTAAAGCTCCCCTATATTTGCATTTGACTCATTATTATGTTGTAATGCATACAACACAATGTTCTCGACCCACTCGCATGTGATATTGTGGATATTTACTTCTGAAGAGTCTTATATTGTCTAATGCTTCAGTCAGTCAATCAGTTACAACGTAGAACTTCGTACGTACGTACATCAGTTCGAATTGCCATACCACATTAGCACAGAGATGAAGTTGTCGATTCAAATCCCATAGTGGTAGAAGTAGTAAGAGTATAAGTATTATGTAAAAGATAAGGGTTTGAAGATGTTATTCAAGGAGTATAATACGGTGAAATAAATTTGGAAAGAGAAAAAGGATACGGACATGAAGAATTCAGAAGACTAGAATTTGGTAGAACATAAAGTGTATGCACCTTCGCCATTGCAAACGATTTTGAGCCATGTCATTCAAGGTCTCTAACCATCGGTTGTTATCATCTCGCGAGTCCCAACCAGGTAGTCTACACCTACCAACATGGCCCAGTCTACTTGTCAGTGACTTCATGGATTTATGCCATGTTTTGGTCTGGCCACCCCTAGCTTTCTTCCATCCTGCTCCTACACCATAAAGCATTGCACGTCGGGGCAGTCGGTGGTTGGGCATACGTAACACATGTCCCAGCCATCTCAACTGATGAAGTTTCAATACTTCAACAATCGATTTGCCATCCTTACCTAGTACCCGTTTCCTAACATCTGCATTACTTACCCGGTGGTCCCAGGATATACGAGCAATGCGTCGAAGACACCTATGATCGAATACTAGTAGCCTATTAATATCCTCTACTCTTATCGGCCATGTTTCACTACCATAAAGTAGGACGGGACGAACTGCTGCACAGTAAACCCGTCCTTTGGTTGCTAGACGGATATCTCGCCTACACCATAAATGACGCAAGTTGGCGAAAGCTAGACGAGCCTTCTGTATCCGTGCTGAGATTTCGTCACACACCAGACCACAAGAGCTGATGAGACTCCCAAAATAAGTGAAGCGGTCAACACACTCAACTATTTCACTCCCTATCATTAGTTCAGTTGTTGATGCAACCCGATCCTGAAGTAACATTTTGCACTTCGAGGGAGAGAATCGCATCCCGAACATGCCTGCATTGTTGCTTATGGTGGTCAGAAGACTCTGCATTTTGTCAGCGTCTTCACCGAGTAAAACTATGTCGTCGGCGTATTCTAAGTCAACAAGTGAATCTCCCGGTAAAAGTTCAACTTCTGGAGGTTTAGCTGATGAAAGTGCTATCTCTAAAAGTATGTCAATGACAAAGTTAAACAAGAATGGGGAGAGTGGACAGCCCTGACGAACGCCACTTGTGGTCATCAGTTCTGATGACAGTTCGTCATAGGCTCTAACTCGACCAGTTGTGTTCGAGTAGAGAGCCTTTATGAAGTTAATGTACTTCTTTGGTACTCCTTTCAGTGACAAACACTGCCATAGAACCTCACGATCAACGGAGTCAAATGGCGCCTTAAGGTCAAGAAATACTACTATTGTGGGACGTCTGAATGTATGTCTATGTTCTAGGACCTGACGTAGAGTGAATATCTGGTCTATGCAACCACGTCCAGGTCGAAAACCAGCCTCGTTTTCTCTAGTCACGAGCTTTGGTTAGGCGTCCTAGCATTATTGAAGCTAATATTTTAGACACTATATTCATCAAAGTGATTCCTCTGTGATTGTCACAGGAGGACTTTTATCCTTTCTTATAGACTGGCACAATCTGTGATTGGGACCAGTCAGATGGAATTACGTCCAGTTCCCAGATTTACCTAAGACCTCAGTCAATCTCACTGCTAGTACTGGACCACCATCCTTAAAAATCTCAGTGGTCAACCTTTCAGGGCCTGCTGCTCTCCCTCGCTTTAGATTTCCTATAGTTTTTTCAACCTCGTATAGAGTTGGAGGACTTACATCAATTTGCCATTCAGGACGACTGGGGATCGTGGGTAACTGAAGTGTGGCTGAAGGCCAGTTGAACTGATTCCTAAAGTGTTCTGCCCATCGATCCAATCTCCTGGATTGAGAATGAATGATATGCCCGTCTTTGTCTGAGGTAGTTTCGCCAATAGTTGGGTTCCTAATGCCGGTTTCTTTAATAAGTCTGAACAGCTGTCTGCTGTTACCTATTGCCGCTGCCTTTTCCATCTCTCTTGCTTTCGCTACCCACCACTGTTCACGATCATTGCGTAGGCTTCTTATTAGCCTTCGCTTAAGCTGACTCCGCTCTTCGTTATGTTCAGAGCCACGTGGGATGAGTTTTCGAGCATCTATCAGTGTGGTAGATGCTGCCGAGATCCATTGTTTCTCCATGACCTTATGGCTTACCTTACTAGCGGATATCACTGCTGTTTCCACAGCTTTTCGGATGTCATTCCACGCTGCTTCGGGGTGGGCACGACTTACATGTCTGTCTAACTGTTTTTCCAGTTGTTCCTGTGTAAGGACGGCCCGTCGGTAGACTCTCGGAAGCCCTAAGAAGCCCAGGAAGAGCCGCAGACATTCCATCCAATCACGGCTAGGGGAATGTTCTAGAAATGCCAACGTGGAGCTTCTCCATTGGACGGATTCGTTTGATACCTATGTGCTTATTGGTTGACCTAAATGATAATTTACTTTCAGCCAAAAACTATAAATACACGAGATTTCTGTGCTATATTTTGACACCGTTTGGGGCAATAAACTTCCTGCTTACCAGTCTTTGTCTTCTCTCTTTGCGTCGTTGCGGGTTCTATCGTTCAAGTAGTCAAGTAGTTCGCGGCATATAAAGAATCAAGGCTCTAGATATAACAACTGGCGACGGGTTAACTTATCAAGATGTCTATTACCTTTGACCAATTTGAAGCTTTTCTAGAGCGCCATGAAAAGCGGTTTGAACAATTCCAGATGCGCATGCTCGAAACACTAACCCAGCAGATGAACCTCAATAAGAATGGACTTACAGATGTTTCTGCCAAATCGCATGCTGACTGTATCATTGATTCCATTCACGAATTTCATTTTGATGGTCTGGCTGGTGTAACATTCGAGTCTTGGTACAAGAAATATGAAGATGTTTTTAATGTTGACCTAGAAACTTTTGATGATGCCGCCAAGGTCAGGGTGCTACTACGGAAGCTGGGTACCATTGAACATGAACGATATACTAATTACATTCTGCCCAAGAACCCAAGAGATATTTCATTCGAAGAAACAACTAAAATTTTGTCGCAAATTTTTGGTGAACAGTCTTCCCTGTTCAATATTCGCTATCAGTGCTTGAAGATAGTAAAAGCTGGCAACGATGACTGGGTGCAACATGCTAGCATAATAAAGCGTGAATGTGAGCGCTTTAAACTATCAGCAATGACAGAAGACCAATTCAAATGTCTTGTTTTCGTATGCAGCTTACAGTCTTCAGAAGACGCCGACATTAGAACCAGAATTCTAAGTAAAATTGAACAGTGTCCAAATATCACCCTTCAAGAGGTGACTACTGAATGTCAGCATCTGGTAAACTTGAAGCATGACACTTCAATGGTAGAAAATAATGGTCGACTACCTTATGTACAGGCAGTAAGTGGGAAGCAAAAGCAGAACATAACC
Source organism: Schistosoma rodhaini (assembly GCA_944470415.2). Lineage (NCBI taxonomy): Eukaryota > Metazoa > Platyhelminthes > Trematoda > Strigeidida > Schistosomatidae > Schistosoma > Schistosoma rodhaini. The sequence continues at coordinate 40,919,652 of OX104037.1, forward strand.
ATTAAGAAGCCTCCATCCGCATGTTGGTTTTGCGGAGAGCTGCATTACAAAAGGTTCTGCCCATACAGAAACTACCGGTGCACTAGATGTCAGCTCAAAGGACATAAAGAAACATGTTGTAAGAAGAAGATGCACTGTCGTCCATCAAGTGTTCATTTCCGAAGACGTAAAATCTGTTCATCAATCAATAGAATAATGGTAGCACATACCAGAACAGAACATAATCGAAGAAAATATGTGACCTTAGAGATTAATGGACGCTGTGCTCGTCTACAGCTTGACACTGCTTCAGATATTTCACTGATCAGCCGCAAAACATGGAGTCATATTGGCAAACCCTCGGTGCTCCCTACAACTCAGTTAGCACACAGTGCATCTGGAGGAAAGTTAAATATTGTTGGAGAGATATACTATCCAGTCAGAAAAGGTGATGTACAGAATAATGTGAAAGTATATCTCACAGGAAGTCCAGGACTAGATTTGCTTGGTCTTGACCTAATCGAAATGCTACATCTGGCTGACCAGCCTATTAATTATATATGTAGTCGGGTGAAATCGGGTGTACCCACTGAGCAAAACCTGAGAAACTTGGTCCTCCAGAAACATAGCCAAGTATTCACCGAAGAATTGGGGGAATGCAGAAAAGTGAAAGCACGACTAACCGTAAGGCCGGGAGCAAGACCAGTGTTCAGACCTAAACGTCCCGTACCTTACGCAGCTCTACCAATTGTTGAGCAGGAATTAGAACGACTCCAAAGAAGCGGAATTATAGAACCAGTAAATTTTTCTGATTGGGCGGCACCAATAGTGATTGTTAAGAAACTTAACGGAGACATCCGGCTATGTGCAGATTATTCTACAGGACTAAACGATGCACTGGAAGCACACCAGTATCCATTGCCAGTACCAGAAGACTTGTTCGCGAAACTGAATGGAGGAAAGTATTTTGCAAAGCTAGATTTATCAGAAGCTTACTTACAGATTCCAGTTGCTGAAGAATGCAAGCATTATTTAACGATAAACACGCATAAAGGATTATTCCGATATAACAGACTTCCTTTTGGGGTAAAGACAGCACCCTCAATCTTCCAACAAGTCATGGATACCATGTTACAGGACATTCCTGGTACTGCTGCCTATTTGGACGATATACTTATTATGGGTACAGATTATGCAGACTTGGATAAAAAACTGGATACTGTCCTGAAACGGATAGAGGATTATGGTTTCAGATTGCGTGCTGAAAAATGCGATTTCTACATGGAGCAGGTACATTATTTGGGATTTATAATTGACAAGAACGGAAGGAGACCTGACCCGGAAAACATTAAAGCAATTAAGACAATGCCCCCACCAACTGATGTAACAACCCTGCGTTCTTTCTTGGGAATGATTAGCCATTATGGTGTTTTTCTACCAGATCTGCACCGTTGGCGCGCACCGTTAAATGATTTGCTAAAGAAGGATACCAAATGGGTCTGGTCACGAGAATGTCAGGATGCATTTTCAAAGCTGAAAAAGCTGCTCTCCTCAAATCTACTGCTTGCACATTATGACCCAGCACTCCCTATCGTACTTGCAGCAGACGCATCGAACTATGGAATAGGAGCTGTGATCTCACATATTTACCCTGACCGGTCCGAGAAAGCCATTGTCCACGCATCCAGATCACTGACAGTGACAGAAAGAAACTACAGTCAAATAGAGAAGGAGGCACTAGCCATTATCTTCGCGGTTAAAAAGTTCCACAAAATGTTGTTTGGTAGGCAGTTCACATTATTAACAGACCACAAACCCCTACTAACAGTTTTTGGGTCCAAGAAGGGTATTCCTGTTTATACAGCTAACCGCTTACAGAGATGGGCAACAACGCTCTTGGGATATGATTTCAAGATTAAATACAATCCTACGACGAATTTTGGACAGGCTGATGCACTTTCCAGGCTGATTAGTTCCCAGACGAAACATGAAGAAGATGTACTGGTCGCCGCAGTAGAAGCTGAAGCGGAAGTTCAGGCTGTGTTAACAGATGCTATTGCTGCCCTGCCGATTACATACGAAAATATTAAAGAAGCAAGCAAAAGAGATAATACTTTGAAAACTATCCTCCATTTTCTACTCAATAAGTGGCCTTCAGAACGACTGCAAGGAGAGATTTTACAATGCTTCCGTCGACGAGAATCTCTCACAATTGTCGATTCCTGTATCATGTTTGGCCAACGCGTTGTCATCCTCAGCACTCGCCGAAGACGAGTACTCAAGCAGTTCCATATGGGGCATCCGGGTATGAGTAAGATGAAATCACTGGCACGAAGCTACGTGTACTGGCCTTCCATGGACCAAGAGATAGAACGATTGTGCCAAACCTGTGAATCATGCTTAGAAGCGGCGAAGAACCCAGTGAAAGTAAAACCACAACCGTGGCCGAAACCGGATGGGCCCTGGCAAAGATTACACGCGGATTTCGCCGGCCCGATACATGGAAAGAACTTTTTAGTCATAGTGGATGCCTATACAAAGTGGCCGGAAGTATATGAAATGAGAAGTACGACGTCGGAAAACACAATTTCCAAATTATCAAGTCTATTCGCTTGTTTTGGCGTCCCAGAAATCTTAGTAACGGACAATGGTACTCAATTTGCGTCTTCAACGTTCAAACGTTTTTGCAGCGAAAATGGTATACGGCACCTTCAGTTTCCCCCATACCATCCCCAATCCAATGGACAAGCTGAGAGGTTTGTAGATACGATTAAAAGAGCTTTGCTGAAGGGGGGAAGAGAGGGTAACCCGAAACAGGTGGTCAGAAGATTCCTAATGACCTACAGAGTCACACCTAACCCGATGGTGCCAGAAGGGAAGTCACCAGCAGAATGTATGTTTGGAAGGAAAATCCGGACGATATTTGACAAAATATTACCACCCAAGAAAACAACGAAACCTGAACAAGAGTATCAGATGAGCGACCGCAGCTTGAAGGTAGGAGAGAAAGTAATGGTAAAATGGTATCAAGGCGGTCAGAAATGGAAACTGGGCGTTATAGAACGGCGGATTGGGAAGGTACTCTATTTAGTCCGGACAAGGGACGGGAAGTGTGTCAGACACATTAATCAGATTAGGAAAGATCATAGAACAGCGACAGATACACGACTACCGTTGCACCTGCTGGTGGATATAACGCAGGAAAGCCCAGAAGAATGCCGCAACCAAAGAAAACGTAAAAGTGGAAACGCACAGCCGACAAGGGTGCTGAGTAGAAAAAGGAGAGCAACAGAAATGTTTCAAGTAGATCCTAAAAGGAAGTCATACATCACAAACTTCAAAGGGGGGAGGTGTAAGGACGGCCCGTCGGTAGACTCTCGGAAGCCCTAAGAAGCCCAGGAAGAGCCGCAGACATTCCATCCAATCACGGCTAGGGGAATGTTCTAGAAATGCCAACGTGGAGCTTCTCCATTGGACGGATTCGTTTGATACCTATGTGCTTATTGGTTGACCTAAATGATAATTTACTTTCAGCCAAAAACTATAAATACACGAGATTTCTGTGCTATATTTTGACACCGTTTGGGGCAATAAACTTCCTGCTTACCAGTCTTTGTCTTCTCTCTTTGCGTCGTTGCGGGTTCTATCGTTCAAGTAGTCAAGTAGTTCGCGGCATATAAAGAATCAAGGCTCTAGATATAACATCCTGAAATATATTCTTAGCTTGCTTATCATTAAGTAGAACCCTTAGAGGCTTCCCAGCAGTGTCTTTCCTACGTCCAGTAAGACGCAGACAGATACGTGCTCGCACTAGAGCATGATCTGAGTCTAAGCATGTGCCCCAGAATGAGCGACAGTCTTCTATCGAGCCCCTCCATCGGTGGCTGATAGTGATGTGATCTAATTGGGTCCAACGTTTAAACGAATTCAGAGGTCGCCATGTCAAAAGATGTTTTTCTTTATGCTTAAAGTTGGTATTTGCAAGAAATAGGCGGTTATCTGAGCACAGCTGCAACAGACGGTCGCCATTATTTGTCCTTTTAGCCACAACACCATAAGATCCTCCCAGGTATCTTTCCCTTTCACTTAGTTTACCTACTTGAGCATTAAAGTCACCAGCCACTATTACTACATCAGAACGCCTAGCTTTTCGGAGGTCAGAAAGTTTCCTGTAAAACTCATCTTTTATATCGTCTGAGCTGCAGTCAGTGGGAGAGTAGGCAGAGACGACGAAGAGGCAACGACGAGTTTCCCTATCTTTCCGAGTCCTTACTGATCCGTTTAGTCGGACAGCGCATAGGCGACTGTCTAATGGGATCCAGTCTAAAAGAGCTAGTTCTGCCCTAGGACTTAATGCTATACCTACTCCAGCGAGGCCACAGGAAGCAGCATCAGGGCTTCCATATACACGAAGCATATATCGAGATGGTTCTTTATTTTGATTAGGTGCGGTCAAATGAATGACACTACTCGGATCTTGTATGCGCGTTTCGGAGACGCAGCACACATCAATGGTGTAAGATTCTAGAGTCCTAACTAAGGAAGCCTGTTGTCCTATTTGGCACAATGTCCGGACATTAAAAGTTCCTACATGTAGTTTACAGCGTGGTTTCAGGAGACCAGGAATAACGTTCCGTGTACTTGAATCGTTTGCCCTAGCAGTGCGAGGTGATAAAAGGACGTGGGAAGGGTTAGTCGTGGAGATAAGAGAGTTATTAGGAGTAGGAAGGATATGAGAGTGACCAACTTGGTCTCGTGTACTGTTACGGGTATGAGGGCTAATATCACTTCCCGGCTGCCCACACCGTGGAAGGGTATTTCTTGAGGGACCTGAAAAAGAAGTCGGATTAGTGTTGGTCTTAACGACCTGGGAGCGTGACCGCAGTGCTCAGGGGACAACTGCTTGAGGCTGGTCACGCACCGCTCTATAACCGACCTATCTGGCATGGTAGGACCTCGAGGAACGATTGTTCCAGCCAGCATAGCTCGATTGCTTCATCACGATAGGCAAACCGAACAACCACGTCATGGTAGCAGCAACGGTCAGGTGTCTAATGCTTCCTGGTTTTCAGTGGTTATCTAGTTAAAATCAGTCTCAAATGCCCTGGTACGGCCGAGAGTGGAGAGAGTTCGCTCTCCCTCTCGAAATGCTCTCACATGGAAAACCCTGATTCCAAATCAATCATGGGCTCCAGTATCCTGAGGAGACAAATGGAGTATGAATCAATCGTTGGTCACCGGCTACCACGGGACTGCATCTCCTCACGATGCTCCACTGCCTTGTGTATCAGACCTTTAGGTCAAAGGCTCCTGGCATGGCCCCTTAAGGAAACTACCTACTTCAGTTTGGGAACCTGAGCAGTATCACAGCCGTCACATAAATCAAATGAGATTTGTGTGGCGCATATTTATCTGGTGCTTCCTTGTACCAATATTTATGTCTCATTTTGGACTTTGTAAAATATTATAATTCTGGACTTATAACTGTAGAGCCTGATGATGAAGTTATTGAAAACAATTGTTCGCTCAAATATTGTTCATTTTTCAATATTTATGTGTTTAAATAAATAATAAATAAATTCAGTTCTCTTGACCTTCATTGTTTTAATGACTTACAATTCCACTTAAGAGAATATATTTTCTAGTTTCACTCTGGCTTCTTCAATTGGTACAGTGAGATAAATTCTTTTTCACACACTCATAACATCTTTATATGACTTTCAAGTATATATTAGCAAATAAAACTTATGTGACAGGTAATTTACTGAATTCATTTTATAAATAAGACTAATAAGGTAGGACAACGTGAGGACTCAACACAAATGTCTATCGATTCACACTTGGTTTCAGCACACCACTTGGAAGAGTGAAAATAATCGTATCCAATAATTATGAAGGATAGGGAAAATAAGCATGGAAAATAGAATAAAATAGCTTGTGGGAAGGTATAAAATAATAGTACTAATAGTAATGGTGTGATGTTCAATAACTAGAGTAAAATTTACTATAAATAACTGTATCTGTTTCACTGTGCTTAAGTTAGAAAGCGTTGAACGTTTTCAAACAATAATTAAAAATCTCTTACTGAGTTAAAGCAGTTACTATTTACAATAGATTGAATCGCTGAGTGGTGACCAATGTTATGTTAGTTAAGTTATACTAAGTTCTAATAGAGTTCTATTGATCAGAGTGCAATGTGCCCACTGGTCCACCTGACTCGATGTCGTTTGCACCACATTGAGATGTAAGATGGTAATAATCCTACAGGGTATCAGTCGTGACCGGGATAGTTCATTAGTAATGTCTCTGACTGTGGAGCCCAAAGCAATCGTCCCCTCAAGATTATATGTGTAGGATTTGCTGATGATTGCCAACTAACACGAAACCTATGTCCAAGGTTTCCTGTCGGTTACCTCCAATCAACCACCCTCACTTGTAGTTATCATTTATTTACCAATAAAACAATACATTATAATAATAGTGTTGTACTTTGGAAATTTGTCTATCCTATTTTTTCCCTGTACACTGATCGATAGAAATAAGTTTTGAAGTATACAAAAATCAGGTACGTTAAAGATTGATGTATCGATCATTGTCCAAGTGATTAAACAGCTCAAATCTAATCTGTTAGTTTTCAATTAGGAATCTTGCTTTTTGTCTTTTTAAATTTAGATAGCTAGATAAGGTCAATTAGCCCTGGACGCACAATAATTGGACCTCAATGTTGACAACATGGATTTGTAGTTATTTACCTGGTCGTACCAAGATTAAAATGTTTGATTCAGTAGTCTGTGGCAATTATTTGTCGTTGAAATTATTACTCCACACGAACTAATACAAACTAAGGAAGCACTGTAATCCAAGAAGTCTTAGACATCTATCCAACTCTAGACTGAGACTCCACATTCAGTGGGTATACGTAACCTTTCATCCAATAATAATCGTGTGCACGCCCATAAAAAACTTCGACAATAAATCTCAAAGTCCTATTAAAATAAGGAATTTTGACTGGGCAATCACGTCGAGAGTAAGGGGATTATTTACGAATCCCGCTGAATAATTATTGCAATAAAAACATGAATTGACTTAAATTTAGATTATGGACTATGCGATTTCAAACCATTTACGTAAAGATGATACACTTCTTATGAAGTCTGAAAGTCCAGGATTCGATTCATGTTTGATTTATTCGTGCACAATCCTAAAACGTAGTACCATACTCAAGTGAAACATCTATTGATTGCTCTTTGATTTTTTTATTGCCCCCGATTTCAAATAGTATTAATCAGTGATGCGATCCCAACCTCACTTGAAATTTACACATGAAGTAGTCACTTTTATTTATTCATATTAAATTTGGAAGGGGTTTTGTGGAGATTTCAGTATTTTCATAGTTGAAATCATGAGTCAATTGAAGCTAGACTACAATGGAAAACCTGGAAGCCCTGGACGGCCGTTTTGTCCTATTATCGGACTCCTCAGCAGTGCGCATCCACGATCCCGCACTTGCGAGTAGTAGTATATTTTTATGTAGTGTATTTTTAATTTGGTTACATTTCTCCTCTGACCTCTTTTCCTATTTTTATTTAAAGTTATAATCAACAACAAGCTAACGCGAGTGGTAGTAATACTACTGAATTAAGTAGCCGCTATGTATCAATACAACAAAATCCAGATGATGTACAATCATCAACAAAATATGCCTTACATGATACATTTGAAAATATGAAAGCAGTTAATCAACAACTTCAAGGTAAACAAACACTTTTTTTGGTTTCTATGACTGTTAAGCGTTTTCTATTGTTGATTATATAAGAAGATTAAATTATTTGAAACCAATCATATTCGAAAAGTATCTAGTTAAGATTTCGCAAAGAATTTTGTATTAGGATTATGTCACTCATCTATCTACTATGCATTCCTTTTGTTTTCTATGTTTAGCCAACGTTATTAAATTGATAAGCAAAGATGGATAGTGGCTAGCAGTGGAATCCAGGACGCGCGTTTCGTCCTATTTAGGACTCGTCAACTGGGTGTACCTGCATCTCAGAGTTGATACTCACTCTGGGACCCGAACCCAGTACCTTTCGCTTCAAACGCCATCGCGTTATCCACTCGGCCACTGAGTCCTGAGATGCAAGTACATCCAGCTGACGAGTCCCAAATAGGACGAAACGCGCATCCTGTATTCCACTGCTAGCCACTAGCCATCTTTGCTTATCATGCCTGTGAATTAAGGCTATATCGAGGCAATACGCACAGTATGCACATATGCCAATGAGAGACTGACCAGTTGCAGTCTTAAAAGCATCAATGGGAAGATTCAAACAAACAATACTAAGTGAAGTTATTGAATTGAGTATAGGAAATATTATACCTAGTATCCTTGTAAATAAAGAAACTCTAAACTATATTGCGAAGCTTTCACTATTCTAACATTGTGTCAAATCGAACAAAAAGATAGCCTTCGAAAAATTTCTAGGATTCTGTATCATGAATATACGAAATGTTTCCGTCACCCTCATCCAAGACTTAAGTATAATCCTATATATGCGGTTAATGACTGACTGGCTAACTGACTAATTCAGTTGTATTGATAGTATTCATCTGTTGAACCCAAAAAGTAGTGATTAGCAGATGTTAACAAACTTTTTGACTTGCTATTATTATAGTACTATTTTTAAGTCATTATGTTACCTATCCAGTAACTTAACCATAAAATCATACAGAGCTTGTACATACGTAGCCGGTTCAATAAGTGCACAAAATGAAGTCAGAGTTTTATTTTAGAAAATTTAGAGTACATCATTTTTATTCTCAGCAAAATTATATTTATGAGGCTATACATGAAGCTATTCCATCTTCATCTCCATTATTCCATAACATTTATGAAGGTTCTCAGATATCAAGCCTTTTAGCTACCTCGTCTTACATTTTTCTAGGACTATGCACTTAGATGATTGCTCCTAATTCAGTTGGTTAGGAGCCATCAAGACATTGAAATCGCTATCGGAAAGTTCAAAAATCGCTCATAATTAAAGACTTTAAAGATGTCACGGATATTCAGGGTTTGATGACACTTTTGTTCATAACACCTCTCTAATTGACTGACTCAAACTCACTCAAACCAAAAGTCAGGAATGAAAGAGTTCGAATGTACATTTGGAAGGTATTCGATGTATCAAAAAGTGTTTGATCTAAGTTAACTAGTTGTTTTGAGAGATGCGTAGAACATCATAATGATCTGGTATAGATGCTTGACTATGCACCTTCAGTTAGGCTGTATCCAGTAAAACCAATGAGGTCAACATCAGTAACAAATACTTACAGAACTATTTATTTTGGGGATCTATTTACCTCTATAGCTTCATTAACTCAACAGGTTGATGGTCACCCTCTCAAATTTCAAAACCCTTACGAAAACACTAGATCAACTTGAAAACAGTTATTTCGCTCCTTTTTTCCATGAAGATTCTTCAATATTTTATAAATTTCTTAAGTTTGTTTTGTGCTAGATTCATCAATGACCCTAGCGATCCAATTTTTAATTGTTTCACTCTCTTGTTTTCTAAATTGTCTTGTTTTCAAATAGTGGTTGGCAAATTGTTGTTTTCTAAAAATAATGATAATATTACCAATGAATTAAATCAAATAGAAAATGCTACAAGTTGTGAATATCTACATAAATTGGAACAATTCAATCAAGAACTATATCGTTTTATACCAATTGAACCGGCAAATATTCATCATCATCCCAACACTAATACTACTATATCAACTACTGATAAATTTATTCAAATCCCAAATACAAATTTACAATCAGTATTAACTGACGAACAACAGTCAAACTTTCTTAATAAATCTACTAGTGTTAGTACCAATCAAGTAATGATGAATACAACTTCTGCATTGAATACACACTTCACGATCGATGACAATACTAATACTATTAATAATAATAGTAGTACATCTAGACCTCTTTCTCATCCTTTCACTTCTACAACTACCACTACTACTACTACCACGAATACTACTGTACACTCATCCAATATCCATGTTATCTCTGTGACTGGAAAGTCAAATGATAACATGATCAATAAACAAGAGTTATTAGAAGATGAATACTACTGATCATAATAGTAATAATAGTATTGTTAGTAGTAATAGACTACAATTGGATTCTATCAACTGCCGTATTATCACCTCTGTTTTTTTGTGTTACATTATTTCCTTCCTTTTTGGAGGGTGTGGGGGGCATGTGAACTTTATGTAATCACGAATAAATGAAAATAAAATCCGGTGTGTATGATGTGCAATATTATGTAATCGATTAATCTATGTGAACTATTATTTATAATTTTGCTTCTTTCATGTATTGTCATCTATTTTTTATTATTTTGCTTAAATGTTTTCAATTATTAGAAATATTTATAAAATATAACCCTAAGAGGTTTCTCTTCCCTTTCAAAGAATTTACACCAATTATCTATCGCATATATTTGATTCTATGTGCTTTCACAATTATTTTTGTGTCCTTATTGTTTACCCTTCGCTGCCCCCCCCCGCTGCACCTATACACCTCACCGCCATTGGCCTTCTATTGATTATTTTAAACAATGTAATATACCTGTGTATATTTTTTGTTTACAGAAAGAAAAGTAATCTAAATGATATATAATATTTATTGTTTATTTGTTTGTTGATTGATACTCTTCCGTTTATTTTTTTTCTCATTTCTTACCTACATATTTATTTTTGATTTCTTTTTTTTTCTTGGGGGGTGGGGATTTCTTCTTTTCTTTTGTATGTTGTTGTTGTTGTTTGGTTCATTTGTTGTTTTAATTATAACAATGCTATTGTTTACATTATGAACTATGACAACCATTGAATAACTCTTGAGCAAATGCTTCATTCTAGTTTAATTATGCACTACTACTGTGGGGGGGGTAATCTTAATCTAGGACGAAAAACACCTATTCTATTCAATAATTCCCAGTTATCAGTAATCATTTTGCTATGTTTCAATCAATGAACGATATGTTAATCTCTTTTTTTTTCTAAATTAAACACAATCATCATTAGAATAAGAAAAAATTCTACCATCTGAGTTTTCACCTTCACTGAATGAATGTATTAAGAGTGAATAATATCATTCACCTATCTTACTCATTATCATTGTTCGTGGTGGTGGTGGTGGTGGTGATATATCTTCACTACTTCAGTATTTATTACTATTTTTACTACCCTCCCCTCCACCCCCTCAAAAAAATGACTTATTCCCTTTTTTTAAAGATCAATCATCTACCGTGTACAATATTAAATAAATCAATGATGCGATAGTTATCATTTATTTATTGTTGTCTATTCTTTTGTTTATCGATTTATTGATTTAACTGTGCAAATATTAATTTTTGTCTGATGTTTTTTTTTTATTTTCGATCTATGTATTATGTAATTTTATTCTGTTCTTGGTCTATTAATCAATTAGAGTTACTGTACAGAAATATAATCAATTTAAAAGATGAAATATGAATCATTGAAATGTTTACTTTCCCTTACTCTTCTCCTCCACACACACACCCCGCACACACACACACACACACAATGCTATTTGTATATCTGTACACATAGGTGATTATATGAATTTCCTTTTTTATGTCATAATACCCTATTGTTGCCTGTTTGATTTGTTTTTTTTTTAATTACCAGTTTGATTATTGTAATTGTTAGATACTTCATAAATTTGAAGTTTTTTTTTTCATTTTACATCCATATTCTCTTTCCCTATGAATATCTTTCAACTAAATTCGGAAAGTAATAGATATACAATTTGTTTTTTTTTGCTTGTGTTTTATACTCTAGGGTGTGATAATTGATATATCTTACTGATTGAACTCTATTATTCGGATCCTAAGCTAGTTTTGTAACCCTCAAACTAGAACTACACAGCAACTTGAACACGAGAGAAAAGGCACAAAATATATGGGAAGCACTTTACTCCAAAGGTTCATTTATGCACAGAAAATATAGGGTTTTTATAGTATTTTAGAAATCCTTGGGTTTTCCTGAAAATTCTAGAATACTACTAAACATAGTAGCAGCACAGTATTCAACCAAGCAGAACCTCTACATGTGACTTTTCATTTTGGTGATGCTTCTAGTAAAACTTCTAATCAAACACTGATTGGATAAAATGCTTCTTAATGTTTCCTGAGCTTGTTATATCTATTGCGAGTAATTTTCAGGATCATCCCAATAATAATGTTGGCTAAATTGAAAATTGAAAACGTTAGAATTAAACTAGTGAAATTTGGTAATATATCACAATCTAAAGGATTCATTTCATTTACGGGTCTTTTGCATTATTTCAAGGGATGTTTATATTATGATATTTTTTACTTGAATGCCATAATATATGGTATTTCGTAGATTCTGTATAACAGTTTACAATGTTATTCTTAATATTTTGGATTATAAAACTGGAGGGATAGTTTAATTGACGATTGTATAATAAATATTTTAGGAATTAACACATTTCAAATTTGAGTCCCCCAAATGCTCCCATACGGCCACGCGTATATAGTCTCTGACAGGGAAGTCCTACTCACTGCCTTCTCGTGGCGGGGGTGTTGTTTACGAAAGTGAGAGGACGAAAAGCGGATGACCGGCGCTTTGACAGGGTTGGTGGACAAGGCTAGTCCACCTAGAGGAGTTGGAAAACCCTGATTCCAAACCGATGGTGCACATGGACTCCAGTATCCTGAGGGAACAAATGGCGTATGAATCAACCGGCTACTATCGGACTGCGTCTCCTTACGATGCTTCACTGCCTTGTGGATTAGACCTTTTAGTTCAAAGGCTCCGGGTGTGGCCCCCTGAATAAACCACTTGCTTGAGTTTGAGCACCTGGGCAGTATGACAGCCCTCACACAAATCGAATGAGATTTGTGCGACGCATATATATCTGGTGCTTCCTTGTACCAATATTTATGTGTTTAAATAAAATAAATAATAAAGCGTACATCGACTCTGGGATGCAGGTACATCTGGCAGATGAGTCCCAAATAGGACGAAACGCGCTTCTTGGATTTCACAATTAGCCACTGTACATCTCTGCTTATAGTGTTCATGACCTAATGAGGATATCGAGGTAATCATCACAGGTTAGACATATACCAAAAGAGGATGATTGATTGCAGTGCTAAATATCAGTGAGAAGATTCAAACAGTCAATAGAAATGAACAAACCTTAAATGTTAATTGAATGAATATGACAAATAGAATGTCTGGAATGATTAAATTAGCTGATAACTAACTAAGGATAGAAGTTAATAAATTGGATGGATTATATACACGTTATTTCCCTTTCTACAGAGAGTTAGAAAGAATTATGGACAGAAAAGGAATAACGTGGAATTTTATTACTTATTTATTTATTGGAACACAAATGTTGGTACAAAGGGGCACCAGATACATATGCGGCACACAAATCTCATTTGATTTGTGTGAGGGCTGTGATGCTGCTCGGGTACCCAAACCGAAGCAGGTGGTTTTCTTAGAAGCCTATACCCCGAGCTTTTGACTTAGAGGTTTAACCAACAAGGCAGTGGAGCATTATATGGTAGCCGGTGACCAACGATGTGTTTAGTGAACTAACTATAGTAGTATTTGATTTTCATATAGAATTACTCATTCCTTAATAACATTGGTTAATTATTGTCTTACTTTACGAATTGATCATATGTTTCATAGTTGAAATTATGAGTCAATTGAATCTAGACTACCATGGAAAATCTGGAAGTACTGGACGGCCGTTTCGTCCTATTATGGGGCTCCTCCACGATTCCGCACTGCTGAGGAGTCCCATAATAGGACGAAACGGCCGTCCAGTACTTCCAGATTTTCCATGGTGGTCTCGCTTCAATTGACTCATGATTTCAACTATGGAAATACTGAAATCTCCACAAAACCCCTTCTGATCTATGATCGAATGTTGAGAATTTCAACTACATGGAATTCTAAATCAGTGCTCTAAAAGTTTCATATCGATTGTTGTGATTATATATGAAGTGACTATATGTTTGATTTAGGCTAATTCTGTGGTTGCTAAAAAGTTCGTGACATAACAAGACAGAAACCATTATGATGCTTCTTGATTTTGCAGTGCTTCTTCGACTGATGTCATTTGGGGAGGGACAACTTTTGAATCAAACTAGTTACTCTATAAAACCTTTTTTGTTTGTTAAGTCATATTACATCGACTGGACTTAACTAGATGTGTAAAGTTTAATAGTGTGGAAGAGTAAGAAGAGAAATATATGTACGAGTAGTACAAAACTTGGAATCAATCCATGAAGTCACTGAATGCTGGACAGACTTATGTTGTATTAAGTCTAGACTTTCAGGTTTATGTTCCCATTATTACAGTAACCAATGGTTGAAGATTTGAAATATAGTTCAGAATCGGTCCAGTGATATAAATCCAATAGCTCTTTGTCTTCCCTTAGATTCTGAGTTTTAAGTTTATCACTCGTCCCCCATGTGTATTGTTTACACCTAATCTTTCCTATTACCATTGGTAATATTACTACTTCTACTACTATGACTGTTGTCTTTATAATTTCATCTCTCTGTGGTGAAAACTCGAATCATTGCACATATATGCTAGATTCTATATATTTTTGAATGACTTACTGACTTAGGCATTTTGTTGTTAATGATAGGTTTAATTCCCTAAATATTATATTCAATCCGTCGACCATTAATGGTTCTATTTCAAAATCTATTTCGTTGTAATTGGAAGGCTTGTTCGTGTAATGATTATGCAGAGAATCTATCCATTAGGTTTTATTTCAGTAATTTTATTAAAGTAAATAAGTTTTCATAATATCTACGATACCTGTTACCCCTCGCGAAGGAGCATAGGCTGCACACCAGCATTCTTCATCCAGCCCTGTCCTGGGAAATCTTTACCAGTTCTTTCTAATTAACATTCATCCTTTTCATATCTCCTATTTCCCGATCTAATGTGTTATTTGGTCTTCCTCTTTTACGCTTCCCTTCCGGATTCCAAGTTAGGGATTACCTTGTAATGAACATTGGTGACTTCCTTAATGTATGTCTTATCCACTTTCAACGTCTTTTCCTAATTTCCTCTTCTGATGGAAGCTGGTTTGTCCTCTCCCATAAAACGCTGTTGCTCATGGTATCCGGGCAGTGAATGTTGAGTATTTTGCGTAGACAACTGTTTATAAATACTCGTACCTTCTTGACGATGGATGTAGTAGTTATCCACGTTTCAGCTCCATACAGTAGGACTGTCTTGACGTTCGTATTGAAGATTCTCATTTTGAAATTACTTGACAGTTGTTTTGAGTTCCATATGTTCTTCAATTGGAACAATGCTGTGGTTGTTTTGCCAATCCTCGCCTTTACGTCTGCATCCGATCCTCCTTCTTCACCAATGATGCTTCCCACTTACATGAATTTTTCTACCTCTTCCAGAGTTTCTCCATCAAGTGTGGTTGGTTTTGTTGGCGTTCTCCGAGTTGTACTTGAGAATCTTGCTTTTCCTTTGTGTATGTTGAAGCCTATTGATGGCCTCCATGTCTAATTTTATTTATTTATTTATTTATTTAAACACATACGCCATTTGTTCCATCAGGATACTGGAGCCCATGTGCACCATTGGTTTGGAATGAGGGTTTTCCAACTCCCCTAGGTGGACTCGCCGTGTCCATCAGCCCAGTTTTGGAGCAGGACATTCTCTTTTCGTCCCCTCAATTTGGTAAACAACACCGGTGCCACGAGAAGGCAGTGAGTAGGAATTCCCTGTAAGAGGCTATATACGCGTGACCATGTGAGAGCATTTGGAGAGGGAGAGCGGACTGTCTCCACTCTCGGCCGTACCAGGGCATTTGGGGGCACATTAATAATGATACTCGTACATGGGTGACAAAACTAGAGTTCGGAGAGATTTGTTCTGACTTAAGAAACTACAGAGGCGGAAGAAAATATCAAAGTATATATATACATATCATTATTAGAAACGATTTGAATTACCATGTCGTTTACAACATTAACTAAATTTTGATCAGTCTTTGATGATATATGTGTATTCTATGCAAATTGCTTTGATATAGCAATTTTTCACAAGCTTTTATGGAATAAATGGGTTCTCGGCTAGCACTGGAATATGAAGAGTGCGGTTCGTCCTGTTCAGTACTCGTCGGTCTATATATTTGACGAAACCCTCCTCCTGGATTTCGCTGCTAGGCATACATCCATTTATTCTACAAAGTATTCATGATAATGTATGAGACAAAATAACCGATAGAAATAGGTATAAATTACGTCCTGTTGTAAAATTACATGGGTCACAATCATACCGAAATATAAAAGGTTACAATGGCAATTGTTACTATACCAAAGTCAATAGGTTATAGTATTGGATTGGGTCAATCCCTAACATTAATTCAATAACCGTAAAGTGTCCTGAAAGCAATTAATTTTTCCAAAGGTATTTTATTAACAGAAATGATTGTTACATGTTTGACGTGATTATTTTAGCAAACATGACTCACCAGGTTATCATGAAAATGTTTGACTGTATGATATACGGTATTTGACTAAGTTGATGTATATCTGGGTTTAAAACTTTAATTAATGTTTAGTCTGCTGCCAAACCAAAACATGGCATTCAGAGTATGAAGTCACTAACTTCTAGTCTGAGCCATGTTGGTAGGTGCAGACTACTTGGTTAGGGTCCGCGTGACCAACGTGACCAATGGTTGGAGACTCTAGGTGACATGGCTCAGAATCGATCACTATGTTGTAGGTGTATACACTCTTCATCTTCCCTTAAATCTTGAGATTAAAATTGCTTCATATCTGTCTTCTTTCCTATACTATATCCTTACATGCAACCTTTCTTTTATATATTACCACCACTAAATTAACTACTTCTATCCGGTGTTCATCTTGTAGTGTTAATGAGGTATGGCAACTTGGACCGATGCATATATGTGCCTGGTCCTACGCTGTAGCTGACTGACTGATGCGAATTGAAATGTCCTATTTTACTATTTATTATCTTTTTTTAAGTAAACTGATAAACACAGATGATTTTGGAAAGGAAAATATAAAGTCTTTCATGTCAAATTCATATCTGCTTGAACAAGATATTAGCTATTCGGGCTTAGTATCTCAGGGGATAACTTGTTAGCGTTCGAAATTTAAGGTACTAGGTTTGCTTTTCATCATGAACATTGACACTGAGATGCAAGTACATCTAA
The DNA here is from genome assembly GCA_944470415.2 of Schistosoma rodhaini. NCBI lineage: Eukaryota > Metazoa > Platyhelminthes > Trematoda > Strigeidida > Schistosomatidae > Schistosoma > Schistosoma rodhaini. The sequence goes on from OX104037.1 coordinate 40,936,925, forward strand.
TTTGGGGATTCCGAATAAGATGAAATGAGCTTCTTATGTTTCACTGCTAAACACTGCTCTACTTTCATAAATGCACCATTTGTAAGGGAATCACATGAAATTCATTAATTTGAATTACTATCCAACTATGTAATAGTATATATATATATATATATATATATATATATATATATATATATATATATATATATATATATAATAGAATAAGCTATATGGCCATGTAGAGCTGAAAGTCTTATGTGAAACTGGAGGTTCGCCATTGAAATTGTGGATGGTTCAGACTTGCTTTGGCAAGTTTTGCTGGCTCTCCATGTGAAAAGTTGGTTTGCTGGTTAACCGATTTCATTCATACTGGTGGTTGCTTTTCAGTGTTCTCAAGGGCTTTTGTCATTGGAGCATTGTAAGGCATATCACCATTGCTAACATTGATGAGTTTGACTGTCGTGTAAGCGGAATGGATCAACTTTGGCCTGTTCATGCTGTGCACAATTGATATACGCGATCACTGATCGGAATAGTTATACATGTGATTTGAATGTGCATATGAATGGTGCGAATGGTCCACCAGGGTGCTTGGTACCCGTGTGGTCGCGCCACAGGATTTGGCTGTACTGTTCGGATTGTAGCGTTGAAGCCTATATAGTGTCTAGTTCTCCTATAGGGCGGGATTGAGCTGTACTGCTTGGGTTAAGCCTGGGCAGTGTCTGGCTCTCCTGTTAAACGGGATTGAGCTGTGCTGTTTGGATTGCCGTGTGAAAGTTTGTATGGTGCCTGGTTCTCCTGAAAACCAGTGCAAAATTACTCTGGCCCATAAGGGTATATTATATAAATAAACTAATATAATAGTTAGTGTTTATAAATGAATTACATGGCTTTATTAGTTTCCCGTATCGAAAATTTGATAAACAAATTAATATGGAAAAGTATAAGTTATTAACGTATTTACTAAACTGTAAAACAGCATGTTCGAATGTCATGTCAGCGAAAGTGTGAGCTTGAAAATAAGGTATCCATAGATCAACTCATTCATTGAAGGGTGTTCTGGAAGTTTTCGATTCCGGAGTTTTATATTTCAGAACTACTTCGACTAAATAAACGTTGATAACTAAGAAGTGTTGAATAGCTGTTCCTTCCTATTATGAGACCCATCAATGCATATCCACGACTACCCAACAGGAATCGAACTCATAACCTTCGGGTTTCGAAACGAGCACTTGCCAATAAACAGAACACTTTTTAGGGAGATGAATATATATATATATATATATATATATATATATATATATATATAATTAAGATAGAGTTATGTAATCAGTGACTACAGCTTGATGAATAGTTCACTAACACCGACAGATAGCCGCGTTTATATTTCTCATCCAGAGACAACCTTGTGACTTGTGGTCTTTCTGATCTTAACAAAGTATAGTATACCCATACTTATCCGGTCTATCTCGAGGTATTTCCTCAATTAGCAAGTGATGATTTTTATTGAACTAAATAAGCAGCGTATTGCACTAGATGACAAACCATTGGTCTCTAGATTATGGGCTCGTTCTGAAGCTTGAAGATCCTGGGTTCAATCACTATAGAAAATCCTTGGGTACACATCTGTACACAGCTGTTCTACGTTTCCTTGTCCAACCGAAGTTAATCATTTCGTACATTTTTTGATACGTATGTTTAATATTCTTACTCTACAAATGAATTTCTTGGGAAATTATTTTTTGATTAAAGCTTATCACATTGGCCAGAAGTCAGATATATTTATCATAAACAAAGCTTAGGCTTAGTTAATAGCGTAGATATTATGACAAGTGATAATAAGTACATTAATAGGTGGAACAAAGAGATGTAAAGGAGTGGAAGATAAAATTCCATCTTATGGAAATGAAAGTGAAGTGGTCGTAACTAAACTTGAAGATCCTTAGCACAATTGTATGCATGATTGCAGGAGCATCTTTGGGGTGTATAGTACTTCATAGTGTATATTAGCTACACTTACTTACACCTGTTACTCCCAATGGAGCATAGGCCACCGACCAGCATTCTCCAACCCACTCTGTCCTTCCCCTTCCTTTCTAGTTCTATCCAATCACTGTTCATTCTTCTCATGTCTGTCTCTATTTCTCGGCGTAATGTGTTCTTTGATCTTTCTCTTCTCCTTTGGCCTTCAGGATTCCATGTGAGGGCTTGTCTTGTGACGCAATCAGGTGATTTCCTCAAGGTGTGCCCAATCCACTTCCAGCGCTTCTTCCTGATTTCTTCTTCCGCTGAAATCTGTTTTGTTGTCTCCCACAGTAGGTCGTTGCTGATAGTGTCTGTCCAACGGATCTGAAGTTTTTTGCGTAGACAACTGTTAATAAACACAGCAGACAATAAACTCTGACAAGAGTAAGTTTGGAGTATAAAACTTTGCATTCCATTAATTTGAGTGCTATATAATTACTATGCAACACTGGTCATCTGTACACTTCTATGTTTTCTGTCTATTCAAATCTACATTCAAAAAAAATGGTGAATAGTGAGTAAAACCACACCCAAATAAACTAAGATCAGATATTTCAAGGAAACAAAATCAATTTTTAAATAACCACTGAATCACTTCATTTCACTCACACGAATGTAAAATCAATATTTACTGTAATTAATAATAATAGGTACATGGAATGTTCGGACAAAGTGGGAGACCAGGAGGACCAATCAAATATCTGCGAATAAAAGCAGTTACAAATAGGCGGTGCTTGGAATGAGTAAATCCCATTGGACCTAAGCTGGATAGAGAGGTTAGATTCGGGAGAGATAGTGTCCTATTATGGTCACGAAGAAAGAAATGCTCCTCACACTTCGGGAGTCGCTCTGATGTTGTCCAAAGAATAAGAAAAATCACTTATGAGATGGGAATCTCATGGATCATGGATCATCAAAGCATACCTCAAAACAAAGTAGAGAAGGATAAAGATCGATTTTTACAAGAGTCTAGAACCGATCATAGCGGAGTGTTCAGGAAACGGTTTGACCATCCTGATATGAGACCTTAATGCCAAAGTTGGAATGGACAACGTCGGGTATGTAAATATCATGGGACGACATAGACTGGTGAAAGAAATTAAGATGGTAAGAGATTTAATAATTTATGTACATTCAACAAAATGGTTAAAGGTGGTACTATATACCCCCACAGGGGTCTCACCGGAATAGATTACATAGAACCATACAGAATATATTTACATCGCTAAACAATTCAGAAGGACAATAAAGGACATGAAAACAAAGAAAAGGGTTGAAGTAGCTTCAGATCACCACCTGGTAGTTGTCAAAATGAAACTCAAGCTAGAAAAGCACCGAACAACTGAAGAAACGGAATTACAAGGGTTCAATACAGTCTTCCTTAGACATACTGACAAACTTAACCAATTCGAGATAACTCTCAACAACAGGTTACAAGCCTTACAAGATATACTTAAAAAAGGAGAAACTACTATGGAGGACAACTGGAAAGAGATCAAACAAGCACTAACTTCAGCATGTCAAGAGGTTCTATGGAGAAAAATGCATCATCATAATGAATAGATCTCTATCAAAACTCCAGACAGGATTCAAGAAAGGGAGAAGACAGCAATTCACAATAGTCGAACAAGAACAGAGAGAATCAAGACACAAGCTGAATACACAGAAGCAAACAGGTAAGTGTAGAGGGGCATTAGAACTGACAAGTAGAAATATGTGGAAGAACTAGCAACGACAGTGGAAAAAGCTGCAACAGAAGGAAATATGAGACAACTATTCGACTCTACGAAGAAAATAACAGGAAAATATTGTAAACCAGAGAGACCGGCAAGGGACAAAGAAGGCAAGACAACCAGAGGGGAGCAAGTATATAGAGAATAAACCAATCCCACCTAACCCACTGGATATCGAAGCAACACACAAACCTATATATAGATTTCACTACAACAACAATAGAAGAAATCAGAATGATCAGCAATTACACAAATCAAGAATAGAAAAACAGCACGAACTGACAAATACCATCTGAAGCACTGAAGTCACATATAAAAGTAACTACAAATATACTCCACATTCTATTCTGGAATATTTAGGAGGATGAACAAGTGCCACCAACAGACTACTAAGGAGGTTTCCGCGTCAACATATCAAAGAAAGGAGATCTGACTAAGTGTGACAACTACAGATGCATCATGCTACTGTCAGTACGAGAAAACGTTTCCAATACAGTGTTGTCGATCTGGATGAAAGACTCATTAGACTCTCAACTCCGAGATCAATTGACCGGATTCCGTAAGGATTAGTCATGCACAGATCAAATCATGACACTACAAATCATCATTGAAGAATTAATTGAATGCAAGTCGTCACCATATATCAAATTCATTGACTATGAGGTGTTTGACAGTGTGGATAGGAGGACCTCATGGAACCATCTTTGACACTGCGGCGTAACTGAGAAGACTGTCACCATCATATGGAATTCTTACTACACAGTACATTGCAAAGTGATGCATGGAGGACAGTTGACAGATGCATTTCAAGTGAGGACCGAAGTCAGACAAGACCGCTTACTCTCTCTATTCTTTTTTTCTTCTGGTGGTCAAATGGATTTTGAAGATCTCGAAATCTGAGGGAAATCATGGAGTACAATGTACAGGTCGGAACCAATTAGAAGATTTGGACTTTTCAGATGACCTAGCCCTTCTACCCTGTGCACACGAACAAATGGAGATGAAAACAACTAGTGTAGCATCAGTTTCTGTATCAGTAGGCCTCAACACACTCACATGCAAGATCCTCAAATGCAATATGAAGAACACCAACCGAACGAGTCACACTTGATAGAGGAACGGGAATTGGAAGCAGATATGAAAAGGATGAATAGCAACGGGAAACAACTGGGAAGGACTTCCCAAGATAGAGTTCGATGGAGAATCCTAGTAGGCATCCTAAGCTTCTCCACAAGTGTTAATAGACTTAAGTAAGTAAATAAGTCTGTCATTGTCTTAGGGTTGAACAATGGGAATTTCAATCGGGTAGTTAAGCATAAGTCCTCTCCAGACTGTATATATACATCGTTAAAAATGGTCAACGGACATCAAACCTAATTCTTTAGCTTCCCATAATCTATCTATGATCAACCTACACCATACAAAACGCAACGACATTTTGAGCCAACTAGATCAGTAACTATAAACTAGAATTCCGTAAAGAAAATAGAAATTTGTTTTAACTGTATGATCGACTGATTTAATGATATTAAAATGGAGTATATTTATACCATGATATACCTTATACGGGATATCTTACCTAGCAAAGTGTCTTGTCCATTTTTTTTAGATAATACAGAAGCGGTTTCATACACACCAAGGTTTTGGAGCGTTTTAATCTAACCGTTCATAATTTCGCTTTTATTCAGCTTTCCATGCTTTTTCACTCATGTCAACAGTTTCATTTAGATGTAATTATTATTTCTATCATTAAAGTAGTATATTTTTTTATCAGTTTCTTTTAGATCTATAGCTTGAAGCACCTCGTTTGACTCTCATCAATAAATAACATTTGGAACTGATAAGTTATGTGACTGAGGCTCGTTTCACATTATCTCATAATCAGGGCTTAATGGTTAACTTTAACATGTCTTACTGGTTTAAATCCCGTAATTGATACTACAACATCCCTTTCAGATAAGATTACTCAACAAGAAAGCAAGAACCAGGTTTTCCTATAGGCTGTTTACTTACTTACTTACTTACGCCTGTTGCTCCCAATGGAGCGTAGGCCGCCGACCAGCTTTCTCCAACCCACTCTGTCCTGGGCTTCCTTTTCTAGTTCTATCCAGTTCTTGTTCATTATTCTCATGTCTGTCTCAATTTCTCGGCGTAATGTGTTCTTTGGTCTCCCTCTTCTCCTTTGACCTTCAGGATTCCATGTGAGGGCTTGTCTTGTGACGCAATCAGGTGATTTCCTCAAGGTGTGCCCAATCCACTTCCAGCGTTTCCTCCTGATTTCTTCCCCCGCTGGAATCTGATTTGTTGTTTCCCACAGTAACTTGTTGCTGATAGTGTCTGGTCAACGGATCCGAAGTATCTTGCGTAGACAACTGTTAATAAACACTTGTATCTTCTGGATAATGGCTTTCGTATTTCTCCACGTCTCCGCCCCATACAGTAGAACTGTCTTGACATTTGTATTGAAAATTCTAACCTTGGTGTTGGTTGACAATTGTTTTTAGCTCCAGATGTTTTTCAGTTGTAAATATGCTACTCTTGCTTTGCCGATCCTCGCCCTCACATCTGCATCTGATCCACCATGTTCATCAATGATGCTGCTCAGATATGTAAAGGTTTCCACATCCTGCAAAGCTTCTCCGTCAAGTGTAATTGGATTGGTGCATATTGTATTGTATCGGAGAGTCTTGCTTTTCTCTTTGTTTATATTGAGACCTACTGCTGCTGAGGCTGCTGCTACACTGGTCGTTTTCTCCTGCATTTGTTGTTGCGTTTGTGATGGAAGAGCCAGATCATCCGCGAAGTCTAAATCGTCAGGCTGCATCCTGCCTGTCCACTGTATCCCGTGCATTCCTCCAGATGTTGACGTCTTCATGATCCAGTCCATGACCAGGAGAAAGAGAAACGGTGAGAGTAAGCAACCTTGCCTAACACCAGTCTTTACTTGAAACGAGTCGGTGAGTTGTCCTCCGTGGACGATTTGGCAGTTTAGTCCACCATAGGAGTTCCGTATGATATTGACCATCTTTTGAGGCGCGCCGTAGTGTCGAAGAAGCTTCCATAATGTCGTCCTGTCTACGCTATCAAATGCCTTCTCGTAGTCGATGAAGTTGATGTAGATTGATGGATTCCATTCGATTGATTGTTCCACAATGATAAGTAGAGTTGCGATTTGATCTGTGCACGATCTATCCTTACGAAATCCAGCTTGGTGAATAAAGAAATAAAATAAGTTAAATACGAGAGTGGATTTTTGGATACATATATTTTGTATTCTCATTGGAGTGGACAGACAATCAGATGGTGAAGAGAAGAGAATAGAGTTAGGCGAAATTATGCACGGCGAAGGCGTGTTGGCCAACTCGATTTAATCGAGCATTAATCAATATTTATAGTCACAAGAAAATAAGTTACAGGCATGTGATGTGTAAGATAAAAAATGCACACATATATGCCAAGGTTGATAAGCGAATAATTATCACTATCGAAATGTAGCTTGAGAAAAATGGATAGATTGGTTTGTCCAGAAGCTAGAATAAGCTATGTCGGCTCGACATAGGACAACATAATAACTTATATACAGATGTATCTCATTGTAGTAGCCTCTATGTTATTACACACCTAAGCGATTGGTCTTAACTTTGAACAAACGTTAATAACTCAGACACCGTGTCACTATTTAGTTATTTTTACCGTCCTAATAACTCTATTCATTTAAATAGGAAATTGTGACCTTCAGTATACATACTACTTATATTCATGTACTTGTGATTCTACACTATATTGTTTCATGTGTGTTTGTGACTTTAGATTTATTATTTTATCCAATACCTGCCTCCTTGTTGCACTATTCGTTATCTATTTTGTATTTTATCAACATTTGTGGTGAGTAAAATTTCGAGTAGTTACATCGGCCTTCTCAGATTGTCATCTCTTCGTCCATCTACGGAATTGGATGTATGTAGTGTAGACATACTAAACATTCATGTTTGAACTTTTATACCCACATTGGTATTAACGGAATTTGTCAAACAGAATATCTAGTGTAGTTAACAAGAAGACGAGCGGGGACAATTGAATGTATACAAGCACAAAATTGCAGAATATCGAACGAAAATCTCACAACCATACCATACTGATATCGAGATCTTCAAAATCTAGTTAAACACCAGAAGGAAAAGGAATGGAGAGAGCAAGCTGTCTTGTCTAACTTTGGTCCTCACTTGAAATGCATCTGTCAACTATCCCCATGCACCACTTTACAGTGTATTGTATAGTAAGAATTCCGTATGATGGTGACAGTTTTCTCAGTTACACCATACCTTCTCATATTCAATGAAGTTGGTGTATGGTGATGACTTGCATTCAATTAACTCTTCAATGATGATTTGTAGTGTCATGATTTGATCTGTGCATGACTAATCCTTACGGAATCCGGTCAATTGATCTCGGAGTTGAGAGTCTAATGAGTCTTTCATCCAGATCGACAACACTGTATTGGAAACGTTTTCTCGTACTGACAGTAGTATGATGCATCTGTAGTTGTCACACTTAGTCAGATCTCCTTTCTTTGATATGTTGACGCGGAAACCTCCTTAGTAGTCTGTTGGTGGCACTTGTTCATCCTCCTAAATATTCCAGAATAGAATGTGGAGCATATTTGTAGTTACTTTTATATGTGACTTCAGTGCTTCAGATGATATATTGTCAGTTCCTACTATTTTCGCACTTTAGATTTGTGTACTTACTGGCCATTCTGATTTTTTTCTATTGTTGTTGGAGTGAAATCTATAGGTAAATCTTTGTACGTTGCTTCGATGTTCGCTGGATTCAAACTTCAGCTCAGAAAATGAAATTCCACTTAAATCGTTTAAACCTGTTATGATCTATACTGGAGATAGTAGAGATTTAGTTCTGATTTAAAATTTACCTAATATATATCGAGAGATACATATTTTTTTGATATATCAGTCATAATTCATAAAACATGGAATAATCAAAGAGGAAATTGGTGTTTCCAAAAGAATATTCATAGTCTCGAGGCAAGGGGATTATAAGGACAAGTATTGCTAAATAAATCATGTGTTGTAGTGCTCTAGGTTAAAACGAATTTTCAAAAACTGTTAAGGAAAGTATGACTATTATTCATTGAACTAAGACAGTGAAGGTATACCGCGGTAATAGTTCTACTGTGAAAGGAGTCATTCAGAATATTATGTTCAGGTGTTATCAAAGTTCAGATCATAGCGCCATCCATACCTAAAACATTCATTTAAAAATCAATTTTGTTGACAAAGAGCTTTTATTCACATCTTACAACACAGTGGTATGATTTACTGAACTTCACATAATGACTTTAGGACCCAAAAATATTCCACAGTAGTAGGGCAGGATATTTTTTATACCATCGGAATGGAGAAAACCTTTTGATTCCTCCGTAAATATGTATAATTTTCAAATTTGTGAACTAAAATACAAGGTGTAAGCAAAGATGGTAAGTGGCTAGCAGTGGAATCCAGGACGCGCACCACTTCGTCCTATTTGGGGCTGGTCAGCTGGATGGATGTACCTGCATCTTAGAGTTGATGTTCAGTCTGGGACTCGAACGCAGTAACTTTCGCTTTAAACGCCATGGCGTTATCCACTCAGCTACTGAGTTCTGATAGCCAATTGTTTGTGCAATGGGGTGAAATTTAAATTCACTTAGCATTGTTTGTTTGAATCTTCCCATTGATATAAAGTGTATTTTCAATACACTACAATGTGATATTACATTCATCCTGATCCCTTGATGAATTTCAATAAAGTAAAATGAACAAGATTTGCAGAATAAAACATATGATCATTAAATTTCAAGGCTTCTCATCAGCTGCATACGGTATAAATTTACAACAGAAACATTATTATGAGGAACATTATCGCACAACATAATCAGTGAAGCTTGGCTCGGAACGACATAGAGAACATAACTTACTTACCTAGGCCTGTTACCCCTCGTCGAGGAGCATAGGCCGCTCATCAGTATTCTCCATCCAACTCTGTCCTGTCCTGAGAACATAAGGAAACAACATATTTAAAATAGTGACTGAAATTGATTAGGATTTATATGTTGAATGTGAAATCATAAAAGAAAAAAGGGAGAGGTGGATAAAGATGTAAGTGATAATAAAAAGATAAGCAACTGAACACAAACGAGTGATAATTAAGTCATCTATTTATATTACTTAAATCATTTTAGTAGTTCAATTTAATTTATGATAAAAAAGAATTGGGCATTGATAGCAAACACTTAAATAATGTATATGCCCAGTTGAGAAGGAGAATATGTCATGAAATTTCTCACACAAATACTTCAGATTATACTTAATTGAAATCATGAGATAATTGAAGTTAGACAACCATGGAAAATCTGGAAGTACTGGACGGCCGTTTCGTCCTATTGTGGGACTCCTCAGCAGTGCACATTCACGATCCCACCTCACAAGATTCGAACCCAGTCCCACGCGCGAGTACAATCCATTGTTCACATTATTGATATTAAAAACCTGTGTGTATTAGCGTCAAGTCTGATAAGTTTTATAATTAGTCTTATTTAGAAATTCATATTGCATAATTTCTAAATTGTCTTTAATTCATTTACATCTACTATAAAGATCATTCATTCGCTTCACCTAAAACTCACAGAATGTAACACAGTAATTACCGACTTTCTTGTAATGTGAAATTTATCATAGTTACACTCCAGTTCTGCTTAGAATTATATGATAAGCCTATACATATATGGTATGAAACATATTACTGAACCACAAAGGCATTTACGAATGAAAAAAGTTACAATTGATATGCTTGATGCTATTACGAGTTCACCTTACTCGGTTACCGGAACGAAGGTCAATGATACAGTGACTTGATAGGCTATTCTAATCCGTTTTCCCCCACCCTGCTAACGAGATCATGAAGTCTTGATGAGGCGTAGAGAATGTATTCTACAAGCACCCACAAAATACGAAGTCACTAAGCATACAAATCATGCTTATTTATACAATGATAGAAACACCCTTAGGAGAGCCACAAAAATAGCGTACTAAAAAAGTTCGTCAACCAATGATAGTCAAGGATTTCCGAGTGGGAAATCTAAGTATGACTAGATCAACTCATGATATCAATCCATAAAGTTATTTACTATCAGAGTTAAGTACAGCCGACAAAAGATAAGTTTGTTAAGGCTAAACATAAGGTAATATTTAAATATATCTACTAATTCATAAATGTTAAGTCCTTATGTTATTTAAATGATTATTGTGAAATACCATTGCCAATTTAGATATGATGACTTATACAACAAAACTAATAACGCGTACACCAATATGAGCAGTCTAGAGTTCCGAGTGTTCCTTTCCCTTATAACCCTCCCTGTTAGGTCCAGAATGCCAATAACAGCATCTATGATATGAATCATATATTTCAAACATAGGCTTTCATCTGAATTAGCATATATTTGAAGAGAGATTTTGTCATCGGCTTGAAAACCATTTAAAACTAGAGATCATTGAAAAGGATATTCATTCTAGTTAGAAACTTTTCACTTGTATAACCACGCTGAATAGACTGTATAAAATCGTAAAAGCTTCAGGTTTAGTGAAGAAAACAATATCATTCAGCCTTTTGGTCAAAATTCAATGGTTAGAATTTCCATTACTTTGACAATCATCCCTTGATTACGATATAACTAAGCTAGAGAAGTCACGATTTCTTATTAGAACTTCAATAATCATTTTTTTAAAAATCAGTCATTAGTGTATACTAGTAACTGTTCCTCGACATCCTATTTCAAATTAGTGGTCTAAATCCAATATATTCTCCACAAGTTTTGAACCGATATCGAAAAGAAGTTGAACATTCCTACTGATGAAGGCCTTAATAGTGGGACGAAACAGCCATAAAGTCACCCTATTTTTTTACTAGTACCCTCCAAACAGAACTACACTTCAAAATAACCTGATGAATTAAAGATAAACAGTATTAGTTTTCATCAAGTAATCAGTTAACATTATGTACCTAGTTCTTGCATCATGTAAGGTACTAATTTTAAAATGTGAAGCATTAAGTATAGTACAGTCGACATTAAAATTACATTCACCTGAAATGTATATTGTAGTAAAGTTTAAAAACATTGAATAGTAGTAACCACACAAATATTGTTACATTGTTAAATTGACATTGATAGTTAGTAAAAAATGTATTGAACGTAAATTTTTTTTGATTGGTTATTGCACAGATGTCTTAAAAATATTGTTCGTATCTGCTAGGATCACCGGGTAAGTAATAATGAGGTTAGATACAGTGTATTAGGGAATGATGATAGTAAATTAGTTGATGAGGTTGTGAATCTTCATCGACTGAGATGGTTGGGCCCCGTGTTACGTATGTTTGAACACCGATTACCACGACTCTCAATGCTGAATAATATAGGGGATAGTTGGAAGAAAGTTAGGGACTGTCAAACCAAAACGTGGCATTAGTGCTTGAAGTCACTAACTTCTAGTCTGAGCCATGTTGGTAGATGCAGACTACTTGGTTGGGGTCCGCGTGACCATCTTAACTAATGGTTGGAGACTCTAGGTGACATGGCTCAGAATCGATCACAATGACGAAGGTGTATGCACTCATTATCTTCCGTTAAACCTTGAGATTAAAATTTCTTCATATCTGTCTTCCTTCCTATACTATATCCTTATATGCAATCTTTCTTTTATGCGTTACCATCACTAAATTAACTATTTCTATGAATCCGGTGATCATCTTGTTGTGCTAATGAGGTATGGCAACTTGGACCGATGCATATATGTACCTGGTCTTTCGTTGTAGCTGACTGACTGAGGGAACAAAGCGGTTTACAACTGAAGAGGAAATTAGGGAAAAATGATGTAGGTGGATGGGTCACAACATACATTATAGAAATTATCAAACTCCATCACGAATCAAGTTCTAACTCGGAATCGTCAAGGCGAACCGTGGAACAAATTGGTCAGGGGATTGGAGGCTAAGTGGATAACGCGATGACGTTTAAAACGAAAGTTACTGGTTTCGAGTCTCAGAGTGAACATCAATCGTGAAATGCATGTACATCCAGTTGACGAATCCCAATTAGGATAACAAAATTTGCGTCTTAGATTTCACTACTAGCCATTATCCATCTTTGCTTATCAATACTGTTAAAAGTTTTATTCCAAATATTACTTTTCATATAATCAGTTCTCTGTTGTATTCCTTTAATTTAATAAAAGTACTACTATTATTATTATCATTACTTTTTACATCTCTCTCTCTCTCTGTTTTATTCTATTTAATTCAATAATTAGAAAGAAACTTTTCAGGGATTTCACGGTGAATTAACTTTTTCAATAAAATTGTGTACATACACCAGCACACACACACACACAAACACACATATATAGATATACACATACGTATGTGTACATGTAGTCATTCCCTTATATACACACACTTACACATATATGTACTTCCAAGTGTATCAACTAGACCAGTACATTTACATCCTTTTTTTACCCAAACATAAATGATGTATCGAACATGAAGTCAATTAGACTATTACAATAGTTTGTTTAATTCTCATTATACTACTATAAATACTACTACTACTACTACTACTACTACTACTACTACTACTACTACTACTACTACCACTACTACTACTACCACTACTACTACTACTACTACTACATAAATCTCCATGTATTCAATTATTATTAATATTTCTCTATGTATATAGTCTATTCAAATGATTGTAACTAATAGGTTAGTCTATTTTCTATAATATTCATCTATACATACACTAAAACATCCATATAATGAGATACTTACAGTAATATACACAGTTAAAAGGTATCTATTCTGTCATTATTAATAGCTTAGTTACTATTACTGGACTATTATATAGATATTTCACTGCCATGTCGTCTACGACTTTTATTCATTGTATACAGAAAGAAAAAGAAAAAAACAAAAACTTTAATAGCAAACTCTCTCTTAGTCTTTATTTTCCGGTTGTCATCTGAACTATGAATGAGGAGAGATGACAATACTATAAGAATAATCAGTAACTATCTTCTTCTTCTTCTTCTTTTAAAGTGCATAATTTGTGTATGTATGTGTATGTATGTGTTCAAGTATACACGAAATAATGACAGTACAAATACATGTATAGACAAGAATACATATAGATAATCTTTTTAGTAGAGACCGGGGTATGACAATTCAAGTCTTGTAGTTTCGGCATACCTTATTATTGTTGTTTGAAATAAGATTCACGATCACACAAACCGACACATTCATTTATAAGTAGATAAGTACACATTTCTCAATATTAGTAAACTGGATAGAATGAGGAAACGACAATGTATACATGGAGACAATGAAAATGCTTTTTATAGATAATTTATAATAATAATAATAATAATAGAAGTAGTGCTAGTAGTAGTAGTAGTAATAATAATGGACCGGTTAGATTTGCTGATAAGACTGGAGGTATATATAGTTGAAAAATGTCTACATTTATACAACTTATGCAAATAATAACAAAAGAGCCTAGTCAAAAATTATGGTCTAATTTAAAAGGATACTTCTGTTGGTATCATATGTATGTATATAATCATATTCACAATTCCTTTCTAATTCCGTTTCCGTTATCTTCAATTCGACTTTTATAGCCTTCTACTGTCAAGGTTTCCACTTCTCATTGATGTTACATACTACTTATATCGACAGATATAAGTAGCATACACCACAATAGTAGTAGTAGCATTGACGAACCTCATGTCTACCTAATCCCTTACCGCTAATCGAATCATTCAAGTCGAATTGCAATTCTTGCATAGTTGAAATCATTAGTCAATTGAAGATAGACTACCATCGGATGCCGGTTAAGTGGCCTATCGGTTGAGTGATCTGGTGCGAGGCTGGTAGATCCTGGGTTAGAATCTCGCGAGGCGGGATCATGAATGCGCAGTGCTGAGGAGTCTCACAATGGGATGAAACGGCTGTCCAGTGCTTATAAGTTTTCCATGGTGGTCTAGCTTCAATTGATTCATGATTTCAACTATGAAAATATTGAAATCTCCACAAGACCCCTTCTGAAAATTGCAGTTCGGCAAAATATTAAAACGATTCAATAAAATTTACTTTATGAATTTGATGTTGGGCAGCTGGAAGTAAACATCATGATTGTGAGATCGATCAGATACGGGCCAAAACATTATTGTTTAATTGTCGATATCCATTGCTGAGGAGTTCAACACTTCAACAAGACCATAGAATTCTAACTAATTTAGGATATATACTACCGACGGCATTGAATCCATAATCAATGCTCTATACAAATTCTTTCTTTTTCCCTCTTCAACACATATATCCATTGAGTCGTTCTGTAGAATGTCTGTTAAACAACAGTTAGATAAGCAATATCTAAAGAAATCAGTGATGCGAAATTAATTTTTCGATTGATCGATTAATGATAAACAATCAATGAAAACTAATGATAAAATCAATCATCATAAAAATAGATTCAGTTAATCAATAGATTGTTGTACTATTCTTACAGTCATTGTTATTTAATAACATTAAGAGTTCTGTATCAGAACATATACATTAAGTCTTCTTTGAATACTTTGTTTCAACAAAGTTTATTAGTACAAAAAACACCACCATTGAAAACCTGGAAACAATGGACTGCCGATTCTTCCTAGTATGGAACTCGCCAGCAATGTGCATTCACGATCCCTCAATCCGGATTCGAACCCAGGACCTTCAGTCTGGCCCACGAACGCTTAATCGTTAGACCACTGAGTTGGCATCCAACGGTGTCAATGCGTAACTTCAATCGGTCAATGATCTTGAGCAACCATCCATCTATTCTCTGGAATTAAAATATGAGTATATATGTTCAGTAAACTGTTGAGTTTTTTTTTTGAATAATAAACTTCGTCTACCACCGAACTTAGTCTTCTTCTCTACAGTGTACAGTGTAGTCCCTCTTCCTAATTTCAAATTCAGTTTCCACGGTTATATCCATTTTCGCATGTGAATCATGAAAATAGCTTTCCACTTTTGAAAAAAAAAACCCTGCACAATCTCTTTATTTTACATTGTAACTAAAAATATTTTCTCTCATTCTATATGTGTATGTAATTTGTTTTATTACTGTAATTGTAAAGTTTATATCCTAACACTTTTTTTCTCACTACATTCTGTAACGAATATCTTTTTATTATTTAAACACATAAACCTAGGTACAAGTAGGCACCAAATATATATGTGCCACATAAGTCATTCGATTTGTGTGTAGGTTGGAATACTGACTGGGTGCCCAAATCGAAACAGATGGTGTTCTTAGGAGGCCAGATCCCGAACTTTTAACCTAGGGGTCTAATCTACAAGACAGTGTACCATCATAAGAAGATGCAATTCCATGGTAACCGGTGACCAATAATTAGTTCATACGTCATTTGTTCCCTCAGGATACTGGAGTCCATGTGCACCATTGATTTGGAATTAGAGTTTTCAAACTCCCTTAGGTGGACTTTCCGTATCCACCAACCTGGTTAAAGCACCAGTCATTCACTTTTCCTCCTCTCAATTTCATAAACAACAACAAGGTAGTGAGTAGGACTTCCCTGGTATTGGTTATATGCAGGAGGCCGTTTAAGAGCATTTTGAGAGAGAGAGAGAGCGGACTCTCCCCATTCTCTGCCGTACCATTCATTACAATCCGTTGTAATCATCAAATGTGTTTATTGATTCCTTGTCCTTTATACGTGAATGGAAGAACTGGACGGCCGTTTCGTCCTATTGTGGAACTACTCAGCAATTCTTCCAAGTTTTCCTTGGTGGTCTAGCTTCAATTGACTCATGCTTTCAACTATGAAAATACAGTCATTACCGTCCATTTCGCTATTATTATTATTATTATTATTATTATTATTATTATTATTATTATTATTATTATTATGGAAAGAGGTTAATATTGATTCGACTTTCTTATATTTTACTTTGGGAGAAAATACCAATAACCCCTAATAACGACAAGAGATAAATAAACAAAAGAAAAACAAACCATCCTATAATAAATAATTAATCTGTCCTTCATTTGTTTTATTGAATTCAGTAGTAGAGGCAAGAAGAAAAAAAAATAAGAAAACAATGAAAAAACAACCAATAATGAATATTTAACGACAGCAATAAATTTTTTTAAAAAAAAATGGAACAAAATGATCATAGTAACAAAATTGTACATTTAATAAAAGGGAACACAGTACCCCACACACACACACACACTCACACGTACGTGCGTACGCACATACATACATCCATATACATATACATAAATACGTATGGATATAGCCATTTACAAAAGTAGTTATATTTTATTATGAATATATACTACTTAATTATCTGTCCTATTGTTTTATTACATAAACAACATAAATATATAAATATATGATGAAGGGAAATTTATACTAGTTACCTTTCATAAATTAATCAATTGGTTTATGTTATAATCAAAAAAAATCTTTCGATAATCATTTCATTGATGATATTTCTTATAGATAGTTGAATGAATTCTTCATTTTATGATAGTAATATTTAAGTATTTTTCGACGGGGGAAAAAGGGGAAGAGGCTTACATTTGAAACCTCAACACATGGATATATAATTCATTTAGTTGTTTAGTTATTTTATTGATATTTGGTGTTGTTGTTGTTGTTGTTGTTGGTGGTGGTGGTGGTGGTGGTGGTGGTGGTGTTTCCTTCCAACTCCTTTCATACATAACTGTTTATATAATTTATAAACATGTAGATTGTTCTGCTAGTTATTCAACTTGTGGTCACTTTCACCCTTTATGATAATTGTTTAGCATATGTTTATTGAAATCTATTGGGTGATAGAAATTTAGTAGGACTAGTCAGTAAATTATGGGTTTATATATAATTAAATATGTATCTCAAAACGAAATACTGAAGATGTAACAGAAGTTTATTTAATGGATAGATCAATTAAATGGTATATAAAATGATCATAAAATAGATAATGATGATGATGATGGTGATGGTGATGAGTCGAATATTTGATTACCAAATTTCTGTCGAGGTCAACATATCATTTATTGACGCCAATGAAATGTTATATAACAAAGTATAGGAATGGATTATTACTCGTTGAAATGTATGTTAATGAAGATACGACCGGATTTGTAGTTTTACAACTATTAACCAGTTACACCTTCTATATTCGAATAGTCCCCCAACTAGTTAAAATCAGAAGTCAAATGCAAAGATATATATATATTTGTTGCGTTATCAATATATCGAGAAGCGATTGATCTAATCTGGCTAGTGATCGTAGGAGATGTTTACCACGCTGTACTGTAATGTGATCTAGTGCGGATGCATGACTGAACGATT
Organism: Schistosoma rodhaini; assembly: GCA_944470415.2. Taxonomy (NCBI): domain Eukaryota; kingdom Metazoa; phylum Platyhelminthes; class Trematoda; order Strigeidida; family Schistosomatidae; genus Schistosoma; species Schistosoma rodhaini. The sequence goes on from OX104037.1 coordinate 40,955,145, forward strand.
TCAGCTATAAAAAAAAAGTCCACTTAAGACAATGTGGTCATCATTCAATGTCATATCCACTTACATAACTATTGATTTTGGGGAATTATTTACAGCTACAATAATATATGCATATCTTCACGAAGGATACCATTAGATTTCAGTGACAGAAATTGAACCAATAATACCATTATCATTTTGATATTTACTTCTAACCAAGAAATGAAAGTTAATTTCTCAAAGCGATAAATAATATAACTGTTAAAATGTTAGTGATGATTAATAATAATTCAGTAGAAAAGCTTATGCTAATCATAAGTAGTATAAAGAAGAGTAAGTGCAAAGATTATGAAATAAGGAAGTTACAAAACTAACTGATATTATCATCCGAAGGCGTTTTGTGGATATTATAGTAATTTCAATAGTTGAGATCATGAGTCAATTGAAGCTAGATCACCATGGAAAACCTGGAAGCACTGGATAGCTGTTTTGTTCTATTGTGAGACTCCTCAGTAGTGCTAATCCACGACAATGGTGGATGAGTCGCTCAATTTCGTGGATTCATTGAAGTTAGACATTAACACCGTTGGATACCAGCCGGCTCAGTTGTTCTAGAGGTTAAGCGCTCGCGCGCGAGACTGATAGGTCTTGGGTTCGAATCTCGCGAGGCAAAGTCGTGGATGTGCATTTCTGAGGAGTCCCACAACAGGACGAAACGATCATCCAGTGCTTTCAGGTTTTCTATGGTGGTCTAGCTTCAATGGACTCACGTTCTCAACTATTAAAATAACTGATATTAGTTCATGATGAGGCTATTATTTCTAACTATACAAATCTTTCCACACACACAAACACAATAAAGGCATCTACGTAAATACTCACGGTTATTTACTCCCTAATAACTGACCTGGAGATTGATTCCTTAAATTTCTTATCGCAAACCATGACCTATGTAATTAATCAAGTTTATAGTTTTGAAAATGTTTCTCAAGGATATGGAGTATTATTCACATTGTGATCAGATTGTTCGAAATGTATTGCGCTAATATATCACATAGCTCTGATAATCTTCGTATTCTTATTACATTATCGAGATATTCACATTGTGTTCTGAATTCATTTTAATTGAATCAACATATCCCATCCTAATGATTTGTAATGCTTGTGAATTAAGGCTATATTGAGGCAATACACATAGTATGCACACATGTCAATAAGAGACTGATCAAACCAAACCATTCTGTCCTAGACAATCGTTTCTAGTTCTATCCAACTTTCGTTCATTCTTCTCATGTCTGTCTTTGTTTTTCGGCGTAATGTGTACTTTGGTCTCCCTCTTCTCTTTTGGCCATGGGAATTCAAAGTGAGGGGTTGCCTTGTGACAGAGTTGGGTGATTTCCTCAATGTGTGTCCTACCCACATCCAGCAATTCTTCCTGATTTCTTCCTTCTCTTAAATCTGGTTTGTTCTCTCCTACACAGTGGGTTGTTGCTGATAGTGTCTGACCAACGGATCCGAAGTATCTTGAGTAGACAACTGTTAAAAAACACCTGTATCTTCTGGATGATGGCTTTCGTAATTCTCTAGATTTCCACCTCATACAGTAGAACTGTCTTGATATTTGTATTGGAAATTGTGATTTCGGTGTTAGTTGGAAGTTGTTTTGTGTTCCAGATGTTCTTCAGTTTTAAATATGCTGCTCTTGCTTTGCCGATCCGCGTCTTCACATCTACATCAGATCCGAAGATTTTCTTTAGATTGTAATAAATCTTCACAAAACATCGGAATAGTTGACAAAATTATTCATCATTACAATGGTAAGATTTCTAGAGAGAAATTTAATATTTTCTTTTCAGTTAGGCCACGCCGGCGACCATACCACGTTGAAAGCATCGGTTCTCGTCCGATCACCGCAGTTAAGGCCACAAATCATCTGAAATTTGACAACTATAAAAAACTAGAAAGCGATGAACAACTATTTCGTTAGTGATATACGTCCTCAACCTTAATCAAGGTTGGACATAGGATATCTATGTTTCTTGGTGGAAATTTAACTTTTGGATGATTCATGCAGCATCCACTTATTAACATGTCTAAATTCAATCAATTTGCGATATTGTTCCAGAATCTTCCACTGTCTTTTTGAGTCAATTACCTCACATCCGATATTTGGTTAAACTTCACTGGTCATAGTTTCTCACTAGAACTCCGAGAATTATTTGCTGCAGTTTGTCTCCAGTAATAAGTACATGTTAATCATCTGTATGAGGGGAAAGGTGATAATAGAGACTAGCGATTGACTAAATACAAGCTATTTAATTTAATTTGATGTGTAAATACCTTTTACATAACAATATTTGTATTCATTTTAACCTATCAATTCACTTAAATGACAGTAGCCATGACGGTAAGGCTATCTAAGCTGGTATATTATGTGCACAATATCAACTTAGTATTGATGGTAGATAAAATAAGAATCTCACCCGATTTGGTACTAAAATTCAATTCTATGTATTTCAAAGAAATAAAAAACTGACATTTTCAGAACAAATCTGAAACTCATTTTCATTTGACCCAGTTCGAATGTCAAGTTACTTATTGGATATAACACTAATCAGATTATCATCAGACTAAGTGATTACTTCAATTCGTAATGGTTTTCACTTAGACCGTTATTAATATTTTGACTGAATTGTAGTCAGTCTTCATTAGATTATATCTATCTTGTACGAATTTACTTGATATAGCCATTATGTTACTCATTTCTATAGAACAGATGGAATGTGATTAACAATGAAATCCAGGATGCATATTTCGTTTTATTTGGGACTATTCATCTAAATCTACGTGCATCTCAATGCTGATAAAACTAAAGATACTGCATTCAAATGCCTAAATGAACATCAACTCTGAGGTGCGAATACATTCATCTGATAAGCCTTAGATAGGATAAAACGTGAGTCTTAAATTCCCGAGAAAATTTGATAGGATAATATCCGTCATGTTTAGAGAGGCCCAATTATGAAGACTCAGTCACTTATATTAAAATTACTCACAATGCGATTAAAGTTGATGATTTTTTTTGTTCTTTTCAGAAGCTATCACTTAAAGAACAGCGTCAGTCAGATTTAGTTTCATAAAGAAACATCATTCTTTTTACAGGATTGCAAATAAATAGTCGGGAACAGGTCGGAAGTCTTGATATTGTTCAAGTCCAGCATTTAAACTACTAGATAAAACATAACAAATGATCAGTGATTTATTTGTTATCTTAATAATTATATTAGCTAAGATAGATCTCAAAGAGCTTTAAAAAGCGTTTATTTATGTAAGTTTTTTGACTATTCTTCTTATTGTACTGGTACAAACAGAGAAGGGAGATATTTCTATTGTTATCTTAAAGTTCCACATAACCGAACTATAATGTTTTCTGAGCAAAGATGAATACTGGCTAGCAGTGGAATCCAGGACGCGCGTTTCGTCCTATTTGGGACTCGTCAGCTGGATGTACTTGCATCTCAGAGTTGATGTTCACTCCAAAACTCTAACCCAGTACCTTTCGCTTCAAACGCTATCGCATTATTAGAGACTGGCCAGTTACAGTCCTAAACATCAATGGGAAGAATAAAAAAACAATACTAAGGGAATTTATAATGTTTTCTGTTGTAACACTGTAAAATATCGATAGAGATCTACAATGAATTAATAGTTTCCTTATAGTTTATAAATGTTCTTTAGTTAGATAGTTAAAAGGAGTCTGCAGAAAACCTCAAATCTAGATTAGATTGATAGCCAATATGACGAATTAATTGGTACTAAAGAGTTAAACAAACAGGTCATTAGTCATTACTCAATGGTAAATCCATTGAACATATAAACGTTGTTATAAGTCTCTCTATTCTTCATCTATCAGACTCTAAAATGATGGTTAATTTTCCATGTATTTCCAGTATAGAATGAGTTAGTTTTTTTGTTAATATACAGTTTCATGTAGTTAAGATCATGATTCAATTGAGGCTAAACCACCATGGAAAACCTGAAAGCGCTGGACGGTCGTTTCGTCCTATTGTGGGACTCCTCAGCAGTGAGCATTCACGATCCCGTCTCGCGAGATCCGAACCCAGGACCTATCAGTCTCGCGTGTGAGCGCTTAACCTCTGGACCACAGTGTCAATGTCTAACTTCAACCGATCCACGAAATTGATCAACGATTCACCGATTATCTTCAGTGAGTTAATATCTCCCAACAGACCTGGTTAAACTCCACTGGTTACTGATTCTCATTAGAACACCAGGAAATACTTCGATTGACTCATGATCTGGACTACATGAAACGAACGCGAACACATGTAGGGACAATCGAATGTATTTAAGCACAAATTACAGACTATCACAGTAAATTCTGACAACCATACAAAAAGCAGTTAATTTGCAAATTAACAAGCAATTGCATCAATCTTCACTGTTGCTTCTGTAAATATCAGTTCATATTCTCTAATTCCATTGTTCATGCATTTTCCTACCACTTGTGCTTTATTTCAGTTCTTTCCTTATCGGTCTTCTGCCAAAATACATTTTATGTCTGACCCACACCATATACTACTTATATGGATATAAGTAGACCACACCACACTCGTCCCCCCTTTAAAGCATTCGTTCATGCGGTGCTTCTACTCTCTGTGTGCACCTTCTTCTTGTACTGCAGTCTGTGCCAAAATCTCCGTCAGAATATCGAGTCTGCTGCGCGCTGACCTCCATAGCTCTGTCGACCTGCAGGGGACCAAGATCTGCCACCCACTCGGCACCTGGGACGTTCAACACACGTACTCCACCGGCCTGCTGAGCCATCTACATCCGATGTCCGCTCAGCAGCCGCACGTCCCACCGCTCCTATCCGTCGACAGTATCTGCTACAGCCAACACCACCCGCCGGAACACTCCACTCGACGTCACCTCCCCGCACCAGACTGTCCCAACCGGCACCTCGACTCCAAGCCCGCAGCGGCGTCCGCAGAACAGCACCCTTCCTCTTCCTGGTTGGCAGAGACACCAAATGTAACGAACGAAACCCCCTTCTGATAATATACAGTTTGTTCATAGAAATATCAAAACGAATTCAACGAAAAGATAATCAATTTCATTTTGTATATATATATATATATATATATACACCATAACTATCTCTTTTTTTATCAATGTTTAAAATATTTAAATATCATCCAAAAATTGGCATTTTAAATGAAATCGGTAATTGTCAATAAAAGGTCATTGGTTTCTAACAATGTACTAGTTTCAAGAAGAAATCACTTGTCACAATATATACCTATATATACCGAACTGTATAATGATACCCTAGAATGCGAATATATATATATATAAACGATATACATATATAACTACATTTCAATTATTAGATATTGTGTGCATAATAAATGAATTTGTGTATATGGTGTATCTATGTGTGTGTGAGTGTGTGTGTGAGAGAGATACAGAGAGAGAGAATGGATTGTTAAGAACAATCAGAAATGACAAGTCGCTCTCTCTCTCTATCTCTCTAACATTCGCGCGCGAGAGTACACATGTCAGCTCTACCTCTTTGACTACTTACAATAATTCAATATGCATTAAATAAATAAATTAGGTGAATTTAATCTAGAAATATGACCTAAGTTTTGGAATATGTAATTTCACAAAATTAAATCTATTTTTATAAAGATTTAATGTTCAATTGGTTAGATTTGTTTAATTCTTGCCTTATATAGTTGAAATCATGAGTCAATTGAAGCTAGATCACCATGGAAAACCTGAAAGCACTGGATGGCCTATTCCTCCCATTATGGGACTCCACAGCAGTGCACATCCATGATCCCGTCTCGCGAGATTCCAACCAAGGACCTATCAGTCTTTCGCCAGAGCGCTTAACCACTAGACCATTGAGCAGGCATCCGATGGTGTTAATGTCTAACTTCAAACAATCCACGAAATTTGAGCAACCGTTCACCAATTGTCTTTAGTGAGTTGATATCTCACAACAGAGCTGACCTATATCTAATCGTTTCCATAGGTAAAATAGAACAATAATAATCAGGATATCATCAAACTTATATTTCTATTTGAGAAGAAAAATCGATATTTAAATTGAACTAAATTTTATGTAAAGATTTGTACTTTCCCTTTTTTGAGATATTATGGTCTTTTATTGATCAGACTTTGCTGAATTATGTGAGTAAATCGCCTCGATACAGGATCTTAGCTAGTCTTTGTTCATAGTGGATAGTAAGACAAGTTTCAGTCTTCATATTGACTCTTCATCAAGTATTAACTAATTTCATCTTTGTCTAATCGTTAATTCTGATTAAATTCTATTCATTAGATTCAAATGTGGATACTTACCTAAGTCATTTGATATTGCCTACAATGTGTTGTGAAAGTAATTGATATGAAATCCTGGAGCTAAGTTTCATTTCACCATATCACCAAAAATCATATTCTGAAACTACATTACTGAAGTATTCAGGCTAAGATTAACTTATTATAGGACTGAGATATTGATTGAGCACAGAGTAATGGTCAATATCGTATTTGTCTGGTAATTAATAATGATTGAATCCTATAGAGAGAATTATTTCTCTCGACATTCCAGATACGCCTCGGTGATGAATGTTAACTAGCACGAAATTTAAGTTCAGGCTGCTCATTCAACCATAGCTTACTATCTAATATCACGTTGTAGTGTATGCAATATTGAAGTACATAAACTACTAAACATATTACAATGTCAATATTTGAATTCATGAGTTGATTAAAGCCAGATCACCATTGAAAAGAATTGGAAGCATTGGATGGCCGTTCTTTCCCCTAGTATAGGACTCCTCAGCAGGGTACATCCACGATTCCACACGCAGAACTCGAATCCAGGACCTTCGGTCTCGCGCGCAAACTCTTGTTTTGATTTCTAACTGTATTATTACCTCTGATTTAACATTTCTAATATATTTATAAACACTTGATACTTTATATTAACATTCCTATCAATATTTAACAATTAACAATACACCTATCACATTAGTTAGGTTGTAGAGATTTAATGAATTCCTAGAGTTAGCTATTTGTAGTTGTATTCTAGTGAACAAGAAGATGAGTGGGGACAATCGAATGTATTTAGGCACAAAATCTCACAATCATAAAGTAAATAGTTAATTTCCAAAATACTAATCAATCGTCTCAATCTTGACTGTTACTTCTGCAAATATCAGTCCATAGTCTCCGATCATTATTGTTCATGCATTTTCATACCAATTGCGTTCCGTTCCCATTCTTTCCTTATCAATCTTCTGCTGAAATACATTCAATGAACAACCATCATTATATACTACTTATGTAGATATAAGTAGCCAACACTACAGTATAAACTAAGATCAATTGTGAATAAACTTTAAAAATCAAGGAATTTTGATTCAAACTCCTCAGAGAGGAGAGCTTGTCACAGGCGTGTATTGATATAAGTCCTCATGCCACACCAAAACAAGTGAATAAAAATAACAAAAGTGATTGAAATAATGTAACAGGATTCATAAAATAAAAACTAAACCTTTGGAATATGGTTTAAAAAAACATATTGGAAAGATGTATATGATAGGGTACTAGAATTTTTAATAGACAAAAAGACAAAAAGGGGATGCATCTGGGCCAATATGAACGATTTTGAACCAAGTCACCAAAATTATTCCACCACTGATGATGGTTATCACTCAGATTTTAACCAGACAATCGGTATTTACCAAAGGGAGATCATATCAAACCATCATATATTCTCATAAATTCATAGTATTTAGTACATTAATTGCACAGGTAGTACTAAAGTTATTTGCCTTTAATTTGCAAAGGTATTACGGAGATTGGTTTAGTTTATAAGTAGCATACATCACAGACTGATCCCAGTTAGAGTGATAATGGGAATCATATAGTATGAGATCGCTTAATAGTGCTCATGCACAACTTAACCAACGATTGGATTCAAGAGCTTTAGGTCTCAGAAGGGTTTTTTGTGAATATTATAATGATTATAATAGTTGAGGTCAGTTCAGTGGTCTAGAAGTTAGGCGTTCGTGCACGAGACCAATATATTCTGGTCTCGAATCTCGCGAGGCGGAATCGTAGATGTCCATTGCTGAAGGGTCCTACAATAGGACGAAACGGCCATCCGTTCTGAGTAATTATTCTATGAACAACTAATTTTAAACTAATTAATCAAAAACAACACTCATCTACGTAATTGGATTTGTTCCCATTTTTTCTATTCGATTATAAAATCAGTTCATTTAATAATTATTTTAAATCAAATGAATGATCAAAAACTCTGACAGGAGTTAGCACACAAGAACTACTTCCCAGTAATTACGATTATTATTAATATGGTGATTTGTGAAGATTTTAGTATTTTCGCAGTTAAATTCAACAGTCGATCTAAGATAGACCACCATTAAAAACCTGGAAGCATTGGATGACCATCTTGTCCCTATATGCTACACCTCAGCAGGACACATCCACGATGTCGCATGTGAAACTTGAACCCAGAATCTTCGATCTCGCGTCAGGTGGATGCGGATGTTGGTGCCCCGGCAAGTCGACGGAGCTATGGAGGTCAGCGCGCCGCAGACTCGACATTCTGACAGAGTTTTTGGCACGGACTGCAGTGAAAGAAGATAGTGGCGTGGCGAGCAGAACCACCGTATGAACGAATGCTTTAAAGGGGGGACGAGTGTGGTGTGGTCTACTTATATTTATATAAGTAGTATATGGTGTGGGTCAGACATAGAATGTATTTTGGCAGAAGACCGATAAGGAAAGAACTGAAATGAAGCGCAATCGTCTGGAAAATGCATGAGCAATGGAATAAGAGAAGAAACAGTGAAGATTGAAACAATTGGTTGTTAATTTGCAAATTGACTGTTCATTGTTTGGTAATCAGAATTTACTGAGATAGTCTGTAATCTTTGCTTAAATACATTCGATTGTCCCCAACTAGTGTTTTGTTCACTACAGTAGTATTATGGTGTGTGATACTGATGTGGATAGATATAAGTAGTATGTATCATCAATCGAAAGTGAAATACCTGGAGGCAGAAGGTTAAGAAGATCGAAGAAAAAAACTGAAACAGAGAGTGATTGATGTGGAAACGAATGAACAATGAAGTCTAAGACGATTGATTGACATTTTGCAAGTAAAGTATTTAATGTATAGTTCTCAGATTTTACTAATTGGTTCTGTAATGTTTTATTCAAATACATTCTATTGTCCCTACTTATGTTCCCGTTCATTACAAGAGTAGTATTAGTAGTAGTAGTAGTAGTAGTAGTAGTAGTAGTAGTAGTAGTAATAGTAGTAGTCATAGTGGTAGCGTTGGTAGTAGTACTAGCAGTGGTAGTAGTAGTTGTAGTAGTAGTAGTAGTAGTAGTAGTAGTAGTAAATATGGTACCGGTCTAAACAGGAACAACTTTATATTAAGTGTGAATCGACTCAGCGATTTTCATTTGAGTACAACGTTCAAGACTGAATAGATTATTTAAAAAGACTGACTATTTATCTCTTCTCAAGTGTACGTCATGTGTACTATAATCAACACTTTAAAAGGTTTTAACACTACCAGTTGATTACGTCTTTTTTTTGTTTTTCGTTTACAGACGTTAACGATTCATTGATATTATTTTAAACAATGATAGTGAGGGGGGGGGATAAAATTATGATTATTTATCCATATCTAAAATAAGTTAACAGTAGTGTGCATACAAAAAAAAAACAGCTTATTTCAACTGTTTTGTTTCCAACAGTTACCATTCGATAATTTAAATTGGAGTATAACTCATTTTTTTAGGAAATGTATTACGTAATCATCTACTAAAAGTGATAATAACCTTATTTTAGGTGAATTAGTAGTTAAAATGGAACTATTTTTTTTACATGGTATATGTTATCTAACTCTATTTCATCATTCTTCATCAGCAAGCAAAACACAACGGTTTCACATCAAAACATAGTCTACATAATATCAACTTAGTTGAACTGGTTGCTCTATTGTAACTTGATCTACAGAATTTGATCAACACTAAAGGATTAAATAAATATGAAACTAGTCATTACTCAGTGATCAATCAGTGAAAATATATCAGTCATAGAGGAAATCAATCATACTCAAGTTAACTTAGAGGTAACATATTAGACAATAAAACTTGATTCCAGTCCTGGAAGGAGCATAATTTCCCCTGAGAATTCCGTGTATGCTTCTCCGATCAGTGCCAACTAATAGAAAACCTGAATTGAATATTTTCAAACAACCATCTCTAACTACCTTTTAATAAAACAAAAATAAACTAGAAACGAGATCTAGTCAAATACTCTTTTGTATTGGAGTGACTATGATACTCATAAACTAGTGAATTTGTATTTACTAGTCCATATTTCTAATATCACTTAATTTATGACATAATTTGACAGTTATTAAGTCATGTCAGTGAAATCTACATCACTCGCGACAAAACTGCACTTCACTGGTAATGGCTTTATACTAGATCTCTGCGAATTACCTCTTAAAACTAGACAATAGTGAGCACATTACTATTATACTATTATTTCATCCAAGATGTAAACAATAAAATTTAACATTATATATAGATCATCCATATGAACAATAATCTCATGCTTACTAGCGACCAAATTAGTGGCAATTTTGGGAACTCTGATAAGAAACCATTACTGGCAAAGTTCATCCATGTCGAGTTTGAGGCATTTATCCATCAAAAACATTAGAATATAGTTATGTAATTTCACAAATTAATTACAGTTACAAATGCAAGCCATTAGATGTCAATTCAGTAACTTAAAGATCGAGCGTTCACCACAAGGTTTGAATATTTTAAGTTCGTTCCCTATTGAGAGGGGATTGTGAATTCACTCTGCAGATAAGTTTCATATGAGGAAGAAACTTCCACCCAACATTTCTTTGCTTTTGATAGACATTTTTTGAAAAAAAACTAAACCCAGACTGTAACTTAAACTATTGATTCTTCTTTATAATACATCAACCTACACCATGTAAACTAACTTTAAACTAAATAATCTTTACAAATCCTTTTAATTTCAATATTGACAATAATGATTTGGGAGTTGAACTTTTACCGGGGGGCTCACTTGTTGACTTAGAATACGCCGATTATATAGTTCTATTTGGTGAAGACGCTGAAAAATTTCTGAGTCTTCTGACCACTATAGGTAACAATGCAGGATGCGATTCTCCTCCTCAAAATACAAAATGTTACTTCAGGATTGGGTTACACCAACACCCAAACTAATGATAGGGAGTGAAGTAGTTGAGTTTGTCGATCGCTTCACTTATCTTGAGAGTCTCGTCAGGCCTTATAGTCTGAAGTTCGACGAAATCACAGCACGAATACAGAAGGCTTGTTTAACTTTTGCCAACTTACATCATTTGTGGCGTAGGCTAGATATCCGTCTACCAACCAAAGGATGGGTTTACTGTACAGCAGTAACTTCAACTATAAAATAGAACCATTATCCAGTACTCAATAATTTTTTTTATTGATTCTTCTTTATACTACATCAGCCTATAACACAAAAACTAACTTCAAACTAAACAATCTTTAATTGTCAGAAGGGGTTTTGTGGAGATTTAGTATTTTTCATAGTTGAAAGCGTGAGTCAATTGAAGCTAGACAACCATGGAAAACCTGGAAACACTGGACGGCCGTTTCGTCCTATTATGGGACTCCTCAGCAGTGTGCATCCACGATCCCGCACTCTCGAGATTCGAACCCAGGACCTACCAGTCTAGCGCCAGAGCACGTAACCTCTAGACCACTAAGCTGGTATCCCTAGTGAGAAGCAGTGACCAGTGGAGTTCGAACCACGTTTGTCGTGAGATATCAACTCACTGAAGACAATTGGTGAATGGTTATTCAATTTCGTGAATCAGTTGAAATTAGAAATTAACACCGTTGGATACCGGTCGGCTAAGTGGTCTATCGGTTAAGTCTCTGGCTCGAGACTGGTAGGTCCTGGCAATGAATTTCGTGAGTGCGGGATCGTGGATGCGCACTGCTGAGGAGTCCCAGGTTTTCCATGGTGGTCTAGTTTCAATTGACTCACGCTTTCAACTATAAACAATCTTTACAAATCCATTTAATTTCAATATTGACAATATTAATTTGGGTGTTATACATATGTATATATCCTTTTTCTTTTATTTCATTACCATAAAATAACACCTCATAAAGTTGGGGGGGTAGGAGAAGGAATTCTTTTTCTTCATTTTTAGTTTTATTCAATAAAAATTAATTGAAAAGTCAAAAAATAATCATTCAACTTTTACCCTTATCAATTTTCAGTATGAACTTGACTTAGTAAAGGGAATCATCTCTTTCTAATATACAATTTCATCGGTTTAATTTCTATTTTACCCAATAATGACTTTTGTTTAATCGAGTGTAATTATAAAAATTGAATTTTTTTTTTCTTTTTTTAAAATAAAAAAAGAGGATACCATTATTTACCTGTCAAAACAACAACAATAACAATATAAAAAAAAAAGAAAAGAAAAGAAAAAAAAACAGATCTTCAACCCCCTCCCACCCCCCTCCTCTCTTCAACTTTTGTTTTTCAATAACATATGTATACACTTCAAATAAGTTGGAAGTTTTTAGTCATGAATATGTCATCAGTTTTATATGTAAAAGAAGAAAAAAATGATAGAAATGAAGTGATTATATAATAAGATTAAATGATACAATATTGATATTGATATTAAACAAATCAGCTAATCAACTAAGAGAATGTGTAATGAAGAGAAAAGAATAAGTTAAATGAATGAATGAATGAATGAAGGATGGATGGATGGATGGATGGATGGATGATAGGAAATTTGAAAGATGAAATGATACATTTGAACTTCAAGTAAAAAGTGAATAGAGAATTATAGAATTGAGAAGGTAAGGAGATTCTTAAAAATGGAAAGTATCCTTCTTTCATATATATGTATTTAAGTGATTTATATGTTATTATAGAATAAGACTTGTCATTTAGTTAATTTTAGTTGTTTTTTTTAATGTTTATTGAATCGTAACATTGTTTTTTTTTTGAATAATGATAATAATAGTTGAGTAAACATTCATGTGATTAAAACATTTCACTTAAAACTATTATGCTACAAGTTCGAATCCCACACAAATCAAATGAAATTTGTGTGAGGACTGTAATACTGCCCAAGTGCCCAATCTGAAGCAGGTGGTTTAATTAGAGGGGCCACACTTGGAGCCTTTGACCTAAAGATCTGATCTACAAGGCAATGGAACATCATGAGGAGATGCAGTCCCATGGTATCCGGTGACCAACGATTGATTCATACGCTATTTGTTCCCTCGGGATACTGGAGCTCATGTACATCATTGGTTTGAAATGAGGGTTTTCCAACTTCTCCTAGGTGAACTTTCCGCGTCCACCAACCGAGTTAAAGCGCCGGAAATTCGCTATTCGTTCTCTCAATTTCGTAAACAACAGTAATGCTGTGAGAAGGTAGTGAGTAAGACTTGTGTGGGAGAAGCTATATACTCGTGGTCATGTGAGGGGATTTGGAGATGGAGAGCGGACTCTCCCCACTCTCGGCTGTACTAGGGCATTTAGGTTTAAGTAGTTAAATAGTATCATACAAAAGTATATCTCAAAATTGAATATATAATTTGGTGTTTATTAAGTGAATTGGTTACTTTATAGTTAGAGTGATCAACTTCCAATCATTAAATTCTAGGTTTGAACCCTGTTCTAATGGTTTTAATTTTGATAAAATAATATGATTAACAGTCATATAATACAAAATATTATTCAACATTGATTACATGAAATCGTACTTCGTAAATAAGCTGAAAGTCAAATTAGTGATAACATTGTTAATAGTAGTGTGGTGTGGGTTACTTATATCCACATAAGTAGTGTGTTACGATAGTCGGGCATTGAATATACTTCAGGAGAAGATCGATAAGCAAAGATCGGGAACGAAACGCAATTTGTATAAAAATGCATCTACAATACTAATCGGAGACTATGGACTGATGTTTCCAAAAGGAATAGTCAAGATTGAGACGATTGATTGATAGTTTGCAAATTAACTATTTACTAAATGGTTCTCATATTTTACTGAGATATTCTGTAATTTTGTGCTCAAATACATTCAATTGTCTCCACCCGTGTTCTTGTACACTACAGTAGTACCAATGTAGTGAATGAGAACACAAGCAGGAAAAACCGAATGAACTTTGACACAACATTACAAAATATCTTGGCAAAATCCGAGAACTATTCAGTAAACATGTCATTTGTAAAATATCCATCACTTGTCTCAGACTTGAGTATTCCTTCGCTTTCATACTAATCACTCTCTATTCTCGTTCTTTTCTCTTCAATCTTCGCATTATTCTGCCTTCAGGCATTCCACTTTCGATTGATGATACATACTACTTATATTTATTGACATCAGTAACACACCGCACTAGCAGTATAGCACAAAATAGTAGACAAAATGATTGTGCAACAATAGAAATTACAAAGTGCTTACATATTACGTTTACATAGCTATTGATCATCCATTTGCATCTTGCTGTAAGTTTTGTAATCTAAACTGTGATAATTTTAACCCATGTACCTCTATTATTACTAGTATTGTAGTGTGGTTTACTTATATCCATATAAGTATTATAAGGCGATGGTCAGACATAGAATGTATTTTGGCAGAAGATCGATAAGGAAAGAACTGAAATGAAGCGCAATTGGTAGGAAAATGCATGAACAATGGAATTAGAGAAGATGAACTGATATTTACAGAAGGAACAGTGAAGATTGAGACAATTGACTGTTATTTTGCAAATTAACTGCTTGTTGTATGGTTATCAGATTTTAGTGAGATAGACTGTAATTTGTGTCTAAATACATTCTGTCGTCCCGACTGGTGTTCTTGTTCATTACAGTATTATTATTAGTAGTTTCATTTAATATTATATTTTTAGTACAATACGGAATTCTCAGCACAATGTATTTTAACAAGTTTCCGGTTGCATACTTCCCGGTCGATCCTGACGATAAATATTGAGTGATCCCCAGTTTGAAGTTAGCAGTCCAATCAAACAACATTTATATAATGTACATTCTTTTCGCTTCATATTGAAATCAACCACCATATCTGTAATTGATCATTTTTGTAACTTGTTCAACAAAGGGTTGTACGCTTTTCAGAAACGCACCTGAATAGGTTATGCGATTAATCGTCATAATGATGTATTAAAACAAACGAAATTAGATAACTTGTTGAAATATCTGGATGACAGGAACAGGTAGTTCAGTTGTTCAAACAGGTAACCTTTATATACTACTTAAAAGAGATCTTGTAAGGAGCAACCACCACGGTACTACTGTGGTGTGATCTACTTATATCCATATAAGTAGCATATGGTGTGGGTCAGACATAGAATGTATTTTGGCAGAAGACCGATGACGAAAGAACTGAAATGAAGCGCAATCGCTTGGAAAATGCATGAGCAATGGAATAAGAGAAGAAACAGTGAAGATTGAAACAATTGGTTGTTAATTTGCAAATTGACTGTTCATTGTTTGGTTATCAGAATTTACTGAGATAGTCTGTAACTTTTGCTTAAATACATTCGATTGTCCCCAACTAGTGTTCTGTTGACTACATTTGGTGTCGCTGCCAACCAGGAGGAGGGAGGGTGCTGTTCTGCGGACGCCGCTGCGGGTTTGGATTTGAGGTGCTAGTTGGGGCAGTCTTGTGAGGAGAGGTGGCGTCGAGTGGAGTGTTCTGGCGGGGCGGCGTTGGCTGTAGCGGGTGCTGTCGACGGAGAGGAGCAGTGGGACGTGCGGCTGCTGGGCGGACATCGGATGTAGATGGCTCAGCAGGCCGGTGGAGTACGGGTGTTGAACGTCCCAGGTGCCGGGTGGATGCGGATGTTGGTGCCCCGGTAGGTCGACGGAGCTATGGAGGTCAGCGCGCCGTAGACTCGACATTCTGACAGAGTTTTTGGCACGGACTGCAGTGAAAGAAGATAGTGTCGTGGCGAGCAGAATCACCGTATGAACGAATGCTTTAAAGGGGGGACGAGTGTGGTGTGATCTACTTATATCCATATAAGTAGCATATGGTGTGGGTCAGACATAGAATGTATTTTGGCAGAAGACCGATGACGAAAGAACTGAAATGAAGCGCAATCGCTTGGAAAATGCATGAGCAATGGAATAAGAGAAGAAACAGTGAAGATTGAAACAATTGGTTGTTAATTTGCAAATTGACTGTTCATTGTTTGGTTATCAGAATTTACTGAGATAGTCTGTAACTTTTGCTTAAATACATTCGATTGTCCCCAACTAGTGTTCTGTTGACTACACTACTACTACTACTACTACTACTACTACTACTACTACTAATAATAATAATAATAATAATAATAATAATAATAATAATAATCCATCCTACCCCACCCCCTAATATCAAAATCTTACTTTGCTTCATTTGTTTCTTTTATTTTTTTCTTTGCATGAATTCCCTACCCATTATTCATTCTAGTTTGAAAAGTGTAATCAACCAATATAATAAATAGATAAGATGTTCTTTTCTTCTTCTAAATCAAATACTACTGATATCAGATTTAATTATTCTCTTTATGTTGTTGTTCATTTTATTAATATTTAAAAAAGCAAGTAGATAATCTTAATCTATTTTTATTTTTATGTACACTTTCAGTTATTGCTCCCTAATTTCCCATCCTCCTTTGTTCTCTTCTATTATTCTTTTATTACTATTGTCATCATATTAGTTCAAAACATGTCCACCTTAATGATAATAATAATAATAATAATGATAATAATAATGTTTATGATATGCCTAATTCGGAAGGTTCACATGGGTTGATCACCTTTTTCGGGATCATTTTTTTTATAAAAAAAAAAAGAAAAACAAACTTTTCATGTGTTTATCTTTGTTTTTCCTATGAATTGGTAAATCATAAAATTGATTTGTATACACGCAGATTTTGTGCTCATGAATATGGATCATATATGTGGGGACACGCACACACACGCATATATGTACATACATACATACACTTACATTTATACATTTAATCAGTTTCATGCAATAGATAATTCTTTTTTTTTTCTGAGTTAAATACTATGATTAATAGGGGGGGAGGGAAGGGTCAATAAAGGGAAATAAATCGGATTAATGATTTCTTTTTCTTTCTTTTTTTTTTAATATTTAACCCACCCCATACAAAAAAATATAAAACTTTTTTTTTCTCTAAAATAATACTGATAATGAGATGTTGATGATATTTTTTTTTAATATTTATGATAATAATATTTTGTTGTTGTTGATTATCCATTAACTTCTTGTGACTTGTTGTTTTTGATTGATATCATAAAAAAAAGACATCCTGATATTAGAATTCATGGATATACATGTATCTTTTTCATAGTTGAAAGTGTGAGTTAATTGAAGCTAGACCACCATGGAAAACCTGGTGGACGGTTGCTCAACTTCGTGGATTGGTTGAAGTTAAACATTAACACCGTTGGATGCCGACCGGCTCAGTGGTCTATCGGTTAAGTGCTCTGGCGCGAGACTGATAGGTCCTGGGTTCGAATCTCGAGAGTGCAGGATCGTGGATGCTCACTACTGAGGAGTCCTATAATAGGACGAAACGGCCGTCAAGCAGTTCTTCCAGGTTTTCGATGGTGGTCTAGTTTGAATTGACTCACGCTTTCAACTATGAGAAGACTAAGTCTCCCCTTCTGATAATAATGTATATTTTTGTTGTATATACAATTCAGTCATATATGAAATCAATTGGATCCTGAATAGTTTAGTTATAATATCATTGATTATGAAGCTGAACGATATATAAGTTTCCTTAAGATTACAGGTATACTTTACTGATGAGTGTGAACTGTAATGAGTCTTAGATCTAGGGTTTCTAGTCAATTATCACCAACTATTACTGATCAAAATTATTCTAGTTTATTGAAGTATGGCTTTTGGAAATATGAGATTAGTGTTATTTATAAGTTTATTTCATTGGTATATTTTAAAGTGTTTTGAGATGGTGAAGAAGATTTGGAACTCGGGTGGGTGATTTTGATGTAGGTTTGTCCTCTGAGCTGGACGGTCTCGTCGTGGAGCTTTCGACGTCCTTTTAAAGTGTACTAAAATGTATATGAAATGTCTGTATATCAAAACAGATCTAAGAATAAGGATGGAATAATGATTGGTTTGTAACTCCTTTATTTTCAGAAGGGGGTTTTGTGAAGATTTTACTAATTCTATATAGTTGAGATCATGAGTTCATTGAAGCTAGGTCACCATGGAAAACCTGGAAGCACTGGATGGCCGTGTCGTGCTAACGTGGGGACTCCTCAGCAGTGCGCATTCACGATCCCGTCTCGCGAGATTCCAATAAACGACCTATCAGTCTCGCAAGCGAGCGCTTGACCACTGAACCGGTCGGTATCCAACGATGTTAACGTTTAACTTCAACCAATCCACGAAATTGAGCAACCATTTCACCAATGTCTTCAGTGAGTTTATATCTCCCAACAGACCTGGATGAACTCCATTGGTCACTGCTTCTCACTAGAACTACAGGAAATACCTCATGGAGCCAGTCACTAGTGAGCACATGATCATTATCAGAAGGGGGTTTCGTGGAGATTTATTTGACAATAATTTAACACAACGTTTTTTATTCCAGATTGAATTATCCACTTTATAAGTATTGGTGATGATATTCGGATTGTTAGAGTAAAGTAAGTGTTATGAGGCTCGAACCAAAACTTGTTCTTAAACCTTTAATCCAGTTTTAATGAAATTATTTCTGAAAGATCGAAACAATCATCTTAGATTTGAAGCTAAGGACAGGGTTGGATAGAGAAAACTGGTGTGAGACCTATGCTCCTCCACGAGGGGTAACAGGAGTAAGTAAGTAAGTAAGTAATTCCATATATTTCACTTGAATAAATTACTAACTGGAACAATATTAAAGAGTAAACGTCTTGACTTGCCAACTTGACATACAAGTTAGAGTTTAAAAAATCTTGCCACATGATTGATTTTCCAAAATTCTTCTGATATCTTCGATATTCAGTGGCTTCAAACATTTAAAGAGCTGATTTAATTGTATCAGTTGTTAACATTCCACAAATGAGCAGTACAATTATTACTTCATAGGAATTTAGATGGTCAATAAATTATCATTACAGCTCAAACTGTCATTGCAAAATACGTTAAAATCAGTTTGTTTGTCTTTTGACATTATAAGCTAAATCCATTTGTATCGGTTGTTTAAATCTTCCGATTAGTGTCTATGGCTACATTTGACTTGTCTTTTTTGGTATATGTGCATCTTATGTAGTGTGCCAAGTTAGATGGTGGTTAGTAATAGAATTCAGGACGTGCATTTCATCCTATTTAGGACTTATCATACTGGTTTATCTGTATCCCATAGTTGATGTTCATTTCAGGATTCTTTAAAGTTTAATTCTTTACTTGTAATTCACTTACTTGAAACTTTAATAAGTCATCAACTAACCTAGTAGAGATTATGTATGTTGGCAATGAAATTTAAGTTGAAATATAGAATGAAATTAAATAGTAAACAAATCAATATTTTCTAAGTTCAAACCATCTACTGATCCCAATTAGGCAACTATGAAAAAACTGGAGTTACTGAGCATCTGTTTCATCTTATTTTGAGACTCTGCAACAGTATGTGTCTACAACCCCACTAGAATCATATGTATCACTAAATCCCGACTTGTCTGTCTAAACTTGAAAGGCCTGGGCCTGATCCATTTTAATAGGTCGTGAATGTATGCTGATAAGGAGTCCTACACTAAGACAAAAAAAGTTATCCAGTGCTTCTTAGTTTTTAATGATTGTTTAACCAACATTAATCCATGATTTAAACTAAAGAAAGTAATATTTCCCAATATAAAAGGTCAGTTTTGAACTATCCCAGTACAAACTGATCTTAATCAGATAACCACTGAAACTTATGAAGTATTGCATAATAGGTAATAATAATTCGGCAGTAGAAATCAAACCCAGTAAATTCAGTAATCGTATCAGGCACTAGATAATAGTAATATTTCAATGTGATATATCTCATCATTTCGTTCAATAACAAGAATTCATCGAAACAATATCATTTAAATAGTATCCAAGGAAAGAATTTCAATATAAGGATAATATATCATATTACTTACTTCCTTACGCCTGTTACCCCTCGTCGAGGAGCATAGGCCGCTCACCAGCATTCTCCATCCAACACTGTCCTGGGCAATCCTTTCCACTTCTTTCCAGTTAACACTCATCCTTCTCATATCTGCTTCTATTTCCCGGCATAATGTGTTCTTTGTACTTACACGTTTACGCTTCCCTTCCGGATTCCAAGTTAGGGTTTGCCTCGTGATGCTCAGATAAAATAAGGAGGGTTGATCATAGGGTTAGCTACCCCATCCCGTAGAAAAGCTAACTCGCTAAAAAAACGCTAACCAGAAAAAATAATTCAAACCATTTAAACTCTGCTCTGGGAGTTGAAGGAATAATGACGTCTCATGATGAAAGCCGAAATTCTTCGGAAGTCACGAGACCGATGCACCTTCTAACAACCAGAGCAACACTCTTTATAGGTACATGGAACGTCCGGACAATGTGGGAGACAGGAAAGACCAGCCAAATAGCAATGGAAATGAGAAGATACAACTTGGCAGTACTCGGAATCAGCGAAACCCATTGGACACAAACTGGACAACAAAGGCTAGGTACAGGAGAGATGCTGCTGTACTCCGGTCACGAAGGGGAAAATGCTCCACACACTCAGGGAGTTGCTCTAATGCTGTCCAAATAAGCAAGAAATGCACTTGTGGGATGGGAATCTCATGGACCCAGGATAATCAAAGCATCATTCAGAACAAAGAAGCAAGGGATCACAATGAACGTTATCCAATGTTATGCACCCACCAATGATAGCAACGACGATGATAAAGATCAGTTCTATGAAAGGCTGCAATCAATTATAGAGAATTGCTCACGAATGGACCTCACCATCCTGATGGGAGATCTAAATGCTAAAGTTGGAGTGGACAACACAGGATATGAAGATGTAATTGGACGATATGGATTAGGAGAGAGAAATGAAAATGGGGAGAGACTTGCAAACCTATGTGCATTCAACAAATTGGTTATAGGCGGCACAATATTCCCACACAAGCGCATACACAAAGCTACATGGATCTCACCGGATCACACCACAGAGAACCAGATAGATCACATCTGTATCAACAAAAAATTCCGAAGATCAATGGAAGATGTGAGAACCCGGATAGGAGCTGACATAGCTTCAGATCACCACCTGGTTGTGGCCAAGATGAGACTGAAGCTTAAGAAAGACTGAACAACTGGACAAACAGCACTACAAAGGTTTAATACAGCCTTCCTTCGAGATACTGACAAGCTCCATGAATTCAAGATAACTCTCAACAACAGGTTCCAAGCTCTACAAGATCTACTGAAAGAACAAGAAACTACTTTGGAGGACAACTGGAAAGGGATCAAAGAAGCACTAACTTCAACGTGTCAGGAGGTTCTTGGTCCTAAGAAGCATCATCACAAGGAATGGATCTCTATGGGAACCCTGGACAAAATTCAAGAAAGGAAGAACAAGAGACTAGCAATTAACAACAGCCGAACACGAGCAGAGAAAGTCAAAGCACAAGCAGACTACGCAGAAGCAAACAGGGAAGTGAAGAAAAGCATTAAAGCCGACAAGCGGAAATACACGGGAGAACTAGCAACGGCGGCGGAAAAAGCTGCAAGAGAAGGGAATATGAAACAACTATATGATACAACGAAAAAATTGGCAGGAAGATATAGCAAACCAGAGAGACCAGTCAAAGACAAAGAAGGAAAGACAATCACTGAGATTCAAGAACGGAGAAAAAGATGGGCAGAATACTTCGAGGAACTGCTGAATAGACCAGCCCCATTGAATCCACCGAACATCGGAGCAGCCCACACTGACCTTCCAATAGATGTCACTCCACCAACGATTGAAGAAGTCAAGATGGCCATCAGACAAATCAAAAGTGGGAAGGCGGCAGGACCTGACAATATACCAGCAGAAGCACTGAAGTCAGACATTGAAATAACTGCAAACATGCTTCACCTTCTATTCAAAAAGATTTGGGAAGAGGAACAAGTGCCAACGGACTGGAAAGAAGGATATCTCATCAAGATACCAAAGAAAGGAGATCTGAGCCAATGTGAGAACTACAGAGTCATCAGTTTGTTATCAGTACTAGGAAAAGTTTTCAACAGAGTGCTGCTGAATCGGATGAAAGACGCAGTAGACGCCGAACTAAGGGATCATCAGGCTGGATTCCGTAAGGATCGGTCGTGCACAGACCAGATTGCGACACTACGGATCATCGTTGAACAATCAGTTGAGTGGAACTCATCACTATACGTCAAATTTATTGACTATGAGAAGGCGTTTGACAGCGTGGACAGGAGAACATTATGGAAACTTCTTCGACACTATGGAGTTCCTGAAAAGATTGTCAACATTATCCAAAACTCATACGATGGACTACAGTGCAAAGTGGTGCATGGAGGTCAGCTGACAGATGCATTTCCAGTAAGGACTGGAGTCAGACAAGGCTGTCTACTCTCCCCATTCCTCTTCCTTCTAGTGATTGACTGGATTATGAAGAATTCGACATCTGGAGCGAAATACGGAATACAATGGACAGCTCAGAATCAATTAGATGATTTGGACTTCGCAGATGACCTAACCCTCCTCTCTCATACACACGAACAAATGCACATGAAGACAGCAAATGTAGCTGCATCCTCCGCATCGATAGGTCTCCACATTCACAAAGGAAAAAGCAAGATTCTCAAATGCAACACGGAGAACACCAACCCAATCACACTTGATGGCGAAACTCTGGAAGAGGTGGAAACATTCAAGTACCTGGGGAGCATCGTTGATA
Organism: Schistosoma rodhaini; assembly: GCA_944470415.2. Classification (NCBI taxonomy): domain Eukaryota; kingdom Metazoa; phylum Platyhelminthes; class Trematoda; order Strigeidida; family Schistosomatidae; genus Schistosoma; species Schistosoma rodhaini. The sequence continues at coordinate 40,978,246 of OX104037.1, forward strand.
AACAAGGAGGATCGGATGCAGATGTAAAGGCGAGGATTGACAAAGCAAGGGCAGCATTTCTACAATTGAAGAACATATGGAACTCAAAACAACTCTCAACTAATTTCAAGGTCAGAATCTTCAATACGAACGTCAAGACAGTTAGTTCTACTGTATGGAGCTGAAACGTGGACAACTACTACGGCCATCATCAGGAAGGTACAAGTATTTATAAACAGTTGTTTACGCAAAATACTCAACATCCACTGGCCGGATACTATCAGCAACAGCGTTTTATGGGAGAGGACAAACCAGCTTGCAGCTGAAGAGGAAATTAGGAAAAGACGTTGGAACTGGATAGGACATACATTAAGGAAATCACCAATGTGCATCACGACTCAATCCCTAACTTGGAATGGTGAAAGGAAGCGGAAAAGAGGAAGGCCAAAGAACACACTACGCCGGGAAATAGAAGCCGATATGAAAAGGCTGAATAGTAACTGGAAAGAACTGGAAAGGAAGGCTCAGGACAGAGTTGGATGGAGAATGCTGGTGAGCGGCCTATGCTCCTCGACGAGGGGTAACAGGCGTAAGTAAGTAAGTAAGTAATTAAGCGATATGATCAATTTGATTCAGTCATGATATAATAAAAGAAAATTAGTTTAAAACTGGAGCTCATTGATGTCATATCGCTTAATTTTCTTTTTTTCTTTCTTTCATTGTTGAAAGTGTTAGTCAATTGAAGCTAGACAACCATGGAAAACCTGGAAACACTGGATGGCCGTTTCGTTCTATTATGAGACTCCTCGGCAGTGCGCATTCACGATCCTGCACTCGCGAGATTCCAACCAAGGACGAACCAATCTCAAGCCAGAGCACTTAACCTCTAGACCACTGGGCCGACTGGTATCCAACGGTGTTAATGTCTAACTTCAACTGATCCACGAAGTTGAGCAACCGTTCACCAATATCTTCAGAGAGTTGATATCTGACAACATACGTGGTTTGAACTCCACTGGTCACTGCTTTTCACTAGAACTCCTGGATTTACCTCTCGAAGTCAGTCCCTAATGAGCATATGATTATCATTATTATCAGAAGCGGTTTTGTGGAGATTTAGTATTTTCATAGTTGAAAGCGTGAGTCAATTGAAGCTAGACCACCGTGGAAAACTATGAAAATACTTAATCTGCACAAAACCCCTTTCTTTCATTGAGTCTAAAGTAGTTCAATGTTGAATGAATGATAAGAGTCTAGAAACTACTGAAAAATAGAAAGTAGTAAATTACTTACTTACTCACTTACGCTTGTTACCCCCAGTTGAACATAGGCCGCCGACCAACATTCTCCAACTCACATTGCCCCTGGCCTTGCTTTTCTAGTTCTATCCAATCACTGTTAATTCTTCTCATGTCTGCCTTCATTTCTCAGCACAATGTGCTCATTGATCTTCCTCTTCTCCTTTGGCATTGAGGATTCCATGTGAGGGCTCGACTTGTGACGCAGTTGCGTGATTTCCTCAATGCGTGTCCTATCCACTTCCAGGATTTCTTCTTGATTTCTTTCTCCTCTGGAATCTGGTTTATTCTGTCTCATTAGAATTAAGATTAGACAAGGTAATATATGGTTATCACTAAGTGATCAACTAGAATAAATATTTAACAGTAATGTGGATTTTTTTCAACCTGTAATACCAGTCTACATTGAGTTTGAGTAAACCACCTTGTGAAATCTGATTGTGGCATCTCTAATTGTTCAACTTAATCAACAGACTTACATCACGAACTGACCTCAGTTAAAAAACTATTTAACAGTTGTTTTGTGCTTATATTTGTATCATCATCAGTATGTATCCGAAACCCACTAATAACTCTCTAGTTCACAATGGTTATGTGAGAAAGTTCCGCTCATGATGCAAATTATAAAACACAACAATCGATTAAAACCCATCATGATAATACTAAACGGTAGAATTAAAGCCTGTAAATTCGAAAACAAATAAAATCAAATAATTCTGACAGTTTACATGACAACTTAGTTGGACCTTTGATATAGAAATAATCAAATTCAGTAAATTCAAAGAACAATCATATTATATATAGTTGAAATCATGAATCAGTTGAAGCTAGACAACCATGTAAAACCTAGAAGCACTGAACGGCCGTTACGTTCTATTGTGAGACTCCTCAGCAGTGTGCATCCATGACCCCGCTTAGCGAGATTCGAACCCAGGACCTATCAGTCTCGCACCAGAGCACATTAACTCTAGATCACTGAGCCGGCATCCGTTGGTGATAATGTCTAACTTCAACCAATCCATTATTGAAATAAAATTACTAAAAAATAAACAACTAACTATTTAAAACTACTGAGTGAACTACTAAATAATTGAGTAGTATGAATCATATTAAAACAATCACTTAATTAGAAGGGGTTTTGCGGAGATATCAGTATTTTTTATCGTTGAAAGCATGAGTCAATTGGATCTAGACCACCATAGAAAATCTGGAAGCACTGTACGTCCCTTTCGTCCTATTATGGGACTCCTCAGCAATGCGCATCCACGGTTAAATGCTCTGACGTGATACTGGCAGGTTCTGGGTTCAAATCTCGCTGACGAGGCGGGATCGTGGATGCACACAACTGAGGAGTCCCATAATAAGCTGAAACGGCCATCCAGTGCTTCTAGGTTTTCCTTGGTGATCTAGATTCAATTGACTCATGCTTTCAACTATAAAAATCATTCAAGTATTTATATCATTCAATCACATATTTCATAAATACACTTTAATATTACAAAATGTTGTGAGGTAAACGAATGTGATACATAAGAATAGAAAGTTGTAACTAACTGACAAATGAATAATAAGAAGAAGACAATGACGAACAATAAAAACACTAAATACCACATTGTTATGATACGTTTTCGTCGTATAAACTGGTCGATACATCATAGAAGGAAAACTGGATTTAAAAAAAAAAAAGAAGAAAAGCACATTCAAGGTGATTTATATGTATATGATATAAAGAGTGAAAACTGTTCATTCTTGGTATTTAAATAATTTTTGTCATGTCATAAATCTTATCAACCATGGTACCATCGATATTTCAATACATAGATACACACTATACAGTACTTGCACATACACACACACATAATGAAATGTATGTATGTATGTATGTATGTATCTAAGCATCAAACTGCCTATATGCATGCATGCATGCATGCGTACGTTTTTGATACATCAAAAGATATATACATATATGTATATTATTACATTGATAAAGATTACTAATACTACTTATTATTGTTACTACTAGTAGCATCATATCATCTTAATGAAATGTAATAAAGATTAGTATATTAAAAAGGCAACAACTGTTTTGGTGAAATAATGAATGAGAGATAGATAGATAGATAGATAGGTAGGTAGGTAGGTAGGTAGGTAGGTAGGTAGGTAGGTAGAGTTTACCTCAAATTTTGCTACAATGTAAGAAAATTATTGAAGATTATTGAATTGAAGAGAAAGACAACAGGGTAAAATAGACTCTTATAGAAATAGTAAATAAGACATTTACTGGTAATATAAAAGTACAAAATGAATAAGATAAGGAGGGATTATTATTATTATTATTATTATTTGAACACATAAACATTTCATTTGATTTGTATGACGGCTATGATACTGCACAAGTGCCCAATCTGAAGCAGGTGGTTTTCTTAGGGGGCCAAATCCGGAGCCTTTGACATAAAGATCTCATCCACAAGGCAGTGGAGCGTCGTAAGGAGATATACTCTCATGGTAGCCGGTCACCAACGATTGATTCATACGCCATTCATTCCCTCAGGATACTGGAACCCATGTGCACAATTGATTTGGAATCAGGGTTTACCAACTCCCCTAGGTGGACCCTCCATGTCCACAAACCCGTTTAAAGCGCCGGACATTCGCATTTCGTCCTCTCAATTTCGTAAATAACACCCCCGCCACGAGAAGGCATTTAAGACATTTAAAAGTAATATAAAAATACAAATGAATGAATAAGATAAGGAGAGAATGGGACAGTCTTCATCTTTTCCATTATTGTGATGATTTGATATATCAGAAGATGGTATATCTTATTAAGAGATATCCTTTATTGAATGGTATAATGAGATTATGCATTAATATAAAATCCATAACCATTATAAAAGAGAAACTTTCTAGAGAAGTAAATAGTAAAACTCTTTAAATTATTATAAGCAAAAATGGATAGTGGCTAGTAGTGGAATCCAGAACGCGTGCCACTTCGTCCTATTTGGGACTAGTCAGCTGGATATACCTGCATCTCAAAGTTGATGTGTCAATCTGGGACTCAAACCCAATACCTTTTGCTTCGAATACCGTCACATTTAAATGAAACTCTTATTTCCTTACAAATCGGTAAACTTACAACAGATTTCTCTTATTTATAATGAAAAATCATGACCTATAAGACTGAGTGAAATTGAAATTAGATGAGGCAGACACTGATACTTAATTTCAATATATTTTTCTTCAAATGTCAACACATTATCCACTAAGCTACAAAGATCAGGTCCTTGCTAAATTTTTTAATGCGTATCTCAGTATAAAGATAAACAGTAGAGTACAATTGCTACTACCTAATAGATCCCAGTTATCCTAGCAACCGAAGTACCTAAATTAATTATTGTACAAATATTGATTCAGATATTTACTACTGTTTAATATTATACGTGTTAATAGACAATAGACATCGAAATATTATAAACATAATGATATAAATTAAGAGAATAATTTAGTAGATAAGAAGGGGTTTTGTGGAGATTTCACTATTTTCATAGTTGAAATCATGAGTCAATTGAAGCTAGACAACCATGGAAAACCTGGAAACACTGGATGACAATTTCGTTCTATTATGGGACTCCTCAGCAGTGCACATCCACGATCCCTCCTCGCGAGATTCTAACCCAGGACCTACCAGCTTCACTCCGGAGCACTTAACCGATAGATCACTGATCCGGCCGGCATTCAACGGTGTTAATGTCTAACTTTAACCAATCCACGAAGTTAAACAACCGTCCACCAATGTGTTCAGTGAGTTGATATCTCCAAACAGACCTGGTTGAAATCCGCTGATCGTTGTTTCCCACTAGAACTCAAGGAAATACCTCATGGAGCCAGTCACTAGTGAGCATATGTTGATTATTATCAGAAGGGGTTTTGTGGATATTATAGTAATTTTGATAGTTAAGATCATGAACCAATTGTAGCTAGACCGCCATGGGAAACCTGGGTTCGAATCTCAGGTTTCAGGTTTTCCATGGTGGTATAGCTTCAATTAACTCATGATTTCAACTATAGATAAAAAATTCCTTAAAATCTTCACAGAAAACCAACTTAAAACTGAAAATGATCATTTTCTGTTGCCATGCATACATCTTGAACGGATTGTCTACTTAGAACGCTAACTTACACGTTTTAATATATTTGATAAATAGCTAGTAATCCAATTTAGGACTAAGGCTTCGTTATACTTGAGACTCTTCAATTGAATGCAATTATTCTCTGTTGCTGATTTTCTCACTGGGACTGGAAAAAAGGACTTCTGATCAAGATTCCAAAGAAAGGCGATCTCAGCAAGTGCGACAATTATAGGGGCATCACTCTTCTCTCAATACCAGGAAAAGTCTTCAACAGAGTATTGTTAAACAGGATGAAGGATTCCGTGGACGCTCAACTTCGAGATCAACAAGCTGGATTTCGTAAGGATAGATCGTGCACAGATCAAATCGCAACTCTACGTATCATTGTGGAACAATCAATCGATTGGAATCCATCAATCTACATCAACTTCATCGACTACGAGAAGGCATTTGATAGCGTGGACAGGAAGACACTATGGAGGCTTCTTTGACACTACGGCGTGCCTGAGAAGATAGTCAATATCATACGGAACTCCTATGGTGGACTAAACTGCAAAATCGTCCACGGAGGACAATTAACCGACTCGTTTGAAGTAAAGACCGGTGTTAGACAAGGTTGCTTACTCTCACCCTTTCTCTTTCTCCTGGTCATCGACTGGATCATGAAGACGTCAACATCTGGAGGAAATCACGGGATACAGTGGACAGGCAGGATGCAGCTTGATGATTTAGACTTCGCGGATGATCTGGCTCTTCTATCACAAACGCAACAACAAATGCAGGAGAAAACGACCAGTGTAGCAGCAGCCTCAGCAGCAGTAGGTCTCAATATAAACAAAGAGAAAAGCAAGACTCTCCGATACAATACAATATGCACCAATCAAATTACACTTGACGGAGAAGCTTTGCAGGATGTGGAAACCTTTACATATCTGGGAAGCATCATTGATGAACACGGTGGATCAGATGCAGATGTGAGGGCGCGGATCGGCAAAGCAAGAGCAGCATACCTACAACTGAAAAGCATCTGGAGCTCAAAACAATTGTCAACCAACACCAAGGTTAGAATTTTCAATACAAATGTCAAGACAGTTCTACTGTATGGGGCGGAGATGTGGAGAACTACGAAAGCCATTATCCAGAAGATACAAGTGTTTATTAACAGCTGTCTACGAAAGATACTTCGGATCCGATGGCCAGACACTATCAGCAACAGCCTACTGTGGGAGACAACAAACCAGGTTCCAACGGAGGAAGAAATCAGGAGGAAGCGCTAGAAGTGGATTGGGCACACCTTGAGGAAATCACCTAATTGTGTCACAAGACAAGCCCTCACATGGAATCCTGAATGTCAAAGGAGAAGAGGAAGACCAAATAACACATTACACCGAGAAATAGAGACAGACATGAGAAGAATGAACAAGAACTGGATAGAACTATAAAAGAAGGCCCAGGACAGAGTGGGTTGGAGAAAGCTGGTCGGCGGCCTATGCTCCATTGGGAGTAACAGGCGTAAGTAAGTAAGTAAGTAAACTATTAAATACCGGGTCAATTAATTTCACTAGTACCTAAACATTTTTCAATAATTCTCTGATATAGATCGATTCATTAGATTGAAATATCGATTACTGAATGTTTACTCGTTAGTTAAAGGGTTGAATAATTTAATGACAATATTTCCGACTGTGAATCTGATTAATACATGTTCAAACAGCCCAGAAAACATCACTTTCTCCAACATTGCAGGAAGAATTTTCTTTCTACTGCTACCAGCCGTATGATTATCTCAAATCTTGATCAAATTCTATCCCTATCTATTTTCTATTCAATGAAAACAACTGAATACATTACATTCATAGTAGAAAGTATGAGTCAATTGAAGCTAGTCAACCATGGAAAACCTGGAAACACTGGACGGCCGTTTTGTCCTATTATGGGACTTCTCAGCAGTGCGCATCTACGAACTCGCTCTCCCGAGATTCGAACCCAGGACCTACCGATCTGAAGCCGTCGGATGCCAGCTCAGTGGTCTATCGGTTAGGGGCTTCGGCGCACTGCGCACTGTTGAGGAGTCCCATAATAGGACGAAACGGCCGTCCAGTGTTTCCAGGTTTTCCATGGTTGTCTAGCTTCAATTGACTCATGCTTCCTACTATGAAAAATACTAAATCTCCACAAAACCCCTTCTGATAATTAACATTACGTTCAATTGAATAACATTTTATGATTAGAATGATATGGGTTTTTTTATCTGATAAATATTATGATGATTTATGAACTCAAAGTTAGATCATCTTCTAAAGTTCTTATGTTATTCTTTTATCAATGAAATTATCTTCTATAATATACAACAGAGTTTACATTACCTATTCAGCATCTTTCACTATATACTTTCCACCTACAATGATTATTCACCCATAAATAATCCAACAGTAATAGTAGTAATAATAATATGAATATACATATCTCAGCAAGTGATGTAATTTGAAACATACATAAAAATGTAATTACATCATCATTATCATGATGACTTCTTGAAATGGTCATTATCATTTGAATGATTCCAATTGATAAACTATCATTGAAACCTGTTATTATCATAATTTTTGAAGGTTATTGAATATATGTGCTTAAAAACATCATTGTGAGTAATGAGAATATTTACTAAACGATAACAGGTTATGAATAACATAGTTGTCGACTTTTATTGAAATTATGAACTGATCTCAGACGGTCGTCTCAGTATAGTGTGAGATTCCATAGCGGTCCTCAGAAGTTAACATCCACTGCAGGACATCGAATCCAGAACACTCAGTCACTCACACGAACACCTAATATCTAAACCACTAATTCGACATCCAACAATGTCACAATCTAACTTAAATCAATCTACAATATTGTTTGATGATCTTCCATTGTCATCGATGGGCGACTGATTTACAACCGATACGATTGAACTGCACTGATTACAACTTCTCAATAAAAATCGACATTGTTGAATGTCGAGTCAATGTTCACGATATTAAGTGTTTGTGTGTTAGACATATTGTCTTGAATGTGATTACCAAATGTGAGTTGGTGAATGTGGACTGATGAGGAATCTTATAGTAGAATGAAACATTTATTCAATACTTTCATATTTTCAATGATTATTTAATTAATATCAGTCCATGACATTACTTACTTACTTACGCCTGTTACCCCCAATGGAGCATAGACCAGCGACCAACATTCTCCAACCCATTCTGTCCTCCCACTTCCTTTCTAGTTCTATCCAACTTTTATTCATTCTTCTCATGTCTGTCTCCATTTCTCGGTATAATGTGTTCTTTGATCTTCCTCTTCTCTTTTGGTCTTCAGGATTCCATGTGAAGGTTTGTCTTGTGACACAGTCGAGTGTTTTCCTCAATGAGTCCCTAACATAGATCATAATATTACTTTCATAAAAGTGTATGTTGTCAATCCATGAAGGTTGGTGTTTTTGTTTAAATGACATGCAAATCCAATGGATACTTTATAGTCATCACCATATTTGTCTATAATCGCATTATAAATTCCTTTAACTCAACATTATTTTATGGTTATTGTTGTTGTTGTTGTTGACGTATTTATCATATGAGTTGTTTACAACAATATGTCTGTTTTTTTTTTGTTTTTTTTTGTTGTTGTTATAATCTCCACCCTGTTTTTTCTGTTTTACTGATAGAAGAAAAAAAATTAGAATCACAGAAATATTTGAGTGAAACTTTACCAACTTATTAATCAATAAATTGACTACTGGGTTGATCTTAATGTCAAAAAAGAAATGAACATTGGATTTTTTTATTTTTTTCTTCTTTTGTAGATCACAGTTGTTTTGTTTGATTTATTACTTGGTTATTATTTAATATACCAATTTGGTTGAAGTCAGACATTAACACCGTTGGATACCGACCGGCTCATTGGTCTATCGGTTAAGTGCTCTGGAGTGAGACTGATAGGTCCTGGGTTCTAATCTCGTTCGCTAGACGGGATCGTGGATGCGCACTACTGAGGAGTCACACAATAGGACGAAACGGCCATCTAGTGCTTCCAGGTTTTCTATGATGGTCTAGCTTAAATTGACTCATAATTTCAACAATGAAAAATACTGAAATATCCGCAAAAACCCCTTCTGATGTATAATCATATGCTCACAAGTGACTGACTGTAAAGAATGTTTCCTTGAGTTCTAGTGGGAAGCAGTGACCAGTGGAGTTTAACCGAGTCTCTTGTAGAGATATCAACTCACTGAGGACAATTGGTGAATGGTTGTTCATTTTCGTGGATCAGTCGAAGTTAGACATTAACACAGTTGAATGCCGGCCGGATCAATGGTCTATCGGTTAAGTGCTCCGGAGCGAAGCTGGTAGATCCAGGGTTGGAATCTTGCGAGGCGAGATCGTGGATGTGCACTGTTGAGGAGTCCCACAATAGGAAAAAACGGCGGTCAAGCAGTGCTTGCAGGTTTTCCATGGTGATCTAACTTCAACTAACTCATGATATCAACTATCAAAATCTTTAAGTATTGAATACTATTAAACGAATCTCGTCGACAAACTCTTGCTGAACAATTTCAACTCATGATACAAGTACTTGGTCTACAGTTTATGTATAAATATTGATCAAAAGTTCTCATTTAATAGAAGAAAAGAAAATAGTAAATTATTATTATTCTGAATTTTTTTTAGATACTGATAAACTTTGACAGCTATTGTGTAATTCATGCCGCCATACACACACCCACACCTACACCACTGTAGTGTTGTCAACTGTATATGACCTATACACCAAGTTATCTCTCACTATTGATTGAAATATGAAGCAAAAATTATTTTTTTTGAAAAAAAAGTTTCTTTAACTCCAAAAAATAAAGAAAAACTCAGATCAATAGATAAATAGTTACAAAAACCTTATTGCTCTTTCTCGCTCTCTCTCAGTTTCCAGATAATAATGACAAAAGTTAGTTGTGAAGTGAAATCATTATTATTCTTAGGACTACTTTCTATTCAACTGATGACTTAATTACTTACTTACGTCTGTTACCCCTGATGGAGCATAGGCCGCCGACCAACATTCTCCAACCTACACTGTCCCTGACCTTTCTTTTTAGTTCTATCCAACTTTTCTTCATGCTTCTCCATTTCTTGGTGTAATGTGTTCTTTGATCTTTCTCTTTTCCTTTGACCTTCAGGATTCCATGTGTAGGTTTGTCTTGTGACAGAGTTGGGTGATTTCCTCAATGTGTGTCCTATTCACTTCCAACGATTCTTCCTGATTTCTTCTTCCTCTGGAATATGGTTTGTTCTCTCCTACATAGTGGTTTGTTGCTGATAGTTTCTGGCGAACGGATCTGAAGTGTCTTGCGTATACATTCAACTGATGTTGTAAAAGGTTTAATTTTGTAAATGTACACATCATATAACCTTGTTGATATTTTGCTTACTCAAATTGTATGGTTGTATTTTACAATTGATTGATCACTAGATGATGGTCAAAGTCACGTGTGTCAGGTTCTTCTTAGTGCAGATTGAATCTTATCGACTAAGTTGCAATGTGATCACTAGATTAGATGACTCAAAATCGCTTGCACTATGTTGAAATAAGATGGTGATTGAAGATAGTCAACAACCAACCCTGGATACAGGTTTCGTGCTATTTGGCACTCGTCAACAAGCTAACAAGGTAACTGATGCCCCCTCAAGAATTCGATTCCGTGCCACCCAACTCCACAATCAGAGATGTTACCACTAAGCTATCTGGTACGCTACTGAACTCCTGTCGGACTGAGATGTATTAACAATTGATTGATCACTAAGTGGTGATTAATGTCATGTGTGTCAGATCCTTCTTAGAGTAGACTGAATCCTATCGACCAAGTTTCTTCGTTCATTTATTGTTGTATAAACAGTTCTAGTGAAATAAGTTTACAGGTTAGAAAAGTTATCCTTTATCTGGTAGAGAAATATAACTTAAATCGGTTTAAATTATGATTTTGAAACAAAGATAATGATATTGAATATCTTTCACTACCATTACATTCAATGATAATCGTTTTAGAGATTTTTCAATAATAACTGACCTCAGTTAGATCACCATTGGAAACTGGGGACAACTGGTCAACCGTTTCAACCTGGTATGGGACTCCTCGGTGGTTCACGTCAATGATCTTGCATCTAGGAATTGAACCTGGAAATTTCTGTCTCTCTGGTGAACTTTTACTCTCAAGACAGATGATCAAGCATTTCCTGGTTTATGTATCTAACTTCAATCAGTTGATGTTATTGCATGACCGTCGTTTACTATCTACGATCGATAACCGTCTCACACACGACATGGTCAAATTCCACTGATCACTAATGGTCACTGATCAATATAGTTGTTTAACATGCCTATTCAATGTATGTTGGTTCTGTGTTCAATAGATTTACTTATGTCTGTAAGCAATGCAATGAGTCTCGCCTTACTTAAGATTTGTTTTATTTGGTTCTGACTAGTATTTCATCATAGTTGTCTTTAAAGCATTACTTGAGTGTTTTGAGACAACTAGGTGAACAGTGTTGAGGTTGAAAGCAGGAAACTGAAGTAGTTGAAACGTGTACTATATGCCCTCAACGATCCACTACCTTGACACATAATATCCCCTGGGGTAAAAGTAGGTTCGGGGAAAACTAGGGGGACAAAAAATATATCAAACATCTATGAAGTCATGGGCTATTGTGTGCAGACTAATTGATTGAGACCGATTCGATTCTCATGATCAATGGATTGGAAACATTAAGTGAGTTGTCTCAAAGCCAATCATGGTGGGACAGATGCATTCAATCTCTATCCACTGACTAACAATGAGTTAGCAAATCATTTTGTACTTTTTATCCCACGAACTCATTCTACCTTCTCGAATCACTGTTTCTGTGCTTATTCTTCTTTAGCTGTTACTGCCATTACTACTTTAATCCACATTCTACGTTGTTTTTGACTGACTAACTACCTAGTTCATATCTGTTAGTCACTATGGTGTATTTGTACTATCTAATGGATTAATGTCCTTCTTGGGATTCAAACTCATTGCACCTAGTATCACGATCAGAAAAATTTTCACCTAGCTATTCTCATTGCACCTGACGTCTTGTGAGACTGGAAAAGGCAGTCTCGGATTCCGAGAATAATATCTGTCCCTTAAGAATTAAAAATTTCACTTGATGATTAGCAACTACCAATTATTATGAAACCTAAGACGACCTGAGGAATTTGTTGACTGTCTTTACATATTTTACATCAAAGTAGTATAAACATGAAGTCCGGTCACTGGATTTGTATATCCCTGAATAAATACTTTTTTTTCTCGGCAAGTAATCTTGATTCTTATTGGTTCGAAAAATGATAGTTGATGTTGAAGATACCACCAGTATTGTAGATTGACAACACTTTACCAGTAACATCTTCTATAATCGAATCGTGTCCACCCAGTTAAAATCAGAAGTCAGAAGCTAAGAGGTCGGAAGATATATTTGATGCCTTATCAATATATCGAGAAGCGATTGATCTAATCTGACTAATGATCGAAGAAGATGTTTCCCACACTGTACTGTAACGTGATCTGGTGCGGATGCATGACCGAACGCCTTCAGCTAAACAAAGCCACTAAAACTAATATGGTCAGCATCCTATGTCGAACACTTGAAAAGCTAATGATTTTGGGGAATTATTTACAGCTACAATGTATTTCATTGTTAATCTTTTTAGTTGAATCAAAATAGCCCAATATTAACCTCATCTTAAATCTTAGTTTAATCATTAAGAAATTTTATACTTGATTTTGAAGTGATTACCAAAACAGAATTCCACTTCTGGTAATTCGAATCGACAGGAATTGTAAACAAATCTATTAATATTAATATAAATTTTTAGGCAAATATACATTTATCGGAAGAGGTTTTGTGAAGATTTAGTATTTTCATAGTTGGTAGGTCCTGGGTTCGAATCTCGCGAGTTCGGGATCGTGGATGAGCACTGCCACTGAGGAGTCCCATAATAGGACGAAACGGCCGTCAAGCAGTGCTTCCAGGTTTTCCATGATGGTCTAGCTTCAATTTACTCACGCTTTCAACTATGAAAATATACACTTTGCATTCTAATTGTTGTATGTTTAATGTTTTTTTCTTTTTTCAATTTTATCAAGTTATACAGAGTTTAGTAGTTGATAAGTGGCTAGTCAATTATATAACACTGTTCGAAATGATAACCATCTGTATTATGTTAGGATTCATTGGTCTGTTCAATTACCTTGAATAGTTTTTTGAAGGTCAGCCAAATACAGTCTTATAGAAAAAGAAAGAAAGAGAGAGTCCAAGAATGAAATTATAGATTAATTCAGTATGATAATCGTTTACAATTCAATTATTGATTATTTGATTATGATATTTAATTGTATCCCAACAATTTCTGTTGATTATTACTTCATTATGACATTCTTTTACACTATGATCAACAACAGTCTAGAATGGGAGAGAACAAACCAGATTCCAGTTAAAGAGGAAACTAGGAAAAAAAATGATGGAATTGGATAGGACATACACTGAGGAAATCATCAAACTGTATCATAAAGAAAGCCCTAACTTGGGATGTTGAAGGGAAACGAAAAATTGGAAGACTAAATAACATATTGCGTCGGGAATTGGAAGCAGATATGAAAAAAAAATGAATAGCGACTGAAAAAAACTAAAAAGGATTGTGCAGGACAGAGTTGGATCCCGAATACTGGTAGGCAGTCTCTGCTTCTCCATGAGTGGTAACAGGCGTAAGTAAGTAAGTAAGTATGTAGGCATAGACATAAGCACCATCGGATACCGGCTCAGTAGTCTATCGGTTAAGTGCTTTGGCGCAAGACTGGCAGAATTTGGGTTCGAATCTCGCGGGGCGAGGTCATGGATGCGCACTGCTGAGGAGCCCCATAATAGGACGAAACGGTCATCCAGTGCTTCCAGGTTTTCCCTGGTGGTCTAGCTTCAATTGACTCACACTTTCAACTATGAAAATACTAAATCTCCACAAAACCCCTTCGGGTAAGTAATAGTCATTACAATGAAGATCTGTTTATAAAAGTGTGATATTTCTCTACAATATTGTCATTTTGCATTTTGTGTAACATAATGCCGTTCTAGTTTACTAAGCTTCCCTGGATTATTAATACATAAACAATATTAATGATTTGTATGAGAATTATGATTATATTTATAGAGAATTTTTGATTTAAAACAGAATCGATAGTTTGAAACAGACTACTGATTATAATTATGGTTTAATTATAAGTAATGAATTGTAAATCATCTTCTTTAAGAGTTAACTGTTTTCTGTAACCGGTAGAAATAGTGGGGATCTGGTGAAGCATGAACGCAAGTGTTCTTTTCTTTTTCTTCTAAAGAATGATCCATCCCTGATTGGTACATGAAATAGACTAGAAGATTTTAAAGTTTCACAGTCAGAAAAAAACTTATGAATTAAACACTTACTTCAATCATCTTATAATGTTATTGTAATGTAAGATCAACTGATGGATTTACAATTTATGATCTAATTAAATGCTATACCCTTTATAAGAAGCTATATGTAGTTTTATTAGTACTACAATAGGGATTCTTGTCAGATTATAACAAATTACTTAGATTGAATAGAGGTTAATTTGGTGTTTTTCTAATTTATTATACGAATCAGATTTTGCCAATCATGTTACAACATGATTATTAGTTTAAATGACTAAACACTAAAAATCCCTTAGAAAATCAATAGTTGCAATAGAATAACTCAACCCCCAAATGCTCTGGTACAGCCGAGAGTAGGGAGAGTCCACTCTCCCTCTCCAAATGCTCTCACATGGTCACGCATATGTAGCCTATGTCAGGAAAGTCCCACTCACTGCCTTCTTGTGGCCGGGGTGTTGTTTACGAAATTGAGAGGACAGAAAGCGAATGTCCGGCTCCCAAATCGGATTGGTGAACACAGAAAATCCACCTAGGGGATTTGGGAAACCTTGATTCCAAACCAATTATGCACATGGACTCCAGTATCCTGAGGGAACAAATGGCGTATGAATCAATCGTTTGTCACCGGTTACCATGGGACTACATCTCCTCACGATGCTCCACTGACTTGTGGATCAGATCTTTAGGTCAAAGGCTCCGGGTGTGACCTCCTACGAAAACCACCTGTTTCAGTTTGGATACGTGGGCAGTATCACAGCCCTCACACCAATCGAATGAGATTTGTGTGGCTCATGTGTATCTAGCGCTTTCTTGTACCAATATTTATATACTTAAATAAATAAATAAATAAGAATAAATAATATCGCAGTCTATTAAGTTGGGCAGAGATTGTTCGAATCTCACTAAAAGAATAACCATTCCTTCAAGATAATAGATATATCTTTCTGATGATTGCCAACTAAACCCAAAACATGAACTGAACAGAGTATTCTATCAACTAACACTTATCATCAAATCTCGGTAGTCTTGATAGTATCAAGTTATTATCACTCAAAGTTAAATATCCTTCTTTAACTTAAATTTATCTTCATGAAGACAATCATACTATGTAATCGATAAAGATGTGAATTCACCGAATCTTTCTGTAAATAGTTTCTATCTTATAAAGAAAATGATTAAATATTTTAAACAGAAAAAATTCCATTTTTCTACGTTTGGGATGTTTGTTTTTTTTCTTCTCAAGTATGACGCAATATTATGAAAAGAACATTTTTTGGCTGTCGAGTCAAATACTAATCGATGTAATATCGAAGTGATCTTAATTATGTCGCCAATCTTTTTTTGCAGTATCACTGACGTAAAAGTGCACTTGTATGTAGATATGTATGTATGTATGTAGGTAGGTAGGTAGGTAGGTAGGTAGGTAGGTAGGTAGGTAGGTAGGTAGGTAGGTAGGTAGGTAGGTAGGTAGGTAGGTAGGTAGGTAGGTATATTTGTCATTGTATCCTACTTAATGTTAATTGTCTTATTTGTTTTCATTACTAATCTAATAGATACGTGTTTGTAAATTAAACCGTTAAAGAATAAATGTTTTTACTGTGCTAAAACAAAATCTAATCACACACTAATCTTACATACTCAAAACAACTTTCAACTAACTTCAAAGTGAGAATCTTCAAAACGAACGTCAAGACAGTTAGTTCTACTGTACGGAGCTGAAACGTGGACAACTACTACAACTATCGTCAAGAAGGTACAAGTATTTATAAACAGTTGTCTACGCAAAATACTCAACATTCACTGACTGGATACTATCAGCAACAGCGTTTTATGGGAGAGGATAAACCAGCTTCCATCAGAAGAGGAAATTAGGAAAAGACGTTGGAAGTGGATAGGACATACATTGAGGAAATGACCAAACTGCTTCACGAGACAGTCACTAACTTGGAACCCGGAAGGGACTCGGAAAAGTGGAAGGCCAAAGAACACATTACTCCGGGAAATAGAAGAAGGTATGAAAAGGATGAATGCTAACTGGAAAGAAATGGAAAGAAAGGCTTAGGACAGAGTTGGATGGCGAATGATGGTGAGCGGCCTATGCTCCTCGATGAGGGATAACAGGCGTAAGTAATTACTGATTTTACATACAACATATCAGGGGGGAAAACAACCTTAGCATATATAAAGATAAGTAAATTCTCAACCCCACTCCATTATAAACAAGACTTCGGTTTTGTATTATTCCAATAATTATTATCTTAGATATTCGTTTTCTTGACGACGAGAACTGTGTACGATTGGTCTTTAATGTTCAATAATTCTCTGTATTCCTTGTATTGAAATGTTTTGTAGCTAAAATTTGATCATATTTTGGAATAGTGGTTATTTATCGAGTTTATGAATCCGAACATTTTTTCAAATTTGGGTTTTGTCGTTGAGATGTAAGTGAACTGTAAGTATTGATGTTCACAATTGAATATATAAATCTAGTTGATAAATCCTTTAATAGGATCGTAGCTGTAAATAAATCCCCAAAATCAATAGCTCTGTAAGTGTTCGACATTGGATGCTGACCATAATAGTTTTAATGGACTCATTTAGCTGAAGGCACTCGGTATTGCATCCACACCAGACCACGTTTTGGGACGTCGTACGCAACATCTCATGCGATTACTAGCCAGATTATATCAGTCACTCCCGATATATTGATAACCTATCAAATATATGTTTCAACCTCCTTGCTTCTGACTTCTGATTTTACTGAGTGGGCGCGATTCAACTATAGAAGGTATTACTGGTAAAGTGCTGTCAATACCTGTGGTATCTTCAGGATAAAAGAAATATCATATATTTCACTGATAACCACTATTTGAAAATCTGATTTAGAGTTCATGAAATTTTATCAGTATGTACTCGAAAGTTTTCGTTCATATTCATATCACCTCAAACATGGTTAATCATAATCACACTTTCAGAACTTCAGATCTAGTGGTTAGTATGATGAATCCACTGATAAAGAAAACCTATTGCTTATCATTCTCAACTATAACTGATTTGTTTGTGTTATGTAACCGCTTTATTTGACTAAGAATTTCTCTTAAAACCAATTCAAAGAGAGTTAGGGGGGGAAAGAAACAATAATATGACATAATGGTTGATATTCAATAATAACTTACATAATTTATCTAATCACTTTACCTGTTAAGTATCAGATAACACAACAATAAATAATCTAGAAATCTTGATCTTTTATGTGTTTTTTTTTAAAAAAAAGATCTCATTAAAAGTGTAATTAGTAATCTAGGTGTAATTAGTCAACGAATCTGTGTATTTACAATTGGTTTCACTAAAAAGGACCTGATACTCATGACAATGTTAACCACCTACTGCGTCTTAGTATGAGACCAAGGTTGTTTACTCTCACCTTATCTCTTTCTCTTACTTCTGTTGATTGACTGGATTACGAAGACGTCAACATCTGGGAGGAATCATGAGATACAGTGGACAACTAGGATGCAGCTGGACATTCTATACTTCACAGATAGTCTGGATCTTGTATCACGCATGCAACAATAAATGCAGGAGAAGACTACTAGTGTAGCAGCAGCCTCAGCAGCAGTAGGTCTCAGCATACACAAAGGGAAAAGCAACATTCTCCGATACAATACAACATGTACCAATCGAATCACACTTGACGGAGTAGCTTTGAAGGATGTGAAAACCTTTACAAATCTGAGCAGCACATTTACAACCGTAACTCAAAACAACTTCTAACCAACAACAAAGTCACAATTTCCAATACAAATATCATGACAGTTCTACTGTATGGGTGGAAACTTGCAGAATTACGAAGGCCATCATCCAGAAGATACACTTGTATATCTACAGTTGTCTATTCAAAATATTTCCGATCCGTTGGTCAGACACTATCAGAAACAACTCACTGTGTAGGAGAGAACAAACCAGATTTGAGCGGAGGAAGAAATCAGAAAGAAGCGTTGGAAGTAGATAGAACGTACATTGAGGAAATCACCCAACTGTATCACAAAGCAAGCCCTTACTTTGAATCCTGAAAGCCAAAAGAGAAAAGGGAGACATTATGCCTAGAAATGGAGACATACATGAGAAGAATGAACAAAAGTTGGATAGAACTAGAAACGATTGTCCAAGACAGAATGGTTTGGAGAATGCCGGTCGTCGGCCTACGGTCCATTGGGGGTAGCAAGCCTAAGTAAGTAAGTAGGTAAGTAGGTAAGTATGAGGCCACGCAGCACTGTGTACAATCGATTCCATCGCAGATCAAACTCAGGACACTCTTGTCTTATTATTATTACTATTACTATTGTTATTATTATTATTATCATTATTATTATTATTATTATTAGCCTTATTCAATACTATACTTTTGGTACAATATAGAATTCTCAGCATTAAGTACTTCAACAAGTTTCCGTTTCTTACTTCTTCGTCCTTCCTGACGATAAATATTGAGTGCTCGCCAGTTAGAAGTTACCAGTCCAGTCAATCGACATCTGGATAATGTACATTCTTCTCGCTGCATATTGCCAGCAACCACGATATCTCTGATTAGGCCTTCTGTAACATTTACAGCGAAAGGTCTTACACTTTTCAGAAACCTACCTTAATAGTTGTGCGATTAATAGGCATAATGATGTATTAAAACAAACGCAATTAGATAAATTGTTAAAATATCTAGAAGATAATAACAGGTAGCCCAGATGTTTAAACAGGCCGCCAATCTTGTCTTATGATAAACGGTTAACTATTAGAACCTAATTGTTTGAAGTCGAAGTTGTTTTCATGAACTCTGATCCTATGGTTTAAATAGTTAAGAGTTCGTGGCAATACACTAATGTTTTGGGTTCGGCCAATAGTTGGATCATGGTTTCACACTATTTGTAAATTACATACCAGAAGAAATATCTATCCAGTATTCCCTGGTTTCCATTGTTGTCTCATCTGAGATAAGTTTGTGACTAGTACAATCTATAATTACTGATATTATCAGACGGGATTTTGTGGATATTATAGTAATTTTGCTAGTTGAGATCGTGAATCAATTGAAGCTAGACTACCATGGAAAACCTGGAAGCACTGGACAGCCGTTTTGTCCTATTATGTGACTGCTCAGCAGTGCGCATCCACGATCCCATCTCGCGAGATTCGAACCCAGGTTTCCCATGGTGGTCTAGATTCAAATGATTCATGATCTCAACTATCAAAATTACTATAATATCCACAAAACCCCTTCTGATAATAATCAACATATGCTCACTAGTAACTGGCTCCATGAGGTATTTCCTTGGGTTCTAGTGAGAAACAATGACTAATGGATTTCAACCAGGTCTGTTTGGAGATATCAACTCACTGAAGATAATGGTGGATGTGTAGCTCAATTTTGTGGATTGGTTAAAGTTAGACATTAACACCGTTGAATGCCAGCCGATCTACAGGTTAAGCGTTCGCGAGCGAAACTGATAGGTATTGGTTTCGAATCTCGCGAGGCGAGATCGTGATTTCGAAATGCTGAGAAGTCACACAACAGGACGAAACGGCTGTCCAATTCTTCCGGGTTTTCCATGATGATCTAGCTTCAATTGATTCATAGTCCCAACTATCAAAAATACTTATATGCTTTGGAAGATTATTTCTATTTTATAAATCATCTTCTATTCAGTAATAATGATAATAATAATAGAACTATTATATCATTTCAAATATAATAGAATCAAACGTAGGATAGATGAGGTCAAGTGGATGACATATTCATAATATAAGTGTGAAAGGGGCATAAAAGCTAAGACAAAAGAAAAGTCAAACAATGTAATTGATTACAATTACCTAACCTACATCATTTACTTTAGTGTACATCCATTAGACATCAAGTGTTATAGTATGAATTCCTTTAAAAACAAGTAATGAAATTTTTCAGAAGGGATTTTGTTTGTGGAGATTTCAGTATGTTCATAATTGAAAGTATGAGTCAATTGAAGTTAGCTAGACCACCAAGGTAAACCTGAAATGAATTATGAAAGTTACAAAGAGTAACACTTACCTATATTAGAAATAAGACTATGGGAAATTTGTATGCAAATGAAGAAGAATCAGATAAAATAGGAATTATATGAATGAATATTTCAATAGCAAAAAATGATACTTGATCAAGAGAGATGGAAAAGTGTATGAAGGGACTATGACCATTACACTTGTAGTAATCAATTGTCACATATATTATATCGAGCTTTTTTTTGACCTAAAACACTTTGGTAATTATTCATGCGTATGAAAATTATATTCTTTATACTATATCATTGTATGTTAACAATTAGACGGATTTATTTCTAGGATGGAGATTTGTAGAGGTTATAGTAATTTGAATAGTTGAATTCATGAGTCGATCTACCACCATTTAAAATCTAGAAGCATTGGATAGCCATTTCATTTTAGTATGAGACTCGTAAGCAGTGCACATCCATGATCCCGCAAGCTCAGTGGTCTACAAGTTAAGCGTTTGTGAGCAAGATTGAAGGTTCTGATTTCGAGTCCCACTTGTAGGGTAGTGGATGAGTCCCGTTGAAGTGTCCCATACTAGGACGAAACGGTTTTTCAATGTTTCCAGATTTTTACTGGTGATCTAACTTTGATTGACTCATGAATTTAACAAATAAATTTTTCTTAATTTGATAAATAAATGATTAGAAGGGGATTTGTGGAGATTTCAGTATATTTCAAATTTGAAATCATGAGTCAATTGAAGATAGACCACCATCGAAAACCTGGAAGCACTGGACGGCCGTTTCGTCGGTTAAGAGCTCTGGCTCGTAAATGTTAGGTCCTGGGTTCGAAACTCGCGAGTGTGGGATCGTGGGTACGCACTGCTGAGGAGTCTCATAATAGGACGAAACGGCCGTCCAGTGCTTCCAGGTTTTCGATGGTGGTGTAGCTTCAATTGACTCATGATTTCAACTTTGAAATAAATAAATGATTTTATCAATGTTGAATGAATATTTACATGATGATGTTCAATATATTAGAATGGCTAGTCTGTGTTTGATTTTATATACGTAAGTACAGTCACTATAAATTTTACGTTTAAAAAAAAATTAATTTCAATGTAGAGTTAATAATCATTAATAATCAATATCTATAGACATAAGTAGTATATATCATCAATTCGAAGTGTAATTTAGTTAAACTTTTACAGTCATCATTTCTGATTGTAATTTAGAAGATCTATTTCACCGGTGATTACATTCGTTAAAACTGGAAAACTGGAACCATATGTAATGTAAAACCGCTTTATATGACTTTCAACATAAATCTCTAAGAAAAGTTCTAAACTAGAAGAAATACAGAATTTTCACTGTTCTTGCAGTTTTTAATAATTCTCCAATTGACATTAGTATATTATGAAAATCCTCTTTTCACACACACACACACATGTATATAATCTAATATTATAGTAGAAATTATTAGTCAATTGAAGCTAGACCACCATGGGAAACCTGAAAACACTGGATAGCCGTTTCGTCCTATTATGGGACTCCTCAGCAGTGCGCATCCACGATCCTGCCTTACGAGATCGTAGTGCTGCGATTCGTTAATCTTTTACTTCGATAACCGTTATGGTACAAGTCTTAACGGTGCATAATATCAGAAGGCAAAAGATAGCAGCAACTACATTTTTATTAACAAATGACGGAAGCCATAAAGCTATGAGCAGATGAGCAGATGTTAGCGTACAAAACATAAATGATTCGTGCATCGGAGATGGCTGCGAAGCCAACTCACTTTAAGTAAGGGTTAATCAGTATTTATAGCAGACAAAAATGAATGACACATATGATGAATAAGATGCGAAGTGTGTACACATATACGCTCATTTAAAAATATAGTCAAGGTTAATAAGCGAATAATTAACAAGATCAAAATATGACTCATGACGGATAGGCGAATTGGCTTGGCCAGAAGCTAGAATAAAGTACATGGGCTTAACATATAAACCGATAGTACAATATTCCAACCCAGGACTTATCGGGCTCTCAAGCGTGAGCCTAACCTATAGATCATGGAGCTGACATCCAACGGTGTTAATGTCTAACTTCAACCGATTCACGAAATTGAGGGACACATCCACCATTGTCTTCAGTGAATTACTATCTGACAACAGACCTGGTTGAACTCCACTGGTCACTGTTTCTCACTAGAACTCCAGCAAATATCTCTTGAAGTCAATCACTAATGATCAAATGATCGGGGTCGTGTATGCACACTATTAAGGAGTCCCACAACGAAACAACCATCCAATGCTTCCAGGTTTTCCATGGTAGTCTAGCTTCAAATGATTCACGATATCAACTAGCAAAATTACTAAAGTCTCCACAAAAAACCCCTTCGGATTGTAATCTAACAATATACTAATCAATAAATATTATACAGAAAACCTTTTCCATTAAGAAAAGAACAATATTGAACATTGATTCTAAATTAATTAGTTAGAATAGGGTAAATATTACCCTATCAACTAATTCATCCTAAATATATAGTCGGGAAATTGGATTGAACAGATGGAAACCTTAAATGGTCACTGAAATAAAAATGAAAAAAATGGTAAACTGATTGACAAAAAAAAATTGTTTCTTTAAACAAGAAACACAAAAAAATTTTTTTTTTAATCTGATCATTCAATCTTAGATCGAAACGAAGTGATTTTACAAAACTATTTATCCTTCTTATATATATACTGATGAAGAAAAAAAACTTATTCTGTAGATAGATACAAATGTATTGATTGATCAATACACTATTAGAAACACAAGTTCGACTTGAATTTCTCGTCGATGTCTCTCTCCCTCCCTCTCCTTCCCTCCCCCCCCTCTCTCTCTCTCTCGTAGTATCCCTATAAGATTATATTCATATCGGAAACTTGTAGTGTGAAAAGAGACTTTCTCTTTTTCTTCACCGTCTGTCTGCTATATTGTGTATTTCTGTCATTTCGTTTTTCTTAGATTAAATGATAGTGATAAGGTTTTACGTTAAAGATAAATATCACCCTATGGAATAGTTACCAATTAAAGATATATATATATATGAAAGGCAGATGAAGGAATAGGAATGACTATGTGTGTGGGGGGGGACATTAGTGAATGAAACTTAGTTATAATAAGCTTATATTATAAGCTGTTAATTAATGGGGAGATTGATGTAAGTCCCCTTAATCATTGTAACTATTTCATATTACCATGGTAATATATATACTTGCTTATATGAATATTAAATTGAATTTATTAAACTATAATTTATTAAAATAGGATTAAGAAACTTCAATGAATTCCTTATCAAGTTGTTGCTGTTTGTTTTTTTATAAAACTTATTTAATTTATATAATCACCTAGTTTATATTATCAGTTGAATGGAACTCATCACTATACATTAACTTTAATGACTATGAGAAGGTGTTTGACAGTGTAGACAAGAGAACATTATGGAAACTTCTTCGACACTATAGAGTTCCTCAGAAGACTGTCAACATTATCTAGAACTTATACAACGGACTACAGTGCAAAGTCGTGCATGAAGGACAGCTGGTAGATGCATTTCCAGTAAAGAGAGGAGTTAGACAAGGTTGTCTACTCTCCCCCTTCCTCTTTCTTCTGGTGATTGACTGGATTATGAAGACTCCGACATCTGAGGGGAAGCACGGAATACAATGAATATCTCATAATCAATTGGACGATACGGGCTTCGCAGATGACTTAGCCCTCCTATCTCATACACACGAACAAATATAGACGAAGACAACTAGTGTAGCAAAAGCCTCTGCATCAACAGACCTCAACATACACTAAGGAAAAAGCAAGATTCTCAAATACAACAGGGAGAACATCAACCCAATCACACTTGATGGAGAAACTGTGGAATAGGTGGAAACCTTGGAAGCATCATTGATAAACAAAGAGGATCGGATGCAGATGTAAAGGCGAGGATCGGTAAATCAAGGGCAGCATCTCTACAACTGAAGAACATGGAACTCAAAACAACTGTGAACTAACTTCAAAGTGAGAATCTTCAATACGCGAGAAATGAACCCAGGACCTTCGATCCTTCACAAGAACGCTTCACCTTTAGACTGCTGAATCAGCATCCAACGGTATTAGTGTCTAACTTCAATCCACCCATGACAAGTTGTGCAACCATTCATCTATTGTCTGAGGTAGATATCTGTCTTAACCGGACACAAGTTGGACTCCACTGGTCACAACATCGAAGGTCTTGGGTTCATGTCTGTTGTGAGGGATCATGGGTGAGCACTACTAAGATGTTCCATACTAGGACGAAATGGTCATTTAGTGTTTCCAGATTTTCATTGGTGGTCTAGCTTAGATCAATTCATGAATTCAACTATTAAAACCTCTACAATCTCCATAAATCTAATTCTCATCAAAATATCATTCAATCAAATTATACAAATCTACCTTGTCAACTGGACTTTGCAGAAATCATACCAAAAGTAATGTGTGCATATACTGTTTTGATCTATCGTAAGAGTCAAATAAATGCCTTATAACTAGTCTTCATGTGTTTGGTAGGCATTGTCAGAATTTTAGGTCTTAGTGTATCAAATATAAGTCAGCTAAGCATTTCGCAGTCATAATAGTGTCAGACATGATAAGAACGGTCATAACACCGAATATTAGTAATTCTTTTGTGATATATTGAATGAAATATTTGTTCATGAAGGTCTAATCATATCAAACAGATTAGTTAGAGAATAGTAGTAACCAACTTCAAACAAGACGTTGCATGATTGGCGCGATCAGCTTTTTCACAGGAAATTAACAGTTCCAACATTGCTAACTTACTGCAAACATACAGAAGGATTTTAATAGATTAGTTTAAAAAATAGTTAGTATCACTGGTTCAATGAGTACCTGATGTAGGTATTAAAATTCAAGCAATACCAAGCTAATATGATAAAGATCAACGATAATCCTGGATTCGAAACAGTTCGGTCTTTAATTGTCCAATCCCCTTTGTCCGGATCAATAATACTTAATCCTATTTCTTTGACAGGCCTTTTAAGGAGAAATAACTTTTGAAATCTTACTCTCCCAGTAGGGTTTCATTTAATTTTAAAATATGGAAACTTGAATTGATGAATATTTGGGTCAGTTTCCTTGTTGTTTATAGTTAGTTGACCGACATATTATAAGATACTGAGGAATCTATGTATGACTTTAAGTATTCTTTCATATAGGACGTCCACTGAATTGATTTTCTAATGAATTACATTAGGTTAAGCATGATTCTTCTTCTTTCTAGTAACATATTCTTCTAGACATCTGATGCAGTTGATTTATGATGGAAACTGTTTAAAATACACTAAGAATTAGTAGAGTTTATATACTTTCAGTCTGAATTAGTCTCTTTACTCAGCAGTTAAGTTTTAAACCATTGCGTATGTATACAATGGTTTACTTCTTTAATGTGTTGCGACACCTATCTTACAATGCTGATTTGATCTGATCTGGTTAGCGTTTTTTTAGCGAGTTGATTTTCTACGGGATGGGGTCGCTAACCCCATGCCCAACCCTCCTCCTTTACCCGGGCTTGGGACCGGCAGTAGCCCCTGGAGGAGCTACAGGCGGAGTTATCTTACAATGCTATTAGTAAATAATTGTTTTATAGTGGAGAAGGATGAACTTCACTGATAATAGCTTCTTATTGCGCAAATTAGTATCTATCTGAACTCATTAGTTAAGTGAAAGGTATTGGGTTCGAGTCCCGGATTAGAAATCAACACTAGAATTCATGCATATACAGTCAATGAGTTCTTAACATGAGAAGATGAGCATTCTGGATTTGATTGCTGACCATCATCAAAATCTACTTAAAACACCTTCTCATTTGATAATTATGGATGAAAACACTATTTAAATGTATGAGTTTTGTTGTGACTAGGAATATTCAAAATACTTCCTGGTAGGTCCTGGATTCGAATCTCGCGAGTGCGGGGTCGTGGATGTGCACTGCTGAGAAGTCCCACAATAGAACGAAACAGCCATCCAGTGCTCCCAGGTTTTCCATGGTGGTCTAGCTTCAATCGACTAATGATTTCAACTATATATAAAAAAGCTTTTTGTTTTGAAATTCTCATCTCACTATTGACCAGTATAATTAAATAGAGTTTTTAGTAGTGTATTTATTCTGTCAAGTTTACGTTTCTTCTGTAAACAAATTGCTCGTCGAGACAAACAAAAGTAAATAAACTGTCGCTACATGTTACTTACAATTGTATTTACCAGTTTATACATTCATAGCAAAACATTTATATTAGAAGCAAATCAATAAACGTTCTTGTTTTCTTGCACATTCTATGAAAACTAAGATAAAAAATATCAATGGGAGATACAACCAAAACAATGACAGATTTAAGGTCAACAAGAACCAATCAACTTCGAGGTGTACAGGACAAGCCGTGAAGCACATGTGGAGAAATCCAAACACTTCATTTCTACCCGAAGTTTGTGCTGATGATATCGTTCAGAAGGATGGTGAAAGCTCCATGACCAAACCATTCATCTCAGAGAAAAAAACTCCATGAAAATAACTGTATCACTATTTGTTATCTACTTAATAATGGACATAATATTGATAGTTTAAAATCATTGTAAAAATAATCGATTCTCAAATAACTTCGTATGTTCCTCTGAGGTTATTGCTGTTAAGAAAAAATCGTAACCAAACCTATATATTCAAAAGGATACAGTTGTACATCTTTCACTACCCTTGTGAATTCTGAAGGGGTTTTGTGGAGATTTCAATGTTTTCATAGTTGAAATCATGAGTCAATTGAAGCTAGACCACCATGGAAAACCTGCAAGCACTGAATGGCTGTTTCGTCCTATTATGGGTCTCCTCAGCAGTGTGTATTCGCGATCCTGACTCACGAGATTCAGATCCAAGACCTATCAGTCTCGCGCGCGAGCGCTTAACCACTAGACCACTGAGACGGCATACGATAGTGTGAATGTCTAATTTCAAACAATCCTGTGCTTCCAGGTTTTCTATGGTGGTCTAACTTCAATTGACTCATGATTTCAACTAGTAAATTCTGTTTTTCATGATTCCATCATGTAATATCTTATTTTATATTTTCAATATTAAATCCCTTTATTTCAGTAATTGAGCTAATTTTTAAAATTCATTCATCTTACTCTGTTAATTTGTCTAATTTTATGATGATTATTACATAACTCTGATATTACTCAACTTGAAAGGATTATCCAGGACAGAGTTCGATGAAGTGTGATGGTGGATGGCCTATGCTCCTCCATGAGTAGGAACAGGCCTAAGTAAGTAATGACATTACTATTCATTCTCTGGAAACATGTTTTCATGTGGGTTTTTTTCTCGGACAATTTTCTTCTAGAATAATTCTTCCATAACTGTTGTCATTATTCTTTTGATTTACATTGACATGATATAAAGTATATACATTAATTATAAATGTAACTTCGATCCTAATTATTGTGAATTAAACCTATCGTAAAAAGATAAATACGTTACCATCATAAACCGACGAAACGTAGAGTATATTTCAGAAATCAGGATTTAAAAAAAGAACTAACCGTTTTCTAGGATACATTAAGCATAGCAGAAGTTAGTAGTACGAGTACTTTGGCAGACGGTTCGAATTTAAATGTCCCGCGGAGGGGGGAGGGAGAGAATTATTCTACTTTCCATCAGATGGTTGAATGATAATTTCGAAAAATTAATTAGATACACCAATGTACACCAGAATTTAATTATGTGTAAACTGTCCAATACAAACATCTGATAGATGCAAAGTCAGTCAGTCAGCTACAACGTAGGACCAGGCATATTTATGCATCGGTCCAAGTTGCTCATTCCTCGTTAGCACAACAAGATGAACACCGGATTTATAGAAATAGTTAATTTAGTGGTGGTAGCATATAAAAGATAGGTTGAATATAAAGATATAGTATAGGAAGGAAGTTATGAAGCAATCTTAATCTTAAGGTTTAAGGGAAGATGAAGAATGTGTATACACCTACTCCATTGTGATCGATTCTGAGCCATGTCACACAGAGTCTCCAACCACTGGTTACGATAGTCACGCGGACCTCAACCAGGTAGTCTGCACCCTATAATACTTCTAATCTAACGCAATATCGAAGCAATACGCACAGTATGCACATATGCCTATAAGAGACTGATCAATTACAGTCCTAAACATTAATGAGAAGATTCAAGTATACAATACATAAGGAATTTAAACTTCACCCTATTGCACAAGAAAGTGGCTATCAAAGCTCAGTAGTTAAGCGGATAACGCGATGACATTTGAAACAAACTATTCTATGTTGAAGTCTAAGAGTGAACATCAATTCTGAAATGTATATATATCCATCCAACGATTGTCAAATAGGACAACGAAATGTACGTCCTGGATTCCCCTATTAGCCACTATACATCTTTTCTTATAATAACTTTATTCGATTAATATTAGTCAACTTTATATCTTTTATTCACTTATAATACATTCAGAAATCTTCGACTCTATTTAGTAAAAAGAAAAAAAGAAAAAGAAAAAGAAAAGAGAAGTAAATGTAATCTGATTAAATTGTCATTTGTCAATGTGAACATTATTTCAATTAAAAGAAGATTTGATAAATATGATAAGTTTCCAATGAATTAAGTAGTATATACTTAATATGAATGTCATATAAGATATATCATAATAACTTATATATATATATATATATATATATATATATATATATATATAGGTATATATAGGTATATATACATACTTAATCACTACATAGTGATTATATTAAGTGGGGGGGGGTAAACTATTAAGGTTTTATATAATGAGTTAACTAAATGTCTTTTAGGTGTATTTCTCAAGGGATTGAATATAAAAGAAGAAGAAGAAGAGCAAAGTTATTTAAATGGTAACATACTTAAAGAGAACATGTTTGTAATATCAGTAGTAACAATCTTTATGGATAATAAGTATACATAATCAAATGTTATGTAATCATGTATAATTATGTAATCTGATTGATTTTTTTTTATCTTTAATCTTTGATAAAAGTAAAGATAAAGAAGAAAGAACAACGAGTAATAAAATGAAAAAAAAAAAAAGAAATGTGGGAAAATTGACATTGATGATAAATGAATATGATCACTATGGGAGATTTTAGTATATTTATAGTTGAATTTATGATTTGATCTAAGCTGAATTACTAATTAAAAATGTGTGAAAGATTGGATGGTCTTTTTGTCTTAGTATTTATTTATTTAAACACATAAATATTGGTACAAAGGGGAATCGGATATATATGCGCCACAAAAATCAAATGAGATTTGTGTGAGGGCTGTGATACTGCCCAGGTACCCGAACCGAAGCAGGTAGTTTACTTAGGCGGCCATAACCCGAGCCTTTGACCCAAAGATCTGATCCACAATACGATGGAGCATCGTAAGGTGATGCACTCCCATGGTAGCTGGTGACTAACAATAAATTCATACACCTTATGTTTCCTTAGGATACTGGAGCCCATGTGCACCATTGGTTTGGAATTAGGGTTTTTCAACTCCCCTAGGTGGACCCTTCGTGTCCACCAACCCGGTTAAAGCGCCTGACATTGGCTTTT
Organism: Schistosoma rodhaini; assembly: GCA_944470415.2. Lineage (NCBI taxonomy): Eukaryota > Metazoa > Platyhelminthes > Trematoda > Strigeidida > Schistosomatidae > Schistosoma > Schistosoma rodhaini. The sequence continues at coordinate 41,008,860 of OX104037.1, forward strand.
CGTCCTCTCAATTTCGTAAACAACAGTAATGCCACGAGAAGGTAGTGAGTAGGACTTCCCTGGTAGAGGCTATATACGCGTGACCATGTGAGAACATTTCGAGAGGGAGAGAAGACTCTCCACTCTCGATCGTACAAGGGCATTTGGGGGTTTGTCCTAGTATAGGATTCAATGGTGGTCTAGCTGAAATTGATTAGTGAATTCAGCAGTGAAAATTAAAATCAGGAAGAACAAGAGGACAACGATCAGGAAGAGACGAACAAGAACAGAGAAATTCAAAGCACAAACTGAATACAGAGATGCAAACAAGCAAGTGTTAAGGAGCTTTAGAGTTGACAAGCAGATATATGTGGAAGAGGCTGCAAGAGTAGGATATGTGAGACAACTATATGAAGTGACGAGGAAAATATCAGGAAAGCGTTGCAAACCAGAGAGATCAGACAATGACAAAGAAGGCAAAATAACCACATCGCGTCTGAATTGGAAGCATGGATTAATAGAATGAATAGCAATTGGCAACAACCCGAAAGGATTGCCTAAGGCAATGTTCGATGGAGAATCTCAGTGGCAGTTTATGTTCCTCCACGAGTGGTAACAAGCATAAGTAAGTTCCATCGATAAATATCTGCCGTATAGGGAATATCACTCAAGCCTATTGATCATGACATTTCGACTAGAACTCTAGGAATTACCTTCAGGGATTATTTGCTATTGAACATACAATTATTATTATTATATCATTCTGTTATGTAAAATATAAAACAACCATAAGTATTACCCCTATCCTGTATCTGTTCAAATATGACTTTCCGAGTCACCTAATATCAGCAACAGCGTTTTATCGGAGAAGACAAACTAGCTTCCATCGGAAGAGGAAATTAGGAAAAGACATTGGAAGTGGATAGGACATATATTGAGGAAATCATCAATGTGCATCACGAGGCAATCCTTAACTTGGAATCCGGAAGGGAAGCGGAAAAGCCAAAGAACACATTACGCCGGAAAATAGGAGATATGAAAAGGATGAATGTTAACTGAAAAGGACTGCCCAGGACGTAGTTGGATGGAGAATGCTGGTGTGCGGCCTATGCTCCTCCACGAGTGGTAACAGGCGTATGTAAGTAAATCACCCACTAGAAAAAAAACTTTTCTCTTGAAAATTCCTTGATACCATTCCCTGCTGCTCTTGATGATGATGATGATGATGATGATGATGATGATGATGATGATGATGATGATGATGATGATGATGATGATGATGATGATGATGATGATGATGATGATGATGATGATGATGATGATGATGATGATGATGATGATGATGATGATGATGATGATGATGATGATGATGATGATGATGATGATGATGATGATGATGATGATGATGATGATGATGATGATGATGATGATGATGATGATGATGATGATGATGATGATGATGATGATGATGATGATGATGATGATGATGATGATGATGATGATGATGATGATGATGATGATGATGATGATGATGATGATGATGATGATGATGATGATGATGATGATGATGATGATGACGACGACGACGACGACGACGACGACGACGACGACGACGACAATGAGAATATATATGATAAAATTACATTGGAAGAACATCATGTTCATAACTCTGTTTTTTGTTTAAATAAAAGACAAATAATAATCAATCATAGATACCTTTTTGATAATTTATGTGTTACATATGTACATTGGAAAAGTTTTTTTACACTTTAACCTCGTCATTTACCCATTCTAGTGTTGTTGTTGTTGGTGGTGGTGGTGTCGTTTCCCCTCCGCCCTTTAATATCTTTCACATTTTATCATATACATATATCTATTACATAAAAATATAAATTATGAAAATTACCATCATCAATCACTTATATAACACAAATCTATTTTTATAAGATTAAAATATATAATTAGGTAATTTAAAAATATGTTTTGGGGGGATATTTGTGTCTATGTGTGTATGTATGTGTGTAGGTATGTAGAATTGGGATTTAAGGGATATAATGAAACCAATTTATCAACATGAACATATGAATGTTGCATAGTTTTCATAATCATTATTCATCATCATCATCTTCTTCTTCTTCCTCCTCTCCCTCCTCCTCCTCCTCCTCCTCCTCATCATCATCATCATCATCATCATCATCATCATCATCATCATCACACAACTTTCTTCCCCACCTTCTTTCTTATCACTTCATTGCAATTACATTAGTTATGATGAACAACAACAAAAAATTAAAAAAATACAGCCTATCTTGTCAGTTGTCATTAATTGAAATATACCATTGACCTTTTCAATATTCTTTATTTTTTTTTATCTATTTCCCATCGAAAATCATTTTGATATTTCCATTTGTAGTTCGTTTCTGGTATAGTTTCTCAATATTCCTTTTCTTCTTTCAACCATGTTGAATGAGAAACATAGGATTGAATATGTATAGATGATGATGATGATGGAGGTATGTGTTCAGTCAACTTTTTTTCGCAATGGATTGTCTTATCAATAATTGACCTTTAACAAGAAAATATACACGTGCCAACTGAGAGATACACAGAGAGAGGGAGGGAGCATGTGTGAGTTAGGATATGTATCTGTGTGCATTGTGCATTTTGATATGTACAACTGAAAGGTAAAAAAAGGGGAATCCATTTGTCATTTTTTTTTAAACTAATCATTCATGTGTTAGATTTCCTTGTCAGAATATCATTTAAATGAGATAACACTAATCAAAGGTGGTAATGATAATAAGCTAATGTAACCATCCTTCGTAACATGAACAACATTAACAAGTCTGAATGTAAAAACAAAAAAATTATCATTATCCTTGTATGTTAACAAAAACGTATGTTATTGTAATTTACCATCAACTACATATTACAAAAGAGAACAGAAAAGGATAAAATTACATGCACATACATTATTATTATTATTATTATCTAAAGTGATCATGTGAATTATCAAGTACAACCGATTTTCTTCCGCTGTCCCTCTCCCTCTGTTCTTCTGTGTGTGTGTGTGTGGAGGGGAGGGGCAATTCTATGTATAAAGATGAATGCGAACAGTAAAATACAGAAAACAGTCGTAACATCATGTGTAATTAGTAATACGGTTGTAAAGTTCATGGTAATCGTCATCATCATCATCATCATCATTTGGGCATAATGAATAATGAATTCGATAATTATCAATTAAATTGTAATACGTGTTATTTTACATAAACATAATTTTTTTAATTAATTAGCTGATAGAAATGAACAGAAAATTCTTAGCATTATCAGAAGGGGGTTTTGTGGAGATTTTAGTAATTTTTATATATAGTTGAGATCATGAGTCAATTGAAGCTAGACTACCATCAAAAACCTGGAAGCAATGGACGGCTGTTTCGGTCTATTGTGGGACTCCTCAGCAATAGGGTGCATCCACGATCCCGCCTCGCGAGCGAGATTCGAACCCAGAACCTACCAGTCTCGCGCCAGAGCAATTAACCTTTAGACCATTGAGCCGGCATCCAACGGTGTTAATTTCAATCCACGAAATTGATCAACCATTGACCAATATCCTCAGTGAGTTGATATCTCTCAACAGATCTAATTGAACTTCACTGGTTACTGCTTCTCACTAGAACTCCAAGAAATACCTGATGGAGCCAGTCACTAGTAAGCTTATGATCATGTTTTTAAATCACAAATTAATCTTATTTAGGCCATAATTAAAAACCATTATTACAGAAGTCATCTTTCATGCGCATCACAAGAGAACCTGGATTCCATTCCCCGTGTAAGAGTTATGGATACTTGCTGCTAAGGTGCTTCATAATAAAACGAAACATTTGTCCAAAGCTGCTTATTTCTCAATGATAGTCTGATTAACCTAAATTCGTCATTCAAGGCTATGAAAAAATAAGTTATCATGAATAAAATTTGTCTAGCTATCCCTTGCTAAACTTTACTCTCTATTACTCATTCAGATAACATGCATTTTATTTGTACTGATAAGTCAAACTGGTATCAATGAATGATTCATTTAATCAGTATATTATATACAGAGAGATATGTAGCTTGTTGAACTAAATGACAAAAACGTATTATGAACATAAACGTTGATTAACGGTAAAGATTAGAAATATTTATCTGGTTATGTTTAATGAATACATTAATCAAGTGCAATAGTAGAACTAGTATTAGGAGTAGAATTGGTGGTGATTGTATTAATAGTAGTGTATTAGTAGTATATAGCAATATCTTACTTACTTATGTCTATTACCTCTTGTGGAAGAGAGTAGGCCGCCAACCAGCATTCTCCATCCAACCCTGTCCTCGGCAATATTTTCCAGTTCTTTCCAGTTGTTATTCATCGTTTTCATATCTGCTAATCAGAAAAAAATATATAGCAGTATACTAGTTGTAATATATTAGTAATAGTAGTATATGTTGTTGTTATTGTAGCGCTGATTGGATAACTTGGAATTTACTTTGGTACACTATAAATTTAAAAGATGCCCCATCTATCTCAGTTTAGATAGTTAGATAATATCAACAATTCTTATAATATCGAACTATTTTTAAGCTTAGTATATACGCTAGTATGACACTCATTAAATACGATTTACTACATATCGTTTCCTATCACCAAACATGTTGACTTATTTATTCGAAGTATTTTTCAACCGATTGTAAATATAAGCAAATATTGATAGTGGCCAGTAGTGGAATTCACGACGCGCGCCACTTCGTCCTATTTGGGACTCGTCAGCTGGACGTAGCTACATCTAAGCGTTGATGTTCACTCTGTGACTCTAACCTAGTACCTTTCGCTTCAAATGCCATCACGTTATCCACTTAGCTACTGAGCCTTGATATATGCTTGTGAATTAAGACTATATTGAGGCAATACGCACAGTATGCATATATACCAATGAGAGACTGATCAATTGCAGTCCTAACTGACAATAGGAAGATACAAGTAAACAACACCATTTGAATTTAGAATGTAAATGTGTTTTTATTTCATTTGATTATTGTTGACTTATGAGTTTACGACATATATTGCAACTAAAATTGTAAACCAGAACAACCTATACCTTGTTTAACCTTTTCTTACTAACTAAACAGTGAACTTCATGAATTAAGTGACTTTTTAGATGATTAAAGGTTCTTAGACGATGTTGTTATCGTTTAAAAAATGAATATCAAAATTTAACTTCAACCATGAGTTCAATTATGATGTATAATATGGAATATCGATTGAATTCGGAAATGTGAATCAATAAATCCCGACTTAGTATTCTAAAGATAATGTATTTGTTGTGAAGTATTATTACCAATTCAAATCCGTTGGCCAGACACTATCAGCAACAATCTACTGTGTAAGAGAGAACATACCAGAATCCAGAGGAGGAAGAAATCAGGAAGAAGCGCTGGAAGTGGATAGGGCACACATCGAGGAAATCACCTAACTGCGTCACAAGACGAGCCGTCACATGGAGTCCTGAAGGTCAAAGGAGAAGTGAAAGACCAAAAAACATATTACGCCGAGAAATGGAAACAGATATGAGAAGAATGAACAAAAATTGGATAGAACTAGAAAGGAAGAAGGAAGACAGTGTGGGTTGGAGAATGCTGGTCGGCGGCCTATGCTCCATTGGGAGTAACAGAAGTAAGTAAGTAAGTAAGTAAGTAAGTAAGTAAGTAAGTAAGTAAGTAAGTAAGTAAGTAAGTAAGTAAGTAAGTAAGTAAGTAAGTAAGTAAGTAAGTAAGTAAGTAAGTAAGTAAGTAAGTAAGTAAGTAAGTAAGTAAGTAAGTAAGTAAGTAAGTAAGTAAGTAAGTAAGTAAGTAAGTAAGTAAGTAAGTAAGTAAGTAAGTAAGTAAGTAAGTAAGTAAGTAAGTAAGTAAGTAAGTAAGTAAGTAAGTAAGTAAGTAAGTAAGTAAGTAAGTAAGTAAGTAAGTAAGTAAGTAAGTAAGTAAGTAAGTAAGTAAGTAAGTAAGTAAGTAAGTAAGTAAGTAAGTAAGTAAGTAAGTAAGTAAGTAAGTAAGTAAGTAAGTAAGTAGGTAAGTAAGTAAGTAAGTAAGTAAGTAAGTAAGTAAGTAAGTAAGTAAGTAAGTAAGTAAGTAAGTAAGTAAGTAAGTAAGTAAGTAAGTAAGTAAGTAAGTAAGTAAGTAAGTAAGTAAGTAAGTAAGTAAGTAAGTAAGTAAGTAAGTAAGTAAGTAAGTAAGTAAGTAAGTAAGTAAGTAAGTAAGTAAGTAAGTAAGTAAGTAAGTAAGTAAGTAAGTAAGTAAGTATCATTACCAAAATTGTGAACCTTGATAATGTCTTGCATACACACTTCTAAGCAATCATTTACTAAGACGAAATATCCCTTAAATGGTTACTAGTTTTCAATAACTATTAGAGTATTATCCCATTTTTGATAACATTTTTCAAAGGATTCATTCTTCTTAAAAATCACTAAGTTTATAGATACTGTTGTATTTTTGAAATTAGACATCAACACTAGTGGATGCTGGCTCAGTGGTCTATAGGTTAACCGTCCATCAGCGAGACCGAAGGTCCTGGCTTCAAGTCCCGCGTATGGGATCGTGAGTTTGCACTTCTAAGAAGTCTCATACTAGGACGAGACGACCTTCCAGTGCTTCCAGGTTTTCAATGATGGTCTACCTTAAATCTTTCTTGAAAGTTTGTCACTTCTTCATATACTCTTATATTTTAATTAACTATGATTGCTCTTATATTGTAATCAATATATTGAATAAGAGTTTAAATAAAATGACATCAAATACACTGAATTGTCATGATACCTACTTCCAATAATACTTTAATCAAGTGACAAACGTAATCATTAACAAACTAGTAATGAACATTAATAAACTATTCATCCATTTACACCAATACATTTACTAAATTCTATCATCTATATACTTCATTTAGAGTTAAATCTGTTAGTAACATGAGTATTTTCCATTTAAAAAATTATATTTTGTTAAAAGTCATATTATTATCAGAAGGTGTTTTGTGGATATTTCAGTATTTTCATAATTGCAAGCGTGAGTCAATTAAAGCTAGATCACCATGGAAAACGTAGAAGCACTAGAAGGCCGTTTCGTCCTATTGTGGGACTCCTCAGGAGTGCACATACATGATCCCGCCTCAAGAGAATCCAACCCAGAACCTATCAGTCTCGCGCACGTGTACTTAAACGATAGACCACTGAACCGGCAACCAAAGGTGTTAATGTCTAACTTCAACCAATTCACGAAGTGATGAATCCCAAATAAGACGAAACGCTAATCCTGAATTCCATTGCTAGCCACCATAGAACTTTCTGGATACGAAAACAGTTAAGATAAACTATTAGTACTTTTTTTTAAAAAAAAAGAACACCCCTATACACAAAGAAAAATCAATATTTTCTTTAAAAAAACTTTTGATTGTTGTTGCTTCTTGACAGATGATCAGCAAAAACAGAGAGAGGAAAAACAAGCCAAAGAAACACGTGATTCATTGCATATTATAGACAATGAACACATGATAATTGTAATGATGATGATAATAATAATGAACATGTAAATAGAATATGTAATAGATTTAGTTAAATATTCTTGGTGCCATTATTATTGAATTGAAAAGAAGATTCATTATGTCTGCATGGTGAATGGATCGAAGATCTAACATTCACCACAGAACATTTTCTTAGAGACAAATGTATCACAGTTAAATTGGGATTCGATATCTATCTATCTCATTCTTATATTGTTCATCTGTTTTCATCTAAACACCTTTTGTGAGTGCTTTCAATACTTTATGATCTCGTGCTTACTTACTTGCTTACTTACGCCTGTTACCCCTCGTCGAGGAGGATAGGTCGCTCATCAGCATTCTTCATCCAACTCTGTCCTGAGTTTTCCTTTTCAGTTCATTCCAGTTAACATTCATCCTTTTCATATCTACTTCTATTTCCCAAAGTAATGTGTTCTTTGGCCTTCCTCTTTTCCGCTTCCCTTCCGGATTCCAAGTTAGAGATTGCCTTGTAATGCACATTAATGATTTCCTTAATGTATGTCCGATCCAATTTCAACGTCTTCTCCTAATTTCCTCTTCAGCTGGAAGCTGGTTTTTTGTTTTGTAGTTAACATCATTTGAAAGTAGATCTTTTACTCGTATTCATTCATCAACTACATCTGTGAGCAGTTACTGGTGATATAGAAATAAGTTTTAAGAAGATTGTGGTTAGCCAATTTAAGACGTAGTACCATTCTATGAAGTTACTGACTACTGGACTGACAGATGTTATTAGATTCTGAGAATCTTGGTATGTTTCCAGAGATAATTGTGACCAGTGTTGGACGGTACAACTTTATATTTCCTCGTATATCATGACTTTCATAGTTTTCTTATACTTTTATTCAATGTATTCATTACTTCTCGAATGACATTGCTTATGGCTAACACTTTTTATTATCATTAATAATCTTACTATTTCTAATATTCTATTCTAATATAATGTGTTCACTTGATATGATACTTAAACGTTCCAGGTTCCACATTGCTTACCATTGATTGATCATTCACCTGAGCTATAAATCTTCTCCACCATCTCAAGACTAATGGATTTACCTATCTCTCTTATCAGTGATTTATCTTACTCTAAAAATGTTGTATCCTTTTCAGTGCATAGTTTTCGCTCATTAACAACAATCCAAAATATTCATTATATAATATTTTCATATAAGAATCAAGAGACGAATGTAGAGAATAAGTAAAATACAAAATACAAAAATGGAAGGAATAAGATAATTGTTTACCAAAGTTCTGCTCCAAACTCCGCTAAACCGATGGCCAACGTAGCGAGAGTGATTGTATAAACTTCTTTCGGATACAAAGGTTCGGTTTGTGAATATGGATTATGATGGCTTCAGCTTTGTGCAACAGACGAGCTAGTAAACTATGCGGCAAATTTGATGGAATACGGTAGATAACTTTAAAAGCTTTATTCAGTTCAACTTGATGACCTGTGTCCACCAAGTGAGCAAGAATAGAACTCTTAATCACATTTACCTGTCCTTTGCTCAACCACAACGGATGGCGTTCTGTTATACTTTGACGAACTTGCCTTCCTTTTTATTTATCAAATGTCAAAATGGAAATTTTCACCATAATATATCTAGATTAAATTCAGCTTAGTATTGTTTGTTTGAATCTTCCCATTGATATTTAGGACTGCAACTGGTCAGTCTCTTATTGGCATATGTGTATACTGTCCGTATTGCCTCTATGTAGTCTTGATTCACAAGCATGGTAAGCAAAGATGGATAGTGGATGAGTGGATAATGCGATGGTGTTTGAAGCGAAAGGTACTGGATTCGAGTCACAGTGAAAATTGTTGATAGAATTCCATATTCTTTCATCATATCAATGTTCCAAGTTACACTCTTAGATAAAATCTTAATTTTATTGAAATAATCGATTGATCTAAGTTAAATATCTATTGAAAAGTAAGATCATCAGATACCTGTCTTGTTTCAAGATGAGGTTTCTCTTCAGTGTATACATCATCAAGTGAATATAACTTCACCCCATTGTACAAGCAGATGGCTATCAAAACTCAGTAGTTCAGTGGATAACGCGATGGTATTTGAAGCGAAAGGTACTGGGTTTGAGTTCCAAAGTGAACATCAACTCTGAGATACGGATATATCCAACCGACGAGTCCCAAATAGGACGACGAAACGTGTGTCCTGGATTCCACCACTATTCACTATCGATCTTTGCCTACAAAGCTTGTGACTTCAGGCAATATCGAGGCAGTCCGTACAGGATGCATATATGCCAACAAGAGACTGATCAATTGCAGTCCTAAATAATAATGGGAAGATACAAGTATACAATACCAAGTGAATTTTAGAATTGTGAATGAAAAAAGTATTGATAATAGTTAGCTATTTATGCTGATTTCATTATCTATGAAATGACATAGGATAATGCATGATGTAATGTGTATTGACGCTTGAATAGACATTCTAATTGAATATTGATGGGAGTGTGTTTGTGTGTACATATTTCTGACTGTCAGTTAAGTGTATAAAGAAAGTTATATCTAAGAAAAGAGAAGAAATGCGAAAGGAGCAATCAGTAATCGAAGAAAAGACACCCCTTGAAGAAAAAGAAACAAGTTAAAAAAATAAGAAGCTAAACATTAAATTCAAAAAGAAAACTATGGCTAACCGTATGTTTCCTTAAAACTTATGACACCTAATTATTGGTTCACTACATGCAATAAGAGGGTGAGCATAGAGAGTAGTGTTTAAGAGAGAATCTTGAAGAAAGAATATATAAGCTAACGACCTGGTAAACATATTGAATGAGCTTGTACTTTAAAACTGGAACAAATCACTATGAAACAGTACTGGAGTGAGATCGAGATAATATATTAATTAAAACTAGAAGTTGATGGTGCATGCTGTCAAACGTGTTAGAAGTTAAGTAATAAAATTCACTTAGTATTGTTTGTTTGAATCTTCCCATTGATGCTTAGGACTGAAACTGTTCAGTCTCTTATTGGCATATGTGCATACTGTGTGTATTTCATCGATATAGTCTTAATACAAAAGCACTATATGCAAAGATGGACAGTGGCTAGTAGTGGAATCCAGGACGCACGTTTCGTTGTCCAATTTGGGACTCGTCAGCTGCATGTACCTGCACAAGCAAGTGACTGTCAGGACTCAGTAGTTAAGTGGATAACGTGATGGCATTTGAAGCGAAAGGTACTGGGTTCGAGTACCAGAGTGAACATCAACTCTGAGATGTAAGTACATCCAGCTGACGACTCCCAAATAGGACAACGGAACATGCGTCGTGGATTCCACTACTAGCCACTATCCATCTTTGTTTATATTGTTGTAACTACCATTAAAAATCTTTGTTTTGCATACTAAACCAACCTAATCTAACATAAACATAACTTCATTCTACTATTTTAGATTGTCTCTTCACATTTTCCGTCTATTTCAATAGTCATTAAACAGTACCTAATAAGAAAAATGTTAAGATAAGATCTAAACTAATATTAACAGGCAACTTCAGTATTACTGATGATTGATATTTTTAGGATAAACTATATTGTACTGGATATAAGTTGAATCCAAATCGAAGCTTGACTTATGTTCATGTCCATAGAATATTTCTCAGATAAGAGTATCAATGTTTCATAAACTAATTTCTTTAACCACTCATTTATTATTGCTTGTTTGAATCTTCCCATCGATGTGTTAGGACTGAAACTGGTCAGTCTCTTATTGGTATATGTGCATACAGTGCGTATTGCCTCGATATAGCCTTAATTCACAGGCATTATAAGCAAAGATGAATAGTGGCTAGTAGTAGAATCCAGGATGAAGCAAAGGGTACTAGGTTCCAGAGGGAATATCAACTCTGAGATGCAGGTACATCCAGCTGACGAGTCCCAAATAGGATGAGGTGGTGCGCGTCCTAGATTTCACTACTAGCGACTATTCATCTTTTAATTTCTTTAACTACTGTTTTATGTTTAATGTTAATATGGTTAATTTAGATTAACATCTGTTTACTGATTTTTTTCACATCTATTTAACTAGATACTTGAGCTTTTTCACTAATTCTAACTCATATTATTGTGATATATGAAGTCACCGATCTAGTTTATCTATAGAATATTCTTCCAGTTATCTACTAAGAGCTATCCGAAGTCGGTAACGTGATTTTCTATAGAAAGAATTTAACATTTAACACATAGAATGGATAATCTCGGACTATCAGTTTTACAACAACAGTAATGCTCTATTAGCTATAAACAGATGCTCCCCACCACCACCATCACCTTGAAGAATATAATAGATACTAAACTACTTATCACTGTTAAACATTTAATATTAGTTTGTGACTAGATTCAATTAACTTTTTTATCTATAGTTTTGATATAATAATTTGAGATCTGTCTGGTAACTATGCAATTGGTAGTTTTTCTTTTCAATTCTGTATATTACATTAATGGGATTAATAATCGGTACATCTAATTATTACTATAGTTACTATTTGTAATCGTAATAATAATAATAGTATTGGTATTAGTATATATAGTCATACAAAGTAATCTAATCTAATGAATTACGTTTCAGCGGTGAATTCGTTCTACTACCATTACGATTCAGTACTTTGCTTATCTGATCGGCTGAAATTAAATGGAATAAATAGTTTGGATAAATGATCTTTTTTTTTTGAAAAAAACAAACAACAGAATTACTTAATTACGACGATTGAAGTATATATTATTATTAGTTATATACATTTATATTTTCCCATAATTGATATTCAGCATTAAACTGAATAGATTCTTTGATAGATTTGAAATCATAAGTTAATTGAAGCTAGACCAATATAGGAAAACTGGAAGCACTGGATGGCCGTTTCGTCCTATTATAGGACTCCTCGGTGGCAATGCGCACCCACGACCCCGCCCCGGGAGATTCGAACCCAGGACCTAAAAGTCTTTTGTTAAACCGATTCTCGAAAAAAAGAATTTTTTTCCTAATATCTAAATTTTTTAAGTAAATAATAGTTATTAAGTGTATTTCAGGATGTAAGTTTTGTTCTGAGTAGGATTTATACCACTGGGTATATGTATATCATGGGAAATGTGCAGTGCTGAGGAGTCCCATAATAGGACGAAACGGTCGTTCAGTGTTTCCAGATTTTCCATGGTGATCTAGGTTCAATCGGCTGATGAATTCAAATATAAAACATGTACATCTACTTGTTTACACGTTCTTGTTAATATTTATTAGTCGGGAAGATTATATCTCAATGTGTTTAAAGTAATAACGTTTAAGTTTAAGCTTCAATGAGAATATTATCAATGCTGGTGCTCGAACTGGGATGAAATCTATGTCTTGAATCCTACTGCTGTTTACATGTAGAAATAAATTTTATCATAGTTGACAGTATTATAAAGAATAGATGAAGTGGGACTAGCAATGTGATTTAACATGTACGTTTCGTTCAATTTGAGACTCATCATCTTGATGTGCCTGGCAGAAACTTGTAAAATAGTGATTATATCTAGGCAATCCTTAGATATCCCTAAATATCAATTAGTAGTGGTCTTCCCATTTTCCGCTTCCCTTCCGGATTCAAGTTAGGGATTGCCTTGTGATGCAGTTTAGTTGATTTCCTTAATATATGTCCGATCCACTTTCTTTTCTACTTGTACCTCCTTGACGATGAATATTATTATTCGAACATTACATAAACCTTAACAAATGAGTTGACTACTAAATAAAACTGAATTTGAAGCGAAAGTTACTGGGTTCGAGTCCCACAGTCGACTTCAACTCTGAGATGCAAGTACATCCAGCTAACGAGTCCCAAATAGGACAACGAAACGCGCGTCCAACTGGATTCCACTGCTAGTCACTATCCATCTTTACTTACCAAAACTGAATTCCTATACTCTTTTTTTTATTTTTATGACATTAGGATCATTCTTTTTATGAATGTTAAATGTTTATTATTTACTTACTTACATCCATTTAAACACTTCAGTAAAACAGCATGATTAATTTACATTACATGTTAAAGATTATCTCCTCTTACTGAACACTATTGTGACATGATTCAATAAAAATGAATGAGTAATAGTAAATGATATAGATGTTCATTACTTTTCAACTATTCTATTAATCTCTAAGAGGCTTGGCATTCTATCTTTTCTCCTATTTAAATTTACCAAACACGCAGAAACATCATAAATATATATGTGTGTGTATGTGTGTATGTGTACATGTAAGAGATAGAATAGTTAGTTAGTTAGATAGGTAATTTACATACTATCACTTAGGTACATAATCACAAAAAAAAGGAGGAAAAAAGAAAGAATGTGAATAGTATTCAAGTTCTCATTGTGTTATAAATGATTACTTCCTTTTATAACAATGATAATACTGTGTTTTGGATGCACAATCACACACACAGAGAGAGAGAGAGACACAGGCACACATACACACACATAGATACATACATAAAGTTTGAATAGATTACAAGCCTTAATGTATAGTATAGTATGTAATAGATCTATGAATTGAAAACATGGGAATAATGAACAAAATTTGTATAGGATGTTCTTTTTGGGTTTCTCTTTTTTCCGAGAAAACTAAACCTCTTAAGTTTTCTACAACAACAACTACTACTACTACTACTACTACTACTACCACTATTGTTACTGACATTACTATATTCAATTTTATACAAACAATAAGTTGTGCAAATGACAAGGCTTATTTTATAATATTAATGTGATTAGATTAGGTCAAAATTTAGACAGGTAGTTTCTAATGCCTCTCTATGTTGGTTACGGAAAAAGTAGGCAACACGCACATACACACACACAGAGAGAGATTAACAACAATGAAATGATTATTCATTAGTAAAGAAGATTTTCTCTTTCTGTTAGAAATAAAAATAAGAATCGACAAAAAAAGGGATTAAAAGGATTTAAAGAGAGAGATATATTTACTAAATAGAATTCTTTGATGACAATGTTAATAATAGTGAAGAATTGTGTGCCTGGTCCTACGTTGTAGCTAACAGACTGACTGACTGAAGAATTGTGATTGTAGTGAGATACTATCCTTAGTCTTTAAGAATATGTCAAGTATTCTCTTAAAGGACTCCTGGGAGTCGCTTGAACTAGCTCAGCCAGCAGCGAATTTCTGCATTTGACTATTCTTAAAGAGTAGAAGTTGTATCTACAGTCTGTTCTGTTGTGTTGTGTCTCCATTTTCTGGGTGTTACTCCTAAGGTTTATATTGGGACTAAGCTTAAGTAAGTGTTTAGGGGGATGTCCAGAATGCTGTTAGCCATTAGAAAGTCACCTCTAAGACGCCTATACTCTGATGGGTAAAGGTTAGGTGATTGGAGGCGCTCTTCATAAGGCTTGCATTTGAGTCCCCCAACTGATTCCGTGGCTCGCCGTTGGATAACTTCCAACGTGTCCCTATCCTTCTGGAGAGAGGGAGGAAATACTGTGTTTCCGTACTCTAAATGGGGACGAATAAAATTGTTGGAGATTATGTGGAAAGTACACCAGTCAAACTGGCCAAAAATGCGTTTCAGTGTTATCAGAGCAAAGTTTGCTCAAAAGGCACTTTTATCGCAGTTAGCGTAAGACTTCAAATTTTAAGTTACCAAAAATCCTAGATCTTTTTCAACTTGGGGTACCTCTAGAGGGGAGTTACCTAAGTTATAGCAGTAGTTTACAACATGTCTCAGATGAACTGCTTTACACTATGAAGTGTTAAAGATAACCCCGTTGTCATCTGCCCAACTTTGAAGTCAAGTCAGATCCTCCTGAAGTGCCAGTTAGTCGTCTACTTCCATACTAAACAAAGAAATAATCGAAACACGACAATACATGGTCTTTCTTAGTTCTAATACATACATGTCTTACATTTGTGTATTCAAAAATCAATATGATTATATTTCCAACTTATTGGGTATCAATTTTAGCTGAGAACAAACCTCTTAACTCTCTATCTGCTGTTATTTTCCCATGAAGATTATTTGAATCAAAGTTAGTCTGAATTATGGACCAATATCAATTCCTAACAAATTTCACAAGGCTACTAATTTAAGGAGAATTTGATTGATATCAATAGAGAAATAGATAATACTATTGAAATTGGATTATTGGAACATTGTATTAGACAGTAGAGTTGCAAATGTGGAATTGAAACTCATCAGTCAAAGAGTAACATACTCTTTAGAAGGCTTTATCTCCATGACTTTGTTGATTCACATTACCAAATTAAACCTGATTGCAACAAAATGACTGTACAATATTTGATTGGACAATATTTCTCATTAAACCTTAATGTTTAATGGTATTATCATTGTATAACTGAGAGATAGAGACATGCATAGCTAATTATGATGTATTAACAAAAAGCACAATGAATGTTTCGTAAAGTTATTACTTTAATAGATGCAGAGCAGCATATTTACTACTGGAGAATATCTGCAATTCAAAACAATTGTCAAACAACACCAAGATCAGAATTTTCAATACAAATGTCAAGACAGTTCTACTTTATGGAGTGAAAACTTGGACAAATACGAAAACCATCATCCAGAAGATATAGGTGTTTATTAACAGTTGTCTACGCAAGATACTTTGGATCCGTTGGCCAGACACGATCAACCACAAGCTACTATGGGAGGGAACAAAACCACATTCCAGAGGAAGAAGAAATCAAGAAGAAACGCTGGAAGTGGATAGGACACACATTGAGGGAATCACCCAATTGTGTCACAAGGCAATCCTGAAGGACGAAGGAGAAGAGAAAGATCAAAGAACACATTGCACCGAGAAATGGAAACAGACATGAGAAGAATAAACAGTGATTGGATAGGACTAGAAAGGAAGGTCGAGGACAGAGTAAGTTGGAGAATGCTGGTCGGCAGCAAAATAATCGAAAATGAAGGGCACATTACATTTTCTAGGTTTTGAAAATATTAAGGATCGCTTCAGTCATTTTATTTTCTATAAAACCAAAAAAATATTGTTCTGGTGATAGCCTAATTTCATTGAAATCACAAAACCATCAAATTTAAATAACATGGAAGCACCGAACAGTTGTTTCATTATATTATGAAATTCCTCAATAATATACATCGATAAACACGTAAGCGGAAATTGAACCCAGGATAATAGGGTCAACGTCAGAACGCTTAATCTCTAGACAATTTGTTTTGTGATTTTAATAAAACAGATTACTCTTAACTTTTACTTATCGTTATATTTCATTACTATTAGTTGAAATCATGAGTCAATTGAAGCTAGACCAACATAGAAAACTTGGAAGCACTGGATGGCCGTTTCATCTTATTATGAGATTCCTCAGCAGTGCTCATCCACAATCCCGCATACGCAAGATTTGAACCCAGGACATACCAGTCTCACGCCAGAGCATTTCACCTCTAGACCACTGAGTCGGCCGTCATCCAACGGTGGTTTAACTTCAATTGACTCATGATTTCAACTATGAAAAATACTGAAATCTTCAAAAAACCCCTTCTAATCATTACTAATAAACAAATGTAAACGATCTGTTATCATTTGGAAGATAATAGTCGCTGAGTGTAACTACAATAATTTATGCTATGAAGAAAGTATAAACAAATCTATTTATGTATATATAGTTGATCATGTAAATAAGTAAAGATATAATTAATTATAACTCTTGTGAACAATCATTTTTTAAAGTTAACTAAATGTCAACAATGAATCTTTTTTATATGCTTGTATACACATCTATAAGTTGATTGATTACATTTTGCCATAGGGGGTTCATTTATACACACACACACACATCCACCCTCACATATGTATACAAATGCATAAATAAAATAAATACCGCTTAGGTATATATATATATATATGTGTGTGTGTGTGTATGTGTCATAAATCAATCATTGTGTACCTCATTTTCCCACCCACCCCCTAAGGGTATATATAAAATTAATATATCAGGGTTCATTTATAATATATCAATATATATATATATATATGACTTGTATCAGATGGCTAAATAAATAAATAAACCGAAGTCATGATATATGAGAGAGATAATGAGAAGAGAAATTGACAATGATTAAAAGCGGGTATCAATATCATTATCAAATTATTGTCTTATCTATTGTCTTATTATTAATTTATACTTTATTTAACAAGTATATACTGTAGTTCACCTAGTAGCAGTATATCAATAAGCTAATTTATATATGATTAAACTGTTGTTAGTTTAATTTTGTTACTTACCAATATCATATTATTCCTGACAAAAGATAAACAAATATTTATAGGCTGTAATGTAAACTAGAAAAAAAACGAATAGAAGTCAGTGTATACATTCTAGTTGAACAGTAGTATTGAACTCCTCAATAGTCTACATTACAACTTATGTCAGGGGTTAGACAATGAGTGGGCTATACTTTAGACTAACACAACAGTGGATTTTGGTTTGTATTTCTTATTTCGATAAATTTACGATATCGCATAATTTTCATAAATCTTTCAACCTTATAAAAAATTAGAATGAGTAGACATATTAGGTGGTTGGAGATAATTTGTAAAAAAAAAGTCTCAGACAATGAAACTGGGTGATATGAATTCAAATCTCACAGGGAACATCAGTTTCATCAAGATTTCAGATCTATCATGTTAACGAGTATCTATTAACACGAAACCTTGGTTCAGATATTGCTATTGACTACCTCTAGTCATCTAGTATTCTAGCCTTGTTGAATTATTCGGACTTGTCGTCATATTAAAACTTGATTCCTTGGACTCAATCAACACTAAAGGACTTAGAAAAACATGACCCCTGCTCACTACTCAGTGATCCGTCAATTATAAAACGTTAGATATTTTTCTGAAATATACGATAGCAAACATATTTAACTGTAAGCTTACCTATTGAATTTAGTTAGATTATACGGTTAAGATCATGAGTCAATTGAAGATAAACCTGGAAGCATTGGACGACCGTTTCGTCCTATTGTGGGAATCCTCAGTAGTGCGCATCCACGACCTCGCCTAACGAGAGGCGAACCCAGGACCTACCAGTCTCGCGCATGAGCACTTAACCGATAGACCACTGAACCAGCCGGCATCCAGCGGTGTTAATGTCTAACCTCAACCAATCCAAGAATTTGCGCGACCAACTTCCATTGTACTGAGGTAGATACCCGTCTCTCCCTAACATAGATTAGCTTCGCTGGCCACTGTAAAATTTGGAAAATAGTGCTTGAAATATGTAATCCATGCCCAAACAAAACTCCGATTTTTTGGTACTTATTTATATTAGATAGTATAACATATTTAAAAGAAGACTGGTTACTCATATTTAACTTTTAGAGACTGTTTTGGTTATAAATCACCCTCATTCGGATTGATGCTAGAAATTAGATGATAATGTATGATTTTTTTCGTCCTATTTTAAGACTCCTCAGCTGTACATGCTAAATATGTCAACAGAGTGTTCACGGATGACATTATACTTTTAGATTATTAAATCCTCATCGAATGGTCCACATTTACAATTTTACATGTGATTTAACAATGTCATTTATTTCAATCTAAACATACTTGAATTTCATTCGTCATTAATTCTGGATATGATTTCAAGTGACAGGGTTTTGAATGTGTACTATTGAGGAGCTATCTAATACTTCTTGTTTTTCAATAGATTTCTATTATTATTATTATTATTATTATTATTATTATTATTATTATTATTATTATTATTATTATTATTAGCTTTATTCAATATTATATTTTTGGTACAATATAGAATTCTCAGCATTAAGTACTTCAACAAGTTTCCGTTTCTTACTTCTTCGTCCTTCCTGACGATAAATATTGAGTGCTCGCCAGTTAGAAGTTACCAGTCCAGTCAATCGACATCTGGATAATGTACATTCTTCTCGCTGCATATTGCCAGCAACCACGATATCTCTGATTAGGCCTTCTGTAACATTTACAGCGAAAGGTCTTACACTTTTCAGAAACCTACCTTAATAGTTGTGCGATTAATAGGCATAATGATGTATTAAAACAAACGAAATTAGATAACTTGTTAAAATATCTAGAAGATAATAACAGGTAGCCCAGATGTTTAAACAGGCCGCCAATTAATCAATCTAACTTGGTCTGTCCGCGTTGTCAATTTCTGTAACGACTAATCACTAGACTTAATTGGTATTTAACTGCATGAACACAAAGGTAATTTAATTGTACTTTTGGAGTATTTACTAGCAAGTCTTCCTAACTTGATTTATATTATGAAGTAATCAGGGCTAAGAAAGAGACAGATAGAGAGAGAAGTTAACATATCCTAGTTCGAAATGTCGTTAAAAGTATCGTTGTAAACTTGCATCATAACTGTGTCCTTATAATTTCTGGTTAGCGTTTTTTCAGTGAGTTAGTTTTCTACGGGATAAGGTCGCTAACCCCATGCCCAACCCTCTTCCTTTATCCGGGCTTGGAACCGACAGTAGCCCCAGGCGGAGTTGTGTCCTTATAACTCTATTCTAAATTATTGGTAGTTGTTTAGAGAAGAAATTTATATGAAGTTATAAAGAACTCGATGATTAATTAAGTGAAATCATCATCATACATATTCAGTAGATCGGTTATTTACTTAATCTACAATATAATTTAACGTAACATAATCACTAAACAAAAAAACATGAGCAAGGTGAAATTCGAGTTTAATGTATTTCGTATTTTAACAAAACTCTAGATATATATAAACCAACATAACTCTCTTCGTGGATTGGTTGAAGTTAGACACTAACACCGTTGGATACCAGCTGGTTCAGTGGTCTATCGAATAAGTGCACTGGCGTGAGACTGATAGGTCCTGGATTCGAATCTCATGTGGCGGGATCGTAGATGCACACTGCTGTGGAGTCCGACAATAGGACGAAACGGTCGTCCAGTACTTCCAGGTTTTCCATGTTGGTCTAACTTCAATTGACTCATGATTTCAAGTATATATAAAAAAATAACTCTTATTTATTGATTATTCCTTTTTCATTCTTATTTCTTATATTCTTCTTACTTTTCTACTATCATACAAACACCTTCATATATAAAGAGGTAACAAGCCAAATAATAATAATAATAATAATCGATTTTAAATTATTATACAATCTATAATCTATGTGGTTGACGAAGGTAACATTTCTAATGACTGAAAAATACCTTGCCTCCTCCATCCCCCCCCCAAATGAAATATGTTGAATAAATGTAGAATACACATGCAACTTATAAAGAAAATGTGTAAATTTTATTGTATCAATAAATGAACTATTCATAATGATACAATAGATGCGTATAATAATAATAGTAGTAATAATAATCATTCACAGATGTAAACAACTACAAACAATCAAATAGTTACCATTCAATTTTCTATTTTATAAAGTGTCTCCAGAGAAACAAAAAAAGGCGCCAAAAAATCATCTCTTATAGATAAACAAAAAAAAATAAAAGAATGCAAGAATTGTTTCTAGAAATGAAAAAAAAAAGAACTCAATTGATGAAATAGCCTAACGTGACTTTGTTCTAATAAATTGTCTGTATATTCTGATGTACAAGTACAAGTACATTTTGAAATTAAAAAAAAAACTATTTGGAAAATTATAAGCAAAGATAGATATTGGCCAGTAGTGGAATCCAGTTTGACGTTCACCACTTCGTCCTATTTGGAAATCGTCAGCTAGATGAACATGCATTTCAGAGTTGATGTTCACCCTGGTACTCGAACGCAGTACCGTTCGCTTCAAACTCCATCGCGTTATCCACTCACCTACTGAATCTTGATAGCCACTTGCTTGTGCAATGAAGTGAAGTTTAAATTCACTTAGTATTGAAACGCGCGTCAAACTAGATTCCAATGCTAGCCACTAACCATCTTTGCTTACCATGCCTGTGAATTAAGGCTATATCGAGGCAATACGCACAGTATGCACATATGCCAATTAGAGACTGACCAGTTGCAGTCCTAACACATCAATGGGAAGATTTAAACAAACAATATTAAGTGTATTTGGAAAATTGATCAATGAATAACTGTTGTTTAATAAAGATAGAACGAAATCAAGAAGATCTTCTAGTCTAATATAAATATACCTTTCTTGTTAATGGTTTGAACAGGTGTAATTGAAATTGAAGTTGTGTTACTGATTGATATCACCTAGTCAACTATTGATTAGATATTATAATTTATTTTGCGTCAATGGAGACCTGTGTTGAACATCTGGATTACCTGTACCTATCATCTAGATATTTCAACAAGTTATCTCTTTCCTTGGTTGGTTTAATACATCATTATGGCTATTAATTGCATAACCTATTCAAGCGAGTCTCTGAAAAGTGTTCAACCTTTTGTTGTAAAAGTTACAAAACTACCCAATTAGAGATATCGTGGTTGCTGGTAGGCAATATGTAACCGAAAAAATGTACATTATTTAAATGTTAATTGACTGGACTGGTAACTTCTAACTGGTGATCACTCAACATTTATCGTCAATATCGACGAAGATGTAAGAAACGGAAACTTGTTGAAATACATTGTGCCGAGAATTCTACATTGTACCTAAAATATAATACTGAATAAAGCCAATAATAATAATATCTTCGATTCTCGAGTAATCGGCAAATTACAATATAGGCAATTGATTCCATGTATATATTAATACTCTTTTTCAAATTGGATTATGATTTGTCAAGCCATTTAGATATACGTACCCGAAGCATATATATATATATCGGAAGAATAGAAAAAGAAGGTTAGTCAAAAGCGTGAGTCAATTGAAGCTAAACCACCGGGAAAAACCTGGAAACACACGACGACCGTTTCGTCCTATGACGGGACTCCTCAGCAGTGTGCATCCACGATCCCGTCTCACGAGATTCCAACCGAGAACCTATCAATTTCGCGCACGAGCACTTGACCGATAGACCACTTGGTCGGCATCCAACGGTGTTAATGTCTAACTTATAGGACGAAAGGGCCGTCCATTACTTCTAGGTTTTCCATGATAACCTAGCTTCAGTTGACTCATTATCTTACTAATATAAAATTACTAAAATCTCCACAAAAAACACCTTCTGATAATGTTCATATGTTCACTAGTGACTGACTCTTAAAAGTATTTCCTGGAGTTCTAGTGAAAAGCAATAACTAGTGGAGTTCAACCAAGTCTGTTGGAAGATATCAACTCACTGAAGACAATGGTGAATGGTTGCTCAAACATTGTGGATTGGTTGAAGTTAAACATTAACACGATTGGATGCCGGCCGGCAGAACAGTCTGTCAGTTAATTGCTCTGGCCTGAGACTGTTAGGTCTTAGGTTGGAATCTCATGAGACGGGATCGCGGATGCGCACTGCTGTAAAGTCCCACAATAGGACAAAACGCTATTCCAATGCTTCTAGGTTTTCCATAGTGGTCTAGCTTCAATTGACTCATGATTTCAACTATATAAAAATACATCTTTCTATTTGATCAATTTAGTAAACTGGATAAGTAAAAAACTGAATTCATATTTTAAATGAAAATTTTTCTTTAAAAAAAAAATCAATAATACGTGCGTGTGTGTATGTGTAAATTACTATCATATAAATTAATCACCAAGTATAAAAAAGTTTGCCATGGTTATTATTTTTTCTCATTTAACGGTTTTCAAAAAAGAAAATGAAACATACTGAGTATGAATACGTTTCATTACTACTTTCTTTATGATTCTATCACTGCTATTGCATAGTTTTTTAATGATTCAACGAATGATAAACACGTCATTAAAAGCATGAAAGAATATTAGTATAGAAAAGAAAAAAACAATCACTATAAGACATTAGTAATGATAATAATAATAATAATAATAATAGTGCACGTATAACCATGGCGTCAATGACAATAGTAGAACTATGTTATGAATCAATGCTTAAAGATTATAAGGCCATTTAGTCGTAATGTGAGTATGAAAGTAGGTTTTTATTTTGTCACACATTAATATTCTTTAATTGAGATAAATATTGAAAATTAGACAAAATATTAAAATTTTATATAGTAAAGATCATGATTCGATTGAAGCTAGACTACCGTGGAAAACCTGGAAGCACTGGACGACCGTTTCATCTTATTATGGGACTCCTCAATGACAGTGCACATCCACAATCCTGCCTCGCGAGATTCAAACCCAGAACCTATCAGTCTCGCGCTAGAGCACTTGACCGATAGACCACTGAGCTAACCGGTATCCAACGATGTTAATGTCTAACCTCAACCAATCCAAGAAATTGCTCGACCAACTTCCATTGTACTGAGGTAGATATCTGTCTCTACCCCCTTGTGAAAATATTAAAGTGTTTAGTACTTCGTATTAATGTAAGACTATATCATATTACATAAAATGGTCAGCTTTCCTATTTTATCACTAGTACAGTATTACTAGATCAAAACCTCCGAAGTTTCAGTTTACAATATGGCATGAATATTTAAAAATGACGATGTAATATATCCACTTGGTATTGTTTCTCGAATCTTCCTATTGATGTTTAGGACTATGATTGATCGGTCTCTTATTCAAACAAACAATACAAAGTGAATTCAAACTTAACGCCATTGTACAAGCAAGTGGCTATCAGAATTCAGTAGCTGAGTTAATAACTTGATGGCGTTGGGAGCGAAAGGTACTGGGTTCGAGTCCTGGAGAGAACATCAACTCTGAGGTGCATATAGATCCGGATGACTAGTCCTAAAAAGGACGAAACGAGTGTCCTGGATTCCATTGCTAGAAGCTATCCATCTTTGCTTATAATGTAATATATCTTTTCTATTCACTCTTTTTTATTTCTATCAGATGACGTCGGGAAAATAGCACAAACTTGAGTTTGTACAGTCAAAAATTAGTGTAATTATGATTCGAATTATTTGACTCAAATAGACTACATTGACATCAGCCACTGTTAGAGAGGCTCAATAGGAGACTCATTCATTCTGGAGCATATATTTGGATTTTAAATATACTCTAGTGTATTTTAATCTAATCATATTTGATGGAGAAACTCTAGAAGTGGTGAAAACTTTCATTTATCTGAATAGCATCATCAATAAATAAGAAGGATCCAATGCACACGAAAATACAAGGATTGGCAAAATGAGAACATCATTCCTACAATTGAAAAACATATGGAAATCAAAACTACTGTCTCTCAACCAACATCAAAATCAGAATCTTCAATGTGAGCATCATCACAGTTCTATTGTATAGGGAGTTGAAACATGGACAACTAACAAAACAATCATCAGTAATGTACAAGTATTTCTAAATAATTGTCTTCTCAAAATACTCAATGTCCGTTGGTCGGATAGCATATGTAACAGATTACTATGAGAGAGAGAAAGAGCAAATCGATTTCCATTTGAAGAGGAACATAGGAAATGACGATGGTGGTGGATAGGACACAAACAGAGGAAATCACCAAAGTGCTTCATGAAGCAAGCTCTGACTTGGAATCCTGACTGGAAACGTAAAAGAGGAAGGCTGAATAATACATTCTTTCCTTGTGTATATTTAGGTCTACTGATGCTACACTAGTTGTCTTCATTCGCATTTGTTCATATGTATGAAATAGAAGGACCAGGTCATCTGTGAATTCCAGATCGTCTAGTTGCATCTAAGCTGTCCATTTTATTCCGTACTTCTACTCAGATATGAAGATCTTCATAATCCAATCAACCACGAGAAGAAATAGAAAGGGGAAGAGTACAAAGCCTTGTCTGACTCCGGTCCTCACTTGAAATTCATATTTCAGCTGTCATGTTTCAATAGATTCCAAATATAAAATAGTCTTATGATCAATGAGCCATCATACATAAAGAAACTTGCCCGAAAATTAAACACAAAATATACCATAATAAAACATTGGATTGTCTAAAGACTCATTTACAATTTCTATCTAAAATAGATAGATATTTACATGTAACACTTACTTTCTTACTCATGCCTATTACTCCTCGTAAAGGAGCTTAGACCGCATTTATATGTAAACTCTTGTTCAACTAAGTTATAGGTATGAAAAACATAGAAGTATATTAAACCAAGGCACTACTACTACTACTTACTTACTTACGCCCGTTACCCCTCATCGAGGAGCATAGGCCACTCACCAGCATTCTCCATCCAACTCTGTCCTGAGCCTTCCTTTACAGTTCTTTCCAGTTGCTGTTCATCCTTTTCATATCTGCTTCTATTTCCCGGCGTAATGTGTTCTTTGGCCTTCCACTTTTCCGCTTCCCTTCCGGATTCCAAGTTAGGGATTGAGTCGTGATGCACATTGGTGATTTCCTTAATGTATGCCCGATCCACTTCCAACGTCTTTTCCTAATTTCCGCCTGTAGCTCTTCTAGAGTTACTGCCGGTCCCAAGCCCGGGTAAAGGAAGAGGGTTAGGCATGGGGTTAGTGAACCCATCCCGTAGAAAAGCTAACTCGCTAAAAAAACGCTAACAAGAAAAAAGAATTCAAACTAATACTACTACTACTACTACTACTACTACTACTACTACTACTACTAATAATAATAATAATAATAATAATAATAATAATAATAATAATAATAATAATAATAATAATAATGCAAAATAAACAACCTATATGTTGAGAGATGTTACTTTCTTTAAGATATATTTGAGAACAATAAAAGTAACTTTCATTGTTTCTATCGGTTACTGATATTGTTTCTCTTCTTTTCTCTCTCTCTCTCTCTCTTGCTATCTCACTTTGTGATAACAATCGATTTGATAATATTTGTTTATATATATACAAGCTTAGACATGAAACAATATAACGATTTATGTAAGCGTACTTCATGTATACACAACTATGAGGATTGATTACAAAGAGAGGTTAGATTCATAGATTGGTAAGTAGGTAAGTAGGTGGGTAGGTGGATAGGTAGGTAGGTAGGTAGGTAAGTACGTGAGTAACTAAATAAGCCAAAACTCTAATGATAAATTTAATATTTTGAGAATTCATCATAGTAGGACTATATTGATAGAAGTACACATGAAAATAAATAAATAAAACAGATTTTTTTGTTGTTGTTTAATCTAGCAACTTATAAACTTTTGATGATGATGATGATAATATAAAGATGCTGTCCAGTTTCAACATGTCGATAACATGTTTCAAAATCTTGTCAACTATATACACAAATAATGTGTATGGAATCATCTAAGAAGAGTGATATATGTA
The DNA here is from genome assembly GCA_944470415.2 of Schistosoma rodhaini. Lineage (NCBI taxonomy): Eukaryota > Metazoa > Platyhelminthes > Trematoda > Strigeidida > Schistosomatidae > Schistosoma > Schistosoma rodhaini. Next base: position 41,035,748 of record OX104037.1, read on the forward strand.
TCTATGTATATGTATACTCATTTGTATAATGGTATAATTAGTCTATAGCGTTTTTTGAGAGAGTTGGTTTTCTACGGGATGGGGTCGCTAAACCCATGCCCAATCCTCCTCCTTTACCAGGGCTTGAGACCGGAAGAATTACAGGCTTCCTTCTGGTGATCAACTGGATTATGAAGACTTCGACGTCTGAAGGGAAATACGGAATACAATGGACAGCTCAGAATCAATTAGATAATTCGGACTTTGCAGATGACCTAGACCTCCTCTCTCATACACACGAACAAATGCAGATGAAGACAGCAAATGTAGCAGCAGCCTCCGCATCGATAGGCCTCCACATTCACAAAGGAAAAAGCAAGATTCTCAAATGCAACACGGAGAACACGAACCCAATCACACTTGATGGAAAAACTCTGAAAGAGGTGGAAACATTCACGTACCTGGACAGCATCGTTGATAAACAAGGAGGATCGGAAGCAGATGTAAACTAGGATTGGCAAAGCAAGAGCAGCATTTCTACAATTGAAGAACATATGGAACTCAAAACAACTATCTGTCAACTAACTTCAAAGTGAGAATCTTCAATACGAACGTCAAGATAGTTAGTTCTATTGTACGGAGCTGAAACGTGGAGAACTACTACAACCATCGTCAATAAGGTACAAGTATTTATAAATAGTTGTCTACGCAATATTCTACTCAATATTCACTGGCTGGATGCTATCAGCAACAGCGTTTTATGGGAGAGGACAAACCAACTTCCAGCTGAAGAGGAAATTAGGAAAAGACGTTGGAAGTGGATCGGACATACACTAAGGAAATCACCAATGTGCATCACGAGGTAAGCCCTAACTTGGAATGGTGAAGGGAAGCGGAAAAGTGGAAGGCTAAAGAACACATTACACAGATATGAAAAGGATGAATGTTAACTGGAGACAGCTGGAAAGGACTGCTTGGGACAGAGTTGGATAGAGAATTCTAGTATGCGGCCTATGCTCTTCCACAAGGGGTAACAGGCGTAAGTAAGTAAGTAATAATTACTCTATAAATTCAATTGTACATAACACAAATTTAATGAAGTAGTTAATTTAGGTTTGAATTATTTTTCTCTGGTTAGCGTTTTTTTCTAGCGAGTTAGTTTTTCTACGGTATTGGGTCGCTAACCCTATGCCCAACCCTCCTTCTTTACCCAGGCTTGGGACTGGCAGTAACTCTAGAAGAGCTATAGGTGAAGTAGTTGAAGCAACTAAATTTTCAATGATTTAAATGTTGAAAAGATTTTTTTTTGTACAACCTCACTATATCCATTTCTGTTTAGATAAATAATCAAAGAACAATAGTCTTTAATTGTAATTTGTAACCTAAAGTCAAGTTAATACAAATTGTACTTTTAATGATAAAGTTCAAAAGTTTATTATTATGATTTAAAACATGAATAACAATTCAAGAGTTTGATAGCTTATAGAAATCCATGTTCATTGTTTATTATACATTCTTTGCTTGTATATAATATAAGACAGAAGTAAGAAAATACAATTTTGAAAGTTTGTTAAGTATTTCAATGATAAGTAGTTATTATAAATCCAGTGGTCTTGAGTGTTGTTAGAGGTATGAGGGCAGTTATTACTTCCCGGTTGTTCACACTGTGGAAAGGTTCTTCTAGAGGTACCTGAAAAGGAAATTGGATAAAGAGTAGTCTAAATTACCTGAGAGCGTGACCGCAGTGCTCAAAGGACAACTGCGTGAGGACTGTCACACACGACATTTTTATGAATATTTTTTGTATTAGCTACTTGCTTGTTGGGACCTTATCGCCGGAGACGGATATCCGTGGAATAAGGCAAGGTGTGCATTTTTAGGATCGACATTTTCTAACCCCAGCCCTCCTTGTGGGAAGGCAGCATCACTGTTATGCTGGTTGTCTGAAGGAAACATCATACTGCTGTCACACCTCTGTACAGTGAGCAGTAGGACTTCGTCCTCGGACCTTGGGATTGCTGCTTTTAGTCTTACCGCTCTTCAACCGACTTGCCTGGCATGGTGGAACCTTGAGGAACGATTTTTCCGGCCAGTATAGCTCGACTGGTTTATTAGAATTGGCAAGCCCGACCACCACTTCAAGGTAGCAGCAACGTTCGGGGGTTATTATAAATAATAACATTTCAAGCCTAGGGTATATACCGCTAAGCCAGTGTGTATACAGTTCAGTACAAGACCAGATGAATGCCAGGCAAGGATGGAGGAATTCATGTCTACTATCTTTGTTGGTTGCTACAATCGTAAGAAAAATAACATTAGACGAGGTAAGTATCCCTTTCACTTACCTATAAATGAATATGGATTAGCAGTGAGGCGACATAATATGCTATCACTGATGTCAATATATGTAGACAACCATAGACACGAATTTGATGAACAAAACATCAAAATTTTAGATCGATAAAACTCCAGGAGTACCAGGAAACTTTTTGAAACATGGCATTCATATTAATGAACAGTCAACAGACACATCGACATGGATCCAACCTATGACCCTATTGGAAAGAGGTCAATCAATCACTTGAACTAAAAAAGACAATCAACATGAATTAAAAGGTAAGTGAAGACAGCTAATCAGAAACAGGACCATTAGGAAGAACAGATACAACACCTGTGAAAGAACTCGAAAACTCACTTCCACATGAAGTAAACTGTGAAGATATTATCCAGAATGATGAAATACCCTCCAAAATTTAGGAACGATTCGGTTGGATGAGATTTTGAAGATTAATTAAATTTGAAGGTTGTATTAATCCATAATTGATCTCAGTTGGGGTACGATTGGAAACCAAAGGGCATTGAACAGTTCAGTTCCATGACCTCATGGTCTCCCAAAATAACTGAAAAAGTTGTCAGTAATCGCAAATCATGATCGTCGAACCATATTGCAAATTGTTTGGAGGTGGAGTTGTACTACTGGATGCCTCTCCAGTCGCTTTAATGGTTTGGAGTTCCTCACGAGATCTGAAGATCCTGGGTTCGATATCTAATGGAATAGACAGTGGATGTGTACAGTTGAACAGTTCCATACTAAGACGAAACAACTATCCAATCATTACTGTTTTTTAAGTTTCACCCTCTGAGTTGAATGGTTTAACCATGAAGCTTTCATTGTTATTCTGAACAACAATATCAACTCAAACTTCAGGTAGAAATGAAGTATGACTCAGCATGTCCTGTTGATTTAGATTTTGACTGGTTATTGTTAACCTTTATCCTGTTATTGTCCATCCCGTTATTTTGATTATATCTTCCATTGATCTGATTCTTGGTCCTATATTAGTCCATACGTTTTTCATCAATTAGCAGTCAAACGCCATGATTTACCTTCGTTTATATAGATGGATATGGATTACTGTGAACACATATCCTACTGAAAAAATGTTGAAATCCTGGCTAGATGGAATACTAGGGATACCATGGATTTTTAGAAGCCCATCACTTAGGTCTATCAGGATTCCACAAAAGCATTGAAATGGATCCAATCTATCAGACAATCAGAAAAATTATGGATTAATATAGGATCAAGAATCAGATCAATGGAAGATACAATCAAAATAACGGGGTAGACAGTAAAAGTCAGTCAGTCAGTCAGCTACAACGTAGGATCAGGCACATATATGAATCGGTTCAAGTTGCCACACCTCATTAGCACAACAAGATGAACACCAAATTCATAGAAGTAGTTAATTTAGTGGTGGTAATATATAAAAGATTATATATAAGGATATAGTACAGGAAGGAAGACAGATATAAAACAATTTTAATCTTAAGGGAATTTTAAGGGAAAACAAAGAGTGTATACACCTACGCTATTTTGATCGATTCTGAACCACGCGGACCCCAACCAAGTAGTCTGCATTTACCAACATGGTTCAGACTAAAAGTTAGTGACTTCAAGCACTGATGCCACATTTTGGTTTGGCCTCCCCTAACAGACAATAACAGGATAAAGTTTAACAACAACCAGTCAAAATCTAAATCAACAGGACATACTATTCGTCATATGTAGAGAAATGCAAATACTTCATTTCTACCTGAAGTTTGAGTTGATGTTGTTGTCCAGAATAACAACCATGAAAGTTTCATGATTAAACCATTCAACTCAGAGGATGAAACTTCAACAAGATCATCTATCTAAGCTACAAAGAATCATAGTTTTCAACAGTCTTTTAACTAACAATCTAGCTCTATTGTGAAACTTTGAATTCAACAATTACTCCAATGTTTTATCTTAACAATAAATTGTAACGTGAGAAAATCACACCTATAATTTTCCATTAATCTTAATTATGAATAGAATGAAGGTTTATAACCACTTACCTACTACGGCGGTACTACCACCATACATGATCATATATGTATTTTATCAATGAAATGACCTTTAGAGAAGTCATAAAATACATCATAAGTACTTTATATTTTACAAGTACGTCAATCTCATAAGAAATACATTCACAAGATCAATCATGAGTCCTCTTTTTTCAACAAGAACAACAACAAAAAAAGGAACATTCCTCTCAGGAGCTTAATAAGACAAGTTTTTAAATCCATTTTAGGATGGATTTGACAAGTTTATTCATGTTCTCACATTTTGGTTTGTTAAATGTTTTACATATAAAATGAACCGATTACAATGGTGTGGGATAATAAGTAGTTTGTAAGGTGAAATCAACATTTTTTTTCTAAATAATAGAATCGATAAATGAATATTCAGAAAGAGTTATACACAATGAGACTGGTAGGTCCTGGGTTTGAATCTTGTGAGGTGGGATCGTGGATGCGCACTGTTGAGGAGTCCCACGATAGGACGAAACGGCTGTCAAGCAGTGCTTCCAGATTTTCCATGGTGGTTTAGCTCCAGTTAACTCATGATTTCAACTATGTATAATGAGAATATTCGTTAACTTGGAAAACAAAATACGAATTAAGTGTGATGAAACTACCAAAAATGTTTGCAATGTTCAATAAATTTATTATATCTAGACATATCAAATTCTCTTTAAAGCTTTCTACAGTTAGTCCCTGTCCAAAGATCAAGTAGGAAAGGAGGGTTAGGGATAGGAATAGAAACTGTACCCTTGAAAAATGAATGCTTCTCCAAAAAAGCATATATACTAACTTCAGTCAATTCAAAATATTCTGTAACCATCATCTATTGCCTAAGGTGGTTAACTATCTCCCAACCTACAAAATTGAACTCCTCTAATCATGGCTTTTCAATAAATTTCAGGATTCCAGTATTGAAGTTAATCACTAATAAGGACATAATAATAATAATGAATATCCAGTGCCTGAAGGTTTTCGATGGTGATCTAACATTGATCGGTTCATAATTCTAATAAAATCCAACAATTTTCACAACTCTATAGTAATAATTTTCATGTTGTTTGATTTTTAACTAACTGTTATATATTTATATATGGTTGAAATAATAAGTCAATTGAAGCTAGACCACCATGGAAAACCTGGAAGCACTAGACGGCCGTTTCATCCTATTGTGGGACTCCTCAGCAGTGCGCATCCACGATCCCGCATCATGAGATTCGAACCCAGGACCTACCAGTCTCACACGCGAGCACTTTTACATTTCACAAGTATTTTCACAAGGTTTCTCTAGTGAATAATGAATACTGGTCGACTGATTAAGAGAAAGACAGAAAAAAAACTAAACAACAATGAATCCGAAATTATTAAAATTGAATAACTAATCAATTTAATTGAAAACAATAACAATAGACGATAATTAAACCAATTTGATTGTTGTATTCATGGATCAGTTAAAGTTAGACAATCATGGGAATCCAAACCAGATTTCAGAGGAGGAAAAAATCAAGAAGAAACGCTAGAGGTGAATACGACACACATTGAAGAAAGCACCCAACTGCGTTACAGGGCAAGCCCTCACTTGGAATCCTGTAGACCAAAAGAAAATAGAAAGAACAAAGAACACATTATGCCGAGAAATGGAGATAGACATGAAAAGAATGAACAAGAATGGGATAAAACTATAAAGAGAGAGGGAGGACAGATTGGGTTAGAGAATGTTGGTCGGTGGCCTATGCTCCATTACGGGTAACAAGCTTAAGTAAGTAATCATGGAAATCCTGGAGGCATTAGAAAAATAAACTACCATATTTTGCACTGAATCATTTTTATAAAATTGTAAACAACTGTTACATTTATTAAATTTTGATTTATTATTTTCCACCCAATAATGACTACATTTAATATAAAATTGAAATGATAAATAATTTTCAACATAGACAACATTAACAATAGTACTAAGTGTAGTATAAGTAGTATTAGTAGTTGTTAAAGTCAATCTGGAATTATCCTAATAGACATAGACAACATCAACATTAACAATAGTACTAAGTGTAGTATAAGTAGTATTAGTAGTTGTTAAAGTCAATCTGGAATTATCCTAATAGACATAGACAACATCAACATTAACAATAGTACTAAGTGTAGTATAAGTAGTATTAGTAGTTGTTAAAGTCAATCTGGAATTATCCTAATAGACATAGACAACATCAACATTAACAATAGTACTAAGTGTAGTATAAGTAGTATTAGTAGTTGTTAAAGTCAATCTGGAATTATCCTAATAGACATAGACAACATCAACATTAACAATAGTACTAAGTGTAGTATAAGTAGTATTAGTAGTTGTTAAAGTCAATATTGGAATTATCCTAATAATTCATATTGTATCTCTTAATCAGTGGATGTTAGTATTCGCTTGTTTGTTTGTTTCTTTCTTTCTTGTCTTCCAAACTGATGAGTGATTTATTTATCCATCTATTCTATTTTCTTATTTTATATATGCATTCTATGATGATATACATTTCGTCGTAATTAATATTATAGATAGATAGATAGATAGATAGATAGATGGATGCATGATATGATAACTGACTTTCGAAATACAACGGATACCGGGATATTTTTTTGTTTTTGTAGACTATACAGAATAAAAAGTACAATAGATGATGTTAACTTTCATCTCTTTTAATCTTTGTTACTAATATTTGTATATCATAGAATATGTATAGTCGTGAATGATGGTACCTACCCCCCCCCACCGACACTCACACATACATGTATATATATGTATATACTTTACTTGATAGATAGATAAAGGTATATATAAACATTTGGCGCTTACAAATCATAGTATGTAGTGTTATGAATTCATCAATAAGGTAAATACATACTGTACACGTATAAACACGTTTATTTACTTTCTATATTCGTGACATGAATCGATCGTTAAGATGAACATATATATCTCTTTCTATATATATCTATATCGGTTAAGATCAATACTGATACCGCCATGACATTAAACATATCCTATTTTTTTTAAAAATATCCTTCATTTCTTATTTTTTATCGGATATTGTTCCTACCCCTTCTTTATATGACATAAACATGAAAAAAAATTTAATCAAAGAAAGTTTCTTTTCAATCATGATCCTTTCATTGAAAGACATAAATATCAGCTAATTATTACAGTGATTGATACCATCTTAGTTACTTCCCTTTTTTAACAAACTATCTATAGGAACAACGTAACATTAACCATATGTATATAGTAAGATGAAGTTACTACTACTTTGTAACCGGTGTGTGGTATGTATAGATATATACCAAGGCGAATTGTTGTGTTTTTTCCGACATTTATCTTAATTCACTATCACAACACATTCCTTTTTCATTTATCTACTACTACTACTACTACTAAAACATTGTAGATCTTTGGTTAAAAATAGAAAGGTAAACAACTTGTAAGATTATCCGATATTTTTGACAGATCAATGAAAATTATTTAAGTATATAACCATTAAATTAGAAAAAGAAAAAAAAGAAACATACTGTTCTAGGGGATAGACAATAGATCTTTTTTTATTTTATATAAATCATAGATAAAATATAAGCAAAGATGGATAGTGGCTAGTAGTGGAATCCAGTTTGACTCGAGTTTCGATGTCCTATTTGGGACTCGTGCAGCTGGATGTACCTACATCTCAGAGTTGATATTCACTCTGTGACTCGAACACAATACCTTTCACTTCAAACGCCATCGCGTTATCCACTCAGCTAATGAGTCCTGATAGCCACTTGCTTGTGCAATAGGGTGAAGTTTAAATTCATTAACTATTGTTTCTTTGAATCTCCCCATTGATGTTTAGGACTGCAACTGGTCAGTCTCTAATTGGCATATGTGCATACTGTGCGTACTGCTTCGATATAGCCTTAATTCACAAGCATTGTAAGCAAAGAGTGAACATCAACTCTTAAATGCAGGTATATCCAGCTGACGAGTCCCAAATAAGACAACGAAACGCGCGTCCAACTGGATTCCACTGCTAGCCACTATCCATCTCTGCTTACCACGCTTCTGAATTAAGGCTATATCGACGCAATCCACACAGTATGCACATATGCCAATAAGAGACTGATCAATTGCAGTCCTAACAAATCGATGGGAAGATTTAAACAAACAATAATAAATGAATAGATAAAATGGTTTGAATGAAGTTGATGATCATGAGATGGAATATGTTAAATTTGCACTTATGGTAAGAAGTATTTTACAGTGGTTTAAGTGAATATCTGGGTCACCTGTTCCTAAAGTCTAGATATTTTAATAAGTTATTAATTATTGTTTGTTTGAACACAATAATTCTGCTTTTTCTATTAGCGTAACCTGCCAAACACTATCAGAAACAACCTACTGTGGGAGACAACAAACCAGATTTCAGAGGAGAAAGAGATCAGAAAGAAGCGTTGGAAGTTGCTAGGACACACATTGAGGAAAGCATCCAACTGCGCCAAAAGGCAAGCCTCCAAATGTAATCCTGAAGGCCAAAGGAAAAGAGGAAGACCAAAGAACACATTACACCAAGAAATGGAGACAGATATGAGAAGATTGAAAAAAGTTGGATAAAACTAGAAAGAAAGGCCTAGGACTGAGTGGGTTGGAGAATCCCGGTCGTCAGCCTATGCTCCGTTGGGAGTAACAGGAGTAGATAATCAGTAAGTAAGAAAGTAAGTCAAAGCGTAACCTATTCAGACACGTATATAAAATGTTTACGACTTATAGTTTTACAAAGTACAAAAAAGTACAATCACAGACATAGCAGTCTCCGGAAATATGTATTGAAAACAATGAATATTAATTAGATGTTGATTCTTGAACTATTAACTTCCAACTTACCGATCACTAATTGGCAAAGTGGACTATCTTTAATTCCTACTAAGTCTAAACATCTGGATCATGAAGACGTCAACATATGGAGGGAAGCACGGGATGCAATGGACAGGTAGGATGCAACTGTACGATTTAGACTTCGCAGACGATCTGGGTCTTATATCTCACAGGCAACAACAAATTCAGGATAAGACGACCAGTATAGCAACAGCCTTAGCAGCAGAAGATCTCAATATACACAAAGGGAAAAGCAAACTTCTCCAATACAACACAACATGCATTAATCGAATAACAATTAATGAAGAAGCTTTAAAGGATGTGAAAACCTTTACATATCTGGGCAGCATCATTGATGAACACGATGGATCTGATGCAGATGTGAAGGTGCGGATCTGCAAAGCAGGAGCAGAATATTTACAACTGAAGAACACCTGGAACTAAAAACAACTTCCAACCAACAACAAAGTCACAATTTTCAATACAAATGTCAGCATAGTTCTACTGTATGGAGCGGAGACGTGGAGAACAACAAAGAAGATACTGGTGTTTATTAACAGTTGCCTACGCAAGAAGGTTTACTTAAGTCATCTAGATACTCCACTAATAAGTTTCTTACCTTGTAAGCTCTTTAAATAGTTTTCACATATTCGAGGAGTGTTTACAAGATAGGAGTTTCTGATTAAACATCGAATTCTGACATTTAATTTCCTAGTTTATTAAACTATTTAAATTTTAAATTTCAGTGAAGTTTTTCTTACTATATATTATTCCGTCTACCCTGTGTAATCGTTTTAGTTGTGGAGATGTAATTTTATATAGTTGAAATCATCAGTCAATTGAAGCTAGACCACCATGGAAAACGCGGAAGCACTGGACGACCTTTTCGTTCTAATGCTGGACTCCTCAGCAGTGCATATCCACGATCCCACTTCGCGAGATTCCAACCCAGAACCTATCGGTCTCGCGCGCGAGCACTTAACCTACAGACCACTGAGCCGTCTGGTATCCAACGTTGTTAATGTCTAACTTCAACCAATCCACGTACGTTTATTAAAACTTACAAAAATTTGTTTCATTGGGACAACAAACATCAACACAGAATTTAAGAAAATAAGTGACAACATTAACGATATTTTGCAATGAATCATTTATAAATAAATCCCAGTTTTTCATACAAGACATGTTTTTCAGATTTGGGATATTTTCTTATGAGTAATTCCTGGAGTTGACTTTCTTGGTCTGGTGTAAAATTATATTCTTGAATTGTGATCACATCACAACTACAATACATGTTTAGACTTACATACTTACCTACTTACGTCTGTTACCCTCAATGAAGCATAGGTTGCCGACCACTAATCTCCAACCCATTCTGTCCTCATCCTCCCCTTCTAGTTCTATCCAATTCTTCTTCATTCTTTTCATGTCTGTCTCTATTTCTCGGCATAATTTGTTCTTTGATATTCCTCTTCTCCTTTGGCCTTCAGGATTCCAAATGAGGGCATGCCTTGTGACACAGTTGGGTGCTTTCTTCAAAGTGTGTCCTATCCACTTCCAGTGCTTCTTCCTGATTTCTTTCTCCTCTGAAATCTGGTTTGTTGTCTCCCACAGTAGGTTGTTGCTGATAGTGTCTGGCCAATGGATTCGAAGTATCCGTACCATTAATTTAAATTAATTAAAATTATATATTAATTATCAGAGGGGGTTTTGTGGAGATTTAGTATTTTTCATATTTTTAAAGCATGAGTCAATTGAAGCTAGACCAAACGGCCGTCCAGTGTTTCCAGGTTTTCCATGGTGGTCTAGCTTCAATTGACTCATGCTTTAAAAATATAAAATTATATAGCCTACTTTATTTGAAAAATGATCATTCGGAACTACATACATAATTTATCATTCACCAATTATTTCAAGATCCCATTGTACCACAAATATTTTTTTTTAAAACCAACATTGAATTGTTATCGAATATTGTTGTCATCATCTGAGGTGGATAGAAAGAGTGTGTGTGTGTGTGTGAGAGAGAGAGAGAGGGCAATTGAGTAAATAATTGAGCACGTTCTGTATATTTATTTCACCCATATATTTTCAGTGTAAATCATTTATATATAACTACACATCAATGAATGAACTGTGTCCCCGTACGTCAGTGTATAGTGATTGTGTGTATTTGTGAATGCATGTATGTATGTGTATCCATACTTATTTATGTGTTATATTAGGAGGATAACTGTCAATTTTATATGAATGATATCCTTAAATGGGACAAATTGTGATGCCATTACCCTCTACCAGATGTTTAACTTTTTTTTATCTTGCCTATATACATTTACGTATGTATAATTTATTTTTATACTCAACTGAATATTTTATGATAAATTTCTTTACATGTTACCATTTCATCTTTGGCCTGTTTCCTTGTAAACAATCTCATATATATATATACACACACACATCGACATATTTATAGATATATATGAACTAACATGTGTCTTCCCCCCATAAATCACACTTTGTATACACTTATATATAGAACTCAGGCACGTACATTTTATATATGGCCTATCATATCTATCTCCTTATTATCTATTCATCTATCTATCTATCTATCTATCTATCTATCTATCTATCTATCTATCTATCTATCTATCTATCTATCTATCTATCTATCTATCTAGCCATATCTACATAGACACTTCGAATATAAAAAGTCATTAGTGAAAGAACATACCAAAAAAAATAACGATAACAAGGGATAAACTAAACTTACTGTTTCTTATTTTTATTTTCTCAAGTCATAAAGTTCTATTGACAAAATATAAAAAGGGAAATGCCTCCTTCCCTCGGAAAAAAAAAACAGAACAAAAATAAAAGAGAAATGAACAAAAAGAGATTGAAAAATATAGATGCACCAACAAAAAAAAATTAACGACAAGAATACAAAAGAAGTTTGAACATGAAAAAAAAAATATTTAAACTCATCAAAATGATCAATGTTACCTCCTCCTTCACCACCACCACCAAAGTCACTATTACCCTTACCCATTGTCATTATCATCATTGACGATATGTTCAGTTATTTTATTTCTTCTCATTCCCCCTTTCTCTCCCCCCTTTCTTCATTTAAAAATTAACGATTACCATTACAAAACAAGGGTATCATGATAATTTTATTTTTATGTATAGTTCACATTGAATATATTACCCTTTTTTGCTCTAGAAAAGAAAACTGATATATAATAAAAACAAATGAGTAATTAGTTAAATGTCAAATGACACGTGGAATAACATGTGCACATTATATATAACACAGATGATACTTATATTTACAATGATAATCATGTAAATCCTATATGATTAATTATATCACCATACTCCTCCCTCTCCTTCTCCTCCTCCTCCTCCTCGTCATCATCATCATCTTCTTCTTCAGAGTCAACGTGTGTCTTATCCCATTTTACATTTTACGAACGATAAAGATATTAGTTGATTAGACGGAAAATTGTTACATAAATCTCATTTGTGTTCAACGTAAAAGTTAAATTCATTGATCTTAAGCTAATTTCTAACAATTATTCATTTTAGGGAGATTTTTGGTGGAGATTTTTAATAATTTTTATATATAGTTGAAATCATGAGTCAATCTAAGTTAGACTACCATGAAAAACCTGGAAGCACTGGACGGCTGTTTCGTCCTATCAGAGCGCCTAACATCTAGACCACTGAGCCGACTGGTATCCAACAATGTTAATGTCAACCAATCCACGAAATTGAGCAACCATTTCACCAATGTCTTCAGTGAATTGATATCTCCCAAAAGACTTTGTTGAATTCCACTGGTTACTGCTTCTCACTAGAACACCAGGAAATATCTCATGGAGCCAGTTCATTGCTTCCAGGTTTTCCATGATGATCTAGCTTCAATTGACTCATGATTTCAACTTTGTATAAAAATTATTCATTTTAGTTGAGAACATTATTAGATAATAAATAAAATGATATTAAACCAATATCTATTACAATAGATATGATTATATAAAAAATAGCCAGCAAGCTTATTATATGTATGCCTGCATACATTTATAAGCTTACATATCGATACAAATTACAAAAAGGTAATGTAGTAGAATAATCAGTATGGGGTCGTGGAGATCATTAATTTTTTGATTGAGATCATGAATCGATTGATGTTAGACAACCATTGAAAACCTGAAAGCATTGGAAGGCTGTTTCATCCTAGTATGAGACTCCTCAGTAGTGCGCACCCACGACTTCGCACGTGGGACTCCAAACCACGACATTCAGTCTAACATGTGAACGCTTGACCTGTAGATCACTGAGCCGACATCCGATGGTGTCAATGTCTTACTTCAACCAATCCACTATATTCCACGACCGTCTTTCATTGTCTTCGGTTAGTAACTGCCTCACACCCAGCACAGTTTGGACTCCACTAGTCATGACTTCTCACTAGAACTCCAAGAATTCTCTTATGAAGCTAGTCACTAGTGAACACATGGTAAATATCAGTATGGGGTTGTGGAGATTGTTAAGTTTTTGATTGATATATAAACTAATGTATCACAATAAGAAATAACAACGAATTCCACGAAGAAACGCAGTGAATATGGAATGTGCTTAAATGATTTACTGTGGCATGAAATGAAATGAGCCGGAGAAATTTAGGTTGAACGATTGAAAAAAAAACAATGAAAAAGTTAGCCTATTCATCTTTACCTGATTATATGTTTGAATTCATAAGTCTGTAACGGAACGATGTATGATATCGATAATGAAGACTCTAATATAATTCGTTTAATCCTGTACAAATTTCAACCTATATAAAGAAAAGTTTTTTTAAAAAAAAAAGATTTAATCCTTTTTTTACTTCCAAGTCCCGCCTATTATCTACTCCCTACTCCCTTCTACGTACCTTTTTTACGAAAGAAATGAAAAGTATTTACTTTGTTTGTTTATTTTTTTTAGATTTCTCGATCTTCTTTCACTTATGTGAATATGTTTGTGGTGGTGGTGGTGGTGATGGTGGAGGGACGCATTGACTAAAGGCGGATGGTTGAATGTGATCCTTGGAAGTATATAAAAAAAGAAAAACAAAAATCAATAAAGATTAATACAGATTAGATAACTATTAATATTCATCTTACAATTACTGAGACTTTCTGTTAACTAATGATAATAAGGTATATGTGAGTGTACTGAGTCGAAATAAAGAATGACTTCATATATATTCCTTGTTGATTTATATATATATATATATATATATATATATATATATATATATATGGATTGCTTTACGAATGATTTAGTTAAACCTTTCATTATTTATCTACATGAGACAGAATTTTCCAATTAGCTAAGGAAGGACTAATCTGTGTATTCATGTATGTAATACAACAACAGTTAGTAATTATACCTACATTATCTATTATTATTCCAATCAAAGTATCAATATATATTTTTGTAGTTTAAAGGTTCCCATAGAATATTCAAAAGTGCCCTGGCGCGCAAAACTGATAGGTCCTGGGTTGGAATCTCGTGAGGCGGGATCGTGGATGCGCACTGCTGAGGAGTCCCATGATAGGACGAAACGACCGTCCAGTGCTTTCAGGTTTTCCATGGTGTTCTAGCTTCAATGGACTCATGATCTCAACTATATATATATGTCAATGAATCACCGGTTATTATTTGTGACAATGACGATGATAATGAAAGTATTATTATCGCAAAATATATGAATCAATAGGTTTCGGTCTATTTAGCACTCATTAGCTAACAGTAAAGGAACTTATAGTCTCCATGACAAATTAAGCACATATCATTTAATGTTACACTATGATAAAGCTATTTATGGTGTGGAAAGTTCTATACTGATTGATCACTGAGTAGTAATCAATGACAAATTTGGCTAGTAACTGGAAGATTATTGTAACTCATTGAAAAGTGGATACATATATTTCGACGATTCAATAGTAATGTATAACCTTTACACCAAGTTTAATTCTAACACATTTAAATCCTTTGACATACATGGTATCATTGAGTTAAATTGATAGCTTAAAGCAATTTAGGTTATAGAATACTCCTTATTTATTGCCATTAATGAGTTAGTGTTTAATTGTTAAGGTAGTTAACTTCATAGATCACAACACATCATTAGAACAGTTCCTAAATATTCCTGGAATGCTAGGACATTTTGAGGATTATATAATTGTACTGAATAATATTCCGATTTATGGACAGTATTAATATCAAAATTGATCACATTTGCAGTGTCATTAAGCTGGAAAGCTGTTTTCTCCTAGTATGCGAATTCGCAGGAATACACAATTAAAATCGCACCGGAACTTGAAATCAGGACATCCAAATCACGAGATGGAAGTTTAACAATTTGACCAATAGGTGGGCATTAATTTGTTGACAATTATTGGTTGAGAATCATAACATGTCTGAACTCCGCTTTTCACCTTAGTTTTGACAGAGATCATGAATCGATCAATGTTAGATAACTACTGTAAACCTGGGAGCAATAAACGGCCGTTTCGTCTGAGTATGGGACTCCTCGGTAGCTTTCATTCATGATTCAACACGTAGGACTAAAACCCACAGCCTTCTGTCTCACACGTGAAGACTTTACCTATAGAGCCACTGAGTTGGCATCTAGCGGTGTTAATGTATGACTTCAATCGACCCATGATCTTGCGCAACCCTTCATCCATTGTCTGAGTTAGACAACTGCCTCACATACAACACGGACTAGACTCCACTAGTCAAAGCTTCTCACTAGAACTCTATGAAATTCATCTTCAAACTAGTCACCAGCGAGCACATGATGATTATTATCAGAATGGGGATTTGTAGAGATCGTAGTAGTTTTAATAGGTGAATTTTTGAGTCAATTATTATTAAGATGATTATTTACATGTAATATAGTTTGAATTTATATATTGATGAATATTAAGATTAGTTAATATAAAATCGATACCCAATTACATATAATTACAAACACTATGTTATTTACTTACTTACGCCTGTTACCCCTAGTCGAGGAGCATAGGCCGCTCACAAGCATTCTCCATTCAACTCTGTCCTGAGCCTTTCTTACCAGTTCTTTCCAGTCAACATTCATCCTTTTCATATCGGCTTCTATTTCCCGGCGTAGTGTGTTCTTTGGCCTTTCTCTTTTCCGCTTCCCTTCACCATTCCAAGTTAGGGCTTGTCTCGTGATTCACATTGGTGATTTCCTTAATGTATGTCCGATCCACTTCAAACGTCTTTTCCTAATTTCCTCCTCAGATGGAAGCTGCTTTGTCCTCTCCCATAAAACGCTGTTGCTGATGAGATACGGCCAGTGAATGTTGAGCATTTTGCGTAGACAGCTGTTTATAAATACTTGTACCTTCTTGACAGTGGTTGAAGTGGATCTCCACGTTTCAGCTCCGTACAGTAGAACTGTCTTGACATTCGTATTGAAGACTGTCACTTTGAAGTTAGTTGAGAGTTGTTTTGAGTTCCATATGTTCTTCAATTGTAGGGACGTGGTCCTTGCTTTGCCAATCCTCGCCTTTACATCTGCGTCCCGTCTTCCTTGTTCATCAATGATGCTTCCCAAGTACGTGAATGTTTCCACCTCTTCCAAAGTTTTCTCATCAAGTGTGAATGGGTTGGTGTTCTCCCTGTTGTATTTGAGAATCTTGCTTTTTCCTCTATGTTTGTTGAGGCCCACCGATACAGAGGCTACTGCTACACTAGTTGTCTTCGTCTGTATTTATTCGTGTATATGAGTTAGGAAGACAAACACTATGTAATACATACAAAATGATAATGAATATTATATTGAAGTAAATTCCAAAAATGATTTATTTCATAGAATCAAGTCAAAACACTTAACTATTTGATTTATGAATTAGATTGTCTCTGTATTATAAGCAATCTGTACATATACTCTTAGTATATATGACACTGATTAATGAAATGTCAAACAAACCGGAATTCAAGACAGTATGATCACTTGTAAATAAATTGGTTGTATTTTCTGAACTTGTCTGATTAATCTAACATGTCGGTATATGTTTGTGTATATGTGTATATATCTCTCTTTTTATATGTATAATGCATGTATATGTATAGGTGGGAATTTTATTAATTCATTCACCTAACTTGTTTATACTTATTCAGTTTTGATCAATTTAAATGTAAAATAATGATGAGAATTAATTCTAGAGTTAATTAAAACTATGGATCCATACAAATATTTAATGTCACATACTGATCATCAGTAACTGCATGAGTTCAGGTTAAGTGTTCTGGTGCGAGACTGATAGGTCCTGGGTTGGAACCTTGTGTGTTGGGATCGTGGATGCACACTGCTGAGGAGTCTCATGATAAGATGAAACGGCCGTCAAGCAGTGCTTCCAGGTTTTCCATGTTGGTCTAGCTTCAATTAACTCATGATTTCAACTATTAGTAATGAAACATAACGATAAGTAAAAGTTACGAATAATCTGTTTTATTAAAATCACAAACCAATGGTTTAGAGATTAAGTCTTTTCATGTTGATCGTATGATGCTGGGTTGAATTCCGACCTGTGTGTTCATCGATGTATACTACTGAGGAATCTCATAATAGAGTGAAACAACCGTCTAGTTTCAATGGACCCATGATCTCAACTCTATGAAATTACTAAAATCTCCACCAAACCGCTTCTGATAATTACATTTATAAGCAGAGTGGGTTGGAGAAAGCTGGTCGGCGGCCTATGCTCCATTGGGAGTAACAGGCGAAAGTAAGTAAGTAATAAGCAACCTACAGTAAAAAATGGCGAGGATTGGCAAAGCAAGGACCACATCCCTACAATTGAAGAACATATGGAACTTAAAACAACTCTCAACTAACTTCAAAGTGACAGTCTTCAATACGAATGTCAAGACAGTTCTACTGTACGGAGCTGAAACGTGGAGATCCACTTCAACCACTGTCAAGAAGGTACAAGTATTTATAAACAGCTGTCTACGCAAAATGCTCAACATTCACTGGCCGTATCTCATCAGCAACAGCGTTTTATGGGAGAGGACAAAGCAGCTTCCATCTGAGGAGGAAATTAGGAAAAGACGTTTGAAGTGGATCGGACATACATTAAGGAAATCACCAATGTGAATCACGAGACAAGCCCTAACTTGGAATGGTGAAGGGAAGCGGAAAAGAGAAAGGCCAAAGAACACACTACGCCGGGAAATAGAAGCCGATATGAAAAGGATGAATGTTGACTGGAAAGAACTGGTAAGAAAGGCTCAGGACAGAGTTGAATGGAGAATGCTTGTGAGCGGCCTATGCTCTTCTACGAGGGGTGACAGGCGTAAGTAAGATAATCATTGCTAATTAATAAAATGGGAGTTTATGGAGATTGCAGTAATTTTACTAGTTTACTAGCTTACTTAATGAGGAGTTCCATACTAGGATGAAACGATCAACCAGTGCTTCCAGGTTTTCAATAATGGTCTAGCTTAGATTGATTCATGAATTCAACTATTATAATCATTGTAAGCAGAGATGGAAGTGGCTAGCAGTGTAATCCAGGACGCGCGTTTCGTCCTATTTGGGACTCGTGCAGCTGGATGTACCTGCATCTCAGAGTTGATATTCACTCTGGGACTCGAACACAATACCTTTCATTTCAAACACCATCGCGTTATCCACTCACCTACTGAATCCTGATAGCCACTTGCTTGTGCAATAGGGTGAAGTTTAAATTCATTAACTATTGTTTCTTTGAATCTTCCCATTGATGTTTAGGACTGCAACTGGTCAGTCTCTAATTGGCATATGTGCATACTGTGCGTACTGCTTCGATATAGCCTTAATTCACAAGCATTGTAAGCAAAGAGTGAACATCAACTCTTAAATGCAGGTATATCCAGCTGACGAGTCCCAAATAAGACAACGAAACGCGCGTCCAACTGGATTCCACTACTAGCCACTATCCATTTTTGCTTACAATGTTTGTGAATTAAGGCTATATCGACGCAATCCACACAGTATGCACATATGCCAATAAGAGACTGACCAGTTGCAGTCCTAAACACATCAATGGGAAGATCCAAACAAACAATACTAAGTGAATTCAAACTTCACCCCATCGCACAAGCAAGTGGCTATCAGGACTCAGTGGCCGAGTGGATAACGCGATGGCGTTTGAAGCGAGGGTACTGGTTTCGAGTCGTGAAGTGAACATCAACTCTGAGATGCAGGTACATCCAGCTGACGAGTCCCAAATAGGACGAAACGCGCGTCCTGGATTCCACTGCTAGCCACTATCCATCTCTGCTTGCCATGCTTGTGAATTAAGGTATATCGAGGCAATACGCACAGTATGCACATATGCCAATTAGAGACTGACCAGTTGCAGTCCTAAACACATCGATGGGAAGATCCAAACAAACAATACTAAGTGAATTATTATAATCATTGCCAAGTTGAAAACAAAGATATATATATATATATATATATATATATATATATATATGCATATATCACACTAAATCAACCTATTGGACACAGGAAATCCTTACCTTTACAAAGTTTATAAAATAATAATAAATATTTTATTTAGGGAATAAGGTTGTAAAGTATTTCTTCTTTGAGTACTGTATATATCTATATGTGTACGTTTATATGTACATATAATTGTGTCTATGTATGTGCATGCCTGAGTACGTGCGTGCATGTGTGCATGTGTGTTTATACAAGCAATTTGACAAGCTAGGCATTGTTTCAATAAGGAAACAATAAAGTATATTGTTTGTTCGGCAGATAATCCCAACAGTGATAAAAATTAAAGATAATGACTAAAAGTGATAATAATAGTAATAATAATGGTAACTATTTATTCTCAATTCCGGTACATTGACTTCCTTTGAAAATAATGTAAACAACAAATGAACTACTGAGCAATATTGGGCAGAAATGTATAAATTGCAAACAATGACATTATAAATGTATATAGATATACCACTGTCGCACACTAGCAACTGGCCGGAAGTTGTCAAAATTTACTTATTTTCTTCCAAATTTCACTATTCACTACGTTTTCTTTATAAGTTTGAATACAATTCAGTATCAAAAAACTTTCTGCTGAATAGTTAGAACAATATTACTCTTTTGTTATGATATTTGAATTGCTTGATATCAGGTGTGTATGTGTCAGGTGTGTGTGTGTACGTGCGCATGTGTATTGAATCTTTGTAATGTTGTTTCTCCAGTTGTCCAGTGTTCCTTTAGCTTTAATTTCGTTCTGGCAACCACCAGATGGTGATCTGAAGTTATGTCAGCTCCTCTCCTGTTTCCCACGTCTTCCATTGACCTGAAGAGTTTTTTACTGATGCAAATGTGGTCTGTCTGGTTTTCTGTGGTGTGGTCCTGTGATTCCCATATGGCTTTGTGTATGCGTTTGTGTGAGGTTGAATATTGTGTCACCTATAACCATTTTGTTGAATGCACATAGATTTGCAAGTCACTCGCCATTTTCGTTCCTCTCTCCAAGTCCATGTCGTCCCATGATATTTTCATATCCAGTGTTGTTCATTCTGACTTTCGCGTTTTAATCTCCCATCAGGATGGAGAGAGTTGTTCAGGCGGCTTGTTTAAACATCTGGACTACCTGTTCCTATCATCTAGATATTTCAACAATTTATCTAATTTCGTTTGTTTTAATACATCATTATGCTTATTAATCGCACAACTATTCAGGTAGGTTTCTGAAAAGTGTAAAACCTTTCGCTGTAAAGGTTACAGAAGGCCTAATCAGATATATCGTGGTTGCTGGCAATATGCAGCGAGAATGTACATTATCCAGATGTCGATTGACTGGGTTGCTAACTTCTAACTGGCGATCACTTAATATTTATCATCAGGAAGGACGAAGAAGTAAGAAACGGAAACTTGTTGAAGTACTTAATGCTGAGAATTCTATATCGTACCAAAAATATAATATTGAATAATAATAATAATAATCCCTTTCTGGACACTTTGCTATGATCGATTGCATCCTCTCATAAAACCGATCTTTATTGTCGTCGTTGCTATCATTGCGCATAACATTGGATAACGTTCATTGTGATTCCCTCCTTCTTTATTTTGAAGGATGCTTTGATGATTATGGATCTGTAAGATTCCCATCCTATAAATGCATTACGTGCTTCTTTGGACAGCATCAGAATAACTATTTGAGTGTGTGGGGTATTTTCCTCTTCGTGATCAGAGTACAGCAGCATCTCTCCCGTATCTAGCCTTTGCTGTCCAGCTTGAGTCCTATGGGTTTCTCTGATTCCGAGAACCACCAAGTTATATCTCCTCATTTCTGTTGACATTTGATTGGTCCTCCTAGTCTCCCACATTGTTCGAACTTTCCATGTACCCATAAAAACTGTTGCTCTGGTTTTTAGAAGTGGCATTGGTCTTGTAACTTCCGAAGAATATCGGTTTTCATTTTGAGGCGTCATAATTCTTACTTGAACTCAGAGGGTAGAGTTTAAATGGTTCTTTTGGTTAGTGCTTTATTAACAATGATGTTTTCTATTATATGGAGTTGCTGCCTCATGTTTAACTCTCCTCTATAACCAGTTTTGAGACTGGCAGTAACCCTAGAAAAGCTACAGACGGAGTTAAAAAACCGTAATCCAGCACTGATTTAAATGAATTTATTTTAAGTTCAGTCCTTAATTCAATAAATTTTAAATGCTTACAGTTTCGTTAATAGTTTCAAAGATCAAATTCAATTAACCCTTATCTGAATTCAATATAAGAAGGAATAAAATATCGTTAAGGTTTTTATAAACTAATCAGCAATACATGACTACTAACATATTTATTTTTAGTTAATTAGAAAGGATATTCAAGAAGTTTTCAAAGTAAACTAAATACTGGTTGATACTCATAAGATAATTATTTTAAGTACTGGGTTGTGTATATATTTGAGTTTTGATTGAGTTCATGAACCGATCCAAGTTAGACAACCGTTAAATACCTGGAAACACTGAACGGCTGTTTCGTCCTAGTATGGAACTCCTCAGCAGTGCACATCCATGACCTCGTATGCGGGACTACGACCCAGGACCTTCGGCCTGGCGCAAGAAATGTTTAACATCTAGACCACTAAGTCGGTAGTTAACTATGTTAGTGTCTAACTTCAACCCACAGAAAATAGATAATATCGCGAATTGATTGAAGTTAGTTAGACATTAATACACATTTACATTTCTTCTAGGTATAGACCTTAGAATTTTAAATTCACTAACCATATTTCCCCTCTTTTCAACCAGTTAATTTACAATAAATAAACGAACTATTCTATTTGTAATTGTTTGACTCAACTAACATTCGTGTGTTACCATAGTAACATACCTTTAAGTAGCAAGTAATTAATCTTAAGTGAATATTCTTTTTTTCTTCACTGGAGAAAACATTCTAGTATTTTAAAGATCTATCAGTAATGTAAAATGTGGCATTTCATTTGAAGTACATTTATCATTCATCATGAATTAATTATGATCATCATTGTTACTAACTTTACATTAAATATAGACATAGATTAACATTTATTTACACAATGTACATGTACAATAAATCATTTGTACATGGGGTTACACATTCATGGTATTTCAAATAAAACTTTATACATATTGAACATTGTACATTTGTTCAATGTAGATTATATTCTTATTTGATGATAATTTAAACTATAAAGAATCATGGAAACTAAGTATCAGTAGATAAATTGTTTATGTTAAATCAATAGTTGAATTCATGAGTCTATTTAAGCTAGATCACTATGAAAAATGCAGAAGCACTGGACGACGTTTTCGTCCTAGTATGGGACTCTTCAGCATTGTAAAGCCCCCAAATGCCCTGGTACGGCTGAGAGTAGGGAGAGTACGCTCTCCCTCTTGATATGCTCTCATATGGCCAAACCTATATAGACTCTGACAGGGAAGTCCTACTCACTGCCTTCTCATAGCGGGGATGTTGTTTACGAAATTGAGAGGACGAAAAGTGAATGTCCGGCTCCCAAACTGGGTTGGTGGACAAGGCGAGTCCACCTAGGGGAGTTGTGAAACCCTGATTACAAACCAATGGTGAACATGGGCTCCAGTATCCTGAAGGAACAAGTGGCGCATGAATCAATCGTTGGTCACCGACTACCATGGAATTGCATCTCCTTAAGATGCTCTACTGCATTGTGGATCAGACCTTTATGTCAAAGGCTCCGGGTGTGGCTCCCTAAGAAAACCACTTGGGCACCTGGGAGTATCAAAGCCCTCACACAAATCTTATTTGATTTGTGTGGTGCATATATATCTGGTGCCTCTTTATACTAATATTTAAATAAAATAAATATCCTTGGTCACGCATTTACGACTCATTACGCCTATGTAGTCCACATCCATGACAATATGATAGAATTGGATCTGCCACTGTCAGTATCTCAGATTAAGAAATTCACTATATTTTAATAATTAATAGTCATTTGAAGCTGTTTACAAGATTGCATATTAAGTATAAAATATGTTAAGATTATGTTGATCTTAGTTAAAATGAGAACTTTCTAGCTGTATAACACTGTGATGTACATCTAGGATTGTGTATTCATTAACACTTATCTATAGTAAATAATCATATTAAGTAGTTTTACAAAATAAGTAGCTTCTACTTTAACAGTTTTGTGTTAGGTTCAAGTAAAGTGATGAGTAAGTGTTAAGTATTAGCTATGAGTATTACATACAAAATGTATTAATTTAAATCAAGGTACTATAAGGAAGGATTTAGAATTGATCGCTGTTGACATTCATGACTTTAATTGATCAGTTTCTGTTTTATTATGTGTATTATTATCGTTATTATTAATAGTGCAAAACACAACTATTTTTCGAGACGGTCGTCACGATGGCGTTTCATGTGAATGGTGCTAGGTTGTGTTCCCACAGTGAACATCAACTCTAATATGCAGGTATATCCAGTTGACGAGTTCGAAATAGGATGGATTGCATGTTCTGTACTCCACTGTTAGACATCACCCATCTCTGCTTATAATTATAAATAGTTTTGTGTTTGTTCGTTCACGATATCAGACTGCGCTATATTGGGCATGCTCATAAAAAACAACTATGAATTATCCTTATACAAATCTTTGTAGAAATAAAAGCCTTGTATATGGTGATTCAATTTTTCAACATTACTCATAGAAAGTTAATTATACAATCATATGAGACTGAAGGTCCTGTGTTTGAATCCCGTATGCGGGATCGTGGGTGTGCACTATTGAGAAGTCTCATACTAGAACGAAACGGCTGTCCAATGCTAGAGATAATTCCTGGAGTTCTAGTGAGAAGCAGTGACCAGTGGAGTTCAACCAGGTCTGTTGGGAGATAATAACTCACTGAAGACATTTGGTGAACGGTTGCTCAATTTCGTGGATTGGTTGAAGTTAGACATTAACACCGTTGGATGTCGGCTTGCTCAGTGGTCTATCAGTTAAGTACTCTGGAGCGAGACTGATAGGTCGTGGGTTAGAATCCCGCGAGTGCGAGATAATGGATGCGCACTTCTGATGAGTCCCACAATAGGACGAAACGGACATCCAGTACTTCCAGGTTTTCCATGGTGGTCTAGCTTCAATTGACTCGATTTCAACTATGCAAATACTAAATCTCCACAAAAAACCCCTTCCAAAGTTTTTCTGGTTACTGAACGTCTACTATTGGATAATAACATCATAGTCTAACCATTTAATTTCTATTAATTAACTAATCAATATAACAGTGAACTGGATAAAATTGATTTCAATATTAAATTAACCTACAATCTAAATTCATTCAACCAATCTATTAAAATATACCAAACAAAATGATCATAAAACCTGAAAAAATTTTATTGTTTTTTTTTAACAATCATTTCATAATAAATCTCAGTAATCATTTTATTATTGATAATCATAGGAAACATTATTGATCGCTTTTTTGTCCCTAAACTAACTGGTCATATATATATATATATATATATATATATATGGGTAACTTTATAATGACAACATGATTATAACTTTTCATAGGAAAACTATTAATGATGACTCATTTTTTTTAAAACAGTAGAGTAGTTACTATTGAAATGCTATTGAAATCATCTTATATTAAAGGTGGACATCAGAACATATTGTACTACCACCTATGATAGAATCAGTCATACTCAGAATATGACTGATTCTATCATAGGTATAGATGTCTAGATATACTTTGAAAAGAAAGAAAAAACATGTTATAACTTGACATGTTAACGTTTATTATTTTTTTTGGCTAACCCGATTAATATACAGATATAATATTGATATTTGTCCTTAACACGTTTCTATCTTATAAATAATAGTAAACACATATGGGTTTATGAAAGATATGGTTGATTAAAAAAAAAGCACTTTCTGGTATCCATGTAATAATGTATACTTAGCTGCTAAATACTTACAAGTTAGATATATCATATAGTGAATTCGACTGACTTTGACAGATGGACATACAACACAAATAAATAATTTCATTTCTTAGTTTAAAGCGATTAATGGTCTTAGTAAAAGAAGAATATCTGAATAATGTTACAATGGGAAGCTATGACACAAAGGGGAAAGAAAGAATCTCTGATACAACACAGCATGCACTAATCGAATTACACTTGACGGAGAAGTATTAGAGGATGTGAAAACCTTTACATATCTTGGCAACATCATTGATGAACACGGTGGATTCGATGCAGATGTGAAGACGCGGATCGGCAACTGAAGAACATGTGCAACTGAAAACAATTGTTAACCAACACCAAGATCAGAATTTTTAATACAAATGTCAAGATAGTTCTACTGTATGGAGTAGAAACTTGAATAACTACGAAAGCCATCATCCAGATGATACAGGTGTTTATTAACAGTTGTCTACGGGAAATACTTCAGATCCTCTGGCCAGACACTATCAGCAACAACTCACTGTGTAGGAGAGAATAAACCATATTTCAGTAGAGGAAGAAATCAGGAAGAAGCGCTGGTGGCGGATAGGACACACATTGAGGAAATCACCCAACTGCGTCACAAGGCAAGCCCTCAGATTCAATCCCGAAGGCCAAAGGAGAAGAGAAAGAACAAAGAACACATTACGCCGAGAAATGGAGACAGACATAAGAAGAATGAACAAAAATTGGATGGAACTAGAAACGAAGAACCAGGATAGAGTGGGTTGGAGAATGCTGATCGGCGGTGTATGTTCCATCGGGAGTAAAAGGCGTAAGTAATTAAGGGAAGCTATGACTAGTATAGTTAAACTATATCAAGTGTGAGGCAGTTACCTATAAATAGGATCAGAGGATAGTTTCTCCAATACTCTCTATTTTATTGAAATTAAACGGGTAAACTACAAGATACCGGATCAATGGTCTTAAGTGTAGATGCTCACCATGAGAATTGAAGGTACTGGGTTCGACCTCTGTTAGGAGGTCGTAGATATGCACGGCCACTGAGAAGTTTCATATCAAAAAGAAACAGCTGTCCAGTGCTTCCTGTTTTTTTTTTGAAAAGTTGATTAATGAGTATCAGTTTGTAATAAACGAAAATCTTCAGTCTTATATAAAGGATTATCTTTTAATGATAACGTTAGTATCGTTACTGATGTAATTGTTAGCATATTCTTTGGATGAGCTATATACTTTAATGAAGAATCATATTATAAATATACGTCAACGATTATTGATCACAATGATTTTTTTTTATGAATTGAATAAACTATTCACTTTGTACTACACCAATACGTATTATTTCTATCATGAGTTTTGTTTGTTTAACATTCATTACTAACGTTTACAGTAGTGCCAAAAATTGAATGACGTACCAACAAAAGAAACCAATCTATATTTCAGCCTTCTCGGTAAATGACTACTTTCATTGGTACCCACTATGGTTACTCATTTTTTCTATCGTTGGTTAAATGTTTACTCGATACATACTTTTAGAGATAAGAATTTCACAGTTTGCCACTTAGGGGTTTGATCGTATTCCTGAAGACACAGTTATCGATTATGCTAATTAAATCCAGGTTCTTGCGAACGCTTCAAGTAATAATGGAAAAAAGTGTTTGAAATGTGTTGGTTTTTTCTTTGTAACAGAATAGATTTCTTTTCATAGCCTCCTATTGACTTGTCTAAGGATAGAAAGTGATATTACTTTTAGTACAATATCATAATTTTGAATTCTTCAATACGATTCATACTCCTTCGTTTAAGTTCCCACTATTATTTGTCTTATTTCATGTAAGCTGTTCAGCATTAAAAGTTATTTGACCACATAAAGTTGATGAGAAAAAGCTCCTCGCTTCCATAACTTATGCTTTCGATAAGAAAACAATCACCCTACTGAGTAATGAATTCTCACGTTTGCAAAGTTACAAATGAACAGTACGTTGCATAAGGTTAACACATTTTAAATATATCATAGCAGTTAATTTCAATCCCGTAAAATTAAGGTATTGATGTCTGAACAGTTTTAAATTAAAGTGAAGTGCCTGGTATGCACAAGTAATTACAAACAGTTGTTTACGTAAAATACTCAACATTCATTGGCCGGATACTATCAGCAACAGACTACTAGGGGAGAAGACAAACCAGCTTCCAGCTGAAGAGGAAATTAGGAAAAGACGTTGGAAGTGGATAGGACATATTATTAAAGAAATCACCAATGTGCATCACGAGGCAATCCCTAACTTGGAATCCAGAAAGGAAGCGGAAATAAGGAATGCCAAAGAACACATTACACTGAGAAATAGAAACAGATATAAAAAGGATGAATATTAACTGAAAGGAACTGGAAAGGATTGCCTAGAAAAGAGTTGGATAGAGAATGCTGATGAGCGGCCTATGCTCCTCTGTGATGGTTAACAGGCGTAAATAAGTAAGCCTAGTGTTCACATAACTCTTATTACTTACAAATTATTTGATCAGCATTTATACAGAGAACTCCATAGACATCACTATTGGTTATCATATGTTTTCTGTATATATCCATATTCTACAATACTGATATTTTATTGCTCTACAAAAAAAAATTCCATACTCTTAATTCGTAACATTAATCAACAGTAATTTTTCAATAATCATTATAAACATTGTGAACATATTGTAAACATTAAAAAAAGACAGTATCTGACATCATTTAGTTACCATCATCTAATAGAATTAAGGATTATAATTCATTTGAATGATCAATCATGTCTCATAGAAATAACACAAGGCTTCATTTACATATGTTTCATCAATGATTGGTTTAAAAATTGACTGTCCCACCTCCTCCATTAAACCATATTTCAATTAGCCAATAAATTTTAATCAATTAGATTACAGTTTTTTATAATAATAAAAAAATGTTATTTTAATGTTTATTAGTCCGCTTTAATAACCAATCAGAGTATAGGTATGTGAGGTCTCTAAAATTTGATTGGTCGAACGGCCGTTAGAAGTATGTTAGGCCAACCGGAAATATCGAATCTGAAAAGACTAATTCTAATTTGCTTGTTTATCTGTCTACCTATTAACCACACATAATTCTACATCTCTATTTCCCCTAAATAAATTTCTATCCACCCCCTCCCATGTATCAATTTTAGACAGTTTGACAGGTCATTATTATTATTATATTACACAAGCACAACCAATATTCAAATGCGATAAATTTTCTGACAATTTTTTGACAGTTTGACGGTATTACTTAGATAAACACTAGGTTAATTTATCTCGTCAAGAACACTGCGTGACTTTATTCTCGGTGTGTGTGTGAACAGTTTTCCATAAGAAATCCAGTACTAATGAGCAATTTTATAATGGCCTTCAAGTTGACAGATTTATCTATCAAATTATAAAACAAAAAAAATAATAATAATCATCGAAATAATATCCACAAGAAAATTATTAAAAAAAAAAGAATATCCTGTTTCAACATTATCCATCAAAAACGTTACCATTATTATTGATCGATTGCCCAACATTTATTGGTGATTATTTGTAACGTACATTATCTAAATTAAACGCACAAATAACAACATACATATACATATATATCCAATTTCATTGATTGATTAACCATTCCGAAGGAAATACAATAAAGAATCTTATTCACTGGAACTCATCAAATTCATTACATTTAAAATTTATTCCGTGGATTATTGTATCTCTCAATATTGATTCCTTTAAAAGGAGATCGACTTGAATTGATCAATTCAATATATTATGGAATATGAAACTAATATATAAATCAATATTATTGGATTTCTTTTTGATAACTGATTATATTTAAACTTGAAAAGATATACATTATTGATTTCGGATATATATCTATATCTATATATAATTTTGGGGGTACTCAATATTTGTACGATTTAGTAAAACAAATTAATTGTGGATTTACTTTATTCTATATATCTGAAAAGTAACATATACCCATAAGTACTATAATGAATTCAAGTAATAACAACAATAATAATAATAGTAATAAACCTCGGCAGGTAAGTAGAACATTCTATTTTGCTCATTATTCATTGTATTGAATCAGTAAAGTCTATTCACTAGTCTGAATATAGTAGTATAATATACACCATTGAAATGATTCATTTTTAACAAATAGGTTATCATTAGAGTGATTTTCAAAATTGGATTTGTTAAGATAGAAAGTTGGAAATGAACAAAATACATTAAGTTATATTACTATTTAAGGCTTTATCCCCCCCTTTCTTCTTCTTCTTCTTCTTCTTCTTCTCCCTCTTCCTCTCTATCACACAAAATATGGTATATCCTGAGTAAGTAATTTCTCACTATGATTATTCATATAAGTCACTTTCAACTGTAACTAGTTAACTAACTAAAAAAGAAGACGTAATCAGTTTATTCATGCTATAAGTACTTGAAAATATAGAAATATTCATAGTTTTAATGTTAATTATTTACCTTAGTTCATTAGTGATTAATATTTTAGAATAGACAATTAAAGTGATATTCAACTTTGACTACCGATACCTATTTGCATCACTTATTGTTCATTAATTAAAAGAAAACGTTTAATATTACTTGTCCACTAATTGATTGGGTGATACTGAAATTGAAGTTGTTTGATCTACTACTATACTAAATGACTAATCAGTAGTAAATTATTGTTGGAAAATATATGTAAACAACTATTTAGGAAAAATGGTAGTATATATTTAATTAGATATTAGTCAATGCAGTATTTCCGTGTAAATGTTTACTGTATAACTAGTGTTTCATTAAGTGAAAACTAGTCAACAGTATGTGTGTAGTGAATAAGAACTCAGGTGGAGACAACCAGTTTATTCTTTAATGCAAAATTACAGTTTTTTCGTAAAATAAGAAAACCATACATTAAATACTTCATCTTGCAAATCCTCCATCAATTGTCTTTTACATCCTTTATGACTTTCAATTCTCAATTCGTTTATATTTTCTTCTCTGTTTTCTCCAGCTCAATCTTTTCAAGCTTCTTTTGACAAGCACTGCACGTTCGATTAGTGTTACATACTATTTATGTCGATAGATATAAGTAATACACACCACATGTGCACCCGTAATCTAGTATCATCACAAAATCAATTAAATTAATTATAATCAACAATTTTTTTTTACCAAAAACCAAAAATGAAGAAATATCTCACTGATAATTGAGTAAATCCTTATTAGAAATTATCTCAGTTTTATCTGGTGTTAGTTCTTGCATGAATAGATTAGTGATTATGTGGACTTGTCAAGTATAAGAACTGTTCATTATTCTTCTAAATGATTTTTCTAAGAGATTCCAAAGAAACTTACTTCTAGAAATAGATATTATCAATATTTTTCTGTTTTCTCAATGTTCAACAATTTTGAACGTATTGTATAGTGTATTTATACACTGTTTGTCTTCCCTTGAACCATGAGATTAAAATTACTACATACCTCTCTTTATACGAAACAACTCTTTCTCCTTGTATCATATCCTTTTATGCAATCTATCTTTTAAAATATTACTATCATTGAATTAACTGGTTTTATGTATTAGTCGTTTATGTTGTTGTGTTAATGAGGTATGGGAACTTGTATGGATGCATATATGTGCCTGATTCTACGTGACTGAACTATCCAAACAGTCAAATCAATGGTTATATAGAGTACATGATTTGCACATTACTGTTTTTTGTCTAATATACTGTTACTTCTCATGAAGCATAGACCACTGACTAGGAATCTACATACAAATTTTTTCTGGGCTGTCTTCCACATTTGTTGCTATGTTCTATTCATTCTTTTGATATCTGACTCCAAATCCCAGCGCCATTTGTTCTGTTGTTCTGCTGTTTTTACGTTTTTCTATAGGTTTATTTGTTTTGGTTTAAGGGAACATGTTTGTTTATTACTGAAATCTGAGCACATCAGTTTACATTTATACTGCACATAACAGAAACTGTTATGAAATATAATAATGTTGTATAGTTTTCATTCAGTCATTGGATATTTAACGATTTAACCTGGTTAAACCACTCTAAGTATGTATATTTAGACGATTTTCTTTCTACTAATATTTTATCAGTAGTCTAATTAATACCACATTTAATTATTGCAATATATATTTATCGATTGAATCACAAATATTGGTACAAGAGGGTACCAAATACATGCGCCATATATGTGAGGGCTGGAATATCGCCCAGATGCACAGACCGAAGCGGGTAGTTTTCTTAGCGGGCCACTCCCCAAGCCTTTGGTCTACGGGTCTAATCCACAAGGTAGTGGCGCAACACTAAGTGATGCAGACCCATGATAGCCAGTGACCA
The DNA here is from genome assembly GCA_944470415.2 of Schistosoma rodhaini. Taxonomy (NCBI): domain Eukaryota; kingdom Metazoa; phylum Platyhelminthes; class Trematoda; order Strigeidida; family Schistosomatidae; genus Schistosoma; species Schistosoma rodhaini. The sequence continues at coordinate 41,067,918 of OX104037.1, forward strand.
ACAATCGGTTCATACGCCATTTGTTCCCTCCGCACCCTAAAACCCATGTGCACCATTGATTTGGAATCAGGATTTTCCAACTCCCTCGGTTGGATCTTCCATGTCCATCAACTTTGTTAAAGCGCCGGGTATTCGCTTTGAGTCCTCCCACTTTCGTAAACAACATCCCATCCGTGAGAAGGTTGTCAGTACGACTTCCCTGACAGTTGCTGTATACGTGTGGCCATGTAGAGCACTTCGACAGCGAGAGCGAACTCTTTCCACCCTCGCCCGTACCAGGGCATTTGGGGGCGATGATCAGTCTCATATTTACATATATGCACTCTTTGCGGATTGCCTCGATATTGCTTTCATTCACAAGTATTATGAGCAGAGGAGATTGGTGGCTAGCAATGGAATCTAGGACGCGCATTTCGTTCTATTTTGGACTCGTCAGCTGGATTTACCTGGATTCCGCAGTTGATTTTCACTCCGGGACTCGAACCTAGTAACGTTCACTCCAAACGCCATAGCGTTATCCACTTATAATTTATCTTAATAACTAACCACTTAACTTTTGGTAGTAAGCCACTTTATTTATTTGATATTTGGTGTTTATACAATTGTTATCCTCTCCCAATGTATATCACTAGTGGTTTGTATAATGTAATAAGGTCTTTAGGTAAAAATCTTCAAGTTAACAGTTATAGTTCTTCCAGATCTTCTAGTGATCATGAACTGTATGAAATTAGTTTTAGTGAGACATAGATGTATAAACTCTTTACCAGCTTATTCTAAAGTATTATTTCTTTTATTCTTGGAGTAAACTCGTCATATTATTATTTTCTAACATATTGACCTTATTACTCGTTTGACTGCTCTAATTAGATTATTAGCTTAGTTAAATTTTTTCTTAATTTACTGATATGAAGAGTTTACAGCTTTGGTTGATGCAGAACTATGCAAAAGCGTGTTTTATTTTTTGTTACTAACTGATCAACTAACTAATTAACTAAGTAATCCTTATGAAATGAGGTATACCTTAAATTTAAGTATATAAACTAAAACATATTATGTACGTTCATAAGCTATATAACTACATCATGGAAATTGACTAGGGAGATTTACACTTTCTTATATAACACAAATTAATTACGCCTGTTACCTCTCATCGAGGAGCACAGGCCGACCACCAACATTCTCCATCCAACCCTCTCCTGAACAATCCCTTCCAGTTGTTTACAGCCGCTATTCATCCTCGTCACGTGTGCTTCAAGTTCCCGATAAATGTGTTCCTTGATCTTCCTCTTTTCCGTTTCCCTTCAAGGTTCCAATTTAGTGCTTGTGTCGTGATGCAGTTTGATGGTTTCTTCAATTTGTGACCTATCCACCACCATCATCTTTTCCTAATTTCATCTTTAAATGGAAGCTTGTTTGTTCTCTTCCACAGTAGGCTGTTGTTGATTGTATCCGACCAATGGACATTGAGTATCTTGCATAGACAATTGTTTAGAAATACTTATACATTACTGATTATAGTTGTGGTAGTTGTTCATGTTTCAGCTCTCCGTGCATTAGAACTGTGCTGACGTTCATATTGAAGATTCTGAATTTGATGTTGGTGGACAGATAGTTGTTTTGAGTTCCATATGTTGTTCAATTGTAGGAATACTGTTCTCACTTTGCATCGGATCCTCCTTATTCGTTGATGATCATGGATAGCTGTGCATACTACAACAACAACAACAACAACTACTACTACTACTACTACTACTACTACTACTAATAATAATAATAATAATAATAATAATAATAATAATAATAATAATAATAATAATAAAGAGTGCTTCTTTATTCTTTCAAAGTAGTCAATTCCATTTAATGAGGATAACTAAGTAAAGTTAATATATTATTATAACTGATATCTCCACTAAGCAATATGTATACACATACATATACTACTATTAGAACTACTTATATAAACATATTTATCATTTAAATAAAGTTACATATGTCACACCTGTTCATCTTCCAATTATAATGTGTACAAAACACGCATATAAGTTTATATTATTATATTTGTTGAATCTTTCTATTCTCATCTTTGTTATTTATCCTCGTTGCTGAGTCCATTTCCATCCAATATGAAAGGATCAACATTATTCACTTCATTATTCATACCTTCTTATTTGTTTCCTCTAAGTGATACTGTTTTTTCTCATGTATTATCCATTCTCATACATACAATAGTTAAGTATATACATGTTAGTTACTAACCGAAATTAATTGATCTATATAGATATCTTCTTTTTTTTTTATAACATACTCATCCATCTGTTCCAAGTCTAGTTGTCTGTTGTTCATTGTTGTTGTTGTTGTTGTTTTCTTGACAATTTATGAGTACAATTGGATAGATTTCAAATAGAACCAATTAAATGATTGACTTCTATTTTAACTTCTCATTGTTATATTCTTCTATAAATAACTTTTTTTCCTGTTTTTTTTGACAAAAAATATGTTTCACTGGATTTATTCCACGAAAAAAGTTGCCATGGTTTCTGCATATATATACATATATACTTAGGTGACTTTTTATTTATTACTTTGTAAAATGGGATCCACTAGTTCAGTTCTTATATCTAATGTTATATGACCCATTAAAAATATTGAGTTTTGTGTGAAACAATCAGTAACAAATACCATTCAGTAGTTAATCCAATCAATTTTGCTTAAGTTTCAATAATATAATCCAATTGTTGTAATGTTAATAACTAGATTAGATCAGTTTCTATTGATATATGTACATTCTTTTTAAGTATGAACAATAATACTGGAATATAGAAGGAATATTCGGTAAACGAGTTCTAATTAACATAAAACACTTGCTGCAGTCCATTTCTAGACATTAACACCGCTGGATGCCGGCCGGCTCAGTGGTCTATCGGTTAAATGCTCTGGTGCGAGACTAGTAGGTCCTGGGTCCGAATCTCGCTCGCAAGGTGGGATTGTGGATTCGCACTGCTGAGGAGTCCTACAATATAATGAAATGGCCGTCCAGTGCCTCCAGGTTTTCCATGGTGGTCTAGCTTCAATTCACTCATGATTTTAACTATATAAAAATTCAACAAAATGGTTAATTCAGTAGGTGAAAGTCAACTATATACATATAATCAAATTTTCTGTATAATTAGATCGATATTTTATGTTTGGTTTAACCGAATATCTGATTTTTTTGAAATTGGTCCTAATAAAGTGTGTTGTGATGATGCGAATGTATTTTCTCCCTTTCTGTTTTCCCTTAAAGTCTACTTTTTAAGACATATCTTCGTGTATTCTTTGGATTAATACCTAGTGCTTCCCACTTAGTTACTTACTTACGTCCATTATCACTCGTGGAGGAGCATAGGCTAACCATCACTATTCTACACCTTTTGGATGCCTGCTTCCAATTCCCGACGTAGTGTGTTGTTTGATATTCCTCTTTTCCCTGTACGATCATATCCTAATACAGTTTGATGATTTCTTCAATGTATGTACTATCTAAATCCATTGTCTTTTCCTAATTTATCTTGTTGTGTTAATGGGGATCAGACCCATTAACATTGTTTAATTTTGGCTCAATGGTCTCAAATTAAGCTTTTCTACGTGGGACAAAAGATGGGCTCGATTTCCAGATACGGAGTCGTCCGTGTGTACTACTAAATAATCCTATACTAGGGTAGTGGAACTATCCAGTGTTTTCTGGTTTTCATTGGTAGTCTAGCTAAAATCAATTCTCAATGTAGATTTTGGAAATTCGATGATCTCAAATCCCCTCTTGATAAAATTAGTAACTGTTACGCAATATAGATGATTACACATTTTATTATACAGTTTGATCCATGTAGTTGCATTGAGCAAACCACATCGACTGGAAACTACGGACTATTGACACAGTTGTTTCATTACCATGTTAGGACTATTTGGAAGTGTTCATTTATTACTTTCTCATATATGATTGAACTTAGGTTCGACTAAATTTGTAAAATTTAAACCGTTAGATTCCAACTCAGTAAGTAGTCTAAATTAATTGTTGTATTCTGTTTCTCCTGAAGTTGTGAATGTGGATTGATGAAGAGTCCTATTCTAAGTCGAAATGGTTATTCATCGCTTTTTAGTTTTCATTAGTTATTTTACCAAAGTCAATCTACTTCTTGAAACTTTTAATCTAACAATCGTTATACTATCCCATAAAGTTATTGATTATGATATTGAAACCTTAAGGCTATGGTTTCAACTTTATGTATATACATAGGATCGTGGATCTTCATCATTGAAGTCCTAATAACAATAACAAAACAGATATCTTGTATACACCCTTTATCAATTATAAATCTAAATGTATATATATCCAAACTTATTATTGATTAAACAACTGTTCAATGAATTTTTTTTTCTAGTTTGATATTCTCATTGGTTTCTTCTTTAATTGTTATCAAAATTTACTCCAAAAATGTCATGTGCCATTCAATTATCATTTCACATATATATTTCCCACATAATGTATATATGTATATATGTATGTATGTATGTATGTGTGTGTGTGTGTGCGTTCTGGCATGTACACGAGTAGATCAACACATATCTGTTCTATTAACTCAATTCAATGACTGCAAAAGGATATCTTTACGTGTATATAATATACGTCTATATTAAGTAGTTTGATTTTAAATTACCATTTGAACAGCAACTGTTTATAGTTTGTCAAAATTATTTGGAGTAAATCTATTTACTACTAATATCCTATTTGTTGATTTTATTCTACTTTGATTAGAATTATTCTAAAGGCTAGTGTATATTATTAGACAAGAGATAATATGTAAATAAATGAAGAAACAGAACAATTGGTTAAGATGATTTAGAGAGGAGGAGATTGAAGAAGATGAGAAGAGAGGTAAGAAATATTTGTTTATCAACAACCATTAGATTTAACATGTTTATGAAGTTAAAGATTTAAAGACTGAGCCATGCTGGTAGATGTAGACTATCTGGTTGAGATTCGCGAGATGATAAAAATCGATGTTTCGAGACCTTGAATGACATGGCTGAAAATCGTTTGCAATGGCAAAGGTGCATCCACTATTTGTGTTCTCCCTAATTCTAATCTTCTGAATTCTTCATGTCTCGATCCTTTTTCTCTTTTCAAATTTATCTCACTGTATTATACTCCTTCAATAACATCTTCAAACCCTAATCTTTCACATAATGCTTATACTCTTACTACTTCTACCACTATGGGATTTGAATCGACAACTTCACCTCTGTGCTAATGTGGTATCACAACTCGAACTGATGTACGTACGTACAAAGTTCTACGTTGTAACTGATTGACTGACTAACTAAAGATTTAAAGAAACTTAACCCATATTCACTTATCCTGGTTAGCACTGGAATTCCTTGGAAGGCAACTGATGGTAGCCAAATACCAAAAATATTGAATAAATTCATAATGATATTCATTGACTGTGAACTGATGATAATGATTAGAAATCGATAACTTAGTGATATATATGAAATTTCATCACTACTAAATTGGATGTGCTCATTTATACGGTTCATTACCGCCCCCCCTCAATTTATTTTTTACATTTAAATAATACTAACTATTTATCAGTATATGTTTTGTGACCATTGTTTAATTTCTTTAATATCACGAGCATATTTAAGTTAGACGATTACTATCATGGGTTGACTGAAGTTAGGCATTACCACCGTTGGATGCTAACTCAATGGTCTAGGGGTTAAGCGTTCACACGGGAGACCGAAGTTCTTGAGTTCGAGTCCCACATGAGCGGTCATGAATGTATACTGTTAAGGAGTCCCATACTAGGAAGAGATGGCCGTCCAGAGCTTCTAGGTTTTCAGCGGTGGTCTGTCTTAGATTGACTCGTGAATTCAACTGTGAAAGTATTACAATCTCTATAAATCCCCATACTTATTTCTTCCATTACTGAATATGAGCACATTGACTTATACGATATACGTAAGTATACAAAGAAACAAGCAAATAAATAAATGTACCATGACATTCATCTATAATGATCGATTAAATGAAGCCATTAAGTCATGATTAAATTTAAATTTGACTTTACATAAGAAAATACATTCTTTCTTTGTTTTAGAAAAACGTTTTGTTCTCAATTTGAAGAAGAAAAAAGTAAAAAGTCATATGATGATAAAATTAAGATCAAATCTATTAAATGACAACCTTTGTTTTACCTCATTAATCATAATGATGAATAGTCTCATGATGTTAAAGATATAATTATTATCAGAATGAGGTTTTGTGAAGATTATAGTAAGTTTAATAGTTGAACTCATGAGTTGATCTAAGCTAGACCATAATAGAAAACCTGGAAGCACTGGATGGCCGTTTCGTCCTATTGTGGGACACCTCAGTAACATATGCTTTTTCATGAACTGAACTAATGTCTTATTGAGACCTCTTAAATTTTAAACTATTGAGGCGGAATTCAATGATTTACAAGTTTATATTCGATTAAAAGCGTTAAATAGTTCCATAAGGTTTCAATTATTTGATATGATTAATCAGGTTTCTATAAATAAAATTCAGTTAAGAACGGTTGTTAAACCATTACGTTCTGTATGGTTTGTTTTTATTGATTCAGTATGATATGTGGGCAAAAATTAGGTCTGATAATTAGATTTCTTATTTCATTGGTCAGTGAAAGAATGAACTATGCAACTCATATTTTATAATTATTCATGTTGCCATGTTTGTTAAATATTTTTTAAATGTATAAATACGTGTCATTTAGCTAATCAGTTTTTTTCATAGTTGAAATCATAAATCAATTGAAGCTAGACCACCAGTGGAAAACCTGAAAGCACTGCTTGACGGCCGTTTCGTCCTATTATGGGACTCCTCAGTAGTGTGCATTCACGTTCCCGCACTCGCGAGATTCAAACCCAGGACCTAGCCTCGATTCACTCATGATCTCAACTATGAAAATACTAAATTCTCCACAAAACCCCTTCTAATCAGTTTTTTAGGTCTTTTTGATATCTAGTCAGTTTGAGGACTCTTGTTTCAGTTAGAATTTATAACAATTCATGCGATTAATAGTAAACATACACACACACACACACTAACATAGTATTCTTTGATAAGAATAGATTATTAATTAGAAACTGCACGTAAAGGGAGTTAATTATGTCAAAAAATAATTTAAATTTATTAAGTTTGGGTTAGTGTAGTTAGCCATGATTAGACTATAGTGTTTCTGTAAGACCTATCTTTTATACACTACCACCACTAAATTAGCTACTTCTATGAATTTGGTGTTCATCTTGTTGTGCTAACGAGGTATGGCAGCTTGGACCGATGCATATGTATGCCTGGTCCTACGTTGTAGCTGACTGACTGAAGACAGCAGCTACTTGTATTAAATTGGGTTTCTAATCCATTATTTTCTTGTTCATTATCAAGTAACCTACATACTATTACTATGGATAACAAAAATGTTAAATAATATTCCATTTATTGGATCATCAACAATAAAATTTATATTCGCAGAAACAACAGTTCATTATAGTGAAGATCAATCCAATACGTAGACATGGTACGGTGTTCTAGCTATTTAAGTCTGATAAAGCTTTATCTGGTGAAACCGGTGTGGTTTTTTCTGGAATCGCATTTCGTGTCTTCAGGGCTCACAAACCTACAGAGTGGATGTGATTGTATGGGGAAATCGGTACCCTCGGGTATTGGAGCACGAGTGTCACATTATGGGGTAAATATATGTTATATGCATACCGTTAACACACAAATTTTCATTCATGCATCCCATAGTATACATATGGGTATATTCACTAACCTGGGAGAGTAGATGATCACATCTCCTTGCGAACATACCTCCCTTACGCATTATCTGCACACCACTAGTACAAAGACTGACTTCATGACATACACATAAGCATAAGTACTCTCAGGGAAGGTTGATGGCCACCTCTTCCTAGTATTTGTTACCATATATTTTGATTATTTCTTTGACCTATTGTGTTAGGCTGCTGATGTTATTAGACAATGAGGTAGACATTTTTCCGGCTTACGTTCCTTGTCCTAACCCATGCATGTACCCTTTGTATATACCTACATATACAACTGAACAGGGGGAGACTCATGGAATTTGTATACATGAGCATACACATCGAGCAGCATGCAAGATTTAATGAGTCCAAAAATTTGAACTCAAGTAATCCATTTTACAGAAGAGTGGTGGATTATTCCGATCTCCATTGACTGCCCAAATTTGCTAGCAAGGTTGCTCTCATTACACAATAGGTAGACATGATTAATCATATTGACTGAAGTGAACAGTTTTCAGAATTCATTTAATAAATCTTTACTAAATTGTAATAAAATTACTGCGCGTGCATGCCTAAACTGTAGACAACTGAGCCGGTATCCAACAGTGTTAATGTGTAACTTCAATCGATCCATGATCTTGCGCAACCATTCATCCATTGTCTGAGGTATATATCTGTCTTTATCAGACACAGATTGGTCTCCACTAATCATAGTTTCTCACTAGAGCTCCTGGAAATCTATCTTGGTTTCAAGTTCTGCATGCAAGATTATGGATGAACACTGCTGGGAAGTCCCGTGCCAGGAGGCACCCGATGCATATGCACCACACAAATCTCATTTGATTTGTGTGAGGGCTGTGATACTGACCGGGTGTTCAAATCGAAGTAGGTGGTTTTCTTAGGGAGCCACACCCGGAGCCTTCGACCTAAAGGTCTGATCCACAAGGCAGTGGAGCATCTTAAGGAGATGCAGTACCATGTTAGCTGGTGACCAACGATTGATTCATACGCCATCTGTTCCTTCAGGATACTGGAACCCATGTGCACCATTGGTTTAGAATGAGGGTTTTCCAACTTCCCTAGGTGGATTTTTCGTGTCCACCAACCCGGTTAGAGCACCTGACATTCGCGTTTCGTCCCCTCAATTTCGCAAACAACACCCACGCTATGTGGAAGCAGTGAGTAGGACTTCCCTCGTAGAGGCCATATACTCTAAATAGAATACATTCATTAAACAGAGATGGAAATATAAATTGTTTTATTTTTAACCGTTTATTACATTTGATATCAGACATCAGATTTATGTTTAGTTTATACTACGTTATGTCTAATTTATATGAAAGATTTATCAATTTAGAAAGGGGTATTCATTCTCTCAATACTAGTTATACATTGTGTATATGACATTACTTTGGTATGTAAGAGTTTTTCACATTGTAAATGTTTGACAGTTCATGTAGCCTAAATAAGAATGTGAATATACATTAAACTTAAATGATGTTCTATAGATTTTGATGGGGTTTTTTAAAATACCGTAGTGAGCATAGTAGAACGAAACGGCCGTCTAGTGTTTCCAGGTTTTCCATAGTGGTCTAGCTTCAATTGACTTACGCTTTCAACTATGCAAATACTGTAGTATTCACAATGATTGATCATTGAGTAGTGATTGATTTGGTCTTTTAGTGTTAATCGAATTCTATCGATCAAGTTGTGTAATCTAGTCAATATCACATCAACTATGCTCAGTTGAGTAGCAGAAATTAATGAATATGCTATTGTTAAGTTACAAACCACATGTTAATCATCCGTCCAAATGTATTTAGACTAATGAGAGTGTTTGGATTCTAGTTTAAAATGTAGGATATCGAAAACTGATTTTGTTGTTGTTGCATTTTTAGAATATTTTCTTTAAACTTAGCCATTTCTTTTAAGATCACGAACCGATCCAAGTTCAACAGCCACTTATAATCTAGAAGTAATGAGCACCTCTTTCATCCTAGTAAAGGACTCTTCAACAATGCTCATTCACAATCTCGAAACCGGGAATCGAACCATTTCTTTTAATCAGAGAGCTTTTTTGGAGATTTTAGTAATTTCGTAGAGTTGAGATCATGAGTCAATCGAAGCTAGACCATCATGGGAAACCTAGAAGCATTGAACGGCTGTTTCGTCCTATTATGGGATTTCTCAGCAGTGTACATCCATCATTAATTTTTATTCATTACTACAGGACCTAATCCCAAAATTTAATCAAAAAAGAATTTCCTACTTAAAAATCATGAAAATCCTTGCATTTTTTGTGCATAGTAGTATATTTACTAAACTCTAAATAATAATTGAGTGCACCCCTAAACCTCATCTCAACACAATTCCCTGTCATACAACTAATTATGGGATGTTGTTTAACACGGTTAGGGGAAGTTCGATTACTTTATTCTTCCCATTAATGTTTAGAACTGTAATTGACCAGTCTCGTATTGGTATATGTGCATCCTATGTGCATCGCCTCGATACTGTCTCCATTCATAGGCATTATAAGCAGAGATAAAACGTGCATCTTGGATTCCACTCCTAGCCATCATCATCATTACTTATTTATTTGTTTAATAATTATTATTTTTTATAGAGTTGAGATCATGAGTCAATTGAAGCTAGACTACCATGGAAAACCTGGAAGCACTGGACGGCCGTTTCGTCCTATTATGGGACTCCTCAGCAGTGCGCGTCCACGAACCCACTCTCGCGGCTCGAAACTGGTAGGTCCTGGGTTCGAATCCCGCGAGAGTGGGTTCGTGGACGCGCACTGCTGAGGAGTCCCATAATAGGACGAAACGGCCGTCCAGTGCTTCCAGGTTTTCCATGGTAGTCTAGCTTCAATTGACTCATGATCTCAACTCTATAAAATACTAAAATCTCCACAAAACCCCTTCTGATAATTATTATTTTTATTTGGAAAAACATACCCTTTTCCAATTCTTAAATCCTACAAAATATACATACTCAATCAATTTTAAGCCTAGATGTCATAGTTATAATGTATGCAAACGATGGGGATGGGAATATATAAGGGAATCTATAAGGATACGTTTGTATATTTATATGTATGTTATACATTTACCCTCTTTGTTTCCAAATTCCTCTTTGAAATATACATAGAATGTTGAATGATCTAAAATGTCAAAATAGGTGAGGAAAGATGATGATAGAATATACCTGGAAGATAAGGAAAATTCATAATTTCAATATCTGTATTCACTATCAAATTACTATTTCATTTGAATTACCTCATTTATAAAGGTCTGTAAAGTATCAATGTCAATATGATTTATCGTCTGTTTTGAAATTTCCAAAAAAAACAAAACAAACCATCCCTCCTATCTCATCATATCGTTCATTCAATTTATATGATTATGTAATGATTATCATCTTATAATTCATCATTGTGATTGTGAATAATCGAGATAATGAATGAATTTTTCTTACTGTTCATTTTGTTGTAACTCTCACTATGTTAATGATATTCTGTTAATTATCAGAAGGGGGATTTTGTGTGGAGAGTTTTAGTAATTTTATATAGGTGAGATCATGGGTCAATTGAAACTAGACCACCATGAAAAACCTGGAAGCACTGCTTGGCGGCCGTTTCGTCCTAATGTGGGGCTCCTCGTCAGTGCTCATCCACGATCCCGCCTCTTGAGATTTGAAGTTGAAGTTAGACAATAACACAGTTGGATGTCGGTGCAGTGAATCTAGAGGTTAAGCGCTTGCGCGCGAGACTGATAGATCCTGAGTTTGAGTTTCGTGGGATGGGATCGTGAATATACACAATAGGACGAAATGGCTATCCAGTGGTTCAAAGTTTTCCATGGTGGTCTAGCTTCAATTGACTCATGAAGCTCACTTCTACATAAAGTATACTCTGATGATAATGTTCAAGACGACAATGAAATACCTACAATTCAATTATCTGCCTCACTGAATTCAATAATACTAATATTAGTAAGATATCGAAATCTTTGAGCTAAATGGTTACATAATCAAATAAAAAGTTTGGTGTAAGGGTAAACACGATTAAGAGCATATAAGTTCAGTTATAAAAACTGACAGGATAGTAAAAAAATGATCTAATCAATTTTTTTCTTTTACAATGACAAGAAAAGACTGATAACCATTTCTGTTCGAATATATACTAATTAGATTTCAAGTGTTGTATGACATCTATATCTTAAAGGTGTATACTTAATGCTCTGTTTAAAAATTACAATATTGGATATTATAAGCATAGTTGGTTAATAACTAACAGTGCAATACAGGACGTGAGATCCGTCCTATTCCGGACTTATTGACTGAATATACCTGCATCCTAGAGTTAATATTACCTCAGGGACTACAACTCAATATAGTTTGCTACAAACGCCAACATGTAATCTACTTAGCTACTGAGTCCAAATAGTCACTAAATTGTGGAATGGGGTAAAGTTTAATTCATTTGTGTTGACTGTATGAATCTTTCCATTGATGTTTAGAACTGTAATTGATCAGCCTGTTATCGGCATAAGTGTATCCTGTGTGGTTTTGCTTTGATTTTACTATTAAACCAAGAGTATTTTAAACGGAGATGAAGGATGGTATCACTCATGATCAACATCATTGTAGCATACAATCAACGAATTTTTATTATAGTTTTGAAATCTCTCATTAATCCACATACTCATACACGATTACATTCTATCAATCTAACAACTTTCAAATCTTTGGACAGGTAACATATCCCAATTTAAATCATCTTCTTATTCTAACAGCCTGAAACTACATTAAAATCCGTCTTATTTTCCCACTTGTTTGTATATCAATTAAAATCGTGAAAGTATTTTATGTAGGATATGGGCTAAGTAAATATTGATTTTCTTAGGTAACAAATGAATTTTTCTACTATTGATTAAGGGGAACTGAAATTCAAGAGATCATTTTCATAAATTTTTTATACCCACAGTTTCGTTTATCATATCGACGAAAGCACTTAATTCATTTAGTTCTCATTAGTTGCTTACAATCTGTGATATTGAATTATTATAATTACAAAATGGGTATAAATCACTTACATGATGGTGTTTAGTTGGAATTTGTTTTGAAGACACATCAGTATAGTATAGCAAGGGTGTAAATATAATTGATAGACTGGATGAAATATTGTAAATATATACCTTATGTAAAAGAACATTTTGAAATATTGATAGTTTAGATTGATATCATGAATCAATCAGCGTTAAACTACCGTTGAAAACCTAGAAACACTGGATGGCCGTTTCATCCTAGTATGGGATTCCTCAGCATCTTGCGATGCTCTACTACCTTGTGGATCAGATCTTTAGGTCAAAGGCTTCGGTTGTGACCCCCTAAGAAAGTCACCTGCTTCGGTTTGGGCACCCGTGCTGTATCACAGCCCTCACACAAATCAAATAAGATTTGTGCGGCGCATTTATATCTGGTGTCCCTTTGTACCATTATTTATATGTTCAAATAAACCAAATAATAAATAGGATTCCTCAGCAATGCGTATCCACGATCTCACCTGTGGGACTCAAACTCAGGACCTTCGGTGTGGTACGCTAACACTTGACCTGTATACCACTGAACCGGCATCCAACGGTGTTAATGTCTAACTTCAACCAATCCACGATAATACACGACCATACACTATTGCCCTTAGTAAGTAACGGCCTCAGAACAGACACGTTTGAACTACACTCACTAGAACTCCAGGAAATTCATATTGAATCTAGTCACTAACATAACATATGATAATTATCATTATGAGGTTGTGAAGATTTTTTTGGATCTCTTTAAAATCATAAACCAAATATAGATCAGTACAGGTTTAATGACCTCATAATGACTAAATACTGATAATAAGTAAGAACAATAAGTAAAGGTCAGTTAATTAATATAAGATTACTAATTTAATAGACGGTCAAAATACAAAGGCATCATGATGTAATTAAGTAGAAGTAAGAGTCTAACAAAAAAATTTATGATACATAGTGATACCTTTTTTTGGTTTGTTTTGAAAATTGTCATTTGATTGTAACTTTTTAATATGTGTATACTATCAATATATGTATATTTGTGTATGTGTGTGTGGGTGGCTGGGTGGGTGCGTGCGTACAGACCAAAAGACACTTATACACACTTACAATGTTACCCATTTTGCAAATAAACTTTTATTTTTTTAATTTTTTTTTTGATAAAATATGCGAAAGATTATTTTTTAATATTTTTGTAAACTTTTGTTGTTGTTGTTGTTTTTCTCTTTTTTTCTCTTTCTTTCTTTTATTACTGAAAGGTATGATAAAGGTATGATGGTAATAGATAATAGAGCTTAATTTATATTTTTAAAACTGATTTTTTGGTATTGAAAGTTTATAATCATATGACTACTAGACATCATCTTTATTGTGCTTTAAAATTGAAGTGGAAACTAATCAATCTATTCAATTTTCAGAAGAGGGTTTTGTGGAGATTTTTAGTAATTTTTATATGCAGTTGAGATCATGAGTCAATTGAAGATAGACCATCATGAAAAATCTGGAAGCATTGGACGGTCGTATCGTGCTATTGTGGGACTCCTCAGTAATGCTCATCCACGATCCTGGGTCTTCGGTTGGAATCTCGCTAAGTGGAATCGTGGATGTTCACTGCTGAGGAATCCCACAATAGTACGATACGGCCGTCCAGTGCTTCCAGATTTTCCATGATGTTCTATCTTCAATTGACTCATGATCTCAACTATATAAAATCTATTCAATTGTTAATAAATGAATGGTAATTGTAATTTTTTATAAGTCAGAAGTAGTTGACAGGAAATTCTGATTCATTTAGACTTCTAGCTAGTTGTCATTTTTCATTAGTAAGACGTATCAACAGTAGGATAGGAATAGAAATCAAAACGTGGCATCAGAGCTTGAAGTCACTAACCTCTAGTCTGAGCCATGTTGGTAGATGCAGACTACTTGGTTGGGGTCCGTGTGACTATCGTAACCAATGGTTAGAGACTGTGTGACATGGCTCAGAATCGAACACAATGGCGCAGGTGTATGCACTCTTTATCTTCCCTTAAACCTTGAGATTAAAATTGCTTCATATTTGTCTTCCTTCCTGTACAATATCCTTATATACAATCTTCCTTTTATATATTAACACTACTAAATTAATTACTTCTATGAATCTGGTGTTCATATTGTTGTGCTAATGAGGTGTAGCAACTGGGACCGATGCATATATGTGCCTGTCCTACGTTGTAACTGACTGAACGAAGAATAGAACCGTTCATTGTGATTCAACACCTTAGACGTTACCGATGAACTATTTTGTGCGTGATTAATTTTCTATCATTAATTTTATATTATTCAATTAATTTACAGTGTATTACTACTAAACTTGAAACCCCAGTCACATTAACTTCGAATTTGACGGTCAGATAGTATAACCAGTCCTCATACTCGCATACACACAATAAATTATGTCTTAGAGTTCATTGTATGAAGATGTAATCATCCCTAGAGTATGTCAAAAATCGCGTTGTATTTCCTATGCCAGATGAAATATTCAGTTTCACATTTCAACAATTTCTTCAAACCAACTGACATCACCACATACATATAATCTTTAATGACACTGGATTCAAGAATAATTCTCTCGAAATCGTTACAAGAATTCATAATTGAAAGAGTTCACTCATGACGTAAGTTATACAAATATCACGAATGACATTGGTCAATAGTCAAGATATGCCTCAAATTGAATGAAATTCATAATGTAGGCCAAAATAATTGTCAACTTATTAGTTTTACAGTATAATGGTTTGAGTCCCATACCTATCTCGAGATCATGAATAGGTACTCTTGATAAGTCTGTAAATGGTAACAACTATATATATCAATTTTAATTCTCAATAACCATATAAATATCGTTAATCAGTGGTGAGTAAATACAAATTACTATCCCATTAGTTATAAGAGTAGTTCATTTATTTATTTATGTACTTAAACACATAAATATTGGTGCAAGGGTGCACCAGATATATATGCACCACACAAAAAAATGAAAATAGGAAGAGAAAGGGGTAAGATGTATATATATACTATATACAAAAAAGTAATGTTGAGGGAAACTGAAATATACAACCAGAAGTATTTTCTCAGTTAAAAAGTTTATAACCACTCTTTATGCAGAAAGTAAAAGAAGGTTACAACAGGATCACTATGTGTTTCTATTCTGAACCATATCTGATAACGTCTCTAACCACTGTGTAGCACCATCTCTCGGACTCCCCGCCAAGGAGTCGTAAAGGAGCCATACTGATTTTGTTTTTTTCCAATTTTCTATATTATTTGTGTCTGTAGATATAATTTTATCAACATTTTGTTTTTTCAACCCTAGTTCGAAACCCGTTCTCTCTCTCTCTCTCTGTCTTTATATATATGTACTGAGTCATTCGACTAGACAATCTAATTAATAAAGTCAAATGAATCTTAAGGTCACACTTTTAGTTATCTATTGATACCTTATTTTATTTTACGTCTCAACGTCTCAGGGTCGTTTTCACAAAACTAACAAGTATAACAGATGGGGAAAATTATCTCTCTCTCTCTCTCTCTAAATATATATATATGTTCATATATCCGCTTAATCGTTAAGGTAACTCTAGATGAATACAATAGATTGATTATCAATCTACAATACTCTCTCGTAATCCATCTATCCACCTATATAAGCATACCTAATTACACACCTACATGTAATGCAATGATTCCTAAAAACGTTTTTTTTTGTTTGTTTGTCACCTGACCCCTTGTACAATCAATCAAAGCATATCTACATACATACTTTTTTTTAAAATTTTATTTATTATATATATGACCTAAGAAATTATGTTTTAAGCCTTAATTATTTTTTGACAGATCTGTCATATTCAATCTGCTTGACTAGACATTAACCATTTGTTGAAGTGGTTACATAGAGAAACAAAAAATCACATACAAACAAATTGGATATTTATTGTGAGTTGAGTAGTAAAATAACTTATAAAAGGGAGATAAAGTGACACAAGGGTAGATAACTTATGTATTAGGATGTAAACCTTTAAATAGAGAACACCTTGATTTGATCATAACACATATAGGGGTGTAAAAGAGATAAGTCTAGCACTCATATAAATATATGAATGGAATGAAAGTGGAAGAATCTTATTAATCGATAAACTAATGAGAAAATAATATTCATCATAATATTACGGTAGTAATTCATTTCGTGTATTGACACCGCCATTATATGGATGAGTTTTGAATGAAGTGATATTGAATATAAGACATTCAAATCTAGTGGGAATAATTAAACAACCAATAGCTGAGTGGATAATGTGATGACGTTTGAAGCGAAAGGTACTGGGTTTGAGTCACAGAGTGAACATCAACTTTGAGATGCAGGTACGTCCAGCTGAGCAGTCCCAAATAGGTCGTTTGTAATATCCAAATCGTCTAGTTGAATGCAAGCTATTCATTGCATTCTATGGATAGGACGAAACGCGCGTCCTGGATTCCACTGCTAGCCACTATCCATCTTTGCTTATAATGCTTGTCAATTAAGGCTATATCGAGGCAATACGCACAGTATGCATATATGCCAATAAGAGACTTATCACTTGCAGTCTTAAACATCAATGGGAAGATTCAAACAAACGATGCCAAATGAGTTTAACCAATATACATGAATTAAAATCCATCCTATTGTACAAGGCATTTGTTATCTGAACTCAGTAGCTAAGTGGATAACACTATGACATTCGAAGCTAAAGGTACTGACTTATAGTCCCTGAGTGAACATTAACTCTATGATACAGATACATTTTGTTGACGAGTCCCAAACAGGACGAAATGTAAATCTTGTATTACACTGTTAGTCACCAATCAACTCTATATAAAATTAAGTAAAATTTAGTTTTTTCCATAGTTGAAAGTGTGAGTCAATTGAAGCTAGATCACCAAGGAAAACTTGGAAGCACTAGACGGCCGTTTCGTCCTATTGTGGGACTGACTTCGAGAGGTAAATCCTGGAGTTCTAGTGAGAAGCAGTAACCATGTCTGTTGTGAGATAGGAACTCATTGAAGACAATTGTTGAACGGTCGCTCAATTTCGTGGATTGGTTGAAGTTAGACATTAACATCATCGAATGCCCACTCAATGGTCTATCGGTTAAGTGCTCTGGTGCGAGACTTATAGGTCCTGGTTTGAAATCTCGTGAGGCGGGATCGTGGATGCCCACTGTCGAGGAGTCCCACGATAGTACGAAACGGCCATCCAGTGCTTCCAGACTTTCCTTGGTTGTCTAGCTTTAATTGACTCACGCTTTCAACTATGAAAATACTAAATCACCACAAAAACCCCCTCTGATTAAAATTTAGTTAGTTGAATATAATCCAAAAACAAAAAACGAGATGAAAAACATGTATATATATATATATATATATATATATATATATATATATATATATATATATATATATATATATATATATATGAAAATAATCATCATACAGTCTTAATATTCTAAATTATTACTGTAACATTATCATTGATGTGAATGGGCCCCATTCATTCGTGTATTTTACTCCTCCCATTTACTGCTCATAATGTACTTCTTAATGATTAGTATTCTTTTTTAGATAGAAGAATCTTCTATAAAGGAATATACATATCTATCCGTAGAATGGTATTGATATAATACATTTTTAGACTACATCTATTTCATTTTATAGAATTTTTTTAAAATTTAAAATTTGAGTATCTAATGGAAAATCTTAATCTACCTTTAAAAGAAATAAGAAATTAAGATGGATAGGAGAGAGAAACTAGATAGGATAGAATAATAACTGTATGATGACATTTCTTCTCTTTTCAGTATTGAATGCCACTGACTAGATTGTGTTTTTTCCCTATATAAACAATGAAAATAACTATAAAATGATATTACTTATATTCATTAATAAGTAGGTCAAAAGAGTAAATTATTAGTATTGAGTTAAGAGTATATGATAACACCCCTTACGTTTCAAATATATCAGATGATAAAGCTTTCTAAAGTATTTGATTGGCTTATTTAGATAAAATGATTTACCCGAGTGAAACATAAACATAGGAGTTAGGAAATATGTTTTCTGATGTTGAAAACCGTAGGATAATAAACTTAAACGGATTGAATTCTCTTTATTTTGCATGTATATGTACATTTGAAATAATTAAATAAATCAACATGTTCACTCTATAGCATACATATAAGGATAAACGTCATTGTTGAGAGGGTGAAACGGTCTCCATTCCCATATTTTAGATTTACTATTGTTAATGTGTAGCAATACCGATTGTTCTATCCTTAGCACATTGATTAAATTGAACTTTGAGTTTCACAGGTATGTAAGTGCTCATGTATCCAGAACGAGTAAAACATTGTTAATCCGGAATTAAAATAGAGTATTCGATTAGGTTAATCTCCATCTTTCTCTAATGCTAGTTCACAGAACATAATCCCGTTATTCCTTGAGTAATGAGAGAAAGTATGTGCAAGATATATGTTTATAATATTTATTAACATAAAGGTAAAAACATCTCGCGGAGATTTCATCAAGTGAATTCATATTTTTTAAGCTTTTCGTATGATGTTTTACAATAAGATATATAATGAATTAGAAGCTCAAAAGAACTATAAGCAGCTGACGAATGTTATTTAGGACGAAACTATTGTCAAGTAAATTATCCCATCAATTTCGCTCGATTTATAACTGTTACGAAAAGTATACAAAATTTATACTGATCCCGCCCGCGGGATCGTGGATGTACACTGCTGGGGAATCCCATACTAAGATGAAACGGCTGTCCAATGTTTCTAGGCATTTCCATGGTGGTCTAACCTAAATCGATTCATGAATTCAACTACTCAATTACTACAATCTCCACAAAACTCCGTTTCCGACAAATTGAAATCTTGAAAATAATTCGAATAATCAAATACATTTTTCATAGTTGAAAGCATGAGTCAATTGAAGCTAGACCACCATAAAAAAATGGAAGCACTGGATGGCCGTTTCGTCCAAATTGTGAGACTGCTCAGCAGTGCGCATCCACGATCTCGCTTCGCTAGACTCACTGAAGACAATTTGTCAACGGTTGTTCAAATTCGTGGATTAGTTGAAGTGAGACATTAACATCATCGGATGCTCACTCAATGGTCTATCGGTTAAGTGCTCTCGCGTAAGACTGGTAGGTCCTGGGTTCGAGACTAGCGAGTGCGGGATCGTGGATGCGCACTGCTGAGGAGTCCCACTATTTGGACGAAACAGCCGTCCAGTGTTTCCATGTTTTCCTTGGTAGTCTAGCTTCAAATGACTCACGATTTCAACTATGAAAAATACTGAAATCTCCACAAAGAAAAACCCCTTCTGATAAACACATTTTTGTTTAGTTGTTCATAATAATTCAATTATACAAATAACTTGTTTTTAACTAATTATTTCCCAATTAGTTAAATATTGATTGATCAAATCAGTAAACGAAATCAACCAGTATTATTATTATTTTTACTCGTAATCGTCAGTTAGCGACTGCACCCACCCACCCACACCCACACACACATTATATTTATATAGAACTATTGCGTGTTTGCAAGGCAATATTACACATCAATATAATCTGGATAAATCTAAGACAGATATCTTCTTGTAATTTTATCAACCCTATCTATCTATCTATCTTTATCAGTGTGTTTATCTATCTCAATGTATATACCATGAAAACATAAGGCTAGTCATTATTATTGTTCAGTTCTGTGTTGTTGTTGTTGTTGTTGTTGTTACTGTTGCTGTTGTTGTTTTTCAATGTAGTTTAAGCATGATTTATCTTAGTTTTCAATTCATCTAATGTTTGTAATTCTTTCTTCTTTTTTGATGATGATGAGGCACCGAATGTCTGAAAAATTCTTTGTTTGGTCTTTTATGTTTCTAACAATAATAATAAAGAAGATTTTTGAAATAAAACTATGCGAACTTTTTCCCTAGTTAACTGTATGTTACTGTATACAGTGGTATTTTGTTGTATAGAGAAATGGGATAAGTAATTCTATTCGGAATGATAGCCAATTCGACTTCATTATATACATACATAGATATATATAACTATACTCGTGTATGTGTGTGTGTGTATGCGTGTGTGAAAGTGAGTGGGCACTTGACTTTCTGAATATATGCTACTGAATACATACATTAATATATATCGAATAATGAACTGTCATCTTTTCTAATTTTCTTTTCAAACATATTCACAATCTATGTGTATTATCGATATAAACGTGTACAGACTTCTTTACACATGCGTATAGGGGGGGGGTATGGATAGTTTGGAGTGGACAGACAATAAATATATGAATATACAAAACTTTTGTATCATATTTTCAAAAGTCAGCTTTAAAAAAAAAAGAAACCATTAAAGCTAATCGACCAGATACAGTAAAATCATAGAAACTAACGTATAAGTGAACACATTACTATTAATAATATCAGTACTATTTCTGTTATCAAATTCAGTAGTAGTAGTAGTAGTAATAATAATAATAATAATAATCGTAACAAAGGGAACAAATAACAAAACAACCATACCGATAGAAATGTGAGGAAGAAGAGACACCAGAGGGAAAAAATTGGGTAAAGAAAATCGAACTAATGATGAAGAATTTTGTTTTTTCAAAATATTTTTTGCCTATTTTTCTTGTTTATTATTTGACTTAATAGATTTTGACAGTTTGGGGTCAACCAACCAACCCATTTCATATGTATTCAAATCATTGTGTGTGTGTGTGAGTTTGTGTATACCCTATAAGTGTTTGTTCCATGATATACATGCTTATATATATATATATATTTGATAAATTACTATACCCAACTACATATGTTCTATAATGTTCTTGAAAGGATACTAGTTATAAATGAAGTTGTACACGCAGTCATGGATGGATGTATGTTTGAATACAAATCACACAAGAATATCTATATCTATCATAAATGGTCATGTTTGTATGTCGTTGATTTGACTAGGTTGGATAGAATCAAATAACAACTGTTACATTAATAACAACAACAACGGTGTAGTAATCATCTTCCCCTTTAGATTAGATTCCGTTCTAAAGGTTATATGTTTGTATGCATTTTGGTAAGTCTTCCTCTCTCTCAATCTCTCACTTTGTTTCACTCCACCTTCTAATTCTTTCCATTTCTTAGAGAACTGAATAAAAATAATTAAGGAAATCGATTGTTTTTAAGAGACAAAAATCATTCCTACCACTGTACAGGATATTTATCTTTTCAGATTTAGTTTCTCCCCACTTTTTCCCCCCATTATTATGATTATTGTAGTATTTTGAAGTGATTAACTCCACTCTATTGCCATCAAAATTAATATAAACTGACAAAGAAATCTTATTAGTAATATATAGTTGTGAACGAAAAAAAAGAAGATTCCATAGATGTGTATTGTTGAGCCGATTAATATTATTTCATATTATTAGTATTTGGTTACAGAATGTCTTGGTAGTCATAATTCATGCATATATGTGCCTGGTCCTACGTTGTAGCTGACTGACTACCGATTTATTTATTTAAACACATAAATATTGTTACAAAGCGGTATCAGATATATATGCGCCACACAAATCAAATAAGATTTATGTTTGATACTGCACAGGTGCCCAAACTGAAACAGGTGGTTTAACTAGGGGACCACACACCGAGCCTTTGACCTAAAGGTCTGATCCACAATGCAGTGGAGCGTCGTGAGGAGATACATTCTCATGGTAGCCGGTCACCAACGATTGATTCATACACCATTTGTTCTCTCAGGATACTGGAGCCAGCCCATGTGCACCATTGGTTTGGAATGAGGGTTTTCCAATTCCCCTAGATGGATTTTCCGTGTCCACCAATCCGGTTAAAGCTCCGGATATTCGCTTTTCATCCTCTCAATTTCGTAAACAACAGCAACGCTACGAGAAGAGAATGAATAGGACTCCCCTCTCAGAGGTTATATAGGCGTGGCCATGTGAGAGCATTTCGAGATGGAGAGTGGACTCTCTCTACTCTCAACCGTACCAGGGCATTTCGAGGTAAGTTGGTTAGAATATGTTATTTTGTGTAGATGTAGATCGAGAAAAAATTAATGATATGAATCATTGTGATTTTGTACGGTTTTATTAATATGATGTGATAACTTGGGATAATATGGATTTATGCCAGATTCTACGTTTGCTAACGACTGATTGATCAATTGCAAACGAATACAAAATAATTTTTATGTAGAATAGATGGAATGTAACTAGTGATAGAACCTTGGATATTAGTTTCTTTTTTTTATTTGAGACTATATAGACTTATGACATTATGGTAATATCAATGCAATCTTCAAAGGATGTAAACATCCTTATTAAGATTGATTAGATTTCAATCAAAATATCAATAAAGGGATAATGTAAACCTTTACAAATTTTTATTAAAATTTATATCTGATGTATAAGTGAGTGGTTATCTGGATTTAATAGTTATGTAGACAACGCGTTTCTATTTTAAGTTAACGGTACTGAGTTTCAATCCTGGGGTGACATCAATTTTGGATCTTCAGTATTTGGTTGTGGAGGTTGTTAATTTTTTTGATTGAGATCATAAATTGATCAATGTTAGATCACCGGTTAAAACATGGAAAGACTGGATGGCCGTTCTGTTCTAGTATGGGACTCTTTAGTAGTGCGCATCCATGATCCCAAACATATTATTTGAAATCAGAACCTTCGGTCTCGCGCATGAACACTTAACGTCCCACGTGCGGGATCGTAGATGCGAGCTACTAAAGATTCCTATACTAGGAGGAAACGGCCGTTCAGTGCTTCCAGGTTTCCAATGGTGGCCTAACATTGGTCGATTCATGATCTCAATCAAAAGCTCAACAATCTCCACAACCCCATATTGACATAGAAGTACACTAAACTTCATAATAATAATAATTCATATTATTAAAGGCTTTCGACATTGTAATAATAATAATTATTAATATTATTAACATTTATAAAATCTAATTGATTGGTTAATCATACCCCTCCACTTTATGCTCCTTGTTTTTCCTCATATATTTGTTTTCCTTTTTGCAGAACTCTCCTGATACGTATACATCTATGCCTCGTATTTCAACCAATCGAAATACATCTGTATATTCTTCTTCTTCTTCAAGTAATAAACAACTTAATAATAATAATAATAATATGAATAGTGCTAAAACATCACCAGCTGATATAAACTCTACTTATGATGAGCATAATAATAATTCGAATATAAATACTATTCCTACTTCTGTCACAACTACTTCAACATTAAGCATTCATAGTCATCATCCATATCATTCTGTCAATGTGTCATCAACAACAACTTTATCATCATCATCATCATCATTAACATCAACAACATCATCTTCTATTTCCACTGCCCCTTTATCCACTTCATCTATTGATCCCGGTTCAGTAACAATATCTAATTTAAATAAAGATCAGTCAACGGTAACAACATCAGCATTGTTACCAAATGAATCATCTAATTCATTACCGTCAAGATCATGTGATTCAACAACATCTAATCTGATTGTAAATTCTCCTAATCTTTCAGTGACGACAACAAATAATAACAACAATACTACTAATAACAATGTTAACAGTAGTAATAGTACAACAAAACGTAAAAATAGTCCAACAACTACTGAAGATGATTTAACTACTACCAATACAAATAATATACAATCTTATTATTCCACAACGTATCCAAATACATCAACAATAGCTGGATCTAATAATTTGATGCATAGTGGAATTTCTATCACAACCGGTGGAATAAACAATAACACCAGTACTATGAATAATAATAATAATTCCCATCGTTTATCTTCAAATAATCCTATTACTGGTGGAACACATTCCCATTTAAACTATTCTGATATTAATTCAAGACATGTAGGCAGTAATATGTCACAGTCAAATTTATCTAATGCGACAGTATCAGTGACAGCTTCCACTGGATCAGCAAGTATACCAGGTGGAATCAATTCAGGATCTTTAAATAATGCTGTAAATATTGGACATGGTATGAACAATGCTGAAACAACTATTCACAAAGCAAGATCAGCTTTATATGAGTAAGTATAAATTGTGATTTTCAAAGATCAACATTTATGACTGTCTGTCGAGTATATATATGTATCATAGACTGACATCATAAAAAGCGTTTCATCCTTGTTTGGATTTCGTCAGTAATGTGTATTTATATTCCCACACAGAATTGAATCCAGAAAATCGAATTTTCTTAATATTCAAATTAGTTTTGAAAATCAGTCAACAATACATGGGTATAAAACTAGCTGTTCAATATTTCTTGATTCCCAGTTATTTTTTGTATGATCCCATTCTGTTACTAAGTATATATTCAATTTAAAAGGACTTCATAAATGTGTTGCTTAACATCATGGAGTGACATTGGTTAGACAAGTATTGTGAGACAATAACAATGGACAAATGTTTCGTCTTAGTATGGAACTCCATAGGAATATACATCCCAAACACCACCAAGTTTTGAACCCAGGACTTTTAGATCTAGTGTTGTTGGATTTATTCATTGATTTGACGTATTTACTTACAATTAATACGCTTTTTAAATTAAACAAAGCTGAAAATTCCTACATTTACACAAATATATAGTTTGTGCGTAAAAAGTGGAAATAACCTTTTGATATCACCTAATCAAAACAGTCTGTTCGATTCATTTCTATATGAAATAGTATCAATCTTTTGCAATCAACATAAACCCTTTGGTATATATATCACAATACCAATTGTCGTATCGAACAACCTAATTCTCTCAAAATACCAAGTGGTTTTAAAGCTTCTTAGAAATATCAATCTCTATTCTACTAGTTCTAACAATTTTTGATTATATAGTTGAGATCATAAGTCAATTGAAGCTAGATCATCACGGAAAACCTGGAAGAATTGGACGGCGGTTTTGTTTTATCTTGGAACTTCTCAGCAGTGCACATTCACGAGCCCGCCTCGCGAGCGAGATTCCAACCCAGGATCTATCAGTCTCGCGCGCGAGCACTTAAACTCTAGACCACTGAACCGGTCGGTATCCAACAATGTTAATGTCTAATTTCAACCAATCCACGAAATTGAGCAACCATCCACCATTGTCTTCAGTCAGTTACTATGTGAAAACAGACCTGGTTGAACTCCAACTGGTTATTGCTTCTCACTAGAACTCCAGGAAATACCTCATGGAGTCAGTCACGCTCGCACGCGAAACGGATAGGTTCTGGGTTCTAATCTCGCGAGGCGGGATCGTGGATGCGTACTGCTGAGGAGTCCCACAGTAGGACGAGACGGTCGTCCAGTGCTTTCAGGTTTTGCATTATGGTCTAACTTCAATTGACTCATGATTTCAACTAGATAAAATTACTTAAAACTTAACAAAACCCCCTTCTGATATTTTTTACTAGCATAGCTAAACTTTCCCTATCGTCAAGACTGTAGACTTAAAAAGAGTCGTCCAATTATTGTCTTTTGAATATCTTATTAGAATATTGTATGCAGATTGAATAAACATTATAGAGCTCAATCTATTCTGGATTAAATTTAAGTTTGTTTAAATGAATCCATTGATGTTAATGTAAATGATCTATTTGCCTATGCTTCACAAGAATCGATCCACCTTATATTTGTTGATTGGTTGAGATCAATCTAGTCAACCAATCAGAATGATAGGATTATGTGATTGGCTCAACATTCAGATGGTTTTCTCATTATATTATATCCCTCTGATTTCTATGACTATTTATTACGTACTACTCTAACAATAGAAATGTTCATCTGTTCAATAGTCAACTAAGTGTTTATGATAGTCCAGTATTGTTTGAAAGTCATTTCATTTAGGCACTGAAATAAACTAAGAGGGAAATTGTATCTAAAGCTACTTTTATCCTAATTTTGGAAATGATAAAACTAATTCGCTCCTGCAATCTTATCAAAAGAGTCCAATTATATGGTGTTATTCAATAATGAAGTTGAGATCCAACTCTTATGACTTAATGTAATAATCCTATCAGTAATAATTTTACTCATTATGAATCATCTTTTAACGGATTTCGCTTGGAAATGGAAAAAAACTATCGGTTAAGTGCTCTGATGCGAGACTGATAGGTCCTGGGTTGTAATCTCGCGAGTGCGGGATCGTTGATGCGCACTGCCACTGAGGAGTCCCATAATAGGACGAAACGACCGTCCAGTGCTTCCAGGTTTTCCCTGGTGGTCTAACTTCAATTGACTAATGATCTCAACTATATAATCAAAAATTGTTAGAACTAGTAGAATAGAGATTGATATTTCCAAGAAGCTTTAAAACCACTTGGTATTTTGTGAAAATTAGGTTGTTCGAAACGACCACTGATATTGTGATATTGTCTAGCTTGAATCGACTCATGATCACAACTCTATAAAAAAATTAAATGTTGCTAAAGATATAATCAATCGTAAATCAGTTGTCGGTTAACACAAACGTCAACTGAAGAATCAGTGAAAATCTTCGTACTTGGTAGTAATGATAATAACATTAGTAGTAATGATAATCAAAATGGATTTCCTGAAGTGATGACTAGAAGTTTTCATTCGGAATTAACCTAATAGGGAATAAGAATTATTCATTCATCTTGATGTTTCTTATGTTACCAACGATTGGAAATTGTGTATTATTTGAATTCAACTCATGGTTTATGCAATATTATACTTGATATATGAACTGACAGTACTTTACTCGATATAGTATAACTGGGTTTATAGGTGGAACGTCCTGGGACTTGAACCCAGTACCGTTCGCTTCAAACGCCCTCGTGTTACACTTTTAGTTACTGAATCCTGATAGCCACTTGCTAGTGCAATGGGGTGAAATTTAAATTCATTTAGTATTGTTTATTTGGCTTTTCCCATTTGTGTTTAGGACTGCAATTGATCAGTCTCTTGTACAGATAGCCTCGATATTGTCTTAAGTCACAAACATTATAAGCAAAGATGGATGACGATTAGTAGCGGAATCCAGGATGCGCAAGTGGCCAATAAGAGACTGATTAGTTCCAGTTCTAAACATCAATGGGAACATTCAAACAAACAATACTAAGTGAATTCAAACTTCACCTCATTGCACAAGTAACTGGCTATCAGGACTCGGTAACTAAGTGGATAACGCGATGGCGTTTGAAACGAAAGGTACTGGGTTTGAGTCCCAGAATGAATATCAACTCTAAGATGCAGGTACATCCAGCTGACGAGTCACATATCGGTGAGAAACTTGCATCCTGGACTCCACTATTAGCCACTATCCGAGTTTAACTACTGAACAGCAATGATATTTAAAGATTTGACTTTATGATACCATAAATTTGTTGTCAATATTTAATGATTATGACTTTTATTTCATTCCCCTCCCATACACACACCCAAATATCATCGTCATAACAATAAAGATCAGACTTAAAGTGTAGTAGTGAATAGAAACGTTCATATCGTTTAGTATATACACATATCTCTATATGTATGTGTAAGGCAGAGTATAGTCGAATATATAAATATAGATAGATATACAGGGAAATAGAAAGATAAGACATTACTGTTTAACTATTCAAACAATAACATCATATATGCTTAGTTGTATGTTGGCGTTATTGCTTCTGTTACTATCGATGTTGTTGTTGTTGTTGTTATTTATTTGAAAATTCGAAAAATTCCATTTATCAAACATGTCAAAATTAAACTAATTTACACAAGAGACTATTACTACAATGTTGTTTGTTTCTATACATATAAACAGGAATTGGTCATGTATGTGTTGTCGAGGTGCGGTGTATGCATGTATGTAGGTGTATTTGTATGGTCCCCTTTCATTTTCACCTGTGATGGTTACTCTTAGTATCATATAGATTTTTTAAAAAAAAACATTCCTTATTGCTTATTGTATACATGTAGGTTATAGAAAGAAATTCATCATCCCTTTAGTTTCCCTTTTTTTTTCTTTTCTATCTTCCCAAGTAGTAGTAAAAATTTTCTATAGTCCCTTTTGTTTGTTTGTTTACTTATTCGTTAGTTTATCTATGTATATTTCCGCTTGAAAATAGTGGTAATAATAATCGTTATTAGTATTATTATAGATGATAACTTGTTGATCTAGTCACGTTAGTTTAGCTACTAGCCAAATAAAATGATGAAATTAATTTCATAAAAATGTTCTTTCTTAAGTTTCCATTCTACCGATACGGAATAAAATAGTGTCCTGTGTGTGTGTGTGTATGTGTATGTGTATGTGCATATAGTTGTCATAAAGACAACACATAACAACAAAACAACAAAAAGATGGAAAGTTGAAGTCATAACAAATATCGACACTTCCATACATCTATTTATTTCCATCTTATCCTAAATAGGATTGGCGCGTTTCCATTCCCTTGTTTTTTTTTTGTTATAATTTCTTCCCATTGTGTTCTTCCGATGATCTTATGTCAAGATAATTCATTTTTTCTACCAAAATTTTTCTGGTTAACATTCTATTTTAAGCTACAACCCTATACTATATAGATAGATAGATTTCATAAGGCCATTAATCATTTATCTTCTGATGCTAATGCGCTCTCTATATCTTAATCACTCACTCTCTTTATTTCTTGTTTCATTTTTACCTTCCCTCACCTCTTTTTTTTCTTCTTTATATCCATAAGTTTCTATCGTTATTTTCCACGTTCTCTTTCCCTCATGTTTTTTCTAGTTTTCATTTATTCCATCGGCATTATTTTTGTATTTTGCTTGACTTTTCTGCTACTGAAATCGATCAGTTCTTGATATTCCTTGAAATCTAAAGAAATATACTTTAGAGATAAATAATAGATAGACTTAAAAATATAGAGGTTAAGGTAGGGGGTGGGTGGGAAATGTGAAGTTATAGGAAACAAACAAATCACTAGGCAAAAAACACCAACAACAACAACAACAATAACCGGGAAAGTTTCATTATAAATAATTTAAGATACTAATAACCATTTGAAATGATGATCCGTGAATAAATCTCTTTCTTTGATATAATCATGACTAAGAAAATGAAGATTTATGTTTAACAATAAACATACATCGATATAGGATCTCAGACTTGTGGGTTATTTTTATTCATCAGAGGGGGTTTTGTGGAGAATTTAGTATTTTCACTGTTGAAATCATGAGTCAATTGAAGCTGAGGAGTCCCATAATAGGACGAAACAGCCGTTCAGTGCTTCCAGGTTTTCGATGGTGGTCTAGCTTCAATTGACTCATGATTTTTATTCATCATTGTGACTTTATGGATTGTATGGATCATTTGTAATAATAACCGTATTAGGAAAACTAGGTGGTCTATTTTTAATAAGCATGTACTTGAATACCTGAAGTAATACAATGCTAGAATGATCATTGACCTTTTGTGTCAGTGTAAACTTTCAATATGAATTGTCTTTTCTAATCTTTGATACTGATCATTCAATGTTCAAAGAATTGTTGATAACTGTTAGAATTCAGAAAATTTTTCATTGGACACAACTGTGTTTTAGAATGAATGAATGAAGTGAGATATGTTGACATTCGTTGATTGTCAGAGATGTCTCTCTTTTTTGTTGTTGGAATAATGAACAACATGATATGACATGTGTTTTATTATAAAACAGAACTCTCCTCTGAACTTTATTTTATTTAAACACATGAATATTGGTACAAAGGGGCACCAGATATATATGCACCACACAAATCTCATTTGATTTGTGTAAGGGCTGTGATACTGACAGGGTGGGGGGCCACACACCGAGCCTTTGACCTAAAGGTTTGATCCACAAGTCATTGGAGCATCGTGAGCAGATGCAGTCCCATGGTAGCCGGTCACCAACGATTGATTCATACGCCATTTATTCTCTCAGGATACTGTAGCCCATGGATGCCATTGGTTTGTAATGAAGGTTTTCCAACTCCCCTAGATAGATTTTTCGTGTCTACCAACCCGGTTAGAGCACCGGATATTCGCTTTTCATTTTCTCAATTTCGTAAACAACAATAATGTCACGAGAAGGCAGCGAGTAGGACTTCCCTCGTAGAGGCTGTATACGCGTGGCCATGTGAGAGCATTTGGAGAGGGAGAGTGGACTCTCCCCACTCTCGGCTGTACCAAGGCATTTGCAGGCTACAATTTAACCTTTCCTGATTCGTTTTTTTTAAAAAGAAAAAAAAATAGTTCAAATTACTCTGTTCTAAGAACTAGATAAATAGTTAACCTATATCATTTACTGTTAATTATGTTATATACAAAAGATAACTAATGAAATTTGAAAAAAAATTGACCTAATGTTATCAGTGATATGGAATTCAACTGATGATTTGTATCGTAGTTTATAATAACCGTCTTGATTGTTCAATCTTATCAACCAATTTACCAAATTTACGTCCTACTCTATCTTTAACCTTACTCAGTTATTTCACGATGTACAAGGAATGTTTCGAAGACAAGTATACTCCAAAAACCTAAAGTATGTCTTCTAATTCCATGGATCATATTTCATAATCATAAATTAATACAGAGCTGATTATTGCTTCTTTTGGTTGACAGACAGACAAATCCTGGCACGATTGTATTAATTCAAATTGCCATACCATAACAAAGTCAAATGAAACTAATGATATTGTTAATCAAGAAATTGAACCAATAGAGATGTCAATAATGATTAAAAAAATAAACACCAAACAAAGAGAAAAAAAGCAAAGATGGATAGTGGCTAGTAGTGGAGTCCAGGATGCAAGTTTCGCACCGATACGTGACTCGTCAGCTGGATGTACCTGAATCTCAGAGTTGATATTCATTCTTGGACTCAAACCCAGTACCTTTCGTTTCAAACGCCATCGCATTATCCACTTACCTACTGAGTCCTGATAGCCACTTGCTTGTGCAATGGGGTGAAGTTTAAATTAGTGAGAAAAAAGGTTGAAAAAGAAGTAACCAAATAAGAAAGCAAAAATTGTATAAATTAAAATTGAAGCCCAAAACTAAGGTAGCGATGACGACAAAACATGCTTCCATATCACTGTAACCTATTTTGTCCTATATCCATCTTAATTCTTGAATCATTGAATTATGACTATCATGTGAATACTAATCAAATGGTCTGTATTTATCATATAACCCCCGTTCCAAACTAATATGAAACTATTTTATTTTTTCTATAAAAGAATATACTAATATTAATGAGATTTTTTGAAAGTAGAGAAGGGGGTGGAAATAATAGTCATTTTCTCCCAGTGACAATATATTGATTTAAACGGTAATCCAATCAAATTATCGACGTCTTCATTACGTAATTATTTTTTTGGTAGTTGTTACCAGATGGTGATTTTAAAATAAATACAAATTCATAAGACTAATTTGAAATACATTAATTTATAATTGTGAATATCATTATGCTCTTGACAAAATGTTAAACATAGTTACTATGTATTAATAATGGTCTGTAAATTTACTTTGTCGATATTCAGTACTTTAACTGATCAATTCTCTGTTGTGATGATCAATTATAAGCATGAATTTTAATAAAGTGAAATGACCTATGAAAATACTACCAATTCATGATAATTAAATAATAAAGATTAGTTCAGTTAAGGCCCACAAATGCTCTGGTACGTCTGAGAGTGGGGAGAATACGCTCTCCCTCTCAAAATGCTCTCAAATGACCATGCGTATACAGCCTCTACGAGGGAAGTCCTACTCACTACCTTCTCACAGTGGTATTACTGTTGTTTAGGAAATTGTGAGCACGAAAAGTGAATGTCCGGTGCTCTAACCGGGTTGGTAGACACGGAAAATCCATCTAAGGGAGTTGGAAAACCCTCATTCCAAACCAATGGTGCACATGGGCTGGCTCCAGTATCTTGAGGGAACAAATGGCGTGTGAATCAATCGTTGGTCACCAGCTACCATGGTATTGCATCTCCTTACGATGCTCCACTGCCTTGTGGATCAGACCTTTAGGTCAAAGGCTCGGTGTGTGGCCCCCTAATTAAACCACCTGTTTCACTTTGGACACCCGGTCAGTATCACAGCCCTTACACAAATCAAATGAGATTTGTGTGAAGCATATGTATCTGGTGCTTCCTTATACCAATATTTATGTGTTTAAATAAATAAATTAATTATAATGTAGTATGACAAATTAAGATTATGAGTTAGATTTCGAAATGAAAGTTAGAGTTTGTCACCATGACTTAACATCATTTTTTATATCAACATATTATGGATGAATGTATTCCACATCCGTATTGAAGTGGTACAATCGAAAATGTGATCTGTTAATTCATAAATGATTACTTTTCCCTATTTACTAAGTAATTTAGAAAGGAAAAAAAAAACGAATTATTTCAGACATCATATTGGCTTATTTGTTAATCTGAATTAACAGTTGAATTCACAAGTCAATCTAAGGTGGACTATCATTGAACATCTAGAAGCAGTAGATAACCATTTCGTCCGAGTATAGGACTCCTAAGCAGTGCGTGAACTGTAGATGAACATTTCTGAAGAATCCTATACACTAACATAACTACCATACAGTGCTTCCATGTTTTCAATTTTTTGTCTAACTTAGATTGATTCGTGAATTCAATTGCTAATATACTACAATCTTCATAAATTCCCCTATACTGATAATCCTAATTAAGTTAGTTATTCATAATGACAGTAGTTTAAGTGAAAAAACTGCATATTAACATAGTCAGAATAAATGAGTTAAAATGTATCACTTAAAAGGCATGTTTCATAAATGTTTTATGTATAGTAGCTTAATAGTTAAAGTGAATTAAATATTCAATCAATTTACATTCTAGATCAGAGGGGGTTTTGTGGAGAATTTAGTATTTTCACAGTTGAAATCATGAGTCAATTGAAGCTAGACCACCATCGAAAACCTGGAAGCACTGGACGGCCGTTTCGTCCTATTATGGGACTCCTCGTCAGTGCGCATCCACGAACCCGCTCTCGCGGGTTGGTTGAAGTTAGACATTAACATCGTTGGATGCCAGCTCAGTGGTCTATCGGTTAAGGGCTTCGGCTCGAGACTGGTAGGTCCTGGGTTCGAATCTCGCTCGCGAGAGCGGGTTCCTGGATGCGCACTGCTGAGGAGTCCCATAATAGAACGAAACGGCCGTCAAGCAGTTCTTCCAGGTTTTCGATGGTGGTCTAGCTTCAATTGACTCATGATTTCAACTGTGACAATTTACATTCAACAGATTTGAATTCCATTACACTTATGTATATACCTCGATTTGACTAGTCTAATCAATATATTATTAGTTTAACATAAACAATAAGTAGTAGTACAATATCGAGGATATAACACAAATATACTTCATAAATGCATAATTATATTACATTTAAATACGCCGGTACATTATTATCATCCACCTAGAAATTATTCATCTATTTAATTGATTGATTATTTAATCCCTCACCCTCTCTTCCCCCCCCCCTCTGCCTGTCACATTGATAGTTGATGACAATGACGCTGATTCAAATGAATGATGATGGTAGTAGTTTTATTTGATATATATATAGATTTATTAATGAAATATATAAGGAGAATAATAATATGCAATTAGTTAATTGTTTATACAATTAAGTGAATAAACGGTTAATTAGTTAGTTAGTTAGTTGATTGATCAATTAATGAATATATTATCAGAAGGGGTTTTGTAGAGATTTCAGTATTTGCATAGTTGAAAGCATAAGTCAATTAAAGCTAGACCACCAAGAAAAACCTGGAACCACTCGACGGCCGTTTTGTTCTATTGTGGGACTCCTCAGCAGTGGGCATCCACGATCTCGCCTCACGAAATTCGAACCCAGGATCTATCAATCTCGCGCTGGGCGGTGATCAATCTCATGCGTGTCAGGTCCTTAGTGCTGATCGAATGCTATCGATCAAGTTGCAATGTGGCCATCAGTCTAGGTGACTCGACACTGCGGGGACTATATATATTAGGGTAACATGGTGGTTGGAGGTGGTCAACAGGAAACCCTGTTGTAATTGTAATGTTTATCTATCTATTAGTAGTCAATCTGTTGATGATTGTTGCTATACATAGATGTATGGAATCACTAATAAGATCTATGTATATATATTTAGATTGTGTTAGTAACATCCATCATGAAGAGAATTCAAGCTTATTATATTTGAAAACCTGAAAAAAATGGACATATCTTAAGTTCTAGTATGAAACACATCTTTAATGTATATCTATAATTATGGTATATATATATTGGAAAGTAAATTTGAATAACTCAACTGAACTACTTTAATCAAGTTGTCATCATTTTAAACAATAAGAGTTACGAGTTTCGTCAACTTACAACTATAAAGTCACGTGTTTGAATCTCGTTCCACCTTTTTTGGCTTACGTAGCTAAATAGTATTATAATAACTCTCTATCGGTCCAAATAAATGAAATGGATAAATTAAAGTAAAGTATATGATTATTTAGTTGAAATTATGAGTCAATTGAAGTTAGACCACCATCGAAAACCTGAAAGCAATGTGCATTCACGATCCCGCCTCGCGAGATTCCAACCCAGGACCTGTTGGTTTCGTGCGCGAGCGCTTAACATCTAGACCCCTTAGCCAGCCGGCATCCGACGGTGTTAATGTCTAATTTCAATCAATCCACAAAATTGAGAAACCATTCACCAATTATCTTCAGTGAGTTACAATCTCACAACAGACCTTGTTGAACTCCACTGGTCATTGTGAATGAATTTGAAATAAATCCAACGTTTCCTTGAAAAAGCTTGAACCAGATTGCCAAGCAAAACGTTAGATTTACTTCAAATTCATTCTCTGAGATTTTACAAATATATATTCTTCTTATTGAATGTCTTACATTAACTTGGCGCCCAAATACTATGAAACTATTCGCTCTAATTTAAACGAAAGTTCTTATATATTCGTGTTTTTTTTTAATAATTTTTTATCTCTGTGTGTTGTTTTAATTATCGAAAAGTTTTATGGCGCTCTTTTTATTTTTTTGAAACACACACTCTATTTGTTATTCTTTCTTATACTAAACAATATCGGTTATTTGTATTGTCGTCGAAAAATAAAATACAAATTAACTTTTAACTCAATTCATCTTTGTTTATTGTATATTGGTTGAATACACTATGTGTAAGTTGTTTAGGTAATTGTTCACACACACACACACACACTCCGAGATATAGATATATGGGTGGGTATGTATCTTTATCTGAGTATCTATGAACAAAATCTGCTCATTATTATGAAATAGACATAAGTTATCAGTTAGAGATAAAGTTATCATGAGTGAATGTGACGGTGTATTTTATTTGATATCTTCGTCTAGAAAAAAAAAAAGAATTTTCAAAGTGAAAATCGACTATATTTACTTGAACTATGAAAATATTCACACACACACATATATATATACATACTCTATTTGTTCATGGTGTAATCAATAGTTATATTCTAGATGTTGATGGAATCAAATACTCAATGATAAGTAGATAATTATTAGAAAGGGGGTTTTGTGGAGGTTTTAGTAGTTTTATATGGTTGAAATCATAAGTCCATTGTAGCTAGACCACTATGGAAAAACTGAGAGCATTGGACATTAATACAGTTGGATGCCGGCCGGCTCAATGATCTAGTGGTTAAGCACTCGCTTGCGAGACTGATAGGTCCTGGGTTAGAATCTGGTGAGGTGGGATTGTGAATGCGCACTGCTGAGGAGTCTCACAATAGAACGAAATGGTCGTCCAGTGTTTCCATGTTTTCCATTGTGGTGTAGCTTTAATTGACTCATGATTTTAACTAGATAAGTACATTATTTGATAAATCATAAGAGGCATTAAAACGATTCGATTTTTTATTTAAGTAGTATTTCTCATCCATTCGAATTTGAAAAAAAGAGAATCAGCAACTAACAATAAACTTGTTATTTAACTCATAATTTTTATTCATTTCTTTAATAGGCATCCATTATTTCCTTTACTGGCATTAATCTTTGAAAAATGTGAATTGGCTACATGTACACCAAGAGATCCAATGTCAGCTGCTGCAGCTGCTGCTTCAGCTTCCGGTAATACAAATACAGGAAATATGGAAGTATGGTCATCTGAATCATTTAATGAAGATATCATTGTATTTGCGAAAGAAGTAAGTTTATGGTTGATAATTAACAAATTTATTGATTATTCTGTTAAATATCCCAAGAATCACTAGTTGGTATTTGTATGGATCCAAGCTGTGCTTTTTGCCTAAAGACGATGGATGATAGAACATGAACTTAGTGAATACATTCTCAATTTGACTCGATTCTCTGATATTTAAGGAAGGGAGGGTTATTGAAATTTATAATTTTACATCACAAACTAACTAACTCGTGGATTGGTTGAGGTTAGACATCAACACTGTTGGATGCCGGTTCAGTGGTCTATCGGTTAAGTGCTCACGCGCAAAACTGATAGGTCCTGGGTTCGAATCCCGCGAGGCGGGTTCGTGGATGCACACTGCTGAGGAGTCGCACAATAGAACGAAACGACCGTCAAGCAGTGCTTCCAGGTTTTCCTTGGTGGTCTAGCTTCAATTGACTCATGATCTTAACTATATAACTTCAGAGACATAGATACACTATACTGATGGGTCTTATATTAGGACAAGCTAGTTATTCAATCTTTACGACTGTTTTATAGTTGTCTAATGAATATCAGTTCTCGATACACTTAATTGATTTGAATAATTTTTTTCTGGTTAGCGTTTTTTTTAGCGAGTTAGTTTTCTACGGGATGGGGGTCGCTAACCCTCATACCCAACCCTCCTCCTTTATCCGGGCTTGGGACCGGCAGTAGCCCCTGGAGGAGTTACAGACCGAGTCTTGATGAACAACTGAAACTAAATAGTTGCAAAGGCTTACAATCAGAAAATCGATAAAAATCAAAAATTACTCAATCATTTAATGAAACAAGTGGTTTTTGTTACCATGTTTGCTTCCTTATTTATTTGCTCTTATTCACGCATGTACATATATTCATAAGTCCATGCACACACACATATATACACACAAACAAATGGATTTTAACTTTAGTTGATTATATCCTTTGTTTCTTTTCCTTATCACATTTGTATTGTTGAATGAACTGTTTCAATTTCCAGGATTTAGTTTGTCAATTATTTCAGTTAGTAGTTAATGTGACTTAATTAATTAATGATTGTTTTTCTTTTCTGGTATACACAACGGTATACATTCATACAAACTCAACACATCAACATACGTATTCGTTCATACAGGTATCACAGAAATGAATCTATTCATTTATCTCTTAGACCTAATAGGTAAGAAACATAAGGAATTCTGAGAGGAAGAGAAAGAGAGGTAAACTGTAAAGTTGACATCTGTTTTGTTTTCTTTCTTTTTTTTTTCTTTTCGGTGATCTGTCATGATTACATTGTTATGTTATTCTAGTTGATATCACTATCCATTATTATTATTATTATTATTGTCCTTCTTTTTACATCTACTTGTTGTATAGTTGTTCTCATTCGTTTAAATCTATTGATTTGATGATGGACTGATGATGATACTAATAAAATTTTTAAAAAGAAAAGATTATTAGTATTGATGTGTACAATGTTTATGTATAAGAGTAATCCATTAGTGTACTCACAACTTAGTCTATGAGAAGATTAGTTACCTCTGTGATAATTTATATAAATAGAACTGTGTCAAACTATTATGATACATTTGTGAATCCTCAAAGAAATATTAATGTAAAGTGTTCAACGTCATGCATATTAACTATTTCTTCATACTAATGAAATTCAATCGTTCAAATTAGGATTTGGTCATCAATCCTAGTGATTCAGCATCGGATATATGATATTGTGATGTAAGGTAGTATTTTATAGAAAACGATAGACTAAGGTTTCGTTCTATTTATCACTCATCAGCAAGATATATCTGTAATATTGATATGGTACTTTACGACTTAATGTTTAACTGACTCGTTTAGTTTACACATATGAATTTTATCAATGCTCCTAACATTACTTGCTTGCTTGCTTGCTTACTTACTTACTTACTTACTTACTTACTTACTTGCTTACTTACTTACTTACTTACTTACTTAATTACTTACTTACTTACTTACTTACTTACTTACTTACTTACTTACTTACTTACTTACTTACTTACTTACTTACTTACTTACTTACTTACTTACTTACTTACTTACTTACTTACTTACTTACTTACTTACTTACTTACTTACTTACTTACTTACTTACTTACTTACTTACTTACTTACTTACTTACTTACTTACTTACTTACTTACTTACTTACTTACTTACTTACTTACTTACTTACTTACTTACTTACTTACTTACTTACTTACTTACTTACTTACTTACTTACTTACTTACTTACTTACTTACTTACTTACTTACTTACTTACTTACTTACTTACTTACTTACTTACTTACTTACTTACTTACTTACTTACTTACTTACTTACTTACTTACTTACTTACTTACTTACTTACTTACTTACTTACTTACTTACTTACTTACTTACTTACTTACTTACTTACTTACTTACTTACTAACTTACTTACTTACTTACTTACTTACTTACTTACTTACTTACTTACTTACTTACTTACTTACTTACTTACTTACTTACTTACTTACTTACTTACTTACTTACTTACTTACTTACTTACTTACTTACTTACTTACTTACTTACTTACTTACTTACTTACTTACTTACTTACTTACTTACTTACTTACTTACTTACTTACTTACTTACTTACTTACTTACTTACTTACTTACTTACTTACTTACTTACTTACTTACTTACTTACTTACTTACTTACTTACTTACTTACTTACTTACTTACTTACTTACTTACTTACTTACTTACTTACTTACTTACTTACTTACTTACTTACTTACTTACTTACTTACTTACTTACTTACTTACTTACTTACTTACTTACTTACTTACTTACTTACTTACTTACTTACTTACTTACTTACTTACTTACTTACTTACTTACTTACTTACTTACTTACTTACTTACTTACTTACTTACTTACTTACTTACTTACTTACTTACTTACTTACTTACTTACTTACTTACTTACTTACGCCTGTTACTCCTCGTCGAGGAGCATAGGCTGTCCACCAGCATTCTCTATCCAACTCTGTCCTGAGCCTTCCTTTACAGTTCTTTCTAGTTGTTATTTATCCTTTTCATATCTGCTTCTATTTCCCGACGTAATATGTTCTTTGGTCTTCCACTTTTCCGCTTCCCTTCCGGATTCCAAGTAAGGGTTTGCCTTGTAATACACATTGATGATTTCCTTAATGTATGTCCTATCCACTTCCAACATCTTTTCCTAATTTCCTCTTGAGCTGGAAGCTGATTTGTCCTCTCTCATAAAACGCCGTTGCTAATAGTATCCAACCGGTGAATGTTGAGTATTTTGCGTAAACAACTTATACCTTCTTGACGATGGATTTAGTAGTAGTTCTCCACGTTTCAGCTCCATACAATAGAACGAACTGTCTTGACGTTCGTATTGAAGATTGTCACTGATTTATCGATACTCCTAACATAAAATAACTCCAATTCATAACTGTAACAGTTATCTGCTTTAAAAAATGACATTCAACTATGATCATCATTCATTATTATTATCTGTGAGATAGGTCGTGATCTTATAATAGTCTCACTCATTATTCTATCTCATCATATATATCTATATATCGTTGTGTACTACTTAACACTAAAATGACTGGTACACACAAGCACACATAAAAACGATTATTTGAACCCTCATTTTTAAAAAAAATAAATAAATAGTCCACTATCTGGTACAGTCTATAACTGGGCCCATATTTTATTATTATTATACGACTAAAATAAAATAACACAGAACACCTTTTTTTCTTACTATTACGCCCGTAAAATTTAAGTTAAAGTATCAATTTCCTTCGATATATTCTTATGAATGTGGGATATATCTATTCTGAGCATATGGATAATCAACTGTTTACTTACTTTCTTATCCCTATATATATATATATATATATGTTACGAATGTATACACGTTGAACCAAGTACCCATACAAACATGGTCACATATGAAGATATACGGACCGCTCATTTGAATTTGTTCATAGAATCAACAAGAAAGAGATGGTTGTATATGTGTGTGTGTGTGAGAGAGAGGGAGAGAATGAGAGCAAGAAAGAGGACAAATAAATAAATAAATAAATATATCTAAGAAAGCAATTCTGATTTGAAAAATTGGTCCACATCTGTTTCATATAAATAACATAGATAAAAAGATGGTATAGAGCAATATATCTCAATGACAAAGTAAGAAGAGATAAAGTAAATGAAGAGAGTAGTTTATTTGCAATATATACCATGTAAAGGAAACGTTTCTCTCTTTTTTTGTAACCCTAATGTGATGGACGCTAATCACATGATTGCTTGGAAGTACTATGTTTCGGAATGTGGCATCGAATTTATCGACAAAGTGAAGAGTTTCAGTATAATGAAAATAGAACGTTAGTAAAAGAGAGTTCAGATGGTAGAACACGTCGAAAAATGTAAATAGACGATTGAAAGCTATGTATATGTTTTATGATAATGTTTAATAACACACAAAACATTCTTCCCTCCTACCTGTAGGCTTCCTTCATACAGTAATTCAGCTTATTCTCTAGGTTACATGTTTTAATGCATCTATAAGCTCTCTGAATTTATTTATCATCATATTTCCATGAGATTAACATTAGATTAGGAACAATGTGACTAGTGAAAATGTACTTAAAATAGAATAATATCTCAAGACTAAGAATCATTCCCCTAATGACTTTGCATATTTCAATAATAGTAAACATATAACCTTATCTCGAGAATGATTTGGTCATTATTATGTCATGGATGCACACTGCTGTGGAGTCCCATAATAAAACGAAACGGTTGTCCAGTGCTTCCAAGTTTTCCATGGTGGTTTAGCTTCAATTGACTCACGCTTTCAACTATGAAAATACTAAATCTCCACAAAACCCACTTTTGATAATTAATGTTTAATTATATTAAATCACATAGGCATGTTGCATTATAGCACATACAATTCTTTTTTTCAATACAAATCGACTTGTATGAGAATGGGTACATCAAGTATTAAATGAAAGGGGTTATAAAGTTTGTTTGTTTATCTTGAGAGGTAATGGAATTGTAAGATTCAATTTACCACAAACCCGTGAAATCTATTTTGTTTTTTCAATCCGAGAATGTCACCATTAAAATTGACTGCCATTTAGAGGTTGTGAGCAGCTGTAAATGAAATGTACGTTAGATTTACAACCTGATTTTCAGTCCTTTAATGTAATTCATTTACCACATAGATGTTTATATGTTCAGAACTAAATCACACTTTATATCTGTGTGATAGATAGTGATAGGGACACTACATGGACCTTGGGGTTAGAATCTATAACCTAATCACTTAAAATCTGAGATTAAAATTCAACTTCGTATGATTTGAACTGAACAAATAAAGAATCATTGTTAAAATATATCATTTGTATATTTCGTTTTATAGATAAGATTCCTTTTTAAACTCTCTAAGCATCTAACCCCGTAACTAATTTAGAATGATTATCTTGTACTGCTCTTAGAATTGCATAAACCTCTAACGGATTGAATGTAAAAATGATTGTTTACACAACAATTCCCCCCCCATAAAAATACTCATTTAAATTAAGATTGAATAAAAGAATTCAGCCTTTAACCAATGTTTTCTCTGACTGTTTCTTTCTTTCTGTACTTTTTGTCTTATAGTTGGTTAATTCCCAAAAAACTATTCGCACTGGTGATCCTGAGTTAGACTCCTTGGTAAGTTAACAGTTTGTCAGTGTATAAAATCCGATGCATATATATATATATATATATATATATAGTGTACGTAAATCCAGTGGTTCTAATGGTTGAATGTTCTCGGAACAGTCTGAAAATCCTGTATTCGAGCTCTGGTGGTGGACATTATCGAGGAGGCCGAAACTAGGATGAAAAACTGTCTAGTGTTTCTCAGTTTTCACATATACCCTGGTTGAGGTCAATCTAACAAGGAGCCCTTCAAATGAAACTAGATCTTCACCAAACTCTAACAGTGAATCTACTGGTAATTTCAAGGTATTCTCGGAACCTTACTAAAATGTCATAACTGATAAATTCCAAGCATATCGATGGCAAAACAAGTATCATCTGAGGTAGTGGATAATTATCACTCTGAACTGCAAATTTGAATATTTTTCTAAACCAATATTTATTTTTCCCCATCAGTTACTAGTTCTAAGATTACTTAGAAGTTCTCGTTACCTTAGTTTTAAACACTTCTTTAATTTCAATAGTTGGATTCATGAATCTATCTAACCTAGACGATCATTGAAAACCTGGAAACACTGACAACCATTTCGTCCGAGTATGAGACACCTCATTCAAGATCCCATATGCGGGACTCGAATTCGAGACCGTAGGTCTCGTGAAAGAACGCTTAACCTATAGACGACTGAACCGGCCGATATCCATCGGGTGTTAATGTGTAACATCAATCAATCCATAATCTTGCGCAATCCTTCATCCATTGTCTTCAATAGGTAACTGTCTCACACCCGACACGGATAAGATTCTTTCGATCACAGTTTCTCACTAGAACTCTATGAAATCTATCTTCAAACTAGTCACTAGTGAGCACATAATGATTATTATCAGAATTGAGATTTATAGAGATTGTAGTAGTTTAAATAGTTAAACTGATAAGTCGATCTAAGTTAGACTACCATTGAAAACCTGAAAGCGCTGAATTATAAATAATACAAATCCCAACTAGACATATGTATATATTAATAATCGATCATATTTTCTCATTTTGGCACCATGTTATTAAACACACACACACACACACACATACTTTAATTCCCTTAAAGAATAAAAAAGTTATAAATAATAAATTTGAAAATTTATTTAATCAAATTTTTGCATAGAAATAAAAAAATTATCCTTTTTTTCATTTTTTTTTTGTAACTTCATGTATATTTGTAAAATTATGTTGTTAACTGATATTTAAGAGGGGGAGAGGGAGTATGTATGTTTATGTATGTGTATTATACCTACCTACCTACCTACCTACTTAGTCACATACATACATACACACATTTGGCATAGAGATATATATATTTCATAGATTAATTAATTCCAATTCATTATGATTACACTTATTCGAGGAAAAAAAAACACAAATCACTTCTAGCATATCTGGCTTATTTTTATTATTCACATCTAAAGTAATATGATCTAAGATTGTTTCTACCCCATATATCATATTTTTTTTCTCTCCTCAATTAGACATTTACCTTTTTTTTTCTTTTTTTCTACGTTATTCTTATCATTATTATCACACATTCAAATGTATGAAATGTTGTACCCATACACACAGATACACACACATACACACACAGGTAAATATTCCGAATGAAATCAATTAATTGTTTAATATTCTATCATAATCATTCAACCATCCCAACACCCACCCAAATATACTTATTTTCATCATGTTTTCTTTATCCTTTTTTTTGGCTTTCA
This sequence comes from Schistosoma rodhaini, assembly GCA_944470415.2. Taxonomy (NCBI): domain Eukaryota; kingdom Metazoa; phylum Platyhelminthes; class Trematoda; order Strigeidida; family Schistosomatidae; genus Schistosoma; species Schistosoma rodhaini. Next base: position 41,112,665 of record OX104037.1, read on the forward strand.
GATAATCCAAGCTATTCAGGTTCTCCGATTTCATCTTCTTGAAATAGAAAAAGTAAGTTATATGTGTAGTGTGATTTATTTATTTGTTGATGGATTGTAGATTTGTTTTTTATTTTTCAGTCTACTTAATTACAATGCTATTTGTTTATTTCATAGTGTAGCTTGGATCGCTCTACCCCTTAATGTGGTGGTCAAGCTTGTTTATCATGATGAACCTGTCGAGTTATACTGGCTGGGACAGTGGCTCTTCAAGGTCCTACAGATCGGTTGAAGAGCCGTAAGACTAAAATCAGCAAACCCAAGGTCTGAGAGTGAAGTCCTACTGCTGACTGTACAGAGGTGTGACAACAGTAAGGTGTTTTCCTAAGACAATCAGCATAAAAGAGACGCTTCCTTCCCACAAAAAATGATGGGGTTAGAAAAGGTCGGTCCTACAAATTGCACACCTGATCTTATCCTACGGATTTCCTTCTCTGGCGGTAAGGTCCTAACAATTACTGAGCTAACACGAAAATCACTAACAAAACGGTCGTATGTTACCGTCTTCAAGCAGTTATTCCTTGGGCACTGAGGTCACGCTCTCAGATCAGTAAAACCAACTCCAACACAGTTTCCTTTTCAGGTACCCCCAGAAGAATCCTTCCATGGTGTTGATGACTGGGAAGTGATAACAGCCCTCATACCTGTAACAACACTCAAGATTGACTGATATTTTCATTTTACTCAATTATGAAATCATTGTATTAAAAACAATATCCTATGATCAGTTCTGATCAGTTAATAGTTGACTTTAAATCATATCATAATCTATTATTGTGAGATGATATCATTTCTTGGAAACTTTGCATTGTGAACTAAAATTTAAACAGTAGCTTCGTAGAAGTTGAAGCATCTGACTGACTTTTGACCAGTGTGTATGCAACCAAATCTCATTCCATCTAGTTTGATTTAGACTGACTATAGTGTTACTAAACGGTACATACAATCATTCAAAATCTAATTTGAATACATAAACATATACTATGATAATAGTAATTACCATGAGAGATAAAATTGGATGATCGTTAAATTATGTTCCGAAGTCATTGTAGTAAGTGTCGAGTTCACTAAGACAAGTTTTAAAATATAACTCTACATTTCGCGTCGTGTACTTTTGCGATGAAAACCCTAACTCTAGGGACTAACCCTGACGTCCGATTGTAAATTCTAGTCTTAATTCCTCACATTAATTTATAAGTCTTATTTAGCCCTAGTAAGTAGCTGGGCATTCTCAAATTCACTTAAGCATCATTCAAACATCGTCCATAAATTATAGTCTCACCATCAGGTTTAATCTATGATGCAAACTATGAAATTCAACAATCTCCTCAAATCCTTTATGCTTCATATGATAAATTATTTGTTACTTACTTCCTTATTTACTTACGCCTGTTACCTTTCGTCGAGGAGCGTAGGCCGACCACCACCAATCTCCATCTAATTCTGTCCTGGACAAGCATTTCTAATTGCTATTCATCCTTTTCATGTCTGCTTCCAACTCTCAACACAGTGTTGTCTTTGGTTTTTCTCTTTTTCGTTTCCATTGAGGATTCCAAGTTAGAGCTTGCTTCATGATACAGTTTTATGATTTCCTCAATCTGTGTACTATCCACTTCCAACGTCTTTTCCTAATTTCCTCTTCAACTGGAAGTCCATTTATTCTCTCCCACAGTAGGTTGTTTCTGATGGTTTCCAATCAACAGACATTGAGTATTTTACGTACACAACTGTTTATAAATACTTGTACTGTTTTGGTGATGCTACTAGTATTTTTCCAAGTTTCAGCTCCGTACAGTAGAACTAACTGTCTTGGCGTTTGAATTGAAGTTTTTGACTTTGATATTAGTTGACAGATAGTTATTTCGAGTTCTGTATGTTCTTCAATTGAAAGGATGTGGCTTTTACTCTGCCAATCCTCTTCTTAACGTTTATCGATGATGCTATCCAGATATGTGAGAGTTTTCATCTCTTCCAGAGCTTCTCCTTCAAGTACGACTGGGTTGTATAAATAAATAAATAAATAATAGATGGTAAAGTATTTTTAAAATTTAAATTCTAATGTGTTCTTCATATATGCCTAAATATATATACTTATATAATATGCATATATCTTTGGTTATCATTCAATGTAATATAGGTTCATGAACTCTGTGATAACTTCTGTTCTCGTTATATAACTTGTTTACGTGGTAAAATGCCGATTGATTTAGTAATTGAAGATAGAGATTCTGCTGGATCAACTGGTTCAGGCAATAGTCCACAACCTGTTAATTGTTCAATGAATCAATCAATGATTAATTCAAATACATCATTAGGATTACAACATGGAAATATTCCCAGTGGTCATTCCACAACAACAACACCAACAACGAACTTGTTTAACAATTTAATTGATGATTCAAATGGAGGATTAAATATGCAACATAATTTATCTCATTCAAATATTGGAAATTTTGCAAATAATAATAATCATCATCAACATCATTCAGGATTTCATGGTGATCCAGCAGCTGCCTACGCAGCAGTTGCTGCCGCTGCCGCAGCATCGTCTGTAACTCAAATGGGTGGATTATTAGGATTAGGCGGTATGTATCCATGTTCAAATTTACCTGCTGGATCTAGTAATGCATTCCATTCAATGTTTGGAGGTGGTGCTAGTGGTGGTGATCCACGATATAATCCTAATCCGCATAATTCTCCAATGTCTGGTTTTTCAGATTCTTCAAGTTATTATGCACAACAGCAACAATTGCATCATAATCACCATCAACAACAATTGCACTCTCATCATGGTAGTCATTCAAACTATGCTGGATTGTATTCAAATCCATCGGGGTTTGGAGGTGGTGATAGTGAACTTAGACCACCACATCTTGGTTCACCTTATACAAATCATCCATCTGGGTTATCAGGCAATTTTAATAATAACACTAATAATAATAATAATTCACAAAATTTTATTGGACATTTACCAGGCGGGCATAGTGGAACAAATTTAACAGGATTTGGTCAACATCAATTATCTGCAGATGCCTTATCATCATCTTCATCATCTGGAATGGTTGGAAGATCAAAAGTGAGTGATTAATTACAAAAAAAGTGTAATATATATTTTGAATAATGAAAAAAATACTTGTACCGATTTGTGTATGTATCTAATCAAAATATAATAACTTTGTATAGTTAAATTTTCAATTTGATTTAAATGTAAAATGTAAACTGTGAAATGAGACGTTTTCGATAATCGTAATAGTGAGATAAGATGATGGTTGAAGGTAATCAACAGGACACCCTGGATCCAGGGTTTCGGGCTACTTGGCATTTGTCAGCATGATGTACCTGTAATCTTTAGGGAATTGATGCTCTCTGACGGATCCGATCTCGTGTCACCCAGCTTCATAGTCAGAGACGTTACCACTGAGCTATCCGAAAAAAGATATATATATATAGACTTCATTGGTATGAATCCATACTAGTTTTAAGAACAATTTATTGTATCAGTTCTATTGAACATCACTTAATTTTTGATCTGCCTATATTATGTAGGTTTGAAATCGTTCATAAATGCCGCTTTTATAAATTTTGAATTTTGAAATAGTTTACCCTGTTTTCTATTTCTAATGAACGTTGGTATCTTATTTGAATCACATTTCTTAATCTGAAATAATGCTTACTCTAATATTAAGAAGTAGTAATGATACGATAATCTGTCATTATCTACATTATAATATTATTAACGGATAGTTCTTTTATAGTTGAAATCATGAGTCGATTGAAGCTAGACCACCAAGGAAAACCTGCAAGCACTGGACAGCCTTTTTGTCCTATTATGGGACTCCACGATCCCGTTCCGCGAGATTCGAACTCAGGACCTATTGGTCTCACGCGCAAGTGCTTAAACTCTAGACCACTGAACCGGCTGGTATCCAACGGTGTTAATGTCTAACTTCAATCAACCCACGAAATTGAGCAACCGTCCATTATTGTCTTCAGTACGTTACAGTCTCATAACAGACCTGGTTGAACTCCACTGGTCACTGCTTCTCACTAGAACTATAGGAAATACCGGCTCAGTGGTTTCAGAAGTTAAGCGCTGACACGCGAGACCGATAGGTCCTAGGTTCGCTAGGCGGGATCATGGATGCGCACTGCTGAGGAGTCCCACAATAGAGCGAAAAGGCCTTCCTGTGCTTCCATGTTTTTCTGTGGTGGTCTAGCTTCAATTAACTAATGCTTTCAACTATAAAATGACTATAATCTCTACGAAACTCCCTTCGGATAGTTTTTTTAATATTTTCCGCCTAAATCCACGTTGTTAACAACCTGCTCAATATTCAATAATGCCATCCAAGTTTCAAACATAATTTAGGAAATACTATTTCCACACTCCCCCCTACAGAATATATGTAATCAAATTTCAAGGAAAAATTATTTTTTTTTTTACAGAAACTGTACATCATTATTACTTGTACATTAAGGAGGGGATATAAGATATTAATCTATTGAAATCAGTTATTAAGAATAGATTCTTTTTACTTTAAAAATTTGAAGTATTTTGGGTGTAGTGCTGTGCTTTGGTAATCGTTCACCTCAATAACTGTTATAATACAAATCTTAACAGTTATCGAGGTGAACGATTACCGAAGCACGGCACTACAGATTTGGTAAGCCCAACGTGATTCGAACACTCAGCGACAACTACATGGGTAAATGTAAAGAAAGTTATCGAAGGACTTTAAGGTTAGGAAGTGGCTTAGTTAATCTAAAAAAAGAGAAGAAAAAATCGGAAATAAATACATGATTTCAAATAGGAAGTGAATGAATTTATTAAGTATATGTTCATCTTACATAGATAAGACATTTTTCGTAGTTAGTTAAGAGTTTTTAAATACCTAGCCTATACTTCTGACATTACGATCTTAACTCTAACACTAAAGTCTTACTTCTAAATCTCTCACATAAGAATATTTTTTTAATTTTTAAACTGATATCAGATGGAAAACTGTTACAAACTAGGAAGTTATATTAATAAGTGAAGACTACTATTTGTTTGGAGGCAGTTTGATTGTTGTAATCATTGTTTCGATATATAGTTTAGATATAGTACAGGATTGATCAGAAAATAGCTCAGATGGATTCATTGTTTATCTTTCTTTATATCTTCAGTTTCAGAATTCTTTCATCACATAATGTTTCCTTTCAATTAATCATTTCAAAATGGATTCACAATGATTTGTCTTTCTCATTATAATCACTAATAAGATTATTTAATCTCCTTTGATATTCATCTTGTTAGTTACATTTCGTTTGTATTGATGTGCTATACAAATTTAGGTGAACTCACGTTTGTATTAGTCTCTACACTGTTTATTACTGACTGATTGACTAACTAACTAACATAACACTGAATATGTAGTTAATGTTTGATCTAATACATGATTCATTTAGTATTGTTTGTTTGAATCTTCCCATCAATGTGTTAGGACTGCAACTGATCAGTCACTAATTGGCATATGTGCATACTATGTGTATTGCCTTGATATAGCCTTAATTCACAAGCATTGTAAGCAAAGATAGATAGTGGCTAGTAGTGAAATCCAGTTTGACGCTCGTTTCGTTGTCCTATTTGGGACTTGTCAGCTGGATGTACCTACATCTCAGAGTTTATGTTCACTTTAATACATGTTTACTGACTACTATATACTTGATGTACATGATATCATTTAGACAATAGAGTTCATATTCATTTAATCATATTGTCAGATCTATGATGTAATATCGTTTTCTATTGTGTTCAGTACTTGGAAGCTGTTGATAGGAATTCAGTTAAAATGCGTTAACAAAATATATATTTCCTATTTTCACTTCATGTTATCAATATACTATTCCTTAGCTTTTGATTTGATCGACTCCACATGTATGTACATTCTATGAATAATTAACTATATGAAACTATATCAAAACTTCCATGAACTAAATTCATTTTGAATATTAACAATCATTCGTAGTTAAAACTGTTCATTTAGTATTTAGTATCCATGTAAATGACTATTGTTGACCATTTTCATTCATTCATTCAATGATCGATTCATTATAGCATATCAATTTGATTAGTATTGATTGATAGGTTTGATCTAAATAATTGTTCTGAAGATCAAAAAAAAAAAAAGAATTTCGGAACACTTTCATCTTTAAACATTATTCTTACCTCTTCTTCAACGGTATATATTTTTCTTTCCCTAATTTACTGATAGTGATCAATCGATCAATCCACATACTGTTAATATAATAATCAACAAATAAACAGGAACAAAATAGTATAATCGGATCAAATAAGGCGCAAAAATACTACTGATTATACAATACTACTTAAATTGTCAATATTATACCTAAACACAAGAAGATACTTATTTCTATGTATCTTAAATGTAATGACCATTCATGTTTATTTATCTATCTACCTATCTATGTGTGTGTGTGTGTGTGTTAGTTAATAATGAATGCCTTAAGATATGTTTGATTCTATTGATAATGAATAGAATATAAGATAACTAAAAGTAAGAACTACTATGATAATAAGATCAAAACAAAATAGATGACGGTATTTTCTTTTGTACTGAACTAAAACGAAAAACAAAAAAAAAAAGTTTTTCAAGGGGGGGGGAAAGGTGTTTTTTTTTTCATTTCGGTACCGGATAATGAAATGACAAGTAAGGCGGAATGAATGAATGAATGAATAAATAAAATTTTAGTGAGTTAGTAAATAAGATATTATAAGATAATAAAATTGTGTCATCAGACGATTTGTACAGAGGTGTACATTGATATGGATACATTTTTTTGTTCATATTATAACTGGTGATATTATCACCGATTATCGGCGGAATAGTGATAATAAACAAACATCAGTAGGTATTATGAATCTACGGTACTTTAATCTCTATCACTCTCTCTCTCTCTCTCTTTCACTCTATCACATACATACACATACACAATTGTAGATCCAAAAAAGAACATTGTGTCTAGTTAAAGAATTACAAAGAGAAGTAACTGTCTATCATTTGTCGGCAATGTTGTATAGATGACCTTTTCATTAGGATTGTTATTGTGGTGTTGTTGTTTTTTTTCTGGTTGCAAAGATGATACGATTATTAATCATATGGTATATTTATCTTGATTGTACTTTCTCCATTCTGTATATGAATTTCTTTGATAAAAAGGCGTATTTCAGTACTATATATTAGTTGATTTAAAAAAACACAACATATATTCAGTCCAATAAATAGGTGGATTATAGTTATATAAATTTTATTTCGAAATACTGTTTATGTAAAGAAGGATAGTGGCTAGTAGTGGAATCCAGTTGGACGAGCGCCACTTCGTCTTATTTGGGACTTGTTAGCTGAATGTACCTGCATCTCAGAGTTTATGTTTACTCTTGGACTCGAAACCAGAACCGTTCGCTTACTTCGATATAGCCTTAATTCACAAGCATTGTAAGCAAAAATGGATAGTGGCTAGCAGTGGAATCCAGTTGGATGCGCGCCACTTCGTCTTATTTGGGACTCGTCAGCTGGATGTACTTGCATCCGGGACTAGAACCCAGTATCTTTCGCTTCAAACGCCATTGCATTATCACTCAGCTACGGCTTATGTAGTTGTAATAATATATGCTGATTCAGTATTGTCCAAGTATGTTATAGAAGCTTTAGTGTTTAGTGTATTTTAGTTACTTTATAGTTGTTTCAAGGTTTATCACCTTATAATCATTCAATTACTGTTCTATATGTTAGCGATTGAAAGAAATGTTATAAATGTTAATCTTGATGATCTAGTTTGGCAACTAAATAATGAATTATAAAACCACGAACAATCATTACTGAGTATAGGTGTTACATTACAGTTTTTAATTTTTATTATCCTTACTATGAAGTTTGACACAGTTGATAAGAACTCGTTTGATCAATACAATACCTTAATAAATATCTATTGACATTTCATGAACTACTCAAGAGGTGTTTATAAGTTTAAAAGTAGTCTTCTTCATTGTTTGTAAGTTCTAAGTAGTTATGTATATATGACAATATATCAGATGGAATTCAAGATTTACTTGTTTTGTAATCAGTTTAATTTACTAGATCAATTCACTAGACTGGTACTCAATTTATAAAGACTCCATTCATTTATTAGCTTTAATTACCCTGTACCCTGTGTCATTAATAAGTATCATTATCGGTAAAAAAAGAAAATTCTTTGATGATTGATAATTATTATTATGAACTACTTTTAAAGTATTTCGTTGAGATTAATTAATTAATGATGATTTAGTTATATGTGAATTTAAATTTGAAAATGATGAACTTGATTCTGATCATAGATATATGTAATCAAGGAGTTGCTAGGTAATGATGAGAAATATTTATTGAAATGAATGCTTTAGTTACACTTATTACAGATTGATTGAGAATCAAGGAGTATTAAATATCACAATAGGGTTTACACGTGACAATGCGAGTGATTCAACTTTCATGTCCGATCAAGAATGTTTATCTATTACAATTACTAAGTTCGTGTCGAATGGTACAATTCATACTTTAGTCCAATTGTGATATAAAAGAATAATTATCTAAAACAACTTATGATGACCATTTCAGTATCAATAAGTTTAAAATTTGTTAGTTTGTTTTATAACAAAAAAAGAATCAACTAAATTGGTGAACGAGATTATTCAATATTAATGAACCAGTTAACTTTCGGTTCGAAATTGACTTTATTCACTTCACTTTTGAGTATCCACTAGTTCTTGTACACATGCAAAGACTATATCACAAAGCAAGATAGACAGTGACTCCTTACAGGTCTTAAATAATAAATTGGCCTTAATTAAACGACTATTAAAAGCATGGGATCATCAGATGGTCGTTTTGTTTTAGTATGGGACTCCTCAAAAATGAGTACCCACGACTTTAAACTCGGAAACTGAACGCAAGACCTTTGATCTCACATGCCGACTTGACCTCTAAAATATTGAGGTGGTATCCAGCTGTGTTAATCCATTACTACAATTATTTGGCTATATTTGGCAAGCGTCCCACATCGTCTATGATGGATAACTGTATCACATAAGATGTCATTTCGTGATAAAAACGCCTACGGAAGTCCTATAATTTCTATAAAACCATTTATTGATAAACTCTACTTGGTTAATCTATCACTACAGACAGACAACAGATAATTGAAAACCAGTTACAGTACTGAAAATTTAGTTCTATTCTATCTTTATGAAGCTTCTTAACCAAACCAGTCATTCATTAAACTATTACATACTTATTCATAATGTAAATAATTATCTTTTTGAAATTACTGGAATTATTCTAAAGTTTGTGTTTTATTTGGATTGGCCTTGTTTTTCATTGAAATTATGAACCGATCCAAGTTTGATTGCCATTGAATACGTTGAATCACTGGGCGGCTGTTTCATCCTAGTAAGGGATTACTCATTTTTGGGAAACTTTTCAAGATCTCTGATGAGTAGGATTAATTCAATAAGGATTCTAGATTTTCGAGTGATGTTAAAAAGGAGATCATTATCACTGACAGTAATAAATAGAAGTTACGGTATTCTACGAGACATGATTATTGGCTTACACTACGATGATTTTCATATTAAAATGAAAAAAGCATGTCTACAATTTTAATAGTTGAATTCATGAGTCTATCTAAACTAGACCCCCATTGTAAACCTGGGAGTACTGGACGGCCGTTTCGTCTTAATGTGGAACTCCTCAACATTGCGCATCCACCTTCCCGCATATGGAACTCCAGGTCAGAACCCTCAGTCTCACACGCATTTAATGATTTTTAAAAAAATAACAATTAGCTTGTTCATCCCAATCTGTAATGTAAACAATCTTCATAAATCACTAATCTTATAATTTACAACAAATATATTCGTGTTATGTATGAATTTAGTCCAATTAAATTTTATTCACTAATATCAGCCATTTCCAATCCCTAGATTACACAGTCCTTACATTATTCCCTTTCTTTTATTCTCAGCAATAGTGTGTAATAGTATTAAGGATTCTCATGCTAAAAAGAAAGTCAAACTCAACGTTCAATCAATGGATCAGATTTAAATTATTCGATATAAGTTGATAGTCAGATATAAAATTATTATCAGAAGGGGTTTTGTGAAGATTTAGTATGTTTCATAGTTGAAAGCGTTAGTCAATTGTAGCTAGACCACCATGGAAAACCTGGAGGCACTGGATGACCGTCTCGTCCTATTGTGGGACTCCTCGGCAGTGCGCATCCACGATCTCGCCTCACGAGATTCGAACCAGGGGCCTACCAATCTCCCGTCAGAGTACTTAACCGATAGACCAGTGAGCCGGCATCCGATGGTGTTTTTCCTGTTGGTCAAGCTTCAATTGACTCACGTTTTCAACTATGATGATATAATATTGTTTGTTACAGGGTTGAAATACTGGGTAACAGTCTACTTTGAGTGATTATCTTAATATAATGAAAAAATATATGATAATTATTATAAGCATTCAGTTATAGATTTACTTGACAGTTTGTTTAGTTATGATAAAAACAGTGACTGACTGGAACAATAGATGTGGAGGGCTGAATCAATTTGTAAGCTTACAAATCTCTTCTATTACGGGAATTGAATAAAACATGTACAGAATCAAAGTCATAATCTGTAATCTTCACTACTTGATATGAGTGTTATACTAGTTGACGTTAATGAGGAGGAGGTGTTTTCCTTTTTAAGAGAACTATATTATTCTTAGTGTAATTCGAACCCCAATCATACACTATCGAAAATCACAGATATTAGCCCTAAGTTATTCAGAACAAACGATTCAATATTAATTTGTTTAAATTGTACACAGAGTTGTTCGTTTCGTTTCCTATGAATAGATACCTTTCTTCAAGAAAACTTATTCATAACAAACAAGTGAGTATTGAACAATTATTCCATTCATATTTGATACTCATCAAAAGTGATCACCCATAGTTTCATGTACAATACAATTCAATCATAGTATTGGAATCTACTAGTGTGAATTTTCAGCTGACGAGTCCCAAATAGGACAACGAAACGCGCGCCAAACTGGATTCCACTGCTAGCCACTATCCATCTCTGCTTACCATGCTTCTGAATTAAGGCTATATCGAGGCAATACACACAGTATGCACATATGTCAATTAGTGACTGACCAGTTGCAGTCCTAACACATTAATGGGAAGATTCAAACAAACAATATTAAGTGAATTTTAACTTCACCCCATCGCACAAGCAAGTGGCTATCAGGACTCAGTGGCCGAGTGGATAACGCGATGGCGTTTGAAGCGAGGGTACTGGTTTCGAGTTGTGAAGTGAACATCAACTCTGAGATGTAGGTACATCCATCTGACGATTCTCAAATAGGGCGAAACGCACGTCCAACTGGATTCCGCTACTAGCCACTATCCATCTCTGCTAACCATGCTTGTTTCAAAATTCAGTTTACTTGTAAAACAATATGATCCACTTTTTAGTATCATTGTTCAATAACTACTATTATTGATTCATGATGGAAAGCTACCTTTTCTTGTGTAGGACATTTCATCGAATCGTATGGATATGAAAACAATGATTGATAAGCAGTAATCTTGAATATTAACAATCCTTCAAACTCCAATCTTTCACATAATGCTTATACTCTTACTATCTCTACCACTATGGGTTTTGAATCGACAATTGCATCTCTGTGCTAATGTGGTATGACAACTGAAACTGATGTACGTACGTACGTACGAAGTTCTACGTTGTGACTATCTGACTTTACTATTCACTTAGTATTGTTTGTTTGGATCTTCCCATCGATGTGTTTAGGACTGCAACTGGTCAGTCTCTAATTGGCATATGTGCATACTGTGCGTATTGCCTCGATATACCTTAATTCACAAGCATGGTAAGCAGAGATGGGTAGTGGCTAGCAGTGGAATCCAGGACCAGTTGCAGTCCTAAACACATCGATGGGAAGATCCAAACAAACAATACTAAGTGAATTCAAACTTCACCCCATCGCACAAGCAAGTGGCTATCAGGACTCAGTGGCCGAGTGGATAACGCGATGGCGTTTGAAGCGAGGGTACTGGTTTCGAGTCGTGAAGTGAACATCAACTCTGAGATGCAGGTACATCCAGCTCACGAGTCCCAAATAGGACGAAACGCGCGTCCTGGATTCCACTGCTAGCCACTACCCATCTCTGCTTACCATGACTTTACTATTGTTTATAATTATACTTGTATACTATCAACGTGAATATTTTAAACCTATTCAGTAGTCACAATCAAAATCATGTTATCATAATGTACCTATAAATCATATTGTCAGTAGTATATACATACAAAAGTTAGTATTCTTGTTCATTTATTATTCATTTGTTATCAACATATATATGTAATTAAGGCTTTGCTTTTAAACAAGATATATACATATGTATGTATATATAATATAAAGATAGTTGCTAAGATAATATTGTCTATGACCTTAATGAATATTATTAAGGGTTTAAGGATTTCAACTTGTCACTATTTCGTGTTTTAACCATATCAAACATGGTTCCTCAATATCCATATATTGAACCGTAGCAACAGTAATAACGATAATAATAGTGACCATATTTGATGATGGTTAGATCATGTTCTACCATTGTTCAATATCATACTTTCAACTTGTCAGTGTTGTTAAGGCTATTTACCGGAGTAGGAATTGTTTATTTATATATATGTGTCAATTTTACATAGATTTTAAATGTGTTTGCCAAGATAGATATAGATATAATTTTCCACTTTAAAACTTATCATTTATGATAAATATGATAATATGAAAGGTAGGGATGTAGTGATGTATTGTCAAGCGGAACATGTGATCTATTCTATGCAACTGTTGTCGTTGTTATTGTTGTCGGGATGGTGGTAGTGGTGGTGTTTTATGCCTAATAACTTTCTATATTGGGATCTTGTCCGATTACTATCTTTAATTATGGTATATATGAATATTTATTGCTAATTAGGTCGTTCATGAAGGAGTGAATTTATTTGTTTTCGTTATGCATTTGGGATACTATACTATACAGGTTAAACCTGGACACAGATACACAAGCATACACATATAATAAATATTGAATTCGGAAGGGGTTTTGTGGAGATTTAGCATTTTCATAGTTGAGATCATGAATCAATTGAAGCTAGACCACCATGGAGAACCTGGAAGCACTGGATGGCTGTTTCATCCTGTTATGGGACTCCTTAACAGTGCGCATCCACGATCCCTCCTCGCGAGCGAGATTCAAACCACTAGAACACTGAGCCGGCTGGCATCTAACGGTGTTAATGTCTAACTTCAACTGACCCACGAAATTGAGCAACCATTTCGCCAATCTCTTCAGTGAGTTGATATCTCCTAACAGACCTGGTTGAACTACAATGGTTACTGCTTCTCACTAGAACTTCTGGATTTACCTCTCGAATCTCGCGAGTGCGGGATCGTGGATGCGCACTGCTGAGGATTCCCATAATAAGACGAAACAGCCGTCCAGTGCTTTCAGGTTTTCCATGGTGGTCTAGCTTCAATTGACTCATGCTTTCAACTATGAAAATAGTAAATTATAAATGCATATAATGCTTGTTTACCGAGAACCAAATGCTTCATGTTAACTTCCTATGATAATTTAATTTATTTTTACAAAAAAGAAAGCATAAGTGGTGTGTATTTATGATTGTCTAAAATTGTTATTATGTTAATAAGTAGCAATCAGGTATTCAGGGTTTTCTTCTAACATGTTAGTTCTTTCTGTAAAGCATAACCTTGATGAAGTTCTTTCAATTCATATTTTCATAATGAAATGGATAGTGACTAGCAATGGAACACGTCAGTCGGATATACCTACATCTCAGAGTTGATGTTCACTTCACGACTCGAAACCAGTACCCTCGCTTCAAACGCCATCGCGTTATCCACTCGGCCACTGAGTCCTGATAGCCACTTGCTTGTGCGATGGGGTGAAGTTAAAATTCACTTAATATTGTTTGTTTGAATCTTCCCATCGATGTGTTAGGACTGCAACTGGTCAGTCTCTAATTGGCATATGTGCATACTGTGTGTATTGCCTCGATATACCTTAATTCACAAGCATTATAAGCAAAGATAACGCGTTAGCGTTTTTAGCGAAAGGTACTGGGTTTGAGTCCCAAAGTGAACAACAACTCTGAAATGCAGGTACATGCAGCTGACGAGTCTCAAATAGGAAGAAGTGGCGTGCGTTCTGCATTCCACTGCTATCCACTATCCATCTTTGCTTACAATGCTTGTGGAATAATGCTATATCGTTGCAATCCACACAGTATGCACATATGCCAGTTAGAGACTAAACAATTGCAATCCTAACACATCGATGGGAAGATTTAAACAAACAATACTAAGTGAATTTAATATAGTGAATGGTTAAAAAGAAATATCATCCATTAAGAAAACTGAATGTCAATGTTTATATCTGATCTAGGATCATGTTTAATGGATTGTTGATCGTTACATTCTATCTGTACTGTATATAAATTTTGTATAATTAACATATTTGATCACTTATTATTTCTATGGATTCAGCTGTTTCGTAATAATCTGTATATAAATAGGTTGCATGTGTTTGTTCAGTTCATTTGTCACCGGGTATAATATACAAAACTACCCATACGAATAAATGGGATTTCACTGTTAGACAAAGACAGAGAGAGAGAGTGAACGAATAGGAGATAGATGGAGAGAAAGAATTCTTGAAGAGTGAATAGAAATGATCATCATCATATATGCTTTTCGTGTACTTTACATTTTTGTATTTAACCAAAGAAAGACAGTTAAACTATCTTATTCTCTTTCATTTGAACACTTAACTTTTACCTTCATTCACCAGATTCTTGTTTTGTTTATTGGAAAAGAAAAGGTAACAGAATTAATGAATTAATTGCGTGTTTCATGTTTTATTAAAAAGTTAAGATATATGACTTTTAATGGATAGGGAGATGTGTGATGAGGATATAGATAATGTGAGATCTCTTTAGTTGTAAATCACAAATTTATATTTAGTTACACAGTCATTGAAAACCATGAAGCGATGGTTAAGTATTAGTATGGGAATATCTAGAAGTACAGATCTATAACACTGCCGTGAATCGAACCGAGGATCTTCTGACTTGGCTGCGCCCACTTAATCTTTAGATTACTTAGTATTCACATGTTACCTTACTTACTTACGCCTGTTACTCATCAACTGAACCTATCAATATCTCATAAGTGATGTTGTAGTGAACAAGAACACTAGTTAGAAACAATCGAATGTATGTAAACACAAATTACAGACTATTTCATTAACTTCTGATAAAAATACAGCAAACAGTTAATTTGCAAAATAACAACCGATTGTCTCAATCTTCACTGTTCTTTCTGTAAATATCAGTTCATCTTCTCTAATTTCATTGTTCATGCATTTTCCTACCAATTGCGCTTCATTTCAGTTCTTTGCTTATCGATCTTCTGCCAAAATACATCCTATGTCTGACCATCGCCATATACTACTTATGTGGATATAATTAGACCACACTACAATGTTACTTTGATAATTAATAGTAATAGACTTTTCTATTATATATATAACTCTATGATAATATTGAATAGTATTTAATCTTCTTTAAGTAGAAAACATGATTTCCATTTGAATACCTTCAACATATATTTGGATATAAGATTAGTTTCATTGATTATATATACAATATAGAACTCGATCAGTCCTTATTAATTGGTCGCCTAGTTGTTTAAAATTTAAACCTTTAACATGATATTTGGAGATCCTGATCATTGATGAACACCTCTGACGGTATCCTCTACTAGGATGAAATAACTATCTATCGCATTCTGATTTTCCTTAACGTACTTCCTCTAATTAGTGTTCATTCATAATGCAACTGATTATTGATTTATTTTTATACTATTGACATCATCTTTTGATATCCCATGGACAGTTTTGAAAATGTAATACATTAGAGATTAAAGGATTTATCATCCTGAATAGTAATAGTAATAGTAATAATAATAATAATTGTACTAAACATTGGTATTTGTGTAACTCTATGTATGTACGTACGTGCCTACGTATGTATGTATGTGTGTGAAAAAAACATACAAACATATTCCCGTGCTCATTTGCATGGAACAGTGATTTTTTGTTGTTGTTCTCTTCAGTTGATATTATAAAAATTTGGATCTAATGGACCATAAACAAACTTCTTTTTTTTCTCGTCTAAGCTCTGATTAAATGCATGATACATCCCTCCCCCCCTCCTATCCATCCATTCATTTTTTACCTAATTCGGTCGGGGTTTTTTTTTTGGTCTAAAAATACAAGTGTCTATTTTTATTTCGTTCTGTTGTTCCTTCTAAAGGAAAAAGAAAATAACCCTATTTTATTATGATTTTTATTTCATTTATAGTCTTCCTTTTTATTGCTACCGATTTTTGCTTATCTCAATTATGTTTTTCTCTCAATGCAAGAGAAAAAATAACTTTCATTTTAATCTCGATCATCTTTTCCACTCTTTCATTCTTTCTCTTTCTCCCTACTTCTCTCTCTTCCTCTCTATCTCTTTCTTTCTCCTTCATTTCAAATATACTCACTATACATTCAATGTTTCATACATAAACACGAATCTACATCTAGCGGTACACTAAAACTTCACTTTCTCCAATCCGTTTTCTTTTTTTTGTAAATATGCTTTCTCTTGAGTTATTATTTTTTTATATTTAGTAATGAATAAGTTTCTTTATCCCGTTTCTCTATTGAATTTAATTATAAATCAATGAAGCGTATGAGAGTGTTTTTGACAGAATTGAAAAACAGAAAAAAAAAAGAGAATTGAACAGAAACAATCAAAACATTAATAATAATAGTAATAATAATAGTAATGGTAATAGTAATAATAATAATAATAATGACTCGAAATTGATTTTTTTCCCCCTCCCTATTTACTTTCAATAATTATTCATTTATTTCTATGCTCATAGAATATATAATAGGGGGAATATCTCTGTGAATTACATTGATAATAAGTTGAAAAAAATGGTTAGAAAGAAAATATGGGGGGGGAGAGTTAATATAAAGAATGATTTCATTCACATTGAAAGTTCCATTACTGTCATTATTATTATTATTTAATCTGGAAAATACTTGACAATAGCTGACTTATACTACTTATAATACTATTACAAGTAGTAGTAGTACTGTCCACATTATTATTATTATTATTACTACTACTACTACTACTACTACTACTACTACTACTTATAATACTACTCATGATGGATAACAAAAAAGTACTTGATTAATGAATGATTTAAGCTATTTGTAAATGTATGATGCTTACTGTATGCAATTAGGGTATATTAAATTGTTAAGATAAACACGAGAAAACAAACAAAACACTTTTATTTGGCCTTAGGCAATAATTCATAATGATAAATAGATCATCATTAGTGCATAACGAAAATTTTTTTTTGAAAAAAAACTCATTTTCTTAAAATATTCAAGGAATTAATTTTTTTTTTATCGGAAGGGGTTTTTTTGGAGTATTCAGTATTTCCATAGTTGAAAGCGTGAGTCAATTGAAGTTAGACCACTAGGGGAAACCTGGAAGCACTGCTGAGGAGTTCCATAATAGGAACACTTAGCTGATAGACCACTGAGATGGTCGGCATCCAATGGTGTTAATGTCTAACTTCAACCAATTTACGAAGTTTGACCAACGATTCACCAATTGTCTTCAGTGAGTTAATATCTTAACAACAGACTTGACTGAACTCCACTGAACTCCACTCCTTACCACTAGAAATATCCCTTGAAGTCAGTCACTAGTGAGCATATGATTATAGATCAGAAGAGGGTTTTGTGGCGATTTCAGTATTTTCATAGTTGAAAGCGTGAGTCAATTGAAGCTAGGCCATCATGGAAAACCTGGAAACACTGCTGAGGAGTTCCATAATAGGAACACTTAGCTGATAGACCACTGAGATGGTCGGCATCCAATGGTGTTAATGTCTAACTTCGACCAATTTACGAAGTTTGACCAACGATTCACCAATTGTCTTCAGTGAGTTAATATCTTAACAACAGACTTGACTGAACTCCACTGAACTCCACTCCTTACCACTAGAAATATCCCTTGAAGTCAGTCACTAGTGAGCATATGATTATAGATCAGAAGAGGGTTTTGTGGCGATTTCAGTATTTTCATAGTTGAAAGCGTGAGTCAATTGAAGCTAGGCCATCATGGAAAACCTGGAAACACTGCTGAGGAGTCCCATAATAGGACGAAACGGCCGTCACTTGAACAAATGACCACATTTTAACTTGATCAACAAGATTGTATTAGCAAAACCTAGGGGGAAATGCAAGCATATGATTGGTGGATATACATCGATCGATACGAATAAGTAATAATAGTAATAGTCTGGTAAACGAGAACTCAGGTTAAGGAAACCGACTTATGTGTTAACGCAAAATTACAAAGTGCTTTCATAAAATATGAGAATCATACATTAAATACATTATTTGTACATCTTCCTTCAGCTATGTTTTATATGCTTTATAAATATTTCAGTTCTATTGTTATTACAACTGCCCTTTGCTTACCTTCCTATTCTCTTCAATTCAACCTTTTGAATCTTCTTCCAAATGGTGCTTCACATATAAGTAGTATACGTCACAGTAGTAATATTCAAATTTGACAATTAAATATTATAAACTGGTTTCTCTTAAATTCATCTAGTTTTGTTTGTTTGAATCTTCCCATCAATGTGTTAGGACTGCAACTGGCCAGTCTCTAATTGGCATATATGCATACTGTGCGTATTGCCTCGATATTGCCTTAATTCACAAGCATGATAAGCAAAGATGGATAGTGGCTAGCAGTGGAATCCAGGACGGGCGTTCCGCCCCATTTGGGACTCGTGAGCTGGATGCACCTGCATCTCAGAGTTGATGTTCAGCTCACGAGTCCCAAATAGGACAACGAAACGCGTATCAAACTGGATTCCACTACTAGTCACTATCCATCTCTGCTTACCATGGTTTCTCTTAGTTTGTTAATAGTATATACTTTAAAATAGATTGGATTATAATTACTAATAGTTCGATTACTTTTATTCAGTAAATGATATCTATATAAAACCAATATTCCAGCCAATTTTTCATTTGCATTTCCTGTATACTTTTTCCTAATGGTATGGTATAGTATGTACAAATTGCTGATCGTTGCTTTCGTTCGATATTATCACTACTGCTAGTGCTGGACTACCATCCTTTATTGTTATTACTATTATTATTGTCATTCTAGATTCCTTCCATTGTTTGTCATTTCTCCTTTAATCTCTAAATTTTTTTCCTACTGTCTCCATTTCTCATTTCTTGTTTTGACAGCAACGTATGTGTTCACATGGGTATGTGTATGTAAATATATATGTGCATACACTCAGTAATAGTTCATATGGTTTCATACTCACACACACACACAGAGATATATATGTAGGACGATATACGGTATACATGCGCAAGTATGTATCTATATATATATATATATATGTATCAAATACATACACGGAGCATACAACTACATATCTATATATTTCCTATGAAACATTCTAAATACCAACAGTACATAAAAGTGACTTTTGACAAAATCAGGAAATGGATTATTGTTTTTGAAAACTCGCTTTTTCCCTTAAAGTTCTTTCATTCTAATAATTTTTGACAATTGTCGTTATGATTTTTAAGCATAAAAGCTAGAATATATCTATATATCTATGTTAAAGTATATTCTTTTCTATCCTATCTCTATGTAGATGTGTGTATATGGAGACATTTAATAATAATCAGGGTATGGACAACATATACGTATCCTCTCATCTTTTTTTCTTCAATGTTAACGTCTGTTCACATAGCCCGACAATATGTATATGTGTATATGTATATATACATGATTATCATTCGCTTTGATCTTTAATTTGATTAGTTTTTTTTTGATTTATGGTAATACTCAGAATAATGACAATAATAATAATAATAATAATAATAACGATAACAACAAAACAATATATAATAGTAGTGCTACATTCATACTTCCGCCTGCTTTTTATTATTATTTTTTTCTATATGAAACCAATTTAGAATTCTTCTCCTTTACTTGGAAGTGTTGGAAGTCGGCGGTCACCGGATGTAGATGATCGGACTAGTCCTAATGGTGGTGGAAATGCATGTCATCGTAATGGAACATCTGGGTGTGGAAACTCTAATAATCGTGGCAGTGGTGGTGGTGGTGGTGGAGGTTGTGATGGAAGTGGAGGAGGTGGTGGTGACGGTGGCGGTGGTGACCGTGGACGGTCATCTGACAATTCAGGTGGAGGTGGACGTACTGCTTCTGGTACAACAATTTCCAACACTCAACATATTGTTGATCATAGCTTAGGTCGCCAAACTCATAATCATCATTCACATTCACTCAATCATATGTCACAAAATTTATCTCAATCCAATACACCAATGTCTCGTAGTCATGGTAATGCCAGTCAAGATATGAACAGTGAAGCGGGTATGTTGAAAAGTTATTTATCTGATTGTGTGTTTTCTTTATTTCTTTTTTTAAGAAAAATGAATAGTAACCTTTACCTACGTTCTTCCTCATGTATATAATAACGTCCGATAAATAGATAAATACTTAAATTCCAAAGATATTTCATTTTTATTAGTTCTCAATTGTATAATAGAAATATAACATTCAATTTTATTTAATATAATAATCAAAATATATCAGGAGGGGTTTGGGTAGAGATTTAGTATTTTCATAGTTGAAAGTGTAAGTCTATTGAAGCTAGATCATCAGGGAAGGAGAAGTCTCACAATAGGACGAAACGGCCGTCTAGTGCTTCCACATTTTCCCTGATGATCTAGCTTTAATTGACTCAAGCTTTCAACTATGAAAATCAAAATATAGTCATTTATATATGTGTAAAGTTTTTATTTACCAAAATATTTAAGTAAATATGTTCTCATTGATTTGATCAAGATTCATGGTAAATATTCTAGGAATACCGTTGATTAGTTGTTGTTTGTGAAGTAATAGTATTGATAAGTTTTTTACAATAGTAAAATTCCATTTATCTGGTAATTTAAAGATTTTAAACACGGATATTGTGGTGTGTGCTACTTATATGGACATCAGTAATATACAGCGTGAGTCAATCAGTCAGTTACAACATAGAACTTCGTACGTACTTACATTAGTTCGAGTCACCATACCATACTAGCTCAAAGATGCAGTTGTCAATTCAAATGCCATAGTGGTAGAATTACTAAGAGTATAAGCAGTATTCCGAAAGATTAGGGTTTGAATATGTTATTGAAGGAGTATAACCCAGTGAAATAAATTTGGAAAGAGAAAAAGATAGATACATGAAGAAGATTAGAATTTGGTAGAACACAAAGAATGGATGCACCTTCGCCATTGTAAATGATTTTGAGTCATATCATTCAAGGTCTCTAACCATCGATTGCTATCATCTCGCGAATACCTACCAGGTAGTCTACACCTACAGCGTTATTCAGGAATAGACTATCTGTCAGCAGAAGATCGAGAAGAAAAGGACGGAATCAGAAAGCAATTGGTATAGAAATGAAGCAACAGAGAATTCAGACACAATTGTTTGACATTTTTAAAGGAACAGTCAAGTTTGAGACAGTTGATTGACATTTTGCAAATGAAGTAATTACTGTATGATTATCAGGTTTTATTAAAAGATCCTGTAATTTTGTGTTCAAATACATTCGATCGTCCCTACCTATGTTCTCATCCACTACAATACTAACACTATGTACACAACAGTGAAGGAGACCATATTTTCTTGATGTATATGAAAAAAGAACTGGATTAATAGTGATCTTGTTGACTTGTGATCATGACTTCCGAGTTCATGTAACAACTGCTTGATATCAGTTACATATGACCTTTTTGTGAGTACTTTATAGATTATATATTTAGCAACGGAAACTGTTAAGACAAGATATTTATTTTTAAGATCAATCTATTCTAACTCTCCTTATTATTTAAGATTTGAACCTAGCATCTATCATTTCAAATATCAATGTCTTAACTACTACTAATCTACTCAATCCAGACAATTATTAACATGTTCAAAAGATATGAAATTATATGTAATGTCAGAAGAGGTTTTGTGGAGATTTTAGTAATTTTATATAGTTGAGATCATGAGTCAATTGAAGCTAGACCACCATAACTCATAATCTCAACTATATAAAATTACTAAAATCTGCACAAAACCCCTTCTGATAATGATCATATGCTTACTAGTGACTGGCTCCATGAGGTATTTCCTGGAGTTCTAGTGATAAGCAGTAACCATTGGAGTTCAACCAGGTCTGTTGGGAGATATCAACTCACTGAAGACATTAGCGAAATGGTTGCTCAATTTCGTGGATTGGTTGAAGTTAAACATTAACACCGTTAGATGCCAGCCGGCTCAGTGTTCTAGTGGTTAAGCGCTCACGCGTTAAACTAATAGATCCTGGGTTGGAATCTCGCTCGCGAGGAGGGATCGTGGATGCGCACTGTTGAGGAGTCCCACAATAGGATGAAACGGCCGTCCAGGGAATAAATGTAATTTCTCAAATAAAAGATATTATGTCTGTTAGTTTTTCTTTTTTGACAAAAAAATTTACAAAGACCATTATTCTTTTGATCTTTTTCTTCATTCCTTTATGAACATAAACAAACTTATACATTTTCAGGTGATGGAATTGATAATTCCATTGGATCAGGTGAAAATTTTGACGAATTCGATTTAGAAGAAAAATCAATAAAACGTCAGAAAAAACGTGGTATCTTCCCTAAAGCTGCTACAAATATTATGCGAGCTTGGCTATTTCAGCATTTATCAGTAAGTGTGGATACATATGTGTATGTATGTATGTAGATGTGCAATCTATTCTAACTTGATATATTCTGGTGAATTGATCATTGGATTGATAATTGTGAGATACGGGTACATCCAGCTGACGAGTCCCAAATAGGACGAAACGCGCGTCATAGATTCCACGACTAGCCACTATCCATTTTTGCTTACAAGTAGAATAGTTTTAGATCAATTAGATTTATCATTATTTTCTATGGAGGACAATCATTCTAGCAGGGTGAATTCATGAACTGTTAATATTGAGATAATTGATTGTTATTTTGCAAATTAACTGTTTACTGTATGGTTGCCAGATTTTAGTGAGATATTCTGTAATTTTATGCTCAAATACATTCGATTGTAAGATGGTGGTTGGAGGTGGTCAACAGGAAACCCTGGACCCGGGTTTCGTGCTACTTGGCATTCGTCAGCAAGGTGTACCTGTAATTTTGAGGGAACTGGTGTTCCTTGACGAATTCGATCCCGTGTCACTCAGCTTCACAGTCAGAGACGTTACCACTGAGCTATTCTGGACGCGACCGACCTCCTGTATTACTGGGATGTAATCACAATTGATTGATCACTGGGTGGTGATCAATGTCATGCGTGTCAATTCCTTCTTAAATACTGATCGAATGCTATCGATCAAGTTGCAATGTGGCCACTAATCTAGGTGGCTCGACATTTGATCAGCACTAAGAAGGACTTGACACGCATGACATTGATCACCACCCAGTGATCAATCAATTGTAATTATATTCGATTGTCCCCACCAGTGTTTCGTTCATTACAATTGAACTGTGATATCCATAATCTTCGGTCACAATTAGTTACTAATCAAACACAATCTTTATCCAATGACATAAACTTGTCATGACACTTTAGTCTTCATTTATTGTTTACCAATGATTTCTGACAAAAACTAGTCCCCATTTAATCACTCAATTTGATTAAATTAATAAAATGAACATTTTTTACTGAAAAGATTATCAGACTACTTATAATTATTTGTGAGTAGACTATAATTAACTAAACTTTGATATTTGATGAATGACTTTAAATAGTCAGTTGATTGATCACTGGGTGGTGATCAATGTCACGCGTGTCAAGTCATTCTTAGTGCTGATCGAATGTTATCCCTCAGGATAACAGGTACACCTTGCTGACGAGAGCCAAGTAGCACGAAATCCGGGTCCAGGGTTTCCTGTTGATCACCTCCAACTACCATCTAATAATGATTTTTATCATCTCTTAAATAATATAGTTTCGAATAGTACTGGAGAACTAGAAAGTTACTGGACAATTATTTCTTTTTAGTTCAGTGACTTTTCAGCAGTGTAAACACTTCCAACTTATACATAGTCTATACTTTTCTACTTCAAGCCAAATCAACCATATTGGCATTGTGATATATAGAGTTATTACTAATGATCATATTGAATAATTGTCATTTTATTTCATTGGGCACATATTATTGGATTTCAACTTAATGGTATAATGATATTATACTTCCCATAGGATAAAAATTACGTAAGATTTGAGGTGCCTTACAATGAAATAAAATAACCATTGTATAAGCCAAACTAAGTTTGACTGAAGAATAACTGTCTGGTTGAAAAGAGACGCGTGAACCCCAATTGAAGTCAGAACAAGGTGATTGGGGTAACAACGGTTCTAAACGAATATTACCACTCAGTTATTCAACCAATAATTGTTTCCTCAATAATCGATCGAACGCACCAACGAAAATAAGTGTTATTCTATCCTTTCTGGATAGATCAAGTAAAAATCCGTTCAAAAGATAATAGTTTGTTGCTTTCCAATTTTGGGAAAGTGATTCAATTCACAATCAAAATGTACGATCTCAGTCAAATCAAGCAACATAATCAAAGAGGGAACAATCAATATGGCTGCCGCTAAGATTAAATGTCAACTAAAATAATAAAGATACAGTTCAGGGAAAAACATAGAAACTCAGTGAAAGCGACAGAGAAACTGAGAAAACTATTATAAAAATGAAACACTACAATTTCAAACGGCATCAAAAATATGTACAAATAAAAAAACCAATTAGAAAAAGCTCTAAATGTATACATGGAGGGATTCTCTCTCTCTCTCACACACACACAACCTTCGAAATAGATCTTACAACCATATTGAGTACTCTGTTGTTTCTATAGGTTTTCCATTAAGGAAATTTATAAATTGGGAAACTATAAACATTTTTTATCACCTTCCCCCTTTTTTGAAAAATGATTCTCTTAGTGATTAACATTACTAAACGTATATTATTTTTTAAAAATGGTTTTCTTTTTAAAACTAGCATCCTTATCCATCGGAAGAACAAAAAAAGCAATTGGCTACAGATACTGGTTTAACAATTCTACAAGTAAATAACTGGTAAGCACTTGTATATCTGCATAGGTATACGTGTTTTGTGTTTATATGAATGTGTGTAGAAGTGATCGAATCTATTTCTGTTAGTTTCCAACTAAGGAAGCGAAAGAGTTAAGTTAATCAATCTTTGGGTTGCAACCGGTAACTTGTAAAAGTTTTGAATTATGTTTGACACACTGAACTTGTTTATCTTATCTAATTAATAATCTCAATCAAATTGTGTTGATTTGGGATATTGTAGCTGTTTAGCTTAGGTAGTCTTACCCTACACCATTAAATAACTACCTAGTCTGACTCACCCCACTCTAATGACCAGGCAGTTTTGCTTTATTAACGTAGTTCGGGAACAGATAAAGTTTTACCAAAAGTTTCGTACTTAAATGCAAATAGAATAAGGTGGAAGCATGGACAAAAAGTAATAGAGATTCTGCAAATACTTGTTCCATTACATCGATTGATTAATTAGTATTAATCATCCTTGAAGTTTGATGAGTTACAATAAACACTTCGACGTCTAGTGACCATATTTTCCACGTCGGAATACGTTTATCTGAACAGACTGATTCAGTTAAGGTTCATTGTTACTTCATTGACTATATATATGTCTGTTTAATTCATAATACTGCTGAAAGAATTCTATCTGTCAAGCTGTAATTTAAACACTAGTCTGAATGACTTTACATGTCAACACACTGTTTATTAACGTTAGGATGATTAATTAGAGTTAATCTATAGGAATTCTTTAATCAAGCTTTTCTGTTAGTTGACAAGTATCCATACTTAATCTTCAATATGATGTAAGTTAGAGCTTCATAGGGAGTATATTAATTCCCCTTACTTGGCTACATGTTTTTTTTTAAATAACATCCTACACATCTATTTCAAATGTAACAAAAAACGTAACAATGAAGTGTAGCTATTTTAAACTTAAAATAAAATCCATTCTTGTATTGTTTGTCTAAATCCTCAATCTCTTATTGTCATATGTACATCCTATACGGATCGAATCGATATTGCCTTTATTCACAGGCATTATTAGCAAAGATTGATGATGGCTAACAATGTAATCCAGAACCCGTGTTCCATCCTTTTTAGATCTCATCAGCTGGATATATTATAAAATTGATTACATCCTCATTCGCCTAACTTTCAAACGATGCTTCTATTGTAATTAGTGATTCTAATTACAACTCAACTGATCAGAATGTGTTAAATAGGTCAAATATATTGTATAATTCATGTAGTTATAAAAGTCAACTTTTCCAAATACATAATAATTTTATAGTGGTTAAGCGCTCGTACGCAAGACTGATAGGTCCTAGGTTCGAATCTCGCAAGGCGGGATCGTGGATGCGCATTGCTGAGGAGTTTCACAATAGGATGAAACGGCCATCCAATACTTCCAGGTTTTCCATGGTGATCTAGCTTCAATTGACTAATGATTTCAACTATATAAAATGATTATTAGTTTAAGGAAAGAGTAACAAATGTAATAGGTCGTTTATTTAAAATGAATCCAATAACATATTATAACTATCATTAGTATTAAATTAATTTAGTATTATTTGTTTGAATATTCCCATCGATGTGTTAGGACTGCAACTAGTCAGTCTCTTATTGGCATATATGTATACTGTGTGTATTGTCTCAATATTGCCTTAATTCACAAGCATCGTAAGCAAAGATGGATTGGGTTCGAGTCCTAGAGTGAACATCAACTTTGAGATGCAGGTTCATCCAGCTTACGAGTCCCAAATAAAACGAAGTGGTGCTCGTCCTGGATTCAACTGCTAGTCACTATGCATCTTTGCTTATCATTATTATTATTCATTATGCTAACATTATCTGTCATTCTTTATTTACATTTGTCTATGATTTCTTTTTAGTATCTACTATAGATGTTATTTTCTCTTTGTATATATGTAAATAGCCTAAACCTTCTAAAAACGAAATGATATTCAGCCTTTAGGCATAATAATATGATACCCATATTATATTAGTCTTTATAAGAATAATACTACTAACAGTAGTATTATCAGTAGAAATAACTATCATTACATAATAATAATAATAATAATAATAATAATAATAATAATAATAATAAGAAGAAGAAGAAGAAGAAGAAGACTAAAACCCTTTTCATTCCCCCATTCATTTAATGTTTATTTGCTCTATTTATTTTCTTTCATTCATCCCACCCCCACCCCACCCCCTTTTATTCACATCTTTAAAAAGAGCATAACAACAATAAAGCGGTTATTATTACTCAAGTGAACAACGTTGTCTCTTTTTTTTTAAAAAAAAATTTTTTTTTAAATTAAAAAAAATAAATTTCCTGACTTTGAAGATTAATTTATTGTTCCGAATAATTATAAACAAATAGAGAATGAGGCAATTTTGTTCTAAACAATTAAGATGATAATAATAATAATAATAATGAAATATTTGAAGAGGGAGTATGAAGAAGGAGGGAGGTTAGAGAGTGAATAAAAGCGGTATGAATTAATTTTTTAATGAAAAGGATAAAGAAAATGATAAACAGTTTTTTTTATTAGAAAAAAAGGGTACAAATAGGGAAATAACCGATTTGAATAGATAGTTCATATTATAATTTATATCACAGACTGACCTTGATTAAACAATCCTTAAAAATCAAGATGTATTGAGAAGCTGTTTAGTCTCCGTGTGCATTTAAAAAACCCACTGGGGATTGAACTCAAGATATTTGAGTTTCTATTAACTAATTTTCAAGAGGCAATTCCCAAATCTCTATCCAGAAACGGTGACGAAGGAAACACAAACATGACAAATGTCAAGCCAGTTTTCTTCAAACTCATTGGAAAATTATTACGTATTATTGGTAATTATTTGAAGTTAGAAATGTAAGTCATTTGATACCAACTCAGTTGGCACACGATTAAGGGCTCTATGAGAGCATTGAAAGATTTTATGTTCAATCTCTGGTTCATAAAAGATGTAATTTTAATGTCGATTTCCAGGTATATGTGCTGAGCGATTTCTTACTCAAACGCTCAAATACTTCACTATATCAGAGTAGGTCGGAAAAAGCTACAAAATAGTGGATTAATTGAAAGTCAACCGTTCAGTTTATTCTGATATGTATCTAATCACAGCATTGAATAGTCAAGTCTATTAAATATTTTCATAGTTGAAATCATGAGTCAATTGAAGCTAGACCACTATGGAAAACCTGGAAGCACTGGACGACCGTTTCGTCCCATTATGGGACTCCTCAGTAATGCGCATACACGATCCCCCACTCACTTCCAGGTTTTCCTTGGTGGTCTAGCTTCAATTGACTCATGATTTCAACTATGAAAATACTAAATTCTCCACAAAACCCCTTCTGATCTATTGAATATTTGTTTATATTTAATTTATTTTGTCTGTTGTACCATGATAACTATGAGTTTTAGAACTGCAATGTCTGATGGTAGAGTTATTGAAAACTACCATCCATTTATACATTACTTTATTTGGTTTCTCCAAATAGGTTTATTAACGCTCGACGACGTATTGTTCAACCAATGATTGATCAATCAAATCGAGCCGGTGAGTACTGTATACTTTTAGATTATAATGATTTATCAGTATAGGGTTGTGGAGATTTTTGAGTTTAGATTGATATCATGGATGTTAGATCAATGTTAGATCAGCATTAAACACCTGGAAGCACTTGGGCAGTCATTTCACTTTAGTATAGAACTCCTACTGAGGAGTCCTATACAATGTCTTAGTCAATTTGTTTTAATGATAATATGTCTGTGATTTAGGTTTTCTGAGTTGATTTCAAACTATTTTAAGTACCTATATAACTATCATATGAAGGATTAGATCATCTTAGAATGAAGAAGACGGTTTTCAATTTTTTTTTCTATAAATGAAATTTCAACAATCAACTACTTTTATTTCATAATACAAAAAAGGAACAACAGGGATATTTTCGTATAATTTACAGAATTGGTCGAGTGTAGGAACACCCATAGTTTTCTTTCATCATCATGGATTTCATGGATTACGATCATGTCAGCAATGAGGAATCTTCTATCAGAACTATTGATAGCTATGAGAATGATTTATTAATAAACATATATGGTGTATATATTATTCACATATGGAGGAATAAGATTCTCTAATGATATTTCCACAATATTAATGTAGAGAATGAGAACACGAGTGGGGACCAACGAATGTATCTAAGCACACAATTACAGACTATCTTACTAAAATCTGATAACCATACAGTAAACAGCTATATTGCAAACTATCAATCAATTATCTCAATCTTGACTGTTCCTTCTGCAAATATCAGTTCATCTTCTCCATCTTCATTGTTCATACTTCGTTCCTATTCTTTCCTTATCAATCTTCCAGTAAAATACATTCTATGTTTGACCATCACCATATACTACCGATGTGGATATAAGTAACCCACACACCAAACCTCATAAATCTAGTAAACTTCTTAAAATCATCATACTCTAATCGGTTTCATTGATTCTCTTGCAAAATGTTCTCAGTTTATATTAACTCTTTACTGATTAGCTGAAAAAGTGGCCCTAGAATTCACATGATCACCAGGTTAAATATCATAGGAAATATAAAAGAAATTTTGAAATATAAAATTCTTCTAGTTAGTCTCTTATTTATTACTTGCTTACTTACTTACGCCTGTCATCCCTCATCGAAGAACATAGACCGACCACCACCACTCTCCATCTCTCCAGTTGCTGTTCACCTTTTTGATAACTGCTTTCAATTCCTGAAGTAGTGTGTTCTTTGGTCTTCCTCTTTTCCGCTCCCCTGTATCAATTCCAAGTTAGCACTTGTTTTTGTGATGCAGTTTGGTTATTTCTGTAATATATGTCCTATACACTTCCATCGATTTTTTTCTTAATTTCCTCTTCATCTGGAATTTGGTTTGTTATCTCCTATAGCAGGTTATTGCTGATGGTAATCGGTCAACGGACATCAAGTATTTTGCGTAGACGAATGTTTATAAATACTTGTACATTTTTGATGATGATTATGGTAGTCCTCGGAGTTTCACCTCCATACAGTAGGCATTTGCATATTATTTCTTATTTCTTCTTGCTTAAATGGGTAAATCCAAACATGCAGACATGTACACACATGCACACACACACACACACAAAGGGAGAGAGGGAGAGAAAAAGAACCATAGACTTAAAATGAGGCACTAACCATTAAAATGCTATAAAATAGTTGCTAATGCCCAATTTATGATATGGTTCACTGATTTTCTTCTTACACCTAATTCTTTGTGTTATTGTACACTGAAACAACAGTAGCTTGACTGAAATGATTAAAAAATAATTTTTATTTATTTATTTTTCATTATGTAATTTGATCATCAGTTAATTTTTTTTTTTAAATTTTTCGTTGCCTGGTCATTTGTTTGTATCCAATATGTGTCTAGCCACAATGTATTTTGTGCATGTATAAATTGTTCATGTTGCTATATTCATTAATAGTGTTACGGACTAGAGTGGATTTAAATCAAGGATATAGGAAAGTGTTCCCCTCCCCTTCATATTATACATTCCAACAAGACCACCTATTCACTGTCACTTATTGTGCAATTATTATTATTATTGCTAATGTCCTCTAATTCTATGTACATTTATTAAATTTCATTAATTATAAATTAATAGGACCACATGGCTATCCACCCGATGCTGCAGGATGTTTACCTTATATGGATAATCAACATTTTGCTGCCTATGGTCGTCCAGGTAGGTAGTAATATATATAAATGGATCAAATTTATTATATTTATTAGGATAGGAATATTATGGAGATAATTTAAATTTATTTTTCATTCATATTGTGGTCATATTTGATAAGCTAATGAAAATATTTGCAACACTAGTAAACACCTGTAAACTGTTACTCGGATAGTGATGATGATGATGATCGCGTTATGTGATTACTTACTTACGCCTGTTACCCCTCGTTGAGGAGCATAGGCCGCCCACCAGCATTCTCCACCCAACTCTGTCCTGGGCAATCTTTTCCAGTTCTTCCCAGTTGTTATTCATTTTTTTCATTTCTGCTTATTCCTTCAACTCCCAGGGCAGAGTTTAAATGGTCTGAATTATATTTTCTGATTAGCGTTCTTTTAGAGAGTTAGTTTTTCTACAGCATGGCGTCGCTAACCTCATGCCCAACCCTCCTCCTTTACCCTGGCTTGGGACTGGCAGTAACTCTAAAAGAGCTGCAGGCGGAGTTGTTATGTGATTAATAGTACTGGAAAAATGTGAACCACTGAAAGTTTACACATTTGATAGTTAGCTGGCCTAAATGTTCTAGGTTCGACTCCGTGTAAGACAATAGGGAATCAGTATATTTTTATAAACTGTATAACTAAAGTAGAACAGATGTTCATTGCTAACCGCCCTCTTAGGTGTAAATAGTTATGTAGTTAATATGTTAGTTTTCGTAGAAGAAGAGGATCTTTCAGTTGTTCAAACTGAATTGGGATTATTAATAATAATTAAATTGAATCACTCATTATGTACTTCGTTATGAGCCATACACTAAATGACAGAACTAATGATACTGACCGGTTGTCCAAACTGAAGTAAGTGAAGTGTGGTAGAATTATTGGCTTAAAGTTAAACACCTTAACCGCTAGGCCATCGCTTAGGGATTATTTAAATATCATCCATGATATACTGTAAAACATACGAATGACGTGGTATATCAATCATTTGATTGTCGAATAATTATCCTAATGTTCTTTGAACTTATATAAAAGATTTCGTAGCATACTTCCACATTTTTTTAAAATTTATCATACACCGGTTCATTCGACTAATGAATACATATACAAGATTTTACAAGTTACTAGTTGTTTAATGTAAAATTGATGCTATCAGCATAAGAGATTTGTTGAAACTGTTTATTTTCATATCTTTTATCATTGACAAGCTAAAAGATCTTCATAGTTGAAATCATAAGTCAGTTGAAGCTAGACCACCATGGAAAACCTGGAAGCACTGGACGGCCACTTCGTCCTATTATAGGACTTCTCAGCAGTGCTCATCCATGATTCCGTCCCATAATATGACGAAACGGCCGTCCAGTGCTTCCAGGTTTTTCATGGTGGTCTAGCTTCAATTGATTCATGATTTCAATTATGAAAAATACTGAAATCTCCACAAAACACCTTCTGAAGCTAGAAGATCGTTATAAATCAAGAAGTATAAAGGATTGTTGTTCATTTTCAATTGTTCTTTTCTACAAATCAAACGTAGAGATTTAAGAATTAGCAGTGAACATTTCAATATCCAAATGACTATAAGCTGAGTAACTGTTGGTTGATATTTTTAACTTTGCTTATAGAATACTGTAGTAAAAATAGAAATGTATAGAATGTAAAAGCATGTATTGGGAAAGAAATCGGTTTTCTTGTTTAAAGTCAATGGTATTTTTCATATAGAGGTTCCGTCCTGCTTCAAGTTAAGATCTCATCAGCTGCATGTACCAATAAGTTAATATTTAACTGAACGCAAAACCGGTATATATATGTAGTAGTATTATTAGCAGGAATTCCTAGCGACCATACTATGATGAAGAATGATGTCTCGTAATGTTCTAGGTGTATTACTTCTCCATTTATATGAATCAGCTTTTTCAAAAGACAAGTCATTTTATATTTTCATCTGGAAATGACATATTTAGCTCATACAGACACACACACACACGCACACGCACACACACAGATATATTAGCATATGTTGGCATGATACAGACAAAAAAAAAAGAAATCTACACTTCCCTTACATTGTACCTCTTTCATTTTTCAATCTCTTTAAAAGCAGTTGTGATACTACTGCTACTACTACTACTACTACTACTACTACTACTACTACTACTACTACTACTGTTATTATTATTATTATTATTACTATCATTATTAATACTACTATTACTATTTTGATAGTAATGATTCTAAATTTAATTGAAAAATCCATTTTTTTAAAATATTAAAACTAATGTAAACGGAATGAATATAATAAAAAAAAGTTTAATGATTAAACTATTATTGTTGTGAATGAGAACACGGGTGAGGACAACCAACTATGTATTTAGCGCAAATTACAACGTTACTTGGTAAAATACAAAAACCATGCTATGATACACTATTTGCAAAATGTTCTTCAATTGCCTCAGACTTCATTGTTCCTGGATTTCCACACAAATTGCTTTTTATTTCTGTTCTTCTCTTCTTGATCTTCTCAATCTTCTGCTGTCAGATATTCTATTCCTTACTCACCATATATACTACTTATATCGATATCAGTAGCTCACACCACACTCGTCCCCCCTTTTAATAAGCTGTTCTCGCAATCTTTCTGATCGCCGTACCATTGTCTCCTTTGGTGCTGTTCGTGACTCGTGCTCATGATGTTCCTGAAACCATCTCTGTAGTTGACTGGCATTTACACGCTTCTGCTTGTCTTCTCTCCGGATCGTGTAAACTGGGCCGCGTCTCTCCGTGATAATGTACGGTCCCTCCCATTTCGGGGTCAGCTTTCCTGACCCTGGTCCCCCTTCAGTGTTCGCTCTCCGTTCTCTACACTTTACCAGGTCCCCCACTCTAAAAGGCTTCCATGCTCTTCTCTGCTGTTCCACCTTCTTGGTGTCTGATATTTGTTTCTTTTTCACGTTCTTTATTGCCTCCGTCCTCTCTTTCCTTAATCTTGTTGCCGTCCACTTCTGCTGCTGTGGCCACGTCATATTATGCATCGGAAGTCGTGGCTGTCTACCATACATAAGTAGGAAAGGTGATTTCTTAGTTGTTCCTTGGATGGAGGCACGATGCGCCAGCAAAATTAGTGGTAACTCTTTCTCCCAATTCCCTCCTTTAGATGCTAACCATTCCTTTAATGTCCGGTTGTTTCTTTCCGTAAGCCCATTCGTCTGAGGGTGATACGGTGTAGTTCGTATCCTCTTGATACCGAACTGCTTCAAACGGGCCTTAAACTCGTCACTTTCAAAACAGGGACCCTGGTCGGTTAGTATCATCTTCGGTACTCCATGACCTGCTACAATGTGCCGGATTATTACTTCGGTCACTGTTTTCGCCCGCTGGTCGGCAATCGGTACAGCGTCGACCCATCGTGTAGCATGTTCCGTCATAACTAGTAAGTATCGGTTGCCGCTATCCGTCTGTGGAAATGGTCCCATCACATCTACCGACCATAGATCACCAACTGCGGTTACTGGGACCGACTGCAATGGCGGTTGCATGTATCTATCGCTTTTCATTAATTGGCACTGCTGGCACGTCAACACATATTGGGCCACATCGTCTCTCATGCCTGGCCAGTATGCACTTTGCCGTAGTAAATCTGTCGTTCTTGCGATACCAGTGTGCGCTACCTGATGGCATTCGTGTATCATCTTACGCCGCCAGTCTTTCGGGATCACAGCCACCCAATTTTTGTCATCATCCTGCCAGACCAGAGCTCCATATGTGTTCACTTTCAGTCTTTCCTTTTGCCGAAGCAACATTATTGCCTCCTTGTCCATTGCTCGTTTGTCAAAATCTGCCCCCTCTCTTATCACTCTGATTACCTCTCGCAGTTTAGGATCAGATTTCTGCTGCCGGACGAGTTCTAGTGGGTCTCCCTCTATACTGTTCACTGCGTATGCTGTCAATGGAAGCTCGGCTTCCATGTCTGTTCTTGACAGATAGTCCGCCATCACATTTTCCTTCCCTGGAACATGCCCGATACTGAAGTCATACTCCTGCAGACGTATCATCCATCGCGCCAACTTCCCACGTGGGTCTCGTGCTGTTTGTAGCCACTGCAGAGGTTTATGGTCAGTCTCGATGTGAAATCGTTTACCTAACAGATATGGTCTCCACTTGTCTACTGCCCACACAATCGCTAAACACTCCTTTTCGATCGTTGAATACTTCTGTTCGGCAGGCGTGAGAACGCGACTTGCGTATTCCACTACTCTATCAGACTGACTTAAAACGGCACCTATACCATGGTCACTTGCGTCTGTTGTCACTGTAAACGGTTTCTCCAGTTCGGGCAGTCTGAGCGTCATCTGGCGGTCGTCCAGCATGTTTTTGATTTGATTAAACGTTTGTTGGGCGGTTTCAGTCCACGAAAATTTAGTGTTACTCAACAACTTATAAAGGGGTGCTGCTATTTCGTTGAAATTCTTGATGAACCGACTGTAGAACGCCGCCCTTCCCAGGAACTGTCTCAATTTCCTTTTCGAATTCGGTACTGCAACGTTCTTTATAGTCAGAATTTTCTCCGGCAGCGGTTTTATTTCTCCATTTCCCACTTTATGCCCCAACAACGTGATGCTACTTTTCGCCATCTGTGACTTGTCCTTATTAATTCGAAGTCCGAATTCTTCAATTCGCTTTAGGACCGCTTCCACATGCTTGACATGATCTGTTTCTGTCTGGCTGTATACGACTACATCGTCGCCATACACTTCGACGTTATCCAGATCCCTGAGCAGTAGCGACATTAATCTTCTGAACGTAAAAGGTGCGCCCGCCAATCCGAACGGCATTCGTCTAAATTGATATTGTTTATCACGTATGGTAAATGCTGTCTTGCTTCGATCGCTCTCTTTTATAGGCAGCTGCCAATAACCTGACCGCAAATCCAACACTGTAAACACCGTGGCATTCTGCAGCCGATCTAATGTTTCCACTACTGTTGGCATTGCACACGGCTTTAGTTCTGTTATATTATTCAGTTCTCTAAAATCAACACAAAATCTATATTTCCCATTCGGTTTCTTTACCAAGAGTACCGGTGAGCTATACGGGCTGTCCGCCTCCTCAATTATTCCTTCTTTCAGCATCTCTTGGACCTGTCGATTTACTTCAGCCTCTAAGTGCACAGGGACACGACGTGTTGTGAATATACTTCCTCCATTGTTCTTTATCGGGATTTCGTGCTTTACTTTGTCGCAAAATCCGTACGGTTCTCCTTCTCCAGTAAACAGTTTCGCATACTTTTTGCACAACTCGGTTATGTTTGGTTTCTTCGTCACAACGGCTGTTGCCACTCTAACCTCAGCCACCTCACTACTTTCATGTATTGAGAATGAACCGTACTTCGTGACCACCTTACCGCTTCTTAGGTCAACTATGGCTTTTACTTCTCTTAGGAAATCTGCTCCTAATATTGGTCTCGACAGGTTTGCGGTTACCACGAACGGAAAACTTATCTCCGAACCATCCACTTTTACGATACTGTTAGACACGCCCAATACCTCTAACATATGCCCTCCTATAGTGTGAACTGCGACTTTACACGGCTTAAAACTTTTACATTGCTCTTTACCTATTAACGAAACTGCTGCCCCTGTATCGATTAGGCACACTAAATCTAGTTCATTTACGTTCACTCTTGCATAGACTGCCCCTCTATCTACTAATGCAACAACCCCCAGATCCCTAGAGTAAGAAGGAAACACGTAACGTCTAAAATATCTCCGTTTTCGTCGTGTTGGACAGTTTATCTTCCAGTGTCCTGTCCCTCCACATGCGAAACACTTATCATTCCTTTTTCGAATCACTCGTAATGCCGCAATCTCGTGCTGCAGTTCTTCAATCTTCTTCTCAATGCTGCTTATCTCCTGACTTCCGCACGCGACCGGAGCTACTGTTTGTGTCATCAACTGTCGCGTCACCTTTGCAAGCTCACTGATATCCATAGGTTGCGCGGCGTGTACCAGTCTCAGCTGCTGGGAAACGGCAACAGGCACGCTCTCGATAAACTGAGACGCCAACAACTGTGCCTCCGACTCCTCATCCAGATTTGGCAGCGCGCGACGCAGCAACTTGGTAAGCTCCACGGCCAGCACCAGCGGATCACCATCGATCGGCAACTTCGCCACTCGGAACTTCTGCAGTGCTTCCTCTCTGTCCACTGGGCTATCGAACTCCACGGTCAACCGCTCCGTGACTGCCTCCCATGTCGTCTTACCGCCCGCACCGTCCAGGCTGTCATATACAGCTTTCGCTCTGCCTCTCAGCAGCGTCCCCAGCACCACCGTCTTCGCCTTCGGCTCCTTCACCCCCACCAGCTCCGCCACAGCTTCGAACTCCTTCAGGAAGCTCAGCACATCCCCGTCCTCAAATTCCTTCGGCCATGGAATCTTCATCCCTGGAGGCAGCGACACCAAATGTTGTGAATGAGAACACGGGTGAGGACAACCAACTATGTATTTAGCGCAAATTACAACGTTACTTGGTAAAATACAAAAACCATGCTATGATACACTATTTGCAAAATGTTCTTCAATTGCCTCAGACTTCATTGTTCCTGGATTTCCACACAAATTGCTTTTTATTTCTGTTCTTCTCTTCTTGATCTTCTCAATCTTCTGCTGTCAGATATTCTATTCCTTACTCACCATATATACTACTTATATCGATATCAGTAGCTCACACCACATTATCATTAAATGAAAAGTAGATTCATAGGGGTATCTCTCATTTATGTTGGGGGGGGGTGTCTATAGGCCATTATATACCAATTCGTATACATACACACATACACACATACTTATACACATACTTATACACATCGCAGATCAAATAAATGAATTATGATTTATATGACTAATAATGTAGGTTATTAATGCTTCTTATATCTCTTTAATGTGAGTAACAGAAGACAAGTCATAATAATAATAATAATAATAATAATAATAATAATAATAATAGTAATGGTAATAGTAATGGTATTACTAATGGTAATGATCAGATGAATGGTGACTTTTATAAATGGGTTAATATTTCTCCTTTTTTGTCTATTTATTTATTTATTTATTTCTATTTGTCTTCTATCATTCATGACTCACTTCTCTCTAGTTTTTTCTATCATTTGACAATAAATAAATCATTATCATTAGTAAAGATAAGTAAACAAAAAAGAGGGGGAGAAGAAATGAGAATTGATTAGTAAGTAGTGATAGATATTTTAGAGGAAGCAAACAGTGGGAAGCAATAGAGAGAAGGGGGAAGGGAGATGGGGCAAGTGAGTATTTGAACGACGAGTATTTTCGTCTAATGTAGCTTTTGTGTTAGAAACATCAACGAAGTGTATCTACTTACTTACTTACTTACTTACTTACTTACTTACTTACTTACTTACTTACTTACTTACTTACTTACTTACTTACTTACTTACTTACTTACTTACTTACTTACTTACTTACTTACTTACTTACTTACTTACTTACTTACTTACTTACTTACTTACTTACTTACTTACTTACTTACTTACTTACTTACTTACTTACTTACTTACTTACTTACTTACTTACTTACTTACTTACTTACTTACTTACTTACTTACTTACTTACTTACTTACTTACTTACTTACTTACTTACTTACTTACTTACTTACTTACTTACTTACTTACTTACTTACTTACTTACTTACTTACTTACTTACTTACTTACTTACTTACTTACTTACTTACTTACTTACTTACTTACTTACTTACTTACTTACTTACTTACTTACTTACTTACTTACTTACTTACTTACTTACTTACTTACTTACTTACTTACTTACTTACTTACTTACTTACTTACTTACTTACTTACTTACTTACTTACTTACTTACTTACTTACTTACTTACTTACTTACTTACTTACTTACTTACTTACTTACTTACTTACTTACTTACTTACTTACTTACTTACTTACTTACTTACTTACTTACTTACTTACTTACTTACTTACTTACTTACTTACTTACTTACTTACTTACTTACTTACTTACTTACTTACTTACTTACTTACTTACTTACTTACTTACTTACTTACTTACTTACTTACTTACTTACTTACTTACTTACTTACTTACTTACTTACTTACTTACTTACTTACTTACTTACTTACTTACTTACTTACTTACTTACTTACTTACTTACTTACTTACTTACTTACTTACTTACTTACTTACTTACTTACTTACTTACTTACTTACTTACTTACTTACTTACTTACTTACTTACTTACTTACTTACTTACTTACTTACTTACTTACTTACTTACTTACTTACTTACTTACTTACTTACTTACTTACTTACTTACTTACTTACTTACTTACTTACTTACGCCTGTTACCCCTCGTCGAGGAGCATAGGTAGCTCACCAGCATTCTCCATCCAACTCTATCGTGAGCCTACCTTTCTAGTTCTTTCCAGTTAACATTCATCCTTTTCATATCTGCTTCCATTTCCCGATGTAATGTGTTATTTGGCCTTCCTCTTCCCTTCCGGATTCCAAGTAAGGGATTGCCTTGTAATGCACATTGGTGATTTCCTTAATGTATGTCCTATCCAGTTCCAATGTCTTTTCCTAATTTCCTCTTCAAATGGAAGCTGGTTTGTCCTCTTTCATAAAACGCTGTTGCTAATAGTATCCGGCCAATGAATGTTGAGTATTTTGTGTAGACAACTGTTTATAGATACTTATACCTTCCTGATGATGGTCGTAGTAGTTCTCCACGTTTCAGCTCCGTAAAATGTATATACAGTTTCATAATAATTTCATTGTAACTGACGGTTAAGTAAGATATAGGAAATAGTTCAGAATCGGTCATAATGATCCAGATATATTTTATTCTTTGACTTCTCTTACATCTTGAGATATGTAATTTTTTTCTATTACCATTATTGCTGTAATTATTTCTACTGCTTTGGTATTTATCTTGATAATTTCTTCCAAGTTTTCTTATATGATGTGGTTAGTTGAATCAATGCACATATATGCCAAGTTCTTACATTGCTGATAACCGACTGACTCATTAACTTGTTACGTCAGTACTCAAGTGTAGGTTTTTTTATTTTTCAAAACTGATGAATAGTCTACAATAATAGGAGTATACATCAATCTATTGGTCATTACTAAAAGATTATTTGAGATCTAGGGAAACGTATATATATTTTACTAGAAACGTAAATCTTTTATTATTGGCTCATATAGTACTTTTTTCTTTATTATTTCGTCATATCTTTAAGCTATTTTCTGTGTTTTTTCTTACCTTTAGGTTTTCACCCATCATCTCTTCGTCCTGAGGAGTTCTATGCAGCAGCTGCAGCCGCTGCAGTTGGAAATAATTCGTCAGCTGGTGATCTAGACGGTCATTTAAATTCTGGACGTTCAAATCTTCCTGGTGGGGGAGGATATATGTCAAATTATTTAGGCGGTGGTAGTCTACCAGACTCTGATTTCTCGAATCCAAATAACTATCAACGTGGTGTTGGTGGTGGGTTATTCCCTAGTCCTGGAAATGGTGTTGGAGGTGGAGGTGCTTATCCACCAATATTAGGTGGTCATCTTCCCTATGGTCCTTATTCCACTCCTTCACCAACTCCATCGTCGAACACTCCTAATCATATGTCTGGAAGACATTCTAATCAATTCCCTGGACAGTTTGGTTTGTTTCAAAATTCCTATAATAGTAACAACACTTCGGACAATACTAATAATTGTAATTATACAACGAATGAATCGAAAATGCGTACAGCTGCAGATGTGGACAGTGTGCAAAAGGCAACTTTAGCTGTTGCTCAGTACGCGGCAGCACTTGCCTTACAACAGCAGCAACAACAACAACAAAGTTTGAAACGTAATTATTCTGCAACTAATACTACTACTACAACTACTACTAACAGTAATCATAATCCTAATTTAAGTAATAATTCTACACTGTCTCTATCTACTGTAGGTTATAATTCACCTAATTATAGAGGAATGAGTAACGGTCATTCTATGTCATCTGGTCATCCGACACCATTATCTCCAACACATAATGATAATTTAATTTTTAATGGACCTAATAATGTAATGAATAACATTCCATCTGCACATTTACAACATTCAGTAAATAATCCTACTGCTGGTTCACCAACATCATCATCATCCTCACCATCATCATCATCATTTCCAGTGTTGAATAGACATACAAATTTTAATTTATCAAATTATAATCATCATACAAATCATGTAACTGGTCATCATCATCATTCACATCATCATCATAGTGGTAGTGGATTTTTACCTTCTGTTGGTGGACAAGACACAATACCCCAACCATCATTACAAGATATTCATGCAGGTTAACATTATATATATATATATAC
Source organism: Schistosoma rodhaini (assembly GCA_944470415.2). Lineage (NCBI taxonomy): Eukaryota > Metazoa > Platyhelminthes > Trematoda > Strigeidida > Schistosomatidae > Schistosoma > Schistosoma rodhaini. Next base: position 41,154,379 of record OX104037.1, read on the forward strand.
ATATATGTACTGCAAATTTGTACATTTACAAATCTATACAGAAAAGCAGATGGAAACAAATCTATTGATCAGGAAATAATTACGCACTATCTTTTAAACCCCGGTGGATTCATGTTCTCCCCCATCTTCCCTACAATAAAACACAGTGATAGACTTCTTTTTTCTAACTTGTTAACATAATCATTCTTATATATATGACACTCCCTTGACTCTTATGAAATACCCAAATCAATAATGACAATAGTAACCAATAGACAACAATTTGGCAATATTTACTGTTGTAAGGGTTATTTACTGAAGTCAATTACTCTCAATTTACTTTATTTCTTTATGCTACAAAAGGTTAAGAAATGACATTGATAACCAGTTGATGTTATTGTTTCCTTCATCTCTCTTATTTTTGTTTGTGTGTATATGTTAGGCAGCTTATTTTCTATCTGTTCTTAATTTATTTTCCTGTTTCATTGTTTCTTCAATGAAAAACACTTTACATTACTAAAAATAGTAGTGATTTTTCATTTCTCAAAAGAATGTTTCTAGGAATGGGACAAAATGGAAACTTATTTACATCGTGTATATTCCTTTATATAAGATAATATCCAATGCGTTTATAAATATCACCACCACCACCACCACCACCAGAAGAGTAATAACGTCCGATCATACCCCTATCACTATTCCTGACCTAGTCACTTATTGATTGATTATTTGGATTTTTCATTATACTACTAATCTATTTAACTTACCTACCTAATTACATAACTATTTACCATCTATCTGTTTGTTTATTCAACTCACTATCTTGTCATTGGCACAATCAATGTTGCGTAATTTCCTTCATATATTTTTTTGATTTGCTTGTATTTTTTTTCTGTCTTGTTTTGTTGTTTATTCCTCTCAGTAATTCTTTTTTTTTTACAATAATGACTATAATACTAGTGATACTAATAGTAACAGTAATAGTAAAGCTAATACTAATAATGACGATATCCGTTCTATTACAACAATTTTAAGGGTAATTGTAATATTCAAATCGTCATTAGTTATGTAATATATGAACCAGTGAGTGTTAACTTCAATGAATTAAACGAATAAATGAGAATCTTTAAAACAAATCATCAGCTTTGTAGTCTACCCTTGGATCATCCATTGATTGCTTCACCACAATCATCATACCAAACCCTTTTGTAGACTTTAAAAAAACCTGCTGTATATGTACAGCGTATGTATATTCAAAAATGGTACGAATCATCATCATTATCAATATGTTCCTTTCTAATGATTTGTAAAATATTTACGATACATTAATCAATATGGATCTTTCCCTAATCTCTTTCACTTTCTCTCAGTCTCCATTATTTATATTCATACACCTGTAAACTAATACTGTCCACCCACCCATCCACACACACACACACACAAAACGATAACTTTTCTGGTGAAATACCAAATGATCTCTATTATAAATAAGATTATTATCCAAGTTTCCAGTAAACCCAAATATTCTCCTTAGAGAACAGTTGTGTATTTTACACTATTAACAATATATTCAATGGATATACATATACATGAATACTTGTTGCGTCATTGTTTGGTAAACTCTTCCTCACTATTATGATCTACTGAAGATAAGTTAACAAAAATTGATGTAATTACGAAATTATTACTATTATCACTGGGATTCCAATCTACTTCTCATCTAACATCTCTAAACTCCCTCCCTCCCTACCTATCTACCTACCCCCCTTCTTTCTTTTAAATTTTCTGTACACAGAATTAGTGTACTTAAGTGCACAAAAAAAACAATACTTTTTAATGTTACTACTAATAATATATGTTGTTACTGGTACTATTATTGTGAATAATAATTAAGGGTATCAGACAAGGAATGTTGATTGATCGGATTTTTTTAAAATTCTTTGATCGAGTTTATGATCGGAGTTTGTTGTTGCCATATATACATATATTTATATATATATATATATATATATATATATATATATATATACATATTTTTATGTTTTTCTCTTTTAAATTACAAAAAAAAGTTATGTAAAATTATCAGACATGTTACTATGATTACTATCACTATTATTACTGTTACTATGACTAATGATACACAAACATATGTGCACACACCCATATACATACACACACACATACATACATATATGAACAACGAAAAAATGTTTCTTTACCATCCAAAAAATAAACTTGTGTAATAGATGATAATTTTTGTTTGTTTGTATTTCAATATTCTTTTTGTTGTTGTTTCGAATGTCATAGAAAAGATGACAAAAATAAACTCAAAACTGAAATTAAGTTTCTATCTAACATACTACTACTTTTAATTATAAGTAAAGATGAATAGTGGCTAGTAGTGGAATCCAGGATATAAGCTACTTCGTTTTATATGGGACTCGTTAGATGAATGTAGCTGCATCTCAGAGTTGATGTTCACTCTACGATTCGAACACAGTATCGTTCGCTTCAAATGCCATCGTGTTATTCACTCAGCTACTGAGTTCTGATAGCCAGTTTGTTGCGCAATGGAATGTAGTTTAAATTTTCTGTTTCAATTAAGAACAGAATGTATTAGGTAATTCTGAAATTCAAGATTTGGGGTAGGATAAAAAAAAAGAAGAAATCTGTGTCATTGTGATCGATTCTCAGTCTGTCAGTCAATCAGCTACAACGTAAAGTTAGGCACATATATGCATCGGTTCAAGTTGTCATACCTCATTAGCACAATAAGATAAACACCGGATTCATAGAAGTAATTAATTTAGTGGTGGTAATATATAAAAGAAAGGTTGTATATGAGGATAAAGCATAGGAAAGAAGACAGATATGGAGCAATTTTAATCTCAAGGTTTAAGGGAAGATAAAGAGTGTATACACCTACACCATTGTGATCGATTCTGAGCCATGTCTCCTAGAGTCTCCAACCATTGGTTACGATAGTCACACGGACCCCAAACAAGTAGTTTGCATCTACCAACATGGCTTAGACTAGAAGTTAATGACTTCAAGCTCTGATGCCACGTTTTGGTTTGGCCGCCCCTAACATCAATTTTCAACTATGTCACTAAATGTGTCAATCAATGATTGCTGTTACGTTGTATTACTAAATCAGGTAATTAGTGTCTACCAACATAGTTCACTTTATGTGGTGAATTTCGGCTACATATTGATTTGATTGCACTGAATTTTCTTCCAAATGAATCCTACTTTTAAAACACCCGTAATTAAAAAACTTATAAACTATGGATGTTATCTATTTTCATAAACCGTGCTTCACTTCGATTAGGTAATATAGAGTGAACTTGTGTGCAGTAAACTCGCTATTTGGTTTGTAGATGAAAGTCTCGGCTACTCCACAAATGTCAAGGGTTACTAAAAACTAAACAGGATTTTAAAATCAGTATCAGGTTATCTTCAGACACCAACCCAATGGTGCTGAAGAGACTTTTAAAGAAAAATGAAGTGATCAACGACCTCAACTACTTCATACTGCATCATTAATCTACGCGATTATTTAGACTGGTCCTGGAGGAACATTTTGCAACTGAGAGCGTAATAAATCCGAGTTTATTTATTTATTTGAACACATAAATATTGGTACAAAGGGGCACCAGATATATATGCGTCGTATAAATCTCATTTGATTTGTGTGAGGGCTGTGAAACTGCCCAGGTGCCCAAACTGAAGCAGGTGGTTTTCTTAGGGCACCACACCCCGAGCCTTTGACCTAAAGGTCTGGTCCACAAGGTAGTGGAGCATCGTAAGGAGATGCAGTCCCATGGTAGCTGGTGACCAACGATTGATTCATACGCCATTTGCTCCCTCGGGATATTGAAGCCCATGTGCACCATTGGTTTGGAATGAGGGTTTTCCAACTCCCCTAGGTGGACTTTCCGTGTCCACCGACCCGGTTAAAGCTCCAGACATTCGCTTTTCGTCCTCTCACTTTTGTGAACAACAGTAATGCCATGAGAAGGTAGTGAGTAGGACTTCGCTGGCAGAGGCTATATACGCGTGGCCATGTGAGAGCATTTCTAGAGGGAGAATGAACTCTCTTCACTCTCAGCCATACCAGGGCATTTGGGGGCAATAAGTCCGATTAAAAGTCACTGAAAAGAGCTCGTTTTAATGAGATTTCACCATTAGGCTTTATACAACCATTAGTATTCACATAAAAAGCTCTTAATAGCTTAACATAGATTTCTTGTAAATCCTTCAGTAATGGATACAAGACTAAATAGATCATTAATATTTTATGTTAAGTAATATTCGATATATTTTTTCATATATACAGAATCATGATACATTTGTCATGATCTAGTGATAAGATCTCACTTTATGATATAATGATCTCAATTTTTTCTAGTGATTTTTTAGCATCGACCTAGTTTAAACCTCATCTAAATAAGGAGTCAATTTATACAGAACTATATTCATTCAAAAGTAATAATAATTTATTTATCAGTTAAATGAATTCAAGTACCATAGTTCAATAACTTCATAATGAAAAATCAACTTACAAATGAAGATTCCCAATCATGAGTGTTTTCATCTGTCAATATGTAGATCGACTTATTTTTCTTTGAGAGGGGGGTGGGCGTCTAATTTCTTTCTCCTTATCACCTGTTTTACAAAAAATTTTAATTATTAATGTTTGTATGATAGCCTAAAGTAAGTGATAAACTTTGCGCGCTTCACCATTACCCATCTTCTGGATATATACATATATGTATAGCATTTGTCTTACACGTACACAAATAAGTAGACAATTCAATCATTGTTAAAATTAGACTTATATCCATTAAGTGTTTTGACCTGACAAAAAAGTAGCAGTCAGTAAGTCTTAACCTTTATTTAAACAAGAAACAAAAGCTGAATTCATTATTTGTATAGTTTATCCCTAAAAAGAGTTATAATGTTCACTTCATTTTAGCTATTTCAGTTTACTACTACTACTACTACTACTACGAGTCTCCCTCCTTCTCCTCCCTCTCTCCCCTCCTCTCTCTCTTGGATTTAAAAGCTAATTTGAATTAATGTTAAAAAGTCATTTTTTTTCATTATTCCATTTTTAGACAAAACTGGCATTTAATGAACAAGTATATACATTAATGTTATATACGTAGAATATATGAAAAGAATGATATTCCATTTCATTAACCCTTTTATTATATCTAATCATTATATTCCCGTTTCGTACATACATACACACACACCCAACCACTCTCGCTTTGTAGCTTGCCTATATTTTTATTCCAAAATAGATAGATTTTGTCTATCTTCGTCATCATAATGCATGTGTGTGTGTGGGTAGGGTGGTGGTGGTGGTGGTGGTGGTGGTGGTGGTGTTCACAGTGTTCTTCTCTATGGGAATTATAATTAGTAATCATAAAAAATTTAACTAGAGAAACCCATTAATATCATTTATACAACTGATATATAAATATTCCTTTTTTAAGTGAGTGTTCTTTTCTACATGTGAATAATATTCACTGTAGTAGATATAAACATGAGTGCACAATCGTCTGAATGGGGGGGTGCGGTGGGTGGGTGATTGGATGAAGGAAAATAAACAAGTAAAATAGTGAGAGAGGGGGATGGTAAGGGGAAAAATACGTAGAAAAAAAACATTATAATTTCTTTTTTTTTATTAAAAAAAAAATTCAAATGGATACGTATGAACACCTGGATATAAATAAAAATTAATAATACGAATACTTATATCAATATTCATTAATGAACTGCTTTTATTCACGTTGTATAGTACAAAAATAGGAATACATACCACTTGTCGTATCCACATACACACACACACACAAACAAACGAACACACATTTTTGTCTGTTTACGTAAAATTGTAAAATACAGAGTTTCTAATCAAAGATGGATAGTGGCTAGCAGTGGACTAGTCAGCTGGATGTACCTGGATTCCACTGCTAACCACTATCCATCTTTGATTAGAATGCTTATGAATTAAGGTAATATCGAAGCAATACGCACATTATGCACATATGTCAATAAGAGACTGACCAGTTACAGTCCTAAACATCAATGGGAAGATTTAAACAAATAATACCAAGTGAATACAGAGTTTCTATTATAATAAATTGAAGAAACTAATGAATAACTCTGTATGTTTCCGTGATCTAGTTTAATATTTCGATAGTTTGTAATCAGGTATCTTTTTGTATTAACCTGAATTAAAAATAGATCGAGTAGTGTTTCTGTCAATTCATCTTCTTTCCTTTGTCTGTCAACTTATCAGGTGATAGAATGATCTTCGTCTCTCTGATCCAAGGCCATCTAGTTATAATTCGTATTCATCCATTACTGGTTTCAAGGTTGAACTAGATAGTCTATCGTATCAAGGCCTTAAACTAGATTGTGACAAATTCTCTCCTGTATATCTATGTGGGAGACGGATCATTGAAGTAGATTATATAATTATTTCCTTTAATAAATTTGATTACAACGATAACAACACATGTAAGCATAAAATGGATTCACTGGATGGTTTTCCAGGTTTTCCATGGTGGTCTAGCTTCAACTGACTCACACTTTCAACTATGAAAATACTAAATCTCCACAAAAAAACCCCTTCTGATAATTAAAATGGATTTATTTTATTTCGGGGTACATTGTCAGCTGTGCATTGTTTATAAGGATAAAATGAATGAAGTTAGTTTTTAACTGTAAACGTAAGAATTATCACGAAACTACACGTTGGGAATAGAGGTTGCCAGGGCAAAGTAAGAGTGACAACAGTATCTTTCTTGTACTCTTGCTCTTCTTGGTCTATTCAATTATCAATTTGATTTCATCTGTACCCATTGAGCTGTAACTTACGCATTCAAGATAAAAGTTATTGTTTACCTGACTCTGTTATAATGCCCTTGTAATGGCGTAGATGGTATATATATGTTATGTTATCTATATTTTATCTACTTTAGTTTAGACAACCGATCAGTATAGTTAGCCATACCATAGGAAAAAGAACGGCTTAAAATTGAGTAAATAAACAGGAGTAACTCATGAGACAACTGAATAAGTAGGTAATGAAATTAGAGGCAGGGTATTTAACCAAGGTAGCACATCTATTGATGAAGCTATGGACCTTCATTCAATTAAGCGATTAGGACATGAGTTAAATATCTCCAATCACTGACCATCTCTATGTGGAATTTTTGACGAGTACAAATAGTTTGTAAGAAAATTAGATACGACCAAACCAAGGCGTTACTAGCTGCTGGATTGAGTGTTTGATTGAATACAACGCCGAGCTTTAATAGGAATGTCAATTTACAAGTTATCAGTTAAATAGTATTATTTAAAACAAACTACTTTGCCTAGAAAATTGATCATTTAAAAGTGTAAATTGCTTACAATGGAGTTCAGTCAGATCGGATATCAAATAGGCATTCATCACATCATGAATTGAATAAAATTGGAAATGTTATCCATTTTGATGTTAATCGTTTTTAATGATTCGAAGGTTAAGCACCTCATTTAGAGACTCGGGTGCTCGTAGATTCAATTCATGAAGGATTCATCTAGTTGTACTATTGAAGCGTCGCCAAAACAAACAAAACAATTGTCCAATACTATAAACAAAGATGGATGATAAGTAGTAGTGGAATCCAGGGTGAACTTCTTTTCCCATTTGAGACTCGTCAACCGGATATACCTGTATCCCAGAGTTGACGTTCACTTCGGGACTCAGAGTACTTTCTAGTTTTTTACTGATCTTTTAGTTGAAATCACTCCAAGATAAAAAAAAGTTATTTTGATTACTGTTGTTGGACAGAGAAGAATATCTCCTAAGAAAAAAAAACAATGATAGGATATGTAAATGCCAATGACACAATGAAAAAAAATCACTAAGGGAAGTTCATCCATTGATCTATTCCATCCATCGACAGGTAGGAACATAGCACACATATATATTTAGTTCACCTGTCTATTTACTGTGTTCTTTCTTTATGTATTATTGAATATTTATATTGCAGTGGAAATATTATTATTGTCATTATCACAAGGGGGTTTGTGTGAAGATTTTAGTAATTTTATGTAGGTTCATAATTTTAAACTGAACACTCCCTAAAATCATCAATCATTTCACTGATCACCTTATACTAGAGCATTTTATTGCACGAATTCGGTTTACATCATCAGTTTAATTAGTGAATAAATTATTAAACTTATGGATAACAAGTTTAAACCTGATCAATAGGATTAGATCAGTACTAAAGGAATAGGCAAATACAATGTGATTAATCATTTGCAAATATTTTAGTCCAACACATGAACAACTCCATGATAATGTTTTGGATTGTGGAGCGACTCGGGTTCCAAACCTGCAATCAATATCAGTAATCTCAAGATTATAGATACATTTTGTTTATTTACTTACTTACTTACTTACGCCTGTTACCCCTCGTCGAGGAGCATAGGTAGCTCACCAGCCTTCTCAATCCAACTCTGTCCTGAGCCTTCCTTTCCAGTTAACATTCATCCTTTTCATATCTGCTTCTATTTCCCGATGTAATGTGTTATTTGGCCTTCCTCTTTTCCTCTTCCCTTCCGGATTCCAAGTAAGGGATTGCCTTGTAATGCACATTGGTGATTTCCTTAGTGTATGTCCTATCCAGTTCCAATGTCTTTTCCTAATTTCCTCTTCAAATGGAAGCTGATTTGTCCTCTCCCACAGAAGGCTGTTGCTAATAGTATCCGGCCAATGGATGTTGAGTATTTTGCGTAAACAACTGTTAATGAATGCCAAATAACATGAAACCTAGTTCAAATAGAATATCCTGCTAACTACCTAACAGATTCAAACTGTACCTCACCAAGTTCAGTTTATACAACGAGCTTTTTATTCACTATTCCCCATCACAAAATTTAACAACCCAGTATGGTTTAGAGTCGAGTTGAAAAACTTACATTCGATTAATTACTGTAGTCTTATATAAAATACTGATCATTTTGTATACATATATAACTAACAACGCCATTCTAATTTCAATACAATACATTCACGTATAATATACATGGTCCTATTTCTTACTTAAGTACTGGTTGAGTTATGACCCAATGGTCACCCCCAGAGATTAATAGTTCTCATATTCTATTGGATAATACCACTATTTCGAAATATCTTTGTTACACAATTCATATTAATATATCAATAAGGAAATTTGTCAGAAGGGGTTTTGTGGAGATTTTAGTATTTTCATAGTTGGAATCATGAGTCAGTTGAAGCTAGACCACCATCAAAAACCTGAAAGCGCTGGATGGCCATTTCTTCCTATTATGGGACTCCTCAGCAGTGCTCATCCACGATCCCACCTCTCGAGCGAGATTCGAACCCAGGTCCTATAATTCTCGCACGCGAGTGCTTAACCTCAATTGACTCATGATTTCAACTATGAAAATACTAAATTCGCCACAAAACCCCTTCTGATCTATAATCATATGCTCACTAGTGACTGACTTTAAGATATATGTCCTGGAGTTCTAGTGGGCAACAGTGACCAGTGGAGTTCAACCACGTCTGTTGTGAGATATCAACTCACTGAAGACAATAGGTGAACGGTTTCTCAGATTTCATGGATTGGTTGAAGTTAGACATTAACACCGTTGGATGCCGGTCAGCTCAGTGGTCTATCGGTTAAGTGCTCTGGCATGAGACTGATAGGTCCTGAGTTCAAATATCGCTCGCGAGGCGGGATCGTAAATTCTCACTGATCAGGAGTCCCATAATAGGATGGAATGGCCGACAAGCAGTGCTCCCAGGTTTTCCATGGTAGTCTAGCTTCAATTGACTCATGATTTCAACTATGAAAAGAACTTTGTAATAAATTTAAATATGAATTAATAAATATACAGTAATAAATAATTCCCCCCACCCACGAAAAATCCTGTTTATGGGAAAAAAGTAAATGACTTTATATTAAATATACTTTTACATCTTTCATTCTCTATCTATCTTTGTATGTAGTCTACTTTCCGTCATTAATCTATTTACCTATCCATCTATCCACCCATTCATCCATCCATCCAACCATCCATCCATTAATTCATCTAATCATATTCACTATAAAAGCATCATTATTCATTTTTCCCTTCATTATAAGTCAACTTTGTATATTACTCTGGGATTATTTATATTTATATATAAATATATCCACAAAATTTTTTTTTGGGGGGGAATAGGATACATACATGATATATTTGTATACATTAGCATAGATTACTACAAAAGTCTATCAATTTATGACATATATTGGCGGCAAATTGTAACTCGATTAGTCGCTCTCATCTATTTTACTTCTTTCATTGTTATATTGTTTTAGTAATGACACAAATCAATCATGGAATCATTTTATTTACTATATGATTATTTGAGGGGTTTTCTGTGGAGATTTTAAGTAATTTTTATATGTATAGTTGAAATCATGAGTCAGTTGAAGTTAGACCACCATGGAAGACCTGGAAGGATTGGACGACTGTTTCGTCTTAGTGTGGGAATCCTCAGCAGTGCGCGGCGTATGCTCATTAGTGACTGGCTTCAAGAGGTATTTCTTGGAGTTCTAATGAATTCTAGTGAGAATAAGTGACCAGTTGAGTTCAACCAGATCTGTTGTGAGATATCAACTCACTGAAGACAATGGTGAATGGTTGCTCAACTTCGTGGATTGGTTGAAGTTAGACATTAACACCGTTGGATGCCGGCTTGCTCAGTGGTTCTAGAGGTTAAGCACTCGCTATGTCTTGAGTTGGAATCTCGATAGGCGGGATCGTGGATGCGCACTGCTGAGGAGTCCCATAATAGGACGAAGCGGTCGTCCAGTGCTTCCAGGTTTTTTATGGTAGTCTAGCGCCAATTGACTCATGATTTCAACTATAAAATAAATAAATTAATCGATTATAATACATAAATATATATGGTAGATCAAAGATTCCAATTCAATAACAAAGAAATTTATCAGAACCGTGACCAGTGGAGTGCAATCCGTATCGAGTGTAAAACAGTTATCTAACTCAGATAATGGATGAAGGTTTACTCAAGATCATGGATTGTTGGAAGTTAGACATCAACCCTGTTAAATGTCAGCTCATTGGTTTACAAGTTAAACATTCGTGCACGAGACTGAATGTCCTGGTTTCGTGTTCCACATATGGGATCATGGATGTGCACTGAAGTAGAGTTCTGTACTATGAAAAAAGACTGTCTAGTGCTTCTAGGATTCCAGTGGTGGTCTCTAGCATAGATCGACTAGTAGCTTCAACTATGAAAATACTACAATCTCCGCAAATCCTCAAAATCGATGAAACCTTTTAAACTCAATAAATACTAGTGATTTCAGACTAGACGATACATGGCTTGTAACTGAAAAGTAATATTACGACAATGTATTCTGGATGTAAATATGTCCATAGACACTGATCAATTGTAATTTTTATAATTAGCAATACGAAAACACAAATTCTTTCAAGTGTTTTCATATATATAGAATAAGTCAATCATCAACTGAACTTAGTAGCTTAGTGGATAACAAATTGGTATTCGAAGTGCATTACTTTGAGGTTTTATTGTGATGTGTATACGTTAGCTTGATGAATAACAAATAGAGTGTAAGTTGTTTCTTGTATTCAATTGTTAGCCATAATCTAAATACACCAAAAACTTTTTAATTACCATCGAATAGATAGATAGAAGCTAGCAAAGGAATCCGAGGCGCATGTTTCGTCGTATCTGGAGTTTGAATCCACTATCTTTCGTTTCAAATTTCAACGCGTCCTATAGTGAACGTAAACTGTAGAATGCAGGTAAATCCAGCTGAAAAGTCCCAAGTAAAATGAAACATGGGTCCTGGATTCCACTACTAGCCACATTCCATTTATTCTTTATCAACATGACAATATTGAGGCACTCCACACAGGACGCTCATATGCCAACCAATACTGATAAGATTTCAGTCAAAAATATCAACAACGGGATCATTCAAACCATTTCAAGTTCGATTTTTAATTACTGTTTATTATCACTTGTATTTAATATAATGATTGTTAATTAACTAGTGAGTAGTAATCAATGTGGTGTCTATTTTGACTTCATTGTTGCTGATCAAAATGATAATCGATTAAGTTGTAATATGGTCACTAGGTCATATGAAGTATTTTTGATGTTAAGTTGTTGGTTATAGTCAATCAAAAAGCATCTGTAATTAACCTAGATTGTGTGGTGGTTATAAAATCTATAGCCTTAACGTAAGTAGTACTCCCCATGGGATTCAAACTTAAATAACTGAGTTTTATAATTGCAGAGGTTATTTTGATTTTAAGATCAGTTTGGTTTGTTTTTGAAAATACATATAAATTAATAAGGTTTTAGTTCAAGTAATATTATATTCAAAAAGGGTTTTGTGGATATGATAGTAATTTCAACAGTTGAGATCATGAATCAATTGAAGCTAGACCACGATGGAAATCCTGGAAGCACTGGACAGCCGTTTCGTCCTATTGTGGAACTCCTCAGCAGTGCGCATTCACGATCCTGCCTCACGAGATTCGAACACAGGACCTATCAGTTTCGCGTGAGAGAGCAGTAACCAGTGGAGTTCAACCAGATCTGTTGTGAGATATCAACTCACTGAATACAATGGTGAATGGTTGCTCAATTTCGTAGATATGTTGAAGTTAGACATTAACGTCGTTGGTTGCTGGCTCAGTAGTCTAGTGTTTAAGTGCTCGCTTGCGAGACTGATAGATCCTGAGTTGGAATATCGCTCGCTCGCGCACTGCTGAGGAGTCCCATAATATGACGAAACAACCGTCCAATGCTTCCGGGTTTTCCATGGTGGTCTAGCTTCAATTGATTCATAATCTCAACTGTTAAAATTAATATTATTTTCTCGATTTTCTAGAAGAATCTAATCAAATATAAGGGACAAAATCAGTACTTCTCAATGACAAAGAACAGTCGTTTTACACCTACATTATTGAAGGTATAATTATCTGTATGTTTCCCAGAAAAAATTCCTCTATTTTTATTTATTTGAAAGTTTCTTATTATTAATAAAAATGTATTTTGGGTGGGTAAGCCCTCACATGGAATCCTGAAGGTCGAAGGAGAAGAGGAAGACCAAAGAACACATTACGCCGAGAAATAGAGACAGACATGAGAAGAATGAACAAGAACTGGAAAGAACTAGAAAAGAAGGCCCAGGACAGAGTGGGTTGGAGAAAGCTGGTCGGCGGCCTATGCTCCATTGGGAGTAACAGGCGAAAGTAAGTAAGTAAGTAATTTTGGGTCGGATATACTATATAACTAAAGTTTCTTACTAGATAGCACATGTCGACAAGATGTACCTGCAATATTCAGGAAACTGGTGCTGGCCGTGAGAAAAGAACCCTTTCAACCCAACTTAACAATCAGAGACGTTACCGCTAGGATCTTTAGATCTCTGCTGACTGACCACTGAATATTAAGTAAATTTTTTATTGTGTTGAATGTCAACCTGGCCACGTGATTCTGAAATAGAATGGATTGAAGCGAGGCATTCACAATATAAGCGAATATTATGTAGCTATTAACCTTCTTTAACCCACCCTTCAACAATCAAGAAGATAAAAAGATCCATAGTTTATTTTGACTCCTTCTGGATAATATTCTCAGAATCTACATGATATGGAAGTTCGGTTTCTATCTAATTCATAAGTATCATATTGGTTTACTCTGATGATCTTGATCGTGATTGGCTGTTTTTGTGGGTTTCATCGTCTTCATTTGCCTTTGAATTCTTGTTGATTGCTTTTGTTGGTTGACCTGTGACCTTGTAATTGACTGACCTCTTCTGTATGGCTTCATAAATTAGATCTATGTTGATGTGTCTGTTGCTTATTAATTGATCTGAATGCCAAACTTCTAGAAATTCTCTGAGAGTTTTAGAGTTTTCCTGATCCGAAATTCCGACATTTTTTCAATAGAGTTAATCTTCATGGTTGTCTGCATTCACCGATATCAGTGATAGCAGATCTTGTCGTCTTGTTTTTAATCTGTGTTCATTTATGAATAGGTGAAGGGGACACATTATGTCCTATGTAATGTTTTTCGAAAATGGTGTAATTCATTTTGTAGATTATGTTGGATTCGTCCTCCTTTATCTTTAAGTCTGCACAGAATAGAGTGGAGTGAATCCATTGGTTTGTCAACGACATTAATTGCAAGTAGCTCCAGAATCTGTGTAATGATTTCTGAAGCTAGTTTTTAGACGGTTTGTTGATTGGTAAAGCATTTTTTTAATAAAGTTATCAGGATAACCATTCTTACAGAAGACAGCCTGATGATAAGTTTCATCAATTTTTCGTAAATTGAGAGTATTGCAATAGGCTTCAACTCTTTTAATTAGTGTTTGAACACAACTCTTTTTGTTGTACTGCTGTAGTTTAATATTTGATCCTTGTGACTTAGTTTTTTGTAAGCTTGTTATTCCAAAGTTCTTGTATTCCTTCAATGGATTTAAATGTCAAAGACCGAGATTTTGTCTCTTACTTCTTCTTCTCTCGTAAATTTGATGTCGTCTAAAATGATGTAAATCAATTGATGAGTATTTTCCAGTTTATCTGTATTCCAGATAATGAATTTGTGATCTATATAACGTATCCAAATCTTTAGTTTGATTATTTTTAGAAATATAGTCTGAATTATTTGTAGAATACTTACTTGCTCAACAGGAAACCCTGGACCCGGGTTTCGTGCTACTTCGCACTCGTCAGCAAGGTGTACCTGTAATCTAGAGGGAACTGATGCTCCCTGGCGGATTCGATCCCACATTGCAACTTGATCGATAGCATTCGATCAGCACTAAGGACCTGACACGCATGAGATTGATCACCGCCCAGTGATCAATCAATTGTGACTTACTTGCTCACTTACATACTTACGTCTGTTACTCGCAATGGAGCATAGGCCGCCGAGCACCATTGTACAGCCCACTCTGTCCTGGGACTTCTTTTCTAGTTCTATCCAACTTTTGTTCATTCTTCTCATGTCTGTCTCTATTTCTCGGCGTAATGTGTTCTTTGATCTCCCTCTTCTCCTTTGACCTTCAGGATCCCATGTGATGGTTTGTCTTGTGACGCAGTTGAGTGATTTCCTTAAAGTAAACCAATCCACTTCCAGTGCCTCTTGCTGATTTCTTCTCCAGCTAGAACCTGGTTTGTTGTCTCCCACAGTAACTTGTTGCTGATAGTGTCTGGCCATCGGATCCGAAGTATCTTGCGTTGACAACTGCTAATGAACACCTGTATCTTCTGGATGATGGCTTTCGTAGTTCTCCGCGTCTTCGCACCATACAGTAGAACTGTCTTGACATTTGTATTGAAAATTCCAACCTTGGTGTTGGTTGACAATTGTTTTGAGCTCCAGATGTTTTTCAGTTGTAGGTATGCTGCTCTTGCTTTGCCGATCCGCGCCCTCACATCTGCATCTGATCCACCGTGTTCATCAATGTTGCTGCCCAAATATGTAAAGATTTCCACATCCTCCAAAGCTTCTCCGTCAAGTGTAATTTGATTGGTGCATATTGTGTTGTATCGGAGAGTTTTGCTTTTCCCTTTGTTTATATTGAGACCTACTGCTGCTGAGGCTGCTGCTACACTGGTCGTTTTCTCCTGCATTTGTTTTTGCGTTTGTGATAGAAGAGCCAGATCATCCGCGAAGTCTAAATCGTCAAGCTTCATCCTGCCTGTCCACTGTATCCCGTGCTTCCGTCCAGATGTTGACGTCTTCATCGTAATGTAGGATGTAAGATGAATTATTTAAGTTTCGCGGAAAAAGTCATGATCAGTCGAATTCAATTGATTTCAATGATATGAAGATAATGTACTGATCACTAAACTTACAGATTTTTAGTTTAGTTCTTTTAAAAGAATGATAGGCCTTTATAATGGAGGATGAAGCAGATAGTTAATACATTTTTTACGAATTGAATACAATCATTTTTTTAAAAAAAATACAAATAATTATCAGGATTCAGTAGCTAAGTGGATAATGCGATGACGTTTAAAGCGAACGGTACTGGGTTCGAGTCCTAGAGTGAACATCAACTCTGAGATGCAGATACATTCAGTTGACGAGTCCCAAATAGGATGAAGTGGCACGCGTCCTGTATTCCTCTGCTAGCCCCTATCCATCTTTGCTTACAAAGCTTAAGGCAATATTGAGGCAGTCTACACAGGATATACATATGCCAATAAGAAATTGATCAATTACAGTCCTAAATAATAATAAAAAGATATTAGTAAACAATACCAAATAAAAATTCACTTAATATTGTTTGTTTAAATCTTCCCATTGATGTTTTTAGAACTGCAACTAGTCAGTCTCTAATTGGCATACTGTGTATACTGTGTGTATTGCCTCGATATACCCTTAATTCCAAATGAATTCAAATGATGATTAACTTTATATAACCTTGATAAAAGTATATCGAATAAAGTAAATAGAATGTATGTACTTTTTTTTCTTTCATTTAAGGTTAAATTCACTTAATCTATTCATAAGATATAAAGATTTAATCTCCCCAGGAGCACTTCCTGATTAAGTTTAGTCATAAGACATATACAATAATAATAATATAAATCATAAGTCAGACTGATTATAGACTTATATTGATTATTATTATTATTATTATTATTATTATTATTATTATTATTAGTAGTAGTAGTAGTAGTAGTATGAATAGTTTAGTTAGTTAGCTTAACGAGTTAGTTACTATGATAGTCACCAACCTATTAATCAACCAACAAACAATCATAGTCTATTTTCAAATTTTCCTGCCTGCATTAATGAAAAAATAAAATAGATACGGGTTCTTTTCAATCACTTATTGTTATGATTATGATTATCTTTCAAGTTTAGTTATTTGTGTTCATTTGTCAATAATAGAAGTTTTTGTTTTGTTCTTGGTCAATAGTTTAACAAGTGGTACCTTCTCTCTCTCTCTTTTCTTTTTTTTTTAATTTTTTGTTTGAAAAAAAAGAAAGAAAGATCAGTTCAAATGTTCAATAGTAGATGTTTGTGTATTTTTGTTGTTGTTTGTTTGTTTGTTTGATGTTTTGTGTTGTTTATGTAAATAAGTGTATAACAGATAATGTGTAAAATTCGATATACTTCTACTAATACTACTACTAATAATAATGGTAGATGTAAAGGAGACACTATCGAAGTTGATTAACCAAGTTACTGGAAGGTACAATACATCCTTAAAGACAATATAGTTTCCAATATTATTATTATTATTACTATTAGTAGTAGTAGTAGTAGTAGTAGTAGTAGTAGTAGTAGTAGTAGTAGTAGTAGTAGTAGTAGTAGTAGTAGTAGTAGTAGTAGTATGAATACATCTATAATGTGAAGTGTATTGTATCATATTAAACTATGGATAAATAGAAATAAAACCTTGTTTGTTGCATCTTTTTCTTTCACACCATCCCGCATTCTTTGTAAAAAAAAAAGACCCTGAACATTTAGAAGAACAATCTTTGATATTGTAAGTGTAGAAGGTTTATATACTCGTCTCTTTAATAAGATAAAGGATAGGATACATGTATATAGAAGTGGATTTATTCATCATATTATCATTTATAATATCTAGTATGTTTTGTTTTAATAATACGGAGGAAGAATATTAATGACTTAAATATATAGACAACTTAATTTACTGATAAGAAGTTCTAAACTAATGTTACACTTAGAAGTAGTGATCTTAAAATCATCAGGACTCAATGGATGAGTGCATAACGCGATGACATTTGAAGCAAAAAGGTACTGGATTCGAGTCCCAGAGTAAACATCAACTCTGAGATGCAGGCACATCCAACTGACGAATCCTAGATAGGATAAAGTGGTGCGCGTCAAACTGGATTCCACTGGTAGCCACTATCCATCTTTGCTCACTATGTTTTTGAATTAAGCCTATATCGAGACAATATACACAGTATGTACATATCGCCAATAAGAGACTGATCAATTACAGTCCTAACACATCAATGGGAAGATTCAAACAAAAACAATACCAAGTGAATTATATTCATTTAGTTATTAGAAGTATATAAATATAAAATTTAAACATTTCACTTTTTACAAGTTTCACATGACATTTCACTTTTCATCTCTGTCTCGCTCTCCCTCTCTCTCCCTCTCTATCTATCTATCTCTTTCTCTTATTTCCTCTCATTGGGTCTTTTGCTAATATCCCTTTCTCTCGGTTTAGTCTAACTTTCTACTATTGTCTTCTCTTTATGTTTTGTCTGAAAGAAAAATGTATCCAGGATAATTCTATTTGTTCATATTTCCTTTGTGTTGTCATAATAGTAGTAGTAGTAGTAGTAGTAGTAGTAGTAGTAGTAGTAGTAGTAGTAGTAGTAGTAGTAGTAGTAGTAGTAGTAGTAGTAGTAGTAGTAGTAGTAGTACTACTACTACTAATCTATGAACTGTCATAATACACCGTTATAATAATTGAATGAAATTGAATGATTTTCGCACCCTTTTTTTTCTTCGTTTTCATACAAACAAACTGAACAGTTGCTACTATAATTCTATAAAATAGTAGTATATGTATATAGTAGTATAGTAGTGTATGTATAGTAGTATATCTATAAACAATTCTATTGTTTCCGAACAAAAAATAGAAACTCAAATGTATTTGACATAAAGTGAACAACTGTCTAGTAAATATTTAATAGAAAGTTTTAATATAGGCAACAGAAAGGAGGCATTAACTTAATAAATTTGGAAAACGAAACAACTAGATAGTACATTGTTTAACCTTCATAGTACAGTGATAATAATAAGATTATAAATGATGATGATGGTAGTGATGGTGATAGGTCTATTTTAAGAAGTTGTCTAATAAGATCAAATTGTAGACATAGAGTAAAACACCATCAGATGCCGGCCAGCTCAGTGGTCTATCGGTTAAGTGCTCCGACGTGAGACTGATAGGTCCTGAGTTCGAATCTCGGTCACGAGGCGGGATTGTGGATGTGCACTGTTGATGAGTTCCACAGTATGATGAAACGGCTATAAAGTGCTTCCAGGTTTTCGATGGTGGTCTAGCTTCAATTGACTCATGATTTTAACTATGCGAAAAAAATAATCAAAACTTGAATATATATTATAAACAGATGATTTTCATAGGGTTGAATAGGATACATATGGTGAAATAGTTGGAAAAATGATAGTTATTTGTTTATTTTATAGTTAGTATTATGGATTAGATATAGTTAACTAAACAGTCTTGCTGTATGGAGCTGAAACGTGGATAACTACTACGACCATCATCAGGAAGGTACAAGTATTTATCAACAGCTGTCTACGCAAAATATTCAACATCCATTGGCCGGATACTATTAGCAACAGCGTTTTATGGGAGAGGACAAACCAGCTTCCATTTGAAGAGGAAATTAGGAAAAGACGTTGGAGTTGGATCAGACATACACTAAGGAAATCACCAATGTACATCACGACTCAATCCCTAACTTGGGATCCTGAAGGGAAGCGGAGAAGAGGAAGGCTAAATAACACATTACGTCGGGAAATAGAAGCAGATATGAAAATGATGAATGTTAACTGGAAAGAACTAGAAAGGAAGGCTCAGGACAGAGTTGGACTGAGAATGCTGGTGAGCGACCTATGATCCTCGACGAGGGGTAACAGGCGTAAGTAAGTAAGTAATAGTCAAATAAACATGAGAAGTCAGGAAGTACTAAGCTCCTGTTTCGTTCTAATGAGGGACAGTGGGTTAGCCATTGCTTTCTTTTCTTAACTATGTATGTCAGAGTCTGAAGACACTGAATTACATCATTTTTAGTACTCCATTTGGGAAGGTGCAAAGGAGTAACAGATGTCAATCCTATTCATCTTTCTCTTATACCATAGTTCCATGTTATAAACTGACCACCGCTCTGTGTTTTCCATCCAGGTACAACTACAGCAAATAATGAATCAAGTGAAAGACGCTAGAAGGCTACTCATAAAAAAACACATTCAAATTACCGAAGCCAGTGTTTCAAGATGGTGACAGCAATTGTTCAAATGAGTAGTAATAATAATATCAATAGCTATAATGCGAATAATAAGTGGCAAATTACGTAATCATTACTAGTGTAGATTGTCTTCTTTCATATAACTGAATACCATAGTTACTTTTTTTATTCAGTTAGTCAATATAATTCGTGGATTGGTTGAAGTTAGACATTTACACCGTTGGATGCCGGCCGATTCAGTGGTCTATTGGTTAAGTGCTCCGGCGCGAAGCTAGTAGGTCCTGGGTCCGAATCTTGCCCGCGTGACGGGATCGTGGATGCGCACTGCTGAAGAGTCTTACAATAGGACGAAACGGTCGTCCAGTGTTTCCAGGTTCTCCATGGTGATCTAGCTTTAATTGACTCATGATTTCAAATATGACAATATAATTCTGTCTGCTGTTTACTTACCTTCTTGTTTTATATGTCATATTCACACATATAAATACACACAAGTACACACCCATATTCTGTTTTGATGTTCTCATTCTTATTTCCTTCATTCAAATGGTATCTCATGAGACTAAAAAAGAAAAAGAAATTTCCAAGAAAAAAATAACACTGACAACCAAAAATCACAACAACGTCAGTAAAAACAGAAAAAAAAACAACAAAATCGAATGATCCATTCCAATTCGATTCTCAATATTCATTTCCCCACTCCCTCACCTTCCTAACTCATGTTGTATATTAAATACTTGGATGACTTCAAGACCTTCTCTACTACTTGTTTAAATTTGCACATATGCACACATACATACACACACACACATTCATTCATAGATACTGAGAAGAGCATTTATGAAAAAGAAGGAAATATTTGACCAAGAGCTTTCGTATCTTCTTGTTCGTTTGATAAAAAGATAGACAAGATGACTAAATAGAAGTGTATAGATAATCGTGCACTTACACACACACACACACATGTATATAGTAGGTATCTAACAGGAAAAGAGAAAGGAAAGGACGAGTAAAACAAATAATAATAATAATAATAGAAAGGAATAAGGATAGAATTTATGTTTAATATATACGCCACATTTAATTTTGTTTATCCAGTTATGATTTGATAATTTTGATAGATTGTTACCTTATGAACTTTGTGAACTGTTGCCTCAGTGTTTTTTGTTTCTCTCATTCATTTATTCATTCTCAAAGGATTTGAAGATTATTTTTAGAAATTTTAAATGGATTAAATATACTACTACTACTACTACTATAGTGAACAAGAACATGGGTGGGGACAATCGAATGTGTTTAAGCGCAAATTACAAACTGTCTTACTAAAATATGATAACCATCATATGCTCACTATTGACTGACTTCAAGAGATATTTCCTTGAGTTCAAGTGAGAAGCAGTGACCAATGGAGTTCAATCAGGTCTGTTGTAGAGATATCAACTCAGTGAAGATAATTGGTGATTGGTTGCTCAAACTTCGTGGATTGGTTGAAGTTAGACATTAACATCGTCTAGTGCTTCGAGGTTTTCCATGGTGGTTTAGCTTCAATTGACTCATGATTTGAACCATGAAAATACAGTAAATAGTTACTTTGCAAATTATTAATCAATTGAATCAATCTTGACTATCCCTTCTGTAAATATCAGTTCATCGTCTCCAATTATTATTGTCCATACATTTTCAGACCAAATGCACTTCGTTTCCTTTCTTTCCTTATCGATCTTCTACTGAAATACCTGCCCATTACCATATACTACTTAAGGAGATATAAGTAGCCCACACCACACTACTACTGCTACTACATGGTAGTTCACTGTTAGTTCGTCTATTCTATTTATCTCCTTTCCTTTCATCATCATCATCATCATCATCATCATCATCATCATCATCATCATCATCATCATCATCATCATCATCATCATCATCATCATCATCATCATCATCATCATCATCATCATCATCATCATCATCATCATCATCATCATCATCATCATCATCATCATCATCATCATCATCATCATCATCATCATCATCATCATCATCATCATCATCATCATCATCATCATCATCATCATCATCATCATCATCATCATCATCATCATCATCATCATCATCATCATCATCATCATCATCATCATCATCATCATCATCATCATCATCATCATCATCATCATCATCATCATCATCATCATCATCATCATCATCATCATCATCATCATCATCATCATCATCATCATCATCATCATCATCATCATCATCATCATCATCATCATCATCATCATCATCATCATCATCATCACCTTCTTCTTCTCTATCCGCATACTTCTCGTTGTTGGTTTATTCTTTCATTATTTCTTTAGCTTATTTATATTCCAGTCTTCGTATTTGGAAAGAAACAGGTGTTCAGTTTATAGTAAAGATCCATAAGCATGCAAACAAATCAATTTAATGATATACAATAATGAGAAAAATAAAACAAAGAACATTTTTCTTTTTCAATTTATGAAAAATCGATTGTTCGGTTATATTGATTGGTTGAAAGAATCAATTGATCAGATCATTTTACTTTTTTGCTGGGTTTTTTTTCTTTTTTGGAATAACAAATCAATAGTATTTAAGATCTGATATCTGTACTTTACTTTTAATGAATTCAGGAAACACTGAACTCCTTTAGAAGTGCTCATACATGAGTATGGTAGAGGAAATCAAGTTCAGAACCTTCAATCTTGCCTGTGAATGCTCAAGCAAACGAAAGTCAACTATGGAATATAATTGACATGATGAACAAATATAGGATTAAGAATCAAATCAAAAGGAGATACAATCAAAATCAAGAGGCAGATAATGACAAGTTTAAATTCAACACTAACCAATAAAGATAGAGATCGACATGACAAGCTGTGAGTCAAATACTTCACTTCTACATGAAATTTTTCTTGTTGGTGTTATTCAGAACAACAATGAAAACTCCTCTATAAACCATTCAACTCAGAGTATGAAACTTTACCAAAGAAAAAAGGAGAAGTAATATTTAGCTCATAATCAGAACAAAACATTATTGATTTTAGTGCTTTCATGGGACAAAGTGTAACATAGGGGAGTCTCGATGGATAAGCTTTTTAACATATTCAGGTCCTGAGTTGGAATCTCGCGAATGCGGGATAGTGGATACACAATGCTGAGGAGTTCCACAATAGAACGAAACGGCCGTCCAGTGCTTCCAGGTTTTTCGTCGTGGTCTAGCTTCAAATGACTCATGATTTCAATTATGAAAAATACTGAAATCTCCGTAAACCCCCTTCTGATTATAATCATTTTGGTTGTTGATAATAGGTAAGATCAACTATTGAGTCAAGATAATATTTGCGTTCGCATAGTAATCATGTAAAAAGAAGAGTCCTGAATGCAACATGTAGCTATAATTTTGATAGTTAGCTGTAGAAAAATCATGTAAAAAGTAGTATGTTCAGATATGAAATTGATTTGTTTCTCGGGTCAAATAAACCAATATAAACAGTCTTTCTGTTTTCACTACACATCATCAGATTTAGGGTTGAAGTATCAAGCGCAAGTTAGTTAAGGATTCATCAGACATAACAAATGTCAACAGAACGAAACTAAAATTTCACTACCGGCTATCCCCAACCTGATGAAAACCATAACAAAGCCTAAGAGTGATAAATTATAGAGATATATATGAATATATGAATGGTAGACTGTTTCTTTACATTAGCTTCTCGTTAGTTTATACCGACAATCTCAAATTAGATAGAATACAGTGATATGACAGGTAACATTGACAAAAACAGATGATCATTACATGATATTGTAAATTCAATGAGATCGAATATATGAACAACAATATTTCAACTGCCAGTTATCTAATGATATTAAGTTTACTATGAGAGTTGGATGGAGAATGCTGGTGAGCAGCCTATGCTCCTCCACGAGGGGTAGCAGGCATAAGTAATAAGTAAGTAAGTAATGAGATGTAGTAATTCTTTATCAAACTTATTTGTTGTTTAACTTTAGAATATATTTTTAATAAAACTGCTTGATAAAACGGTTTGATAAATATTCCTTAAAATGTTTTAACTACTATTAAGTAGTATAATGCTAATAACATAAGTAAATTGGAGGAAACTGAGTTCAATATAGTATCATACATTAAGGGATTATATTTTTAGACTGGACATAAACATAATATCTAGCGGGCTGTGTTAACAATTTCAATTATTTTCTGCCATGTATGTTAGAAATTCAAATAATTTCTTGTAAGATTCAATGGAGATTTTTCTAAGTTAAGAGTCAGTCAGTCAGCTAAAACGTAGGACCAGGCACATATATGTATCGGTACAAGTTGCCATACCTCATTAGCACAACAAGATCAACACCGGATCCATAGAAGTAGTTAATCTAGTGATGGTAACGCATAAAAGAAAGATTGCATATAAGGATATAGTACAAGAAGGAAGACAGATATGAAGTGATTTTAATCTCACGGTTTAAGGGAAGACAACGAGTGTATATACCTACGCCATTTTAATCGATTCTGAGCCATGTCACCCAGGGTCTCCAACCATTGGTTACGATAGTCACGCGGACCCCAACCAGGTAGTCTGCATCTGTCAACATGGCTCAGACTAGAATTTAGTGACTTCAAGCACTGATGCAACGTTTTGGCTTGGCCGCCCCTAACTCTTTTCCAACCATCGCAAATACTAGTCAGCATAGCACGTCGTGGTAATCGGTGTTCAGGGATACGTAACACGTGGCCTAACCATCTCAGTTGATGAAGATTCGTCACCATCATTCCCTAACACCCTGCATCTAACCTCACTATTACTTACCCAGTGATCCCAGCAGATGCAGGCAATATTTCTAAGGCATCTGTGGTCAAATGATTTTTTCTGGTTAGCGTTTTTTCATTTCATTTCATTTCACTATGGAAGCTTCTTCGACACTACGGCGTGCCTGAGAAGATAGTAAATATCATACGGAACTCCTATGATGGACTAAACTGCCAAATCGTCCACGGAGGACAACTCACCGACTCGTTTCAAGTAAAGATCGGTGTTAGGCAAGGTTGCTTACTCTCACCCTTTCTCTTTCTCCTGGTCATCGACTGGATCATGAAGACGTCAACATCTGGAGGAAATCACGGGATACAGTGGACAGGCAGGATGCAGCTTGACGATTTAGACTTCGCGGATGATCTGGCTCTTCTATCACAAACGCAAAAACAAATGCAGGAGAAAACGACCAGTGTAGCAGCATCCTCAGCAGCAGTAGGTCTCAATATAAACAAAGGGAAAAGCAAAACTCTCCGATACAACACAATATGCACCAATCAAATTACACTTGACGGAGAAGCTTTGGAGGATGTGGAAACCTTTACATATTTGGGCAGCATCATTGATGAACATGGTGGATCAGATGCAGATGTGAGGGCGCGGATCGGCAAAGCAAGAGCAGCATACCTACAACTGAAAAACATCTGGAGCTCAAAACAATTGTCAACCAACACCAAGGTTAGAATTTTCAATACAAATGTCAAGACAGTTCTACTGTATGGTGCGAAGACGCGGAAAACTATGAAAGCCATCATCCAGAAAATACAGGTGTTCATTAACAGCTGTCAACGCAAGATACTTCGGATCCGATGGCCAGACACTATCAGCAACAAGTTACTGTGGGAGACAACAAACCAGATTCCATCCAGCGGAGGAAGAAATCAGGAAGAGGCACTGGAAGTGGATTGGGCACACCTTGAGGGAATCAGCTAATTGCGTCACAAGACAAACCCTCACATGGAATCCTGAAGGTCAAAGGAGAAGAGGGAGATCAAAGAACACATTACGCCGAGAAATAGAGACAGACATGAGAAGAATGAACAAGAACTGGATAGAACTATAAAAGAAGTCCCAGGACAGAGTGGGTTGGAGAAAGCTGGTCGGCGGCCTATGCTCCATTGGGAGTAACAGGCGTAAGTAAGTAAGTAAGTAATCTGTGGTCAAATACTAGGAGCTTACGAGTATCTTCTACTCTTAATGGCCATGTTTCACAGCCGTTAAGTAAAACAGAATGGACTGCTGCGCAGTATACTCGTCCCTTAATTGATATCTCGTCTTCGCCATAGGTGACGTAAGATGGCAAAAGCAAAACAAGCTTTTTGAATCCGTGCTGAGATTTCGTCAGATACCAACCCATTAGGGCTGATCAGACTTCCGAAATAAGTGAAGTTGTCGACGCGTTCGACTACTTCACTCCCTATCCTTAGTTCAGGTGTTGGCGCAGGTCAGTCCTGGAGGGGGAGAGATACATTCCAAATATACTGGTATTGTTACTCAGTGCTAACAGAAGACTCTGCATTTTGTCAGTGTCTTCACCAAACAGGACTATGTCATCTTAAGTTAATTAAGAACACTTCAACGACAATAATATTCAATATAATTCAATATGACGCATTAGTTTACAATGAGGATTAACTGTTTTTATATAATGATGTGACAAATCTAATATTGAACTCAATGAAAATTGGTTGTATAAGAGTTCAAACACATGATAAGGTAAGGAGATTCAAGATATAATGGTTAAGTGCTATGGCGCGAGACTAGTAGGTCCTGTGTTCGAATCTCGCTAGGTAGGATCATAGATACGCACTGCTGAGGAGTCCAACAATAGGACGAAACGGCCGTCCAGTGCTTCCAGGTTTTCCATGGTAGTCTAGCTTCAATTGACTCATGATCTCAACTCTATAAAAATAAACATAATTTATCCACAGTCATATGGAATGATTAACTCCGCCTGTACGTCTTCCAGGGTTACTGCTGATTTCAAGCTCGGGTAAAGCAGGAGGGTTGGCCATGGGATCAACAACCCTATACCATAGAAGTTAACCTTGCTAAAAAAAACAACGCTAAACCATATGGAATGACTGATACTCAGACTTTTTAGAAACTTTGGGATAA
Organism: Schistosoma rodhaini; assembly: GCA_944470415.2. NCBI lineage: Eukaryota > Metazoa > Platyhelminthes > Trematoda > Strigeidida > Schistosomatidae > Schistosoma > Schistosoma rodhaini. The sequence goes on from OX104037.1 coordinate 41,181,423, forward strand.
TATCGATTTAGGCGATGAATTTAAATAATTGCCATATATACCATGACCAAATTTAAACTAATACCTAATAGGGAAATTATCAAGGAGGTTAACAGAATTGCCCATATACTAGTAACTTTAGTAATGATTACATCTATTACATTTAAGGATTAGTTCAATTAGGTGTCGTTAATAAACAATTACCTTTAAGATAGTAATTATGTAGTATATGCTACTTATGTCGACAAACATAAGTAGTATGCAACACCAATAAGAAGTGGAATACCTGGCAGCAGAATATTGAGAAGATCGAATAGAAGAGAACATTAATGTAAACAGAGAGTGATTATAATAACAACAGAATTGAAAGGATAACTGAATGAAGATAAGCAAATGAGGTAATTACTGTATAAATTTCATACTTTATGAAAACATTCTGTAATTTTGCATGAAATAATTAATTGTTCTTCCCCACCCCAGTCCTCGTTTACTACAATTATAGTTTACATGAAACTGATGGAGAAATATGTTACTTACTTACTTACGCCTGCTACCCCTGATTGAGCACAGGCCTCCTACCAGCATTCTCTAACCCACACTGTCCTCCCACTTCCTTTCTAGCTGTATCCAATCACTGTTCATTCTTCTCATGTCTATCACCATTTCTCGGCACAGTGTGTTCTGTGGTCTTCCTCTTCTCCTTTGGCCTTCAGGATTCCATGTGAGAGCTTGTCTTATGACGCAGTTGGGTGATTTCCTCAATGTGTTTCCTATCCACTTTCAACACTTCTTCCTGATTTATTTCTCTGCTCAGATCTGGTTTGTTCTCTCCCATAGTAGGTTGTTGTTGATAGTGTCTGGCCAGAGGATCCGAAGTATCTTGTGTAGACAACTGTTAATAAATACATATGTCTTCTGGATGATGACCTTAGTAGTTCTGCAAGTTTTCACTTCATACAGTAGAACTGTCTTGACATTTGTATTGAAAATTGTAACTTTGGTGTTGGTTGACAATTGTTTTGAGTTGTAGATGTTCTTCAATTGTAAATATGCTGGTCTTGCTTTGCATCTGCATCAGAACCACCATGTTCATCAATGATGCTGCCCAGATATGTAAAGGTTTTTACATCCTCCAGAGCTGTAATCTTTGAAGGGACTTAATGGGATAAACTATTAAGGGACAAAAACTTATTGTTACTGTTGTAAACGATGAAGTCAGGTAGGGAAGACAGAGGTTTAGCAGAATGTGAAAATCATACATCAAATACATCATTTGCATATATTCTTTGAATTGTCTTTTACAAGAGTCAGTGTTCCTTCATTTCTGTTGTCATCTTGATTATTTTCAGTGCGCTTCTCTCTCCCCTTTATTTTGATCTCCTCAACCTTCTGCTCACAAACATTCCCCTTCCGAGTGCTGCTACATTCTACTTATATCGGCAAATATAAGTAACATACACCACACTACTACTACTATTATTACCGCTACAATTACTATCATAAATATTATTACTGCCAATACTACTGTAGTGAAGGAAAACATAAACGGGGAAGACATTACAGAATATCTTAGTAAAATCTGAGAACCATACAGTAAATACTTCATTTACAAAATGTCAATCAATGGTTTTAAACTTTCCTTTGTTTCCGCATCAATCATTCTCTGTTCTCTTTCTCTTCTCTTCGATCTTCTTAACTTTCTGTCGCCATGCATTTCATTTTCAATTGGTAATACATACTACTTATATCTGTTGACATCAGTAACACACACACACACCACACTACTACTAATACTGATATTATGTATAGTTGAAATCATGAGTCAATTGAAGCTAGACAACCATCAAAAACCTGGAAGTATTGGACGGCCGTTTCATCCTATTGTGGGACTCCTTAGTTAAGCGCATCCACGATACTGATATTAGTTAAGCTGACATTTCTGTTAAACACAGAACAAACCACAGATCCGTCCACATATCTCTTAAAAATATATCTCATACATACATAAATAAAAGAAAACAATACAACATAGCAACTTCTGAATGACTAAGTAAGTAGGCACACACTAATAAGTAAATATTTATGTAAAACCGTTGGATGCCGGCTCAGTGGTCTATCGGTTAAGGGCTCTGGAGCCAGACTGATAGGTCCTGGATTGGAATCTCGCGAGTGCGGGATCGTGCATGCGCACTTCTGAGGAGTCCCATAATATGACGAAACTATCGTTCAATGCTTCCAGGTTTTCCATGGTGGTCTAGCTTCAATTGACTTATGATTTCAACTATGAAAATACTAAATTCTCCACAAAACTCCTTTTGATCTATAATCATGAAGAAACAGAACAGAAATAATTAATTACAAATTATTCATTTCAATTCATTATGGATTGTATATTATTAAGTGTGTCATAAAAACAATAACGCAATGTATCCGTTAAACAAAATAGTGTAATAAACAAAAGCACAACTGGAGACAATCGAATGTATTTGAGCACAACATTATAGACTATCTCACTAAATTCTGATTACCATACTATGAACAGTTAATTTGCAAAATAACCATCAATTGTCTCAATCTTCACTGTTCCTTCTGTAAATATCATCAATCCATCTTCTTTAATTTCATTGTTCATGCATTTTCCTACCAATTGCGCTTCATTTCAGTTCTTTTCTTATTGGTTTTCTGCCAAAATACATTCTATGTCTGACCATCACCATATACTACTTATATGGATATAAGTAGACCACATTACAATAGTATTATTATTATGAGTAGTCGTCGTTATTATTTAAGTATTATAAATAGAATCATATACAATAACAATATTATCAATAGAATAGAAATGGTATTCATGAACAAAATCAACTGATCAATGGTAATGTTATTATTTTTTAAAATAAGAATTCACATGTGAATAATCAACATTCTTATCATTAATTTGGAATTTGTACTACCTAAGGAGTAATGATTGCTACTATTGTTATTGGTACTCCTCCTCCTCCTCCTCCTCCTCCTCCTCCTCCTCCTACTACTACTACTACTACTACTACTACTACTACTACTACTACTACTACTACTACTACTATTACTACTACTACTACTATTACTACTACTACTACTAATGATGATGATGATAATAATAATAATAATAATAATAATAATAATGTTTTTGACATTTTCATGAATGGATGGATTTATTTTCACTCACTGCCTACCTGATTCTTTTTCATTTATATATTTGTGTTGCATAGATTGTTTATCGTATGATTCAGTTGTATTGTAAAGAAGAAAGAAGAACCCCCCCTCAAAAAAAAGAAAAGAATAAACAACCAAGTAACAACACACACACACATACACAGATACACAAATATTATTATTGTTACTATCCATAATAACACTTCATTATCATAAATCATTTGAGCTTTATTCAACTTTATCTAATAAAATGATTTATTTGAAATTTGGAAAAAAAGCAAAAATTGGAGATTTGGTGAAATACAAACAAAGTGAGAGAAAACTGTAGGGAAACAAACATTATTATTATTATTATTAGGGATTTTGTGGATATTATAGTAATTTTGATAGTTGATATCATGAATCATTTGAAGCTAGACCATCATGGAAAACCTGGAATCACTGGACGGCCGTTTAGTCTTTGCGTGGGACTCCTCGGCAATGCATATCCACGACCCCGCCTCACGAGATTCCAACCCAGGACCTATCAGTCTCGCGCGCGAGCGCTTAACCTCTAGAACTACTGAGCCGGCATCCAACGGTGTTAATGTTTAACTTCGAACGATCTACGAAATTGAGCGACACATCCACCAATGTCTTCAGTGAGTTACTATCTCACAACAGACCTGGTTAAACTCCACTGGTTACTGCGCTCGCACGCGAAACTGATAGGTCTTGGGTTCGAATCTCGCTAGAGGGGATCGTAGATGCTCACTGCCACTGAGGAGTCCCACAATAGGAGGAAATGGCAGTTCAGTGCTTCCAAGTTTTTCATGGTGGTCTAGATTCAATGGACTCATGATTTCTACTATATAAAATTATTAGTTTCCTTTATTGATAGTTAACCTCAACAAATTTTGGTAGCATATCAAGAGGGTACTGTTTCAGTAACTAAATGTATTATTATATGTAGTATTATCTATTCTTTTTAATTTATATATTTGTAGATAGTATCTAAAATAGTCTGATTTCAATTAGACAACCACTGAAAACTAGAAATTGTTAAACTCATGTATGTTAACGAATCTACTAGGAATCAAATCCAGGACATGTAGGCCTTAGAGTAGACCTTTTATATTTAGCCTATTCAGTTTGAGTTCAATAGTTTAGTTTTTTAAAATTCAATCAATTCATTATATTGCACGATTAACGGACAATGTAGTTGAATGATATCTAACTACCTCTTGATCTAGTTCACTTAGAGTTGTACTTTAGACGTGGAGCTTATCATATTCCGAGTTTTCCTTATCACCCAGTTAATTTTATTTTAAACTTTTAACTGTACTAAGCATTAATGTGTTATATTTCAACTGTTAGGAGTTTTTCCATTTAGAAAAATATCAATGAATTGCGAAAATATAATTTATGAACGAACTAATCAGATTTAGGATCCCAGGTCTCAGATTTTGGCGCGAACTTCATTCACCCATTTGTCTACATAGCGTTTTGGTATTTAAGCTGATAATATGGTGTGGTCTACTTATATCCATATAAGTAGTATATGGTGATGGTCAGACATAGAATGTATTTTGGCAGAAAACCAATAAGAAAAGAACTGAAATAAAGCGCAATTGGTAGGAAAATGCATGAACAATGAAATTAAAGAAGATGGATTGATGATATTTACAGAAGGAACAGTGAAGATTGAGACAATTGATGGTTATTTTGCAAATCAACTGTTTGTTGTATGGTTATCAGAATTTAGTGAGATAGTCTGTAATGTTGTGCTCAAATACATTCGATTATCCCCACCCATGTTTTGAACACTACAATATCAGTTTGTGGTGAAAACCATTAACCTAACTCTTAACCTTAACCACCAACTATAAATCATAATCCTTTATTCTTTAAATTGCTTTATAACCTTCATTCAGCCCTAGTTAGTAGGTGGACATTCATAAGGTCATTAAGTCGTCTCTCAAAGGTCATCCATAAATTATAATCTCACCTATATAACAATGGTAAAATACTGGCATATTTTACTCCTTGTTTGTCATCTGGAGAAACACGAGACAGCCAGTCTGTGACAATTCAATTAGAATTCATTCATTGTATATATGGTAGATGAAAAAAGTTTACATTAGCTAACATGGTGGAAAGAATTTTTATGATTGGATGTGGACAGCATATGTTGACTACCGAAAAACTATAGTCTATGTTAAACAGAAATTTATTGGAATGTTGCAAAACTGATATAGGAACACGCCTACCATTACGAAATTCATAGTACTGAATAAACTAAATAGTATTACTGCATGCTAGATATTAGGATCTTGGTGCTAGGTTTAGTATCGACGAATTCAAGTGGATAACCACTTTTGATGAATATCTTTTGTATTCTTCTATAGATATATACTTACCAAACAAATATAAATACGAATATACAGCTTAAGTAAATGATTTCATAGAATAGAAAAGTTTCTTCGCTGAATTCGCTTTATTTACATTTAATGACACAATGGGTTATATTTATTATTCAATTAAATATTTAAGTTACTTGTTAGTAGTATAAGTTTCACAACGTAAATTTGTGTACAAACCATTTAGAAATCAAATTACATGATGTCTGAAGACAGTGTTCGTTACTAAGTTACATAAGCTGGAGAACAAACAACTAAGAATCAAAGGATAGTAAACTAGCTGTTTCATCATAGCTTTGGGCTTTTTAGGATCGTCCTAGGATGATAGCACACATGACATTAAATCTAGAATTTGTCAGTATAGAGGTTCGTGAACTGCTATTAAAAACCTGGAAAAATAATCAAAATCTGTTTCGTACTAGTATGAGTCTTTTCAGTGGTATGAATTTAAAATCCTGTCAGGAATCGAATACAGGACCTTTAGATTATGCAATAATCGCTTAACCTTCACTAATCGGATTTTAGTTATTAGTTATTTTAATAGTATATTCAATTGTATTCAAACAATTTCTGTTACGAATTTATTCATTATGATATTCTTTTAAAGTATACTTCTTTAAATTTGATTAGGAGTAAATGAAAGAATCTATGAAAGTTTACTAGTTGACAGATCAGTGTGTGATATTTGCCAAGATTAATCTCACTGTTTCGAGATCGTAGTAGGATCATTTTGTTAATAAATGAGTTGGTTGGAACTCACTGAGTGACATAAAGTGACATAAACTTATTTGTTAAATAGAATATTTGTCATCTATTATGACTTATTTTCTTATTTTTTTCACTTTTATTATTAAGGTTTTCCAACTAACGCAACTCAATTAACAAGGATACATTTATACACTGAATTTTAAGCCCAAATTTGGATGTAAAGGGTAATGATATCAACTACCTATCTAAACCTAAATAGATGTAATGGAGTTTAAATCTATAGTATTACAGGTGAAAAGCATGTATCTTAATCATTAAACTATCCGGTAGGATTAAACTATACTGCCGACCTTTGAACGATTCTTAAATGACCTTGAGAAATATTAGCCACTCAGAAGACAGTTAGTATACAGTAAAAATATATTATACAAAACCAAAGAATTAAAGTGAAAACACTTCTTTTACATGGGTCAAAAACTTCCCAAGGTCAGATATAAGTTCAGAAGTTCTAAAATCATAGTGCATACGGTACAGGAACACATCCATATGGCTCCATGGTAGTCGACCTCTGAAACCATGATAAGGTCTCAAAAATTCTTTTAGCCTCGACCACATAGCTTCAATAATGTTAGTATATTGGTATGTTTTACGGGTTAGGGTTAGAGTTAAGGTTTAGGTGTAGAGTTTAGGGTTATGGGTGAGACTATAAGTTATGGACAACCTTTGAGCGACGCTAGAGTGACTCTGAGAGTGTCAACATAATAACTAAGACCAAATGAGGGTTATAAACCAGTGTGAAGAATTCAAATTATGATTTACAGTTCATGATTAAGGCTAGGAATTATACTTAGGGCATTCATCACGAATTGACATCAGCTTTAATGCCAAAACTCTATTTATCCAAATGGATAATTGAATTTCGCGCCAAAATCTTATAATCACTTCTATTGTAGACGCTAAATTATCACGTCTTCCCTATAATCCGCTGTAAACCGACCGTACGTAAACATCAGGTACCGAACTTAGTGCCGTGACCTTGAAAACCCGCGAAAGCTTCTGATTGGCTCGGCATTATAGTTTAATCCTACCAACTATTCTATTTTGAGGTAGGGATATTCTAACGACGTCAGGTGTTAAGAGAGTTTTTTCTTGATTCATGTATTATGGTTTGGTAGGATGGGAGTGAAGTGTTAAACTGTGCCACTAAAATATTAGAAAAACCTCAAAAGTCTGGAGTTTATTTTAAATGATGCCGTTGTGATAAATGTTGGGGAGATTCAGTAAACTCCTCAAAAAAGCCAAAAAGGCTTTTAAAATGCAAAGAAACATCTTATCTAATCAGGACTCAATATAAGTTTTTTCCGGATACATCTACAAAGTGAAAAGTAACACGTCGCGTTTCTGATTGGATGACTACATATTCAGGTATTATGTTTAGTAGCGTTTCAAAAGTTTCCGAAATTACAAGGCCATCTAAGATGCTATAAAAACCCTAGGTTTTCTGTACAGTAACTAACCCTTGAATTAAAGCATTTCTTCTATATTTCGCACCTTTTTTCTCGTGTTCAAGTTGCTGTGTAGATTTAGTCTGGAGGTTACTAGAAGAACCTAGGAAACCGAATCTAGCGTTCAATAAACGTGACGTTATACAGCTTCTCGAAGTCTTGGATAAAGAGAAGTGATCATTAAAAAACATCCAACTTAGTAAAATCACAAATTTTAGCATTAGTTTCAACGAAATGAACCGTGGTATTGCAAACTGATTGAATGTGTCCAGTTTTACCACATTCAAAGCATTTAGAATTACGAAGTTGTGATGTTTGAATGAATCAATGACTTCTTTCTCTTGATGACTGTTGTAATTTTGAATTCCAAATACGATACATCCGTCTGTGCTCATCTAATACTTCTTGATTAAATCGCGTTATTCCTGTGATTACTAGTCTATACTACAATTCAAATACTTCTGATTATCATAGAAGTACACATGAATTATATGGGTGAGACTTGACACAAAACAAGCATTTACCAAACTTGTGCTCATATTGGTGAACTGTTTCACGATTTAATAGATTGTTATCTGAATAATCATGACTACGTACTGGACCGCGACAACGTAGTAAAGTAGTGGAATTCCTGATGTCCTAGCGAGTCATTTCACTGGATTTTCCCCCTTACTGCTTTCCGAATTTGTATACTTTACATGATCCAACAGTAGTTACTTGAGAGTTACACAAGGGAGTGAAATCGGCTTGTCTGGAAATGCCAACGTCTTAATTAAGCTGTATGCTTCTCTTCCGATGAATGTAAGGAAATGGTCCACAATATTGAAATCCTCAACATCTCCCTTGGTCATAGCCCAGATTTCGAATTTCTTCATGTACTTCTCAAAAGCAATAAAATCTGAATATATATTCAACCGTTCCATCACAGGCTCCATCGCGACTCCAGTGTGATAATCAGAAGTATTTGAATTGTAGTATAGACTAGTAATCCCAGGAATAACGCAATTTAATGAAGAAATATTAGATGAGCACGAACGGATATATTTCACTTGGAAATCAAAATCAAACAGTCATCAATACAAAGCAATCATTGGTCCATATAAACACCACACCTACATTCACCGTAGATTATTTATATATCGCTTTTAATGTTTAGCAACGGAACTTGGGCATTTGAAATTAATCAGGTAGTACCTAAAAAATGCTAAGGGATAGTCTATAGTTTGAAATGGAGCGAGATATTTAGTTAGGAAGCAACGTAAAGAATTAGATCCAGTCAGCCATCTGGTCCTTGCTTAACTTACTTACCAGCCTATGTCTGCTTACGCCGATTAAGCGGTATATTTGCTAGTGACTGTCTTAACAAACCTATCCTACTGAAGCAAGTAAGTGCTAAGCAGCATATTTACAACTGAAGAACATCTGGAACTCAAAACAATTGTCAACCAACACCAAAGTCACAATTTTTAATGCAAATGTCAAGACAGTTCTACTGTATGGGGCGCAAACCTGGAGAACTACAAAAGCCATCATCCAGAAGATACAGGTGTTTATCAACAGTTGTCTGCGCAAGATACTTCGGATCCCTTGATCAGACAAGTTACTGTGGGAGACAACAAACCAGATTCCAGAGGAGGAAGAAGCTCTGGAAGTGGATATGACACACATTGAGGAAATCACCTAACTGCGTCACAAGGTAGACCGTCACCTGGAATCCTGAAGGTCAAAGGAAAAGAGGAAGACCAAAGAACACACTACTCCGAGAAGTGGAGAAAGACATGAGAAGAATGAACAAGAATTGGATAAAACTGGAAAGGAAGGACGAGGGCAGAGTAGTGGTCGGCGGCCTATGCTCCATTGTGGGTAACAGGCGTAAGTAAGTAAGTAAGTGCTACTAAAATGTGTTATTGAATCGTTATAGTTAATCACTACTGCAGTTAACCAGTTATTAGTATTGTTGGACAAGTAATCTGACTATGAATACTAGTAACTATTAAGATACGACAATGCATGTCAGTGTATTTATCTTCAAGGATCCTGTAGCTGAGAACCATAACTACATTTTCAACCAAATAAGGTCAAATATCCGTCAGGAGGGATCGGAGTGGCTGGTGAGTCTGCCGGTTGAATGGTCGACCAGATTTCCAAGCCGCCACTAATAATTGCAGACTAAATCTATACAGCTATTTAAACAGCTATTTAAAAGTGCAAAATGAGCTTTGAACGAAGATTATGGTGTGTGCGAAAATTAGTGTATATTTAAACAGGTTAGCGTGACCTTGATGGCTTAGAAAGTGTTAGAAACACATTAAACATCAGAGAAAATGTAATTATACAATCACAGAAGTTGCACGTGGTCCGACATCCTTCTAGAAGCTTCCAGGAAACACCCGTTCAATCCTGGTTGGATAAAATTTTTACGAACATTTCCCTACTATTGACTTTTCCGATGATTATTTCGGAATTCCCCAACAGTAACTGTTTTTAGCAAGTAGTCAAGAATAGTCAGCCTCTCCACGCCGCAACATTGAGTTAAGTCAAACAGGACCTTATAGTGGGTGGTCTGGAATTATAAAACGACTATTGCAACCATCCTACAATCAATTTCGATTATAGTCAATTTTTGGTTAATCCCGTTTTATTAACTTACTTAACAGACATCGTCATTCGGATAGTAACAATTTGCATATTCTTTGCACTAGAGCACATGACGCTCTATCCAAAATGTTGATTGCTTAAATATCATTCGATGACTCATGCTCCTCCTCATATATGTATGCACGCAAACATTATTATCAGCCTTTGTTTTGTTTTGCTGTGCCCTTATTAAATCTGACTATAAATTGCCTATGTAATTGCTTGCTGTTCGTCCTTCGCTTACTCGCCTGTTCACTCGCTCGCTCGTTGATATTCGCTCAGGTGTTGTTAGCTTTTTGACGTAAGTTATTCGACAATAAACTGTAGTTGCTGCTTTCCTTTGTCTTCTGATTTTACGCACCGTTAAGATTAAATTATAACGGTTATCGAACTAAACGATTAACGAAGCGCTGTACTACACGACAAAGTGAAATAATAATGATGGATATTAACCGAAGTTGGATAATGAGGGCCTAGGCGAAAAACGCTGAGAAGTATGGAACACATTTGCAAGAGTCCTGAGTAAAGCTTGAAATAAAAGATAGAGGAAAGGAATGGAGAAATGACAAACACTTTGGAGGAATTTCAGAATTGTATTTCCTCCACAAGTATTTTAGTTTATTGTGAGCTAGGACACTTGACTTCGATAGTGACTTAGTGAAATCACTACCAATATTGCAGCGAAATCGGATGATAATTATGATGATGGAGAAGAAATATCCAATCACTTATCATCTTATTTTCACTGCATAAAGCAATGTTCGTCTCTAAATTCGAGAGGGAATTTACCGAGTTCCGGTAAATTTATAGATGATACGTTATTTGTTTCATGTTTGTCGTTTGCAATTGCCCTTTCATTCGATCAGTGTACAAATTTAGTGTAAGTAAAAGCGTGAGATATGTCTTTAAACCTAGTGGTAGCTATTAGAATTAATAATAATAATAATAATTTATTCTCAAATAACAGATTGTTACATGAGGCATGCCGGTTTACAGGCAAGATCAAATTGTTAAAGAAGTTACAATTTTCACTGTTGAAAATATCTGAGGCTTTAATAACGGTGTAGGACGAAGTCACCCGTGTCATATCTGTTTTCGGTGGAGTATCTGCAGGAGGCTAAAAAAGGTGTAAGAAAAAGGAATGACGAAAAGCAGAGCACACAATATTCATGGAGGAATAGTTAAGGTATAACTATTTAGTCTATTTGTCTGTTAATGAAGTATTTATTAGGTAAGAACACACTAATGTGTTAAAGAAAAATAAGTGTGGGCAAGGTTTGAGTGGGTAAGGAACTGTATAAATGAAGGTAGTTCAAAAGAAAGTATGGAATTGTGTAATCATAAAATTAAGTGCTGAAAACAGTATTCCGATACAAATGGCTGTCTCCCTTTTTTTCGAAGCTGTTTGAACTCTCTTTTTTGTTTTTAGATTTTATAGGGTATAGAGTGGGCTTCGTTTTGGCCAATTGTCTAGTTTGCTTGTAATAGGATTACCCGGTAGGAAGTGGAACCAATTTAGCTTTTTTTTAACATGATCTAAAGTGGTATTTTTCATGAATAATTTCGCATCAATACCGTTGGTTCGTGACATTCCACTAGACATAAGGAGCCGTAATTAATATGTTCTGCCCTACAGACACGGGTGGATTGAATGTACCTCCCCACCATCATGTTTACTGGTCAGTAACGCCACCCTCCCTCCTTTTATGATGTTAGGCTCTCTTACGTTTGTGGTCAGTATGAATATTGCTTTAATCAAGGACTATAGTTGGAATACAATGTCTCTACAAGTTCCATGTTGCAAGCGAATCAGATGGTAATAGCATTTGTATTATGGGTTAGATATCCATTTCATATATCGTACTACTATGAAGATAACTAATGGTGAAGGTTATAAGAGACAAGTAAGATTATATGAGGGTATGGGATGGTAAGGACTAATAGCAAACCAGAGTTGATGTATTCAGTACTTCTGACTACACTTTTTGTGGCGTGATCTTGTTGAAGTAGAACTTATCATAAAGGCGGTCACGCAACTTAACTAATAAAATGTTGGATTAAAGTTTCCGGCTTTACTCCAGCTAATTTGATGATAGCTTTTAAGGATCCGTTGGTACTTGCACAAGCGTTATCAAGAGACTCAATGTGGTAGTTCGTAGCTTTGAAATAACTGCGGCCGTTTCTCCAGACATTTTCTTAGACTGAAAGTAAGGAGACTAGCGGCAAACAATATTCTCGAGTATGATATCCTACTTTTTTAGGGACTAAACATTTAGTATGGCGTTTCAGTATTAGAACATGTATGGCTTATCAATGACAAGATTTGAATACTTATTTTTAATTCTTTCACCACCCTCAGAATCTTTTAATTCATCCAAAGCTCCTAGTCAATAGGGGAAAAGATTCAATTGACAGGTTCAATACTTAGTCATAAAGTGGTCGATTTTGATCCCAGGAGACTTAAACACACCTACGGTAGACTGGTAGCGCAACGTGTGAAAAAAGCAACTAGAAATCCGAACCATTTCTATTGTATCTCATGTTAACCTATTTTGAAGATGACGTCACTAACCTCCACCATGTCCGAACATCAGATGAAAGTGACTACTAAGTCCTAGTCTTAGAATTCTATATATAGTTGTCAATAACGAGAATATGTCATTCCAACCCAGACTAAACGTCTGTAAAGCAAATATACAAGATATTATGCACTCATCATCCTCAAGAAATTGGTCAATAGTGCCAGAGTTCCTAATTGAAATGGCTCGTGATGTATCCAGAAATTTGTACATAAAAGTAATTGCGCCGCACGTCCCTTGGACTGCACCAAGAGGCCGGGAAACTCCCCATAATCGTTCAGCAAAGAGTTTAATACCATACTCTGTAAGAGGAGAATGGGAGAGATTTAGGTTATCGGTTACTGGCGAAACAAAATCTCAATATCGGGAAGCTCAAAGAATTTGTGTTTCGACCTTTCGCAAGTCTAGAAGATTGTACGAAGAAAAACTTGTCGAGGAGCCTATAGAATACTTTAAACGCTTACACTTGTACATAAACCAAAGGACTAAGAGAAGAGGAGATGTCCCAGCATTGTGGAGAGACAGTAGTACTGCATCATTAGTGAAGGATGATAATGGTAGAGCTCAGGTGTTCTCAAACCACTCTAGCAATGCATGTACTGTAGAAGTGCTCTCCCCTTTGGTTCATACGATCCCTACACACACTGTAGATACCGTGACCACTAAAGAGCTCGATATATTTGTTCCGCTAAATGGGCTTGATATAGGCAAATTCATGGGACTCTATGAAATGCACCATATGTTACTGCGGGGAATTAGCAAATTTTGTCGAAAGTCTGTTAAGCATGTTTTATTCTGTCCGTAACACAAGTTAGATTACCAAAGGACTGAAAGGGGGTTTTTTAGTGAGTTTATATTTAAAACATGAACGAGATACAAATATGAGAACTACTGATCCGTAAGTCCGACCAGTGTGGCTGTGAAAACTGTGGGAGAGATTATTCGGAAGTAGTTGTTTAAGTATCATGACGCAATCTGGGTTCTTTCTGAAAAGCAGCATGACTTAAGAATAAGTTATTCATGTGCTACAAACTTATTAATAGCTCGTGAAAGTTGCTGAGCTCTCAAAGATCATAAGCTACTTCTAAACGTAGTCTACATTGTAGTCTACTTCAGTAGGGCCTTTGATAAAGATCCTTACAACCGGCTTTTGTCCATGTCAACTGACTTTGAAGTCTTCAGTAATAAGGATAGGAGGTCTATTGACCTATTTTAATCCTTGCAGTTTGTTACACTGTGGAGGTCCAATCTCGTCTTGAATATATCAACAGAAGGTGCTGATATTACGTGTTCTGGTAGAGAATTCCAGTAATTCACTACTCGGTGCGAGAAACGAAACTCCAGACGTAGACGATTTGATCTCGGTTTTTGGACTTTCTTTGAATGTCCTCTCAAATGCTCAGCCCTAGACGGGAGGAAAAGATAGGACATGTTAGTACCAAGGTCATCGTTCAGGATACGATATGCCAATATTATATCACCCCGTATTCGCCGGTAAGATAACGGAAATAAGTTGAGGTGTCTCAGTCTGTCTTCATAAGATAGGCTAGATAAGCCTTTTACCATTTTTGTCCCGCGGCGTTGGACTCGTTCCAACATATCCGCCTCATATTTGAAACAAGGACTCGCTGCTTGAATCCCATATTCCAAATGTGGCCGTACGAAAGTTGGGTATAATAATCTAAACATTTACCCATCCAGATACCGGAAAGACTGCATAATGAATTCCAAAACTTTCCAGTTCTAATTTAAGACCAGAATGGGAAACCTTATCAAAGGCTTTACTTAGATCTATGAAAATGACATCTACAGGAATATTGCAATCTTTTGCATCAGCCCGATCTTCTCTTGCAATGAGAAGATTTGTCAAACATGATAAGCCTTTCCGAAAACCATGTAGTTTCTTGAACAAAAGATCATGTCTTTCCACGTAGTTTATAACAGCCATCCAAATAATTCTTCCCATCAGTATTGCAACTGCATTAGTTAAGCTGACGTGTCGATAGTTACTAACTAAATCCCTACTCCCAGTCTTATACACCGGACTGATTATCGCGTCTTTCTAGTCTCTGGGCAATCTGGACATATCAAACGGTATCGCTAAGGGTTCAGCAATAACATCTGAGAGGGCTTTCAAAATTCTAGGATGAATATCATCAGGACCACTAGACTTATCAGGTTTGAGATGCTGAAGTAGCCTTAAAATAATTTCTTTCTTAATAGCTACAGGGTCCATCAACAGAACGCCACAATCACAATGAATGGGTGGTCGTCCCTCATTATTGGCAGAAAAAACTTTACTGAAATATTTCGAAAAAGTCGAAGCTTTTTCAATGTCATTTCTTGACAAAATTAAAGGATTTTCTTGTATCAAAAGTGATGGGATTCCATCACTTCTTTGAGTTCGCCTCTTTATATACGAGAATAACCGTTTTGGACTATGTTTACAATCCCTAACCAATTGTTTTTTCGTATGACCGTCTAGTCCTACTAATTAACGCTTTACAAGTATTTCTAATCTTACAATGACTGGACTTGTGATGTTCTAAGCCAGTAGAGATGAACATATTCCAGTGTTTTTTCCTACGCCTAAGAAGTTTCTTAACTTGCTTATTTATCCATGGTGGACTATTATTCGGTCTACGTGGTACTAAGTATAGTATGAACGGGGACGTGACTGCACTAAACTTGCCTTTAAACACAGACCACGCCTCTTCAACTGATGAGCTAGTATCTAATGACCAATCTATCTTAGCAGCACAATCCTGAATTTCTGGTATGTTAGCTCTCCATATGTTTGGGCAAGGCTTAATCTGATCGTATATCATGTCGCTAGCTCTAAACGTGAATGATAAGACAGCGTGATCACTATTTACTAACGGGAGAAGAATACTTAGGTTGGCAATATCCTCAGTCTCATGGGTAATTACCAAGTCCAACAGAGGACTTGGTTTACACCAAAACGTGTAGGTTTGGATACATGCTGTATTAATGCATGCTCCATTACTGTTTCTAAGAACCTGCTATCAAATGAGTTTATAGAACCTTTCGGGGTCATCTCAGTCCAACTAACGTCAGGTCTCCCAATATCAAACATCTGTTATTTGCACTCCATAGCCGAATGTGCTCTAAAATAAAATCATCAGCTAAGCAGATTGGGCTGCGATAGATGACACCGAGTGCAAATGTACAACATCCGACAGTGAGATCACAGCTAATGACTTCACTAGTTCCACTATCATGGGATTCACAGACAGTGGAGCGGATATTTATATTATTGACTGTGTATAGAAGGACGACACCTTTCCTGCTTCTATGTCTATCACTTCTTAAACAATGGTATCCGGATAATTCTGGTGTGATATCGAAGTCATGGACTAACCAAGTTTTCGTCACAGCCACAATGAGTGGCCTTAATTTGTCCACTAATGCTCCTAGCTCGTGGAATTTATGTCTTAGACTACGGGTATTGGCATATAAAACTCCTAGGGAGAACGACCTATCTAGTCACATATTCCATAAATCTTAAAGTCAAATATTCTGGTCAGCATGAGAATCAGGAAGCTGTGTTTATCGACAGCAAAGAATAAAAGTGAAATGAGACACGAAGTTGACGTAAACTCGGTTTTTTAAACGTTGTATAGAAATTGTCAAGGACGAATTCTAAAGTCTTTCGTCAAATTAGAATTCTCTTATGTGTATAAAAGCAGTTCATTGTAGCTTTGAGTTTGTCCTGGTAATCTCCAAGCCATTTTATGGCCTGTGGTAATGCAACAAAGTAAAACTAATATCAACTTTGGTTCAATGTTTGTTTTTTCGTATCACTTTTCAACAGTAACTGGTTGACATTCAGTTATGAAAGTGGAGTCTCGTACATTATTTATTCCGGTCATGTAAATTAATATATAGTTGCATCACTTCCAATGTCTTAAAAATGTGCATGAAATATTTTAACTTGCTTTACAATTACTCACAACTTCATGACGATTTTAACATCAGTGAAACTATAAGGATAGAGTTATTCTTGTGATAAAAAGGGTTTTTTGATTCCGTCAAGAAATTATGCAACATGAAGGCAATACCAGTGTTGTGGAACATCTGAAGAATTTTGATGTAAGCTCCTCACAAATGAGAGCGGTTAGCATGCATGAAATTGTAAATAGTTGTCCTTCTATCCAAAGTGACCGTATTACAAGATATGCGAGCCCAAATCGGTTTGATATTCGTGATTCCCCAAGAAGTTTTTTAGATTCATATAGAACTTACAGGTATGGATATGCAACATATTTCCATGACCTGTTGTTTTAGGTATTCACAAAACCACGGAGTTAACTTATGCAGATCGAAACTTCGTTCAACGATGCCAACAAGTTTTTCTTCCTATGCAGTTCCTTCACTGAATGAAGTTAAATCTTCTATGTCTACCTCCAAATCTCTTGATATAAATGTTGTCAAGAATCAAGAAGAACTGCTTCTTCAAAGTGACGACAGATGCTGTGATAAATATATATCATCCGTACATGCCAAAGAAGTGTCTATCGAAAATCAACCAGTGAGCTATGAGTAAGAAGGGTTTAATTTTTGCAATTTTTCAAATTGTCTAGTTACAGTTTATAAATGCATGATATACACTTACATCGCATTATGTTTAAAGTTTTCCTTAACAATCGGAATCACTTTGTAGTTTTGAATACATTAATATTCTAAAGCATTTAAAAATATGTTGCTTGTAGACAAGACGTATAACTATTTTGGCTTGAATTCTGAGTCTTTTGGTTTTAGATGCTCATTAGATCTTTATATGATGAATTTTGGTTGGATTAATAACTGTGTATCATTGGTTTCCTTAAACGGGTTTTAATTTAGACTTGATGATTTTAGATAAATTTTTGTGGGTCAGATCTTACATTACTTACAAACGAATAGACGGAACTAATTCATATTGTGGTTTATATGGTATATTTATCCAGATTAACATAACACCATTTTGTTTTGTGCGTGATTTTACAGAAATAAGTAGTGAAAGAGTTGTCAAAAGTACCTATCTTTTCAGGTTGTCACCATTTACATTATCATGGTTAAATGAGGGTAACGAAAGGCAAAGCAAAAGATGAAAATAAATGTTCGGAATAGAATCGGAAAACAAAAATAAGAAAAAGGTCAGCAAAAGATAAGTTACGGAATAAAGTGTTGTTGCATTCAAAATTTGGAGGATGAAGCATTAATGCGATTGAATTAGTCTCACCAGTTTTAAACGATATCACCTAACTGGATGTTAAGTCTGAAACATTTTCAACAACCAGAGGAATTGAGAATACAGTAAGATCTTGGTTCTGTTTTTGACGTTTATTAGTTAAAACTAACGGGTGAGCTAGAATAAAACACGTATAAGATAAAGTCATTCATGTGTCACTTCCATTACAAACTAAACATTGTATTCTAATGGTTATGTAGTGAGGTATTAGAATCAGGCATAATAACTGGTAATTCCCAGGACTGCCAAATATATACTCTGGTGGATCAGTCAGTGGACTGACTCTCAAGGTGAAGAGAAAGCTGTGACCATACTTGAAATTACTGTGTTTTGTAAGTTAAATGGGACTTGAGGTGCTGATACAAATATCACACTCTGGCTTTGATTTAGAGTAGGAAAGCACAAAAACTTTTGAATCTGCAACAAATGTTCACCGAATCACGTTGAAACACTACTTCAGGTCGGTAATGATATTGGCATCGACTGTAGTTGACTGTTGGGAAAGTTAGAATAATATAAATGTTGGATCTGTGATTTTCGTTTTGATCAGTCTTATATAAAAGTTACAGGGACTAGTTACTAACTAAAGCTTAGCTAAGTAATTCTAAAATAGTCTGATCACTGAAAGGAAAATATTTGCTTCTCAGTATGCAAAGTAGTATGATCAACCATGTACAAGCTCTAGAACACTATTTTTAAGTCTGTTTCTTTGGCAAAATAAACTTGTTTATGACATATATGTATGCATATTTTGTTTAACTCAATTGTTTAGTAAAACCTTGATACTCACGATTACAAAGTGGATGGTTTTTATGGTAGCTTTCGTTTTCTATGGCATTTTTATAGAGAACGCCAGTATCAGAGTATGAACAGTTATTATTTTATTATTCTTAGAAACGATTAAAAACTACAAAATTTTGATTATCTTGATAACTAATAAAAGTTTATATCATGGGTTTTGATTAATTCTAATAGTCTTTTGTAGATTACGATATTCAGTTCAATAAAGCATAAATATAAAATCATCATTCTTATGCACAGAGTAGGAGTCTTTCTACACTAATATCACTATTTTTGGTCTTGTGGAGTTGATTTTCAAGGGAATAAGTGAATTTTTTTTACCACATTTAAATATTTTTGTAACCTATTAAAGTCACGTTTTGCCATATTAATATATAGTGGCATCATAATTTTTGATTTTGAAAGTTGTGATCAGGAAAATTGATCTTCAAAGGAGCTAAACACCATATTATTTGTAGATTCTAAGGAGTTACTGACTGTTTGACTGGTTTTGTATCGCATCATCTTCTTTAGGATCAAGAATAAATTTTGTTACCTGCATCATCAGATATACGATTTTACGAGTCAAAAGCCCTAGTTAAAACTAGATTTTCTCGTTCAAGTTCAGCTTGTTCGGTTACTTGATTAAACTAGAGTCTACTAAGTACTAACTTACCGTGTATACATATGTTTGGGATTTTAATATGAGTCTCTTATGTCTTCACATTTTAATTGCTGATAAGAACGACTATTTTATGTTACGGTAAAGTAAAAATCAGGCCTATTTGATGGGCGAATAAATTCTTTGTCGATTCTGGATTCCCTTTCTTCGTCATCTAACTAGCTTTATTTGGCGATTAAAACAATGAGTTAACCCTCTGTGCCATATCTGTCTCAATGTTTTTAGTCAAATTTATCTCTTTTCATCAAAATCCTTCCACAATCTTGATTACATTTTTCGAAA
The DNA here is from genome assembly GCA_944470415.2 of Schistosoma rodhaini. Taxonomy (NCBI): domain Eukaryota; kingdom Metazoa; phylum Platyhelminthes; class Trematoda; order Strigeidida; family Schistosomatidae; genus Schistosoma; species Schistosoma rodhaini. The sequence goes on from OX104037.1 coordinate 41,201,423, forward strand.
GGTTTCTTTACTCTATCTACCTTATAATTAGGCTTTTAATTATCGATAAATAACTCGCTCAACTATGTAAATTGTGCAATGTTAGCTTTTTTTGAGAACTTTAGTGAGTATATCATTATAGACTACATGAAGTTATCGATGGTACCTAATTCGCCGTGTATTAAAATAACTAGGGACTGGAATGACAGTTCTTATTTCCATATGTAATTTTAATTGCTAAAAAGTTAAACAATTAGCAAGGTGACGAAAGTCAAGAGAATGTTTTATAGATACATAGTAAATAAAAAAGTAAAGCAATATGGAGAGATTATGGCGTATATCAGAAATTCAAGTTACGTAGATAATGTCAATTGGAGCAACAAGTTTATTACGTTTTGCTCTGTTATCCGTCTAATTTAAAAGTGTTTGGTCGTTAGAAAATAAACTCGTTGCAACTAAACATCAAAAGATTATTTGTCACAATTAAATAAGGTGAGACGTTTTGATTTTCTTAAAGAAGGTCTCTGAGAAATTGATAGATTTCTAGTTGTGGTTCGTACAATTAATACAACATAAAATATGGTGTTCATGAGTTCACATCTGATTGGACATCTGATTTACTCTGACTGAAAAAGAGAAAAACACCACAATATATCAACATAGCTAAGTACTATTCCTCAGGGGGGCAATTTATTTTTTATCCAGAAAAAAGTGGTTATTTTGTGAGCAATTTTAGAACTTCTGTATGAGATTGTGGATAATTTATTAACATAAAATATAAACATATGTAAGTCTGGGTTGGAGAATGCTGGTCGGCGGCCTATGCTCCATTGGGAGTAACAGGCATAAGTAAGTAAGTCTGCCTATCGAAATTAAAAGTGGTAAGAAAACATCCTCAATCACCTACCTGATAAGACATATCATGATAGATTCTAAGTTTTAGTTTATGGCGTGGTAAATCACTTAGATATTTTAAACTTATTGTAATCATCAATATAAAGATGTACTACATATGCGTAGAATATTATTCTTTACAATTTTTTGACTTCCTATTTCAGTAAAGTTTTATGTTAATAAAAAATTAAGCTTTGAAATATCTAATTTTTCATAATAATCTTATGATGGTTTTTGGAATAAGTTCCATCGATATTCAGCTTACCTTCTAAATGTTTCACACGACAGTGTTGTCTTTTCTGAGACAATTCAAAAGTGGAGTATCATACCTTTCGGTCTAACATCCCAGTTCCATATTACTGAAAGCAGATCACATTACTCATCAAAAGCAGTACATGTTAGTGCATTAGTTTCGTATTTAATACCTTGCTACAGTATTAAAGTCAATCGTTTTTCTGTCGACTACTTAAACTCTTTTCAGATTGATCACTTTTTTTTTGAATGATTTTTTTTTCATAATAAGATGGGAGTTTTTTCATTAATTATTACCTATTGAATTATTTAACGGGTGATTGCTATGTTTTACTAATGTAAAATCGTTTAATGCTAATAAATGATCAACTTAATACTCTTGATTATTTAAGTACAAAAGTAAACAACCTGTGATATCATATAATAATGTAATCAGCTTTAAATCCTTCATGTTGTCCGACAATGTTGATTAACAAAGTTGCTTTGACTAGATTCACATCATTAACATCAACAAAAGTAAAGATTATAATATTTTGATAACAGTTATCTCACAAACTATTTGTTTCTTAAAAGGTTTTGTTGTTGTTGTTGTTTATAAAATCGAAAAAAAGAACTACTGACTAATAGACTTTATGTACTTGGTCAAAAGTTTGATTTCGGTTTGTGCATGTGATTCACGTCTCCCATTGGAAACAGATCTAGTTTCAGATGTTATTTTACACGTTATTTTGAACTAACTGTTACTAATCAAGTCAGGTCAGTTCTGTAACAGTGAGTTAGAGTTATTCAATGAATTGAATACTAAATCTCTGGAATGTTTACAAAATCTCTTGTTATTTATCAGTCAGCCATTAAATGATGTCCTCACTGCTGTTTTTGATTGTAAAGCAGTCAGAATTATTTTCTTTTATGATTAGCGCTGATAAAGTTAGTATAACATGTTGATTTATTCTGATTACTACTGATTAATATTATTATGTAAGTTTGACATTAAGAGGTGGATTATAAGGGTAAATTAAAGCACTATACTGTTATTCCAGATCTTATACTAATGTAAATAAACACTGATAAAATTGTAAGCAAAGATGGATAGTGGCTAGCAGTGGAATCCAGTTGAACGCGCACCATTTCGTCCTATTTGGGACTCATCAGCTGAATGTACCTGCATCTCAGAGTTGATGTTCACTCTGGGACTCGAACACAGTACCTTTCGCTTCAAACGCCATCGCGTTATCCACTCGGCTATATCGAGGCAATACGCACAGTATGCACATATGCCAATTAGTGACTGACCAGTTTCAGTCCTAACACATCGATGGGAAGATTGAAACAAACAATACTGAATGAATTAGAACACTGATAACGTTTATTTTTATCTATGTGAACAATATTGGTAGTTTAATAAATAGCCTTAAATAAAATCAATCTTATATTAGGTCAAATTTATATGGTACATACTCCTATATTGTATTATTCCAACGTTATATTATTTCACTGATAAAAAAAAAGTTTGAGTGGTCACTTGTAATTTAAATCCGGTTAATATTCTAGATAGTAGATCGTAATTTCATTTTGATTTTATCACTTTTATTTTTTACCTTTCCTGCATGTTTTAACTTGTGACTAAACTGGCATCTGTTAAGGAACTATTTAAAATTAGAGAGCATTGAACAACGGATTCCTTCTGGTTCCAAACTTCTTAACAATGCTCCTTCATTATCCTTCCCCTCCATATACAGGCGTGAACCTTATAAACTTCATGTTTTGAGGCCAATAGGATTTCTCAATACAACAGAACCTAATTGTTGCCTTATCAATTTGTAACCCTGAATCAATGTCTTCTATTAATACGCTAATATCTCACTCCTGATAACTAATTAATCACACAGACTGCCGTTTTCTAGATTGACATCAGTTCTTGATGAAAACGACATATAATTCTTGTATATCCACAAAATCAATATAATGAAAACTATAAATATTTTCATAATTGAAGTCATCAGTCAATTGAAGCTAGACCACCATGGAAAACCTGGAAGCACTGGACGGCCGTTTCGTTCTGTTGTGGGACTCCTCAGCAGTGCGCATCCAGGAAATCGCCTAGCGAGGTTCGAATCCAGGACCTACTGGTCTCGCGCTAGAACACTAACCCGATAGACCACTGAGCTGACCGGCATCCAATGGTGTTAATGTCAGACTTCAACCAATCCACTGCTGAGGAGTTCCATAATAGAACGAAACGGCCGTCCAGTGCTTCCAGGTTCTCCATGGTGGTCTAGCTTCAATTGACTCATGATTTAAACTATGAAAATACTGAAATATCCACAAAAAACCCATCTGATATATCAACATTCCTCATAAAACTGCTATTATTTTGATATTGATTTAAATATGATTAGTGAATTATTTCTAAAATAAGAGGTTTGACTATAATATCTAAATTGTATTTTTAGTGCATATTATGTTCATCTATATTAATCTAAATTTAGTTTCAAGTGATCTTGTGGAGAATAACTTAATTTCCAAGTTATATTCATCATAGATTGATGCCAGTCGGGATAATATTAAAACCCACGAAGTACTAAACTAATGTTTCGTTCTAGCATAGGACTCTTCAGCAGTGAGCAAATAAGTAAATAAATAAATTTATTGAATGTATTCAATAATGAAAGATTTATTTATTTGAACACATAAATATTGGCACAAAGGGACACCAGATATATATGCGCCGCACAAATCTCTTTTGTTTTGTGTAAGGGCTGTGATACTGTGCAGGTGCCCAAACTGAAGCAAGCGGTTTTCTTAGGGAGCCACACCCCGAGCCTTTGACCTAAAGATCTGATCCACAAGGCAGTGGAGCATCGTGATGAGATGCAGTCCCATGGTATGCGGTGACCAACGATTGGATAGTACGCCATTCGTTCCTTCAGGATACTGAAGCCGATGTGCACCATTGGTTTGGAATCAGGGTTTTCCAACTCCACTAGGTGGACTCACCGTGTCCACCAACTCGGTCAAAGCGCAGGACATTCTCTGTTCGTCCTCTTGATTTCGTAAACAACAGTAATGCCACGAGAAGGCAGTGAGTAGGACTTCTGTGGTAGAGACTATATACGCGTGGCCATGTGAGAGCATTTCAAGAGGGAGAGCGGACTGTCCTCACTCTCGGCCGTATCAGGGCATTTGGGGGCCAAATACTATATTTTTGTAAACAAATCAACACTGATTATTTTTATTATTATTCCCAATTTATTTGTAGAAACAGTAGTCAATTAAACAGCATTGGAAGATATCTATCCAATCAGCTAACTACATACAATAATACTCCTAATCATAATTCCAATTCATCTGTAAAACTTTCTCATCATCATACACCAATTATTAGATCCATAGTTTACTCCTCTTCTCCTTCTTCTACCATTTATACAAATGAACCATTAATACATCGAAATCCTCATTCAGACCAACGTTATTCATCATATTGTCAAGGTAAGCCTTTAACATTCTTTCTATTTATGTATATAGTTTATGGATTTATTTGATTTAATATTAAATCTCTACATTGTTACTTCTAATTTCTCACATATGAAGAGTTTGTTGTCTTAGTATGCTTTACTTAATCACCTGTATCTCCTATGTATACATAAACGATAATTTACTTCCTTCCTATTCATATTCTCTATTACCATTATTTCTCTATCAACAACAACAAAAAAAAAATAAATAAGAAATTCATTTAATCTATAAAAACTAATGAATATAAAAAAGAAAAAGAAAAGAAATTCTCATTATTACTTAATGTTAAATAAAAGTATAAGAAAAGTGAAGCAAAGAACAAAGTAACAATAATAATACAAACAACCGAACAAACAAATTACCACTTATAATATATTTCTATGATAAATTATGATAGTACTAAAATAAAAATAAAATATAGAAAATCATTATTTTTCAGCGGAAAAATGAAGAAAAAAAGCAGGTAAACGGCGGAATAAACATTTTCTTTTTCTCTTTCTGTGGTTATACAAATGAAATATTCGTTTGAAATGTTTACCTACAACAGAGATGGAATACAATATATATGAACATGAAAATTATACCACTATAATGATTTTTACCTCTGTTTTTTTTTTCTTCTTCAAAGAATGCATTTATATATGTCAGTTAAATAATTATTGAAACTTATGAAGTAGCGAAATTGAATTGATTTATTTTATTTCTTAATGTGCTATGTTGACTAGAATTGGCGATGGTTGGAAAAGAGTTAAAGATGGCCAAATCAAAACGTGGCATCAAAGATTGAAGTCATTAAATTTTAGTCTAAACCATGTTGATAGATGCAGACTACTTGGTTGGAGTCCTCGTGACTATCGTAACCAATGGTTGGAGACTCTAGATGACATGGCTCAGAATCGATCACAATAGCTCAAGTGTTATTTACTTACTTACGCTTGTAACCCCTCGTCGAGGAGCATAGGCCGCTCACCAGCATTCTCCATCCAACTCTGTCCTGGACCTTCCTTTCCAGTTATTTCCAGCTAACATTCATGTTTTTCATATCTGCTTTTATTTCCCGGTGTAGTGTGTTCTTTGACCTTACTCTTTTCCGCTTCCCTTCAGGATTCCAAGTTAGGGCTTGCCTCATGATGCACTTTGGTATCCTAGCCACTTCCAACGTCTTTTCCTAATTTCTTCTTCAACTGGAAGCTGATTTGTCCCCTCCCATAAAACGCTGTTGCTGATAGTATCCAGCCAATGGATGTTGAGTATTTTGCGTAGACAACTGTTTATAAATACTTGTATCTTCTTGGAGATGGATATGGTAGTTCTCCGCGTTTCAGCTCCGTACAGTAGGACTGACTGTTTTGACGTTCGTATTGAAGATTTTGTCTTTGAAATTAGTTGACAGTTGTTTTGAGTTCCATATATATATATATATACAACTTTTCTTTTATATATTACCACCACTAAATGAACTACTTCTATGAATTTGATATTCATCTTGTTGTGCGAATGATGTATGGCAACTTGGACCGATGCATATACGTGCCTTATCCTACGTTGTAACTGACTGACTTTAATGTATTCATATTCCGTTATGCACCTTGTCACTAGTATGAATGCACAAGGTTTTTGAATATTATGCTAGTTATAAACTACATGATGAGTATCTATCATGATCTAGAGTTCTGTTTAATCAACATCTTCATTAATGGACAATTTTTCACAGAATTGAAAACGAGCCCTGTTTTATTAGACAGATTAAGCAATGGGTAAATAATAGGTTGAGTAAGATTATGGTGAAGATTAACAAGTGAGTTCTAAGACAATACGAACGATATAATTAAACGTTTTGATTTATCAGATTTTCAATCTATTATTATGAAACATTTTACTTTCCTTTGGTAAAATCTGATTTTATTGTTCAATAATTACTTGATATAATAACTTTAAAGAAAGCTCATATCTGTAATAACTTACTGATGGTATTGTTAACTTAGACTTGTGGGGATACGAGTTATGCGTTTTTCCAAAGTTGTAGACCCTTTTTTAAACTGTTAACTGCCTCCAAGTAATGAAGACTATATATATATATATATGTTTTTGATGATCAAAGGTGTTTAATGAATCATCTAGTAATTCGTCCAGTTTTTCAATGGTGGTTTATTTTAGATTGACTCATGAATTCAACTATTCGAATTACTACAATCTCCACAAATCCTCATTCTGATAACAACGTTGTTCTCACTAGTGACTAGCTTCAAGATGGATTTCTTGGAGTTATAGTGAGAAACTGTGATCAAAAGAGTCTAATCCGTGTCAGATGTGAGACAGTTACCCACTGAAGACAATAGATGAAGGGTTGTGCTAGATCATGGATTGATTGATGTTGCACATTAACACCGTTAGGTGCCGACTCATTGGTTTGGAGGTTAGGCGTTCGTACGTGTGACCGACGGTCCTGACTTCGACTCTTTTTGGTGTGATGCCGTGGATGCGCGCTGCTGAGGAGTCCCATGATAGAACGAAACGATCGACCAGTGCTTCCAGGTTTTTCAATGAGGGTCTTCTTTAGATTGACTTTTGAATTTAACTATGAGAATCATATAAAATCAAATTCAATTATGTCTTAATAATAACAATAACTATTATTATAGCTGAAAACTAAATCAATTATAGAAAATGAGCTTTTAGTGGTTTACCATGTCATTTAAATTGTTATGTAAGTATATAAACAATCGTAGATGTGGTAAATTAGAAGTGCGGATCAAGGAACATCAAAAGAGAGTAAATAGTTATGTTGTAAACTGACGTATATATTTATGTACTTGACTTTGGGTTTTTATTTCGAAAAAAGAATAACAACGTAAATTTACTTAATTTTGTGTAAAATATGTTTCACTTAGTAGATATTTTCTTTGTGAACTGTATGAGATTTTTACAGTAATATTTATCACAAACTGAAGTTGAATGAAGAGCTGTTTGAAAACTCTTATGGGATCATAAGCAAAGATGGATAATGGCTAGCAGTGGAATCCAGGACGCGCGTTTCGTCCTATTCGGGACTCTTCAGTTGGATCATTCAAGAATACACACTCTTGACTTCAAATGGGACCGCATCTAGCAGTGAACATGATCCTCCTAGATAACTTACCCAGAAACTTAGTTCATGATGTGCATTGTTATTTATGAGTTACTATTTCACATTCAACTTGATTGATCATATAATTCACAACATTTTAACAGAACTTTGAAAAGTCTATCTGGTAGTTGAACACTAATGATACGCTTTGATGAATTCCAAATTAAATGGAGCCTTCTTTTATATTTTCCATAAATAATGTTTATCATAAACTTTCATTAGCTAATGAAAAATTAATAGCTTTACTTCTAAAATCAAATGTAGACACATCACTATGTATTGTTTGTTTGAATCTTCCCATTGATGCTTAGAACTACAACTGGTCAGTATCTAATTGGCATTTGTGCATACTGTGCGTATTGCTTCGATACAGCCTTAATTCACAAGCATGGTAAGCAAAGATGAATAGTGGCTAGCAGTAGAATACAAGACGCGCGTTTCGTCCTATTTGGGACTAGACAGCTGGATGTACCTGCATCTCATAATGCTTGTGAATTAAGGCAATACCGAAGCAATACGCACAGTATGCACATATGTCAATAAGAGACTGAACAGTTGCAGTCCTAAGCATCAATGAGAAGATTCAAACAAACAATACTAAGTGAATTTAAACTTCACCTCATTGCACAAGTAAGTGGCTATCAGGACTCAGTAGCTGAGTGGATAACGCGATTGCGTTTGAAGTGAAAGGTACTGGGTTCGAGTCCCAGAGAAAAAAATCAACTCTGATATGCAGGTACATCCAGTTAACGAGTCCCAAAGAGGATGAAACGCGCGTCCTGGATTAAACTGCTTGCCACAATTCATCTTTGTTTAAAATGTAAACACTATTGAAACGTTTCAAACTATAATTTTGAGACAATTATTCTGTGCCCATTCATTTTCAATGTCCTTTTAACTGATATACAAAACTCTCTTCATTTAATCATAACACCTAACAAATTGTCAACCTTATTATTATTCCCGATTTTCTCTTTTAATTAGTATCAATCGTTAATGCTTTAACTGTTATTATAGTCACTAATATCATTAGTTAGTTTTTTTTTTTTGATGTACAAAACAACTTTCAAAGGTTTTTTTTTTAGGACTTGACATTATAAGTGTCAAACTAGCTATAATTCTATATGTATGTAATCACACTATGTAGGTACACATATTTATACATGTCAATAAATGATAAGGTTTCAAAGTGAAAAAATCCTATCCACCTTCCCCCCCCCTTTAGTAATAAGTGTACAGTTATGGTTAATTCATGTCAAGAAGTAAAAAAAAAAGAGGAACATACATTTCATTTTATATTCTCATTTTATTTCTTTTTAATGTATGTATGTATGTTTTGGTTACTTATATTTGATAGTTATAGTTATCATTGAAAATATTAAAGTCATCATAACGTTGATTAGTTAGTTAATCAGTCATAGATAATATATAGAATATATCATGAATATGCGTATCAGTTTAATTTGTCATACTTTACAAATAATAGAACAATAAAGTGAAACGTATGTAGAAAACTAAATATAGAAAGTATGTTTCCAAAATCACGATCAAGATTGTTGAATATCGGTAAACAATAAAACTGATTTAAGATGGTGGTTGGAAGTGATCAACAGGAAACCCTGGACCCGGGTTTCCTGCTACTTAACACTCGTCAGCAAGATGTACATGTAATCTTGAGGGAACTAGTGCTCCCTGACGAATTCGATCCCGTGTCACTCAGCTTCACAGTCAGAGACGCTATTCGGGCCGCGACCGACCTCCTGTAGGACTGAGATGCAAGCACAATTGACACAAACGAAATTGAGTTCAAGATTTCTGATGAATATTAAACGGACTGAGATTTCATTATTGTGACTGATTTTGAGATATGTCATTTTATATCTAATGGTAAGTTATTGATAGATATATGTTTGTGATATGTTCTACATTGTCTTACATATTGATAGACTGATATCTTCATTATGATATAACCATAATGAGATTAGGTCGTTTGTAAACGACTTAAAATCAGGGAGATGTTAATGCTTAAGTAGCTATTTTTCTTTGAGGTATTGAATCCTACATCTAATTGATGTGAAAAATGTTAATTTGCTCATAAGGAAATAATCGATAATGCAATTTATTGGAAGATTCCAATCCAGGACGAAAGTTGTCACCAACTTTTGCTGATTTTCTATAAACTCTTGGGTAATTTCAGCACATAATCAGAATTATTATTACGTATATAGTCATCAAAATCTTTTACAGATTATACCAGTCAATCAATCCATCATCATCAACAAGAAGTCTCCGACTCCTAATATTAGTTGTCGCAAGACAGACTTAAATTTAAATTCAGTAATTAGTAGCTTAATGTATAAACATCATTCTATAGTATCTTTTATCCTACTTAAACTAAACGAAACTAACATCCTTTCTCCCAGCAAAGCTTGACACTATGAAAATTAATTAAGAAAAGTTGACGATTATGGACGTATTATATTTACATTTGACCATATGCTGGAACCAAATATTTTAATCATAAACAGCCGGTCACTTAGTAACTTTTTTACATTTTGCAATAAACTTTGTTGATATCAAACTAATTTATCTATGCTCATTGTGTATCATTCTTTAACTGTATAAATTATTTTAAAATTCGTTTAAAATGTAAAAGAGGATCCTATAGTATTCACCTAACAGTCATTCAACAAATAGCTAAACAGTTGATCGTAATTATTTTTCAATTCATACTTGTCAATAGATACCATGACTGAGTAATGGTAATTAGGGGACAATAGTTATATATATTTTTCGTTTATGTTTGAACCTCTCTTTCTCGTAGGACCGTTCAACGATATTACAGTTAATTTTCTTTACAAAGTAATTTAGACTTAATTATTGTCTTTGGTATGATACCAGACTAAATATATCATTGAGTAGCTGTATCTACATCGACATTCCCATCTCATCATTTATTCTTAACTAGTCTTTTTTTATCTTTTGTTCATTTAAAGCACCTTCAAATCATACTATGTCTACTTCTTTATCAAATTCAGAAATTTCCAAACCGTGTTTATCATCTCAACGACATTCAGTTATATCTCAATCTATTAAAAATAATACTGTATCTAATGACGTCAACAACGGTAATAATGATCGATTAGAATCTAAAATTAATTCAATATCAAAAAACTGTTGTATTGTTGTAAAAAAGGAATTTGAACAAACATGCGACAAAAATCATTCACAAGTCAATTGCGTAAGTTTTCTTTTAAAATAATGATAAATTAATGTTGTTTATCCCTTAAAAATCTCATTTTTTTTTGTTGAATTCACTTAGTATTGTTTGTTTGAATCTTTCCATTGATGTATTAGAACTGCAACTGGTCAGTCTCTAATTGGCATATGTGCATACTGTGCGTATTGCCTCGATATACCTTAATTCACAAGCATGGTTAGCAGAGATGGATAGTGGCTAGCAGTGGAATCCAGGAAGCGCGTTTTGTCCTATTTGGGATTCGTCAGCTGGATGAATCTGCATCTCAGAGTTGATGTTCACTCTGGGACTCGAACCCAGTACCCTCGCTTCAAACGCCATCGCGTTATCCACTCGGCCACTGAGTCCTGATAGCCACTTGCTTGTGCGATTAGACTGACCAGTTGCAGTCTTAATACATCGATTGGAAGATTCAAACAAACAATACTAAGTGAATTTAAACTTCACCCTATCGCACAAGCAAGTGGCTATCAGGACTCAGTAACTAGTGGTCGAATTCAGGATATCTATTTGGGCTTATCCAGAACTTATTAGTTGAATGTACCTGTATTTCCATTTTGATATTACTAATGAAACTTAAATACATTAATCAACGTTAAGATGGTGTTATCCATAGTGCTGATAAACTATGACAGTCTCCTACATCATGTGAGTGTTTTTATAGTACTGTTGTTGTTTACGACTAAATCGTTGAAGCCGTGATATTCGTAACAATAGCTATTGGATTCGAGTCTTGATATAATAATCAATCAGTATGTCTTGAACAAAACAAAATTTGTACTGTTGCTTCGACTGGCATGGAGATCCAGATTCCATTATGATGTATGACAGAGAGGATTAGGAAAATCGATAAACTTTTGTTGTGTTGGTGAAACATTCTTTTTTAATGTTCTAATGAATTAAAAATTTATTTAGACTAACAATTGATGAAATTATTTGATTTAATTATGTTGAAGCTAAACATTAACACTGTGGGGTGTTAATACAATCGTCTAGAGTTTAGGTCCCGGTTTTGAATCCCGCTTCTTGGTTCGTGTATAGCTACTGCTGAGGAATTCGATACTAGAACAAAACGATCGTTCAAAGCCTCCAGATTTTCAATGATAATCTAACATTGACCGATTCACGATCTCAATTATAAAGAATCATTGTTTGTTTTTCATATATCTATAAAATATTCAAATATAATTCCCATTAGAAATTTAGTTTACTTCATAATCAATTATGTCATTCTATCACTATTATATTATTGTCCAATAAAAATACTTGTCATTACTTTATAAATAATCTATACTTGTTACTACTTACTATATTGAATGGACTTTAATAGACTCAAAAACAAATGACTACTAACAAAATAACATGCAAAATTAATTCATATATGTTTCCATGTATAGTAGTATGTTACAGTAAGAAAGAGACAGTCAATCATTTATTGACCTTGAGGGACATATGATTTATGGAATTCAATAGGAATGCAGTGGATATATATATATATATATATATACATATGTGGATTATTTTAGACGATCTAAAGTCATGTTAATTATTATTTAATGTCAACACATAGAAACTGACATACAAAATTCATGTTTAATGAAATAACCATGGTGAGATTTATATAATGATGAAATTAGATTTTTCCTAAGTAAAAATATCAGTTATCAAATAATCGAATTGAATTGAAAAATTATCGTTTAGGTGATGACTACTAATCGTAATAGGTTTTGTTTATGAGGTTTTCTATAGATGTGGTCATCTTTTCCTTGTAGTGACTAATATTATCTTATTAAGAAGTTATAATTAATTAAGTTTGACCACAATTGATTGATCACTGGGTGATGATCAATGACATGCGTGTCGAGTTCATCTTAGTGCTGATCGAATGCTATCAATCAAGTTGCAATGTAACCACAAGTTTTGATCGATAGCATTCGATCATCACTAAAATGGACTCGACACGCATAACATTGATCACCAACCGGTGATCAATCAATTGTGGTTACATCTCAGTCCTACAGGAGGTCATGTGCTGCTCGAATAGCTTAGTGGTAACGTCTCTGACTGTGAAGCTGAGTGACGCGGGATCGAATTCGTCAGGGAGCACCAGTTCCCTCAAGATTACAGGTACATCTTGCAGACGAGTGCCAAGAAGCACGAAACCCGGGTCCAGGGTTTCCTGTTGACCACCTCCAACCACCATCTTAATATAGTTCGAATATGGTTAAATTAAGACGATAATTACCAATGAAAAAGTGTTAACAAAATAAAGCTAAAAATATGTGTATTCGAATTCTTAATCATTTTATTGAAGGTGATGTCGTCATAATGAAACTTGAAAATCGTTAGTTCGAACCTATGAGAAAATCGATAATGTTCACTGTTGACTATTTCAAGGTTTTAGATAGTTCTTCAGTGTACATCAGTTCATGATATGAAATATTTTTTAAGCTAACGATTTTGTTAATCATATTACGTAGACTCAAATGCATTTAACTGTTAAAGGGCTACTTTTAAAATTATTTTCTGATTAAATTGTATTATTTCTTTGAATCTTACCATTGATGTTAAGGATTGCAACTGGTCAGTCTCTAATTGGTCTATGTGTATACTGTGCATATTGCCTCGATATAACCCCATTTCATAAGCATTGTAAGCAAAGATGAATAGTGCCTAGCAATGGAATCGAAGACGCGCGCCACTTCGTCCTATTTGAGACTCGTCAGCTGGATGTACCTACATCTGGGTTGATGTTCATTGTGGGACTCGAATCCAGTAACTTTCGCTTCAAACGCCATCACGTTATTCACTCAGCCACTGGGTCCCGATAGCCACTTCAAAGAAACAATACTAAGTGAATTTAAACTTCATCTAATTGCACAAGCAAGAGTCTATCACGACTCAGTGGCCGAGTGGATAACGCGATTGCGTTTGAAGCGAAAGTTACTGTGTTCGAGTCACAGAGTGAACATCAACTCAGATGCAGGTACATCCATCTGACGAATCCCAAATAGAACGAAGTAACGCACGTCCTGGATTCCACTGCTAGCCACTATCCATCTTTGCTTATTTTCTGATTGTTCTTAAGCTATAATTGTTAGTAAATACTTCTTTCATGGTAAATAATGTTATTCACTAAATAACTGAAGACACTACAGAGAGTAGTGATATGAAATAGTTTTTTTTTAATAGAGAAATTGATTAGTTTGTTGTAACAGTCTGAAGACTATTACTATAACAACGAAACTGATAAAATAATTCTGGGGAATTTTTGTCTTCAGTAATAAAGAATGGAAATTAAATAGCTAGTACTGATCTTAATATTAATCAATGAATACAATAAAAAAAAAGAGATATAAATAACATGTAAATCAGTAACAAATTTTGATGATTCACTAATAAAGTAGATTCTCAGTACTTAAACCAAATTGGTAAGTTTAGAGAGTTTACTTAAGTGAATTGGAAGACCCTAAAATGCCGAATTAGTTCTGCAAAAAAAAACTTCAATATCTTAATTGGATGAATGACATACAAACCTACTTTAATTACCAACTGCAACAAGTTTGGATATTTTGACGAAACATTCATACTCTATAGATCAGACATTTAAGTCAAGTACGAAACCAAATAATAGTGAACTGATATTTTAATAATGCTAATGGTCTTTTTTATTTAAACTTTACTCTAGAAGTCTTTAAAAGTATACAACTATTAGAAAAATTATAATATAGCTGCACCGTAATTAATTTTCTCAAAAAATAAAAAGGTTTATGTTAATTTTATAAAGTTTGCGTTATACGATTATTAATAAATTCAATCTATATGGTTGAACAGTATTGTGATTTCTAAGATCACTTAAGATCTTAATTTCAGTTCATTATGAAGCCGTGAGTTATTACTATTGTGAAGTTTCGAACAGTTTAAATACTACTTAAATAGTCTTCTTTCTACCTCACTTTAACATCAATTATTCTAAAAAAGTGTACTATATACAAACTTGATCTTAAGTGATTGAAGATAGTTGACTGGAAATCACTATTCAGCTAGCAATAAAATATAATGTACGCAATGTTAAATCATTTAGAACAGTGCCTACATTCTAACTTGATCAATAATATTATAGTCAGAAGGGGTTTTGTGGAGATTTCAGTATTTTCAAAGTTGAAATCATGAGTAAATTGAAGCTAGACCACCAGGGAAAACCTGGAAGCATTGGACGGCCGTTTCTATCTATTATGGGACTCCTCAGCAGTGTACATTCACGATCCCGTACTCGCGAGATTCAAACCTAGGACCTACCAGTCTCGCATCAGAGCACTTAACCGATAGACCACTGAGCTGACCGGCATCCAACGGTGTTAATGTCTAACTTCAACCAATCCACGAAGTTTGAGCAACCGTTCACCAATTGTCATCAGTGAGTTGTTATTTCAAAACAGATGTGGTTGAACTCCACTGGTCACTGTTGCCCACTAGAACTCCAGGACATATATCTTAAATTCATTCACTAGTGAGCATATGATTATAATCAGAAGGGGTTTTGAGACTGTTAGGTCCTTGGTTCGAATCGTGGATGCGCAGTGCTGAGGAGTTCCATGATAGGACCAAACGGCCGTCCAGTGCTTGCAGGTTTTCCATGGTGGTCTAGTTTCAATTGACTCATGATTTCAACTAACAATAATATTATATTGGCTATACGAACTAAATAGACTTGACATTAGTTACTGATAAATAAGCATATAATTTTAGTCTAACCTTAAAGGTAACCCAATAAAATATAGTTTATGACACCACACTACTGTTTCTCTTGAATATGAAGTGTATATTACTTGTTTCGGAAGGTCGTTTGCTTTTACTCATGTTTTATTGATTCTATTGCTAAAATAAAGTTTTATTGAAAGACTTAAATATATGCATAAAGACATGCTTGAATAATTCTTTCACATACATATGTTATGTGTTCATTGCTGATTGATTAGTTATTAATACGAAATCGTCATTGTGTCCATCATTATTATTTTTTAACTGAAGATTAACTGCAATATTTATTAATAGGTGGGTACTAACATTATAGGTTATTGTAATGAATAGTGTTCAACGTCATTAATGTTGAATGGGAAAACAGTTTTCGGTTATGTAAATGGACTTTGGTTAGATAGCCATTGCAAGTCAGAAAGCACTAGACAAAGGTTACATGTTAGTATAGGACTCCTAAGAGGTGTCAGCTCATAATATGAAAAGAGATAGATCTCACATCTAACATGCTGTGACTACTGTGGAGTCTCACACTAAAATGAAATATCCGTCCAATTCTTCCTGGTTTTCAGTGTTATAAAACCACAAAATTCAACAACTTCCACATCTTCCTATACCAGAAAACATTTTGTAGATGCTTCTCAGTAATGAACATTCCGAGATTATATTACCTAAATATTTAACCTTCTGTTGGACATTTTCACGTATTTAATTAGAAAAAACTGGTTTAATCGAATAAGCTGACCCAACTCGTTCAAATGATGATGTGTGAATAAAACTACTACAGAAATATTCTAAAAATCGTCCAAAATTTCAAATCATTGAGGATAAAACATATTGACGAGTGTTGTTAGTTAGGAAACCATTTCAGAACAATGGATATTGGTTGAACAGTTTTTAAGTTATAGTTGGTGACTTTTCGGGAGTCTGAATTCATAATTCCATGAAGAAATAAAGTTGAAATCTTTGATTCTATCAGAAAACATGGTGACATTGAGCAAGTGATTCTGTGCACTGCAGCTCACAATTTTAACTTTAATTAATCCACGAAAAAACATGACGATCAATGAATATTATTAATGACTAGCGGTCTTACTCATGATACGATTCTTCAACTTTTTTCAGTCATCATAAATCATCTACGTGAATATAAATTATTAACATTTCATTCATTTCTTTTACCTTTTCCTATCTAGAACATTAGGTGTAGTATGTTGTTTTGATAAATTCACCTTGTGAAAATCTATTTTGTCGTTTTGTATTTTTGATTTCTTATTATATTTTCATAGTTGAAGGCGTGAGTCAATTGGAGCTAGACAACCAAGCAAAACCTGGAAGCACCGGACGTTTGTTTCGTCCCATTGTGGGACTCCTCGGCAGTGCACATCCACGACCTCGCCTCGCGAGATTTGAACCCAGGATGTACCAGTCTGGCGCCAGAGCACTTAACCGATAGACCACTGAGCCGGCATCCGATGGTGTTTATGTCTAACTCCAATCAATCCACGAAATTGAGCAACCGTTCACCAATCGTCATCAGTGAGTTGTTATGTCACAACAGACGTGGTTTGAACTCCACTGATCACGGCTTCTCACTAGAACTCCTGGATTTACCTGGTGGTCTAGCTTCAATTGACTCACACTTTCAACTATGAAAATACTAAATCTCCACAAAACTCCTGATTCTTATTTATATCACTACTAATATCAGGTAATATATAAATATAAGAACTTTCGTCTAAATTAGAGCGAATAATTTCACAGTATTTGGGCGCCGAGTTGATGTAAGACACTGAATAGGAATAGCATATTTGTAAAATCTCAGCGATTGCCAGGTGAAACGTTGGATTTACTTCAAATTCATTCGCTGAGATTTTACAAATATATTGTGGTGCAGTCTACTTATATACATAAAAGTATTATATGGTGATGGTCAGACATAGAATGTATTTTGTCAGAAGACCGATAAGGAAAGAACTGAAATGAAGCGCAATTGGTAGGAAAATGCATGAACAATGAAATCAGAGAAGATGGATTGATATTTACTGAAAGAACAGTGAAGATTGAGACAATTGTTGGTTATTTTGCAAATTAACTGTTCATTGTATGGTTATCAGAATTTAGTGAGATAGTCTATAATTTGTGCTTTCAGTTCTTTCCTTATCGGTATAGATTGTACACTTTTCATAAATAACATAAACGTTTAATGAAGGTTAAGGAGGTATAATTTGATAGTTAAAATTTATGCCTGTTTCTTTCTAATAAACTCGATAACTTTGTTTTTGGTCGAGTTTTGTTCTCTGAGCTCCATGACCAAAACTGTACAGCTCAGAGAACAAAACTCTATCGAAATCGTCCACCTGATTTACAAATCTTAACATGGTAGAAGGCAGTTAGACACGCCTAAAATATGTCTTAACTATTTTCACCAATGAACGTTCATAGCCTTAATAATCGATTTGAATTTTGAACCTTCTATCCTATGCCTAACCTCACTGTTACTCACTTAATAGTTCAACTGCATGCAAGCAATTTTATAAAGGCACTTGTGAGCAAATATTCACAACTTATGTATTTCATTTGCTTTCAAAGGCCATATTTCACAGCCATGAAAAAATGCATTCAC
The DNA here is from genome assembly GCA_944470415.2 of Schistosoma rodhaini. Taxonomy (NCBI): domain Eukaryota; kingdom Metazoa; phylum Platyhelminthes; class Trematoda; order Strigeidida; family Schistosomatidae; genus Schistosoma; species Schistosoma rodhaini. Next base: position 41,219,831 of record OX104037.1, read on the forward strand.
CTAGAAATTGAAAGATGTATATATCTCGTGGATCACAAGCAAATGCTAAGGAAGCGTAGGGAAACTTCTAAAATCCATGCCAAATTTTAAGTAATCTCAGCAAGAGTTTGTTGAGATTGTTAAATTTTATTGAAACCACGAACCAATCTATGTAAGACCATCATGGAAATCTTGAAAGCACTGGACTGAGGGACTCCTCAAACATGCACATCCACGACACCTCATATAAGAATCAGAATTAAGGCTTTTGACCTAGAGTATTTACTCTCAACCTTTAGACTACTTAGAATTCTTCATAAAATTCCTAATGTTATTTTATTCTAATGGTGTTTCATTATTTTTCTTGGTTTGATTAACCCACGATTTCACATTTTACAATTAAAAAAAAATGTAGATTAGAGTGAAATATTATTGAATAATCAATATAGGTAGTCTTATTATTATAAAAATCATTGTGTTATGCAAAATTGTTTACATGTGATTTAACTTTTATTTTACATGTAGTTCATTTAGAACAAAAAAAAAAATAGAATGTCAGTTTACCGGGAAAGTATTTATGTATTGAAATTGATTTTTGTAAGCATATCATTAATAATGAGCTATTAGAGTAAGTAATTCATGTTTGAAGTTATTTATATCATTATTAATCATTTCTATACTTATAAACACTACTATATAAGCATGGTAAGCAAAGATGGATAGTGGTTAGCAATGGAATCCAGTTTGAGGCGCGTTTCGTCTTATTTGGGACTCATCAACTGGATGTACCTGCATATATATATATATATATATATATATGTATGTATATATAGGGCATTATCATGATTATCCCACGCTTGATCATTGTAGGCGAAACTGTAAACTTATAAGTAATACAGTTTACTAAGTTATGGTAAAATCCAGAGCTAAGAATGTTTTCTTATTTTTACATAGTCAAAATATAAAAATACGGATTGACAAGAACTTATATGCCTGATTGTTAATGTATATAACTAATTATTTGAATGAATTCTATGATTTTGTATACCTTGTATGGTTTAGAAGTATTTTTCATGTCAATAATAATAACTCAGATTCAATTTCACTTATAGTAATAACTTCCAGTTTCTAGTGAAGAAGTGAAAACATAAATTGTAGCGATGACCCTTTTTTTCCCTCTTTTTACTAAACTTTATAGCAATTTTATAGCAAATCGGCCTCCTAATGGTACACGGTATTTTAATTGAAATACGATGTAGGTAGCACAATATCTTATTCGATTGATCTGGTATAATTATTAAAACAAGTTATCAATTACATGTGTATATTGTATTCACCGTTGGCGGTTCATCAAAGACATAAACATAGCCTAAATAATTGACTACTTGTAACTTTCAAGTATCATCATTTGCCTGTTAACGAATCCACCTGGAGGCTAAATTTACTTCGATTCATATTATAATTGATTTTTAATGTTATAGTTACTTGTGTGATTATTACACTTAGTATTATAAGCATTTAAATGTAAATATGAAATCTATTAAGATGTAGGTTGATGACTAGATAAAAACAACAATATTTCAGTAAGTCGAACTGTATGTTTCTTCAAGCTTGCTTTTATTTCAAACTGATGGTTTTAAGAAAGATGGTGACAGCGGCAGTACGCTATTGTTTATCGTTTATATCAAGTTTCCCTGAGATTTCAGTTAAGAAGGACATCACATTTTTTCTAAAAGAAATCTGTATATTCTCCAAAAGTTTTACATGGGAAATCTGTATGAACGAATAAAGTTGACTGAACATATATAAAATCATTAGTTTACTAAAGAATATAATACCTGAAGATACCGCTAACGACCTAAAACCTTTTGTATGTCTCGAAAAATGAGTAATGAAATATGGATATGAAACAAACTGAAACACTCAATACACACATGAATATTTCACTATGTATTACAGTATATTTACACAAATAAATGTGAATATAATGAGTGCACCGATTCTGTTTCATCTTCAATCAATTCGATCTTTTCATAGTTTTTATGATATTTTCATTGTCATATTTAATTTAACTAAATTGATAAATTGAATCGTGAATTGGTGTAGATATGCTAGACAAATCAGTAAGTACAATACATTTCATTTACAAACCGTCTAAACTAACTCAATTCGATGGTTTTTCAAGTGTTGTAAATTTTCACTCTTCATCATTTAATTGTATTAATTTGCTATAGAAAGTATAGCTAAGTTCTGATATATAAAGATCACTATGAAGGTATGCTCATTCAACATATAATATTCAGAAGGGGTTTTGTGGATATTTCAGTATTTTCAGAGTTGAAATCATTAGTCAGTTGAGGCTAGACCACCATGGAAAACCTGGAATCACTGAACGGCCGTTTCATCCTATTATGGGACTCTTCAATAATGCTATGGCGCAAGACTGGTAGGTCCTGGGTTTGAATCTCGTTAGTACAGGATCGTGGATGCTCACTGCTGAGGAGTCCCATAATAGGACGAAACGGCCATCCAGTGCTTCCGGGTTTTTGATGGTGGTCTAGCTTCAACTGACTCATGATTTCAACTATGAAAATATAATATTCACTTTAAAATCATCCGTAAATCTTACAAACTTCAAAAACACTTTCTAATAGTTTTTCTTTTGTTTCTTTAGGATTCATCTAACAAAAGATCAATAACTGATCCAGGAGATTATTTATCAAACACTGAAAAAATTAAACATACTAAGAATAAAATTGATGGAAAAACGATTACTTTTATGGATAATAAAAATCCAAGTGTCAACCTTCACTTAACTGAAGATACTCATAGTACACCTATACAAAAACAAACTAGTTATCCATTTAAAGCAAATACATTTCGTTCAGTTAAAAATAAACATAAAAATCATCATAAAACTATCAGTAAACAACAATCGCAACAACAACACCAGCATCAACAACAAAAACATTATGAAAATGAGATGAGTTTAAAACCAGAAATTAAATTAATTGATTCAAGACCAAGAACAAGATTATGTATTCAATCAGGAATAAAAACTCATGTAAGTTGATGGATTGATTGATAGAATGTTTATCAATGAAATTCTTTAATTTGTAAGGAATTTTGTTACTTTTATTAAAGAAGGGGAGGGGGTTTGTGGGGATTTTAGTAATTTTATATAGTTGAGATCATGAGTCAATTGAAGATAGACCATCATGGAAAACCTTGAAGCATTGGAAGAGAAGTTCGACAATAGGTCGTAACGGCCGTCCAGTGCTTCCAGGTTTTTCATGGTAGTCTAGCTTCAATTGACTCATGATTTCAACTGTGAAAAATACAGGAATCTCCACAAAACCCCCTTCTGATAATGACCATATGCTCACTAGTGACTGACTTCAAGATACATTTCCTGGAGTTCTAGTGAGAAGCTGTAACCAGTGGAGTTCAACCAGGTTTGTTGAGAGATACCAACTCACTGAAAACATTGGTGAATGGTTGCTCTATTTCGTAGATTGCTTGAAGTTAGACATTAACACCGTTGGATGTCGGCTGAGTAGTCTATCGGTCAAGTGCTCTGGCGCGAGACTGACAGGTTTTGGGTTTGAATCTCGTGAGGTGGGATCGTGGATGGACACTACTGAGGAGTCTCACAATTGAACGAAACGGCCGTCCAGTGCTTCCAGGTTTTTCATGGTAGTCTAGCGTCAACTGACTTATGATTTCAACGTAAATTTACCTTTATTAAAGTTTTTTAATTTGATTGTGAAAAATTATTATTTTATGAAAACTAACATTCTTTTGAAAGTATCAGTATAACATATTGGAGATTGTTGAGTTCTGATTAAGATCATGAATTAATCAATGTTAGAACACTTTTGAAAACCTGTAAGCATTGGAAAGACCGTTTCGTCCCAGTGTGGTATTCCTCAGAAGTGCATATCCATGACTCACAATCGAGGCTCAAACCAAGGAACTTCAGTCTTGCTCACGAACGCTCAAACTCTAGACCACTGAGTTGGCCGGCATCCAACGATGTTAATGTCTAACTTCAATCGATCCATGAGCTTGCACAACCATATTAGGATAAAATGTTCGTCTAATGCTTCCAAGTTTTAAATGGTGGTCTAGCTTAGATCAACTCATGAATTCATCCATTAAAATTACTACAATCTCTATAATCCCCCCCTTTCTGATAATAATCATTTATTTCTGCTTAATATATTAAATTTATTGATTATATCTTTTATTAATTATAAAGTATGTTAACTTCAAAAAACAATTCACTATGTGAGAGATATATATAGTGATTAATCTATCTGTCATATTATTTGTTAAGAAAAAATCATAAAAGTAAACAAACAATGAAAGGGGGGTAAGGTTTAAAAAAATCTAAAAAATCATTAGAATTGTTCAGATTACATTGATTTATTTATCGAAAAAAACATTTATATCTAAAGAGTTACTCCACAACAACAACAACAACAACAAACACATACCTTTACTGTCAATTTATTTTCTTCAATTACATGTACACACAAAACAAACATTCACAATAATGTAATTACATGCCCAATATATATTTACCATATCTACATTCCTATAGACTATCCTTTTATAATTTATTTCAAACCATTTATCTTATTCAATTTATTTATTGGATGCTTGTTATTTTTTCGGGGGGGGGGTTATTTATTTATTATTTCATAGTTACTAAGTCAAATTAAAGAAAGTGAATTAATAGAGAAATAATTTCCTTCAATATATTATTATTATTATTATTATTAGTTTGAATAGTTCTGTGTCAATCCATAATGACTGATGTATCATAATAATTGTTTTTTTCTTCAGTGTTTCTAACTGTTTTTCCTAAGTTTGACCAATATTTAGATTACTATATAACCCATTATCATTTTTGAACATATATATATATATATATATATATATATATATATATATATATATATACAAAAGGGGTTTTGTGGAGATTTCAGTATTTTTCAAAGTTGAAATCATGAGTCAAGTGAAGCTAGACCACCATGGAAAACCTGGAAGCACTGGATGGCCGTCTCGTTCTGGAGTTCTAGTGGGAAGCAGTGACCAGTGGAGTTCAACCAAGTCTGTTGTGATATAACAAATCACTGAACACAATTGGTGAACAGTTGCTCAAAATTCCTGGTTCGGTTGATATTAGACATTAACACCGTTGAATACCAGCCAACTCAGTGGTCTATCGGGTTAGTGCTCTGGCTTGAGACTGGTAGGTCCTGGGTTCGTATCTTTTTGGTTTGAGATCATGGATACGCACAGCTGAGGAGTCCCATAATAGGTAGAAACGGCCATCCAGTGCTTCTAGGTTTTCCCTGGTTGTCTGTCTTCAATTGACTTATGATTTAAACCTTGAAATATATATATATGTATATATATATATATATTTCCGTGTTAGCTTACTTACTTACTTACGTCTGTTACCCGTCGTGGAGGAGCATAGGCTGCGCACCAGCATTCTCCATTGAACACTGTCCTGGGCAATTCTTTCCAGTTGTTATTCATCCTTTTCATATTTCCTCTTATTTTTTATTCAATCTACTAGGTTTATATTAATTTTAAGGTTCTTAACGTATTATACTTTCAAACTAGTATGGGTTATGTTAGACGATTTCCATGTTTTTTTTTGTGGTTCCATTTGTAAAAGTTTTCATCGATTACAAGTTTATTAGTAAGTATTATCAGAGAAGCAGTAACCAGTGGAGTTCAACCACATCTGTTTTGAGATATCAACTCACTGAAGACAATTGGTGAACGGTTGCTCAAGCTACATTCTTTTCTTCTTCTCAAATGTTAAAATTTATTTAAATCACTCTATCCATTATGATGTTGTTACTATAAATGACTTAAGTTAGATTATTTCATCAATAAAATAAACTGAAAGTATAATTTATGTTAAGATGGATAATGGCTAGCATTGGAATCCAGGGCGCGCGCCACTTCGTCCCATTTGGGACTCGTCAGCTGGATGTACCTGCAGTTGATGTTCAATCTGGGGCTCGAACCCAGTAACTTTCGCTTCAAACGCCATCGCGTTATCCATTCGACCACTGAATCCTGATAGCCACTTGCTTGTACAATGGGGTGAAGTTTAAATTCATTTAGTATTATCTGTTTGAGTCTTCCCATTGATGTTTATTTATGTTATTTAACTTAGAAACTATATTTGTTCGTTTAGTTCTAAAGTAATCCCTTCTCTTACATATTACTCTTTTCTTTTTTTTTTTAGACAAAAACAATGACACTACAAAAAAATTTAATCACTGATGATAGTTTAATTAGTGATGATTTAAATATGACCGGTTTTATTTCATTACCTAATAAAAACATATCAACAAGGAAAGTAACCAGTAAATTACCAACATCACCATCAATGCCATTACCAAAAGTAATCTCTACTGATATATATAATGTTAATTTATCTGAAATAGATCATTATAGTGAACCATATAATAGTAGTAGTACATGTGAATCATTAATTGAATATAAACAAACAGATAAATTAATAATGGATCATCAAAATGATCCTGATTTAACTATGAAACTTGATAGAATTGCTTGTGAAATTGGATTATTACATGATCAAAGAAGAATAAGACGTGAAAGTTCATTATCTTTGCAATATGATATTGATGGTAAGTTAAATATTCACTTATTTGCTTCTTGAATATATTTAAAGATGTTTTTATTAATTTGTTGATCTTATTTAAACAACCAAGAAGTACTGGATAGCTATGTCATCCTAAAGTGGGCGTCCAATGATCTCACTTAAGATCTTAATGAGAAACATTGGGTCTCGTGTAGGAGATTTGACGTTTAAACTACTGGATCATTATCCAATGACTTACATTTCTTGCTTTAATCAGTTCTTGATCTTGTCTGAATATCGTTCATCGATCAAATCTCCCCGTGAAATTGTTATTTGAACCTATTTTAACCTACTTATTTGATTTTTATGGAGATTTTCTATAAGTTGAAGATGATTTTCATGATAAATTGAAATCAGTCAAACAAAAAAACTGTTGAAGACCAAGAATTATTTGAAATCTGTTACATTCTAGTTTAGAACTCATCCCATAATTAATCGAGAATAATTAAACCTTCAGGTCATTCAGTAATCATAATATCATTCATCTAACACTCTTTTAACTTTGAAAATTATTAGTATGTTTCATTTGGATTGTTTTACCTGGTGGATTGAAGAGTTCTGATTTGTTATGAGGAAGAAGTATTTTGACAATAAATACCATATGTTCTCGCTTCCTATGTATACATGTTTGCTTTATTGAAATAACTTTTAATTAGTTTTTATTTATTTATATTCAGTTGAACACATAAATATTGGTACAAAGGGGCACCAGATATATATGCGCCACACAAAAATTTGTCATTTCATTTAATTGTGTCAGGGCTATGATACTGACAGGGTGCCCAGACCGAAGCAGGTGGTTTTCTTAAAGGGCCATAGCCGGAACCTTCGACCTGAGGGTTTGATCCACAAGACAGTGGAACATCGTGAGGAGATGCAGTCCTATTTTGGCCAGTGACCAACGATTGATTCATACGCCATTTGTTCCCTCAGGATACTGAAGCCCACGTGCACCATTGGTTTGAAATCAGGGTTTTCCAACTCCCTTAGGTGAACTTTCTGTATCCACAAACCCAATTAAGGCGTTAGGCATTCCCTTTTCGTCCTCTCAATTTCGTTAACAACAGTAATGTCACGAGAAGGCTGTGAGTAGGACTTCCCTGTCAGAGACTGTATACGCGTGACCGTGTAAGAGCATTTTGAGAAAGAGGGCGGGTCCTCCCCACTTTTGGTTGATTCAGGTCATTTGGGGGCTATGATAGCTATTGTCAGTAGATGTACTTGAATTTCTTGTGTATCATCTTTGACTTTACTTCATTTTAATTAATATTTTTGAATCACCAAGTGTCAACTTCTTAAATTATTTTATAAGTTGTATAAAAAGGTGTGGATTTTATGTGTAAAAATAGTGTCATAATAGAAATCAGTAACTAGGTGTTTTTTTTATATAGTTGAGACCATGAGTCAATTGAAGCTAGATCACTATGGAAAACCTGGAAGCACTCGACGGCCGTTTTGTCCTATTGTGGGACTCCTCAGCAGTGCGCATCCATGATCTCACCTCACGAGATCCGAACCCAGGACCTACCAGTCTCGCGCCAGAGCACTTAACCGGTAGACCACCGAGTCGGCCGGCATCCAATGGTGTTAAAGTCTAACTTCAATCAATCCACGAAATCTGAGCAACCGTTCACCAATTGTCTTCAGTGAGTTGATTTCTTCCAACAGACCTGGTTGAACTCCAGTGGTTACTGCTTCTCACTAGAACTCATTAGAACTCCAGGAAATACCTTATGGAGTTAATCACTAGTGAGCGTACGATCATTATCAGAAGAGAGTTTTGTGGAGATTTTAGTAATTTTCTATAGTTGAGATCATGAATCAATTGAAACTAGATCACCATGGAAAACCTGGTGTTTTTTAGTTACAATTCATTAGATTTTTGAGTAAAATGATAATAAATAATGAAATGATTGTCTTTCATTTTTCTAATAAAATTTCATAATATCATAGTAGAAATATATATGGATCAAAATACTCTGTTTGAATAATCACTTGAACTTATAACAATAGACAATGATCCGAAAAATTTTTATCCTTCGCCTGTAGCTCCTCTGGGGGCTATTGCCTGTCTCAAGCCCGGATAAAGGAGTAGGGTTGGGCATGGGGTTAGCGACCCCATCCCGTAGAAAACCAACTCGCTTAAAAAACGCTATCCTTCGTTCATATTAAACTTATTTTAAAATCAGTGCCAACAATTTTCTCTTTATATGATTTCATAGGTTTAATGTCAATAAATAGTCCATGTTCAGAATCAAATCTACCTAAAGCTGATTTGGATCAACTTTTAACACTGGAAATATCAACCACTCTTTCTAATCCAGCTTATGTTAGTTCATCTAAAAATGAAACAACAACTGTTCAAACAATTTCAACATCTTTAAATAATACAAAAATTGCCGACTCAAGACATAGAACTCATTTATCTCGAGTTGATTCATCTTTAACTGATGCTAATAAACTCAAATCTCAAAGTCGACCAAATAGTACAGGCAGTCGAATTATTAAAGAGTTTCTACGACATATATCACCAAAATTAGGACGTAGTTTATCAAGAATTTCTAGTAGAAAAAAGTCTGATAATCAAAAATCAAACCAAGATAATCATGAAACAAATTTTGAAAGTCCTCAGTCTACCTCTACTTCATTTGAACGTTGTAAATCAGAACGTATCTATCCAAAAAAATCACTTCTTCGATTCATTCCACGTTGTTCAAGTCGTTCAAAAGAACGTAAAAGGAAGCAGATCTCAACTACAGAAGGTAATGTGTTATTAATAAAATTTATAAAATCCAATATTTTGTATATAATAATTTGGATGATGTTAAGACTTCGTTTAATGTTACAAGGTTAGGTGTATGTTTATGCTAATTCATTAAATTGTGAGAGTGATTGTAACTTTGGTATTAGGAACTCTGTGTGAAAATTAATGCTGGTGTGCAGATACAGTTAATTGAGCCTTATAAATAACGGAACGCATGTTCAGAAACTCACTGCTGACGACAGTTTGTCTACTCAAAAATGATTTACAGTTTTATCGGTTGAGTAACTTCATTAATCTAATTGTATTGTACGATTTAGTTTGATTTCAATCAACCTAAATTATTTTATATTTCTAGTATACCTCACAAGTTATCTTAATTTTCTTTATATTGATGGCTATCTAATCAGAATATCCCTAGAGTGAAACTGCAAAAAAGTTTTGATATATAACTGATATGAAATTCCTTTTTAAGTTCATTTACATAACTGACATTATCTCACTTGATAACAGTTCTTAGTGAAATAAGCACTGATTTTCAAAATGAAAGTAACACAGAATAGTTTTGAAGGTGTTTTTTACTGTAGACAAAAAACCTTAGTTGTACCCATAAAAAGAGTCTCAGTAAGTCTCGGTTATATTTTTTTGTAAGAGTGTGAAGTCCGTCATACTTGTAAAGATTTAATGCAAGATTTTGAAAAGTTTACTAATCTTTCTTGTGACATAAGTTATTGTTCGATGCGTGTTTAGTTAGAGTAAGAACATGAATGGCACCTGGAAATAAGTCTTAATATATCAGGGGCCAATACGTATTGATAGAGACCCTAGTTGAACAAAATATATAAAGGATGTGGATTGTTTTTCTTTGCTTTCAACTACAAATTTACGTATGTCACCGTTCTGGAATTAATCACAAATCATGCTAACTAATATATTTATGCAACCAACCTTTCTGAATGGCATATCCTTCTAGACAATGTTACTAAGCGCACCTTAAGCTATGATATTATATATCAGTACATTTGGGCTTCAACCCAAATTTATTTCAAAACTTGGTCTTAGATGAATAGATGAAAAGCTAATTGTTAAGAAGCTCCTAAACAGTTTGTGAAAAGCCTTATTAAATGTATGCCTACAACTTTATTGACAAACCTTAAATTGTTTTAATGTCCATCAGCAAAGTATAATTCCTTTTCATCTTGTTAACAAACTCGACTGTCAACTATATGCATACTATCATAATTAACAACTACATTTTCATTTGTACATTTTCTTTGTATTCATGGCGACCTAATCAGAATATCCCTAGAGTGAAACTGTAAAAAAGTTTTGATATATAAGTGATATGAAATTCCTTTTTAAGTTAGTTTACATAACGTAAAGGGAGCATTAACACAACTGTTTCGTCATATGATAAGACTTCATTGTAGTAAATATATTTAAACATCGTCGGGAAAAACCTTTAATTCACAGTTCAACAAACCTTCTATCATAATACCAAAACTTATTTTGTTGCATTCGAATACTGAAGTTTTTATTCATCATTCCTAATTGATCTTGATGATATTAACCTCCCCCCCCCAAAAAAAAGAAATTATACAACTGGTATGCTACATAGTTGGTAAGACGAAGACAGAATAGTGAAAATTTAAATACCAAAATAGACATATACAAGTAACATATTGTAATAAATACCAGTTAAATAACTAGGGTGAATTCTGTTAAAAAAAGTCGTAACATTGCCATACTATGTTATTTCAATGGATTACAACTACTATGTAGTTAGAAAATGTAAACAAAACTCAATGAAGAAGTCTTCCTCCTTCCAACATTAGTGTTTTGAAGCAGTATCATTTCAGATAGTTATAACGTCTACTGAAATAACGGAAAATGAAATTCATATGTTATTATGAACAACAATTAAAGTTTTAATAGCTGAAAGTCTATCTAAGCCAGACGACTAGTGAAAACCTGGAGGCAGTGGGCGGTCGTTTCGTTCTAGCATGGGGCTCCTCAACGGTGTTCATCACCCCCCTGATGAGGGATTCGAAACCACGACTTTCAGTCTCGCGCGCGTACGCCTAGTCTCTAGACCACTGAGGCTACTAATGTTACTAAGAATTAATGGTTTTTTAATACGAAAGATATTTAAAGAAAATAGACAATCAAATACTAGCTTGTTAAAATAATATGTTGAAAAACACTAGGTTACTAAGGTGACTTGTTTAATAAGGTTGAACGAATTGAGTGTAAACAAAAGTGTGAGTATAATATGGGAAGATTAAAATACAAAACAACTTTTGGGTGGATTTTCATTTTAAGTTAACTAACTTCCTTTCTAAATAGAGACTTCAAAGTTTAAAATATGAACTGAAGAGTCTTTAAAAGTTTGAAGGGACCTATTCTTCATGAAATTTGTATTCATTTCATAGTTCAGTTGCTTACTTTATCCATTGAGTAACATGAAACGATTGAAGGTTTCAAAATGAAGCTATGTTATATCTTCAATTCCACAGAAATAAATGGGTATTTGTTTAGAATTGGTTTTAAAATGCCAGCTCCAAGTACGTTCAGTCTAACTTATTTAGTAGAAAGTGATAAACAGACAGTTCTCAAAATGATTATTAACACATAATAGTTTATTCTTCATGCATATTCAAAGCCTTAAAGCATAAGGTGAGAAGTTTTTGAACCTCATTAATACAAAAAAAACAAAAAAATGTAAACTAAATGTTTTACAACTAATATATTTCCAGGTATTAACAGCAAATTGTTCTGTTAAAGTCTCAGCCTTATGTTCTGGATATTCATTTTCAGTAAATCCTATTGTTTTATAAATTACCACATTACTAAACTTTTAGATAATTATCAGAAGGGGTTTTTGTGGAGATTTAGTATTTTCATAGTTGAAAACGTGAGTCAATTGAAGCTAGACCGCCATCGGTTAAGTGCTCTGGAGCGAGTCTGGTAGGTCCTGGGTTCGAATCTTGCCAGACGAGGTCAAGGATGCGCACTGCTGAAGAGTCCCACAATAGGACGAAACGGTCATCCAGTGCTTCCAGGTTTTCCATGGTGGTCTAGCTTTAATTGAATCACGTTTTAAATAATTATTTTAAAATTAATCATTATTGTTCCAATCTCTTTTAGGTAACTCACAAATAATCACTAATGTTGACTTATAACCTATTTAGTTTTCCAGGTATTGAAATAAAATATCCTCTCATTTAATGTTGAACTCACTGTTACTTTTAATTGCTGAATGAATGAGTTCTGTAAACTGTTCAGTTTCTAAATGAATGAATAAATTTGTGATATTACCATCTTGTGTACAATCATATCTGTGAAATTTCATTGTAAATCCCTATAAAACTGAAACTTTTTCAAAAAACTGTTCAATCTACTTGTTTATGACAATGGTAATAGCATTTTAAACGTCCGATTTGTATCACTAATGAGGTTATTTAGCAAAATCTGTTGGTTTGCTGGACATTTGGAAACGTTTTTGTAAGGATTAACGTTAGTGACCTGTGAGGTTAACTTCCACCAACGACGGTGGCTTGCACACGTAACTTCTTCAGGTATCAATGTTGTTTAGTATGTAAGTAGGCTAGGAAGTGGCGTAGACCCAAGAGAATAATGTAATTAACCAGTGGATAGGTTCGTTTACTGTCAGCAGAAACCAACTAGGTTGGCAAATATACCCTTGTTGTGATCCCCGAAATGAAGATGTTCAGTTGTCAAAGACTTTATGTGATACTGTTATAAGTTGGTTTTAGCCATGCAACTCCACATATTCTTTAACTTTAACCAACATTGTAAAGTAGTATTACCCTAAAAACGTATAGTTTCTGACTTTAATTAGTTCCTTATAATCACTTTTACTCGTTTTTTTCATATTAATTTTTTTCGGTCATCGGTAGTATTACACTGATTGTGTTTTACCGACATTTCGTAATAAGTCAGTCGCAAGTTTGAAGGTGTCTGTCATTTTACGGTAGCTCATACGGTGGAAAGATAGTTTCTGAGCTATTTAAAACGAATTAGGGTTAGGAGAAGTCTTCAAAACATGGGAGGATCACTATAGAGCTTAATAGACAACTACCCATCACATACAATCTTTTTGTAAGAAACATTTCATGTGTTAGCTCTGCGATTTAAAAGTCTTACCATAGGTAACTAAAATTTGTAGAGTAAGATGAGGTAGGATATTTTTAGGGTTGATAATTTAACTTCATTCTTGCTTTCTAGAAAAGTAGCATTACTGTTGTTGCTGGTTGTATGGAGGAAACAACTCACAGATGTCATACCCTTGTATATTTATCAGTATAGCTTCGTCCTCCGATCTTAAATTGGAGCTTGGTTCCCTACTATTCTTGTCTGGTACGGTAGAGTCTAAAAGATTAAATTTTCCAGATAATACAGCTCAGTGGAGTCATCACTATGTTATGGTAGTGGCTACGGTCCAACTTGAACTGACCTATTACTGTATCTCTTTTCTATCTCTATTTGTTTAAGTTTCAATAACCATTATAATACAATGAAAGAATTATTCATTCATTATTCTGAATTATTCATCTACTCTAAATCAATCATGAATAATAAGTAACCTGTTTACATATTTAATTTGATAAATATTTACAACAAATTGTTCACTAGTTATTCTTAGTCTGAAACTAATTATACATGCTCTTTCTTGCAATAAACAAAAGAGAGGTAAATGTACACTTCAAAATGTTTCATTTATCAAAACAACTTCTCAAATGAATTTGTTTACATACTTTTTATTGATCGAAGAAACAAAAAGCAAAAAACCCTTTCAACTAGCTCTAAAATAAAGGTAGACAATTGTTTGGTATTTTCTATTATGGGACTCCTCAGCGGTGCGCAGTCATGAGATAGGAACTCACTGAAGACAATTGGTGAATGGTTGCTCAACTTCATGAATCAATTGAAGTTAGACATTAACACCGTCGGATGCCAGCTCAGTGGTCTATCGGTTAAGGGCTCTCGCTCGAGACTGGTAGGTCCTTAATTCGAATCTCGCGAGTGCGGGTTCGTGGATGCTCACTGCTAAGGAGCCCCATAATAGGAAGAAACGGCCTTCCAGTGCATCCTGGTTTTCCATGTTGACTCACGCTTTCAACTATGGAAAATTCTAAATCTCCACAAAACTCCTTCTGATAATTGTTTGGTAAGCAAAGATAAATAGTGGTTAGCAGTAGAATCCAGGACGCGCGTTTCGTTATCCTATTTGGGACTCGTCAGCTGGCCATATATGCCAATTAGAGATTGACCAGTTACAATCCTCAAAACATCAATTGGAAGATTCAAATAAACAATATTAATTGAATGTAAACAATTGTTGTTGTTGTTGTTTTTTTTTGTTTTGACTAAGAACATTGAGATCTTTCATTTTATAAATGCACCATCAAAAGAAGTGAATGTTTTGTTTTGGTTTATATTCTCTGTTATATATGATTGAAACTTAATTTACATTTTAGGTGAAATGTTTATTAAATTTTGTTTAAAGTGATTTGTTTGATACAAAAAATTTTTTTCATCATTGAAACCTGGTTCCATCCCCCGCACGAAAGTGATTTACTTGAATAAACTGTGATTTAATGCTTATCAATAATTCTGTCATTTGTTTAATGCATTGATTACGTAACGTGGTGAATGATAAGCAAATACATTGTTGTGTTTTTGTATATATATATATATATATATATATATATATATATATATATATATATATATATATATATATATATATATATGGTGTAATCTTGAACGGGATCAGGTCTATAAATTTGAATATTAATCAATTTTGTAGGTGTCATTATCATGGTTCAACTTGATAACTGCAAACGTTTTTAGTAATGGGTAGATAGTTTGCAATTGAAAAAAATGTTTGTAATATTTCAGTCAGTAGAAAACTGAATTTCTGATGTTTCACGACTGATTAGAAGGAGCTTATTTAGAAAATGAAAAAAGTGACCCATGGTAAATCATAGAATGTCAGAAATGTGATTTTTCCAATCATTGTAGTATATTTATATATTAATAGAGATAGAGGGAGTCAACATAAAATTGATATCCAACAAACAAATATGGGTCAGAAGGGGTTTTGTGGAGATTTAGTATTTTCATAATTGAAAGCGTGAGTCAATTGAAGCTAGCTAAATCTACACAAAAACACTTTTGATAATAATAATCATATGCTCACTAGTGACTGACTTCGAGATGTAAATCCAGGAGTTCTAGTGAGAAGCAGTGACCAGTAGAGTTCAAACCACGTCTGTTGTGAGATAGGAACTCACTGAAGACAATTGGTGAACGGTTGCTCAACTTTGTGGATTGGTTGGAGTTAGACATAAACACCATCGGATGCCGGCCGGCTCAGTGGTCTTTCGGTTAAGTGCTCTGGCGTGAGACTGGTAGGTCGTGGGTTGGAATCTCGCGAGATGAGGTCGTGTATGCGCACTGCTGAGGAGTCCCACAATAGAACGAAACGGCCTTCCAGTGCTTCCAAGTTTTTCCTGGTGGTCTAGCTTCAATTGGTTCACGCTTTCAACAATGAAAATTAGGGGTCAGTTAACAGTATTTGTGCATATAATCTTCAAAGTAAAATGGAAAAATTATTAAATGAATTAACTGCGGAAGTGTAAGAACAAAAATAATAATGAAAAATACGCAACTGTAGTAATCAGTATAGGGTTGTGGAGATTGTTAAGTTTTAATTAGCATCATGAATCGATCAATCTCAGACCACTAATAGGAATTTGGAATCACTGGACAGTTATTTCGTCCTAGTTTGAGACTCTTCAACACTGCGCATCCGTGACCTCGCATGCGGTTTCAAACTCAAGACCTTCTGTCTCACGCTCCAATGCTTAAATTCTAGACCGCTGAGTCGGCATCCAACATTGTTAATGTCCAACTTTAATCAATCCATGATATTGAAGAACCAGTGAAAAGTTGTATTTGCTGAATATTGATCTCTTTTAGAGAATTATTTAAAAATACAGAAAAGCGTACACGTGTTTCTTCTTAATGTGGAACTCTTCAGGAGCAAACACATCTTGGTTAGCCAGTATATATGGATAAATTACGTGGTATAATCAATCAGTTTCTCTTAAGTTATTATGCGACAAACATGGAATGTCATCAAAGACATCTTTACACTAAACTAATGGGATAAGTTATTTAAACTATTGAACTACTACATAAAGAAAACGTTTTGTGTATTTACGACTACAAATGTGTAGCATTAGTATAAACCGTAAAAATTACTATATTCACTTGCTATCAGTATTCTGAATCTGATTGAAATAATTGATGAGACAGAAATAGTTTAAAAGCTTAAGTCAATTGAAGCTACACCACCATGGAAAACCTGGGAACACTGAACGGCGGTTTCGTCCTATTATGAGACTACTCAGCAGTGCGTATCCACTATCCCGCACCCACGAGATTCGATTTTTTTCGATTATTTTACTATTCATCAACTTCATTGATTTGTTCGCTCTCAAGAAACAAAAAACTTGAAAGCTCATTTAAGCTCTTGTAAGTTCTAAAAGTTCACTCTCTCTTTATAATACAACTCATCGTTATACTGATTCATCTACCAGTTACCAATTGAATTCATTCATTAAGATTTCAAATTATATTCGTACTTCTATATTTTTTCCCAAAAACTTTTAACTTTCTTTATCCAAGGTCAAGTATCTAACAACTATATAGTGCATAAAAAAATGTTTGCTGTTTTCCATTATTCATTATCCATCATTAATACTACATATGGTCAGTTTATTAGATTGTGTTTATTTTTTTTATTTTTTAAAATTTTTTTTTATTGGTTTGGACTAAATTCGCCATTTCACTTTTATACAATTATGATTACTATCAAAAAAGAAATAATAATAATTAAATATAAAAAAAAATTCAAAAAAAAAATTTCTTCTTCAAAAAATTTCCTGAATCTAGATTAGAGTAATGCAGTACATTTATAAGTTACATTTGTAAAGATAGTTTATTCCCCCCCCCCCGAAAAAAATTTATTTTTCAATTTAGATTAACTAATTAAAAGAAATCTAATTTTTGGATAGATCTACACTATATCAATAAGTTGATTTCTTAATAAATAAAAAAAAGAAGAGAAAATCTTTTAATTATTAATACAGTTAAAAATATGTAATGTATATTATTAAAGAAGTTTGATTTATTGCTCTTGTCAATTCATTTCTATGTATTTATCAAATTAAAGTATAATAAAGAAAAATGTATACTATGAATTACTTACTTACTTACGCCTGTTACCCCCCAATGGAGCGTAGGCCGCCGACCAGCATTCTCCAAACCACTCTATCCTGGGCCTTCCTTTCTAGTTCTATCCAATCACGGTTCATTCTTCTCATGTCTGTCTTCATTTCTTGGTAGAATGTATTCTTGGGTATTCCTCTTCTCTTTTGACCTACAGGATTCCATGTGAGGGCTTGTCTTGTGATGCAGTTGGGTGCTTTCTTCAATGTGTGTCCTATATACTTCCGTTTTGTAAAAGTTAAGGTTTTGCTAATGTAATAAAATGAAGATTATTACACTAGTAAGATTTATCAAAAAGGATTCATTGTTTTAAAGTTAAGATTTAAGATGTTCTACGACTTTCATTTGTATTACATTGGTTATATTCTTGTTAATAATTTAATTATTATAAATAAATACTATATTTTTAATATCTCAATGAGTAGAAAAAAGAGACTTTCTGACGTTTCGTGACTCATTGTAAGCCTCTTCTTCAGAGGATTTATTTATTCTCTGAAGAAGAGGCTTACACTGAGTCACGAAACGTCAGAAAATCTAATTTTCCTAATCATTGGGATATTACAAATATATTTTCCTTTATTTATAACAATTTTTCCAATGCTCAAATCATTCAAAATTATCAAATCAAAACTTGGTAATGATATATAAGAACTCTCGTCTAAATTAGAGCGAATATTTTCACAGTATTTGAGCACCGAGTTGATGTAAGACATTATTCCTTGAAATTCCTTGAAAAAGCTTGGACCAGATTGCCAGGCGAAACGTTGGATTTACTACAAATTCATTCACTGATATTTTACAAATATATTATTCCTATTTAATGTCTTGGTAATGATACCTACAAATTTAATGATTGTTATTTTATCAGAAGTGGGAGGGGTTGTTGTCGTGGGGATTTTAATAATTTTATAGTTGAAATCATGATTCATTATACAAGTCATGAATGAAAATTTGTGAAATATTTAATAAATTTATAAAAAAAGATGAATAGTGGCTAGCGATGGAATCCAGGACGCGCGTTTCGTTGTCTTATTTGGGACTTGTCAGCTCGACTGTCCAGTTGCAGTCCTAAACATCAATGGGAAGATTAAAATAAACAATACTAATCGAATCTAATAATATACTAGTATATTAATAGATTTTAAATAAAATTTTTGTTTTGTTGTTGTTGCTGTTGTTGATGTCGAAGTTAGTGTACTATTATTTTCCATTAAAAAAAACCCAAAAAATTAAAACGTTTGATTGATATTTTTAAATTGGAGAATATTTTAAATGTGAATTTAAAATTTAGAACTAAGTTTATATTGTGAGCAAAGATGGATAATGACTAGCATTGGAATCCAGGACTCGCGTTTCGTCCTATTTGAGACTCATCAGCTGGATGTACCTGCACCTAAGTTTATATTGATATTTAGTGATTTATTATGTAATTAAAAGCAATTAGTCCCTTTGATAAATTTCGATCGTGTAATAAGAAGACGAAGGTTATCAGAACTATGTGATGATACATTAGCGCAATACATTTCGAACAATGTGATCACATATAATATTAATTATCAGAAGGGGTTTTGTGGAGATTTAGTATGTTTCATGGTTGAAAGCATGAGTCAATTGAAGTTAGACCACCATGGAAAACCTGGAGACACTGGACGGCCGTTTCGTCCTATTATGGGACTCTTTAGCAGTGCGCATACACGAACCCGCACTCTCGAGATTCGAACCCAGGACCTACCAGTCTCGCTCCAGAGCTCTTAACCGATAGACCACATATAATATACTTGTTAAGAACGTTTATATATAAAAAAATAAAAGGTCAACTAGACTGGAAACGGGGAGGGGTAAGAGGAGACAAGGATAATAATAAAAAAAATAAAAATAATGTGAAAACAATTTGAAACCTAATCACTCTGGATTATAAACTAATATTGTCAGGGTAGTTTTAAGGTAGGAACAAACTGTTTTTAAATACACAAAGGGGGTTTGAACTTTCGTATGGTTAAGTCTAGTTGACCTTTTATTTTTCATATATAAATGTTCCTAACAAGTATATAATGTGTTATCAGATTGTTCAAAATGTATTGCACTAATATATCAATCACATAGTTCTGATAATCTTCGTCTTCTTATTACACTATCAAAATTTATTATGTAATTAATTCTGTTGAAATGAAAGTGTTGGGTTATTCTTGAGAAGTGTATGTTTACAAAGATATATTACTTTGTTTTTAAAAAACGCAATGTAAATAAGATGTATTGGAGAATTTATCATTTCACTGTAGATTTACATTTTTTTCGGAACGTTCAATTTAACATTGTCTTGTTAAAAGCCAGAAAGAAATCAACACTTGATTTATCCTACTATGGGGTTCCACTATTCACTGTTATTCGTGGTATTTGCCTCAGGTCAGACGTGAATGATCTCCGCTGATCATAATGTTTCACTAGATGTTAAGCGCTCACTTCTTTCAGTCCTCAATATGACCATAGATAAGCAGTGCTGAGGATCCACATATTAGTACGAAATATCTTTCCTGCGTTATCATTTTCTCATACTTTGTCTAACAAAAGCTACTTTGTTCTATGTAAGGTCAAATTCAACAATTTTCTTAGCCCTCACTATAACAGGAAATGATAATCATTTGCCTACTGTTGACTATGATGAAACCTAATGTTAAAGGAGCACGAAATTGTTTAGTAATTGTGTTGAAATTCAGTGGTTTTCAAATTCAATGTGTGATCAGTTCACAATTGGGCACCATTAATATCCAGTATCGACACGAGTTACTGTCTCGTCTCTAGTTTATTTGATTTAAAAAGTCAAAACATCTCAACTATAGAAGAAATGGGGTAGATATGACATCAACGATATTGGATGATGACTAAGCCATATCACGAATCGATCAAAGTTAAAAATCGTAACTATGTAATCTCTGCTTAATGGTCTAAATATATCGTTTCGGGTTTAATCCCATATAGGTAGGTGTAAACTGAATATTATGTTTAGATTTTATCCATCCGAAGTCAGTCCGCGATGAAAAACGATCTTTGAATTGATAAGTCTTTTACATGAATCCATAGACACAAAATTCTCACTTGCCTCTTAATTCCCAGAAGTCTTCAATATATGAACGCCGAACAGACGGTAACAGACAAAAAGTATTGATGGATCTTTACATTAAAAATAAACTATGGATAACTAGTGAGGGTATTTATTGAATTGTATAACCTAGAGGTTGTAGAATTTCCTAGAAAACATGCTTAAATTGGTAATAGGTTCAATAATCAATCAATCAAAATAAGAAAGCCTTAATCAGTCATTTTCTAAGTTTATCTCGGTAGTCTATTAAAAGTACTGATTGATTGAAAGTTTTACCTCTTTTCTTGATTTTCTGAGACTTTTCCAAGGAAAATAAATGTAGACATTATCTTTTTTTAGATCAGTGTTTTGGCTGGCAGTCATTAATATGCACTAATCTACTCCTCAACAAACGATTTACTGATGAATTTAACTTTTATTATATCTTATTTATTTTATAGCAAATACTCAAATCATTCCACCATATTCATTGAATGCAAATATTATAAGAAGTGATACAAATAAAGCTACAATAGATGAGGATAAGAAATCTAACCATTCATTAAAGGTAATAACGGTTAGTTTAATTTATTTTTCTATACTATGTATGTTGAGGATGACAAAACCCCTGAACTTACTTGATAAATGGCTTAATTTTGTAATTTTATTTTGAAAATTTGAATTTAGCTGTTTTCGCGCCAAAAGCGCTCTTTTTACCTTGACGTCATATTTCCCATTTGTAACTATCTTAAACGCTATTGGTCCATTGTTTCTTGAGTGTGCTACTTTATATTGATGCCCAAGGATAATTTGTTGCTGTATATATACGTTTGACTTTTTCCCCTTATGATTGCTGTGCTCCTGGCTGCTCCGGAATACAATTTCCCCGCTTCTACTTGAACTTCTTACTCTAGTTAGCTGGGTCGCGTCAGAATAGCTAGCTATCGGTCTCTGGTCACAAACCTTTATTCATTCGCTAAATAGTGAATTCGTAACGCTTCAGATACAACAATGTAATCCATATCTTATGAGTTATTACAAGAAAGTATTTTGTTTACATCAAATCATTGATACTTTGTAATTTGTTTAGTTCAAAACAATCATGATTGTTTGACACCACATCATTAGCTTCTGAGATGGTGGAGATTATTTGTAGCTTAGATGGATGGTTTTGATGGAGTTTTGTTCTTTGAGCTAAACGACCAAACCATCCAACCCAAGAGAACAAAACTCCATCATTAGCTTCTATTTCATGTAGTAAAAAAAAATTGTTCATTTTCAACATTCTATAATCATTCAATCAATTTACTACGTTTGACTTGTGTATCTCTAACCTTTTAATTTGAAATGAATCTCTAGTTTCAGTGGACAAGTATTGTAATAGGATTGATTATTCAGTAATAAAGGTGGTGAAAAATTTTTTTTTCTTTTAATTGCAATTCTACAAGAATAATTGTAGATTATTGAGTAGTAGTTCGATTAGTTATTGAGAAAAGGAAATAACAAGAAATGTTGGCAAAAAATATGATTTAATTCTATTCGGATTGTTATCTATTATCTTTAAATAGACAAACACACATACACATATGTAATCATTTTTTTTTTAACTTCATTCTTGAATTTATTAGATCAGTATTCTCCAACCCACACTATCCTCGGACTTCCTTTCTAGTTCTACCAAATTCTTGTCCATTCTTCTCATGTCTATCTCAATTTCTTGGCACAAAGTGTTCTTTGGTCTTCCTCTTCTCCTTTGACCCTCAGGATTCCATGTGTGAACCTGCCTTGAGGGTGCTTTCCTCAATATGTGTCCTATCCACTTCCAGCTCCTCTTCCTGATTTCTTCCTCCACTTGAATCTGGTTTGTTCTCTCCCACAGTAGGTTGTTGCTGATAGTGTCTGGCCAACGGATCCGAAGTATTTTGCGTAGACAACTGTTGGTAAACACTTGTATCTTCTGGATAATGGATTTCGTAGTTCCCTATGTTTCTGCTCCATACAGCAGAACTGTCTTGACATTTTTATTGGTAATTGTGACTTAGGTGTGGTTTGAAAAATAGTTGTTTTCAGTTTCAGATATTCTTCAGTTGTAGATATTCTGCTCTTGCTTTGTCGATCCGCACCCTCAAATCTGCATCGGATCCACCGTGTTCATCAATGATGCTGCCTAGATATGTGAAGGTTTACACATCCTCCAAAGCTTCTCCGTCAAGTGTGATTCGATTGATGCCTGCTGTGTTGCATCGGAATCTTACTTTCCCCTTTGTGTATGTTGAGACCTACTGCTGCTAAACTTGTCGTTTTCTATTTCATTTGTTGCTGCGTGTGTGATAGAAGAGTCATGTACGAAATATACGTATTCGAAATAGATTCTCGCATGTGACTTACTTGATCCCGTTATTCACTAACGCAATTAAAGTCGATAATGCGTAATAAGGGTTGACAGCATGTATTGTTCAATAACGATCGTTAAATGATCTAATTGAAGTCAGATATTGGGCCATGCAAATGTGGTGAGACTATCTATAACATCATCATCGTATCTAATTGGCGTCAAAATAAAGAGTCCGACAAAAAGTTTAGTGTGCTGGAGCTTGAAGTTTTAGGTATTGGGTCTGAGTTTCAGTATGAACGTCAATAGTGTGGCAAAGATACAAAAAGTTGAATAGTCTTGAATAGAAGCACCTCTGGTTTAGTTGAAAGCCATGACCAGTGGAGTCCAGTTCGTGTCGTGTGTGAGACGGTTATCCACCTCAGGTAATGGATGATAGGTTGTTCGAGATCATGTATTGATTGAAGTTAGACATTAAAACCATTAGACACCGGCTCAGTGGTCTAGAGTTCAAGCGTTTCCAAGCAAAACAGGTCTCGGGTTTGGTTCGCGGTTGTGGAGTAATGTATGGGCACTTCTGGGAAGTCTTACATTATGATGAAGTGGCTTCCCAGTGCTTCCAGGTTTTCATTAGTGATGTAGCTTAGATCGACTCGTGATTTAAACTGTATATACTTTTCAACTTTCACAAATCCCGCGTGCTAATAGCTTTGTAAATGAGTTAGACTCATATATTCATAAGTTTGTTTCATTTTCAACTTATTTATACTTTAATCAAACAGATCGAACAACAATTTCCTTCCTTGTCTCATAATCATCACCGAAATCAGTATTATTCACGTTATTATGAAAATGATTTCAACCAGCATCCACAATCACGTCCTGCAAGTATCGCTTTACCAGTTGACAAGGATAGAAATGATGAAATTTCATTTCCAACATATAACCAATTACAAACCAATCGTCAGATTAATCTGAATAACATTCCGAAAATTAAAGAATTCGATCATTTGACTTCTGGTGATCATCCAGGTAAATATATTTTCGATGTATGAAAGAATTACTATTCATATGTTATCAATGGTGACAGTTTTAAAAATTCACATAATGAAGTTTTATTTACACACTGTACTTTTATTATCTTGAAGATTGTCGAGAAACAGAATAAATACCGGTATAACGAATAGTTGTTTTTGCTTTAAGTCAGTCATTTGTTACATTTTATGTCGACACAATGTGAGATGGGTTTTAGAGGATAAGAAGTTAAAGAGAGGAATTGATTTGAGGTCCATTGATAAAATTAACTTTATATGTTTCACGAAGTTACCTTAGATCTCTATACATACTTATGTATCATGAAATACATATCTGTAAAACAGTTTAATTTCAACCATGAAATAATTATAATAATATGCTCATTAGTAACTGACTTCAAGACACATGTCCTGGAGTTCTAGTGGGAAGCAGTGACCAGTGGAGTTCAACCAGGTCTGTTGTGAGATAAAAACTCACTGAGGACAATTGGTGAACGGTTGCTCAAAATTTGTGGATCGTTTGAAGTTAGATATTAACAACTTTGGATGCTAACTCAGTGGTCTAGTGGTTAAGCGCTTAAGCGCGAGACTGACAGGTCCTGTGTTGGAATCTCGCGAGGCGGGATCGTGGTTGCGCACTTCTGAGGAGTCCCATAATAGGACGAAACGGCCGTCCAGTGTCTCCAGGTTTTCCATGGTGGTCTAACTCCAAATGACTCATGCTTTCAACCATGAAACATACTAAATCTCCACAAAACCCCTTCTGAAATGTCATGGCTTGTTACGTTCTTGTATTGTTTACGTCTCATAGTTTATGCTAGGTAAATTGTTGCGGAGATTTAGTTTTTGACTTTATATGAATCCATTCCGATGTATTTTTGCCTTATTCTTTCATTGGTTTAACAAGGAGAAAATCAATTGTAAACTGGATACTTTTTATTTGATAAAACAGTACTGATTAATTTTTTGTCGATTTTAAACGTATACTCACAGCCACATTTAAACCAGGTACAAGGCCTCATTCATCATCCTAATAAATAGTCTTCTGTATCCTAAGCAACGAAGGATTACCTTTTCTTCAAAATTTCAAAGAAAATATGATTAAAAATAATGTGAGGAAATAAGTAAAAAATTGAATTACTACAAACCTGTAGAATACAGCTATATTAAGTTTCAAATCTTATCAAGTGAGTTACTATTTTAACTTCTGGAGGAAAGCACGGGATACAATGGACAGGTAGGATGCAGCTGGATGATTTAGACTTCATAGATGACCTTACTTTTATATCACACACGCAACAACAAATGCAGGAGAAGACGACCAGTGTAGTTGTAGCCTCAGCAGCAGTAGGTCTCAATATAAACAAAGGGAAAAGAAAGGCTCTCCGATACAATACAACATGCACCAATCAAATTACACCTGACGGAGAAGCTTTGGAGGATGTAAAAACCTTTAAATATCTGAACAGCATCATTGATGAACATGGTCGATCTGATACAGATGTGAAGGTGCAGATCAACAAAGCAAGAGCAGCATACCTACGACTGAAGAACATCTGGAACTCAAAACAATTGTCAACGAACTCAAAGATTAGAATTTTTATTACAAATATCAAGACAGTCCTACTGTATGGGGCGGAGATGTGGAGAAGTACGAAATCCATCATCCAGAAGATACAAGTGTTTATCAACAGTCGTCTACACAAAACACTTCGGATCTGTTGGTCATACACTATCACCAACAACCTACTGTGGAAGAGAACAAACCAGATTCCATCAGAGGAAGAAATCAGGAAGAAGGATTGATAGTGGATAGTACACACATTGAGGAAAGCACCTTCAAGGTAAGCCCTCACATGGAATCCTGAAGGTCAAAGGAGAAGAGGAAGACCAAAGAACACATTGTGCCGAGAAATGGAGACAGACATGAGAAGAATGAACCGTGATTATATGGAACTAGAAAGGAGGGTCCAGGACAGAGTAGGTTGGAGAGTGCTGATCGGCGGCCCTCGATCCATTGTGAGTAACAGGCGTAAGTAAGTAAGTATGTAGTTACTATTTTATGGTGTATACTATTTCTAATAAGCATAATTTTTCTTATAAAAGACATATTTACTTACATCTTCATCTTTAGGACCGACTTACCTTAATGCTGCATTAAATGCATTTGGTTATGGTTGTAAACCAGACTGGAAACATTTTTGTGTTTCCCCATCAGCTAGACGTTTAGCTCATGCAAGACAGTCAATGAAAGTAAAACAAATTGAAAGCAATCCATGTAACATAACTTTATCCAACGATAATAAAGAAAATGATGAAATTTTAGACAATAAAAATAGTGATTATGATGATCATGAAACAACTGATGAGAAATGCATGGACAATAACCTTAAACAAACTATTGAATATTCATGTGATGTAAGTAAGTGTGAAAGAAACAGTTATTGACAGTAATAATTTATTTTTGTATTGGTCATTCAACTCTTCCCATCGGTGTTGAAGACTGCAATTGATCAGTCTATTATTGGCATATGTGCATCCTGTTCAGACTGCCTCCATCTTGCCTTAATTCACAAGCATTATAAGCAAACATGGACGGTGATTAGCAGTGGAATACACGACGCGCGTTTCATCCTATTTGGGACTCGTCAGCTTGAAGTACCTGAATTCCAGAGTTGACATTTACTCCAGGACTCGAACCTAGTACCGTTCGCTTCAAACGCTATTGCGTTACCCACTCACCTACTGAGTTCAGATAGCCATTAGCTTGTGAAAAGTTATTGACCATATTGTTATTTTTTTCATGATCTAACGTTTGGTCGAAATATATTTTCTGGCTTTATATAGAAACATGTTATATCACTTCATCTTTCATGAAATATTTAGTCCAAAAAACTGAGTTTATGCAGTTTTTTTCTAGAAAAAATATCAACAACTCAGTTATATTGTTCAATAAAATGCTTATAAGTTTTATAAAATGCATGAGCTAACCGAAAATAAGAATGTACATTCAGGTTTTCTTTTTATGTCTCTACATACATTAGAAAATAACCACTGTATAATAGGTTTAAACTTCTTTCAGACTACTTTGTTTAAGCAATTAGGTATTGTAGGGTTTGCTACTAATGTCGACAGATATAAGTAGTATATGGTACTAATTAAAAGTGTAATGCCTAGCGACAGAAGGTTGAGAAAATCGAAGAGAAGAGAACGAAAGCAGAGAGTGATTAGTGTTAAAACGGAGGAACACTGAAGTCTGAGACAATTGATGGATATTTTGCAAATGAAGTATTTACTGTATGGTTCTCAGATTTTACTAAGATATTCTGTAATGTTCTTGTTAATAACAGTGTTGTCGTTAGATTTAAAAAAAGGTATATAGCTTAAAGTCAAATGCATCAAACCGTACTCTTGTTAAACGAGTTAAATTAGCATTTGTCAACTACTTTAATTTAAATAACTTTCTTATTAATTCTGTTTTCTGAAACATCATATTGCTACAGGCGGAGCTATAAATTATACTTACGTAAACTTAGTCGTACCCAGCAATATCATATTTATTAAGACGCCAAATAGCTTGCCATTAATGCTATGAATTAGGATTTGTTAGTTTGAAGATACTGATGTGATGAAGTTGAAAAATGATTTCTCAATTTATGGGATTATTAATTTAAACCCCTTAATGAAATTATACGAAATAGACGAATAGGATTACTTTTAATAAAGTAACATGTTTGTATATAAAGTGGTCGATGAGTGTCAGTGGACTTAAGACCTAACAATCATGCTTAATTCTTGTCTGATATATCAGCTGAATAGAGGTGGGCTTAAAATAATTAATAGTTTGAAGTAAAAGTATGAAGCCATTATTATTCAGGATTCAGTTCTCCCTTCATCAAACTTAAATATAAGATTTAGTTGCTTATACCCGGTGATTGGTATTTTTTTATTTCATTTGACTAAGTGATAAACTGCATACACATTCTCGTTGAACTAAATGACTTCAATCTGCCTGACTGTGATAAGATAGGTGACGACAAGTAGTATTATAAGTATGTTTCAAAAGCATAGCATGTATCTGTATCAAAAGCTTTTAGTTCCTTATTAAGTGAAGCTTGCTGCCAAATTCGACACTCTATTGAACTATTATTGGTTAGAAATTATATTTTGAAACGTAGTTTATAACTTACAATGTCAAATAAAAGAGTAGTCAATTAAGGAAACAATTAAAACAATAAGAAATCTAGGAGGAGTTATGTGAAGCTTAAATTCTGTTAAATCTTTGTTGATTATTGACATATCTTGCTGTGCTGGCGAAAAGTCTAACAATGTGGATATGTACCTTATTATGTCAACCTCTAAGATGTCTCCAGGTGATATGTATATATATAACTATTTCAGGATCTATCTTAAAAATGACGTAAAATAGTTTTAATATCCTAAAAGAAAAAAACTATTACTTCTGTTATTTTTGAAATCCTAAAAAAATCGTAACCAACATTTCTTTCTATCATTAGTTCATACTAATCACTAAATCAATATTGTCTAGTTATTTAAATTGTCGCCATATTGTTTTACTAAATATCGACATCTACTGATTACTATGACGTTTTCTACCCATATAGATATATCTCCAACTGTAATATTGCTGAGTATAGAAAAATATAAAAAAATTTTTTTACTTATTATATTAAATATTATATCATGTTCAGGTATGTAAATCATATGGATTATACAATTTGTATTTTAATGTGAATGGTTGAAAATTTACTAGTTTACCTTTTCATTTTTAAACTAGTCTGGCACCAGAGCACTTAACCGATAGACCACTGGTGGATCCCGGGTTCGAATCTCGCGAGGTGAGATCATGGATGCACACTGCTGAGGAGTCCCACAATAAGATGAAACGGTTGTCCAGTGCTTCCAGGTTTTCGATAGTGGTCTAGCTTCAATTGACTCACGCTTTCAACTATGAAAATAAGGATTATTAGTTATCTGTTGAAAATAGTTAACATTCTATTATTTCAGTAAATTTTATATATAGTTGTAAGAATTGTAAGGTTAAAGCTGACTGATTTCATGAGATAATGTTTGGAGCTTTAGTGAGGAACCCTGACTGGTAAAGTTCAACCATGCCATATATGAGCAAGTTACCTACTAATTGGATTGGAAGATGATTGTACATCATGAAGAGTTAGTTGAAGTTCAAAATATGTTCTAAAATATATCAACTTGATGGCCTTAAGTTTAAAAATCTACCACGATACATGAAATTTATGGGTTGAATCCTCCTTGAGCTCTTTGGTGCCCGGGTAGTGTTTCCTAGTTTTAACTGATCGTTTAGATAAGGTCAGTTTGTGATAAAAACTATTAAATCTAGCTTTCTCTACAAAGTTACTAAATACTGATCAAAACAACAAGTGTTGATTAGTTGTTTATATAGATGAACCAATACAGAAAAAAGTAGAAGTCTAGGTTTCATGTATACGATAAATTATAAAGAATTTCTTAATTCCACTTAATCTATCCATCTTTAAAGTTATAAATAAGATAAATACAAAAATATAGAAAACAACCAATAAGTAGACTGGATAGTCTCTTTTTTTAATTGAATTAATATGTTTTAAAAGAAATAATTGACTTTCATTGGAAACTTATGAAGTATATAAATAACTTTGTGTATGTTTTAAAATAAATCATTTTGTTTATATGACAACAAATTAATAGAAAATTGAATTACGAAATATTAAAACAAATTTGATGTAGGAAATACGAGCTAGGATGTCGCATCAAACAATGAAATCATTGACATTGGTGAATGGTCACTCAATTTCGTGGATTGGTTGAAGTTAGACATTAACATCGATGGATACCGGCCGGCTTAGTGGTCTATTGGTTAAGTTCTCTGGAGCGAGACTGGTGGGTCCTGGGTTGGAATCTCGCTCGCAAGGCGGGATCGTGGATGCTCACTACTGAGGAGTCCCACAATAAGACGAAACGGCCGTCCACTGCTTTCAGGTTTTCTATGATGGTCTAGCTTCAATTGACTCATGATCTCAACTCTAGAAAAATCATTGGTAGTTAACTTGAACATTAGCTTTTAATCTGTTCAAATATTTTAATCACAATTTTTGAATTCTGTAAGGAAGTTATGAAATCTAAATTATTTTTTATTCTTAGTATAGGGTCATGTAGATTGTTGAGTTTTGATTGAGATCAATGTTAGACCATTATTAAAAACTTGGAGACACTGGACAGCCGTTTCATTCTAGTATGGGACTTCACAGCAATGCGCATCCATAATCATGCACGTGGGATCCGGGTTAGGGGCAGTTACCCACCGAAGACAAAAGATGGTCGCGCAATATTAGCAGCTGGTTGAAGTTAGACATTAACATCAGTGGATGTCGGCTCGATGGTCTCGGGTTCGAGTCCTGCGTGCATGTACGTAAATGAGCACTGCTCCAAGATCCTATACCTTTCAATTATCAATTAGGTTAAACCGAAATAATCGTAAATCATCAGGTTGTTGCCTCTTTTTTATTTTCTTAAATTTTTAAATTTTGTTATGGATACATTTTCTCTCTTTTTTTTGATGATTTTAATTATGATAGATTTAATCTAAAATGTAAACAATTTTTATTTTTCAATCATATATATAATATCGAAGTAAATCTACACACACACACACACACATTCACATTGTTTATGGATCATTTCAAATAAATAAATAAATAATTTGAGTGACAGAATACCTTCATAAATCATATCGCTTCAATTATTTATATTTTTAATTTTGTTTTCTTCACACGTACATTCGTTCATAGATTGAATGAAAAACACAATATTTAGTTGAAATTGTTTTTCTGGTTAGCATTTGCTTAGCGAGTTAGTTTTTCTACGGGTTGGGATCTCTAACCCCATGCCAAATCCTCGTCCTTTTCCTCGGGCTTGAAACCATCAGTAACTCTAGAAGAGCTACAGGTAGAGTTAGAATATTTAATAGTTCGATTAAATATATTCATCATTATTTAATGATGATGACGATGATGATGATGATGATTAATGTTAAATTACAGTGTCTTCATAAAATATGAAAACCATAAATTAATTACATTATTTGCACATCTTTCATCAATTGTCTCTTACAAACGTCATCGTCCCTTCATTCCTGTTGTCATTGAAATTATTCTTTTGTTTATATTACTGTTCTCTTTGAATCAATCTTTTCATTCTTTTGGTGCTAAGCATTCCATTTCTGATTGGTGTCATATACTACTTATACCTGTCAATATAAGTAGCATACACTATATGAACACCAATTTAGATACATTATTTGGTTAAAACAAAAAAACACAAGTGTCAGCATCCCTCAAAAATACTTTATTTAAAAAGGCGTGATTCATAAATTGTTTTGATTAATTATTTGCGATAGAGTTGTTGATAATGTGATGCACAAGATGGATTCAAAAATGATTAATCACATATGATGTCACTTTAGAGTATGAAGTTATTTAAAAGGATGCACACCATAATAGTCATAAATCATGTAATCATAAGGTTATCTTGAGCAATTAGTGTTTTTTAAAGGTATGAGGTGGGATGGAGACAACTCCTTACGTGTGTTGGAATGATAGACATCACATCCAAGTTATACAAGGTGTATATTGTTGGTTCACAACACAGTTACACAGTTTATCTAATCATTTCTAACTAGAAAGAAGGTAAAAAAAACGAAAAAAAAACTATTGTGGTCAGTTTTTTCTTATATGTGTTGTTGTTTCTAGACTAATGTACTAATTTAAATAGATTTTCTAAAGTAATCCATTGTTCTAAACATATTCTTATAAAGAACGAAGTGAAGCCAGGTATAATGTAGAGCACTCATAATATCAACTTTCAGTAAAGTGATGGCGGTAACTATCAGTAGGAACGAAAGTTTTATAAATTTACTCAACAATTCATATCTTTGTGATTTCATCAGTGAACCGTAGTGTATTCATTGATTGGATGATTTACCTTACGTTTTGTTGCCTTTCATTTTACTAACCGCTTAGAGTCTCCAGTTTATTCTACTTCCCATTTCCTTTACACCAAATATTTATTTTTATCAAGTTCATGACTAATTTGTATATTACTGATGAGTAATATTTTTTATAATTTATTTAATTCATTGCTAATTACGATTGGAAAGACACATTCACTGTAACTGTGTAGTTTGCTATTTATGTCGACTACTATTGACATTTTTGTCTAGATTAGACAATTTCTAAAGTAAAAATGTATTATTAAACACTATTTTTTGTCACTTTGAGGTAACGAAGGTAATTGAATTTCATCGAAATCATGAAGTGATCTTATCTAGACTACCATTGAGAACTCGGAAGCACTAGAAGGCCAGTTCGTCCTAGTATAAAACTCCCTAGCAATGTGCTTCCACGATTACATTACGCAGGATTTGAATACAGGATTTTCGGTCTCGCGGGTGAACACCTAACCTCTTGACTACTGAGCCGGTATTCAACAGCGTTAATGTCTAACTTCAACCAATCCATAATGTCGCGAGATCATCTTCCATTGTCTTCGGTGTGAGGTA
This sequence comes from Schistosoma rodhaini, assembly GCA_944470415.2. Taxonomy (NCBI): domain Eukaryota; kingdom Metazoa; phylum Platyhelminthes; class Trematoda; order Strigeidida; family Schistosomatidae; genus Schistosoma; species Schistosoma rodhaini. The sequence continues at coordinate 41,252,628 of OX104037.1, forward strand.
GTTACTCATTGAAGAAAATGGAAGATGGTCGCACAAAATCTTGAATTGTTTGAAGTTAACCATTAACACGGTTGGATGCAGGCACAGTAGTCAAGAGATTCAGTGATTACACGAGAGATCAAATACTCTGGGTTCAAATCCTATGCGCATGACCGCAGATATCCACCGATGGATAGTCCTACACTATCTCATGTGTTGATAAAAACTTGATAAATTTTTTAATGAAATATCAAAAGTTTCAAAAATATCTTCGAACATCTTATATTCACTTTTGTTTAATATACTAAAATTATGTTAAAAGTACAAATACAGGGTAAAGAACCTAAAATTGAAGGAAAAACTATTTTCTTCTCTTTTACATAATTAAATGTTACTTCACAGTTCATAAAAGTTTCATAATCTGTTTATATCTTGATAATAAAGATAATGTGAACAATAAGTTTCAAAATAGTAAAATGTAGTCATCTGTTTCATTAAGACTGCTTCATATCTGCCTTTCTTCTTGTACTATATCCTTATATACAACCTTTCTTTTATATATTACCACCACTAGATTAAATACTTCTATGCATTCGGTGTTCATCGTGTTGTTCGTTGTGACGTATGACAACTTGGGTCGATGCATATATGTGGCTGATCCCAACGTTGTAGCTGACTGACTGATCTACTTAATAATAATCATCATAATATATTCAACTTGGTATTGTTTGTTTAAATTTTACAATTTATGTTTAGGACTGCAACTGGTCAGTCTCTAATTGGCCATATGTGCATACTGTATGTATTGTTTCGATATAGCCTTAATTCACAAGCATCATGACCACAGATAGATAGTGGTTAGCAGTGGAATCCAGGACACGCAACACTCCGTCCTAATCCGGACTCGTCAGATTGATGTACTTGTATGTCAGAGTTGATGTTCATTCTGGGAGTCGAAACCAGTACCCTTCGCTTCTAACGCCATTGCGTTATCCACTTAGCTACTGAGTCCTGATAGCCACTTGTTTGTGAAATGGGGTGAAGTTTAAATTCACTTAGTATTGTTTGTTTGAATGTTCCCATTGATGTTTAGGACTGCAACTGATCATTCTCTTATCATAATATTTTCAGACTTTATGAACTTTAATTAATTTAATCAACATGAATATAGTGATGTTTTTATAAAACAAGCAAATGAAATTTCTAGAATATTCTCATTTGGATGACAACAGGTAATTCTGATACTTTTAACTTCTATATTCATTGAGGAAATATTTAAACTTTGTATAAGAATAACAACACCTGTTACATCATTTAAT